>OX459126.1:15257500-17865000 GCA_949775105.1 Oldenlandia corymbosa var. corymbosa | reverse complement strand
AATGTACTTTTCCTCTATTGATTAGGCATGTTCTTACTTTTCGTGATTACATTAAATAAATCTATAAGCCATTCAATCCCAAATTTATTAAGACATTTTCACGCTTCTATTGGAATATCATTACGACCTACAATTTTACCATTGAGGGATTGTGTTGCCATCAACTTAATTACTGAGAACTGTAGAAACAGGTTTCAACGGATACGGACGATGTTTGGTATTGATGAAATTGATGAGCTTTGACTGTAGTGATCTATGTCCCACGTACAGGAAGTGGCCAAGTGAATCTCTCTAGTTTGAGATTTTTTCAAACAATAATATAAAAAACCTCAAACTCTACTTTACTATTACATCAACTAATTTCTAAGTGACTTTTGGCAATTGGCACAACCATTTGTTGAAGCTTGTTATGGGTTGATTGTCTCTGTTTGGCATCATTCCAAAAGGAAAAATCAAAGAATTATATTGATTCGAAGCGGATGTTTGCAATTTCGCCAGATGTTACATGAAATATTAGGTCTACAATGTTTACAAAATGATCCAAGGCTGTCAGCTTTCTAGTTTTAGGTTGGTGATTGGTCACTACATGTCTGATGTTACCATATACTTTGTTTGATTACGATTGGTCACTACTGCCCGTTTATACTAAGATTTTGGTTACAGTTTGAAAACTGTCGGTTCTGGTTAGAATCCGGTTCTGATATGGTTTTGATTTGATTTTTATTGGATTTTTTTTTGATAGTATATGATAGTATTTATTATATATGGTTTTGATAGTAAAGCTTTAACAAATGGTTGTGCCAATTGCCAAAGTCACTTAGAAATTAGTTGATATAATAGTAAAGTAGAGTTTGAGGTTTTTTTATTATATATGGTTCTGATATGGTTTCTTTATTATATATGATTTTTTTTTTATTATGTTTGTTTTTTCTCTTTGCTGTAACTTGAGACCATTGGGCAATTTTCAATTGTCATGTCGTTGTGTTGGCTGGTTATACTACTTATACAGTTGCTGTTAAATTTTTTTTTTTTTTTAAAAAAAATCACTCTTTCTCACATCTTCATTGTCACACATTAGTTTTATGCCTCTATAATTAGTACAATTTTGTTTATCTCCTTTATTTTTAAACAAAATTATTAATGTACTTTTCCTCTATTGATTAGGCATGTTCTTACTTTTCGTGATTACATTAAATAAATCTATAAGCCATTCAATTCCAAATTTATTAAGACATTTTCACGCTTCTATTGGAATATCATTACGACCTACAATTTTACCATGTTGTGTTGCCATCAACTTAATTACTGAGAACTGTAGAAACAGGTTTCAACGGATACGGACGATGTTTGGTATTGATGAAATTGATGAGCTTTGACTGTAGTGATCTATGTCCCACGTACAGGAAGTGGCCAAGTGAATCTCTCTAGTTTGAGATTTTTTCAAACAATAATATAAAAAACCTCAAACTCTACTTTACTATTATATCAACTAATTTCTAAGTGACTTTGGCAATTGGCACAACCATTTGTTGAAGCTTGTTATGGGTTGATTGTCTCTGTTTGGCATCATTCCAAAAGGAAAAATCAAAGAATTATATTGATTCGAAGCGGATGTTTGCAATTTCGCCAGATGTTACATGAAATATTAGTTCTACAATGTTTACAAAATGATCCAAGGCTGTCAGCTTTCTAGTTTTAGGTTGGTGATTGGTCACTACATGTCTGATGTTACCATATACTTTGTTTGATTACGATTGGTCACTACTGCTCGTTTATACTAAGATTTTGGTTACGGTTCGAAAACTGTCGGTTCTGGTTAGAATCCGGTTCTGATATGGTTTTGATTTGATTTTTATTGGATTTTTTTTTTGTTAAATGAATATTTTTTAATTTTTAAAAAAGTAATATGAAATGTGGAGTAAGAAATTCATTTTTTTAATATTTGAAAAAAATAAGACGATACTTGGTATGTATACCTCAAATGAAAAATAATAATGCATGATGCGTAAAAGTTACTCAACTCAAAAATCATCCTTGCAAACATAATCTATAAAAAAAAATAGATTGTTTGCATCACATATGAAAAAAAATAACAATGCGGTAATTGAACCACCAGTTTACTTTATGTTTTTTTTTTTACTTTTAAAACAATGATAAAAATAACTATGTTGATACACTGCTCTGGATTTCCCTAAAAAAAAATAAAATAACTATATTGACAGATATTCTATTTTTTTTAGTTATAAAAAATATCGATATAACTGGCAATTGAATAGCTAGATTTTTACGATTCAGTACTGCCAATTAAAACCGCCGGTTCACAGTTTCAAATATAATAGAACCTTAATCGAACCACCAATACAAGGTTCGGTTAAGGTTCTATAACCTTCAAAGGCGGTTCAAGAACCAGAACCTTATTTTCCCATTCGAACCAAAACCTTGGGCATGCCTAACTTTACCTACTAATTCGAATGGATTACCAAACTCACGAGAAAGAAATGTATCTCGAACGTGGAGCTATGGACGGAGTACGAGAAGCAAATTCAAGAGTATCGGGTTAGTTAAATAAGTCTCCCATTTGATTGATCTTCCTCTTCTTCTTAATTGAATTAGTGGTTTTCCCCCCAAATATTTAGATTATTAGATTTTTTAACTTTTTTCCGTAGTGTTTACTGTATGGTTTTTATATATTTAAAATTTTTAGATGTGCTCAACTTATGTTTATCAAATATGCTTTCCACTGCTTCTGAGTAGGGTCTCCAAATACTGAACAAACAATATTCCCTGTTTTTTTTTTAAAAACATTTTTGTATGTTATTACTCCTAAGATTACTAAAAATTACGTTTCATATATTCGTTTTTATATCTAGTTATTGTAAAATCTTTAGATTCTAGTATTTCCTTCTAACTTGGTATTTTATCTCCTTGCTGTTTTCTATTAAAACTATGCCATCCGCAAATAATATACATTCAGAGATAGTTATTTACAAATGCTTAGTGATTGAGAATTCACCTTGCTATCCTTACTAGACTCCTAATACATGTTATTGCATTATTAACTATGTATTTTATGGTTTCGATATAATGTACCCCTTGAGTATGGTTTTTTTATTATATATGGTTTCTTGGGTATACCACTTGAGAATTTTTGTGCTCATTGGAACCTGAATGCCATCTCAACCTTCTTTTTTTATAAAAAAAAAAAAAAAAACCCTACCCCATATCCGCCATATTATATATCTATTAATACTATCATATATTTTTTCACAGTGAATAAATACCATATGCAAATGTTGTCTCTCATTAAATATCCAGAGTCTGCTTTTATATGTGTAGCTTCCCTTGTTGATAGGTTCGCCGGAAGAAGGGACAAGCAACGCCGACGAAGGAAGAAGGAGGAAGAAGCAGCAGCAAACGGCGGCAACGCACGGCCAAAAAGCAATCGGCGGCGGGGAAGAGAAAAGAAAAGGAGAGGAAAAAAAAAATTGGTTGTTTTAAACCTAGCTCTGTACCAAGTTAGAATAGGGAAATTGTATTGAATTCATCATATGTTGTGCACAATATACAGACTATATATAAACAATAACAAACCCTAAACTAGGACATAATAGGAAATATACTAAATATTACAATAAGACTAACCTTTGACCGGCGTGGACCCATTGAGAAAACGTTTGGAATTAATTGAAATCTGAATAATATATAATAATAAAGAAGTATCATAAGAACTGCCACCATAGATGATGATGATGATGGTGATGGAAGAAAAGTGTATGGGTCGATCCTTTTGTCTTGATTTTGTGACACAGGATGCGTATAATATATACTCTCCAAAAGAAATCAAGAGATATTTCCTTTTATTTTTTCCTTTTTTTGGACGCCAAAAAGTAGAATTTATTGAGGTGAGATATGCTTGAACTTTTTCGTGTATCGGTATATAACCTTAATTAGCTATCAATTATTCAATTATAACCGTCAATTAATGAGCAGTCCACCGTAAGAAGTGAAATAAAATCTGATTTGGTATCTAACAAGGGCAAAGTATTTCTTGTGGACACATTAATATGACAAAAAGATTTGGTCTACTGTCAAAATATTAATCACTTGCAATTTCCTTTCTTCTTTGAGTAGCAAAAATAAATATTATGAGTTGGCATTTCCAAAATCCTTGCGATCCTATCAAAAAATTTGTCTTGATTTTATTCTTCCTTCCTTTTCTTTTTTTTTTTTTAGATGCAGTTATGCAAATTAGGGTTTCTGACGGGAACGGAAGAGCAGCGAGGTGGCTACGGCGGTTTCGGAAGCGGAAGAATGATGAACGGCCCGGCCAATGTTTACGACGGAGACGGAAGCCAGATCACTGAAACGGCAACGAGTGGATGTGATTTCCGAAAGAGAAGCAGATGTGGTTGTTTCCCGGAAGGAGGCAAACTGGAGCCCCGGAAACTCGATGAACCTATTAAGGGTAAGAATCCTGTAGCTCTGGAGTCATTTTTTGTCCTAGAAATCCCTTGACAAAAGCTACTCTCTCCATCACGAAATTAGTCCGATTAAATTATTTGTTGTTAGTACAATTTCTACCAATAGTAATATATCATGTTTTGTATTATTTTGTGACTGAAAGAGTATGAGTTTTTAGAATGTAACTTATGAACCTAGCACATTTAGGTTTCTACCATATACAATGTAATGCCGTACGCAGAAGCAGCTGCGTGTATAGAGAATTAGCTGCGTACTTAGGGTTTAATGACAAGATCAGAAAACTACTTATCCCTCATTTAACCTATGTTGAACGTACTATGTACATGACTTCATATCCTGTATTCTACATAGAGAGAGGCTATCAAGCTGAAGTAGACTTATGAATTGTTCTTCTCTATTAGGCAAAGTTTTGTGTCTGAAACATGCACCGAAACTACATTATAAATAAATACATAATCAATATACATAAAACATACAAAAATGTCAAAATTATTAGTATATATATATATATATTATATATATATATGCAAGTTAATAAATCCATAATGTAACTTTATATACATAATTACTAAACTTACAAATCAGAATTAAAATTTTAACTCCAAAAATATTAAAAATGGATCTTGATAGAAATAGATTAATTTGATATATAACATGTTTTTTAATTATTTATATATTAAAAGATATGATTGTTTGAAAAAATTGGTAAAAAGTAAAAAATAAAAAAAAAAAAAGAAAAAGAAAACAACAAAACAAAAATTAGTAAGCCTGCCGCGCGTCTGCACCCTCCTCCCCCCGGCGCGTGGTGCACTCGGCAACGATGAGTGCTTAAATGACAAAATTACCCTCAAAGGAAGTCTACTGGGCCTTCTTGCTTTATACTAATAGGATAGAATTGTAGGAATGGATCTTCTTGCTTTATAATAGAATAGGATTAGAGCAAAGTTTGGACAACAATGAAAGTGGATAATAAGAATGTATGACTAAAAGGAATTGAATTGACCTTGTTAATTTGTTAATCGAATTGCTGTCATGACCATGCCAGAGAGGTTGTCGGTCAAAAAATCAAGCGACAACAGGAAGGGTTTGCGCATTTTTTATTTTCCACTGAGGAAGTAGAAGAATAGGGGCACTAGAGTCAAAACATAATTAATTTAGAAGAATTAATTTAGCACCCTTAATCCAAATTATGTAATAGTTGTACCCTTTTTATTAATTTAGATTTCTCAAATTCAAAATTTTCCCTATTTTCTTAACTACCAAATTTAGTGAGATTCGGATTTGCCGGCACATATTTTTGGCAAAATTTTGTTTTGTACATATATTCTAATAAAAAAAAAAAAGTCCAAAATGAGGTCATGGCAGGCTTCTAGAGCTACTTATGCTTCTGGCACGTGCGAAGGTGCTACTGCTGCACACAATCCTTCAAAGGGATAAATCATTTACTAATATAAAGATCACGCAAGCTTGTTTCTTCAAAGATGTTACAAGAAGTTATAGATCAAAGTCGGGAACACCATCCCTCCCAATATTACATACATTTCACTTAAAATCAATTTGCTGTGGGTTCCTTTTTCCTAACCTAAAACCACCTTTCACAACTATACATATTTACATACAAATTAGAACCCAAATTGCACAAGAAAACTAAAATGTTACATTTCATTCAAGGAAGCAAGGCCAATCCAAGGTTTTTTACTGACCGCAAGAAAATGAACCCCTTGAAAAAGAGTACGTCTTCAACATATAACTGCAACAACCCTGAAAAAGAATGATTATGTCATCCATCCATCCCCTCTCCAGTCTTGACTACTGATTTTTAAAAGTCATCAAACCTTCAATTACACAATTGTGAAATGAAAGTAATGCTTCAATGCCTGTGTATCCACTTGTCAATCTTTCCCAATCAAAAAAAGAAATCCGAAGGAATACAATGTCATCTAAATATGAACGCCTGTTTCGAGCCAAAGGAAAAGAAGTGAAACCAGCATTACCTTTCCACTTTCCGTAAAGATTGAAAGCGATTGAGCGGCAATGATTAAAGATTCTTTTGGAATGCATCGTTGAATAGCGTCGTTGCAACATTTTTACTGTAGTCATCAGCTTCTCTTCATAATCAACATATCATTGATCGCTGCTTCCAAAGGTTGAGCTTAATGGTACTGATGTAGGCAACTGCTGCGAAGGAGAAGAAGCACCAATGCCTTCATTCGAAAATGCTTCAGAGGCCATATCCGCATTTGGTGAATAGGGTTTTGTCACTTTCCTTTGCAAAGAGGCCTGAAATTCAAATCAAGAATCAACCAAAGAAAATTAAGGGGAAAAAAAAGGGAATGAAGCAGTGAAGAAGAAGACGAAGAATCAACTCCAATTCTGCTAACCTCACATCAACAGGCAAAAACCAAGTGAAAAAATCCGTACGAAAATCAGGAATGATCCCAGAAAGTAACAGAGAAGACAGAGATAGAGGCATCACCTGCAGTTGTCGTGGTCCATAAGTAGACCGTACTTGCTCGATTGAAGAATAAATCTCCATTGCCTGATTGGAGTCTTTCATGCATTTTATAACACGAATTTGTTCCTTAGCTTCCAGTGATCTACCTTGCAAATACAGAACAAGCCGTGAAGGAGGAGCACTGGGATGATCTTTTTTTCCAAGCGTCAGTTCCATTGTAACAAGGTCATCCCAAACCACATCCCATGAAACCGAACACGGATCTCTTGCCGGGTTAAACTTCTTGTGAGCAATAATAATGTTCGATGGTTGCTGAAAATGGAACATGAGATATACACTGAGGACAGGCGCCGACAAAAGCTATATAGACAGTATAATCTGTTTATCTATAAATGATTGTGAACAACCATCATATGCTTCACTTACTTGCAAGAGAATCACCCTTCGATGTGTAATAACAACGATTCTTCCCTTTGGAAGCAAAAAGTGATCTTCATAGGCATCTGTTAAGGCAAACTTAGCACGTACTTTGAACAGATCAACTTGGCTGAAAAATGATGCCGATTCAGCTAGCTGTAAAATTGCCTAACATTTTCAGAGAAGATGAAGGTCAGATGAAACTTGAATTAGACAGTTCCTAAAACTTCACAAATTTAAAGATACGGGATTTTCACAGGACGAAACAACATAGGGTGTGGGAGAGTACATACTTGTCCCTGTGATTTATATTCATCATAAGGACGAAGCAAATTATCACCATTAATAGCACGAGGCAGCCTTCTCCGGAGCAGTTGATCTTCTGAAGCAATAGCTGATGCAATCTTCATTCTCACTGCATTGGCCCCTTCCGTGGTCTTTGATAAAAGATCTAAAACCCCACTAACAGGTTGTGCAGCTGCACCAATTAATCCTTTCCCAACACCTTGAACAAACCCTTCAACGCCTGAAGCTTTTGCACCTTCAAGTGGCTTAGTTAAAATACCAGTTACTCCTCGGAAAAGCCCTTTAGCTAATGCTCCACCCCCTTCCCTGATAACATCACCAAGGTCCTCCACCCCTTTGCCCTCCTGCAAGAAAGCCATTTGATGACAGAAGAATTTAAACAAATCTCAAATTCATTTCAGAAATGACCTAGCAATGGAGGAAACATAATCTCACTGATACAAACCTGTCTTTGACGACTTTGAATAAATTTCTTATCCATCGACAAGGCAGCAACACCTTTGCTCATGTGTCCAAGTGCACTACTCGCATTACCAAGGATATCAACACCAGAGAGAAGCTGAAGAGGTTGGCTGAGAAGATCCTTCTTAACATTAGAGATAGCATTGGCAACAAGAACACTTTGCCGCATGCAAACATTTTCCAGGAACCGCGGATTCATCCTGACCTGATATTGCAATTATTATTATTATATATATTTTTTATTTAGTTTTAACATAAATGTCGATATTTTAGCAAATGGCATCCTGGACTTATACTGGAGGCATTGGATGCACAAAAGGTAAATTCATAAGGACAATATACTTAACTGGCATATTTTCCGTGTTACCCAGAGCAGTCATCAAGCTCGACCAAAAGCCAAGAACACCAACAGGCCGCTGACTAGGAGACATAGCCATGGAAACCTTGAATCGAACTTCAGAGAAGTTGAGAACACTGCAATTTGAATATTTTCATTAACAGAAGTTTGTATAAAGCCAATACGGTGACTTGCAACAAGGAAGATATCCCCAACAAAAAAGGACATGGTACCCAATCTGAATGGTTGGATCAACGGAGACAGAAGTGCTCTGGACAGAATATAATCTGCTAAGATTCGCCTGCTGAATCATTCCGTGAATCCGCCAAATGATGGGTTCGTGGATCTTAATTAAAAAAGCTGAATTTTCAGGACCCTGCACACAAAAACTTAACATTTATTGCAAATATTGGGCATGAAAATCTAAGAAAAAGTTACAAAGTCTAAGAAAAAGTTACAAAGTCTAAGAGAACAATTACAAATGGTACTGAACACTAACCTGGAAACCTATATATGGATATACATGTAAGTCCAGTGATCCGTTTGATTGCTGAGTCACAGAAAATTTTAATATGTAATCATTCTCATCTCCAACTCGCTGTGGTCTAAACAGAACCGGCATGGGAGTTAAAGGTAACTGATTATCCACCTGAATCCCCCGCATCCTAATCTTAAGCCTAACAAAACATGTTCCTCAAAAAAATTAGCACCATTATGAGAAAATGGTGACAATTAATCTCACATCATTACAGCATAAAATCACTGCAGCAATGAACTTGAATAAAATTGGCATTTTTAACATAACAATATTTATTACCTACTGGTTCCAGAGCCAAGTCCCGTTGAATGAGATAGCAGAAGATTCTGGATGGACAGATATAATATCTCTTCGGGGGTGTGATCAATTATAGACAATCCCAGCTCCAGAACCTCCACAACAAGATGAAACTCACCTTCCAAACTAGATGTTGATTGCAGAGGTTGAAAATTCTTCCCCAAGATGTTTGATGGAGGAATTCGACTCAAAGTTGTAGAAGGATCACTTCCAGGCTTCCAATCACTGATTGTAACGACATTCGTTTGCTCCTCTTTCAGGACAGTAACACGTAAGACACCACCACCATAAGCTTGGAAGGGCTCATGATCAAAAATCTCGTCAATGTTATATGTCTGTGAAGTGGTAGAATCGGCTCCATCTACCGAAATCTCTAGCAATTTTTGTCTACCAAGATCTTCCCAAAAGAAAAATGTTGAAGAATTGGGCAGAACAGAGCGCCATGAATCAACAGAACCCTCTAATTGCCGAACACGTATTGGCAAAAAGAACGAGCGATTCTCGATCCTGCAGAGCTGAAAATGGTCACACAAAGAACTACTTTCTAATTTAATCAAGGAGATCATTAAGCAAATGCAAAGTTGCCACAGGACTCTAAGCTAGACCAAAGAGTTCCAGCAATTCAAATGTTAATAGAAGATAACTTCTTCTGAGAAAGAAAAATTATGCAATTTAAATAATGATGACAACTTAATATTTGAACAAATCTCCAAAAAGAAGTGAAATTATGCCATAAATAATAACAAGGTGACTGAACCTGTAAGGACTAGTAAAGGAGCTTGGACGGAATATAACTTCATAACGAGAGCTCTTCGTTCCACTTCTTACTTCTACTCTAAGATTCAGTAGGTCAAATTTGGATTCGCCTTTCAGGAGAATGGACATTATTCCCTCAGTAGCTACACTAAATGGTGTACTCCATCCATATCCATCAAGGTGCAACTGTTATGAGCATTAGATAAAGAAGAATTGCTTAACTGTGGGGCCAAAAATAAGGACTTCGTAATCTTACTCATTCTATACATACCTTCAACAATTCAACTTTTGCGGACTGCCAACTAATATGCTTAGGAGGTTCAGAAGGATGAATCCATTCTGTTGCCTGGGTATCACATTGTTGAAGGCAAATACTACAACCAACCCTGTTTGTAAACAAAGTGTGTGGTTGAAAGTGCACTACCTGTATAAGCAAATAATACCCTATATTATCCACATAATCAATGGGAACAAAAGACTATTCCTACCACAATCTTTATTATTTAGAACAATTTTAACATTATAAGTTGAAAAAAGCTTAAAACACCTAACTTTTATTAAGATTCAGAGAAACATGCCCACAGATTCCTATACCTTTGTTCTATCTGATGTCATGTTCAGCAAAGCTGAAAGTTTGTAGTAAGAACCATCCAAACCAAATGCCTTCAAATCAACTCGTTGCTGCAGCAAAGACATTGTTTTGAGTTGCAGATATAAAGATATCGTCTAAAAGCCATATCAGAGGATCGACTTAGTCGGTACCTTTTTTTCCAGCTCAAGGAGAGAGATCCCAGCACTGAAATTTTCAGATGATTGACAAGCAACTGAAATTCCAACACGTGGGGACAGATAGGCATCATTCCGTGAGGAGAACAGCATAACGCCACCTCTGCCAATATAGTCTTGAGGAGAGAGCATACTTGGTGTGGGACTGGTGTCTTCAATTGCTTCAAGCACTTGAACATTCTTCCGAGAACTAATCTGCCTCCCGAGCAGAGAAGGAGTTGTTTTCATGGCTAATTTTGCAGATTTAACTTTTGAGAGCATAGCCAAATCCACATCTGAGCCCTCTGCCGCTGGTTCTATTTCTACCACTCGATATGATAAAAGCAAGGAGGAATCGTTGCTAATCCAGTATGGAACGAAAAACCTTATCGTCTTTGGGGAAGCTGTAGTGCCCCCCATGTCACGCTCAATGCTTACCCGCAACCTCCTGCAGGCAGCAAGGAATGTAAGAAGCTAACACGAAGCGAGCTTTTGATGTAAATTTGGAGACAGATGCAAAATAGTTAAATGGCAGAATCTCTTCGCATGAAAAATGCAAATCCAGATACATACTCCAAGCGATCATCAACTGGGAAATGAAAACATACTAAGGTGCATTCCATATATCATATAAACACACAATCTAGACAGGGAAAAAAGTAATGTCAGTGAAGACCTTTTCTTCTGCCGGTGAATCATCCAGAAGGAAGAAGCATGATTGTTACTAACAACATCCAAAATGAGTACAGCATCCTGCATCATAAAACGAAGCAATGACAAACTTTCACAAAACACATCATCTACAGTCTAAGTGCACCCAGAAAAATCAATCTGCAACCACAAATTCATACTCACCTTCTCCATAACCCAACCTCCATGAATAAACAACACAAGGTAAATCGGGTTTCGCAAATCAGCGTGATATACATGCACAGTTCCACGAGAAGGTAAAAGGCCACGCTGTTGCTCAACATTGTTACCGTCTTTTACTCTCTCAAAAATGGCAAATTCGGCGGCACAAGGAAGCCTGTTTTCCAGTTTAATAGGAGAACAAATGGATATATTCCAGTCGTATACCGGAGTGTTGAGACCCGTGGGTAGAACTGATGCATCAATACCAACACTCAGCCAAAACTTTTTACCACCATCACAGGGACAACAGAACAATACATCATTCTTCTCAAGCTGATTCAATCTCAAAGGAGATACAGATGTTTTTGTCTGCTTCACAGTATTCTGCCGGGCATGGGGACCTTGTTCAACTGATGGTTGGTCTTTTCCCCCAGTATAGGCGACACCTTGACTGACTGGTTGACCCCACTCACATGGAGCTGGTGAGTTATTGATGCATGGACGAACTTGCAAACAGCAGTTTGAATCCTTGGACATGCTTCTCCAAGGTAAAATAGTAGCAGAACCAGGAACAGTGGCACTAAAAACATCGGTAACGGCAGCAGTCTGACTCTGATCATTAATTTGCTTCCTTGTACGGGTCCAACGCCGTCGACGAGCAGTATCAAGATTGGATTTTGAACTTGTTTGTGCGGAATTTGGGGGCCATCTCAAGCTGGCATAGTCAGGCCCATAAGCCCAGCCATCAACATCGACAAAAGAAGATTTTTCAACAGTCCATGGTGATGCCCACGTCCAACCAGGTGGCATACGAGGTTCAAAGAAGTCCTATAAAGTAAATCGTAGGTGAGAAGGATTATTTAAAAAGCCGGACAAAGGACATGAAATTTGAAAAGTCTTATGATTGAAAATTACATTAGCGGAATAAGAGAAATCTCGAGTGCTCCAAGTCTTGGGATCATTGTCATCAAACCCAGGCTTACCGTTTCCCCATCCTAATGTCGGATGATAGCGTTGATTCTGAAAGACTTCTTCCACAACAACAAGAGAACTGTTTCTTTCGGCAGCAGTAGCCTGAGACTGAACCGTGGGAACAAGGAATAGAGAGATATCCAACTTTACGTCCAAGTCATTTGTGACTGTAGCAAGGCCTCTTAGGACACCATACTTCTTTCCGTTCTTAACAACAACATCCACAGCCATAAGGTCATCCTTCATAGTTTTAGTTATAACAGACAGAGGAAGGAATGAACGGAAACTCTCCCAAGGGCCTTCAGGATCTAATCCCAACCAGAAACCCACATCTCTATCCCTATCACTCCCTCCTTCTGAAACATGTTCAAAATTTGATATTATTTTCCCTTCATAATAAGAAGCAGAAACAAGTACGCATCCTTGGTCACTTGTCAATTCCCCGTCTGTGCCCTAAAGAAAGAAAAACAAAACACATTACACGAGGAGAAAAAAGAAACAAATTAACACACAAAACAGTAATTTTTTCAAGCACTAACTTTTCGTTTAAGTGGATAGGACAAAACATTTCGAACATCATAGGCATGATGTAGCATTTTGACTGAAGCAACTTTCTTCAACGAACTAGCACCACGCCCCACAGAGAACGAAGATGCACCTACAACCTCACCTACATTGGAAAAGCAAAATGATTAGCATCTACACCTCATCTAAGCAAAATTGCAATGTTCTTATATCAGTCTCTTCTTTTGATCTAGAAGCCAGTGCGCCAAAATAAATCACCTTTTCCTGCCTTAGCTGCAAGGTTAGTCACCTCCAATTCCAACTTAGAATAACCCTACAGAAATTTATAAAAACATATGAATTAATAAAAAGGGAAAATAAAAACAGAAAACAACAAGAAACCAACCGGTTTTCTCCTTTCTTCTTCTATTTGAATTTTATTTCAATATCATTGTTTGAGAAATCAAAATCTACTAAGCAGATTCACCTTCCGAGGGACTTCAAAAATGAAGAGTTCATTCCATTTAGCACTGCCTTCAACCACATTGTTCGATGTAACAATTGAAGGCTTGACGCATTTTGTTCTTGCACTCTGTGGAAAAAGCTTTTGCTGATTTAGTTCCTGATTCTCTACCATCAGGCGCAAAGCACAGAAGAAACTATGGCTGTTTCCATCATCAACGACAGACAAACCCTGCAGTACAAAAGTTCAGCAGAATGGACCACAACAGAAGGCTGATGTTACGACAGAGCAAAAAGTAATGTCCCAGGCTAACTTGTGGTATTTGGACATAAAATTCCCTTACACAAATAACTTCCCCAGTAGTTTGTGATTTGGTAAAAAATGAGAAAAACTATCCCTGCAATGTTTTTGCTTCGTCCAAAAAGAAAGATAAGAAGTCATGCAAAGGTACCTTTGCTTCTACAATCTGCACAGCAACGTAGCGACGGGGTTCCCTAGATTCATCAGCAACATTTAATCTGTCTGAATATCTTGGAGGTGGGAGCCACACAGAGGCACAAGAATCAGGCCTAAGAAATTCGATTTTATCTAAGTTTTCCTCAACCCTTTTGATAAAAACATCACAACCAAGTTTGTTTTCTATGATCACAGTTTGAAAATCATCTTCATCTAATGCTGACAGTGTTGCATCATCACTCTGTCCTTCACGATTCTGCAAAAAAACAAAATGATCTAGTAAACATTCATAAACAAAATGAACATCACAGAAATTTCAAGACAAAAAATAATCCAGATTCTACTTCACCTCAATTTGTCTGATTGCTTTCTCTTCGAGTTCTATGTGTTTAGCCCAGGAAGTGATCGTTTCAATAAATGTTTCAATATTTGCTGAGCTCAAGTTGACGTTTAAAATACTTGTAGCAGCAATGCATATCCTTTTTCCCACAGTTGATAGAGAATTTAAACTCGCATCATATGTTTCAAACCTGACCCACAAAAAAAAAAAAAAAAAAGAAGATAACTTTTACACATAATACGAACCGTACAAATCTCTTGGTGGCATATATGACACGAAACAGTTAAAAAGATAAGAAGCATTACTTAAATATTCCTTCAAATGGCTCCACAACTGGCTCCCATGCTTCTAATTGTCTGTTAAAAGTTGAAGCAGCAATTGAAGCAATTAAAACAGCATTCATCCCTTCTAATCGACCATGCGTTGCAAGCTTCAGATTAGTAACCGTGGCATCAAAAAGTGGTGTCATCTGGAAAAGGATTAAAATAAATTATGCGAAGTGCACAAGACAAGTATAAAGATGGTAAACACAAGTTTCTAGCAGGAACAACCATTCCACATAAACTGTCCAGAATGGTAAGTGAGAAGTATCTGATTTTCATCTCAGCTGTAATGTTTTCCTTTGACTTAGGCTTCACAGAATCCGCAACAGCAAATGCTAATCGAGGTGAAGGCTTTTTCAAGTCAGAGCGGGCAAGGAAGGTACAGGCCTGTATAGAAAAAGCAAACATCTTGTGTCCTTGCAAAGTAACAGAACCAAATCTCACGATAAGAAATAAAAAACCACCACTAAGAGCTCTTACCTGATTTTCCACCTTCCAAATGCTCCAGCATTGGGATGCCTTGGAGCTCGAGTATTTAGTTACGGGTATCTCCAGGATATTAGTTTGACTAACAAGATCTAACCTAGGACAACAAAATGATTCTAAACTTGGAGCTACATCATATTGAGTGACGACGCATCCGAGAGAAACATAACCTGGAGGGGCAATCGGATACCAGAAGAAAGCTTCATCAACACCCTTAATTCCGATATGAGCAACCCTAGTAAATTGAACAGGCTTTGAAGACATATCAGAATTGTCAGTCCTGAAAATTAGACCAAGCGGAGGTGGTTCCAACCTGAGAAAACAAGTCATAGGATAAGAAACACTCTTCCAACGAATTCATTCAGCAAAATGGCTCAATGACTAACATGCAAATACAAAAATGACCAATTTGGTTTTCTTAGAAGGTAAAACAGGATAAGGATATTTGTTTCTTATTATGTGCTCCACGTTAGTCATTCACGCATTTCACTAAACGAATTCAATATCTCTATCAATGCTCATGTTCAAATGTTGAAATATTAGCAAAAAAAGAGGTCTGGAGTGTAACCCTTCAGTGATGCAGTCTCCCAAAATAGCATATCCAGGACGTGGAACAGGACGCCATATAGAGACTGGTTGGCGAAGATCACTACCTCTATCCCACCAAATTCTCTTGAAGTGGGGAGTTGAAATGTAGCAAGAGGTTGCCTTTGATATAGATCTAACCTTGTCCCATCCAGAAGAAGTTGCAGCATCACTATTTGGCTCATTTCTAGGTTCCAGGACAGCTTTTGAACTCGAGGCTGATTGGTTAGAGGAAGACAACTTATGGCTGGGAGAAAACCAACGAAGGCGATGATTTCTGTCATAACAATCATCAATAGGAGGGCATCCAGTTGATGGATGGGCATAAAACGATCCAAAAGCATTATCCAAACGCCAAATGCTAAAACCAGATATGTAGGAAACACTAGAGCCAACACTAAATAAGCATTCTGAATACATTGTCGAAGTGACAAGATCAGATCGTAAACAATGAACAATGTGATTTGGTGGCGGTTGGTATCCTCTGTGAGCAACACAGCCTAATGCTAGATATCCAGGTGGAGCAATTGGAAACCAAAGAGAACAATCAGAATCCGACGAATCAGCTTCTGAATATGAATCATCTGAAACAGGATCTCTGGAAACTGTACCCATCAGCTTGAAACCAAGAGGCTTTCTCACACGACCATAAGTATTGCTGACAGCCATAACAGTCTGCGCAGGAGGACTTGGCCTGAAATAGTAGGTAAAAACAAAACCAAATGGGTGCTCAAAGAAAAGGCTTCTCAATAGCAATAATATATATTACCATCTCGTAAAGACAGGCATCTCAAAACACAGGTGCAAGCCCATAAGCTCTGTTGGGGGGACTATAATGATTACAGGAATGATAAAATGGCCCAAGTAAACACCAACTAAAAGAATCCAAGCAAAGGTGAGACATTTATTTCAGTTAACAGCTAGTTGTTGGCCCAAGTAATCACAAATACAGACCTTACTCTGTTGGCAAGGAATATTGACAGTGTACAAACTCAACCAAAATACCTAACACAACTTTCACACCGCCACAGATGATTCATACAATTGACTTCAAGAATTTTGAAATTTCTCTATAAATAACACAAGTGGTACCATTGTAACTCATTTCCATCTTAATATAAGACGGCCTAGATAAGAAAATTTATCAGTTATCTTGGGGCATAATAATTCACTTTGAGTTTTACTCCAATCTTACACCAAACAAGAGAGGTCCATAACGTAGAGAAATTTAATTTTCCGACAAAAAATAAAAACTTACAAAACAAGGCATAAACAAAAAAGTGGTCACAACAGACCTTCCTGCACAATTTAAGAAGTCATACAGAGAGTCATTCAGGAAATACACTCAACCAACCTTGATGTCACACAATCTCCCAATATAACATAGTTGGAAAGGGCTTGTGGCCTCCAAAATGTAAGGTTGTTATGATTCCCAATCTCTGTTCAAAGGCAGTGCAGTTAATCACCAAAAATTGCAACAGAATCCAACAAAACAAAAACCCGAAATAGATATACAAAAAATCAACAAAGACATTTAGAACCTTTAGGAGAAACCCAAATTCGATCAAAGTTGGTACAAGGAGACAGGGGAGCAGCATTGCCAAACTCCAAAGCTGCTGCAGCCTGCCCTTGTAGGTTCAGCAAAAGGGACAGCACGCTAAGAGATAGATGAACACATATATCTGTGGACATCAGAGACAGATTCATTTTCTCCTTGACGGATGTATATCCTCCAGAAATATCAACTGGATCGAGAATGATAAGTCCTGAACCAGCCTCGAGACTAAGATCTTTCAGAAGGCCACGAATCCAAGTGTCACTTTCCTTGGAGGCATACCTGTTTGGAACACGAAATTAGCCAATTTATACAGTGGAAGTTTCCAGGAAATAAGAAAAAGTAGAAGAAAACATGACAAAGGGCAATCGAGTTAACACGAAAAAGAAACGACAATATCTTACATGAAGCTGAAATCCATTTTTGCACGTAGAAGCTTTTCACCATATGTGGAATCATCAAGGGATGACTTACTACTGTCATAAAAGGTCAATTCAGGCGAAACAATCTGGAATAGGCAAGAAATAGCCGACGTTTCAGAGATGTACTTCATATAAACTGCAACTAAGATTCTAACAATTCCAACCACCAATCTCATACTTAAATCAGAATCTTTCTTCAAACAGTTAATCATCTAAATGACAAATGTAAAGTGCAAGTTAGCCACACAAAAAAAGTGCATATAGAGAGAGAGTCTAAAGTCTTAAAGTCTGATCTCCCAAAATTAAATTGCATATACCTAAGAATTTGGTATGATACCTGGGTTTCAAAACTAAAACTTTGCAATTTTCCCGATTCACTTTGAACTGAGCCCGAGACATCAGATGCATGATACAACTCTTCCATCTGACCTGAATATTCGGTGCCATCATTATCAAGTGAGCCATTCTCCCAAAATATCATTTCCACCCCATCTTCATCAGACACTGAGAAGCTGCTTTCGCAACCCAAGTAAATATGCGTGGCAATTAAAGAAGCATTCTGGAAATTGACAATCCAAATAATAAAGTTAATCAGAAAATAGAGTGACTCATCAATAGGAAAATTATACAGTTAGCATTTTGTACTGCTTCATGTAAACAGAGGCTGAACATGTTCAGTCATTTGGGGTATAACTGATGAATAAAAACCTTGGGGTACCTCAATCTTCACATTCATGAATCTCAACTTCTTGCCATTCCCTATAATAATAATGGGTTGATCTCCGGATGAATGGAACTCCTTACTGTCAACGTCATCCAAGAGACTGATAGTCTTTCCACAGCCATCATATACATATTCATGAAGGCCTACAGAATCAGCAATTAACTGCCTATTCGGGGAAAATATAACTACATCTTCTGTCTGTTTATAAGCCGGAGTGCAAAGAAGAATGCTTTGGCTTTTAACGACCGGGTCATTCTTCGGATCCATCATTTCCTCTCTCCCTGTAAATGTTCCTAGAGACGGTACAAAAAACTCACAAACAGCAAGAAGAAAATCTAAAACAACGAGTATCCGAGGCTGTTGTATGCGAACTACAAATGATTGGGACGATGATCGCCATCGACAATCCATCACGAGCATAGTTGAAGTCGGTGCATCAGCAACAACAGTAAATTCAGCCGACAATATCTGCTTTGAAGCGTCGGCACAGGAACCAAGCATCAGACGCATTTCAGGTTTCGTCCCGGGACGATTATCTATAATGGAAAACTTGGAAACAGTCACATAAAGGTCTGCCTCAGACAATGAAGTCATCCGGTATGACACCCAAAGACCTTCAAGCTGCAAGAAGAATTCAGAACTCCAAATTAAGAAAAACTCCAGAAACTACGGTAATCTGAATAATGACCGCAAGCACTTCAGTAACACAATCAAATTGCAGATATACTCACAGCAATATGAGCCAGAGGTAACTCCTCAAGAACACCATGGTAAACCTCCAGCAATGCAAAGTCAACTTTTACAGCAATTATAGTGACAGTCCGTGACAACAGCACTTGACCATTCATGTTCACCTTGTCAGCCAGCAATTTTATTGTATCTTTTGGAGCAGACTTGTGGCCCCGAAAACTAGGAGGAAGGCTTGGTTGTTCATTCAGGTTCATGTAGAAGCAGTCAAGAATAATGATATATTCCTTATGAGACATCATGGCATGTAGCTTACCAACCTGTAAAAAAATCACAAAATTAACTGAATCACCAACATAATCAAAGAAAATCTAATCCTCCCGAATGCAAATAGCAAGCTAAATTTTTCATTAAAGGAATCAAGAGAAAAGGCAAAGATTCAAAAGATTCAAAAGGGCGGAATGAGACAAGAATATGAATAAAAGCAGAAGAATTGTATACATCAATGCCGAAAACATGAAAAAACTTTTGATTCAAACCACTTAAATAACTAAACACGAGGACAGAGAAAGCAAATGGCATAATTCCATAATGCTTCTTGTACCAGATAACCAAAAATGTCTTAAAGAAGATCTTAAATCAATAATTTACCTTCACTTCCAAAGCAAAGGTGGGGACTTTCCTAAAGACATCTCTGAGACTTCGACGTACATAAACATGAATATCACTCCCTTCTCTTATCATAGGTTCACCAAGAGAACCATCAACTCCGATAGCCATGTTGATGCCAAGGATCTTCAATTTATTTGAAAAAAAGAAAAAACAAGGGTTACACCTAAGTTCAATTATCCACTCTGATTCAATATTAACGAGAATCAGGTACCTCTGCATCAAGAATATCAAGATGAACAGCAGAAGGATCTTTCACAGGGTCCCCATGCCAAGTACATTCATTTCTGATTTGTAAATGGCCAAGATCAAGTTGCATAAAGCTGCATGAAAGATACAACATTTACATCAAACTCGTCAAACAGTACAATAAAATCTTCAATGAGGGCCAACGCCAGATATTAAATCCTCAAAAGAGAAAGCAGTTTAAACAATGAAATGGAGATGCAATTACTCTTTGCTCATAGAGTTTCTAGGCACTATTATAAGCGGTGTGTCCAGTGAGAGATCTAGCTTCACAGCAGATGCACCATCAATTTCATACTTCTGAATCAACCACTCAATGCCTCCAACTTTGTCGACCAGCTTAATCACTTCCTCGGTATGTGGAGTCGCAAGCTCCATAAAATACGCAGTTATCTACCGCAAAGTTTAAGAAAGAAATTCAGAACAAGGAACACCAGCCCACCCAATAAAAATAATTCATACAGATAAAGGAAGATGCTGGTAGATCTTCATCAACTCATCTAAATAATTCGAATGCAGCCCAAATGCTAAAATTAAACGAAAGCCAAATAGGTCACCAGATAACAATACATTGAACTGTCCGATGGAATGAAAACAGATACGGAAGCTACCCAAGAAAAGTAATAGTAATAAAATTTCAGCTAACCTCCTGAACAAATCTATAAAGAAAAACGATCCGAACAGCAGAGAGTCGTCCACACAAGCTGTAGTCATATCCCTCATAATCGTCATCTGAAGAACTGTAAGAACTGAACTTAAACTGAAAAGGAGACAGGTGGGGAGAAGAGGTTGTTAAAAAAGGACAAGCCAACAAAAACTCATTACAATACTTCAAAAGAATGGTAAAACTAATACCTCCACAAGTGATTCAGCACCCTGATTACGTATATCACAAAGCCATCCCCAGTTATTCGATCCAAGTGACAGGTCACATAACCTAAGGTTTCCTAATGTGCCTTCTATAGTTGTAGAACTTGGATGAACCTATGCCAAAGCAAGCATTGAACCAGCTTGTAATCACAGTAAATACACATGAGAATTTTAATTATCAGTGAAAGTTCCACAATAAAAAGAGAATCAAAAACCTTAATATCCAACAAGAAACTTTCTTGCACAAACATAGCAAGCTGTGATCCATCCTCCTTGTTGAGGAACACAGTTACATTGTCAACGTTCATGTTCAAATAAAACACGACACGACCTTTACCATGTCCCAGCAAGCCTTTGACAAAAGAATTCTCATGTTCGTCTGTTTTTTCTTTCTTAATTGAAGAAGTTTCATCACCCAAGACTGTTGTGTCTTCTGCTTCTGCATTCTCTTTACTCGTACTTGCTGAACTAAGGTCAAGACCAAAAGCAATTAAATCAACCAGGGTAGGTCTGTTGCAATAAAATTCCAATTTGGACATTCTGATGCTCATCTGTAAAAAGAAATTTAACAACCATAAATAAACAGGAAATCAAATACCATACTCAACACTACTTTCAGTAAGTTTTCAAAGAATTGATCACATTGACCTCTCTGAGGTTTCTGGAAACTACTAATCACCCCCTGAAGCTTGAGAAAATTACCACCATCCCCTTGACTGCTAAGTCCACTGACATTTGATCCCTAAGGTTTTCAATGAGACGAGAAATTCAACCGTATCATCTCTCCATTATGGTTATTGTTTTAGCCTTTCAAAAAAAGTCTTTTAACAGATGTGATCTAGTTTTCTTAAATGCTCAGTTAGTTGAGTATTAACAATTTCCAAAAAACTCGCGCTAGGTTGGGGGAGGAAGGAGACAAGGAGTTTCCAAACCACAGGGTCTGTCGATGTGATTAACCCTCTTTCAAAGACACAAACTTTCTTCGCCTACCTGAGTATCTATACCAACATAATCAGGTGAAGCAGGATTGCGTGTCAGGTAAATAAGAGAAACGAAGTCAGATTCATCAGATCCCTCCGCCTCATAAAAAATATCACCAGCAACAGATTTTGATTTCAATGGATCTTTCCCATCATTAATGAATTCAGGAGAATCAGGAACAAGCATGAAATCCTGTAAAGCATCTTTAAAGCTATCATCCTCTTCCATGGTCAACACTTCATACCCATGAGATTCTTCAGATAGATTAGTGTCATAAGAAACTGACTGTTGGTCTGCCAGGAAAGAGCAGGCTAAATATTGCGGACTCAAAGACAAAGAACCCTGACGTTCATCCTTAATTTTCAAAGAGTGCAGCTTCACCTTCACGTCAAGGTCAGAATCACACCGTGATACAAATACCTACAAAAAGAGCACAGCCGATCTAGAAATCCGTGGACCAACGTAAAACATGTACATATAAAGTCAGCAATTACAGAACTGTACCCAGTTATTATACAAAACTAACCTTCCCTCCACCAGCCAGAAGCTGAAGAATCAGACTCTCTTCAATTCTGTCATTCATTGAGTCTCCACACTGAAATCATAAGAAAATCAAACAGATAGATATCAAACAAATCTAGTGTACCAAAGCAGAGTATGATACCATAAAAAACTAAAGAGGCAATGGCACGAAGAGGGGATACATGGGGTGAAATGGCTCAAGGAAAGCAGAGTATGATATCATTAAAAAATTAAAGAGCAATGAAATGAAGAGGGGATACATGGGGTGAAATGGCTCAAGGAACAATGTGCACAGGCAAAAAGACATAAATAGCAGATCTTTTATCTACAACATTTTACCAAACAAATGAGAATCTTTTTATATCAAACCATGAGCAATTTCACTCCATGAATTTACTCCTCCAATCATCACTGACTAAAATAACAAGCCAAATGTAGCACAGATTGCACTGAATTTTACTGAATGTAAAATATACCTTTCCATACAGAGATAATTTTGTTTCTACAAGCGTTCCATTAACAACCAGATCGACAAACTTCACAGCAATGGCGCGAGATTCAGTAAACTCGGATGCATCAGAACGAAAGTCTCCAAGAATATCAACTGAAGGAGGAGCCTATCTCCAGAAAATATGGAAATTAACAATGTGAAAGAAGAACAATGAAAAAGTAAAAATACCTATGAGTGTGTGTGTGTGTGTGAGAGAGAGAGAGAGAGAGCATAAGCAAAACCTACCGACGCTTGATATGTCGCTTGCACAAGTCCTTTTACCCAAACCATCTTCTCTTCCTCATCTTGAAACTCAATTATCAGACTGCTATAAGACTCCAAAGCCTAAGAAATCAGGACAAACAGAGGTTATTTGTTGACCCAAAAGCATCATCAAGGATTTGAAGACTGCTTGAGAATGAGGAAGTAACACAACAATATCCCATGAAGACCATTCAAATTAATCAGTTTCCTTACCTTTTGGGCATCCACACCTCTAGCACACAAAGCAACACAACAATGAGAACCACCGACATTGGTTGAAGGAACTTCAAGTACTTGTTTTCCGGACATACTGCAATAAATTAATATAACATATAATAAGTAAAACTGGCCATGATGATTGCACCGCATAACATGCAAGGCATTTCTCTACCGTAATTACTGTTTCTTTATTCATATAAACTCATTCCAGAAAACCTATGATTACTCACTCATAAAACTACGCCACAAAGATCAATTTATTTTATTTCACTGTTTTAAATATTCAATAACCATTTCGATTGGCAGTATCTTCTAATATAAACTCCAAAATAATAGAAGATTGCAATAGTTAATTCTGATAGCATTAGTGTGTAACAAGATCTTTAATAAAGATAGTAACAACATACTCCAAAACAAGTTTTAACAGAAAAGGCAGTTTCCCAACATTTTTCCGAAGCAAAAGTTAAAAAACATAAAGAAAATAAAAGTGAATGTACACATTGATTGATGCAAAGAAAGGGAAAAGGAAAACTATAGTAATTATAAGGTTAACCTTGTGCAGCGCTGGTAAGTGGAGGATGCCTCTGACTCCAAAACATAAAGGTAGAGGCCAGATAACACGATAAAACAGGGTTGCCAAGCAGCAACTGAATAGCCAATCCCCTGAATCAAAAGAGCATAGCAAGCCGAGAAAATAGATTAGCTTAATGTATCTTGGTGCTGATAATCACATGCCATAGGCAAAAAAAACTAACCTTCCAAACAAGTATCCGAGCTTCTGTTGCAAGGTCTGGAGGGTTCCAGGGGGCTAACGTACTTCGTGAATTTCCCACAGCAAGCTGCTCTGATGTTTGCATTGTTCCGTTCAATAAATTTGACAACTCCATGAGTTTGCAATACCTGGAGGGCGAAAAGTGCAGGCCAAGTGTTGGCATCTGGATAGAAACACGGGTGGATGGATGGCTTGGATGGGGCGCCTTAATCTTCAGCAACATAACAAACACAGAAATATTTTAGGAAAGTATATCTCAAAAACAGGAAAATCTTGAGAATGAAGATACTTCATTACACTTTACCTGATCAATGATAATAGCCATTCCACACCGATCAACCAAAGAATAAAAGCTATCTACATCTTGCAAACTGGACGAGGCCGAAGGCTTACTTGCCAAAATGCAAGTCTGACTATCAGAACCGCAATCTGAAAAAAAGGCGGCGATATCCCTACCCGAAATATAAAAACGAGAATATAAGCTTTGGCCCTCATCGAGGAATCCATCACCATCCTGCAGGTATCCAAAACAAAAGTTAAGAAAAGCCAAAACAAAAGTTAAGAAAACAAAAGTTAAGAAAAGCCAACAAATAAGCAAAACTATTGCATTATTAGAGATCTGATAATTGGGTGCAAGAACAATGAACATCACTTACCTTGGTAAGCAATGTAAAATGACCAAAATCCAAAAGAAGATGGCTATCACATTTAGAAGAATTAGCACTCCTAATGGGAACTCGGACCTTGGGAGCATCAAGATCAATATCAAGAGCAAATCTGAAAAATAAATTAAAAAAGCAATAAAAAAAACTCGTAAATTTTTAGGACATCCCTAAAAGGGAAAGTGTCCCTATAAATTGGGACAGAGGGAGTACATGAATAAGGTAGTTTGCATCAGCACTATTCAGCCTCCTTTATAAGGTGTAGTCTCAACCCTTCCTTT
Source organism: Oldenlandia corymbosa var. corymbosa (assembly GCA_949775105.1). Classification (NCBI taxonomy): domain Eukaryota; kingdom Viridiplantae; phylum Streptophyta; class Magnoliopsida; order Gentianales; family Rubiaceae; genus Oldenlandia; species Oldenlandia corymbosa. The sequence continues at coordinate 17,839,840 of OX459126.1, read as the reverse complement.
AAATCTAACAAGTACGTGGAAGGGTGGAAAATGGTGTCCGGTCAAAATAAATTAAAGGAAATCGGATACTATAAGGAACATTCAACAGCATTTCACCTGCTTTGCTCTTCTAAAACCATCTGAAATTGCTCTTGAGCCCTCCGTGTCACTTTCTCAAACTTGTGCTGCATCAAGGGAAAGAACATTTGAAGTCAATTAAGGAGATCTTTCGCCAAAAGAAGATCAAAACAGTGAGTCCAAAATCCCCGTACCTGCAATGCAGTTGCAGTTTCCATAGCAACAGTAGGGCTGACAGCATTACTTCTTTTCATAAATTCCACAAAACGATTGTAGCTTTCCACGAAAACCTTCATGATTTAAATAAGGGCATGAGTTCAAGGGATCTCTTAAGTTCAGAGCTAAATGCAAACCAGCAATAGACAGTGAACAAAGAAATGAGACCTACATTATTGCCTAGACAACCCAAAGCAGACAAGAACTCTCAAGTAACATTGAAATCTTAGAGATCTTGACATATAGCAAGAAACAAGAATCGAGTTCTACCAAGGAATCACAAGCTTTACATGGAAAATGAATATAATGAAGCCACCCATTTACTGAATGATGCATATACACACACAACATATGAAAGAATGCAACAACAAAAGCTGCCTTCATCTTAAAATGAAACATAATTTATTGTCAAAGTAATTACCGTCACATGACAGGGAGAAATTGTTGCCGAAAGCCTCCAATCTAGATTCTCCCCAGCCGGTGAGTGAACAAAACTAGCAGACAATGCATTTACCTTCTGCTCACTACAAACACTCTGAAACAAAATTAAATTCACTAAATTGATAAGCTAACACTGGATGATTTAGGATACCTTTAAAAGAACACAACAAAAAGTGGAAGAAGAAAACAAAAATGATGATACAAAACTAATTCATTAGTTTAAGTCAAAATGTTGTAGAAAAAAGATGCTTTTTCCTGAGGCTTCAATTATAGTGAAAGCTTAAACCAGTTAACAAAACAGAGTTCAGTGAACCAAGAAGCACCATCTCAAATTTCCCCGCGAAATGTCAATGAGCACACCATAAAGAAGAAAGTGAGTTCATGTTTCCAGAAAAGAAAATGATAGATTGTTTACATGTCTATCATGGCTACATACAAACGTAAGAAAAACCCACAAAGTGGTTAACCTAGTTTTGAATATCCAGTAATTTGTTACATTTAAAAAGTGGAAAAACTACTTATAGGTGTGTTATTAAAATCCCATCTCACATTATCAATGTAGTAAAATTTTCTTAAGTAGCTCCAGAGAAAACTATCTATCCATGTTGTGTTGCTATGGTTGTTTCCATGCTTAAATACTTGCACAAGTCAAAATCCTAATCTTAGAGAACTACTGTAGCAAACAAGACCAATATTTAGTTACAGTTATATTTCCTACAGCGGTTAACTTGTATACTAGCACACCTGGGCAAGTGAACCTTCAGGAGCCGACAAACCATAAAACTTCAAAGTCAAATCACAATGCGTGCTTCGATGCTTTAACTTAGTAGACACGTGAAGGTTCTCGAACGTTCCACAAGCAATCTCAGTGTCATGGATATTGATGATCCTAGCAGCAGCCCTACTGATAGATACATCAACCAAGTATCGTATCATATTCTGCAATTCTTTCCCATGATGTAAAGTCAAATCCTCGTCCGACTGGTAGCTCAAAAGCTTGTTGATAGCATGCCATTCTTCTTTAGTCAATTTTTCTTGCACCACGGGTGATGATCCATCAGAGGCATTGCCACTTGAGACCTCATCCGAAGCAGAGCCCCTGAGATAGTGCAAAAACTATTAAATGCAATGAAAATAGTGGACCAAGTTTATAGATGCATACAGTAATTCTCCATGCAAGATGTAAATCAGAAAAGGAAAGTGAGGACTCGATGGCAGTTGAGAGGCGACGTCATAACATGATCCGAACCTAATCCACGAAAATGACTGAGTTCTTTATAGTGATGGACAAGAACATGACCTGTTTATCACGGGGAACACTAACCCGAAACGAAAGCAGAAACTCAAATTAATGCTTAGTTTAGTCTCTTGTAGTAATTATATTGACACCTGAACACAAAAATTTTGACATTCAACCGGAACCACATGACCATGTTATAAAAAGTAAATACGATAATACAAACCATTTGAAAGAAAACCAGCTCTTCTTCCTAAGCATCTTCTGCTCTGCTGCCTCCTTTGATTTTGCAGATTCAACTTTGGCATGTGCCAGTAACCTGGCACCCAAAAAAAAAAAAAAAAAAAAAAAGAAGAAGAAGACGAAGAGAGAGAACAAAAAACCATCAGTATCTCACTAGAGCTGATATCTAAAGAGTAAAGACTAGCCAAAAAGAAACCTGAATTCATTAGTTCATCGTATATAATAAGAATCAAAAATCAAGGTGTCTACCATGAATATACCTCCACAATAGAATAACTTTGGGATCAAGATCCTTCTCCATGTCTCTGATTTCGTAGTTGTCAACATTTAAAGATTGCTGCAATGAATCGGCATATAAGTGTATGTAGCGTCGACGCAGATTGCAAAGGTACTTGATTTGGCCCCAAGAAAGTCGATAACTGAAATAAGTTACAAATAGTTATTCCAAAAAGTAATCCTGACAATGTTCATAATCTCTACTCTACTTGGCTAAATAGACACCTAACTCGATAGTGAGCTAGCAACAATATGTTGTAAACAATATAGTTTTCATTGTCTAAATAATGAGCTAGTAAAAATATGTTGTAAACATTATGTTCATCTTCGTCTAACTAATAAGCTAGCAAAAAACACTACAATGCAAGAATGGACGAACTGAATCAGAATTCTTCTTAAGGTATTATTCAAGATTACTTTTAAGATTAGGAGAACATATGCTAAATAAATTCCAAAACTGAAATTAAAGGTACTTTTACAAATCGAGAATTCATAAAATGAATTACCACATCTTTTTCTGCTGCAACGCGGCCTGAGCAGCATAGCGCCACCACAACATTGCATTGTCCGAAATCGGTACCACTGGCCTTAAATGAGATATTTCAACATATGTCTTATACCTAGAAATGACCTCCATGAGCCTGATCCAGTCATAATATTGCGCCTACAGACACATAATAAGATGTGAATAGGTGCACAAAGAACAGGACAACAGAAACCACCATGATAGTCCCTCCAAGTGCTCCAACTATTTGGGGCCACAATGTGGATCATATTTATCTTTTTTAGCAAAAGAGAAAACTTCATGATTATACGACTCGCAACGAGGGCATATAATCAAATTCTACCTCTGTGATAGTCAAGGAGACATCAGTGACAACAACAGAAGCCCTCTCAAAAGGAACATTTGGATCATTTCTTTCTTGATTCCCCAGCCGGTGATATTTCAGCAAACCATTGATTGGAGATACTAAGTAGTTCCGATCTCTTGACCATACTGATTTTGATGTATTTCCATGTGCAAACTTGTTGATGCCATCTTCGAAGATCTTATAAAAGAAAGGATTTAACAGTTCAAGAACAAAGACCGCAGGATATTTTATGCAGGCAGAGATATTGCAATTATTTCATACCTCCACCCATTCTTTGGGACTAAGATCCTCCCATTTCTTATCCAACTTCCAAGGATCGCGATTTGAATCATGATACATTGCGAGCCTTTCAAGATGCACTGACTACAAGTACAATATAAATAAATTATTCATGATATCTGTATTAGGCTAAAGCAACAGTTAAACACTGTGGACAATGAAACCAGCAGGTCATCTTGAGCAAACATCTTCTTTCGAAAGGAACAATACACCAACCTTGCGCAATTTATCTAAAGCCCCACTTGTATCAAAGGTTTCATTCCCTTGCTCATCCATTGTGACTGCAGCAAGTTTTGCCAGTGTAATACCACATGAAAAAGGATGCCCCGGGTTGCTGAAAAAAGATGCCAAAAAAAAAAAAACAATAATAGTAAAAGGATAGCATGCAAATAAACAGAAAAATACAAGTAGCAAAGTCAATAAGGTTCCAGAAACAGCAAATAAGTACCCACCTGACACCATCCTCATATCGCACATGAACGTTGCTGATTGTAATTTTAAGATTTCCAATAATCGTAGCAATCAATGACCCTAGCCAAGTATTACCAGGTGAGGACTGCCAAAAGAAAGAGACGGGAAGAAAATCAATAATATGACTAAGCGAGAAACAAACTACAGCAGAACATTCAGATATCACAGCCGTTGCAGAAAGTATATATACAACACACAATGTCCACAGAAAGTTATAATTCCAGATCCATACACTCCCAATCTTTGATCTTGATGTTGCTTCGAGGGTTGCTGATTCTGCTTCCTACAGAAATAAACAGGAGGATGTGTGAGTAATACTATAAATAAAGGTGACTCATATAGATACTTGGAATGTGCAATAATGTATCACAAAAGAACTGACAATGCATCTTCCATGCTGAGCGCTGACTCAACTTCTTCATTTACATATGAATTCTAGCTACATTTTTCCAATCTTTTCCAATAAGCACAAGTGTAACTATACCAGGCGAGCTTCAAGGATAATTCTCAAGTGAAGATGAAGTATTAAAATTTGCCACGGAAGGCACAGGACCCCCGGTAAAGTTTTTTTTCCCTTCTTACTAGAGTTATTGTAGCCCACAACCCTTGAGATTCACATTAACTTTACATGAACTACACATACCATATATCACATAAATTGGAAGATAAAACACAATTTTTAATTACACACACACATACACACGGAGATAAATATTTATGATTAAATGAGAAAACGATAGCTTGACAAAGAGATAGATAAGGAATCAAAACACGAATTCATTTGTCTTCATTTGTTATTTTATGAAATAATTTAATTCTGGTAAAAGTTATTTAATGTTATATATTTTAAAGTTAAATATTATGATCAACCAAATTACAAATTAATTTGATGACATATATCACTAATACCCATACAACGTACAGGGCAAACACCAGTATTTATGATTAAATGAGAATACGATATCTAGAAAAAGAGATTGTCAAGGGACCAAAACATGGATGATAAAAGAAGATAAATAAGCTCTGAAATAGGCATCCGGCTTCAAAGGCAGAAGTATTGAACAATAACCAAAATGGAAATGAAGGAAAGAAACCAATAAAAAGTTCACCTCAATCTGCTGAAGCTTGCTCTGGAAAAGCTTTTCACGATCCTCCTCCTTGAAAAGATCGAGCGCAAGAAAAAAAGGGCAAGACTAGTTAAACAACATTCAAGATTTACTACTACAAATTTCACAAAGGAGAAGTCACTGTTCTTACCTTAAGAGATCTTGAATCAGCTTCTGGATGAGCTAGAATGAAAACTCGATCAATAAGCACAATCACTGGCTCCTTTCCAAGACTTTTCCAAGGAACCTTTTAAATCAAGTGACTTGAGAAAATGAGATACTTTGCTCAATTGACAAAGAGGCTAACAGCAATAACTAATATAAAAGCAAATTGTCAAAACCCACCCCCACCAAGGAAGAACGAATCAAATTAAAAGGGAAAAAAAAAAAGAAAAAAAAGCAGCAATGATAAACTCAAAAAGTCAGGAGATCTGAAAAGTGTGACTAGTTTATAAACATTTGCATTTTCATCCATAAGTACAGGCGAAAATTTATCCCTTCACAGACAGCAATCAAGTAATGAACAGACTAGTGATAGCCCAAGAAGCAGATACAAATCAATTATTCCCGCCCCGATGCCCACCTATAACTATAAAGAAGTCCAGACTTAGTTTTATCAAACGAATATCACATCAGAGGAGCAGATTTACAAATACCTTTAAAGTTATTGTACCAATAAAACCAGCTTTGACAATAACTGGAAGCTTAAGAGAATTAAGAGCCTCCGCTTTAAGTTTCAGATCTTTAAGAACCACATCACCTGTACAAATACAGAATAATTAATGGAGAACAAGCAAAAACGAATGATTGAAGGAACCCTAGAAATGCCACCTAGAAACAACAGAGAAACAAGAAAACCCTTCATAATCATATCTCTCATTAATGCAAATAGTTATGTCACCGCAGAAAACTCTCCAAAAATTTCCTATCTCTAATCCTAGAAAGTAAATCTACTCACATTATTTCTATTTTCCAAAACCCCTACAGCAAAGCATAGTGATTTCGACACCATTTGCATTTTTTTGGTTTTTCTTATTTCCCTATTGAGATCCTCATGCAAGAGTTCCCCAATCAGCATTGCACACAAAGTAATGACTTAAGCCTTACACCACAATATGGCATAATCACATTAGTTTCTGTTTTTGCTACACCTAATTTCAAAGAATAAAGATCACACAGAAAACTCCCCGGTTGGTCTTTTCACAACAAAGTCAGCCAATCATTCGCATTACAATAATGCAAGTACATAGTAGGAACAAAACCAAAAAGGCCAGGAGAATCAGAGGAAAAAACGAAAGCGAACCTTGCCAGACACTGATTCTCAAAGCCTCAGCAGAGAGACCATGGACATACTCTCCCAAATACCTCCGAAGCAAATGTAAAACCTGCGCACAGAAGCAAACAAGTTCCCTATTTCCATTTACAGTTTTCCATCCAATTAAAATATAAATAAGCAACAGATGACTTACATGAGCCTCGAACATGGTGGGAAATCGATGAAGGGGATTCCGATCACTTCGTGAAAAAATGAAGGATTCTAAAAGTGATCAGAAAGCGAGGAGGAGGAGGAGGAGGAACGTCCATCCAAGCGCGGGCGCACACACACCCAAAAGCAAAAATGAATCCAAACTTGAAGTAATCAAATTATAAAACAAGCTGATTTTGTGAACTCCTTTATCTCAATTACAAGTGAAGCCTTCGTAGAAATTCGAAAATGTATTTGTCTATACTACCAATACGTCAAAATTGAACTTTCAAAATGCAAACAGAAGATGAGGACCCAAAATCATCAATGGGGAAAATATAAGAAACGGTCATTTCAAGACAGCTCTGTCTGTGTGTTTCCTTTTGCTGCTTTTTTTTCGGTTTCACTGTCTTCGCCGTCCTGGCCCGGAGATACCTCTTCTGATTCGGGGCCCAGCTTTGGGTAATAAGATGGGCCACGGGGAGTTTCGGAGGCCCGTCTAATGAGTTCTCCCACTGGTGAATGTGTCTTTTTTTTTTTTTTTAATTTTCTTTTTTGCCTGTTAAAAACAACATCAGTGTATAATAAATACTCCCTCCGTGCCATAATTTTTGTCCAATTTAACTAAGTTGGAAGATTTTTAGTCAAATTTAATTATATTTGGGCTCAAACTACCGGATATACCCATGCCTACTTAATTGTTTAACCAGCAAACACACGATTTTGATCCCAACTTCCTTGTTGTTGAGCTTCTACACTCGCCTTCATTTTGATCTGCATCTCAATCCTCATCGGCAGCCCATTACTCCGCTTCAGATCTGACCGGAGCGACTCCATTAATGTCCGAACAATCTTCTTGACTACATCCGCTTTAATCGATTCCCCTTCGTGGCCACATTTACCCACTATGAAACCAAACCTTGAGAATCTTCGTCAACAGAATAGCATTAATTGGCTGGTCGGAATGCATCGACATTGATGCCATGGGCACCCCAAAACTGATTCTCATTCCATCCATAATGACTCATAAAATCCGCCCGTCGATGGGTGCCGCAAGATCTCTAATTGAGGTGCCCAATCCCTCACAATCACTCCCCTTCCATCATTCAATATTCCTTCTTCGTACGGTGCCGTAATCAAGGTCCATGTCGGCGGCTCACCTCCTCAGCAGCGAAAACATCTCCCCTGTTAGCACACCTTAAGACCCAGATGAATCTTTGGTTGTTGTTTCTCACTCCGACATCAATCTCCTCAATCTGTTCATCGGAAACGAAGTGTTGGACCCAAAGGAAACAAAAAGAACCGATTTGCTGCGTTGTTGGTCAAACCACTCCAAATATTTGTGCTGTTTCTGATCACAGGATGATGCTCTATTTTGCGATTGTGAAAAAAAAAAAACAGGGTATTTAGCAGGGCAAATATGTAATTTAATCCATAAAAAGTCAAATTAAACAATAATTTTGGGACAAAATTTTTTGGACAAAGTGAACAATAATTATGGGACGGAGGGAATACTTCATAAGAGCAAACCTCTCCAACCAATACACTAAAACACCAACAAATCAAGATTAATAAAAATATTTTAAAATAAAACATTAAAAGTATAAACATAAAAGTAAATAAATAGGAAAAAAATCGTCAAGATTTCGGGCACTTGTTATATTTGTAGAACCGAAGTTAAGAAATTGATAAAAGGAACTCATTTAGACCACCGTAATTTTTGTTGTATAGTTTTTAGTTTTCCCCTATGTATCGTCAATCTTCAGATATTGATACGTATTTAAATCTGAATTTTAAAAGTTGTTAACAGAACAAGTTGTTAAGAGAAAATAATTCTTATCCAGTTTTTTGTTATGATTAAATTTGTTTTTTGAAACAGTAAGAGTCCCATAATTTTAATATGATTCTTTAATATAATTTACAATAGATTTAGAATTCATCTCCGCGGTGCCGGAAGACGTTGCTACTAATGGTTTGGTAATTTTTTAATTTCTATATCTGATTTTGTTTTGGCTATTTTTTCGTAATTTAAATTAACAATTCGTAATGTTGTTGCGATTGTTGTTATGAATGATTGTTACAGAAAATTTCCTTCTGCTGAATTTGAATTTAAATTAACAATTCGTAATTTAAATTAACAATTCGTAATGTTGTGCTAAATTTTTGAAACTCAATCATTCAGCCGTTCCTTCTGCTGTTAGGTTTTTCCTCTCTGTCGAAACCTTGGCGCTGATTCTTCTTTTTCTCTGCAAATTTTTGGCATTCTCTCTGCTGCCGGTGTAGTTCTCTCTGTTGTGTCTTTGTTGCTACAAGCCGTTCTTTGCTTTCAGGCTTCAGTCACCTTCTTTTTTTGTCGTTCATTGTTCATTGATCTCATTTGTCTACCGACGTTGCTCCTTTCACACCGCTTCTTGTTGTTGTTGTTATTCTGATGTTCTTCTTTGTTGATTGCTTTGTTGGTTTTTTGAGAATTGAGTTGTTTATTTACAATTTCTTTGATTTGTAGGAACACGAAAGAGGCAAAATCAATACCAGTTCGGTTTTTTTTTGGTCAATTTTAAAATTTACTGCAATTATTTATTCAATATTTGGCTTTGCTTATTCCTTTTTAGATGAAAGGTTGATGGTGTTGTTTTGGGTGTTGGGAAAAGTGAAATTATGATGAAATGTGGCAGATGGTTTTGGTTTTTGAATCACAATAGAGTGGGTGGAAGAAAAAGATATGCATTGTTTTTTGCAGAGAAAAAGAGTGGTAATTGAAGATCATCATTTGTTTGCTTTTGGAATGAGCAAAGATGTTTGCTTTTGCCGGATTTCTACCAGGTTGGAATACGATCGGAAATTTTTATGGGTCATCAGTTCTTGGCATTTTTTTCCCTATCCTCGCTTTGTTAAATTAATGATCGAGTTTTTGAATGGGTTATTTCCCAAAAAAAATTAATTAAAATAAACGTGGACAAATTTAAATTTTTCAGAATATTAGTGGACAGAAATATATCTTTCGGATTTCCGAAATCCGAGTTCTAATTAAAATTAAAGATTCGGATTTCGTAAATCCGAACCTATATTTAATAATAAAATAATAATTAAATAAATTTTGTTGAATAATAGTTTTTAAAAATTCTTAAATGAACAGTGCCGTTCGAATTTCCGGAATCCGAATTTAGTTAAAAAATAATAAATTGAGGCGCGAAATATTTCAACTCAAATACGGAGTCCAGGATCTGGACTCCTTAAATGAACAGTAGTACTCGGATTTACAAAATCCGAGTGTACAAAAAGAAAAAAGAAAAAAAGAAAATCGAGGCGCGAAATTTTTGAATCCAAAAACCGGAAGTCCGTAATCCGGTTATCTGTATTCGAATTTTGAAAATTCGACTGCCTTTAATTTTGGTTGATGGAAGTAGGCATGTGCCATAAATTGGAGGACCAAAAAATGAATAAAAAAATTCGGAATTGACCAAACTCGGATTCAGGAAATCCGAAGTCACGGTAATTCGGATTTCTAAAATCCGAGTTACTTACGGACTCGGATTTCGTAAATCCGAATTTAACGTGCTATAAAAGAAAAAAAAAATTCATACAGTTCTCATTCGAGAACTGAGTTGGATTTTCTATTTTTACACCTCAAACAAGGGTGAATTGGAGCTTTTGATGCATTCTTGCCTCTAGATACGTGGGAATCGTTATTTGAAAGTGGTTAGATTGCAAAACCATGTTATTTAGTTTAGTTTTGTGTTATTTTGATTGTTAGAATGATGTATGATAGATTAGGGTTTATGTTGGTTGGTTGTTTGGATGTTTTAGGTGTTGATTTTGAGGTTAGAGATGAGAAATCATAGTTATTCATGAGATATGGAAGTTGATTTATAAGTATTTTAGTATTTTATAGGTTTTTTGAATTATGAATGGAGTATGTATGGTGTATTTGTTAATTTTGTTATTAAGAAATGATTAGTTATTGATATTTTTTTTAACAATTATCAATGGCACGTAATGTATCATACATGCTTAATTTGTATCATACAAGCAAGTATGTGATAGAGAATGGTAGCATAAACACTTTTTCGAATATGCCGGATGATGGTTTGCTTGTTGAGGAAATGTTGTCATATGAGGGATTGATTATTAAGATTTGTATCTTGGTTGGGATCCAGCACACGTGACACTCCATCTTTCTTTGATTTTTGATAGTCCCGGTGGTAGGCGTGTTGTGAATATCAAGAATGATTCGCTTGTAGAGTTCATGAACCGTGTAAATCCAATGTCATGTTTAGATTTATACATAGATTTGGAAGATATCACTCAAGAAGAAATAGAAGCGAGTTTGGAAAATGTGTCATTTGGTAGTTTTCCAAAGGGGGAACGTACTAGTACTTCTCGAAACCGTGATGAAGAGGAGACACATTTATTTGCACAAGATGACTCCCGGGAAGAGTCGGATTCCGACTACATAGCTCCAAGTGAAAGCGAAGAAGACTGTGATGTCTCCGGAGAGAGTGATTTTGAAGAAAATGATGATGAAAGGTTGGAAAATGCGGAAAGGGATTGTAATCCATTGTCCCGACGTCATGTATATAGTAAGATGAGGAAATGGGATGCCTCATGTGTAGACAATGATGAGTTTGCTCTTAAGATGTGGGATGAGACGCCCGAAGGAATTGACATTGGTGTTTGTTTCAAATCTCAATCAGAAGCAAAGCATGCTGTGAAATTATGGAACATCCATCATAAAAGGGAATATACGGTCGCCGCGAGTAGTCCAACGACGCGGGCTGTGCGGTGCAGAACATTAAATGTGAAAAGTGAGGATGGTGAACCACCATGTGAATGGAATATGCGTGTGTCTTTGAAAGCTCACGGCCTTCATGAAATTGTGAGATGACATGATGCACATAATTGCATGACTCCCGTGAATGATAATGACAACCGGTGTGTGGACGCGTCTTTGATTGCTAGACTAATCAGGAGAAAGGTTGAGTACAACATAGATTATACGGCAGCCTCGGCACAGAAAGATGTGAAGACCTTATTGAAAGTAGATGTGCCATACAAAAGGGCGTGGCACGGGAGGAGGAAAGCCATAGAAGCGGTCTATGGTCATTGTGTCACGGGCTTACTTTTTCAAAGTAACGGCCGTGCGGCACTAGCACAAAACAACTAACGATCAAGTGCTAGCTCAGCCTTAAGACCCCCAAAGCGTGCAAAGCTAGGCAAGACCTTAAAGAACGGAGGCAAAGAAAAACTTAAGAAAGGTTGAAAGTGAAAGAATGATGAAGGCACAAGAGAGCTTAAGGAATGCTTGAGAACTCTACTCAAAGCTTGGATGGTTACAAATGAAGGGGGCATGGGGTATTTATAGGCAAACCCCCCCAAGTCCTAAAGAATTCTAGAGAATTCTATGTACATAATAAAATAATGGGATTCTAGAGAATTCCTACAATAAAATATTCTAAGTTCAAAATATCTACAAGTCTCTAGAATCTTCCACATGGTTCTAGCAAACTCGGGTAGCTTCCATACGGTTCCACTCGTTTCTAGAGAGTTCCGGGCCTCTCTAGAAAATTCCAGAGTCTTCAAGATTTGACCGGAGAATTCCACAAGGCTCGGACCGTTCCGTCCCATGTCCGTCTACGAAAATAGCCCGTTTCGCATCAAACCACCCGAATTCATGGTGAAGAAAACTGTCCGTGACATCCTCCCCACCAAAATGGTGCATCGCCCGATGCACCTAAGTCTCGAAGGCAATGTTGATAGGAACGGGTGCACGATTCTCCTCAAAGTCCTCGATCAATTTGGTGAATTGCCAAAGCTTCTCGATTGGCTCCCAACTCGTCTCACTCATTGGCAAATTCTTCCATTTCACCAAGTATTCTTTAGTTGCTGCCCCGCTCCGCCCGAACGATTCTCTTAGAAAGGATCTCCTCTGCGGTCCATTCCTCATGCTCGCGTCGCCACCGGGTGCCCTTGAGGAAACGTTCCGTTCTTCGTCCTCCGGGTCCTTGCGGTATGGCTTAAGTAGGCTCACATGAAAGACTGGATGAAGCCTTGAGAAGGCCTCGGGTAGTTCCAGCTTGTAAGCAACCGAACCCACTTTCTTAAGAACGGTGAAAGGGCCCTCGTATCTGCGCATGAGACCCTTGTGTAGACCACGGCTCCGTCCATGCTCATAGAGCTTCACCAAGACTTGGTCGCCTTCTTCAAACTCGCGACGGTCCGTTTCTTATCCGCCCATTTCTTCATGCGTGCGGCCGACTTCTCCAAGTAGAGTTTTGCCTCGTCGGCCCGTTCTTGCCAATCTTTGGCAAACTTGTATGCGGGTGGGCTATTGCCCTTATAGCCCCCAAGAATGTCCTTAGGCGTAGTTGGTTGGAAACCAAGGACAATCTCAAACGGACTTTTGCCCGTGCTCTCACTCCGCATCAAGTTATAGGAAAATTGGGCAACGTCTAGCAAATGTACCCAATCTTTCGGTTGGCTGCCACATAGTGCCCGAGATACACTTCCAAGAGGCCGTTGATGCGCTCCGTCTCGCCCATCTGTTTGCGGGTGCAAAGATGTAGACATCTTGAGCTCCGTCCCAAGCAAACGAAAGAGTTCTTGCCAAAACGGCCGGTGAACCTCGAGTCCCCGTCGCTTATGATCGATGTAGGCAGCCCCCAATACTTCACCACATGCCTAAGAAAGAGTTTGGCCGTTATCTCCGCGTGCACTCTTTTGGGGCGGGAATGAAGACCGCATACTTAGACAAACGGTCTACCACAACAAGTATGTTGGTGCAACCCTCTAAACGGGCAGGCTCACGATGAAATCCATCGAAACGCTGTCCCACGGGCGTTCGGAATAGGCAAGGGTGATAACAAGCCATGCGGGAGGTCTTGCTCGGTCTTGTCTTGTTGGCAAACTAGACAAGTCCTTACATACGTCTCCACGTCTTCCCGCATGCGAGGCCAATAGAATCGTTCATGGACTAAGGCAAGTGTGCGATGCGTACCTGGGTGACCCGCATAACGGCTATCATGGCAATCCTCGAATCTCCCTTCTAAGTCCATCCCATGCGGCACGTACAAACGGTTCCCCTTGGCATAAAGTATCCCATCCTCAAGCCAGAACCGTGTTGTCTTGCCTTCCTTCACGAGCTCCATGAACCTTTGGGCTTGACGGTCGTGCTCAAGACCCTTCTTGATGCGATCAACCAACATCCCTTCGGGTATGCTAACGATTGGCGCAAGACACGCCTTTCGGCTTAACGCGTCGGCCACGTGGTTAGTCTTCCCGGCTATACTCAAGCTCGTATTTAAACTCGGCCAAGAAGTCCAACCAACGCGCTTGCTTGCTTGAAAGCTTAGGTTGGCTTTGATGGTAGCTCACTGCCCGATTATCCGTCTTGATCTTGAACGGTGTGGCGGCCTTCAAGTAATGCTCCCAAACTCTAAGGCAGTGAACTATAGCCAACATCTCCTTCTCGTGCGTCGGCCACCTTTTCTCGGTCTCGTTCAGCTTGCGACTTTCAAAGGCGATCGGGTGACCATCTTGCATGAGAACGCCCCCAATGGCGAAGTCCGAAGCGTCCGTGCACACCTCGAACGGTTTCTCAAAATCAGGGAGAGCTAGGACTGGCTCTCGAGTGACAGTGTCCTTTAAAGCCTCGAACGCTGTTTGGTGTTTTGGTGTCCAACACCAAGCTTGCCCCTTTTTCAAGAGATCCGTTAGTGGAGCGGCTATAGCGGAGTGCCCTTCAATAAACCGCCTATAGTAATTAACAAGCCCCAAGAACGATCTCAGCTCCGTTGGCTTCGTGGGTGCCTCCCACTCCACGATAGCTTTGATTTTGGCCGGATCCATGCGGATTTTGCCCCCACCAATGATGTGTCCCAAGAACGACACCTCCTCAAGGCCGAAGGAACACTTCTCCCTTTTAACATAGAGCCGGTTTTCCCTAAGGACTTGAAAAACGGCTCTAAGATGCTCCACATGCTCCTTCATCGTGTTACTATAGATAACGATGTCGTCCAAGTATACTACAACGAACTTATCAATGAAATCCGCTAGCACACGTTGCATCAAAGTGCAAAACGTGGCTGGGCGTTAGTTAAACCGAACGGCATAACAAGAAACTCATAAGAGCCATACCTCGTCACCATGGCCGCTTCGGTTCATCACCGGTACTATGCGTACTTGGTAGTATCCCTTCCGCAAGTCTAGCTTGGAAAAGATCCGTGCCTGTTGCGGCCTGGGTCGAACAAGTCCGCTATAAGTGGGATAGGGTACTTGTTCTTCACGGTTAGCTTGTTTAACGCCCGATAGTCGATGCACAAACGTAGCGTCCCATCTTTCTTGCGTTGGAACAAGGCCGGCGAACCCCACGGACTTTTAGACGGCCTTGCATGACCCGATTCAAGTAGCTCCTTGATTTGCACCTTGAGCTCCTCTAGCTCGCTAGGGGGCATACGATAAGGCACCTTGGCTATCGGTTTCGCCCCGTCCACCAACTCTATGGCATGATCAACCTCCCTCCTTGGTGGAAGACCTTTGGGCAAATCGTCGGGCATCACGTCCTTGAACTCAACAAGGACTCGCTCTATGGGAGGCGGGATTCGTTCCTCCTTTGCCGGCTCCTCTGTGCATGGTTCCTCCTCAAACACCATGGCGGCAAAGGTGTGTTCACCCCGTTTTAGCCCCTTGTTCAGTGGGAAGGGCTAATCTCATTTTCCCGTCTAAACTTTACCACACAAGGCTTCGCCTTGGAGGATCACCATCGTGTCGTTGCTAGGCACGATGATCGGCTTTACTCGGTCTAAAACTCCATGCCAAACACAAGACCATAATCATCCATAGGTGCAATGGAGAAATTAGCCGTACTCGACCGATTGCCGATTTTAAGAGGCACATCCCCGGCTTCGCCTACAAGACCCGTCCATTCGCCGTTCACGCCTTGAAACGGCCTTTGCTAGGTGTCCACTTGACGCCAAGCGAACCGGCTACCTCTTCCGTGAGATAACTCGTGTCGGCCCCGTGTCTAGCATGCCCCATCTAGACCCGTTTGCGAACGATGCCTCCATGTAAAGACGGCCTTGACGTGTCTCGGCCTTGGCATGCACGGCGTCTAGCCGTTTCATGCAAGCGACCCGTTCTCCTCTTCTTGGCACAAACCTTGTGCCAATGCCGCCAACTTCGAACGAGACGGGCAATCACGTGCCATGTGCGCTCCCCGCACAAGAAGCACCCTTGAAACTTCTTTGGCTTGTCCCCTTGGTCTCCTTGCTCGAAGACGGCTTTGTAGAGTCGGCTGCCGGTTTAGCGGGTGTGGAAGACTTCCTTTGTCTCCCCACCTTTGCCTTGGAATGCCTTCTTGCCCTTGTCCTTGGAGCTATCCTTCTTTGGAACTCAACGAGCGACTCGGCCACCTTTAACGCCCGATCGATGTCCTGGACTTCTCTCCGTTGTAGCTCAAGTTTGGCCCAACGGTTGAGACCGTCCATGAAAGTAAAGAACGCCTCCTTGGGCGAGAGATCCGGAATTTCAAGCATCAAGTCCGAAAATTCCTTAACGTATTCCCGGATTTGGCCTTCCCTATGGTGCAAACGGCGAAGCTTGGCCCGGGCTTCGTCTTCCGCATCCACGGGTAGGAAATACTTTCTAAACTCTTCCTTAAAACCATCCCACGTGGTGAAGACCGGTCTCCATCCCCACGGGTTTCATCATACGTTTCCACCATGATAAGGCACTATCTTTAAGATAAAGAGAGGCTTGGAAGAGTCTTACCGAGTCGTCCATGATATTCATAGCCCCAAAGTACCGTTCCATGCTGTAGAGAAAGTTCTCTACGTCCCTCAAGCGACGGCTGCCCTTGTATTCGTCCGGCTTGGGCGCTTCAAGCCTTGGAACCGTCCCCACGGCTCCGGTTGTCCCTTGCACGGCCACGGTGTCAAGCCGTGCCTTAAGACGCGCCGATTCTGCCCGAGAAGTCTCCGGCTCCCCATAAGCCGGTTGACGTCGTCTTGGAGGGCGGCAACACGAGCAAGGCTTTCCTCTTTCGACTTGTTGCAACGTTCCACCATTTCGTTGAGCGTCCCTAGCATGTCGTCCTTCATTTGCTGCATGACCTCTTGCAATTCCCCTGCGAATCGCTCCATGCGAGCTTCGACGACCCCTGCTACCACCTCAGGTGCTCGTCCCAACGGTCTTGGTGGTCGGCCACAAGAAGCTCTAGCTTGGCAAGCCGTTTCTCCAATTCCACCATCGGCTCCCTAACGACCGACTTCTCCTTGCGGCTTCCTTTGCGGGTGGTCCTTCCCACCTCGCGAGAAACGTGATCCCCCTCAAGCTCCGACCCTTGAACAACCTCCGAAGGGTTAGACATAGCTTATGCACGAAAGAAAACTAGCAAACGGAAGCGTAGACGATGTAGCACACCAAGTATCGAGCCGAGGCTCTGATACCAACTGTCACGGGCTTACTTTTTCAAAGTAACGGCCGTGCGGCACTAGCACAAAACAACTAACGATCAAGTGCTAGCTCAGCCTTAAGACCCCCAAAGCGTGCAAAGCTAGGCAAGACCTTAAAGAACGGAGGCAAAGAAAACTTAAGAAAGGTTGAAAGTGAAAGAATGATGAAGGCACAAGAGAGCTTAAGGAATGCTTGAGAACTCTACTCAAAGCTTGGATGGTTACAAATGAAGGGGGCATGGGGTATTTATAGGCAAACCCCCCCAAGTCCTAAAGAATTCTAGAGAATTCTATGTACATAATAAAATAATGGGATTCTAGAGAATTCCTACAATAAAATATTCTAAGTTCAAAATATCTACAAGTCTCTAGAATCTTCCACATGGTTCTAGCAAACTCGGGTAGCTTCCATACGGTTCCACTCGTTTCTAGAGAGTTCCGGGCCTCTCTAGAAAATTCCAGAGTCTTCAAGATTTGACCGGAGAATTCCACAAGGCTCTGGACCGTTCCGTCCCATGTCCGTCTACGAAAATAGCCCGTTTCGCATCAAACCACCCGAATTCATGGTGAAGAAAAACTGTCCGTGACAATTGGACCTCGAATTTCGAAGAACTTCCACGGTAAATATCAAGGTTTATTCGTGTATTGAAATATTTTTAGTGTTTTTTTTTACATGTATTGAAATATTTTAACTATGACTTGTTGTTGTGTAGGTATATCACTGCGCTTAAGTTTACTAATCCTGAGACTGTAGTAGAGTGGTAATGGAAGGAGGGACGAGAAGGTTGGAACAGGGGAAATAGGACATTTAAATACGTCTTCTGGTCATTTGAACCAGTGGTTGCGACGTTTTTTGAATGTCCACCGGTCATTTGTATCGATGGAACCTTTTTGCGTGGTAGATACAAGGGTAAATTACTTGTTGCGGTGGTCTATACCGCAAACAAGCACATTTTACCGGTTGCATTTGCGATTGTGGATGAGGAGACAGTAGAGAGTTGGACATTTTTTATGAGGAATTTGAGGTTGTGGGTTGTGTATGATAGAATCGTAAGTGTGATATCCGACCGGAATGCAGGGTTGTTGAGCGCAATGTCGCAGATGGATGAATGACGTGATTTAGGTGATGGTGGCCACTTTCTTTGCCTTCGCAGTACGTCGTCATGAATTAATTAATAATCACGATAATTCAACAGATGCAGTTCTCACCGGTCAACCGGGAAGAATTGGCCGACCCAACGAGTGGCCACTTCTTCCCGGTTCGCCCAACCTTCAAAAGTTGGCCGGCCCGACGACCGGCCACCCTGGACCAAAAAAAAAATTCAATTTTTTAATAAATTTTTTTATATAGTTGTTATTATTTTTTTAGATTTACTTTAAGCTTTATTTTTTTTGTGTGTGTTATATTTACTGATTTAATAATATTTTTAATTTAATTGAATTTATTAGGTATAATTAATTTATTTGAATAATTAGTATAGATTCAATGGAGAAATTAGGTATAATAAGTTTTTTATTATTATTATAATTTATTTTTTATATTCAAATAAAGAATGCACTAGATATTATATTAAAATTATATGATAAATACATTTTTAGTAGGTTTTTGTAATTAGGTATGTGGCATTTAGTTAGTATTAATTTGTAGGCTTTAATAATTATTGTTTATGTATGAATTAGTTATTTTTGTTATATTTTGAGTAAATTAATTACAACTAAATAACACAACATACACTAATTAAATTAATTATAAATAAATTTAACTAAATTAATTGAATAATAACACAAAATATAAAACTAAAGTCATTATACAAAAAATTAATGATAAAAAATATATATATATAAAAATTAAAAAAAATTGGAAAAAAAAAGTACTATCCAGGGTGACCGGCCTGGGGCAAAATTTTTTTTTTCAATTTTTAAATTTTTTTGTGTAATTGTCATTATTTTTTTATATTCACTTTAGTTTTATTTTTGGTGTTATATTTACTGATTTAATAAAATTTTTAATTTAATTGAATTTATTAAGTATAATTAATTTAATTTAATAATTAGTATAGATTAAATGCAAAAATTAAGCATAATAAGTTTTTTATTATTATTACTCCCTCCGTCCCATAATTATTGTCCAATTTGAGTTTTCATTTTTAGTTCAAATTGTACTAAAAGTGAATTCTCAAACTGGACAATAATTTTGGGACAGGGGGAGTATAATTTATTTGTTATATTCAAA
Source organism: Oldenlandia corymbosa var. corymbosa (assembly GCA_949775105.1). NCBI lineage: Eukaryota > Viridiplantae > Streptophyta > Magnoliopsida > Gentianales > Rubiaceae > Oldenlandia > Oldenlandia corymbosa. The sequence continues at coordinate 17,820,496 of OX459126.1, read as the reverse complement.
TAAAGAATGCACTAGATATTATATTAAAATTATATGATAAATATATTTTGAATAGGTTTTTGTAATTAGGTAAGAGTTCATGGGCAAAATTATTCAAAACGAACCGTAAGTGAGTAATTTGTGAACTGCAAAAAGTAATTTAATTTGTCTAGGGGCAATTTGTCCATTAAATAGTGAAATTTTTGTCTTTATAAAAAACGTCAAGAGATAATTGTTATTGTTGTGGGACTCAACTCAAGTGTCAATTGTCCTTATCCCTTAATTAATTATACTCTCACCGTGTCAAAATTATTATCCAATTTGAGATTTCGCTTTTAATTCAATTTATATGCTAACGATGAAAATTCATCTGGACAATAGTTTTGAAACGAAAGAGTATAAACAGTAGTAGTACTATTTTCATCCGAACAGAAAATTTACATGGTTGATTTGTCTACAAATTTCTAATCTACCACACTGTCCTACTCTTTCGTCTTCCTCATGGCACTTCGAACTCGTTGCAAGGCACGGACAAATTCATAGAACAACCGAAAATCTATTCCGCCGGAGTCGTTTGATGGATTTTGACCTACGACAATATCAAATCCTTGATACTTGTTTATCAAATCCTCGAGTTTTGCAGTCCCCACACGGTTTTGGATACTCTCAATCTGTATCAACTCTCCACTTATGTTTTCCTTCTCCCACCAATGCTTCAATATTCGTCGGTTGGTCTCAGAAGACTCAACTGAAACCACAACTTTAAAGTTGAGACCAAGCTTGTGAAGTGCGACCTCAACACCACCGACCCCACTGTAGATTGAGAGAATGGTTAAACCTTGAGAGAACAGAGATTTAAGTGGGGAAAAGTGATAGGCCAATGTGTCCACTTGAAAGCAATCCTTGAGTAATTGGAGCCTTTCCTCAAGACTAACACCGGGATATAGGGTATGTCGCATCGGGTAACCTAGTATCCGCTCTAAATCCTCCGGTTGTATGGGCGCCACTTTGTTTATCCCAACCCAGACGAGATTAAACTTCTTGAATTGTTCGAGAAGTTGTGTCTGCTTCGTAACCAAAGCAACTCCTCGGTAATTCTCTAACATCCTCCCTATCCTCTCACATGTGAGAAAAACTTCCTTTGTTTCAGAACTGATGAAACTCAAGTGCTTCCTTGTATCCCAAGAAGGCCACCATTTACTCGACCTAGGCAAAGCTTCCTCGATGGTCATTGGCGGCTTTGGAAGAACATGGAACCTGTTCTCAGTAGGAAGGTTATGGACGTAGCCTTCCTGCCGACTGATGGCAGAAAAGAGTTCTGTGTTTACCAGCTCTGGTTGAATGGAACACAAGAATTGCGATATTTTGCACCATGAGTCTTGGTTTAAATCCAAGGCACTTCCATAAAAGAAGTAGGGAGGTCCATCCACCATCTTATTGTGAGTATTGCACAACTTGGACAAGGTCATCTTTCGTGTCGCTCCTGATCCTCCTAATATTGCTCGGGTCTGGGGTGTCACTTTATGGACATTTTTCCGAGCTTTATGTTTTTGAAAATTATTCCCAACTGATATAGAGTTTTTCGGAACCTCTTGTAACCAACTCAAGTCCTCCCATTCGTCATCATATTCTTCTTTTGGCCTTTTCAAAGATTGTCCCTCATCGTTGTCATTTCCTTTTGGCCTTTTTCCTTTTAACTTCTCCAAGAAATCAAACTCCCCATCCCCAGTGAAAGTATCATCTAAATTACTACATTCCTCATCTTCAGCCTTGATAGCGGATGGATCAGCCACAGTAGAACCAGTTCCAATGTTGATAGAAAATGGATCAGCAACAGTAGAAACAGTTCCAGCTTCGATGGAAAGTGGATCAGCGACTTTAGAACCAGTTCCAGTAGTGTCATTATTAGCAACTGGAGATGAAGGATCGTAATACTGCACAAAGGAAAAAAGGAAAAAAGGAAAAGGAAAAGGTAAGAGCAGAAAAATTTTCCTTTCAAGTAAGTTCCGTCAAAAACAGTTCTTTTGATTTAACGTGAAACACACTGACGAGGGAGATTTACCTGTTCCACCTTAATACAGGTATAATCTCCAGTCACGATTGCAGCAGCAAGTTCTGATACGGGTAACTCTGAACCTAAACAAGTAAACAATAAAAGAAAGGCCAATTTTATCAGACTTGAGAGAACAAGGGATTACATGGGTGGAACAGGCAAAAAGTGGCCAATAAGTCTGCACTCACCACATATGTCAATAGCTGTTGATATTTGCTGTTCCGTGAAGCCCATTTCAAATAACATAAGCGTCTTCTCCATAGTACCAAACAAAGCTTCGGTGCTACATTGCTGAGATCAAGTTCAAAGACATCAGAAAATAAAAGAGAAGAAGCACAATAACACACATATATAGCTTCAGTGCTACATTGCTGAGATCAAGTTCAAAGTCATCAGAAAATAAAAGAGAAATAGTGCTATGATACACAAATAAACTAAAGGGTCACGACAAGCTTACTATAGTAATTTAAAAGTCAAAAAATAAAAAATAAAAATAAAACAGAGTATATATTTTGGCATTCATTATTTTAATTCTGAGAGATCAATTGAACTTTTGTACATTCATATGACATTGAAATGATCGTGTTTAGGCTAATTGCTGACTTTTGAAAATGAATGAGGAATTTTTAAAAGTCATAAATAGAATAGAAAAAGTTTGAGAACCTGGAGATTTTTTGCACAGTTATGAGCTGGACCACTAGCAGCCTTCTCACACTTGTCAGCCATCCGAGCAGCAAAGATGAAGTCCACTAAATCATTTATGGATGCATCACCACCTGCATGCAACAAGAAGAGCATTAGTAAAGGAACCAAGATAGTTCCACAGAGGAAAATCTGATCTCTACTATAGCTAGAAGATGAGGCCTGAAGTTGTCTTGTGTTTAGAAGGAACCGGCTCGTTATGTTAATCTAATGTGCTGGAAATCAATGCTAGAGAACTTCCACATACCAAGCATGTTCATTGCAGAGTCCACTTCAGCTTTAGAGAAACTCATGCGCATCAAACATATCCTTTTCTCACTGAAAATACTATGTTCATCAGGCTCCTGCAATGTAGTAAACGTTCAAATTACAAATGGAAAGTGCAGATTCCTTCCTTAGATTTTACACAATTGAAGGCATGCTAAGTGATGGCACAGAAACCCACAGAACAGTCAAACATTTAGTCACTGCATAGCAGGGTGGATATTTGTGACACAATCCAAACCTAACCCACAAAATGGCACGTTTATAGTGATAGACAGGGACTTGACTTGTCCATTCCAAAACGATAATTTCAAAGCCAACATGAAACACAAAACATTTTCAACCCCTTGGCTTGAAGCAATCCCACACTACAACAACAGATAAGAAAAATGTACCAAATGACAGAATCGTACATGGAAATGTAAGGTATCTCTTCGAATGATCATACAAAACATTTGAATGCCAAACACAAAATACAAGATAGTTGTCATCTACATTCCCCAGTAGCATTAAGTTATTGGACCATGTCTGCATGAATCTTTTGGAATATGCAACGAATTCACACAAAAAGGAAAACAGACCAGCGTTCGTCTATTGGGATGACAATTACCTCTTTTACAACTCCATCTAATAGGTTATCCAAAGAGTCAGATGAGAAGGAGCTACGTAGATCCTGGGCAGTTTCAAAGCAGAAGGTGACCAGAATCAGAGATGAAAATAGGAAAAAAAAAAAAAAAAAAAGAAAAGGTACTATAATGTTAGAACATCAAGACGAAGAACTGTCATGCAGAACAAATTCTGCCTGTTGATTTAAATTGCAAACCATTTATGGGATAAACTAAACTCTAGAACATTCAGAGGCAGTTGATTACCTTTCTTGTACCACTTTCTGTTTTTAGCCCGTTATCCTCTTCAAGTAAGCCTCCAACAGAAAGGGAGTGGTCAGAATTTTGATTCTCAAGGGCCTACAGAGTTCTCCAAGCAGATGAAAACCACTCACTATCCATTGTGAACAACAGTACCAACGTGATGAATGCAGAAGGTATTAAGATGGATTATGGAAAGAGCTAAGCTTGAGGTACACATGTTGTCCAGTCGCACAACAGAAAATATAAATCTCAAACTATGCAAAGGGAATTTTGCTTCACAGAGTTCAACCTTCAACACATGTTAATGGAAAGTGTTTCAACGGGTGGGGGGAGTGGGGGAAGAGATCGCATAAAGATCATAATCAGATGAAGAAGAGAAGTCACTCACAGAATATGTAAAGAGAGTCTCCAATATCAAGTCAACGTTGCCTTCCCCTATTTTCAAAGAAAGATTTTGATTGTTTATAAGTACTGATTCAAATTAATGCCCGTATCAAGAAATTCAAATTACAAGGAGAGTATATATTGTTATGGTGCCTCAAAATTGCAAAATATCATTTGTGGAATAACTGGAAATCAAGAAAATTAGTTTTCAGGACTACACCATTTTCTATAATTGCTCTGTCAACCAGAGATGGTGCAAATCCCATCCCTACAAAGGATGATCTCAAAGTGCAGCTGGATGATGAGCTTGCAACATTTTCCTGCGAGATCACAGAGCCACAATATCACTAGCTACACCTGATCGCCAAAAGTTTAAAAAAGAAAAAGAAAAACCAAAACAGATTTGGATTACCCCAGAAGTAATCCTCATTGAGTGCGTAGTATGACGAGGTGGGGAGTCATCGTAAGACAAATCCTCAACCTCAACCTTGGGCATTATCATTTCAACATCATAGCCATGGGCTTCTTTCTGCTTTGAACTACTTCCCTTCTCCAATGACAGATCCCTCATCCTCAAACTGTAATAAAAAAAAAAAAAAAACCATAATCACAAATCCTGAAAATTGAGGAATTAAAAAGGAAATGAAAAGTAAGAAAAGTAGTATATAAAATCAGTAAAGACAAACTATTTAACAATAATAACGTTAATTTGGGGGTTGGGGGGGTAAGTCCTAAATTCACAATGCACGACGCGTACTAATTCCACAGAGAGATTCAGGAAAAGAAATTGTCCGTAAATTGATGACAATAATAATAATAACAGAAAAAGCACTCCACGGAAATGCAACTCACCGGCTAAAATCATTGAGCTCGAAATATGAGCAGATGGAATGCCGTAATTGGAAGGAGCTTTAGCTTCCACGGCTAGTTGACTAGGGGAGAAGACAGCGGCAGCGGGAGCACAGGGACTCTTTCTCCACCAGTTAGACAGTATCGTACGACGACGTCAGGCAGACGGCGATGAGGTCATTTTGCTTCTTTTCCTTTTCCAAATTTTGTTTTCTCAGTTCAAACATCAATTTCTTCCCTGATAATAATCGGCAGTTTGTCTTGATTCTGGAATACGAAGCTAATAAACTACGTCGTTTATAGTCATTATGAATTTTGTTTATCTTAATTATATATTCTTCTCAATCCCATTCGTCCATTCAGGCTCCATTTGTTTGGTTTTTTAGATAGTTTTTTCAAATTATTTTAATAATAATTGTCCTATCTCATCATAACTTTTTACATTTTAAATATACATTTTTATATTCTCAAAGCAAAATTTAGTACCTAAAAATACATACTAAAAAAATGAAACAAACATACTCCTTTCATTCACAAATAGATGTCGTTGGAGGAAAACCCAAATATTCCAAAATAGATGTCGTTCTCACAAATCAATGCATATTTTGTCAATTTTTTCCAACATCACCCTTACATTAGAAATTGTTGTGATGTTTAATGTAGAATTGTTTTAGAAGTACAATTGAATTAAGAATAAATAAGGGTATTATAGTATTTTAACAAGATAATTATTGCTTCCTTAAATTTTGTGAAATCTGTCCAGCGATATCTATTTGTGAATGGAGGGAGTACCATTAGTCATTTACTACAATGTAAAATAGCATCTTCCCTGTAATATGATAATTATTAACTTATTAAATTTTCATTTATATGATAATTAGTTTCATTATAGCACTTTGTCCTCTCTTCTTTAATTTTAGTAAAATTCTCTCTCTCTCTCTCTCTCTTAAATCTTGTTTGAGTAGATTAGAAAAACTTTCCTATACTAAAAAAAAAAAAAAAGAAAGCAAAAAGATCCAAATCAGGTAATAGTTATGGACAAAGAGAATACAGTATAAACAAAGAACGATTAACCACGTTGGTAAACGATGAGGTTCGTAGAAAGATCAAAGATAGTATTAGTGGTAGTAGTGATGGTCATGGACAAAGCAAATAACGCCTAAGAAAAAGGAAATCGATTTTTTCAGCGTGTTTTTTAATTGGAAATGTAAAAAATTATATTAATAATATTAAAAAAATAATATGATAGAATGAGCAGTGATTACTATTTTTTCCGTCTCAAAATTATTGTTCAATTTGAAATTTTTAATTTTTATTTCAATTCATACTAAAAATAAAAATTTTAATTAGGTAATGATTTTGGACGGAGGAGTTAATATTTAATTCTTAAAAAACTAGCAAAAAACCCAGCAAACAGAGCCTAAGCAAATTGAAATTTTTGAAAACGGGCGGGCGCAAAGTATTAACGTAAATCTTGTTCGGCTGGCCACCACTAGTCGCCGTTGGCCGTATATTAACGCCCCGCCGAGCTCCCTCCCTCTGACATAACTACCATCACCAAACAAATGTCGAAAGACGACTCGTTTTTTCCTCCGACTACTTCCTTGCGCATTATCAGTCCATCATCCGCCAACGGAAGTAAGGAATCCCTCCATGGTTCTTCTTCTCCATCGGAGAATTTTTCAAATTACGAAACGGGTTATCCTCTTCTGTCTCCGTGGAGGACCCCGCTGATTTCAATTCCAGATCCATCTCAGATCCAATCTCCGACATCGAAGGAGAAGAATGCCGCAGCTCCGTCGCTGCAATCAGATACTCAACAATTCAGCACTCAGCATAATAATCACGCCAAATGGGGTAGGGTTTGCAATAAGGTCAATTATCCAGCGGAGCCAACTAATTCAGCTCAGAGTACTCCGGCCAAGAGCCATAGGTTTTCCAGTGTGGGCGGACGGAGCAGCTTTTCCAAGTCACGGGGAGTCTTGCAGCAAATTGCTAACGCTGAGACAGCTGTCGATGTTCCACATTTCGAGCTGGTGCAGGATCCTTCCTTTTGGAAAGACCACAACGTGCAGGTTTTTCGTTTACCGAATAATTTTATTTTACATTTTTTTCTGTTTGTTTTCTAGTAGTGTTTCCAAAATGAATGAAATTTGCTATTACCGTCTCTCTTTTGTTCATGAATTTCTGATTTGATGAAGGTTTTGATTCGTATAAGACCATTGAATAACATAGAAAAGGTCTCACAAGGATATGGAAGATGTTTGAGGCAAGAGAATGCTAAAACCTTGGTATGGCTTGGCCACCCAGAGACACGATTCACCTTCGACCATATTGCTTGTGAAACTATTTCTCAGGTGCTGCTATCATCTGTTGCTGCTGCTTCTGTAACATATGAAGATATTCTGAAATAAAGTCTTTTTCTTTTCGTCATTTTAAAATCAGGAAAATCTTTTTGCTGTTGCGGGGTTGCCAATGGTTGAAAATTGTATGTCTGGATACAATAGCTGCATGTTTGCGTATGGCCAGGTAGGTCTGTATAATTTGTAATTTAAGTTCGGGTTTATGTGTTTGCTTCCGTCTGTGTCTTTATGCCTTTAAATATAAACTTTTGTCTTTTTGGTAGACTGGTAGCGGGAAGACATACACAATGATGGGTGATATAGGCCATACAATACAGAGTGGGAATCTCAATGAGGACTACGGGATAACCCCCCGCATATTCGAACACTTGTTTTCCAGAATTAGAGAGGTAATATGATCTTATCTCTCTGACTGTGTTCATTATCATGTAACAGTTGCATTATGCAAGAATAACGGATATACTAAATTAATCTTTTTTTTTAATGCAACTTAATTTTTATTTTTTATTTTTGTACACAGGAGGAGTACAAGGGAAGGAATGAGGGGCTAAAGTATAGCTGCAAATGTTCTTTTCTGGAGATATACAACGAGCAGATCACTGACCTTCTTGAGCCTTCATCCAATAATCTTCAAGTAATCTACTTTATCGTATCATATGTCACGCAATTTTTCGTTTCTCTGTTACTTTCAAGTATTGACATTCTCCTTTCTTTTTTTTGCGCGATTACAGCTCAGAGAAGATTCAAAGAAAGGTGTGTACGTTGAGAATCTGACCGAGTACAATGTCTGTACAGTTGATGATGTTCTGAAGCTTCTTTTACAGGTGTGACTCTTAATGGTGAGCCTTTCCCTTTTCTCATTGTTCCTGATATTCTTTTTCTAGTCTTACCCTGATGAAGTTTTCTTTTTCTTTTTTCAGGGTTCTGCAAACAGAAAAATGGCCGCAACTTATATGAACAGCGAAAGCAGTAGATCCCATAGTGTTTTTACTTGCGTCATTGAGAGTTGTTGGGAGAAAGACTCCATGACACACCTTAGGTTTGGGAGGTTGAATTTGGTTGATCTAGCTGGTTCTGAGAGGTAAAAAAAATGCAAGTATATATTGTACATTACCGTCTCATCTTGTGTGAGCTTCTCAAAGTTATCTGTTGCTGGATTGGACCAGGCAGAAGAGCTCAGGGGCTGAAGGAGACCGTTTGAAAGAAGCAGCAAATATAAACAGATCATTGTCGACTCTTGGGTAATTTACGGGACCATTGTGCCTGATTTTTAGGGAACTTCGAATGTCCCCTGCTTTATTTCCAGTTACATTCATGCAGTTTTTCAGAGATTTTGAGCTTTTGCTTATTTTATTACTGGACTGCATGAAACGTTGAGTTGAAATCCTCTGCACTTTAAAAGTTACCCGGACTTAGTTCAATCACTTTTCTCTCAGTTCTTCAGCTGGTCTTATCTGTACTATGTCCTAGATAGTTTCAACTGTGAACACTGTTCATCTGTTACTTTCACAATGTTCATAGGATGTGTTTTTCATGCTCCATGTTTACATAAATTCTATCTTAACTTGTATATTGCAGATTGGTTATAATGTCTCTGGTGGATTTAGCGCAAGGGAGACACAGACATGTACCTTACAGAGACTCTAGACTAACCTTTCTTCTCCAGGTGATGTATATTAGGAGTTTATTTATTTTGGCTTATAACTTGATTTTGCATGAATATATTTTGGTTTAGTTGCTTCTTCGATGCAGGATTCACTAGGTGGCAACTCTAAAACAACTATTATTGCGAACATCAGCCCATCTCTTTGGTAAAGATATTGTGAAGCATGTGTTACTGCAGATTTTTTTAATTTCAAAGTATTTAAATTTCACTTTTCCTCTTGCAGCTCAGCAAATGAGACCTTGAGCACCTTAAAATTTGCCCAACGTGCCAAACTCATTCAGAATAATGTATTTCAACTTTCTGATTACAATAACATTTAGAAATTCTTGACTCATCTTTCAAACTTTAAGTGGCTTCAGTTGTTTTCTACAGGCTAAGGTTAACGAAGATGCTTCTGGTGATGTTATGGCATTGCAACAGCAAATCCAAGAACTGAAGGTATGAATTGGTTTGATAATTATGACATATCATACGGTCTTTTTCTCGCATAAAATATTTATACCATCTTTTTCTCGCATAAAATATTTATACTTTACTCGCATAAGCTTGATTATTGGGTCGATTGCCTTTTCAAGCAGGGCCAGCTGTCATTTCTCTTAAATCAAAGCAATAGTTCTGAAAATCATTCTCAGCCTTCAATGATCAGCTTCAAAAAATCATCTTTGAGTAGCTTTGTTGAGGGAATTGATTCATGTGAAGAATTGATTGTACTTGATAATCTCCGATTGCCGACTGGTGCAGGCAGAAAGGTACTATTCAAAGATTAACTTAGGATATACGTTTTAAGTCATTGGCATGACCTCTTCGATTTAAATTTTGTTGGGACATGAGCATGAAAGAACCTCGTCATCATTACTGATTTTTTTTATTCATTTCCCATTTTGTGCTGATATTACCAAATTCTTTCGCAGGTTAAAGTTGCTCATCGCAGAGACGATTCAATAGCTGAATTGGTGCCTGATATCCCATCAGAAGGAGGTAGTAATGATATTCAAAAGGAGCTCATTCATGCAAGGTCTTTGATTGAAGCTATGGAAACGAAACAAATCACCTTGATTAAGGAGCTCGAATTGCTTCAAAAAGAGAACTATAACTTGAGGGAATTATTGCTCCAGGACCAGGCAAAGAGAAACAAGCTTAGTGAGAATCACACCAGTGAACTGGTTTTGCAATCTAAGCTAGAGAAACTGTCTCAAGATCTTACCATGGCTCAGCTACTTAATAGCAAATATCAAGAGGATCACGCTATGGAATTGCTCCAAAACCAGCAAAATCAATTAGTCCAGGCAGAAGTTGAGATGGAGACAACTAAAACAATTCTGCACTTGCAGAATGAGATTGCATTGCTGCATTCTGAACTACAAGGGAGATTGCGCTTGCTGGAAGTTGAAAACGGAAGTCTAAGAAATTGCTTGGCAGCAAAAGAAAGTGAACTAGACACATTATGTTCTGATTGGGAAAGGGCAACCATTGAACTAACAACCTTTTTATTGGACGGTTCAAAATCGCTTAAAGATGCATCTTCGCAGGTCGAGACCATTACTAGTTTATTTCCTTGTGATAATATACAGATCAGTGAACAAGTTGAGAGAATTGCGAAGTTGTGCATTGATAAAGATGAAAGTATCCTTCTGTTGAAGAGCAGTTTGGAAGATGCACAGAGGACGGTATTGGAAATGGAGCAGAAATTGAATTCTTTGCGAGGTGCAACAATTGCTTTGACTGAGGTTCAGAAGAAGAAGATTGGCTATGAAAGGCATGCTGGAGATAATTTCTCAGAGCAGGGAGGAGATCCAAATAAACAGGGTAGTATGGTTCTTGGGGAGCATGTTGACAATTCACCTCTGGCTGATGAAAATGCGGATATTGAGTTAGCATGCTTGGAACTTCTGGAAGCTATATTATGTCATCCTGAAGCAGAAAGCCTATTTGTATCGGTTCGTTCAATTGTGCCCGAAACAATTTCTTCATCCTATGGGTCGGTTCATGATCTTGTGAATGGTATCCATGAAATAAGAAAAAGGTTTCTCAACCTAAAAGCAAACTATGGAAGCTTTTTCCAGTGTCAGACAGCCAGAAATAATCCATTAGTTCATTCGTGTAGGTTTTTTAGGGGTGAGGAGAATGAGGAGCTTGCATTGGATCAAATAAGAGATGAACTCAAGAAAGTTAATGAGAGACTGGATTCAATGATCATGTACATTTCTGGTGTAACGAAGGTTAATGCTGGAGAATCGGATGGATGGACTAGTGATTTTTCAACATCAAGTTATGATTCTTCAATTGACATTGCTGCAAGGTCACAGCAACTCGTATCATTTGCATCTGATGGAAAAACAGTTGACCAGGAGTTTGCAGAGAGTTCTTTTCATTCTTCTGAATATCAGAAAGTGGAACATTCACAAATGCCAATCCAAAACATGAGCTCTGATGGAACACTGCTATGTTATCTTAGGGAGGAATTCAGAGAAATGTGTAATGCTTTTGGGAAAATAAATGCTCAGTTTACTGCAATTTCCCATTCAAAATGTGTTAGCAATGGCAACAATATTATTGATAAAAATCACGGGGTAATGCAGATAACAAATGGCCACCGTGATATAAAGGTAATTCCATCCATCTGCTCAATTTTGGGAAGGAAAAGAAAATCTAATTCTGGTTGTAGAATTTCATGATTGCATCCAAACTTCAAAATATTGATATTAATACTCATTACATACTAGTTTTAGAATCCCCCCTCTCCCTATACTGTTTATTAATAATATATTCGTGAATCTTTATCAGGCTGACAGCTTCTTTACCAAATTTGAGGAAGTTCAAGGAACCATGGAGGAAGCCGATTGTATGTTGAACACATTGCTGCAGTCAAATGAAGATGCAAAGAAGTTGTCTTCTATTTGGAACCAGGCTAATAGTGATTTAGCATTGCAGAAAAGTAACTTAATTGGAGAGATCACCCAACAAAGTTCCTCTATTTATATGCAGGAGGACTCAAATGAACTTCTGCAGGACCAAATGCATTTCATGCTGAAAGAAATAGCTACTCTGATGTCTCTCTTAGATAGTTCATTTCAGCAGTACGTGGAAGATCTTTGCAATACAACATATTCTGACGCCATTCTAACAGTGAAGGAGACACTGAACAACATTTCCAGTTTAAGATCAAGAGTGGAAGACATTTCATCGCTGGTAAAAGAGAATGGAATTGTTTATTTTTTGCCTAATCGCTACTACTTAAGAGAATCTAATGAAGTAAGCCAACTAGACAGAAATTTGGATGTTTTGGTCTCCTCACTTGATGTTGAAGAAGAAGTTGCTGTGTTGCATAGTGAGAGCAGGGAAAAGGGGGCAGAGGTTGCTAAGGAAGAATGTTGGATTGAAAAATGCGGAAGATCAGCAGCAAAACCAAAGGATGGTGTGGTTCATGATGACATGATAATGGAGAATTTGAAACTAAAGAGAGCATTGGAGCATAAAGAGGCTCTATTAAAAGGTTTGCTTTTCGATTTTAGCTTGTTGCAAGAATCAACTAGCAGGAGAAAAGATGCCAAGGATGATGCAGTGAAGATGTACGTGACATTGATACAAGTTCAGAAGGAACTAAAGATGAAAACAGACGAGCTTGATAACGTGCGTACTCAGTGTGCCATGCTTGAAGGCTGTTTGACTGAGACTGAGAAGTCTCTCTCTGCCACAAATTTTGATTTAGAGCAGGTCAGAGGCGAATTGGATGTCTTGTCTGACAGGAATGCTGAGTTGAGAAAGCTTGTGAAAGATCTTTACCAAAAGAAATCAGAAGCCGAGCAGCAATTACAAGAACAAACGGATACTATCAAAGACTTGGCAAATGAAATTCTTCGGATGGCTTCTTCAGCCGAGGAAAGTTTGGCCTTGTCAGTGAAAGACATCAAAGATGATGTGGCAAGGGTGACGATGGAGAGAGATTCACTTCTTGACCAACTTCAAGCCTTAAAAGATAAGCTTGATTTTGTGTATGCATTGACAGATGAGAAGGATGCCATTATCTCAGAAGCTCGCCAGGTACATCTTTATACTCAGGTTTTGATAGTTCTAGATGGTATTAATGAAGTATGAGCTGAATAAAGATTAACTCTCTCAGGAGTCAGGAGCTAGTAAAGAATATGCCGAGCAAAAGGAAGAGGAAGTAAAGATTTTAGAACGATCAGTGGAGGAACTTGAAAGTACCATCAATGTTCTGGAAAAAAAGGTACATGAACTCATCATTTTGTTTTCATTAACTTGAAAAATCAGGTTATTCTTTAATAAGGCTGCACTAGGTTATTCATGAATGTCACTCGGGCTGATTTTACTCCAATTTCAGATGACCATACAACATTGATTTCGCTAAAATATTGCTACTCTTAACAATCTCAGTTTTCAAATATTTAGGTGTATGAAATGGAAAAAGAGGTTGAAAGACACCGTGAAATAAAAATTTCCTCAGAAGTGGAACTTCGTGATATGAGAGAGAGATTACTGATGGTTGAGAACATGACTGAAAATATAGATTCCCATAGCTCAAGCGGGGAACTGTTCGAGAACAAAACTTTGAGGTCTGGAAAACTTGTTTTCTGATATGGAAGTTTCTGATTTTTGCAATATTGAACTGACTTGTTTGCACGGAACAATTATAATGCAGGAAATTGCACGAAGTATCCATGGAACTTTGTAAGGCACATAATCAAATAAATATTCTCGAAAAAGAGAAGGAAAAACTAGTTAAAGAGGTAAGGATTTATTTGCTTGTTGGTTAAACAAATGAAGTTATTCTTCTTTTTTTTTCTACTTTTTTTTTTTCGGCATTGTATATGTAAATGGTGTCTTTTGTTGATTTGGGTCTGAACTGTTCTTGATATCTTTTGTAGATCAAGCAATATCAAGAGTATGTCACTGAACTAATTATGCATGCTGAAGCACAGGCATCACAGTATCAACGGAAGGTAATACGTAGTCTGAATTAGTGTCCTGTTGTAGCAATAATTTTGAAATTTCTGATAGTAATCCCTACTTGATGGTAAGTTTCCAATTTGCGGTCTGAAAATATAGATCCATGATGAAAAAGAATGAATTTTTCTAATGTTTGAGGTTCTTGCATGGCTAGTGTATCTGTGGCCTTGCCATCTTCAACTCCACAATTGTGTCAAAAATATGCTCTTTCCTTCTTTATCTCTTTCGGGTCTTATAGTTCATGGCTTTTGACCCCATCTATTTCTTCTGCTGTCCCAGTACAAGAACCTAGAGTTAATGGTGAATGAAGTTACAACAGATTCATTCAAAGTAGTAACCGGAGCAGCAATGACAGAGAAATTGGAGAAAACTTCGGCAAAATCAAGAGGTTCAAGTTCACCATTTAGATGCATTTCTAATTTGGTTCAACACATGAATTTGGAGAAAGACCAGGAGTTGTCAGCTGCCAAGCTACGGATAGAAGAACTCGAGGCATTGGTGGGTAGCAAGCAGAAAGATGTAAGGAAAATGGGGACAACACTTATATTGGTTTCTTCTGATGAATCAACTCTCGCTTGATTTTTCAATTTCGTCTCTTCTGTAATAGGTATGTTTGCTAAACACTAGGCTGGCTTCAGTAGAAAGCATGACTCATGATGTTATCCGGGACTTACTAGGTGTCAAACTTGACATAACTAACTACTCGGTAAGTTTTATATTTTAGTAGGCATTGGCAAAAGTCTGCCGTAAATTGCCCTTTCAGGTTCATGTAAATGAATGAATTGATGTGTTTTGCAGGATTTGATTTCTGAAAATCAATTGCAAAAGTTAGTAGAGGACGCTTTGCAGCAGGCGCAACAACACAAAGCCATGGTATGTTACATTATCAAAACCTATCTAAATGCTAGTACACTTTTTGGTACAGTGATTCACAAATCATCAACTTGGGAAAAGAGGGAAGGTTATAACAAGAGATTTTCTCATGGCAAACTTTTTTGTTTTTTTTTTTGGGTGCAGGCAAAAGAAATACTGAAGCTTCAAATGCAAATAAGTGATCTAGTTGAGGAAAAAGAAAGGTGAGTCCCTAGTGTTAACGTTGTAATAGCTAAGCCTTTCTCCAACTAAGTGGAGTTAGCTACATAGATCGCAGATGCCCATTGTGCTTAAACAAAATACGTATTTCAATAGCGTCTGCAATGGATAAACAATTTTTTTCTATATGCCTGCCTTTATTATATTCATCAAGTTAATTGTTGGAATATTAAATTTGGCAGTTGCATATTGGAAGTGAATAGAAGAGAGGCAGATCTACTTGCCACTCGTGTAACCCTAGAGCAAATACGCGAGAGAGATCAATTGCTGATTGCACAAAATGAGATGTTGAAGGTTTCATTTTTACTACTATCTCACTGAAGTTTTTAAAAGTTTTGTGGTGTGCATCAACTCCTTTTAATTTTCCTCCCTCTCCAGGCAGACAAAACCAACTTACAGAGGAAGGTAGCCGAGCTGGATGATATGGTGAAGAAACTTTTCGGAACAACACGAAGTTTCGAGCTACCAGAAATGCAGGAATCGCAGCATAACATGACAAGGAGAAGGGACAGTAGCCTTGGCAGGAACAGGACAAAGTAGTAAAAACAACTTATAATGAGCAGGTGTGGGATAATGAACTTACTTGTAGTCATCCTAGAAATTGGTGTGGAGAAAGTTACGAGTTATATTCGAGCTAGTTGTGTATATAGAATTAATGAAGTCCGTAATCAATAGCTTGGCTTTGTGTTCATATCATGTTTTAAGACGTCAGAATTGCTCAGAATTTCAATAATTCCAACACTGAAAAAGAGGACAAAACTTGAAATGTTAACAGTTGACCTTCATCATCACCTTCAACATTGGGTGATGACGACTACATCAGAAAAATAATCAAGTAGAACAATTGTTTGCTAAAGATACCCTTAAGTATGGCTGTAGAATGTCAAAACTTTAAAGCAACATCTTCAAGTGGTTGCCATGTGCTTCTTATCCTGCATATCAGAATCATCGTGATAAAAAGAGGTCTTCTATTTGATTCCCTAATCACTGTTGAGTTTTTTCTGTTCGGTTAACTGAGTTCTTCAAGATATAGTGGACAAAATATTAAGAGAAAACTCAGGAAAGTATCTGGTACCGAGTACCAACCTTCATACAGACATAGATATAGTGGACTTCCCGATTTTTCCCCAAAACAGAATCCAAAGAGCTGCTGTTATCATCCAGTAGAACAGGAGAGGTCAGATCTGATGCTTTGTGTTTTGAACTTTCAGATGAAGAAAATTTATCTGTACGCAGGAAACAGGGTCATGTATTGAAACTACTGTCCGAGAAGTTTTAGAAGCCTTAATGGCGCATCTGCGGAATTCCTTGAAAGTAACATGAAGAAATGAAATTGACGACCTATTACATGTAGCTTAATTGTCCACGGGTAAGAGTTTCTCAATAAGTTGAGGCGATACTTTGGAGCTCCATATGTAATCTACAGGGCATTAAAATAACAAACAATCATCACGAGTCAATGGGGAGAACCAGACCTAAAACTCATTTTCCGAAAAAGTTAGAAAGAAACTTACCAGGAAATATATGCCACCATCCTTTAGGACCCTATCACAGTTTTGTCATAACTACTTCAATACGTAAACAGATATTTTTTCAAAAGAAAAAAAGTCAAAAAGAAGGCCAGCTCAATGCACACGATCTCAAGGATATGTGGAAGGTCAGGCAGTAAAGGCGAAAACCGATTTTTCATGTACCTTTCAACCTCCTTCAGCATCTTGCCAGCATTTTCCTGCGAATCGCCCCCACACTGGAGACCATTATGAGAGCGTAGTTATTTACATCACTGATCATCTTTGAATATTAGATTTCTGTCTTCAACATTCATATTGTACTCACCAGTATGGAGTCCAAAGTCCCTAGAGGAAGTTCATTGAAAGAAAAAATATTAGCTAATGACCTTGAAAAGTTAGAGCTGATTGAGAACTGAGCATTCTTGAAAGGAACTGATGTACTGCACCTTTATCAATAAGAGCATCAAAGGAACCAGCTTCGAAGGCACTCATATCCCTGACATCCATCTGCATAACTGGTTAAGATGTAAGTCATGTAACCAAGGAATATAACGACAAGTTAAAATTCACAAGAGAGAAGCGATTTTGGCAAGGATGTATCGGACAAGATCATGCGGAGCATATCAACATTTAGTAATTGCAGAAAGGCAAGGCAAATCAGTAGAATTTAGTCAGCAAACACAATAATGAGATTAAATAGTGAAGATGATGAATCATAGACTCTTATACATCTAGAAAGAAAGAAAAAGGAAAGGTTTTAAAAGAGCTTTTACATTTCAGTTGTGGCCAACTGGAGTACTTCTTTTGCATTGCTTGAATCACAACAGCAGATATATCAACGTTGAAAATGTTACAATAACCATCGTTGACCATGTCTTCACTCAAGGCTGAAAAAAATCAGCAGAAGAAAGAAAGATTAATTAGTTAAATATCTCCTAATCCAGATATATAAATGTGAATTGAGCCCCCTAAACTGAAGAAAAAAGACTGCTAAAGCAACATCATTTGCAAATTCAAATTGGTTTCTAAAATACACCTGAAAGACGCATGCTTGAGATCACTGCTAAATCCTGTATCTTTTTAGAAGGAGAAATAAAAATCACCTTATCTCAGAAGGAAGATAATGAAATCAACCCAACCCATGTGTTTCATTCAATTGATCCATCAACTTATACAACACATGATCAAGGACAGATCAAATGCACCTAAAAATAAATAAACAAATAAAAAAAGAATGGGGCTCAAAACGAGACAAGATGAATAACAAAAATAGGAAAAAAGGGTCCGACCAGAATCGCCACAGCCAACAACAAGGAGGTGAAGCTGGCCATCAAGTGGAGGAATGTATAAGTGAAAAAGTGGAGCTAAAGAGGGATATTTCTGGTACCAATCAAAAGCAACTGTATCATCATCATCATCATCATCATGGTGTTGTGAATAGCGCTTGTCCCAGTACCATGCCTCTCCATATGCTTGTGTTCCCAATCCTGAATTACTTCCATTTCCAGTACTCCTCTTCATTTTCAAAAAAAAAAAAAAAAGTTACTCCTCTTCATACATAAAATATCTATTTCAACACCAAAAAAAGCAACAAAGACAGTGACTATATGATTCTCTGCTAGTGTTCTGGTGGTTAACTTTTTTGATTTGTGACTGTGATTGTGATTCTGGAACCCAAATGAGTGAGGCCATAAAATATCTATTTCAACACCAAAAAAAGCAACAAAGACAGTGACTATATGATTCTCTGCTAGTGTTCTGGTGGTTAACTTTTTTGATTTGTGACTGTGATTGTGATTCTGGAACCCAAATGAGTGAGGCTTGATCCGCAGATCAAGTCAAAACAATGTAGCTAGGCAGGCTCCGGGTTTTGTTGGTTGGTTGGTGTGTTCTGGATCAGGTCAATGTGCCAAAATATATATTAACATTTTGATGTTATTGGCCATTGCATATAGGTAATATGATCATCCTCTACTTTAATAAAGTAACTACTATTTATAAGAGTAAAAATAGAGGGACTTTCTTGCGGTTCAAATAAATAAATGATATTGCATGGTCATCTAGTAATACACATTTCGTTTACCATTTACGGTGCTTATCATCGTACTTAAAATTTAAATTATTCAAATTTTAGCTAAAACATAGGTTAGCTTAAACTTGGCATTCACGATGTTCAAAACAGATGGAAATGAGGGTTGGGATAAGTGAAATAAGGAGGATGAATTGCCAAACTCGCTTTCCCCTAAAGTTTAAGACTACTCACAAAACAAAACTTGGGAGGACATCTTAGCTCAAGTCAAGAGTTTGGAATAAATTGCACAATCAGCTTGGGTCATCAAATTAAATTAACAAGAAAAGAACAGATGCTTCCACTTCTCCGGTCATTGAGGCGGAAGATTTGCATAAATGGATGGATTGTGCAGCGATTTCCTTCATCGCTTTCTACATCATTCCATCCATTTCCTTGCCATGGCAGACCTTGTCTTCAGTGAACACGATGGTAAGCTTTCATTAATTGATCTTTTGCAGCAAGGAATGAAAAGCCTTTTCTTCGAAGCCTATTCCCGTACACGATGCAGCTAACTTCGCCGCGCGCGAATGGGATTTTTTATGTATTCGTGCAGGGATCTTGACCTCTACTACAGATTCACCACCCATTCATTACATTGTGAAACTGCAGTCATTCTCATTGCTCGCAAAGAACAACGTAGACAAGTACATTTCTGGAAATTTTGAAGCTGGAGGCTACAAATGGTACGTTTGCGCATTCTATCTAGATCACCATATACCTGCCAATGTTTCTCCCCTTTATCTTCATCAACTCCAATTTAGATGATGTGTCTTCCAATGTTTTCAGGAAGTTGGTAATATACCCTAATGGAAACAAAGCAAAAAATGCATCAGATAGTCTATCCCTGTACCTGATGATCGACAAAGAAAGTTTCTTTCATCCTGGATTGGAAATCCATGCGGTTTTCAAGATGTTTTTACTTGATCAGAACAAGGATAATTACCTAACTTTTGAAGGTACATAAAACAGGGAGCCAAACAATATAACAAAATAAAGTTCTGCCTGTATTCAGTACTCGTTTCCCTTAACAATACTATCAATACTTTTGATAAAGTAGGTAAAGCAAGGCGTTTCCACAAACTGAAGCCTGAGTGGGGTTTTGATAGGCTGATGCCTTCAAAAACATTTAGTGATCCTTCCAATGGATATCTTGTCAACGACGGGTGCATGTTTGGTGTGGAAGTGTACATATGCAAGGAAAACAACACAAGGACAAAAGGGGAAAGCCTAATGATGATGAAGGATGCCATAAGCTATAAACACAGCTGGAAAATCGAGAGTTTCTCTAGTTTAACTGACAAACCTGAAGAATCTAAGCCATTTCATGCAGGGGAGCAGAAATGGTAAGAACCAGCAGCTATGAATTGAAAGATTCAAACCTAAAGTTATTCAACCTGAAATATAAATCCATTGATTCTGTGCAGGAAAATCCAGTTATATCCTAAAGGAAAAGGCAGTGGCACAGGAAATAACATATCTTTGTATCTGGCTTTAGCTGATCCTACCAGTCTTTCTTCAACTTCGCAAATATATGTGGACTTCACATTGCGCATCATAGACCAAATCAATGCCAAAAATTACTTTGGCAAAGGTAGAGTTAGACTAGGTCCTTCTTGAAATAGACCAGGCTAGAATGCATTTTTTTTTAGAAGTGAGAAATGGTTAAAAATGGAATCAAACTAATAATCGGCTGAGTGTTTCAATGTTTATGCAGCAAATTACTGGTTCAGTGCCTCAAATCCAGCTTGCGGTTGGCCGAGATTCGTTTCTCAAGCTTATTTCAATCTTCCAAGTAATGGTCTTCTGGTGAAGGACAAATGCATTGTGGAAGCAGAAGTTACTATTCATGGAATATGTGATGGTCTCTAAAGAAGAATTGGAGGCTAGCTACAAGCAGTAGAATCACAGGAATTGAATTGTGGATGAATCAAATAAACGTAGTTTATATATGTGCAATAAGAGAGCTATAAACAGTTTCAGAAGATATAAAGAAACCAAATGCAGCATGATAGTTACTAGAATTAAAAACCCCAATGAGGAAATTGTCATAGTTTTATGGCCAATATGAACATTGGAGCTACTGGGACGAGGAAAAGAATATTGAAGAACAGCTGAATCTCAGAGAAACGTGATAATACATCACCAAAGCACACAATCAGCCCCCTCAAAAACAAAGAAGACATCAACGCAAAGAGGCAAAAATCGATGATCCAATCCGTACTTTACATTTTGTTGGAAATTTTCAGTGATTAAAAAAAATAAAAAAAAAAGCCCATCTTTGAAGTTAAATGGAAGGAAAGAACCCAATCTTGAACAATGAATTACCTCTAAAATTAGTCACTAACGAAGCCCTCAAAAATAGGTTCAAAGTTCATTCTGAATACCTCTATAATCATTTTAATTCTGAGCATGCAATGACTACATCAACATCACTACCAAATAAAATTGTTCCACTGAAGGGCTTATTTTTCGACTTGCGATTGAGCGACCACGTTGTTTTTGAAAGGCAAATAGCAATCACCCGTTGAAAACGCGTCCTCACTGGCACCGACACCGGCACTGCTGCTCTCTATTGTCAAGTGTAAAGTAAGAAGATATGCTCTTTGCATTTTTTTTGTGCCAAGTTCCCTTTTTTTATCCTCAAACTGTGGTGTAGGCAAATCAAAAGAATCTCGTCAAGTAAGTATGATTTACTAAAGGAATAAAGAAGAAGAAGAGAGGGTTGGTGGTAAATCAAAATCTCAAATGGAGATATATCAACAATATTAAAATATGAAAAACTAATAATTTCTGTAGTTTAAACTAATAATTATTAAAAACTAATAATTAGATGATGAATGTAGACAAGATTGTGAATGGGCGTTGTTATTTGCAATTATAAAAATTATTCATTCACACTCATTACAACAATTTTGTCCCTAACAATTACAAATTCCTTCTCTTCTCTTCAAACTATCAAATTGTTTCCTCTTTTTCCTCAACTCTCAAGGAAAAAACTAAAAAAATCAAAATGTCAAACTCAGATTGACAACACTGTAGAGTCTAAAAAAATAGCACAAGAAGGGAATCAACCATCGAAAAATTCGGCCTCAATTCAAGTATTTTTTTTTACCCAGAATTTTAGAAAACAAGGAAAAAAAATTATGGTCAGGGATAACCGGCCCAAAATTAGCTACCCGTGGAGGACCAGCTGGCCCGAAACCGACTACCCAATGAGAGGTAGTCGATCCAGAACCGACTATCGGGCTACTTCTCCCCGGGTAGCTGGTTCCGGATCGGCTACCTCTCATTGGGTACCCGATTTCGAGCCAGCTAGCCTCCACGGATAGCCGATTTTAGGCCAGCTACCCCTGACCAGAATTTTTTTATTATTTTTTTAATTTTTTTGTGTTATATTCATTTAAGTTATTTATTAACATTTTTCAATAATTAGTTTTTTTTAAATGAGTAATATTAATCTTTTTTTATATTTTTTAAATTTAATTAAATTTAAATGAGTAGTATTAATAATTGTTGTTTATGTAAATCCAATTTAATTTAGTGTTAATTATTGTATCTGTATTATTGTTATTATTCTTGTTATTATATTTTGGTTTGAGGTTGGATAAGAAGAAAGGAGAAGAATAGGAAGAAGAAAGATAAAACTGTCCTAAATGACTGTAAGTGAGTAATTTTTATAGTAACGGATAATTCCCGAAAAAAAAAAAAAACAATTAGAGAAGAAAAGGTGAAGGCGGTCTCAACTCTCTCCAGTCCCTTCTTTATATAAAAAAGCACGCATTTTTTTCAACACCGCCTCCACCCCTCCTCTTGTTCTTTCCCTTTCTACTGGAACTGCAGAGCATAGGTATTCATAATTCACTGCATCTCTTCTTCCTCTTTGTTATTATTGTCTTCATGAGATTCTTTACAACTTGGTCAGCAATTGAGTTGGCCTCCTTGCTTGCTAGCTATTTAGTGAGTTTGTAGCAAGATTAAATGAGGTTAGGCTTTGCTTGGCTTTAGTTGTAGTACAGTTTTCAACCATGATACTGTATTGTTCGTTATTAGTTTTCTGGAGTTCCTTCCGATCTGATTCTTTGTTTTCTTCCTCTTATTATTAATTTATTATAATTGCACTTGATTTCTTCTTCCATATTTTTGTTTTTTGTTTCTTAGATGCCATTTCTTCGTCGGTGTTCTTTGATTCTTGTCTGTTATCTCTGCAAATGTACGCGCAGTTCATTTTCTTGCTTTGTTTCAATTATTTTTGCTTGGATCCTTTATAATGCTTTCTGTTTTCTGTAAAGTAAAGATCTTTGACGACCGCATTTTCTTTCTTTATATTGTATGGCAGTGTTAGTTTTCATTGTATGCTTCAGTTCTACTTCAGGCACTAATGATGATCTATTCCTTACGCAAGGACAAGAGGATTATTGGGTTTGATTACCTAAAGTCTAGGAGCTCATTACTATTCATCTTCAGTCAAAATGTGTGTGTCAAAATAAGGCTTCGTGTGACACTCCCAGTTCTCAATGTTTTTGGTTCTGTAGTTCCAGTCATGAGCGATCCCTGTATTACTTCCATGGCATTGATAAAGTCGGGATCTTTTTTGGCATATGTTCTTTTTTTTCTGGTTAATATTATATTAATCTGTTCTGTATGTTAAAACAAGGCTTTCTATCACAGGAATCCCAATTTGATGATTCTGTTTAGTTGCACTGTTTTTCCCATTTCTGACAGAATCTTACTCAAATACATAAAATTCTTGTTTGCAGCTTAGCTTCAAATTAAATGGAGACCTTCTTGTTCACTTCCGAATCAGTCAATGAGGGACACCCCGATAAGCTCTGTGACCAGATTTCAGATGCAGTTCTTGATGCCTGTTTGGCTCAAGACCCCGAGAGCAAGGTCGCTTGTGAGACCTGTACCAAGACCAACATGGTTATGGTCTTTGGTGAGATCACCACTAAAGGTCAAGTAGACTACGAGAAGGTTGTGCGCGACACCTGCCGTTCCATTGGATTCACATCGGATGCTGTCGGTTTGGATGCTGACAACTGCAAAGTTCTCATGAACATTGAACAGCAGAGCCCTGATATTGCGCAGGGTGTCCACGGTCATCTCACTAAGCGCCCCCAGGAAATTGGTGCTGGTGATCAGGGACACATGTTTGGTTATGCCACCGATGAGACCCCTGAATTGATGCCCCTCAGTCATGTTCTTGCAACCAAGCTTGGAGCTCGCCTCACTGAGGTTCGCAAAAATGGAACTTGCCCTTGGCTTCGACCAGATGGTAAAACACAAGTTACAGTTGAGTATTACAATGAGCACGGTGCCATGGTTCCCCTTAGGGTTCATACTGTCTTGATCTCCACTCAGCATGACGAGACCGTTACCAATGATGAGATTGCTGCTGATTTGAAAGAGCATGTCATTAAGCCTGTGATCTCCGAGAAGTACTTGGATGAGAAGACTATTTTCCACCTGAACCCTTCTGGCCGGTTTGTCATCGGTGGACCCCATGGCGATGCTGGTCTCACTGGCCGCAAGATCATCATCGACACTTATGGAGGATGGGGTGCTCATGGTGGCGGTGCATTCTCTGGAAAGGATCCAACTAAGGTGGACAGGAGCGGAGCTTACATTGTCAGGCAAGCTGCAAAGAGCATTGTTGCCAATGGACTAGCTAGGAGGTGCATTGTGCAAGTATCTTACGCCATTGGTGTCCCAGAACCCTTGTCTGTCTTTGTGGATACATATGGAACTGGAAAGATCCCTGACAAAGAAATTCTCGAGATTGTAAAGGAGAACTTTGATTTCAGGCCCGGAATGATTGCTATTAACCTGGACCTCAACAGAGGGGGTAACAATAGGTTCCTGAAGACTGCTGCCTATGGGCATTTTGGCCGAGATGACCCGGACTTCACCTGGGAAGTGGTGAAGCCTCTTAAATGGGATAAGCCTCGAGCCTGATTCAACAGACGAATTGCAAATTATTCACCTTTGCTTTCTTTATTTTTATGTCCACTATTTTTGTTCTTCCCTTTTGACCTTTTTAGTTTTACTTAAATAGTAGTAGTAACTGAGGGTGCACAATGTTTTCAAAATTCATGTCATCTCTTGCACCAGACTACAATTTATTCAGTTTATTGTCACTACTTTATCACGATTTCATTTCCTTTCTTTTTTCTTTTTTTTTTCTCTTTGATGATTTACCTTCTCAGTTTTTAAGATTTTAGATGAAAAAGGCCAATGGAATGTGGGAATACTCTGGAATGTGGACTAACCTGTCAGGATGGAACTACCTCTCTCATTTCTTCTGCTGTCAGATTGTTCATAGCACACCCTTAGTCGCTTAGAGCCTTTAGGCATCATATTTATTTTTACAAAGGAAGATGCACGTATCAAATGAATGTTGCATGAACCTCTCATGGTATCACTTTAGTGTCGAGTTCTAACATCAAACATAGACCTCTTTTTTTCTGTAATGGCCTCCTCCCTCCCAGTTACAAACTTACAATCAAGTCAATGCAGCATCTCTCAAGGTTAATGTATATATAATAAACACACTAGTTGACCTCAAGAAAATATGATCTGCAGGCTACTAAAATAAGTGCTCGTATGTACAACAGATGTTCTAAAACAGTTGAACATTGGTACTGCTCTAGAAATCGTGCAGTGAGAGGTAGAGATTTTTCTGTTCACATTAATTTCCCATCGAAGAAGATTGGCATCCCATGCAATAATCAATCGTCCACAAAAACCCATGAGGTAGACTGAAGAAATTGGTCCACAACTCAGAATCCCAATCAAGAATCAACTATGGTCTCATCAGTTCTGATTCAATATCTTGGCCACCTTCATGACTACTAACCCTTATCATCTCTTTTTCTTGCTCCAACTCCAACTCATATGCTTTGTCATTCATGCCTTCCCTTTTGTAGGCATCGATCACAAGGGAGTAAGTAATGGAATCGGGATGGATTTGCTTGCCTTTCATTCTCATAAAAACCCGCTCCATCTCTATCAAATCTTCAGCCTTTGAGCAAGCATATATAACAGCATTGTAGAAGGTAGTGTTCTCTGGTATTTCCAACTTTCCAGCATACTGAACACAGCTGATAACTTTATGAAAAAGGCCAGCATTGGCGTAACCTTTTATTAAGCAGCAAAATGTGTTAGTATCTGGCTTCATACCCTCGGCCCGCATCTGATCAAATGTCCATTCCATGTGTTTAGCATCACCAGCATCACCAAACGCCTCGATTACATTGTTGTAAGTTGAAGTTGTCCAGGGAAATGCAAGCTTACGCATATATTCCATCACAGATGACATTTTATCATACATCCTTTTCTTCCCATAAGCACCTATTAGAATGTTAAAAGTGCGTGTTTCGGGTTCAATGCCAAAATCCCGGAATTTTTCATACCACCTTTCCATCATCTCAATCTGACCCCTGTTCCCAAACAAACTGAGAATGATATTCATAGTCCACACGTCAGGCTTGCACGCGGAGCTCTCAAGCATTCCTGAAAGCACTCTCTCCATCTGCTCGTACTTCCCTGCCTTACCAAAACCATTCAAAACTATATTCTGAGTGACAGTATTAGGTGCAATTAGTCTTTCAGCCATCTGTTGATAGAGAGATTCGACCATCTCAAAGCGACAGTCGTCGATACAAGCCTTGATCAATACACTGTAAGTGTAAACATCAGGTTGACAAAGAGGAATGGTTGCCATATGATTAAGAACCGAGAAAGCCTCCTCGATCATGTTGCTTCTACAGTATGCAGAGAGAAGCGCAGTGTAGAGTTGAGGTGTTGGTTGTAGCTCTTCCTCCAGCATTTCATCGAACAGCTTGCGGGCTCGATCAGGTTGACCAGATCTCCCAAGAAGGACGAGCAGCTTCAAGTAAGTCCCTTCTTTGGGCTGATAAAAAGGTTGCTCCCTTAACATCTCAAACACCTTGAAATGTTTGCCCCAAAAGCTAAAAAAGATCAGATTTTTATGCCAGATAGAAGAGAGAAACTCAATTAAACAACGTCACCAAAGAAAAAGACCACGTTTTTTAATGCCAAATGGCAGCAAATCCATCACCTGCTTCAATAACAATACGAGGAACCTGGTATAAAATTCCAGCAATAGACAGAGAAGCTTACAGATCCACACATAAGTCTGAGGCTCGGAGAAAAGACAAAAACTTGCAGTATAACTTATGGGGCTGCTGAATATGGGTAAAATCAGAATAGGGGAAATTACCTCAAGGGCGCGCAGCCATTGTTTCTTATCAATGGAATCAGAGAGGGATTCGGTGACGGTGTTGACCCAGGCACTGGCACTGTTTTTCTTATCCAATTTCTTAGCAATGTTCTTGATGGGGGTCCTCCTCCTGCTGCCGCCACCCTTGTTGCTATTATGGTCAAGTGTTGTTGAGAAATCTGGGTGAAGAATGAAGCCTTTGTATTCCCCTTGTTTCCAATGCCTCTTCTTCTTAAGCGGTGCTGCAGCGGTAGTGGATGATGACGCAGCGCAGCGGATTACCAAAGACTGAAATGAGGCACAAGAAGAAGAAGAAGAGGGGTTGGAGTTGAACCGGCGCCTGAGATTGCTTCTCCATTGAACTCGGGGAAGAAGACAGGATGAGGAGGACAGTGAAAAGGGCGTAGTTGCGCTTCCCATTCTGATTCTTCTTCTACTCTACTCTACTATAGTACTATCTTATATTCTATACCTATAGTAGAAAGTGTGACTTCTCTCTTTTCGCAGAAAATGGATGGGATATAGCTTCGGAGTTAGACACTGATGCTGACAACGTAAAATATCCATATCCATCTAGAGTTTTTTTTAAGAACAAAATTATTAACGTCTTTCAAAACGAATTTCGTGTTTACAGACACAGCCTGCCTGCAGTTAACAAGGTTGTTGAGTCGGTCATTAGTGACACGCCAGGCAACCAAAATACTAATTCCAACTGAAAATGGTGCTTTTACCTCCTTGGTGGAAAGGCAGGTTTGGTCAGCATGTTTTAACTCTGTTAGTGTCATGGCAAAACAACATTGCTCAACAAAAGGGATTTTAAAATGTCATTAGAGACCAATACAACAAAATGGCAGATCTCACAAATTCATTGACATACAAAGCCCCCTCACAACAGAAGCAGATGGAATGACATTAAAGTTGTCATTTCCCCTAACAGAAAATAAAAGGAGGAAATGAGACTCTTTCCTTAAACCCCCTATAAAGACAGTAAATATTATTAATTCCTCTCTGCCTATAAAACGGTTAAATAATAACACTTCATAATCATCAAGTTACATTAACAAATGTACAGAAGCTCCTTCTACACTGTAGGTAGGTAAACAAACCATACATATATCTTCTATATTTATATATTATATATTTATGTATATAATAAGATGGATACAGAACATCACACTATGTTCCCCGGAATGCTTGTTAAGAACCTAGCCACCCAACTGGCAGCAACAAAAACAAAACGACCAGGATTTATTGTTCCTCCTATATATTTAGCTAGATCCATACTCCAAATTTTCCCACCTGAACGGACGAAACACATATACCACTTCAGGAGAACTCTTGAACAATAAGGCGACACACACGCAAACTGCTGCAATGGCCACCATGGAGAGCATTGCGGGCTTATAAATGGATAGCGAGGTTCTTATCCTTCCGTATGCCAGTTTTTGCTCACACTGCCGACAGCTTGCTGCTTGACTTGGTCTTGCCAGAGTCATCTCTGTCTCAAGGCCGGTCACAACTTTATTCTTTGACTTAAAGTCACTATCTGCTTTTTGCTTCGTGATGG
Source organism: Oldenlandia corymbosa var. corymbosa (assembly GCA_949775105.1). Classification (NCBI taxonomy): domain Eukaryota; kingdom Viridiplantae; phylum Streptophyta; class Magnoliopsida; order Gentianales; family Rubiaceae; genus Oldenlandia; species Oldenlandia corymbosa. The sequence goes on along the minus strand of OX459126.1, from coordinate 17,791,916 downwards.
TGTTCTCCGGAGGAATGTCAACGACGACATGCGGCTTTTTGTGTGCAGACATTTTACCAATTTTCTTTTGTACCAAATGGATATAAGAGTAGTGCCCTCGCAAGCACGCATAATCATTTGGCGTCAATCCTGTACTGTCCCGGGCACTTCTCCATGCTTCAAGTCCCACCTGAAATAAAACGAAGCATCCAGAAATGTCTCAAATGAGTAACATAAAACTCATATTTCATATACTCTCTGTCTTAAAATGATTGTCCGGTTAGTTATACTAAAATAGTGCAACAAACAAACAAATCATTTTGGGACTCATGTAGTACAAGATGCAATTTATTAAAATTTAGCGAAACTCTGCGGTTTAACAGAGATACTATTGATTTTACAGTACTTAGTTTTTATCAGTTTTCCTAGTCAATTTTTGGCTTAAATTCTTTCTAGTGTAATGCAGGAGTTCCTACTTAATGTCAAAAGCATTAAATATGTATATATATATATATATATAAAGAGCCGCACCGTTCCAGGATCATCTGTTAATGCATCCAATATATGTTCAGCCCCATCACGACCAGCGGCTATGTGAAGGGGAGTCAATCCCCCGGGGCCTTTTGCATCAGGCCTGAATAAATAGTTCTGTGCAGCAGCTGAACCAGTTGTATTCAAACCTCCAATCGGACGGTATCTTAGTAACACTTCAACCATTGATCTACAATTTCTCCGAACAGCTCTATGAAGCAATCCAACGTCCAGTAATGCCTCTTCCACAGTAGAGTGTTTCTCGTTCTCATCATTCTTAATTATGTCGTTGCTGAACAGTACATTCAAAAGCATCTTAACTACTGCACACCAATCATGTTCCATTGAGTATTCCAAGAGCCATCTGAACCGTTGGAAAGGAAATGGATTGCCCGAGTTAGGATGCAAGTGACCTAATCTCGACCTCAACCGATATCTGTGAAGGAGCCAGCCCATCTCATGTATGAAGTCCAGTGCCAGATCCCTGGCTTCTAAGCTTTCATTGCTTCCTTGTAAACCATCACCAGCAGACAGTTCAACAGCCTCAATGATACTCTCAAGTGTACGAATTTCAGAACAAACATCCGTCTCTGCGACTATAAATGGAAAGAAGCTGCTGCTCAATCCATGATCCTCAATCTATTCAAAAGGGCGCCAGTTAATCAGAAACAGGAAAAGCTTGTATTTCACAAAAAGCATAGTGCTTGAAGACCACTAAAAAAAATCAACGAATACCTCTATAAATCCCCTTCCTGTAACGTCAGGTATTGTGCAAGTGAAGCTAAGAATCCGTGTCTCAGCATGCTCATCATATGCATCAGCACACCGCTCATGGACCAGGTATTTTCCCTCTATTGCACATAACAACCTGAAATGGTTGATACAAATAACAATCACCAATGTCAAGACTTAACAAACTCTCCAGAGTTTAATCAAGCTAAGAAATCACCATATCAACGGATACCTTGTTGTAGAAAAAGATAAATTGATCCCCTTAACTGAAAATTCCACTTCAGTCGAAGCACAAACAGCAATTGGCTTAACAGTCACTACCCTGCAAACCTTCTGATGCGGCAATGGTGTGTCTAGTACAATGTGGCCTGAATGCATCAAAGAATTTTGTCTTTCCATTGCTTTGAAATGATAAGGGCACCAGAATTTATAGGAGGAAAAAAAAAGAAAAAACAAAATGGACAAAGAAACAAACCATCGTATATAAAAGCCACTCGATGCAACACACGAGTATATATCCATCCCGTTTTCCAAAAATAATCCCCCAACGCAAGAAGTTTATTCAATCTATCGCTAAAATCAAAAAATAGCTGCGCGACAGAAAAGCTAATCAGAAAATGTGATATCTATATAACTGAAAAGGATGCTCTGAAATAAAACCTCATATCAAGATGATTTCCAAAAATTTAGCTCTGTATGCCTCACCTCATCCCACTTGCCTTTATCCATCCGTAAGTAGACTGTTAAAATGACACAACCAGGTCTAATGTAGCTTTCAATGTCAGTAGGACTGTTTGATAACCAATCAAGAATCTGCAGTGAGATTACAAATGTGAAGTCATGATAGATAGAGAGACTTAGTAGTAAAATAATTGCAATCAATCAACCAACAAACTATACCTGTTGCCTGAGGACATTAGGAAAATCACTTGGATCTTTTCCAAAGAGTTTGAACACAATTCGATCAGTCCGACTCTAGAAGTCCAACAATTGGAAAATTGTTAGTGAAGAACAATTTCAGGTCCTTTAGTACCAGACTGTAACTCTCTAAAAGCATTTGGAAAAACAAAAACTCACTCTTTGAAACCAGACAGACGATGCCTACACTGAAAGCAAGAATGTTATAAAAGAGGAGTGGCAATTTGTGACAGGACACAATAACATGGTTGAAAACCTAGCCGAAAAATTGTTACCTTCTTTAGGCGGGAAAAACAAACGAAACCAGCCCTAAAAATTGACTCATAAAAATGAGCTAATTACGTCTTTGGAAACAAAATTGGCACCCAGACTGACAAAACTATTTCCAAAGTGTTTGATCCACGAACACAAAACAAGGCTCGGTTGCCACTATTGCACGTAACGGAAAAAATAACAATAATCATACCTGAGCCTCTCCACTGGAACTAGAAGGAGACAAAGTAGATGTAGAACCCGAGTTCCCACTGGCCTGAGGCGGGCTATACTTGTTAGGGTCTTGATACATCCAACTAGGCGAGGTTTTTCCAAAAATTATTGGGCCATCAGAACCCTGTGCACTTTCCATACAATCTTCAGAATCATCATATACATTATTTAAGTCAATGTTATTCATCTTCGCCTTCACAACTGTCGCACCCAAAGATTCTTCTCTAGTCAAGCTGGTACTCTTTGCCATGACAATTCCACTTTGATCATCGTCTCTAAGTAATGTTTTCTCAGCCAAAGGGGTGAGAGGCAATGCGGCTGTAGGGGACTACAAGACAAAGTTAAAAGTCAGAAATCAAACAATACATAGCCCGAGACAAATAACCTTCATATTCAATACCTTTCCTGGATTAATCATAACAGATGGCCCTGCATTCCTCAAATCTTGTGACGCTGACAATAGGCTGGTCAAATTTCTCTCATTGAGGATATCCGCAAGACCAGCCAGGCTTCTCAGGAGATGAGACAGTAAGTCTTGATCTTTTGCTTGATCCGATTCATTAGTTGCTGCAAGCAATGGAAAAGGAAACGGCTGTTAAATGATTAAAAACCCATTCTTGCTCTATTAACAAAAGTTAGAGATTAAAATCCTCTCATCATGAGGCACTTACAATGTATATTGGAGAGAATCCTAAGCAAACTAATTAACAGATAATTACTACCCCCATCATCATTCAACTGGATCCCACCGGTTTCTCCATTTTCTGGGTGAGTCTTCCTTCTTCGTCGGTTATGGCCAGCTAGACGCCTGCGACAACTTCTCTTACCTTCATCAAACTCTTGAAGTACGTGAAACCTGCTCAAAGATAACCTCATCATGTAAATCAACCATGAAACAAACGCAATGCAAAGCCATGAACGGAAAAGATTCCTCAAGAATCGTGTCATGTCAAAAATAGTTTTCTATCGAAAGACATTCATCATTTTCTAAGTCAATGGAGCCATTTTATTAATCAATTTTACAACCATCAGAGAATAAAAACATTAATAAAGGCGAATTGGTGATCCTTCTTGCACACATTTGCCTAGATTATGGTAATGACATGAATACAGACCTGCTGCATTGTTGACAAAACCGCTGCATTACATTCCCAACCAAAGCTTTTACTGCCTTGGAATGGACATCACAAACTTTATGTCGCCTGTGATAGTCTTTCGCATTGCTCAAATCAGCTCGACAGTCTTGAACTTGGCAAACAGCACGATTGCTTGTCGAAGAATGCCCCATAACTTTGGTCTTCTTTCCATTCTTTGGGTAAGCATTACCTTCTCCAATAGAATACACTTCTCCACCGAGCTTCAAATGAAGGGATGATGATCCAACAGCAGCTTCATCGTTGTTCAACTCTTCGTCATCGTCTCCGCAATCGAAACCGCCCCTCCTCTTCTTTCCCTTATCACCACCATTTACGTTTCTCATAATAATAATTTCATCGGAATCAGATGAAAAACTATTGTTGGAAACCCTAGTGTTTGTGGGTATAATCTCTGATGACCCTAATGGAAACAATTGCCTGCTTCTACAATCCGATGGGGCAAGACTAAGAGGGGTAGCAGTAAACAAGTCACCATCCCATTTCCAATCATTCAAATCCCATTCCATGGTCCTCTTGCCCACACCGACACCAACTGCTTGCAAATTTAAATTCAAATCCGACACCACAGGACCATACAAATGATGATGAGCTGTTTTCCCTCCCAACGGAGCTTCCATTGCTTCTTCAGTAACCCCAAATGAAATGAACGCAGGAAAAAAAAAAAAAAAACCCTCAAATCATTCAAACAATTTCTCTAAACCCCAATCATGCTCTCCCTTTTCCCTAACATTCCACTGAGGGAAGGGAAAAAGAAATAAAAATCAAATATTGGAAGGAAAAAATTCACAGAAGAACTTCACAGCTATCGCCTACCAAGTATCATCTACCCAGAAGCCGAAACTGTATTGTACGTTGAAAAAAGGGGGAAAAAATACCAAGGGGGACTTGCTAAAAAAGTAGGTAGGCCCCACACGGCATGCCTGGTGCAAGAACAAAGGTTTCTCCTCTAAGAGCAAACTGCATCTCAACCACCCAAAAATGCAAACCCAAAAATCATCCTGAGAGTCCAATCCATATAATGGATCAATTCAAAACAACCAATAAAGTTTCCAACTTGGAGCCAAACCCAAGTCAAGAAGAGCAGGAAGATGATGAGCTGATTGTCTGTTTAAAAAGTGGCTCAACTAGAACAAAGCAATTTTGAAGAAAATAAAGTAAAATAAGACAAAAAAGGAGGGGGACTAAGAAAGAAGGAAGAAGAAGAAGAAACAGCAACAAGAAGAACCTGGATCGATGAGGGGGAAAAGGGGGCGGGAAGCAGAAGATCGCCGGCGATTTAGCTAGCAGCTGAGTCAAACAAAAATGGAAATTGGATTTTTGGGAGAGGAGAGAGAAATTATGGAGACAGCATAAAAGATAAATAAATAAAATATTATAAACATACATGGGGTACGTACTATTATTAATACAGTGTTGGAGTAACTATTACCATGACTGGAATTAAATTATAACTTACTACAAGAAAAGGTAACATTATTAATCAACAAAATAACGATTGGCACAGGCAAAAGAAGAAAATTGGAGAGAGTGAAAAACGTTGTCACATGAGACTGAGAGAGTGTATAATAATAAAAAATAAAAATAAAAAATAGAAAAACCAAGACAAAGAAAAAGGAATTTAGGGGTGGACAGAGGGAGTTTACCCACTCCAAACCAAAAGTACCAATAATTTAGGGAAGTGGTGGGAACTCCTCCACTGGGTGGGTGTGTGTGACTGTGTGTGGAGATGAAAATGACAAAATACAAAATTACTGTTTGTTAGTAATTATCTCCCTGAAGCCATTTCTTTATTTTCCATTTGCTTCTTCTATTTCTGAAATATGGAGTCTTTTTTTTTTTTTTCTGCTACAAAATAGTATGAAACTAACATATAGTTAAAAGTAGTACAACGATGTAGGTAATGTTCGGAGAAGCTATAACTAATTTTTTCTGCTACAACTAATTTGTCGAATTATCTCCCTTCTTCAACTTCTTACCGGACAAGTTGTGGGAACACAGAGAGTAGGTAATGTTCGGAGACGCTAATAAATACAGTTGTTAGAAAAAATGAAGGGTTAAAGGTTGCAACATAAACTCAAATGTGGGTGTTCATCAATCCTGTGCTTATGGTTAAAGTCCAGTATATCAGTTGGTTAAAATTTTATGAATTTTCTTATTTAAAAGTTTACTTGTAATTCAGATTGCAGTAAAAATAAATATCTAAATTGAACAATTATTTTGAAGTTGAAGAAGGGTCGTCAAAATTTAATCATAACCTCTCTTCTGTATGTCCAAAATTGTACAGTAGCACACCAGAGATAGGTTGGGTGATAGGATGGAGGAATTTTGAATTTTGATTTTATGTAATACTACTATATTTAGCCCGCTTGTTGTGCAGATTTTTCAATATTCTTGTTCAACATTTTTAAATATTACTATAATTTTCGAAAAGATGGTTTTTTTTAGTATGTGTGAAAAGAGATGGTACTTATTTTGAATTGAGGAAATAATTAGGAATTAATGATCAGATATGAAGATCGTCATGTTCAATGTGTATTATTTCGTAGTTATTATTACTTTATATACATTTCATTCGAAAATAAGTGCCATAGTTAATTTACGCACAGTTTAAAAAATACTTAAATAGAGTAGATAAATTACTAGAATATCTTCAACTAAACCCATTACGATAAGTACTTGTCAATAATACTCCATTACTATTTATCTTAAGGATAAATTTGAAAATTTGGACAAAAAGTGTATCGGAATTATAAAACGACACTTATTTCAGAATTAAAAAAAATTACCCTCCATTTCAAAATTTAAGTCTTTTTAAACTTGACACGTAAATTAAAGAAACAATCATCCAACAATTAATTTATGTGTTAAATATCTTTTTTACCCCTCATTAATTACGTTGGAACTATAAACAAGACTAAACAAAAATAAATTGACATCATTTATTAAGGAGTAAAGTTGGAAAAATAATCATTAATTTGCCTAAAATTTGTAAAACGATTTACATTTTGAAAAATCTCTCTACTTACATTTTGAAATGGAAGGAGTAACAATATAATTAATTAATTTTTGATATTTTGATGAACGGCTAGTGAAAAATTGACACGTGCCAATTAAATTTATTGCTGATCTAATGACGTGTCATTTCATTTGTCTCTCGATTCAAGAAGGTATGATAAGGATAAGTAATTAACCCACTGGAGATGATAAAAATATTTGGAGAGCAGTAAGTAATCTCTGACTCTTTGTCCAAAAATTCCATAACTACAATATCACTTTTATCACATATTTCTATTATGCAGTCTTCTTCTTCACTCGTCAAGTTGATAGAGTTACTTGGAATTTGGAAAGTTGAAAGTTGCATACGCCATAATGTAAATCAAATCAGTTTATGCAACCTGATGATACTCCTACAATTAAGAGAAGGTGTTACTAGATCAAATTTTACAAAAAAAAAAAAAAAAAAGAAAAGAAGAAAGAAATATACGTGTAACCAGAAACATTTATCGTTATTTCCCAAAAACTTAACTCGATTTACATAAAATCCTACCAATGAGGAAAACACGACAAATGTAAAAATACATATTTAAGATTTTTTTTCAATTAAAAATATATCTTAAATGAAAATTGAGACAAAATCAAAATGCCTTCTTATAAGGACCAGAGGGAGTATTATTCAAGGAATCCCTTAATTAAATTCATTTTATTCATTCAAATACCAACCACATAAATACAATATTTATTATGTATTACTTCTGACTCAAAAGAATTTAATGTGAAATACTATCTCCATTTACTTTTATCTATCGCTTTAGGGTTTATAATACAATATTTTTATCTATAATATTTTTTTAGAGGACAGAGAGAATATTTATTTATATTTGCGTAAGAAGGGAAAATAGGAAGAACTAATTATAAGAAGAAAGAGGAATGGTTTGTTTTTAAGGTGCAAACACCATAGACAATTACACCACCCACGTGTAGTGTAGTGATACTCCGTTGGTCCCTCCTTCCATGTGGTGTCCTTCTCTTTCATCAATGCCTTATTTTCCTCTCACCAAACCAAAGAGAGGAACAATTATATTATTATACGCCTTTTTATTCTTGTTCTTCAGGTCAAAGTTTTTTTCAATCTTTTCCATCCGGTAAAATTACAACAGTACAAATACAGTCAACGTTATTCCTACACCCAAAATGTCATATACATCTCCATACATAATTAGTCTCACCAAACAACTTCTTCATCCTAAAATTTTTCAAACAAAGGCTCAATATGTCTGACCAGGATCTAGATAGATCTCAATTAACTGAAAAATTTCAGTGATTAATAACTACATATAATGTACGACGGGAAAGCATATATACATAATGGACAAAGGCCTGTACAGACTTTTCTTTCACTTTTGTGTGCGCGTCCATATGGTTACTGCCCAATCAATATTCACCTACAGTAGTAGATGGTTTTGACATTTGAACGTAAGAAGTTATACACAAATCATCCTAATTTATCTATCTTTTGTTCGCCTGCATGATTTGCTTTGGCATGAACCAGAATTACTACTCATACTGTGTTTTTACTGCTGGTTGCCTCATCTCTGTGGCTCCGATGTCAGTTTTTCCTTCATAATGTTTGTTTTTTCTCCTTCCTTTTCTCGGATCCAGCTTCCAGTGCATCGGCTTGTTCCATTCGTTTCCTGCGACCCTGATTATTTGAACAGACGTATCACATTCTAACTAACTTAAAGTAGACCCAGCTACTGCTGCGAGCTACAGGAAACTTGGAAAGACCCTAAAAGATATTAGGGCATAAAGCAAACCTCGCGTAGTATCGGATAATCTTCTGATTCAAGCATGCGAACTATTTGACTCATGACCGGTCTTTTTTCAGCGTCTGGATCCACACATCTCAAAGCTGTTAGAAGGGCTCGTTTTAGGGCTGTCGTAGATGGCCTGGTTTCAATCTTTGGGTCAACAACTTCTTCGAAGCGTTTGCTGCCAACCATCATTTTGAGCCAGTCAACTAAATTTACCTGAGGGCAAAAAGAAGGAAATCAAAGGTGAGACGGTTCGGTTACATAATGTTGCCAGAATACAACATGGATTGCCAAATGTAATGTGGCACAAGGACAATTGCAACAGATCATACTTCAGGAGCAGGGCGGCCATAATCAACAGGATCTCGTCCACTAATGGCTTCCAACAAAACCACTCCAAAGCTATAAACATCACTTTTCTCGTTCAAAAGACCACTGTTTGCATATTCAGGCGCCACATATCTGTACATTTCAGCAACAAAAGTATGATTCTTTCAAGCAACCGGACATCTAACAAGAAAAACATATGACATTACATATCAAATCAAATATACTTACCCAAAAGTACCCATGACTCTGGTTGTGATATGACTTTTTCCTGCACCCAATAACTTGACAAGTCCAAAATCAGAGAGTTTAGCATTGAAGTCATCGTCAATCAGTATATTGCTCGATTTAATATCCCGATGCACCACTTTAGGCTCCAGCGCCTCGTGCAAATACGCAAGCCTGTCCAGTGTACACAAATAGATTCTTAAATTTTGAGCATAAAAACAAACACTTATGAGTGATTTTAGAGATGCGAAAACAAAATGCAGCTGAAGTACTCACGCCTTAGCAGTGCCGATTAAAACTTTCATTCGAGCTTCCCAAGTGAGATACCCGTAATGGCTCATGGCTCCATGAAGCCATTGCTCAAGATTTCCATTGTTTATGTGTTCGTATATCAATAACCTACATTCAGCGTGCCGAAAAACATAGCTTAAATTATTACGTGAAAATACCTCTATGCAAAAATCTCAAATTTTCATTTTGCCTGTTAAACGTATGCTTTCTAGTTGTTCTTTTATAAAAAGAACAATAAACAACTTTCAAAAGTAAATTTGATTATATTATCGTAAATTAAGTAGCAAAGTGGCATCATTTTCAGGCATACATTACAAGAGATGCAAGTCAGAATGACTGGTGTTTACCTCTGCGTTCCTTCAATGCAGTAACCGAGAAGTCGTACCAAATTTTTGTGGCGAGCGTGGCTGATAGCCTCAACTTCTACCCTGAATTCCTTCTCTGCTTCGCCACTGAAGCATTTAAGAAAAGAATTCAAAAACATGAGTCTCTGCTTGGGCACTAAAACAATTCAAGAAACTAAATATATATATATATGTATGTATATATGTATATATAAAATTAAAAACACAGTTATATACCTTTGAATGTCATTTTTTGGAGATTTTACACATAGTCATAACGCATTTAACAAAAAAGGACTTACATGTTGTTAAGTATTTTCTTGACAGCCACGGGCGTCCCATTGATTAATTGACCACGATAAACCACTCCGTATCCACCTTCACCTATAATATTTTGTTTCGAAAATTTGTTTGTCGCAATCTCAAGATCTCTTAGAGTGAACCAATGGCCCCAACCAAGATGAGAAAACTCGGGTAGACCTGATAGTGGAGAAGCAACATGTACAGGATGTGAATGGTACATCACTCCCCTTTTCTCCCCTGATTCATATTCGACATTCCCATCCTTCTCCAAAGTATTAAAATAATCAGATTGACTGCTATTATCAGCATCATTTCCGGCCTTCTCGCTGCTCAACAACCTAACCGAATCTTTTTCATTGAACTTCTCCTGAAGAGCTAGTGCAAGTAAATCCATGTCATTGGACGATGATACATAATGCTTCACGATGGGTTGTTGCTGGTCAATTTTGATTTCCTTGGATACAGCAGGAATTTGGGTAACGGGAAGAGCGGCTTGCAGGCTACCTTTCTTCTTTGACTTTTTACGAGAAAGACAAAATGGCAACAACAACAAAATAGTTCCGCAGAAAATTCCGATGAAGATGGCCACCAAAACCCACACCCTAAGGTGGAAAATGTGAGTCCTCTTTGAGAATTCAAAGTTGAGGCCAGATACCATTTTCGTCCAACAATCAGAGTACCTAAAAAGAAAGACATCTAGTTCAATTTGAATTCAACATAAAATGTAAGGGTGCTTCACCAGTAAAAACCAAGTCTGTAATCATACATGACGTATGACATAGTTCAACACTTCAACTATCCAAAAAGCAATCTGTTTGTTTTCTTTTTCTCATGGTTTTTTTCTAAATAATATATTAATAACGGGCACATCCCATCATATCTTTTTACATTTCTAATACATCTTTTTATATTCTCAATATAAAGAACACAAAAAACATACTAAAAAAGATCCAAACATAATAACGTTTTCTTTCATCTTCTCCATTTGCTAACTTTCCTAGGAAGGCATTTGTTTACCACCAAAAAAAAAACAAAAAAAGGAAAAAAGAAGGCCTTAAAGATATGCTCACCAAGTTAAATGATAAAGCAAATCAGCTAATTAATAAATCACCCATATTAATACTTGATGCAATTTCATCGAATCACAAAGTTCTGGCTCACAAACACAGAGAGTGAATAATACAGAGAGTGCAAGTATAAAACTGTATGAATGAAGAAGCAAAACAAGGAAGTTGAAAATACAGCAAATAGGGACTGAGAAGAACAAGAGGACACAATTTAAAAATTTAGCCATCGACAAACAAAACAAAGAACAAGCAAAAGAAACACATTAAACAACCATCATTTCTAAGTACTCTTAGTACTTACTAATCAGCTGTAATGACCAGGAAAAAAAAAAAGGCGGGGGAAAACAGATATGTAAAAGTAAAATCGTAAAGCTTGCAACTTACCGTCAATGAAGAACAAAGGATTCCCCTTTAAGTACTAGATCTCTCTCCCAAAGCTCGTGAGAAAGGAAAAAAGAAAAATGAAAAACATATTTTGAGGCTTTTCAAATCATTTGAAACGAAAGGAACCCAGATAATTGGTTGGAAATGATTTTTTGGATATCAACCCAGAATCTTAAAAAGCAATTCACTATGAAATCACTTTCTGAATACTTTTCAGAACAAAAATGCTGGTGGGAGATTTTGAAAGAAAGAATCCCACTACTTAACTTGGGACTTGTAACGAGAACGGGAAGGAGTTATCAGTGGTAGGTGCTGTTTGCCATTGTTGCAAAGTGAAGCATTAATAGGAAAAAAATAAAAAATAAAGAAAAGAAAATGTGCACTTTATGAGATTGACTCCAGAAGATTGAAACTTGGGAGCTGATTATGACTGTTCATCAGAAAATGGGAATTGAACAAATCCCCCAAGATTGAAACTTTGGGAGCTGATACTGACTGTTTATCGAGTAAAGAAATGGCCATTAAAACAGAACAAACAAATGGAGGGATGGGCTTAAGACTTGAGAGTTTATTTATATTAGATTGAAATTTCCATGTACCCCCTCAGTTATAAATGAATGTCAAAATGTTACTTTAAATATAAATTGTACTAGTATCATTTATCTTCCTGAAATTTAATTGTTTGCAATTTAATCCAAACACAAACATTTCGATTTTTGCTTCTCTTTTAAATATTACCCTCTCCGACCTAAAAAGATAGATTAATCTGTGAAATTAAACTTTCAAACTTAGACTCTATGATGAGAATGTTGATTGCATAATTAAACAACCAGTTTGGAGTTTGGACGACATAGCCAGATATTACAATGATAATTGAGGGACTAATTTGAAATATTGAAATAGATAGGGTGTATTATACAATTAACTTTAAAATTATAATGTTACGATGTTAATGACACTATAATTTAACTTTAAAATTATATAGCAGCTGTTGTTAATGGCACTATAATTTAATTCCAAATTCAATGAGAACAGGTGATAAATTACAATTTAGAAAGCCATATGTTGCATTATCAACTTTAGGGAATGGCATAAAAGTCAGACACCCAAAAAGAAGCTTTGATTAAGTTTTGACGAGATTAGAAAATGACTTTGGTTAATGATGTGAAATGCAATTCAACAACAAATCAATTAATTAAATGCACACGCTAGACACCCAATAGAATTTAGAGCTCATTGGAAGAAAAAAAAAATTCTTTTTTTTTTTGGTCCAATGATAACATAAGGACATTTGGTGTGTATAAAAAAATAAATTTCGAGTAATCTTTAAAATTTTCAATATATATGATTTTCTTTGTACATATATGTATATACAAAATTTCAAACTAATTGAAATAATGGTTTGTTCACGCTCGAGTAGAGACTACCAGGGATAAGAGATTCGAGTAGGGTGTTGCGAAATGAAAACTGCTCCCTCCGTAATGAAATTATTATCCAATTTGTATTTTTATTATTATTTTTTTTTGAGTCCACACTTAATAGTACTTTTGGAAGGTACCTAGGCTATTACAACAGGATTAGAACTTACTGGGGAAAGGGATAGTATTAGGGGGGAAACTCCACTCGCTTGCACCTCTTGCTCGACCTGTCCAGTCTTTCGTGGCCGATGATGACATGCCTCCTGCCTGTTTAACCTGGCTGCTGGTCAGCTGCCTGCTTCCTCCTTCAGCTGCTTGTTTCTTGTGTCCGCGGTAGGAATCGAATCCTTAACCTCGCAGTTAAAGGTATAACGCTTTAACCACTTGAGCACGACTCGATTAGAAGAAGTATTTTAGATTGAATAATAATTTTAGAAATAAAGGAAGTATTTTAGTATTTTTACGGTCTCAAAAGTTGAAACATTTGTTGGGTAGTACAATACAATAAAAACTAAAATGAAAAAAGAAAATCTTTGGATGTGAGAGTGTTGTACTAGGAAGAATCGAAGAAGCAAAGGGTGTCATTTCTTTTCATTATTTTTGTTCTCAACAAAAGACGACGAGAGACACTAGTATGATTATGTGTGGGCGGCAGGCTGGAGCCTGGAGGCCGAGTATAATTACAATTTAGAATTAATAAAATTAGCTTTCCATTTTGAAGTAATTACTTTTATTTATTTACATAATAAACCCGCAAAAAAGTGTAATGTTGGTTTCATGCTGTTCCATCAAAGGGAATTTCTCCTTCCCCTTTCTGTCTAACTTAAGCTTCTGCATACAGAAGACAAATATCAAATGATTTTTTTTTTTTAATTTTTTTTTTGGTGTGTCTGGGGGAGCTTCCCAACCAAAAGGCAGAAAAGAAAGCCAAAATCCCAAGATGCCCAACAATATTAACATTGATACTCCTCTCTTTTATTATTATACTCCAATAATTAGGGGACAGAATAAACAAAGTGATTTGAATCATTCGACACGGCACATACAGCACTATGGAGGGACTTTATACGATGAATCTTCTACATATATATATGATTAGTATATTCCATTCTGTCTTTAGAAAAAGAATTTAAACAATAATAATAATTAAGGATTTTATTAGCATCATAGCCATAACTAAAACGCTACTACTATTCCCTCCATTTCAATTTTTAGGTCGTTCTAGGTTTAAGGAGATTTTTCAAAATATAAATCGTTTTACAAATTCTAGGCAAGTTAATAACTATTTTTCCAACTTTATCCTCAATAAATGATTCCAATATATTTTTATTTAGTCTTGTTTATAATTCTAATGTAATTAATAAAGGGTAAAACAGATATTTAACACATAAATAAATTAGTGGATGATTGTCTATTTAATTTACATGTAAAGTCTAAAATTACTTAATTTTGAAATGGAAGGATTAATTGTTTACTAGGTAGTTGGAAAATCGTTTTTCTTCTGAGAGTTCCAAAAAGAACCTAGATGAATGAATGAAATTAAAATGAATGAAGGAGAATTAAAAAAATTTACTAAAAATTAATACGTCGGACTACTACTACTATACTATTACTAATTCTGTTTTTTTTATCTATCGTTTTAAGGTGAACCCAAAGTGTATTTTATTTGTCGCATTTCATTTTCAATGCAACATTAAATACAGTTTTTCCAATTGTACCCTTATCTCTCTCTACTTTTAATAACATATATTAATGACAATTACTTACTTTTACTTCAATTTTAAATTTTTTAGAGTTCCAATACTTTTAATTAGGGGCAAGAAAGACAATATCCTTATAAATTAAATTTTCAATCATTGTTTTCTTAATAATTGTGTAAACTTAGATTATTGTCAACTGGGGATGTTGTATTCCATCATGAGGTGTGATTTGGTGTTGGAATAATCTCCCTTTTCATAAGGTTTGGTTTATTTTGCGGCCCCTTTAAATTTTACAACTTAATTGACTTGGTTAATGAAGTTTAGCCACACTAATTTGTCAATCTTTGCATCCAAACTTTCGACTACCACGACTGATATTAGTATTTCATGGTTAATTATTGAAAATAAATAACTCTAATCACACTTGTATTGTTTAGTACTGATTCCTCGATGTCAAAAGTTATCAAATAGCTTCCAGATAAATAATTTAATATAATAATTATGAGAATTATTTTGGGATGAATTGAATAAGTTTACAAATTAAATAATTATTTTAAGATTGAAGAAGAAAAGCATTAGGTACTTTCACAGTAAAACGATTTATATACACACACACACACACGAAGGAAGCGCAATACTTAGTTACAATAAATTCTCATGAAACTGAGATGGGAATGCCTATCTAATATTACATATTCAGCATGGGGCTATTGACAAAATCTATAACTTTATAGGACAAGTGAAACCTAACTTGGCGAGTAAATTTGCCGCCTTATTTGCATTGTGTCTATTGAGGCTAACTCTGTTTGTTTCTTTTTTCGCATGATTTTTTCAGAATAATACAATAATATTTGTCATATTCCAACATAGTTTTTTATATTTCTAATATTTTTAATACAAAAAACACTTAAAAACACACACTAAAAAACGAAACAATGGAGAAGCAATGTAGAGTAGCTATTCATGCGTCCGAGGAGTTAGGACATTGCTAATCCACGGTCAAATGATACACAACAAATGGATGCTGAATAAGGTTATTGGGCCTTATCCAGTGAATGTAGTATGCTCTGATTCCTCTCTACAAATTGGGTTTGTACAATAATTTGGTTTAACGAAACGGCTCATCAAATTTAGAGCTGAATGCCTGCCTCACCTCACATATGATATTAGTGATCAGATTAAGTTCAAACTTATCTTCTTCTTTTTTAATTGTCTAAAAAACTTTCATATATACTATACAGTACCATATGAAATTTTAAGATTACGTTTGTTCATCTCAAAAAGATTCATACGTAATATTTGAATTGATGGGAATTAAGAAGATTGAAATGTAAGTTCAGTTTCTAAATTAATTGTCCAAATTACTAGATTTATGAGATTAGCATTATTAAAAGTTGTCATACTAACATTTAATTGTTCATAATCTCAAGATGAAATTGATAGTTTATTCGAATTTTTTCTTCATTACTAGTAAAAGATTTTTGTGGGTATAGTATAAGACGCATTAAAACAGTAGTAAAACCTTTTGCACTACTTGAATCAAATTAAATGAGATGAATATGGTAAGTATTTTCATAAGTAAACGAAAGGCTACTCTTTTATTGTGACGGTTGTGGTGACATCTTTGACTTGCGCCTTCTCTCCAGTTGCTGCTAGAAAGTAGAAACAAAGGTCGATACCACCGTATTCACAATTCCAGAATCATAATTTCAGTTCAGAGATCCAATCTTGTTCGTTTGTGTCTTCATTAGTGGATAACTGGTTGGTTAGATTTACTATTTCACACTTTTGAGTTGAGACTTGAGAGAGCTCTTCTCATCCTTCTTCCCGGCTGTAGCTCAGAGGTACAGTAGCCGCACCTTGGTTCTTTACTTTTTTTTGTTCTTTCTTTCCATTTTCAAAAAGCCCAATTCTTTTTATTCCCTTCCATATTTCGATTACTTATAAATTTATAGTGTAAAGGGAAGACGAAAGTTTAAAACAAAATGGGAAAAATCTCTGTTTGGCATTGCTGAAAGAAACCTACCAACCCTCTTAGCTAGCTGCTTTGGAACTTTCTTTATTTTCTTAATGCTGCTTGAATAGTGTTATCTGAAAAGGTGTTTTCAGAGTTTTGGGGGAAAATGCCAGGTCTTAAAGTTGTTGTATTGCTGTTGAAAAAGATGTGCTCTTTGACATAGAACCTGAAGCTTTGCTGAGCATAATGCTTGATATTATTGATGAAGATGATTTTCTTGGAAATTTAGAGGGATGAGGATCAAACAATAGGGGCCTATCTTGCTGGTATTTCACAATTTTTCTGGGACCTGAAAAATCTGGGTTGAGTTTGGTAGAGTCGATGAAGAAGTGGAGTGGAGGTGTTTTGGTTGGAGGGCTTACATTGATTTTAGTTTTGAGGTATAGTTTCATTGGCAAGATTGCTATACCGCCTCGGCAACTACCACAACCGCAACAAAAACAACAACAACAAAAGCAGTCTGCGTATGAGTTTTTCAATAATCATCCACCTGACACACCTAGTAATGCTGATGCTACTTTGCCCCCAAAAGACAGTGTGTTAGAGCTACTGAACTTTAGGGGAAAGCCTAGCTTTTTACCTGATGTCGAAGGGCTTAATTTCTTGTACAATAGTTTGGGGAACTTTTCCCTGGATGATGAGGAATCGAAGGCTATGCTTGTTTGGGCTCGAATGCGGTTTCTTTTGTCAAGGTCTGATGCTTTACCGGAAACAGCTCAGGGTATCAAAGAAGCAGCTTCATCGTGGAAAGAATTATTGTCGACGATTCAAGACATGAAGGCCACCCCCGAGCTTAGAGGAGGTGGTAATGTTACACAGAACAGAAGGTATTGTCCTTACTTTGTTCCCGCGTTTAATAATGGCACTATAGAAAAGAGGAGTACTCTTCAAATCCCGTGTGGTCTAATTGAGGGTTCATCAATTACTGTAATTGGAATACCTGATGCTCAAAAGGACGGTTTTGAAATTGAGCTTCTTGGCTCCGAACTGCCAAGCGAGGAGAAGCCTCCAATAGTTCTGCAATATAAGGTGTTTTTACCGGGACAGAACCTGACCAAGGAGCCTTTTGTCGTCCAGAATGCATGGACTAATGTGCCCGGTTGGGGGAAGGATGAAAAATGCCCTGATCATGACCGCTCGACTGAGTTTGTAAAAGGTTAATCTTGCTGCCTTCCCTCTACATACTTCTTAATTGCTTAAATTGTGTTAACTTAGATGCTGTTGTTCTTTTAGCAATCTAGATGATTGTATTCTTTGTTTAATGTTAAAACTCAGATGCCAGGATTTTGAGTTCCTTACAAATCCAGTTTACCGTGGTGAATGTTTTCAGTGGATGGACTGGTCAAGTGCAGTGCTCAGATAGTGAGGACCACTGTTCCTGATAACCAAAGTGCAAGTCACCTTGGCAGTCTTGACAACTCAAGCAATGTATCTGATGGGAGTCTCCGTGGCAGTGGCAATTCCCCATTCCCTTTTGTTGAAGGTATACCGTTCACTGCCTCACTGTGGGTTGGAGCTGAGGGGTTCCACATGACCGTAAACGGAAGGCATGAGACTTCTTTCGCATATAGAGTGGTAAGGAGTGGTGTTGGGATCCAATTGGCCTCTCGGTGATGTTAATTTTTTCAGTTTTTCTCTTTCTTTTATTTTCTCATTTGACAGAAACTTGAACCCTGGTTGGTTAGTGGAGTCCGAGTTAAAGGCGGGTTGGACACTGTAACTATCTTAGCTAAAGGATTGCCTGTTTCAGATGAGCTGAATTTAGATTTTGATGATCTTGAACTCCTCAAAGCTCCTCCAGTTTTGAAGAGGAAAAGAAGGCTTGTATTGTTGATCGGGGTATTTTCAACTGCAAATAATTTTGCTAGGCGTATGGCACTGAGAAGATCCTGGATGCAATACAAAACTGTTCGCCAAGGGCACGTAGTCGTGCGCTTCTTCATTGGTCTTGTAAGTGTAAAAACATACATGGGTTTATTTAATTTTAGAACTTTCAAGCGATCCTTTAAAACTGTACTTTCAACTACGATTCAGTCATGTGAACCGTTATCTTGTTCGTGCAAAATTAATTTGGATGCTGTACTAAACAAGTGATCATAATTGGTCTCAAGATTTGTTGGGCTACCCTTTCTCGTGGTGTGTTTCTGCGATTTCCTGCACGTTCAAAGTTTCAGTAGTATTTTATTTGTGGTAAAGATGCTAGCCGTATGGAAACAGTCCTGAAATTTGGACATCAATAATGTAACCTGTTAAATTTTGCAGCACAAGAATGAGAAAGTGAACTACGAGTTGTGGAAAGAAGCTGAAGCTTTTGGGGACATCCAGTTAATGCCTTTCATTGATTACTACAGCTTGCTCACTCTGAAAACCATTGCCATATTCATTCTAGGGGTATTTAGCTATTTACAAACCCTCTAATTTTTAATGCTCTCATGATGAAATTGCAGTCAGTACTTCAGTATTTGCAAATTGTAGGCATGCCTGATTGAAAATTACTAAGAAGTTAGTTTATTTATGCTTAAGTATATCTCTTAAATATTGATTGTTGATGCTGCTGTCATGCTGAAATGCTGCTGCTACTTGTGCGTGGAATTGTACAGTAGTATTAGCTTTATGATCATAATCTGAGCTTGTGTTCTCATTTCGCTGTCTTTGTTTGATTGTGTTTTCTGTTTTCCGTGGATGCATGACCAAGTCGAAAAATACCATCGAAAGACTTTTTTTCCCCGCGTTAGAAACTACCTGATCATGTCCAAAATTATTGCAGACTGAAATCCTCCCGGCAAAATACATTATGAAAACAGATGATGACGCCTTTGTTAGGGTTGATGAAGTTTTAACTAGCCTGAAAGGGAAGGCTTCTGAGGGCCTCTTTTATGGCCGCATATCATTTGAATCGACACCTCATAGGGAAAAAGACAACAAATGGTACATCAGTCCAGAGGTAAATTATATGCATGCTGCACAAACTTTGATCATCTGTTTTGATTCCTCTTCTGAAATGTGATGGGCTTTCGTTTGATTAGGAATGGCCGTATTCATCATTTCCCGCATGGGCACATGGTCCAGGCTATATTGTATCCCGTGATATAGCAAAGTTCATTGTCCAAGGACACCGTGAAAGGGACCTTATGGTACGTGCACTTCCCTTAACATGTTTCTTTTCTCCCATAAATAATTGTATGTTCAAAAACAGACGACTATAGGCGTTGGTTTTGCCATCAGTCGCATATGCACGGCTACTTTTCTACTTTGTTTGCACGTCTGTGGCTGCAAAGAGAAAATGTGGCAATGCTTGCATTCCACCTCAATATTGTCCGAAACAAGTTTGTACGTACGTCCGGGAGCAGTGATAGTAAATTCGAATCAACTTATGCGTTGTGATCACATATTAACAGCCTAATAGATGAAACAAAAGTCGAAAAATTTGTTATGAAATATTGCTATGAATTTCTAGCCATAACCATCACGGATTACTGTGTTTTGAGTTCATTTGATCTCCTGGACATGGGGGTGTTTCAGAACACGCAAACCTTGTTCCACAATGCAATGGTTTTGTTTGGTAAATTTTGGGTGATGTGTGAAAATGCAGATGTTCAAACTGGAAGATGTGGCGGTGGGGATATGGATTGAGGTGTACAAAAACGGAGGACATGAAGTAGTGTACGTGGATGAGGAGAGATTCAACATCGATGGATGTGAATCAAACTACATTCTGGCACATTACCAGAGTCCCAGGTTGTTGCTGTGTCTGTGGGACAAACTTGGGAAAGAACATCAGCCTGAGCCTGAGTGCTGTGATGAGTGAAGAGGATCATATGTGCATGAACAAACTTGTTTGTATCTTTTTACTTGAGTAGTTTTACTTTAGTGATGTGAACAAGTTTACATCATAAAAAAGTACTACTGCCTAGTAGATATAGTGTACAATTGTGAATGTTAAAAAAATGTGGCTTTAGTAGTTGAAAAAAGAAAAGAAAAACAAGAGAACAATATGGTGTTATGACTATGAAATCTTGGTCAGTAGGCGTGGGTTGGGTAATGTAATAAGGGGGGAAAGTAGGAGCAAAGTCCAGAAGTTTCCAAGGTGGATCCATGTTTTGGCCACAGGAGGATGACACGTTTGTTGTCGTCCAGCATGATTTGATTGTCGTATTCGTCATCATCTCATAACCAGATTGATTATATTGGTTCTTCTTATAATAATAAGTCATTTTGATTTGTTCTAAGTTTTATATAGTACTTATTTTTATTTGACAAAAAAATTTTATTTTCACATTTATTATGTTCTCTTGATTTTTTCGCCGATTAAACACAGCATAAAAAACCTGATCATTAAACGAGTAAATCTGATCGGTGAAACCTCCTATTTACATATGCTCATTGACCGTCTTTTTCATAGTTGTTCTCAAAAACAAAGCAGCCGTGAGGCCTAATGATGGTTAACACGGCCTCTAACTTCTCGTGTACATGATTCGCATTTCGATACAAATTATTGTATTGTTAACTACAACTTTTTAATTCATTTCATCGGTAAGTTTGTTATGAGTTACATTCGCCATTGATAAACCCAGTACGCAATAATAATAATAATTATAATGATAGATAAGAAGAAGTAAAAATATTACTAGTAGTATAATAAATATTTTAATAGCATTATTATATATGCAGTATTATTACTAGACTATATTTATGTACTCCGCAATATCTACGCGTTTGGCTGTATTAAACGTAATCCTGTGCCACCGCTAATAAAACCAAAAACAAAAAAAAAGGAGAGGAGAAAATTGTGTCACACGCAACTCAATACACAACTACGAAGGAATTTTCCCCCAAAAATAACAAATTTCAAAAAAAAAAAAAAAAAAAAGTCTTCTGTTCTTTTCTTTCTTCTAAAAAACTACTTCTTCTTCTTCTTCTTCTTCTACTATTATATATATATATGTATATAAGGCGGAGGAGGCTCAGTCGTCTTCTAATTTCTGCCGCAATAAATTTTAGAGACTCCCAAAGAAATTACAAACGCTCTCTCTCTCTCTCTCTCTCTCTCTCTCAGATTCATTCTTTCATTCGTTAATTCTAAACAACAAAAACTTCAAACCCCACCCCTAAACAATTTCATCTTCCAAATATGGTAGCCCAAGCATCTGCGGTGACGGAGATTATGCTCCGGCAATCCCTAGCCGCCGTTCAGTATCACCACCACCTCTGTGTTTCTTCTACTCCTGAAATCGACCCCTCCGCCGCCTCCCTTCTTCTCTTCAAGTACCCTCCTTCTTCGCCTCTGCCGCCGACTCCTGCTCCTTCCATCGTCTGTTCTTCTCCTTCCTCTGACGTCAGCTGTGACCACGACGACCACGAATCTGTTTCCCTCCAAATCACGCGTTCTGAATCGGTATGTGTTTTTCTTCTCTTTGCCTCTTTGTTATTGCTATTAATCTCTGAGGTCCAAGTTAGGATTTTGTTGGGGTTTAGTTGAGAGCTGTTCAGATTGGATTGATAGATGATATATTTTTGTGATTCCTCCATCAATCCAGTACTTCCCCACTGATAGAATGTTCATCGGGTTTGTTCCCCTGGATTTATGGTGTGATTTGCCTCGAGTACCCTCCAATACAAAGATGCCCTAGTTTTAGCATGAAAGAGGGGGAACTTTCTAGTCTAGCTTATCCTTTGAAGTTAACTTCTTTTTTACCCCAGCTAGGTATTTTTTAGCTATTGGCCCTACTAGTTAGTTCTCTCATATCCTGATTTCAGCAAAAAAGAAACTTAACAGGCATCATGAATAAGAATGTCAGTGTTCTTGATATGTCATGGCTATGGTACCAGTTCTTGTTCTGCCGGTGTGCAACCAATGTTTGTGCCATTTTGCATTTATTTCTTTTGCAAGCATGTCGTTACTAGCGATAATGGTAGGGTTTCCTGTTGCTTTTTTGCTCAGCCGATGAGCTTTAACTAACCCATTTCATGTGTTTGTTTATCAGGCTCTGAGTTGCTCAACTAGCATCCAGACTACTACTACCACCACCCTTTATGTCTCCCCAAGGTTTAACAAGTTTGCCCCCTCTGTTCGCTCAGGCAGTTTCACTTGCATTGGTCCCCGCAGCTCCAATGAAGATGAACACCTCTGTGTAGATGATCTTCCTAGACAGTTGGGGCCAACCTACAAATGGCCGGTGTCGAGTTCTTTTTATGCTGTGTTTGATGGTCATGGAGGTTCTGATGCTGCAGCTTTTGTTAAAGATAATGCACTGAAGTTTTTCTTTCAAGATGCCCTTCTCTTGCAAAGAGCTGATATTGATGAATTGTCATTCTTGGAGGAGTTGGAGAATTCTCAACGCAGAGCATTTTTAGTAGCTGATCAAGCCTTGGCTGAAGAAGAGGGTGTTGATTGTTATTGTGGCACGACGGCCCTTACTGCCCTTGTGCTTGGAAGGCGCCTACTTATTGCAAATGCCGGGGACTGTCGCGCTGTTCTCTGTCGGAAAGGAGTTGCAGTTCAGCTGTCTCAAGATCACAGGCCATCTTCTGTGGTCGAAAAGAAAAGGGTGGAAGATTTGGGTGGTTACATTGAATTTGGATATTTAAACGGGGATCTCGCTGTAACTCGGGCCCTTGGAGACTGGTACATGAAACGGCCATATGGTTCCAAGTCGCCTCTAACTGCTGAGCCAGAAATGCATCAAATCATGTTGACGGAGGAGGATGAATTTCTGATCATTGCTTGTGACGGGATTTGGGATGTCATGTCCAACCAGGATGCAGTGAGGGTGGTTCACAGAGAGCTTAGGCAACATGGGGATCCGCAAGAGTCGGCTAGAGAACTTGTCGACCAAGCTCTGATGAGGGATACACATGACAACCTCACGGCTATTGTCGTGTCCTTTAATTGCCCAGACGGACAAACCGGAGGTATTACTCCTCAGGGATCCAGGTTGAGGACCTGCAGCTTGTCGGCGGAGGCACGAAAGATGTTACGCAGTCTATTGGAATGAATGGCATGGAAATCCCGCTATTGCTTTTTGATTATTAAAGGAGGCATGGATAAACCCGCTGGCCGTATTACATTATTGTAACTAATTAAATTACTTCTTGAGAAGTAAAAAAATTGATGATTTTTGTGCGCGGTTTGTGGTTGCTTGGCGCAGGAGATAAAAAGCAGCCAATAGTTTTGTAGTGTGTTGTAGAAGATTGAGATGTAAAATTTTGCCCCATGGTTGCCATGGATTTAAATTCAGTGAAAGGTTATCTCATTTGCATGTGTTAAGTTATGGGAATCATCCATTTATTTGATCCACTTATCCAGTCTGTGTGGCATTGCAGTTTTGTACAGAACATGACAAGAGGGTAGCCTTTGTTTGGGGGGGGAGAGGGAATTAGGTTGAGGCATTTTCATTGAGTAGCAGCAAATGAGAGATTGTTGTTAGTACCCTAATAATGTTTATAATTCCCCTTATTCTGAGAATGTTGTCACTTTGTGAGATGTATGTGAGTGGTCTTCATTCCAAAATATCAATTACAAGATGTGTGTGTTTGTGTGAGGACACAATTTTTTTGTACAGAAGATTGGATGGGAACTTCATACCACAATTGTAGCCAACCAAAAAATGTAGAGATCCAATCTCTTCAAGTGAATGTTGCACCATTTGGTTTTGTTTTGTTCAGAAGAAAGAAAGATGATTTAAATTCACCAATCTCTCCTTGTAGCACCACAAATTTTACTTCAGAAATAGTGTTAATTTCTGAATGTTTAATACTGAATTCATTAGCAGTTAAGAAATAAGCAATAAGTTAACTTTTATCGCTTATATTTTATAATGCAGTTTCAGCACAACTTACTCCGTATTTCATTAAAGAGGTTCATTTTTTTGTTATCAAACATGCCGAAATGAAAAAAAATACTTCATCCAATAATTTTAAGCATTAAGTGATTTTATCAAAGAAATCATGTCTTACTAATAATAGTAATAATATCAATAAGATTACAAAATTAAACAGAAGCTGGAAATAAAATATGCTATTAAAAAAAAAAGGAAAAAATTAAAATAAAATAAAAAAGTAAAAAAAAAGAAAGAAGAAGAACAAATAGAAAAAGTCGTCCCTGTCCACCCACTCCACCACCATCCTCACCTCCGCGCAGCCACGGTGGTACTTTTTGATCTCTCTCTCCCTCTCTCTCTCTAATACTACTGTACAAGACAATTCTTTTTTTTACCCTTTTCAACTTCCCTTCCCATCCACCGTCTTCCCAACTCCCTCTGTCTCTCTCTGGTGTAAAGTGTAAACAAGAACAACAGATTATGGCAATGGCAAGCATCGCTCGAAGAAAGGCGGCGTCGGCTTTCTTTTCCCCGTCCAAGTTCTCCCCTTCGGCTTACAAGTACTCTTTCTATCTGACCTCCCGAGGCTTCGCCGCTGGTTCCGCTGACGAGAACGACGTCGTTGTCATCGGAGGCGGCCCTGGTGGTTACGTCGCCGCTATCAAGGCTGCTCAGCTCGGTCTCAAGACCACCTGCATCGAGAAACGTGGCACCCTCGGCGGCACCTGTCTCAACGTTGGTTGTATTCCTTCCAAGGTCTCCCTTTTTTCTCCCCCTAATTTAAATTTCCGTATTTATTAAGCCCTACCCTAGTCTGTTTGGGATCTAGGGGTTTCATCAATTCTGGATCTTTGATTACCGGTTACTGTTACAATTGCGAATCATATCACTGACCTGAGAACGAACCATGTGTGTGTGTGTGTGTTTTTTTTTTATTTTTTTATTCACATATTAAAATTTATGTGTTTAGTTTTGAATTTCTGGCAATGGGTTTCTGGTCACGAGGAGGTTGAGAAGGTCTTTATTAAAGTTTCGTTCTTGGTGTTTTTCCCTCCTTTCTTCCCCACTTTGTTTTTGGATAGATAAACTAGTTAAATCAATGGATAAGTTTTTTAGTTTTGAGTGACGCGAATGGGTTAGCACCAGCTTTAATCACTGTGCAGCTGAGTTAAATCAGTTCATGTTTTGCTCATCAGCTGCTCTTGGCTTTGATTGAATATAGAATTTTATTGTTGTTTAAAAGTATTTTGTTTGCATGTAATTTTTGGTATTAGCTGCTGTGTCATTGATTGCGTATTGCTTTTTTCTAGTGACATCTCGGTGCTGGAATTATATCCTTCGAAACCATAATACTTGGCCATTTTGAGCTAATGTAATTTATGAGAAAGAGATCACCTGTTAGTGCCTTCCTTGCATATACCTATTTGTGCGTTAGCTAGCTGTTGGAGTTATCTGTATATACAGTTCACGGCTTAGGTATTGGTGGTTCCTGTTTGTGTTGAGAACCTGGCAGGAGCTACTTTCTTCGGTGAGGATGTAAATGCTGTCTTACGAGTGAAATCGAATCAATGTTGCCTAAACAGAACGAATGCATAATAGGTTTAAATCTCTCTGATGATGTATAAAAAAACTTTTACATTTTTCTTCTACAGGCACTCCTTCATTCATCACACATGTATCATGAAGCCAAACATTCGTTTGCCAGTCATGGTGTGAAGGTCTCTTCCGTCGAGGTGGATTTGCCTGCTATGTTAGCCCAGAAAGACAAAGCTGTTTCTAACCTGACTCGTGGTATCGAAGGCCTTTTCAAGAAGAACAAAGTCAACTACGTGAAGGGTTATGGGAAGTTTGTCTCCCCCTCTGAGGTTTCTGTTGATACCATTGAAGGTGGTAACACCGTTGTGAAAGGGAAGAACATTATTGTTGCCACTGGTTCCGATGTCAAAAGTCTACCCGGGATTACCATTGACGAAAAGAGGATTGTGTCATCAACTGGTGCTTTGTCCTTGTCGGAAGTACCGAAGAAGCTGGTTGTGATTGGTGCTGGATATATCGGCTTGGAAATGGGATCCGTTTGGGGCCGACTCGGCTCTGAGGTTACGGTCGTGGAATTTGCATCTGAAATTGTTCCAACCATGGATGGTGAAGTCCGTAAACTGTTTCAGCGTACACTTGAGAAACAGAAAATGAAATTCATGCTTAAAACCAAGGTGGTCTCAGTTGACAGTTCTGGGGATACTGTGAAATTAAACCTTGAGTCTGCTGATGGCGGCAATCAGACCACCCTCGAAGCCGATGTTGTCCTTGTTTCCGCTGGGCGAGTCCCGTTTACTGCAGGACTGGGATTGGACAAGATAG
This sequence comes from Oldenlandia corymbosa var. corymbosa, assembly GCA_949775105.1. NCBI lineage: Eukaryota > Viridiplantae > Streptophyta > Magnoliopsida > Gentianales > Rubiaceae > Oldenlandia > Oldenlandia corymbosa. Next base: position 17,765,045 of record OX459126.1, on the reverse strand, counting down.
GCGTTGAAACTGATAAGGCTGGTCGGATTTTAGTTGACAAGAGATTCGCCACTAATGTTCCTGGTGTGTTTGCCATTGGCGATGTTATTCCTGGCCCTATGCTGGCCCACAAGGCAGAGGAAGATGGCATCGCATGCGTCGAGTTCATTGCTGGTAAAGAAGGCCATGTGGACTATGACATGGTTCCTGGTGTAGTGTACACACACCCAGAGGTGGCATCTGTTGGAAAAACTGAGGAGCAGGTGAAAGCACTTGGGGTTTCGTACCGTGTTGGGAAGTTCCCATTCATGGCAAATAGCAGGGCTAAAGCGATTGATGACGCAGAAGGGATTGTGAAAATACTTGCGGAGAAGGAGACAGACAAGATATTGGGGGTGCACATTATGTCTCCAAATGCTGGAGAGCTTATCCATGAGGCCGCATTAGCGTTGCAGTACGGGGCAGCAAGTGAGGACATAGCTCGTACTTGCCATGCACATCCGACGATGAGTGAGGCTGTAAAAGAAGCGGCCATGGCTACTCATGGCAAGCCTATTCACATATAAAAGATGGTGTCTTAACTTTTGTTGCAACATCACGTTTACGGTGTTTATTTGTCTTTACATCCTTTTCCCCCCCTCCCCTGAGAGGTTACCAATTTGAGTTTTAGTATAAAGGGCTTTTCTGATTGAACATGTTATTATCCCCGCTTCTTTCATTTTCTCCCTGCATGAACGAAATACCTTATTGAGAAGTTTTACTCATTTGTTGCATGTGAATATGCAAAAATAATATTATACCAGTAGTTTTTCTGATCATAGTTGGATATACACAGAAATTATGCTGTGCTATTCTCTTTAGGAACACTTTTGTTTTGCTTATTAGAATGCGTAGGTATATTTTGTTATTCATTTCAAAATATATGGCTTGAGCTTTCATGAGTAAAATATCTTTTTCGGAAATGCCAATTGCCATGAGTAAAATATGAAAAGAAAGAGGTCCATGATCCGATGTTAATATGGACAATTAAAAAAGTTCAGGTTAACATGCGCAGCTGAGTCCCGTAGCTCAGTTGGTTAGAGCGTTGGTCTTATGAGCCGAAGGTCGCGGGTTCGAGCCCCGCCGGGACTACTTTTTATGGGTTTTTTCATATAATTTTTTTTTTCGCCCCCAGTTCCTTAGAGAATTCATTAAATACAAACTAGTCAGTCAGACTTCTTGATCTAAATTTGTATTGCTCTGGGTTTGATGAGTGTATAACTATAAAGCGTGAGCACAAGATAAGCTTTGATTCATTTTTTGTTTCTTGTGAATGACTGCGTATTGCATATCTGAATAAGGAGCTCTAACCTCAAAAAACAAAAAACAAAAAAAAAAGAAAAAAAGAGAGAAATAAACAGAGATTGATGGATGAAGAAGCAAAAGTGGGAAATGTGTGTTATAAAACAAGTAGACAACCAATCCTGCATTCTGCATTCAAGGGGGAATGCCGGATCATCAACTGCAAATCTCAAGTCACCGGCCGGGCCATAGATTCTTTGACTTAACGAGCGAAAGAAAAGTAGGGGAAGAACAGAAAAAAAAAAAAAAAAAACATTTTAAGGAACTCGAGAAGAATGTGACGAGTGATTAGAATCTTTAACACCTCCCTGCAACAAACACATAAAGTATGGATCTTTAGGCCTTTTCCTTGTTTTTCTTTCTCTATGCATCTGTGAATGATTAGTAAGTAGCGGTAGTAGCTAGTAATATGCATCATCATAAATTAAGATTGTAAAACGGGTTATATAATGAAGTAATAAAGATTAAACATGATACAAATGCTACATCTTTCATCATTGAACATTTATCATTTGCACCATTCCAATCCCGTTTCCTAGTACTACAGTTAGACTACAAGTGTGATTCAAAAAGACACCAACTTTATTAGGATAACATTATGCACCATTGGATAATCAATCAAATCACGATGATTATGAGTGCTTGAGCAACTATTTTAGATTGGAAACTACTGTATCTCAATTTCAAATTATGATTTCACCAGAATTATGGATTAAGAAAAAAATCAAATTGAAACAAATATTCATTTTGGTTCTTTAAAATAAAAAATAAATAAATAAATAAAAAGAGTTGGCCAGTCAGGCTGGTAAAGCGGCAAGAATACGGCAAATGACCCACAAATCGAGGATACAAACAAAAGTTCCTTTACTAATCAATCAATAATCTTTGGAATCTTTATCCTTTCTTTCAAAATTGTTTATCCTTTATCCCTTTTTCAATGATTTTTCTCTCTGTAAAAAAATCTATAATAGTATAAACAACATATGTATATATACCCACCAAACATATATTCTCCATCCCCATATTGTCACCGCCGCCCTGTTTTTTTCAGTAATCATCATATATATTTTCAGCTCCTTATTATATCATCATTGGGGTCTCTCTGATTGATAAATAAACCGGTGTATATCCTTTTTTTTTATTAATTAGCGAAGAAATATTGAGCTGGCTGATCAGCGCATTCATTTGATTTACTGAAAGTCACTCTCACAGAGAAACTAACAAGTGATTAATAATATCTGAGTAAAAATCCCTTCTTTTTTTGTTTTTTTTTTTTTTTGGAATTTTCGGTTTTGGTCTGAGAAGATCCATGGCGGCAGAGGGAGCAAGACATGAGGATTTACCAGTGCCAATCTACACCACACTCGAGCCCGTCTATGGGGGTGGGTCGCAGCTTGAAGAAGCTGAGCTCCGTTTCAGTAATTTGAAGGCTAAATTCTTCGAGTTCTTTGGTCACCACCCTGAATTTTTCGCTCGATCCCCGGGTGAGTAATTTTTCCAGTGAAAAAGGGTCGTAAGGATCAAAGATTGTTTCTTTTGCCATATTTGTATTGTAGTTTCATTTGTGAACTTTGACGGGCTGTTGCTGCTTAGGGAGACTGGAAAGATTGATTTTTTGGTCGTTTTTGTGCAATTGATGCATACACTTGTAATGGACTCTAGGTGAATGCTGGTTAAGAAGAGTGAATCTTTTCTTTGTTAATGTTTTATTATAATTGAATGCCTTAATTCTATACGGTAGATGCTTAGAATTGATCAGAAGACTGAACATTATGCACACTCTTTTTATTTTTTTCCCAGTGTTTTCTGGTTATTATTATATTCATTAATTATGAAAGGTTTTGGCTGAAAGTTGCTGTGTTTGGGGTTGTAGGAAGAGTGAATTTGATTGGGGAGCACATTGACTATGAAGGTTACTCTGTTCTACCAATGGCTATTCGGCAAGATACCATTGTTGGAATCAGGATCAATAAGTCGGAGAAGGTTCTTAGGATTGCTAACGTTAATGAGAAGTATTCCATGTGTACTTACCCTGCTGACCCTGATCAGGTACATCCTAATTCGTATTTGCTGCTTTTGTTCATCAATAGATACTTCTTTTGGGTATGAAACTTGTCATTGTAAGTAGAAGTTTTTGCGTCCTTGGTGACAGTTAAGGTTTGTGCTTTTTAAGATTTTATTGTGGTACTTATAAGTTTGGAAAGAAAATTGTTTCAGTAGTTCCAGTTTCTTTTGTGCAAATTTCAACCCTTGGGTAGTAAAGCAATGAAACTCTGGGAATAAAATTAGTATAGATTTGACAGCTCGTTAAAATTTAGTATAGATTTGAAAGCTTTACGTGGCTCGTTTCGGAAACTCTTGAACTGTTTTTATGTTATTTTATTGGGGGCTAAGTTACGCGGGACTTTCATCCTTCATATGTTTCATTAGTGCCAATTTCAGACCCTATCTATGTCCCTAAGTTGCATTTGAAAAGCAAATGAAAGACAATAGTGGCATGTTCTGTGTGCTCTTTATTGGCTTGTAATTTCTTATAAATTTGCTGGTTAATATTAACTCATTTGTTACAGGAAATTGACTTAAAGAATCACAAATGGGGCCATTACTTTATTTGCGGGTAAAGAATAGTTTTTTTTTTTTTTTTTTTGTTGTTTGCTTCTCAATCAGAACTGGTAGTTGAAATCGGTATTTCAACCTCTTCGAATCAGGATGCTAATTAATAAACCTGACTACTGGCACTTTTTCGCAGCTACAAAGGTTACCACGAATATGCCAAATTAAAAGGAATCAACATTGGTCAACCCGTTGGACTTGATGTCATAATTGATGGCACTGTTCCTACCGGTGTGTCAAATTTCTTGTCGTCTTTTCAAATTGAAGTTTATTGAAAACACATTATTCAATAACCTTTTGGTGTTGGTTTTGATCAAACTATATCGTTTATTTCCTATGCTTTTAGGTTCAGGACTGTCAAGCTCTGCTGCATTTGTTTGCTCCGCAACTATTGCCGTAATGGCTGCATTTGGGGAAAACTTTCCTAAGGTATACTGAATGCCCGACCTTTAGTTCCGGGCTCTTGAGAAATGGAACTTACTACGTGAACCTTTTCCCTGGGGGATAATCTGTATCTTTGCCTTTTAGTGTTGTTGTTTGTAGTTCCTTTATAAAAGCCGTGTTAGATATATGATGTGAGAATTCTACATAAATTACTTGTCAACAGTGTGATTGATGGTAATGACTTGGTCCTTACTAAAATTTGGAACGAATTCTTTTTTGAAAAGATTTGTGTGCTTTGGTCAATTGTGCAGAAAGAACTGGCTCAGCTTACCTGTGAATGTGAGAGACACATTGGCACTCAATCTGGTGGAATGGATCAGGTAAGATTTTATTCAAAATCAAATAAGACAGACAGGATTGTCAACTTTATTAATATTTCCGTGTTTTAATTTCTACGTCATGCTTTGTGGTTCATATCTCAGGCTATATCTGTTATGGCTAAAACTGGCTTTGCCGAGCTGATTGATTTCAACCCAATTCGTGCAACTGATGTGCAACTCCCTCCTGGTGGAACCTTTGTGATAGGCCATTCATTGGCTGAATCCCAGAAAGCTGTTACTGCTGCAACTAATTACAATAATCGGGTCGTTGAATGTCAACTAGCTGCTGTAAGTTTTTTGTATTTTGATACTCCATTTTTTGGCATAACATTGTGACCCTAATGGATTGAGAATCCTTAAGGCCAGGCTTTTATAACATTTTCTTATGTGCAGATTGTGCTGGGAATCAAGTTGGGCATGAAACCGGAGGATGCAATCTCTAATGTGAAGACTCTTTCGGATGTTGAAGGAAAGTGCGTTGCTTTCGCAGGTAGTCATGGGTCGTCTGATCCTCTCGTTGCGGTTAAGGTATATTTCGCTGCACAAATCATTTCCTTTCCTTAAATTGTTGTAATTTCGAAGTACTTGTTTGTGTCAATCAATGTTCTCTTTTATTGGCTTTGCTGCCAGGAACTTTTGAAAGAGGAACCCTATAGCGCTGAAGATGTCGAGAGTTTCACGGAGAAGAAATTGGAAGTTATCTTTGCAAACTCTCCTACTTCCTTAGATGTGTTGAGAGCCGCCAAGCACTTCAAGTTACACCAGGTACTACTTGAAAGTTGTGGTTTTGAGTATCATTTTCCACCTTTTTTGCTTTAAAACATATATTTATCTATAATAATTATGGGCAAAGGTACCACCATTTTGGATTCAGTACCTACTTCCCTTCATACCGATGGTTACAAATAATGCTTTCTGAAATCATCTTTGCAGAGAGCTGTTCATGTCTACTCTGAAGCCAGACGGGTTTATGCCTTCAAAGATACTGTATCATCAAATCTCAGGTGAGTTTGACAAAATATTCCTCTTTACTGTCTTTTCCGAAATTTTGGAAATATAGCTCAAACCAGAAAGACACGGGAAGATACTTTTTAAATTCTCTTGCAAATTGTATAGAATTCTAGTAAGCCTGTTGAAAAATTAAGTATTTTTGAATCACGCTTTTCAATTTGGATGTTGTTTAATAGTGATGAAGACATGTTGAAGAAGCTCGGAGACCTTATGAATGATAGTCACTACAGTTGTAGTGTTCTTTATGAGTGCAGGTGAAAATATTGCATTGTGTTTAACATGTGACTCTATCTTGTTTATTATATACTTGCGAATTGCGCATTAATAATTTGATAAAATAGACATATCTTTGATTGATTTGTCTGTCTTCTAGCTGTCCGGAGTTGGAGGAACTTGTTAAAGTTTGCCGAGATAATGGCGCTCTCGGAGCTAGGCTGACTGGAGCTGGATGGGGTGGTTGTGCGGTTGCATTAGTAAAAGAGAGTCTTGTTCCCCAGTTCATACTCAATTTGAAGGTTGGTTTTCTTTGCAATCAGCCTAGTACTTTTGTACTTACCCTACATTTCTCGTGTTTATACCATTACATATCTCCCATCATTCTCATTTTGGCTTAAAACAGAAAAACATGTGCCATAAACCTTTCTCTTCTGTACTGAATAAGCTTGCGTGTGGATCATGATTCTCTTATTTACAAAATCTTTTTCTTTTATTGGGGGGTGCAGGAGCAATTTTACCAATCCAGAATTGACAAAGGTATAATCAAGAAGAATGATCTCGGGCTATACATTTTCGCATCTAAGCCATCAAGTGGTGCAGCCATCTTCAAATTTTAGTTTTGGTTCTTTCCTGCTAAGACTGAAGCTCATTTTTATGATCATTTATTGGTGGCTTTAGAATAAACTTATGATGTTTTTTGCGTTACTAAAGTAGAAGTTGTGGTGATGGGCAATGCAAAAAAGCTGTTCATATTCATATACAGTACTCCTTGATTCCCAAAATTATGATAATTTCTGAGTCCATTTCTTTCTCCCAATTGTTTTGGCTGCTCAGTTCATGTGTTCCATAAATTATGATTAAAAAAAGAAAAGATCAATTATATTTGCACACATGATCTTTCAAAATGTGGGACAGATAAAGGTCATCCAAAATCTGGCCTAGAGATTGAGAGATATTGAGTAATCTTTGTAGTACATGTGAGTTTGCATTGTAATGAGACAACAACATGCTCCCATTTGTTGTAATATTGATGTCATTATTAGGGAGGCCGAGTGTGTGTGTGTGTGTGTGTTATAATAAGGTTTCTCTTTGTGAGATCTCTTGGAGATAAGATTGTGGACATAATACCCCCCAAGGGGTCAGGGCAGGGCTTAATAGTTAATATCCTCCAACTGCATGGAAAAGCTTTGCCCTTCCAGTCTTTTGCACTTGTGTTAGTCTATCAAAGTTTTGTCTTCAAAGAAGCAAACAAGTACTCTCAAATCTAAATTAGACAATCATTTTGACAGAACGATTTTTTTTCTAAAAAAAAAAAAAAGATGATTTAGATTTTCATTGAATTAAAAACAACAATACAGTTATGTTTGGAATGCAAAGCTCAAGATTTTTGAGTTTGTGAAGATGGACCGAAGTTCATCCTAACAAAAATCATTTAGGGGAATGGCCCCAATTTAGTTCCCTACCTACAAAGCATTACATTTGCTTCATTAAGTTTGACTTCAAATTGACATGACACCCTTACCGAAACAAAATTTATATATTCTGATCTTGCTCATCATTTAATTCTTTTCTATCATCCCCCCGCAAAGATAAAAAATAAAAATAAAAATCTATGATATTTTTTATTGCCGATCATATGTAGTAAGTATGGTACGATACGCGATACGTATCCCACGATACGTATCAAAATTAAGGATTTCGATACGTATTATGTTATGTATCACAATCGCTTGTGTATTGGTCAATTATCGATACATATCGTGCGATATATACGATATACGATACACGATACGATTGCGTATCGTACGATACAAAACCATAGGCAAAAAAAATATATTATTAAAAAAATTTAAACTTTTGTTTTATAACAACCGTTTAAATTTTAAATTAAGAGCGAATTTCATTTACAATTTGTTTTAAATAGATATTATTGATTTATTTCTTTCACGAGTATAATTTTTCTCAATTGAAGACAAAACCGCTTAATAAATTATCATAGTCTAAAATTAATAGATTTAAAAATATTATTTTATTCATAATATCATTTTCCAAATGAAGTATAACTAATAGCATGTTGAATAAATGTAATATATGTTTATATTAATTTTTCTCACTATTAAATTTATGGCTATAATAACAATTATCATGAAAAATGATATTTATTACATAGGTTGTACGACCATTATTGATGTAATGAATGAGTAATTTGTGTAACTTTCAAATAATTTTGAATTCAACTTAATCAATTTATTTGTTTATAGCTGAAAAATAAAAAAAAAGTATAAATATATCAATGACATATGGATTTTATGATATTTATTATTTATTTTATACATATTATTATATTAAAATGTATCTTACGATACGATACACGATACAATACGCGTATCATAAATTTAGGTTTCTGATACACAATACATATCACGATTTGATAACTATGTTGCCGACTTTTCTAATGTAGAGCATATAAAAACTCCCTTGATTTATGTTGGGTTGTTATTCACTCCGTCTCAAAAAGAAAAATAGTTTGCATTTTGAAATTTGTTTTAGTATAAAGTTTAAAATTCAATATGAGCTTCTTTTTTTTTTGTGATAGAGGTAATAATATTTAGGGTTTTTTAAAAAAAAAAGAAAAAAGAGAAAAGAAATGTTCCATTAAACTGGCTTGAAATTAGTCATTTTTTATTGATAGGGGAAAAAAAAAACTTAAATGGTGTCGACCAAGTTATTTCTTCCGTTATATTATGTGAGACTTTTGCTGCTCTTTTTTCTAAACTGAAATCCAATACAAAACTATAAAGGATAATTTTACCATTAAAAAAAAAAAAAGAAGAGCAGTTGCCTTTTCCCACCGCTGCCCAAATTGCAACAAAATTGAGTAAATTGAGTAGTGATTAAAGTGAATAGTGATTCCTTCAAAATGGGTATTCCTGTAGGTTTCGCCAAAATTTAAAGGTAATAAAAATCACGATTGCTCCAAAAAAGATTATTTTCGACAAAATTCTCTTTACATAAGGATTTTCTTTTTTACCCTGTCTAATGAATTTCCCTTTTTTTTTCCAACAGAGAAAATAACTCAAAAAACTAACCTTAGGTTTTACTAATAAAATAGTAGACTTAGAATGTTCTTGTCCTTTTCAGTTTTTGGCCTTTTGTCTCAAATGTCAAAAGGAAGGGAATGAATCATGTTCCCTTCGTCCCATAATTATTGTTCAGTCTGAGGTTTCATTTTTAATACAATTTGAATTAAAAATAAAAATTCAAACAGAACAATAATTATGAAACGGAGAGAGATTAAAAGATGTCTACATTATTATTTTATGGACTAATTAATTACATTATCACCCTCGCTTTCTTTTTTTTTCTTTTGTATATTACAATTACCACCCTCACTTAATCGTATAGCAATATACGCCCTGAACAAACGAATTGTTTTATTTCTCATTTTACATACGTGTCTATAATGAGCGTAAGAACTTAATAATAGGGGTGAAATTGAAATGTAACAGCGTATTTGGTGATTGATTGACGTCTACACTAAAGTTGAAGGAGACACTTCGCAAAATTAGCTCAATCATGTCATATTAACTATTAATAATGTTCTTCGGGAATTGGAATCTTGGTTGCTTGGAACTGCCTGTTTCCACGAAGTGTCGGTGGCAATATTTGGCAAAGGCAAAACCACCAATATTGCTTTGTACTCACAAGAGAGAAACAAACGAAGGTAATCGTCAATTGTTTAGTTCAAATTCAAACAAACGAAGTACTGAATTTGGTGAAAATATCAGCTTCGAGTTGTTTACTTTTACTGGGTAATCACTGAATCTTTTTATCACTAAATTTGCACCACTCTACAGAGTTATAATTTAAGTATATAGCAGAGACAAAACAGGATGTAGCAAATGGAATTGTGTGGGATTAAGTGTAAGTAGTTTTTGTTTCTCTTCTTCTGGGTTGATTCTTTTTTATTTTTCTTTTTTTTCCACCTTCCATGGTGGCCAGAAGAAGGGCCAGGAACCCTCGTGCATCAATCCATATTTGTCGCCTTCTTTTCTCTCTCATTGTTATTATTTTACTGTAGATATCATAATCGCAACCCAAAACACCACCTTGTTTAACACTCAATATATACTACTACTGTCCCTTAGCTGCCAATTACTAATATTTGTCTTCCTTGGATCTATCTGGGCTTGCTTTACTTTTTTTCTTTTATTAAGGTATACTCCATTTCTTGTCATTACTGATTTCTTCTTCCCCTGGAAAGATCATGGCTTTATGGGATTTTGTTGACTAATTCTGTTGGTAATTTTGCTTGTTCTTTTCTTATTCTGTGGTGTTCCTTTTCTAATGCATTCATGACTAATCAAGATTGAATCTTTTTTCCTTTTTGAAGATAGTTTGTGATGATGTTCATTCGCAGAATAATCTAAATTTTGGTGGCTTTATGTGAATTTTGATTTTAATTTGCTTCCATTTGATCTTTGAACTGCTGGGTAATTAAAATTCTCTTTGTTTCTTTTCTTCTTCTGATGTGTTGTATAGGGAAGCTGGCAATTAGAAGATGACTATTGCTTGTTGAGTAGTTGGCTTTTCGTTTGGTTGGGCAGGAGAGCTTACAAGAACTTTTGATGACTTAGATGAGGACCTGTAATGATCAATTGCTGTTGGGTTGAGAGTTCTCAGAAAATTTGAAATTTGATGAGTCTGTTATTTTTCTTCATTGTGTACCATTTTACACCGTTAAAAAAGAGATAGTAACGAAATTGGACTTTGGAAGTTTGACAATTGGAATTTTGAAGAATTCTTTCATTAGAGCACTATCATTTCTGAAAATGGATCAGAATCCTTCTGTGAATGATGATATTGAGAGCTGCAGGATTAGAACCATGAATGAAGAACAGGAAGAACTCTCTTCTTCTGCACCCGTTTCTTGTGTTGGATTAGTCCAGTTTGATGTGCCTGTTCAAGGGAAAACTTTAGATGATTTTGCTGGAAATGTGCAAGTTGTGATCGATACACTGGACAACAAGGTGGAGCCTGTGGTGGAGAACAAGAAGAAAACGGATCATAGTGAGAGGCGTAAGTCGTCGGGCAGCGCTAAGAAGCCTCCGAAACCGCCTCGGCCACCTCGAGGCATGTCACTTGATGCGGCTGATCAGAAGCTGATGAGGGAGCTGCATGAAATTGCTATGTTGAAACGTGCAAGGATCGAAAGGATGAAGGCATTGAAGAAAATGAAAGCTGCTGCAAAAGCGCCATCAACTTCATCCAATGGCGGAAGCTTGTTCGCCATGCTCTGTACTGCACTCTTCTGTATTGTTATTATATGTCAAGGTTAGTTTCCTTACTTGTTTTTGCATGACTCTTGATGTTTTACTTTCAATGGATCAACACTTAATAGCAGGTCTTACGGGTTACTTGGCTAACTCTGAATCGCGCTGTTTGGTGCCTACTTTTTATCCTTTGGGATTTAGGTTTTGGATGTAGAATTCAGAATGGCCCTCTTACATCATTGCAGAAATATGTAGTTTGTCTCTCATCCATGATCAATGTATTAATCTTTCTAAGCTTATGTTGCTAATTATTGGCAATTGCTTACAGTTCAATTTATTTCCTCCACCAATTAAGGCTAAATGTGATCTTTAGTTTATATAGATGCAGCTACATTTCTTTGCATTACTTATCAATAAGAAACTAGTGGCAAAAAAGTGAAATCTGATGTGCATATTATCGTCTGTGCATATACCAATGCTCAATTTTTCCTCAATGAAAGCACATCGTTTTTTGCAGGGATGTCATCTGGAAGCAATACAGCAGTGAGCTTCAATGGTTCTCTGGCTCCGGCTGAAGCGATGGAAACTAGCTATGTCATGTTGGAAAACCAGATCAATATTTCTTTTGCCAGTCCTAGCAATTCCTCAGAGTCATTGCCTCCTGAGTATGTTCATTCTGACTACTGTGATCTGCAAACATAATGTTGTTGTTTTTCCTTTTTTAAAGAAAAACTTTATAAGCTCGCTATATCATTATGCTTACTCTTGTTCACGCAGTTTATTGGATAAGATTCCTGTTTCCTCGGGTACTGAGAATGTCAAGGATCGAGCCAATGCCTGAAAAGTGGTGGGTGTAAAGTACTCGAGAGAGCAAGGACCTAGTCTGTTGTGCAGTGCCCTGGTTGCATATGGTATTATTAGCCTGTGTGCTTAGAAAGATGGATCACCGACCAACAGGCCGACACCAAACCGACCCGACAGTTCAACCTGGAGAACCCAGACATTGCTTTTATAGGACTTCTTCTTTCTGCATCGATCCTATGCATGCGGTGTTAATTATGTGCAGTACTTGGGGGCTGCATACAAGGGGCTACTGCCTCTTTACTGTTTAGGCAGAAAAATGTACAGCTAGGTTTTTTGTTGTGTTGTTACAATTTTGGTGATGATGTTTTAGGTTTCAGTTATGAGGTGAGGTGTTTTCCAAAGGGTTTGAGATAGTTTTGTTTTTGGTTAAGGTGTATAAATGTGTATCTGCAATCTGGTGCTAGCTGACTATTACTGGGATTAGCAGCAGCAGCAAGAATTGGAATGGGCTACAGACTGATTCAGCATCCCTTTCTCCCTCTGTTGTTTGTGCACTTCATCTTAAGATTTCATTCATTTCCCAAATAAATATTGCGGGTTTTTTTTCTTTTTTTGGTTGGTTTGATCAGGGAGACACGAGTAAATTTCGTTGATGGATGACTCAAGAATTGTGATTTGATGATGATGATGATGATGATCTATTATATCTACCAATCAAGGCATTATGAACTGGTTGACTTATTCTTGGGGGGTGACAATCATGTGGGATGGGGATGTAAAAGATTTGTAATGACTCAGCCGTGATTTGTTGAATAATATTCATTTGGGCTACTCAACTGCTGTGATCTAAACGAACTGAGTAACATTTGTGAAAGTTCCTTTTGTGTGTTTTAGGCCGAGTAAGAGGAAACGTAAATTGGATGTGTTAGGTGTTCAGTGTTGGAGTTTTAGGCAGATATACTATGTAGTTTCAAAGTAATCCTAACCCATGGGAAAGCCAAGCTTTTGTCTTGACATATATATCTGGCTGTTCATCCTCCTTTTTATTTCCAGAAACGGCAAGATTTACTCCTCCTATTTGAGAATCGAGACACAGTAGTATTCCCCTCATTTCAAAATGTAAATCTTTTTAGATTTTACACGTAAATTAAAGAGACAATCATTTAACAATAATTTTATATATTAAATATATGTTTTACCCTCCCCATTAAATACTACATTGCAACTACAACTAAGACTAAATGAAAATGAATTAGCAGGGTAAAGTTGAAAAAATAGTTATTATTATGCCTATAATTTGTAAAACGATCTACATTTTGAAAAATCTCTCCAGACCTAACATGACCTACAAATTGAAATTGAAATGGAGAGAGTATTAGAGTATATACGAATTGAAACCAACCTTCTTGGATAACTCGCAATTTTGAAAACAAGCAATATTATAAAGGGATTCAAAAATGTATTGGATTTCCCACAAAAATTTGAAATAATCATATTCTAATTGTTGATGAACGTCGAAAACCTTCTTGGATCACCCGTCAAATTTGAAACCAAACTCATTTTTTTAATCACCAGTTTTTTTAAAAAAAAACTTCTTGAATTACTTGCAAATTTGAAATTTGAACATATTTTAATGAACCCCAAATCTTCTTGGTTTACTCGTCGTATTAATTGAAGTCAAACCTTCTCCATATATCCGTCATATAAGCACCACTGCACCAGCACACGTCCAAACGCTTTTCTTCATTAGTAATACTCCCTCCGTCCTTAATATAAGGTATTTTGATTTGTCTTAAGTTTAACTTAGTACACATTTTTAATCGACGCAAAAAGCTTAAAAATATTTCATAACAATCAAGAGAACATAACCACAGTGAAAATATAGTTTTAAGAATTTTTTTATCAGTTAAAAATGTGTATTAGGTGAAACTTAGAAAAAATCAAAATGTATTATAATAAAGACCGGAGGGAATATAATCGTTCTTTTAAATCATTCTTTAAGTTAGTTTCTTTATTAGTAGTTTAGTACTACCAGTACAATTACCTATAGGCTCTGTTTGGTTGGATTGAATTGGACCCAAGAATTGGAATTGGAGGCCCTCAATTCCAATTATTGTGTTTGGCTGAAAAAATAGGGGTTCCAGAATTAGAATTATAATTCAAGATGAGGCTCAATTCTTTATTTTCAATTCTTTTGTGGGAGCAAATAATTGCAATTCGAACTCTAGGGACTTTAGAAAAAACGCGGGTCACATACGGGTCGTTTTCCGGGTTATAACAAAACGGGTCCTTTTAAGTTTGAGGTTTTTTTTTTTTTTTTTTTTGGGGTAGCGCTGCACATGCGCTTTTTTTTTCCTTTTTCATTTTCGTTTTTTCCCCCTTTTTCTTTTAGCGTTGCTGCGTTGGGCTTTTTTTTTTCTTTTTTTTTTTCCTTTTTTTGTATTTTGTTAAATTAACATATGTTTTTATTTATGGTACAAACGATGTGTAAATCATATTAATAATTATTAATGAGATCTATATATTAAAATTAGTATTCTTTTAACAAAAACTATCAAATGTATAACGACACCTGTAATTTATTTTAAAAATGGATGGTATTAACTATTGGTTAACATTTTTTTATCAAATGTATTTTGAACTATACTTGAAATTTTTTTCACTAAAAATTATGTAAGCTTTCAAGAAGTCGAAATATATATTATTCCATATGTAATTATATACTAAAAATAAAAATTAATTAATTAGTACCATGTATTAATGTTAATTTATACATAAATGAATGGTCTTTACTTTTAACTATATAAAAATTTTACACTAAAATCCAAAAAAAAAACTAAAGATTAAAAATTTATAAATAATAAAAGGAGAGGAACAAGGATGTTCTACATGTTACTTGTGAGAATTCCGATCATCACATTCATACTTACGTAATAATAAAAAAAGATTTTCCACAAATATGTATGTATCTATAAATTATAATTGATATATATTACTCAAACAACAAAAGTTCTAATATAAATGTATATGATAAATTTATTTTTGTTATCTTATATATGTAAGTAATAAATTGTTTTGATATATAAAATTAAGTATTTATTTTATTCAATGAAATAAAATACTAAATTATAGTTAGATAATAAAAAACTAATTCTAATTCTAGATTTTATAAATTTATAAGGATCCAAACACAAGAATTAGTATTAGAACCTTAATTCTAGTCAATTCTTATGATCTTCCAAACAAAAGAATTAAGATTGAATTGCAATATTAATATTTCATTTTCAATTCAATAGTATTATAATTCTAATTCAATTACAATTCAATCTAACCAAACGGAGCCATAGTTCATTTATTTTAAAATTTCTTTATTTTGTTTTAACGCAACTTATTTCAGAATTGAAATAGTGTAAAATACTGTTGACTTTTGATAATATCATCATCCAAGTGCTGCGTCTTTTGTCCAAAAGAAATTATGTTGGTTGTGTATCAACTTATTCCAGACTTGAATATAGAGAAATTAAAGGGGAAAAAGTTGGATTGTGAGTGTTATCTTCTTCCTACAATATCACGCTATAATCACGGCTTAACACTATAAAGTGAAACTCCACCACTAAGTTCACGACGAAACCAATTATCATTATGCTGTAAAATCGCTTTAATCTTTGTTCATATATTGTCTATAGAGCCCAGGGACGGCTTAACGTGTGGAGGGCCTAAAGCGAATTTTCTTATTGGGGCCTTTTAAAAGAAAAAACTAAACAAATAGTTCTCTTCGTTTATTTACGTTTAAGAGAAAAGGGGATTATTTTTGTATAAAAAAAGATTAAGTTTATCTTTTAAGCTTTTTTCTCTTTTAAAATTGTTTATTATACAAGTTAAGTTTTCACTTTCTTGAACAAATTCTTTGATGAAACTTTCATAATATAATTGATAGCTTTCATACTTTCTAGAAAAAAGTCGCTTTATTGATTTAGTGGTTTGAAAAATTAAGAATTTATTGTTAGATTTTTGAAGATTGATATTGACATTTGAACATATTTAGATATATGGAGTTGAAAATAGAAATTAAAATCTATATTTTTCTGTTTCTTATGAAAGCAAATATTGTTTTATTTTGATTATTTTTCTAATATATATGTGTATAATATTATTTTTTGAAGAGTATATATAATATTATTAACTATTGTTAAAATTTTGAGGCCTTCTCAACTTGAGGGCCTAAAGCAATTGCTTCACTTGCTTTACGGAAGAGGAGCCACCAGCCACCTCTGATAAAGCCTTGAAACCGTGACTGCTCCTCATGTCATCTTTCTTGCAAAATGTTTGGTGCAGTTCTCTCATGAAAGAAATAATTGGAGGAAATGGACCCCGAAACTTGCTGGGTTGCCGGGTGTTGATCCGCTGACTCTAAACGACCCTTGCAACAAAAGCCCATCCCAGTGTTCATTTCCGTGACTAAGCTTGTTTCAGCTAAAAATGGCCCAACATGATAAATAGTTTATTCGCTCCTCGTTAACCAAGTGAAAAATTATTGTTTTCGGATGGAGAGTTGGAGTATATCATACTCTTACAACTCAATGGGACATAAATATATATAGTTTTCATACAAAGGTAAAAGCTCAATGTGAATACTTGTTTTGATAGGGATGGTATAATTAACTCAAAAATTTGGTCCATCAATATTTCAATTTTTATAGATAAAAATGATTACAAGTGCGTTAAGGGATTCACCTATATATATGTCTCAAAATACAGATCACACAATTCAATGGGAAATATTTTTCAGGCTAGACAGAATACTAAACACAATTATTGTTGGAATAATCCAAATACTGTAGAGAACTTCACATTAAATTATTGAGAACTATATGAAAGCAGAAGCGTACTTTTAATCTGTAGCGGCAAAAACATTGATCCGGTTTGGTCTTCCAGATGATTCCGTCAAACCCTTGCGGGAACCTCTGATAAGTGGAGAGTCGAGATTTGGCATGACGGCTCATCTGGGGACCACAACCAATATATAATAGGGTTTCCGGTTCCACCCATCACAGAACAGGAAATTGGACCTTAGGGTTTCTACACAATACTGGACCACACCTTATAACTTAATTATTATAATTAGCCCAAACTTTAGTTGATTTAATTAGATCATTTTATGTGGGCTAGTATTTTATGATAATTTATAACATACAATTATATATATTTGTGTATAAAATCCACTTATATCTTACAGTTATTTCTTATGAACACAACTAGATCACTTTTTGAGGCTTCCAAAGAATTGTAGATTGTATCATATGCATGCATGGAAGGATATATCTAGGGGAGTAGCGAGTATTAACCTTGCGTAATTAATTAATTATTGCCTTCGTCATCTTGTAACATTGATATAATTATTTTATTATACTTGTCTCTCTGTCTCCAAAAAATAGTCCACATTGAGTTTTGAAATTTATATTATTTTTAGTACAGATCTCAAAACTCAAAGTGGATTATTTTTTGCGAAGGAGAGAGTATATCGTTAATGGATGATATCAATTTTGTAAAGGTAAAACTGGAGTAATCTCAAGAAAATGACGTAGTAGTTGAATTTCTATACCTTTAGTAGATAGTTTGACGAAGCAAACAAAACAAAAGATTACAAACATGATCAAGGTGGGTATCAACACTGGCTGCCTATCTTCTTACATGATTAAATTTAATTATACATTAAAAAAAAAAGGAGGAAAACTAACAACAAATATTTAAAGGGAATAGAGCTGTGATTCGTCATAATAGCAGCCGGATGATGGATTTAGCCACAAGAGAAAGATCATAAACATCCTGATTCATACCAGAAATGGGTGAATACTTGACTTGTTTCTTGAAACTGTTGTCACAATTTTGCACCTCCAAAGCCGCATCATCCATCCCACTCTCTGCAAATTTTGGGACACCTTTCCTCAACCCTTCGATGGCCACCGGGATGTCGGCCTTCAAGATTGCATTGTACATCATGCTACACTCCATCACCGGGATCGCGAAATCCGGAATGTTGGACCCTTTGAGCCGGTTGATTTTTTCCATGGTCGCCGTCGCTTTGTTCTTTAGAGCGTCCACCACGATGAGTCCTAACCCGAACACGCTCGTGTTAGGGTCAAGGCTCCTCGGGTCGGATTCAAGTGTTGTGATGCACAGCTGATAATTTGGGGTGTTTTTACAAGTGCTCTCTATAAGATCATGGTTGTTGTTGTTGTTGTTGTTGATCATCGTAATCATCTCTTGTTGATCTTGTTGTCCTACCATGAAAATATGGTTGCTTTTCTTCAAGGGCAAAAGGTGGCTACTAGTGCAAGTGATGGGTAAGGGAATGATGGTAAATATGAATATTGCAATAATTGAAGAGATCATCATAGAGTTCCTCATTCTGTTTGACTAATGGAACACTTGGAATTTTAGGAAAGATTGAAAGAGAAAGATGAGTGTGTGTATATTTATTAGTGATTGGAATGGTGTGGGATGAATGAGAATATTTATTGTTCATTTGATTCCTACGACTTTATATATAGAGCTAGGCTAGGTGGTTTATACACAGTCCAAGATGCAAAATATCTAGGCCAACTTTGCTTTAAAAATAAAAAAATAAAAAAAAATCTTTTGGCGCTTGTTTGATTTACTCTTTCTTTTTCTTTTTTATTCGCGGAACTTATATCAATGTGATCACTTATATTACAAGGTTATAATGATATAATTAGTTTTCCGGTGGGCTAAGATTGGTGGTATTTGTTTAAAGTCTTCCAATTGTTGATTAGAATATCAGTGGTGAACAATATCATTGTCCCTTTTCAATCCCCCCACCCCTCTCTACTTTGTCTTCCTTTTGTAAATATCTTTTTGGGTAGATTGGATTAATGATCGATTTTCTAACTGGTGTATTTTTATTTTATTTTTTTAATTGGGAGAATGAAAGAAGCTAGGAGTGCAGTGGTAAAAATATCTAGGAGAGAAGAGAGCATTCTTTTTCAATTTTTTTCTTTTTCCTTCTTTTTGGTGGGGGCCAAAGCAATTTGAAGCCTTTAATCGCAAGGAAAAATTGAAAATGAGTTAGTTAATTATCTGTGAAATGAAATAGTATTCCATGGATGATTAGTGAAGGCTCCAGACAGATGATTCCATCCAGGTAATTAAGGTGATACAGCTGCCTTACAAGTTACAACACGTACGCCAATGGTTGGTACAAAAATGTTGACCATAATAAGATCATGTCATGAATTTTTAATAGTATTTGTTTTTCTACCTTCTAGTCTTGATGCTTCTAGTTACTAGATTAATCAAGCAGCAGGTTAATTAACATTTTTAGTGGATTAATACAAGACTAGAAGGAAAGAGGAAGTATTATTTGTCAAGAATCATATTTGTTCCGTACCTCAGCAAAGCATTCATCTTCTGGACGTGATTTTATTAATGACGGGAAAGTATTTTACTAATTATTCTTGGGATTTAGGGCTGCTCTATATGTATACAAGATTGCAAGTTGGAAGTGGTACTAGGAAAAACGATAACTCGTGACGTGACATCTCAAGTCATTATCATGGGATATATATTATTAAAATGTTGGTTTAGGGATTAATTAATTAATTAATCATGGGTCCATCTAATGTTTGAGTAATTAATAATAAAAATCTTTGGTTTCACCATCAAAGTGTGGGTTGGTTTGAGGATGGATGTGAACTTGTGGATTTCTCCCAACCGTCAAATGTTGCATGTATATATTACTACTACCATACCATCACTTCTAATGTTGCATGTATATGTATGTTCCAACTTTGCTTTCATTACTCACTGTGTCTGCAAAGGAAAAAATAACGTTGATTTTAGCTCTCGGTTGAAGAATAATTCCTTTTTGATGCTCTCTTAGATTAATAGAATACAAATAAAAAATAAAATAAAAAGAAGAAGAAGCACAAAAGTTTCTTGTATGTTTCAATATATAATACTTTTTCTATCTCAAAATTATTGTGCAGTTTGAATTTTTATTGTTTAGTTCTAATTATACTATAACTGAAATCCAAAACTTGACAATAATTTTAGGACAGAAAGAGTAATAAAAAATAAGGATGATGGGGCGCACATAGAAAATAATTAGATCCATAGCATATAGAGGTGAGTAGTTTTGAGGATAACAATCAATGGTAGTTTCTATCTACCTACTCTTTTTTTGACACGAGACCATCTTCATCATATGTTATATATTTTGTCTTTTTTTTTTTACTTGTCAAATTGTGATTTTAATTAATCAAAGAGTATGTAGGATAACACCTTTTGCGTCAAAGGTAATGATAAGTTTAATTAATATATACGCACTTAATTTACTGCGTAATAATTCTATAATTTTTGTAAAGGAGTTCCAATATATCGTTTCAGAATAGTGCTTCGATTTGTTTATTTATTTATGGAGCTCGGAAAAAACTTATAATGTCACCGGAACAATGAAAACACGCCTAAAGCTACAATGAAAAAGAAGATAAGTGACAATGGACTCAATTTTCTATCAAAATGATGTAAATCAATAAATTGTTCTCTCTCTCTCTCTCTTTATATATATATATATATATATATATATATATATATATGCTGATCTGATGCAGCAAGAGTTTGATGAGATCTGTGGGTTGAGATTTAATAGATGTACTAACAACATTAAAATTCAAAGCTCCTCCTCTTTGGTGGACTGAGTATGAACAAATTGAAACTTGAGTTCTTCCCTTTCTATGGATCAAATTAATGTACTTTTCATACATATATTATAGCTTAATATTAATTGGAAAAAGTTGGAACGACTTGTGTTTTTTGCATTTCTACAATATAGGTTTTGCGTAAATATGAGAGTTGATAAATGTAGGGATCTATCTCTGTCACTCTATGGAATTATTAGAGGGATAAATAAATTACACACATTCCAGTTTCACTAAATGTTCTTAAATAGGATGCCAAAAATAAGCCTCCTCCGCTTGGGCCTCTATACTCTCCTACACATCATCTATGGATCTTGGGCTTGGCACGGACTCAATTCGGATCATTCTTCATCAAATAAAAAGGTAAAATATAAAATCATACATTTGTGTTTGTTTGGACCTCAACTTATATTTCATTTTGCCACTTAAAAGTGGAAAGTGTTTCAAATTAAAAACTAAATGAGAAATAAAAATATTATTTGAATGTTGGTTTTGAAAAAAAGTATTTTGAACTACATTTTGAAATATCAAGTACAAGTCATCACTAAACAATTAAATAGTGTCAATTATATTCACTGCAAAAAATTTTTTTTCCAAAAATAATCACTCAACAACGGAATCCTACCAAATTTGTCACTGAACTATTTGTAGTTCTAAAATGATCATTACACTAACAAAAAGTGTTTCAAGTTGAAATTTAAAATGTAAATCAGAAAGTTGTTTGGATGATATTTTTTTTCATTGGATTTTGTATTTAAGAGGTAAAATGAGTGAAAATGTAAAATGAGTTAGATGTTCAAACAAATCTTATTCTGGATTTTTTTTTTCCTTTCCACTTTGCACTGGTCCTTTAAACAAAAAAAAAAGAGAAAGAAATTGAAAACAAAAAACACATCTAGTCGATCATTGCGACATAGAAATGATGTTTGATAAAGCTACCCATGAAAGAAAGATAATTGTTTACACTTCTTTTTTTTTTTGTCAAAAAAGCAAGATAATATGGAAAAGAGATATCAGGCTCAAACCAACTAAAGGGATGGATAAAGTTGGGGGCTTCCTCATCTGCTGCACTTTTTAAAGGTTTTTTTTTTTTTCCCACAATCCAAAGTAAAGTTATGGTGCCATCAATATCTTTGATTCAATCAATTGTAAAGGCTTTTGTCATATATACTACTTGCTTGTGGAGTGTGGAGTGTGGACATCTCCACTTCTAATTTTTTTTATTTTTTTTTTTTAAAAAAAAAAAAAACATACAAATCAAACATCGCATTGTTCCAGCTCAAAACACATGACTTTCTATGGGTGAAGAAATTGAAGATGAATAAGAATTCTGACTAGTTATTCGAAATATGAATTAACTTCAAGGATAGTGTAAAATGGGCATATTACAATCACAAACACTGCTTGGTGAGGTTTACAAGAAACTGACCCATCATCTTAAATCTTAATTATTGTGTTGCGACTTCAATACGGCATATAATCAAAAAGCGATGCCCCCTCCTTCCTCTACTTATGTCTTAAATTATTTTACAAACACTAGTAGTATTATTAATGATTGGAGTCATTTCTCTGTGATCTTAAAATTAGTAGTAACCCAATAATGAATAACAGGGTCCACAAAAGACACATGCACCAAATCTATAAGGAAGGGAGGCAATCAGAAAACTCATGTATATGGTGTTGTGTTCATTTCTTGTGGATGCAAGTTAACTTTGCGACCCTATACCTTAAATGTCTTGAACACCACCACATCTGTCTGCTCAATCAAGGCCAGAACCTTGTTAGGCTGAAACGAGTTTCGTGAGGTTTTGGACATAAACTGCTTTTAATTAAGAAATGAGCTAGCTAACCTAATTCCTTCTCCCAATCATACAGATAATGTAACCTTTTTTTCCCCCATCGAAACAAGCTCAGGGTAGTGACGCGACACACATAAAAAAAAATAAATATAAAATTAAAGATTTCCTCATCAATAGAGGCGGAGTCGAACCCCAATGCTTTGACGGGGCGAGATTTTCAATATTTATCAATTAACATGTTTGCCTCTTAAGATTTTCAATTTAAGTGCGGCAGAAATTATATTTTCAAAGCAAAATCTTAAATTTCAAGAAGTAATTAATTAGCAAAAGGAAAGAAAAAAAAATTCTAGATGGGGAAATTGTCTCCACCAAGTTTATATGTAGTTTCATCTCTGATCCATCCCAGAATTAGAATCATATTCGTTAAATGAAAGTTGTGTAACATTTAAATGACGTGAATATAATAAAATCTCGAGCATGAGAAGATGAGATATAATTTTGCCTTTTGAAAGTGGCCAGAGATTCATGGCATACACAATTAAGCCTTGCAAAGCCACCCTCTATATATAGATTGCTGCGAGACACCAATGAAAATCCATCCTCCCCTTTAGTCTTCGACTTGTGACACCCAATCTTTCTGTTGTTCAATTGCTTTAATTCCCTTTTTCTAGACCACCAAACAAAAAAATATGGCACCTCATTACACAACCATCCTTGTAACAACAACCCTTGCCATTTCCATCTTTTTTCTCCCCATTTGTTCTTCATCCGACTTCGTGGACAACACATGCAAACAAACCTCAAATTACCAAACATGTGTCTCAACTATCAAATCTGATCCCAAAAGCTCAAGTGCTAGGGATGTCACTTCCCTGGCCCTCATCATGGTTAACTCCCTCAAATCCAAGTCCAACTCTGCGCTCTTCACCATCAACCAGCTCTTGAAGAGCAAAAGCACCAGCTCAGCTTCCAGAGTGGGCTTGAATCAGTGCTTGAAGAGATACAATTTCATACTCAGGTACGATGTTACCGAAGCGGTTGAGGCCTTAACCAAAGGTGACCCAAAATTTGCTGAGGATGCCACCAGAGATGCTGCTTTTGTGGTTCAAGAATGTGAAGATGGTTTCCATTCCAAATTATCCCCTATTTCCAATCTTAACAGAGCTGCTCGTGATACTGCCGATGTTGCCACTTCTTTAGTCAGAATGTTGCTCTAGCTTTAGTTTCTTTCTGACTTCTTGCTACTACCATTATTACAAATACCATATATGGCGATGTATATGTGTACTAAATCAATGTATAATTGAAGTTTCCAAGCATAATATCAGTTGGAACTTGGTGAGTGATCATTCTCCTCTTTTGTCTTTCGGCTTTATAAAATACAGTACCCCAAAAAAAAAAAAAAACTAATTCTATAGTATTTTAATATGAGCGTGACATCCATCACCAATTAATTTTACTTACTAAATTCACCATCTTTATTCTTTATCAGCATTAGGATGACCTGTGTCGTCCGGGTCACCAAAAGAAAAAGCACCCTCCTGAAAGAGAGAGGTTAAGGGCTCGAAGTCACCGGATAGTACTGTAACTTGAGAAATTTATCCACCTCTCCAACGGTCAAAGGAAGATCTGTGAAAAAGTAAATACATATCATCCTTTCATGGTTTGATGATCAGTGAGAATCCTTCTCTTTTTTTTTTTCTTTTTCCCAATGACCATTTTTGAAATCATAAGCCAAGTATTGTATCTTTCCCTTATTTGATTTCTTTTTCTGGGAAGCAAAACAAAACAATTACATACGAATTCAACCCTTTCTTATGCTAAAATTTTATTTTATTTTTCCCCTCCTCTATTTCTCACAGGAGGTCGACCGAATTAGGTGAATCCAGTACCATATCCAATCAACTAATCAAATCTATGCAGTATCTTTCTAATTATAGACAAAGCCACAACAGACAACTCAAATACAACATTATTCAGACCCAACAAATCATCTCTAGATTTTGTGTTTGCCCCATCAACCTTAACACCATCGAAACTGCTCTCACATCCCTGAGCTTCAGTTCCGGCATCGGCCATCCCATGTTCAGCAAACCTAGGATCCTTATTCTTCCCCTTCAAAGATGCCAAGGCTTTTGGGATGTCCACCTTCAAGATCACATTGTAATTCTCATTGCACATCATCAGTGTGTTCGCCAGTTTTAGGTCGGATTTCTGAACACCTCTGATGTAACTCAGTGTTTCATTAGCCTTTACTTGGACTGCCTCCACCATGAGCAGGGCTAGCTCTGCAACTTGTTTTGCATCCTTGCTCCCGTTTTGCTTCCTCAGTGTTGCAACACACAATCGCTCATTCGGGGTTTCGCTGCATGTCTCAGAAATCAGATCACAATTACACAGCATTGGGAGTACCAAACAAATGACTGAAAGAGCTACAAGAATGGCCCTGGAGCCACTCATCTTTGTTGAAGGAAACCTTTTTTGTGCTTTCCTTTTTCCTTTTTCTTCTTCTTCGTTGGGATTACTGATTTGAGGACCTTCAGGTGATGAATGAGTCTTGTTATATAAAGGACAGAAATTTATTGAAAATGTGAGGACAATTGTCAGTCAGGTCAGCATATATTTTCTTCTTGGTTGTATTTATTGCAATTCTGAGATGAAGACAAGCTTCTGTTGACCCAAACTCTTTGTCCTAATGCCAAAATAAGGAGGACTGGTCAAGCACAATTTATTCAATGATCTCACAGTCAAATATGGCATTTAATTTGAGGGGGAAAAAATGAGATGGATCGATGATGGCATCACAAAAAGGCGGTAAGTTCAACATTTCACCATCTTTTAAACAAGGAAGATAGTATGCTTAATCCATAGGGATTGTGTGCGGCTATATCTCAGTAGTGAACAAACATATCAGTGCCTTCTTGTGATTAAATTTCCAATCCACGAGATCCAGTGAACAATTGAGGAAGAAACCGACAAAACTTAAAGATTAGATGAAAACAAAGTGCATCAGCAAATTAACTAGTTTCGGTATAAAACCTAACCTAAGTCTAAGCTTCTAATGTCTCTACAAAGCATATATGTACAGCAGTAACATGCCTATTTTTCTGTGAGACCTTTCAAAAGACAACTACTACAAACACCTGTACAAACTTCTTTACTAACATCCTTTTCATGAACTAAACTCTGGTGCTTATGTAACTGAGCTTCCATTCGTGCCCATGAGCCCAACAAAATCACGTGATAGCGAGTTTGTGTGGTGGACAAGCGGGACCTTTCTCTGACTGCTATCTAAAACCCTCCAATGTGCTTTTGTTCCTCCTTTGCCTCCACCATGGTTTGGTGCAGTCATGCCTTTAGGTAATTGAGATGCCTTCACAACCGATAGCTTCATCCTTCCAGGGGGAACACGATACCCGTTGCTCATGTTCTTCATGAAATCTTCCTCCACAACATCTATGTCTATGATGTCACTCCTGCTGGGCTGCAAACCCCAGTAAAAGACCACATTTGGCGCAGCCATATCGACGTCAACATATTCAAAAGGGCTTGGATCACAAAAACCCTGTAATTCCTCCAGCTGGCAGGGGGGAAAAAAAGTCTTAAACTGAATCTCAAATGAAAAACTGACCACACATGACATAGTAAAATGTAAGTAAATTAACTAACCTTGATGAGAAGGGAGCGGAACCGTGATTTGACCCAACCCACCCAGCCTCTTAACTCATCCTGATCAGATGCTGAGAGGCAAATTTTGACAAATTGAGCATATTTCTTCCCATAAGGAAAAGGTTCAAATAGGGGACTCCAACCAAATTCAGGCCTCAGAAAATCCTGCATTGTGGTAGAGAACAGAACAAGCATGTTATGGCACAAGCGTGTATTCTTTGGTTTCCTCTACAGCACAGGCACATTAAATCACCACAACCAATGCCGAGGTACATTCTGGTGGGAAAAAAAATAATAAAAAGAGAATTAACAGTAAATATCATCAGCATACCTTAGTCAATGTGTGTCCCCGAAGGAACTCTGTTCGAATTCTAAAGAACGTGCTTCTGGTAATGTTAGAATGACAATATTCATTTGGGCTACATGGTAATTGGATAGGCATCAAAAACCGAGAGTCAGAAGGTATAGTTGGCGGGATCATTCGACCATGAAGAAATACGGGTCTAGGCCAAGGCCAAAAGGCAAATGTTTTGAAGAAAATTGAGCTCAGAACACTCAAACTCGCATTGGGATGCCTTTGACAAATAAATGCTGCAAGTACCGCGAAATGAACTCCTCCGAAAAATCCATGCAACTGCAAAGTTGAAATGGGCAGAGTTGAGGCAGTTTGCTAGTACACAACACAGATAGTGTGAAATGAGATGAACCATAAAGGACATATCCCTTACATTACCATACACTCCTCGTCTTTTGGCCCAGAACTTAACGCATCGCAGCAGTGACTGAAAGAGCTGCAAAAAGGAAAAAGAGGTTGCAACAATAAGTTTCCACAAACATTAACTTAGTATAAACTCTCACATTCCGATTTGCTGCAACTTGATAGATTACAATGTCAAAATATCGCTTGCTATTAACTATAGCTACTAATAATCACAGAGAGGTTGGTTTTACCTCGATATTTGGCACAAGCTGATGAATACTTTTATTGGCACGTACACCTGACAAACTCTTCCAACTGGTGTCGTCGATATTCCTCAAGAAAAACGGGTTGAGTATATCGACATTCTACAGTTTTGGATTGAAGAATTCAAAAAGGCCAATGAGTAAAGGTACAAATGAACAATATTAGGACTCTTTTTGTCAGAACAACATTAAAAAAGAATGTATAAGCAATGTTGCAACAACATCCAACAAGATAAAGAACAAGTGCATGTCGAATCTAACGGCTATATCATTACAAAATTTTATGATGATGCACACAGAAAAACCACAGAACTCACCTCAGGAACAGATATCACTTTGAGCTGCGCAAAGGGCAGATCAATTGCTAGACCATCAAATTTAAATTTCATAAGAGGAACTTTTGCGTCCTTTATACAATGTATTTCTGTCACTTCAGGCCTGCTTGCAAGCATATTGCGAAGAACCACAAAAAAGTCATCCTACGCATGAAAGTAAAGCATTTAGACCATTTGCGCAGAGACATTTCAGTATATCCCAACCAGTGTATTTACAGAGAGATATGAAGATGAAAAATGCCAACAAATAAGCGCACTTACTGCAAGTGTTGCAAAGTATGGGCCAACACATAAAGCATCTATATCTGATCCCGCATTGTGCACCTGCATCAGTCAATATAAATTTAGAAAGCATTGTCAAAGTAATATAATGTATCTACGGTGTCATAATGATGCAAAACAGGAGCTTACTCCAAGTCCGTATGATCCAAAAGTCAAAATTGTCGCAGAAGCAGCTCTAATACGATTTTTGGGAAGTTGACACTGGTAAGCAACCCTTTTAACCCATTGATTCACTATCTGTAAATAGAGGGGTCCCATATAACATAAGTTTAAGCAAGCCTATATCCGTACAAAATAACAACATTTTAGTTCAATAAAAAATTGATTCACTCATAATTCCTCAAGTTTCGCGTGACTGTACCATGCTGATTTAAAGACATGATACATTTATCAACAATGGAAAATAGAGAGGTCTTTCACATAACACTCAACAGGCCAGTTTAAAAAGCTAAGATTACTCTCGATTAAGTATTAACAAACAATGAGCCTAAAGAATTGAACGAGTTTATCGAACTTCAACAAACTTACACGTAAACATTAATTCACAAACAATGAACACATATTCTACAATAATTCCCAAAACCAAACAAATTAAATGCAGAATGGTTTAAGTAACCTCGTCTATAAGCCAAAAAAGTGCACCCAAAGAAATATATGATCTAAAGCTAGACAGCTATCAGCTTGCCACCCGCATGCATCACATGATTCTCCAATAAAGACGTGTAAAATGTCTTTTTTTAAAAAAAAAAATTGTAAAATCACCTGTTTGAGCTTGGCAATAACATTCCTTCTCTTGATTTCCTCCTCCGGAGATGGCACCAGACCCTCATCAGCCATGAACTTCACGTCATGGAACAAATAAAACCCATAATTGGAATTACAACTAAAGAGGGGAAAAAGTCTTTTTCATTTCAAGAAAGAACAACGAATCTTCTATTTCCCCGAGGAAAAAAAAACAAAAGAAAATTCAAAATAACCCACTAATCAAGAATACCTGAAGAAGGGACATTGATCTTTGGACCTCCATTTTGATCAAGACGTCATCAAGTCCAGCTAAAACAGGATTAACTGGACAAAATCCGAGAATGAATGGTGGATTATCCAGATAGGCCAACTGTAACCCAGAATTGCAGGTTGAAGGAGGATGATTCTGCAAACCCTTATCTCCAACAACTGCAGCTCTTCTTAGAGGATGATCACAGCTATATCAATCGGTCTCAAATTCCATACACAGAAACCCCAAATAGAGATTTCCACAAAAATTTGGCTTTACCGAACCTTTTAGAAGAAGACTTTTTAAGGTTTTTTCCCCAAAAAAGAAAAGATTCGAAAATCAAAAGAAAGTCGATGAAAAGGGAAGAAATGAAGAAGAAAAATGGGTTCTCTCCCCTGGATTGAAAATTGTGGGGGTGTTTTCTCTTGTTAATTCATTTTCCTTTTCCCAAAAGTTTCAATGAATTGTACGGCTCATGTTTTTCAAATTCTAACGATATAAACGGTCATAGGGCCTGATGGGCCGTAATAAATATTTTCGCCCAATAACCCTCTCGGCCCCCTTCCTACTTATTATTTCGGTCAACAGAATCATACATTTTTGCTACTCCTGGTCGGTTATCTAATTTAGTTAATTTTTTTTAGTACAAATTGTACCAAAAAAATAAGAATCCATAGTGTATAATTATTTTAAAATGAAAAAAGTAATATAATATTAAAAAAATCTAAAATAATCGTTTGAGAGTCATTTCTAATTTCTAGTATTAAACTCTTCTTTGTACGACCATACAGATGAAGAAAGTAAATTCATACTCCTTCCGGTTCTTAATATAAGACATTTTGATTAGTTTAAGGTTTCACCTAGTTCGATTTTTAAATGAAAAAAAAATATATTTCCTAACAATTACGATAACACAACAAATGTGAAAATATATTTTAAAATTTTTTTACTCAGTTAAAAATGCATATTAAGTGAAACTTATGTCAAATCAAAATGCATTATATTAAGGGCTATAGGGAGTATCATAGAGCCACATTTACGTGACACAATATAATAGTGTAAAATAACAATCGGATCATGTTTCACAAACGGAAAGCAAAAGTTTCAAAGTTGTACTTTGGTATATCTGATTACTTAATGGTACCCGCACGATGTGCGAGATAGATAAATTATGTATAAAATAGAACATAATAAAAATCAAAGAAATATTTTATACGTTAGTAAATTGATATATAATTTTAAAATACTAAATTAAATAATGTTGCATTAAAAGTAACTTTTATTCGTTACTTATTTACAAAAGAAAATAAAGGGATCCTGATATACGTGTTAAATATATTTTGTATTCATAATTTGACATCTTTGACCACTCTTGTAACTTATAATATTGTACCATCCTGAGCAAAGTATTATAACTCAATGAGAGGATTTAGATTTCAATGTGACATTTAGGCAACAACACCATATGTCACAACGTTGACTACTGATCTCCATAACCACGATGCCTTCTCTAATTCATTTGTTTAAGATGTTCCAAAAAAATAAATTATACCATAAGGTAAAATAATTTTTTAAAAAAATTTGAAGCAAAGGTTTCATATTAATACCTGACAATTAAATGGGTCTATTTATCACTATACCCAATGATTTTATTTTCGCGAATCATCATCATATATTTCGCCATGATGTCCTTAAAAAAAAATCAAACATTGAAATTATTAATTAAGACTGGCAAAGAAACTCACCCTGGATGTGCATTCGAAAATTCTTGCTGCAGAAAAATATTTGACCATAGCTTGCAAAAGTTAGAAGCAAAAAACTTTTGACACCAAAAAATAATGATTATTAAAAAAAACATAAATTCTAAAAAAAAAAGAGAGAGAGAGAAAGAGAAGAAGAAGAAGAAGAAAAGATGCCGGTGTAAACTGGGATTGCAAGCCAGTTGAGTTTTATAAACCCACTTTATATATATATAATAATTTTAATCACATGGTTAATGCGATTGGAGTGATTTTATGCATACGTTTATATTTAATTGTGTTAGAATAAAGTGAATGGACTAATATTGGTGTGATTTTATATTTAATTTTTTTCTGAATTTTTAAAAAATATTCGTATTGTTTAATAATCAAACCAATATGTAATGACCTTATTCATGACATTATTAAAAAATCGAAAAATCCTTTCAAATCAATCAGTTTTAAAGTTGAATTAAAGAATCATTGATGGAGTTGTATTTATTATTTTCGAATTTCAAAAAGGTATTAACATTGTTTAATGACTAAATTAATATGTAATGGTATTATTAAAGCCAATTGGAGAATCTTTTCAAATCAATCACCTTTGATGTTGAATTAAAGAATCACTGATGATTTTGTATTTATTATTTTTGAATTTCAAATAATCATTAATACTGTTTAATGATGAAATCAAGACGTAATGTCATTATTCAAGTCAATCAATAATCTTTTTCAAATCAATCTTATTTAATGTTAAGATTTTTAAAAAAAATTTGGTTGTTTTTCTTCTCATGTTTGGGAATGCAAAATAGAATGCTTACCACATAATTAATTGATATACTTTAATTAAAAATTTGATAACAATTTATTAACTGAAAATTCAAAAGACTGTTAGTGTAATTATTGTAAATATTTTTTGTGTCAAACTATAAGAAAATGACGCATAGAATTTTGTCCTATGTGTTAATGGGAGGAGAAGTTTGATTTTCTCTATCTAGTTTCTCTCTTAATATAATACTATAAATTGGTAGAACACAAAATGAATGTAGTTTACGAGAGCGAGAGGTACGTTCGTTGGTATTATTCATTCATAATTGTAAAAATTTACAGTTCAAGTTCATACTTACTTGAATAGTATCACAAAACATAATAGCCGTAGCTATAAAATGTAATGAGTCTCACATTTTACGTTGGATAATCTATATACTATACTAAGGCAAAAACCAAAGAGAGAAATCTAAAGGTGTGGAGCACATGCCACATAGGATTAAATCCTATGTGTCATTTTCTTAATTTTTTAGATTTAAAAATGCCTAAGGTAAATTTGCAATATCATTAAGAAAAAAGAATAAATACCCACTACAAAGTAATTGTGGGATATTACTAAAAACATGTTGAGAGAGATCAAATTTAAATATGCAAATAGCTTCAGTGATATTATTAATGTGGTAAAAAAATGATCCTACCTTAGAATCAAGGAAAAATATGATTCTACTATAGAATGTCATTAAAATTAAGTTTAATGAATTTGATTTAAATTATTGCAAGATATATAATTATTCGATTCGAAGTTGAATGCTTTTTTTTTTCTCTTCTCAACATTCCACATTATGCTGAAAATATCCATATCACATATGTTTTTGTTTATCTATTTTATATTTTCTTTATGAATGAAGCCATTATAAAAAAGCTACTATACATTTATTACTAGCATTTTTGTTTTTCATAGAAAATTCATCTAATAATGAATAATTTCATTTTCTCTATATT
This sequence comes from Oldenlandia corymbosa var. corymbosa, assembly GCA_949775105.1. Taxonomy (NCBI): domain Eukaryota; kingdom Viridiplantae; phylum Streptophyta; class Magnoliopsida; order Gentianales; family Rubiaceae; genus Oldenlandia; species Oldenlandia corymbosa. The sequence continues at coordinate 17,732,776 of OX459126.1, read as the reverse complement.
ATGATTTATATTATATTTGGTAGAAATTTTCATCCATTAAATCTCTATTTTATAATTTCTATTTAAGTTTATTTGGCCGTCTGATTAACACCTTTAAATTAACAAATCATTTTCGTCCAGTTTTTAACCATGACCAATTATATGTTGCCTTATCAATAGTCACTTCGAGACAAGGAATCAAGAACCTAATATGCGATGAATGTGGTAACGTCAATTTAAGACTATGAATTTCGTTCACAGAGAAGTATTGCAGGACATATAATCATCCAATTCAAAGTTAATTATTTTTTCTATTTTATATTCCTTTTTTTAGATTTTTTTAATAATTCTCTTTGCATTAAATAAATTATTACCATTTTGTAAAGTGTTGTTGATGTTTGTGTTTTATATTTTTCAATGAAATAATTATATAATTAACATTTTATAAAAATACAAAATCCATAGAAATAGTGATATTTTTATTACTTTGCTTGTGTTGTAATATCTATATGTACATGTTCTCCCCGTCCATCGGACGAGTCTAATACTTAGTGATATACGTGTAAGGAAATAGTATTCATGAGGAAAAGTGAAAAGAAATAACGCTAATACTAATAAATGTCATATCCCAGCATAACCTTTTATATTTCTAATATATTTTTATATATTTTCAATATAAAAAATATATAAAAACACAACCTAAAAAAACCAACCAAACATACCCCAAGTGAATCACATTTCTTCACAAGGTGGTGAACGTATTCAGCAAACATCACGTTGGGGTATAGGAAACATCACATAAAACAAAGAAGAAGAAGAAAAAACTCAAAAAGATTCCAATCTAAACTGGGATTAATTACGAGACTGACGATGTACAATTCCCCACACAAAATAAAAAATAATAATAAAACAAATCCACAAATATTGAAAAATGAAGGAATCAAGGAACTAAATAGTTGTTAAAAAGCCTAATTAACAGTGGAGGATGATATCCAATCTCACTCACAAAGTGCAACCGCAGAAAAGGAAGAAACAGCAAATCATGGCGACAATAGACACCGACTCCAACACGGTGACCAGTGTCCACATCAAGTTATCCAGCCACCGGAAGCTGGTCGACGCCGACGACGGCCAGGACCACCCCGTCGTGAAGTATGACAGATCAATTCCGGCAGCCCATCTGAATACCCTCGCCGGTACCGACAAATCAATCATCTCCGGCCACCTGAACAAGTAACCCCACCACCAATTAGCAGTATATGATGATGATGATGATGATGATCCTCTGGAACTACTGCTACTACTACTACTAGGGGTATCATAATCTTGACCTTCTTCTGCAAAACCGGCTGCTGGGCTCCTCATGCCTTCAATTCCCGACTCCCATATGTATTTTTTTAACTCCCCCAAGAAAAATACTGTATTAGATTGCTTGTTTTGGGACGGAATTTGTTATTTTTCTATATTTTAATTTGGACAGGGCTGGAAAATCTTAATAACAAACAATATTATGGGAGTCAACAAAACAAGGTAGACCATCCAATCACTCAAGTGTGGATATTTTGTGTAATTACCGACTTAGGTTTCTACTGGTGGTAGTTATTTACTTAGTATGTCCCAAAATTATTATTCAGTTTGAGATTTTATTTTTAGTACAATTTGAACTAAAAATGATAACTTAAACTACACAATAATTATAGGACGGATGGAATATTTCTTTTGTCCAAAAAAAAATAATTCACATATATTTCTTTTTGTAGATTTCTGGAATTTGGACTGGGAAATGTCAAAAGTGGAAGTTACGGCAGCACACAAACACTCACAAACAGAACCTTAAAAGGAGAAGGAACAACTTTGGGGTTACATGTCAATGAACACCACGTGTTTCAGGATGATGGTGGGTGTTACAAAAAATTGCCTACATTATATTTTGTAATACAAATTCACAAATTACAATATAGAGAATTATTTTTGGAACATAAGGAGCAATAAAATAACATAATAATCCTTTTTTTTTAAAAAAAAAATTCACCTCAGTGGACCCTATTTAAATCTGGATAAAACCCACCTTACAAGCCCTGGTGAGATTCGAACCCTGATCTTTTACCAGAAAGGATATCAACCCAACTACTAAACTGTCATTCAATTAACACATACTATTCCCTTTAATTTTATGTACAAGAGCACAAATTTGATCTAAATAATAGTATTTAAAATTCGTGCTAACATCAGTGCTGTTGAGAATTGATACAGTATTTGATTCAGTTTTGTGGAGCTAAAGGAAATTGAATTATGAAGGCAACAATAGTCAATTTTCCTCCCACACCCAAACTAGTTTATAACTACTACTACTACTAAAATGCTTACAAACCACGAAATTTCTTGCAACATTCACCTCATTCTTACGGGAAGGTACCCACTCAATGTGTCAATGTCCGATCCAGAAGATATATATCTTGAAGGAATAATATAAAGAAAAACATACACACACAATGACGTACAAATCCATCAATTATGGATTTTATTGTTTAGTATTGTTGCCTAATTATGATATGCATGCAGAAGAATATCTTTCAAAAAAATACTTAATAATAACAATAAATCAACAGTAATTTTATTTACCCGTTGATGTTGGTTCTGATGCAATATCATTTTTTTTTTGTTTAAAAAGAAATAGGAAAATAACGCCCGATCCTGAAAATTCGGACTATCCATAACCCACCACACGTAATCGAAAACAATCACGGCAGTACGGAACCCACCATTAGCCAACGAAATTGAATTCTTAACTCCATCATTCAAATTAAAGGGGAAAAAAAGATCTCAATTTATGTTCATCTTTCTTCCTTGGAAGATTCCTTCTGCAATTTTGCCCCAAGTTTTTTGAAATTTATAAATCCGTTTTTTTTTTTTTGTTTATTTGTTTTTTTTGTTGCAATTACGGTGATCGGGGGAGGCTGATGGCGTCGACGGAGCAATTGGTTTTGGGTGCAGGAGGCGGAGGAGGAGGAGGGGGCGGACCTAAATACGTGCAAATGCAATCGGAGCCTCCGTCGTCGTTGCCGATGATGATGTCATCGTTCCTCTCGTTTCATCAAAGCGGAGGCGAGCCAGCTCGAATATTCGACGAGTTGCCCAAGGCCACTATAATTCAGGTCTCTCGCCCCGATGCCGCCGATATTAGCCCCGCCATGCTTACTTACACTATTGAATTTCAATACAAACAGGTACTACTTAGTCTACCTCCACGATTTCGATGATTCTTTATCTTCAGAATTACTTTGTAGTTTAAGCTTGTATCATTGAATTTATCGTCCAATCGAGGTAAAGTTGCTAGCTCCGAAAATCGCAGCGTAATAAAGAGTCTTTGTTGATGCTTAAAACTTGGTGGCTGCCGTTTTGTGTTTTTTCTTTCACTTTAATTTTGGGTTTTAAGTGAATTTTCGTTTTCTGTTGGCGAGGAACAGTGAAAGTGTTAAGTTTGGGATGAATCTTTGTTGTTGTAGTCTTGTTCCTGCTAAAATTATTAATGGAACGGTCGTCCTTCTTTTGATTGTTATATCCGGTTTATTGATGATATGGTCTAAATGGAAAATGTTGTATGTTTGAGATGTAAATAAATTGCTCTTGGCATGTCCTAGAGGCTAGTACAGTGTTTCATTTAGATTGGAGCCAAAACACAATAACATGAACATCCAGAAAGGAATTTAAGCCGATGCACATATTGTGTTAGATTGTTGTTGGGATGTGCCGTATTTTGGGCCTTATTATGAGACAACTAATGTACCGTTTTTCTACTATTCCTGCATTGTCGCCACTTATTTGTTTTGGTTTAGTAAATGTGCCATCTACTTGAGGAATCGTGAATAGCTAGTGGTTTCATGATCTAAGAGGCAAAGACATATGATGAGAGTTAATAGTTTATTTCAATGAATTGGATCAAGAAATAAGGGATGGTTTTAGCTATTAAACTCCACGTCCAAGGTGTCCACCATACTTGTTGGGTGGCATTACATTTCTGCTTTCATGAGTATTTATATGAAAAAACTTCCACCCTACCCTTGAGAATCTATGCCGGGTCTACTCTGAGGAAAATCCTCTATCCTAACCATTGGACTAAATTCGATTATTTTCATGAGTATGTTTCTTATGAATAATATGAATTTCTGAAAGTGTGATTTATTTATGAATTATTATTTATTTTTATATTTTTTTATTCAAAAGAATCATCCGTTGTTGCTCTCATGCAATCTGGTGGTCTAGGTTTGTCAAATTGGGGCCTGTTTGTTAAAATAGTTATTTTTTTCTTGTTCTGTATTAAGAAAAGAACACATTGATTTTTCCTAATTTGTTGCTTTGATATGTACATTGTTCTCAGTTCAAGTGGCAGTTGATCAAGAAAGCACCACAAGTATTTTATCTGCATTTTGCATTAAAAAAACGGGCGCTTATGGAGGAAATTCATGAAAAGCAGGAGCAGGTATGCTCTGATCTATTGTTCTACTTTTATTTATGACTTCTCTTCAGATACAAGTTCTTTTGTTTGTTTGACAATTATTTGTCCATTTAATTTCATAGCAAGGCTTTAATGCGGTTCTGATTGATGCATATCATTCTGAAGGTTAGGGAATGGCTTCAAAATCTAGGAATAGGTGATCAGCCAACAGTTATGCAAGATGATGAAGAAGCAGAAGATGAAACAGTTCTGGCTCGCAATGATGAAAGTTTCAAGAACAGGTCAGCCGTTGTATGAACCTCTTTTGTAGTAGAAAATGCAACATTCTGTGAGTCCCACATCATAATTTCTATGATTCTTACAGGTGGTTTTTTGTTCAGAGATGTACCATCAAGTGCTGCGTTGCCAATAATCCGACCAGCTTTAGGACGGCAGCATTCTATGTCTGACCAATCAAAAGCTGCAATGCAAGGTTATTTGAATCATTTTCTCAGCAATATGGATATCGTGAATTCTCGTGAGGTGTGCAAAGTTTTTCCTCTCTGATATTTTTGTTACAAGCCACTATACTTGCAAAAAGTAATTTTCATATATGTCCTTGTGTTAAAAACATTTCTCTATGTTAGTAGAGATTCAATTTCCACAAAAATGTTTTTGACACAAATTTTCAATGAAATGTGACCTGGATGTTTGTCTTACTGGAGATCTTGCGTTTAGAGTATTAAGTTTTTGAGGCTCTGTCTTTGAATGGCAGGTTTGCAAATTTTTGCAAGTCTCAAAATTATCGTTCTCACCGGAGTATGGTCCTAAGCTGAAGGAAGATTATCTTATGGTGAAGCACTTACCGAAAATCTATAGAGATGATGAGCATCAGAGTTGTTGTTCATGTCATTGGTTCAATTGTTGCCAAGACAATTGGCAAAAGGTACTTTAGTGATCTTTTGAATATACCGACTAGGCAACAAGATTAATTATGCTAAACACGGATGTTTTTGGGCATCATTAATTCTAAGTTATTTTGTGTATTGTTCCTCAACGGCTTTTAATCAGCCAATCAAAGTCATACATGGATGAGTCTACAATTCCTTTGTAAAAGCATCTGCTTTGAGTTAGTTATGCTGCGCAATGATTATGTTTGGTGTACCCTTTTAAAATTTGGATACGTTGAATATATTTGTTTGTCTCTTTTGCAGGTCTGGGCTGTCCTCAAACCTGGATTTCTGGCCTTTCTAAAAGATCCTTTTGATTCACAACCTCTAGACATAATTGTCTTTGATGTGCTGCCAGCATCAGATGGCAATGGTGATGGTCGGGTATCATTGGCAGTAGAAGTAAAAGATGGCAATCCATTGCGCCATTATTTTAGAGTAAGTGGTAATTTTTTATGGTGCTCTGTTTTTCAATATTGCCAGTATTACTAATTAATATTGAAGCGCATGCAACTGTAAGTTGAGAGTTGCTTTTTTTTTTTTTTCAAGCACTTTTTTGGTTTCCAGAAAAGACTGGGTATATTACCGTGCAGCTATAGCGGAATATAGTTAAATTTGAAGCTTGTATAAATACAGGTGTTGTGTTGCATAATGTTTCACGTGTTTGTTGCAACTACTAGAAGATGTTTATACCAGTTGGATTTTTTGTAGGTGTCATGTGGGATCCGCCGCATCAAGTTACGATGCAAGACAGGTGCCAAAGCTAAAGATTGGGTGGCTGCCATTAATGATGCTGGCCTTAGGCCACCAGAGGGGTGGTGTCACCCTCACCGTTTTGGTTCATTTGCTCCTCCTCGAGGTTTAACTGCAGATGGTAGTCAGGCTCAATGGTTTGTTGATGGTCGAGCAGCATTTGAGGCCATTGCTTCAGCAATTGAGGATGCAAGATCAGAGGTAGAGTGCTTGTTTCCCCTTGTAAGAAGTTAGATATCTCCAACTTGATTTCTTAAGGCGATGAAAGATAATAAAAGGATTCTTGCAGATATTTATATGCGGTTGGTGGCTGTGCCCTGAACTTTACATGCGTCGTCCATTTACTTCTCGCACATCCTCCCGGCTTGATTCTTTGTTGGAGACAAAAGCAAAGCAAGGTGTTCAGGTAATTAGATCGCACTGATGATTTACTTATCCTCTGTTTATAGTGTTTTATATATTTAATAATCAATGGCGTGAAGCAACATGGAATTTGCTACTGTGAACTTTTATGGCTTCATATGAATTTCTCATCTCTGCTGTTTTTGTTTTCTTTTTTCTTTTTGGTGGTATAAGAATGAATTTTGATCCTGCATTTTTTTCAATTTTGTTTTAGATTTTTATCCTCCTATACAAAGAGGTCGCTCTAGCGTTGAAAATTAATAGTGTCTATAGCAAGAAGAAGCTTCTTGGCATCCATGAGAATGTTAGAGTACTTCGGTATCCAGATCATTTTTCTTCTGGCGTCTATCTGTGGTACGCATCTTGCCTAAAGACCCACTTGACTTTGTGTTTTGCACATTCCTTGCCTTTCCCTTCTTCCGGTTCTATAAATGCCCTTTACCGATGGATCTGTTTACTTATACTAATACTCAGATCTACTTATTAACAGGTCACACCATGAAAAGATTGTCATTGTTGATCATCAAATATGCTTTATTGGTGGATTAGACCTGTGCTTTGGACGCTATGATTCATTTGACCACAGAATTGGTGATTATCCTCCCCATATTTGGCCTGGAAAGGACTATTACAATCCGAGGTATGTGTTTATAAAGTACATTTAGTAGTATCTCATAATTTATCTGAAAAGAAGACAATTTACAATTGAGTGGGTCTTATGAATACAATAGCATGTTATTCATCCAATTGGAACTGGTTTCATGGATGATGATGTTGTTGATTGCATACTACAGCTGCTGAGCTTGAGTCAGATAACTACGATCTTATTAATATATATGGGTTTCTAGTTTTCTCCTTTATTTATCATTGTTTAGCGTTTGTTTTGGCAACAGATTTGACCTTTTCATATACTCTACTTTCGAACTGTGAACTAACTTTACTAGTGAAAGAATTTTGGATTAAGTTTGCTCATTTGAGGTGTTAATCTTCAATAATTGATCTTTTATAATGGTTTTCAGGGAATCAGAACCGAATTCTTGGGAAGATACAATGAAAGACGAATTGGACCGGGAAAAATATCCACGTATGCCATGGCATGATGTTCATTGTGCTCTCTGGGGGCCACCTTGCCGTGATATAGCCCGTCATTTTGTTCAGCGTTGGAATTATGCCAAGGTTGATTAGCTAGTAGCTACATGTGAATCTATTCTAATGCAACTTTCAAGTATCTTACTTTTTTTTTCTTACAATTTTATAGAGAAATAAAGCTTTGTATGAGGAGACGATTCCACTGCTAATGCCACAGCATCATATGGTTATTCCCCACTATCAGGGAATGAGCAAAGCGATTGATGGTGTTAATGAGGATGTCGAAAACATTCGTAAAGAGTTCAAAAGGCAGGATTCGTTTTCATCGAGGTCATCTTGCCAGGACATTCCATTGCTCATGCCTCAAGAAGCAGATGGGCATGATGCTTCGTCGAAGGGAGAACTGCTAAAAGTAGATGGCTCGATTAAGGAACATGGTTCTCATGATCAAGCTGCTGGTAGGCCCAGTAAAAGTCCTTTCTCTTTCAGAAAATCAAAAATTGAGCCAATGAATCCAGATATGCCAATGAAAGGTTTCGTGGATGACATTATTGACTCCTCAAATATGCGTGAAGAGTTGTCTTCTATGCATAAAGGGATTATTCCTTCAGATAATGAATGGTGGGAAACACAGGATCGAGGTGGTCAAGTTGACCCAGCAGATGAAACTGGACAAGTTGGTCCTCGCGTACCATGTCGATGCCAGGTGAATAAAAATTTGCTATGAACTAGTTCTTGTTACGAACTGTGTCCTTGCTTTTCCTTCTGTATGATAATTTGCATGAGTAGACATTAACAGAAGTTCCTCTATTTTCTTTTTGCGTCAATGGTAAAGATAATCCACAATTACAATACTCAGATTGGATTGGACATTTTTAAGTACTCAAATTGATACCCGGGACATTCATAAGGTTGTCATTTAGACTATGGAATGTATCCATAAATTTTGTGATTATTTCTTATGTTTATCCATTGCAAATGGGGCTCCCCATACCCCAACTGAGTTGGGACATATACTGAGGATGTTGTTGTTGTTGTTAAATATGTGTGATGCTCCTCAGCTTTTGGACATGACAAATAATTGTCTCTTTTATATTTACGTGTTCATCACGTACTGAAACCATATTTTCCATTTGTCACTCTAAAAGTTATGTTGATATGGCGGGAATCTTTCCTTTCTTTTCTGTTTTCTTCAAACTATCCTGTGAGTTTGTTTGTCTTGAACTTCCTTCGGAAATTACATGTACTTTAAAGTTTCTTGCAATGTATATGAAAGTTCTTTGGCAAATTTCTTTGTATTGGTAATCTAATCCTACAATTTATTTTCATTTTTGATAGGTGATAAGGAGTGTTAGTCAGTGGTCAGCTGGCACTAGCCAAACAGAAAATAGCATTCACAATGCTTACTGTTCTCTCATAGAGAAGGCAGAACACTTTGTGTATATTGAGGTTTGTGCAATATTTTGTGCTTTATCCAATTTTGTTCTGTTTTTCTAGTACTTCTTGTTGCCCTTTTCTTTTTTGCCATTTATGCTAGACTTGAGCAGTTTAGAGTTCCAGTTATCTGACATGTGTTTGTTAAACTTGTTCCAGAACCAATTCTTCATCTCAGGTCTTTCAGGAGATGAGATAATAAAGAACCGCGTACTGGAAGCACTATACCGTCGCATTATGCGAGCCTACAATGAAAAGAAGTGCTTCAGGGTTATAGTTGTCATACCTCTTCTTCCAGGATTTCAGGTAAGAACTCTTATTTCCGTTTCTTACTTATCAAAATGGTTTTCCAACTTTTTTTTATTTTATTATTATTAATCTTATGTACATTTTGATAGGGTGGTGTGGATGATGGTGGTGCTGCATCTGTGAGGGCTATTATGCATTGGCAGTATAGAACTATATGCAGAGGCCATAGTTCAATATTGCACAATCTTTATGATCTCATTGGGGCTCGACTGCATGACTATATATCCTTCTATGGTCTTAGATCCCACGGTAGACTTTTTGACGGTGGTCCTGTTGCCACTAGTCAGGTAATTCCTGACTCTGGCTTTTCTATGTTTCTCTAAGCTTTTTCTTGATGAAGCACACTCCTCATTTGGACGCTGATTATTGACTGTTAGGTTCATGTTACACGGATGTATATATGTTCAAGTACTTATTGCATGTGGCATATAGACTAGCGAATTATCTTGAGTTTGGAGATGGGCTCATTCTAGTTTTGGTTGAAATATTGACGGACAAAATTGTTAGAAACCAAGTGGCTGCTGCGGTTTCTTATTACATAATAATATTTTTCGAGAGGCGCTGTTTGCGTGAATTCCTTGGACATTTTATTTTTAGGTTTCACCTTTCTCCTGACTCTGTGACTTATTATCTTAAGACATGAACTTTGTTACCTCCGGAGAACATGTAGGCTTTTATTTATGGATAATAACACAATTCTCTCCCTACATATTGGGATAAAAGCATATTTTCATTGTTGCTTTTTTAATAAGAAGCATACTATCCTATATATTATATTCATAACTCCTCGTATATTTCTGCTTCTAACTTCACAACACGGGGCTTCCTTGTGACTTCCATTTTTCCAGGTTTACGTGCATAGCAAGATTATGATTATTGACGATTGTACAACCCTGGTTGGGTCAGCTAACATCAACGACAGAAGTTTACTTGGCTCTAGGGACTCTGAGGTACTAATTTTAAGATCATGATTAAATTGTAGTAGTTGAATTTAACTTTCAAAAAGTCCCTTAATTAGGGTTTGTCCTTCTAGCCTTTCCCTGTAACTTCATACATCATCTATTGGGTTGGCCCTGTTACTTCAAAGTGAGAGATAACAATTCTCCTGTCTTCTATTTGTGTATCAGAGTTTCAGTAATTGAGCATACTGAATTAAATAAACCAAGCTGCAACATGTGTTTTGGGATTGCATTTTGATGGTTCACATCTTTCTCCTGTAGCTAATGCTGAGTTTTGATATTTCAGATTGGTGTACTTATTGAGGATAAAGAAATGGTTGATTCGTTTATGGGAGGCAAACCTTGGAAGGCTGGAAAATTTTCATCAAGTTTGCGGCTTTCTCTATGGGCTGAACACCTTGGACTTCGAGTTGGGGAGGTTGTTTTGAAACCCTGCTTATATGACTTTGTCATGATGTTGTTTCTTAAATGGTTTTTACGAAGGATGTCTGAACATAGGATATAAGAATTAATTTCGAAGAAGTGGAAAAAGGATGAAAGAAGTCTTCTTCTCATTTTGTGATTTGACTGATTCATTTCTCATCTTATTTTAGGCCCGTCAAATAGTCGATCCGGTGATTGATTCAACCTATAAAGATATATGGATGGCAACTGCCAAGGTAAAATGACACGTGATTGCATTCTAAGTGCATTTCTTTTTTTCCCTGTTTAATTGTCATATTATTATTTGCTGTGTAAATTTATCCACGTTTCCAATATGCACTTCCTTGTATGCTCACATGGTTGTATGTTGTATTAATAATTTTTGGGTGAAAGGGGAATCAAACTTGATACTAGCTCGAGTTGTAGTATGGTTGAATTTGGAATTGAATGGCTTGAGCTTTTTTTTACCATATGACTGTGTAATCTTCTTGAATGGGAAAATAGAATGTTAAAATAATTATAAAATCCTGTAAATCGTTTGCTGGATTTTCATCTCCTTCCTCCTCCTAACTGAATGAAAATGTTATCGGCAGACTAATACCATGATCTACCAAGATGTGTTCTCTTGTGTGCCAAATGATCTGATCCAATCAAGGTATGTGCTTGTGCTGCCTGGGTTTTTATAAGATTTTTCCAATTTATGTATATTTTAAGTTTTCTGAATATATCGTCCAATGACATTGCAGGGTTGCACTAAGACAAAGCATGGCATATTGGAAAGAAAAACTAGGTCATACCACCATTGATTTAGGGATAGCCCCATCTAAGTTGGAATCCTATCAGGATGGGAGTATTTATAGCACAGATCCCATGGAAAGGTTAAGAGCAGTAAAGGGGCATCTTGTTTCATTCCCTTTGGATTTCATGTCAAAGGAAGACTTGAGACCTTTTTTCAATGAAAGTGAATACTATGCATCACAACAAGTGTTCCACTAAAGGCTTCTATTTTGTCTTCCATTGATGATTAGACTACACATAGCCCCTAGAAATAACCTGAAACTCTAGTCTGCTAGCACGATGGTGACGTAATTTATATAGTCAACCACATATAGAGGACTAAGGCTAAGTTGTTGCCAAGTTGGGCAATATTTGAAGAGACAACATGCAGCCACGAACTATTTTTGCATGCAGGGTGCACAGCAAACAAAAAAAAAGAGAACTTGATAGGAAAATGTTGTGTCCTCATTGGTGTGAGTCCACGGAGAGAGAGAACTCGGATCTACAAGGGGTGGCAACGAATTGAAGATGAATTCAATAGGTTAGGGCAGTTATGCTGCTCTTGCAATGTGCTGAAGAGTACTCTTTTGAGAGACGAGTGATACTGCATGTGCTGATATGCAGCAGATGACTTGCAGGGGGTGGGGGGTGGATTCTGTATTTTTTGGACATACAAATTCAACCGCTTTATATTGTTTATTATGAATTTTATTACTTGTACAAAAAGGAAAAGAAATCAGAGGAAAATAAAATCAACTGTTAGCATTTTGTCATTTTTTCTATTTAAGGCCTTGTTTAATAAACCAATTCAGCACTTATACTTATTGATTAAGTACTTAATTGATTAGCACCGTTTAATGACACAATGTTATAACCACTTAATTGATTAAGAACTTAACTAATTCAAGATTTAAATATTAAGTGCGTTTGATAATTCAAAATAGGATGTCTTAACAAATTAAGTGTTTTTGAAATGTTAGTATAAATGTGAGTCTGAAAATACGTGATAGGCTTTATCACTTATGTCTAAACTGAATTCTTAAGACGATTGCTTTCCTGTTTAGTTACTTTTATGTTTATATTTTTCATGTTTTATCTTGAAATAATTTTATTAATCTTGACTTTTAGTTATAAATTAAAATTTATATAAATTATTTTTATTTAATAAATATTTATTTTAATATAAATATTAAAAATCCGAATAAATTCCATGATCAATTATATTTGCCATAAAATATGATATTTTTTTTGATAATGATAAAGATATAACATTATTATTAACTGGAAAAATAATCACATAATAAAATTTAAATATTTTTATAACATAATTTTATAATAATAATATTATTTATTATCATAGTTTCATATAAATCGATTATTATTTTAGATAAAATTATAAGTTGAGATACTTTAAATTTTAGTGTTCAGACTTCAGATTTCAGACATTTATTCAGTCTTCAGATTTTGAATTTTATCAAACAAGAGAAACTTAATTAGTTCAGTACTTATGATTCAGTCTTCAAATTTTAGACTTCAGACTCAAATTAAGTTTTATCAAACGGGGCCTAAGACTTAATATGATTTTCTTTACATTTTTGTTTTAATCTACACTTCTACATAGACTTACAACCACAATTAAGTTTTGAGATTTGAAGGGTATTAGTTTTAGGTTAGAAAATCAAAATAAACTTTTTAAAACTTGGGCTAGAAAAAGGAATTCCCCGGGCAAAGCATGAGTTTGACCCAACACTAAAGAAGCCGGAAAATAGAGTCAAGGCTTGAGTAGAGTCAGCCCAAGTGGCCCATGATTATATAATTTGAGTCTCTCCGAGGAGCGGTGGCTCTCTCTGCTCGGTGGACTGTGCTGGAATGGCGGCGAGCTCCGGTGGTGTGAGCTTTGGAGCATTGGTGACTTTGCAGGAACTTAATGATCCCACTTCTCCACATTTCAAACAAGGCGCCTCGCTTCGAGTTACTGGCAAGTAAGCTTCTTACTTCTTCGCTTTCCATCTCTTTCTCTCTCTCTCTCTCTCTCTCTCTCTCTCTCTCTCTTTCTGCGTTTTGTATTTCCCCCCTACAAAGTTGGCTTCTTGGATTTTGTACGAATCACTGATATAACTGATTGATGAAGAATAAACGAGGCATGGAAATTCTATGCAGAAGATGATGTATTATATTATGATTATTTGAAAATTTGGGTTTCTTTTTTGGCAGTCCGTGTCCTGCTTTTTTTTTAACCCCAAAAACAAAAAGGATGGTTCTTGGATTCTGTCTGCATATAGCTTATGCTGAAGGTAGACACTGATCATTTAATGGATTGAATTTCGATGAAGGGTTTTGGTGAAATGCCCTTTTGCAACATATTGTTTTAGAATGTCCTTTTCTTTCTTTTCATTGATAACAAATTGCTACTTGAATTTTGGCTGAATCATGAAGGGGAACAGAATGTCGAAAAACTTTCGTTTACAGCATTTTGTTTGGAAATTCTATTATTGCAATGTACTTCTACAGCTTCTAGTTGATTTTATTCTTGAAATGTCTACGGGATGCCCACTGTGAACACAGTTGAGCCTGAAGATGACCTGCTTGCCTTAAAATGCATAGTCAGCTTAATTTCTGTTTCTGAAGGTAGGTTTGGCTGAAGGGAGGATACAACAATGAATGAATGTAGAAATTCTATGGAAACGTAGGGGCAGATAGATGTGAAAATTCAGCCACAAAGTATAAACCAAGGAACATATTTAAGACTCAGTATATAAAAAAGTGTTCTGAAATTGGCTTCTTAACATGGGCGGAAGCCATCAGTTTCATTTTTGTACTATGCACATCTAAGCTGAATGCATCCATAAGCAGCCTCGATCTTCTCTTTTTTCCCGTTTGGCTCTTTTTTTTTCTGCCTTACAAGGATGTTTCTTGTTCCATCTGATGTGTTGCTGTTTGCTTGATTACATGCTGATATCTTCTAGCATAATTTAGTTTACTTAATTATGGATTAGTTATTTTGCATAGTTACTGTGTGTAGGCTACAAGAATATGACTTGGAGACTGCAATCGCTTCGCTGGTTGAAGCAAACTCTTCCTTGAAGATTGACACGCAGCATTTGAAGGTCAATCTTCGTGTGGGATCCTTATACCAATTCATAGGCGAATTGCTAGTCAACTCCGATAATAATGAAGTAAGTGTATAACCTGTCTATATTTTATCAATCTACAATCAGCGCAGGCATGTAGAACTACAGTGATTCTGTAGTGTAATGTCTCTATGGTAAGCCAATCTTTAGGAACCCTTAATAACGATTTTTGTTTCTATCTAGCCATCAGAATGCAATTTATCCGTAGAAAGCTAATTTCTAGGAACTCTCATGGCGATTTCATCATGTTTAGAGTCCCTTAGCTTTGTGTACTGAAAATGATTAACAATAGATATTCATAAACAGCTCCAAAGACCTTTGGAAAATATATGGATGAAAGCCAGAACGTAGGCAATATGGTTAAACTTCGTTTCATCTTTTAGTACTGAAATTGACAAAGCCGGAAGCTCTTTAGGGTATACTTCATTTTGTACATCATTAATTCCAAGTTTCCAACTCCTTTGCATGTTATATGCTGTCATTGCTCTGTATTCATATATTTAACTTTTGGATACTCGAGCCACCTACATTAAAGCATTTTTCTCCTTGAAGCCCTTGAGCAGAATTTGACCGGGGATATGAGCATTATAGAACCTTCTTTGTTGATGTTTATTTGTAAACTTCTATGTGTTTACTAACTGTAGCCTTTGATCTACAAATGTAGGCGATTTTGAGGGCGCGGGTCGGTAGAAATGTAGACGGCATGGATCTTAATCTCTACCATCAATCTCTGCAACTTTTGAGAGATTTCCAGGCTGAGCACATTGACCACAAAACGGCTTAAATCATTATCAGTTGTTTCGGTGGGCACAATGTAAATGATGATGTTGAGGATTCAGTTTAATTGATCCCTTTGATTTCGATGAGTATGCAATTAGAGCTTTAGATGGTTTTTGTCCAATTTTTAGAAATTGTAAAGTCATAATCCATTCAACTATTTTAAGGGGATTATATTGAAGTTTTCTTTACCTAAGAAAACATGTCTGCAAACAGTAAAACTACGTTAATACCCAAACAGCAAACGAAAGAGCTCTACGGTCGTTCGCTACAAAATTCTTTACAAACTTATCACCTCCTCCCAGTCAAAGCCTCATGACATCTGACCTGACCTAGTCATGCAAACTGATTAATCTTTGGTAATCAGTTTTGTATTAACTCATACTATAATAAGGAAGATGATGCAAGTCAGCGGACTTTTATCTTCTCCCGAAAATAAAATATTTTCTTAACACGGAATGATAACCTAAACTAATACTAATGATTACCAACTGCACTTCCTACATATATAACTATAAACCGCCTTAATGCTTTGAGCCACTAACATACCATTATTTAATCACTCTATTATCTTGGCCTAATCGTTCAATCCATCAACGTCATAGTCAAACTTTTTAGGCACATTATTAAACAAACATATATGTGTCCTTAATCTTAAACTCTCTCCTCATTGATTTTTTTTGGGATTAGACCCCTTTAAACAAATTCATCACTTGGTCATAATCAATTTGAAGGTCATTTCAATATTTGGCCTTTGGCAAACCTTCAAAAGAACATCAAACTTATAGCTGCCAAAGAAAAAAAAAAAGGAAGGAAATTCGGTTGATCTGGCTACCAAGAAGAGAAGGAGCTAATTGTTAAAGGTGATAGATAATTCAGGCAAAATACCCTCCCCAATGTGTTGAATGTCTAAAATGGATGATTTCTCATTGGATTTTGGCTATCTGATAAAGGGTTGTTCTGCACTTCCATTTCAGCCAAGTCTGCGAAACAAAATTGCATTAATAAGGCAGGAACAAGTATTATAGACAACCTTTGCAAAGAAAAGCTTTTGTAATTCCTTCTTTATTGGTTTGAAGTCAAAGAGAGCCTTTTGCTGTAACAAAAAGGTAAATGCCTATGCATTTGCATGACTTCTTTTTCACATTTACAATTTGTTCATCAAGCTCATGCATAGTATCCTCCTCCTTTCCATTTTCATGTTTCTGGTTAATCTTCCGATGTTTTCATATGGAATAAGAACTGAATTGCCAAGATGGAATTTTTTTCCTTCAAGCTTTGCAGAAGAATCAGGTGGAATGATTGAGCTTCATCTTTTGGTAATAGTTGAGCAATTGTTAGATTCAGTCGTAGTCTGAAGTCCTCTTCTCTCTTTGTTTTCACTTGGTATGTGGTTGAATTAACGATCTTTATTTGCCTCCTTTAAGTTACTGGAAAGGAATATGCAATCTGAAATTCTTGCAAAATTCACAAAATTCTACATATAATAGTTACAAGACTGCTTGTTCTTCAATATGAATTTCTGCTCATAGAGAATGCACAACTTGAAATGCTTGTCCTTTTGGCCTGAAAAAATACTTCTGTTTTATTTATAAAGTGACATTTTGTTTTGGCTATGTTGATGATTGTAGCCGACTTAATATATATATTGCAGGAGAAGTCGGAATAGAGGGAGAAACAATGGTGCAGCTTACTAGTATTTTCTCAAGCTTGGCAAGGACCATTTCCTTTAAGAATGAAAGGAAAGTAAGCATCCTTGATGTCGCTGGCGGATCAGGGAAGGAAGCAGCAGATTCGATGGCCAAAGAAGCAAGGAAAAATGGAATGCTTCTGACTTCTTCTGGCTTTATCAATTCAAACCGGTCCAGTAATGATAATGTTATGGTTTCTGCATATTCAAAGAAGGGCCAAAAGGGTCCAAATCAAGATCGCCTCGTCGTGTGGCAGGTACATGGAGTTAAAGTATCAGACAGTATAATGATAAGACAGAAGCAAAATGTATTTATGAGATCGTCTTTGTTTTCGTTGATTTATTTGCTTGGGTGGCAGGAGTTTGGATGCCAAGAAGACATGACGTTTTGTGGAATATTTGATGGGCATGGGTCGTGGGGACATATTGTGGCTAAACAAGTGAAGAAATTGATGCCATCCCTTTTGCTCTGCAACTGGCAACAGACTCTTGTTGCTTGTCAGTGTGCGCCGCTAAAGAAGCCACCGGAGGAGGTTATAGATGATGGTGGGGAATGCCAAAGGCAGTTTGAGGTTTGGAAAGAATCATACTTGAGGACTTGCTCCGCTGTAGATTACCGACTCTCGCAGCTCCCCGGGATTGACTCTTTCTATAGTGGATCAACAGCTTTGACAGTTGTCAAACAGGTAAGCAACTTGATCACCCTAGAAATGTCACTTCTTTCATGGTTAAATCTCTGCATCATTAAGTAGTTTATACTTATTGATGAACTTTCATATCAGGGTGATGAGATATATGTGGCGAATATTGGCGATTCCAGGGCCGTGTTGGCCACAACTTGTGATGATGGTTGCTTGGTTGCAACTCAGCTCACAGTAGACCTGAAGCCAAATCAACCTCGTAAGTCATGAGTTGCTTTTTCTTTTCTGCGTCATTAAAACATACTAATGTGTATAGTTGAGTGAACAAGGTTTATGGTTTTTAACACCAAAAAGATAAATGGTGGATACAGAAGAAAGCAAGCGAATCGAAGAGTCAAGAGGAAGGATATTTTCATCAAGAGATGAACCAGGAGTGTACAGAGTGTGGATGCCAAATGAAGGTCCTGGGTTGGCGATATCAAGAGCCTTTGGGGACTATTACATGAAAGAGTTCGGCCTGATTTCGGACCCAGAATTGACTCACAGAACGATAAGTAGCAAGGATGAGTTTTTGATAGTGGCAACCGATGGTGTATGTGTTAATTAGAAATCAGTACTCTTCATTTGCTGCTGCTGTTGACATTGAAACATGGCAATTTCTTGCAGTGATGATAACTATTGGTTCTGTGTACATTATTATGTAGGTGTGGGATGTGATGTCAAACCAAGAAGCAGTGGACATTGTGACGGCTTCAGCTTCAAAAAGGTGCCCAGAATCAGCAGCCAAGAGGCTGGTGGAATCCGCAGTTTGTGCTTGGAAATGTAAGAGGCCTGGGTTTGCCATGGATGACATTTCTGCCATCTGCCTCTTCTTTCACTCCTGAAAAGCCTGCAGCTTAGAGTTAGATCCATCGAATTCCACCTCCACAAAACCAAATACCGTATGAGAAATCAAATCACCACTAGATTCTCGCTTTCTTTTGAATGTTTGTGAAATCTTGTAATTTCTCACTTTTGAAGTAAATACACGATGTACATACTCCAAATACGCTAATAAAAGTACAAGATCTAAAAGCCAATACTTTCTGTATTTGTGTCCATGGTGTTTTAATCAGACAGGCTGCTGTGGTTTCAATTTTATGAGATGTCCCAAAGGAGCCTTCCCACTTTAAAACAATTTTATCGTGCAAAAACTAAAAGAAATTTGTTTAAAGAATTGAATCATCGAACATAAAGTTAGATCAACCAAATCGACCCTTCCCCCTAGAATGCATACTGTACGCATGATCGAAAATGTAATAATCCATCGTGACTTAAGTTATATTCTCTCTATTCTGAAAGAAAATATTTACTAAAAATAGTAGTTACGATCTCGCCTATTTAGGTCAATGCTGCTCCATACAATTTGTGAGTCGTACCTGGTCGATTTTCTGCATCTGAATTAAAAAAAAAAAAAAAAGACCGGATGTACTTTTCGTCACCCAACTTTTTGGGATAGCAAGATCGAGTCACTATGAAATTTCAATTGGCAAAAGTAATCCCTTAAAATATTTTTATCATCAATTTTGATCATAATCTTTATAGACTTATCAGTCACTTTTAATTAATTTTCTTATCAATGGTGGAGTCCACTTGTTTGACCCAACAAAAAAAATATTTTTTCTTTTTTTTTTTAATTAATTTTCTTATTAAAAAGAATCAACCCTGTCTTCATCCTGGGTTGATAACTTGATATTGGATCCCGATTGGTTCTACATGAGAGCTGCTTCTATAGCCAGGAAGATCAATTTGAGACAAGGCCTTGGAGTTGGTTCATTTAGGAGGATTAATGGTGGAAGCAAGAGGAACGGAAGGCGTCCACCACATTTTGGTAAAGCCAGTGGTGGAATTGGTCGTGACATCCTTCAGCAGCAGGCTAAATTGAACATTATCGACATGGACCCTAAAGGAGGAAGAAGAATTACATGCAGTGGCCAACGAGATCTTGACCAAGTTGCTGGCCGCATTGTCGTCGTCACTCCTTGGAACTTATGAATTTTTGAGCTTCAGTACTTTATCTGTCAATTTTGATGGAATGTATGGTTCTTTTTTATGTGGTGTTTCTGTCCCTTGTGACTAAATCTTGTGAAACAGATGTCCTTGGATATCTAATTAACAATTTTTGGGTCTGAAAGAGTAATTTGGGTTGTTGATGGTTAAACATTGTTTGAATGCTAGTCATGTCTTGAAGAAGGTTGTTTCTAACATTGAAAAAGAAAAAAGTTTTTTTTTTTTTATTAGAGACGCATCTTGGGGTGAATTGCACAATGGTGGTGAACTGGTTGGTTTCCGCAATTGATAGAATCGTAATTGAGTCGGAGCGGCGGCCGGAGTTGAAGAGCGGCGATGGTTTTTTATTTTTTTTTTGCAGAATTGAAAAAGGAAAAATAATTTTTTTTTGCTAGGTCAAAGGAATTGGCGCAAGGAACAGTAAGAAATTATTTTAAAAAATAGAAAATTAACGGAACTAGCATTTGAGCCGTTAATTCATCAAAATTGATGTCTCTTCCAATAGTTAGGGGACGCAAAATGAATTTTGTGCTTAAAAAATTTCAAACATTTCGTGTAATGATAAGACAGAGCTGATCTTAACCAACAGGAGGAGTATAGTAGTAGTAGACTAGTAGACGTCGTACCAATTTTCCAAAAACATTTGAAACGTGTTGTTTTAAGAACACCAAAGGCGCAGGCTGCCTTTTGGGCACGTGTTTTATTTTTCTTCAGTTTGAATTTCCAAAACGTGTTTTCAATCATTCCTCATTCCTTCCTATCTCTCTCCTCCTATTTATTCACACATCAATTTCCCCAATTTCCCCTCATGTTTCCCCTCACGTGCAAAACACGCGCCCATTTCATCTCCCCCTCCTCCGCCCCTTTTCCAGCCACCGCCGCGCCTCCCTATTTCCTTCCCTTCTCCTCATTCCCTCCCTATCCAAAACTCTGTTCCTCCTCCATGACACGCATGGGCCGGAGGAGCGCCGCCGTCATGTCGGTGAACGAGCTGTTCCGGCATCCTGTGGAACTCACCCGTGAGTCCGATTTTGATCAGATTCTCAACTCCGATGGATACATCTCCATCTGCGGCTTTGGTTCTCTCCTTTCAAGTTAGTAGTTTTTCTTCGTTTCCTTTTCTTCCTTCTTTTTTTTTTTTTTTCCCTTTTCAAAGACAATAAATAAAAAAATGTTCCCTTTGTTTGTTTGTTCTTTGAACAGAGGCGAGTGCTCAGAGTACGTTCCCGGGTTTGATCAACTTCAGAGGAGCCAAACTCAGTGGATTCCGGAGGGTTTTCGGTCATTCTGCCCCCATTTTCTTCGAGCGCGGCATTGCCAAACCCCAAACTAAGGTTTTCCTTTCTTTCTCCATTTTTTTTTTTAATTTCCCTTTTTTTCATGTTTTGAGATACTATTAATAGTTCTAATTTAGAGCCAAGTTATTTGGTTGACAACGGGAAAGGCAAAAAATAAAGAGTTTAGCTTCTCTTCTTGTTGTTAATCATTTACTAAAGTGAAACTCTGGACCTGCAATTTCAAAGACATTTGCAAATTCTTTAGTCTAAAGGTTCTTAATCCCCGCTTGTAAATTGGCTTTGTCCGTCATCTTGGGTTTCGAAAGGCTAAAAGCTCAATGTTTTTATTCTTTTTGGAAACAAGTTTTTGGGTTTAAATGATTCTGCCTTGAAAATGCAGTTAGGAACTTATCCTGCTTCCATTGGAGACAGTTTATGAAGCCAAAAAGGCAAAAGGAAGATGTACTTTGAAAAACTGTTTTGATTCAACTATACGTGTAAATGTCAGAATGCAGTGTTATATTTGTGCTGTTTTCCTCATGTTCTCTCCTTTGCTTTTTGTTGGGCTGGAAATTATGAGTTTGGATTGCACGTTTTCAATTGCTTTACATTTTTGCTCTACTCTTCGTGATAAAACTTCCTTTGTATTGCATTGAGGTTCTCGTGATTGAATGTCTATATTATGTTTTCAGGAGATATCAAGCTTGAGTGTGGAGCCTTGTGAAGGTGAAACTCTTGTTATTAGTCTATTTGAGATTCCAAGATCAGAGGTACTGATAAGTTTTCCTTTTCTTGAGTTCTGGGCATTCGTTAAGTAGTAGTAAACCTCATGCTTATTGAAATTCTCTAACATTCTTCATTTGCCTAATCAGATTCCAGCATTCATTGAAAGGGAGCATGAGTTCCGTTTCTTAGCAGTGAGTGCTGTGCTTTCTTTTTACCTGCTATGAAAAATTTATGGAGAGTGTCGTATAATGTTAAGGTTCTTACTGATCTGATCCCTACATGTTTAACCTTTTTGTAGGTAATACCTGAGACATATAATGGTTTGCTTTATACCGATCCCGCGGTATGCTATACTTTTATTTCTCTTATGGCAGTAGTAGCTCGAAATCCTTTCAATGACGTTTGACATGTCCCGCTGTTGCCATTCTTGCAGGTGCTTTGTGCTCGATACACTGACGAAGAGTATTTCCGAAATAGATGCAAAGGTTGGATGATTCATCCTTTTTTCTTTTTTCCCTCCTTTTTGAACAGTTGTCTAATACTTTACATCTTTTATTTATGAATCACGGAGCAGCCAATAGTTGTGGTTTGTGTAGTTTTGGAATATAAATTGATTTTCATAAGATTGGGCTTAAAGTTTAAGTTACATCCGAATTTGATATTTGTGGTCAGTGAACATTATCTGTCTGCTTATTATGAGAAATTTATTCAGGTGACAAGGAGATCTTTTTTCAGCGGTATGGACGCTACGGCATTCAAAAAATTTGGCGTGATGATATCTTGCCGTGTCGTGTTTATCTGCGTCACTGGTAAGTGCTAACTCCAGTAATTTTATCTCCTTCAGACTTTGTGCAATCACATCGTCTTCTTTGTTACTGCCTCGCGACAATGTGGTTGGATGACCATGCTGGATTAATTGTTTACTCCAATTGAAGGGATGAGTTCGGCACGAATTTCTTCTTGTGCTGGGAAACCTATCTGTTCCATATATTTGTTTGCCATATTTTAACCTAAATTAATTGAATCATACTGCAGTGTATTGGCAGCAGAAAATCTCGGCGTTGATGCCTACAACAACTTTCTCGATCACACTTATCTTGGGGACCGTAAAACTACCATTCGTGAATACTTGGCAACAACTGGTTCAGGCATCATGGAGGAGGAGCCGCCTGAATCACTAAAGATGCGGTATGGTGGTTGATGTGAACATGGAAACGACTTTGAGACCATTCATAGACCTTTTTTTTAGTTTATTTTATTAGTAACTTGAGGTGAGGAATGAACTTGTTAGATTTATCCAATTCTTTGATAGTGGTAGATATAGCGCTTTGAAGCGGTGTTGTACCTCCTCTTTGCTAAGCATTGGTGTTGAACCTCTTGTTTGCTAAGCATTTCGTTGGCGTAATGTCCTCTTCTTAGCTTATTGTATTGATTTAGGAATGAATGATCAGATAGTTGATTTATATTTGTAATTGATGAAGCTAAGCCTTAGCAATGGATGGAAGGCTTATTTGCTGAAGTTTGTGTTCCTCAAATTCGTTTCATGCTCTTTGGTAGATTCGAAGTTAATATTTGTGCCAGCCCAAAACCAAGAATAGTGAAATCACTAAACATACACTGACAGGTTAAGGCCGATTGTTTTCGTCAATATTTACGCGTTTCTGTAAATAGGATTGGCCAATAATTGTGAGAAATATGTAAAATGACGAATGGTGATAGTTTGGCAACAGAAAAGGAAAACACATGGACTGTTTCTATGTGCGTAACCTTAATTTTTTTTTTGAACTCTTGTTTCCAATCCATACACGACTAAATTTCTTCTTCATTCTCTAATTCCTTGATCAATAGTTCCATCATCTTCTTATACATGGGCATGTAGTGGTCATTTATCATAGTTTTCGACAACCTTAGCTTGCTGTATAAATCTCTTGGTGTTTCGTAAATGCAAACCCGCTCTGCTGTCCGATCATCCTGGCCCAAATCATCATTTGTCTCAGATGACGAAGGAGCCGGCACAGAAATAATGTGCATTATTCTGCCTGGAGGGTAAAACTGAAGATTCTCTGAAACATCTGAAGTTGATATTGGTGTATGGCTTTCTACAGCGTCAACCAACACCTTCTGCTCTTCGGAAATCTCTTCTGCGGCTGCTGCAGCTTCTTCTTCTTCTTCTTCCTGGGCTTGCACATCAGAATCATGGTCATCCCGTCTCTGGAGCTCCTTCTCCAGTTCGTACCACAACTCACCTTCGGTAATATCTTCCAGGGTGGAAGCCGCCATGACTCTGTGGTGGTCCTCTCGTGTCAAAACTTCTTCTTCATCTGTCTCTTCATGCAGTGAAACAGTAGAAGAGCAGACCTTCGAGTCTCTGGTTATAGCTTCACTAACACTAGATACAGATGTTCTTTCGGTAATAATAGAAATAGTCTCGGGTGAATCGTCTGCTTTACATTCTGATGGACTATTCACTACACGGCGACGAGGACCCATACATGTCCATGATGAAAAAGAAGTTCGGGTCCTTACAACTGCTTGAGCTACATCTTGAGCACGCTTCATAACGACCTATGATATAACAAGGTAGAAATACTATAACCTATTAATAATTGCCAGAAAACAGAACCACAATTAAAGTAAACTATAGAGTTGTTCAGCATTTAGGAGAGAGTTGTCAGAAGAATCGCCACCATGCTCCATGCTTTACAAAGGAATCATTAAAAAATTAATTAAATAAAATAAAATAAAATAAAATAAATTTTTTAAAAAAATATGCCGATTCAAGTATCTAAGGCATAGAAAAATAGAAATTTACTTTATGCTGGAGCTCAGATAGGATGCGAAATGAAAATCTGAAGGCCAAATATTTCTCAGAATATCTTACACTAGTGCTGCTTGAAACGGGCCGCAGAAGAGCACTTGCAACCGCGACTCTAGCTTTTGCATTAGACACAGATGGTAGGCGAGACCCAAGAGCAGTGGCCGAGCGATAAATCACGTTTAAAACTCGGTTGTGCTCAACTTGATCACGAAGATCATTTAACCAAGATGAAGCAGTTACCTGAATGTATATGATCAAAAGTATCATCAAATATTCCTAATTTTCATGCATGAAACATCTCACACCTGAACTTTGTAGTATAAGATACATGGAGCAGATTTACCTCTGAACGAAGGTCATCAACAGAAGCAGTCGAAAATGTGGGTACGAGATCAGATCCATTGATTATTGTCGTGATGAAATGCTTCCCAGATTCCGCCAACTCCCATGTCATGCAGGCAGCTGAAGAAAAGCATACACAGGGATAAACATAGATTAATGAAGTTTCAAATAGAAAAGACAGCAAATATCTGTCAGTAGGCTTCCACAATATTCATTTGGAGCCCAGTGAGACTTTAACAAACCCTTATTAGACCAGAAACACAGACTCCAATGAAAGCGAAACAACCAAATTTATCCTAACTTAGAAGCTACATTGATTCAAATCTAACCAGCCTTTATGAAAAGGCTTAGACACATTATCCCAGTTTGCACAACTGACAAAGAAAGAAACGTGCCTGGTGCAAAAGCAATGCATGTGATTGAGGACAACTCTTTCTGTTCTCGAAGGATATATGTAAGAAGAGCTGCAGTTCCGCCACCAAGTGAGTGACCAACAATCTGCAAATCAACAATGACAGTGAGGCCGATGAAACAAAATACAAGAACAAGGCCTGATAACCATAACAGCAACGGGAAGTGAAATATGAGAGATTCATCACAAAAATAACAGAGATATTTCGATACAGATTCTAAATCTTAAAAACGTTTTTTATTCAAAATGAATTTAAAGTATAAAGTCTACACGTACTCCCCACCTTGACTTCATGATCAGGATTTTCATGTAGAGCCTTGAGCAATATGGGAGTGCAGAGCTTCGCAATCCATCTTGCAGCGGCAACCATTCCACAATGTGCATATCCCAGAACTAAATTGGATATCCCCCCATCATTCATGATGGAATGGTGAAAGGGGACCACTGCACTTGTAGCCGCGGTCAATGTGTCTTTGATACTATGAGTTCCTCGGATTAGAAGAAGGAAGCATTTTGAATCTTTATCATGTAATATTGTAAAGGCAGGCTTCAAAAGCTGCAAAAATGAACTTCAAAGGTGAATATTTTCAAAGGGAAAACAATTGCAGCACCAAAGCATAATAGGGGGAAAGGGAACAAACAATACCCCTGCTTTAGGCTTCTGAAGAAGAACATCTGCTTGTGAAAATCCAGCAGTATCCAAAAAAACTGGAAATGGTTTCTTAGAAAAAAGCATGCAAAGAGTCAGCAACTTCAAATAATGATACAATTGGGTGATTATTTCGATGCCCTTCAACTGTACAGAATTTTCTCCAGCATATACACTTGCAACTTGAAGGTTTCCCTGCCAGGATTGATTTGTTATATAAAAATCACAGAGCTAAAAAGCAAGAGTTGGGAACTTGAAACAAAAGCACGAGAAACACAAGTGAGCACAGGATAAAGAGAAAGCACGCATGTAAGCGTTTTGATCCCCCATCTCCAAAAAGAACACAGTTTCGAGTTCATCTTACAATGGCAAAGAGCACAAACATTCTGATATCTCAAAAAGAATCTTCCCATGCACTAATACTTTTTAGTTTAATTTCAGAGTAGTGATGCACCAAAGGTATAAGAGAAGTGGAAATGACAGGTTCAAATATTGATGACAAAATGGACAGTATCTATGATTCAAGTCCAATTAGAAAACCAATATGTCCAACATTTAAAAATAAAAATAAAGATTGAATTTTTACACCTAAACGAACAAGGCAGAAAAAATGCCTACTCGAAGAGCTAAGAGCTTTAAAAAAAATGAATATTGCAGCTCCGTAGAACATTCCAGCAGATACGACACGAATTTGCTTATGCCCAAAATAAAGAACACAACTTTTCAAGCTTAGTACAACATAAAAGAGATGGCACTTATTATCTAACAACATTTCTGCCTTAAAAAAGGGAAGAAATAGTTCTAACCTGCCTTCGAATTAAATAGTTAATTCCAAAAGCTAAGTCGCCAATAGGCCATTTCCCCAAAGTCTCGGAGTATGTAAACCTAAGGGTGTCCGCTAAAGTCATAATCGTCTCAAACCAAGTGGCCGGAGCTTGCGCTACTGGCCTCCTCCGAGAGGACATCCGCCGCTTACTAGCAGATGTTTTGGAGTAATTATCGCCGGCCTCGTCAACAGGCACTAGACCCTCCCTCGATGATAACCTCCGATTCAAAACATAGTACAAGAGAACGACAGCGCCGGCGGCGGTAGCCACCGTGGTGGTTGCCATCGAGATCAGAGTTGCTAAAACCCCTGTAGCTAGCTAACTACAACCAATAATACAACCCAATTAAATTAATCTAGATAAAGATACATTTTTTGAACAATTGCATTCAATGGGACAGGGAGGCCCGAAATTGAGGATCAAATTAAAAAAAAAAGAATAAACAAAAAGAAATGAGATCAGAAGGAATGAAAAACGCGGCGAAGGAGCAAGGAGTGGGCTGTGCCCAGATGTAATCATAGAGAAATAGAAAGGTTGGGGGAGGAGAGAAATAGCGTACGGTGGCGGTGGCGGTGGCGGTGGGGGGATTTACTGGGGGAGGAGGAACTAAGAAGGAAGGAAGGAAGGAGTAAAGTGGCGGGTAAAAAAGTGGTTGTACTGTACGTCTCTTCCTCTACTGTTTTTGGATGATAAAAAGGAAAGCGCGTGTATTGGATTTTGTACTCCCATCCATATTGTTCAGATCATTGTTTAGCTTTGATGTTCACTTTCAATAAAAATTGCAATTCCGAACTGACAAATTGTATTTAGACTAAGTACCATCTCCTTCTCGAAAAAATATGAAAGAAAGAGTGTATATTGATTGTTTACTATTTTTTTTGTACACGTTCATATTGAGTTTTGAAATCGTACAAAAATCGTAGTACAAATCTTAAAATTTAATATGAACTATCTTTTTAAGAAGATAGAATACACAAAATAAGCATTTTCATACAGATAAAGTAACATATAAAAAACCTACAATACATTAAATTGTTCCATCTATCTATTTATTTATTTTGTAATTGAGATGATAAGAGTCGATTTTCTTGGATCCAACCCATATGTGTAAAGGCACAATTTTTTTAAAAAAAGAATAAAAATTTATTAATTTATTGAAAATCGTCTAATGAACATTAATAAAAAAATATAGTAAAAAAAACACAACCTACAATCGATCATAAATCATAATCATAATGTCATTGTTGAGTTTCATATAAATAGATTTATCCAATCTGATTAAGAATACAACACTAGAAATCAATAAAAACTCCCAAATTATAATAGTGGACATATAGTAGTATACCATTAAGCACAAATTAAAGCCAAGAGTGGTATTTTCTCATTAAAAAAAAAAAGAATAAAAGTGGAACAAAATAAGGACCCGCCAAAATTGGAAAAATGAAAAAGAAAGGGGAAAAAAACACAAAACTTATCTTTGATGCTGTCCCTCACTCGTCTTCCCCTGTTCTCTTCCCTTCCTTCCCAATTTCTCCCTTATCCCTCCAAATCATGCTCCATACCCGGTTACTCAACCCGCTTTTTCCCTTCCTCGGGGTCTCTCCGGTCACCCCTCCGACCACTGGCGAAGCCACAGCTTCAAGAGCTGAACGAGCAGCCACCACCGGAGCCCGAAGAAGAAGAAGATAATGTTAAGGTATTAGCCGTGGTGCAGAGTAAGTACAACAACATAGTCATCCTCGAAACCCCCGAGTCCAGGTTACTGCTTCTCGACCCGACCCACAACGTTCACAGCGTCCTCAACATGAATGATTCCCAATTCTGGACTCAGTCTTATTGGGACGAGTTCGTCACTCTGCCGGCGGTTGTCCCGGGCGGCCCGATTGCGATGCTGGGTCTGGCCGGAGGAACTGCGGCGAGGCTCATGCTGGAAGTATGGCCGGAGTTGAGGCTCCAGGGATGGGAAATCGACGAGGTCCTGATTCATAAAGCAAGACAGTATCTGGGGCTGGCTGATCTCGAGAAGGGTACCGATGCCGGCGGGTGTTTAGAAGTCTGCGTGGGTGACGCACTTTCCGGGTCGTCCACCGTTGCCGGAGGATATGCCGGGATAGTGGTGGACCTGTTCGGAGAAGGCAGGGTGTTACCGGAGCTGGAAGATGCCCAAACGTGGGTCCAGATAAAGGAAAGATTGATGCCCGGTGGTCGGATAATGGTGAATTGCGGCGGGATTTCTGATGAAAAACCAGCGGGGTTTGGATTGGGTTGGGAACGGAACAACGCGATTAGAGCAATGAAGGAAGTGTTTCCGGCGGGAGAATTGCATTGGAAGAAGATCCCGGCGGGGGATACGGTGGAGATGGGTGGTTACGTGAATTTCATGGCGCTAACAGGGGCCCTTCCGGATTGGGATGATTGGGTTAATGCCCTTCCTGTTCCACATCGCAAATATTTGAGCTCCAGTGTTCATCAATGGCAGACTTGCTAAATTTTTCGGAATTATCTTCTAATTGACTGACGCACTCTTGAATTGTTTGAATCATCATCACGGGTTCAAATTACTGTAGATGTATCTGTTTAATTAAAATGATTCTTCTTTTGCTTTGTCTCTCTTAGTTTGTGAATCTTAATTAATTATTTTGCGAGTTTTGGAGAGATTTCATTTTAAGTCATAGAGATTAGATGGTTGGTGGCTTCTCTAATTACTTGTTGGCATGATTGAACCACATTCCTCAGACCAGAGAGATCAGACGACGCTGGTCCCTTTACATTTGGTCGGAAAGCGGCAATCCGCAGTTATGTTTTATCAATTGATTCCAGCAGACCATGAATGAATGGGTACACTGTAGTTTCCACACAAATCTGATCTTTGATCATCTCATTATTTCACTCTTCTGATGGGGTGGTTAAAATATATAGTTTGCTTTGCTCCCTGGTCAAATGGAATTAGTTCAGTGGAGAAATAGCCAGCTCCATGTCAGTTTGCTCATTTCCCCCTGCTAGATACTCAAAAGGATACTCCCTCCCTCCCAAAATTATTGTCCAGTTTTGACTTTCATTATTTGTATAAATTGAACTAAAAGTGAACATTTAAACTTGACAATTTTGGGATGGAGGGAGTACTTGCTAACTATCCGCGAGACACTACCATTCAGATTCATGAAATGCATTATGGGTGAAAGGCCAAATCTGAAGTTGAATTGCTCCTGTTTCCTGTACCTCTTTACCCTAATGTCATTTTCCTCTTCATACCCTCTCAGAGCTTCAGTTCTGCCACATTCCAAGGTTATGCCAAACGCATTGACTAAAAGGAAATCTGCTACCACCACCATTCAAAATTTTAAGGCTCCAAGATAAGGCTGCATATAATTCAATGGCATACCAAGAAAAGCTAATACATTTATGAGGCTTCCATATGTACAGACAAACCATCTTACAGTACATTATAAGCTGCAGTCTGACTACTACAACGTTAACTGCATGTTCTTGCACCTCCCTTTCTAATGAACTAAGACTCCATTTTCCTAGAACATGAACAAGTCTGAGGCATTGAGTCCTTCCCTTATATATCATCGTCCAGAAAAGTAGATAGAAGCAGGCTCTGTGCAAACTCACATCTTCGAGTTCTCTCTTCATGGTCTTTCTCTGATAAAGGTTGCAGTAGTTGAACACTCCTGCAATCATAAAAAGTGAGTAAATCAGAAAAACAAGTGTAGTATACTGGCACGTCATTGAACGAATCCTTATTATCCTGTGCCCAAATATAACAAATACCAGGCAACAAATCCAGCAGATACTAAGGTCAGTTAATTCAGCAATTGACTTTCCCCAAAAGGAAAAGAGTCGGGCGATGTTAAAATAGCCAGAGACACAACGAATAATTATTCTTGGCCCAGGCATGCAAATCATGACTAAATCATCACATAGATTGCTCTGGTTCATAGGTTTCAAACTTATAAATCATTTTCAAGACGCGCCAAGAGGTGTTTCATGTAATGTTCAACCTAAAAGCGTATCATAATGAAATATGCGCAGAGCCTAGTACCTCTCGGTCAAGTCCTCAGTATAAACTTTGGGAAGCGAGCGAGTTCCCGGCAAGGATAAAGGGTGAGAGTTCAATGGTTCTTTAACAGCTGGCGGATTATACATAAATGAAGACAACAGCGAATCAGGTTGACTGGTGGAAGAGAGAGAATTCGAGAAACCATTCAGTAGAGATGGTAAATTTCCTTCTCGCAACTCCTTTTTCAAGACTGATAATGCTGCATTCGGTCCACCTATCCGTAATCTCCTCTTGCGCGGCACGTAATTTCCAGTTAAAGAAAAGCAAAAGGGGCTAAAGTAAAACTAAATAAAGCACCAATATGAAAAGGATATTCTTAGAAGACTTCCATGTTGCACCGTGACGTGATCAATTAGACCAATCCCCACCCTTCTGGCACAGACAGGACAAATCTGCATTTAACAATGTTAAGGAAGGGAATTAAGTGGTTTACAAGCAACTAAAAAGATATAGGATGCGGATCATTACATTGATGAGAGTAGGTGGGCAAAGTATTCGTCATAATGTGTACTTACATTGATGAGAGTAGGTGGGCAAAGTATTCGTCATAATGTGTACTTAACTATCGCCAAGGGCTTAAATCTACAGCACATTTTGGCAATGATTTAAAAACATTTAAAACCCCAACAATAACTCTTTCTGGCTATTCAAACGAGGTGTTTTGCACCTTCTAAACGCTCAAACGAAAACAGAAACATTCTTATGCAACATTCTGTAGAATCTCACAAGCTTCATTCTTTTTGGGCTAATCAATCACAAAAATGCTTCTCCATTGAGAGGAGCTAATAGTGGTAATCGCAATGCCATCTTTAGCATTCATGTTTCTCAAAAATATCAAAACCTGAATATTAATTAACTTCAAAATTGTAGAAAGAAGCAATACCCCATTCTTAGCTTCAACAGGATGCTCTTCATCAATGTGACAGCACAAGCTAACAATGTCAAAATCCTCAGCACAGAAAGGGCAGAGATATTCTGGCCTCGAATCTTCTTCGCGACCCTCATAATAATCATCTTCTCCCACACAGTATATATCTGGACGAGATCATCATTCAAAAGTCAGAACTAGATAACCGTAAAATCTAAAGATAACCGTAAATAAAAAGGCCCCAACTTTCATTCTTCACAGCAATTTCATCCTATTTCCACTCAAATTCAGAACTAGATTAATACCTCATGATAAATATTCTCAAGCATTCCACCCTTAACCCGTTAATTCTAAATACACAGAGAACACGGGAATAAAACACCCACAAACCACAAGAAAAGTGAGAAGATGCTCCAACCTTTACATCCAAATGGAATAATTCTAAACCAAACATTTTAAAGCCAACCCACCATATTGCTATTTCAGCTCAACTCTAGAACATCGACATAAAGCCTTCAACAGATGAGGCAGCGAGATATGAAAAATTTTATCATCCAGAGAAATTGATTCTAGGTACAAAGAGCAAAATTCCATGAGACCCCAGGAAGTTTCGTACTTCATATAACTGAAGCTCCAAACTCTACATCCAAACGGAATCAAAAGTTCACCTAAAATGTAAAATTAACCCAACCATGTCATTATTTCAGCTGGATAACAAAAATTAAACGATCCATCGATTAAACAAGGCAGCTAGAAAAACAACAAGATAGAAATAGATGAGCTCCAAACTTAACAGCAAACACCCAAATGATTCATATTACAAAGAGAAAAAACAACATGAAAAACAACATAAATTTGAACTCGATTTCACTGGAATAAACTTTTAAAGATAAAATGAGTGGCGATTTTTTCTTTGTGACTGAATAATTGAACTAACCTCGCGATGGAGGATGGCGTCTGGAAGAAGGGTTAATCCGTATCCACGGTGACGATGATGAATCGGAATCCATTATCTTTTTTTTTTTTTCTAAATTAACGACGATTTCTTAAAATTAGAATCTTTCCAAAAGCCAAACCTTCATACGAACAACAACCATAAACAAAAGCATGAAAACAAATTGTTGCAGCACAAATTAAGTTTAATAATTATCAAATATACATAAACCAAAAAACAAAAAATGAGGTTGTGATGAAGGTTTGGGGGATAGGAAAGGAGAAAGGGAAAATATGAAGAAAATTGAAAAAGGAAACAGAAAACAGAGGAAGAAGCTTCCTCCTAACCAGACCTCCCGACCCGAGAAAGCGTCCAAAGCTTTTGTAATATGTAGGTGCTTTTTGGATTTGTTTTTCCGTATTGTTCCCCTTTTGAGTTTTGAGGGGTTGACCGTTGACCCATGGATTTAGTTTAGGAATACAAGATTGATATAATATGAAAATTATATACATTGAAAATATGTAATTGGATTGTGTCAAGGAGAATCATGTGCCATAAGTTATTCAAACCGAATATTGAATCATGGTAGTAGAGTCTATAATTTCACAGTTTGTATTAAGGTAAACACACAAATATTTTTATTTTTGTCAAGATTATTATTGTCGAGACAAAAGAAATTATATTTATCATTAACGTTTAAATTCAAACCAACTCATTTAATCTCCTAGTTAAACTAACAAGATTGATGCTCAATAAGATTTGTGATTTTGTGTGTATGTATTGAATTGTACGGTCTTCAAAATATATGGAATTTTGCATTTCATGATTTGGATCCATTGCAATTCACATGTAATTGACATACTTAGTTCAAATAGAAAGGTACAAGTTAGGATGTGTTGAACCCCACAATTATTATAAACGCAAAACTGAAATGCAGCGTTCAACAGCCCATTGTAGCTCAAGCAAGTTTCATTGATTCACAGCTGTTGTTGAACACCTACTCTAGCAATTAGCGTCGTATTCCCAATATCATATTTAGTTGCCATAAACGTCGTTTTCCGTAGATGTACCTTTTTTTCATTCTATCAACATGACTGTTATGACTTCCGCAATCCACAAGGTTTCTTTTAAAGCTTTACCCAGCCAGTTAGGAAGCCCTTTCAGAAATTCTCAATAAACTAGGACCAGCCAAGGCCAAAGAGGCGGTTTGGAAATAGTTTTTAAACCAGCAAGCGCAAAGATCCACAATCTACAATTAAGACCAAGTCAGTGGACAGTGCTGACTAAACCTCCGATGAACAAGTAACTACCAAACTCATAAAACAGTAACTACCAATCTTATCCAGTCCAACGCTAAGGTTTTCGTAGAGCAAGGAGATTTGATTTTGTAAAAACTTAGATAAATGATGGAACATTAGAAAACATGGATGGTGCTACTTTCTAGAGAAATTGGTGGTTGAATACCTGCTGTCTCCTCTTATCCAAATATGTTTTGCCTTCGTTTAGAGCAATACTTCCTAGGAATTCAGCCATAGAAAGGATGCAGTTAGTCCAGCTTTTGATGGCCTAAGGCACCTTCATCTGTACTATAGTGAGCACTTCCATATGCCATGGGAGATTCGTCAACTGACAAAACTTCAGAGTACACCAATCTACAATGTTGGTGAGAGGCTAAGTGCCTTCGCATAGGAGAACTCAACAGAAGGATGCATGTCCTTGTTGACGAGGATGGCAATAAGGTGAAAGCTTTCATGATAAGGATGTGCTGGGATGGCCTTCTGCGCTTCATCCCAGTTTCAGAAGTTTGATAATTGATTTCTTCTTGGGTGATCAATTTCCACCACGGGTGTCTGTATCCGCTGGACGAAGGCATTCAAGGCTAATAAATGATCTCGTGGAAGTTAAAACTACAAACTGCCACCTGTTAGAAGAAATTTCAATGCTTAGCTTGCTCCCTCTTCTCCGTGATCATGAGCTCAGTGACCTTGTTCTTGAAATCAAGTTTGAGAAGTGAAGCCAGAGATAGTAACTCGGGCAGTGATTATTAAATTTCCATTTGCATGATATTCACATTTCACATTCATCCAGTTTTAGTTAGTGGGATCTCCAAACAAGACATTCACATTTCACACGAAACAATTACAAC
This sequence comes from Oldenlandia corymbosa var. corymbosa, assembly GCA_949775105.1. Lineage (NCBI taxonomy): Eukaryota > Viridiplantae > Streptophyta > Magnoliopsida > Gentianales > Rubiaceae > Oldenlandia > Oldenlandia corymbosa. The sequence continues at coordinate 17,697,916 of OX459126.1, read as the reverse complement.
TTCTGAAGCACTATCCAGCTGGTACAAAAGCAACAAAGCGAATAAGAGCTGAAAATCCCAAAGAAAAACCTTCACAAAATATACGAAAAAGGTCCAGAACCAAAAATTCCCTTCTCCCAATCCTCCAGTTTTTCCAGCTACAACTATCATGAAACTAGCACAGCAGGCATACTTACTCCATTTGAAATCCCAGAAAATCGACATCCTTTCATTTGCGGCGACATCTTTTGGGTCGCAGCCTTCTGGAGTTTTAGAAGAAGATTATGAACTTGCACTCAGACTTGTAGCTGCTGTTGCCAAAGAAAAGCAAACACATTTAGGTAATGATGATAATCAAGTAGTTTGAGAATCTGTAAATAAAACAAGTAGGTATAGTTCCGCTACTCCAAACTAAAAAAGGATGGTAAATGGTATTATTCCTTATTGTCTTGTTCCTAAACTCACTATAGGTTGCTAAATTTAGTACATGTTACAAACTTGTCACTAGACCTTCAATTCCTTGTGAGTAAGAATGATTCCATATCATGTTGAGAGGTAGTAAATATCTTTTAGAGTATTTAGTAGGTAAGACAATTACTTTGTGGCGTGCAAAGTTTGACTGTACACTTGGATAACCAAAAGATAACAGACATAAAATTCCTGAGAGGAAAGAATATTTGGTCAAGGAAAACAAAAGCCCCAAAGTCAATCCAAGTTCTGAGTTAATGCCCCTCTCTTTCCGTCTCTAGTCGACCGAGCTTCGGGGAGGTTGAAGGATAGAAGGCAAAAAGAGAGGCGGAGACAATCGCGGCTGGCGGTGGTGTTGGTCGAGATGACAACGATGATGAGAATGGAGGAGAGCAAAGTTCCTTTTTTTTATTTTATACTCCCTCCGTCCCATAATTATTGTCCAGTTTGGATTTTCATTTCTAGTTCATTTTGTACTAAAAGTGAAACATCAAACTGGACAATAATTATGGGACAGAGGGAGTATATATATTTGAGTCGGTTGGGTTTCCCAAATACTACAGGGATTATATGTTGCCAATCAAAAATCGAATCCAACTGGGATCAGATTGATGCTGATGGTAGCTGCCTATAAATATATCAACTAACCTTCACCCCCCGTTTCTTTCACCTCTCAACCGAAATCCAGATCTTACACCCAAAGTTTCGACCAATTATATATATATATATATATATATATATATAATAAAATAATATATGCACATGCCCATGGAACCAATATTGAGCGAATGGTCGGCCCTGACAGCTGATCTGTTGGTGGAGATAGCCACAGGAATACCATCATTGGAAGATTTCATGGCGTTTAGAAGCGTGTGTACTTGCTGGCGAGCTGTTGCCACTAAGGATAAGTTCGCCTCTAGTTCTTGGTCAAGAGTTTCATTCCTTATGTTGGCAGACAAACGAGAGGAAGACATCAATTATGTGGAACGCCAATTTTACAGTCTCTCGAAAAGAAAAATCTGCATGAGGTTACTCCTCCCAGAGATAAAAGGTAAACGATGCATTGAAGTAGGGTTCTGATGGTTATTAACTCTCACCAACTCAGGGGTGGTTACGTTTGTTAAATCCTTTTTCCCGCCAACAAATTCATCTCCCCAATTTCAAAACTTTTCCCAATTATAAAGAATGCAGGACTAATCCACGTTATTTCTTTATCCCACAAGCTGTTTTGTTACACAATCCCTCCAAGATGTCTATTTTACACTACTGGTTCTGCAATGTGGTGATTCCCGTCTAGGCTTTTGGAGGTCTGGAGATAGGGCTTGGACTCATATTGAAGAAGATTGAGGCCCCTTCTTCTATGTGAATTACTTCAAAAGGAAAATTTTATGCAATCAATATGTTCGGGGGTGTTTGGATTTGGGATGACAATCCAGCCTCAACTTCATCAACTCCTTGCGATCTCTTCTCCTTTCATCCCATGGATCGCCTACGCTGCAGACATGCATATCTGGTGGAATCATCAGCAGGGAAGTTACTCTTGATATATAGAGATGAGAATTTTTTGGGCCGCAGTAATTCCGGTCGTTTGTCAGATGAAGATATTCATAAGTATTTTTGCACTACAACTTTCAAAGTGTACCTATTGGATACCGTGACATTGAGTTGCGAGGTGCTTTCTAACTTAGAAGGAGACGCCATATTTGTTGGGTTTAATGGCGCAATTTCTATTTCAAAGCTTGAGGTTGAGACAAGTGGAATCAAGGGTGATTGTATTTATTTTACGGACGATTACTTTGAATCATTCGTAGGAATGGGAGGAGGTGGAAGGGATACAGGGATCTATAATGTTGTAGACCAGAGTGTTGAATATATTCAGGGGGGTCTTAGTTCACTTTGTCCACCCTTATGGATTTCTCTTGGCAATTAGCCAGCTAGGATCGATCCTGGGCTGAAAGTACAGAATTCACATTTCATCCACTATGTATGTCGTCGAGTTAGATAAATCGACGCCAGTTTTTTTTTTTCTTTTAATTTTTTATTTTCAAAATTTTCTTACCAATCTTGTTTTTTTTTTAAAAAAAAAATTCTATCGCAACAATGATACAAAACAATAAATTTTGATTTTCATCGAATCCTTAGTCAGCTTCACTAAGAAATATGAAAGTCGTACCAGTAAATTCAACAAAAATAAATATTTTGAGAATTTTATATTGATACTGATAAATTAAAAAAAATATTTTAAAGAAAGAAATTTTTCAATACACATTGGAAAACTAATAGATACAATTTTTTTGAAAAAAGAAATGTTAGAATTAAGTTTAGTTTTTAGTCCACTTGTGAAAGTTGATCACAAAGAACAAAATTTAGTGAATTATCTTAAGTTTGGTATAAAACAATTGTACAATTGATCATGATATTTCGAAATATTAATCTACGATATGACATGTTATATTCATACTCGTCAATACTTTATCGTCTTTTTAATGTTAAAAAAAAAAAAACGAGTAGCCATAAAAAGTGAATCATATAATTTATAAATATTGTACTTAACCATAACACCATCAAACAATTATGAAATGCGACGAAACTAACGAGTTTTGTTTTTGAACCATTTTAAAATGGACAAACTCACTTTTGATCACCGAAGTTTGGCTTAATTGCACACCTAGTCACCAAAAAAATTAACAGCCAGTTTTGACTACTATTAGTTTTGTATTCAACCCTTTTGGTTTTCCATAAAGGCATAAAAGGTAACTAACAAATATTATACTAAAATATAAAAGTTGAACCCATAAGTTTTGAGTAAAATTCTTTTGTCAATCAAAACTTGAGTATTATTACTTTTCTTTTAGTTTTGAGTATTTTTACTTTTCTTTTACTTTATTTGTATAGGACTTTCATCGTTAGAACACCTGGGGGCATTTTTATCATTTACTAGATGGAATAAACGCGCTTCGCGCGTACATTAGTAATGCTATAATATAGTGAAAAATATTTTTCATAATTTAGTACAAATACAAATAGCATTTTAACTGTAGAAAAAAAATACGTTTACAAGGTGAATAATAGAATATAATCAATTTTTTACATAATAACTTCCTCTCCCCTAAAAAGAAAAGAAAGAAAAAAAAATCAAAATTGGAAGTTTCACAAGAAATGAGTAAAAATAATGTCTTTTTACGAGGTGAATAATAGTATTTTCACTTTTATTTTTTTCAGAAAAATGTAAACTAGTGTATTTCTCACGCTTTTTTTAGTTATATTATAATGGATTTATCTAATGACATCATTCTATTTTTGGAAGTAAGTTGAGTCCTCGTGAATAAAATAACAAAATATAAAAATTTCAAATTTAATTTTAATTTGATATTCTGTGTAGATATTCGATTAATTTACCCCTTTTAGATCGATGAATTCATGAATGCTAATGCATTTTGATCTGAACTCTGATTCCTCCCCTAAATTCCCTGTTCTTCCCCTTTACTCTCATCTCCCAATTGTTTGGGTTCTAATATCACCGTCTATAGATCTGAAATCTACTCCCTCCACTTCTTATTCTCCCCTTTCACCCTCTTTTCTTCGAATTTTTGGAAATTTTAGGTCACTTCGTGACAGAGGCCCTCAATAATTTAGTCCAGGTTTCACAAGACTTCTTGTGAGTAGCGCCTAGCCACACCCTATCGCACTTCTTACTATATTAGAAACAAAAATCACATTTAAGAGAAAGCACCACTATTTTCCATGTGTCATTTCCACATCATATTTTTAAAATAAATTTTTATTTCCACATCTCCTAGACTTAAAAGGCAAATGCAGTCCAAATTCACCTTCACCTCCTATTTTCGCCAAAAAAAAAAAAAACTACGGTTTCATAAAAAATCCAAATCCTCATCCTCATCCCCATCTCCACGACAATCGACTCCCTAATCAATCCCTTCTCCACAATTAAAAATAAATAAATTCTTCATCAATCATCAATTGAGAGTATGTGGTGAAATATACTCCTTTCCTATTAGCATGTTCAATATTTTTATTAGTGATGATCAACTACATCCTAATCGGATAAAATTTCAACTTCAAAAAATATTCTCTTTACCTCTCTATATAAACACAAAGGAAAAAAAAAAATTCTCACTGATCTTGCTTCGGCCGTTGTGATGGTGGCATTACAGATCATTGGTTTGGCTTTTATTATTTTTTATTTTTCCCGTTCAGGAATCGTGTTATTACTACTCCCTCCGTCCCATAATTATTGTCCAGTTTGAGTTTTCATTTCTAGTTCAAATTATACTAAAAGTGAAATCTTAAACTGGACAATAATTTTGGGACGGAGGGAGTATTATTTTTATGTGTCCATCCGTTACAGCTACCGGAGCCGTTGTCAGGTAATATAATGTGATTTTTTATTTGTTTGTTAGTTAGCTTAGAATTTTTGTATGATTTTAGTTATGTTTGGATTGAATTGATTAATTGGATTTTTATTACAAAGTTTGATTTTTTTAATTTCTTTTTTATGTTTCATTCAATTAGAGTGGTTTTCTTTTTTTAATTATGGAGTCTCAGGTTTTTTTTCATAGATGGCCAGTTACGAAGTGTGTTTTTTCTTTGTTTAATTGCTTTTGATTTTGTTTCATACTTCCATTTGACCAATTGTTATTATTATTATTATTATTATTTTTGCAAATGAAGCGTTTTTTTTTTGTGTTCGGGGTTTCAAGAATATACTTTTTTGGATTTGGTTTTTGGACTTTTTTTTTTTTAGTTTCTCATCATATAAATAGTTCAGGTCCCTTCTTCTAACTAATTTATGGGGAAGCCTTTTATGAATTTGAGGTGGAGAGGGAACGAATAATGTTTCTACGTTTATTTGTGTTTTTATACATCATTTTTACCTACAGAAAAAAAAAATCTCAAATTTTAATGGGCTATCTTTTACTTTCTTTTTTTTATTTGCCATGGTGAGGTGGTTCTTTTTCGCTATATCTTGAAACCTATGCAAATTTACATTATTTTCATTCTCATATTTGTGATCAACCAGTTTCAACAATTAACCAATTTCAAAATTATATTTTTGATATTTTACTATCTATAAACTTTTAGAAGAAATAGTTCCAACAATTAAGCGTATATCCGTTGGAGGAAGCTAACTACAAAGCTATTATAAATCTCCAAAACTAAGTATAGATTTGGCACAACCAATGGAGAACATCAATAAATTATCTTACTAATATTTAAACCTATTAGAATATTTTTATATTTTGTCTAGCATTTACTTCAAGACATATATTTGATCAAGTTTATTTATATTTGATCAAGAAGTAACACTTATAAAACATTAAAATCTTCAAACATTTCTAAAATGTATCGGGCCAAATACAATTTGTTTTTATGTCAAATGCAAAAATCACACTTATAAAACATTTCTAAATTCTTCAAATATTTCTAAAATATATCGGGCCAAATACAAAATATTTTTTTTCCAGATACAAATATTTCTAAGATCTACAGATATAATGGGCTAGGGTCGCGCATGACATCACGTATATAGACGAATTCCCCACAGCAGGCCTTCCTCGGTTCTTCAGCCTCTTCAGAGTGGTTTCTCTTCCCATCGTTGAAATTTCAGGTAAATTTACCTTACCTATTGTATTGTTGTGGTATGATCTTGTTGTTTTATGTGCTTTGCAATCTGTCTGCATCTTCATATGCGTTCCTTTCATTAGCTAGTTTTGTGTTCCCCTCATGACTCCCGTGGATTTGCTTTAAAGTCTTCGCTTTCCAGGATCGGAATTCCTCTTTTCGCAGTAGTTTTTCCCTGAAAGGTGCCACTCTTAGGGTTCAGGGTTCGGATGATTGATTTTTCTTTCTTTGGCCGCGTATGATTATGATACCCTCTCTGTGATTTATTGGATTATTATTAAATGTTTTTTCTATAATTTTTCTAGGATACATGCTATACCTTAATTTTGCTGCTTTTTTTTTTTGTCTTGTAAGTATTTGCTTTTGTTATTTTCCCTGCGATGTATTTTTAGTTTACGATTTTTGTTGTTTTTCTTCTCATGCTTTCGATTGATTGGGAACTTTTGTTTTCAAGGTTTGAGTTGATATGTCCTTGTTGGCGGATATGGCTAAAGGAGCTGGAATATCATGTTTTCAAGAAATCAAAAGTGTTTTGTGCAGTGAATGTGGGATTGTGATTGAGCCTGATATTGCTGAGGTGTCTAATATCTGTGAAGACTGCTTTTATATTGTATATGCTGGCTTTATGTCTCAAAAATGTGTGGTTTTCCATTGTTATGAATGTAAGAAATACGTAGCCTCCATGGCCTTTGGCACAGCTCGATGGTTAACAATGTCGAAGCTGCGCAAATCACTTGGATTTGTGTACAAGCAGTTTCTGAAAAGATTACCGGTTTGGAACAAAGTCAAGCTTGTACAGTGTGAATTCATTGAAACTGAACCTGACTCCAAAGTAATTAATGTTAAGTTTACTGTTTATAAGGAGGTTCTCGGTACAATTCTTGAGAAGTCCTGCACTACGAAGTTTTGGGTTATTAAAATGTTGTGTCAATATTGCCCTGAGGTAAAGGTGTTTGAATCTCGCCCCGAGGAAAAGGTGTTTGAATCTCGCCCTGAAGAACAGTTTGAATCTCGCCCTGAGGAAAAGGTGTTTGAATCTCAGCCTGAGGAAAAGGTTTCTGAATCTTGCCCTGAGGTAGAGGTGGTGAATCTTCCCCTGAGGTAAAGGTGTGTGAGTTTTGCTCTAGGGAGCTTCATGCTGACCATGATCAGTTGGGAGTTGTTGTGCAGCTGAGGCAGAGTGTCTCTCACAGAAGAACCTTTTTCCACTTGGAGCAGCTCATTCTCAAGGATAATGCTGCTGCTGATTGTGTTAGAATCAAGCAGGTGGATCAGGGTCTAGACTTCATCTTTCCTAGCCAAGGTTATGCCTTCAAGTTTGTGGAGTTTTTGGCCTCACATGTTCCAATTAAGTATGATCTCAGTCTACATGGGAACAACTGTGCTCTCCCTGTCACCATTTGTCCAATTTGTCCTGATGATCTCATCTATCTTCCGCATGAGGTTGCTGCTGGTCTGGGTAATTTCGGGCCACTTGTCATATGCATCAAAGTTACCAATTCCATTGTCTTAATGAACCCTTTTACTTTGGATCACCGCATTTTGGATGGTGCTCGGTACTGGGAGACACCTTTCGAGTCTCTGCTTACTTGTGATCAGCTCACGATCTGTGTGACGGTAGACATAGGCAAGGGTTTTGGTAAAGAAGTTACTGTTTGTGGCAAACAGTATGAACTAGGAAAAGCAATTGTTGCTCGATTAAGAGATTATTGGACAAATAATCGGCATTTCTATGTGTGGTCACATCTAGGTGGTGTCTTAGACGAAGCTGATGCTGCCCTTGGTCATGATTTGGCTCTTGCCAAGGGGAAGTTTAAGCTTGACAAAAGCCTTCCTGAATTGATATTGGTAAAAAGGTGTTTTGTTGAAGAGCTGAACCATAAACGAGGGGAGCCTCGCCCGTGGGTTTTGAAACGCCTCGACATTGAAGTTGATGACAAAAAGGAGATGAAGACCAAGTATGAGAAATCCCTGGAGGAACCTGACTATGAAAAGGCAGTAACGAGTGACTACCAGAAATCCCTGGAGGAACCTCTCTGTGATGATGAAGAGGTGATAATGAGTGACTACCAGATGATGACCGAGTATGAGAGATTCCTGTGTGAAGTGGAGACGAACCCTGACATTTGGCCTTTCTATAATTTCTATAAGAATAAGGAGTACGATCCTTCCAAGGTGGGACCTGGTTTGGATTTTGGGGGGACATGGCCTGGATATTCGGACGGGCCGCCTTCTTTTCCAGAGGAGCAGTTGCTTGACGAGGCTGTCCAAGTTTGAGAATTTAAGGTCGGGTTTGAACAGCAACCCGAGATGGCACATTCTTCATTCTCCGTAGTCCATTCTCCAGTTAAGCTTACTTGTATTGTTTCGTCGATGTGGACACTCGGTTCTCTCTCTGAATTTTCTTGTTTATCCCTTCTCTCCTGCTCTCTTTCAGTTTTCTAGATTCTGAAAATCTATTTCTTTTTTCTTTTCCGAATTAAATCCTTCAATTCGTTACATTTGGTACCGGAGCCGGAGATTCTCGGTCGTAAAATAACAGTTCCTCTCATTGAATTAAGGAATTTCTTCTCCTATTAACGGGTAAAATGGGTCTCGATAATTATCACTCCCGAATTGATGCCATGTTGGCTCGCTCACTGTCGGAGGTGTATCCTCAAGATCCGGCGCCGTTCAATCTTTCCAAACCGTCCCCGTTAGGACTTCCTTTATTTCCACACCGTTCCATTGGAAATTGTTCATTGCTTCCTTTTATATGACTGGTGAACCCCTTCAATTTCTATACGGATTGGAACGCGCATCACAATGAATTAAACACCTTGGAACTGATCAATTGGAGGCCCAGGCGCGGCAATGAATTTCAATGCAGGAAGCCAACCCTTTTTCAGCTCTTTGCCAATTGCCAGCACTTATGAGACAAGAATTTGGTGTTGCATGTGCGTTTCCTGATTCCTTCCTCAAGCTCTTTTGATTTCGATCCATATTGCACTTTTTGTTGACTTCTTGCTAATTACTTGTACCAATTTTTGGGTTTCCATCCAAAGTCTTAGGCTCTTATGCCGCACGTCTGAGTTTATTTTGTCTACTCCAGCACCCGGTTAAGGCAAATAGTTTCTGGAGGGGAAAGAATTGCTTCTTTTTTATGTTACACATTTAGTGTCTAAATCTGTTGTGACAAATACTCCGAGTTAGAACCGAATAAATTTCTTTTTGATAGGTAAATCTTTCACGTAAACATTTTCATAACAGATTCGATTACTGTTTACGTTTGTAATACATTTTTTTAATAATTCTAATTAAATAAAAAAAACACTTAAAAAAAGATCTCAACGGAGCCTAAAGTTTTAATCAAACCTTCACGTTTCAGCCTAAAGTTTTAAGACATGCTGGTGGAAAAGCATTAGACATAAATTATAAATTGTCTAAAAGATATATTTGTAATAATCAAGTTTGTATCCTGAAAGTTTCTTAATAGCTAAAAATATAACTAGTCAAGTTATAATTGGAACTCCTTTTATAAAGAGGATTTTCCCTATTACTCATATTAATATTGATAGTATCAATTGAAGAAGATTTTCAATTGAAGAAGATTTAAAAAATCCTAAATTACAGGAAAAGATTAAGAAGATATATAATAATATCTCTACTGAGATTTGTAATGAACATCCTAATGCTTTTTGGGATAGAAAAAAGCATGTAATTAGTCTTCCATATGAAGATGATTTTGATGAAAAAACAATGATTAGGACAAAGGCAAGACCTTGTCAAATGAATTCTGAATATTTGGAATTATGTAAAAAAGAGATGAATATGTTATTAGAAGGATTGATTAAAAAATCAAATTCTCCATGGTCATGTACTGGCTTTTATGTCCATAAACATAGTGAAATAGAAAGAGAAAGACCAAGGTTAGTAATAAATTATAAACCTCTTAATAAAGTATTAAAATGGATTAGACACCCAATCCCAAATAAAATTCCCAGGTTATTACCTGGTTTATTAAAAAAAAAAAAGATATTCGATTCTCAACAATGGGAAGATATAACGCATTTTTATTGTGAGTTCGTAGTGTTGTTTATATTCTATCTATATATTTTGAAAAACATAACATGACAATCAAATTAATGTTGAATTCATGCATAAAGATTTAAAAGACATATATATATATATATATGATATTCTCTCCATCATAGAAAAATAGTTCACGTTGAATTTTCAACTTTGTAATAAAACTAATACAAATCTCAAAATCTAATCTAAACTATTTTTTTGGACAAAGGGAAGTTAATAGATAGCAAAACATATAGCCATGTATTCACGACAATATAAAGTAGTTAGACATTACTAGTAATTATATAGAAAAGTATAAACAGACATAATACATAATTAACGATTGACAAGTATGTTATGTTCTTATATCATTATTAATTATATAATATCCTACGTAGTAGAACAAACTTGACAACTTTAATTGAACGTGAATTATTTCTATCAATTTTAACCATCAACTATAAAATTAAACATGACACAAATTAGTACGTGTTGTTATCAATGTTACGAATCACAATAACTGTTTATGCAATGTTGATGGGCTTAAGAGCAATCCATTTAGTTATAAATCTCAATCTCATTAAGTAACGGTGCATCGAACAATCGAAAATGAAAAAGATATCGATTGTTTAAAATGTTACGGGACAAAAATATAATCATTAGGGTACAATACTACCATATTTTAAACTTTTTAAAATGAAAAATATAACTAAACAAGTCTCATATGGGGTAGATTCATAAATTTTAGCGTGTCATAGTAGAATTGTCAAAAACTACAATAACCAAAAAAAATTAAAAAAATTAACAAAAGACCCTAACTGATAAGAAACTTTTAAGCGCCCAATATAACACTTGATAGGACGCATGTAAACGTCCCAACGTATATTCGGACGCTTTTTTAATGGGACGCGTAAATGCATCCTCTTATAGATATTTATAATGAGACACTTATACTCAAGTGTCTCAATAAATTTTTTTTGGGACACTTTTATACGTATATTCGGACACTTTTTTAGTGGGACGCGTAAATGCATTCTCTTATAGATATTTATAATGAGACACTTATACTCAAGTGTCTCAATAAATTTTTTTGGGACATTTCGCATAAAAGTGTCCCAAAATGTGTCATATTAGGGGGTAGTATTAATTTACTACATAATACAAGTATGTATAAATAGTACATAACACTAGTATAGATGAATTAATGATAATATCTAATGACTAACAGATTTAACAATAATAAATTACACTAGTACCAATAATGTATAGTGGGTAATAGTTATTAATGTACTAATAGGACTAGTACGTATAAAAAGTACTCCCTCCGTTCCATAATTATTGTCCAGTTAGAGTTTTATTTATAGTTCAAATTGTACTAAGAGTGAAATCTCAAACTGAACAATAATTTTAGGACAGAGGGAGTACATAACACAAGTGCAAATGAATTATACTGAATTAATGATAATATCTAATGACTAACAGATTTAACAGTAGTAAGTAACACTAGTACCAGTGATTTATAGGGGGTAATAGTATTAATTTACTATATAATACTCGTACGTACAGATAGTACATAACACTACGTTACAGTAGTAATATATATTTTTCATCAATTATACTGAATTAATTTAATTCAAATTCCTATCAGATTTAATAATACTAGGTAACATTAGTAACATATATTTTTCATCAATTTAATGTAAATTTCAAGTAATTATTAGTAATGAAAGATTTTTATTAATATCATATCGAATACAATATTTTTTAGTTTTTATTTTTTTAAAAGTGGATATGTCAATTTAATGCGAATTCCTATCAAAACTCAAAATTTCAAATTTTTTGCACTAAAAGTTTTTTTTTTTTTGAAAGGTGTTTCGGATTTCCAAAATCCAATTTCACTGTTCATTTATTAAACGTTTAAACTTTCCCACCATAAATAAAATTTTAAATTTTCCTGTCCTTCAGTTTTTTTTTTAAAAAAAAAAATTATACTGGGGAAGCTCTCGGATTTCGGAAATCCGAGTTTACTGTACACATTTTGATCTTGGTTCTTTTTTTTTTAAGAAAAAAATTAATATTTTATTATTTTTTATTGTTTCAGATTTGCCAAATCCGTAAGTCTGATTAATTAGACTGTCCACCAAAATTAAAATAAATTTTTTTTGTCCACGTCAATTCTTTTAAATTTTTTTGGCCGAACGACCCCCAAGTATTTGGGAGAGAGAAACAATAAATCTATTTTTAGCGAATTTTTCACCGACAATCAATTGCACATTTTATTTTTATTTTTTGAAGAAAATAATTATCATTAAAATTACTGAAAAAGTCCAGCACCAATTGGGAGACAAAGTCTGGAGGTTCACTCCATAAGGTTTTAATTACAGAAACCGACTTGGCATGCTTAGCAAAGGAATAAGCAACTATGTCGTCTAATCTCTGGATCCATGATAAAATGACGAACAGAGAGATTATGACAAATATAAATTACATCCTCAAGAATTGGAGAACAAGCAAAAGGACCATCCTCTTCATTATTCACAGCAAAGATGATTATAGAAGAATCACCTTGGACAGCAATGTTAGAGAGACCCAATCTACGACATAGAAGAAGAGTTTCTCGAAGAGCTAAATGATAGTGGACCATTACAAAGAAATAATTTTATACAATGAGTAAAATTGTACTTATTTTTTAGACTTTCTGAAGAGTTCGAAATTAAACCCTAACCCTAGTAAGGTTGGGTCGGGTTACTTGAAAAATAAGCTACCACCTTATTGTTAAGTACTCCCTCCATTCTAAAATATATGTCTTTCTAGCAATTTAATCAATACCAATAGAACATTACATCATGTGTTTAAAATACAAAATTACCCTTATTTATTCCATACAACTCATCACTAACCAATACAAATTCTTTTAAATGTCATTTTTATTTCTAATATAAGGTTAATATTGAAAAAATAGGATAAAAGTTGCCTTGATTTTGTAAAACGACATATATTTTAAAAAATCTTGTAAACCCTAAAACAAAGTATATTAAAAAATGGGGAAAGTACCTATTATTATTATACTTACTCCAATTAAGAACGGCCATATCTATGTAATCCACCCCTCTCTTATATCTACTCAACATAATAATAATATTCTCTCTATTTTTCTAGTCTTCTTAAACCTCAATTCTTGCTTAACAACCATCCTAAAATACCGTGCAAATTTTGATTTCGTCACTCTCATATTGACTTTCATTTGCTCCATTTGCCATAGCTAGAAGCTTATTTTAATTTACCTTGTGTTCTCCATGCATCCGAAAGGGTCACATATTATTGACAGGCGACCATTTGATTTAGATCGGAAAACATTTAGAGGAGAAACGTAATGAAAACAGGAGCTCAAATGTATGATAATTAGATTTAAAGAGAGAAAATAAGGTTATAACTACAGAAAGGAAAGAAATCAACAAAGAAATATATGTGAAGAATATATGAAAGCACTAAAAAGAGTAATACGTGGACATTAACTTATTGACTAGACTCTATAATTGGATAACGTGGAAAGAAAATTAAAGTGTTTTCCACACATGTATAGCTCGCAAAAGGTAGCACATGATTGGTGGCGAAAAATAAAAAATACTACCTTTACTAAAAAATTATTCAAAATATTTTTAGTACAAAACTCAAAATTCAATATGAATTGTTTTGTTTTTTTGGGGGGTGGGGGGGAGGGGGACAAATGTAGTACATATACCTACCGAAGTTTAAAACTCTAACAAGCAATTGCAACCTTATATTACAGGCACGATGATAGTAATGTTGAAACAGTTGCAAGAAAAAATATGTAAGGAACTTCAAAGCCTCAAGCTTACGCGAATCCGATGCCTATAAAATATTCATCCCCGACCACCATAGACTATAACAATAACTTGAAAAAGTGTCAAGAAATGTCTTCCCCTATTTCCAGTAATCCTGCTACAAATTGTCAAATTCGTTCTTTAGCAAAAAGTAAGTCATTGTTATGATGAAGAAAATGCTATGCAGACAAAATTCAATGGCATCACGTAGTTATTTCCTAAGTTACCCATAGACTGATCCATTCACCCTTCTAATATCAAGAATACCAAGAAAAAGGGACCTTCAAGCATCCCAAGTTGACAGCATTTGATATAGTACAACCAAGATAACAAAGAAGATTAGGTTTACTAGCAAGAGTGAGTGTAATGAGCAAAACTAACGAGAAAAAGTAACATCAGAGGTTGAGAAATGTTAGCAAAAAGGGGAACGTCAAGACTGCTAACAAAAAATGGCATATATTACATAAATGGTTTAAAACTAATTGGAATCATAAAAATATTGTCGAAATATCATACTCTTTCATCAGCCAAATCCATAAAAATATGTATTTTCAGAAATTATTCAGAATACACAAGTAACGAAACCACCTTATTACATACCAAAAAAACTAAAAAATTACTCAAGTAAAAAAAATTCAAATAATACAACAATTATAGAGGCGCTATGAAACGGGTAAGTTCACTCAATAGCCAAATTTTAACGTGTTGAGTTGAGAACTAAACTACAAACAAAGACATCATCACTCGGTAGGAAGTAACCTTTGAATTTATCACTCTGTTGTTACTTTATTACACCTTCCAGAATTAAAAGGCAGAATATCTCAATCCCGAATCCTACTTTGCAGTTCAAACGAAGTGAATCTAACTACATTCATAACAAGCTAGAACTCGTAGAATGAAGTAGGTCATTTGTGATACAAAAGTTTTGGAATTAAACTCCAGTCATAATTCATCAATGCCCAGAGACATAATTGGGGTCATTTTCACAAAACATGCACTGCACTTCAGCAAGCAGGGATGGAAATAAACATATAGGTCTAGAGTTCAAAAGAAACCCTACGGCACACAATGTTGGTATCACACCGAATGCTAGCAACTCAACTAAGGTTATATATATATATATATATATATATATATATATATATATATATAACTTGTTTGTATGCATATCCAACTTATCTGTACGGATATCTAACTTATTTGTATGACTATCTAACTTATGTGTACTGGTTATCCAACAGATTTTATGCATAACCAACTTATGCGTATTGGTTATCCAACTTGTTTGTACTGGGTATCCAAACACTTTAAGTTGTTATATTGGATTGGTGTATCGAACATTTTTTTTTGTTTTTGTTTTTCTCAACTTCTGGAAAAGATAACAATGACAATGAGTTGTTTGGGGATGATATGATGGTGGAGGATGCTTTGATAGGTACATTCAAAGGCATTGAGCAAAAAATGCTCAAAAATATCGCTAAAAGGTGCTTAACTAAAAAAAAATGCTTACAACCAAAATCATTTATCTTTTGCAAAAACATCAAAGTGATCGTATATTCCTATTGGATGAACAGTATAAACAAAATGGATAATCAGTTCAAGTATTATAAAATGGTAGAATAATCAGCATAAAAAAAATCAGACAAGGATATTCAAAAAAATAAATAGAAAAGAAAAAAAAAGTTGGAGAAACAGTGCAAATCAGTTGAATAATCGATATGAAAACATTGGACAACTATTTTTCCAAAAAAAATAGAGAAAAAATAATTGGATAAGCATTACAAACTATTTGGATAATCAGTGAAATAATTAGATACGCAGTAAAAATTGGTTGAATAACCAGTATAAAAAGTCGGACAATCGTTTTTATAAAAAGAGCAAGGAAGAAAAAAGGTTGGATAACCATCGCCAAAAAGTTGGAATGTTGGATACTCAGTATGAATATAACATATTGGACAGACATTCTCTAAAAAAAAAGATCGGATCCAAACCCTGTTTGGATAAGCGGTGAAAATAATTGGATAATCAGTACAAATCGGTTGGATAGTCAGTACAAACAAGTTGGACAAGGACTTTTGTAAAAAGTAAAATGAAAAGAATGGCTGGAGAAGAGGAAAAACGGCTGGATAAGAAGTACCATTCAGCTGGATAACCACTATTAACACGTTAGACAATCACTTTTTAGAAAATAAACGATTGGATAAGCAGTACAAACATAATGGATATTCAATCGAAAGACGTTGGATAAGCACCAGAAAAAACAAACGGGTAGGTATCTCGATTTAAATTCTCTTTGACATGCCCTCCTTTTTAAACTAGGTTGGATAAGTAGTACCAATTAGTTGGATGGATAACCAGCATTAACATATTGGACAATGATTTTCCAAAAAAAAAAAAAGGGATTGGATAACTAGTACAAACAAAACGGATAATCAATTCAAACCGGTCATAATCAGTATGAACACAATGGATAAGCATTTTCTCGGAAAAAAAACGATTGGATAACTAATAAAAATCGATTTGGAAATCTTTCATAAAAAAAAAGAAAACAAAAAAAAATTCATGGGTAATCAATATCAAGCAGTTGGATAATCAGTATGAACACATTGGACAAGCAATACAAACTTATTTTGACAACCAATAAAAAAAATAATTAGATAACCAATACAAAACGGTTGGATAATTAGTACAAACAAACTGGACAAGTATTTTCGTTAAAAAAAAGAATAGAAAAATGATTGGATAATCAGTACCGAGTTGGTGGATTTGTCACTACGAACACATTGGACAACCATTTTTTTAAAAAAAAGTTGGATAACTAATATAAATAAAATGGATAATCAGTTCAAAGTGGTCGGATAATTAGTGTGAACAAAATGGATAATCGGTGGGTACATATTGGACAATGATTTTTTTTTAAAAAAAATTAATTGGATAACCAGTACAAACAAAATGAATAACAATTTCAAACTGGTTGGATAATCAATATGAACACAATGGATAAACATTTTTTTTTTTAAAAAAAAGTATATTTCTTCATTTCTGCCCATAGAATTTAAATGCATTCAAAGCTTGAAAAAAACATTCGATATTGACCTTGTTAAATAGATCACGTCGACTACTATAATTTTCATATATAATTCGTTTAAAAATTTTTCACGGATTATGAAATATTGAAATATGTGCAATATAAGAATATCCATATAAAATAAGTTGGTTATCTATAAACTAGATATCCATCTTATTTCTGCCCATCAAAATTTAGTCATTTTTATGTTCGAAAAAAATATTCGATATGGATCTTGTTGGATAGATCTTGATGAGTACTATGAATTTCATATATAATTCGTTTTCTAATTATTCACGGATTGAGAGATATGTTCGTTTAAAAATTAGAGATATTTTATGAGTAGAGAGAAAAGAAGTGACAATGACTAAACTTACAAAACACGAGAAGTTTGAGAAAAAAGTACAATAAGGACTAAAATGTAAAAAATAGGAGGGGGTCTACTATGGTACCGGGTGCACTCAAGATGGTCTCAATTTAGTGAATGACGCCTATAATTTAGTAAAGAATGCATATAAATTAGTAAAGGATAATTTAGTGCATTACGCCAATAATTTAGTAAAATACGTTTATAATTCAGTATAATATAAATTACTAAAGTGTGTCAATAATTTAGTAAAACACGCCTATTATTTAGCAAAGCAGTATTTAGTAGAGTACACCAAAAATATAGCAAAGAATACCTACAAAATTTATCGAATGAAGTTTGACTAACAAGGAAGTGTATGATAAAGATGGGCAAGACATGGAGATACTAAAAAGTGGGCCCGTGCTCAAGTATGCAATTGGAGCCCAAATATTTTATTTTTATTTTTATATACTTGGGAAGCCAAAGACTTAGATACAAAATATGTTCAAGTAATTGTCCAAAAAGGAGCTCTAACCAGAGAATCCAAAATAAACTCTGGGCACTAACTAGAAAGTTCAAGAATTAGACTTGGGACTACTAATTAACTAACTAAACTTCTTAAATAGAAAGTCCGAACTGACGGAGCAAATAGCACCAAATTTGGATAAGCATGATGCTAGCTGGAGCAAACATAAGCAATCAGGCTATGTTGTTCGGTTCCTCAACTTTTGAAGTCAACAAGTTCCGATGTGCCATAAAGATCACTCATCTATTAATTGATTTAGAAGGGTGAGTAGCTTATCTGGTGGCATCCGGCAATTGCTCTTCATCATCGTCAGACCAATGGTCTTCCTCGGCCATCGTGCCATTGTCCTCCGACGACTCTTCTATTCCTTGCATTTCATTCAAACCGCTTTCGTTCTCCTCTTTTTGGTGTGTACAATTATTAGCCTTCCCAATCTTGATATTCGTTTTGGACTTTATTGGGATCTGGTGGTTTTCCTATCTTCAGAATAGGAGATGAGTAGTTCCTTAAATTTACCGCCAGCTTTTGGAGTCGGGTTGGGTATGAAATATGAACAACTTTATGTTTTCCCCTTTCCAATCCTGCATCATTTATCGGAGTTACAGTGGCATGCTTCAGGCTGTCAAGAGCAGCTTGGTTGACTGGATTGTTAGATTGATTTATAGAGCTAGCTATAGTGACCTGGGCAGGAGGCGGGCCTATTTAGGCAGCAGCAATGGTAGATTTCAAAGTGGCGTTGTCTGAGCTTGGGCTTTCTTTGAAGGATTTTTTAGACCATTCTTTGTCCCTGCTGAGATTCTCATACTTTATTTTAGTAGGAACCTTGATGGCAAGTTGGTCGTTCTGTTTTAGGCCTGCAATTTTAGGATTTGTTTGCTTGGATCCACGATTTGTTGATAGGTCCTTGTTGAAGGAGTTAGAATCACAGGGGTTGAAATTGCAGGTTGGAAGTTCCTTGCTCCAGTTGAAGATCGACGACTCCTTGGTCCCAGAAGTGGTCGCCATTTATTGTGGCTCTTTTTCTAATCCGTTGAGAGCTGCGAAGGGATTAGAAGATGTACCTTGATTGAGATTGTGGTTGTTGGTTTTGTGAATTTATTCGTTGTTGGGTAGCGCCTTCCTCATCTCGCAGCGTGGCACCATTCGCCCACTGTTATTGGCCGTTGGGAATTTGTGGGTATCTGAGTTGTCATTTCTATGTCGAATCTGCCCGTTGGACTCTGTATGTGTTAAGGTTTATTATATTGTCTCACATCACAACCGTGAAGAAAAGTGACTGTATATAAGTGCAAAAGACCACCCACTCATTGCCAATTGGTTTTGAGATGAGAGTCCAAGTTACTTATATACATTGACATGGTATCAGAGCGTGCTTGGCCTATGGTGGAGTTCTGGGCCGAAGGTGGCCTGTGGTGATTTTATATTCTCCCACTTGAGCGTTGAGTCGTGGGCTTGTTGTGGACCGATCCAGCGATATAACCGGCTTTTCTCCCACTTGATCGTTGACTTGTGGGCTCGTTGTGGACCGATCCAACGTATAATAGCTTCCTCCGACTTGAGAGTTGACTCGTGGACTATTATGTTCTTGTCCTGATCTAAGTCCATTGGGCAAAAAATTCATAGACCCATTGAACTTGAAGGAGGGTGTTAAGGTGTATTATCTTGTCCCACATCGCCACTGTAAAAAGAAGTAAATCTGTATATAAGTGCAAAGACCACCCCACTCATTGCCAATTGGTTTTTAGATGGGAGTCCAAGTTACTTATATACTTTGACAAGATCTCCAGTTAAATGCGCTTTCCTAATAGAAGAAGGATCCCTCTCTTCTTGTCTTCTAAAGGAGTAATTTGCGAGTAACATCTCCTTCTCTTCCTGTCCAAAATGGACACGGATATTAATTTGCGAGTAATATCTCCTTCTCTTCCTGTCTAAAATGTACACGGAGATGGAGGATCCAAGTTCATCAAATCACAATAAAGAAAATCCAGCCACAAGAAAAATTAAAAATAAAGATTCAGAAACTACAAATTCCCATCCCTCTAACAGATGAGATAACAACCCGGCTCCAACCCTGCTCCTCAAACAGTGAACATACCCGTTTCTGAGGGCCCTCCAGCATCATTCAGAGACCGTTTGCTTCAAGGACAACGGGGAACAAATAATTTTCATATGAGTAAAATTATGGTGGAAGAAGAAGGTGTAATTTACAAAATAATTTTCATATGAGCAAAGTCATGGTGGAAAAAGAAGATGTAATTTACAGTGTGGAAGACGGGCTCCCCTCGACTAGATTCTCTAAAAGAGTACACAAACAAATGGAAGTTGCAATGACATACTTCACTGCAGTTAAATCACTGGCCAGAGAATTTAATCATGACTGACTCTACAGGAGATTGAAGGGTCTCTAAAAATCAAAAGGAGAAGTCAAACCAGTAGCCATAATAGATGTCTAATCATTTAATGCGAGTGACCAATAAGGAGGATTTTCACTCTATACAGCTTAATGCCCCTTGGTCTCTCGATGAACATTATATTATGGTTCTTACTTGGAAAAGGCCATTCAACACCAAGGAAAAAAATATTAGTGCAGTGACAACCTGGATCCGCATTCCAGGACTACCAGTAGAGTATTTCCATGAAGACCTGTTGAGAAGTGTAGCAAGGCCACTAGGCAGATACATTAAAGATGATAGAGATACGATTTTAGTTGAAAGAAAAAAATATGCAAGATTGACAGTCGAATTAGACCTCACCAAACCTTTAATCAAAAAAGCAAAAATAGGCAGGAAAGAATATATAATTAAATACGAAGATCTCCAGAAAATATACTACACATGCGGAAAATATGATCACTTTAAGGAGGCGGAATCACGGGCGAATGCCAATTCTTCATCGGAAAATCAGTCTCCATGAAGTAGCAATAACGATTCCTTCCATCCGCTGGTTCCTTACAATCTTGTACTCCTTTGGAATTGGGACCCAAATATAACCCCTCGCTAAAAACCTTTCTGTGTTTGGACCACTCCTCTGTTTCCTCATGATTTTTTATTACTAGTAAATTTAATACAGGAAGCCACAATGGATTGGAATTGGATGGGTTATTTTGTGTGGGCTACAGCTAATGGCCTAATCAGAATGGGAAGAAGGAAGTCCAATAGTAAGACAGCACCACGTGTTTGTGATTTGGTGTTAATGGTTTCTAATCTCCTTTAAGTCTTCCAACGTCAAAAATTCTCCCAAAACTCTACACGTCTGTGTTACCCATTTTCAACTGTCTTTGTCTTATGCTTTGATGATGCGGGTATCCCCGTTACATACATACATGTTACTCTCTCTGTCCCAAAATTATTGTTCAGTTTGAGATTTGACTTTTAGTATAATTTAACTTAGAAATGAAAATCTAAACTGGACAATAATTATGGGAAGGAGGAAGTAATACTCCCTCCTGACCTTAATACAATATATTTTGATTTGTCCTGAATTTTATCTAATATACATTTTTAATTGATAAAAAATCATAAAAATATAATTTAACATTTGTTGTGTTCTCTTAATTGTTATTAAATACTTTTAAGATTATTTTATCAATTAAAAATACGTATTAGGTGAAACATAAAACAAATCATAATGCCGATTAGTGTATTCTGAGTTGTCAGTTACTGTCCCGACTAATGATATATCCTACCAATTTGAATCATGAACTGAATGTTATTGAGATTATAAGGAGGGAGACTTGCGGTGGAGAGAGCAGTTGAAGACTAGTTTTTGGACAAAATTTGGTGAGGGTCAGAGAGAAGAGCAGACCGATCAGTATCAAGGTTGGTTTGTTTGATAGCCAAGCAGTAAGTAATCATCAGTAATGGACTATAAATTAAAACAAGTGCGGAGTATTTTTGATCCACCGCAAATGATCAAATCACGAAGAGGTATGTAGTTTTCACAGAATGTTGTATAGATACAGACAACCTTTTGATTTTTGATTGTGGCCAGAATAGAGAATCTACTGCGTCACAAGAGATTTTTCATTTTTCCAGACTATGCAATTTTCCTTAATTTATTCACCAAAAGCAAGGGAAAAGAATCAAGTGGATTGGTTTCAAAGTTGTTTCAGTGATTGTGATCATTCAGTGTCTGAATTTGTTCATGCGCAAAAGTGGAAATCCCTTGGAGTGGAAATTAAAGAAACCTTTAACAAGAATCAATTCTTATCAAAACAAAATATTCGGATAAATGGAGCAGAAATTATTTTTTATGTATCTTATGAAAAAAAAATAAGGGTAATTATGTTATTTTAAAATTAAATTGATTTTGTGATTTTTGACCAAAAAAATTACTGCTCTTTATAAAAAAAATATTTTAAAGTCATACCATTTTTATTAATTAAAATTTATTCTACCGTCCTTTAGCCAAATTTTCCAAAAAAAAATAAATCACTTATAAGAATTTTGAAAACTGGATGAATGTGAAATGAGAACATCATGCAAATGGAAATTTAATTATCACTGTCTCCAAACCCAAACTCAAACTCGTAATGTATTAACCTTTTTTTTTAGAAAAAAAGAAAAAGAAAAAAAAAAGAACGATGATAAGGATGATTTGCCATTTTAATGAATTTCTATAAAATGGAGGAGTCATAATTAAGAGGATAGACGAGAGTGTGAATTTTTGAAAAACTTATGAACGTGGCTACCTCACCAAGATAGTAGTAGTAGTATTAGTTTCAAAATTCTAAATCAAACATCCAATTAATTATTACTCCTTTAAAATCAGTGATGATTTCAATTGGAAAAATATATATGTAAGGCATATGGCAAGTGTTAGCAAATGTGAATACATTGTCTTTCATCTGCTTTCTTTCTTCAATTGCGCACGTGCGTCAATATATGAGCTCACCGTTTTTCTGGGCTTTTTCCCAAAAAAAATTAAATAAAATAAACGTGGACAAAATTAAATTTTTCAGAAAATCTGTGGACAGAAATATATCGCTCGGATTTCTGAAATCCGAGTGTTGATTAATATTAGAGATTCGGATTTTGTAAATCCGAATCCATACTTAATAATAAAATAATAATTTCATAAATTTTGTTGAATAATAGTTTTTTTGTTCTTTAGTGAATAGTAAAGCTCGGATTTGTAGAATCCGAGTTTATTTAAAATTAATAAATCGCGGCGCGAAATTTTGAATCCAAAACCGAAGTCCGTAATCCGGTTTGACGAATTCGGATTTTAGAAATCCGGATGCCTTTAATTTTGGTTGGTGGAAGTAGGCATGTGCCTTAAATTGGAGGACCAACAAATTAATAAAATAATCTGAATTGACTAAACTCGGATTTATGAAATCCGATTCTAACACGATTCGGATTTGAAAATCTGAGTTACTTACAAACTCGGATTTCGTAAATCCGAGTTTAACGTGCTATAAAAGAAAAAATTTTGAGGCGGTTCTCATTCGAGAACCGAGTTGGATTTTCTGTTTTGCGGCTCAAACAAGGGCGAATTGAAGTTTTTGATGCATTCTTGCCTCTAGATACGTGGAAATCGTTATTTGAAAGAGGTTAGATTGCAAAACCATGTTATTTAGTTTATTTTTGTGTTATTTTGATTGTTAGAATGATGTATGATAGATTAGGGTTTATGTTGGTTGGTTGTTTGGATGTTTTAGGTGTTGATTTTGAGGTTAGAGATGAGAAATCATAGTTGTTCATGAGATATCGAAGTTGATTTATAAGTATTTTAGTATGGTGTATTTGTTGGAGTATGTATGGTGTATGGTGTATGGTGTATTTTAGAGAATGTATGGTGTATTTTGTTGATTTTGTTATTAAGAAATGATTAGTTATTGATGTTTTTTTAACAGTTATCAATGGCACGTAATGTATCATACATGCTTAATTTGTATCATACAAGTATGTGATAGAGAACGGTAGCATCAACACTTTTCGAATATGCCGGATGATGGTTTGTTTGTCGAAGAAAGGTTGTCATATGAGGGATTGATTAGTAAGATTTGTATGACCCTTGGTTGGGATGCAGCACACGTGAAACTCCACCTTTCTTTGATTTTCGATAGTCCCGGTGGTAGGCGTGTAGTGAAGATCAAGAATGATTCGCATGTAGAGTTCATGAACCGTGTAGATCCAATGTCATGTTTGGATTTATACATAGATTTGGAAGATATCACTCAAGAAGAAGAGAAGCGAGTTTGGAAAACGTGTCATTTGGTGATTTTCGAAGGGGAACGTGCTAGTACTTCTCGAAACCGTGATGAAGAGGAGACACCTTTATTTGCACAAAATGACTACGGGAAGAGTTGGATTCCGACTACATAGCTCCAAGTGAAAGCGAAGAAGACTATGATGTCTCCGGAGAGAGTGATTTTGAAGAAAGTGATGATGAAAGGTTGGAAAATGAGGAAAGGGATTGTAATCTATTCGCCCGACGCCATGTATATAGTAAGATGGGGAACTGGGATGCCTCATGTGTAGACAAGGATGAGTTTGCTCTTAAGATGTGGGATGAGACGCCCGAAGGAATGGACATTGGTGTTTGTTTCAAATCTCAATCAGAAGCAAAGCATGCTGTGAAATTATGGAATATCCATCATAAAAGGGAATATACGGTCGCCGCGAGTAGTCCAAGGACGTGGGGCATGCGGTGCGTAACATTTAATGTGGAAAGTGAGGATGGTGAACCACCATGTGAGTGGAAGATGCGTGTGTCATTGAAAGCTCACGGCCTTCATGAAATTGTGAGATGGCATGATGCACATAATTGCATGACTCTCGTGAATGATAATGACAATCGGTGTGTGGACGCGTCTTTGATTGCTAGACTCATCAGAGAAAGGTTGAGGACAACGTAGATTATACGGTAGCCTCGGCACGAAAAGATGTGAAGACCTTATTGAAAGTAGATGTGCCATACAAAAGGGCGTGGCACGGGAGGAGGAAAGCCATAGAAGCGGTCTATGGTGATTGGACCTCCAATTTCGAAGAACTTCCACGGTAAATATCAACTTTTATCCGTGTATTGAAATATTTATAGTATTTTTATTTTTACATGTATTGAAATATTTTAACAATGACTTGTTGTTGTTTAGGTATATCGCGCGCTTAAGTTTACTAATCCCGAGACCGTAGTAGAGTGGGAATGGAAGGAGGGACAAGAAGGTTGGAACAGGGAAACCGGACATTTAAATACGTCTTCGGTCATTTGCACCGTGGTGAGACGTTTTTGAATGTCCACCGGTCATTTGTATCGATGGAACCTTTTGCGTGGTGGATACAAGGGTAAATTGCTTGTTGCGGTGGTGTATACCGCAAACAAGCACATTTTACCGGTTGCATTTGCGATTGTTGATGAGGAGACAGAGAGAGTTGGACATTTTTTATGAGGAATTTGAGGTTGTGGGTTGTGTATGATAGAATCGTAAGTGTGATATCCGACCGGAATGCAGGGTTGTTGAGCGCAATGTCACAGATGGATGAATGGCGTGATTTAGGTGATGGTGGGCACTTTCTTTGCCTCCGCCACGTTCGCAGCAATCTTGTGTCGCGATATAATAGCAAAAAGGTGAAGTGGTTATGTTGGAAGATGGGCACGACACTTTCAAGAGTGAAATACAACCGTATGAGGGCAGAGCTTATTGAATTCAAACCTGCTGAATGGGAGTATCTTCGAGGGATTGGGGGGAGTAACTGGGCTCGATTGAAAGCCGGTCTTCGCCGTTGGGGCATAGCGACAACCAACATTTCTGAGAGTTACAACAATGCGTTGAAAGGGATCCGTTTTTTACCAATTAGAGCCTTGATCGATGCAACCTTTCGCAAAACTGTTAAATTCTATAGAGAAGAACAATTGTCTCGAGAAATTGCATGACACCGATCCCTCCCGAGTTATGGAAAAATACGAGAAAATGAATGATAAAGCGGCCAGTTTTGAAGCCACCCTTTCGATGGTGATGATGCTATGTGGCGTGTTATTCTTGCCACACGCCTAAGTGGCGGGGTGGGTCTCGCATACGGTGAACTACGATGAACATAGGTGTTCGTGCGGGAAGTGGCAAGAGTACGGATGCCTTGTACGCATGCACCCAAGTTTGTCGGAGAAAAGGGGATCGGCCTATTGATCTATACCATAGTGTGTGGCGCCTTCCAACGTGGCGCAGACAATTTCATTACACGGGCTTTGTTCGGTTCCCGATGAGGAACAATGGCCGATGGTCAATTGGAACATCATTCGAATTATGAGCATCTTGTGTTGCATGCGGGACCGGGACGAAGACAAAAAGGAGACATAGAATGCAAATGGATTACGGGGACGCCGAGCCGGGGAATGTTGGAGATGTGGACAACTAGGTCATGATGCCAATTCATGTCCGTTCGCACCTGAGAGTAGATAGAAGACACTGAATGACAATTTGGAATTGAGTGTAATTTATGTTCTTGCAAGTTATGTAGTGTTTGATAAATTTATGTGAACATTGATAAATTCGGATTGTAATGTGAACATTGAATTTATCGGATTGTAAAGTGTGATGAAATATGTACTATTTTTCATAATCAAAATCGGATTGTGCAAAATACTCATCATTGTAAGGTTTTGTGAAGCATTCGGATTTCCGAAATCCGAGCTCAGAGTTTTTTTTTGAAATTGCAAAGGACTCGGATTTCAGAAATCCGAATGGGTGAAAAGCATCCGAGAGTTGCAATTTGAGGAGAAACAGGGGAGATTCGGATTTCCTAAATCCGAGCTCAGAGACTTTCTCGAATTTACTAAGAACTCGGATTTAGGAAATCCGAATGGGTGAAAAGCATCCGAGAGTTGCAATTTGAGGAGAAACAGGGGAGATTCGGATTTCCTAAATCCGAGCTCAGAGACTTTCTCGAATTTACTAAGAACTCGGATTTAGGAAATCCGTGTTTATGAAAAGCATCCGAGAGTTGCAATTTGAGGAGAAACAGGGGAGATTCGGATTTCCTAAATCCGAGCTCAGAGACTTTCTCGAATTTACTAAGTACTCGGATTTAGGAAATCCGTGTTTGTGAATAGCATCCGAGCGTTGAAATTTGAGAAGAAACAGTACTAACTCGGATTTCGCGAATCCGAACTCAGAGTTTATTTTTAATTTGCAAAGGACTCGGATTTCAGAAATCCGTGTTTGTGAAACCATCCGAGAGTTGAAATTTGAGGAAATAGGAAGACTCGGATTTAGCAAATCCGAGTTTGACGGACTATATATTTTCTCACAACTCTTCCCTTCCCATTTTTCCCCAATTCCAAAATTAAAAAACCCTAAAACTAAACTCCAATTAAACAAAAATCCGGCTACTCCCACCACTCAATCCGGCGACTCCCTCCACTCCCTCCGTGATTTCCGGCGACTCCCACCACTCTCCGGCGACTCCATTTCCGGCGACTCTCCTCCCTCTGGACAATCCGGCGTCTCTCCTCAAATACTCTCCACCTCCGGCGACTCCTTGCATTCCGGCGACTCCCTCCGAGACTCTCCACCTCCGGCGACTTCCTCCACTCCTCCCGACTTCCTCCATTCCTCACTGTAAGTTTGAAATTTGCGATCCTCTCTTTATTTTTTTTTGTCAAAATTTTTTTTTTTCTTTGTGAAATCCGAGTCCTTTTTTTTTTTGAATTGTGGTTGGTTTGTGTTGATATAGTGTTTGTGTTGAATTTAAATTGTGTCTATTGTGAATTGCTTATAGTTTGGTAGTCTTGTTTATTTGGTCGAATAATTATCGTTTGGTTGATTTGTTATTTGGCTGAATGTATATAGTTTGGTAGTCTTGTTTATTTGGCCGAATAATTTGAAGTTTGGTTGATTTGTTATTTGGCCGAATGGTTATAGTTTGGTAGTCTTGTTTATTTGGCCGAATAATTATCGTTTGGTTGATTTGTTATTTGGCCGAATGTATATAGTTTGGTAGTCTTGTTTATTTGGCCGAATAATTATCGTTTGGTTGATTTGTTTTTTTTGGCCGAGTGTACATCGTTTCATAGTTTTGTTATTTGGCCAAATGTATATGGTTTGGTAGTCTTGTTTATTTGGCCGAATGTTTATGGTTTGGTTGATTTGTTTTTTTTTTGGTTACCTTGTGTAGGATTGAAATGGCGACGCCGGCATCGGGCTCCCAATATGACTATCAACCTAAACATCTTCACCCGGGACCTATTTCGGATAAAATGCTATATCGTCAAACAAAGCATAGGTCCCAAGTCGTCTATGAGAACAGGATACGGACATTAAGACATTCCGCCTCAAGGGCCGTAGGTACGACAGCGATTTTGGGCGTTATATAAAAATACGGCCCGGAGGTTAAGGAAGTCATTAGGAGAGCCGGTTTGAGGGGATCATGAAGGTAGGGTACAAAGAGTTGATCTAGGCCTCATTACCGCGTTGGTGGAACGGTGGAGGCCGAAACCCACACTTTCCATTTTAATTTCGAGAGGCGACGGTGACGCTACGGGACGTCGAGGTCCTGTTTGGTATTCGGTGGATGGTGACCCGGTGTACGCACGACACGGGTTAGCCGACCTGCAGATGAATGGAGGGATCGATGTGAGGCTTATTTGGGATTCCGGCCGGCGATTGTAAATGGCCAATGTGTCAATGTTGGTATTTTCGAAGATGAGATGGGCCGTGCACTACCTTCAAATTCCACTTGTCCATCGATTCGAGCAAAGGGCCAGTGACATTTATACTGCATTTTATTAGCAGTTTCATGTTTCCGAACAAGACGCGTAACACCGTCAATCTACGTTCTTGGCCCAGTTGAGGATTTGGATCGGTGTAGTCGATACGGTTGGGGATCGCACTGCTGGGCCGGGTTGTACTGCCTATGCGAGGCATCACAAGATACCATGCACGACGCCACCGGGTGTCTATATTTGCTACAGTACGTATTAGTTTTCATATTGTGCTTTAATTATTTTGCGCTTTCGACGTTATAATTTGAAGTTTCTACATTATTATTGCAATTTACTAGGTATGGGCGTATGAGCGGATCGAGAGGATCGCGCCCCAAAGAAAAGGAGTAGATTATTTGCTTGATGAGACTGCTCCATTAGCTCAATGATACGTATTTTCAGTTCAAAATAACTCAACGTTTAATTCTATTTGTTTCTTATTCATTTATTTCACTAATTCAAATGTACCCCTTTGTTTATTAAGGTGGGAATGTAGGTACACGTACGGCGACGCCCAAGGAGCAAGACTCCACCGTTTAGAGATCAATTAACAAGTCTGCGTGTTGAAGATGTAAGTACTTGTAATTTGGTATTTATATTTACTTTGAGATCAATTACCCCTTTCTTTTGGTTTCGGTTGTACCATCTAATGAAATTTTTTCGTGCGTTTCGGTGGCAACCATATGCACATGTCCTCCATAGACTCCCGATTTCGTACACAAGGCCAAGCCATTTGGACGACTAGGTGTTGGATGTTCGTTGGGCTATTAGGGAACCCCACGAGTCGGGCGAGTTGTAAGACAATTTGGATACATACAAGATGTTCCCAAGCGCCCCATGATTAAAGATAACGCAGCATTTCTTCTCGATCACGCCCACAGTATGTCTGGGTATCCTAGCAATAATTGGGAGGATCACCATTCCGCAGTACGCCGTCATTGGAATAGGAGAGAAGAGTTCGTGCTACGAGATTTGGAGGAAGGAGATCCTGGTTCCGTATATGAGGGTACTATGAATGGTTTATGGTGAACACCGTCGATTGATATCCAATCCGTAATTATGAACCTCAAGGATACGAGACTTCTTCGAGCCGCGTGAAATTATATGTGAGTTAATTGTAGATTTCTTTTATTATTTCTTATGTTTCCATTTTTTGTATTTTTTTTTTTAGAACTTTACTCTCTTAATTAACGTCCCAATTTCTTTTCAGGGTGAAGTATTGAACAACATTCGCGTGAGTACCGAGAGGTTTAGAGAAAAACGAGAAGATGATAATCTCCTAGACGAAGAACTTGACAAGCATTTGGACGATATCATCAATCAAACACATGCCGCTTTAACCTTGGCGCAAATGATGAGATGGAGGTGGATGATACCCAAATCTGGTTGATGAAGATCCATTTTTCCCTCACAACCTCCGCCGGTAAAAAGCGAAACCGTGGTCAAGAGATAAGATTGGAGGAGGAAGAAGAGAAAGGTCACAATCCCCCTGACATCGCAACAACAAACCGAGGTCAACAAAATGAGGATCAAGCACATTCCTCTCGAGGCTCGCGCATCCAGTCGAGACTCATTTTGAAGAAGCTGGTGGACCCGAGACTCGGTTTGACATTGGTGGACCCGAGACTCGCTTGACATTGGTGGACCCGAGACTCGGTTTGGTGGACAATCGCAACCACAACCGGAATCAAATTTATCACCATGGGGAGTCCCAATCTCAACCCCAAATCGAGTCTCGGTTTGGTGGACAATGCAACCACACCAAAGTTCAATACTCACATATCTTAAGAGGAGACAGGATCCGATGGGCCCAAACAAATACACTCGGATGCGCACAATAAAGGAAAAGGGAAAAAATGAGACATTTCATTATTTTGGACATTTATTGTAGTTTTTGTATTGAACTTTTTATGAAACTTGATTTATTTTGTTGTTAATTGAATGCCGTTTATTGTTTTGTTGTTATTAAATTCCTATTTTCCAATGTTTCATTGTTGTTGGTGTAGAACATGTTTAGGACTGGTGAAAATCACCCAATTTTTTTCGATTCGACAAAGACTCGGATTTGCGAAATCCGAACCCAGACTTTTCTAAAGGCTTGATTTGAAATCCGAGTCCGTGGCAACTGGGAGTCACCATTTTTCGAAAACAGAGCGATTCGATTTCGAAATCCGAGTTCGCCCGAATTTAATTTTTCAAAACATTTTTTTATAGTATCCGGAAATTAATATTTTATTCATAAAATCGGATTTATAAAATCCGAATTTAGATTAATTACACTAATTTTTGTCATTAACTTAATTTCAGATTTACGTAATACAAAGTCGGATTTTAATAATCCGAGTTTAGTTGGGTTCGGATTTCCTAAATCCGAGTTTTTCCCCTATTCGGATTTCCTAAATCCGGGGCATATAAATTTGTCCACAAAGTTTTAAAGAGCTTTACTTTTGTCTAGGTTTGTTTTTTTACATATATTTAAGGAAAAAATTCCCGTTTTTCTCTACCTATGAAGTATGAACAAATTATTATTGTAAATTAAAGACCCTAAAAGAAATAGCCACATTCCATATAAAACTAAAAAGTAAAGGGCAACTGAAGGTTTATTTGATATACTCACTTTGTCCGAAAATTATTGTTAAAATTGAGATTTCGCTATTAGTACCACTTGAACTAAAAAATAAAAGTCTAAACTGGACAATAATTTTGAGATGGAAGAAGTATATAATAATACTGTATAAATTGGTACGGCTACGTTTTGATCGAATAAATGGGAATTAGCCGTTAATGATGGTGAGGAATTAGCGAGATGAGACAAGACAATCCAATGGAGTAAAAATTTAGAGTCAAACGCTAATTTGACCCATGTTTGGCCACAGGGAAATGAGTTTTCAATTTGATTACAAGTTAAACTGAGGAAATGAGGGGCAAAAAATGGCAAAGTATGATCAAAAAAGTGATTACAAAGTCAGAAGATTCAGTTCAACGCCCTAAACAAACTGTGTTACTATTTTTTACAAATGGTTATCTTATTTTGAAAGATTAAAAGCAGCAAAATAAAGCGGAAGAATATTTTTTGGGTATGCCTGATGGAATGGCACTAATCATATTCATTTCAGACCTATGTGAACGAGGAAGAATGAAACTAATGTATATATACTTGAAGAAAAATTAAAAAAAAAACCTCGAATTTTTATTTTTTTTAAAAAAAAAAAACAAGCAAACAAACAAACGCAATTAAAAAGCAACGCCAAGCTTTTCTTTTTCCATCTGGATTTCTACGTGCTGCCACGTGTCTTCATCGTCTGGTCCATCATCAGATCGATGGTTAGATTAGTCCCAGGCGTGAAATCAGCATATGCTAATATTCGTATGTTAGTAGAGAGATTAGTAGTACTGACACTATGTTCTTCACCACCTTAAAAGCTTCGTCTCATCATAATAAAAAGCTTTAAAGCCTCATAAAGCAACAATTTTTTTTTTTTAAAAAAAAATCAGAATATAGGGTCAGGGATCTACAAAAATGCACTGGCTTAACTAACTTATTTAGTTAATCATTTAATTTAAAGGTGATAAATATTTTTTGTTGAATTTAATTAAGTTATAAAAAAGACTATTGGAAACCAATGCAAGTATATTAAATCTTTGTTGTTTTTTTTTTTAAAAAAAATGTTCAACTTGTTTAATATTCTCTTTATAAATACATAAACCAGAAAACGAAAAGAGGTTAAATATAGTTTTCAACATTTTTCTCAAAGTGAAACAAAATGGCAATTTATACACACTCGTCTCTGTCAGTTTACCTTTTAGTTATCTTTTATTACATTCATACAGAAACTAAAGGAAATGCATGAACTAAGTGGTCAAAAAATAAATAAAGTAAGGTGAAATCTAAAACTGGCAGTAAATTACAAACTAAACCCATCCAAATAAGGCTATTCATTAGACTGTACACCTCCACCATCCCTAAATTATTTGTCTTGTTTGTTAATATACCAAAGTAACTCATGTAGTTTTTAATTTGGATTGGGAGGAGATTTAAATTGTAGTTTAGTCTTTGATTTGAAAAAGTATTATAGTTTAGTGACCAAAATGAAGACTTTACGATAGTGCAAAGACCAAACTCAAGACTTTACAATAGTTCAATGACTAAACGCAATAAGGACTTACCATACTTCAGTGACCAAAATGAAGACTTTACAATAGTGTAATGACCAAACGCAGCATTTTTGAGTGTTCTTCTAGCTCAATTATAATTATGTGTTGAAAAGCTTTCTTATTTTATTATTGAGGAAAGGGAAAGGTTGAATAAGTTGAATCTTGGATGAGGAATATACTTGGAGAGTTAATTATATAAATAAGTATATATGATGACATTGTATGTCTCAGATCAAACATACCACAACCAGTAAAATAAGGTTCAGATTGCATCACCAGCTATCAATGTTTCAGTACCTGTTTCATTGTTTTGATGCAATTTTTTTTTTTTGTTTGATCTAGTTTCAAGTTTCTACAGTTCATATTTTATGATCTATATACTTTGAAAAAAAAAATCTAAAAGGTGAAGGTTCAGCTATTATTAGAATACCCATGTTTCCATATCATACATTGTGGTTTCACCTACTTCTTATAGATTATAAAAAAAATAATACCTCCCCAGTTATAAAATGATTTAAATTTTAGAGGTTGATAAAATATTTTTTATTTAAAATTTTTCATAATTTGGCTAATATTAATTTTTACAGTACCAAGAAAATTTTATTGTCTTGCATGGTTAATGACTTTTCTTTGTCGAGAAGAATTATCACCCTCTAAGTGAAAATTAATCGTAATGGTGGTTCTAATAAGTGTTTTGTGTAAGGTTACTCATTCTTCTCATAAAAAAATGGGATTGCCATCAACTGTCCCAAGTTGCCTTTGAGGTGTAGGCCTCCAATCTCAATCAAATTTTCCTTGTGAGTTCAATCGTTTGGAATGTTCAAGCGGTTGTTCCCACATATGCGATGGAATTCGTTGAGAATATTCACCATCAGAATGTGATTGTTATTTAGGTTTTAGTCTTTTTTATTATATGAAAAAATGAGAGAGAGACATTGCCTTGCGACTTAATCCAAAAAAACAAAATAATCAACTTGATAATGATGCATAAAATTAGTAATCACCCTCTAGTTAACGCAGCTAGTAATGGTTTAATTCTAAATGCGAAATGCAACAATAATGGAATTATGAGTGTGGATAATGTTGAACTGATTAGTGCACCACCACCATACCTCCAGAAGAAAAGACAAAACCAATTACTACTACTCCTGCTATTTTTCTTTCTTTCTTATTCTTCTTTTTCTCTTTTATTGTTTTCTACAAAAGAACAGATGATTGATTACTCAGCTATAGACAAGTGTCACACCAGGGAAAGGCCGAGCTTGCAAACAGACAAGAAAAATTATCAAGAAAGAAAACCAAAAAAAAAAAAAATCTAATATATTCATTTTCAATTGCATTGCTGAGCTGATTGATATTCATTGAAAGAGAGATGTATCACTAATCTGGGGGTTACAAATACTCCATCCGTCTCAAAATTATTATTCAGTTTGAATTTTTATTTTTAGTTCAAATTGTACTAAAATAAAATTTCAAACTGGACAATAATTTTAGAACAGAAGAGGGAGTACTTAAAATGATTATTATCTTCTTTTTGTTTTTTCCCCCCACTAAACTAAAGAAAACAACATCTTGCACGAGAAGTAGTACATTTGAACCATAAATCTCATGCACTTATGGTGATGTTTTAGGATCTTGAGGAGATGGTGCTCCAAATTTTGTAGTAAATCCTTTCACTAGTAAAATTGTACTTATATCATCAGTTTGAATAAACTCAATTTGCTCAACTCGTGGGTTCCGTCCAAATTTAATGATGTACTCTATCGTCTCAAAATTATTGTCCAATTTGAGATTTCACTTTTACTACAATTTAAACTATAAATAAAAATTTAAATTTGACAATAATTAAAGGACGGGAGGAGTAAATAAAAAAAAAAAGTCATAAAAGAATATACAGTCAGAAGAGAATGGAGCAAAAAGAAGCTAGAGGTAGTACAAACAAAATGCTTGCTTCAAAAGAAGAGCTATCAACCCAAAGAAAAATATAAAATCAATAGAGGATTATTCAAAGAATTGCCACCAACTTTGGCTACTGTCTCAAATTGCAACATTGGTAATTGCTGATGATTAATCTTAATTTAAGGTTTTATAGGTACTTTTGTGAAGAACAAGAAAAGGGGATTCATAGGAATCAGCAAAAAGAAGTAGTAGCTTTTGTGTTTTTTAAACCTTATTTGACCATCGTTAGAAACATTTTTTTTTTAAAAAAAGAGGGACTGGGTGAGAATAAAGCCTTTTTCAGAGGTAAATTTCAAATTTTAACAACTATATGTCATTATAAAGCTACAAAAAGTAACTCAGTGGTAATTTGTCGTTTTTACCTTTCTCTTTTTCAGTCCGTTTCACCTAATTTTTTTAAAACAGATATATATATATATATATATATATATATATTCTTTCACCATTTTGCTCAAGATCTCAGAAATAAATAGTAAAGATCTGATTCCTTCACCAATTCCCATTAATTCAGCAATTAAATGGTAATTAAATCGCATTCGTTTGCTATTTTTTTTTTTTTTTACGGACGCTACCTTTTTCGTCTTCTTCCTCTTTTTTTTTTTTTTAATGGAATCAAAACTTTACATAAGCTCAGTTTATGTGATGCAATTTTTTTTACCATGACTAATTTTACACTAAAAAAAAAGGAATAATAATTGAGTTGTAAGATTATGGGGATTTTGTCGCATCATATGTCTATATGAAGAAAATATCAATTACAAAGTATAACGTGATAAGAAATGATTTTATTCTGTTTTAACTTTATAACATATCATTATTGAGATTTGTTAATGCTAAAATAATAATAATATTATTATTATTTTATAGTTACTGGCACACAATGAAAGGTAATGGTAGGAGAGTGGGAACCAAATGAATATTCCTAACGAACAAGAACCCATAAACGGCGCCGTAATACACTAAGCTAAACCATTATATTAGTTTGCAATTTACATTTGCACATGGAGATGCTGCGGACCAGTTGCCTAAACATTTTCAGTTCTTTAATTATATTTTTTTCAGTCCCACTTCCATTTTTTTTAAAACAATTATTACCCCAAATTCTCCCTACTTTTTATTAACATTTTTATATTATTTTCCCTTATAAGGAAATAATATATATGAAAAAAAAAAGCAAGCTTCCCTTTGGTGACATTCGAGTTGATATAGACCGATATGAGTATAAGAAAACTTTGTGAAAAATTACTCCAAGCCAATCATATGAATTTAGAGAGATATAACCAATCCTTATTTTTACTGTTTTTGTAATTTTTTAGCCGTTTAGGAAGAAACTCACAATAGATTCTGACCAAAACACGTAATTATCAGAAAAAAAGGGGTCAGAAGTAAGTAAATCTCTTAGTTATGCCACTGTTAACAATAATAAATTTTTACATTTATTTTCACAAGTTCACTCTTTCAATAATATATATCCTGTCATCATTTGTTAAAAATTATTATTTTTTTAATTTAAAACAATCTTTAATATGTTGCCAATTTACATCAAGAAATAAGTAAATCATAACAAAAAACAAAAAAAGGAAAAAGGAAAAACAAGAGAAGAAGAAGTTACTTTCAGATTAAGACAATTGGACATGGTAATTGATATTCATGTTGTGGAATTTTTTAGGGGAGAAAAAGTCCTTTAACAAATTAAATAATAATCATTCATCTCAATTACTATTCCTTCCTTAATTAAAAGGGAATAATATTCCGAACTACCCGTTTTAAAAATATTTAATCAATTGTAATAACAACTTATATTTCGTATAAAATTGGATGGAAATTTATTTGTACATTCCTTAAAAATTCAATATAAGAAAGCAAAGGTGCCATATTTATAATGAAAAAAAAAAAAAGCAGTACACCAACAAATCAATTAATTATGATATTCCAAAATTAAAAAAGAATCTGCATTTATTTCATACGATTTGATTAATAAATGGAATATTAAAATCAGTAATCAAAGACTACCCTCCCTCGATAAATTAGAAAGAAAAAAAAAAGAAATTCAAATAAACACACTTTTGTTTGATTTACATTTTTTTTTACCAGGCAGTAAAAAATCATAATAATACTAGTAGTTATTTTTGTTTTTTTAAAAAAAAGGAGATGATAAAATGAAAAACTGACTGGCGTGGGGTTAGTTAAGTTCCCACCAGTGAGCTGTATCCACACCCAATCCGGGGAAGGAAGATGCAGAAGCACAATCCCAATTATTAATTTTTTATTTTTTATTTTCAATCCAAATATCTAATTTCTTTTTTTTAAAAAAAAAAAAATTTGTCTTAATTAATCACATAAATAAATTCCATTTCAAGAACAAGCAACTCTTTTTGTTATTTATTTTAACTTGCTCCATTTTCTACCTTTCCTTGTTTAGCTTTTTTGGCTGCTTCATATACTCTGAGGAGCACCAGTTTGATTATTTTTTTATTATAAATACTGCGAACAATTCTATATCTTTTTCTCTCCTTTCAACCTCTCCCCTTAATCCCACAAAAAAAAAAAAAAAGAGAGAGAGAGAGAGAGAAAACAATCTTAAAAAAGCTCAAAACTTTTTAGAGTTTGTTTTGTGTGTTCGAGTATGTGATTTGGGTTTGTGGTTATTGATTTGATTGAAATCAATAAGTATTGGGAGAGTGGCAGTGGAGTAAACACAACAATAAGGAATACTAATGAATCTGATTAATAGTGGTGGTAAAAACAGCATGGCTGTTGCCAGCTCTAGTGCTTCCTGGAAGTCTTCCGGTGAAGGGGCGGTTTCCGACCAGTTTCCCGCTGGTCTCCGTGTCCTTGTGGTCGATGATGATCCCACCTGCCTTAGGATCTTAGAAAAGATGCTTATTAACTGTCGTTATGAAGGTTTGTTTGTTTGTTTTTTTTTTTTTTTTCTTAGTGGTTGAATAAAATAATACTGTATTTAGTTATCTTCTGGTGTTGAAATTCAATTACTATTGATGGTTCTTCATGTTTCCGAATTTTGGGTTCCAATTTGTCCCCAGAACAAGAATAAGTCGTGTTTTGTTTTAGTTACTTCAATTAGTGAAGAATCAATCATGTTCAAATTTGCTCTGTGAGTTCTATTTGGTTTGCAATTGAATGATAATTAGGGTCTTTTACTTTGGATCTAGTCTTGTCATATAAACAAGATCTTTTCAAGTGTTTGTATTTTTTCATAAGAGGATTATGAGGTTCTTAGTTTTCTTAAGTTGCTGGATTTGTGTCCGTTTTTGGATATACAGTAAGTTACATATTCGATACTTTCTTTGTAAATCATGTTAACACTTCTTAGAAAAAGATTGATTTTTTTATGAATTCAATATGAGTTGTTTGGTTGAATTGAAATATGTGCCGGGGGTCCTTTATTGTTGATGGAGATCTCTTGTTGTTTACTAATTCTTTGAAAGGTTTTTGGAGATTTTCATAAGTTATATGGTCTGATTGATGTTCTTTAGTTTCTGGTCAATTTGGTTGAAAATTACAAGCTTTACTTGGAGATCTCTTGTTGTTTACTATGAGTGGGCTTCAGTTTACATTGGTTTGAAATGATTGAACTTTATCGTTGCAATTTGATTTCTTCTTGGTTTGGAATGAATGCTGGTGGTTCCTTTGCTTTAGATCTCTTGGTGTTACAATGTCAATTATCTGGTATAACTTGAATTGTTGTAATTTTTCCTTACATCTGTAGCTAATAACGGGGTTATATAGTACATGGTACTTTTGCTTTTGGTCTGGAATAATGCTTGGGAAGTGATTCTTTTTTTCCCTTTTGGTTTTGTTTTCGTAGTTACAAAGTGTAATAAGGCGGAGACTGCATTGAATTTGCTCAGAGAGAATACAAAAGGTTATGACATAGTCATTAGTGATGTCCACATGCCTGACATCGACGGCTTCAAACTGCTCGAACAAGTTGGGCTGGAAATGGACTTACCTGTTATCAGTAAGTCACCAGAGAACATCATAATTTTGTTGGAATTACTGTAAAGTTTCTAACTTGGTGAATTATTTTATAAATTTTTCTACTTTTGTGATTGTCAGTGATGTCGGCTGATGATAGCCAGCATGTTGTCATGAAGGGTGTGACTCATGGTGCCTGTGATTATCTGATAAAACCCGTTAGAATTGAGGCTTTGAAAAACATTTGGCAGCATGTGGTTCGAAAGAGGAAGCATGAGTGGAAAGATAAGGATTTTGAGCAATCCGGAAGCGTGGAGGATGGAGGAGGAGAAAGG
This sequence comes from Oldenlandia corymbosa var. corymbosa, assembly GCA_949775105.1. Taxonomy (NCBI): domain Eukaryota; kingdom Viridiplantae; phylum Streptophyta; class Magnoliopsida; order Gentianales; family Rubiaceae; genus Oldenlandia; species Oldenlandia corymbosa. The sequence continues at coordinate 17,658,900 of OX459126.1, read as the reverse complement.
CAAGTCAAGCCTGTCCAAGAAGATGTTGATTACTCCTCATCAGCAAATGAAGGAAACTGGAAGAACTCAAAGAAGAGAAAAGAGGAGGAAGATGAACTCGATGATACGTGTTCACTGAAGAAACCACGTGTGGTTTGGTCGGTAGAGCTCCATCAGCAATTTGTAGCAGCTGTGAATCAGCTTGGAATTGACAGTATGATATTTACTTTTCTTCTCTTGATCACTTTATGTTATGAATTAGTGATAATAAAACTATAATGGTTCTGATATTGTGCTCTTTACATCTGTTATCCTTTTTATGAAATGGATCTTTTGAATTATTCTTTATGTCCTTTTTTCGTATTGATGCAGAGGCTGTTCCCAAGAAAATACTGGAATTGATGAATGTTCCTGGGCTGACTAGAGAAAATGTTGCCAGCCATCTTCAGGTGAGGAAGATTCTTTTTCAGTTTGATATTTTTTATACCAGCTTATTTGTTTAAAAATGCATTTTGTTTGCTACAGAAACAAAAATTGCTGTAGTTGGTTACCACATGAACATTATGTAAATGAAACTCTTTTGTTTGCTACAGAAATACCGCTTATATTTAAGAAGAATCAGCGGTGCAGCACCTCATCCCAATGGGCACTCTTTTATGGGACCCCAAGATCCAAGTTTTGGGTCTATGCCTTCACTAGGTGGGCTTGATCATCTTCAAGCATATGTTTCAACAGGTCAAATCCCAGCACAGAGTCTCGCTTCAATTCAAGCACTTGGTAGACCAACCACAAGACCTCACCTCTCTATTCCTGTTACTGATCAGAGAAATCTTTTCAGTTTTGACAATACGAAACTAAGATTTGGTGAGACACAACAACAATTGAGTAATACCAATAGGCAAATAAATTTGCTTCATGGGATACCGACAAATATGGAACCCAAGCAACTGGCTAGTTTGAACCAATCTGCTCAATCATTTGGTGGTATGACGATGCAAATGCCTCATGCACTACCTGGAGGGGGACACATGCTAAGTGAAAATAAACCTGGTCTTCAAGCTTCCATTAGGCAGCAAGCTACCCTTGGCAGTGACAACGGTATTTCAGCTGCATCAGTCTTGCAACGAAACAATATTGTGATTGATAACAATGTTCAGAGAGGCATTTACTCCCCAGTTTCACAATCATCTTCAGTACCAGATTTCTCTGTAAAAAATAACATGGAAATGATTGGCGGTAATTTTGCTCACAACGGGAGTAACTCAGGAATCTCATCTGTGACAGAGGTTAACTCAAAAGTAAACGGATCAAAAGGGAGTTATCTTCAAGGCTATGACATGTTTAATGATTTGCAGCAACATAATGCAGGAGGGACACAGGATTGGGGTTTGCCAAATGCCGGTTCAACCTTTGACTCCCAAGGAAGCTTGGATGTTGTTGTTCCCCCTTCTAACTTGGCGCATCAGTCTTTCTCTTCTGAGCGGAAGGACCGAAATGCTATTGCTGGTGGAAATGATGTTGGTCAAAATAGTTTTAGTCATCAGTTTAACTCTTTTATGGTTGACAACAGTTCCCTAAGGGTTAAGACAGAACGGTTTGTTGATGCGAGCTGTCATAATAATAATCATCTGTTTCAAGAGCAGTTTGATCAGGACGAGCTGTTCAGCACTCTTATGAAACAGGTTTGTTTCCTAAATTTGTATCCTTGGCATGGGTCTTGAAACTTTAAACATTTCGATGAACTTATTGATTTATTTACTCGCCATTCATCTTCTATTGCAGCAGCAGCCAGAAAGCTTTGGTTCCATGGAAAATGAGTTTACCCTTGATTCATTTCCCCTGGATGATCTTCCTGTTTGAGGCACCACCATCTTCGGCTTCTTTAAGATCCTTCGTGAATGCTGTACATAATTTTCACATAGTTTATTTTCAGTTCCCTTTTACTTTTGACTTTGAGTCTGCTTCTTGATGTGAATAACTTGTCCGTTTCGCCTTTACCCTGAGGAGAAAGGGATTAGTTGGATGAAAGACTCAGCTGGAAGATGAAGAGAAAGAGGAGAAAATTCGAATATGACAAGTTTGCTGGCGTGTATGACTTGCAAAAATGCAATGGCATCCATGCTAAAAAATTTTGATGGGGTTTAGGATTATTTTAGTTGGTTGTAGCAAGAAGTACAAGTTTAAAGGCAGTTTGGAGTTTTTCAGATTAATTGTAGTTTAGGGGGGGAATGGATTGGATTAATTCTGGCATATTTCCAGAGATTTGCTTTCTCCGGTGGTGTTTCTTTTTCTTAATAAGGATTTACTTTTTAGATTTTGTTTAGTTTTTCAGGAATCAGATATTTTGTACAGATTTTGATCAACGCCTTTCTGTCTTGGGATTTTAGTTTTCTGCATCGTTGTTTTATGTATGCTTTTCTTGGCATTGATTCATGTTGGATATTAGAAATCACTATGTGGTTCACTATTTTAAAGTTGCAACAAAATAACAATTACAAATACACAAAAATCAACCATCCATTCGTCCTTGACAATAAAAATAAACCCAATTGCAACGCTCACTCCAGCTGGTGGCCTTTTGGCACTTCTCTTCCGAGACCAAATCCACAAAGTTTTCAATTCCGGAAACAGGAGGGGAAAAACAAAAAACAAAAAAAATTATCAAATAATAAAAATACTTGCCGATCAGCCAGAAAAGAAACCCTTAAAAATCGCATCCGAAGAGGAGGAGCTTTTGATTATTTTAAAAATCGAGACAAGAACCCATCAAAGGTTTCCCACAGAACAAAGACATAAAACTCACCGAACCAAACAAACAAACAACTGAATTCTAAAATCACTAAAGCACAGAAGAAAATGGGGACACAGATTACAAGTAAACAAAGGAAACAGGGGCTATCTGGGTTGGGAGGGCGAGGAGTTGAAGGGGTAGGGGAAGACGGCGGTGAGGAGTTGTTGTTGGAATCGGCGGTGGCAGACATTTTTGCAAAACGAGAGGCAGAATTTCAGTAACAAAAGTATATTGATAATTACATTTCCAAGTTAATTTGATACTATACCTCCGTTCTCAAAAAATAATCCACTTTGAATTTTGAGTTTTGTGAGGGAGGGGAGTATAAGCCATTGACTGAACTCGTCCGTATAGCTCTGCTTCTTGAACTCTTTTTATGGAAATGCTGATTTGTAATGTGTTTTAACCACTGGTTGGTTACAATGGAAGTCTCTGGTCGTGCCTTGCATCATATTTGGTGCAAACAGAGATCATTTCCAGAATTTTTATGCAACAAAATGTTTTTTACAGTAACTTTCGAGCATAAAAACCTTTTTTTAATGTCCAAAGAAAATTACCCCATGTTTTGCAAACATTTCGGTGTAATTAAATAACTCTACTCTAATGATTTGTTTACTAACTTTACAATTCCTTTTATCATATATTAACGCTATTAACACTGCCATCTTATTACTTTAGATTCAGCTCCCAATGGAAATCTTGTAGATGTATACACTATACACCAAATGTACTACTTACTTTCTTCAATGTTCTGCTTTGCCTCAATAATGCAAAAACTTTGAGACAAGAGGGCGGCGATCAAAACATTCCCAGGTTCGAAATTCAGAATTCTCAGTCAATTAAAAAGAAATCTACCAAAAAAAAAGGTGGGAATATACTACTGTTTCTGCACAAAAAGTTTTAACCTTTTAAACAAAAAAGATTACAACCTAATCCTATTTAACAGCAAAACGGTATTCTTCAAGTATCCCATGAAATCTTCACCCGATCGCTCACTGGTTAGATTTACCCGAATAAAAGAATAAACGAATGATCAGCAGCACAGTAATCACATTTGCACGCACCATTGAGATCAAGGGCTATTGCTGCATCATCAGCATGAAAGCTGCAAAGGCGAGAATGAGAGAGATTAATGCTGAAGACCCTAATTTGTTGGAGTTGTTGCTTGGAAGTATTTTGGGAAGGGCACATTCCTCTCCATTGAAGTAAACTTTGGTAGGGAATCCATCACCACCAGGAATGTCAACTACAGGGATGTTCTTCTTCGTGAATGAAATAACCGACTGTTGCTTCCCAGGAACCCTGTAATCTTTCTGAGGGTTTGCTCCATCTACTTCACCTACCAGATAGTTCAAGCCTTCCAATCCCTGCATAATAATAGTGTTGTTGTTTACACCTCCCAAGGTACTTCCATTGAAAGAGTAGACCTTTTCAAATCCAGCACCAGCTTTGGGCAATTCCACAGCCGCGAACCAGTCAGCAAACGCAAAGTCATCCCAATTGAAGAGAGTAATCCTGGCAGACCATCCTCCTCTGTAATCAGAAACTAAGTGCCAGTTGATGCTAACGCCACAGTTATCCGGGCAGGGCATCGGGTTTGGTAGTGGGAAATGATGCAGACTAGCCCAAGCTGTGGCCAGCTGTGTCCTGTTCTCGAAGGGGATAAGCTGCGCTTGAGATGGCAAAAGGAGTGCAGATCGATTGGCACTGCAAGTACGAGAAGTGCTAGAAGGGCAGCCACACGCACATGTGGGGCATGGAATGATGGACTCATTGTAGTAAGCAGAGAATGAAACACAGCATCTTGGGCTAGCTCCTTTTGGTTGTGTGATGTTACAAACCACTTGCCAACTTGCAACAGCTGTTGTATTCGGGAGCATACCACTTGGGTCAGGAAATTCGCTGGGACTTACACGAACAGGAGGTCCACACTTATAGTCAGGATTAAGAGTACCATTAATCTGCCAATTCACTGGAGGATTGAGCTGGGAGCGATTAAGATCCGGCGGCATCTTGAAAACATTAATCTGAAAAGCTGAAACCGACTTGCTCGGATCCATCGAAGGGGGCAAAATTGTCCCATTTCTGCAGCAATTAGGTATCATTCCAACACTCGTATCGTTTGTTTTGGCCAGAGGCAAATCGACAATGGTTGGCCTTCTCTCACAATTCAATGCATTTGAAAAATCCAAGGCCTGGTAATATTGACCCTGCTTACCAAAGACGCAGTCGGTCGTACCCACAGCTGAAGGATAAGCACCTTTCATGGCATAGATAAATTCATCCCTCATCCAATCCCAGCTAAGTTTCCAGTTATCCAGACGCCCAAGGGGGTTATGATTCGCGATCGTAACCTCTGCCCAGTAATTACTCTCATATGTTCTGATCACATCGTACATGATCGTTAGATCACCATTTTGACGTGGTAAAAACTCTTCATCCAACGTTGTATTAGCCACAAAGTTAGGATCTTGTGTGCAACACACTTCCATCACATTCTTTCCTGAAAAACAGAGGCAAGATATATTTTTCAAGTAAGCAGATTTTCCGAGTGAGTTAGATGAGAACAATAAAACCAAATGCTGAGCCCTAAATCCATTACATCAGATTGGCTATTCCCAGCCACAGCCGCTAAATAAAATTGTAATGTAACATACAGAGGGAAAGAAAAAGCACACTTCTGATTCCCAATTATAACCTAACAACAACACACAAAATGATTTCAAGAGTTTAATGAATTGGCGCTAACAATCATGAGCACACTGAAGAAGAAAGTATAGATGATGTAATCTAGTGCAAACACACACCCTCTGGTGAGCAAAGTTAGACTAATGAAATAATTCGGGGAGCAAATTATAACAATGGTAAATATCAACTAAATTATTCAATTTGGAAAACATGATTGTGTGATTATGAAGAAGAATATGCTTTTTAAGTTGCCCAACATCATAAACAATATAAGGCCTAAGTTCTTCGTTTCTTCAAATCATTCCATCCCATCTTAAAGACACAAAAATCTCTTACCAAACAAAAACAATATATTGAAACAAATAAGTTACAACCAAAAAATTTAGGTATATAGCCAAGGCAGTCAAACTTTTATAAATTTCTATATGAAGGACCTACAACAAAATCGCCCAGAAATAACAGCCAAAAAACACGGGAAAAAATTGCCATCCTTTTTTGAACGCTAAAGGCACTAAAATTCCGCAAACAATCCAAAAGTCTCCACTCATCCCGCTTACAAGCATCATCCCCTACATTTAAGCTAGTGAGACACAGAAATATCTGTAGAAAATAGTACATTTCAAAATCAAATCTCGAAATCATTCAGCTACTGATTTAGACTTGTGTTACGCACGAAGCAACAATAAACATATTCATACAAAACGTAAATCAAATCTACTTCCGGAAAAAAAAAAAGGCATTAAGGAAAAAAGATCAAACCTTGCATAGATGGTTTGGGACAGACCCAGCCATCATTGACCAGAGAGATATTACTCGGCATAGGAACATTCGGAGGCCCGACGCCGAATAGGGTTCCGATCAATTGAACCTGAACACCCATCTGGTTGAGATCAGCGGCTGTCTCAACAGCAGTCTTTAGATCCGAATTCGGAAACCCGGCAAAAACAGTCCCATTTCCAACCGGGACCGGGAACGCGCCCCCATCAGCCAGCACAGCGTTTGAAGCAGACACCAAAAGCTCATCGTGCTGAAAACCAACGAAAACCCGCCAGGACTTGAGCTCTTCCAGCCCGTTGTTCATCACCGAAAGCATTGATTCGAACCGGTACGGTTGTCGGGCCGGGTTGGATTTCAACAGAGGCACGATCTTCTGATTTGATGTGACTGTGTAAGTCAAATACACTCCGTTACAGGCATCGGAAGACGGTGACGGCGCCGCCGGCTGCGGCGGTTGGGCTCCACTTTGAGAGAAAACAAGAGAGAGAACTAGCAGCAGTAGTGCGGAGTTCATGGGTGCTACGATTTCCATAAAACCAAAAAAGATAATACTTTTCTGGTTTGAAGGAGTAAATGAATGAATCAATGAATGCAAGGTTTGAATTCAAAATGTGTTCAATAAAAGAAGGGGGGAAGATGATAAAGAGAAGCAGCAAATGGGCTTAAAAGAAGGAACAAACTATAATAATTCACACACGACAAGTCGGCGCACACATTCTTTGTTTGTTAATGATGGTTCATATAGTTCACTGTGTGTGTGCGTGTTTTTATATTTCCCTTTTTTTAAACAAAAAATTTGGGAAGAGATTTTTGAATTTGAACCAGCCAGGAAGAAGAACCGAAGAAGGAAAAGGAGTGGGGAGACGCGGTTTTATGTGTTAAAATGATGGAAAAACGAAGTACGCCAGCTTAGGAGAAGCTGTATGTAATAAGAATGTTTAGGAGTTCTATTTACTGATTGGTGTCTCAAGTTTTTGTAATTTTCTTAAATGGCCACTGAATTTTTGACATATTGTTGTGAAAATATATGAACTCTATGATTTTGGAACAAGGTAACAGAATGTTTGTTTTATAAATATTGAAGTATGGATGCATATGAAATATTGTAGCATTAACTGTTGTTTGTTCATTTACGTATGCTGTTGTTATTGTATGGTGGTGCATTTGTTAGTGCATCCCTTACGTTTTTTGGTTTCTAAAAATTGAGACCTTTGTAGCTCATGATCTACAAGAGAAATTTTCAAATTTTTAAGTTGTGGGCAATCTTTGAAGACGACGAAACTTGATGGAGATCAATTGATTGATAAAATACCTGAATAGTGTTGTATTGTATAAGTGTATGGTCAAAATAAGGATGAAGGGGTTTTTTTTTATTACATTTATTTGTTTTCCTTCCTTTTTCTATTTTCCTTTTTTTCCCAATATTCAGTGCATTTAAGTAATTTATTATTAAAAAAAAGAATGAAACATGGTGGCGCATGCATTAAACTTATGTTTACTTAAAAAAATTTAATGGTTTTTAATTATTTCTTACTATTGATAAAATTGTTATATAATGAAATTTAAACAATACATATTTAAAAACTAATTTACGTAGAAGATATAGATGATTTGATTCTTGTTATTTCAAGATATCATAATGGGTATCGCAGACTAGTTTGATCTCCAATTTAACAATTGGGATGCAAGCATGCCTTAGAGCACACACATTGGAAAGATCCCCAAGGAAATGGAAAGATGGGATGCGAACATTGATGAAAGTCTATGGGGTAGTTAGAAAATATGTTAAAGTGGAGGGGTAATGCTTGTGAATGGAAGGAGAGCGTGTTTTTTGAGTATACAAAAATGTTTGATTAGTCATTGTTCATAGGAAGCGTGGCGTCTCAAAGCTGGCAACTTTTATAAATTATTATTAATGGATACAATAATGGATAATCTTTTTTTGGCCTCATTGAAGTGACCATAATAATGTAGCAGTACTTACTGCAGTAATAGTAATAACCGAGTAAAGAAAGATCTTTCTTCATTTAATTTCTATATTAATCTTTCCTGAAAACACACCGCATTTTGAGATCACACTAATAAACGGAAAAAAAAAAGAAGAAGAATTCATTTGGACTTTTGGGGAGTTAGTAGTATCCGATTCCGACCGTTGGTTTTGTGGGGCAAAAGAAGCCTTTTTTTGTCTCCGAATGTTATTTTTGTTCAAAAATCAAAACTCAGCCTTTCAAACGGGTTTGGGAGTGGTGGATTTTACGAGGCTGAAAGCCAAAGCTGCTTTTTTTTTTTGGTTGACAAATGTGGAAAATAAACTGGAAATGGGGATGTAAAAGATTTGGTGGCGGAAGTTTTACCATTTGATTAGAGTTCCGTTAACTAATGGATTCAATCGAGTAGTGTTTGCACTAAGATATTCATTTTGGTATTGATAATTGGAGTTTGCAATGATAATGAATTTAAACGTCAAAGGGTATATAAAATTGTGATGGATGATGATGATTGGTAAACTAGTGATGAAATATATATATATATACAAACAATTATTATACATATACTGCATGATAGAAGAAGATTGGGTGGGTGGGGTGACATGCTGCGTGATTGCCTCTCCAACTCTACGTGGGCGCCGACTACTAAACACACAAAAAAAAACCATTCTTTGGTCATCATAAGTAGTGTATTTTGCCACTCAGAATTTAGCTCCTTCCCCAACTCATTGCGCCATCTACTTTTATGCTTTCATTGTCACTTCATTTGGATCAATTTGTATTCGCTCCTCTCTCGTTTTTAACAAATTCACCTCCACTTTTCTTTTCACTATCACATTTGCGTTCCCCCCTCGCTATTATGTACTACTTCCGTCCCAAAAAAATAATCCACGTAGAATTTACAAATTTGTACTAGAAATAGTACAAAACTCAAAACTCAATGTGAACTATATTTTTTTTTTTTTGGAACGGAGGTAGTAGTTATCTCCATGCAAGCATGCCAATGACTTTTATGGGAAAGAATGGATGAGCCTAACCACATAACTGCGAATTATTCAAATTTCTTTAAATAAACAACATACCAGAGTTGTAGTTTTGCTCTTCACCACATTAAAACAAACACAGAAAAGAGTTCAGGTCTTACTTTTCCTAGTCACCTGATAGAATCTCGTTTGAATTTTCCTCACTGAAATGAATACAATTGGGCTTGTTCTTATTGGGCTGTTCTAATTCACCATCTTTTATCTAATATCCATCAGAACTTGCCCAAAATAAAAGCAGATCAACAGCCCGTCCATACTCCACATCAAAGGCACATTCAGCAGTCTCTCTCTCTCTCTCTCTCTCTAATTTTATTGTTTAAAAAAAAAAAATTATTCCATCTATTCCAAAATAAATGTCATGAGATAATTTGCATACAATTGAAAAATAAATACTTAAATAGGATTGGTAAGTTAGTATAATATGTTCAGTTATTAAAGTAAATACTTACCAATAATACAAATTTTTTGTAGGGTAATTTTGAAGTTTTTGGACAAAAAGTATATTAGAATCAGAAAACAACATTTATTGTGGAATAGATAGAGTAGTAGTTAAGAACAGTTAGAGTGTGTTAATTAGTTACATAAATTAAGTTGTTCTGTACCAATATCACTTCCAAAAGCTTTTCAAAGTAATCCGATTTCTTCGTTAGAACAACACATAAATGAGTTTGTAGCTACAAATTTCTTCTGTGATTTGTCCCAAAATAGAGTAATTTTTTGTTTTACTATTTTAATTCAATAAACAAGAATATTATCATCCTCAAAACACAAAGGATATATAGATTTACAACAACGTTAAAAACCGTAGTCATCTTTGAGCAAAGGAACTTGTGTTAAGGTTGTTCGTAAATTTTTTAGTAAATCTCAGTTTTTATATACTCCCTCTGTCCCAAAATTATTGTCCAGTTTGAGATTTCACTTTTAGTTCGATTTCTACTAAAAATAAAAACTCAAATTGAACAATAATTTTGGAACGGAGGGAGTATATTTTTTTATACACATATAAAACGGTGGAACAATAACAAAGTAGAGTGGACCGACCCCCTAATAACCCCCATTCAATTGGGATTTGTGAACGGAATTGGATAAAAAACATTTTTCATAATTTTGATTCCGTCAATTAACGTAGTAGTAGTATCATTAGCTCAATGTAGTAGTATTAATTAGACCGCCGTTCCAGCCTGGAAAGTTTTGTGCAATGCATTCTTCCCATTCGGCTCCTACACTACCAATTATGTTTGATTCATTTTCCGCTCAATCTGAGTAGGTTCGTGGAGCAAATATTTGTAGTTATGATTATTTTTCTAACGATTAATATAACATATATAAATTCTCTCGGTGCCAAAATAATTGTTTTGCGTATTATACTTATGAAAACAAATAAATAAAACTAAAACGAATAAAATACTTGTTTTGGGACAAAAGTGAATGTCGAGGACGCAAAGTATCAATAGATAACATGTTGTCAAATGAAAGGCCATTTTGACATGGAATTATTAGGTTAGGGGGGAAAAAGTGACTTAAGTCTGGATAGCACAAGAGAAAGCAAGGGAGGTGTGTGTGTGTGTGTGTGTGTTTTCAACTTTAAACTTTACGAATTTCTCTAAAGTTAATGATGGTCAAGCTTGACTATGAAACTGTTATAGTTCCCTAAATGGACCAATTTTGCCAACTGGTTTCGTCTAATTGTTCTAATTTTGTCTTTAAGCTAATCTATTTTTGTAATTTAGCGCCGCAGTTATTTTGATGTAGCCCTTGATTTTTAAAATCAATTTGCCCATTGATGATTGCATTTCATCAGTTGAATAACTCGTACGATTAAGCTTACTAGAATGATGATACCCTAATGGATTCTTAATATAGGGACCGTTGTTAATTAAGATCTCATATTTTGCCAACATTAACCCGATTACTCGTATGGAATAATAAGTTAAAAAGTTTCTAGTTAAAAAATCGTGTAATTGATTGATTTATGATGTAAAACATACATTATCTATCACAATATGAACCTACTCAATTTGTACGATCGATCGCCACATAAAACCTTCACCTAATAGTATTTGAGGTCTTCCGAGTCTGGTAGAACCTCTTTACTCTCGAATCTTTGGTGTTTACTAGTAAGAAAGCGAGGTAGTAAAAAGCTTGAATTGATGAATCCAGCCGCTTCCTACTAGATACTGGGGGTGGTGAAAGTGTACATGTCCTCAATCATTTCATCAGTAGTATACTCTTCTAAAATTGCCACTCAAGTTTGACAAAATGGCCAAAACACCTTTGGTGTCAAAAAGGTTCACAAAGTAAGAAACGAAGTGTAAAACGTGTCGGTGTATGTCTTTTCTCTTTTCCTTTTTTTTTTTTTCACTCCCTCCCTCCATTTTTAACTAACTTTTTAACCAATTTATAAGTCCCTTTTTCCTCAGCTCTTTTGATCAATCCACACACACACTCACACAGTGTATTTGTATTATAATTGTTCCGTCCAGTGGTGTTCTGGTAGCACAGTTGAGTTGAGCTCATCATCCAGTACCTACGCTCCACACTCACTGCTCATTCATTCATTTCATCCATTTATAGCTTTTGATTTCATTAAAAAGGTGTCACCCCTCCCCACCATTAATTCATCATCATTCATTCATTCATTCATTTCCTCCCAATTCTACTGTCTCTCACCCCTACACACATTCACACAGTACTCCCTCCCTTCCTTCCACTTTTCTAAAATTACTTCCACTTCTCCAAAAATTTGTCATACCTTTTTTCTTACAATTCTCTGCCCATCCGTCCTCCCCTGACTTCATCAAAAACACTAAAAATTTGGTTGGTTTTGCCAAGTGTCAAGAAATGAGCAGCAGTGTACAAAAAAGAGGAGTCTTGCAAAAACTCACAATTTTCTGCATTTCCTTGGTGATGATGGTGGCATTTGCAACACCAACTAGTAGAACTAGTAGTAACTCTTCTTCAACGAGTTTGTGGGTTGGATCAAAATATGAAATTGAGTGTACAATGTGTGGAGCTTGTGACAATCCTTGTTCCTACCCATCTCCACCGCCTCCTTCTCCTCCGCCACCTTCTCCGCCTCCCCCTTCCTCAAGCTCCTCTAACTGCCCGCCACCACCTAGCTCCGGCAACTATTACTACTCGCCGCCTCCTCCAAGCCAGCAAAGCTACTACGCTCCGCCTAACAACGGTGGCGGAGTCATCGGGAGCTATTATCCACCGCCCTCTAACGCTTACCCGACAGGGCCGGCACCACCGCCTCCCAATCCAATTGTCCCTTATTTCCCCTTCTTTTACCACACTCCACCACCCCATGCTCAGTCATCTTCTTCCGTTTCTCTCCTGAAATTCAGGGATTCCACAAATTTCTTTATCACCATTTTATTATCCATCATTTTTATTTTTTTCAAGTGAGGGGGGAAAAGAAAATGTTGGATAAATTTTTTTTTTTCCCCCACTTCTTTGATCTTCTTTTTGGAGGACACAAAAAAAAAAAATTATTATGGAATAATTTCTTTTTTATGTCAGATTCACAGATCTACAACCACCACCAGCCCACCACCTAGCTGAGCTGAGCTGACAGAAAAAGAGAAGGTTCTGATCTTCCCGAAATTCTTGATGCATGAGAGATGATCACTTAACTGCTTCATTCAGCCTGTGGAATAATCTGTAAATTTTTTTGACAAATTTTCCTCTATTTTTTTTTTTTTTCCATTTTGCCTTTAAGAAGTTGATAGATTAATGTTATATAGATGTAACAAAAGCTACTCAATTTTTCTCATGATGTTAATTTACAATTCTACTTTCAGATTTCCCTCTTTTTTTTCTTTTTTTTTCCCAATAGTTTTACCTTTTGGTCGACTCTAGTTCTTAAGTCTGAACACATACAGTACAATTTCATCAACTTGTTTACCATCAATTATGATGTATGGTATTGGTATCTATTAGATTAGGGTGCAATGTATTATTGTCAGGATAATGGGGATCATAATTGGTATACTACAATTTAAAGGCTCCCAGTGGTGTTGACAGCACTTACACATAACACCATATGTTAGTAGTATGTATAACTTTCTAAAAGTCCTTTACTTTTTGATATTATTGTTGCTATGAAGAATTTAAAAAAAAAATGATAAAAACGACAAGCTTTTACACCTTTTATTCTTCCCAGCTTACATTCTGACAATATATATATATATGATACGGTGTACATCTAATGAATTAACGAGTAATTAAGAACGTTAATTAGTTGTAGAACTCTTGTACTAGCTACATCATAGAATTGTTCAAAAATATATAATAAATTGATTTTTAGGTTTCACACTAAGAAATTTATTTATATTTGAGTATTTGGAAAAGTGAGGAGGCCAAAGGCACATGCTGGGATTGCCCAACCAAGATCATATATATTTCCAGTTGAGAAAGAAGAATCTTGAAAAGGTGGGCATTCTTTGTGGACGTGGAATGCGAATTTCATCTTCACGGCCGGCCGGGTCCCCCGAAATTTTGGTCACGAAATCTCGCTTTCTTGTCGGCCTCCTGAGAATTACGACATCTATTAACTCATTTATGTGTATTACTTACTGCAACATTAGTCCTCAAAAAGAAACAAACAAAAGAAGAGAGTAGCTGGTTGAGAGTTCCAAATTAACTAAATGACACTAACTAATCAGTTATGTTTGAAACTGAACAACATTTGCGAAAGTGAATAGACACACGAATTAACCCTTGTTTGGATTTTAAAGGTTAACTGATCCATTTAAGCGGGTTGAAATGAATTCAGGGTGCGACAAAATGAATCGAACTCATGTATGGGAGTTTGAGTTTAAGATGATGATTTATTTTCACCTTGAGGAACAAATCACATTGGCATTGGGGGTTGTATAACTTTATTTTCACAAAATACATAGCTCTAAATATTACAGACATATACTCGCTCTGTCTCAAAATTATTTTTCCGTATGAGCTTTGATCAATTTTTGTTTAATTTATTTTAAATAAAAATACAAACCGAATAATAATTTCAATATGAGGTGAGCACTAAAAGTGGATGTAATAAAAATGTCAACTCATCCCTATTTTAACAGTTTTTTTACTAGTACTAAAAACAGCTCCTCACTGCAAATGTTGTTCCTTCGTAGAAAAATAATGTTTAATTTTTATTTTTGTTTTCTAATAAGAAGAAAAACAATAGGAAAATACATGGATGGGAGCTGAGGTTTTAAAAGGAGGACGGGGCTTTTGTAGAGATGAGCTGGATTGCATGTAATGCTGTCTCGTGGGCCCAACGTAACGCACAAAAGTCCAGTCCAAAAAGGAAAGCCTAGTTGTGAACCCCCTGCTCTCTTTCATATTTTATTTTGTAGCCGTAATCAAATTTAACTAGTCCTCCTTCAATTCTATCTAATACAGTTCAGAACAAGGATATCAACTAGATTTTAATTTTTTTTAAAGAAAATAATAAAAAAAATTCCTTTGATAGAACTTTTTACATCAAAACAAGGTAATCATTTTGAAACGGAGGAAATGTATTATTTTTAATAACATGTTCACATGTGTATTGAAAAACTAAATTAACATGTTGCAATTAGATATTGTAACAAAATGTAATTTATATAGAAACACGGGGGAAAAGATAAAATAAGATAATGGAGCATGAAACACATGTTACAAATTTGAATGGAATAGTAGTGCAGTGAATGGAATTCATGAAGAAACGAGACATCCGTGTGCGTGACTGCCTAACAGATAAGAAAAAAGATAATGTGTGAAATGGTGATCATCTCTCTCAGAGAGGGGAGGAATTCAGGATGATATGGATGGGATGATGGCATTTACAGAATAAAAGAAGATGGAATGGAGCAGTACGTATGGGGACTATTATACATGTGTTGTCGTCTCCAATATTTCTCCTTCCAATCCTCCCCTTTTTTTTATTCTTCCTGTTCATATCCTCCTCATTCTGCTGTATGAACAAAAGTGCATCCTCAACTTGTACTCTGAAACGTACCAAAAACTATGCCCCAAAGTTGCCTAACTTGGTTTCTCAAAACAAATAAATGGGTCAGTTTTTGCTTCTTCCTTCTTTTCCTTCCACTACAAAAAAAAAAAAAACTTGTGATTATGTATGTGGTAAAAATCGTGGTTAATTAGTTACGAAATACTCACTATTTAACCACAAAACGTTGACCAAAACTCAATTTTCCTGAAATTATGAATTAGCTACGACATTAACCACGGATTAATCACCGCGAATATAGACATGACTATTTTATGGTTAAATTCTTCCCCTCATTGTATTTACCATTTCTTACACAACATTATACATTATGTGATACTACTACACATTATTCATGTCACCACTTGTACCCCTGTTAACTAATGTCGGACTCACATCGTATAAGGTTGGAGACAGATATTCAGTAACGCAAGGTAAAAGAATTGCATCCTATTTATATCACGCTATAAAGATTAGAGCGAGAACTTAAATTTGATTATGGAATAGTATTTTATTTCCTTATTAAAAGCTTTAGTTTACAAACTAGATGTTAAACCCGCACGATGCGCGGGGTTTATTTGTATACATTTTTTAAAAAATCATAAGAAATATAAAAGGTGTAGAATATATTTGAAGTTTATATTAATATATATTATATATAAAGATAAAATATTACGATATGAAATGCAAGTATTGAGTTAATAGAAACATAAACCTTTATTCATCCTTGTAATCATCACCTCCAACTTGCTTGTTTTCTAATTTTTTCACACATCTGCATAATTGCATTAAAAGAAAAATGATCCAAGCATGTTAAGGTATAAATAATTACAAAAAAGAATTATAGCTTTCTTCTTCATAAGAATACACATGCAGTCACGATTTTGAGTGAAATACAAATAACCGATTGAGTCTTGTATAAGTAGTATATGGGATATGAACGCTCAAGTGTATTTGGTTTAGATGAGATTTCTTTTTTAAATTTAAGTGTGATAAGTAATAACATTCCAAATTCAAATTTGATAACGTAATTCATGGAACCAGATAGAGAGGAATCATAATTAAGTTATTTATGGTCGTTATATACAATCATCTTTATTAGTTTTGAGTGTGTAGTTAGGAAAATAGAGTATTTTTAGGGATTGATAAAAATAAAAAAAAATCACTATGGCATATTAATTAATTTTATCATTTCCTTAATTTGTTAGGAATAATTTACGGATGACAATAAACTTTTAAATTTTAAATTAATGCAGAAATTTGGTACCGGCTTAGTTTTTCCTCTTTTTAATTACTTTATAATTTGAGGACTCATTTCTAATTTTATTAAGTTTTTTTAGAAGAGGTTTATAAAATGACAGATAGAATTTGCAATTAAAGAATTACTGATGATTTTGCATTAATTATTTTTGAATTTCAAAAAATCATTAATATTTTTTATGATCAAATCAATATGTAATGGCATTATTTAAGTTAATTAGAGAATCTTTTCAAATCAATCAGATTTAATGTTAAATCAAATAAATGTTTACCTTTTTTATATGACATTTAATGAAAAAAGCCATTAATGTTGATTTTTAAAAAAAGTTTCCGTTTTCTTTTTCATTTCACCAAATATAAAATAGAAAGTTTACCACACAATTAATTGATATACTTGAATTGCGAATTGATAACAATTGTTTAACTGAGAATTTAAAGAACTATTAGTGTAATTGTTGTAAATATTTTTTATGTCAACTTATAGAAAAATGACACATAGGATTTTGTCAACGTGAGAAGAAATTTGATTTCTCTCTCTGGTTTCTCTCTTAGTATAATATATATATATATAGATATATATATATATACACTATAGATTCTCCATTCTCCAAGTAGTATTACTCGCATACGTAAATATGGGATTCACGGGTATGAAACCGGAAAGAAAGTACATAAACAATTTCATAGGGCCATGTGGTGGACAGTGAACACTGGGCCTCACAGTGTTTTGCTGCTTTGTTTTGGATTCCAATTATAGCCGTCTTTAGTCCACCCACCTAACAACGGTTGCACTGGACATAATCTACATCAAAATCAAACTTCTCGGTCTGCTCTCTCAGCCTCCTCCTGATTGTGCTCCTAACTGTCACAGCACTAGCGGTATTCATTGTGTATGCACCACCAGCTTTGAGCTTGCCACCATCCTTGCAGTCCCAACAGCCTTCCCCTTCACAGCATATATACTTTCCACAAAAAGTCGCACAAATATTTGTTGTGCCGGGAAACCTCCATCTTCTTAATTTGCTATCTCAAACTAGCACCATAACGGGTACCATCTTCGTCAGTTTGAGCGGGCGGCTCCGATGATTCCCCGGATGCTATTCTCAGAGAGAACAAGGGGTGGCGTTGGAGACGACGAGAGAGGTTTGTATTTCGATAATTACGTTGATGGGATATCACGATTCAAGCAGATGTGTTGGTCCAAGTAAGATCAAGATAATGGCCACTTATTAACTTCACATGTGTGATTGGATTGAACCCCACCCCGCCCCTGTTTAGCTCTATGTCAAGAGATCTTAATGGCTCAATTTATCCATTCATGATGATAATATTTGCACCCGAGTGGGGGCTTTGTTCCTAATTAAAAACGAGTGACACTTCCTTTGTTTAAAGACTTGATCTCTTCTCTTGTTACAGTGGTTTTAATCTCTCACATAGTAACAGTAATTAACATATTGTACCGTGAGAAGCAAATTTCTCTGTGTTTCGCTGCTCACCTTCTTGCAAGCTCAAAGGTGTAAGTAAACCTTTAACCTGTTGATTTCTTTGTGTATTCAATATTCATCAATGTACCCCAAAATTCCAAACAAACCAAAAAAGTACTTCACTTCTTAATTGTGACCAAGTTTTTTGTTACTCCCCATTCCATCCAAAAAGAAGAAGTGTCTTATTTCTTAAACTATATAAGTAATAATTCAACCAATAAGACTATCATATTTTGGGTCTAAGGTGAGTATGTTTAATCATATGTAAACCTCCTTGTCATTTACTACTATGGACTTGTTCATTTACTAATAAGGAAACACAAATAAAAGCGCCGCAAACCAACCTGTAATAGTGAAATGAAAATGATGTAAGAGAACCACCCACCAACCCGTTAATCATCACCATTTATTTAGTCATCTCACTTCCCGCATATACTAATACCATTACTTGGCATCATTTTCCACTCCTAAAACTCTATTTGGGTAATTGGGTTTGGTGGACATGTTTTCCTAATTGAATCCTTTCTGGTCAAGAAAGATGGACTCAAATTATGGGGGAAAACATCAACACAAAGGATAAAAGAGAAAAAGGATATCAATTTGTACAACCTTTGACACAACCACCAAAGATCCCATGATTAAAAACCCAACAAATCCTTCCAAAACTCTTAGATAAATCCACCAATCCTCGCTACTTTTCTATAACGATAAGTCAATTTCTCAAATTCTAAGTGGTCGCTCTTTTCCTACAACATATATGGGAAATGAAATCACTACAATTACGTAATTAATTTGATCTCTCAAACTTGGATTGAGTTTAGCCTCGCGTTCTAATTTAAATTAGGCGTTTCGGTTTCTCTAAGCAAATTGAAAGTTGAAACCATATCATTTGACTAGTAATGGTCAAAACTTAGTATGAAGTAAACTATTTGATGATTAAAGAAAGCAACTTTAACGTTGTACAATCATCGTATTCATGTAACCACAACCTATGATGGATCAAGAATGGCAAGAAACAAAGAGCAAAGGGAGGAAAAAGAAATAACTCAGTCTTCAATGTTCTGCAGATTACATCTCATAGCATCACAAATTGTGACCGAATTATACACTCTCTCAATCAGCCACGTTTTTTTGCTGATCAGTTTACATCTTAGTACTACCCCAGGCGGCTACTAATCATCATCACTAACAAAAGCTCTACTAAAATAATAATAATCATCACTACTAATAACCGTTACACCCAAAAATTTGTACTACAAAACAAACAAACTAGTTGAGATGATTTCTGATGGAATTGAAAATTATGCATAAACTGAGCCACAAGACAAAGCCATCAATAAAAAAGCAGCTTGTTCAACTTCACCCAACTTCCTCCTCTGGTGAGTGTTTGATCTGGGTCTCTGCAACGCAAAATCCCTCCCAAAAGACATCAACTTCTTCTTCAGTGAATACTCGGCACCAATACCAATCTTGCTGGATGAACTGCTATTTGATGGGCTATTCTCATTGTTGTGGATATTACTACTACTAATGCTATTATTACTGTTATTGTTGATGGTGGTACTACTTTTACTGCTGCTGCTGGTACTACTGGAGCTAATGGGGGATGATTTCTTTGTCTTCTTTTCTTCTTTGTTTAATCCCAAAAGTGCCCTTCTCTTTTTCCTGCTCCTGATCCCACATGCATTACACAATGACTGCAACAACATGACAAAAACACCACCCCAACCAAACGTTAATTATTTTATTTTTGAGTAATTAAATTCAAATTTGAAATTGAAAAATAAAAGATTATTCATTGTTATTTTAATTTATTTTTTGTTACCTTGGGGCCAGCTGGACCACCTCTCCACAGGGGAGTTTTTGAGGTGCCACAATCAACACAGGTCTTGATATGTGTGCCACCACTCCCATTTTCTCTCTCCGGTGTTGGGTTTTGGCTACTCATCTCTTCAGATTCTGATACCTGATTCAAACCAAAATTTATTCCAGAAATCAATCAATCAGACCCAAGAAGGCATACACAAAGATCAAATCATGATCTTGATCATCATAGCAACTGATCATCGTCATTGATGATCAACAAACAAACAAACAAACAAATAAACGACCTGATCACGAACAATCTACTTACTTTTTCACTCAGATCCACCATTTTGACTGACGGATTAACTTCAAAGATCCGACACGAGCCCAAGATGAGAATTTTCCCCCAATCAATCCACACAAAACCACCAAAATAAACTAGATACCGTTGGAAACTCGAGATCACCCTCTAAAACAAACCAAAAACCAAGGTCTAAAACACCTGATCACTCAATCAAACAAGCCTTAACTACAAGAGGGGTACCAAAACTCTCTAAAGAAGCTGGACTTATAAAAGAACCGGAACAGAGGAAGCAAAACAGAACTGGCTCAACAAATGGGAGGAAGAATTAAACAAGTCTATATAAAGGGGAGGGAAAAGGGAGGGAAAATGAAAAATTTTCAGAACCCAAAAAATGGTGGGTTTGGGAGGGAAGATTGAGCAAAAGAAAATTTTTGGGGTGAAATGAAATGAGAGGAGAAGAAGATGAGAGAAAGAGATAGAGAGAGAGAAGAGACCGACAAAGAGAAGAGAAAAAGAGGCGCTCGTGGGCGGTCTAGAAAAATATGGATTTTTGGGGGGGTTTATATGGGGAGTTTTACAAAAAACCCTAGCGCGCGGGAGCTTAAAATGACGGATGTGTCCCTCTGCGTACGAAAAAGTGGTTTTGGAGCCAAACAGGACAACCCGCCAAAATGGGAAAATGTTTTGGCGCGACGGTAGAGTGAGGGGCTGTTTTGGCAAATTTTTTTGGGTGCGGTTTGCGGCCGCTTTGGAATATGTTAGGGTTTTTTTTATCGCTTTGATCCTCGCCGTCAATTCACCTACATGGTTTTTTTTTTCAGATCAAACATTTCAAAAGATCAAAGGAGGCAAAAGAAAAAGTGGAAAAAGCAAAAAAGTGGCTATATTTTTGGGGCGCATCAATAAATAAATTTAAAGTCAGTAACAAAAATTCAACTCTAGTTTCAAGGAATATTGATTTCGGAAATTAATGTTTTGGTTCACCTAGTGTCTTTTTTTTCCCTTTTTCATTATCTTTTGGGTTTAGATCAAATACATTTATTTATGGTCTGTTTTCTTTTTTCATACTGCACAAGGTGTTTTTTAAGTGCATTTAGGTTATTAATGTTAGTATAATAATAAACCAATAAGATGTTGGCATTTAGGTTTGGGATCAATTGGAATTTAGTAAAATGGGAGGGAGTTTTTGAGTTTTTACTTTTTTTTGGTGAAATTTTGAATTTTGGGGTGGTTGGCGGGGAAAAGAGTGAAGTTGGAGTGAATTTGAATGAGACGTTGTATTGTGTGTTTTTTTTGGTAGTGAATTCAAGTGGTGTGTCGTGTGTGGTAGCAGTTGTTGGGTTTGTCTCTGCACTCA
The DNA here is from genome assembly GCA_949775105.1 of Oldenlandia corymbosa var. corymbosa. Taxonomy (NCBI): domain Eukaryota; kingdom Viridiplantae; phylum Streptophyta; class Magnoliopsida; order Gentianales; family Rubiaceae; genus Oldenlandia; species Oldenlandia corymbosa. Next base: position 17,637,428 of record OX459126.1, on the reverse strand, counting down.
ATTATTACTACTTTTGAATTACATACAAGTAAAGATTTTCTGAATTCCGACCCTTCTGTTGTTATAAACTGACCCTTCAATAGTCACCTACTGTTAATTTTGGGGGGTTTTTTTTTTTTTAACCCTTATCGGTCCAAAATTATGTGTTTGAATTATCAAAATACAACGAGGCATGTCAAATTAGTAATTTAATTCGTACCATTTTAGGACGCGTGTATAATAAACATTTTAAAAAAATTACAATCAAAATATATCAATGATGACTACGTACATCATCACTTCATTTTTATGCGTAACCTTCTAATCTTGTGAGGTACATGAATTGTTGTACATCTGCTCACCATGTTCATTCTAGGTGTAGTACATTATCTGTGGTTTCTCCCCAAGGACCACGAAATGATAATGCGCAAATTGAAGAGATGCACCCAAAAGGGGGAATGTAAATGCATTGGCAAAATTTCACCTTTTTTTTTTTTGGATTAGAGAACCTTACCAGTGCCCAAAAGAGAAAAGCGAGAGAGAATAATATAAGCACAAGAAAAGGGTAAAAGGTAAGCATAAAATGAAAAAATGGGAAAACAAAACTGAAAAACCAATTACATGGAGAGAAAAGTCAAAATGGATGAAAAATGGGAGCAAAGAGGGATCATAGGGTGGAGATGATTGATGAGTGGCAGTAGGGTGAACCAAGTAGCTCCCTCCCAACCCACAACCTCATCCCCCTTCACAACCTACACACTTTTCAGCTTATCATCTTTCCTTTGCACCAATTCTCCTTACATAAACATATGAAATTAGAATCCAAGGACTATTTTAATCTTTAGTGTTAATATCAAATACACCCCCGAGCTTTCGTCGATTATCAAAAACATCCTTACTATTGGAGAAAATATCAACTACATCCATTGACCGGCAAAATGTAAAAGTCAAACGGTGATAAGGAGAACATGACTAGAATATCCCTAAACCCTACACAATATTACAACGAATGTCCCATTTTCTTTCTAATCCCATCCAAAATTCCAAACTCCGCCAGTTCTCTTTTCTTCGCCACCACAGCCATCTCTTCATTGAAAAAAAAAACAGAATCCACCGCCACGTTCAAATCTTAAACCACTAACATAATCCAAGAAATCCAGGCGTAGATAAATTCATTCATAGGCGGAGGCAGGGGGTGGCGGGCCGGTGCGGCTGCACCCCATCTGTTTTCAATTTTTTTTAATAGTTACATTATAATTATTAAAAAAATATGTAATTTGTTTATTTTCGCACCTCCTCTAAAAATTTTATAATAATAATTACAAATCTTTTCGTCAATTTATATACAAAAACTTGAAACAATGTTTTTTTTAATATATGTAAAATTTAAATAAAAATAAATGAAATAACAAAGTTTTACTAAAAGAATTGTATTAATTTTGTATTTTCTGAATGAAATGTAAATATTCTTTGTTTGGAATTTTACATGAAATCATATTTGCACTGGGATTGTTTTCAATTCTTAAAACTGCTTTTGTCCTAGTGCAATTAGCTAATGCTTGTTGATTGGGTTGAATGTGGATTGGAACTTGATACAGTATCCGAAAGAAACTCAAAAAGTGCGAAGTGAGTATCGTTTTTGGCTTTTCTCTTTCAAAATTTAAGGGCTAAAGGGTATGATTGTTTCGTTTTTTTAATGTGTATTTTTAGGTGGTTTTGGTATTGGAAATGTAAAAAGGTGTATTGGAAATGTAAAAAATTATACTAGAATGGGATAGTTATTATTTAAATATTTTGAAAACACCATAAAAAAACCTAACAAACAAAACCAAAATGTCTTCATGAACCACATTTTTGCTGATGTCATGATCATATATCATTTTACGGAGAGAAGGGATGGATTTGATATTTTTTCAAATGAAGAAGATATTTCAGATAATCAACCAAAGTTGGGGGGTGTATTTGATATTACCCCTAATCTTTATTTTCATGATAATCCTAATTTTAACCCTAATATTAATGCAATTATTTTGCTGGTATAATGAGTCCAACATCCTATTGCAATGTCCAGACAAAATTTGGCTACAAATGATACTGTATGGCAGCAAAATCTTTTAAAATGTCAAATAAAAATACAAAAAAATCTTTTGATTGAATAGGTGGAAGAATGAATATCTTGGGGTTTCTGGATAAATCTTTATTGTTGTAGTTTGTGGAGATAAGTGACTACATCACGCCCCAACACACATAAAATTCAGAAGATCCATTTGACATAAACATTTCGACGTAATTATGGATTCGTGATCTAAAGTCTAAACTGGTGAGGACTGATAGCGAGGTAATATGTGATTATCCTCCTCCATTTCTTATTTTAGTCATTTTTTTTTTTAAATTTAGGAGCCGAGATATGAGAAGGAAACCATCAGAATTTTGGATGATGTATATATATACACTAGACCTAAAATGATCTCAGATGTCCATCACTAATCCACACAATGCGAAACTAATAACCCATTCAAATTTCTGGGGATGGAAATTCATCTGGTAATGGGGGTACGTAGAGGACATTCAATTAAATATCACAGGGACGAAGAACATAAAGGTTTTGATTTGGGAGATGGTCACAACACATGACCTCATAAATGTTTATGTTGGAACCCAAACACATTAGACGTAGACCCGAAATGAAATCATGATTTTTATGTGATTTACCTGGACACATGATAGATTTTTTCAATACATATACTGATATAGTATTAGAAATGGAAAAGAAAAGAAAAAAAGACAAATATTTGGTGTAGGATATTAAAAGATGACAACGAATTAATGAAAAAGATGGGACATAAGCATAAGCCTCTCTCTCTTTGTTTCATAGTGAAAAAGCCGCCTTTCTAAAAAAACTTGAAGACAATTTCCCCCATTGGACCACCCTGTCTTGGTATCACAACTCATACCCCCTGCCCCCCCCGCCCACATTTTCTGTCTTTTTTACCTTTTTCTCTTTTTTTTTCCCCCTTATTTTGTTAATTAATTTCCTGCTTAATTAATACGCCCTCTGTCTCATATTATTGTCCGATTTGAGATTTCATTTTTAGTACAATTTAAACTAGAAATGAAAATTCAAACTTGATAATAATTATGGGACGAAGGGAGTACTAATTTTATATTTGTTGGACTTCACTGACTGTTAAAAAGTGGCGGTCAAATGGTTGGACAATGTATTCAATTCAAACAGATCTGTTCCGATTATTTTTATAACCACAAATTGTCAGTACAAAGTTTGACTGATACCGATATTAAATCATGCAATTTGAGTAAGAAGGATTGATTCGAGTATTGGTATCGTTTGGGTTTTGAGATATCCTAAATTGGTTTAATTCTCGAATACTCATGAGATTCTCGAGCAAACTGACAATAAATGGAGATTTTCTAATTGGGTAATGAACAAAAGGGATCAAATCAATAAACGAGAGTTTGATTCCAGTAAAAATAGAAGAGACACATTATTACACTGTCCAATTGTCACACCAGCTAGCAATCACACACACACACCCTTGATTTGCACAAAAAAAAAAAAAAAAAAAAAAGAGTCCTACCACGTCAGAGATATCATCAACAATCCCATACAACGGATGAAATGAAACCTTACCTTTCGGTTTCACCGTTTGAGTTTGGTTTTGTGATCGAATTTGGAGAAGAAATGTGCAAGGAGATGGAAAAAGGAAGCAATGCAAGACATGATGAGGGACAAGAAATGGATGATCCAATCCAGAAACCTCTTCTTAGGGGAATGGGATCTATCAGCCACCATTAATGACCGGTAAACAGCTTCGGTTAAGGCAAATGCAGTGACCGGATCGGATTCATCTGGCAAAATCCCCTGTTCTGTAAGGCAGGCTATGTCATATGCACCGCTTGTCTCGTTTATGCCAATGTATTCGCATATTTGAAGCCTGCTCTTGATCCTTTCTTCAGTTCCCAGCATGTCACCATGTGTTAGTATCAATATGGGATTTTCATCTGCCGCATACACAATGCAAGTTATGCAACATAGACGAGTTATTTCACTGTAACTTATGATTAATCATAATTGTTGCAATCACAAAATTGAAAGCTCTTAGATAAAAATGGGAAAAAAAAGCCAGACAATGTATGCATGTTCCACAAATAACTAAACAATATGTCCATAGTGAAGATAGTTAGTACTCCCTTCATCTCAAAATTATTATACAGTTTGGATTTTCATTTATACTGTTAGTGAAAATCTAAATTGGACAATAATTATAAGACATAAAGAATATGATATACAACAACAAAGAACAAACTTACTAGATTTTTGAAGACAGGGGAATTGGAAAAGTTCCTTTATCGCATCAACTGAATTCAAATCGCCCGATTCAAAGGCCCTGTGAATCTCGGCTAAGTTTGCCACCACCATTGCCACATTGACTTTCCTTTTAGCGTACCTAGAACTAGTAAGTGTATCGTGACCATGGGTGATGACATTAGTAGGTTTTTGGTGTTTTAGAGGTTGATGATGATCACTAGGTCTCCAGCAAGGTTGGTTTTGGCGGACACCAGGGGTTGGACTCATCCAGCCCCAAACATCTTCCAGGCCTTCTTCCATTTGTTTGGGGCTTAAACCTCTCGAGTCAAACACACAAAACCCGGCCCGAATCGATCTCACTACATTGTGTTCTTCCAGAAACACTGTGGTATACTCTGAAGATCCACCTATATCAACATTAATTACCAAAGCATTTTTTAGTCAAAGCCATCAATTGGGCTATGCAAGGATCATACAACAATGCTTACTTGTTTTTCGAAATTTACTATTCTCTATAAATAAATGATGTAATTAACAGAACAATGATTCAAAAATAATGCTTTAAACGCTACAAATACTGAATCTTCATTTCCTTCAGTAACAATAAAAAACGTAGAGATGGGAGATTGAAATGTTCTTACTTGAGGTTTGAGCAAAAGGGATTAAGCCAGAATGACCAAGAACACTATACATCATATTCACAAGTGCGCTTTTGCCAGCACCCCTTAGGCCAACCAAAAGGACAGTGATCACCGGTGGTATATCCATGTCTTCCTTCTTCATCCCGCCGACCGGCAACCAGAACTCGCCGGACCGGTAAGCCATGAGCTTATGCCGAAGGTCGTCGAGTCCTTCCGGGGCAACAAGAGCCAGCCGTTCCATTTCTCTAAGTAACCTGAGTCTTGGTGTGAGCTTTGTTAGGTCAGTGAAGAGATCATGGTCAGCTTTGAGATGCCCATTTTCTGGATCGAATTCCGGTGCTTTTCTCCACCACCAACTTATTGGTTTTGGTGACTGATCAATTTGATCATCATCAACATCAATTTCATTCTTGTAAGAATGTGCGCTTTTCATTTCTTCCCCTGTTGTGTTCAGTTGGACTAGTGGCCGGGACAACGTTTGTGATGATTGAGGAGTTTGAAAAGTTATCAATTTAGTTGATATCGTTTTTATTCTTCTTCTCTATAACGTTATGGACTGGATCTGAGTTTGGTGTGATCAATTATGACTTCTATCTATCCATTATGATGATCACATATTGTGGGACAAAGTTTTTGCTGGGGAGTTCATAAGTTTTCAATGCATTACATTAGATGCTCAAGCAGAGTTGCAACTTGCAAGTCAACACATTAATTTTTGTTATTTTACCATTCTTTTGTGGCTTTTTTTTTTTGTTATTATTTACAATGATAATTAAGGCAAAGGTTTTTTTTTTAAAAGAAAAAAAAAATCGAATGACTGCGATGATATGATTGATAAATGATAATCCGCAACTATCAAGTTGTCTAGTGTTTTTTTTTTTTTTTTTTTTTTTGATTTGTTGTTTCAAAGTCAGATGGGGGGAGAAATAAGAAAAGGGAGAGAAGAAATCGATTAGCATAATTTAATTGTGATAGACATTGAAGGGAAATGAGGGTAACGTATGTGCGCGGTTCATTATACTTAAATTCAGAGATTAAAATGATATTCCCTCTGTCTCAAAATTATTGTCCAGTTTGAGATTTTACTTTTAGTATAATTTAAACTAAAAAAAAAATTTAAACTGGACAATAATTATGGGATAACTGAATAATAATTATGGGACAGAGGGAGTACTATTTTCATATTAAAATAAAATTTAGAACTTCGTGACGATCACACTATAATCTAGCCCTTATTGGAATTACAATGTTTGTAACCGTAAGATGGTTTGATTTGGTTCATCAACATTTTTGGAGATGTTCTTGTAGTTTAGAAAAAAATATGAACAAATGGCCCAATGTTATTTGGTGAAACCAATCTATGGCTTTGTTTGGGCCGATTTTGGGCTTCGAACTGAAGCCTACTTTACTTAACAACAGGTGACGCCGAATAGGGGAAAAAAAAAAAAAGTGTTCTCAAAGACGCTTTTGGTTGCAAAATTGTGGAGAAAGGGCTGTTGGCCGAAAATGAAGAGACCTGGGTTAGTTTTGGATTAGGAAATTGGCCGTGATTGTTTTTTTTTTGTTTTTTTCTTTGAGAAAATAAAAAATTATATTAAACTTGCTGGAAATCAGCCAGCCCCGAATAATACAAATAACTTGGTGGGGAGGACCAAGTTATATCAGTAGCTACATTAGATTTAACAAAAGCAGCTATTACATGAGCTACTTCATTTTCTTGTCGCGAAATCTAATAGATGAATTTGAAAGAGAGTTCTAATAATAATTGTTTTATCTCTAACAATACTGGTAAGCAAAGAGATTGACAATCCGCCTCATTAGATTTAACAATACTGGTAAGGAAAATGGCCACGATTGTTAATAGTTGAACTATCCTAGAGGTGTATTAGTCATTAGACTAGGCTATGATGTAAAATATGATTCACTTTGTATTTAAGCGTTTTGCTTTCTCAATATATAAAAATTAAAAATTAAAAAAAAAACAACAACAATGATGATGACTGTAAAGCTTTCAATATGCTGATATGATATTACATCTGTCTCAAAGAAATAGTCCACATTGAGTTTTTAAATTTGTACTAAAAATAGTACAAAATTCAAAACTCAATGTGGACTATTTTTGTGAAACGGAGGGAGTATAAAATTATAATTCATCAAGATAAGTCATTGTCTAGTTTACACTATTATAATTATTGGAATGATAAATCCACGTACGTGTGTAGAATGAACGCTAGCTGGTTGCGGGTATTTAAATCAATTGAAATGGAAGTCAGAATTTTTGGGGGTTGAAGGAATCGAAAGAGAGATTAGCTGGACCATGTGGGGTGGCCGGAGATTAACTTAACAATTACTGAGTTGACTTTCTTTTAACATGCATTACCAAAACCAATTAAGAAAGAGAGGCTTGCCATACACATGGTGATGGTGGTGGGGATTTCAATTTTACGAAACTTTCATTTTATCTTTTTTTGAATCTATATTACACACACACACACACACGGAGAGCCACGCACAAGAGAATTGAATTCATTCATTGAGAAATCAGAAACTCAATCATCTCAAGGTTCATCATGCTGCGCTTTCCTCTTCATCTTGTACTTGTATTGGTGGTGGGATTAATATTCGTGTTTGTTGATGATATAGTGGGGGCTACACCAGGATCAAGGCCCGTGGTATTAAGAAACTGTTGTGAAAAATGTTTGGCATCGGATTTGTGCATCCAGTACTTTTATCCGGGGGCGGCAGCACAAGACAATATCATGGCGGCCCGGTGGGCTGGCCAATGTCGCAAGAAGATATCAGAGTCTTGCCATTGCACCAATCAAAATTGTGGATCATCATCATCAGCGTTACAACAACGTTGTGAAGCAATATGTTCCGCCGGAGAGTCATTGTGTTTGAAGACTTGCGGCCACGGCAAAGTTCCTAAATCCAAATGCCCTGATGTTTGCTCTGCCAATGTGCCTCTCTGTTACGTTGACTGCGCCAATTTCCCATGGTAGGGTCACTCCTTCAAGCCACGTGTGCCTTTGTCTTTTTCTTTTTTTTTTTGTGGATGGTTTCATCTTCATGTAATTTAAACACAAGATTCATCATTTTTGTCTTTCAATCCCAGTGAATATACAGGCGTTAAAAAAGAGAACACACACACACACACACACACACAAAAAAAAAACTAGTTACAAATTTGTGTATTTCAGGACAAAGGGCAAATGTGCCTATAACTTTGTTTGTGCCATTTGGTAAAGATGATCCAATCCTTCGATTGTTTACCCGTTAGATGATGGAAAAGTCTCCTTGCTCCTAATCTGCTCCCTTTGTGCTTTTTGAAGAAGATGTCCGAATCAAGATGTGGATTGTGGAGTTGAGTATCCAAGTGCTAAATCTTCCGGTACCAAAAACCCTGATCACAATGTCCTCAATATACAATATAACAGTACTATGATGCATAATCGAAAGCGGATATTCAGATAATTGATGTACGTTTAAAGTCGGTAAGAAAAAGTGCCAAAAAGACATCTATAATCATAAGAATTCTTCGTAAAATATTTTTAAACCTATAATAAAATCAAATGTCCGCTTCTAGATTTAAGGTTTGTTTTTCACAAGCCCCGGAAGAAGCAACTCCTTCCCCCAAATCGCCTGAACGGATTTTATTAGAGTTTTTTCTAAAAAAAATCACAAAATATTTCTTGCGGGTTCAAACATCTTTTTCGATACTTTTGGTGAATGAATTCATATGTGTACATCAATTTTCAATTGCTGAAAGACCCTTTTGATGATTTACTTGCTATAATCGACAGATATTTTTTATATTCTTTTAAATAGGAAAGATATTATACAAATTAAACAAACTTTGAGGGTGTTTTTGATATTATCCCTTTTTAGTATTTTTATTTATCCTAATCTCCACTTAAAAGGAAACCGAAAAACACAATAAAACCCAACCATATAACCAAGAATTTCACAGAGAAAGAGAAAGAAGAAAACAGACGCATATATCGTCGCCGGCGTCATGACCGGAAAAGTACTCGAGTGTCCTGACTGTTTCGGCCGTTGGGAAACGGTGGAAGAAGCGGAAGAGCACGCGAAACACGCCAAACACCTCAACTTCTTCGAGTCAGACGGGCCCGTTCTTCGCCTCGTCTGCACTACTTGCGGCAAGAATTGCCGTTCCACAATCGTGCGTTTCTATTGCTTCTGAATCTTAGATTTTTTTCTTCTTGTTTAATTCTTTGTTTTGTTTTTTCAAGTTTTCGTTTTCCTTTTTTCCTATTAAATATTGGTGATATTAGGATGTTAACCCTGGTGAATTTGTGTTGCCCTTCATCCTAGTTTGAGCTCTTTTACCATGTTGAAGCTAACAAACAGTCTTGCCGAAAGAGTTTAGGATAAGTTAATTCGTTTTCTTGGGAATTCGCATTATGTTTCTGGAGATAATACTGCACTTAGTGCCAAATATACGGCAGATTGCTGCGGGAGATTCTGATAGTATGTGGATTTTTTTGTTCCTTTAACTTTTGTGCTGTTGAATTTGTGAAGTTCCAAGAATTGATGGAAGAATTTTGGAACGAGAAAGTTATTCAACCGTCACCGAGGGCTGACCCCCCTAATTCCGCCCATGATCTAATTAGACTGTAACAATGACTGCCAATATATTTTAAAGAACAGGATTTTTTGATTGGTTGGGGTTGAATCTTATATGCATACTTGGAGTTTTAGTTAGCATTAGTAGATGCCAATATGTTTTAAGTTTGTGTCTACTAAATGCAAATGTAGGAGAATATGAGTATCTCTTTAACATAATTGATGTTAGTAGAAAGTTTTTTTTTTTTTTTGAAGTTTCTTTAACTATCAAGCTTTAAATTTTGCAGCAGCGTGATTTGCACAAATTTTGGACCGGACACGATGAGTATGTGGATATGCCATTACAAGCAGCGGCACCATTAATTTTAGAGGCTCCAACATTAGCTACTAAAACAGAGCAAATGAGACAATGCCTCCAATTTATAAAACAGAGTCATGTGGTAAGATTTGACTTGCAAAAGTTGTAGTAAGTGCTCAGAATTGTAACTTGATCATTCTGGTGGATTGACCTGACTTATTTACTGTTTACTACCAGGCTGATTATGACAAAGTGAAGGTTGCTTTTACCACTCTGCTAACCTTTGCAAGGAATGTGGCACTTTATCCGGATGATGAGAAGTATCGCAAGATTCGAATCACTAATGATAAATTTCAGGTAGGGGCATTTAGTAGTTTTTTCTTGTGGGTGTTGATAAATTTCTGAATGATGAATTATAACATCATCCCTTCGCTACTATCTTGTTTATTACTTTGCTGAAATATGGATTTCGTAGCTTGGAAGTTAAGCTCTAGCTTTCCAATCTTCTTTAGCTAAAGATGACCCTCCTAGATCCTGATTTCCAGTTGCTTCCAAACATTTGTGTTAACTATTAAATCTGCTGCACTTGACAATAAGGCAACTTTTTGGTCTATTATGAGACCATGGTTTTGATCCTAGTACAGGAAAGAAGAAGAAAAGAATATATCAGAGGAAACAGATATTTGTTGTTGTTTAGTTGTCCTTTAGGGAGTACTTTGCAAAACCACTGCACGAGTTGTCCTTTATGGTTGTGTTAAGCCCTGTAGTAGTATCCTGATTCAGTTTAATTTTTACTAGTGTTATTAGTTGTGTTGGTATTAATTCTGTATGTGCTTACTGAAATTGTCGGATGGAACAGGAAAGAGTGGGAAAGTTGAAAGGAGGGATCGAGTTCCTTGAGCTCTGTGGGTTTGAGAAACTCAAAGACTCGCCACACTTGTTTATGCCCAGAGAAAAGGTGGATAAGGCCCTGCTGACTGCAGCTGGAACCGAGCTGAACAATGCTATCAATGATCCTTTTTTTGGATTTCTCTAAAGTAGTATTCCCTTTTAGTTGAGAGCTACTGTTTTCCTCAAAGTTCATTGTCAATGTAATTAGGAAAAACGAATTATCATAGTGGAAAAAAAAAACACTTATTTTTTATTAATAAATATTCTTTATTTTTTTCTTGAAGGTGTCATTAATATCTTGTTTCTTCTTCTGTTATCCTTTTTCATCCTTGAGCTGAATATGAGTCTGATATCTACAATATATAACGGGAGAGTTCGACCGGGGAAGGGCCTGTTTAGGTCCGGAGGCCGGTCGCTTCCCCATAGGTGTCTGTCATCAATTGGAGTTCATGGTTTGGATCCTCTATCTCTCTCTGCACTCAATAGCGCAACTCGAGCCAAATTCATGAAACTCTAAATTTTGGCAAATGGTTCAACATCAAGTTTCTTCCATCTTTATTATTCAAGAGATTTTCGGTTTATTGAATCGGCCTTAATCCAGGGCTGCTGTCCTCATCTGCAAATCCTCCTCCGACATGAACGATCACTGGATGCAATTAATTGGAATCACTAGCGTGGGCATAATAAATCCCCAAATGAAAGTTTTTTTACTATGTTGGTTAATTTCCCAACTCAGATTCAGACGCGAATCCTGCGGACAGTAACCATGGCAACTTCATTTTGATGTTTATCTTTCCGAGGGTATGAGTGGCAACGTTGGTTGCCTGTTGAAGGTGATGTTTCTGCTTTTCTGGATGAGTTCTGAGTTGGATTTTACTAGCTGCTTGAGCTCTAAGTTGGATTTTAGAGTTGCTACGACACTTAAAAATTTTTCTAGTATATTCAAAACCCTCAATTTCTTCCTGTGCTCGTGATTTTATATGACAAATAACACAAAATTGTTAAAATGATTGTGGAATTTGTTTCACCAGTGATGTCTGCTAGTATGGCGGCGACATCTTTGTTAATGTCTGCTAGTATGACAGCGAATTCCTAAGGGATGTTCGCTTGTATGGCGGTGGTTTCACCAGTGATGTTTGTAAGTATGGCGCTGACGGATTCATTAAAGGGGTTCCTCGGTTTGGCAGGTTTGGACCAAGAAAATTCAGTTATAATATGTCTAATTATTAGGTCTATATTTTGTGAGTTTCAACTGATGGTTAGTGTTGTATCCTTGATCAGATCTCAGATCTGGCACGTGGTACAACCATTATTTTATGAAAAACACAAAAATGACATTATGACTGATTGTAAATTATGCATTTCTGGATGTATCTTGTTTTTGTTAATCGTGGCTGGACGATTTCCAGTAAATTAATGAATTTATATTTTATTTCTCAAAAAAAAAAAATAAAAATTGTGAGAGGTTTGAGCCTGGTATATAAGTGTAATTACTTTTTTAGAGACTAAATTATCAACCAAACAACCATTTCTGAACAATGCATATCATTACGAGACGTAAAATAGCTAGGGCTATGTGAGTGTGCGACCTGCAGACCTCGGGCCAAACTCTCGCGGGGTTGATTAATTCACATTTCGCTTTGTTTCATATATATTTCCAATGAAGTAGTATAGAGAGTTTTGCATAAATTAAGGGGCGCCAGATTTTCTGTGCTACTTTAATGTTACACAATTCAATAACTCTGTAAAATTTTGTAATTTAGGCATTCGAAGGTAAGTAATAGAAGTGGTGATTTATTTGTAAACTAGAACTTTTCTCGTCGCGTGTTGCGAGACCAGTTCAGTATTTGAGTATTTGGTTGGTAAAAAAAGAAAAATAACTTTATTAATTGACTATTATAGCCTTGTTTTAAATTGCTGATGTCATGTTAATATATTAACTAATCAAAGGGCTCAATTTAAAATTGATGATGTCATGTGAACTAATGGGCCAATCAGAATGCTCAATTTAATTTCTGACCACTGTCGTTCAAAATTCTAAACTCACTAAGAGGCTTTTAGTTATGTACAGGGTAATACAACTTTTCAAACAAGACTTTAATTAACGCGTAAAAAAAAAAGTTCCGTTTTAAAATTTGTTCAATTTTTTATGTGAACGATTAGTATAATACTAAAAAAAAAAAATTAACTGTATTTGCCTACTGCATCAATTAAATACACAGAACTATAATTAATTAAAGATTTTAAATTTGTAATGACATAAAACAAAAAAGTTTGTAAGGGAGCTCCTATAAATACAATGTTTTGCCTCCATGAAGCATAATTTTGTTGGTAATATTCCTTTATTTCACACCTAAAGAGACTTATATATATAAAAAATATATTTTGAAACGGAAAAAATAATAACCATACTCATACTATATATATATATATATATATATATATATATATATATAACGCCATAAAATAAACTTGATCGACACTACGAGTGATCCACCAATCCATCCATCCCTGATGAAAAGAGAGGGATGGAATAATGAAGAGGGCATTAATTAATAAGAGAGAATCTTGAAGCTAACATGTCGGGGTACTAGAGGTTGGAGTTGTTGGGTAGCTAGAGTTGTAGCAACCTGCTGCTTAGCGACAAAATCGTCGGTTGTGGATAAGCTGTAACTTTGAAATTGCTCATCTCCAACCCTTGCGGCCTGCTTCTCATCAAGAAACAATCTCTCCTCCAGCCTTGTATCCGGTAACCGAACAATGATAGTCTTGAGTGAATCTGCCGCAATCTGTAAAAAGAACCTAATTAGTTCCACTTCACTTGTACCGCCACAATGTCCATATATTTCTACTACTTGAAGATGTTGAAGAGGAGGACAAGGTGGTGGTTGTCGACTTGCAGCAGCTGCTTCTGTCGAAGAGGAGGGCGGCGACAAGGGGGAGTTGAACCACCAGTTCAACGACTTGAGCACAAACTTGCTTAAGATGGGGCAAGATTTGACCAAGGAGGCTGTGACCCCCACAATGCTAATAATAATGCCCTCATCTTCTCCTACTACTTCTTCAAGTGCTCCATCAACGGTGATGACCAACTCTTTGAGTTTGTTGAGTTTTGGGAAACAGACGCCTTGGAGTCCAATAAGTCGTTGAAGGTTGTGTGGGCCGAAGCCTCTTAATCTTAAGACCTCCAATTGAGAGAGATGAGAGGAGAGTTGGGAAAACACAGGTCATTGGTCTTCCGGATACGGCTTCCCCCCCAGATTTCAACTTCAACCAGCCTGGGGGCTCTTGATATAACCACTGCTTCTTTAACCAGTGCCGTTCTAAGCGACACCAGATTACAGTCCGAAATCATTACCCACTGCATCTCATAACAAAACCTTAGCTCCAGGTGTTTTAATGCTAGAGACGGACCCGAAACTACAACATTTTGAATATCCAAGGAAGAGTACACCAAAAGCCGCTCCAGACATGGAAATGTGACCAGGAACAGCTGGAAGACTTCATCTGTTACGCCAACATCATACAGGGCCAGCTCCTTGAGGGGCGAAAACGGAACAACTTGCTGCTGGAGGAACTCCTTGGGAAAGGTGTAATAATCTTCATAGTGACCCTCATCTATTAGCATCCTCAGTTCCAATCTGTTTACTCTCTTTGCAAACCCACTCGCGATCTATTTTGTGATACGTTTTTTGTAACGGTTCGGGAGGCAATACCAGATCCTGAGTTCCTCCAGGGTCAAATTTTCTTCTTCTTTGTCGTGCAATTCCAACACCTTATCCACCCATTTGACGAACTTAGATTCCTCCCGACGACCCAACTTTCTCTTGCGTTTTAGTTTAACCTTGTCTACACTGTCAAGGTCTTGGAAATCAAGCTTTGGAACATGCAACCACAATTTTCTCCAACGAGTTGAAATCACGCTGGTTTTCGCTGACTCCTTGAGCGTTAGAAACGAGAGTATAAGAACAAGAATATCTTTGGGCATCTCACTAATCCGATCTTCTTCCATACACGGATCCTGCTTAGCTGCTTCCCACATATTTGAAGAAACCAAAATTTGATCCATCCGGTTCTGCCTGCAGCTTTTGGGAAGGTAAATCCCTACGTACGTACATATATACAGACAGAAGAAGAAGAAGAAGAAAGAAACACAGATAAAAAAGGAAACTGAGGCAAACCTAAATCCTTGATGGAATAAGGGGAAAAAAAACCCTTGATAAACTAGGAGGAGGATGCTGCTTGGTTTGCATGAAAGTTAATTACCCTTTTCATCTTTGATTCTTATTTATGCCCTTTTCCTCTGTTTCTTTCCGAATGGGCAAGGGCAACAATAGCATGCCCACCCAGTCCGCCGATCGCTCCTTCTTTCTCTTTCGTCCCTTCACATGAGGCTGCTTCTCCCTTTTGACCCTGTACAATCAGTTTACAGTTATTTCCAATTATCTCTATGGAGATCCAAGCAGCGTCAAACAAAAGCAGCGTCAAACAGTGTCATGCATGATAAAGAAAATTAATCATTCAACACTAATCAATGTTCCATTGCTTAATTAGAACAGCTGGAATCCTTGCGTAGCTGATTTATTGCTCTACCAATATCTTGTTTTCTTGCTCGTGTTGTGTTAAAGTTGCTAGGTTCAGTTAACGGAGCTCAAGGATATCATGCTTGAGTTGTCAAGCCGTGGGGTTGGAAGATAGTCCATTACCAATGGTGGTTGTCGTGTGAATGTCAAGGTCCAAAAGTACGTTTTCCCGATTCTCATGCGTGAGTCATTTCGACAAAATTCCGACATACTTGAGGAGAATTTAACTGTATGAAAGGAGTTACACAAGAAGATACTACAAAAGAGCAGCAACCACCTTGCTAATTTAGAAGACATCAAATTCTCCAATAGATTTGATTAAAAGATGCTTTCTTCTTTTTTTTTTTTTTTGGTTAAATAATATTTCATAGGACATTTCAGTAATTTCAGCTTTTCACCAATAGTTACTCGCCGTAAATTGGAAACTAATATATTTTGCGTTGACATTGGGTTCCTATTCTGATTATTAGTCATTTAAGCCTAATCAGAGTTAAAATGCAAATATGATGTGATAATAGGGTTGGTTGAGGTCCATTTAGAAAGCCATATGGAAACATTAACGACCTCAAAATCACGCATCTCAATCAATCTACGAAGGCCAGCAACTAAAAACATATAGACATAACATGTTGTGGTCAACCAAACTAAAATTCTGCAATACATTCCAATGACGAGGGAATAAGTTGGAGGGGGTAGAAATAAGGAAGCATCAAAACCACGCAAGCTGGTTAAATAAACCTGAATACAAGGATATTTCAAACCCCAACAGGCCACAATGAGAATCGGTCATACATCAACATATCCGGTACATTCCCAAGGGGTTTGGGGGTCAGTTGTACCCAACTTTACTATTGTAATTATATAAAGACGTTTTTTCTGCTGCGATCCAAGATACATTGCATATTTTGATATATTTATTTCCAACAACTTCACTATTAGAAGAAACACTGGAATTTATCAGTGCCATTTGATCTAGTCCATTGGTGGCACATAAATAAAAGAATTGTCAATGATGACTCTTCCAACTCCATTTGCAATGAGAATCAGTCATACATTACATTTTTTATATCAAAGCACACATTAGGTCAATGCTTCAAGCATTTATCCGTACTTAAAAAGTATAATACGCCTCAACGTGCAGCTATAATGTGAACAATACAAGGAAATCCATAGATCCATCATGGGTGAGATACCAATGTTCAGCAATACTAATAAGAAAATTGATTAGAAACGGGGTGCAGAAACTTCCAGAAAGGAATTATTACCTTGGATGCATGAAATCAGTTATCTTTTTCCATAATAGGCTTCACAGGGAATCCAAATTATTTACAAGCCAACCAGCCTGCAAATCAGGTGATTCATCCACCCCCCCAAGGGGCAAAACCTTAAAAAACACATTTGAACAACTTTTGGTGCACACGCTATGATAATTGTAAGTATAGGTTAATAAGGGGCAAGCAAATCTAACCAGTCTAACCTTTACGCATATCATCATATATCTAAACGATCTACCGTCCTAGAATTATCATACTCTTCGCCGGATGCAATCCCGTCCTCGATCATGCATATCTGGCATAAATCAAACATATAAATACTGTTATATCAAATCCTATTTAGACTCAAGATGAAAAGTCAAGAATAAGAGCAACCTGATATTGACACCCTTTGAATTTGTTCATCCCTTTTCTGATCATATTTTTCCATTCGGGAGTCCCCATCAAAGCTGGATTTGCATATGTCTCCTGAAAAGAAAAGATAAAAAGATTTATGACGATTGTGTAATAATACAGATAAGTGACCCACTGAGAATCATCAATTTCATTGATATCAGAAGATTAGAAGCAGGATATCATGAAACTTTTTGTATTTGTTGCATAAGTTCACCCTACCGCACATAATAGGGAAAAGACTACTTGTTTATTACGTTGTTCCATTATGGAGAGTCAATCCAAAAACAATAATAAAATTGGCTATTTCTACAGGGAGATTGAACTACCTTCATCATTAGGCAATCATATGAAGCACAATTGAATATCGAATGTACTAATAAAATCAACCAAATCAAATCAAACTACATGTTATTACGTGGTTGTATCAAATCTCTAACAAACCCTCTCCAAGTGAAGTTGGGTAACTTAACTGGAAGTCTAAAAAGAAGAATTAAACACTACAGAACATAGTAAAGCATTGGTGACAAATAGAAATACAGAGAATACGTTGGGGATTGAACCCCAAGACATATTGGTAGCAGAATGGTTGCGAGGAGTCCTAGTCAATAGTCATAACCCCAAGACTGGTGTAGCCCAACATCATAAAATAATCCAAAACAAGGAACAAAAGCCCAACGTAATCAAGAAGGCTCAAACCCATAAGTAACCATTTATCTTAGAGGTGAGAAGCGATAAAAGATCCAATGAGTTGGACCAAAATCAGCAAACATAACCAACAGAGGTCGACTGGGATATGTGTTAATGCCTAACACCCAAGATACATTATGCAATAGCCAAAAAGTAATAAAAAAAAAAAGGAAAGAGAGAAGAAAAACAACTAGCCTCCGACACAGTAAAGCAACAGACAAGACTCGCCCAAGCAATAAAGGCAGACAACAAAAACAAAAGAAAAACTAAAAATGAAGAAGCTGTCAGAATTTCGGAGCATAGCCCAGAGCATGTTAAGACCAATACCATAATAGCAGAAACTGTGTAAGAGAATCACGATAAATTCGGTGTCTATTACATTGTTTGATTGCATATCAACTTAAACTAGAAGTACTAACCAAATCAAATCCTAATCTAATCTAATCAAATCCTGGAATGACGCACAAATTCTAAAGCAAATCTGGTGGCTAGCTCAGAAAAAGAACTGTCTATGGGTAAAGTGGATTCCAAGGATCAGATTGGTTGGCTGGAGTACATGATAACTATACTGTCTCTAACGGTTATAAATCACTTGCCGGAACAGAAGCCAAATTGCATGCTGCTGAATGTGTTTGATCATGACAAAATAAACATGCATTCATGACCTAGTTAATCTGGAAAGGCAGAGGAAGGACCAAGGATTGTTTGATTCATCTGTGCTTTCAATTAATGACCCTACACGTGTGCTGTAGTATACATAATAAAAGTCTGAGGCATTTGTTCTTTAATTGCTTATTAGCAAAGGAGCTGTTAGATAGAGACTCGATGGTTGGATGGGAATCACAGCATTATCAGTTCACTTAAGAAGACGGCAGAAACAAGTGTATCTGTGGAAACACACAAGCTGAAGAAAGAAACTTATTGGTCAATGTTGATGGCATATTATCATATCTGGACAGAGCAAAATTAAACAAACTTTCGAAAAGGCAGCAGAGGACAATGAAACAGACCTTTCAAAATTATTAAAAGTAACGAGTTAGATTGACAGGATTTAATGCAAGTAATCAATCGGGCAAGGCCATGAAGTAAGGCTTTGACTCAGTGGACAGTGCGTTAATGCAACATGTCTTTCCTTGAAAATTATTGTAATAGAATAGTCTTTCATTACAAGAACACGAAGTAAGGAGCATATTACTTGCCTCTCCCGGATCCAAAATATGTAGATTGTATGAACACACCCCTTCATGGTATTGAGCCTCGACTCCAATAATGATCTTGGAATGACCTTCTCCTTGGAAATACAATGGCCTGCATTTTGGATCGCAACATATAATCAAAACATGAATCTTTATAGTTTTTCTCAAAGAAGGTCCCTATACCCATTTCCGTTCCCAATAATTTGTTACTTAAAATTTTACATTTATTGGTGATATATACTCACGCCTTGTCGCCAATAATAACTCGGTGCTGATAGGGGTCTGCCTTAATGGTATTCTTGTATGAGAAATAATCCCAAACCCACTCCATGAAGCAGTCAACCTTGCCTGCAAATGACAAAAGTTTTGCACGAATATCAAAATACCGGAATATTGTAGCACAGTCTCCTGCCCCAATCCAATTTTTCATTTCTCCATTACTGTTCCTTTTAAATTCTATGGATCCGGCATAATCAAAACCTTCATCCCATGCAATCTGAAGCCATTGCAGTAGAGAGTCAACATCAGGCACAAATTTAGCTCCCCCAAACAATAGCTTTCCCTCTGGCTGGGTCATCAAATAAGAACTTAACATTTGTAGGTTCTTCCATCCACAATCCCAATTTTTCTCAGACGGGAAAAAAGTCACACATGGACGCAATATACTTGTACCATCTGTGGACTTCTCCAAACAACTCTTCAGAAAGCATATCTCAAATTTTACTTTATTATAGTCCTCCATTTGTGTGGCTTCCACCTTGTCCACTAAACTTTTGATTTTTACTTTATCGATTTTTAATGCATCAGCACTGCTCTCAAAAGAAGACCAAAGAGCAGAACCAGAAGAAGTAGTGCTAGAATCAGTAGTAGAGTGAGACCAAATGGTAGAGTTAGAAGAATGGGAAGAGCCAGAAGGAGGAGTAGATCCAGAAGGAGGAGTAGCTCCTGGACTAAAGTCAGCAGGAGTAGATCCACTAGAGTTATACATCCACTTTGGATTAAGCGCTGCATATTTCTTTAGAAAAGGTTCAGCATCATCGAGGTTCTGATGAGACCTTGGTATGATGCATGATTTCCTGCATATTTCTACTGCCCTGAATTGAGACCATACCTTGTGATATTAACCAGACATTGTTCAGAAACCATTCAAGAGTTCAATTTTTTAACCAATTAGAACATACCAGTAATCTAGGATCTTGCTTGCTTCCCTTCTCTTTGCTTCTGGAATCTTCCATTTCTCCATTTTTCTATTAAAAAAAAAAGGTAGCGTAAGAAAACATATGTACAGATATTAGCATATTTGCATGTTAGAAATGAATATAGACAAGTATCTCGTGTATTTCTACAAAAAAATTCTGAAACATCATTTCAGTCAACATAATCAAACTAAAGGGAGTAGTGAGGGATGTTTTGAAACAAAAAACTATCTTAATGACGAACTACCAATATCCCAATAGTGATTGATACAAACCAATATCGGGAATCACCAAATATCTCTGGTCCTCACACATGTTGTTGCTATGTTTTATATCTTTTACAGTTTCGATATGACATTTTCTCACTAAGACCTGTCACATTATATCTCTATTAACTCTATTATATACTTTTTCAACATAAAAAAGACCCTATGAAAATTCTGTTTTTTCTCATTAAAATGCTCGCATAATCTTCCATTACATGTATAGCTTCCACGCTTAATCTTCCTGACCTAAAGTCAAATTCATTTTCTATTACATACATTTCTTGCCTTAAACCAAGTTTCTATCGCTGTTTCCCACAACTTCATTGTGGCTCGTTAATTTTATGCTCCTATAGTTCACACAATTTGTATATCTCCTTTTATGTCTGAAAACATTAGCCATGAATAAACAGAACCCACTAGGAACAAAATCTTAGCCTTTAAATAACCATATTGGAATTGGACATAAAAAGAGGCCTCGTGGCTAAGTCCCATAAAAAACTTTAAAATATTGATTAAGTGTACGTTTTTTAAGTTAGAGCCTTAACAAAATATATTTAAGGCACAAGTACTTATGGTTGATTGACCCATTTTATCAGATGAATAATACAAGAACAACAACAAACATTGTTCCCATTACGTGGCATTAGCTATATGTTGTCGTCGTGCTTGGTCAATACTCACATCATCAATCAAATTTAAATACTTTATTTTTTATAGTATCTTTCCAAATTTTTATTAGATATCCCTACCCTGCTTAATTTGAGTTCTTGACTCTATAGTTTCTACCATTCTAACTCGTCTCCTACGCACAAGATGCCTGAACCATCTTAGGCTTGATTCCTTCATTTTCTCATCTATCGACGCTATCCCTACTTTCTTTCTAATGCATACGATTCTAATTTTATCTGACCTAGTATGCCACACATGCATCTCGACATTCTCATCTCTGCTAGTCACATTTTTTTCTTCATATTTTTGTAGGTCATACTGAATGTTGTAATGTAATGTTCTGGGCTAAACTTCTACCCAAGGGAGACAAAAGAAAGAAAAGAGAGATATCCGTAAATGTGGAATATGTCATCTACCTTTATGCTTTGCAAATTTCTCATAGCGAATGTCAATTGAATTTACCTTATATAGTACACCTTGTAAGCCTTGTAAGCTGATGGATTTTTGAAAAGAATTGGCCTGCTACAGTTCATCAAAAATCGTATCTGCACCATGAAAATACAAGAACTAAAGCAGAATGCAGTCACATAGCACAAGCGCCAGGGGATTTTTCCTTTTAAAAGTGAAGGTTTACAAAATGTATCTCTAAGCAATTGAAGTACCAAAAGAAAACTGAAGATTCCCTAAAATTCATTCATGCCTTGGATGGGAAGATCTTGAAAGGTGAAGATAATTAGCTTTCAAGGTACATTTGAAAGTGATCAATTAGAAAGAATAAAGTATTTTGGGACACAACTGCCTAAAAGACAGTTGAAATTCATCATTTTTTTCTGTGAACCAACCAGTCATTCCCAGATTCCTTATTTCTCATTCCACTTTCACTGTTGTTCGAACAATAACAAAGAGTTTGCAGTATATATCAGAAGAGAACCGAAGAAAAGAACTAAAATATGGCATATGCTTTCCCATCAACCTTAAATCTGAATTCGACAAGGAATTCAAGGAAAAAGCAAGTAACTACTTTCCATTCAAGGAAGTCTTAACGTACAAGTATCCTCAATGGACACGTTCACAAAATTGGCTAGCCACTGGTATATAAAAGAGTAAAAAGTGCTGTTACATGTCCAAAACATGAAACTAATGAAGGGTTAATGTTCCACTCTACAGACCCTCAGATAACATCATAAGACATTCCAAGTAACAGTAAAATAAAAATTTCTGTTGTTGACCTTCAACAGAAGGGGGCAAAAATGAAAATTTAAATCCGAGCCAGAACATAGTTGGTTCTATAAAGTTAACTAGTCAACTTCAACATACTATAGTAATTTGCATGCAACAAATATATCAAGTGTGACAAGACCAAACCTACTTGGGATGCAGCACAGAACAACAATTCACAATGAAGTGTCTATATAATATATACGAAATAAATAACGAGTTTACCTGATAAGAAAGAAACATCGTCTTCATCATCAGATTCGTATCAACATCAGCTAATCCTGGGTCAACATCATTGTCAAAACTTTCTATGTGCTGATCACTTTTGGAAATGTCAGCACCTTCTACCTTATCTGACTTAAATAAGTTTGCATCTACAACCAACCCTGCAAAAGACACCACAAATCAGAATTCTGCACCAACAAAGTGGTAAAGCTAATCCACCAGGAAAAAGAGACTGAATTCTTTGAAAAGGATGCAAAATGAAGAAGTGCAGGATTGATAGAGGTACAAATAAACAGTGAATGATTAACAAATTTAACTTGCCAATGTGTTTTGTCCTAGAATAGAGTAGTCAATGGAGAAAAAGAAGTCTTGTCCCATTTATGTATTGATACAAACATATATGGTGGATATAAAAACATCTAACCAGAGTAACATAACTCATTTGCTGAGCACTCTTATATTTAGGGAAGGAACTTAGCCTATGGATCCCAAATTGGCCAGGAATACCAACACGGAAGATACCCAGGCAAGGTTTCTTATAGGAAACCAATTAGACCACGGATTACAGCAGCAGCAGCAGCAGCAACAACAACAACATACCCAGAATATTCCCAACTCAATTGTGTGTGTGTGTGTGTGTGTGTGTGTGTGCATGTTGGAGGGGGGTCAAAATATATGCAGCCTTATCCTTGTACTTCAATACAGGGAGGCTGTTTCCATAAAATGACCCAGGATTGCATTGCAGCAATTGTACGTATTTGTTCTAGCAACTTCACTAACATTAAGAAGCCTCGGAATTCAATTGAGCCATTTCAATCTAGACAATCGTTAACACAAAACGAAAAGAATTGTCAATGATGCCTCTTCCGGATCCATTTGCAACAGACAAAGACCACGAATTACAAAAGTCAGGAAACTAGACCAATTCGTATAATCTCACCTCGATAGAGCGGCCACAATCCTGGTTTGTGCCTGAGACGTGTACATTCAAGCCCCATTTTAGTAAAATAAATCCATAACTTTACTGACAGCAGAAAAGCAGCATGCATATTATATGTATAAAGCCAAAAAATGTATCAGTATAACAGATTAAAAACAACAGACTCGTTGAGTCATATCAAGGAAGTACCTCATTCTTACATCATACTGTCCTAAGTCCAGACCACTCTGTACATTGACGAACACCTTCAGTGGCAGCACAACTTATCTTTTGACGGTTATAATAACATTTCAACCTTGCACACGGCTTTTCCCATAACAACCGAATCATTTCCTATCACAAGTGTACATTCTAACCAAGCATCAGTGTCACATTTAGAAATCTGAATAATGACCACTCTCAGAAGATACTAATATTCAAGCTGAAAAACCACATAAAGAACACTTCGGCAAAGTATTTCTCGAGGAATTCTTTGATCAAAGAGCCCAGTGGAGGTGCATAAGTTAATAAATTATATACATATAAATTTGAAAAGCTTTCATAATTGAACAAAACAGTTATCACGCAAACTAAAGGAAGTAAAACTGAGCAACCTCAGAGCATATATTGTGATGAAATAAAGATCAAACCTGCAATTTTGAGCTTGAAATATCAGCTGGATGTGCTTGCAAAAATTTGGTTATAACAGAAGGGTCGGGATCGCTTGAATGTTGTTCAGACCCTTCAGTCCCAAACCAATCTAGATAGTTGCAAAGACTGCTATCAACATTCTGTAGCACTGCCTTTATTTGCTGCAAGTTACATAGCAGGAAACTAAAAATGTATAGCATCAACAAGAAAATCTTGTCGGCATCCAATTGCACATGTGAGAGAAGTGTACTATTTAATGAGGACTCTTCAGAACTACCGCTTCTCATCAGAAAAACATGCCAGCTGGCATCCAGTACAACATTTACCCCGGCAGAAAACAAAACAGATATTACTACTGTGTTTCAGTACTTTGCAACACAAAGACAACAAAGAACCCTGTAAGCATCACCATCCACAATTCAGAGTGCAACCAATAGAGAAATTCAGGCTTTCTTTTTGCCTTTAAGCTGATCCATCCACAATTCACAGTCCAAACAAAAGAGAAATTCTCAGTCCAATATTCAGACTACGGAATACATATGATGCACCTCTCCACCTAAAATTTGAGAAATAACATTCCATTTTAGCTACATAACTGGACGACTTATTGAAGTTCAAAGAGATTCGGAGAGGAAGCTAGATTCCCTTATTATTGTAACTAACACATATAGTACCATTACCAAATATCAAAACAAAAAGAAATCTTTATCCCACTGAGGGTTCGGCTAGATGGATCATATGTCACCATAGTGCTCAGTTAACAAACATTCCACTTCCCCTTCCCCTTTTAATTTGTGTTAGTGACTCTACGGTTTATACTTGTCTCACTGGGGCATTTATAGGTCTCTCAAGCACATTCCCAAACAGAGGTACTCCTTGTGTTTCATCTCTATATCACTCTTGTTGATACTCAAGAATCTATCAATGCTTTCCATTGTGGGCTTAACACGCCAAAGCTTTTCGACCATCTCATTCCTACTCTGTTGTTGTTGCCAAGGAAGAGAATCGTAATTTTGCTGTTTAGCTTTTACTTTCTCGAGCAAATCTCATTTTCTCACCTCAATTTCAAGGCAACTAACACATTGATAAACAAGGAAAACCTTCACAAAAGCACAACAGATGCAGTAAAATTCAGAGAATTTTTTCATTATTAAAGTTATATGAGACAGCAAAGAATCTAATTTACTACTTGCATAGTTGATAATAAGCTAACAAGGCCTAAAACAAAAAGGTTATAATGTGACCCAG
This sequence comes from Oldenlandia corymbosa var. corymbosa, assembly GCA_949775105.1. Taxonomy (NCBI): domain Eukaryota; kingdom Viridiplantae; phylum Streptophyta; class Magnoliopsida; order Gentianales; family Rubiaceae; genus Oldenlandia; species Oldenlandia corymbosa. Next base: position 17,612,177 of record OX459126.1, on the reverse strand, counting down.
TGATATGAACCAGTGATATGCTTTATGAATTTTTTTTTAGCAAAGCAGTATTTGACTATACCTGATGGATGTGGAGGTTTAGAGGAATCCTGACAAACTTCTTTAATCTGTTTTTTACATTCCGAGCTTACGGTTCGAATCACAAGGCCCTCCAAAACTTCGCCTTGTGCATTTATGTAATTTTTTTGTTCTGCATACAGGGGTGAAAATTTAAAACAGAACAAAACAGAGTAAGGAGATCTATTAACAATAGAAAAAAGTTACAATTTCATATCAGATAAAACCGCAAAGGTTCTAGCGCAATGACGTTGACCAAGCTGACATGAGCAGTGCTATTTACGCGTTTATTGATCACTACCATATATATGTGGTGAGTCTGCAAAACCTAGTGCTTCTAATGGCAACAAGTAGACTACAGGCTACTATCAAAAACAAGTAGACTGCAAATGACCTGGTAATGCGATTCAGAGAATGATCTTCAACACACGCTGGCTTGAGCCATATACAGGTGATTCAACAACTTAAGCGGGATTAAAAGTGGATGAAAAAGAGGCATGATGAAACGAACACTTCGCTACGAGTGAAAGTGCGAAAATCATAAGTAGTGAAACCTAGTTAATGCTGAATCGAGAGAAATTAGAAGACAAAAATTAGGGCAAAAAACTCCAACCGCAAATCAAACAAAAACTCGGTACTCAAAAAAGGCATTGATCCATTGACGTTATCATAGCAAATGATGCCTAACAAGCAGGTGAAGACGAACGGTTGTAAGAGTTAATGTCACCTGGAATGACCGAATTCGCAAGCTCCTCAAGTGCCTGACAAACTGAAGTTGCAGTTCCTTCTTCATATAGTTCATTAAATTTAGCGAATAAAGATCTCACTGATTTCCTGAATATAGGAAAAAATAGGCATCACATCACCAATTTGCTCGGAAGCACCAAAACATTCAGCAAAGGTAACGATCGTGACCAATTAGTAGATGAATCTCTAAACCAACACCAAGTTTGGATACTATATCTCCAGCAGGAAACGGGTGGTGGTGTGTTGGGGGGCGGCAGGATTCAACTAGGCAGGTTATTAATGAACATGACCACGACAAATGTGCTCATCATTTACAACATTGGAAAACTCTGGCATGCAGAAATTTTTTTCATACCATTGAGAGCTACTATCAAGCTCAGTATGCACGCAAACAATAACCAACATATAACTGAAAGGGTACTCCACTAGTTTTTCATATCATTCTTACTTAAGATTCAAAAAGACTATACCTGGTAGAGAACAACCACATACGATTAGCTGGTAAATGCCATTGCCAGCAGAAAGTTATAATTTCAGCCGTTGAGTAAAATTTGGGCTTTCCATTGCCTAGTTTGGTGACCGCAGTAACAACCACTGCAAGGAGATATAACAATAATATGAGGACGACGCATGATCAACAGGTTTCATCAGAGACTACAGAAGGACAACGTTCATGCAAAGGAAAACATTTTAACTATTAAAAGTAGATATCTTAAAGAATTCCAATTTAAGATCCACTTATATAATTCTCTAATATGTGGGGGACAGTAAATCAAAATTTCTAACAGGGATCTGGTACACTACATCATACCATCACCATAACATTATTTCAGCAATTTAGACTTCACAAACAACCCAAGAAAATTCAAAAAACCTCCATTGGCAAGAATAGATGTATTCAGTTAACTCTTTATCAACATCGCGGGAGGGGGTTTGTGAGTGTGAAACTCTGCTGATAGAAGAAGCACTGGAATTTAAGACACAAAGCTCTGAACTCTATGGGAATTCATCCTTGTATATAAACATAAATGATGCATCTCTCATCCCCTTACCATAATCTTCTCGAGGTCGTTGCGCTGTATCTCCAAGAACAGCAGTTATCAAATCCATCGATATACACATACTGTTCAACTGGAAATGGATGATGTGAATTTAATACATAGTTTATTACTAAAATAAAATGTCATAGATGGGGGCGGGGCGGCGGGGCAAATGATACACAAAACTGAACATCAACTTGAACATGAGCCCAGTTTAGAAATTATTAGCAGAAAGTTATTACAATCAACTGGTAAAAAAGACTAAAATAATTATCTAAACCATTGCATATCATTAATCTACTAAAGGTTTGATAACGAAGTGCAGCTTAGTGGTAAGACGCTTCACCCGTTAAGTGATAGTTCACGGGTTCGAGTCACGCCGAGCGTAAGTAGGAAATCACTATTGATCCATTTTGAAAAATAATATTAATCTACTAAAGACTCATAAGCTTTTAAGCAAAACGATGTCGAGTGACATATTGGTAAAAATGAAAATGAAGATGGAATGAGACCCAGTGAAAGAGGACTCTTTCATAATTAGATAATACTACTAAAGCGTTTTTCTTTGGTGCTTTGTTCTTTTTATTTCCTTTTGGTTCAACGGGCCGTCGGAAATTCTAAAATAACAGTCAAAATTTATACATATTTTTAACCTACTAGAGACAAAATCTTTCTAGAGTGAAGTCCAAAAAGATCTTGAAATCCTTATTTGTAATGGAGATAGCAAATTTTGCACTCTCGCGACAAATGTGATTTACAAGGAAACCCTCTTTTCATCTGTTTTACGCAACGCTCGAATTTTTAATACAGAGGTATAATTTTATTAGTAAATAAACAATATGTTTAGTGAAATTTTTTTTTTTCGTAACGCTGGGAACTCCACCAGAGATGGGTAAACCCACACCCACTGCAATAGTCTGCAAACCACAATGGGAGGTAAACCACCCTAGGCAAGTCCGGGTTTACAAGCTCGGGTACGAAATCGGGGGTTTATTAGTGGGTTAGTCATAACAAGCCCCTAGAGATGCCAATAGACCAGGTGAGAGCAAACCCCTCACTTTTTTCTGTTGGAATGGGGGATTAAACTCATGACCCCCTCTTGGAACAATGGTGGTTTACCACTAAACCAACTCCTCATTCGCATAGTTATTGAATATAATTCACACACAAATCCACATTTTTTCGGTATAGTTAACATCGATTGAAATTTTTTGAAGATTAAAATCGAACATCCACCATGCAACGCACGGGCATAACAATAGTATTAATAATCACGGTTCAGGTTAGTTAATTTGATTTCTGTAAACCCTATATGCCATGTTTGTGTTGTTAGTTTGTATTTTTTTTCGTTATTTATTACTCCCTCTGTCCCATAATTATTGTCCAGTTTTACTAAAATGAAAGATTTTATTTTTTGTCAAACTTAACTATATTTACCTTAAACAACCGGATATACCCCTACATAAGTAATTGTTTAACCACTAAGATTTAATGGATAATATTTTTTACCAAGGATAAATGTGTAACTTGATCCATAAAAAGTCAAATTGGACAATAATTTTGAGACAAAATTTTTTGGGTAAAGTGGACAATAATTATGGGGACGAAAGGAGTATTATTATTATTATTATTATTATTATTATTATTATTATTATTATTTTTTGGAAAATTTGCATGTGGAGGTAGACCGATGGATTTTTTTTTTTTGATACACAATTACATACCTAGTCTATTACATGTGGGGTGAAACCAATGGGGAAGGGAGTAGTACTACTAAAGGAAGACTCCACCCGCGCCTCGATTTGGTACTCGGAAAGCCTTTTTTGTGGGTGTAAGATGACTTGCACAACTCAACACACAAAGGTGTTATTTACATATGGGGTGAAACCAATGGGGAAGGGGGTAGAACTACTAAAGGGAGACTCCACTCGCGCCTCGATTTGGTATTCGGAAAGCCTTTTTTGTGGGTGTAAGATGACTTGCACAACTCAACACACAAAGGTGTTATTAGCGGGGTTGAACCTAGAACCTCTTGATATCTCAGGTTTTGATGTCATGCCATTACCCCTTGGACAGCTCCTGGCGACCGAATGAATTGAAGAAACAAGGATAGGGGACATAGAGATATATGTTATAGACATTAGACAGACAAATACGCAATAGTTATACGTATCTTCATGCACATGGTAAACGGTCTAAAAATGCAAATGTCCGATGGCTACCTTTTGGATGTAACTAACATTTTAAGAAATTTTAATAGTCTTTAGTCAGTGTATTTTCTTTGTAAATCTTTTTTAATATTGTTACTGAGAGGTTCGTTAAAGAATAGAAACACACTTAATATTGCGCGCAGACACACTTAGTTTGCAAACAGAGAGTCCCTGCCATTTAGAGATATATCATCAATAACCCAAACAACACGACATTTTCTTTTTTCTGATATATATTACACAGTTACAAACACGCAGAGAGCCACGCACAGGAGAAATATTCTCATCGAGAAATGAGAAACTCATCATCATCCGAAGGGATCATAACTACTCCACGATGTTGTGATGCAATCTGTTCCGCGAAAGAGTCATTATGTCGGACAACTTGTGGCCGTTATTGTCCCGCTGGTGAGTGGTTGCACCCATCTGTAACATTAACTTCGTCAATTTTAAGAGAGATTTGCTTGACCATGAACACATGATCTTACCTCCTTCGTTACTGGCTAGTTAATTGCCCCTCTTCTTTCTGTCGAACAGGCATCATTTATGTCTTGGCATTTGGATTGTGGTAGTAAATGAATTTGAACGGGCATCAGTTTTGTCTTAATATTTGAGTTGAGATAGTAGATGAATTTGTTGTTCTTCTGTTGATAAATTTCGAGAATGTTTCTCAGGAAGGAGGATTCTTCAAGAGGAGAAGCAATGTAAATTTTCAACACCATTTCACACTCGCAACCAAGTTATGAAATGTCCCTTCGATGCAAACATCAATAGAAAACTTGGACAAACAAACAAACAAACAAACACACAGACAAAAATGGTATAACCCCCCGAAAGCCCCTCTTTTCATTTTTATCAGCATATATAAGTCGTGAAAACACTACTACATATACTTTTACCTTTCACCAAAACAACAATTAAAAAATAGTAAAATCATACTATCCGACTCTCAGTCACTAATTGAAGAAAGGCAATAATAATACCACAAATAGAAAACATCAAAACTAAAAACCTCACTTTTGAAAAAAGGGGCCTTTCAAATCCCCCCCTTTCTTTTCACTCTGTTTCTTCCCCGCCGCAATTCCTCAACAGGGGACCCCCAATCATACCCATCCATCATCGCCGCCCTTTCTTATTCACCCCCCACCGTAGTAATATAAGGACCTGCCTTGGCATCTCCTTTAAGGCAACTAGACACAACCACCAGACTCCTTGAGATGCACTCGACCTTTTGACCTGGACCTGACCTGACCCAAAACCGAGACCTTTGACCTGACCCGACCATGACTTCGACGCCAACACACACCTTGTTCCTCAATCTGAGCTTGGCATTCACCAAAAACCAAGTAGGCCCTGCAAATATTCATAAATGAATCACTGGTTCTGAACAGAAGAAAAACACTATGCCAGATGCTGGGGGTTTCGGCAGCAAATGTAGGAACAAATGAAACACAACAAAATACACCCTTACCTTCAACTGAAAGTGTAACCACCCGGTGGAGTCTGCATATTGTTACCGCCAAAGTTGAACCCGGGCTGGACTCCATCCCCAGTAGGTAAATTTTCATCCTCCTCAAGCCAATAAGTCTCCAAAATCTTCACTGCTTTTTCATATATTTCATTGTTATCATGGCTCTGCAAGTTCTCAATCTTCTCCAAGCCTTCAGCTTCATCAATCAATTGCGCAAAGTAATTGACGTCTCCAGAGTTGCCCAGATTCTTTTCTACTTCACCAACCTTCAATATGTTTTCGAGCCCCTCTAGACAGACAGTAACAATCCTAGGATCAGGGCACACAAGAAGATCACACAGGGGCTTGATACATCCCTGAGAAACCAAAAACCTGCCCACCACAACCCAGAGTAAGTAGCAAACCTTAGAATTATGTCAAGAACATTCAAAGTTAATCCAGAAGAGAAAATGATTAAAAAAAGTACTTGATTTGGTCGTGGGTTCCACCAGAAGTAGCATTTGAAACAGCCCATGCGGCTTCTTTCTTTATATCAAACTCTGCAGTTTGTAGCAAATTAACCAAAGGTGAAATCAACTGGGCCTCAATCACTGCCTGTAATTCCAGAATAGCCATCAGAGAACTGCTTAAACAAAAACTTCTCTTTACACAAAGAACTACCAGGAAAAAGAGACAGCACCTGAATCTGCTCCTTATTTCCAGCAGTTATATTGGAGATGGTCCAGCAAGCTTCTTTCTTGATGCTTTTTTTATGATTATGAGTCAACAGGCTTAGCAAGCATGGCAATGCCCCATGGTCAATTATACACTGAAATAGAAAACAGCTTGTCATTATTATAAAAATCATATAAACTTGGACGCCTTTAAATTCTCTCATTGACAGGAATGATCAGGCACAATAAAACGGCAGAATCACAGCCCAATTCTACCAAAACAAACATGATGTAGAAAGATTTTCGCTGGAGGACAGGTTTGCTAGCAATTAAAATTTTGGACATACACCATTAGGCATAGACATAACATAAACCATGCAGAGGAGCTCACACTTCCAGGCAAAATTATGCACGGTGACTATTAAAACAAACCTGAGTCTGAAAATCATCTCCTGTCACAATATTCCCAACAGTGCGAAGTGCAGGAATCAGCACAGAAGGCGATGGATGTCTGAAAGAAGACAATTTGTTAATTTTTTTTTATCAGAAAGCATTCAGAAAACAGAACTCAAAGCAGAAAGATAATCAGGAAGGGAACCGTACACAAGTAGCTCCACAAGCCGTGGACAGACACCGGCCTCAATTACAGCTTGGATTTTATCGTTTGTACCGTCAGAAAGATATGACAGAGCCCAGCATGCATCTGTTAGTACTTCCTCGTCATTAGAATGAACAAGACGCTGAAGAGCCGGAAGGGCGGGGCGCACCTGAATAATTAAATCTCATGAGCATCAGAAAAGAGAGGAAATTTAGATAACAAAGGCAAAATTTTAATTTATCCAGCAAACCTGCTCGAATGGAGGTTGAGGTTTGCCACGGCAGAAGTTTGACAATGTCCAGGTAGCATTTCTCAGCATTGAGAGCTTGGCATGCTCATTCAACTGAGCCAGCAATGGAATCAAAGCCCCATTGCTGAGGACAAGATCACGACACCTAGGAGAGTCACCAGCAACGTTTCCCAAGGCCCATACAGCCTAAACATTAACAAATCTTTAATCAGAATTCCAAACCTTCACAGGATACATGACTTCACCCTATTCAACAGAGCAGATTCAATTCTATAAAGCAAATAAAAACCAAACCCACAGAATGAAAAACATTCAACTCAAGAATTTACAGCCCCGTATCTTCAACACCAAACAAGGCTCGCGGGGAAAACAGAATTCATTAAGATATATTACCTGCTCACGAACATCATCACTTGGAGAACCCAGGAGCTTTACGAAAATTGGGACAGCTCCGTGATCAATCACCACCTTAGTGTTATCAGAGGTCCCAGATGCAATATTGGTGAGAGCCCAGGCAGCTTCAAACTAGTTAAAAACAAGAAATGCACTAAGTTAGAGACAATCTAATCTCAGAACGATTGTATACACCGACAATTCAACAGATGTAACATCAAACCTGGAGCTGTGGAAAATCCTCCCTCATAAGGAACTCAACGAAGCGGGGAACTACTCCAGATTGTATAACTTCCTCGATAGGAGGGCTCCGTTCTGTAAATTTAGGTTTCACGCAAATAATGAGCAATGACAATAACAATGGTAAAAACTTCATTACGTAAAAGCAGTGCAAATAAGAATTATACCTATTGAAAGTAGTTTACGGAACTGTGTAGTGGCTTCCAACTGTAAATTGTTATCGTTGGAGCATACTCCAGCTACCATGTTTGGAAGACTCTCCAACTGCAATTGGACAGACAAGTATTATTACATCAGCCAACTAAAAAATCAAAAAGACAACAAAAAAATTCTGATGCTTAGCAACAAAAGCTAGAACTAAGATTGAATCAACTCTCAAGGTTGTCAAATCTCATAATTAACACCTCCTAAGCTAAAGGAATGTCAACACACCAATCCGAACCATAAAAGCAACTGCCCTATATAACAAATAAAATAACCAATAAAACTAATTCACTACCCAAAAAAATAAGAGAATTCACAATCTCAATCCCCAAAAAACAAAAATAAAAATAAAAAATTAAACGTTTCAAACTCATAAAATTAGAAACTGGAAAGGCTACAGACTCTACAGCAGGAAATCAGATCCAATAATTCCAGATAAATCATCGATCAGAATAAACCGCAAGATAATAGAATAGTCATCCACAGGAAGGCGGACATCACCAGGAAGGGAAAAAAAAAGCAGTATACCTTTTTCTCGATGTTGCTAGCGAGGGCAGGAGCGAAGAAGGGTTGAGCAAGCTGAGCTCCTTCTCGACGCTTCTTGAGCAGATTCTCCTCACGCCTATTCTTTCGGATCTCCACCATTTGATCCTCCCTCCTCCTCCGTCCCTCGTCGGCGTCCACGGCGACCTTGTAGCGGTTCCGACGAGCCTCCGTCCTTTCGCTCGGTCTCAGAGACATGATTTCCGGCTTGATTTCCTTCTAACTCAATCAAAAACCCTAAAACAATAAAGAAAAATCGCACAACTCTGCGATTAAGAATTTGAAAATTGAATCTGCGGAAGCGTAGAGGATGAAACTGAAGAATTAAAGTAACCAGGAGGCATAAGAATACAACTACTTTAACTCAAAAAAAGGTGTTTCAATGCACAGAGTTGGGGTGTGCGCTTCTCAGGCGGAGATGTTACCTGGTAGTGCGTGACTATGTGAGAGAGAAAGAGAGAAGTTGGAGAAAGAAAAGAGAATTGGAAGGGTTTGGTTTATAATGCGGGACAGGGGACTTCCTTTCCAATATTTTCTATTGGGCCTTTCCCCGGTTGTCACAGCTTCTACTTGTGGGCTTACATGGCAATTTTCAGACAATTCGTTCTCTCAGTTTGGGCTCAAACGTTTTTCTTGTTATCTTTAATTGGCAATTGGGGCCCAGACCCCAGAATCATATTGATTTGATGGTCAAAAATTAATTCCATAATTATTTGTTTGGTGATTGAACATTTTTGTTACAACAGTGATACACATACATGTAAAATTACAAGAAATGATTTGTCAATCATCTAATCTATGTCCTAATTTTAAAAATACTTAACCCCAAATGAAAAATATGAATAGATATGATTAATTCATTATCATTTTGTTTCCTATCGTATCATTATTCTTTTATGAATATACACACGAGACTATTACAACTGCTCTTTTTCCAATTCTAATTACAAGTTATAAATTTGAACAAAATGTCTGAGTTAACAAAATTGTTTGTTGACTAAGATAGTAAAGCAAGTACCACCCTTGTTTTGAAACAAATAAAATAAATGCTATTCGCATAGTCGATTTTGAATAGCTGTGGCTGTGGCCTGTTGGGGAAAAAAAAAAGATTGAAATATGAATGGATGTTGAGAGGAAAAGTAGTCAATTATTCTACATACACAAATAGCGAGGTAATCCGCAATCCTTATTAAAAAAAGATTCCCTTTTTGTACTATTTTAATACTATAGTATTACATTTGTAATAAAAAAAAAACTTATGTCCAAAACCGACATTGCCTATTATAAACCCGTCACAGTTAACTTAATGATTTGTACATTACATTACAACTAATTTTTGCTGGGTTATCTTTTCACAATTATTTACAATTTATAAGATGGAGTATTTATATAGCGATGAAGATAACTTACAGTAGTAGACTAGTATTAGCAAGACAGCAAGTAATCATTGCTTTAGTATTCCGGGGATCATAAATAAGAGTACTTCTCAAACTCAGTCAAGTAATCCGATAAGGAACGCTGACTTCGATACTGTGTAGCTACCGTGTTCTGATTGACAACGGCCGGAGGAAGAGGTGGCAATCTCGTCGGAGTTGTGTAGATTGCGGAGGAAGCGGCTTCCAACACCTCTCGCCGGACGTTCTCTTGATCTTGAAGCGCCCTCTGAGCTCGGAGCGCCGTTATGTAGAGACCGGCGGCGAGGAAAACGGTGAGCAGACCAAAAACTCCGGCAGACGTGAACATTCCTGGCCTGAGGATCAAGCAGCTGGATTTCGGGGTAGCCCAGTTCTTCAAATGACCCGATTCGATGCTTAATCCGATCAGCAACAGTATCTCGCCCACCGCAAAACATATCCTGAATCGCGCGCAATTATAAAATCATACCTAAGTTAATATTCTCATTTGATGAAGTTGAATAAAAAAAAAAAAAACGTTGGAATGAATGTTGTACGACTAACTCCCTCCGTACAAAATCATTGTCTAGTTTGCATTTTCAAATTTAGTACAATTTGAATTAGAAATGAAAATACGGAACGTACCAAGTGGAGACGAAGAAGAAAGCAGCTTGGCAAGCAACTGATTTGGCGAAATCGGAATCAGGGTCCCAAATAACCAAAGGGGAAGAAGTTGATCGGGAGATTGAAATCAACATGAAAGTGTGTTCCACAATCATGGCAATTGCAAGTGCCACAAATGCAGCAGCTCCACATAGCAATGGCACTTTCCCACTCCCAGAATACACACATTCTTGTTCATCACTACTCCATGTCACCTTAATTTTTTCAGAGTGAATTTAATTAATATATAGAAGAGGAATCAATAATTCATGCTACGATTGTTATTCATTAGTTTCAGGGTGATATCTATTATGAAACTGATGTAACTTTTTGAAAAAATAAAAATAATTTGCTAATACTCTCGGTAACAAGACTTGAATTACGTGACTTGGCCTCTACTAAAGTGTTAATTTGTCTCCTGAAGATGATATTGGTGTTGCAAAACAGAAATTAATCTCATCAACTCGTAATATCATTTTTGTTTTGGTTTACCAATATGAAACGCGAACGGATTCAATGTAAAAATGATGGACTAGTTGTAAGTTTGTGTACCTGAGAGCGTGTGGCTTCGGCCAGGAGGCAGAGGATGAAGCAAAACAGACCAAAGAAAATGGACAAAACCATGAGGCAAGCTCCTGTTTTGCTGCCCAAGTCGGAGCTTGGTGGACTTGGTTCAAGATCAGCATGTGTCACTGCCATTCAATCAAATCAATATAAAATCTCTCCTTTTTTCTTTTTGGTGGAAACTGAATTGTAAGAGCAAAATATTGGTGCAGAGTTTCTTGCAAGGATGAAGATGGGGAAGTAGATACAAATTGGAATCATGCGTATAGCTTGTTTGTGATTGTAACGAAGGAGAGCTAAAAGATGCATTGGCTGCGGGGGTTTTGGAATTAGAATTGCTTGGAACAAAGGATTGCTTAAAGGCCAGAGATTCGTTTTTTTTTTTTTTTTTTGGGCGGCCATCTTTTTAAGGGCTCCTTTCTGCACAAGTTTTCACACTAAAAAAGGATTTCTTTAAAAAAAATCGGTTCTAATGGTGATTAGCTTTTGTCATGTTCCAACTAATTTTGACCCAAATGAAAAGTTTTTTTTTTCTGATGATGATATAAAGAAGATGATAAGGTTCTTCATTTGATGCTTGGAATAATTTAAAACTTCTGCTAAATGGATCAAGTCCAATAAACACCCAAACCAACACAATAAACTCTAGCTATCAAAGTTCCGGTCGAGAGTAAAATTATGAATCGGTACAGACCAAAACAGGTGTTTATCATATAACAAACTACAAGAACAATAAAAATTGACAAATAGGAAGGGCCAACCAGATTATGAACTCAAAGCTCAAACTCCTCATCCTGCAGAGCCATCTCAGCCGCCTCTTCTTCCTCATCATCAAGACCAAAGTACCCATTCTTCTCAACTGGCCTAAACATGTAGAACATAACTGTGTACAAGGCTTCAGCTGCATACGCAACCCCGTTATACTTGTATGCAGCTATGGTGAATAAAAACTTGATCCCAGATTCCACATTCGATTAGGGTTGACCTCCAACATGATTTCACAGGAAGGAGAAGTTTGGGGAAAGTGTAAATCTTTTGAAAATTAAGCAATCCTGTCTCTAAGTCGCCGCCACTGGGAGGTACTCACGGGTGTTAAACCAACAATTATTAATCTACTCTAAAAACGCAATAAAACGGCAAGCAGGATCGAATCCTACAGGTAGGGTAAACAAATATCAAGTTTAAGAATGAAACCGAACTCAAGAATAAAATATTTAAATGCTGAAAATGAACTTCTAAAACTAAGGTTGCGATGAAAGCTAATAAAGTGATGCAAACATGTTCAATTATTTATTTCCACTTCAATTGCCGAATTAATCTTAAACTAGTATTGGTGAATGAATGTTGGTCGGATCTCTTAAATATATCGTTAAGCTCCTTCCGAAGTCATAAGAGTATCCCTACAACTAATCACAAGCCTATATTCCTATGGTTGCATTTAATTGTAGAGTCATTCAGGTTATTTATCTCATTTGGCCACCTATGTCTTACCATTTAGCCACCTATATCTTGCCGATATATTCCTATCCGGCAAGAAACCATAAACTTTTACATTTATGTCATGATTTATTCTTTCTAAAGCTAAAAGTATACACCCCATTCCTAGTAATGCATAATTCCCAAACACTAATAATTATTAGACCTAAATAATTGCAATTCACGTTTTTTTGGCTTTTATAATAGAGTATTAGGGCTGCCAAAATTGGTGACAAAAATGGGACTTTTACTTCTATGTAGGCCCACAAAAGTTTGGTAAAAAATCTTCCCAACTTGCTTGGTTCTTCACGGCCAGAAAATGGGTTTAACAATAGCCCATTAGTCAATTAATTAATTTAACCAAACAAATGGCCTCATCATCCTTCTCGGCCAAATTTGGATCATCTCCCACAATTTGCACAACTGGCCCTTTGATTATTCAACTTACTGCTTGCTTCCTCAACACTTCTCTCAGTCTTCAATTGAGTCCTTAGCTTCAATTTTCTTCCTCAATTAAGTCATTTTCTCCAATTTAACTCCATTTATCATCAATCTCCTAAATCCTTCAAATAAATATTTATTAAGTAAAATCATCTTTAAAGCACATAAAAACAACACAAAATCTTAAGGGAAATTATATATAAATATACATAAATATTAGACTCATCAGTACTATAACACAAACCTTTTTCAACATTGAACCATGCTTAAGAACGTATCCGATTAGCTTAAAGAGATCACCTTTGTCATTGCCTTCGGCCTCGACGAAATTAATTGAAACTTTTACCAAACTGTTTACCAGGCATTCAGGAACACAAGTGGGATCCCTCCAAGGACGTGTTCTAGGCCAAGATCTATCTTGTATATTGGTGTCGATGGCAAGGACTTGTAACTTCTTAAAATAGTGCAGTAAATCTTCTAGACATCCCTACAGGTGGCCACAAACATCCAAGTACAATTTGATTAGTCTCTCAAAACCAGCTAAAGATCTAGTGATGGCAGCATTTAGAGCTACTATTACTGATTCCGATAATCTTAGCACCCTGGTGAGTTTTAATGCCTGAATTACATGTGTAACAATCCGATTGCATTCATTGACATCATCATAGTCGCATGCATACAATTCAATCTCCGCTCGGCTCAAAGAGTTCAGCCCTGCCAATGAGACTTCTTCAAGCCACACGTTACAATTCAAATAGAGTTCTTCGAGTGCAGGGGTTACTATTTCCAACGGCAGATACTCAACATTAGAAGTAATTTTTAGAATTCTCAGAGGACGGGAATGTATGACACACTGATCCGAACCATCACCATGGCCGTCCTCTTCTATTATGAGCGAATACAAGTGTGGACAACTAGATACAAGCTGACCGAACGACTCACCCGATTTATAAACAATCCCATAGAACTAAGATAACAGTTTAGGAAGATGAATTGTACCGTTAGAAGGCACCTTAAGCAGGATGCTTCCTCTATGGGGTCTTCCTCTATGGCGTCATCCTTGTAAGCAGAGTAATTCTAGTGTCCCACAAGAAAAAAGTGCCCAAGGCAGAGGAATAGAAACTTCATCCCCAGTACTCTGGAGATTAAGAACTTTTATGTTCCGGGCAATCACCTTACTGATCCACGTAGGAAAGTAGAGGACTTTGCAGCTGTTTCCATTTTCCCATTTGAGGCGAAACTTGGCAATAGTTTCAGATTCTTGGGCAAACAGGACCTTGTTCACAAAATGCACAAAACGCATCTTCTCCTCGTCGTTGTTTTCTTCCTTTACCCGATCATTACTGATATCAAAGGAGCTAACTTTAGCCCAAAGGAATTGCCACCTCTTTGATAATATGCTTGTGGCAACAACACTCTTTGTGGGTAGAAATGAGAGAATATTACAAAGGATTGGCTCGGGTAAATCGCTGATCCTATCCATGAAATTTAGATTAGAATCAGAGGAGGATTGGGATGGAGTCTGAAACTCTGAATTAGTAAAATCAATCAGCCGGTGTGGATATTTTCTCGGATAAGTACCTGTGGCAACACAAACAAAATAAAAATATAACAGATGAATAAGTAAACTCAAAGTATTCAAAGGATGATTGACAGCTAATACGTTTAAAAGAGGTGGATCAAATACACAGAGAATCTATATTGATGTTTGCAGCAGCAAAAGTGAATCTGCCTTTCCTGAATCAATTATGATGATTATGCTCAGATTGGGGGCTCAAATATCATTATCATGAAATGCATCAGTTTCAGTTGACCATCAACAGAAACCAAAAAGTAAGTAGCTAATAAGCTCATAACATTGCAGGAAACTGGGAATAAAATGGCGAGAAAACAATCGAAACATTGCAGCAAATTCAGAAATTTTTCGAAGCATCAGTCACTCTTAAGAAACTCTGATACATTTATTCATTTATGGACTAAAAAATGATCAAAACCATCTGGAATCAGTTGTAACAAAATTGCCTCCAAATTCAGTTGCATTTCAAATTTGTGTATACCAAAGCACAATTGTTACACTCCAAATCGGAACACAACATCAAAACTCAACAGCGAGAATTTCCAAAAAAGAACAACAAAATCACAATAATCAGGAACAAAAAAGCAACAAATCACTAGCGTAAATTCGTACCTGACAGCGCAAACAACATTAACAAGCAGGGCGGTTGAAACCACCAGTTCCAGTGAAGTTCAGAGAAAACCTTTCCAAAACAACGAGATGATCCTCCTCTGCATAACACAGAGTTTCGATTTCCGAATTCCGACAACAAAATCTTTTTTTCAGATGATGGGGATTGGGGGTTTAGGGTTTTATGTTACGGCGGTGATGATTGAAGTTTCGTCAGAGGAGTTTCGCCGGAAACTCTTTGGTTTTTGACTATGATGTTTCGTTGTTCAAAGGAGATTTTCGATATTTTCCCAATACTGGAGGCTTTTTTATAGTAATTCTGTTTTATTAATTATTTAAAATTGAAAATACCTTCATTGTTTAAACAAAATATGAATAGTATCCCTTGACCTGTAAGTAAAATATCAAAAGGGTCCTTTGATAACTGAAAGTTGATATTTACATATCAAGTAAGCCATAAAAGTTGGTATAATTCATAATTGTGCACAATGTGTAATTATTCTCTCTACTAATTAAGGTGGCATATTATTAGAAACCTTCATTCGATATTTCTCTTCACTAACACTTCATCTTAATCCTGGTAATTAATTCATTAAGGTGTCGAGTTATACTCCTTCCGGTCCTTATTATAAGGCATTTTGATTTGATCATAGGTTTAATCTGTGATATTTTTTAATCGGAAAAAAAATCTTAAAAATATGTTTTCACATTCGTTGTGTTCTCCTAATTATTATAAAATACTTTTAAGGTTTTTATTTCAATTAAAAATACATTATAAGTGAAATATATGACGAAATCAAAATGATTTATAATATGGACCGAAGGGAGTAGCAATCTGTATGACTTATAACAGCAGCAGTCAGCAGAACATTTCATGCAAAGTTTTACCTATTTGGTTTCATGACTAAAGCATATAATGTACTCCAAATTCTCAATCCAAGGTTAGTGGGACAAAAGGGCAAACATGTGTGGGTGAATTGATCAAAAGTTCATCCAAAAGACATGCACGTACGACTAGATTGGATGACATGATATGGGAAAAGAAATTAAAGCCCCCACACTTGGAATTATTTGTACCTAGCTAGTTCAAAACATCAAAATGAAATGAATCCATCACTACAACCCTTCTAAGGACAGTGGCGTACAGGACGACCCCATTCGCATGTTATAGGAAACAGGAAAATCTCTCCCTTTTTCTTTTGCGAGAGATCCGTATATACTTCAGCTTCCACATCGGTTGTAAAAAAGCAGCACTTATGTATATGATCAAACTAAGAGAGCATTTCCCGAATAACTGTTACTTTCTCTGTCTCAAAATTATTGTTCAATTTGAGATTTCACTTTTAGTACAATTTGAACTAGAAATAAAAATTCAAATTGGACAATAATTATGGGACGGAGAGAGTATATTAAGCATTTGCATGATTTTTTTTTTTAAAAATTTAAAGTCAATTACATTATTAAAAATACAATCGCAAACTTGTACAAGAACTAAACAAGAATTTCTTGTCACACTGATAATCTAGTTAGAGCATTAATTATTAACTAGAACTACCATTACACCGAATATCTAATGACTAGCTAACTTGCTACTATCGTATACGATCAATAATCCCAAGCTATCTTCCATATTCGATGAACTACTCTAGATTGGATTGAGCATTTGCATGATTGCACTATTATATTGAAAAGTAATGTATGCGTACAGTGATCGATGGTGCACAAGTTGTACTTCTTGAACCTTTGCTACTTTGCTTCCTGGACCATGAACCCAAACCTTCAACTATATAAAAACCAAATTGATCATTACTCGCACAACATAGGGTTGTCGATCAAGTACTAATATATATATATATATATATATATATATATATATATATATATATCGAGGAAAACCTACTTAATTCGTTGATAAACTTGATCAGAATGCAATCTTTTCCAACAGTTAATTGACATGTGAAGTATCATCTAACGTGGTATACAACAGTTGGTAACATAAATCAAAGGAGAATCTTGGAGGATATTCATGAAACGAAGTTGTGTCGGCACTTTGAGTGCTTCACATATTAAGCTCTATATATCCTATTGTAGAGATTGGACTACAAAAAAAAAAAAAAGATATGGTCATTCCTCTCCACCGGATATCTCACCAATGTTAGTGCAAATGTTGGCCCCCCATTTTCTAAACTCTCTAACCACTTACCTTAAGACACAACATGAGATATCTCTGCAAATCTGGTCTACTACTTTCTTTTTCTTTGGATACTGATCAGTATTTTTCGCTAGCATAAATAGATGATTTGATGGAATTAATGAGAGCATGAATTAGATCATTCAAAAGTAGATGTATAGATAGCTAGCTAGTGTGTACTCTCTCCTTCATGGCCTTCTCCTTGTGCTTTTTAAAATATGTTGATGCATGTAAGGATGATTACATCATAATTAAGTGTCTATTTTTTTTTTTTTTGCATATTTGCAGAGTGTCCACCATCGGCAACAGTGACTAATTAAGTGTCTACTTTAATGAGACAAATTAACAATATGCATAAACCAGGCATGTTAGTTTTGCATATACCTCACTCTCAGGAAGTAAATTCTGGGAGCTTAATTTGTAGGTCACTCTATAAATGCTGCACTCTTAGAAACCTTAAACATATATAGAACTCGTGCATCAGAGTTCTAGAAACTTTCTCCACACTCAAAAAGAAATGGCTCAAAGCTCCAACCAAAGTAGCTCAGCATCAACAACAACAACAACAGATGATCATCACATTGATGAAGCCTTGGATTTGAGCCTCACCACAACAACAACAACTTCACCATTAGCACCGCCACCAGATGTAGTACTGAAACTATTTGGTTATCCAGTCGGCAGTACACATGAATGGGCCGGCAATATCGACAGCGAAGAGCCTCTTCCTCTCCCTCATTTTCATCATCATCCTCAAGGCAAAGTTAATGTGGAAATTAACAACATTGACAGGAGATTCCAATGCCAATACTGCCACCGGGAATTCGCGAATTCTCAAGCTTTAGGTGGGCATCAAAATGCACACAAGAAAGAGAGGCAAAAGATGAAGAGGGTTCAACTCGTAGCCAACAACAATCATGTTGTTATCAACGGGAACGTTACTAGTTCTAACGTTCCAACTGCGATCAATCCCCGGTTCCGATCAAAGAATCATCATTATTGGTGTGGATATCATTATCATCAACCCAATTTCCAGCAGGTATCAGGGATTCCCCTCAGGCACCAATTACATTCTCCAAATCATCATTCCGTTATGGAATCCTCATCAAGATCTTCTGATCCTGCAGCTCATGTCATGTCTCAGTTCCATGATGAATTGGATGTTGATCTTCATCTATAACTTAATTATTGCTACCTAGCTCCATTTAAAAAAAAAATGTCAAATGGAAAATTCAAGGGGATGCATAAATCACTTATAAAAAATTCCCAGTCAATTACTAATTGCTAGCAGTAATTTTAAGTAACTACTCGGAAATTATCTATAGTTGTTATTTTCTCGACCATTTGAGTTGCTCTCCTTTATGTATATTATCATCACTCACGAGTTTACTCTTCAGTACAGAAATAAATTGATCATTGTACTATCCAGACTGCAGAAAATAAAAGAAAACCAACAATATTCTCTTAAGATAAAAGGTACTATATAATATGTCGCCTCAGAAAGGCGCATCCAACGTAGCCAAAAAAAAAAAAAAAGAGTAGTAAAATCTATGTAACATCAGAGATGTTGACTTGACTCCTTAGATCACATCCTGAATTTTTCCATCTGCCCAAACCCAATTTGCGTATAACATACCAATCTGAAAGCAAAACTACACCCAATAAATAAAATAAGATTGGCCTCTCATCAATGTAGATATTTGTGCTATAAATTTAGTGACTTCCATAATCTAGCGCAAAAAAGCACTAACAACACTGCCAAGTCCGTTGGAAACTAAAACATTTCCCAACACCAAAACTCCTAAAATTCCTCATTGCAATTATCATAACAAAAAAAAAAAAGAGAAGAGAAAAACTCCACCATTTAATTCGGATAAAATCATGAGCTACCATGCATATTATATATCCAAAAAAAAAAAAAAACCGATTATTACTTCAAAACGTAAACCTGGATCAATAATCATCAAAACCATGTAAAAAAAAAAAGAAAAAAACATTCCATCTTCGCTCTCTTTCTCTCTTCCT
Source organism: Oldenlandia corymbosa var. corymbosa (assembly GCA_949775105.1). NCBI lineage: Eukaryota > Viridiplantae > Streptophyta > Magnoliopsida > Gentianales > Rubiaceae > Oldenlandia > Oldenlandia corymbosa. The sequence goes on along the minus strand of OX459126.1, from coordinate 17,592,832 downwards.
GGCAAGTCACCGCCATTTAATCAGGAGGAGGAATTGAGTGGAAAAAAAAAAAAAGACAAACAAAACCACAGCAACATTATGCGTCCAACTTCTTCTTCTTCCTCCGCAGCAACCCATTGGACATTAACATTAGACCGCCGGTTCGCACCCGTCGGAGCTGCTGCTGTTTCAAGAAACCCTAATCCTACTCCTCTTTCTTCTTCGTCATCTCCTCCTCCACCGGTGGTGATAAATTGTTTACCACGCGGATTAACAACCGCGGCAATGGGAGGACCCGCATCCTCTAACGCGTTGTCATCCGCGTGGCATTACGGGAATGGGAGGAACAAGAACAATAGTGGTGTGGATGTGAGGAGGAAACAGCGGATCGCGTCCTACAAAGCTTACGCGGTGGAGAGCAAACTCAAGAATTCGGTTCGCTCCGGATTCCGATGGATGAAGAACAAGTATACTTACATCGTCCATGGTTATTGATTTTCTTTTTCTTTTTTTTTAAAAAAATTTAATTAATTCCCTTCTGCGTTACCCAACTACTAGTAGCTTTGTATATATCAGGTTGTTTCATTTTATGATTTCCCCTCCCTTCTTCATTCATTTTGCTTCTTTTTTTTTTTTTTTAATCACTTTTTCCTCAATGTACCTTTTTCTTTCTTTCTTTTTTCTTCTTTTTTAACCACTTTTTTTTCCTTCAATTATAAGTGATGAAAGGTTTAACTAAAGAGATCGATTTGGTTTATTTATATAAATTAGAGTATATGCCATACTAAGTTACGCTAATGAAATGAACATACATATTGTGGTTCATTTAGCATGATCATTTCGACTTCGTATTACATCTCTCTTTTGTAGTTTAGTTTCGTTAAAAGTTGTGTTCCCTTTTGTCTCGTCCTAATAATTTAATTATTTTAATTTAGAGACGCGAAATGGAATGTGCCATTGAGTGGTATTTTTTTTGGAAAAAAAATAATTGCAATATTGATCTTGCACTTTTTTTGTTGGTTAATTTGTTAGTTTGCCAGACAATTCGGATATTATGTTGCTTTGAGTCAGGCTTTTTTTTTTTTTTTGAAAGAGGAAAACTTTGTTACGATTGTTTGCTGGAAATCAGCCAGTTCTGATTGATACAAACCGTTCAAATCAGCATATGATTGCATTTGAAGGGTGACTAGACAAGATAGTGATTTACTACATTCCAATCAATATAAACATGCATTCTCTTAGTTAAATCTGTCCTTGTTTATAAAAGAATAAAGTGAGATAGTGCTTCGTTTCTTTTCTCTTTGATGTTCCAACCAACAATTACAAATTCAGAAATAAATTTTGAAGTTGTCAAACAAGCAAATTCGTTACGACAGTATTATAATTTGTTGCAATCGCTGGAATGTGTTGAATGTCATCGGCTAAACAATGAATAAATCACAACCTAAATAGTTTCCGTGTCCAGAAAAAAAAAGAAGAAGAAGACCAAATTGAATAGGATTCATATACAATTGGGCAATCTTTTAAGGTAACTAAGGACACCTCGTCCAAATGTGAAGGACTATAGAGGTAATAATTTCGTTGACTTACCACAATTCAGATCTCCCTCACGTCACCAATTGTAAAATAACACATCATCAGATGCATAGAAGCCTGGACCCCCTTGATGTGGGCCCTCCAACATCTCACACACACACACACACACACACAGAGTGTAGTTAATTTTTGTAATTTGAAATTTCTCCCTCTCTAAAAAGAGACGTTGCAAGCTTTTTGACCTTTTCTGCAATAAACAATAATTAAAAATTTTCAAACAAAACAACAAAATTGGTTGTAAATTTTCGATTTTTAAAAAAACAGTTTCATTAGTATTCATTTTGCCTTTCCCCATTTAATGCTTTCACTGAACGGCCACTCAACCCAAACTCCTGAAGAATCAAAAATCATTCTCACCAGAAACCCAAAAGAAAAAAAAGAAAAGAAACCCCTTCAAATTTTTGGTCCCTGCAGCAAAATCTCTTTGCTTTGAAGCCCAGCAACTTGATGAACTCTTGTGGGCCATGTGAGTTTTTCTTCGATTCTTGCTTGTTTTTCATCTACTTGACTGAAATTAGGATCAGGGTCTTGTTCCTTTTGTTTTGAATTTCTGTTTATGATTGGCGAGGGTGGTGACAGATGTAAACTTGCGTTCCTTCTACGATTCTTTGGGTTAAGAAAGTTTGCATTTTTTGTTTGATGTCATCGAACTCGATAATGCAAAGCTGTGAATTCCCTCTTGGTGATTTTTCCCTTTCGTTCTTTATAAATTCATAGTTGATTGATGATGAAAAGTAATGTAGCGAAGAATGAGATGGGAAAAGATTGATTTTTTGAAAGTCTTAGACAAAAAAGACTGCTTGAATAAAATCATTCTCTATTCAGTTTTTTCAATTGGGCACAGCCTGGGTTAATTGAATTTCCAGCAACTAAGGCTTACGAGCTTAATTTTTAGAAGGGTGGGTCAAAGATTCTCCAAATTGCCACCAATGAAGCTATTATTTGTGTTCCCTGAGCTGTAACTGAGTGAAGAGTAAGATGATTTAGAGCCTAATAGAAGAAACTTCTGTTCATTTCTGTTAATTTCATGTATTCGACCAACTATTTTTAATGTTCTGTGTCCATTTAGCTGGCCTATTTCTTTGTGAGGATCAGTATCATCAGTTACCTAAATTAGCTTGTGATGAAATCCACTGAAACCCCTTTTTCTTTTGTTCCCTGGAAGCCTTTTCTGGACAATCAATCATCGTGTTTGAAATGGTTAGCCGACTTGCTCTATGTGGTTGTGGCAGATTTGACTTGAGAGGCCTCAAAAGCGGCTCAGCAACACAGGTGTTCTTCTTTAGTTTGTGCATGTTGAACAACACAGCTTGATCTGCCAATGAACATGGGGGCCGAAAAACATAGTTCTAAGAGTGGAGGAGGTTATGTTGGGGGTTTGCTGCAGCTATTTGATTGGAATGCAAAATCTCGAAAGAAACTGTTCTCTAGCAAGTCTACTCTACCAGGTATGGTGTAATCCTCGTGATCTGTTCATTGCTGCATTTGTTTATAAATTAAAGTTTGTTTGATGTTACATTCAAGCTTGTTAATTCCTGCATAATTGCAGAGCAATCTAAACAGAAGAAGAGATGTGATGGAAATCTGCCCACTACTCGGTTTCACCTGGTAAAAGTTTGTGATTTCATGTTGTTCATCATCTTTTACTTGGTTAATTCGTAGCAAATCACATAAATTTGTTAACCTGTACGTGCATTTTCAGTTGGATGAAGATGAATTTAGAGCTGGTTCAAGTATTAGAGGAAGTAATTATAGTTGTGCTTCATCAGTGACTGATGAGGACTTTGGGGAGGCAAAGGCACCCGGGGTTGTTGCGAGGCTTATGGGACTGGATTCTATGCCAACCTCAAATTTTCCAGAGCCCTATGCTTCCCCTTACTTTAGTTCTCAGTCTCTTCAGGGATTTAATTCCCATTCCAAAAATTTGGATGGCAGTCATGAGTTTGACCTACCAGGCAATTTATACGCCATGGATGGATTTGTGAGGAACAATGTCCCAGAATCAAGGCATCCAAAGCCTTTGAACAGGCCCATCGAAAAGTTTCAAACTGAAGTCTTGCCTCCGAAATCTGCTAAGTCAATTCCAATTACCCATCATAAGCTTTTATCTCCAATCAAAAGTGCCAATTATATCCCATCTGAAAATGCTGCTCACATAATGGAAGCAGCTGCAAGGATTATTGGACCTAGTCCTCAGACTAGTGCAGGTAAAGTAAAATTTCCAGCAGTTAGTTCGACTTCAATTCCTTTAAAGGTAAGAGACTTGAAGGAAAAGGTTGAAGCCTCTCAAAAGCCACTCAAGCTTGGCGAGTTGACTTCCCGTCCAGGCGAAACTAATGCTCCTAAACACACAAAGGGACAAAACCCGAATAGGAGCTGGAATTCGTCAGCAGATACATTATCCTCAAGGCTTTCTTCTGATTCGGAAGAGGCAAGTGCAAAAGGAAAAGGTAAATCCATCTCACTTGCATTACAAGCAAAGGCTAATGTTCAGAAAAGAGAAGGTTTAAATGGTCATAGCAGCAGCAGTTTAGTAGGACAGAAGGAATCCAGTGAAGTCTCTTCTAGTGAGCTGTTCAAAAGCCAAGCTAGTGCCCAGAGCAGCAGGGTGAGGAAATCATCTACACATACTGTTTCAAGTGTACTTCGACAGAATAATCAGAAACAAAATGGTTTACCTGATAAAGGGAAGTTATCATCTAAGCCGTGTGCTTCTGGCTCACAAAATAGAAAAATAAACAATGGAGAATCTTCATATTCACGATACAAAAGCTCAGGTAAAAATGCTGCAAACTCTAAAATTGTGTCCAAGAGGTCAAAGTCAGAAGTAGCAGAAAATAGAAGAGAAGAGACTTCTGGCTCCAGAAACATTGCTAGCAAGAAGAGGTCAATAGATGGCAATTTTCAGTTTGAGAAAAACCATACTCCTGATAAGATGATGATTGGGAAGAGTGAAAGGCCAAATGCATTGACTGATAAGCAAAGTAGCTTCCCTGAAACAAGCAAAAGAATAGGAACAGATGTTGTTTCTTTTACTTTCACAGCTCCAATGACGAGGTCATTTGCTCTTAGCCCTGAGACATTTAGAGAAGTGCGGGAGAAAAGTAATGTCTTTTCTGCTGATTTTTGTGGTAAAAGGTCACTGCTTACTTCAAGTGCCCCAAATAGTGCAAAGTTCTCTTTGCCAGGACATAATGTGGTAGGAGCTGATGCGCTTAGCACTCTTTTGGAGCAAAAGCTTAGGGAGCTAACTCAGGGGATGGAGTCGTCCTCATGCCTCAAGGCAGGAACGTCTGGAAATTCTTCCACGAAGTTCCAGGATTCGCTGCCTAATCTAGATCCCTCATCTAATAAAACCTGCATCCCTGACTACCAAACACAGGATTGGATCAATGCAGACTACACTGTTGATAAATGTAGCTCTGGATTTTCATCGTCTGATCTTCAAGGATTCATAATGAAACACAAAGTTCAGGTAATGCTTCTCTTGTTCTTACATTCTTCATAATTTTCCCGTTACACTCTTGTGCTAATTGCATTTGAATTTATGCTGTAACTTTATCCGTTCTCCAATCAGTCTTAAAATTCAATGTAGGAATGGAACAACATTAAGTACAAATCAGTAACTATTAGCACAGAGTAGTGGTTATGTTGTGAACGAATATGAAGTGTGAAAGTTTTTTGATGTGATCTCGATTTATTAACTATTTAGGTCATTATATCATGATCTACTATCAGCTGATTTTTAGAAATATTCTAGCAATCAACAATGAGATATATTCAATCATCAAGCACGCTATTGCAGAAAACTGAATCCTTAGCGGTCAAACTTCTAAGTCACAAAGAAATCCTTTTTCATCTCAGGTTACGGATCAAGGCATGGATAGCTTATGCAGGAGCAATCTCGAAACGAGGAAGATACTTGATCATCGACTTCCAAGTCCTGTATCTGTTCTTGAAAATTCAATATTTGCAGAAAGCTGGAATTCCTCAGATACAACTGATAGCATCAATACTGGAGGTAAAGATGTTTTTAAGTTCCATCACTAATTTTCTTCCTTCCCTTCCAACATTTTGCTTAAACAATGGGAGCTTGAGGGAAACCATTACAATATTCATGCAAAATCAACTTGCAGGCAGCAAACAGGTTTCATCAGTGCAAGCTCAGGAAGTTCTCGGCATTCATTATTTCAAGAAGCCTAATCCAATGGAAATTGAAACAGAGTTATCGGACTCAGCCTCATCCATGTCTACTGCAAAAACTGAATGTCTCTCATGTGGAGCCGAAGATCAAGATGTACTACAAAATCAATGGGAGCTTGAATATGTGAAGGATATATTGTCCGACATAGAGCATATGTTCAAGGATTTTGCGGCGGGCAGAGCTCGTGCGATAATAAACCATAACCTTTTTGATCAGCTGGAAAGTAAAAAATGGATGCTGAATAGGCATGAGCCTAAACTAAGACGAAAGATAATATTCGATTGTGTGGCTGAGTGTTTGGATATAAGATGCAAGGAGTATGCATCCGGGGGATGTGAAATGTGGACAAAAGGTTCGTTTGTGGTGAGAAACACAGAAAGGTTAGCTGCAGAAATATACAAGGAAATTTCGGGGTGGAATGACATGGGGGATTGCATGGTTGATGAACTTGTAGACCAGGATATGAGTAAAAAACATGGAAGATGGCTTGATTTCAAGATAGAAGCATTTGAATTGGGAGTTCAGATTGAAAACCGCCTACTCAATAACTTGTTAGATGAAGTCATAGCTGATATACTGGTACTTTGAACCATATCTTCTGCCTCATGAGTAAGCTCTGTGTCTCTTCTTTTATTTTTTGGATATAGCATAAATTTTGACTGAAATTTATTTCAGTTTCTTTACTTGGGAGTTATGTGAGGCTTTTTGCTTCTTTCTCCACTAAAAAGAAAAGAAATAAAAATTCTGGTTGTTTCCAATTCTTTTGTGCTCCTGGATAGACCTTCTAAACTTGTATATCGTACGCCTGCCACATTGTCTTTCGAATTTGGAAGTAAAAAGGATTCCAGAACTAGGTTAGGCGGTTGCTATGATTCAAAAGTGCAGTCAACCTGATGAAACATTTTAGAAATAGAAATTTTCAAGTTCAGGCTTTGACAGAAGTAAATACTCTAGCCGTAATACAATAAACGGACAAAGTGTAGGAAAAGGTTCATTATCTGTGCATATGATGTTGAAATGGTTGGTGATGTTGTATGGAGATCGATGTTTTTTTGACTTGTCAGGGAATATGAGAATGGACTGGTTCCGTACCATCCATCATTTTCTTACTGTTTCACGTCACCTATCATTCCGAGTTAAAGTTTTTAGGGATGCTGGACTTGAAATCATCTTGGAGTGAGTGATAAACAAACATGCTTTCTTACTACTACCATGTAAGGATAGTGGATACAAAACAACTAGGGAATACAACGGATGTACTCCTGCAGACACAGATTTTATTCTTCTTGAATTTTCTTCTTTTTTCTTTTTTTTTTTTTCTGAACTTTTCATACTCCCTAATGCTACTAGATATTCCTATGGCCAAAGTAGCTCATCATCATCATCCCAGAGCTGGAACTCTTTGGCAACATATTCTTTATCCCATGAAAGTGAGTCGTAATAACTAGTAACTAAGGGCGAGAAACATTCATACAGGGACCCCTCATTAGTGTCTCCTGATGAATTTGCGGTACCATTGTCACTTTCGTTGTTAATATCATTAAGTGTAACTGCTGAAGCACTTCCTAGATGATCTACCATCATGAAACTTTGTCCGGGTACCTCCTCCCCTTCACTTCTACTATTAGGCACTGAAATCTCACTCAAATCCATTACCGAATCACCCTGCAGAAATTGTTCAAGAAGCAATGTTGTTGGATCATCAGCTATTGGTTCAGTCCCCCAATTATCTGGTCCCAATACTTCATTTTCATGTTCCATCATTTCTAGAAAAGACTCACACCATCCCCCTAGTAGGCCACTATCATCAATACTATTAGTAATGCTAACACTGCCTTCCCTTTCAACTTTGTCCTGAAAAATGACCACATTATTACTTAAGTCGCCATCCCTGTTGCCCTTTTCCTCAACTAAAACCTCTTCTATGGTGGCCTCTTGAATCCCACTTACTGTTGTTGATGATGATGATGATCCAGCTATCATCCTCGGCTTTGATGACTGTAATGATGATGATGGAGTGGTAGTAGTAGTAGTAGTAGTAGGCTTCGATGAGATTGCATTCATGTTGTACTTTTTAGCGACTGCCCTGCTTACTCGACCGCCTTTCCTCTTGGTGCTCCTATTATTACTGGTGGCAGCCATCTTAACCATATCAATGGTGGTTACCATGGAACCATTGCAGGATGACCTAAAACTGTAGATCTTCCTACTGAGATGGGAATTCCAGTAGTTTTTTACTTCGTTATCTGTTCTCCCTGGTAAATTGCTTGCTATTAATGACCACCTACAACACAGCCAACAACATTTTAATCTCAACTACTCAAACATCATCAGTTTATTATTAAAATCTTAACCTCAAAACTTATGCAAGTAATTCTTTAAAGGGAAACCATAATTACTAGTAGTAATTTGCATACCAAAATGGCTGGACAGGAGAGAATTGTAGGCCCAGAATTCCCACAATTATGGACTTTCATTTTCAAGCAAAAAGTGCTAATTTTTTTTTTTCATGAAAAAAATCCGCCCTCATTGTAGTTTTCGTCATTCAATCCCCCAAATAATTAGTACTGCTGTTTTGCAGAAAACTTACTAAATATGAACTATCTATATCATGAACAGTTCACAAAGCCTGACTCTGTCTGATTGAACTTGTTTATTATTCTGAGTAAAATAAGCATTCTTGTTGGTGCACTACTTCACTGGAAACCAAAGCTGTGTTTCATGATGCGGGCTCAGAAATTGGAATCAAACTGAAGAAAGTTTTGCGCTGTACGGATCAAAGGTTCAAAGTACCTTTGTTTTGTTTTTGTAGTCATAAAAAGTGGAACAAGTGATCACAAGATTATTTGCAAGAAAAAGTGATCACAAGATTGGCTAGTAAATAAGACATGATTAAATGGGAAGGGGACAAATGTAACAGTGATGAATTTTTACACACCACAAATAATATTAAGACTGAGGAAGAGAATGAAAAAAAAAAAAAAATACAGAAAAAAAGAGAGAGAGAGAGAGAGAGGAAGAACAGACTTATTGCCAAGAGATTTATGGAGCTTGATGATGGTTTCTTCCTCGTCGCGAGTGAAGTTGCCTCTCTTCAAGTCATCCCTTAAGTAATTAATCCACCTCAGTCTGCAACTCTTCCCGCACCTCAACAGCCCTACAAATTTATTTAAAAGCCAAATGACCAAACTTTTTAGTTAATTATGATTAGAATGCAGCCTCTGTAAAGCTGGAATACACATTGTTGGTTGATGAAGATATACTATGGTTTTGGGGGATGTCTGTGTCTTGGTGGTGATGCAAAGGACGTCGGTGGTTCCTTTATTTGGAACTTACAAAGGTTAACCATCAAATCCGATTCGACGAAAAAAAACACTCGCAATGGAGAAAAAAAAGGGCAATGATGAGGAGGGAAAGGACCAAAGAATGGGAAAAGGGGAAGCCACAGTAGCAAAAAATGCAAATTCCAAGTGGCCTTTGTTTTTCTTTTGTTGGTTCATGCAGAACTGTATGGTCACTGAAGGGTTGCACACTTTGAAAAAGAAATATGAAACACAATGTTGAAACAATTTACAAGGCAAGGGGAAAATGAGGCCATATATGGTGGGTGGGGGGCAGAAATTCACCTGCATTTTTAGGCAAAGATCTCCAAGATCCATCACCATTTTGCTTGATGTAGTTGATGAGAATTTCATCCTCTTCCGCTGTCCATCTTCCTCTCTTCAGTCCTACTTTCTCACAGCAGGGTGCTCTTCCCATTGATGATGGATGATTCGATGTGAATGAAAAGTTCAATCTTCTTCAATCTTCCAACTCCCCAATTAAGAAAGTGGTGTGGTAGGACTTTCTTTTTTTTTTTTTCTTTTTTTCCCTTCACAAAGAGGCCTACTACACAAGTCTACAACAACATAGTATTATTACTAAAACTATTCATTCCCACGTATAAGAGTTCATCAACACAAGTGGACAACACATACTACCTCAAAAACAAGTTCATCTCACTTCATGGGACATTTATAACCCACCACTAAACACATATACCTTTGTACTAAGTTTATCAAACTAACCTTAATAATTTAATTAATATAAAATCCGGAAGGAAAAAAAAAAATAAAGAGCAGAAATTTGTAGGGGCACTGGGGACAACAATTGAAAGAGATGTCAACGGATCACAAAAGTGCCACACAAACCTCAACACGGCCAAGCAAAGCCAAAGACCCCCCTTATACACATGCATACGTACGTTCATGAGCAGACTACTTTCTTTCATGTCTCAGAGGGGGAAAAGAAAAATGTAGCATTATTATTTGTTGTGTTATTGTAAATTGTTAAAACGATTCTTATTTTTATGACGTATAAAATCTTACTATTTTCCATTCCCTTATACTGCTTCTACACACATTCCAACCCTCATTAGCAAAATGGTGTTTAGGTAGAGGAGATACTACTGTCCAATTGTCAATATTATTGATTGGTTAATTATGAAAGCGACGAAAAAAACTGTACCAATATCATTGTTATGCTTAAAAAGTCTCTCATCATCACATCTCAATTCAATTGTCGTCCTTTTTCTTTTTTCTTTTCACAAGATGAAAATGCATATGTTATTGATCAAGTACGATTCAAAAGCTTTGTAATTACCCAACCTTTGTTAACACTTCAAATGGCATTTCTTTTTTGTGAGATTCGACAACTATTAATTACTACCGCGGGTTTTTTTTTTTAAATCTATCGTTTTAGGGTGAGCCCAAAGTGTTTTTTTATCTGTCGCACTTCATTTCCAATGCAACATTAAATACTGTTTCTCAATTTTACTTTTATACTTTTAATAACATATATTAATGACAACTACCTCTTTAACTTGAATTCCAAATTTTTTTAGAGTTCTAATACTTTTAATTAGGGGACAAAAAAGATAATACCCCTTATAAATTAAATTATCAATTATTGTTTTCTTAATAGTTGTGCATGCTTTAAAACGACAGATAAAAAAACGGAGGTAATAATTAATAAGCTAATACATACTTAATGCTATTCTCATCATTGATGTATTTTATTTTTATTTTTTCTGAAAATCAGTACAAGTAACCTGATTGTTCTCTCTTTTCCAAAATGAGAATTCTATTGATTACACTTCAAATAGTATAACAAATAAACTTATTATTTTGGGACAGATAAAGTAATATTAGAAAAGATACTAAATTAATTGTGTCACATAAATAAAAAAAAAAATCAATAGTAATATGGTCTTTTCGATCGTACCATATTAATTCATCGTGCCCATAGATCCAACAAACATCATATTTTTGTATCAGAAAACTATAAATGTAAGGCCACTCGGTTTGTTCTCTTTACACCTTAATGGCTATATTGCACAGTGTACTATTTGCGAGCAGAGAAGATAGATCCTCCCCTCTGTGTATTATGCTGCTGTTCTACTTTGGGAAACTAACGGTTTACACTTTTCTCAGTGCTTCCGACTTTTTAATCCTACTTCTGCATCTCCCATTTCATAATTCTTTTTTTTTTAATCATTATTCTTTTTCCAACTTAATCTTGTAAAAATAAAGATGTTACATGCACAAATTCATCCCACTTCCACGTTTCACTGGCATTCATTCATTCGTGAGTTGTTGACGTGATTTATAAAAATTAATTCGTCACATCATTATTAGGACGAGGGATGGATTACCACTTACTTAATATTTGTCCAAAATTAATTGATTAATTGAATGTGCTCTCTTGCGGGTTGATTGATTGAATATGATCACATGACTAATTATGCATGAGATGTGTAATCCATGATTCCATTTATTCTAAATTGTGGGCATGAGAAAGCTGGTTGAAGGACCACAAAATGCAACTTGTTGGATCATTTATTTTTGTTCCGAACAAAAATAGGGTTAGTGTGGAGCACACTCTCAAAGTAGAACGAAAACAAACATATTAATGTCTATATGGTTTAATATGATCGTGTGTGGAGTTTAGAGGTAAATAACTTCTTTTTTTTTTTTTTTTGGTTTTAACCTTTGAATCCACAAACAATATCAATCCAATTTAAGTTCTCACAATTATTATGAGGAAAAAACAATGTCACAATCCAAGTAAAGTCGGTTTGGTCCAGGTCCCTTTCTATTCCTTGAAATTTGTGGTCCAATGTCATTGTCTCCTCATCAAATCTAGGGCTTTTCACACAAGTCAAATGGCAAACTTCTTTTCTTCCCTTTTAATTATATAATTTTAAAATTATAGATTTGTTAGAACTGATGATGAATTTGATCTCAGGCCAAGGAAACTTGGGGGGTTTGAAATTGGACAAGTAATTGCTACTAAACTTCAAAGAATAGCCTGGAACTTCCATTTATAGTATAAGCAAGTCATCACGAGTACATCCCATGTTGTTTGAATACTTTTAATTATAGTCATATAGCATATGACAATCCAAAAAAAAAAAAAAGGAATATTCAAACCGTAACGACATCAATGGGTTATAGAATATTCCAAGTTTTCAACACTTTAGGTTTACTGAAGAGGCGTTCATCATCACCAATGCGTAGAAAGTAACACATGGCGGTCTTATTCATTATTCATTGACGTTGGTTTAGGGTTAACTTCGTTCCAAAGCAGTCTAAACTCTAAAGCTCTCGAAAAAATCTTCAAAGTATTTCGGGAGTTCTAATCTTGTCTTAAAAAAGATATTTCATCCATCCGTCTCAAAATAAAAATTATATGTTTACTTCTACGGATTAATGTACTGTTTTTTGTTGCAAATTAAATGTCACTACACCATGTAATTAAGTAGAGTATCTAGCTAGTACTTTTGATTGTACATTCATTCACATATAAATATTATGACATACTATTAATTAATGATGATTCGTATGTTGTCTCTATTTTTCTGTAGAAGAAACAACACCAAAATTGATTCCTATGTTGTCAATCATCAGCAAGAAAAAGTACGAAGAATTAAATTAATTAAACACGTAGGCAAACACAAAAGAGTGAATGATGCCAAGCCACCAAGGCCCTTAAGGCTCATAAACCCTAATGTCAACGTATGCTTCAAAGATACCACAAGTTTTTACTTAACTTCCTCCGTTAAAATTAAAGGGGAAAAAAAAAAGAAGAAAACATTAATTGTAGAAAAACACACTGCAGGAGAGGAAAGAAGTCTCTTGAAATGAAACACTTGATTGACGGTTTTCCCATTTATTGCTTCACGGATCATCACATTATTGTTGTTTCTCTCTAAATATCTATATTTTAGTTCGGAAAAAAGTTGTAAGGCAATGGTTTTCTTGCGTATTTAGATATATTTTGGTGGTGGCAATGTTATAATTTGTGAAGTGATTGATGAGTGCAAATTTCAACTAATGTAGAATCCTCCAAATGACCACATTGTATTTAACAAATAAGAAAATCATATTGAAGCGAAAAGAGTATTATTAACATATAATATAAATACAAAAGTACAAAACAGGCATATAGCTAAATTAAAACATTCACCATTCCGTCTGAAATTCTCCTCAGATGGTCCGGAAAAATTGACCCAACTGTGTGTGTGTGTGTGTGTGTGTGTGTAATGCCTCTAGAAAATATGTGACAAGGAATTAAGAAACTTGGAAGCAGAGATGGTCAAATGAGCAAAAATAAAAGACGAATCCAAAACGTAATCCATAAGAGAGAGATATAAAGGTTCAACGGAGATGCACTTCAACTGTACGAAAAGTAAGTACTATACAATGTTCTAGTGTTTCTATAAGCAGCTCTGCGGCTTCTATTTTTAGATTGATACGTTGACGATGACTATTGCTTCCATTTCTTCAAGCTCTGAGCCACGAAGAATATGTGCTACAAAATTAAATTAATTAATTTGCATTCATAAGTTGTGTAATTAATTATTGAATGATTTTGCTGTGCGAGAAAAGTGAAAGGTACTGGGTGGATCATCCTCTGCGTTCATGTTTAGTAATTGACGTTTGATTAATGAACTCACTATATATATGCCATCATACACATATTAATATTGCATGTAATAATGTTTAAGAAACTTATTAGTATTGAAAGTCGGTGGAAACTGATACAAATCACTAAGTACGTGATACATATATACATATAATTGATAGGGTCAATTTAAAAGATCTTTCAAAATCTGGTTGATTGAAGATGTCAGAATTCTGCAAGTCTCATCTTCATCATGACCTCGTAGTTGGGTGTAATAATAATTAATAAAAATGAGGTCACTAAACAAAAACAACAAAACAAATACAGTAATCTGTGAGCAAATCACTGGGAGGATGGATGAGTAACACCACAACGTGTTTATGTATAGTTCGTGTAATTGAACTAATATACTCCCTTCGTCCCATAATTATTGTGCAGTTTGAGTTTTCATTTCTAGTTTAAATTATACCAAAAATAAAATCTCAAACTGGACAATAATTTTAGGACAGAGGGAGTAATATATTCTTTCCATTGGGCTCGTGTTACTGCTAAAGCCAATGAACGCTACTACACTAGGTTAACATTCTAAAATGTTGTCCATTTAAAATTTTTATGTTTAATTTAAATTGTACTAAAAACATAAAGTTCTTAATTAATTGATTTCTGGAAAATGTCCGAAAAGATTCGTAATAAATACATTCAACATTTCTTCTTTAGAAACGTACTAGTAGAGTCTATTACTCACAGAAAAGAGCTTTTTCTTTTTTTTTTTGGTTGTAAAAAGAATACCTCATTTTTTGACAATTAGTATTTTAGACATATATTACTAGTAGAAACTGTTATAAAGAAATAAAAAATAATAATAATTTTTCTTTTTGAAACAGAGCGAGTGAAAAAAATAAAATTGACATATATGAAATATGGGCGAATGTCCCATTTGGGGCATTTGGAAGTGTGAGGATGTAGAGAAGTGCGTTTGTTACAAAAAGGGTGTGTTTGTTGCCCTTTTGAATATTGTATACAATGTCTGCAGCTACTGTTGTTATTCTTCGTGTAGATAATTTAGACGTTTATGCAGCCTCAAATAATCCAGGGGACGCTTATATCATTGCCAACTGTCACATGGTTCCTACGGTCTTTTTAATCCCTGAATTACTCTCCGATACGATTTTCGTCTTTAATGGTTTTCACGCGAAAAAATTAGTTATGATAATTTCTTTTGTTTAAAATTTGTTTGATTGACCAGATTCGGGGCGAAATATGATTTTTTTAAATTATTTTTATGAAAGTATAATTACATTTTTTTTTCAAAATTTTATATTTTTATCAACTTTACTCCCAATTTATTTAATTTTTTCAATTGAACCCAATTTTAACTTTAGCACATCACTTTTTCAATTTTACTCTACTCACTTTTATTTATGAAAATTAAATCTTTCTATCAACAAAATATAAAATGTCCGATAATGTTTACCTTATTCTTCTCATATTTACCATAAATAAAGTAATCTTAAATATTTATTAATTTATTTATTTTCTCAAATTATTTTTTCTCTCTACTGGCCCTATGTTAAACCAAAAACCAACACCTCACCATTTACTCCGTTGGCCATACAAAATTATAAAATGATAATTGGAAGAAAATAAATAAGTAAATATTTTATGATATTTTTGAGTTTATTTGTAATAAAAATGAGACAGAATAGGGTAAATAATGTAATAACTTTATATTTTTGGAAGTAAGATTTGAATTGATAGCATATTTTATATTTAGTATTTTTATAGGATTTTTTATTATTATCCTGGCTTAATACTAAATCGATTATCATATTTTTTACCATTTTACTCATAAAATTTAAAAATAAATTAAAAATAATAATAATGTAACTAAAAAAATTCTAGAATAACAAAATAAATTTTAATAAATAATATTAAATTAAATAAATTTTTTAATTAAAATTTACATTCACAAACTTTGTTCAAAACTTTTTTTTTTTTTATGGTTTTCACTCTAATGCTTTATTTTTACCGGACTAACCACCTTTTCATATTAGAAAAGTTTGTATTTATGGATATTCATCTTTTTAATCTATTATTTGACCTTTTTACTTGACAAAATGTTTCCAAACCTTATTTTAGTTTACCTTATCTATAGTTATTATGTCAAAAAAACAAAGCAATGAGGATATTCAAAAAATAAAAGTTTCTTTGATGTTTTATTTTTTTATTGACGTTAAAAAACACAAGGTAAATTAAATAGGTTTATGAGATGAGAATATAAAATAACTAGTAAAAAAATATGACAATGAAAATTTTGGAATTTGAGAAAATGGTGTTCAGAAAGAAAGAATTGGACATAAAAAGGGAAAAGTTCTGATTTTGCACGTTTTTTTTTTGAATTTTTACAATAATTTATCACGGAATATTTTATTAATTAATATTATTTATTAAATTTATCTTATTATTATATATTTTATGTTATACTATTTGTGCTATTTGATAGCATATTTGTGCTATTTGTGCTATTTGACATGATAGCATATTTGTGCTAATATAGTAAAAATTGATAGTTGATTTAGTAATAGACCAGCAGAACAAAAAAACAAATAATGGAGGTAAAGCAAATTTTTAGAATATTTTTTACTTTGTTCATGGTAAATGTAATAGAGAATAGGGTAAATAATGTGATAAATTTTACATTTTAGTGAATTTCGCCAATAGGACCAATTTTGAACTAAAAAAAGAAACTATTAGAACTAATTTTTTTTTGTGAAAAATATTAAGGACAAAAATTAGACCGGAAAATATTTTAGGGTCCAAAAAGATCGGGCGCCCTTAGAATTTACGAGAACATGACGTTGCCGATAATATATTGTATCCATATGAAATGGAATAACGCAGAAATTCAACACACTTAGAAAAGAAAAGAAAAGAAAATGAAAACAAAGAAAGGTAGGCCTCCTGTCTTATTATGTACCATTTCGATCACCAGTCTAACTAGAGAGAGTGGAGCAACAACACCCTTTTTAACCTTTTTATGAGTCCAAATGCTCCAAACCCACAAGTTTTGAATATTGGGTAATTCGGTAAGTATAATATAACAAATCAGTCCTCAAGAGTTTGAATGTTAGATACCATACAACACACGCTCACTAGAAGAAGCTGAGGAACTCTCTCACATTTATATTAACCTTCTAATTTTGATCCCCTCAATTCTACACAAACCTTCAAGATCAATCGGGGCAAAAATTTCATTCCAAGCTCCAAACCCCCAAAAAATTAAAAAAATAAATTAAAAAAAAAATCAAGTCACATTGCAAATCTGCAACCACCAATAATCATCCATTAATTATTTTCGTACTACTATAACTATTATTTCTCCTGGGACAGCCCACAAGCTCACTTCTCTCCTCAACCTACGGTCTAGCCCTTTCGGTACGACATTTGACAAGGTGTTTCATGTGCAAGTATAACTAGTTAAAAACCACCAGTTGTCAAGCCATCCGTACACATTTCATTATCCTTAAAAACGGGGCCTTATATGGCTCGTGCCCGTCCTCCAAAGAGGTCTCTGCAAATATGGCCACTGCAAAGCAGTCATGTCTCTAACCACCTCTCTATGCATTGTTATGTTAACATCACTATCCCTAACCCACCTCATCTAGTTTCTTGCTAAAGGATTTGGATATACATCTTATTAATGAATGAATGAATACACACATAAAAAAACATCTCAGGCAGGTTGCTATTTGTAGATTAATAATCATGCTCACTAAGGGAGACGGGACATAGGTAGTAGTACTAATCAATGTTATTCACAAATCACATGTCACTCAAGTTACATTAGGTCCCGCTTTGTACCGTCAGAGTTGGTTTTAGTATTCAAAATTCTATGTTTTTTTTGGTAACAGGTATTTCTTACAAGCTCACCGAAGATCCACCACTTCGAACTTCAGATTAGAGTTCATGTAAACATGAGAGCAGTGCTCATATATGGGGCTCCCATCTTCAGGCTCTTCGTGTGGATGGAAACCACGTTGCTGACAGTTGCGTATGACAGAGACACCACTGGGATCAGACAAATGAAAGATGCCATGAGGACTGCAAAGATGAGGGAAAAACAAGGGTGGTTAAGAAAAAAAGAAAAGGGAGATTGTTTAAAAAGAAAAGGGTGGTCATGATGGATTCCAGTATGCACCTCTTGACATAGGCTAAACACTAAACTACAAAAGGACCAAACTAGAAGTACAACCTAAGGATGTAATCAGCTGATTTTTACCTTTTTCACTATTTACACGCATCAAAAACAACAATAATTTAGCAAACAAACCCAAAAAAAAAAGAAAAGTTAGACACAGACACTTGTATGATGTTAGAAACAGCTAGCTGCAATGTACTCTTTCCCACAGTTGAACAAACAATTTCTTTGAGAACTGAAAAAATCCCACATACAAAAGAGTAGGGTAGTCTTTCTTTTTTTCTATCTATTTTTCCCCAAGTTTAATTATCAGTTTCACGTTCACGATATTGGAAAATGACAATTAATCATCCAATAAATTCAAGGCAGACCCCATAATTGTAACAATCGCAGTGGAGGACAAGATGTATGTGAAAAATGCAAAGAATTTAAAGGTAATACTCTACCTAGATGTGTCCGTGGGAGCCATAACAATGGCAATGGCTTCTGGTAGCATAACCTGTAAAAAAGGCCAAAGTATTTAGCACAGCTAGGAATCAAGAATGTATGGAAAGAGATAAGCAACCAAAACCAAGACGAACATGCTGAAGAATGAGCTAGGATTTCAATTTTACCTGATAGGAATAATGTGTGTGAAGATCAACCGATGACATAAAGCAAGTTTGGGTAGGATGTGTCTGAAATTCACAGGAAGACATTCAATGAACGATGACAAAACATCAGTGAAACTTGAACAACGATCAAGAAGCTCCACTACTTATTTGGGAAAAAAAAATTATTGACACAAGAAAAAACAACATAGTAAGTAGGGCTTTCCCTTTTGAAAATAAAAATGAAAACCTTAGGTGAGCATAGAAAGTAGGACTTTCCCTTTCGAAAACAAAATGAAAACTTTAGCTGACAGCAATACAATATAAAAAAGGCCCGTTACAATCACAAAACTCTATGGAGTGGCAAATAACAAAAGAAAGTCACAAGAATTATTTTGAAACTTACATGAATCCACCCAAGAGGGAAAAGAGAATTTTTGTCTTGGTATTCAAATATCTCCTCTTCATTCAATGTCTGACACTGGAATTACAGGAATCAATGACTAAACATTAACATCTAGCAATTGATAACAAAAGGTGCTGAAATTAATAGGGGGGCATAAATTACTGAATCTGAAGTCGACTCTTGCTTTGGGACAATAAGTGTTGTTATGTAGAACGCCCTGTTTTTCTGCAATTTGAAAACAAAGAAGCACAGAAGTTACAATAGATCAGTCAAATAGTTCCAAGAAAGACAAGACGTGTTGCGCAGTTGATGGATGGAAATTTACCAGAGAACCTGCAAGAACAGCACATGTTTCCAGATTCCTATCCGTATTTTTTTTAGCCAATTTTAAAAAATCAGCCATCATCTTCACTGGCTGCAACAGAATCACAAAACAACATACAAACTTGTGATAAACATTTTTCAGCGCCATGTGACTTGAAATTCTTACAAATAGGCATATGTAGTGGATAATTCAGTCGAATTCATACAATGAAAAGAAAGAACTCACAATATGCAGATTCTGATAGGAGCTAGGACTAGCTGTTGAATCTGGAAAGGATTTTCCAGGGCCGGGTCTTGGATCTGCAACCTTTGAAGGAGATAATGGAAGATACTCAGGTTGCACTTGAGCAAGAACGGGAGGGGGAGACGGTTGTTTAATAAGAGAGAAATCATCTCTGACATCATCGTCCAATCGACAAGCTAAATCCTGATCAATAGATGGCCATCTTCCATCGTCTAAAGAGAGTACTGATGCCATTGCAGAATTTTCCAACTCTAGGTTGTTATGTTGTGATGTAGACCCCGGGTTGAAGCTATGACAAAATATGTATGGAAAAACAATTACAATCTTTGAAATTTTGGAAGAAAAATAAATTCTTCTAAATCTTAGATGCTCGGAAGCACAATCATAACGTCCCAGAAAAAAAGTACATGTAGCCAAAGAAACAAAGAAAAGCTTCACGACAAAATGGAGAATACAGTATCAAATAGGATACTGACCTAGATATCTCATTTGAAACTGATTCGGGATTAGTGGGATAGTTCACCTGTGCGTAAAAGATATCAGTTACTTCGATGATGTTAAAAATGAAACAATATACTGACATTACCTTCATCTCAGATGTCGGTCCTAGCCACTGACCACGAAGACCATTGGGTCCTAACAAGGAGTGTCTTGACAGCGTTTCTTGTTTTGGAAGAGGTAAATTCAGAGCCCTGCAGAACTTTCAGAGAATCACTAAACAATTGATATACTGAAGATAAATAGTTAACAATTTCACAATGGACGTTACAAAGAAGATTCTTAGGTCTACGACGATATGAAGCTAACGCTATAGTGAATACTCACATCTTTTGGAACTGCATGTCAATGGAGTTTGATGGCGTAACACTATTGTATTCATACGGGTTCCTAGAAGGCTGAATACCAGTAGAAGCTTGTGGCAACTGTGCAATAGAAGAAAGCAACATTGAAGTCCGAGAAAATTTGAAATACAGCAAATATTCACACCCAGGAAAAGATAAGCAAACATTTAAATCGGAGAATATTTGAAATATAACCAATATTCAAAACAAAATAAAGATTTTATTCAAATCAAATAAACCCTGTGCATGGTAAATTTGGAAATGCAGACCGCCCAGTATGAAGAATTATCATACAAACACAGATCACACTAGAGCAAGTAAAGTAACCAAATACAGCTTCTGAAGTAAAGGTAATCAAAATATACCCTCTGACTGGTGTATCCTAATGATAGCCCATGATTTGCAGCTGGATTCTCTACCAATGACGTTGACATATATGGGGTTTTTCTGTCCCCATCATACACACATGCTTCATCGGTTGTTTCACCCCTTCTGATGGCCTCCCATTGCTGCTCAGCTCGAGGTTTTAACGACTCCAGCTCATCTAGCACAGTCAACAATTTCTGAAACGCAATCATCACAATACAATATCACATCGAGACTCAGACGACAAAATCTTGATCAACATCTTGAACTAAACTGCCACAACTTCACACTAACCTTTTTGAAAGACGCTCTTTCTTTTGGATTCACCATAGCCTGATAATCTCGGTGATACGGTATTGTTTCAGAAAACAAACTGCCCAAAGAGTCCGCAAATTAATCTCACTTATTAAGAAGACAACTGTAAAATCGTAGCAGCGAACGTTAATTTCCTTGGTATTTTTACCTTACATATCTGAAAAGTGTTATATACAACTTGACGATATCTTTTTCCTCCCTGTATATGTTTGCCTGAATTTGAGAAAACCTTAACAGCTTTAGTGAAACGCCGTTACAAATGTAAGCAAAAACCACTAAAATATAAATTCAAGAACACCAATTCTGAACGGATAAAACTACGTACAAAAACCGATCAACTGTATCAATGACGTTCAAGAAAATGAAGCAGCTAAAATTCGCAAAATCAAGAATTCACAATTCGGAAAACAATAATAACAACAAAGAACTGATCCTATCAGAAAAGACATTAAAATTTGCGGGAAAGAAACCTGTCTGAGGAGATTATCGGCAATCCGATAGTACTGCCGGAGAGAAAATCGGTTATCAACGACGATTTTCTTCGTCATCGCGCTGAGAGGTTCCTCCGCGGCCCGCCTCATTCTTCCTGCCGACGGAAAGGTTGTTCTGTTGGGTAAGTAATCTCTGCTTCTCTGGCTGGAGATGTTGTTGACTGAAACTATGTCGTTCTGAAAATGCAACGACCAAGAAGAAATGGAAAGCTTTCATTTCCATTTTGAGTTAATTACAAGAAAACGCCCTCTGTTTCACAAAATCTCAAAACTACACCTATGTAAGTAGGGCTGACAATTCCTGACAATATCCGGAATTTCGACACGAACTTGACACAAAATAAATGAGTTCGAGTTGAGATTTTGGACTCGTATAATAAACAGGTCGGGTTAGGATTGACCTGTTTATTATACGGGTCGGGTTCGGGTCAATCGACGGGTTACCCAGGTTACTTATTTATATGTAATATATATGTTTTTGAGGGGTATTTGAGAATTTTGCAACATTAGTAACCCTAAATTAAGAGTATATATAGCTTAGATTTACTGTTATATTCTTTCATTCTCTTCTTCCTCCCGGCGGCGACCCCAAACACTATAATTCAGTCTTCTTCAGATCCAGAAGCATCAGTTGGTAATTATAAGCTGTTCTTCCATTTCTACACTCCCAAAAGGTAGATCCCATGAGGTAAATAGACGGCGGGTGCAAATTCAGCAAGTTCTTTGCGGTCTAATTAGTGATATTCTTCAATCTACTTTCCTATTTTATTTAGGTTTGGCCGCTCATGTGTATTTAGAAAAATAGAATCGCGGATGTTTGTGTGTGCGTCGGTGATAGATATGGGATTAGTTCCTTGCTGGCTCTGATTCTTACTTTTGAAGACAAGTTTATGTCTTTGTTTGTAACTTTTTCTTATTTTTTATTGGATTGTAAATTTGTGAATGCAATTGGCAATTGGCAAATGCTACTTATGTATGTTTATTCACGGATGATGAATGGATTTACTATCATTTCATAAGTTGTTGTTTGAGACCCAAGGATCTCCGATCTTGTTTTTGTTTTGCAATTTTTCTGAATCAAAATTTTTTTACAGGTTAAACTGGTCGACCCGGGTCGACCTGATTTTTTAAAGATCGGGTTAGGATTACGATGCTTGACATATATAATTAAACAGGTCGGGTTCAAATTGACTATCATTTTTTCGGGTTCGGGTTCCACCCGACCGACCAACCCAGACCCGACACGGATTGCCAACCCTATCTTTAAGATACATCATCTTAAAAAATTAAATCATAGTTAAGAAAGACACCTTTGAAATTATGATTGAAAATATTATCAATTTTCAGAATATAGAAGAGAAAACAAAACATCAAAAGTAACTATAAGAAAAAATGCTACTGAATTATAAAATATCATCAATTTTCACTAATTGAGACAAACAAAATATGAAAAAACTCCCAAAATGAATGTATAGTTTGAATTTTTAATTTTAGTACTATTTTTACTGAATGTGAAATCTTAAATAGAATAATCATTTCGAGACCGGAAAAAATATAGAAAAAGATGTCAATGATTTAAAACCGCTTCAAAAGATAAAAATCCTATATGATATCAAACTGTATAAGAGAAGGTTTCATGTCCACTCATGATTCGAATCCTTAAAGCAAAACTGGATGCTTGTCCGGGCAAAAGCCCGGGGCACCTTATTTAACAAATTGACATGTAATTAATAAATAATACTACCTATGACAAAATAAATTAATAAATAAATGACAGTAAATAATATGTACTACTCAGAACACTGGAAGAATAATTCTTAATGCGTCAAAAAAAACCCTGGTCACTACCCTTAATACCATCCTTTTCTTTTGGCTGCTCCCCCTCACTAACACATAATAAATTCCTAAAAATATTTTCCCGTCCGCCTTTTTGAATTATATTAGGCCTCAAACTCAGTTTTCCTTTCTTGGTTTTAGGCCCCAATTTCACTGCAAAAATTAAAACAAAAGATAATCTAATTAAACAAACTGTTTTACAAATCCATTAAACTTAAAAAAATTGAAAATGCTAATATGATGATAATTAATTACCATGCTGGCGAATTCTGCATAACTATTAAATTTCTTCTCAAACTTCTTCTTCTAATTAGTAGGAAAAGCCAGGACCGAATTGTTTGATTGTTTTCAACAATCACAAAGAAAAATAATAAGACTAATGAAAGTGGAGCCCAAAAGGAAAAACTTATTAAAATTAATAATCAAACAAACTAAGACGATTTTGAAACTGATCATAATTCTTCATTTAAATGATATTTAGTTAGATTTAGAGGAAAGATGATGACCATTAATTGGCGCATTGAGATTAAAAAAAAAAAAATTTACTTCAAAACTCTTATAGATCAAAGTGACGCCCAATTCAATCGCCCAATATGAACATGGAATCCATAGACGAACGATGATGCATGAATATTCTCCGTGGACTCGACGGTGGCAGTGGACTTTTGAGTTTTGGACGGTCTTCTTTCTTCTCTTTGTTGTAATGATCATGCTAAACAAAAATCAAGTCTCCGTTAGAAGAAAGCAACACATCAACAAAAGGGGAAAACTTAACCCTAATCTAAAAACAAATACCATGTTGCTTTCTGAAGCTTTCTACCGGCGGCTTCTGCTATCGATCCCAATTAGCGAGGACTGGTCTCCAGGCATCTTCCGACGGGAGCAATGGTGGCGTTGGAATTAGTCAATGGATGTAGAGAATCTGTGAACGAAACTTGATATTCACCAAATTTTTGACGTCGATGGATCTGAAGGGCTTGTTTTTATCCTCTCGTCGTTGGTTTCTACCTCAAACCCATCAATTTTCACTAATTAAGACAAACAAAATATGAAAAAACTTCTAAAATGAGTGTATAGTTTGAATTTTTAATTTTAGTACAATTTCTACTGAATGTGAAATCTTAAATTGAACAATCATTTCGAGACCGGAAAAAAATACAGAAAAAGATGTCAATGATTTAAAACCGCTTCAAAAGATAAAAATCCTATATGGTATCAAACTGTGTAAGAGAAGGTTTTGACGGATTAGAAACATTCATGTCCACTCATGATTCGAATCCTTAAAGCAAGATTAGAAGACTATGAAAAATCACGAAGTTATAAATGTAGTATTTTGCAAAATCGAGAAACTTAAGGACGTTTATCAAAAGATGTCGACATGATCACAAGCCTTATGTCATCGTTCTGGGAAATGGACATTCATTTGAATCTCTGAGAGTTGGATTTTGTGCTGTGCATCATCAAAGCTCAATCAATGATGGTGATTCTTTACATTTATGAATATAAACAAAAATCCCAATCTCAGCTCCCATTACTGGTGCCAGATTTGGGATCAAAATGTCATACAAAATGAATCTCTTTACCAATTAGTACTACTGAACAGGACCCTATAAAAACTACAGGATGGTGGCTAAAAGCCATACAACAATTAGCAAATGAGACCTACATCAGAAGGGAACGAAAAGTTCCCAAAAAAAAAAGAAGAAAAACAAATCATTTCTGGGATGAAACCAAAATGGCATAGAGAAGCTCATTCCAAGAGTCAGGAACGCCAGGAAGACACCAATGGCTGCAATCTTGAACCATTCCAGGCCTCCTAAATTCTTCTGTTTGTCCAAACACAGAAGGATGACCATCTTTTCTGTAGTCTGTCATCCTTGTTATGTTCAGGAAGTGCACTGGAGTCTTCATTGTCTGAATGACACTCTCCAGTGTCCTCATCATCCATGGATATGGTGATAAGTAAGTGTCATTTGCTATTGGTTGTGTTTCTCCATCGCAACTGCCTCCTGAGTTCCATTGTCCTCCCCTGCATTAAGGCAAGAAATCAGTGAACTTTTTTTTTTGACTGATCTTTCAAAGATCAGTTTTTTTTTTTTTTTTTATTAGTGAGTTTTTCAGGTGATTGATTACTTGAAATGGGAAGCAGAGTATCCACGGAAAAACACCATGGTTTGAGTGGTGTTGATGTTGGAATCAACCCATTGTGCCCATGTTCTTAGTGCCTTGCTGAATGCATCTCTCACTTCTAATTTATCATACACATGATTCCCTTCCTGGAAATAACTGTCCCTGTAAGTTGTAACCAAACCCAAAAAAGAGTAAAGATTCAAATTTTGTCCCCCCCAAAAAAAAGAGATGATTATTCAAAACAGAGAGAAATTTTGTTTGTACCCTTTATAAGTTTTCTGGTGAGTCCACCAGTGACCTGTGTTGAAGATGATGATGTCAGCATCTTGGTATTTGACGGAGGAGGATTGAATCATGTCCAGCCTCAGCGTTTCCCGGCGGATTCCGGCCTTGCTCATGAACTTCCACTCCTGAACTAAGAATGGTGATCTGATGAAATCTATCGACACATTATAATCCTACAGAAAACAATCAAAAACCATCATCTATTCATCATTCAAAACCTCAAAATTCAATAAACCTGGATACTAATTTTAGCATTGATCACTAAACCACACCATAACAGACCTGGAATTTGAATGAATAGAATCCCTCAGTCCTGAATTCCCGCCGGCCGGAAACTTCAAACACATTGCTGGAGTTACCTAAAGCAGATTTCAGAGCACAGACTAATGACTCCCACATGTTCCTGTTCAGTGAATCCCCAACAAATGCCACCCTTTTCCCCCTCAACATCTTCAGCATTTTCAACCCATCAAACCTGAAGAATTCGATTTAAAAAAAAAAAAAAAAGAAAATCAGAACCACCATTTGATTTGAATATAAAATCAGTATACCAACAAAACAAAACAAAAAAAGAAGAAAAAGATTGAACCTTGGAAGATCGCAGCCGAGGGGTTTCCATCTGAGCCTGAAATAATCATAATCAGACCGGCCATTCTTGAAACAGTTAAAGGCATCATCAATGAAAGAACAAGAACCCGGTTCATAAAGCGGCATTGATTCATCCATCTCCCAATTCCCATCAAAGAAATCACAAGATTCATTCTTTGAACGGTTCTGATCGGACGTTACGCCAATTTCAGGCTTTTTCCTCACGGTGGCGCTGCCCACCGTCGTAAACGTGACGCCACCGGTGTGAGTGGTTGGATGAGGCGGAGGAGGAGGAGGGGCGCCGGAAACGAAACTGGGTTCGTCGGAAACGACAGAGGAAGACAGAGAGGAGATGTAATTGGAGGCGGAGTGGAGGTGAGAAATGAGGTTGTTGGAGGAGATATCTGCGGTTGGGGATTTGTTGGAAAGTGGGGAGAAGAAGAAGACGGCGAGAAGCAGAGTGAGGAGAAGAGTGAAGAGGCCTTTGGTTCTTGGTTTTGGGAGAGGGTATGAGGTGATGAAGTTTCTTGATAGTTGGATGAATGAATTCTTAGAGGACGCCATTACTGTACAAAAAAAAAGAAAAAAGAAAAGAAAACAGAGTACTTTTGCAGAGTGAAGAAGAAGAAGAAGAAAGAAAGAAGTGAATGGCGGTTATGGTTTTGATCCGGTTGAAAGATGTTAAATTTAGGAGGGAAGATGTTTTTCTCATTATTTGACCCTTTTGACCGGATTTTCCACCCTGGCAGCTATCTCAATTTCAGTTTAGCAAATATTGTAATAATCCCATAAATAAGGGGATAGAACTAATTAATCTGGATTAATCATCAAAATAGGACATTAGGGGAAAAAACAGTAATAATAAAAATAATTATTATTACACAAATTATAGTTATTGTAGTGGCTGATACATTTGGTCTAAGCTTTCTTGGATAGTAGTACAATAAAAATACATATTAAGATGCTGCTCTTCCATTAAAGTAACAAACGAGGAGGCATAATCACCAAACCAAGCCCAAAAAGAAGAATAAGAACAATAATATCGGTCGGATTATTAGTCTTGTATGCGTTGCCGTAATCATTTTGGACATGCTCCGCAACATTGAAGTCACCTGCAAAAGAAAACCATAAAATCATCAGTTGAAAGTTGGTGATTTTTTTAGTCACTGTTTATTGTAGAAGCAATCCTGTAGGCCTTCAAAGATAAAAGAGGTTTTTGGAAAATGAGTAGTACTACTAACCTCGGTGAGGGCCATAACCACATCCGGATTCAATTGTCTCCCTCACATCACCAATGGTAGCCTTGTTGTAGAATTCAAAGTGATAAAATATGCCTTCAATGCAGTTGAGCACCAGGTTTGTCTCTGATAAACATGGTCCACCGCAAAACTGATCCGTGTGTTCTGGTGGCACGTCGAGTTCCCCCTTTACCGACAGCCTATACTCTTCATTACAGCTACTATATATCTGCAGTTAAGAACATGGTTTCGGATTCACATTAATCAACAACTTAACACGGTGTTGATAATTATCTGTATAAACCACTTCGAAAATCTCAGGTTTATGGTTTACTGTAACAAGGCAGAACATGGTAGCTAGTAGGTTGTACTTGTTTTTCATTGAAACACAGGAGGGCCTGTGCTACAATGTGATCTGGATTAGACCGTTCATATCCTGCTGGTTGAGGATAATCTTGATTTGTACCAACTTGTTGTCCTCCTCCTCCTCCTCCTCCTCCTACTCCTGGCAGGTATTCATTTGAGAGTACTCCTGCTGCTGCTGTTGAAGCTGTACTAGGAGGATAATTATTCTCTGCTCTCCCTGCCATAAATTGAGGTTTGAATCATTAAAAACACATTCAAATGATCAGCTTCCAGGACTAGTTTTAATTTGTCATTTTGGACAAAGGATATCCTTAAAAGGTGCGAGATTGAATTTTGTTTTGTGTAACGACGAACATAATCCTTACCATATGGAAGAACAAAGAAGCTGTAAGTGTAAAATACCGCCAAGGCAAAAGGCCAGTAATGCTTCGGTGTAGTTGGGAGGGCCATTTTTTATTTGCAGAAATTGTTTTGTGTTTTGAGGTGTAAGAACTTAGAGACATTTATATATTCTTTTAAAAACAGAAACTTCAAAGATCAAACCTACCAAATTCCCAAAAATATGACAGTTGTTGAAAACTGAGGTTCCAGAGTCCAGAATCATACTGCTAATATGTTTAAGCCTTCTAGTCTGCAGCTTTGCTTGTGGAAATGGACAAAAAGTGAAAAAATGACATTTTTCTGGAAGGAACCAACCATCAGGCAAATCTCAATTAATTTTATCTGGGTAGTTATATTATTTTTGTTTTGCCTGGCAAATTGAATATTAAGCCTAATGTGAAACCGTAGATACTGCCACCAAATTAAGAAGCTTACAATACAAGGGTTAAGAATTTGATTAATGTTACCAAAAGAATCCATCAAAAAGTAAAAGGGCTAGGTGATCTGTTTTCTCCAGTTTTTGGTGAAGGCAAGAAGAGTAAAACCAAGAAATGCATTAGCCCATCTGAAAGCCGATTTACCTAAAAGTAATTCCCTTCCTTCCACTTCAAGTTAACTCTTCTCTTGTTCTAGTTGTCTTTTGTGGTTGTATTAAGGTAGAACAGTGTATCAAACAACTCGCAGTTAATAAACTCCTCCTTTCTTACCAAAATATCATAATAAACACCAAAATCACACACACAGATTTCTTGAACAATTTATGCACTCTTTACTACTCAATGAGGATCCAAAAGGCAAGTATTTTTTTACCAAGCTACGAATACCAACATTACAATGTGTGAAGTAACTTCTCCAGAACACTGTAGTATGCTAATACCTGGAAATGAATTCTAAAAGCAACATGTACCTTCTCACCGCCCTCAAATTCCTTCTCAACAGATAATATCCAGTTGAATATTAAGATACATTCTCACCGCCCCCAAACCATGGCCATATACAAACACAATTAAGCTAAAAACAAGAATTTAAATAACAAAACGAATAACTTTAGTTATGATCACCTTTTTGCCCATCTTCCAGTTAGGAGCCTTCAGAATATGACGACTCATTCAGGAATTTCTCATCACTACAGTTCCTGCTTATAAGATCATTACTCATTCTCAAAGCAGTTTGGGCAACTCTGTCGTGGACACGAAAGCCCTACTAAACCTTGTCTGAAGGCCCCTCCGCGTGCTCCTTTGAGTTTCTTGCATGCAGTTCTGGTGATTTCCTCTCCTTTAACTGTTCAAGTTAATAATCGTCCGCCTCCATCTCCGACTCAGCTAAGTCTTTTGAGCGTAAATTTGTATATCCGGATATTTGCCTTCTGGAAAGCAAGAATCCTGATGCGTAGTAATTTAGACACTGTCAACTTTCTTTTTCTGCTGCTGCTCTTTCCCCTGCTGCACCCAAAAAGCTTTGCCATCTGTTTTGCAGCTTCTTATGGCAGAGGAAACTGCCTTATCAGGTAATTTGTTCATTACAGCGAGCAAATTCGACAAACTTATTGCCATTTACATTGAGCAGTTTTATCTTTTTTCCAGGATATATCCTTACCCACGTAGAAGTTCCCTAATTTTTGTGAGTAATGGAGCTCCTCATCCCTGACCTTCTCAATTCTTTGGGATTTTGTTTCAACACTTCTAATCACCCCAAATATCCTGCTATACAAGTCATTTACAACAGCCCTGGTTTTATCTACACTTAATCCCTCGGCTCCTCTCACATCTTGGTGTCTCAGCTGACTGCATTTCCTCTCATTCATCTTCCTGATGTTGTTGTCTTCGGCTGCACAAAAAGATGTTTCATATTAGCAGAGATAAAAAAAAAAAAGAACTTAGTTGTAATTGATCATTCAACCAGAACAAGCATCCATGAATGAACTTGAACAAGATCTTTCAGCTATCTCAGACTATACATCTGTACAGGTTTGTTTACCTTAATCTCTTCATGGAGTTTCTTCTCTCAAGCATATTTCCTTCCTAGTGTTAGTGATGGCTTCCAGAATACTCTCCTCGTAATCATAAAACAGATCCAAATCATCAAAGAACTTTTTGAACTTGAGGAGGGTACAAGGCTTTTGCACGATGAGGATTGTGACAAAATAGATTGCGAAGGTATAGCTTGAATCTCATCTGCTTGAGTTCCCTGAAATTTTAGACCAGAGATAGAAATGTTTCAGACATTTCTCAATGGGCAAAAGCAATGTGAAAAATGCAAAAGGAAACTAAGATTGGATATTGGATCGAGTGAAACAGACCAACTCCAAACCTGTGCAAAGATTCGAGTCATTTATGTATAGACTAAACAAAAATGGTGGATCGAAAAAGAAAAAAGACCCATGTTGGTATCTTAAAACTGGAAGGCGCAAAATGAGCCCTTTTCGAGTTTTCAAAATGGATTACCACTAAGTTTTCCAGAGTCCACAAACAAAATTCGAAAGCTCTGAATACATAAAGCAAACTTCAAAACAGAAGAAAAGTGCTTTCACTCCCTACTAGAATAGATAGCACGAATAAACACTTTGATCCAACATTTAAAACTGAAGAGAAGGACAAGAAAAGGGTAAAATGTAAACTTTCAGATTCTAACAAAGACAAGACACGAAAACACCCGAAGAATGTACCAAATCTTTATGTTGCACTAGTAACCAAGAAAGTGGAACACATGAATGTTACACCACAAAAGCAGCAGCTCATGAAGAACGTTTCAGTTTATAACTTATAAACAAAGAGACAAGCTTTTGACCTTTCTTTCCTCTAAATTTGATTGCAGCTGAATCCTGCTTATCTCCAACATAACACAAAGTGCTTAGAATGGTGTCCAACATCTGCCAGAGCCGACAAAAGTGCACCTCTCTTTCCTACTTCCTTCCTGCCCACCTCTCAGGTTCACACTTTCATGAACCTCATCGACCAACCCCCTACTTTGATCCTCATCTTCTTCCAATTCTAAACTTCCTTCCAGCCCTCTCACCACCCTCAAAGTCGGCACAAAATAAACAATTCAAGAGAAAGAAAGTAGACTATCCTGAAAGTCAACACAATGGCATGGAAATGTTTATGCATTAAGCAGAGAGTTGAACATTCTTAATGTGGGAGCTCAAATACTAATCAGCATTTCCATCAGGGCTTCAAACCTATGCCTCTGTCTCTATACCTATCAAATATTTCTTGAGCGTCCTCAAATCTTGATTTCTTAACCAAAATCTCCAAAAACAGGTTACATGTATGAGCATCGGGTGCGCATCCATTTGCTTCCATAAATTGAAATAGACCTTTCGCCTCGTCGACTCTTCCAACTTCACATAAGGCCTTTATAAAAGCCGAATAAGTGAAATTATCAGGGCTTAAACCCAATTCCAACATGCTCATCAACATCTTCTCCGCCCTCTCAATCTTATTTGTCCTGCAAAAACTTTGGATTAGAGAATTGAAAGATAAAACATCTGGCCTAACCCCGCCCCTCTGCATTTTCCTCAACAAATTCATGGATTTAGGGATGTTTCCAGCAACACATAACCAGCGTATTAATATATTATATGTCACCCCATTTGGAGTAACGCCCCACTCCACCATTTCTGTAAAACAATCAAAAGCATCCTCAACTCGATACGCTCTACAAAGTCCATCAATTATTGCACAGAAAGTGTAAATGTCGGGTCTCAGACCAGCTTTAAAGACCATTATGAGTAGCTCTCGTGCCTTATCTACATTCCCAGCCTTATAGTACCCATCCATAAGAGTATTCACTGTGACAAGATTTGGGCATATACTTCTCTCGCGCATCTCATCGAAAGCGGCTGAAGCTTTTTGCATCATTTTAGCTTTGCAAAAGCAGTCAATTAGCATATTATAAGTAGCTACATTATTTATAAGACCGTCATGAAGCATCTGTTTCAAGTATTGATCACCTTTTCCTCTGTGCCCAGAACTGAACAAAGCTTCTATCACAGTAAGATACGTTCTTAACTCAACCTGCCCACCTTGTTTAATAAAACAATCTAATATTTCGCAAGTCTCTTCAATACTCAATCCCTTGATCAAAGACGTCAACGTGATGTTAAATATCGAATTATCAGCCACATAACCTCTTTCCGAACATTGTTTTAGAAAAGAAGCCGCCTCCTTCGACAAAGAGTTATCTGAAAGACAGCATAGTATAGAGTCACAAGCAACTTTTGGCAGCACGAGCTGTGTGTCCACCCATCTTGATAACAATTCGAATGCCTCTCGTGGTGATGATACACAGCGAAACACTCCATTAACCAAGGATCTGAAGGTAGCTTCATTCGGAACCACATTCTTCTCCTTCATTATTTCCAAAATGCCAAATGCCTCCTCCACTCGTTTCGCATTACAGTACCCGTCTATCAGAATCGTATACGTAAACACATTCGGAAAAAATCCCAACCCTTCCATTTGCTTGATCAACCTAAGTGCCTCATCAACCACGCCGATTTTACAAACTCCATGGATGAGAATATTAAATGTGAACCTATCCGGACGACAGTGGTCAACATGCATTTGCTGAAACTTAAGATAAGCCAAGTCAAGTGAATTGGCCTTCACCAAAGCATCAATCACAGCGTTATATAGCCTAGTACTAGGACTTAGCCCCAAATATGACACCTGCTCAAAAACTTCAGCAGAATACTTCCCAAGCCCTAGCCTCCCCCAGGTACCAACCAAAACACAGAGCAAATCCTCAGTGATCCTAAAACCAGAATTCCTAATATCTTGAACCAATTCAGCTGACAACAAAACTGGGCCTTTTCTATAGAGTGCGTTACTCAAAACCACCCGAATCGACTGATTCTTAGCAAATAAAGGGTTGATACTCAAAACCCAGATATAAAATCTCAAAGGGTGTAAAGGGTTTTCCTGATTTTGCAAGATGCTAATGATTTTCTGAGGGGTCAAGATTACCCTCTTGGCCTTATATTCCTGCCTCAGCAACAAATACCAATCTTTTCTGGACAGAATCTGAGTGAAGTAGTTATGATCAACATGGTGTTTTGGTAAAACTGAGTCCGAGTTTGGGTCTTTAAATCGAGTAGTTGACAGGGATGGATATTTACCTGCCGAAATGGATGTCTCAGAGGCTAAAGGCTGAGCCTTTTGGCTTGAAGCCGAGGCTGCCCTAGAAGCCAAATGAAAAAGTCCTCTCATACTTCAGTCATTCCATTTGCTCAATTCAATGGAGGAGGACAAAACCGGCTGAACTTCATGACCGGAAAATTTGTGAGCTTCCAGCAGAATGAAAGATCCGCCGGCCAGTTACTAACCGCGGTTGTAAATTGTAATTCTCAGTAACTGCACCCGATTCCCCCACCGGTAAGTGCGTTTATATTTTGTTTTTTCAGTTCTTTTTTTTTCTACATTTTTAATGTACATTTCTCGATTTTTTTATTTTAATTTAATATACATAGCTCTGAACAAAGCTAGATACGAAGATAATCTATGGGATTATGGTTGGGTTGCATTGACTAAGATACAAATGCTGTGAAAAAGTGAAGTACATTGAGAAGAATAACAATTTCGCTTCCTACTGGTAGTAGAAAATTGAGAATTAATATAAATTGGAAAGTAGATTTTTTTGAGGTATTATTAATATAAATAAATTGTCCAAAGAATATGTACAATTTCGAGTAAGTGTTTACTACTTTCATCTAAATATTTTTAGGTCCTTATTATAAACCATTTTGATTTATCATAAACTTCATTTAATATGTTTTTCAATTAAAAATAAAACTTTAAAAATATTTTACAATAATTGAAAGAACACAAAAATATAAAATAAATTTTACTTTCAAATAAGAACATATCAGATTAAATTTAGGTCAAAATGATTTATAACAAAGACCGGAAAGAGTATTTTGTAAAAAAAGGTAGAAAGCTCTATATATAAAAATAAAATAAACATTCGATCTCTCGTAGGTGAAAATGTAATGCAAACTTTTAAGGCATAATTCTCTTTGTTTAAACTAATTAACCGGTTTGAAGTTTTCATTTGATCATTGATAAATACTTCCCTCCTCTTGTAGTCCCTTACATAAACACCTTTACAGTATTAACTTCCATCCATTACAAGATCTTGTTTCTGGGGCGCGAAACTGATTTTTAGTTTCTCAGACTTAACTTCCTTTCACCTCCTTATTCAAGCTTCAAGCAAGTTTAGCAAAATTGTCAATTTATCATCGCGCTTTATCTCGAAATAATTATTTAATTTGAATTTGATTTTTAAAATGAACCAAATTTTACTTTAAAACAATTAGATTTCAATTTCAGAATATTGTTTGGGAGTTTGATCAAATGGCATTTATAGAGTGGGAGAGTATCTTTGAATACTTGAAACTTGAAAGGACAATTAGCGGAGGAGAAATCAGCACCATGGCAGAAAAGAGGAGGAATTCATATGGTGCAAAACTGCAAATTATGGAGCGAATTTTCAATGTAAAATATCGTGTACTAATTATGTAAAATTCATTAATTAAATTTTATTTTCTATGTGTATGAAAATAAGGTCGGGTATTATTGGTAGGACTCCATTGTTAGTTATGATACACAAGTGTTGTAAAAGACTAAAGCACATTTGAGAAGTGATTATAATTTCGCCTCTTTCACGCATTAACAGCAATAACAAGTTGATCTAAATCTGAGCATTTTTTTTTTTTTTGCACCTAATCTTATGAACTTGCTGAGCTATCACTTCCGGAGCCGGAGGTACAAGCTGGTCTCCTTGGAGGCAATTGTTGATGTTGCGTTTTCTGTACAAAGTAGTAATCAAAATAGCCATCCAATAAGAATCATGATCGAAAAGAAAAGAGTAATTAACAGTCTCCTTGAAACAAGATGATTGTTACATTTGAATTTTATTTGTAGTATAAATTAAAATAAAAATAAATATTAGAATTATACAATCATTTTAGAACATAAAAAGCAATAATACACTAAAAATAAATATCGAAACTTGATAATTATTTTGAGAAAAAAGGAGTAAAGATAAAAGTGAAAAAAATTTTATGATTACCTGAAGCTTGGGCCTCAATGTCTCCACAGCTACTGTTGGGTCCTGGCACAGTCCTGCACTCTGCTATTCATTTTAAAAGCCACAATGATTTTCTGTTTATCTTTCTTTGCAAAAATAGATAAATTGCAGCTGAATAATATAATAAGTATAAATATAGCATTCTTAAAAACAGAGCAGGAGAAAAAAAATTAATTATTCTTGGGTTTGACGTAACAAATACTACTACTATTTAGGGTCATTTTTTAAGTAAAGTAGTAAACAATGGTCGTCGATGTGAACTAAATTAAGAGAAGGAGAGATTTGAGCCCACTGCTACCTTATACAAAACCCAATCCGCGGAGTCAAAGAAGGCCCGTTGGTGATCCTGCATATAATAAGAAGGTATACACATGACATGAGCTGACAAGTATTTTATTTAGCCCTTTTTCCGAATATGGAAAATGATTTATTGTAGATCCAGTATTAAATAATTACCTACAAAAATTTCAATTTTTTTATTCTTCAGGAGAAAAAATACAATACAACGTCTGTTGTTTTTTTTTTCTTTTCAGAATTTAGAAAACCATATTGAAAGAAAATAATAATGTAGCGTATAAGACGTAATAAATTATCACTTGCCTTGGAAATTAAGGGCTTCTTCTTTGGAGCAAGTCCTCCATATTTCTTGTCATTAGAAGCAACCTACTCCAAACTCCCCCAATTAAAATAAATGAAACCAAAAAAAAAAGAAAAAAAGAAATGATATTACAAAGGAAGAATTAGGCACCGACACATAATTTGATGCAATTTAAGCTGACCAAACACACACACGTGGAAAATACCCAAAAAATGTGAAACAAATATTAGTAAGTCAAACAGTGAAATTAGGCCAAAATAGAAGAAAAAAAAAGATATTCGTTATGAATCCAACATGTGACCAACTCTCATTGAGAGAGTTTGGTAGTTTTCGGTTATTGACTCATTATAAATTTATAATAATAATAATTGGTAGTCAAAAAGGGAAAATATTCTCACTACACTCAATTGCAAATGATCATTAAATTAAAATCAAATATGTATAGTTGGTAACGGTGTTTGGTGTTTCATCAAATGATCAAATCCCATGCCTAACTCGAGGAATTATAACGTTTTCGTCCTATTTTTAATAACCTAATTTGCATTTCCTTATATCTAATGAAGATACGTTAAATTCATTACTTGTTGGTGAATTAATCACGCAATTTTAAGTAAAATTCTTACATTATGTGATGTATGCTGTTTCCGCTGAACAACTTTACATACGAGGAAATGCAAGAAATTTGGGTAGCTGCCGACACAAAGATCAGTTGTCCCGTCCCATGCATATTTTTTTTAAGATATTTTTTATTGCGTGCGTGGATGTGATGAAGGCAAAAGTTTGTAAGAAAATGACACAATTTGCCAAAAAAAAATTTCTCCAAAAATAAAAAAGAGAAGAGAAACCTCATGATGATGATGATGACGATTATCGGTGGAAGAATGGTGAAGAAGCTCTTGGCCGCCTCCCTTCCAATTATCAGCAGACATTATTGAATAGTTATAAGGCCTATAACAAAATTGAAAAAAAAAACCAAATTAATTTAGTAATTAGTCCTAAAAATCCTAATCAAATATTAATATCAGCTCAAGGAGGAGCAGCTAGCAAACATATCAAACCAAAATCGAAACGAAATTGAGCAACATCATCAAATTTGCAGAAATATTATCCTTCTTGCAAATATTAGCTAGTTGCTCTGTTCTGTGAATTTCGCTTGTTGATGAATAGATACATAAAATCAGTAAAGATCGATATGAACCCATAATTAATTAAGAAGGGAGATTCTATCATATCAATAATCAAATTCATTAACAAAAAAAAATGTATATACTGGTGTACATGTATGTAAGAAATACAATAAAGTTAATTTTTTTTTAAAAAAAGAATGCAATTAAAAAAAACAAAGAATGCATCTTAAATTGAAGAAATGTATCAAATTATCATCAAACTCAGAAAAGAAGACCAAAGAAATGGATACATGTAAGGAATACCTGGAGATTGATTGATATAATGGAGTGGAAAACAGAAGAAAAGAAAGGAGGAGGCAAAAGGACTGGAATATGAGTTCTGTAACTCTAGAGAGAGGTATTAGATGAAGAAAAAATGATGATGCTGCATATATATAGAAGAGAGGGGAGGCCTCTGGAAGCGGTGGGATGGAAAAAAAAAGAAAAGAAAAAAGAAATGAGGTTTGGAAGCTTGAGTAAGTTGGTAACATAAGAATCATCAGTTCAAATCCTTGTAGTGCATAAAGTGTATTCATCAGATAATTGTATCTAACACGTTTACTTCCTATTCATCACTAAAAAAACACCTTCAGTCCAAAAATAATTATTCAGTTTGTTATATTATATTTTAGTATAAATAAATATCGTGTATAATGTATCTGACATAATATCAGGTGATTGGAAAAAAAAAAACCCCGAATTGAGATGTACACCATCAAAAGTACTATTAAGAAAGACATCAATTTGATTAATACTTTGGAAATACTATTGCGTATTTGCCAATTAATCTAGAACAGAACACTACCATATTTGGCTATTCTTTTCTTACCCTTCTTTGTCATGTAAGAAGATCACATCTTCATAGTACTACTACTACTACTAGTAGTAGTAGATGATTTCCTCCAAAAATCGCTTGGAGAGAGTGACATATATATATATGCATAATAAATAAATACTAAATGTTACTAAACTTGAAGTGATATGGAGTGCTCCAAATCTCCGATTTGGAGACTATGCACACCCATCGGAATCCTCCTAATCCCAAATTGATCCACCACACTCAGGTGCTTACAGGCATTAATATGAACCCTCATCCTCTGTTGTGCCTTAGCCAACACATGAACTTTCTCAAATGCCACCAATTGTTTCTTCGGAACACCCCACTTTCCATCACTTGTTGATGCCGGTGGTGTAGAGAACACTAGCATCGTGTGCGCACCATCCATTTCTCCCACATTTTTTACGTCCAATTCCATCCTAAATTTCATCACCTCGCAATTACTATGCGTGACTCTAACTGAATTTCTTATTAATGTTGTGTTGTTGTGAAGAACACTGTTGCTTATTAATTGTAATGAGAGAACACTTGGCGGGGCATTTGCTAACGTTACTCTAAAACTTGTATAACTTAAACCATGTCCGAATGGAAACACGACGGGTCCCTTATAAAATCTGTATGTTCGACCCGGATATCCTCTCGTCGGATCCGCTCTCAAATTCATATCCGTCATTGGCACTTTATGCACATACTCCTCCGGATACCATGTCATTGGAAGCTTTCCTCCTATCAACCAAAGAATATATATAAATACATAACACATATTAAAACAATTTAAGTTTAAAAAAAAATAAAATTGGGGGGACAAAAATAAGACTACATTTTAAGTACCAATAATTCTTTATGATGCTTTTGTACCTGGATTGATGGTGCCAAAAATGACATCAGCAATGGCAGCGCCTCCAGCTTGACCAGGATAACCAGCCCACAAGATGGCTGCTATTTTTGGATCATTCTTCGCAAATGTGACATCAATTGGGCTGCCAGACATCAGAACCAAAATGACTGGGCCCCTTGAAGCTTTTGCCACCCTGGAAACAAGTTCTTGCTGGGATCCTGGCAAAAGCAGGCTCAATCTGTCTCTGGCTTCTGCTTCAATTGATTGGTCCAGGCCCATAACCAAGACAGTAGCATCTGCTTGCCTTGCAGCTGCCTCAGCAAGACCAAATTGGTGGTTATCATGGCAAGCAACACCATTGCACCCTGTTTGATGAATTGTCCTGGCATATCTTGCTATGCCATTTAATGGGCTGGTGTACTTGCATGGATTTCCTAGACCATACCAACAAAATTTAATTAGTCCATCCATTGAATGTTTTGATGAAACTGTGCTAGGTCGATAGTGCCTTATACGTCAATTTTTATAATGTAAAAATTCAAAACGAACTATAATTTTGGGAAGAGAATCTGGCAAATGATAATTTGGCGTACCGGCATAGTTTCCGATCATAGTTTGAGTGGCATCAGAATTGGGCCCAATGACAGCGATGGTGTGATGGCGGGTGGTGGACAATGGTAGTGATCGGGCCCGATTTTGGAGGAGAACCATGCCTTGTCGGGCAGCTTCAAGAGCGAGTTGTTGATGGGCTGGGGTGCACACGTCTCTTGGGCCTAAGTTCCCATATGGTTGTGTAGCTCCATCAAACATGCCCAAACGCATTTGCACTCTCAATGTATTAGTCAAAGCCGCATCAACGTCAGCCTCTGTAAGTTTGCCAGCCCGAATAGCCCGCTCGGTGAAAATGGCAAGAAAAGGTCCACAGTCCAAATCCAATCCTACAAGAGTACAAGTGATACAAATACAACGAGGGTCACATGTGCCTTAATAGTGATACTAATATATTATACATTTCTTTTGCCCCAAAATTATCCGATTTCGGTTTCTATTTTTAGTTTATTTTATACTATAAATAAAAATTTAAATTGGACAATAATTTCGGAACGAAAAAATATACTATTTGGAGTTGAAAACAATCACTTTGATGAGTGACTAACCGGCTTTAAGAGTAGCAGCAACAGCATCTTCTGGTGTGGCAGTGTAATGTTGTTGATTAAAGAAAGTATCGACTGAATCACAATCAGATACAATATACCTATCCAAATTAAAATTCAAATGATTACAACCAGAAACTGTTATAATCAAATCAATAAAGGATGCAAAATTTCAAAAAAAAAAATCTCCAATTAGTCCAGTTAAGTACCCATTAAGTCTCCATTGGCCTCTAATGGTGCCACGAAGGAGATTAGGATCAGCACAAGTAGGTTTGCCATTGACTTGATTGTAAGAACACATCACACTTGCAACTTGCCCTTCCAACACACATGCCTTAAATGGCACGTTGTATGTGTCCTCCAAGTCTTGCTGGCTTACCTGCACGCAACAAACACTAATTATATGCATGGTACATAACATTTGAAGTGGTACTTTATTTGTCCTAGGATTTTGTTTTAATAGTATATTATAATATTTGTAGTAAAACAACATGTAACAAATGATACAATTTTATTAATCATTTTCATTTTACCATACACGAAGAGTGTAATGAGCGATCTTTTGATACGATAAAATTCGGTTCAGAATAAGATTTACCATTTTTCTTTTACCTTGGCATTGAAAGTGAAGCGATTCACATTATTCCAGTGGTCCAAATCATAAGCAGTGTAGTGTTTGCAGCAAGCAGCCACTTTCAACCGGTTGCCAACTGGGCTTTGAAGACCCCTCACATATCTGGCAGCATAATGGGCCACTACAGTGGGGTCTTCCCCTGGAGTTTCCTGGCCCCTCCCCCACCGTGGATCTCTGAATATGTTCACATTTGGGCTCCAAAATGTTAGCCCAGCCACTCCTCCATTATACATGGCTCTTGCTTCGTCCGAAACGACCTGAGGGGAAAAAAAGAATAAAAACACAATGATTTTTTTCTTGAAGTAAAAGTCATTTTCAATCTCAATCATCATTGTTAAGGTAAGCTCAACATCGTTATTATTGTGCACCCCCAGTTTAACAACTTAAACACGCATACCTATAACTAATTTTGTTATGAATGATCTCTATATCTTTTAAGTATCAACTGTTATCATTACCGTCACTTCTTGATAAGTATCTGTACAATGCAAAACATATATGTGATAATGTTCACCAATAAAACTATCTCTGTAACATGTTTAATACACATAAAATTGATTGAAAAATTATTTATTTAATTTAATAGCTCACAAAATTCAAATTAATATATTACTTATTTAGCGCTTACGAATAGGTAGCTGTCAATACTGGATCATTAGAAATTTAATAGGTAACGTGGGGAATCCTAATATCAAGGGCGGTAAGGACCAAAGGAGGTCCAAATCATGACATTGCCAAATAAAGTGACCCCCTCTTCATGGTCCATGGTGGTTGGTATATATGGAGATGATATTATATGCATGAGGGTCGCTACTTTGCAAATGGCCACAAAACCCTAGCTAGCAACTTGCATGATATCCATCCTCATTCCAAAATAAGGCTATCTTTGCTTTTCCCAAGATAATGTTTTTACTGTTTCTATATATCTTTGGTTCTTCTCTGTGGCACACAACTAATCAAGGAGAATGAAATTAATGGGAAAGAAGTTCTTTGTAATCTGGAATCTTTCTTTTACTGCGAAAACAACTTGAGATGACAAGTAGTTGTCCATTTTTTTTTTGTGATTCCTTTTCAACTTTTTTACATTTTAATTTGTTAATGCAGTGTTGCTAAACGCAAAACCTCAACATAACTTGTAATGAGATTCCAACTTTTACACTATTTGTGCGCATAAAAATTGCAAAAGCTGCCTAATGAATGGTCCTTTTTTCCCCCACTTCTTTGCAAGTCATCTATAGTTTGTTTGTGAAGTGTTTCTTTTTGTATTTTAAGTGGGATTGGGAGGCAAATTCTGTCCTTATCTACTACTTATTTAGTATGGCTTTCCAGAAAGGAAAAAAAAAAACCTTTAATATAGAATCAATGTAGAGTTGTCATTTATATTAAAGTAAAAAAAAAAAATTTAATACTATTTCCGTTCCAGAAAAATAGTCCACATTGAATTTTCAAATTTGTATTAAAAACAGTATAAAACTCAAAACTCAATGAACACTATTTTTTCGGGTACGGAACGAGTATATATTTTAGCTAAGAATCCAAAGATGGCTAGCTTCCCCTGCCCTTTTTGTTGCATAAAGCCACAAACCAGTCCACTTGCACTAAATTCAGGCATGGGCAAAAAGAGGAAGCAATATGTATAAAAGGGCCAATTATTTGGAATACTAGTTAAATATTACATTTTTAATTAGTTAATTAATTAATTTGGGATCGATTGCTGTCACCAACTACATTCTACGTACCGACGTATATAGCCAAGAGCTACCTACCATTTCAAATGCAGCCTGAAACCTCTAAAGCTAAATTACATGCAAATTAATTCCTGACATTTTTTTCCCCATGATTTGTATATTCTTTATTACTTAAGTTGAATGGAACGAAAAGTACATACTGTCCATTCTAGTGTATTTTAAGCTGGTTTATTATTCATCGAACCCGCAAAATTAGTAACCACAAAAAAAATAA
Source organism: Oldenlandia corymbosa var. corymbosa (assembly GCA_949775105.1). NCBI lineage: Eukaryota > Viridiplantae > Streptophyta > Magnoliopsida > Gentianales > Rubiaceae > Oldenlandia > Oldenlandia corymbosa. Next base: position 17,550,230 of record OX459126.1, on the reverse strand, counting down.
GAAAAAGAAAAAAAAAGTCTTCGTGTCATGAAATGGAAAAAATTAATCTAAAAAAAACATTGTTTATAGTTGCTTATAACGTTTTGAATTTTTCATATTACTCCTATGTAACATGAAAATGATGTACACGATAGAAACAACAATATTAATTAGTTGTCGTCATACGTTTAATAAAATTGGATGGAGTCACTCATGCATAAATGATTAATTCTGTTACTTTGACATTTGATCATGATATGTTATTGTCTTTTCGAATGATGGTTTGGTGACAAATACAGAAGATGACCCATTGTTATTATTATTGTTATAACTTCTTCTAAAGTTTCCGAGGCAAATAACTTTTTCTTGGAAAAATATAGAAGCAAACTATTTATATTGTATTAAAAAAAAAAAAGATAGTAGGGAATTATCTCAAATAACTACCTATCATCAACTTCCTAACCCCACTAAGTCGATCCCCATCTCATCCACTACTTAATTGCTTTTCCAGATATTCTAAATTATAACCCATGTCGATCAAATTATGCGTACATATATATACATACAAAACAATATTGGCATATATATTTGAAATCAATTTAGGAATATCTTCATCTATACTTGAAATTATACAAGTTGTTAACAAATAGTGCGGCAGAAATGATTTTTCTTTCCTTTTTTTTTTTGTAAAAAAAATAAAAAATAAAAAATCAGCTGTCGAGGAGTACTACATGGCGTATATATTTATACCCATGGAAAAAACTTTCAATCTGTAGTTTAAATTTTAAGTCACAGAAGAGAAGCCTCCAATGAGTCATTCATTTTGTATCACTGTTTGTTCCAAAATTCTGGAATTTTGTTTTGAGGTTTGCAATCATTTTTGTCACACTTGAAGGAAAAACAAAATAAATAAAGGAAAGCGAATCTATATAAATGAATGGTGCAAAATTTTTAAAAAAAGCAAATATATACCCGGCCAATTTCTTCCCACAATGAGGCATTGAAAGAGGAAGCTGTGGTGATGACTTGAGGGAAACTGGTGGCGCCGGGATACTGGCCGCCGAAATGAACTCCCGGCGAATTAGCCACCCCGTGAAGTGCCTCCGACCACCACTCGAAACCCTTCATTCCCAGCCTCTCCACCGGGGCAGCATTGTTCACTAGCAACCTTATCTTTTCTTGCAATGTCAACCTTCCCAATAAATCACTTATCCTATCCCTTATGTGGAGAGAAACCCTACAGAACGGCAAGTTTTTGGTCATTGCATTGGCCGGATCGCAGGCGAACGGTGGCCCGCGGGGGAGAGATGATTCTCCGATATGGAAACATTGGCCAATTATAAGTAGAAAAAGAACTATTTGGATAAAAAGATACAATTTTCTACGTTGGCTTTTGGCCATTTTTTTTTTTCACTTTGTCACCTTTTTGTGTGTATGTGCGAGTGTAAGTGTGAGTGAAGTGGGGAGATACTTAGAAGTGAAGTAGTGTATTTATAGAAAGGAATTGGTGGGAGTGAAAAAAATGGTGGCTAAAATTTCAAAAAAAGAAAAAAAAATGGTGGGTAAAATTAAAAATAATATGATGTGGAAGAACACACAACTTGATGATTGGATCACCACGTCCTTCTTGAAATGATTGATCTCAGGAAGTTTTTTTTAGTGGTCCTCAACATATTCTGTATTGCACGCAAATCTATTGTGTCGTGAAAGATTTTTCAGGAAAAAAAAAAAGAAAAAAAGAAATTGTAGAAGAGACGGAAAAATGAGATATTCATGTGATGGGGTTATGAATTCTTTTACAACTTAAAAATGTATAAATCAATCATCCATCATGTAACAAAACCTAGGTTATTGTTTGGCGATTCTATCCATTGCGACTCTGTTGAATTATTTTGATATTACGAATATGAGTCCCATTTTCGAATGGAGTGAATTTTAGAGAATTATAAATTTAATAGCTATTGTTGATAATTGATTTAGCTATGACTATCCATTAATTTATGGACATGGTTAAAGATGGAAGCCCAGGAGGTTATCAACGATTACCAGATTCACTGGATGGTGTTCACAGTGGTTGGAGCATAATGTTATAAAGATTTTTTACCCGCGTCGCGTAATTAGACTTATACCTCTTTTATTGTACCAAAAGAAAAAAGATGGATTCAATAGAAATAGATCGTAGTTTGCAACTTGTAAATCGTAATGAATGGAGTTTTGTATGAGGTGATGGGATTCTGTATTTATGAATATCATCTCTGGACCGCCGCAAATTACAAAAGTGTAGATTAGATTAATTTTAACAAAATGGTTTCTTAACCATACTAAAAAAAAATTAATTAATGGAACTGAAAAAGAAAGGCAGCAGTTTGGTGTTATACATGAAGAACTTGTGATGCTCGTCATCCGTTAGTGAGAAAGTCGAACACGCATTAGTTTTGGATATTTTGTTCCCCCACAAATTAATCAATTGAGTTGCATGCGTTATCCTTCATTAATACTAACACTTTCATATCGAAAATGGCGATACAAATGTTCAATCAGATAAATAGATGTATGCATGTCTCGTTTTTTCGTGGAAGCTTTGCAACTGTGTCATAAAGCCTTGAAAATAAAGAAACCATTATTCTAATGTTGTCCCACTTTAAATAACTATGTCATTTTATTAAAAATAATACAACAAAATGAATTACTAAAAAAAAAACAAACGGAGTACCATAATAACTATGGGTTTATATTTTGGGATAGGCAGTCCAAAAGTATGATTGTGATGAAGTTGTTACTGAATTAGGATCTATGTATTGGACCACTTTTCAAATTCAGCTAAACAGAGCCATGCATTGGCTTTGAGGCTGGTGGCTAGCTATATATATAGTAAGTTAATCAATAATGTAGTAATTATTGGTTCCTAGATTTTAGCTGCAAATAATTAAAGTGGATACTGTTTGGTTAACTAGTGTTGTTACAGTGCACTAGAGGATAGATAGCTAATTCCTAATTACAAATATTATATTCTCTGTGTCTTAAAATTATTGTTTAGTTTGATATTTCACTTTTAGTATAATTTGAACTAAAAATAAAAACTCAAACTGAACAATAATTATAGGACGAATGGAGTAATAGACTAGCGATATTATTATTTATTGAAAGGAATTAAAATGAAAGATCTCGTGAGAGCTGAGAACTATGACTTGTTTCGGTAGATTATTTTTAATATTCTATTTATGGATTCCTTTAATTTGTCCCAAAAAGATTCAGTTCAACAAAGTAAGTTATTAAGTGCATGGAGGGAGCGAAAATTTGTGCAAATATTCAAAATGAAATTGTCATTAAATCTATTTATGCCTATTGAAAGCAGCTGCCACAAAAACCACGTGGCAGCTCCAAAAAAAATAAAAATTCACGCCTAAACTCTACAAAAGCCACGTGGCAGTTACTTTCAAGAGTTGTAAAAGAATGTTATAATTTTAGGCATCTACTTAAAGTCACCATAGTAGATTAATTTAATTTTACGCATCTATGTTTGGAAGTAAATATTAGAATAAAAGTTGACAATCGGGCTAGTTCCATAATTTTATGCATGTATTTAAAATTACCATAGATTAATTTAATTTTATGGTTAGCTAATTTTTTTATTATAGCAAAATACTTTTTTCTTTCTATTTTACATATGTATTCTTTTTTTAGACATGTTTTGCCTGGCTGATAAACTAGTGAAGAGTTAAGTCATTTTGGGACATAGGATGTATATATATATATCGATCCAGGACCAAACGGAAAGAAAGGAAAATGGGGGGTTTGAATTAATGAAAAATAGAAAAAGAATAAAGAAGGGGGGCGGTGTGATGAAAAGAGATCTTCCCCCCGTGAACGAAGAAAATCCAGCGAATGGCAAAACGTGAAGGGTTTGGTTGTCTTCTTTCTCTGATCATCGGGGAATCATGTGAGAGATTCAGTACGTATTGTCTGTGTGTGTGTGTGTGTTTCTGTGTAGGCACTCACTTTAATTCGTTTAACATCAGGATCAGGTGTTGTTTAGTAAAACCCTAAAATAGAAGGTCGACGGAAACCCAAAAAATAAAATAAAATAAAAAGAAAAAGAAAGATCTATCTATATTCTCATCTATACTGATCTAGTCGATTTGAGACAAATAGAGAATAAGAATATTTGTATATATGTTCGATCTCACAAATGTATACTTTATTATGGTATTCTTACCTCTTAATTATTATATAATATAATGTAAGGGATGTATTCAATTTTAAGAAAATGTAAGAAAATCATCCACAACTATAATATCGTCACCATAACTTTGATATATTTTCCATGAAATGGAGGGTACCTAAAACCTAACAAGAATGGGTGGGCATGCGTAACGACCATGATCATCTTGATTATACAAGAGCTGGAAAGTAAACATTTTTAAGTTAGAATATTTGTATAATTTCTTTAATTGGAGCATGTATTTATGATATTAATTATTACACTATAGAATTTATAAAAAAAGAATGATGAATAATATAGCATTATGATATTTTAGTCAATTGGGAGGGGGAATGGAAGAGTTTCAGATTTCCAGACCCACTTGACCAATGCACCAACAGTACTAAGAATTCATGATGAATTTTGTCAATTTTTTTTTCCCCGCCCCATGAATGAATGTCTTCTTCTAAGTTGTAAGCCAAGTTCATACCTGTACGTTACCCTCATCATGACTTTGGGAGATTGCATTTCCCATGAATGAACTGGATAAAAAGGGGCGGTCCTATTTTATATATATTCACACAATGATAATAATACTGCCTTATACGTTACTCCTCAATCAATGATTATATAACAACCCTCCAAGAAATCTGAAAAAAATGGCGCAAATCAGCAGCGAAAGGAATTAACCAATTATATATCATCTTTCAATTCTTCACTTGTGGTGTTAATTCATCAAACTCATCATCATTATTATCATCATCCCGTCTACAAATAGTACCGGATAAGATAATGCTTGATTGCGGCTGATGATGCAGATTAAACCATCCCCACAATCACCAATCACCAACTCACATCCATCATTTTACATCTTTGTTCATCCATGCATCCTACTAAAAAAACCACGTACTCCCTCCGTCCCATAATTATTATTCAATTTTGATTTTCATTTTAAGTTCAAAATGTACTAAAAGTGAAATATCAAACTGGACAATAATTTTGGGACAAAGGGAGTATACATGTATAATTTTGGGACAATAATAATAGATTCATATACATGTATATTCACTAGCTATGATTCGTTATAATTTTTACTTTGTAATTGAGCCAAATTAACACCTCGACTTATCGTCATTTGACTTTTTTTTGTTAACCGCCAACTGCAAACATTATGTTGATTCCTCATTCTCATCCGCCTTCCATATATATATATATATATACGTATATATTTGGTTGGATCAGGATGGGTCCTTCCTTCATGATTTTGGAGTTCTGGATCAACTTAATTGGGGCCCCATCCCATGTTTGTGTGTCCTAAGAACAAAGAAGAATAAACCCACAACAAACTAACTTTGATTTTGGTTGGTTATTATCAGCAGCCAGCGATTAAAGGCATTCTATGCTCTCTTCCATATTCTAAAACCGTAGAAATTTAAGGGAAAAAATATAATTAAACAAAACACGTAGACACCCTTTTCTACATTCACCTTTTTCCCACAATTTTATCCTCAATTGATAGTGATTTTCATCTATATCTATCTGATCCACACTATTTACAGTGAACCGATTAAAACTTAAGTACATGAAATACAGTTACACCAACACTTATCACACATCACCCATGTTTAGTTTTATACACTTAACACATCACCGATATATTTATGTATAATGGTTACATATGTAGTTTTACATCACTAACTCTATTTACTATTATTACTGCAGTCAACCTTGAAGACTATTATTATCATACTCCAGGTGCCCAAAAAACGAGAGTCATACTTGTTATACTATTTTATTATGGCACAAATGGCGTATTATTTTGATAGTTAGACTCTTGATATATAGACTACATACCTTAGAATTCCCATATATTCATATATTTATTTAATTGTCTTTCACTTGTTGTTTTATGGATTTTTTTTTTAAAAAAATACTCCCTCTGTTCCAAAATTATTTTTCAGTTTGAAATTTCACTTTTAGTACAATTTGAATTAAAAATAAAACTCAAATTTGACAATAATTATGGGACGGAGGGAGTATAAATAACAAGTATGAAAAAAATCGATATTCCACACAAGGGCCGAACAACAAAATTCTTGGACAGAATAGGTTGGGCTATTTTTGTTTAACCTTAGGCCCAAACGATAAAATAGAAGACAGGAATTATCATTAAACCCTGGAAAAACCTTCACTCTGTCCTCCAAACAGGAAAAAAAGAATAGAGCTTTAGCAATGGGGAAACCTCAAAATAGCAGCAACGAAACCAGGAAGAAGAGGAAGAGGGCTGCATCTTCAGCAGTAGAAGCCAAATCCAAAATCTCCAAGAAATTCCAAAAGTCGAATAACTCCAGTGAAGTTTCCCAAAAGGGTTCAAAACAACCAATTAAATTATCCAAGCCGCCTCATGTTGAAGCTAACCCTCACTTCAATGAAGATGATAAAGAAAAAAGAAAAAAGCTTCGGAAAGAATCAAAGGTTCGTTCTTTTCCCTTCTTCTTTTTAAAATTGTGTTTATTCATTTATTTTTATTTCATTTGTGAACTCTGTGGATATTGGTGTGGAGTTCGTTGAGCTTGTCAGCTATTTTCTTCCCCCTAATGTTTGTGACTGTTTTGAGTGTTTTCATTGGGAAATTGAGCAGCTCGTCTTAGGATTCTTCTCATATATTTTATGGTTTTGGTTGAAATTTTGGAAATTCTTCTGTTGTTTTAACTGAACCTGTTGAAAGTCAAACTTAGGGGATTTATACTTAAGGAAAGCTCTGATTGATGCTTTTAGCTTTGCTTGTGGTGATGATATGTTACGTTCAGAAACTCGAGCTTTTTCATTTAGGATGGTGATGGTTTTTTAAGCATTTGCATTTTGAAATCTATGCAGGAATTGGCCGAGTCAAGGAAGAAGTTGAGGAAGAAGCATTATACCTTGGAGCAAGTAAGTCACCGGCGCTCAATTGTATCTTTCTTTTTTTCTTAATTACATTGGACTGATACTAGTTAATTTATATTCGAATCACTTTTTTCTTATAGGAGCTTGCGTTGTTATGGGAAAAGATGCGACGTCGAGATATTACGAAAGAAGATAAATCCCAGTGCGTAACTTTTTCAATGTAAAAATGATATGCTTTTTTTCCTGCAACTTTAAGATCCTGTCAGTTATCTTAAAAGAAAATCAAAGAGAGTTGATCTCTTTTCAATTTTTATCGCGAAATAATTGTATTTCCCCCCTTCTGCATTGTTTCGCATGTATACGTTAAGATTGGTGAGTGAAGCACTAAGTAAGATGAAAGGGAAGATTCCTGAGATTGCCATTTCTCATGTTTCATCTCGCGTTCTTCAGGTACCTTTTTAGCTCTGTTCATTTCTCTTTTCTTTTTCTTTTTTTTGCCTTTATCTTGTTTCCTAGATACCGTGTTGGTAGTTATTTTCTGATGCTTCCTAAACTTTTCTTTTTCTCTAGACTTGTGTCAAGTACTGTTCATTAGATGAAAGGAACGCCATCTTTGAAGAACTAAAGTCACAAGTGATTAGCCTTGCAACGAATAAATATGCTGTCTATTTGTTGAACAAGATGTTAGATAGCGGTAAGGTTCATTTGCATTGTCTACTGAGGTGCTTGTGAAGATCATTAACTACCAATTGTTCCTGTATATACATGTGTTTTGGGTGATCTGTGCCTGATTGTTTGAGCTATCAAATGAATCTAAAGCAGCTTCCCTCTCTATTTGTTGTTCTTTGATTGTAGCATCCAAAGAACAGCTGGCAGCCTTTATTTCCTCTCTTCATGGGCATGTTGCTACTCTGCTTCGACACACAGTTGGTTCACTTGGTGAGATCAATTTTCCTTGGAACTTCAACAGTTACTTTCTTGATGCCTAGCCTAATCCATGACATTTTTGCAAATATGTTTTTGATAGTCGTCGAACATGCATATTGTGTGGGAAACGCAAGACAGAAACAGTCCCTGTTGATGGAGTTGTACTCACCTGAGCTGCGATTATTTAAAGATCTGGCCTCAATTAATGAAACCAGGTATGTTTGCATTTTGAAATAAAAATTCCTTTATTCGGTTTGATAACCAAAGTGCGGATTAGCTGTTATTGTCGGTTCTAGTATTACTTTCATTTTGTTTAATGGAAAGAAACTAAGGTTTGAAGATAGATTCCTTGGAGAAATTTTTTCGAGAAAGTGGACTAATAAGTCTTTTGAATATTGTTCATAATATCTTTGACGTCAATTAAGTTTTCTCCTTGTACTTATAAATTCGAATGCTGAACCTGACAGGTTACTTGATGTAATATCCAAGTTACAGTTGCAAAAATCATCAGTATCGCGTCACCTGTCTGCAGTTCTTCAACCAATTTTGGAGAAGGGAATTTTGGACCATTCGATTATACATAAAGCACTAATGGAATATCTGACTATCGCAGATAAGGTATACTGTTTGTTATCCACTGGTTTCATTGTGAGATATTATCTCTTTTTAGAAGTAGTTCATTTTATGGATGGTTGAGTAGCGGCATCTCCAAGATTCTTAAAAGGATTATAAATCTTGGAGAGTGTTTGATATTTTTTTCATTTTGCCTATATTCATTTTACTTGTACTTAATATCTGTTTATGTTTATGGGTGTATTCTTTGTGATTTATTATTAAGGGGGTGCGTGATGCTAATATTTCTTTTGACTATTAACTTCGTGTTTCACAAAGAATGTAATGGTTTGTAACATTGGTTGTTTGATATAGAAAGATTTTGAGAAGAAACTTTCATCCAAGAAAATGTCATTGCTTTTCATTGTTCAGATTCAAGGGTTTCAAATTAAAGTTTGCTCATTTATTGCTTTTTTGGATTTTAAATTTGCACAAAATAAAATTATGAGAAACAAGGAAAACATGAGTGATATCCTAGTTGGTTTTCTTTTCTTTCTTCTTCAGGTTTTACCTGTCTATAAATTTACTAACCTGAGTTTTGATCAAAGAGGATTTTGGGTATCTGTGCTAAATAAGAAGGAAAAGAGAACTAGAGCTATATGCTTCTATGTTGAAAATAGTATGAAGTTCTGTTTCTACCGTGTTGACATATGACAATGGTTGAATTTCATGTCAAGAGGCTGATAGGACGTCAAAAAAGACAGATGGATTAAGTATAATATATAATCAGATTTGTAAAGTATTTTCTTCTTATTTTGTTTTCTTCTTCCCAACAAATTGATATTTGAAGTTGATGTTTTTAGGTCTAATCAATATCTATGTATAAAATCTACAAACTTGGCGAAATTTTCTACTATTGAACCGAATATTTTCGAAGTTTTCTGCTGCAGATATAATTCAGCAGTTGTCAGGCCCGCTTCTGGTTCGAATGATTCACACGAAGGAGGGATCCCACATTGCTATCCTCTGCATCAAGCATGGTGATGCAAAGGTACAAAATTTTTGTGTTCCATTTATATCCTATTGGAAAACTGAAAAAAAATCTTCTTTTTCATTTCTTTTTACTTTTATTGTCACGTCTTTTTAATTTACTTTCATTTCCTTTCAGGATAGGAAGAAAATCATTAAAGGGATGAAAGGCCTGGTTCAAAAGATTGCTCTTGATAAATATGGGAGCATGGTGAGTATGATTAGTCATCTAAAGCCATTTTTCCTTTTTGCTATATTGAGTTCTTTTTGAAGTCTCTCTGAAAACATTTGATTAATGAGTTACTCTACTATTTGATTAATGAATACCTCCATTGTTTGGATTTAGGTTGACAGATATGCATTTCCTAATCTTTCTTCTTTTTTTGGGTCTCCTAGCATTTATATAGATCTCTTGTTTAATTCAAAATCTACATTACTTTTTTTGGGGGGGATTAATAATGTGTCTTATACGTTTGTCAGGTACTTGTTTCCCTTCTTTCTACTGTGGATGACACCAAGCTCTTGTCTAAGGTTTGTGTTTCTTACTGATGCATCAAAGAGCACTAATGTCTGGATATCATTTTAACATCATATTTATATTGCAGATCATCGTCCGTGAATATGAGGGGATTTTGAAGGAAGTTGTTTTTTCCAAGGTCTGAGTTCTAATGGGATTTTTTCTTAGCGACGTTAATCTTTCCCTGACACCGTTTGAATTTTTTGCAATCCTGCATTTTGCTGATGTCTTGTGGTTCTTTCAGTCTGCAAGGCGTCCAGTTCTGCAATTACTTCATCCTAACTGTTCTCGATATTTCAACCCAGACGATTTAAGTTCCTTTGTACCCTCCTTGAGTAGTAAGGTAAATACTTAAATTTATCTTGTGAAATGAAGGAAATCCATGACTGAATCTTTGGTTCGTAAATGATGAAGTTGCCTCTTTCCTATTTTGTCTGCATCAGGGTGACTCTGAACCAATTCCCGATGTAAATGAAGAAGGCAGTACAGATGTGGCAGGAACTACTGCTGAGGCAAATAATAGTGACAGTGCTGGAATGAGCTTGGATGTAGATAAGGTTGCGAAGAAAGATCCTTTAACTAGGAGGAAAGAATTGCTGATCCAAACAGGACTTGCAGAGGTTTGTATGTTTTTCTTTTTTTGTTTACAGTAGATTGCTTCCATAATTCTATTTCTTTCAGTAAATTGTTCCACTCAAGCAACATTTTGCTGGTATGTAAGGCACTGCTTTTCAGCCTTCTAATAGACCTCTTGTGGAGGGACCCTTCTGGCAGTATCAGACTGGGATTGGTATTTAGCTAATTTGACTATCTGCTCTTTTTGCTTGCAGAAAACCATTGAGGTTTGTTGTGAGATGGCAGGAGATTTATTAAGGTCACAATTTGGCAAGGAAGTAATCTATGAGGTAATTACATGTTGTTCTAGTTTTCATCCTTAATGATAGTTACAAAGTCCTAGTTGAATAGGAGGAACCAACCCAGAATCTGCTTGTTTAGGTGGCGACTGGTGGTGCTGATGGCATACTTCATCCCTTTATGGATGAAAAGTTAGGAGAATTACATGAAAAGATAGCATCTCTGGTGGGAGAGCCTAAATCGGAAGAAAAGGGAGAAACCGACCATCTTCTCGAAGACTTCCATTCCAGCAGGACCATCAGGAAACTGATTCTGGATTGCCCTGCCTTTGCATCCAAGTTGTGGGAGAAAGCCCTCCAAGGAAAATGCATATTATGGGCGCAGGGTCACAGGTGATCTTTATCGCAGTGGTTAAGCCGTCAGATTTTAACGCGACAAGAAAGTGTTGTATACTAACAGTCTTTTTTTTTTTTTGTTGTTGTTGGCAGTTCCAAGGTGATTTGTGCCTATCTCAAAACCTCAGACCTTAACTTGCGGGAAGCAGCAAAGAAAGAGCTGCAGCCCTTGATCGACAGTGGTGTTCTGAAAATTCCTGCAGATAATAATGATGCAGCAAAAGCCGAGTAATTGAGCGATATGTCAGATCCGAATGGCACTTTCAAGATAAATTGTGTTCTTGCCAACCTCTACTGCAGTTAAGTCATTTAAAGGAAGCTTCCCCATTTCTGGTTGTAATAATTCGGGAAGGAGGGGAAGCCTAAGTTTTGTACCTTGCTAATGTAAACTATAGTGGCTAAGAATACTTTTGTTTTTGTTTTGTTTTGTTTTTTTTTTTTTTTGGGCTAGTGTTTTCCTGGTTAGTTCATATGATTATCTCCACAAAACCCCCCATGTTGAGCATAGTCAAGGATGTAGTAGTAAACATATTACTTTGCCACTTGGCTCAAACTTCATATTTATGAAATCTAGAGGAAAGAAATTGCAGAAAAACAATGATACGAAGGAAGTTTTGTTCTTCTATTTAAGCATAATTCACACTCAATGCTTGGCCTGCATGATAACTCTTTGACACAAAATGCCTAAACATTTCCACGTTCTTGTGGTTACTCGCTCTACTGTGGTGAGGATATCCTTGGGAAAGATAGTCATTAGGGTTGAAGGTTGGAAGTTCTTTCCTGGATGGATTGGATTTCAAACAATTTTCTATAACATTTGCTTCTTCTGCAAATCTGGCTCTCAAATCCTTCATCCTTTGCAGCATTCCGGAGGTCCTAAGAACTCTGGTAGTCGTTCCTCCCCTAGGCTTTGAATAGCTGGGGCTCAACCGATCACTCTCCCTTGAATTCGGATGATATCATGGCGAATGCAGCATTCGGTGCAGATGTTTTTCTTCTGTCTTTCCACATTGAAAGATGTTCTTATTGTATTGTCTGATAGACAAGCATAAGCCTGCAATATTGAAAGAATGCAACATTCACATACATCCTCAGAACAAATCCTCATACGCGGGAACACTTGTTTGCAGCATGACCTATTATCTAATCGAAAAAGGATACAAAGGAAAGAGACAGAATATGAACAGAATTCAGAATGCACACCTCTGAAATGAGTTTGAAGGCTATATCAGCTTTTGGATGCTTGTTTTTATCAGGATGAACAAGCAAAGCTACACAGGAAATGAACAAAACCATGTTAGTAATGTGAAAGAGAGGAAAAAAACTGTTAAATGGTTTCTACATAGGGCTTCTCATTAAGTGTAGCAATAAATTAGTACACTGACCAAGTCTAAGATAGCTCTTCCTGATGATATCAAGTCCTGCATTTTCATCCACCTGCAAATGCCAAAACATAGAATATAAGAATGGAATCCACAAGATAGAAAAGGAAATTCTGAAAGAAGATACAGTAAGGAAAAAACATACTCCAAGAACAAGGTACCAATCCAAGAATGGCTTTTTATGTGACAGATGATAAAGGTGAGGTCTCTGATGAACACAACAATGGCCCTTCTCAAGGTTTGAAGAAATGTTGCATATTTCTGTCACCAAATGGGATTTGTAGGCTTCTTCTGAATCTGCAAATGCTCTTCTGCCTCCCATAATGTGGAAAAAAAAGTGATGTGTGGGAATGCAAGTTCAAAATGGGAAGTTGGAAGAATGAGAAAAGGAAGCCCTTTTGTTTCCCTTCCAACAACTATAGCTTTAGCTTAGGACTGTTAGGAGTCCTTCTGAGTTCCCTTTTTTTGGTTGGTTGGTTGAGAAATATTTAATTAGGGAATTAAAGGAGGAAAGTTTAAGGTTAGTTGTATCAAGATGGAGCGGTTTAAGAAAAAAACATGGCTGGATTTATGGTTCCTTTGAAAGTGGTTTACTACTAGTTACTACTACTACTACTTCATTACTGTGTAGGTTTTATGACCTCGTTAATACTAGCTAGTTACTATATTGTTTGTTTCCACTTCTTTAATTGATTTATTATTCTTTTTTTTTTCCCTAATGAAAAAATTGGAGCGAATGGGTGAAATTCAACATTAAGGTCGACGATCCAACTTAATTTTTTTTTTCCCCATGAAAGTTATGTTTGACAAAAACGTAAGTATCATATGCAACGCTTCAAAGAATGTGGAAATACAGAATTAAATAAATTGAAAGCTCTTAATCCAACGCCAAAATGTGTCGTCTGTTTTGATTCTCTCAAAAGTAGAAGTAGTAATACTGCAAAAACCAAATTAATTTATTCCAAAAATTGTGGCAACATGAAACTCCCAAAGCTTAAAATGAATCTTGACTTTTGCTGAACATAAAGAAGATAGATAGCTAACTAATTTGAAAACTCCAAAATCCATCTATGAACTAATAATAATAATCAGATAAAAAGGCCGCAATTTAGGAAATGAATAAAAAAAAAAAACAAAACTGATAATTCATTCATTCAAGAGAGAGTGGGAACAGATTGAAGAATGTGGTTCATTCATTATTAAAGAAGTTTCATCACGACGCAAAAAATGTATAAAATTTGTTCTTAATTTGCCCAGGAATTCCTGAAGCTGGACCAGCAGAAACAAACTTCCTCACCTCTTTTACTCGATCGAAAACACTTTAATTAAATTCACCCGCGAAATATCAATGTATGTCTTACAATTTGAACCTTTCCGAATGATGGAGTTATTTGTCAAAGCTAGCTTAGCTAGCAAGTAGTACTAAATAATGTAGAAGCGTTGAAATGGAAAATGCATGAAAAATGGTGTTGTCGTTTGCCTTTACGATGTTCTGTTTGGATCATTTTTTTAGCGTGTGATTTTTCGAACCTCAGCTTAAATAATGTCTTCTTCGGGTGAGATGTAGTAGGTACTAGCTATTAATTGTTTTCTATCCAAAAACCGTGCAGTGTGTGTCATTACAAATTTTTACAATTCCAAAGTACATCTTCTTTTTCAAACTGTTCTTGGCATCCACCACCCGTTGTTCTGTGTGTATTACAATGTCGGGTTTATCAACTTAGAAGCCGAGTTAATTTTCGAAATGACCCAAGTTGTCATTACCAAAATACATACTGCTATTAATTAATCCTCGGGGTCGGGGTGTCCCAATATTTCCTAAGCAGATTGCGGAAGGCGGGAATATCATTCTTTTTTCATCAGATTATATAGATGTCTACATTCTAAGATGTTCAAGAGATACAACAATATCGCCATATATATAATATGATTGCAAGTGGAGAGGCGCCATGTTAAATGCTATATAGTTGGCCATTTGGTTCCAGTGAACCTTAGGAGGAGTAGAGAACCCTTCAAGCATTAGATTTCAGGCTGTAAATTAAGGAAGCCTTTTAGGTCGGATGGCGAAGGATAATTCAGCTACTGATCTGACCACTTCCTACTCATCTTTTTTCAACATCATCATTACCCAAAAATGCAGTCCCATAACTATATTTTGCTTTGTTATATAAGATGAATCGGGAAAGAGTAGCTTCCAATACTTGTGATCCAGTAATAAATACTACTCCCTCCATTCACAAATAGATGTCGCTGGAGAGATTTCACAAAGTTTAAGGAGGCAATAATTATCTTGTTAAAATACTATAATACCCTCATTTATTCTTAATTCAATTGTAGTCCCAATAAAATTCTCTTCTAATATAATTCTACATTAAACATCACAACAATTTCCAATATAAGGGTGATATTGGAAAAAATTGACAAAATATGCCTCGATTTGTGAGAACGACATCTATTTTGGAATATTTGGGTTTTCCTCCAACGACATCTATTTGTGAATGGAGGGAGTACTACTTACCAAAAAATACTACAAATTCTAATCTAGACTACATACTGTATAATAGTTGAGTTCTACATATTGACGTTGAGTCCCCGAATTTCTCTAAATAAATCCTAGTTATTAATATATATATATATATATATATATATATATATATATATATATATATATATATATATATATAGACACACACACACAAGAAAAGAACCGATTAAGCCTTTTCTTTTTTTCCTTTTTCTTCTTCCCTTACTTCACTTACGCGGGAAACAAAACATCCTTACATAAGGGAGGACCTGCCTTAACCACTATATCCCTGAAAAACTGTTGTTTTAACTATCAAAAAATATTACATCTTGAGTCTATACAAAGTACTGCAAAACTATTTTTCATCATCATCATCATCAGAAAGCCTAGCTAGAGATTGTGAAACTCCTCTGAGTGAAACACACGGCCTCCACAAGAAGGCAGGCAAACTGGCTAGATTACATCATCATCATCATCAACCTGAATACTCCTATTATTTACCTGATTATTACATTCACTCCCTCCACACATGTACATCAGGAAAAACCAAACATATTCCACAGCTAATGTTGTTGCCAGAGCAATCATTTAGACAATATTGCCTTTAAGTGCTCACTTCTAACAAAAGCAAAACAGAAACTTCTAACTGAGCTAGTCCAGTTGTTTGCAATCTAATGGTCAAGTCCTTTTCTATAACAAATACACAGAGTGTGACTGAAAGAACCTGAAATCCGGATGGATAACTTGCAACTGCCGCAACCAATCTTCAGCAGCTTGGTTGAGAGAGTTAGCCTTTTGAGATTCTTGATTTCCGCAAAAATTCCAGAAAGAGATTCTAAACTTGTATGCCGACAGTCCAAAAACAGGTAGAGCCAGCCTCAAGTGCATGCCTACATCCTCTATCTTAACCCTGCTTGTTGAGCCATGAAGATGTGGAAAGTCTTTCTTTTTACCCACTGTGGAATAAAGACAATTAACCTTAGCTCTGGAAACTAAAGTTCAAGAAAAGGAAGATAACAAATGGCAGTCTAAGGAGAAGAAATGTGTAAAAGCGACTAACTTGTCAATGGTGTCGATAGAGAATGGTACGTCAAAAAACACGCATCGAGATTCTGTAGTGTGTGACCCACCGGTATCCTATAGATAGGGTACCTAGAAAAAGTGATCTTTTTGAGGTCAAGAACTGTAAATGAACAATTGTGCCATCTTCTTGACACTAACGATAAGAGCTTACCAAGCCACAGAAATCCAACTAGCAGAAGTCAGGTCACAACTCTTGTATGTTCTCAGATCGGGGAACCGTGATGCAAGTTGAGAAATCTGTTTGATCCAAGGTATCCAGATAAACATCATGACACATGAAAACCACCACACTAAAGAGCTACTTATTTTTACTCTTTTGAGGAAAACATACTTACCTGTCCAGCGAGTGGTTGCCGACCATACGGCGGGTCCTGAGCAAAATACTCGAAAACGAGGAGTCCAGGAGGCTTCTGGATCTCAATATCACCACTCCAGAAATCCCTCAAGGGATAGTTCTTTGAAAACGTACTACTACCGCTATGGTCCTGCAGCCTCAAGGTTTCTATTATATTATCATCAAATCCTTCATCAACTCCAAATTCATCACACCTGTCACTGCTGCTCTCCCCGGATGAATCATCACTTTCCTCAAATGGCCTCCTACCGCAAATTTAAGCCCAGAAGAAGAATAGAGAAGTAAACCATTAATTTCTAGCATAATGCTCAAATAAAGGTTCACAACATGTAGGACCCCAAGTAAAATTTTTAATTATGCACTAAACTAAATCCGAATCAAGTAATATGACATTGGCAAGGAGGGTATACCTTCGCCCTATGGGAGGTTTTGATGGATCTATGTATAGCTGTATGCCTGACAAGTAAGGTACATAATATTGGACAACGGATTCATTCCCAGTCAGAACCAAAGGAACTCCAGCTCCGTATGCGCTCCACTCCTTGAAAGAATCCCAAAGATCGCCAAGAACAAAATATGGATGGAATTCACCATCAAACTTTCTATGATCCCTCATGCATGACTGCAAATCCCAAAGACAGTACAGATAATCAACCCGAACAACTAACAATATGATAAGAAATGTAAACTTCAAAAAATTAAGGACTTAGTTCTGTGCAATGTACATCATCATGCAAAGTCCAAATCAACAATCAAACTGCCACAATGAAAACTAACAATCCAACTTCAAAGACTAAAAACACAAGAAAAGAAACCTAATTTCTAAAAAAAAAAAAAAAAAAAAAAACATACATCACAATTGGATAAGCAAAAACCAGGAAATTCAAACTCTCACAGCTCTGTATGCTATGAAACATAAGCACTCAAACCATTTCAAATCCGCATTCTATCAAAGACAGCATTCAAATTGAATTCAACTCTGCATTCTATCAAAACACGAGCATACAAAACAAGCCATCAGAGCAAATTGATCGCAATCGCGGAAAACTCATCCAATACAAAAAGGAAAATAACAGCATAAAAGCAAATTAAATTTGTCAGCACAGACTAAATTCACAATCCAACACAAAATACAACCCCAGGCAACCAAGACCACGCCTTTCTTATTGAAAGAATAACATAAAGAGCCTACCAGGAAAGCAAAAAATGCGCCACGCAAGTACCCAACAACATAAATTTACTGATAAACATAGTGAAATTAAAATTAGACCTTGGACATAATCTGCGCTGGGACTCTGGGTGTAGTGTGCTCTATGAACCGATCCAAGTTAGTCAAGTTATCCTGTTCGGGAACCAACCCATCGACCATATTGTTCGATGATGATGAAGACGGTGTTGCCGCCCCATCTTCCGACCCGACCCGTTTTTCCATTTGACTTTGTTGTTCCAATCTCAACTGCCCATGATTCTGCTGTGCCGCCTTTTGCTGACGCCTCATCGCCGGCGGTGAATAAAACCGGTCTTCCCCTCCTCGCCCATTCCTCCTG
Source organism: Oldenlandia corymbosa var. corymbosa (assembly GCA_949775105.1). Lineage (NCBI taxonomy): Eukaryota > Viridiplantae > Streptophyta > Magnoliopsida > Gentianales > Rubiaceae > Oldenlandia > Oldenlandia corymbosa. The sequence goes on along the minus strand of OX459126.1, from coordinate 17,531,998 downwards.
CCGAATTCCCCCATTGAACCGAACAAAAAATCAAAATTCCCTCCAGCCCACCAATTCAAAACAACAAAAATCACGCCCCAAAAAAACGTTTCCCTTGCCAAGATGGAATTTTTTTTATACTATTCCCCCTGTATAAACTACTGCAACAATTGGGAATTTATAATTCAGAAGGGTTTAAGAAAGCAAGTAGTTAGTCGTATTGTGGAAGTGAAGTGAAGTGAAGAAGGTTGTGGGAGAGAGCTAGTGTGTGAGTGTGTGTGATTACTTTATTTGGTGTTTGGTTTTCTTCTGGTTGGGCTGTTTGCTTCCTGGGCTTTACGGGACAGAGACGGTGGAATTGCAAAGTCTGCAAATTTGGAAGCAGAGGAGAAGGTACACCATTCCTGTGATGGACCCTATTCTAGAGAATTCATCCTCATTCAAGAGGCAATGCCACGTGTACCGTTTAAACTCTCCCTATTGGCAACGCAGGTGCCACCTCATTTCTTGCACTCTACACCAACTCTAACGAGAGATACTATTTTTACCAGATACGTTTACTATACTACTACTGAAATGAAATCAATATATGAATTCAGAGATCAGATTTTCAAAAATAATTTTGAATGAGTGCTACTCAATAGAGATGGAGGGCGTAAATTAATGATTACCATTATCTTACAATTCAAAACTTTTCAAAAATAAATCACAACTATAATTATATACACACTTCTGCTCAAAATTATTGTCCAGTTTTAATTTATACTAAAAATAAAGATCCAAACTGGACAATAATATTTAAGAGAGATTTACGATTATTCGTTTTTTAGAGAGATTTTTGTCTTTGTATTAATATTTGTCTTTTATTATTGTAGCTAAAAACTTATGTGACGATGATGACACATCAATAAAGAAACATATACACTAACAAGAGCTACGAAATGTAGAGAATAATTGGCATAGGAAAGGGATATTCCATGAAAAGGTTCGTTATCCCACAATTTCAATAAATTTATTTTACAAAACCTTCTCTTAGTAAGAAGTTTGAAAAAACAACAATCACTTAATTATACTAGCTCCTTTTTTTTCTCTTTTTGTTGGTCGAAACTCGCAAGGTAAGGGGAAAAAAAAAAAAAAACATTAACCGCACTTAGTATATATACTGAAGTGGATGGAAATTAGAATTATTTCATATTAGCGTGATCAAAAAAATATTCGCTTTTTGATAATCTCTTAATTACGTTGACAAACAAAAATTTTTTTGTTCACTCATTTTACATTTTAACTCATTTTACCTCTTAAATACAAAACCCAATGTAAAAAAAAATCATCCAAACAACTTTTTGATTTACTTTAATTAAATTCCAACTTGAAACACTTTTTGTTAGTGTAATGACCATTTTAGAACTAACAATAGTTCATTGACAAATTTGACAGGATTTCATTGTTTAGTGATTGTTTTTGGAAATGTTTTTTTTTAAAGTGACTATAATTGACAGTATTTAATTGTTTAGTGGTGACTCGTACTTGATATTTCAAAATGTAGTTCAAAATATTCTTTTTCAAAACCAACATCCAAACAACTTTTTGCTCAAAATATCATTCAAACAACATTTTCATTTTCCATTTAATTTTTAATTTTGAAACACATTTCACTTTTAAGGGGCAAAGTGAAATATAAGCTGACGTCCAAACAAGCACATGCGTTTTTCCTATCATATGACAGGCACAAATTAAAGAAAATAAATTAATGGAGTGTGTACACAGAATAAATTAAACGAGGAGATAGAGAGGTAGAGTCTTCCATTTTCTTAAACCGTTAAATTAATCGCCCAGAGGGGAAAAAGAAAAAAAAAATCTAAAGAAAATGCTAATTGATGGCGAAGAATTCGTCAACATGTCTAGAAGGAGGTCCCAAGTCAAATAATCTTTTTTTTTTTTTGTCAATTTGTATTTTCCTTTTGAATGGGTCAACCATTTTGGGCTAACTAAAATAATTACTTGAAAAGAATAAATTTGTTAGGAATTAATACTAGCTTTTCCGATGCCTTTTAGTACGTAGTTTTAGTCGACCATTTCCCATGTCGATTGATTAGGGTCGGTGCGACGTTAGTATATCCTATAATTATATGCATTTTCCAACATGAAACATAAGAGCACTAACATCTATTTTTTAATCATTTATAGCTACTTTAATTCCATTTTTTAAGGATTATGTATGTGAAATGTAAGACTTTGACCTAACAGAAATGGCTAGCTAACAATAACATGGTGACTATGACTTGCGATATCTTTTACGTACTATATATACGTACCTAAACTCCTCACTTCAAAGTGCATCAAAACAAATAAAAAAGCTTTCAATCTTAGCTTAATCGGCTACCAGTCTTCTTCTTTATACATATTATCCAATCAAAACTTAAAAACATCATCATGGTTGCAATTACTTACGATCATGAGGTCATTTCCTCAATCCCACCAGCAAGGCTCTTCAATGCCTTCATTGTTAATGGCGATGAACTAATTCCAAAAGTCTTGCCTCAAGCTATTAAGAGCGTCGAGATTCTTGAAGGAGACGGTGGAGCTGGTTCCATTAAGGTTACTACTTTTGGCGAAGGTCAGTATACATATCGCTTTTTGTTTTTAGTAATCTAAATTAAAAAAGATGGTAACAAATCGCACATCGAATTTAGCTCCGTCCCGTAATTATTATCTAATTTGAATTTTCATTTTTAGTACAAATTGAACCAAAAGTGAAAAATCTAAACTGGACAATCAATTGACAATTTAATTTGAAAACAGGAAGCCAATTCAAGAGTGTGAAGCAACAGGTGGAGGCACTCGACAAGGAGAATTATGTGTACAAATACAGTGTGATTGAAGGAGATGCCTTGCAAGATGTGGTTGAGAAAGTTTCATATGAGGTTCAAATCCTACCATCTTCTGGTGATGGAGGATCAATCTGCAAGACCAAGAGCACATATCACACTAAGGGAGATGCACAAATTAGTGAAGATGATATTAAGGCCGGCAAAGAAAAGGCTGGCTTTCTCTTCAAGGCTGTTGAAGCTTACCTCATTGCCCACCCTGATCTCTACTAATAATGATGCCAATTATCAGCCAAAAAATTAAGGAGGGCAAATACCAAATAGAGCACAAGAAAAGACTTAAAATCTTCCCTTTTTATTGCTTCCATGTGTGAAAGTGTGATGGATGTATATCAATTTGAAACCATTGTGTGTGTTTTGTTTCTTTCTTTCCAAGGCACATGCGTGTATTACCTTTGGTCTCATATAATAAGCACCACCAGACTCTAATGGTGATGAGATATAATTTGCTTCTGTTATGATTTGGGTTTTCGGATGAACCAAGAGAAATATTATTTTGTGTGTTCTTTATTTCTTTTTCTTAACGAAATGATGCGGTATTAGTTATTTAGTACTCTCTCCGGCATTTTAAATTTTTTTTAAGTTTCATTTTTTGTATTTTTCTAATTAAAAACAAAATTTTAAAAATGTATTTTCACATTTTTATTGTGTTCTCTCAATTATGATAAAGTACTTTTGAGGTTTAATGTCAATTGGAACACAATAAATAAAACTTAATTAAAACAAATCAAAATATTTTATAATAAGACCGAAGAGACGAAGAGAGTATTACATTGTTGATGTTGTGTCACCCGTACAATGGGATAAAAAGATTTGTTATGTTGAAATGAATTTCAGTCAGTTGGAAAAAAAAATTTATGCTATTACAGAAATTTGCTATGCTTTGCGATATAAAATGAAAAAATGGTTAAACAATTGAAAATTTTCATAGTTATAGGACAAAATAATTGGATTAGGATTAGACAACGTGAACTTGCAATCGAGGATCTATGGGAATAGGATAATCATGATTTCATTTTCATTCGAGAATTGACTATATATGACACATAATGTGATGGAAGTCAATAATTTAATCAAAGCATCAAGAAAATGGGTGATCAAAATTCTCGATCGAGATAGTTTGCATTTATTAGTCGTTAGTTGGAAGTTTAGTATATATTCATTATAATTCCCAAATCGATTGTGATTTGAAAAGTACCCCTAGCTAGTTTTTATTTGTTAAAAATGATTTTCAGCAAAGCAAACTTCAGTTCGTGTAACACATGACTTTTTGTTACAGAACTATTATTATTACGAAACCATGAAATTGAAATTTCATAACTGACATATTATAAATATATGCCTTGATCGCCTGAAATTTTACAATAAGATATAGCGATAACTTTAGATTTGTCATAATCAATATACTACCTCCGTCCAAAAATATAATTCAGTTTGAGTTTTTGAGATTTATAATAATTTTAGTACAAATTTGAAAATTCAATATGGATTATTTTTGTGGCATAGAGAGAGTATAATATTACACCACTTGGAGTTCAAAATCACAAAACCGCATGAATTTATTAAATTAGATTGAATATATAATTGTCAATATGATACTCAGTCTCTCTCGAATCGTGTTACACTATTTCATGAGAATTTATAACAAAAAAAAAAGTTATAGAAATTACATACACATAAAAACTACTACCTCCGTCTCACAAAAATAATCCATATTGAATTTTTAAATTTGTACTAAAAACAGTATAAAATTTAAAACTCAATATGAATTATTTTTATGGGACGGAGGGATTAATAGTTTCGGATGGGAAAAAAAGAAGATGTGAAATCTGTTGGGGATGAACTATGATAAATATTAATGCGATTTTTTTCTAAATCTGGGTCCTACAGTCGGTATCCAACAAATTAAATATAGTGCCTGAATTAAATAATTATGAAACCAGACTTTTCGGCCATTTATAAAATGAACCTCCTTCTAATATTTTGTTCTGTTTTCTTCAATTAGCTATCACCCACTTTCCGCAGCAACATAATATTAATATGGATGAAGTTGGTAGAGTATATTAAATTTTTTGTATATTATTTGGTTGTGATCACTTAAATGTCTAACATCTAGAATATCAAATTACTATAAACTGTGGCCAAATTGAACCACAAAAATGACCAACGACGATGATATACGTAATCAGCAAAAACAGTAGGATTTGCCTACTCGGAGTTTGCTTACATATAGACTACAATTTTTGGTTTTCTTTTCTTTTCTTTTCTTTTTTTTAAATAAGGACTTATTGCATGGTGAAAATTGAAATTTATTAAAAAATAGATGACTACTTGAGGAGGCATCACGTCTTTCTAATAAAGTCCAGCTTAAATTGTTTCCTACACCATTCTTTCCTGTTATTGAAATTTAAACCACACCACACATCATGAAGCTATTAACTTCAAACCATTTGATTCACTTTTCGTTCATCTCGAATAGAAATTTAGCTTACTACTCCTTCCGAACCGAAGTGATTATACGATCACGACCAAAAATATAATGTATCAAATAAAAGAAAACGTTAGTTAAAAGAAAGAACAAGAAAAAGAAGAGAGATCTATATGTAAGTGGTTGTGAACTGTCCCTCATTTAAAGATTGGTGGCTAGATCTTACAACCTAATAAATAATAATCTGTAATTGTTTGGCTTTAAACATTATGCTAGCTACCCAAAGCAATGCATGCATCCTTAATATTGCAACCAACTCCGTCCCCGTTTTCTTTATTATTTTTATCTTTTTTTGAGGTCAATCTCTATCTATAAATAGGATCAGAAACTTCATAGTGATCACCAATTCAAATCATTTCTCCCTTACAGTTAATTTCTACGAGATTTTGAGAGCTTTCCAAAGAGATTCAAAAAGACAAAAAAAGAAGGGGAAGAAAATGGGAGTTGTGACATACACAGATGAATTCACAAGCAGCATTGCAGCTCCAAGATTATTCAAGGCATTGATCCTTGAAGCTGACACTCTTCTCCCTAAGCTTGCTCCTCAAGCCGTTAAGAATGTCGAGATCCTCGAAGGCGATGGCGGCCCTGGAACCATCAAGCAGATGAATTTTGGAGAAGGCAAGTTTACCACTAATTATTTTGATTCCGTTTTTTTTTTCCTTTTCTTTTTTTGGGGTATTGAGTACTCTTTGAAATTGTTAACTACATTTGGATAGTTTTTTTTGGTATCCTTTCCGTCCTAAAAAAAAAAAAGTTTATTTTGTTGAACTGTTTATATGGTCCATACAAATCTGGTACTCCCTCCATCCCGAAATTATTATCAGTTTGAATTATTAAAGTTTAGTTCAAATTGGACAATAAGTTTGGGACACCAAGAGTTTCTTTTTTGCACCCTCATCTCTTTCTTTGTTTGGAAGCAATATCATTCATGTAGATGTTTATTCAAATAATTAATTAAAACTGCAGGAAGCGAAATAAAGTTTGTGAAGCAAAGGGTGGATGCATTGGACAAGGAAAACCTAACCTACAAATACACACTGATTGATGGGGACACATTGATGGACAAGATTGAGAACATTTCTTATGAGATGAAGTTTGAGGCAACCCCAGAAGGAGGTTGCAAAGGCAAAAACACCAGCACTTACAACACAAAACCAGGTGTTGAGATCACTGAGGAAGAGATCAAAGGTGGCAAAGAAAAAGCTGCTGGCGTTTTCAAACTTGTTGAAGGTTACCTCTTGGCCAACCCTGAGGCTTATGCATAAACAAAGAGAGACTTTAGAAAAAAAAGGATGCTCGCTCCATGATCACTTTGCTTTCTTGGTTGATTTTTTTTTTTTTTTTTTTTTTTTGAGTTGAATCGTGACTCTTGATATTTTTGAATTCTGAATGTCAGAGAGATCACAATTCTCCATCCTTAGCACGCTTGTTTGAATTTTGTTGGGATGTAGTTTCCATCATGGTCGATATGCATGGGATGGATGATGAAGAATAATGATCTGTACTATTTTCTTGTAATGCTATTTTGAATGAGAATTTGTGGTGAAAGTTGAAGGTTAATTATCTGCATTAATATTTCCTTCTACGACGTGTCAAATAGGTGATTATTGATATTCTTCCTTTCCTTTTTTTTTTTTTTTGGGATGCTCAAATATAATAAAAGCGCACTTGATTCCCTAGTAATTGAATAATTTCTTCAAGGAGGTCGTGTATATAATATGAAAGTTCCTTGCATGGTAATTAATTGCGTATAGATGAAATGATAATGAAGATAAGTAAATGGTCAGAGAGACTGAAGGAGTAAAAGGATGAAAAAAATGATTTCTTGAGGGAAAAAAAAAAGCGTACCAAAGTGACTTTCGATTAGTGGTTGTTTTGGCCACACTGAAGAAAATCAGTCACTTAGCTATAGCTCATGTAATAGTATATATTCGCATCGGTCCTATAAAAATAGTCCACATTGAATTTTGAGTTTTGTACTATTTTTAGTATAAAAACTTAATGTGAACTATTTTTGTGGAACGAAAATAGTATAAGTGTTTGTCAAATCACCCGGCCCTTGGGGGAAAAATATAAAAATTCAAACAATTAATTGTGTTAAAAAAGACACCAAAACGGATGAAGCCTGCATCTCTTTAATTAATAAGAAGTTGGCTTTTGTGGAACATATCAACACTAAAATTTGAAGAGCTAGCTCTCTGAATGAGTCATAAAAGTAATTGACCGACCGGCCACGAATCCAGTTATAACAAGGAGCACCTAGATATACTTAGCGTGTCTTTCACGCTCCAACATATCTTTAATAATAGCCACTTTTTTTTGGATTTTTTAATTTTCAAATAACCATAATAAAAATATAAATACTCAATTACCCTAATTTTTTTTTCTCATTTTTCTGTTTTTATAACCGCTCAAGAAAGAACGAAATTCTCTCGGCGGTTGCGCTTTTAAAATCAGCTTTGTGCATCAAAAATCTGGATTTTATAATCGAGTAGATATAAATTAAAGTGAGGATTATGGTAATAAATAATCTTATTCATCTGTTTTTTGTGGGTTTCTCTTTGTGGATTTGTTTAAGATCTACTTTGATGAATAAATGAATTTTTATTTGTGGGTTTGTTTCATAAATTCCTTGATGAATCGTCAGAGGTTTATGGATTCAGATTTGGTGAATTGCCAAAAGATTTATGAATTCAGAGGGGCAGAGGTATTTCCTAATAATCTCTTCAACTTTTGTTTTTATTGTTGAGTTTCATAAATCTAAGTAGTGTACATTCAGTAATTATGATTTTTTTCTTTCACTTGTTTTGGATCTTAAAATAGGTTTATTGATCAGTTTTAGTGTGATTATTCATCAATCATACTGTGTGATTCGTAATAATGTTATTCATCAATTTAGTTATTCATCCATTTGTGTATGGTTATTCATCCGTTCTGTATGGTTATTTATCATATTGTTGTTGGTTGGTTGGGTTTTATAATTCTGGGATTTAATGTTGTTGTTGTTCATCAGTTTGGTTATTCATCCATTGTGTATGGTTATTCATGATTTTGTTGGCTGGAAATCTAGGTTTTATAATCCTGAGTTTTAATATTGTTGTTGTTCATTAATTTGTTTCTTCTGTTGTAAAAGGAACCATTATTCATCAATATCAGTTAGCTCATTCATGTATTCATTCGTTGAGTATTAGTGAGCTAATTCATCAATATCATTGATTGTATGGTTATTCATCAGTATCATTGAGCTAATTGATGTATTCATCCATTACTAATTAATTAATATTTTAGTCAAAAAAGAGTTTTGATGGAATGTAAAATCTCACATATTGTAATGTTTTCTTTGTTTGATCAGTGTCAGATAAATGTTCATCAAAATGAACTCGATCGGTTAGGAATCAAATATTTGGCAGAGTTGCTGAAATCAAACAATCAACATAGATGTATCGAGTATCAGCGGTTCCTTCAAAACCTTAAATGTTAAAACCAATGACTAGTTTTTTTGTTCAGTTTTGGTATAGTATAATACATAATTAGAAATTTATTAGTTTAGTTGCTCACATTAACGCATTGTAAAAAATATACTCTTGTTAGTTTTATTGATTAAAATTATTCATTCTATTACGCATTATTCATCTAATAATGTTATCTCATTCATTCATTAAAGTACAATTATTCATCTAGTAAGACCACATATATTCTTCATTTTAGTATTATTATTCATGTAGGATGAGATCATTATTCATCAAGATTTAAATAGAGCGGAATATCTTATTCAGTTGAATTGCACTATACTAAAATGATATCCTAATAAAATAAATCGTCATAAAAAAGATTTCTCATAAAATAAAATAATACTCCCTCTGTCCCATAATTATTGTCCACTTTGCCCAAAAAATTTTGTCCCAAAATTATTGTCCAATTTGACTTTTTATGGATCAAGTTACACATTTGTCCTTAGTAAAAAACATTATCCATAAAATCTTAATGGTTAAACAATTACTTATGTAAGGGTATATCCGATTGTTTAAGGTAAAATATAGTTAAGTTTGACCAAAAATAAAATCTTTCATTTTAGTAAAACTGGACAATAATTATGGGACGGAAAAACTAACATGATAAGATACAAAAAACAGTTTAAAATTAAATGTGTGTGAAAGAAAGATAAAATTTAGAGCATTACATGCGTATGTATCTGAAATTTGGGGGGAAAGAAAATTCACTTCCATACAAGGAGAGTGTATTACACTTACCCACTAGGTACACAGTGCTCCTAATTATTTGCCCCACACATCAGACGAAACTGAAGTTAAAAAATAAAAGATAAAAAAATTAAGAGCATATAGATACTGAATCAACTGCCTTGTTTAATTTATTTTGAAGTTTTAATACCATATATGGTACGTACGAAATACCTAATTAAATTGTTGAAATATTTTCACCCTGCTCTAATTACGTTTGGGTGGCGAATTTTTCACCAATGCGAAAACTGGAGTATTTCAACAGTTCAAAAGATATAAATCTTCTGTTTGGATCCATTTGGATTCCGTCCAGCTTCCTCACAAATGGAGCCCTCTAATTAATTGAGCATACGGAAGAAACTCTAATCAAAACTGACAAGAAAAAAAACGACAATTTTGAGCCCTATAAAATGCTACCCTCCTCTTAATTATGATGTCCCAATGTACTAGAATTAATTTGATTAATTAATGTTACTTCTTATAGCATCAATATTTTTGTATTTTTGGTGGGGATTGATCAAGAAAAAATGGGGATTATCACAGTGAATGATGAATACACTTCAACTATCTCTCACACAAGAATTTTCAAGGCCTTGATCATTGACGGGGACAATTTGGTTCCTAAACTCCTACCTCAGATTATCAAGAGCATCGAAATTGTTGAAGGCGATGGAAAGGCAGGAACTATCAAGCAGATGAACTTCGCTCAAGGTTTATATTCAAAATTTTTAGCTTTTTAATTTATTTTGTTTTCGGTAATGATTTGAGTTTCAAGGTTATATATTTGAGCAAAATTATTAATTAAGTATTCTGTCTGTTCTCAAAATTATTGTCCAGTTTGTATTTTTAATTTTAATATATGATTTAAACTAAAAATAAAAATTCAAACTGGACAATAATTTTGGGACAGAAAGAATAATTATTTTTAGGATCTAACATTATTAATATTACTCTTCAATAGGTGTTCCTTTTAAATCAATAAAACATAGAATCGACGAGATCAACGAAGAGGAGTTCATATTCAAATACACCCTTATTGAGAGTGAGACATTGGAAGGAAAACTTGAGAAAATTCAGTATGAATCCAAGTTTGAGGCATCACCAGAAGGAGGCGCCATTGCTAAGATGACAAGCTATTACCACGTATTGGATGGTGTGGACATCACTGAAGAGGAGATCAAGGCCGGCAAAGAGAAATCCATTGGGATTTACAAAGCTGTTGAGGCCTTTCTCCTTCAAAACCCCGATGCCTATGCTTGAATTATCTCGTCATTTTGTCATTTGAATAAAGTTGTTGTCGTTGTTGTTGTTTTAAATTTTAATTACGATATGCTCGTATCCAAATTCAGAATTAATCTCGAAATTATTATACGATGCAAGAGTGAGACAGATACTTCCATCGAAGGAATGAATTTGTCCAATGAATTCATGAATTCAATCAATGAATTACGATTTTTTTTTTGTTAAATGATTGTTGCTAGTTTATACTCCTTTTGTTCAAAACAAAAGAAACAAAAATTAAAAAAATTCAATATTGTAATTTACTAATTGTACTAAAAACAGTACATTTCACAAAATGCAATGTATTTTATTTTTTCCAAGGCAAAAGAAATACTAATATAATAATTAAACAATCATTTCGAAACAAAAGAAAAAAATACATCTCAAATCAGCGATTCTATCATTTCATACATCAAATAAAATGTAATCATTTGCCGCCACCACCCACACTAGTGGCTAGCATGAGAAAGATATTTCGCATTGAATAATTTCTTAGCATGCGGATCCCAATTTTTTGATAAAAAAAATTTGACGGACGCATTGTAAAAAGGAAGTAGAGAAGAATAGGACGATTTTAATTTTGGAAGAATAACACCAATTCCCTATACTATTGCAGAATGGTCATTTGGGTTTAAAATGTTGAAAGAAAGCTGACAATTTGTTTTCAACTATAAAAGACTTTGAATAAAGCTAGATTTATTTTAATTTTTATAATTCTAACCAATCTTCCCTACTTAATAATTTTTTACTTAAAGAAAGATCAATTATATATATTCAACCTTTCAAATTTAGATTTTGAGTTATTTAAAAATTTAATAAGGTGTTTTTGATATGTAAAAATGCATGTGAAAGATTAAAGTGAGAAAAAATAAATCCAAGTTTATAGATCTAAAATTTTGAGTTTTCTAAAGGACATTTAGTACATTTCTCCAATTTAAGTTGTAAGATTTCATTTTTGTGAACAGTAATAGTAGAACAAGAAATTGTGAAGATGAAAGGATTCAAAATCATAAAAAGTTCTAGTTTAATGACAATTTCAAAAGTTGATTTTTTAACCATTATTTTAAAAAATAATATTGATGTGTAATTTGAAGTTTTTTTTTGGGTATAAATTTTCACTAAATTAATAATTAATTAATTTATCAATATATTAAGAAATATTTATTTCTCGATTAAATAAAAAATTAATAAATCAATAAAATTCGGTTATGCGAGTATTAAGTTATTGATGTTTGACTTGCTAATTAGTTATTGTATTACAAAAATAAGAATAAAAAGAATAGAAAGATTTATTAAATAAGAATACAAGGTAATTTGTTTTTTCGTGAAATTTGTATCTAAGGTAATAAATTAAAAATTAAATTCATATAATCCAAACTCGACTTTGCCTCCTAGTTTTTAGAAATTGAAAGTTCCTTTTTTAACTTTTTTCTAAACTAATAAGTAATTAATGTATCAATATATTAATAATTATTATGTTATCGATTATATAATAAATCTATAAAATAATAAATTTTTGAGTTTTTGAGAGTATTAACTCATAGCTTCTTTTTGTTTTTACTATAGTTGAGTACATGTCCTAAATATGCCCACGCTTTAGGATGTGGACTTTGTTTTCCAAATTTTTCAAACATATCCTGCATATATAATTGAAACATATACCATGTATATATTATAACCGGTCCAAAATTTAACATGTATGAGTTTGAAAAGATTCTCCCTGGTGATCTATAAAGTTACAAGCTTTTTTTCCAAAAAAACTTTCCCACGTTGCCTTTTTGTGAAAGCGTTGGCTAAGACCGCTTATTCCATTGGACGGCATAAAATATCAGGATCGGTCAAAAACCTCAGCAAAAATTTTTAGTGCTAACTACAATTATGTGATTGTGAAGATATTTCTATCATTCGGTCCAGGAGATTTGCCGCTAATGGATAGTATTTCTATCATTGTTGAATTATAATGGATTTTTGGGAAGAATACGAGAACAAAGAAAATAAATACCAAATCCATCATACTACATGTATAGAGATCAGAGAAGTTAAAATATAGATGGATTTAAATTAAGGAAATTTTCTCTTTTTCTAAAAAAAATAATAAATAAAAAATACTTACATGTCAAACTTCATCCGGAGCTTCCTCTTTGTCTTGACTTTCAAACATAAATAATAAACTTTTTGTAAGATTCTTGGTTCTTGTTGACCTCCACTACCAAGCATAACACCCCATTCATAAATATTTTCATTTTTTCTTTTGCTTTCTAATTCGGCTTTTGTTTGTTTATTTCCCTCTTCGATGAAATCATAGCTCTTAAATTAAAAAATATAACTCTTTACTGTGCTCTTGTTTTGTGTAGCAATACTTTTGAAAATATAAACTGTTTATTTTCAAAGTCAAGAACCCTTTCATATGTATTTGATTTCTTATTCATAAACTATAGTGCCTTTGCTCGAGGCTTAAATTGAGTTTATAGTTTTGCCCTAACACCACCAGTTTCCTATTCCAATCGTGTGCCCTTGCATGAGAATTCATCCCATAAGATTTTGAGGGGGCCTTCAACAGAATCATTATTCTTCATGAAATGGAAAACAAAGGATCTGCATGAATCTCGAATGCCAACCCCTTCAGTTTATGATGGAAAGAAAGAACCTCCAGCCAGTGCCCTTCAGTTGGCCAACTTATTCCATTCTCGATAGTGATGAAAACTCACTTCTCATTGCTTTATAGAATAGAATGAAATACATATCGTATTATCGCTTATGCGGAGACTAGTTGACGTATGGCTTGAAGTTTTGATTATTCTCACATTCTTTAGCTCATAAAAGTGTTTTTTTTTTCATGTGAATTTACAGGACTCGCCATTACTATAGGTCAAAAGACTAAGAGAGTGAATGTTATATTGCCTAAAAACTACCATTTTTATAGGTCAAAAGGAGTGAATATTGTATTGTCTTAAAACGAATGCCTTTTTTTAGTTATTAGTCTTCTTTGTTCCAAACACTAATGAGTATCGTTGAATTTAAAATTCATGCTAGTAGTAGTTTATTGGTTTTGGATGTAGAGTAAATTAATTATCTGTATAGTTTATTGCTTTTATATGTACAAGTACAATGTTATTTATTTATAAAGCACATATATTAAAAAAACAATTATTTCGTAAACAGTAGAAACCTTACTCTAGAAGGTGGAGGCAAATCAGGATGAGCAAGAAGGCAAAATTCATGAACAAAATGCGACTAAAATTCAATGTCGGCATGCATAATTTGTTTTTATAAAAAAAAAAATGTCATATTTTCACAGTTCATGACCTTTTCTAGGGAAAAAAAAAATTTCTGTAAGTAGCTAGACACTAGTAGCAATATAATTTATGAGTTTGTAAAAGTTAATTAGTTTCACAATGTCTTAAGATTTATGTTCATTTCAATGTTCTGACAATTGTCAAATGAAAGATGTAAGAATTCAATTAATTTTCTCCTTTTTTTTTTAAAAAAAAAAAAATGACTTCAATTTGAAACAGACGTTAGACATTAGGGCATTCACAGCAATAGTTTAATTGCTGTTGAATGTCAGTACAAAAAGAAGACCTCCGTTGTAGATTGTGTAATTTTGTCAGGTGGTTGAAATATTTCAACCTGTTGAATCTGACCAAAAGTGGGACATGCGGAGTCCATCTCATGGGCAGCCTCTGGCCAGCCCATTTCTTTTCTTTTTTTTCAATTTTTTTATCGATGGAACCCATGAATGGTTAGCCACGGTACGCATACTTTCTTCTTTTTTTTTTTTTGCCTTATTTCGTTTCCTTTGTTGTTTGTAAATTTTTTTTTTTTTTAAAAAAAAAAAGGTTGTTGCGAAGAATTTAACCCATTTCCTATCTTTATTTTTTTTTGTTTTTTTCCTTTAAAAATCTGCCCGTTTTTTTGTCCTCCCCGTTATCAAGGTTCAATGCCTAACATTCAACAATACATTCAAAGGACTGCGGGAATATGCGCGAAGAACATCATCAACTACGTTCAAATTTGGTTGAGCACATTTATGAACGTTTTGAAAATGATTTTGATGAAATGTAATATTGTTAAATTATTTTTAAATTTTCGATAATGTAATTTAATGTTGTACTTTATTAATTTACTTTTTAGTCCATGATAATTAATCTTTTTTATTTAATTATGTATTTAATTATATTTTTATATTTTATAAAAAATAATATAATTATACAACGTACTTTAAAATTCATATATAAATGTTATTATTTTTTGTATATAGAAAATATAATTATGAAAACTAAATGTAATTACTATTAAAAATAAATGTAACTATTTTTAAAAATAATGAAGTATTAATAGTAGGATAGATGTTGGATAATAATAGTGGGATAGTTGTGGGTCCCAAATTATATGAGTAATGAGTGTAAAATTGTTGTAAGTAAAAGTGTGTAAAATGAGAGTGTAGTGGAATGCTGAGGTGGCAGTGTAAAGTTGGGTTAAATTGTAGTTGTTGTTGGGATGCTGTTATAATAACACAAAGAATAAAGATACTACTTCTAGTACATTAATTCAGTAAAAATAATGGGAATTACAATATGTCACCTACTCATTGTCATTGGACAGTATATATCTGTCTTTCCTCCTGATTAAATAAAATAAAATGTAAAAAGATGTGACTACCTAGCTACACTAGTTTGAAAATATCTATCTAAAAACAAACCTCACATGCAGTCATTAGTTTGAAAGGGTCAACACCCAAAAAGGCAGGCAGTATATAAAAGTCTCTTAATTAGTCCAGTTTGATGGACTTTAAAGTTTAAACCCGTGGACCATTCCATGCTAAACATTTTGCCTTTTCCACAAAAATTTAATCACTGAAAAAGGTCTCTCCGCAGACCATTTTTAGAGTTTGTAGTTCTTTGTGTTGTTTGGTTGAATTTTGAAGAAAAGAAAAGAAGGCAATGGGAATCATCAAGGTATCACAATCATTCAAAACCAAAGTGACCCCAGATAGGATGTTCAAGGCCTTGATCTTAGATGGCCATAATCTCTGCCCACAGCTCATGTTTTCATCCATCAAAAGCATTGAGTATCTCCAAGGTGATGGTGATGTTGGAAGCATCAAACAGATGAACTTCACTGAAGGTCAGTCAGTTGATCTCCATCATATATAACTGATCTTGTCTTAATATATATATATATATATATATATATATATTTTCTGTCCCAAGAAAATAGCTAGCTAGTCTGCATTGAATTTTGAGATTTACACTGTATCATCTGGGTTGCAGCTAGTCCATTCAAGTATGTGAAGCATAGGATAGATGGACTTGACAAGGAGAAGTATGTGAGCAAATTCACCATGTTTGAAGGGGATGCATTGATGGGGAAGCTGGATTGGATCGCTTACGATGTGAGATTCGAGGCTTATGGATTTGGAGGATGCGTTTGCAAGATCACGTCAGAGTACAAAACAAAAGAGAATGTGGAGATCAATGAGGAAGAGATTGAGCTTGGTAAAGATAGAGCTATTGGCATGTATGAGGTTGTGGAAGCCTATCTTCTTGCACATCCTCATGCTTACACCAGTAGTAATACTACTGCTACTTGAAAATATCAATTTTCTTTTCATGACTATTTTTTTTTTTTTTGGGGGTGGTGTTTGGGTTTCCATTCTTAATTTTACCATGATGATCTTGTGTTTGTTTGATGTATAATATTGTATTTGATCATGAAATTGTTAGCTCCCCATCTTGGTGACTAGCTTTTTTTCCCCCATTTTTCTTGCTACTTGGCTTGTTGAATTTGACACCATCTAATATATTCCAAAATTTGACTTACAAAACAATTAATATTATACTCTCTCCGTCCTAAAATTATTATCCATTGATATTTGACTTTTAGTACAATTTGAACTAGAAATGAAAATCCAAAGTAGACAATAATTATGGGACGAGGAAGTATCAAATAAAAAATAACTAGCTAAACTCAAAACAAGAACAGCTTTTATTTGATGTTAATATATGTGGACGGAGAGGAATATTATATTGTATTAAGTGCTTGATCTAGAAGCCACTGTTGGGTTAATGAAACATAACGTTTGTACTAGTTGAGAAGTTTGTTACAAAACCAAAGACGAAACAGGCAGTCTACAATGGCATACCAAAATGAAGCACAGATTAGGCATTTTTATTTGACCTCTTCAAGAAAACGTTAAACGTTAGTTAAATTCATAAACTAACAAAGTCAAATTTGTGTGGTTGTTATTATAACATTGTTCACGTCTTGATGTATCTTTGATTAAGACCTTAAACTAAAATGGGTGACTGATTGGAAAAAACAATTTTATATACCTCCCAGAAGTATAGTGTACGTGACAAATTTAAAAAAAAAAAAAAAGTAATCATTTTCTGTCAATATTATTTTTTTTAATTTAATTTAACAAATATAATTCTTGAATTAGTACGTAACGCGTATACTAAAAATGCAATGTGAAAGCTACACACACACACTCACACAGTACCAAAGGCTGAGTGGCAAACCCCCAGAAAATTCCCATCATGGAAGAAAAATTAATATTCCCCCACCATGGGGTAGGCACCCCTTTAGTCAAAATTCTACAAGTCCTTCCTACAAAGCACTAACTCCAAATTAATCTCTCTTTTCCTTTTATACCTTCTTTCTAAAAGAGCATATTTGATGTGTCTTTTGATTGTCCACCCTCCTGGTTGAATTTTTTTTATCTGTATTTTCACAAACAAAAAAAATGTGGGGAAAAAGAAAACTAAAAATTAAACCAACAAGCTAGATGACTTTGTGGGGGTATTTATTTATATGAGTTGTTTATAAGTCAATCATGAAGAACTGTCCTCACTGACCAATCAGGGTTTAGGGTTCTTTAACCCTTGAAGACACTCATCATTTTGAATACCTTCCAATTATAACTTGCCAAGAAATCAAAGAGCGGGAATTGATTCTCTCATGCATAAACCCAATTGAAATAGTATTGAATTACGTGCTCAAACCCCGAATTGCAGAACTCAAACTCTAGAATGAAGAATGAACAGAATCTTGAGTTATTGTTTTCTAATCTATAATTCAGAATCAGTTAGGCAAACAACAAAAGAAAAAAAAAAAGAAGCAAGGTTTTCTATTTGTAATTGCTATCATCATCTAAAGCCACTTTGCTTGTGACAAAAGGATTCTGAGAGAGTGGATATCCTTCTTCACTCTAAAGCTACTTTCCTTTGGTTTTTTCGACCAATTAGGTCCTTGAAAATGACTAATGTATGAATGAGAAATTAACCATGCTTGGAAATTTGAAGAAAAAATAAAATATCTAAATATGTCTCCTCCCAACCCACTTTATAATCCTTTTCCAAGGGTTGGCTAGCTTTGGATGATGATGATGATATCATAAACTGCTTTGCAGAGAAAACCAAGCAATTACAGATAACCATCCATAGTGAGAAAAAAGCCTAAATTCCCTTTGGCTTCAACATTCAAGGGTCCAGACCAAAAAACCACTACTTTTTTAGGAGTTTTTTTTTTCTTCCTCAAGAATTCTTATGCAGAATATATAACCTTGATATTGTGTATATTATAAAGCTAATCAATCAGGGAAGCATGCCAAAAAAAACTATGTCTATCCCTTAAAAAGAGATTCTTTGCCCATTGTCCCACACATTTCATCAACCTTTTCAATATTCTCTTTTCCTCTTCTCATGCACAAGAGCCACAATATATGCTTTGATTCTCCCATATACATTACACTTGTATCGTATACTCTCATCCTCTCCATCATCTCTTCATTTCTTCTCTGGTAATGATTCCAGAAATGGAGGTATGTGCAACCCTTCAACCACCAAATGCAAATACATTCAAAACAAATTTCATCTTTTTTTTTATCAACATCACTCACTGACTGATGGCTCTCTTCTTTTTTCTTTGGTTGAGTAAATGCAGAAACCCAGAGTTACAGAGATACAGGTCCGGATGGATTGCAACGGATGCGTACAGAAGATCAAGAAGGCTCTGCATGGCATCAACGGTAAGTCTGAGTTGTCGTCCTCTTGCTCCTGCCAAAATAACCCTTTTCTTGCTGCTCATAACATTCATCCCCTTTTTCTATAACCAAAAAACAGGTATTTGTGAGCTTTACATTGACTTCCCTCAACAAAAGATAACCATCATCGGGTGGGCTGACCCTGAGAAAATAGTAAAAGCCATTAAGAAGACAAGAAAAACAGCCATCATTTGTTCCCACTCAGAACCACCTGATGATGATCATCGCCAACAAACTCAGCCACCAGATGATGACAATTCTGCCGATGCAGTTCGAGGAGATGAGCCACCACCACCAGCTTCTAACCCTCCTCCCCAACCCTCAGAGGCTTCTGGTATTAATCCAGGTCCAACACAACATGATGGTTCCTCACCAGGACAGGAGGAAGGCCAACAACAACCAGCAGAGCCACCAAAAGATCCACCCCAACATCTAAAACTGGAGGCTAAACCACCTAAATCTAGACCTAAACCACCAGCACCAGCAGCAGAAGAACCTCCACAAGCTTCTCCCGCAGTCAAGATGACTCAATACCACCTTCCTAATAAACCTAAAGATGTTGAACAGGTTCATGTTGTTTATCACCACCCACCGGATTATGGCTTCAGATACAGCTACAATGATAATCATGGGAGCATGAATCAGGGGTACAACAGTCAATGGCATTCTTATCCTCCCGCAGGTCCAGGTTTCCGACCAGAACCACCACCACCACCCCCCCAACAACCTATCTATGTAACTCACAGTTATAACACATACCGCGCATCACCGTATGTCACCGGATACGAGTATATCGCGCCTCCGGCAGCAACACCGTCCCCACCACCACAATATATACATTATAGCAGACCCACACCACCACCACCACCACCTGAGTATACACATTACACTCGGCCGCCGCCATCACCACCAACACGATACACACAATATAGTTATAACAGCAGGCCCGAGGGCTACTACAGTGACGACTATCATTACTATGGAAACAATGGCAATGGAAATGGAAACATCACTTCAGCATTCAGTGATGAAAATCCAAATGCATGTAGAATAGTCTAGAATTAACCATAACAACAAACAGTTGCACGAAAAGTGGAAGCCTTCTCATGATGAGCATATCTTTCAGGATAATACTTTTTAGATAAGCATGCAAACATGTGTGCGACGAATATTGAAAGGAAATCAGATTCCTGGCTTTTAAGAGCAGGAAGAATATGTCCTATATTCCAACTTTTGGTACAGTCCAAAAACCAACCATCCATTCATTTCTTGTAATATAATCCAATTATACTATTTTATATTCTTCAAAATCTTTTATATGAAGATGTGCCTAAACAATTGTAGTTTATTAGTTGCAAGGTTGCATTTAATTGAATACAAAGCAATTAATCAGATTAACCACTTTTTGCTAAGCAAATCAAATAATTAATCAACCATTCGACCAAGGACAATTAATTAAGTTTTCTTTTTCTTTTCAAACAAGGTCAATAAGTAACTGCTTTACTTGTTAATAAATAAAAACAAAAAAGCACACAAACTAATCAATTATTAAATACATGATCAACTTGACTGCAAATCATATATTATCTCCAAAGAAAGTAGAGAAAGAAGCATTCTCAAGTATAACTTTCTGTCTTCAAAACGGTAAAAGCCAAAAGAGGAAAAGTAAGAAATAAAAATCTTCCGTCGTGAACAAGTTGTACAGCCAGGCTTACTGGAGATCTACAGCAAGGTGACTCTTCATCAGGTGCATTCAACCTCCAAAAGCGAGAAGACAAATCAAGCAAAGGATGGCCCTAGAAGTTTTGAGATGTAGACACCACTAATGCTGCCTAACCAACAAAGGCGAGATTCTCCAGTTCCCAGCGCGCAGGCAATTCATGCCACTAGTTTTGGCAATGAAAGAACCGATTGCAAAAGGCTGCATTAATAGTCAAATCTACATGATTTTTCCTGTGGAAGTCTACTAGGAAGAACGTTATGCTAAACAAGTTATGATCACGGAAAACACCTTACCGGATACTTTTCACAAATTTCTACTCATCACTCTCAGAATCAGTCTGATCGTCAATACCATATAGAACTTCGTCCACGTCTTCTTCGTCTTCACTTTCATCGATTTGCTCGTCTTGTGTTGGCTTTGAAACTTTGCCACCTTTACCCTTATCAATCTGATACATGGTAGTGGGTGAAAAATAGAACAACAAACTATGAAGAATAAGAAAAATTTTCAATCCAACAGACTCCAGCAGAACCAACCTGGGCTGTCACAAGCTGCAAACGACCCGACAATTGTAATAAATACTGAACAGATCCCTCTCTTGATTTCGATAGCTGTTAAGTAACAATGACCAATGAAAGCAAACTACTTAGAAAGGGGTTTGTTAACATTATAAAAAAATAAATAAATAAATATTATTACATTCCGACATGTATGAATGTCGCATATGTAAAATACAATACGCACACACCTTATAGATGTCTATGTCAGTTTTATATGTATGCGTTCTTTTCTCATTATTTTTACCATACTCAGACATAATCATGGGAAGGAAAGAAGAAACTAGAAAGGAATTGCAATAAGTATGATAATAAAATGGCACTCCACCTTGAACAAAGAATCAAGAAGTTGGCCCCCCGGTTCCTGATCTAAGATGAACTGACTGTGATTTACTAAGATACAGCATATCCAGGGAAGGACATATCTTCCAGGGAAGGATCTGTTTCAGAAAAATTAACAATAAGAGGCAAAACAATGCAACATATTAATAATAAGAGAGGGTACATAAAGTTTAGCTAACACCGTGCAGCTTTTCCTTTTTCTTTCAAACAGCAAAGAGTGCAGCATGGTTAGGGGCCAAATCGACATATATTGAAAACAGGGATAAAGGATTTAGGAACCAGACCTGGAAAACCATGCCGCCACCAATATTTTCAACAACTTGTACGCTTCACTCGGTTCAAGAGATAATATATTTGCCTTCATCTATGGAATTTAGCCAGTTATTAGTAAACAATATAATTTTGTAAACATCCCCATGCACGATAGGAGGAACAATTCAATTTATCCAGATATGAACAAACCTTCTTTTGCGAAACACTCTCCACAAGATTAATATCCTGTAAGGTCTCGGCTGAATCACTAACGGACCCAGATGTCAGTCCATCAAAATCGTCAAGGATCCCCACGGATCTTAACCTGTCTTCCATTGAGAAAGTGGCATCTGGCAAACTCACTTCCTTCATATCCTCTGGAAATTCCAACAATATAAAAAGATCAGGAAAGACTGATAACATCTGGCTAGATGAAAACATCGCCTACAGAAATCTCAAGAATAGTTAAACATACCTCTACTCACTGTGGGCCTAAGGGAAGTAGTTTTGTCAACTACATTTAAGAATTTTGGCTTAGGAAGTAAGGCATCTTCTGCACTTGCACGATCCAAGGCAGTGACTGTTATCACCAGAAGTAAAGTTTAGATTACCAAACAGTTATTTTTTTCATCAAATAAAAGACACTACATTAGATAATTGACAGTCAAAACTGAGGAGAAACAAATCCTCAAAACTTTCGTATGAACAATGACTTACTTTCACTATGAATGTCTGCTACTTTTTTAGATTTTTGCAGTTGACTGATAGGAAGAAGAATCCCGTCAAGTGAACTGCTTAATTTTAGGTCATGACCAGGTTGCACCAAAATATTCTCAAAAGAAGGCTTCATTAGCAGACCATAAGCAAGGAGCACCTGAACTGAGCTAGGCTTAGAGACATTCTGTAACTTTGCTGCAAATATACCGGGGAGAGTTCCCTTGGTTTTCTTTCGTAAATGTTCATCAAAATTTAGGTAGATCTTTGTGTGCTTCGAGTTATTTATTTCCTGAATATCACTTCCATGCCAATAATAGCAAACACCCACTTCTGAAATGGCCAAAATGCATAGGCTTGCATCATCTCCACTGCTACTAGGGACACACTTGCAGTCCAAAAAGACAGGGGGATGATCCATCGGGAGAGAACAACAGGCTGATTTGTTTTTGCTGCCGTCTATCCTCCAAATCGCAACATAACGTTCACCGACAGCAGAAGAGAGCACGTACCTCCCATCTTCGGAAAAGACCATACAACTTACGGTCCCCTAAATATTAGGTGGAAATAACAATCCAACATCAAATAAAGAAGCAAAGCATAGAGGCAAAAAAGTATTGATGGAGGAAAAAAGAAGAGAGAGAAAAACAAAAGTGAGTGTGTTGTACAAGCCACTCACAGGATGGCCAGAAAACTTCTGCATCTTTTTCTGTTTGAAACAATCAAAGATCTTCAGTTGTGCTGCTGCAGTGGAAAGCATCTTCCCGTCTGACTTCCAAGAGAAGTACAAGGAAACAGAAACAATTGAATTAAAAAATGAATTTAGCTCCACGGGTGAATATCAAAGATAGAATCATAATATGCAGTAAAACCGGAGCTAACTAAGAGTAGGAAATGCCCTTATTTACTTGTTTTACTGGATAAATTTAAAAACTACATGCACCTGCTGAAACAACCAGAGATGATATTGCCTTTGTGGATGCTTTGAACTCATCTAACAAATTCCCAGTCAAGGAATCAAGTCTACAAACCCTTCCATCAACTCCAGCTGTATAGATAAATGACCCGTGGGAACAAAATGAAATGGCATTGACTCCCCTGCACCATGTTGTACACATGAGAAACTTGGTCAGGTAAAAATGCATTTCCAGGTTTGGAGATGTTTCATCGAGCTTTCTGTTTCACATCTTCAATGAGCATGCACTATTCTTGACATTTTAATACACAATGATTATAAGAAGTAATCATTAAGTCTACCAAATGCTCCAAGTTTGACAATCCACGGAAAGAAATTAGACAGAAAATTAAAAGCCCAAAAGAGCAGAATGCAGGTGAGATTCTCCCACCCACTCTCTCTCTCGTGAATCATGAAAATTTTAGAGCAGTCAGGAAAAACCTACCCAGGATGACAGTCATTGACTTTCCATTTCAACTGACCAGCAGCAACATCCAGTGCTAAAACATCACCACTTCCGGTTCCTAAAACCAGCAATGAAGTGCCAAGCTTCCTTTTCTTCTGAGAAGACGTGCGGGAGTACAACAACTCGTTAGTTGCCTGTACAAACATCCCAGAAAAAAAATAAAAATAAAATTTCATCTGTACATGAGAAAATTTACCTTTTTCTCCAGGGACAACCATGTCATACATTTGTAATCCACAGAAAGATGTCCTCTTTCAGATTTACCAAATAACTCATTCGTTGCATCTGAGGAAACAATATCTGAAAACTCAGTCTGCAGCTGACCCTTCACGGTGTCCCATATCTAATAACAAGCATCACATAACCAGAAAACTCATTCAGTTGTTCATATGAAGAAGAAAAACAGTTATACCGAACAAATTCCACTACGTAAACAATTTCTCTCTTTGACTCTAGGAAAGCAATTAGAAGGTATACTGCAGAACATACACAGCTGAGCCAGAAAATTCATAAATAAAACATCATACACTCCTCCCTGAATAAATGTCAAACTGAAACCAGCCCTTTACAAAAATATGAATTCTACACTAACACAAAAAGGAGCTCGGTGAAAAGAAACACACAAAGCAAAGCACGCATAATTCAGTACACAGAAATCAACAACTTATTACTTTGTGAAGCTGATATTCAAACAGAAAGCAAAAAAACACACATACAGACACAAAATTTCAGCGTCCAAAAGCTTAAAAGAAAAACATAGACGCGCAGGATTGCATTGAATAACAAGCTTAAAAAGCATATGTTGTTTCAAACCATAAAGGAAATTAAGATTCCAAAAAGGCCATTTTTTGAAAGAAAAACAAAGAAAGAGGAAAAGGGGTAACCTTAATTCGGCCATCACCAGAGCTAATAGCGAAGAAGTCCAGAGAAGGACTGAATGAAGTCAATAAATCCCTAATATTATTGGTCGTCCCCATTCGCTGCCAACCAAAAAAATCCCCAATGAACAGCTTTTTAGTTGCAGAGGCGCCACCGATTTTAGGGGTTTAAGGACAGAGGTTTTGAGGTTTATGACTATATTCTGCTTCCCTTTGTTTTTCTCTTTTTTTCCAAACAATTGTTATTTATTTAAGAAGAACGAGATTTTACTAAAATTACATTTAACGCTCTAATTTTTTAGATTAATACAAACTAAGTCCTATAATTTGAGAACACTAGATATTATATGGAATTATGATCTAATTTCTTCATTAATCGATCTCATAATTATGAGCACGTTTAAATGTTAATCTAATCAATATCATTAAAAAAAGAAATGTAAGGTGCACTTTTGACATTTTAAAATTTTTGTCATAATACTAGATATGAATCATGTCAATGTGATCATAATTGTGGTCTTAGATGTAATGGTCAACAAATTCTACTCTCTTCGTGTCTCATAATTATTGTCTAGTTTGGGTTTTAATTTTTAATTCAAATTATACTAAAAGTGAGATCTCAAACTGGACAATAATTTTGTGACAGAGGGAGTGCTATAAAAGAAAAAACATGAGAATTGAATGACAACCTAGTCATTAGGTTACTGTCTTTCCTGATGATAGACCAGATAGATCAGGATTCGATTCCCACCGAGAGTTGTAAGGGAAATTTTACCCACATTTAAGTGGGTTTCACTGGAGTGGATTAAAAAAAAAAACAACATAAAAGAATTTGATGGTATATTTTTCTCCAATACTCTTCTTTCCAACAAAAAAAAAAAAACTACTGATCTATTATGTTGAAGTAAAATAATGGCCTTTCGTTTGTTTTTTTTTTTTTTTGTCAAAAGCCTATTACTTTTTAGAGATGGAGAGAATATTACTTTTAGTCCATGGGAAAATAACAAATTTTCCTTAGGATTATTTTTATTCACAATCCTAAAAGCTCATTTGGTTGTAGAAAATTAACTTTATGGAGATTAATTTACATCAAATGATATAAAATATTGGACATGTACACAAGGGGCGGAGAAAAAGTGAATAAAAATGTTTGTAAAATTTCACATTACTAACAACGATATACACGAAGGAATTTTGAGCTATTGGTTTCCTGACCTCAATGACTTCAGAAAGACAGAACATCAGTCATCATCATCATCTCAGAAATGTCTTCATTATTCTTTTTTTCCAGTCACTTTAGTACATTATAACTTTTCGTAATCATCATCAAAACATCAACCTATGACATTAATAATATTTATAAGCGACTCTTCTTAAGAGGTCCCATTTCCTTTGCTTTAGCCCTCAACAAATGCTTCTGTATTTTCCCAGTTGCTGTCTTAGGCAATGGTCCAAACACCACAGATTTTGGTACCCAATAGGCGGGCATCTTCGACTTGCTGAACTTCATTATGTCCTCTGCCAGTTGTCGCTGCTGATCGGGATTGTCAGCAGCATAGCTGGACTTTGGTGTGACGAATGCGCATGGAGATTCCCCCCATTGCTCATCTGGCCTTGCCACCACTGAGACTTCCAAGATTGCTGGATGGTGGTAAAGTATGTTCTCCACCTCAACACTGCTTATGTTTTCACCTCCTGATATGATGATATCCTTTGACCTGTCCTTAATTTCGATGTAACCGTCTGGATGTTTGACTGCGAGATCACCAGAATGGAAGTATCCATTTGCGAACGCTTCTGCATTGGCTTTAGGATTTTTCAAGTAACCCTTCATCACAACATTGCCTCGAAAGACGATTTCTCCAACAGTAGTTCCATCTGCAGGGACAGGTTTATTGTGTTGTGTGTCCACGACATCCAGGCCTTCCAAGCCTACATAAGGGACACCTTGCCGAGCATTCAGGCGAGCTTGGGTTTCAGGCGGCAGTAAATCCCATTCGGGTTTCCACACGCAAATGGTGGAAGGGCCATAGGTTTCAGAGAGGCCATAAGTGTGTGCAACACGAAAGCCACGCTGAGACATTGCAGCAAGAACAGAAGGCGGAGGAGCGGCGCCGGCTGTCATGACATGCACAACACGAGGGAGTGGAAGAATGGTGTCTTCTTTTGGAGCATTCACAATGGTATTTAGAACCACTGGTGCAGCACAGAAGTGGGTAACACCAAGATTGGCTATGGCTGAATAGACAGCCTTTGCAGTAACCTGCCAAGATAAATAAGCAAATAGTCCAGTCAGTCATTTGGGAAAGAAAATGCTACCTGCCAAAGGATGTCATATCTTTTCAGCTACGTTACATATTCACAAAGCCATTGCAGCATCTAAGTTCACAACATAAGTCATCACTTTTATAAAAATTATGCAAATATAGGCCTAAAACTCGTCAGGGAAGTTATAGGAGCATCATCAGTTAAACCATAGTCAGAAACATGGCAAAAATCTTTATATGAGGAACTGTTGCTTTGTTCTGTGCAATACGTGTAAGTAAAGGTGATGGTCACAATAACATTTTAACTTTTTAAGGCTGGTCAACTGATTAACTCTGGAAATTCTACAGAAACTGGTTCACATCACATTAGTATCCACCCATGAAGGGACAAACAGGAAACAAGAGGCAAGATTAGTTAAAGATACCTGTCTAAGGCATATGCTAGTCCCGCAAATAGCAGCTAATGACCAAGTGAAACACCACCCGTTGCAATGGAACATTGGTAGGGTCCACAGGTAAACTGCACCTTCTCCCATTCCCCAAATAATTGGATTACTGAGAGCCATTAGATATGCCCCTCGATGGTGCAGGACAACGCCCTTGGGACTTGCAGTTGTGCCAGAAGTGTAACCGAGAGCAATGCTTTGCCACTCATCTTGGGGCCGTTTCCAGGCAAAGTTTGGATCGCCGGTTTCCAAAAACTTCTCATATTCCATTGCGCCTTTTGAAAGGGCGTATTGGAGAGACTTTGAATCACAGGATTTATCAGCAATGACAATCAAAATAGGAGGTTTGAAGTTGCCTTTGCTATTGTCAGCCCAAATCTTTAATGCTTCCTCAGCTAGGGGAAAAAATTCTTGATCCACCATTACGACATTGGCTGCTGAGTGACCCAAAAGAAATGCGATCGTTTGTGCATTTAGACGAATATTGACAGCATTCAGAACTGCTCCAGCCATTGGAACACCATAATGGGCCTCGAACATAGCAGGTATATTTGGTGCAATCACTGCAACCTGGCATTGTCAAACAGATTCAATTTTCTACCATAGTTCATCAACAGTGGGAAATAAATATTTGGAACATGTGCATCTGATCAAACAAGATGCTATACACTTTGAAGCGACAGAAGATAACAATATTACTCAACTCCTAGAGATATGCTTCAAGGGTGAATTTAAGCAAGCATAATATCAGAACTAAAAAAAAAAAAAAAAAAAAACAAGGCCGTGGCCATCAAGTCTTATTCAAGAAAGTTATGCATCTATTTTGGATGTATGAAAACCAAAACAAAATTATCAAGGAAGTCTTTTTTCTTCTTTCAACGGCCACCGTTATCGCAACCTTATTGATGGTTTAGCATGCGCATTCAATTCAAATGTGCTTGTAATTTTCTCCGTGTAGTAAGATCCCCTGTATTTATTCTAGAAGGAGAACCAGTTCATTCATTTCAAGAGGTAGGCGCTAAGCACAGTGAAACTTTACTACTCAAAACTAATCTCCATTACATCAGGAGCTTTATCATACATTTAAAATTTATTCAAACTAAGCTCTGGTGTTAAGATGTTAAGATGTTCTGGTCAAACAAGCAATTGCTAATGACCAAGCAAATGAGTATATTAATTATTAATCACGCAACCTTCCCAGTAATAAAAAGAGGCAATAACTGACAACACTCTTACTTCCTAATTTTTAATTTAGATGAAGACACAAGCTTAAAATTGAAAATTTATTCACAGCTGGACCCAGCAAATCCTGGTTATTATAATCTGGCAAGCATGAAGCTCATCCAATTTTTCAGGGGAATCATAATTACCGTTCAAAACCACAGTAAGTCATTGAATTTGCAGAAGCTTCGCGTGGATGAAAATCCCAAGAAAGTCAATATGTATTTGGAAGATAAAAATCCAGTCTTCTTGGATAAAGATCAGAAAAGCAAAAACATTAAGATTCAGTATCATCAGTAAAACACAGATTTACACCAACTCAGGGAAAGCATGATTACTCCAAAAGAACACAGCAAAATCATCAAACGAAGGTATGAAAAGACATTAAAAAGTCAAAAGTCGAGGAAATCAGCCCTTTCCTTGGCCACTAATATCAACCAAAAGCCAGCAATGAATGCAACAAAACCACAATTAAAATCTGTTCATTCATTCAATCCAAATAGACCATTAAAGATTTGCACTAAATTAGAGCAAATGATTAATGAAAAAAAAACCCCACAAATCCTCAGCTTTGTTCGCTCTTTCAATCAATCAGACTGTAAAAAGTTGATCAACAAAAAAGTCAACCATTCGGGATTCCCTCCCTCAATCGTTTAAAATACAAAAGCAAAAAAGAGTATATAGAAATTAAATTTACGGTGGAGCCGAAGGTGACGGAGCGGTTGGAGAGGGCGGAGGCGAGGCGGCGGCACCGGTGGTAAGTCTGGAGCCACGTGTAAGAATCGGATGCATGAATGAGGGATGTGCGGTTGGGATGAACCAGAGCAGCTCTCTCCAAGAAACCAAGTGGGGTGAGAGAAGTGTAGTTGGCCTGATTCTTGGGAAGGTCATCGATGTCTTTCTCCTTATTGATTCCTACCATGGCTGCCTTTAGCTAGCTTACTGTGTGTGTGCGTGTTTTTTTTTTTTTTTTTATCAGGTGATGAATGAATAAAATGCGGTGGGGGAAAAACGAAGAAATGATGATGAATGAATCAGGAGATGAGGAAGTGACTGGCAACAAAAATTTGTGGGAGTTTGTCCAAAAATTCTGGGGGTATTTATAGTAACAGCAAAGATATAGCAGAGCACACAGGAAGAAACAAGTGTGTGTTTTGAAATTTTCTTTCTTTTCCATTACGCCTTTTTTGGCCTCCTTTTTTTTAATTTTTTTTTTGTTCTCTAATTAGATGATGAAACAAAATCCAAAATAAATGGTCTTTCCTTCTCAGAAGATTCTGTGATATACGCTGATTTGGCAACACATATCAGGCGCCGGATAAAGTAAATGTAAAAAAAAAAACAAAAGGATAAGAGATAACCCTTGCAAGTAAAAATGAGATTAGGTAAAAATTTAGCAAGTTTCTACATTATGATGTACTTGTAATAATAAATTCTTTTCACTCTCTTTTGTCACTACTTTCAATGCGAGTCAAACTAATCGATGAAGAATTATTAGTTTTCCTTTTTAGATTGTTTATCAAATAACTTTTCAAAGAGTTTTTCCTAAACGGTAACAAAAAATATACTGAATGTCATCAGAATCTTAGTAAACCAAATTTATAAAATAATAATAAACCTTAAATGGTTAAATAAATAATAATTTAAAAAACACGATCAAACTTAAAAGGAAAAAATAAAAATTTCATAATTGTGTTGGTAACTCTTAAAATGGCGGCCGATTAGAAAAGGAAAAGGGAAAAAAGAGGCCAACGGATGAAGGAATGAAGGAATGGATTCAACTTTTTTGATTTTGTTTTAGGAAAATATATAGAAAAAAAATAAAAATAAAGAAGAGTCGGCCTAAATAAATAGAACCTATAGGAATTGAGCTTGCCTTTTACTTGGTACTAGGGGAAGGGGCTGCACATTGTGCAGCGAAAGGGAGTGATAGCCCAGTATTTTTCCCATATTGATAAATAGGAAAGTTTTAATTAGTGAAAATAGTATTTACTAAATTATGTGAAGTCCTTTTTTTTTTAGGGGAACAAATGTTTTATTAATAAATTATGTGAAGTCCTTAATAAAAAGATGTTAATACAAAATACAACTATTTCACATGTGTATAAGTTAATTATTGGATAATAAGATATAATATTGTTTGTAATAAGATACAATACAGTTTGCTATGATTATGATAATAAGATATAACGACATGTGTTCATTCAATACCGGGTATAGATCAGCTTTTCCTTTCTTCCAAGTTTTCCCTCAATGTTCCGTTCATTAGATTTCGCAAACCAACACCAATAAAAGCTGGAGAGTTTGGGTAACATAGACGAACCTTGCGGGTGATCTGCTAGGAACAACAGCCAAGTTAGACTCCACATGTTATTTGAAAAGTAACAAACAGTAGAGTAAACTATTCGATGCAGTCTTCTTCAATCTAAATTTCAATATGAAGTCAACCAAAATAATTATAAAAAGTCAAAAAGAGAGTGCACAAACAACTTCAATTGTGGATGAATGCGTGTACTAATCAAATCAACACTTGAGAAATTACAGAAAATCCAAAAATTATCCATCGGAAAGATGTGCATACACATACTAAACAAATTAAATCAACTCCAACATAACATCTAATTTATTGTAGAAATGCCAATTGTTGATCAGAAATCAAAGGTTGACCCGAAAATCTCATCTTTCGGGCTTACCAAATCAGAAAATACACAGAACTCAATCAAAATTTTCAGAAGCAAAGTAGCAACTGAGAAATTGCTAACCACTTACCACAGAGTATTACAAAGTAGCAATAAGAAATTGCTACTTTCAGAAGCAAAATTTCTAGAAATTGCTAATCAGAAAATGCACATAACTCAATCAAAATTTCAGAAGCTAAGTAACAACTGAGAAATTGCTAATCACTTACCATAGAGAAATTGCTAATCACTTGCCAAATTTTCACCAGACAAAAAACATAAGGGAATCTCAGAAGTGGCTTGTAAAGTCTCAAATTCTTGCAAAAAATGCAATGTTACGAACACTTCTGGAGTGAAGCTCTCAATTGGCAAGCGGAGCCATCTCCCAGATGCAAGCAAAGATCCCTTGCTCTCATTTTCAACAGGGGTTGGGGAGAAATGGGCGTAAAGAAAGAAACTTTTTGTTACTATATATATATATATATTTTATATATATATATATATATATATATGCAAAAGCAGGAATTTATCACTCAATTGGACAGTTGCAGTAGCCACACAAAGCTATACATTAGCTTCCTTAACCTCAAATAATCAACAGAGAAATTGGCAAATTCTTAAATACACAACCACTCTCCCTCTAGTTTTGTTTTTCTTCAACAGCTTTGGGGAAAAATTCATCTGTGCCTAACATCAAACACCTAACATGCAACCAAAATACATGACACTTTCGTAAAATCTAAGCTACAAAAAAGCAAACAAAAAGAGACTTTAAAAACAGCAAAAAAAAAAAAAAACGAATGCACAAGGACATTTTCTTATCTCTTACACTCAAGACAAGTTAAAAAACAATGAATGTTGTAATCCAGGCCCCCCCAATTCATTCAAAATTGGAAAATCAAATCAAAATTGGAAACCCCCAAATTAGTGAAGTCAACTAATCCTTATTGATTTTCAACCCATTGATCGACTTGCTATGCAGCCACTTATGTAGATTTAAAGGGATAATTTGCTACTACATAAGTCTGCAGAAATACAAACCTAAATTTGGGGCAATTTTCTTCTGGGAATAATTCCTGCGCCGCCTTTTTTTCCCGAGGAATTGTTGCCGTGCTGCAAAAAATTCAACGAAGGAAACCGAAGTTGGCCGTGAGAATTTGATGACCAAAACAAGTTTTCTCCGGGTGAAAAATTTGGGGCCACACAAGTTTGGAGGAAATACGAACCTCGATTTGGGGCAATTTTTGTCTCGGAGAAAAATTCTTGCTCCGCCTTTTTGCGAAAAATCGTTGCCTGCTGCAATAAATTGAACAACGGGAAAGCTAGAGTGTTTTGAGGAGGAAGATTCGCTACGCTGCTGCAAAAAAACTGAATGAAAGAGGCAGAAGAGAAGTGGAAAGCTGGAAGGGACTCTCTGCAAGAAGAAAACGGAAGGAGAGAAGAGAATGACGCGAATGGAGAAGACAAAGGCGAAACGGGGAGAATAGGCTTCAGTCAATGTATGGAATCCAATAGACGTCAGACATGTGTGGAGGGAGTGACCGGGCACCATACCTAAACAGGCGGATGTCCGGTCAACTCGCCCTTATATATATGTAGATGTGGTTTTAAGTAAGCATATATTAATTGGACTGATAAAAAATAAAAAGAAAGAAACCCCGTTAAGTAGCATGATCTTCTTCTTCATTTATGTCGGAGGATTGCGTCCGATGATCTTCACAATTGCGTTCGATTCGCAACACGGCGATTGATCTGGCAAGCATCAAAATTCCCTTCCGCCTTCATCACAGACCGAAGATTAACTGATTTCTATTGACTTTGAATCTTTGATTGGAACAAATTCCTTCTCGTCATCGTCGTCATCGGCCGCAGCTTCTCCACCTCCGTTTTTATCCTTTCGTTTGTTGGCGGCGCGGGAGAGATGGTAGCGTTTAGTTAGGGTTCTTGAGGCATCTTCTGCCATGATTTCAGTCCACTCCGTCTGAATTCACGGTATCAGTCTGAGAAAAGAGCAAAAGAGTAAATATAAACAAGTAAATTAGTTAGATTAATCGTTTTACTGCAAAAATTAACCGAATATTGTTAGATGTGATAAGCAAGCGGCACGTGTCGATTATCTTTCTTTCCTTTAATATATACAATGATTTAGTCATACAGTATGAATGAAATTCGAGCCATTAAATTAATTAAACTTCATTATGATTTAAATTATATATATATATGAGAATCCTCAATTTGTTTGTTACCATCATGGAATAGTTCAATCGTTTAGTTAAGTGATTTTTCAAATGTTCCTTTTACGTTCACTTGATTGATTAATGACTTAATTATGAAAGTAATAGAATAACGATAAAAATAATGAATCTATTGAAATGAAAAGATTCAAATCTGGCGCACAAGAAAGAAGAGATGACAAAAAATATACATATAGACAATAGTTCGTTCTTTCCTATTTCTACTCGTGTATCCTATGATATACGTATGAAGGTCAACTTAGATATGTAAACAAAAGTACATAAAATTGATGAAGAAGAACAAAATTGTCCATCAACTATGGCACATGGCCAATGGGATAATATGTTAACATGCTCTTGACTATGCCAAACACATTTGTGTTGCGTTCTTTTATCTAGAACGGGAATCGGGAAAAAATAATCTCATATCCGATGGAAAATACTTTATTAAATGAATATTTAATTTCTTTTGAAATGTCACAAATATGTTGAATAAGTAATTAGTTGACGATCATTGCGTTTCTTTTCTCATAGACATGAGAATAAAATTTTAAATTTTGAATAAATTAAGAAAAAAACGTAATTTTTGCACGATAATTTTTCATCAATGAAATTACATTGCCATATCAAGGTTTCAACTTAATAAAATAATATAAAATTTTAGTTTTTCCCTAATTAATAAATTTCAAGATTAAAAAAATACTGAATAATCACGTGAGATTATTCTGGGGTATAATAATAAGTAATCTTATTACTAAGTGAAAAGTAATTCCTTACCTCCAATTTTCTATGAAATAATTCACCATTACCTCCCTCCCTTCCAATTGAAATTCAACCAAAAAATAAAAATAAAGATTGATCCAGTCAAGTAGCGGGTGCATGATCCTTCCGTGTACTGAAAAACACACCATATTTACCATGAATGCTGTTCTTTCTTTCTTTCCTTCTCTTCTAAAATTATTGTCTAATTTGAAATTTCACTTTAATATAATTTAAACTAAAAACGAAAACACAAAGTGGATAATAATTATATGACGACTCGGGAGTATATTATTATTTCGCTAATTTTCATATGACCTAATTTTCCTTACGTTTTTTCTTTTCTTTTCGTCGGTTGGCGATTTTTTTTTTTAGTTCTTACTACATTTCTATAAAATAACATAGCCTACCAAGAATTGATTTTTTGTATTTTATTTCAAAAAGTACAAAACGCCAGCTCCTCCTCCCCATTTCTCCCCTTCAGTTCCATTCACGAACTACACTGATTCATGCTTGTTCCATTCCTCGTGTTGATTATCGAATCGGCCTCATTGAATTAGTCGAATTTGATTGGTGGGTCGGTTGATTTTGGAGCATTTGGCGACGCAAATGATCGGTTGAAGAATTTTCAGCTGCTCTGTTGAATCGTTTCCTTTTCTTTTAAGATGATGGAAGGAGGTTTAACTGGGACGGAAATTCATGGCTTCCGAAGCATGGAAGGTGCCTGTGGATTACTGGGGTTTCCTTGAATTTCTGTCTTTCATTGTTTCGTGTACATCTACATAAAACAACTTTGTGTCTCGATTATGTATCATCAGTTCTTAGTCAATTGTTGAATTTGCTTTTTGTTAGGTCATGTTCTGTTGTTTTCGCTTTTGTTGAAGGGTTTTACCTGATGAGGACTTACAGTTGACTAAGTAGTCAAGTACTCAACTACAGATTCATTGGGTTTTACTAAACATTCGTAGTAAAAGTAAGGTGTCCAAACCATGTCTCCGTTGGAGAAATATCTGTCTACTTGACTTTTATAATATGAGTTTCAGATAAGTGATGGGTTCAAGAATGAAACATTTACTGTGAAGATTTCGAAAAATGGTGTTTCTCTGGTTCGGATAAACATGTGCAACTTAATGTTTGACTATATTACATATTTTTCCGAGTTTTTTTGGTTGAGCATTAGTATTATCATTGAACCTCAATGTGGGAGTTGTAAGCATAATTTATTAGTCAAACAAAGGCTCATTTTTATTTAAGCTGGTGATTTATGAAGATGTATATAGTAGTTACCGTGATTTAAGACGTTGGTTGAATAATATGCAATATAGTTCTATGTGGTTAATTTGATTAAGTAAACCATCTTGTATTCGCCAGTTGATATCTGCTCAAACTGATGATTCTTGTTCGTGATTTTCTGTTAATGCTTCTTCTTTGAGAATGAATTCCTAGTAGTTGTTGTTATTTTTGTTACGTCACACATTTGCTTGTGCATTAAGCAAGTTGTAATGGGGTTAATTTTAGAAATTGGTAGCCTGAAAAGACCAGTATGTAATCAAGATTAGTACTGTGTTTGCCACTTGGACAGATTTGGATATCAACAATATAATGATGGAGGCCAAGGGGAGATGGCTCCGACCAAATGAAATATATGCAATTCTTAGCAACAACAAATATTTCAATGTCCAAGTCAAGCCTGTCAACTTGCCTCCAAGTACGTATGAGAAGAAATGAAATGTTACTAAGTTTTTGTTCTTTCTTGTAGAGTGTACATTTACAGTCTATATTGAGGCTGTAGAAAGAATTGTACTCCACTACCGACCCAGTTTAACCTGTGATAAATGTAAAATTAAAGGTGGAACTATCGTGTTGTTCGATCGCAAAATGCTGAGGAATTTCCGAAAGGATGGCCATAACTGGAAGAAGAAAAAAGATGGGAAGACGGTCAAAGAAGCTCACGAGCACTTAAAAGTAAGTAAATGCCTATGTTCGTATCTCATTTAGTTAGCCATCAACTTTTTAAAACATCATCACATGTGTGGTGATGGAGTGCATGCCGGTTAGACAGTTTAATATTGTATATCAAGCTCTGAACCTGATGTAACATTGATGGGAATCTTTGTGGCAGGTTGGTAATGAGGAAAGAATACATGTATACTATGCACATGGGGAAGATAATCCAACATTTGTTCGCAGATGCTATTGGCTACTAGATAAGTATGAAAAATTTTCTATATGGTTATAGGATGAGTTATAGTCTTTTTTTCCCTGCCATTTATCCTTTTTTCTGATTTCGATTGTGAAATTTCTTTTGCAATTACATGTTCAAGCCAAGATGCCAGTGTCCTTGAACCAATGTTATGTTTTGTTTGTTTTTCAGGTCTCTTGAACATGTGGTCCTGGTTCATTATCGTGAAACTCAAGAGGTTTGTTTTTAACGTACAATGTTCTCAGATTGCAAGAGTGTGCTGGACAGATAAAGGAAGTGTATTTCCTAGGATCTTCAGCAAGCTTATTTTGAGTTTCAAAGTATACTTGTTGAAATTTTGAGGAAAAAACCCTTTTCCCCTTATTTTGAATTGAGCTCTTGGGTTTTTAGTTGCGTTTTACTGTTTTGAACTTCATATTTTGTACCTTTCTTTATGTTGTGTTGAACTATCAGTGTCATTATTATACCTGGGAACTGAGTTCCAA
This sequence comes from Oldenlandia corymbosa var. corymbosa, assembly GCA_949775105.1. NCBI lineage: Eukaryota > Viridiplantae > Streptophyta > Magnoliopsida > Gentianales > Rubiaceae > Oldenlandia > Oldenlandia corymbosa. The sequence goes on along the minus strand of OX459126.1, from coordinate 17,494,894 downwards.
AATTTGATGCTCTTTGTTTAGTCCACATTCAGTCTCACAATTACTATTTATGGTTATGGTTCATTTCCTTTCTCAAGTTAGCAAAGGTACTATATAAAATTTTGTTTCTGAAGTCTTCGATTTCATGATTTGGTTCTTGAGTTTGGTTCTCTATATTTCGTTGTTTGTAATATGTGAGATAGATATTAGGTAATGTGATTTATAAGAGCTTGTTCATGGTTTATTAGTTAAAAGTTGAAATGAAATTTTCCAGCGTCTGACATTTCAAATCTTTACATCTTTTTGATCCACAAATCACATTTCATGCTGTTCAGAGTTAAAGGTGGACCCTTTTTGCAAATTTGGGAATTGTAGTTGCTTTTAAGTTTTAAGTTGAATCATTATGTTTGTAAGTTTCTATGTGTTGCCCGTAATTGTCCTGCCATGCTTTGGAAGCTGCCATTTTTACTTGGAATATCATTTTATAAGTTCCTATGCTGATTTATCTTTGACAGCCACAGGTTGCTCCATCTACCCCTGTTCATTCCAATTCCAATTCTAGTTCGGGTGTATCTGATCCATCCGCTGCTTGGGTTGTATCTGAAGAATCTGATTCTGTTGCTGACCAGGCTTACTACTCAAGTCAGAGGGGAAATTCAGGTGATAATTTTACCGTGAATGAATAATGAATTGTCTAGTTGTGGGGTTTTGTCTTAATTAGCCAGGGTACATGCTTATCATGAATAAAATTCTTAGTTTGGATACTGTATTGCACTGGTTCTCAAACCTGTGTTTTAGTTGAAACGCTTAGAGTGTCAACATTTTTGGCAAAAATAATTTTGAGCCGCAAAGGTTCTTCTAGTTTCACGTATTCTTTTCTGCAAGGATGTTTGCGTATGCAGGCAATAATATCTGAGTTTATTTTGCTCATATAAGTAGAATTCAAGTTTCAAGAATGGCTTTTTTTAGCACTAGTATTTTTTCTATGCCATGTGTCCTATTGTGATATTCGTCTATCCTGAAAATTGGGCGTTTACGGGTGATGATTATTCCAGGCCTTAATGAGACCGTAAACGCAAAGGATCATGAGTTGAGGCTTCATGAAATTAACACTCTGGAATGGGATGAGCTTGTGGTGCAAGATGATCCTAACAAGCTAACTGCACCGCAACCAGGTATTCAATTAAATTTTCGTTCAAACTTTCAAAAGAAATGTTGTCCGTTAACTGTTCCCTCATTTGATTGGTATTCTATTTACTCTCTCTGTTGAAACCTGCGAAAAAACTGTTGTACGTTAAGTCTTGCCTCATGTTGATTGCAGGAAGAGTAGCATCTGGACAATCATATCAGTACGAGATGCTGAATTACGGAGTTAATGTAAGTTAACAGTTTTAGGGTTTTGTCGTCATATTCGCGTCTTTGTTGATTCTGCCTGTTTTTCCTCTCTGTTCCTTTTGCGAGTACTTTTGGCATAACATGATTCATAGTACACCGGGTTCACTCTTACCTGTGATTAATTTTAATATTTCCTTGTGAGGCACAGTCCCTTCTTTAAGCTGACTGAACATCATTCTGCTTCAATTCTTTATGGACAATGGCCTAATGAGTGAAAAAATCAACATAAATTTGAGCACAATGTGTACATGCAGATATATGAATAGTTAAAATGAGATGCCAGAGGTTCTGGATGTGACTTTGCTGTATTAACTTAGATGATCTTACTGGGCTAAAACAATTTTGATACTCTGAGAGAGCAATCTCTGAATCTATGTATATTTTTCTCTTAAATGTTTGTTAATAACTTGACCTGTTGAGTGTGGATCCTTGTTGATTGGAGAGACTTCCTTACAAAAGTTGGCTTTTGCAGACAGACTCCCTTCTGGCTAACAATATCGCAACAGAAAATTTTATGGAAAAGTTTCCTGGGCAAGCGGTTGAGAATGTATCTGCTGCTAACCTCAGTATTCCAGCCACTGTGAGCTTTCAAGCTTCTGGAAATGGAAGGTTTTCAAATTCTCTGCAAAAGGAAACTAGACTAATGACAATGTTTACTGGTGATTCATCACAAATAATGGCCAAGGATAATTTGCAAACGCAAGACAGTTTTGGCCGGTGGATGAACGATGTTATTGCTGATTCTCCTTTGTCGATGGACGATGCAGCTCTTGATACTTCAATGTCCACCAATCAGTCTTTTCCTTCTCTGAACATGGATTCCTATAATTCTCCTGCAGTCGAGCAAATGCAAATATTTTACATCAGTGATATTTCACCTTCCTGGGCTTTTGCTAACGAAGAAACGAAGGTTTGTTTTATGAAGAATGTTACTGTTGGTTTAATCTTTCCCTGCTGTTTTGTTCTTTTTGTGAATGCTTGTTTGATATGCCAAAAAAAAAAAAGAGGAGAGAGAGAGAAACCGTGGCCAAAGAATTATTTTTTTTAACTGTGGATTTTGGTGTGTTCTCATCACCTGAAGGAGTTTTTTTTTTTTGGGGGGGGGGTTAACCTGATTAAAAAGAAAAATTGAGCATGTCAGAATGTTTATTATGTTTTTTCAGAATGGGATACGTTGTATCTGATACTTACTGGTCCAGAAAATTTTTATTGTCAACTGGTTTGGGTTTAATAGTTTTCTCTTGTTTAGTGAACTTTTAGTCCTCTTAAGAATCTTATTTATATATATCTGATAACTGTGGAGGTCATCAAGTTATATGGACCACATGGTCATATAATTAGTTTGCATCAAATTATATGAATTCCATAGTCCTTGAGTGATTAATACATTGCTACTTCTGTTTGCCTTAAATGCACTGTTAATCTTTTCGAACAAAACTGATTTTTTCATCTTTTAGCAAAATTGATGTTATCAAACTCAGCTGCTACACTAGTGCAGTCTACAAAAAATACATAGTCTAGCACCTGCACTCTGGTCACATTTTGTTCCTTCTTAGCTATTCATAAAATAATCTCATCCTGTTTTGAAATTTGAAATAAATAACATGCCTAGAGATTTTTCTTAGTTATATGGAATTTATTTAGGAGATATCTGTTTTCTGGTGGATCTAGTTGTAAAGCTCACCTTACTGCTGTTGCAGATCTTGGTGGTTGGCTTTTTCCATGAAAGACAAGGTAACATGGGCAAGTCTAATTTGTCTTTTGTCTGCGGAGATGCTTGTATTCCTGCTGAAGTGGTTCAGACCGGAGTATTTCGTTGTCTGCTTTCCCCTCAAGCCCCAGGAGTAGTAAATCTTTTCTTGAGTTTTGATGGTCAGAATCCCATTAGTCAAGTTGTCACGTTTGAGTTCCGTGCCCCATATATCACCTCTTTCGATGATAACCCTACTTTGCAAGAATGCGAAGTTCAGATGAGACTGGTACATTTACTGTTTTCTACATCTAGAAGCCTTAATATTTTATCCTCCAATGTAACACCAACTGGTGGGAAGGAAGCCAAAAAGTTCTCCCGCAAGACCTCTCATATGGTTAATGATTGGAGATTTGTGCTAAAATCAGTGAAGGACAAGAAGATATCTTGTTCCAAAGCTAAAGACAGCATGATTGAGATAACCTTGCAGAACAAGTTACGTGAGTGGTTATTGGAGAGAGTAATTGAAGGGTGTAAAATTGCTGAACATGATGAACAAGGTCAGGGAGTGATCCATTTGTGTTCTATCCTGGGTTATACTTGGGCTGTCTATCCATTTTCATGGTCTGGTTTATCACTAGATTATCGAGATAAATCAGGTTGGACAGCTCTTCATTGGGCTGCATATTATGGAAGGTACCCTCTCTTTTGATCGATTGAAATCGTGCAACTATTTGTATATTACTCGTAAATTGTAGGTTTACTTGAACATTTTTGTTCAAATGCTTTTTATACTGTCTCATGGTTGGGATTATCATTCAGGGAGGCAATGGTGGCAAAGCTCCTATCAGCTGGAGCAAAAGCATATTTGGTCACAGACCCCACTTCCGACACCCCTGGTGGATCTACTGCTGCGGATCTTGCATCGAAGAATGGACACGAGGGTTTGGCAGCATATCTTGCTGAAAAGGCATTAGTTCAACACTTTCAAGATATGACCTTAGCTGGGAACGTCAGTGGTTCACTCCAGTCCGAGTCCAATGATTCAGCAGCAATATCCGGAAACTTCAATGAGGACGAGTTATATCTGAAGGATACTTTGGCTGCTTATCGCACTGCTGCTGATGCTGCTGCCCGAATACAGGCTGCTTTTCGGGAGCACTCCCTCAAGGTCCGAACTGTAGCTGTCGAGTCATCTAATCCAGAGACGGAAGCACGTAATATCGTTGCAGCGATGAAGATTCAGCATGCTTTCCGCAATTATGACACACGAAAAAAGATGGCTGCTGCTGCAAGGATTCAACATAGGTTTCGCTCATGGAAAATACGAAGGGATTTTCTCAACATGCGAAAACAGGCCATCAGGATTCAAGTATGCTCCCATTTCCTTCCTGTTTTCTTAGTAAAGCTTCGCACATATACAACTGAATTGCAGACTAAACTCTACCTTGAAATTGTTAACTTTTGGCTGCTACAAAGTTCTATTGAAATGTGTTAAATTACACTATTAGGCCAGGAAATGGTTGGAGATAACATACAGGTCAAGATCAGTGCATAGTTTTCATCTTCACTAGCTGACTTGACTGATAAATGAAGTTAAATATAGATAAAATAACTGGAAATGGCCACTGTTTTGTCATGGGAAGAATTTTGTGACAAATTTTCAGGAGCAAGCTTTTTATTGCTTTTGTAATAAAACTTGCCATCAAATGTGATGCACTTCATTCCATTTCTTTCACATTAGGCTGTCTTCCGGGGTTTTCAAGTTCGAAAACAATACCGAAAGATCATATGGTCTGTTGGAGTGCTTGAGAAAGCAATTCTGCGCTGGCGCTTGAAGAGGAAAGGGTTCCGTGGACTTCAGGTTCAGCCAGATGAAGGGTCTACTGAACTGAAGCAAGCTGGTGATGTCGTGGAGGAGGACTTCTTCCAGGCCAGCAGAAAACAAGCTGAGGCACGTGTTGAGAGATCTGTTATCCGAGTGCAGGCAATGTTTCGGTCAAAGCGTGCCCAGGAGGCGTATAGAAGAATGAAGTTGGCTTATAATAGTGCAACGGTAATGAAGCTTCTTTTGAATGTTGTCTGTTCTTTTGTTCTTTCTTCGATCCTCAGTTTTTACACTGTTGCTTTTCTTCGAATGAAATCTCTGCAGTTGGAGTACGAAGAGCTTCAAGATCCAAATGGGATGACAGATGACTAAGCAATGAACATCCCTTTCCCTGGTCGTTGGTTGGAAACAGACAGTACAACCTTACGAGTTACAACTAAGTTCACTACAGGTACGCAATCGTTGCCAGTGATTATTTAGGTCGAGGCAGTAACCACGTGTACATCATGTAAATACATAGTTGAGGAAGCAATCCTCACCACTGATGTAACCCCTGTGGCATATTTTATGGAAATGAAAAGGTTCTTGGTTTTTCACTTCCTCTGCAAGCAATTAAGGTCATATTGTGAACTCCTGAATGAGGAAAATGTCAGCGTGATAATAAGCACTTGCGCTTTAGCTTGTACGAGTTTCTGTTTATGTGGATTTTGGGTTTCATGAGTAATCAATATGTGTGTAGACAATTGTTAATCAATTTTTAGAAGGATCATTTCAGTTTTAGAATGGTAGAAACTCTGTTCTTTTGGTGGTATTTGTATTTTGTACTTACTTTTATATGAAAAGAAAAAGCATGTATGTGAATTTGGTGGAATTACATTACGCTCAAATCCACCAAATATTGTTCAAGAGCTACCTTGATCCAAACAGGAAATTAGCGAATACTGCTAAATTAAAAATGAACATATTCAATAATGCTACCACGGATCAGAAGAACTGTTGGGCCTTTGGACCAAAAATCACCAGTAAATCTTGCAAACATTTGCAGATGGTGACTTAACTATGGTTAATTTTTAGGTTATTACATCACCTTAAAGTTGGTCGAAAAATGGTAATCATTTGCAGTGAGGCAACTGCTGTAGATTAGAAGGTTATTTGCCCCCCGTAAAAATCACCTTACTATACATGTGTAATAACTAAGAATTCATTTCTAATATATATATTTCCTTTAGAAACGAAAGGAAAAACAGGTTCATTCCTGGTATAATTTAGGATTTTCCCCATCCCCTTTTAGTTTTTACATTAACACGTACAATGTACTTACTCCGGTCCTTATTACAAAGGATTTTAATTTGTACTAAATTTTTATTATGTTGCTCTAATTAAAAATAAAATATTAAAAATATATTTTCACATTTAGTGTGTTCTTCCGATTATTTTAAAATAATTTTAAGATTTTATTTTTAATTTTAAGAACATATTATAAATAAAACTCAGAGCATCCGCAATGATTTATACCATTAGAAATATAGTACAATCACTGCAATTACACTTTATTCTACTTTTTTTTTTTTCATGAGGATGAACTTCTGAGAGGACAAGAAACAATCAGATTCCATGTATGATAGAACTCTCTAAAAAAAGAAAAAAACAGTTAAAATGCTACAAATTTTTCCTTTAATTAAGGTATTTAATTTCATAAAAATGAAAAGAAAAAAAAAGAGTAGAGCAAACACTTGAAGGTTGATGAATTAATTTTAGCCAACATATGAACAGTTAGAAGGAAAAAGAGAGCCCATTAAGAACAACTCTAAAATGGGCCCAAACCCAAAAAAGCCCAATGTTGAGATACCAGAATTACACCCTAACTAGGGTTTTCCAGGTACATAATAATAATAAAACCAAACGCTTCCCACTTCCTCCATTTTCTTCACCCTCTCTGCAAAACCTCTGCTCGCCGGCGCACCAAATCCACCGATTCCGGTGAGCTTATCTTCTCGTTTTCGTCTAAGTTTCCTTAATCTTAACTTCTAAGGTTGTTAAATACGAATTTACTGGCTTTTATCTGCTCGAGTCTCTGATCTTTTTTTCTTTTTTTTTTTCTTGTGTCTTTTGTTCTGTTTCTAATTGAAGAAGAAATGGCCAAGTCGAAGAATCACACCGCTCACAACCAGTCCTACAAGGCTCACAAGAACGGGATCAAGAAGCCCAGAAAGCACCGTCACACCTCAACCAAAGGGGTTAGTTTTGTTTCATTGATTTTCCATGTTTTCAATTATTTTTTTTTGGGGATTTTTTTCGGTTCGTGGTATTTATTGTTTGTTGTTTTGTCTGGTTTAGATGGATCCCAAGTTCTTGAGGAACCAGAGGTACGCTAGGAAGCACAACAAGAAGGGTGATGAAGCTGCTTCTGGGGAAGAGTAAAATTCCAAGGGGTTGAAGAATGGAGGGTTTCGCATTTATTATAAAGTTTTTTGACTTTGCTTTTTTTAAAAAAAGCTGAATTAGTGTAAAATGACATATTTTAATCCGAAGTTTAGTATGGAACAGTGTTTCAAGTTATGATATTCTGTATGTGAGATTTCTTTTACTTCTTCCTATGGTTATGATGGTTCCTTGCTCTCCTTCTAAGTTTTTGATTGTTTTCATTGGTATTTATATGTTTTGGTGCTAAGTTTCCCACTTAACTTATGAGATGAAGTGGAATTGGTCGGCTGTATCTTTTTGTTTACTGACGATTTGGAGATTGTAGGGAATGCAACTGTGTTTATTAAATGAATTTGATTTTGACTTTGCTGATGTGTTGAAGTTGTGGGTAGGCTTTCTGATTTTGTAATTTGCAGAAGATATGCTTCTGTTTAGTTAATCCTTGTTTTGGGCATTGCGAGAATTGTAAGTTTGAGATATCTGTAAAGGTTAAGATGTTATTTGTTGCTTCAAAATTTTTATGTGTTAAGAAATTTGGTTGGGATAGGTGGAGAAAAGCCTTGAGAGGGGGTAGAGGTAACTTAATTTGATAGGGGTGGGCTGCAGGGAAAAATTTGAGCAAGTGTTCATTGAAAGTTTCCTTTCTCCTTCTCTTTCACCTTTGCCACCTTTGTCCTTCTGCTTTCTTCGTTATCTTCTTCTTTTATATGTAGTCAGATGGTTGTATTTGATCTCCCTATAGTCGATCGGGTTACATAGACAAAACTATTTCTCCAAGTGCTTGCTTGGGAAATCACAAGGATTAATGTGAGCATTTGGGCTGTTAGCTCTTAGCTAATGCTGGAAGTACCTTCTGGAAAAACCTGCAATCAGTTTAAGTGCCGAAAATGGTTGATTACCTCGAAACAGATATAACCCAGACACAAACTTGCGGTAAAGAGAAAGTAACCAACCTGATACTGCCTTTAGTTGAAGCTCAGACCTGTGTAGCTTTTTTTGATGGGGGGTTAGAAGCTTGATTACGTATTTGTAGATATGCGTGGTTTAGGCATCGAGAAGTTAATGAATGATGAAAGTAGTGGTTTGATATGATGCTTGACCTTGAGTGCTATTTCTGTCCACCCTTGATCTGCAGATTTTGGTTAGATTTGCTTGCTAGCATGTGAATATTGCAATATTTGACAATGATCACCTGCAGAAATGGGTACTGTGGCCTGACATTCCTTCCTGCCTGAAATTAGTTTGCACAGCCTATGAGTGTGTTTTCTGAACAGGAACAGTCTGAATCTAGATTTCATCTAGAACATATATAATCTAGCATGAGGATGGTTTTTGTATATCGATTTCACTTGTTTGCGGATTGTTTTGTATATTTGCAACTAAGAATCGCCACCTTGTATGTTTCAAGATCTTGATATCATTTTCCCTTGTAAGCCTGGTTAGCCCATCTCACCGGACTTTGGCATAGCAGTTTCACAATTGATCCCATCTTTTTGAAAGCCTTCAGCATAATTTTAAGGTCATTACTATGATTTATAGGCAAACTGTTCAACTACATGTAATTACTTGTTTAGGGGGAATTACACTTATTTGTTTTTAAATTACATGTAATTACTGTAAGTTTCATGTAGTCATACTTTTTGGCTTTCCTTGGTAAAGTTTATATGTTTCAGTAATGGATATTGGATATGTAGTTCGATGATCATCTCCAAACGAGCTCAATAGATTCTAAATCTTCAATCCATCCATCTATAACACTATGAACACTATGAATGTACTATACAATCTTTGAGTACAAAGAGATAACCTAATTTTGTGGTACCTATAATCGTTTAACACTAAAGAAACAACAAACAGAGATGAAAATATAAGCAAAATCTCCCCCAAGAAATTGCGCCGAAGGAACAATATGAAAGGAGTTGCCATAATAAGAAAAAGATAACTTTGGCTACGCCATTCTTTGCAAAATTCGAATGAATTTTTGGAAGTTGAAGATCCAAGTTTTCTTTTGACATCCTGCTCCTAATGAAGCTCAAATCTTTCCTCAAATCCTAAAAAACATACTGTGTTGATTTTCGCCTTTTCCGTTTTCGACAAATGATCTAACGATAATAAATCTAAATACTTGTACTCCTTCGTCTTAAAATGAAGTTCACACTACAATTTGTAAATTTTATTTATTTATTTTTAATTATATTGTGGAAGCTGAAAAGCGAAGATTTCCCTAGCGTATAATTTATGAAGACCCTTTTTCGATGTAAAATTGTATTGGTTGTCATCCAATTTTTTTTTTCTTTTTTGGATACAGAGATTAATATCTATCATGGTGAACGTTTAGTATTTAAAATCAACATTGGTACGGAACAACAATAAAACAGATGTTTTGAAAAATTAATTCCTGTTTTCCAGAAAATCACATTATTATTTTTTATTTGTATTGTTTTTTTCTAATAAAATTTTCAAATTATAATTTAGACTATTTTTGTACAATAGAAGGGTAACAAAGCTATCAATTTTTTTAATTCAAAGGGTAAAAGTGACATTTAATCACTTCTCTTTTTTACCAAAAGGCCTGAGAAAAGAAAAACAAATTGCAGTTTTTGGGGTTTGGGGGAGAGATAGAGAGAGAAAAGAGAGCGCGCCAGCCAGCCAGCGTCGTCGTTTTAGTGAGAGAAGGAGTACACACAACACAACACAACAAACTGTATCCCCAGAAGATGGTATCATCACTGCCCCGTTTAGGGTTTTTGGAACTTCAATCAAGTTGATTCCTTTTGGAAATTCAGCAGGAACTCAGCTCATTTTAATCAGGGGGCGATATAATTGTTATTTTTTTTTTCTTGGCCGTCGGGATTGAATATTTATAGCTATTTTTAATCTTTTCTCGTTTCACAAAAACCCTAGTTTTTTTTGGCCGGTTCTTCTCCGTCAGTTTCTGTAATTTGGTCCTGTTCGCTGAATAGCCGCGAGTGTTCTCCATGGGCGCCCAGGAGAAATCACCCAGCTCTAATAATTCGATGCAGGTCAGTCGTTGTTCATCTATTGTTCTTTTTTTCCGCTTACAGAAATTTGCTAGCTCTGTAGTTTGCTTAGTTAGTTCGGTTGTTTTCTTAGTTTTTAAGCTCTTTGGGATAGTTAATTATGTGTACTGGTACTCAGTTTTAGCAGTTTAGAATAGTTCTGAACTACTGCTGCAGTCTTGTGATTGACCATGGTTCGCAAAACATGGTCTTTATTGTGGTGTTGATAGGAGGGATTGTTTGTTGGAGAGCATTGTGGAAATACTGCAATATTGGTGCATGGAGGCTGTTCTATCTGTATTCCTAAGTTTGGTCTGCGTTTTCAGTGTGAAGTTGATAAGGTCTAGAGGGTTCAAACGATAGAGATTGGTTCTTTTGTCAAGTTAGAGTTTTGCTTTTGCATAGTTTTGTTATTCGCTTATTGTTTGTTTGGGATAGTGATTTTTACCTCGTGTTAGTTTATTGGTATAGCATTATAGGTTTGTGGTTCTTGATAGAAGGGTAGAACAAGTTTTAATATTGGATTTGCAGACGTTTGTCTTTCAGGCATCATGAACAAACTGGATGCTGGATGCTGATATTGGAAGCTTATTTGTTACTCACTAATAATTTATAAATTGCACTTTTATAGTAAATTTCAGTGATGGTCACTGAAGTATTTATAAGATCTCTACAGAAAAATATTGAACCATGTAAACTGGATGTTAGGTTAGAAATTTGTTCATTTATTTTTGTTTTCTTTTTGGTTTTGATCCTCGTTGATTTAAGGCGTGCACCTTTTATGTCTTTCCATTTTGGCTTTTTTGGGGGCTTTGGTGTCGTATTTCTGTTACTTTTTATCCTTTCTGCATACTACAGTGTATAAATGTGGAAATTCTTGTGCCGGTGGGATTTGACATTAAAAAAATTGCATTGGAGGACTTTCAGTTCTTCCTTGTATTCCCTTTGTGGTTACATACTGAGCCTTATCTTTCAATGACTTTTTTTCCAGCGTGTGAAAGTTTACCGGCTGAGTGATGATGGGAAATGGGATGACCAAGGGACTGGGCATGTCAGTGTTGATTACTTAGAGGTCTGATTGGTTTCTTTGGTTGCTCTTCGACTTTGCATCAATATTCTTCTTTGACTATCATGAGCTAACTCTTTAAGTTGTGACACAGAGAACAGAAGAGCTGGGTCTATTTGTCATTGATGAGGAAGACAATGAAACATTACTTTTGCATCGGATAAGCTCAGACGACATCTATCGCAAACAAGATGGTATGTTATCTATTGGAATGACCATTTTTTGGTTTGTGTAGTGAATTTTATTGTTTATATCATGGGGTTTGATTTGTGTTTTTGATTAGATACAATAATTTCTTGGAGGGATCCTGAGTATGCGACAGAATTGGCCCTTAGTTTTCAAGAGACCTGCGGTTGCAATTACATATGGCAAGTTTTTGGATTTATCTTTGTTGCCCATTAGTTACTTTGTCAATTTTCCCTTGTCTGTTTTTTATGTTCTTGTTTATGTGAAACTTGCAAAATGTTTTCTTCTCCTGATCTATTCTTTCTTCTGCTCCAGGGACAGCATTTGTAATGTGCAAAGAAATCTTCACTTCAATACTTTGAGCAGTAAGTGTAGGCATCTTCTTGTTGTATTTTGCCCCTAGTTGCTGCTTTTTCTTTTTACCTTTTTTTTGTCCGCTTGATCACTTTGAGTATTTGGAACTTATCATTGTGCCTTTATGTACTCTATTTGTTTCTGAATGTGTTTCTTTAGGAATAAAAAAGTTGCAATTTTTCAGAAGACAATTAATGTGGGAGACCTCTTTAAACTATTAGCTGTGTGGCCCTTGCAATCCCTTTTCCTAACCTTCGTCAGTTTTATCTTTGCAAGTACTTCTTGCTGCCTAAAAAATGAAGACAGTGTTTTCTGAATGTGTTTCCTTTGTTTTAGTGATGTTGTGATTCGGAGGATATGTGATGGACTTGGAGTTTGTGGTGTGGTGGAGAGGGAATCTTGTTCCATTTTTGTTTTCCTATTAGAAGTTTACAGAATCATTTTGGAACAAAATCCTGCGTTCATGGGATATTATTAGTAGACATTTCCTTGTTCTTTCTATTTTTGTCTTGGGGGTTCCTTTCTTGTACAATGTGTTGAAATTCTGAAATTTTGCTTTTCAAAGTGTATTGAATTTTTCATCTCTCTTATTGTTTGTGAAAATTTCAGGTGACACTTACCATAATGTTAATAGTGAACTGAGGGAGTTGCCTCCAGTTGAGCTGTCTACATTGCCTTTGATACTTAAGGTTTGTTTTCATAATTATTTAAAAATATTTATGTTCTTTCCCTTTGGTAGAGTTGTGCTTTTGCTGATTTCGTATTTCATGTTAAGATTCTTAGTAGTTTTCTTACTTGTTGCAGATTGTAGTTGAGAGTGGCATTTCTGATCAGTTGCGGGTGACGGATCTCATACTACATGATGTAAGCTTATCTGATTTTTCTCTTTTTTTTGAGTGCAAAGTGATTCTCCCTTGAGTAATAAGTATGACGTGCAAATGTATCCTTTTATGTTCTTAAATTTCTTCCGTTTTCTTTCTATCTATTTGTTTGAAGGGAAATAAGTATTCAGGTAATGATAGTACTAGGGACATATAAGGAGTTCTCCTCTTTGATAAATTGGAACTTCCTGCTTGGCAAACTTTGATCTTTCTGATGTATGATCTTGGATTCTTATTTATTGTAGTTATTGCTGATCAGTAATACTTTCTCTATTGTAAATTGGATTCTGGAATTAGGTGAATCAGAGGCAATAGGCAATAGGCAATAGGCAATAGGCAATAGGCAATAGGCAATAGGCAATAGGATCTGATTTACTTATTTTTTAAAATTGTGAAAATGATACGGTCTCTTGGCATATCATAAGATGGTTCTCTCCTATAAACTGCTTGAATGACTGACTACAAATATAGTATGACATCTAAGGACCTTCAGATACTTATTAGTTAATGTTATCCTTTTTTCTTTTATATTCTTGGGGGATTATTAAGTTCTTGCAAATGTCACATTGGTTAGCCTTTATGCTCACCAGTTTTATTGAAGATGTCTATGCTTCTTGTATGACCTCCAAGAATCATCCAGCTTCATTTTTCTTATTCATGTTGTAAAAGGCTGCTTTTCAGAAAGGATAGAGTTCTCCATACCTAGAAAGTTCATAAATGGCTTTTGTGGAAGCTCAAATTGCAATGTACATGTATAATTTGCTCAGTTAAGGTGTTTCATATCTCCAGTCTGCCTTAAATCTGCAATTTTTCTTTCATTAATGCCTTGTATGTTAAGCTTTTGGGTCAAGTTAGAGTCTTAAGTTTCTTTGTTGCTGTTGGAAATTATGGCGTCAACTTATTGGTTTGTTGTCTAGTTTCTTTGTTGAAATTTTTGAATCAGAAAATCAGTTTTAGTTTTTTAAAAATAGAGAATGTGGCTTTTTGCTTGGCATTAATTCATTCCTTTTGTCCCTATGTGCTGCTACTGTGTAAAACCGGTCCTCTTGGCTCTTTAGTTTTTCTGCTATTGAAAGATGAGCACTTCCTGTATTGTTTATCCCTGTCCTTGATAGCATCAAATTTAAGAGCGATTTTTTGGTTCATGCAGCCGGATTTTATCAGGAAGCTACTTGATCTGTTTAGAATTTGTGAAGATCTGGAGAACATCGATGGTCTTCACATGATTTACAAAATTGTCAGAGGAATCAGTCAGTAACTTACTGGTCTTTTTCAGTCATGTATATCATCTCTATTTATCTCTGTGTCTGATTTTTGTGGTTTCCTAATGCAGTTTTGCTGAACAGTACACCGATCTTTGAGAAATTATTTGGGGATGATCATATAATGGACATAATTGGATCCCTTGAATGTAAGTTTCCTTGACTGAGTAGGCTTTAATAATTTGCATGAAAGCGTCTGCACACATACGTTCATAAACACACACAATATTATCAGTATTACTGTCGCTCCTTTTGTTGACCCAAGAGGGAGGGGTTAACTTGCATCTTGTCCATTTTGTCTCCTGGCACATGTCATTTCCAACTCATTTTGTATAGCCGACTATTTTCCTAGTACTATTAGTTATTATATCTATCATTGGATTGTTCTTTTGAATAAGTTACTATAATCGTCTCTGCTCTTTTGGCCTGTAAAATTTATCATGCACCGTGCTTTTAATGTTACATTATTATTTTAAATCATGTGGTTGATGTTCTATGATTATGTATTTTGGCACTCTGTGGTGGAGGATTAAAAGTATGACTCTTGCTTTCTGATTGGCTATTTTTGCATTAATTGCTACTTCGTCAATCTTTTTGGTTGGTGTGCCCATTATATTTTCTTCTTCTGATGGTTCGGTCAAGTGACAAAAATGTTATATTTCCCGGCTCGTTATCATGGATTGGATTAGTTGTTCTGGTTGGTATCTTTAGTTCTCTCATCTCTTGAACCTATCCAATTCAGAGCCGAGACCCAAATGAAACCCCCACAAATTTTTTTCCGTTTGGGATACGTGGTAAACTTGAAACTAAATAGAAGTCTCCAAAAGAAAGTACCAATAAAATCAAGGAAAACACGGAGGGGGTAAACTTTATTGAATAATTCTGGAATGATATAAAAGAATAAATTAATACAATTATAATAATTGTATCTATGTCTTCGTACTGCTTGTTCAACTAGTAGGTTAATTTGGGACTTACATAAGAGTGCTTGGTTTTGTCCTCTGGAAACAGTATTGTAATTCTGACCCAAAAGTTTCCAAGCCTTGACCTATGAATGTAAAACACAACCCCATAGCCACCCCTTGTGAGGGGTGTGGCTCTTTTAGGTTCTCTTACCTGTTGATTTGGGTTTACACATGCATAGCTTATTATCTGTTAAAGCAATGACTGCTTCACCAGTGCGTTGTAATGTTTTGGTTATTATGTTTGTGCAGATGATCCCGATGGACCTCACATCAATCACCGGAAATTCCTAAAGGAGCATGTGGTCTTCAAGGAGGTATGTGGTTCTCACTTGTCACATCCCTTAGTCTTTCATTTTTCTTTCGCTTTGTTTGGTTCTTTTTGGAACAACAAATGGACAATAAATATGAAATGAGAAATAGGTCATTCTTGGAGATGTTTTACTTATTAAGTGTACATGTTTCAACCTATATTACAGGCCATGACTATTAAAGATCCCCTGGTTCTATCCAAGATTCATCAAACTTACAGAGTTGGTTATCTCAAGGTAAAATGTGTAATTTTTGCTTCAGGTTGCCATATATTCTTCTTTGTGTTGGTTTTGATAATTATTATCTTCTCTTGTCGCAGGATGTTGTTCTACCCAGAGTAGTAGATGACGCCACAGCTGCTAGCCTTACTGCCATAATTCATTCAAACAATGCAATTGTATGGATTCTTTAGTTGATCCAGCAGTCTGGTTCTATCTTTGTCTATGCTTCTGATTAAAACTTTGGTTCTTTTAGGTTGTGTCATTGTTAAAGGATGACAGCACCTTTATTCAAGAATTGTTTGCAAGGCTCAGGTCCACAACTTCTGCAGAATCAAAGAAAGATTTGGTGAGTAAAGACCCGTGTTCTATGTCATTTCTCCTCGCTATGTGCTGCGTATTTGTTGCACGCGTATCTCAACCATTATGTTGAAAGCTGTTGTATAATTGGAAGTGAAGACCATGTTCAAATAGCTGGATTTTGATCATCTCCTATTTACTAAATTTCCATTTTGGGAGACGTTTATGACTAGTAAACCCCTTATTTTGGATATTGGTTTCTATCATACAGTTTAGATAATTACTATTCTCTGGGATGTAAAAAAGAGTTAATAATGTGTCAATTCTCATTTTGATGCTGTGTAGTTAGGCACTATTACTTTCATTAACTTGAAGTCTTCCATTTCTCATCTCTCAGATAACATTACTAGCTTTATCTGGAACTTTTTGCCTTCTGTTGTGCTGTTCTCATCTTTTTTGCTGTACTGTTCTCTGGAACCTTTGGCTTCTGTTGCGTCTTTTATCTGGAACTTTTTGTCTTCTGTTGCTGTGCCCTCAGAGATATTTCCTTGCCCAGTATGTGTGTATAATTTTCTTTCTTCATTTTTTCATGTTTTCCTTTTTCCCTTCATGTTTCAAGATGATTTTCCGTTGATTTTGCTGTTATATGTGAGAACTAGCATAACAGCTTTTTCTGTAATTCGAAATGCCTCTGAATGGACTCTGATGTAGTATATTTTTGTCCAAGTAGGTGCTCTTTTTGCATGAGTTTTGCACGTTAAGCAAGAGCTTACAGATGGTGCAGCAACTTCGGCTGTATAGGTAAGAAGCTGAAGATTTGGATATCATTTAAGGTAGATTGGAGGCGAACAAGTTTTGATGGCTATTAGTAAATGCTTTCAGGGATCTGGTTAATGAAGGCATACTTGATATTATCGCTGATATTCTTCAGAGTGAAGATAAAAAGCTTGTATTGACTGGGTAATTGAAACTGCTCTTGCTTTTGAATCTTGACATACCTTCTTTATCTTGATTATTTACTTCATACAATCTGACTTTTCATGTGTTGGGTCCCTGTAATGGGTGCAGGACAGACATCCTCATTTTACTGTTGAATCAAGATCCCAACCTTTTGCGTTCTTATGTAACTCGTCAGGAAGGGATACCTCTATTTGGGCTTTTGGTGAGTAACTACATATTTCAATATTTTTTGAGCGGGGTTGAACGCAGTAGTCTAGTTTGTGACCGCATAGTAAATGAGTGTGCTTCTTTAGCTTGATATTCCTTACATGTAAGTCTCATAGTTCACTGGTCAATTAAAGCCCTAAAGTATTCACCTTTCCGCTATAATGTTTCGCCTGCCTTGCCAAAGGACTTTTTTCTGGATGAAAATTCTAAAATGAAGCATTCCTGCCTGCTAAAACCGATGATTTTATTGTTTGCAGGTGAAGGGCATGCTAACTGATTTTGGAGACGATATGCATTGTCAGTTTCTTGAAATTCTTCGTAACCTTTTAGATTCATATGCGTCAGGATCCCAGGTGTGTTCGGAAAACCTCTTTGTTCTTTTGGGTTAGTTGGTTCTATTTCTGTTTTCCTTCTGCAATTTGAATTTAACTGTTTTATGTGGGCATGAGTAATTATCATCATTGTTGGTTGACTTGACTGCTGTGCTCGCAATTTTATATTGATGGATATTATCTATCAGTCTAGATTGTAGTTTAACATTATGAAAACATTATTATAATCAATCCTAGGTGCCGTAAAAGGCTCATCTTTTGCTTGCTCTTAAATAAACCACGGGTTTTGGGTTTCCATAATAATGATAATGAGATAGATTACTTAATCTATTGCGTGAAATTGATTGAGTCTGATAGTTCCATATGATCCACATATCCAGTGTTTGTATGCAGTTTCTGTTTTGGTAGTTTTTGCTGTATGGTATTGCCATTCATTTTCTGGATCAACTTTGATATATATTCGCCAGGCCACCTTGTACTGTTTTGATTACTGTCTTGAAGTTTGTTTTCTACCATTGTCTTTTGTTGAAGAGGTTGTGGTTGGGTGGAGATCTGTTGACTTTTGCCTTCCCAATAAATTTATCCTGTTTTTCTTATTGTTTCAGAGAGAGTCAATTGTAGATATCTTCTATGAAAGGCACTTGGGTCAGTTGGTGGATGCCATAACTTCCTCATGCCCAGGGCATAGCACTTCTCCAACTGTCAGTAAGTTTGGGAAATCTGATGGGGAGTCTGGAAATCAAAGTAGCGTCAGGCCGGAAATACTATTAAACATTTGCGATCTGCTTTGCTTTTGCGTTTTGCACCATCCATATAGAATAAAGTAATTTCTTCTCACCTTGGCTATATTTATTATGTTATTTGTTTAAATTCACATATCTGATATGATTAGTTTTGTTTTGTTTTGTTTTGTTCGGTTTTGCAGATGCAACTTTCTTCTCAATAATGTGATTGATAAAGTTTTGCTTCTTACCCGACGGAGAGAAAAGTATCTTGTCGTAGCGGCTGTTAGGTTTATTAGAACTCTTATTTCACGCAATGTAAGTTGTAAATCTTACCAGATCAAGAGATTCACTACTAATAGTCTGGATGCTTCTTTTTTTCAGAATTTTTTTCTTTATGTAGCAAGAAGATTGATTTTTAAGAGGGTTACTATTCTTGAACTTTTTTATGGTGGTGATATATACGGGTCTTTTCTTCTTTTGTTTTTCTTTTTAGCATCTGTTCCTTGCAATGTTACAAAGGGTAATGTGGTTTCTGGAAGAAATCTTTTGAGAATACTTGAAAGATTTTTGGACAATGTTCTTTAATGATCTTTGCTTGTTAATGGTATCAGAATTCTTGATTTCCATTTTATTCTCTTTATGATCTTTTTCAGCCTGATAACTATGTTTACTTTTTGTCTGAGTTTGTATGTACCTTGTTTGGCTCAGCATAATTAAGCAATTGGGTTTCTCATGGGAAAACAGGAATTCTTATTTGGAAGGGGTTTCGTGTAGTAAGCTCCTTGGATTGACATTTGTTTGGTGGCAGATATTTGAGTTCTTTTCTTGATGCACATAATATTACTTTTCCATTATTGCCCATTCTGGCCTCATTGTGGACTCATTGTGGAATGAACCCTTTGTGTGTTTCAGGATGAGCATCTGGTGAATCATATTGTGAAGAATGACCTTTTGAGGCCGGTTGTCCTTGCTTTTGTGGATAATGGAAGTAGATATAATCTTTTGAACTCTGCTGTTCTTGAACTTTTTGAGTATATTCGGAAGGTGGTTTTCTTCTCTTGTGTTTTTCTTTTTCTTTTTCTTTTGTGTGCTTTTCTTTTATTGGGCGAGGAAAGAATTATGAGTGGGTAACTCCGTCTGATAAAAGCTGAAATCTTTTCAGCGTCTCTGTATCCAAAGTGGATGAGATTGAATTGGGTTTATTTTTGCTGGAAAGATTAAGCACTGTAACCTTGAGTCATTTCTTTACTACTTCTATGTGCTGTGTGCAGGAAAATCTGAAGATTCTATTGAAGTATTTGATTGAATCTTACTGGGAACAACTGGTCAAATTTGACTTTTTGCCTTCAATTTGTTCGCTAAAGGTGAAATATGAACAGGTACACTTCTCTCTGCCCTTAAATTCTGCACTTGGGGAATTCTGTCTTAGCTCATCGTGTATCCTTTTCTTTTTCTTGTTTTTTCTTGAAGTCCCTTGAGAGTGGTGGGTTAAGAAGCAGTGTTAATGTGTCCGACCCAAGAAAACGGATAGATGAACGTGCCCTTGAAAAAGAAGAGGAAGATTATTTCAACGAGGACAGGTCTGCAAGTTTGTTTGGAATGTTGAATTGACAAAATGTTGCTGAACTTCTCTTAGTAAATAAAGTTCTGAGGTTTTTGAATTTGGAACAGTGATGAAGAAGATTCTGCATCAGCATCCGTGCCAAGGACAAATAAAGGACACTCCCGGAGTACGCTGCCTAATGGTTCTGCTTCTGCTTCTGCTTCTGCTTCAGCTTCAGACTACCCGTCTATTAGGTACAGTTACTTAAATACTTATGGTTACTTTTTACAGTTTCTGGGATGTGTTTTTAACTTGTTATGTATTGTTAAGGTCTGGTGGACTCGTTGACTATGATGATGATGACGACGATGATGAGTTCAATCCACCTCCAAGAGAACACTTAGACAAATCTGCTGAAGATGATGAGGAAATTGCTGAATCATTCCGGTTGAAACGGAAGTTGGCCTCTAAAGAAGAGCCTGAACCTAAAAAATTGCGCCGACTGCCCAAACCATCAAAGCCGAATGAAGGTGTATTTGCTGCCTTGTGTTCCACCCTAAGTCAGGCCATCTTACCAGGCAAGAAAACCAGCAGCATTACTGCTGATGTTCCCCGGAAGAATTCAAACACAGTTAATCAGACTGAAGCTAATCAAAAGGAAGTGGGTCCTGTCAGCTCATCAAACCGGGAGGGTAGTAGTAGCAGCATAGATGTAGAGGGCAATAATGCCAGGAAAGAAGTTTCTCCTGGACAAAAAATCAAGGACAAGGAAAGCAACTTGCATGATCTGCCAGAAAACATTCAGGAGCACGAATCAGATGAGAATCCATTGATACATAAAGCATCACCAGAAATGGCTGTGAACGGATCTTGATAACAGATACAAACACAAAGAAAACTTGTGAGTAAAATTATGCCTTGTTGTCCCTTTTGTGTGGTTTGCTTTGCTAAGAACTCATTCACTGCCTCTGAATGATCGATCGGGGTAGAATTGATGCTCGATGGATTGAAATCGCCAGAGCTGTCTAGCCTAGGAAATTTCCATAAAAGAGGAACTAGGAAGAGGTGGATATTGTACAGTGAGTAAGAAGGGACCACAGCTTCATCTTTCGTCCAGTGAGCGGCCTTTGATTAGCTATGTTAATCTTAAGTGGTAAATTATATATCTCCCCTTGGATTTTGCTGATAAATTGTAGTTGAGCAAATGTTATAGTGGATTTGGGATGCAAATTATGCCCAAGCTTAGTGTTTCCCTCTTTTAGCAAGCAAAGTTATGGTGGTTGTAGTAGTAGGCTGTGAAATGAAGAGATGAGAGGAATGAGGAGATGAAAATCCAATTTTTTTGCCCCTATTTTTGTATTTTTCTAATTTCTGTTTACTATGATTGGGGAAATTGTACATTATAATTATAAAAACAATTAATCAAAGAAATATTTGCTCCAGCGCCAATTTATCCCCTCTCATTTTGTTGTAGGAATATTTAACTTTTTACCATTTGTTGGTACTTTGTAAGTATGGATTCTCGAACGTTTGAGAGGGACATGGAGGGAATATTAGTGTATGGATTCTCGAACGTTTGAGAGGGATATGGAGGGAATATTAGTGTATACATTTCAACGTTTATACCATGTTAGCAAATTTATCTCAACGTTTTAGAATTGATTAATTACGTTCTAATGTTATCAAAATTGAGCAGATCCATCCATGACTTACAACCCAACAAAAGTGACCTGATATAACAGGTAAAATCATTTGGATCCTATACTTATCATTTTTACTTGTTTTTTTTGAAGTTTTTTTAAAATTTTTTTAGTTTCTTGAAACAAAAACAACATTTATAAATGGAAAAACTAAAAATTTAATTTATTTGTAATGAATCTCATTTATTTTATAATCAGATTCATCTTAATTTTTTTTTGATAAAACTTAAAGAAATTTTCCAAAAAAATTTCTTTATTTTGAGTGAAAAAAATTTCCAAAAAAATTAATTAATTTTGAGTTTATCTAAAATGATAAATTATTTCATTTGTGATGCTTAAATTATTTTGATTAATTCAGTAAGTTTTTTCAATTTTTTTAATATAGAAATTTTGTTTGTTTTTTAATGAACTAAAAAAATGATAAATAAATAAAAAAAAATGAGAAAAAAAAGAATAAATATGAGACCCAATAGATTTTTACTTGTTATATCAAGTCATTTTTGTTGTTTTGCAGGTTATGGGATAGATCTGCTCAATTTTGATAACCTTGGGATGTAATTGACCAATTTTAAAATATTGGAATGAATTAACACACTGGTGTAAACGTTGCGATGTAGCCGGTGCTTCTATTAGAAAAAAACATTGGCTCATGTTTTAGTAGCATATTGTAGAGAAAAAAAAAATCTAGATTCAAAAAGCAAATATACTCTCTCACTATACAAAAAAAATATTTTACATTATAAATTGTGTAAATTGTTTTTATGAGACGAAAATTTGATTAAAATAATCTTTTTTAAAATTTGGTACTTCCCATCACAAAATTATTGTCGAGTTTGAACACTTTTAATTTAATTTATGAAATTTCAAACTAGATAATAATAATTTCGGCCAAGAAGGCCGAAGAAGTACAAAATAAAAATTTTGGCGTTGTCAAAACTTTGGAGAAAGGGGGAAAAAAAAAGATTAACTCATCGAAATTAGAATGTCACCTTGAAATTAGTAATTAAAATTGTATCGTGTGAGTGTTGTTTTGCATAATTTCATTGTTTTTGGCATAATTGCAATTAATTTTTTTTTTTTGTTTTTTTGAAAGAATTTGCAATTAAATTAGTTCAAGTGTTACTGGGAATGTAATACGTAAAATACCGTACTCACGATTAATATAATCTTTGTGTTTTTACAATTGTGTCAAAAGGAAAAATTAGTGCCGAATAAAGAAAGAGAAGAATGGGGAAAAAAAACAAGAATGGATTTGGCCAACTTATTAACAGAAAATGGCGCCACGAAGCCCGGGAACTCGATACCAGAAGCAGCCACGTGTGCACCAGAATTCTCACACGTGTCCTCCCTTCCCTCTCCTTTTCCTCTTCTACATTTCTCCACTAGCAAGTACTGCATTTTCATTATCACACTCAGAAAAAAATTCATCCATTTCGGTTTCAATACAACAGAAAAACAAGAAAGCAAGAAGAAAATATGAGTGGGAGCAGTAATTTGGAAACAAGATCAATCATTGATGAGCTTAGGAACTTTGACAAAAATGGGCTCTTTGATTTAGGCCACCCTCTTCTCAATCGCATTGCTGAAAGCTTTGTTAAAGCTGCTGGGGTACTCTTTACTCTGTCTTCTCTCTTAATTTTTTGGTTTTTTTTTTTTTTTTTTTAATAATGCATGGGGTTTACATTTGATCTGATTGAGAAAGAATGGATAAAAAGGCTTTCTTTTCTTTTTTTTATTCATGGTTGTTATGGCAGATTGGTGCTACTCAAGCTGTGGCTCGGGAGGCGTATTTTACCGCTGTTGAAGGTGAGATAATTTGCCTCTTTTAAGCCTTTTTCTTGTGATTCTAATGAATTCACAATGAAGACGAGGTGGGTTTGATTTTGTTGGTTTTTTTTTTTTTTGTTTTTTGGGAATTGGTGGTGATAGGTGCAGGGGTGGACACTTCTAGTGGTATTCCACCGGAAATTTCTGCTGGTAAAAAGCACCATTTTCCTAACCTCAGAGGTATTTTTACGTAATCTTCTTGTTGAAGTTCTATTCATTCCTTTTGATGTTGTGATAGCGACAAGAGGGTGAAAAATTATCCCTTTTTAGTTTGTGGTTTGGTCATTTGGTGACGACTCAATTGGTACAAATTCACCTTCTTTTCATACGCCGAAAAGATGTTTCTCGAGTCAATGTGGGAAATTTTTCGCTCTTGAAATGGCAAGGCTCTGAGTGCTTTTCGTGTACAATCGGTCATAGTGTGAGACGCCTCTGATTTGGCTGTTAATAGAATCTGGCTGAACTTGTTTTGTCTTTTATGCTCTTTCCTGCTGTGATTGTTTGGAAGCTATTGCAATTGTCAGCAATCAGTGAATCCAGTGTGGGGAGATCTGATGCCTGTTTTCTTATTCATATAATGCAGGGGAAACCAATGCCAAGACCGTGGAGGCCTTGGTATGTGCCAATCTTGGAGTTTATTAGTATATACATCTGTCTTGTGTCAGTTGATTACTCTTTACGACAGTGTATCAAATTTGTTCTGGTGGCATATAAAATGCAAGTTTTTGATGTGTTCTTGCTCTCTTCAGGTGAAGAATACAGGGAAAGAATCTCTTCAATGGGGTAAGACCGACCGTAAATTGGATTGAACTTTCATCATGTGTTAAAATGCTTGCATCTTGTTATTATCTTAATGGGTGTTGGCAACCTTGGAATAGCCAAAAACTAGAAGGGAAAACTTGATATACCGATAATGTGGTGCTGTTATTGTAGGATTGGCTGCTGGGATGTACTCAGGTCTAACCTATGGGCTAAAGGAAGCTCGTGGAGTTCATGATTGGGTAAGTTGTCTGAGTTTAATCCAGTTGACTCATATATCTGCTAGATGATTGAGCCGTCGTCGTGTTTTGCACGTATTTGTAATCTGCCTGGTTGCATATCAGATTGCTGCTTTTCATTAACTTATTAGGAAGGATGGTGGAAACATCAATGTAGCTAGCTCTGGTGCAAAATTTGTGTTTTACAATGATTCATTTGTCCAAGTATTGGTTTTTTATGTGTATCCTTGGTGCGAGTCTGTGAAGACGCTGATGATAGAATACATTGGCCTTACTGTTTTCTGTGCTGCATCTCCTGGCAGAAAAATAGTGCCTTGGCTGGAGCAGTCACTGGGGCAGCATTGGCATTAACTTCGGATGATCATTCGCACGAACAGATAGTTCAGTGCGCCATAACCGGTGCAGCCATATCAACTGCCGCGAATCTCCTGACTGGAATTTTCTAAATAATTTGAACATATGCTGTTCTACCCAGTAGTGATGTTTGGAGTTTAGTTTTTGGAGTTCAGGTTTTGCTAATATTATTGTCTTTTAGATAAAGGTGACCTGGTTTTTGGTTATGAACTCCAGTTTCCCGGACAAATCAGGGATATGATTTGGCTTATGTTTTATGGATTTTCTTTTTTTTTTTCTCGTTTGTTTGGTGTCATCAAGGCATTACTTCCAAGTATCCTGGTTCAACATTTGCATTCAAATTAAGGTACAACTGTAGTGAAATGCGGATGGCAAGGCTTCAATTTCAGACGTTGCTGGTTCTGTTGCAGCTAAACCTGCAGATTAACGAGAAATACGCGATATGATGCTTTCTTTGCAAAATTTAACCATCTTGTTCCTCTTTAAGGAATTTTTTTGTTATTGATGATTTGCTGGCTGCAACATCAATCAGACCATTCATTTTTTTGAACGAGTATATATGTGACTTCCATTATTAATTGGTACATCAGCAGCCAACAGGCCATGACAGTTAACTTGGGCTAGTAAAAAATTGGGATTGTGTTTGAGTTGTGGATGCATGTTAAATTACACTCACTCTTACTATGAAGCTACAATTAAGCAGGAAAAAGAAATAATGAAAACTGACATCGCGATGAGAATTTACTCTTACTGTGATCCGACATTGTCATTCCAACTTATACAATAAAAATTTAAGATTATATTTAAGATCGGCCGTTTTTCACTTTATAAGGATTTATATTTTTATATGGAGACAAATGGAGAGTTACTTATATGTGAGATTGTTATTGTGAATAGTGAAATTGATGATGATCATAATCAGAATGTGATCTTAGTTTGGAGGTGAGACTCTTAAATAGAGTATATTAGGCGTCCTGAATCATATCCAAATTTTCACTCAAGAATCTTTCTCTACTATTTCCCGTTATTAACATAACACATTTTGATTTGTCCTAGATTTAACTTAGTATATATTTTTATTCGACGAAAAAATTTAAAAAATATTTTATAACAATAAACAGAACATAACGAGTGTGAAAAATATATTTTTAAAATTTTTTTATCAATTAAAAATGTGTACAAGGTGAAACCTATTAACAAAAGTCAAAATACTTTATAATAAGGACTGGAAGAGTATTTACTAAATTCTGAATAAACTATATTAAATTTTGAATCAACTATACATATGCTAATAAACTTTTTCCTTTTTTGAAATGTTGAATTACTTTGGTGATAAAATTTCATTATCTACGTACGTACCATGACTAACCTCAGCTGCTTCCCCCTCAAGCTAATGTTTATGTAAAGACAAGAAAACTTGATGCGTGTGGGTTTTTGATGGAATCAAATGATGTAGCATTGTAATAATCACGAGACTAGATTCAAATTTTCCCCGAAATCAATGCAAAATGATAAAACATAATGCACAATTTGAAGTTTCCTTTGCAAAATTTTAAAACATCTTTTTTCTTTTCCTTAAGAAATTTTAGTTTCAACATGATATGTGTAAACTCTTTTATAATTGTTTCATCTAGAAGAACTAATAATATTTCATTTCTAATGCTTTTTGAAAAATTTTAGGACCATATAGAGAAATAAAAAATTAAGAAGAAATAAAATTTTCTATATTTCGGTATTAATGGTCTTTATAATTGTTTGAATTTTTGACTATCAAGATGAGAGAGAATATAACTAATAAAATGATGGGACGATAACTAACGACTCTTCTTGTTAACTATTGTATACCTCAAATTTATCAAATATTAGTTGTATTCTTAAATAATCCTGACTTTTAAATTTCCACCAAACGAGCCAAGCCCTTCCCTAATCATTTGTGATTCTCCCTATAAATACTTATTACCAACAAATCAAATGAAACATTCAAAATACTAATAATTTTTACAATATCAATCATTGAGAAAAACGTACAATTGATCGAGATGGAGCTGCAAGTCAACATGAGCAGAATGGTGGGTGTTTGCTTGCTGGCACTTTTATTGAGCGCGTCTTTCTCACATGACGGATATCAGATCGCAGAAGCACGTTTGGATGGTGAGAGAGCCAGGGACAGCATCGATTATGGAGGTTTAACAAAAGGTAAGCCTAAGGGTCCGCTGCCACCACCCCGAGGATGCACCGCCGATAACCGTTGCCGATCCCCTGGCAATCATAACTAAAATCCAAACACATTGAATATTGATTCATCTTCCTAAAGTTATTGGTTTGTTTCTTTGTTTGGTTAAGAATAAAGGGCACAGTAAGTGTTCCGTGGCCATTAACGCCAATGTACTTTGATTTTTCGAATTTAAATAACTTCAAATTCCTATTATTTATGTTCCCCTATCATCTATATTTGGTGTTTTTTCTTTTTCCATTTTTTTTAATCACCATCTTGTACGTTGCGGAACCGTGATTAAGGCATATACGTACAGATACCGAAATTCCGAAAAAAAATTAAATTTTAAAATACTTTGTAGGATTTGACATTTTGCCATTCAGTAATGCTTTATATGTTAATAACAATTGCTACAGGTGCAATTCTTTTTTTTTTTTAAAAAAAAAATGAAACCCATGAAAATTCGACATCAGACAAAGATTCACATTTTTTAAAATGCATCTTCGAGATTAATATATTTTTTGCATCCCAAAACGATATTTATTCGTATTCCGTATTTGAGATGAATAGAGTAATATGAAAAAGACATTTGGACACACCAAAAGGGCTCCTTCGAAAATTTAGACTCTAATTTTTGTTTTCTGTTATCTAGATTTGGGTTTTATGAAAATGGGGTTATAGTTTAGACTTTAGAGCGAAAAGATCGATTGTATTTGCAAATTTAGAAAAATTTAAGGTTAAAAAAAATATGAATTTATAAAAATATTTATATGGCTTTTTCGATATTGCCCTAGCTGCCATTGAAGTTGATCAGATTGTCATCAAACCACAACCTCTCCCGAGCATTAGCAAGTCGGGTAAATTGAATTAGAATTCTTTTGATTCGTGGTTAATTCAATTATATAACTTATATAAGCTGTTCCTTGGATTTTTATTGTTAATTTCTTCCCATCTTTTTCGTAGTTCTTCCTTTACAAATTGAACTAGGGCTTATTATAACTATCGGAAAAATTGACACAGCGTATAAACTGAAGTTAATGTTCAAACGTTCTATATTGGTGTCTTTTTGTATTGTGAAAGCAAAGTGAAATTTAAAATGGCATTTGGAATGGTCACTGGTCAGAAACTCCAATTGTACTTGTTCTCGTAATCATTTATCAATTTCTGAAATAAGCATGACAGATACATGATTTTTTTTTGCCACATTTGTAAATTGTTTTAATAATTAATCTCGCTTGCTGAACTGTAAACATTTCGATCGCTGAATCAGCATATGACAAACACAAGACACTTTGATTTAAAAAGTCAAGTGTGTGTTTCACATTTGCCGAATCATACGATCGATTATCAAACTACTGTACATGTATAAATAAAATATATTATGTCGATATTTGTTTTTATTTTGTTAGGGTTCAAACATTATTATTTGTTAGACATTATAATTTTGCGTACTCTATTATACCGAAAAACCAAAAAAAAAAGAAAGAATGTGACTAATCGGTCGGTAATTCCAAACGAATTATTTTTAAATACAAAATAACTCACCGTTTTATTAGTTAAAATTAATAGATACAAATATCTTCTTATATTAACACATTTTCTTAGAAGGACTTGGATTGTTTTTATTTATTTATTTTTTTTTTGGGCAGGTTCATATTAGATGTTGGGATGGTAAATCGCTGCATGAAATCTATAGGATGACTGTTGGTGTTGGAGGATTGGGTAGTGGACCTGAACTTTGTATACGGTGATTGCTTGCCCTCAGGTGAAAGCTAGTTCTTTTAATTATTACCTCATCTAAATGGAACAATGTCTTCCTTCCAGACAGAACGTGAGCTTCTAAAAGCTTTTTTGGTTGTATTTCTTCAGATGTGGGACTCTGGTAAGCGGAGATAGTTCAGGTAGCCTTCGGTTCTGGGATAGCAACCATGGAACTCTCCTGCAAAATTTTACTAATATAAATATATGATATTAATTTTTTTTGAACAAATAATACTAATTTAAGTGCTGTAAAATATCTTGTATTAAATATAAAGTTTTGGAAAATTAATTTAGACAATTTTGATTCATGTGAAAGCAAAAAATTATTTACTTTAATAAAATTAGCATTATATGGAAAAAAAAATAAAACCACTTAATAAAAAATAGGAAATATTATTGTTTATTTTAAATTCAACGTATTTATATTATTTTCATATTACTATTGAAATATTATCATTTATACACTTTGGGAATAGATTTTAATTTATGCGCTAAAATCAAATGAAAGGAAAAAAAGTTATATTTGATTTCAATAGTTAGAGTGATGTTTGCATTGTTGTATGTTCATGCCCTTAATACAAATTATTCAAGAGTGTTACCCTCCTTATCCAAGAGCTATCCGAAAATTACCCAAAATCAAACTCTCTCCTTGTGTTCTTTTTCGTTTTTGACTTCATACTATTTTCCTTTATTCCTTTTTTTTTTATTTTAAAATTATTTATTGAAACTCAAAATAACACGGTTTGTTCTAAATTAGAAAAAAAACCATAGAGATTAACACTAATTATTGTGAATTTCTTTTATTTCTTCCGAGCTGTACTGATTCCAGTCAAGTTAGATTTCTTGGGATGAAATCAAATTGGTGAAACAATTAAATAAAAAAAACGTTACACCATCATTCAATTTGAAGAAATTGTTATAGAATACCACGAAGCGAATCAACTACGAATGTATAACATTTCTGGCTTTTGAATTCTTTTAGATAGTTTCAGACAATTTAATCAAAGTTTCAGTCTCTCAAACCAACCAACACTACAATGTATACTTGCAAATACCATCATCGAAGTTGCTTTTGATTTTTTTCCCTTCTTCTGACACATAGAAATGGCCCCAGTATGTATATATATATATTGAAAATTAGACATCAAAATTCTTTTATTTTTATGTGCAATTTCTATGTGACACTTAAAAAAAGATTTTAATAAAAGAAACACAAGGGTTCCTTTTGGAAAAAAGATTTTGTTAAAAACACACACACACACACACACACACACAACCCCAAGATTTCCTTCGAATGAGTTGATGATTTTTCTTTTATTTTATTTGTGAAAATACTAAACTTAGATTAAGGGAAGACAAATTTTCAATTAATTGTAGTCCTTAGTAGTTATCAATATCTCAGAAGTCAGAATAGAGAAAATTTTGGGGGCGAGTATAATTTAGAATACAACAGGGACCTTATCTGACATTTTTGAGAAATACAAGGATAGAATATGTAGTTTTGAAAACTATTTGTATCTTGCGAGTGCAATTTATACTTTCCCAGCTTTCATATTTTTTTCCCCCAAATCTGTTGGCCCTAACCGCCATTGATTCATAGGATTCTCTCCGAAACCTCCGTCCTCTCCTGCATTCAGAAATTGCTTGAACGTTCCTGAACTGCTGAAATTGGTAAGAATTTTCTGAATTACTCATCCTTTTGTTGAACTTAGAGTTCTTTTGATTTGCTGTTCAGAAACCGATCGGATAATCAGCTGTTCCTTCTATTATCTTCTCTCTTCGTTGCTCTTTATTTTCATAATTTATTTGCTGTTGTAATATATTTTTTTTTATGAAGTTACAAATTCATGGCTTGAACGTATATTATGTCTAGTCTCTGATTCAAGATATTTGATTTGGGCTCGCGCTCAGTTGTGTGTATTCTCTTTTCTTTAGTTGCGTGCTGAAACTTCTTAGAATTTATTAGGGCAAGCGATACAGGGTTAAACTGAAGCTAATCTTGAGACTTTTGATTTTTTACTGGGTCAAACCCAGGCAGTTGCTTAAGTATTTGAGTGGTATTTGAAACCGAAGCAAAATTAATGGACAGGATGTAATTTTTGGGTTTAGGTTTGTAGATGAATGCTGAAGGTTTTTCATTTTTATTTTTATTTCCCGGCCTGGATTGAGTTTAATAGGGTGAAAGCAAAGTGGAATTAATCAGGTTTTGGGGTGGATGATCTTTATTTTAGCTGGATGGCTTTGCCAAATGAGTGGTTTCTGGGATTGAGAAGAGAGGTCCAGAACGTAGTTACTGTTTAACTTTCTAATTTCACATTTGCGTGATTTATCCTCAATATGATCTGTGTTTGCCTTGACCATGTATAATACAACTGGGTTGTAACATGGATAGTTTCTTTGTTAACTTTGGCCAGTATTATGAATTCATAAGGATTTATAGTTGAAAGCCAGACTTTCATTAGTAAACTTGTTGAGTTGTTTTATTTTTTAGCAGATGCTTTTATTCGCTTTAGTTCTTCTTGTGATAAACTCCTGTAATTGAAATGCTCAATTTATATCAGGGTTTTGAAAATCTTGTCGAACTTTTTGTCTTTCTTTTGAGAAAGTTAGGGTAGTTTTTGCAAAAGTTATTTGGACCATAAACGTGATGAGAAAATGGAACGTTTGGCCAATTTATAGCTGAATTCGCCTAATCTTCTACCCCGCTACCATTGGTTGCCTAGGCTTTTATCTAAATATCATAATCGCAGGCAATTAGAGATTGTAAACAGTAGGATCTAAGTTTTCTTTATATTGATTTGAGTGCCCTTTACTTGGTAGATTAGTCCCAGTTGGTGATGAACCTGAGTTTTTACTTTTTAATGACATAACTAGATGCTTTTCAATCTTTCTTTCAAATACCAACTTGGTTTTCTCCTCATTTTCTTTGTTGTCTGAGTGAATATAATATTCAACTAAAGCTGGAAACTTGTGTCTCACTTCTTTTTCTTTTCAATATTTTGATTTTGCTAAACCCTGCTGCATCTGATTTCTTTTTCTGTTAGTATGGTTTAATCTATCAGTTTCTGCATTGAGTATGTGAGAAAATTAGCTTTTTCTGCTTCTTTTTGACTTGTCTTCCACGTGTTTTAGCTTATAGGTCAACGACATGTCGTCTAAACAAGAAGCAGCTCAGGATGCTGCTGAAAGAATCAAGGCTGCAGCATTATCTGCTGCCAAGGGTCTTGGCCGGCCTCAGGCAGAGCGCGCAGCTGCAGCGGCTGCACGCAATGTGAATGCCTATGGACAGAAGGAAGAAGGGCCAAGTAGATGGCAGGAAAGGAAAGAAGCTAAAAGACAAATGTACCTGAATAGTACTGAGAAACAAGTAATTTTGGGCGAAAGAAAGGCCGTTAAAGGTTCGCTGTCTGCTCCTGGTTCTGCTGCTCAATGCCAGAAGTGTTTCCAAACTGGGCATTGGACGTACGAATGTAAAAATGAACGGGTTTATATATCACGCCCATCTCGTACACAGCAGTTGAAGAACCCCAAGTTGAGGATGAAGGTGTCGATTTCCTATGATTTGGATGATAAGGATGTTGAAAAGGATGTGAAGAGGGTTAAGTCATCCAAGAAGAAGAGTAAGAGAAAGCATAAATCGGATACAGAATCTGGGTCTGATAGCGAGGCTTCAGTTTTTGAGTCTGACAGTGAGGCATCATCAGTCACGGGGTCCGACTACTCTTCTGCTGAGAGCGGATCAAGTGATAGTTCATCTACGGATTCAGAGGAAGAAAGGAGGAGAAAGAGGAAGAAGAAGAAGCATCAGCAAAGGAAGAGAAGGCATCACCGCAAGTATAGTTCATCGTCTGAGTCTGGATCTGATTCATATTCAGATTCTGAATCTGATTCTGAAGAAAGAAGCAGCAGGAGAAAGGCTAAGAAGAGGCAAAGCAAGAGGCGATGAGGTGGTGTTGCTATGATTGGGTTTCACTTTGAGGCTTGGCAATAGTGATTTGATTTCTATCCCCCTCTGTGGAACTTGACAGAAATGCTAAGCACGAACATCTGTGAGCTTTTTATTTCGTAATTCAGCTTTGTTTGTATTGTGGATGTAAGATAATCAAATTAATTCGGCTTTTGAAGTTTTAGATTTTGGAGGCAATACTTGGATTTTGCTCAATGTCTCCCGGTTGAAATTCTTCTCTTTTGCCCATATGAGACACAGAGACAGCTTCCAGTTTGTGGTACTAAGTAGATCAGAAAATTGTTATTACTGTGTCCTAAACCTTTTCCTTTTTTTTTTTTTACTAATTGAGTTTATTAAATCAGACAATTAATTTGGAATGGAATGGTATGGAATTGGCTGTTTAAGCTTTTGACTTTCAGTGCCATTCAAGGTTTGGTACACTTTTTGATAGATTGTATAACTCCCAGCAATTTCCATTTCAGCCAAAATCAAGGGCTGGCCTAATAGATGTCCACTATATTTCCAACCAATTTATTAAAATTTTGCATTCACATCCATACAAACTACAAAGATAAACGCCATCCAAACTCCCAAAAAAAAAAAAAAAACGCACATATTTTTCCATTCTCAAAGAACTGCTGGTTTTCAGACATGGAAGGCGATTCGAACAACAATTTATAGTCTGTTTTTTCATTTCTCTATTGTTTCATCTCATCTAATCAGTTGAATAACACACATCGTTACGAAATTTTATGCACGATATTTTGTCAATATTTTAACTCTTTCTAAATTGGTTTTCGAATCGCATATGGATGTCTTCAACATTTATTCATTCTTTCCAAGACATTGACTTTACAACACATGACTGAAAAAATTAATTAGTGTGATTTTTTTTTAAGAAAAATTATTTAGACATTTTCATCTTAAGTTACCGAATGACCAATAAAATCTCAAAAAAAAAAAAAAAATTCCTCCCAAATTAGGACTGAAAGTAATTAAGCAACAAAAATTCTTTTATTAATATGTGAAAAGGAAAAAGAGGCAGTAGAAAAGTTGCAGGGGTCAGTATATAAAAAACAGAGCTTCTCCCCCAACTCCCACTCCCACTCCAGTCACTTCGTTACTAGACAGTCGGAAACTTGCCTCCCCCAATCCAATTCAAACGCAGGAAAGACTCAAACTTTGATTTCAAAAAGTTTATCCAAATATGAGTACCATGAAGTTTTGCCGTGAATGGTAAGTGATCTCTGGAATTTCTTTGTTCTTTGTTTTATTTTGCTTGGAAAAGAATACACTGGAGTTTAAAACCCCTTGTTTTTTTTTAATTACTATATAGCAACAACATTCTTTACCCGAAGGAAGACAAAGAACAGAAGATTCTGCTCTATGCTTGCCGCAACTGTGATCACCAGGTAAAAAAAAAAAAATCCCTTTTAGGGTTCTTACCTCTTCCAATTCCTTGAAAACCCCGTCTGTTTTTTTTTTTCCCTTTTAATTTTGTTTTGCTAGTTATATCAAATACCCAAATTTTGGGGAATGTCTCCTTGGTTTGAATTTTTATTATTTGAGAAAAAAAAAGTGAGGTGTTAAGAAAGGTGGAAGAAGTATTTGCGTTTTTTATTTTAGGAGATAAATGTAGCAATTTTACTATTTGGGGTTGTGAAGAAAGGTCGGGTTCTCAAGTAAGGAGTGTAATTTTCAGGGGTTCAGATTATGCACTTCAGCTGAGTTTTCCCCCCTTTGCCTGTGGGGTTCTGTATTCATTTGTTAGACATAATTGTTGGGGAATAAGGTGTGATTTTTTCCTCTTCTTCGTTTAATGAGTTCTGTTTGGAATCTTGATACTGTCACAAAATGTTGTGTTCAAAAGTGGAGTTGTTCTTACGCTGTGATAATTTACGACTGTTTACATTTGTTTTGACACCATGACATGATATAGTCCATACTCCATATATCCGATTCTTTATAGTCCCAAAAAATATGAGTCGATTTGATTTACGTTTTATCCTTCTCCAAATACTTACCAATTAGCTGACGGTTTTGTTGGAAGGGTAGTTGTTATTTGCTCTCTTTACCTAATGCAGTGTGCGGAATCACTGCTGAGGTTTTATCCGTGATGTTGACTTATTTTTGCAATTGATTTCGCTTTACTCTAAAATAGCATTTATGCTGCTTTCAGGAGGTAGCAGATAATAACTGCGTGTACAGAAATGAAATCCACCATAGTGTAGGAGAGCAAACCCAAATCTTGCAGGATGTATCTGCTGATCCAACCCTTCCACGCACCAAATCTGTGCGTTGTGCTAAGTGTGGCCATGCAGAGGCTGTTTTCTTCCAGGTAATTTCCCAACCGAAATTTGATTACATAGGTTTATTTATCACGGAAGTATTGCCATTTGCTTAGGTTGAGTCACTGCCATTGCTTCTGTGCTTTTTTTTTCTTTTTCAAGTTTTTGCAAGCTATATAGTGGCAGTTTTGGTATTTAGATTGGTAGTTGTCTGTCTGGGTTGATTGGTGTTCACCTGATGTGGTTGCTAAGTGACGGGGGCTTAGTTTACTGAGAATACTATCTCACTAGTGAGTCATCATGAAAGTAGATTGTTGGCTCTATTGAAATGAAGTGACTGGGGCTTCGGCTTGAACTGAAGTGACTGGGATTTAGTTTACTGGGAGTACTATCTAACTAGTGTGTCATCATGACAGTAGATTGTTGGGTCTATTGCTTGCATGACTCTCTGTGTTGCTTTTATATGAAATGAAATGAGAAAATTGTCTTCAGTCTTTAACATGGGAAATTATAGCTTTGCAAGGGCATTGTTCCCTGTATGGACAGTATTTTAGTTGGCCCTTTACATTTTATTTGTATCTTTATTGTGCTTTATTGGAGATGTAAATGGCTGTATGTAAAATGAGAATTTGAATATAAATTGAGAATGATATGCTGCCCTTATGGTACAAGAGTTGCTGCTTTGGTTCATGTGACTTGCTGTATATTAGATCTTTATGACTTTCAAGTACTGATGCTGTGAACTTTCTTTCAGGCAACTGCACGTGGTGAGGAGGGTATGACTCTGTTCTTTGTTTGCTGTAATACGAACTGCGGTCACAAATGGAGAGAATGATGGTCCTGCACAAGTTTTAACATCCAAGAGCGGCTGACATTTCGTAACACTTAGCATTTTATTCCCCGTACCTATTTGGATACAGTGCCGGCAGTTCAAATTTGAACGTCGTCCCTGTGTTTCCCATCTCCTAGTTTTGTATGGATTCTCCGACTTAAACACTTAGCCGTAGTGACCTACTGGAAAGAAGCCTATTTTGTTCAAGGAAAAATTTGGTGGTCTGCGAAAGGCATTGAACCTGTCACAACGCATGTCATTCTTCCAGTCTTAACATATTCAAGTGCGTAAGATAATTTACCAATGGCAAAAAAGCCAGAAAACAAGAACAAATCTGAATATTGCGGCTTTTTCAGTTCTCGATTTCATTCAGTGAGCCTATTGTGTGTATTAAAATAGGAAAATTCCAAAATAAGTGTTGTTTTTTTTAATTCAAATGCACTTTTGTCCAAAATTTTCAAACGTACCAAATAGTACTCCCTTCGGTTTTTATTATAAGTTATTTTGATTTGTCATAGATTTTACTTATAAGTTATTTTGATTTGTCATAGATTTCACTTAGTATGTCTTTTTAATTAAAAAAAAATTTAAAAATATTTTTTAATAATTAGGAGAACACAATGAATGAGAAAGTACAAACTTATCATAAATTAAAATGTCTTATAATAAAGACCGGAGAACGTATTATTAGAGAACATTTATTTTAATGGGTGCTTGAGAATATTCTGATAATTTATTTACACCATTTAAATGTTTCTCAAACTGTATGCAAATTTTCTAATAATATTTATTTAAGTGTCTTATAACGCGTGTATTTTTATCCATGCACATCATGTACTAGTTTAAATACAGGTTAGGTCACTGATTATGGAATTTCAAAAACGGCAAAATAAACTTATTTTCAACTAGCCGCCTCCACAATACATCTAAAAACCCGTTACCATCTTGTCTTTTGAAGTTGAAGT
This sequence comes from Oldenlandia corymbosa var. corymbosa, assembly GCA_949775105.1. Taxonomy (NCBI): domain Eukaryota; kingdom Viridiplantae; phylum Streptophyta; class Magnoliopsida; order Gentianales; family Rubiaceae; genus Oldenlandia; species Oldenlandia corymbosa. Next base: position 17,458,361 of record OX459126.1, on the reverse strand, counting down.
TTTACACATATATTACTCAAGTTTAAATCCCCCTTTAAGTATTTTCATCAAAAGTGGGGTTACTATCAATCTGTAACACGGTTATTAATTATTTACATTAAAAAAGAGAAACTAAAAAAGTAAGCTTTGATAGAAAGAATGACCGATTCTCAATGATGCCAAGAATATACAATAAAAATGCTTACAAAAAAGCAAACCTACTAAAAGATTTCTAGGGATGTTAGGACACTTCCTCAACTTGGTAACACTAAAAAAAAATATCTCTACATTTCAGCAACTCTAGCCATTTTCCCTATTCCTAAAGACATAAAACTAGAATTATAATAATCAAAAAGAAGCTGTATATGTACATGATGATAATCATTCTATGACCTAGAAGGAGCTAGTGATCTGAATCTTTTCTACAAAATTGTGCTCCAAAGAAAAAACTAATGTACTATAGCGAAGACGTTAATTGTGCAAACCAGTCAGACAAACGTCCAATTTTTGCTAAACAATCACTGCTTCTTGCGAAGTAAGATTCTGCATTTGATAACATTACTTGGAAATCATGCTTCATTGCATCCAAACTTCTATAATAGTTGTTCTCTAACCTAGAATGGATCACTTCAAAAGACAAGGGAACCGGAAACCTGCAACAAAAATGTACTCGTTGGCAACAGAAAAGTAACAAAATCAACAAAATATCTAGGCATCTGCAAAGTTGAAGACTATCTAGATTCCTCTTTAACTGAACTTCCCACAGGAAAAAATAGAAGCGATTTTAAATGAGGTTGATCCCAAGTTATATGCCACAAAAAGAATCACCAAAAAAAAAATAAAATAGAAGTAACAATGCTGTCTTGGCAATCTCTCCACTTCTATACAAGCTGAACCCATCTTAAATATCCTCCATCTCTCAGTCTAAAATTCCATCGTTAACATACATAGTTACTTTTTAAGTTTTAAGAGAATGTTTACGTGACTTCTTTTAAATCCTCTTTCCTATCATTACGGTTTCTCATTCTTTTAATTTTTTTCTTCCCCCATTAACTCTTTCAATGTTGAGACTCTACTTTACTCTTATTTATGGTGTTCGTCCTCAAGAGGACATCGACAACATTGCAATCAGTTACAGTTTATGATTGTGTGCTGAAGGGAAGAAAAAAAAAAAAGGCTTCTTGTTTTTTGGTTCACTGAGGGTACCAATGTCTTAAAAAGGTACTGCAAATACTGGTGCACACTAAATAGATTCCAATTTTAATTATTGAAAAAAGGAAAAGTAACATTGAGAAAATAATTATGGAATGCGGAAGCGGCTCATGAATTCGGATCTCTGACACAGTGCGATTTTCGCACCTTCGCAGAAACATACCTGTTAGCAAAACTGGTCTTTTGAGAAACCTCTCTCAATTTCTGCAACCCATAATTGTCCTGCAGTAAAATATATCATAAGAAACCCAGTTTTCAAACCAAGTTGCATATGCTACTGTGTGCAGATCTTGAAAGCTAACCTTCTTATTTACAGATTTATCCAGTTTGGCAAAAGCGCTGAGCAGCCGATGTCGAATTCCAGCATCAATATGAGGCTGCTCCCAATGAGTGTCAGCATTGTAGAGTTCCCAAGGACTATGTTGATGTGTTTCTCGGGGATCGCTCTTGTACTGAACTACATACCTTTCCCACGGACTATCTGGAAAGTCTGAAGATTTAGGCTTCACTGACGTAATACGGCCATCCCACCAAGTCCCCCCTACCTCGCCGCCATCATTTTGCCACCAAACTTGGCATTTATCTCTAGAAGTCCATTTCCTCGACACTGCAGCATCATATCGACTTCTCTCCACAAGAAAGTCTGGAAAGGTGGTCACTTCAGGCAATGTTAACCTAAATGACTCACCGACTACACTAGAAGCGGGATCTACAAATCTAAGTAACATTTTGCAGCAGCTCTCGCCGGACCCGGGACGTGTTGAATATGCAAGCTCCTCAACCTTGCAGAATTCAACGGCTCTGATTTCACCCTTGAGTGTATTCCACGGCCCTGATTCCTTCAACTTGCTCTGGGTTATGTACTCTTCATGACCCTGGGAAAAGAAGTCCAATGCAATTTAATTCAAAACAGAAACATAAAGTTCAACACTGAAGTTCTATATCAAAAGAAAAATCAAGGTACCTGTCTCAGGTAAACAACATCATCCCCTAACTGGGGAATGTACCGTGATCCCTCTTCAAGTGTTGACAACATTAGCCATGAACTTTTTGTCAATTGATTTGATTTCCTTCTATTATCTACAGGACTAGCCTCACGTACATGATAACTAGGTTTCCGATTTCTGCTTGATCTTGATATTGTCATGTCAGTTCTTGGAGAGATATCTTCATCTCTACTAGTTGTCTCTGCACCAGGCGCTGTATCTCCTGAACCACCAACCGCCTCCTGGTTTGAGTCATGAGTTTTTGATCTCAATCTGATTGACCTCGTCCGTCTTACACCTTCAAGCTGAGCAGAAACATCTCCATCTTTTAGGTTTTGTTCCTCTATAGCTGATGACCTTGATTGCACGGACCTTGTCAACCTGATACCTTCAGTCAACTCCTCTTTTCTATCATGTAGGCTGTCCTCTCCTGTGACTGAACCGCTTATTCCAATATTTTCATTCTCGTCTTCTTGATTACCTCTTCTCCTTAGAGACTTTGACCTTCGATAAACAGCACCAAATGTCCTGTTTTGTGGAGGCAACTGCTGCAGGTCGGGTAGAGCAGCCCCAGAAGAAGTATCAATCAGGGAGTTTGATTCTTGGTTATGATCATGGCTTCCATTTTCCACATTAGATGTTCCTTTCCAACCATTGATAAAGACACCAGACTTTAGATCACAGCCATTATCTTGACTGCCAGACGTACCACCGGGCACATGCCTGGAATCCTCAAGCAAGGGTTGGTTCCCTATCTTGCCAGAATTTACATGGTCGTCAGAAAATATTCTGGACTTGATGCGAAGCCTCTTTGGTGCTGTAAAAGACTTTTCCAGTGATTGTAAGCTGTTATCATTGCCATTAGTATCTAGCATGGGAAGTACTGATCGACCATCCATGACTAGTTCATATGATGGTTCGTGTTCAATCAAGAAAGAATTTGGCCCCTCATCAACCGCTGCCTCAAGATTACTGGAAGTGCTCATGCTTCCTTGATACTTGTTCATGTCAACAGTTTCTGCTGCTGCCCCTTCATTTTGGACATGGGGTCTCAACGATATCAGGCCTGACTCATTCTCATTTCGGCCACCATCAGAATTGACCTTCCGGTCATTCCCATCAACAACTATATTGGACCCAGCAAGTACAATCACTGACTGTGATTCGCCTATTTTCGAACGTTTGGAAGTACGAGTCTTCACCCCTCCCCAGCAAACATTACCATCTTTCGAACCTTCAAGCAAATCTAAGCACATACGGCTTTTGTCCATTTCAGTGCTATTGGCATCAGTAGAAGTAGCCATCCTATCAGCATGCATGCGAGGTGTAAATGAAGGGCCAGCAACACCATTCTTGCTTCCACCCGCAAATTTACCCGAATCACGATTAGGAAATTTCAGGATTAGCTTCCTTCGGGTACCAGCTTCTACATGCGATTCAGAGCATCGATCAATCTTATTGTCTAAATCTTCAGTGTGATCAATCAAAACTCCCTTTCCTTTAACATTCTCTTGATGTTCCTCGATCAAAGATGGATCAGATTCTTCACTAATATTTGACAGGGCATCACTATCTGATGAATCACCTTCAGTGCTATGTTCTCCATCTGCATCTGTTGATGTTCCCGTGATTCGGGAGAATAGATGAAGGGCATTCCTGGCAGCAGCTCTCCGAGGTCTTCCAGACTTCAAAGAAGATGATTTTTTTCGAGAAGATTTATTACCACTTTTTGATTTTCTGCAGCGGTTGTTAACTTGTGAACGATCCCCATAGTCGTCCAGATTTTTTCGCTTAACACGTCTTCCCGAAGATGTTGTGACCTCAATCTGGATCATAAACGCTTAAAAATGTCATTTTTTTAAAAAAAAATTAAGATAACATGTATCACCAAAAAGAAAAGGATTTTGAAAAACTTACCTCAGCCTTCTGTTTTTTCCTTTTTGATCTTCGACGGTCCCTGTGAGAACTCTCCTCTCCACTATCATTTCCACTGCTCTCCGAATTGGGAGAGCGAGAAAACGAGCTCTCTTGTTCACCGCCAGATGAATTCTCCTCGGTTACGTGGTACTCAGAATCATCATCGCTTTGTATCTCAATTTCTGGTTCCCAGTCCATCGCATCCAAAAACTCTGGCAAAGGATCAACCGGAATATCCAAATCTATCATAGGAATGATTGTGCCTCCTTCCCCCAGAGAAATATCATGCCCGATAACAAAATTTACAGAAGACGGGCGCCATTCAATGCCCAAAATACCATGGCGCCGTTTTTGATACATGCTCTGATAAGGCTCAGGATAAGGTATCAAGCCTAGTAAATACAGAACATGTCAATAGGTTTCAAATTTATTATTCAAAGGAAAAAGAAAAAAAAATTAAAGCAAAGAAACTGGTTAATAGAATCATAAAGAAGCTGGCAACAGACAGACCTGAATCACAAAGAAGATCTTGCATATTCCTCCGAAAGGGTACTAGCTGAGTTTCCTACAGACCATGATACATTACTCTAGTCATTATCCACATAGTAAACAACAGAAGTCGACCTTTTCAATTGAAAATCCAATCAGTAATACACTTGGTTCACACACTCAACATCATTAGCTATAAACAAAAAGAAAAGCCTTCTCACCAAGCACCGTCTCATGAATCAAGGAAAACAAAGCACGATAGGCAAGGAACGATAATTAGGCAGCGGATACATGGAAGTAGTAGAGAATTACCTGGTCAAGAACATTGCCATGTGCATCTTGAACAAGTGGACGATAGTCGCCTAAGAAAAACTGTTGACAGCCACATCAGATGAGAAGTTTGAAAAATTTATTCAAAACTGGTTGGAAAACAAAGAAAAACCTTTCCCTGATTTAATCTATTCCGTGGAAGTAAACAATCAAATTTATTTATTAAACCTGGTTGCGTATGAGTTAGAATTGAGTCTCTCTAATGCTGGCAGAATATATAATAATGCAAGTACCGTTAACAGTAGGCCAACATATTTAACATAAATCTTCAATCACGAAAGAGCTATTTTTTTAACCTGCTCATATTTGGCATCCATTTGGGATTCTCCTTGGCCAGTGCTCAGTATATACAATTGACCAACATCATCGGAGAGTATAATCGACGTTCCATCCCTGGAAATTAATTTTGCACATGTAAATAGGGAGAGCATAACAACAAAAAAGCAATTGAAGGGGGGAGGTAAAAGTGAACGGTCCAAAACTTACGGGGAAAACTTTCCATCAACCAGCTTGAATCGGCCAATTTCAAATGTTCGAATTGGTATACCTTCCCATATCTAACACAGAAGAAAAACTTATAAAAGAATGTAGAGCCTTTATAAAGAAAAAAAGAAAAGAAACGAAATATAGCTGTGAGATATCAGTGAACTCACATCCCAGATTATTGTTCTCCCATCATATCCAGCACTCATTGCCATTCTAGGGTTGAATGGATGAACATCCAAAACATATGTCTGTATAAGTGACAACCAACCGTCAGATTCAATCCAGTGACAAGACAGGAAATAATGGAAAAGAAAATAATAGAACTTCAACAAGTAAAAATTTTAAATATCATGTTACTGCAAGGACCATACAAATAAACAAATTAAAGGATGTGTACAGAACAGTGCAGTGCAGTGCAGCAGCCTAAAGAACAGGATTTCTTTTTAAAATCTTAAGTCAACTGCAGAAAACGAGATATAATCAGCTTACTTGATCTGTGTGGCCTGTCAAAGAATGAACTAAGCTACCATCAGCAGCATTCCACACACATATCCTGCAATCTGAGAGTTCGTGGAATGAGAGCAAGAAGTCAATCTAAATGAACCAAAAAGAAAAGGGAATAAAACTAAGCTACAATGAGATCAAGGATTGAGTAGTTGAGCACCATTCATGCAAAGGGGGAGAATACTACTCTAAGGAAGACCATCGCTAACAAAAATTACAAAATAGAATTACTTTATCTTCAAGTTCTTTTGAGGGAGGGCAGACATGGATAAATAGAACTAAAAGTGAATTGTATACAAATTCCAGACTTGTGGGCTATCATATATGGGTCAGCGAGAACCAATAGTCATTGGCCAACCTACAGGCCTAGGCCATTACAGGGGAATAGGGGAAGACTGAGGATCAAATTCTCATAATAAAATTAAATAATGAATACACATACAAGAAAAGTTTCATAAAATTGGAAAATTTTTTAGAGGAAACAGCATAATAGCTTTCCCTCCTCCAGTGGGAGAACTAACGTCCATACAAAAACATACCCATGATAGCTGCAAGGACAAAACGATTATCCAGACTCCATATAATCATATTAACACCACGCGGAGTTGGAAGAATTCTTTGTCGAGGGCCTCCTCTTGGTGGTTGAGGAGGCATAGGCGGTGGAGGCACCTTAAGGTGATATGCTCGAGTCCATCGTCCAACCTTACCCTAGAATTATGACATTCAATGGAATAAAAACACAAAGTTATTATAAACCTCAAACAATGACAAGCAGTAAGAATATTACCAATTCAGGCTTTAAAATTACAAAATGTAGGCTTTTTGACAGCACACAAAAATGAAAAGGATTTCTTTGAGAGAAAGAAAGCAATAAGGGAAAGGGAAAAACTTTCAAAAGTTGCCTAGACTCTAGAGAGAGAACACAAAACTCACATGAGATCTACGAGATTTTGGAATCCAAATAATAGCACTGCCATCTCGAGAACAGGTAACTATATTATCCTGGTTATACCTGAAAAGTGTAGAAGCAGAAATAAATATCCACAAGAATACATTTTTCTCCCGTTTCATGGGGTTGATAAATACAGATCATAGATAAATCATGATATCTTGAAAGAGAGTATAAAGAAACATGAGCACACACCATGTGTTCTTAAACTTCGGAAGGTTTTCTTCTTTTGAGGCATCTAAGACAAATAATCGAGACGTCAAGGCACAGCCACTGCACAAGGAGAAAAGCTTGTCATCAATCATGAAAATTATATTCCAATGACAGCCAATGTATCCAGGAAGACAAACCTGAACTGCACATAGTTTACATCATCCTCATGGCCAGCTAAAACATCCATCTCATGATTAGGTCCAGACTCTTCTGCATTGGACTTGCAAGCATTCCAAACCTGGACAAAACCAATATTCCTATGAGGAAACAGAAGGTTCTAATTGTACAAATATAAAATGAAACTACACACAAGCGGCTACATCTATATAAAGCATGAAAATCACACTGCTTTCCATTAAACTGTCTTAAACATAATGTACACAGCCTGAAATCAACATACCCTAGCAAGCTTGTCGGCGCTTCCAGTGACGAAAACAGTTCCGCTGGAGTTGAATGCACAGCAAGAGATGGCAGTTGTTGCTGAAGGACCATTGTTCCTACCTAATCAACAAAACATTATAACAAATGAATCAAGCAAAACCACAATCTAGTGCTATTGGTCACTAAAGAAGCCAGAAACTTACCGGCCACAGATTCAGAAGGTTTTGGAACATATAAACGAGGACTAAAGTTTGAATGCCGAGCATCCCAAATTCGACATGTTCCATCGTCAGATGTCCTGTTATAACCAGAATAAACAGATTGTTATAAAACTGGGATTTGATTAACTAAATACACATTGGAGACACAGATACAACAACAACAACAACAACAACAACATACCCAGTATATACATAGGGACAAAATACAACACAAATACCGTTATCAACTTTTTTTACTCAAGGTGACGACAAACGATACGATGTGAAATCATAAAACAGTGCATCAAAGACTACAAGTAGACATACTTGTACCATAAAAAATGAAAACTCCCAAACTTAAAAATTTTATACTGGGAAAATTCACATTATAAAACATTATAATTTGGAATTCTTTCATGAGAAAGAGGGTAAAAGCAATTCAACTCTTCGTATAAAACCTATTTAAATTAAAAGCATTGCAGAAAAAAAGAAAAGACTTGCAACTGTCTGAAAATACTCACGATAAAAGTTGAAAAAGGGCGCCTGGTCTAGGACTGAAGGCAATAGCCGTAACAGAGTCCGTATGACCCTGCAAGACTGAAATTGGATACCCATCATTCAACCTCCACTGCCAAAAAAAAAAACAGATGAAATGTAAAAGGTAAATTGCCAATTAATATCAAACAGATCGTAAATTTGTAATATCAGAAAGGAAAAATCCTACAGATCGTAAAACAGATGACATGTAGAAGGTGAATTACCAATTAACATCAAGATTGTAGATTCTTAATATCAGAAAGGAAACAGAATCTTACAACGCGTATGGTTGTATCATTTGAGGCAGAAGCTACCAACGTGTTGTTGAAGTTCACAGCCAGGTCAGTGATGTCACCCTTGGTGGATGTGGCAAGATACAAAGTCAGCGGCACATTAAGTTAAGGACAATAAGATTGACAAATCCCACTTAATACTCGTAGCACACACCTTGTGTCCGCGGCAACTAGCCAAGCAATATGCAGTTTCCATTGACCAAATTTTCACAAGTTTATCATCCGATCCCGTAATGACAAATCTCCCTGACCGGTCAAAAGTGGCTGAAAGGAGGCAGTTACAATATTCACAAGAGGTCCAAAAGCTATAAAGTGTTTAAAAGAAGCTTTCATAAGAAGAAAACATGAATACCATAAGGGAAAACAGAAAGAGAAAACTGATGGAATAATAGCAGCAGCTTCAACACAGAAGCAATATTAAAAACTCTAAAAAAATTGGACACTGAATTAAAAGTTAGCCTAAAAACTACTTCTACGCTACAGGCATTCAAAATTATAGAAAGTTGGACTCCCTGGGCAGTTAGAAAGTTAAGTATCCAAGTTAGATCTCTAAGACTATCCAAGTCGTTTCTTAAGACTGCAATATCCGAGTCAGATCTTTAATACTGTCAATGATAACCAATTGAAACGGCAAGGACAATTCTAACACTTGCAAAGTCAGTCCCCAAAATAAATGTAAACAATCAATTTGCTCCTTCCCCTTTTAAAGGCTTGTTTTATTACAAATATCACCTGCATCTTCCCAAAATTTCTTTATGTAAGCCTTCTTCAATGTCACAAATAACAACCACAAGAGTATTATCCTGAACAATGCTCAAGAAAACTAGTCATTTTACAAGAAACATGGAGCTTTAGCGATCAAAATGCAACAAGCAAAAAGAACAAAAATCGTGCTTGCAAATAGCCTTTCATCAAATGATCATAATTTCCAAAACCCAACATACATGACATCCTTTGCAAAGTCCACCAAAAAAACTGAAAACCCAATGCCGCAGAAACTTACCACAATAGACAGGGTGACAATGTCCTCTAACTGTTTTTATTGTCTGCATCTTTTCCACCATGGTTGATGGCTTTACTATTGCATAACAAGCTGCACGGACAGAGGGAGCACGATGGTGCCGGGAAAACCCCCCACCAATTTCCCTCAGACTGAGCCCTCGTACTTGATCAGCCATCATGTGAGGCCATCGCAAAAAGCCAGGCAGACTCACTTCGTGATTCACCTTGTTTTGTTGACCTGACAGAGAAGATTATAAATGAAAAAGTTAGTTGACCTACTATCTCAACAAATATGGATTCTTCAATATTGCTTAGGAAGTACACTGTAAACTTGAAAAAACTACCATATGTGTTTAGGCAAAAAGTAAGGTCATGAAGAACCAAAAACAATACCAAACAAACGAAACAATTTAAACTGAGATTTTTTTCCTCTATCACTGTCACTTACCGCCAACAAGGGAAAAGGAACCAGTTCCCAATAAAGTGGGGACATCAGCCGCATTTAAAACATTTCCCCCAAACAAGTTGCGAGCAGGAGATGCTGTGTTCGATATAAGTTGCTTCAAAAGCTTAACTAAGTGATCCTTTGCAATGTGAGGGTACCTAAAATCATGGACAAGATCTGCTTCAAAAAGTTGGAAAGTCAACAGACAAAAAGCTGGGAAATGAAAGGCATCAACATTTTAGGGAAGTGTTTATCCTTTTCTCTGTTCTCTAAAAGGTATTTTCTTGGTCATGGAGGCAGTCTCAGAGCTAGATATATAAAACTTACCTCTCTATCAGCTTGACATAAGTCATTGGCAGGGACATTCCATCATCATCTTCCTCTCCACTATTCCTTCCACTCCTCGAATACCATGCATGATATCTTCTTGGTAGAAGCCGATTCTCCTGGAGTTCATTCCAGAACTGTGTGCAGGTCTTCTGACACGGTCCAGCTGACAAAAAATGCATAATCAGAAAATAAATCTCCCGAAGGTCCGTGTCAACATCAGCTTCCAATTTCCTCGCTTGTGTATCAGCAGGGTGAGCTTTCTCATTCGTCTTATCAACGACACTCAATGACTTCTTATTATCAAGAAGCACGTCGGTGCCACGGACATGTTTCTGAAGAGCCATTTATCCTGCTAAGCAAGACACAGAGCAGTACACCTCAATTATCTATAGTTTTTAGCAACCAGAGAGAATATAAATTTTTTAATGATAAAAACATAATAAAAGACAACAACAAAACACTTCCATTAGTTGAAACTTGAGGCAACCGCAAGTCTAGAAATTAATTTATCAAATTTTATATTATATATAAACAAGGGTAAGACCTTTTGTCTTTCAAAATCCAAGAGAGAAAATTCATTAACCACTTTCTAATGGTAAAGCCCAACTGATGCAAAAATTTCACGAACCAAAAGTTACATACATAAACTTGGACCCATTAACTTCCTTCCATGTGTATTGGTGCATAATCCCAAATATAAAGAATAACTCACGGGGAGAAAAAAAGATGCATTTGTACATGCACCAAAGATTTAGAATAAAAATTCAAAAAACTCTTAGATGTGATTGTAGATAATGCTGATCTCTCTTTCATTACTAGCAGATGTCTTTTAGTTTCCTTAATCCAAAAAGAAAAGTTATTTCTCCTTAACCTATCAAAAAGGAATCAATAGATATTTAACCCTCATCAACACCACAGAGAGAACACAGCAAAATTTAGAATGATAAGTGCTTCCAGCAAGATGCATTGAACCTCCCTTTTACAAATTCTACCCATGCCTATTTTATTTCATGCCAAATGGAATGAATAGTAGATCTATTAACATAATAGCAAATAATTTGTTGACCCAAAATTTTATAATGTAGAAGGATAGCCACGAGAAGCCTGTATCACTTGAAAGATGAAAATAAGAGGTGGCCAGATGTAAAGTTTGTATAATAAGCTTACAACTTGCAATAAATACTCAAATAATCTCTATGTCTTTGTATTATTCCCTGTTTAATCATCAAGCATACTGAGTGATGCTCCAAATTTCAGAAGTAAAAGACCTAAAGCCATATCTAATTTATCCTAAAAGACGGAGAGCACTTACAGAATCAAATTGTTTGACATCATAGCGATATATTAAATTCCATTCTTGTTAGGTGTTTATTTTTTGAGACAAACGACATAAAAAGCAACTGATATTGACTATCCAAAAAGAAAACAAGGGAAAGGAAAAACAAACAAATATCAGTCTTGGCTAACCAAATTCATCATCTTCTGTTCTAATCACTCGTTCATCGAAAAAAGTTAAATCACCAAATAAAAACTGGAGAACAACAAGGAAGAGACAAAGCAAAACAACTAAATCAACCCATCAGATGATTTATTGAGAATTTCACTCTTCAAAGCCAATTAGCAGGAAAAAAAAAAAAAAGAAAAAGAAAAAGAGCAATTCCTGATGGTTAATTCCTAACCAAGTTCTGACAAACACCAATTCAGCCCAAAGCCAGCGTGATTGAAGAAAATTGTAACAAATCTCGCCCAGCCCAGATTAAAAAAATATATATATTCCAGCATGAAATACAAGATAATAAAAACCTACATAAAATACATAGTAAAAAATATAATTAAAAATAAAGGAAATATCTAACCTTTACCAAAGGCTTTTAAGCTAATTAAACCCCAGGAAACAGGGCAATCACCCGGAGGATTATTCTTCTGCCAAAACCCTGACCAACCATATCCCACAAAGCGTCCACTGTTTCACTCAAACATAGAACAAATAAAATATATGAATGCTAAAACCCGTTAGACAACAGGAACAATAAAATTAATAAATTTTCCAATAGTACACTACAAGAAACAATCCCAATTGAAGATCTATCATCACCATGCAACCGGAAAGGAAAAAAAACAAAAAACAAAACCCTATTCAATCGATAAACTAAAATTCTCATTCAGATATCCAAAAGCAGAGACTTTTCACCTGCAATGGAGTTTTTTTCCTGATACCAGCAAAGAGGGCAGAGTCTTGAGTGAAACCGACAAAAGGGTTCCCAAATTCCCAAATGACGAAAGGGTTTTACTCAAAAAAATCCACAAATTAGTCCCATATGCATGGAAACGACGAGTGAATTGTAATTCTTTTTCCCATATATATAATGATGATCGAATTTTCTATATGTTTGGAAGAAGCTCTGAGTTTCAGTCTGTGCTGTTTGTAAAAGTCCGTCTCTTTTCTGCGTAGTTTGATGACGAACAAAATTGTACTGGGGGAATGGCAGAGGAGAGAAAACTAGATAATGATGCGGCACCGTTTTAGTGGCGGTGTGTATTTATTATAATATCTGGTGGGGTCCACGGGGCCTGACCCACTAAACCTTGGATAAAAATTTTACTTCACTCCAAAAAAGCGCTATAATTTATTTTCCTATGTGAATAAAAACAATATTCATATGCAAATTGAATGTCCAAAATATAAAAAACCATAATAATGTTCTTCTAATTCATAGGTTTTCAAGGAGTGAATGTTTAATTTAAGGGAAGGTTGATTTATGTAAATTTGACCAACATTGTGAATTTTCTGGCAATCAGATCTGTCACATTGTATTTGTGTATCGTGTTTTATAAGTTCTTGATGAAAGCCGTTAATATACATTTTTTACCATATAAATTTTGCAAATTGCTATATATAATAAAAATGCTGATATTAATTTTTTGCAATTGATGATATGAAAACATAGAATTTTCAATCATTAATTACCTATATACTGATTTTGTTTCATCCTTTTTCTTTTTCTTTTTCTTTTTTTAACAACTTGGGGATGGTTGTTTGCTTTTTTTCTCTTTTACCCAAGATGGTAATCTACGGAAATCAGTGTAAAAGAGGGCACACATAAGTCACATCGTTCCAATCATTATATTGTACTTTCTGCTGCCTAAAATATGTACTCTTTTCTGTTTATTGAAATGACCTTTTCTCATTATTAAAGTTGTTGTAATTAAAGAAAAAAAAAATCCCCAATCAAATAAAAAAATATATAAAATGTCGTACAACTTTATTGACTTTTGTTGTACATTATAATTTAAAATTTTGTACATTCACTATTATCAGTTTGGTGTTTTGAATTTGGAAACAAGCATAAAATGATAGCATAACTTTACCGCATTTGACCATTTTATCTTAATGTGACTTCATATGTAACCTCTTATGTGGATTGTGGCTTTGGTAGGTTGTTGATTTAAAATCATATAGAAAATACTTATCTTTGTACAAAAGATGATCCCAGTGAATACAATAACAATTTTAAGGGTCAAATAGTGAATTTGCAATTTTAAAAAAAAAAGTATTAAACATGAACGTTCTAAAGTATTCATGTCATGTGAAACTCGTAGATATTTAACGTGAACAGTATAAAGAGTTAAAGACAAAAATAAATTATGACATCCGTTACAACATTGATTATTATTTATCGATTGGGGCAAAAGTCTAAAATTCATATCTCTTAAACTTCTTCACCCAAAAACGAGTATAGTAAATTTCCATTACTTTATATCTCCATCTCAAAGTCGAAATTTTAAAACCAAAATGATCATATTCACAATCTCTCTTTTTTTAAAAAAAAAAAAGAAGGAAAAAAAAAATCTGTCCTATATAACATTCATGAATTATAGTATTTTTTTTACCAGTAAGGAAAAAAGATTGTTGAAGATTTGATAGAATTTTTCCCTACGCATGCAAATGAGACTGGCATTGGAAATTCCAAAAACAACGTTGGTTCCTAAGCTGTCTTCAAATGTATGGAAACCGTCATTACTCTTGGATTGATTCACGATGTTGAACTGTCTGGCTCCTTCTTAGGACATTTCATAAGTTCTGATGCAAACCTTAATCTTTGTTTAAATTTTTGAATCCAAAGTTTGGTGTAAAAACCTTGAATCCTCGAACTCGTGATATTTGCAATTTGACCCCGGATGTATTTGCCATCATCAGGCGACTATTCTTGACACAATGAGATGATGAGATAATAAGAAATCAACTTTTAAAGTTTTTTTATTAAAAAAAAAAAGAAGATGAATTTCACAAATACAACATATTTATTTTGAGTAAAATATAAACACAAAACTGAGAATTGCTTGCATCCAATCTCGTGAAGAAAAAAAGAAGAAAAAAAAAACCTGAAAAAGTGCAAAAATGTTGCAAATCAGATTATCATTTTCTTTATTGGGTTAATTTAGCAATATTGATTATAATCTTGGCAAAATCAAGGCTATAGGCCCTCTGTTATTTTCAGCAAAGAAAGCCAATAATGCTGAAAAACAAATGGAATTTATCAAAAAGAAAGACCACTTTATTAAAGGAAGAAACTCACTGCGAAGGATACAACTGATCACATTTTATTCACGGCTAACTCACTAAAGCTATACATGATCTTTCTGGCTCATGTTCCAGAATTCAACTTCATTTTCAAGGATGTCTAAGAATACTACCTCGGCCTTCTTGCGCTCGTCTTCAGATGATTTTTCCAGACAACGCTCGGCAATGGTTTGGAGCGCGGCGCAGTATTGCCCAAAACCATCGTTCCCCCACCTTTTGCAAGTCTCTTTTAGGTCCTCAGGCACGTTGGAATCTTCTTCCAGACAATGAGCAAAGCTATCTTGATACACCGTTTCAATAGCCCAGAAAGCTGTGGCTGCCACGGTGTATTCAACTTCTGGGCTTGCTAGTCTCTCCAAAAGTCTGCGGGAAAAAAAAGGGAGCCACATGAAAAAAAAGGAAAAAAAAGAGCCAAACTTACAAAGTGAAATAAAGCCGTTGTTTTGTTATGAAACACTAGTTTGCATAAAATTTGGAGACCAAGGATATTCTTCACATGATGGTACTAAGGTAATAATGTTTGGAGTTCATATGTCCAGTACATACATGGCTGTTACTCGTATAACTCGATCTGATACGAAAATGTCTTCAAATGATGGTACTAAGGTGATAATCTTTGGAGTTCATATGTCCAGTACATACATGAATGTTACTCTTATAACTCAATCTGACACGAATATGACCAAGTAATGTTCTCAACAGACATTCGGAAAAAAAAAAAAAAAACCACATCATGCTTTTGACTTTTGATTTAACAAATCATAAATAACAGCAAATGACTAAATTGATTAGAATGAATGGTAACAAGAACTTAATCTTCTTGACAACATATCTCAAGATAAACCTTCAAAATAAGACCATTACATTTTCAAAATGTGATTGTTCAAGACAGCACAAATGTTTGCTCAAGAAAGAATCGGGATGTTAACCTGCAGTATTTGAGGTTAGCCTTTTTAGGGGTAACATTGGACAGCGAAACACCCCATTTTGAAGCCTCTTTCTTGAACCAATTCAATTCATCATTCAGTGCAACCATACCGCCCAAAATGACTTCTAAATCATCACAAGCATCAGCAGATGACTCCTTGGAAGCTTTGATCAAGACACTGGCGACGAAAGGGATGAATGCCCTGACAAATATATAGTCTTGCTCCTGCAGTCTCGTATAAGATTTTATTATATTACTATCTGCCGCAAGCTCAACACAAGCTTTGCTAAAAATAACTACGTAGCATTAGCTCAGATGCACACAGACACAAGCCAAACTGACAGGTGCAATAAAGATTTCAATGAGAACAGGATGAGGAAAAATCATATGCATGAACTTAAATCCTACTTTGGTCTCCGTCTAAGTTAATCAAATATAGGCACACTGCACTCGTCGAAATAACTCTATCCTCTGTTCCTCCCATTCCATTTTCGACAAACTACAAAGCTGAACCAACTAATAACTGACTAAAGAGAAATCCTATTTTTTACAAACTACATAACCGAAGCAACTAATAACTGATTAAATAGAAATCCTCAATGGTATTGTTTCATACCTCACAGCAATTTCTCAAACAGTTAAAGGAACTGGCTAAAAAAATTATCGCGCATCTGCATTTACTATCTCACTGTCTGACTGTTCCTGGCTATGGTAAATTTTCTAACATATGACCAACACTTCATATGGATGAAGCCAAATTTAACATTTAGCATTAGAGTTGATTGGCTTGCTTCCCAAATTCAATCAGATTTTAAACGCAAACCTTATCAAAAGTTTATTCAATTCAGACTCAAAGGATGATAGAAATTAGTATTAGTATTTCACTATCATCACGATTTCCAAACACTCAAAAACAACCATCACATTCAGGCTCTATCAATTACACTTCAAGAAGAAAACTTCCTAAGACAGCTACAAAGTCAGAAAACTTTAATCATTCATCATGCAGTAAAATATAGTGGCCTTAAAATCAAAATAAAGAAATCAGGGCAGTAAGTTAAAACAAACATAAACCACAGAGAATGATCACAAAAACAAACAAAAAGAAGCAAAGAATCCTAAAACCAAGCCATATCCAGATTATATTACACTTTAAATTGGATAAAGCTGAAAAGGGTTCAAACAAAATTAAGAAAAGTTTTGAACTTTTTTTTACCAGCCATAGCTTGAAAGAAGAGAGATCAACGGTGCCATCTCGAATGCTATGAATAAAAGGGTGTCTGGTAGCTCCAATGTATACCAAACGATGCTTCCTCAGCCATGTTTCAATCACGCTCACCTTTCCTACTTCTTCTTCCTTCTTCCTTTCCATTTCTCAATTAATTGTTTTCCCACTTTTTTTTTCTCCTTCTACTTAGTTGATTTATTTGATAATTCAAAGATTCATAAAATCCCAGAGAAGAAGAAGAAGAATAAGAACGAACTCGAGTTGTGGAGAAAGTCAAAAGAAGAAAAGAACAGCCTTTGTGGTTTGGCGGGGTCCAACTTACGAGGTCCGAACCTGGTGGAAGGCGGCTGACGTGGTGTACACGTGGGCACTGGAAACGTCTGGGGTCAACTACGAGATCGGTTAGACTCTATCCTTTTCTATTGCTTGTTTGGTCCTTTATCTTAAAAGAACAGTTCAATTCAATACCCTGATATCTGAGTTTTTGACCTAAAAAATTTTCTTAAAAAAAAAGTAGACCACATTAATTTTTTTGAAATTTATGTAGACAAACCTATATCTTTCGGATTTCCAAAATTCGAATTCGGGATAAATTCAGATTTCAGTAATCCGAATTCAATAGAAAACGGATTTTGAAAATCCGAATTCATTTTAATTAAAACTAAAACTAAGTAAATTTTTAATCTGACATAATTAATCAGAATTTGGATTTGTGAAAGCTGACTTTATGATTAAAATATTAATTTATGGGGAAAATTTTTTTTGTACAAGTGTTGGTAATTTTTTGGACACGGATCGGATTTCCAAAATTCGAATCTTCCGTGTTTCCCTGATAAACTCGGATTCTAGAAATCCGAACATAAACCCTATACCCTAAATCCGAGTATATGTTACACTCGGATTTTAGTAATCCGAGTATATGTTTAGGGTTTAAGGTTTAGGATTTTGGTAATCCGAGTATATGACACGAATCGGATTTCCGAAATCCGAATCTTCCATGTTTCCCTGATAAACTCGGATTCTAGAAATCCGAACCCTAAACCCTAAACCCTAAATTCGAGTATATGTTACACTCGGATTTTGATAATCCGTATATAGGTTACACTCGGAGTTTGGTAATCCGAGTATAAGTAACATTCGGATTTGGGAAATCCGAAGTTAAACCCTAAACCCTATGGCCTTATTTTGAAAATCTAATTTTTTGCTTGATTCAAATTCTGAAAATGCTATTATTTACTTAAAAGGTATATAGCAGTAGTACATATAGATTATACTGAATTAATGATAATATTTAATAACTAACAGATTTAACAATAATAAATAACAATAATACTATTAATGTATAATGAGTATTAGTATTAATGTACTACATAATACTAGTACGTACAAATAGTACATAACACTAATACAGATGAATTATACTGAATTAATGATAATATCTAATAACTAACAGATTTAGCATTAATAAGTAACACTAGTACTAATAATATATAATTAGTATTAATATTAATGCACTACATAAAATAATATTAGTACGTACAAATAGTACATAGCACTAATACAGATAAATTATACTGAATTAATGATAATATCTAATAACTAATCGATGTAACAGTAATAAGTAACACTAGTACCAATAATGTATAATGGGTAATAGTATTAATGTACTACATAATACTAGTACGTACAAATAGTACATAACACTAATATAAATGAATTATACTGAATTTATGATAATATCTAATAACTAATAGATTTAACAATAATAAGTAACACTAGTACCAGTAATGTATAATGGGTAATAGTATTAAATACTACATAATACTAGTACGTACAAATAGTACATAACATTAATACAGATAAATTATACTAAATTAATGATAATATCTAATAACTAATAGATGTAACAGTAATAAGTAATACTAGTATCAGTAATGTATAATGGATAATAGTATTAATGTACTACATAATACTAGTACGTACAAATAGTACATAACACTAATACAGATAAATTATACTGAATTTATGATAATATCTAATAACTAATAGATTTAACAGTAATAAGTAACACTAGTACAAATAATGTATAATCGGTATTAATGTACTACATAATACTAGTACGTACAAATAGTACATTACACTAATACAGATAAATTATACTGAATTAATGATAATATATAATGACTAACAGATTTAACAGTAATAAATAACAATAGTACCAATAATGTATAATGAGTAATAATATTAATGTACTACATAATACTAATACGCACAAATAGTACATACCAGTTCTTTAATTTCAAAAATTTTGCGCCTTGATTTTATTTTATTTTTTTTCTTTTTGAGAACTCGGATTTTGGAAATCCGAGTACTTATTTGAGTTCAAATATTTCACGCCTCAATTTATTATTTTTTAATGGGACTCGGATTACGCAAATCCGAACGACATTGTTCATGTAAGATTTTTTAAAAACTATTATCCAACAAAATTTATTTAATTATTATTTTATTATTAAATGTAGATTCGGATTTCCGAAATTCGAATGTTTAATTTTAATTATAACTCGAATTTCGAAAATCCATGGGATATATTTCTGCCCACAAATATCTTAAAAAATTTAAATTTGTCCACCTTTATTTTAATTAATGTTTTTAGGGAAAAGACCCCCTAATAGCTTTGCATGTGGAAAAAAGTGTTGATTTCAGAATTGAGCTGGGTAATAGGGTTCAAATGCATGGTTTTTTACACCAAGGTATTGATTCCAAAGATCGCACATTGGAGAGTAATGTGAAAATACATGAAGGCAAATGAAAAAACAAATACACCATCCACTTACTAAAAAATGTCTATTTATTAATTAAGGATAAAAATATAATTTTGGGGAAAAAAATAAAAATTTTTAACGGGAAAGTAGCAAAAAAACTAAAGGCTATGATTAATCTATATCGATCACTATATTTTATCACTAGTTTTATTCACTATAAATATCATTTTTCATAATTAAATGGATGATATAGTTATTTCACTTTATATCACTCATACTTTCATCTAATAGAAATTTTTGAAAAGAAAAAACAAGAATTAGAATATCATTTTGAGTAATTCGTATTAGAATAGTTTGATTAAGTCAAGATAAAAGTAAGCACACTGTTAGGACTTAGCTTATATTTAAGCTACTATATTCAAACAAAAATAGCCAGTCTAATACTATATTTAATTTTTGCTAATGTTTAATTAAATGTCTGAACCTGTTTGGATGGCCCACTTCGTACTGCTCATCAAGATGTCTGAATCATGAAAATCTTGGCCGGAAGAATCAGAATAAATATGAATTAACAAAACCAATTATTACTATTATTTTGCCGAATATTCTGATCTGATTTATGTCCAAATGAATAAAAACAATCAGTTTGCCAATTTTTTGATTCTGAATTCGGACGAAGAATCTATCCACGGTTTGGAAGCTCATCAGAGACCCAAATATGTAGTAGTATTTGTTTTGAGTAATAAAACCAAAAGCTAAAACCTCATTTCTCAAATTTAACTAATGAGGAAATATCTCATTTTTTCCTCTCTCTCTCTCTCTCTTTTTTTTTTTGATTAAAATTTTCAATTAATATAATATGTAAACCCCTCATCATCCAATCCCGATCGAAATCGAATCCATAAAGTTTTTAGATATCTATTCACTACTAAGTTAGGGCACGTAGTATCATAATCGATCTTATATCACAAAAATCGAAATGTGATTCCAAAACTTGCGTAATATATTCACTTATCGAGTCAATTCAAAGATATAAGTCATCATATGAGAGACTTTGGTTTATTGTGTTGTTTTTACATAAAAATATATATTAAAAAAAAGAGTAATAAAGTTGTAACAAATTGGGAATAAAGTTCACTAGAGAAAGAGCTGAACGTATATAGCCAAAAGAAAATATTTATCAGAAAATAAATTGAAATGATCCAATATAATAGTCGTCAAGTTCCTTTTATTTGTATCATCAGGGCGGCATTTTGGATATTGTTTTTTTTTTTATTTACTGAACTATTTAGTTGATTTTAGATGAATTAATAAGTACATACACTAAAGATATGGTCAATTTTCAAACTAAAAGGTCAATAATCTTGGTTGATTACCGTATAGCGACTTGTATTACAATGCTTCATATATTTGTATTTCCTCTGTCCCAAAATTATTATCCAGTTTGAAATTTCACTTTTAATACAATTCGAACTAAAAATGAAAAATCAAATTGGACAATGATTATGGGATGGAGAGAGTATTAAAATGTGGCAACAAAAACAAACCATACTTATATAAATACCACACATATTAGGATCTTAATAAATACGTAAGTTGATTTAGATTACATTTAATTTGATTCAATTTTTTCAAAATAATTATCATGTTTGTTATATGGAAAAGTATAATAGTATCGTTCCGCAATACAGAAGTACAGATTATTTCTATCCCTATGACAACAATGGCCAGTTTATCAATATTTCATTGCCTTATTTTAACACACAAAGAACAAATAAAAAAAACAAAAGGACACATTAATAAATCATTTGCTTCTAGCCATCCATGTGCTGTGCTACTTAAACCAGACCTTTATCAAACTCCATCTTCAAGAGAATCATGGAATCAACACAATTTCAGTCCAGAAGCATTTCACCTGAAAACTCAATAATCTCTCCTGATCAATCTGAATTGGCAGAGAAAGATCTTCCATCTTTACCAGTTGCTTCATTAGAACTTCTGAAGCACTACACTAATACAAAAGCAACAAAGCGATTGAGAGCTGAAATTCACAAAGAAAAACCTTCACAAAACATACCAAAACCAAAAATTCCCATTTCTCCCAATCCTTCAGTACTTTTTCCAGCTGCAACTATCATAAAACTAGCACAGGCACACTTACTCCAGTTGAAATCCCTGAAAATCGACATCGTTTCATTCGCGGCGACATCTTTCGGGTCGCATTCTGGGCTTCCTTCTGGTGTTTTAGAAGATTATGAACTTGCACTCAGACTTCTAGCTGCGGTTGAAAAGGTACCATAGTTACAATATTTTTGAATTAATGTATGATACTCATCTTGATACTAGTAATTAACCTCATATTCTGCCCAGGTTGCCAAGCATCATTTCGTGTATGCAAGAAAATTGCTGACAATGTGCCAAGAATCCATGTCCAAAACCGGGAATGTAGTCCAGAAAGTTTGTTACTATTTCGCGGAATCCCTCCAAGAAAGAATTGATCAAGAATGGGGGATTTTTCCATCCGAAGAGCTGGAAAAAAATGGACTGAGAAAAGATCCAGTGGATGTTGAACAAACCATGATCCGTTTGGAACCTGAGATGATGAAGTGCCAACAGGAAATCCCTTTTCATCTCTACACACAGTTCACCTCGGTTCAGACCATCCTGGATTGTGTTTCCAGGGCCGAAAAAGTCCACCTGATCGATTTCGGGATCAACAATGGTTCCCACTGGACGCTGATCATGCAGGCTTTCGCCGCCCGGGAAACAGGACCTGATTCGCCTCCATTCCAGCATCTGAAAATAACCGCGGTCGGGACCTCCCGGGAGATGATGGAGGAAACAGGGAAATGGCTGACAGCTTTCGCCGAGAACATCAGCTTGCCGTTTTCATTTCACATAGTGGTAACAGAGATGAAGGATCTGGAGAAACGACAATTTTCGGCCCTTCCAGGGAATGATGAAACAGTGGCGGTTTTTCTCGGGCTGCGGTTATGGAGCCTGTTACCCTGGCCTGATCACCTGGAAAAGTTCATCAGGGTGATTAAAAGCCTTAATCCGAGTATCATCGTCGTTAATGAAATGGAAGCTAATATAAACTCCCCTGATTTGGCCGAGAGAATAGACGGGGCGATTGTCCTGATTGCTGCGATATTCGACTGTATCAATTCATGCATGTCACACAGGGCTCAGTTTAGGAAATTCAACGAAGAAGTGATCTTTCCTTATATAGTTCGGAACATTGTCACGGCTGAAGGGAGGGATTGGATCCAGAGGTTTGAGAAGATTGGATTCTGGAGGGAGGTATTCGGGAGGTTCGGGATTGAGGAAACCGAGATGAGTAGACCTCCACCAAGTCAGGAAAAGATGTTCTTGAGAAGTACTTCAGATAAGTTGAGTTGTTGCACAGTGGATTTGGATGGAAAATGCTTGATTTTAGGCTGGAAGGGTTCACCTTTACTGTCTGTTTCAGCCTGGAAGATCAAGCATGGCAAGCGAAAAAATGAAATGAATTTATCCATATCCGGACACTGAGTTGTTTCACTGCAATCAGAAATTTTAATGTTCATCTCCATACAGAAATGTGTAACCACTCTTAGAAATTTTAATGTTATATATCATACACACGAAAAAAAAGAAAGAAAAGAAAAGAAAAAGAAAAAGACTTCATTTATACTAATCAACAGGCCATATCTTGTTTTTTATTCTGTCGGTTTTGATTTGATTACATACGGTTTTGGAATTAATAATCAGATGTTTGCATTTGAGAAATGAAAACTCTGTTTGTATTTATTTGGATTGACATGAATTTCAACTTTTCAATTTGGAGAAAATGTGAAACAAGATTCCTTTGCTGGCCCGTTAAGACAGTACTTGATACTAATGATGTTGATTTGGTTTAGCCCTTTCAGAAACAGAATCCCATCTGTCAAGATTCCCAGACTGTACTAAAACACGGATTACATTGGATCAAAGATCTCAGATTTCGAAGGCCAGCCTTTGAATTTTACATCCGTAGACACTCTTAAGCAACATGATCA
The DNA here is from genome assembly GCA_949775105.1 of Oldenlandia corymbosa var. corymbosa. Classification (NCBI taxonomy): domain Eukaryota; kingdom Viridiplantae; phylum Streptophyta; class Magnoliopsida; order Gentianales; family Rubiaceae; genus Oldenlandia; species Oldenlandia corymbosa. Next base: position 17,434,565 of record OX459126.1, on the reverse strand, counting down.
GAAAGGGAAGCGTCTTATGGATGATAATCTGATTACTTCCCAGTATCAGTCAGCTGGTAGGATAATGAAGTTAGCGAAAGAACGGTTGCTTCAAATCAGGTCCCGAAAAACTGGTAGTGTTTCCCTGCTTCTTGTTTGCGCTTTAGAAGCTTTATCCGATCTCCCTTTTGAAGCCTCGGAAGACCTGGAGCAAGCATTTTTACTTCAGGCAGCCGCAGAAAAGCTGGACAGTAAGCAGTGGTTTCAGGCGCAAAAGTTGCTTACCCTTTGTAATCAGTCAGCTTCAAAGAGTGGTAATCCTGTTCAACGAGTAGTGTACTACTTTGCTGAAGCCCTTCAAGAGAAGATCAACCGAGAATGTGGAATTTTAGTACCAGAGGAATATGAAAAAATGAAAATAGTGAAGGCAATTGATGTGGAACAGGCTGAAGTCAATCTACGCCCGGAAATGATGGAATGCCAACAAGAAGTCCCTATGCGTTTAGCTTCAGAGTCGACAGCAATCCAGGCGATTTTGGATGCTGTGGGATCCTCCAGGCGGATTCATTTGATAGATTTGGGAATTAACAATGGCTCGCACTGGACTCTAATCATGCAACAGTTAGCTGTAAGATACTATCATAAACTTGAAAGTCTCAAGATAACGGCTGTTGGAACCTGTAAAGAGATGCTGGAAGCTACAGGAAATCGGCTGTCATCATTTGCTGAGAGTCTTCACTTACCTTTTTCATTTTTCATGGTTGTCTCAGAGCTAAAAGGCCTCAAGGAAGATCTTTTTAATGTAGAAGCTGATGAAGCCGTAGCGGTTTATTCTGAATTCAGGATTTCGACTCAGTTAATGTGGCCAAATCACTTGGAATCTCTTCTTGGAGTGATTAGGGGTCTCAATCCACGCGTAGTGGTAGTCAAAGAAATGGAGGCAACCATAAACACGCAAAAGTTACTCGAACGCTTTGATGAAGCCCTTGTACTTTTCAGTGCAATGTTTGATATTTTGAAGGTTTGCATGGAACACCAGATCAGGTTTAGAACATGGAATGAAGAAGTTATCTTTCGACAGATGATTCAAAACATTGTCACCGCAGAGGGCAGCCAGAGGATTTATCGATATGAGAGGATTAGTTTCTGGAGAAAGCTTCTGGCAAAATTTGGAATGATGGAAACAGATTTTAGTAGCTCATCGATTTATCAAGCAAACATACTGCTTAGAAGTTCCAGTAAGTTCAGTTCTTGCACCCTTAACTTGGACGGAAAAAGCCTAATCTTTGGATGGGATGGAACCTCTATACTGTCTGTTTCTGCTTGGAAGTTTGAGGATCCATAGAAAACATTCAATTAATAGGATTAGATGATTCCTGCATCCTCCATCATAGGAGTACTAAACTTTATATGTAAAAATCTCAGGCCGGTTTCTGTATCATTGAGAGGAAAAACTCAACCATATCATTCTCCATTATGGTTAATTCTTGTTAGCCTTTTCACAATAGCAGTGGCTTTTCTATCTTTCGGTTTGCCTTTATTGGTCAGTTAGTGAAGGGAAGTACAACAGGAAAAAATTTTGAAGTTCGGAGTACGTAAATTGAGACATTTCCATTATGATCAATTTGCCCATTCACACACATTTGACATATCTTTACATTGGTAGATAGAATAATTAACCGGATCGATGTTCATCATAGGTAAAGATGGATTTGTAAAGATGAGTATGTTACTCATAAACCGAAAATACAGAAAGTTGTTTTTAATGTTTGAAGATGATTGATTGGGAACAGGGCTTTGATTGGGATTCTAATGTATTTGTTCACTCTTTGCCGGCTTCTAATCTTCACAATCTACATGTAAACCTCAAAAAAAGAAAAAAAAAAAAGTTTCTAACTTGACTGCATCTTAATTAAACTGGTCTGATATTCAAGGTAATATGCATAATGACAATTGAGTCGGTTACGTTCTTTTCTGCTGTCCTGCTAGGCTTTTGGAATATTCGTAGACTGCAGCATATCACACTTTCAGTTGGCCATTTGATTCCTACTAATTTAACTCTGGCCAGCTTTCCCATTTGATTCCTCAGATAGTTGAAGCAGAAATGACCAAAAAGAGATGGAATCCGAGCAATTTTTAAACATGGGAATCTCATTTGTGAACGATTAATATAATCCCAAATCTGATTTGCTGATAGAAACTTCTCCTTAACTCTCAATTTACTAAAATCAAAGTTCATTAGCTCATGTTTTTACATATACATGATCAGGATTTTTGTCTTCTTTGATGCAAGAAATAGTATAAACCTTTGTCCTGTAGAATAGTTACAAAGTATAGCTTTATATTTGTAATCCAATTAATCCCTTTGAAGATAGATATCAAAAGAGTGTGGAAAAAATGGATTTTAGTGCCCCAAAGATCACTGATAATAGAGGGAAACGGTTGAGGGATGAAAGGCGGATTCCAGAAAGCAATGGCCATAGTCGTTATCAGATTCTGTCAACGGCCTGCATAATGAAGTTAGCCAGAGACAAGTTGCAACAGATTAAGTCTGGAGAAACACCTGCTTCTGAAGCTGATTCTCATCTCCCTTTTGAAGCTTCTGAGGACTTGGAACTTGCAATATTACTTCAAGCGGCTGCGGCTAAGGTGGCTAATCAAGAATGGTTTCAGGCAGAGAAGTTGCTAACCTTTTGTGATCTCTCAGCTTCACCGGGTGGTAATCCTGTTCAGCGAGTCGTGTACTACTTTTCTGAATCTCTTCGCGAGAGGATTGAGCGCGAATGTGGATTACTCCTTTCAGAAGAATTTGAAAAATTGCGAATAGAGAAAGCGATGGATGTTCAGCAGGCTGAGATTCATCTGCAACCTGAAATGATGGAATGCCAACAAGAAGTCCCCATCAGACCGGCTTCAGAGTCTGCAGCGATCCAGGCGATTCTGGATGCCGTGGAATCTTCCAAAAGGGTTCACTTAATAGATCTTGGAATCAACAACGGCTCCCATTGGACTCAAATTATTCAGCATTTCGCAGTCAGGTACGATTGTCCACTTGAAATTCTCAGGATTTCGGCCGTTGGAAGCTGTAAAGTCTTGCTTGAAGCTACAGGAAAGCGGCTGTCATCTTTTGCTAGGAGTCTTAACCTGCCCTTCTCATTTCACATGATCATCTCAGAGCTAAAGGACCTGAATGAAGAACTATTTGATATTGAGTCAAATGAAGCCGTGGCTGTTTATTCGGAATTCAGGCTTTCAACTCTGTTACCATGGCCTGATCACTTGAAAAACCTTATAGGAGTGGTTACAAATCTCAAACCTCGGGTCATGGCGATCAAAGAAATGGAGGCAAGCATGAACAATGGGGACTTCTTAGATCGTTTCCACGCCGCGCTTTTGATTTTCAGCGCACTGTTTGATTCTATCAAGGTTTGTATGGAAAGTAGAATCGCGTTTAGGAAATGGAGTGAAGAAGTCATCTACCAAAAGATGATACGAAACATTGTCTCAACAGAGGGAATCCAGAGGGTATTTCGACACGAAAGGATCGGTTTCTGGAGGAGGTATTTGGGAAGCTTTGGAATGGTGGAAACCGATTTTAGTAGCTTGGCAATAAGTCAAGCAACCGTGTTACTTAGGAGGTCTAATAACTTCAGTTATTGTGACCTTAATAGGGATGGGAAAAGTTTGATTTTTGGGTGGAAAGGAACCTCAATTCTAAATCTATCTGCCTGGAAATTCCAGGATCACTGAACATGATTCAGATTATTTGTTTTGATTTTTTATTTTTTTTTAGAAAAAGATACCTGTAGTAGATTAGAGTAAATCTCATAAACTATTACATCGCATCTTATAATAAATTATATCCGATCTACTAACGTTAATCAGTTCACAATAATCGAACATATCTATAAGCATGTGAACGTATTTGTTTTGATCTTAGATGAACTACTTTCATAAGTTCTGATCTTGTACTGTTTCAGCTTGTTGCGCCATATATAATAGAGATCCCATAAAAATCATGATTTGTATACATAATCCAAATTTATCATCACAATCTTGATAAAAAGTGTAGAATATGTTTATCTTATTTCTGTGTAGAGGAATCATCAGTTCACACATTAGTTTGAAAGGAATCATTACAACCTCTAAATTTAAGATATTTGTCTCAATATGCTTACCTATAAATCGAAAAAACAAAGTCGTAACCCAACATCACTTCAGTGAAATTTGAGATGGAATAATTGACATACAGATTAATGTGGAGGCCATACCTGATCAATGACATCAAAAGTGGAGGAAAAGAACAAAGCTGGAAAGTTTGTACCGACCGATAAATCCAGGGCAAATTTTTTTTTTTTTTTTTTATAAAAAAGTTCCTAGAATACTATATAATACGTGGTATTTGAAAAAAAAAAAAATAATACGTGAAAAAAAAGTTTCTATATAATCTGCAAAGACAAATAAATAAGTAAAATAAAAATCTTAATCAATAAAAATTCGGAAAGATTCCTAATAAGAGATTTCGGGTATGATCCCTTAATCTCTAATTAACCAAAATACAATCATTCCTCTTTTCACATATTTTATTTGGGGGAAGAGCACTTACATTGTTGGAAAAGTACCATCTACATTTCTTTTAGTTTCATTTTCTTTAGTGACATTGCTGTCAACCGTGTGAGTTAATTAGCTTCTTACATTCTCTATTCTACTAAGAAGAAAACAATAAAATAAATTGATTTTAGTTCAAGATGTTTTCAGTGTCGTTTGTTTTTTTTATGAGTCTTATTATGCGTATCAAATATCGGAATCTATATGATAAATTAGCAAGGAGATTTCAATTAGAATCCGAGATTATACCAATCCATTAATTCAGCCATCAAATCTTATGGCATAACATTGATACAATAACCACCGTTACAGCTACTGTTGTGTTTATGCGTGAGCTAGGGAGAGTTCACTTCAAAAAGTAGACACTAGACACTCTTCTACTGGAGTTGCAAATTGAAATTTTATATATATATATATATATATATATATATATATATATATATAAACCTTTCATCCTTAGCCTTTACAGTCTATTGTGGCCTGGAGACAACCCTAAAAGTACAAGCAAAGCATTTTTTTTTTTCTCATGATGGTTTACTACTACAACTTTTTTTTTTTTTTGGGTCAATTTTCTTCAACCATGATTGCGATTCCTCCTACTGTTATATTGCTATTTTAATATTAGTACTAAGTAATTCATTTCAGTTAATTAACATCAATGGATGGTATAAATTTGCACCCTTTTATTATGTAACTTTACCTTGTTGCAAATGTTGGTGGATTCGAGTGATCTTACACCGGTACTATCTAAGGGGGAAAAAAAAGACTATTATACAAAGAAAAAGAAAATTAATGCACATGAATCTGCAAAGACCTTAATTAATCAGTAATATCCTGGAAGATTCTACCAAGATATATTTGGGTTTGATTCTACAAATCTTAATTAATGAAAATAAAATCATTCCTTTTCTTTCATAGTACATAAAATATATTTTTTATTTTAAAAGAAAGAAACATTAAATGGAAACTCCTCAATAAATAAGAGCAATGTATAAGTACCATGTTTACTTTGTCTAAGTGTACAATCCAATGCGTTAAAAATGGAAAACTAAGATTTGCATGCATGAAAAAAGTGGAAACTACGTAGAAATTGTCTCTTACCATCTCTTAAATTGATTTCTCTAAAATTCGGAAATAATTGAAATTTCTTTTTTTCTTATACAAATTAAGCACTGTTGCCAAAACAATCATATATATATTACCAATCTTTTTTTTCATCATACTGGGGATTAATTCACACAAAGAAGAGATGGAAGAAAGAAAGAGATCTGGTTCTTCTACGTTGGCTGATGAACTTTTCGGGCCGAAAGAGTCACCTGTTTCGTGTTCTTCCGGAAGATTTGGCTCTATTTTCCGGCCAACTCCCCCACCAAAGGTACTTAAATTTACTAGCAATTTGCCCTTTGCTTTCTAATAGATTTTGAATTATATTCGTGTGGCGTCGTTGATGAACTATGATCTTCTTCCGTACCGACATAAAAAGCCTGTTGTCATAGGAAAGGATTTTGGTTGTTAACACAAACAATGGCCTTCTTTAAATTTATAAGAAGTTTGTATGATAATTGCACGCATGTATAGTAGATTTATTTTAGTCTCCTTCATAATGAAAAAACCGAGGTTTAATCTTTTCTCATCATAAGTGAAACATATATAAGTAATTTTTCGATAATCTAGATTCGAGTAGTATTTTTGTGTTAAGAAAAACAAAAGATATTTGAAAGCTTTTTTTATTTTATTATTTACTGAAGGTCTTCAAATTTTGTTTTTTTTTTTCTTGGGGAATACTTTGATCATAATTTTTCAGAGGAATTTATTCAATATTCAGGGAAAGAAACTCTAGGAATTTTGATGCATCTTATGCATGGGGTTCAACTGAATGATTGATTAAAAAAAAAACAAAAAACAAAAAAAAATATTGGGATTTCAAGAAGAGTTGTGGTTTGACTATTTTTTAGTTAGCGGATAACAACTAAGAAGACCAAAAAAAATAAAACCCAAGCTGCGCATGAGTATGTTTGTACATTGAAAATAAAACCCTGAAATTATGTGGCTTATTTCTTGACTAGCCAGTGGACTTAATAACCACCAGATGCATGCTCGAAGTTTTAGTTCTCTAGTCTTGCATTAAAATGTGACTTGAAATTTAACGTTTCAGGTCGTAAGATCGGAATCTCCATGTCCTGAAGAAAATGAAAAGAAGTCAGACTCTGATAATCAAGCAGCGAATACAAAAATTAGTCCACTAGGTTTGTGAATTAAACAATGTGTCTATTTTAGCACATGTACGTAACTTCTAAGCTACTGATAATCGGTAATTCCTCCGTCCCAGAGCGATTCTCCTGATTGCAAGTACTCCCTCCGTCCCATAATTATTGTTCAATTTGAGTTTTTATTTTTAGTTTAAATTATACTAAAAGTGAAATCTCAAACTGGACAATAATTTTGGGACAGATGGAGTAATAAATAATAACATGATAATCATTTTTGACATATAGAACGTACTCTTCTTACTGCTAACATAAATTATTTTCGTTTATGATTAGCTAATACTAAATAAAATCTCATTTCGTTTAATGTGTTGGCAATATTGGCAGCAGAAGCTAATAACGATAAAATAAGCCAAGGGGAACAAACGAGCGACCCGAATAAAGATAGAAGCTCATTTTATGAGGTTGTACAAATGATGCAGACACCCTGTACTCTCAGTTCTTCCATATACTATGGGGGTCAAGATATACTCATGCATCCTCGATCTCAGAACACCCATCGCTCTGTCTACGCTACGGTGAGTTCATGAAATTTTAAGAATGTCAATTAATCAGGTCGTTTTTCGTGTTTGCCAGTCACAAAAGAATCTCAAAGATGGTTCCATGATAATAACTTATCTTTGGGTGTTTTGCTGGTATTTTACTTGAAATAGTAGCTGACATTTTTTTCTTTTCTTTTCTTTTTTCTTTTTCCCCATCAGTACAACAAAGATGGAGGAGAAGATGATCCAAATTTTGCTACCAGAGGAAACTGGTGGCTGGGTAAGTTGTACGCGATTTTTTTTTAGTATATGTGAACTTTTACGTAAAATTTTCTAATCTGTTAACACTTCTTTCGTCCCAAAATAATTGTTTGTCATGCATGTTATTCATATTTTCAGGATCTCTGTACTACTAGAAGTGCTTTACGTACGCCCGGCAGCTTTGTAATCATATATAGTAATCAGTTATTGTCTTTTGATATTTGTATGATCTTCCTTCTTTCAATGGTATTAAATCTAACAGCGAAACGAAATTCAAGTTCATCAGTCATCAAAATATGTGCTCAGCTTTCTGATTTCCCATATTGTTGTCATGCATGGATAATCTTCTTTCTTTGTAAAAATCCCTTCTTTTAATCTTCCTCGTCATTTTGCTCTAAAAACACAGAAGACCGCGTGAAATAGAGAGCATGTTGTTATCCTTCAACACGGATAAGAGAAGTCCATCTACTTTGATGAGAAAGTCGACTTTCAGGTCGCCACTGGAAAGAAGACGAAAAAGTCGACCAAAACAATTAAACCAATAAATAAGCATTTTCGATAAAATTTCATATCCAGCTCGAACCAAGTAGAAATGGAGTAGACAGTAGCGTATCAAGGTATGTTTAGACTTTTGCATCATGGAATGTCGATGACATAATAATTCATTGTATTTAAATCCATGCATCTTTCAAACGTCGCTTTAATATAGATAAAACGTGATTTACAAATTAATATAATAAATATAAAAACATTTATAATTTACGTAATCTATCATGGAAATTGAAATTGACTAATTACTTACTAAAAAAGATATCATGAAAAAGTAAATATTGACGGATCTTAAACTAAAATTGCAACAAAGTGGACTATATGTGAGAAGTACATGGCTATTCCACGTTATGAGTGATGCTCTTCTAAATCATCTATTTTGCCAAATTCCCCTAACAAGAAACCATGGTTGTCTATAATAGGCACAAAAATCATGGATCCAGAACTCCCATCATTGGGGCTTGGAACAAAATACCCCAGAGCACCTCCTCCGTTGTACTCCGTACTCGTCACCGACACAACATTCAGTTTCTCTTTCAGTGTTTCACACGACACGATAACTGGTTTTGGGCGCTCAGAAACTGTCTGTGATGATTCCTCCGTGGTCGGCTCGTCATGATCAGGTGGACAAGAAGAAGGCCGATGTATAGTCTTATGAGTTGCGAATTCTTCATCAGAACCTAAATAATTTTGAGTTGGTTCCGAATAATTCCAATACGTATGATTTAGCTCTACATTTGTTGCACAATCGTCAGGTGAATTATTATTGTCATTAGGAATTTGTGAATCCACCAGAACAGGTTCTTCTTCCTCCTCCGGCAGCGCCGCGGGGGGTTCTTTTTCAAAAACCTCCACCCATTCAATTCCCCTGGAAACATGTCCTGGCGCCGGGGGATCGATTCCGCGCTGCCGGGCGAGATCGAATTCGCGTTCCTTTGCGAGGCGGGCTTCAACAGCGGCTTCAACAGTGCTAAAAGTTCCGATCCAAACCATCTTTTTCTTGAATGGATCGGTAATCTTGCAATCATACTTGCCGGACTTGGTTCTCCCAACGCCCGGAATTGTCCTTCCTTCTTCATCCACAACTGTCCAGTCATTGAGTCTCGGCCTCCGTCTCCGACCACTACCTTTCCCCTCATCATCATTCATCATCTTACGCTTCATCATCTTCCTCTTCTTCTTCTTTTGTTTAGGGATATAGTACTATATTAATTCTCTCCGGCCAAACATTATGGAATCTATAAAAGTTATATATACGTATTTTATTATTTAGAGGGGGAGAAAACGAACCTGAAAGCAAAGAAAATAATTAATTCAACTCCAATTAAAACTTTGATGATGGGTTTTATATAGAGGCAGCAGGAGGTTTGAAATATATATAGACATTGATCAATCCAATTGATAGTTGGAAAAGGGTACCAGTGCCATACCCATATGTAAACGGGTAGTACTCCAATCCAATTGTTCCAATCTATTGTTTTTTTTTTTTTTTTAATTAATCCACAATTCGAATAAATTGTCTTTTACGAAAACCCATTTTTCCCACTTTTCCATGACCGCCATACTTTTATTATGTGGATTAAATTAGGTATTGTTGATTTGTATACCCTTATTCAATACGTACTTACATTTTAACAATTCAGAGTGTCTCTAGTCAGGCACGGTGAAAAACTCTTAAGATTATCAGGAATTTACTTAAAGAGATGCCCATATCCGCACCTACTTGTAATTTGCGGTGACATAAAAAGTCACAACACCTACTCTTTTTTTAAATCCAAAATTGGAAATTCTGGAGATAGCAAATGCTACTAAAATAGAATATTTTTAATTAATTTGGTTCAAGGTTCCCAAGAAGTAGGAATCCTCAATTGTCTAAAAGGAAACCTTGGATCTTAGACAGGCTTTAAACAAAAAAAAGGAAACAATGCCTGAAGGTAAAAAAAAAAAAAAACGGTCAATCACACTATTTTAGACCATCGCCAAAGACTAAAATCACTTAGAAAAAAAAAATTCCTTCAACCAAAAGAGTCTGCTAAACCCTAGTTTCTATGCAACACCAAAACGTGGGAATTTGTGGTGGTGGATTGTCCGATATAATCACGAAGAAACAACATAATATGGTGTCGGCTACGGAAGAAGAAACAACAGGATTCGGGTGGTTTCCAGAAGAAATTATTCACCAAATACTGTCTTTTCTTAGCGAGGATGGCAAAAAAAAGGCTCGTGATCTATCTAAAGAGTGGTTCGATGCTTTCCGTACTTACCCAAAGTTGTCCTTCAATGGGATTAATCAACAAGACTTCAACAACACTTTGGCGAGACACAATTTTGGAAGAGTTTCGTTTCCTTATCGGTTGGAAATAACTATGGAATTCAAGAACAATGATGAAGATGCCGCTAACATGGACAAATGGCTTAAAATAGCTTTAGAGAATGGAGTGAGGGAGCTGAAGATGAACCTTAGTAGTCCTCCTTCTGCCCTTTCTTGCTCCAGCTAAAAATCTCGATTGGTAATGATTTGTTTGCTTCCCTCATCAAAAGTTGCGGCCGTTTCATTGAGCATTTGGAGATAGGTTTCTGTGATGATTTGAGTGAAGTTAAGTTGATCAATGTCCCCCGCCTCAGAGAGCTTCACATTTACCATTTAAAGCATAGCATTCACCGAGATTATGATCTGAAGGTAGAGATTGATGCACCAAATAGTTTTCAACCATATATAAATCTGCAGAGATTGACATTGGAAGGCACAACTATTGTTACTGAAAGATTCTTCATGGTTAAATTTCCACATCTGAGGTCCTTGGTTATCCCTTCTTTCAAGGACTTTGCAAGAGAAAATTTAACGAGTAATTCGCTCGAGAAGCTAGAGTTCAAGCCCTCTAATGATTTGCCAGTGCAAAAACTAGAGGTTGATTCCCCTAACCTATTTAGTTTTCATCTTTGTCTATTGTATGTGGACATCTTCCCAAAAGTATCTTTCATGTCTCTTGTTCAACCGCACATCAAATCCGAAGTGTCTCTATGGTACGCTTCTGATATGGATAACTGCTGCTTCCTAATGATGGAGGAGATGCTATCATCATTAGTTCCATCCAGGATATCGCTTCACATTGATATCGAATCCGACTTTGACTTAGATGAGAGTGAATCGTTGGAAGAATCATTCACAGGTTTCGCGGCGTCATTCTTGGTTTGTTATCCCGAGATTGTAACCCTGCGGATTGTAATGAACGAAAGGGCTTCACGCGTGGTCGGTTGTTTGCAAAGAAAGCTGGAAGATGCAGAATCAGGACCTGGTGAAGGGATTCAGGGTGTTTCTTGTTCACAAGGATGGGAAAAAATGCCTGGAAAAGCCGCAAGATTGGATGAGTTTATCAAATGTTGTATGCAAGGGATGTGAATGGCGGAAGATAATTCGTTTTGAGTTAGGGTGGAGTTCAGTGACTGGTGAACCAACAAACAACACTGGTGATGGAACCATTGAGATATATAATTCTATACATATATACATTGGTATATATTTTGTATTTGAACCTATGTAAATTGAACGTTTACCTAATTCTCTTGTTGATTTATTCCTTGTTTGTATTTTAAGTTAGATATAGAATCATCCTTGCTTCTTGTGTTTGAGTATTAGCTACAGTTAAAAGTTTTTTGTTGCCCCTTACAAGTTTGTTTTTGGGCTTATTCGAATTAATTGACCATGTGAAGAGAAATCTTGTTTAGAGAAATATTCCTCTCTAAACATGATGTTATGAAAAGCAGCTGAGGCTCAAGGGAAAGTGTAAATTGAATACGTCTAGTAATTGCAATTCAAACAAATGAACAACACCCTTATTTGCTTAAGAGGTGAAAGATCTATCCTCCTCAATAAAAATTTTAACAAGAGCAAAATTCCACAGAAAGTATAATGTTTAAATTGTCATAAGCACGTTGAATTCACTTCGGAATACTGAGAACAAGATCTTCAATCCTCGTAGATTTTAGATGTAGATAGGAAATTCAATGTCTTCTGTCATGCCTCAGCTCAACTTGCAAAACAAAAATATGCTTTCGAAAAATAGTGAGACTCTATTTCTTCATTTGTACCTCAAATTGTACCGGACCGTTTTTCAATAAATTAATTGAATGTTGTACTTCTTCAAAAATATCTTCAATCCTTAGCAAAGATGCCGGGCTTGAATCGATTTCAAATTTTGTGGAAGAAAGGAGAGTTAATTTAAGAGATTCAGTGCTAACCAAGAGATCTCAGTAGATTATAACATACTCGCTCCGGTCTTTCTATAGTACTGAAAAGTCATATTTCCAATCGGCCAATTTGGTCCATATGGTGGTTCATAAAATAATAATTATTATTATTATTATAACCACCGTCATAATAATAATAGTTATAATCATCATGATCAAATCCACGACTGGGGAAGCACCAGGCAGGTACTTTACCATATGGTGGATAATAATTCGCATGAAAACCATCATAACAATCGTACGGACGGTTTTTCAATAAATTAATTGAATGTTCTACTTCTTCAAAAAGATCTTCAATCCCTAGCAAAGATGCCGGGCTTGAATCGATTTCAAATTTTGTGATAGAAAGGAGAGTTAATTTAAGAGATTCAGTGCTAACTGAGAGATTTCAGTAGATTATAACATACTCCATCCGGTCCTTATTATAAGGTATTTTGATTTCGTCCTATGTTTAACCTAGAATATCTTTTTAATTAGAAAAAAAAACTTTAAAAATATATTTTCACATTCATTGTGTTCTCTTAACTATTATTAAATAGTTTTAAAGTTTTTATTCCAATTAAAAAGACACCCTAAATGAAACATAGGACGAAATCAAAATGCCTTAAAATGCCTTAACGACCGGAGGGAGTATGATAGATAAATCTCATAAACAGAAGGATCCTGGAAATCAACTGATGAGATTTAACCAAAATAATAAACAATTAATGTGACGAGACTTCAATTTGCCCTCTCTGAAATTCATTTCATCTTTCATTTGAAGTGAAGAAACTAGTACCAAATGGCACTATTTTAGATTGCAGAAAGGGAAATAAGCACATTGTTATTTTTGTAACCACAACTTGTCGAATGTGACAAAGAGTTAACTGTTTTGGAACGCCATTGAAATCATTACCACTTGGAAAGACCAAATCAAGACTCATGGTGTTTAATGTACGTAATTAAATAAAATCAGCGTGTTTCGTAACATGTTGTGTTCATGCATGGGGATCCTTCTTAATTATCGATTGAATTTATGCAAAAATGTTGTTATTGTGACTTAAATCTGCAAAAATTATTGTCATTAGTACTGCATAGCCGCAAGAATTTGAAGCGGATTCCAATAAAATTTAAAAAATAAGAAAAGTAAAGAACCGGAAATTAACACTGGGAAAACAAAGATAATTTCATCAAACTCATTATCAAAATCTTCAAAAACTAACAAGAAAAAACAACCAGAATTTCCATCTCCAACGACAATAAAATGGAAATCTAGTACCCCGCCAAGGAAAAAAAAACAAGACGGACTACAACTTAGTGTACTTCTAGCTTTTGACATTTAAAAAAAAAAAACATGAAGCAAAACTAATCGCTAATTAAACGCCAAAATCTGAGGCTGATGTATATATAAATGATAAGCTCCCAGAGTCTGACTGTTCAGATGTAACCAAACCACCCACGCCGGCCGCCGGACCACAGGTCATAATGGTAAGCTTCCCAATGGAAAGGAGTAGGAGGAGGAAAACGGCCACTTCTATAGTACTGGAAAGCCATATTTCCAATCGGCCAATTTGGTCCATATAGTGGTTCATAATAATAATAATATTATTATTATTATAACGACCGTCATAATAATAATAATTATAATTATCATAATCAAATCCACCACTAGGGAACCACCAGGCGGGTACTTCGCCATATGGTGGATAATAATTTGCATGAAAATCATCATAACAATCGTTACAAAATCTTCTATAGTAATTACTATTATTATTAGAATAATAATAATTACCTGATCTGCGATTGCCCCAATAGTAAGAAACTCTAATACCTTGGTACTCAAGCTTCTTCATAAGTCTTCGGAGCGCCTAGGTTTCCGAAAACTTCCACCTCGAAACCGCCGCCACGGCTATCAAACATCCGGTAACTTTGTACCGAATGGGATCTTTCCAACACCTCCTCCACCGTGGCTTTGGCTAAAGGAGAATTAGAGAAGACCTTGAGGGTGCAAGTTCTTAACGGCAACTTCCTTCGTCCGAAAATCATGATGATGATGATGATTGGTGATATGAGAGAGCAAATTAGTTATTTAGTTAATTATGGATGATGAAATGAAAGGTGTAAAAATTAGGGTTTTGTGATGATGGCAGATGTGTTTAGGGGTTGTAATTTTACGCATGATCCATCCTTTTCATATATAAGAAGAAATGCTTCCACCGACTTACCCTTAATTCCCCTGCCCCGAAATGGAAATGATCCTCTAAAATTTACAACACATTATTTTGTGTATTTACAGTATATTGTAAATTATAAAGGAACACAATATTTCGCGAGTCATAAAATTATTTGATAAAAAAATACCATGTTTGTAATAAAATGTGATTGAGATTTTTTATTTAAATAAACGATTTAGCCTATCGTCTCCCTTATTGACACATTTATTGCTCGTAATATTTTGCTTTGTTTTTGTCTTCCTGGATTCATTTACTTAAAAGTTTCGTCTTTTTTTACACGTTTTTCACTATATTTTCCGAAAATGTTTGTAATGTAGATAAGATTGTAGACTATCCTTAACTATTTTGTTACCGCCAACACCCCCAAGAAAAAAAAGAAAAAGTAAAAATGATAGACTTCATTCATTATTTGATGAAAAGTTAAAGCTTTTTAGAGCAGCCTCTTTCCCATATTTGTATTCATATCTTGTATTGTATAAAAAAGAGAAAGTTTGTATTCTTTCTTGTTATGGTTCATCTTAATTATATGATTAGAATATGATTTAATCAGGTGTTCTCATTCACAAAATGTAGTAATTTAGTTTATTAGGCATTGGTCTTGAAGAAATAAAAAAATCTTTTGTATATTTCGTATGCCGTAGATTTTTATTTTTATTTTTTTTAATCACAGATACAATCGGGATACCCTAATAAAAATTTTTGGAGTACTCAATCAATTCAATATTTAGTAACGTCGGTTATCCCTTTTACCCTATTAAAGCAGAATACAGGATGTTGATGTAGCAATTTCTTATTAAAACTTTTTGGCTCCAAATGCACCATATTGCATTGACCATTCTGCCACGTGTCATCTCCTTTAAAAAAAAAAAAAATCTTATCCGGAAAAACAAAAGTTACTTTACAAAAATAGTTACACAATTTTAACTCCTAACATTTATCATTTATCAATCAAATTAAAATAGCATTTAAATTTGTCCATAAACTTATCTCCTTTATTACTCCACATTGTATGATTTCTGCATCATTGTACTTTTTAATATTTTTTTTCCTTTGGTAGATGATTTTTTATTTTTATTTTTATTTTTGGCTAAAAAAAAGTTTTAAAAAAAACTAAATGTGTAGCTATTTTATTTTCTTCAAATCAAAAATTTATTTATCTATTAACACAAATTTAAAGTAGAGGAGCTGGGCCAAGCATCTAGTTGTTATTATCAACGATTATCTCGTTAACAGTTAATAAGCGGCATAGCCTGTAATCGGACTCGCAGGCGACTAGGATTATTTGTTCTCCCCGGTACCCGTTTCATGGATCGGGTCTCTACCATTTTGATAATTTCTGCTTCTTCTTTTTTTTTTTCTTTTTTTTTGGTCGAGAGGAAGGTTTTTGGAGAGCTTTTGTCTAATGTCTAGGACGAGGACATCTTACCGAAAAGCATAAGCGGCTAAAATTAAAACTGAGGGAAGAAGCCTCATGTATGACATAAATACTCTTTCATTTTATATACAATTATAGAGAGAATCCATAAATATATTATTTATTAAAAAGCATAAAAGAATTAAAAAAATATTATAAATGATAGAAACCATATATTATGGTTCTCAGAAACACTCAGAGTACTGTTGGATGATAGAGAGGCAAATGTATACCTTTTTTTTTTGTGGAGTGGAAGGAAAATATGCCAAGTTTAGGTCACATGAAAATCATGAGAATATATAGGAATGAGAAGAACTAGGATCTCAAGCTCAATAACACACCCATAGCTGATTTCAATCAAGTTCTTTTCTGAAGGTTCAACACATAAAAGTGCCAAAAGTTCCCCGGATTCAAAAAGCTTGGGACTGATCTCAAGCCTAATGACCTACTCCCTCCGGTTCTTATTATAAGGTATTCTGATTTTTCCTAAGTTTCATTTAGTACACATTTTTGATTAACAAAAAAATCTTAAAAATATATTTTCACATTAGTTGTGTCATCTTGATTGTTATGAAATATTTTTAAAATTTTTTCGTCAATTAAAAATGTGTATTAGGTTAAACTTAGGACAGATCAAAATACCTTATATTAAGGACCGGAGGGAGTACTAGGTTAAACGTATTTCCATTTATTTTTTCGGTAATAAGATATAAACTGGAGTTTTACTTTAGTAGATAGCTTTCACTATGAAGTTAACTGATATTTGTTGGAATCAACATATGTCAAATTAACTGAGTTGTATTCTGATCCCATGGTAATTCAAAATTGTTGCCATACATTGTTTTAGAAACAAATAAAACCAAGGAAAATTTGTTGCAGCATTGTGGGGATCATGCAACATTTTCATGATTTGAAATCTCTCATTCACATGATGATGCGGTTGATGATGTTTTTTGAGGAACTGACTCCTTTTGTAGAGCTTTAAAGTGGTGTTGAAAATGTGCATTGTTTTGAATTCTATTGTAATTTCGATGAGGGAGTAAATGACAATAGGGAAACGTTGGCGATTTTGGTTCCAGGGTTGCAAATTTGATAGGGAGTTTGTTCATAGCATGTCACAATGCCAATGAATATCAACTAATTTCACAATGCTTAACCTAGGCCTAATGTTGTTCATCCAACCAGCAACTTACATATGAATCCCCCTATTACATTAGTGATCCTTGAATTTCCAGGCAGATACAGACTTCGTTGACGTTTCTCCCCATCCAAAGATCAGGCTTTTCCCATCCAGGTTAAGCCTGCAAGAACTGGAGTTATTACATCTTTTAAGCAAAATGTCTGCTTGAGTAACTGCTAAGCTGCTGAATTCTGTTTCCATCATTCCATATTTGGCCAATAACTCCCTCCAGAATCCAATCCTTTCGTATCGGAACAACCTCTGGCTGCCTTCTGTTGCAACCATGTTTCCAATCATCCGGCGAAACAAAACTTGTTCCATCCATTTCCTACACATAGGCCTGTGTTCCAGGGTGTGCTTGAGCGAATCAAACACTGCACTGCAGAATATGAGCAATTCGTGAAAGCGTTCCAAGAACTCCCGCGTGTTCACAGTTGCCTCAAATTCCATGATCACCATAATACCTGGATTGATATTCCTAACCGTTTGTAAAAGAGCTTCCAGGTGATTTGGCCATACTAACTGAGTTGAGAGTCTGAATTCGGAATAAATAGCCACAGCCTCATCGCATTGCAGATCAAAATGATCCTGTTTGAGGTCCTTCAGCTCTGAGATGACCATGAGAAATTCAAAAGGTAATTGAAGGCTCTTTGCAAAAGACGACAACTGATTTCCTACACCTTCCAACATCTCTTTAGAGCTCCCAACGGCCGTTATCTTGAGAATTTCGAGTGGACAATCATGCCTGTTTGCGAAACTCTGCATGATTAGACTCCAATGCGAACCGTTTCCAATTCCAAAATCGATCAAATGAATCCTCTTAGAACATTCCACGGCATCCAGGATCGCCTGGATGCCTGCAGATTGCCAGGCTAGGTAGGCAAATTCTTGTTGGCATTCCATCCAATCAGGCTGCAAACGGTTTTCAGCCTGCTGCACATCCACTGGCTTATTCATTTTCAACTTTTCTCCGAATTCCTCTGCAACGAATATTCCCGATTCACGTACAATTCTCTCGCGGAGCCCTTCTGAAAAATAGTACACAACCCTTTGAACTGGATTGCCATTTATAGAAGCTGATAAATCACAAAGGGTTAGCAGCTTTTGAGCCTGAACCCATTGCTGATTTGCCACCTTTTCAGCCGCTGCTTGAAGTAGTAATGCTAATTCCACATCTTCTGCAGCTTCAACAGGGACTTCAGATTCAGACTGAGCTTCCAATTCACTAGCAAGAAGCAAAGAGACAGCACCTGATCCAAAGTTGCGGGACTTGATCCGAAGCAAACGATCTTTGGCTAGCTTCATAAGGCTGACAGTTGAAAAAGGCGAGGTTGCATTTGCATTTCCATCCCACAAACGCTTCCCTTTGGTGGTGTTAACTTGCTGCTTCATCAGATCATCCAATGATGATGTTGAAGGCAAATAGGGACCTTCATTGTGAGAAGAGATTTGTGATAAATCTGTGATCATTGATCCACTACCCAAATCCATATTGTTTCCTCTCTCAATATTAAAAAGTTTCAGACTCTAATTTTCAAAATGAACATCATGAATCTCAATATGTGTCATGTATTTATCATTCCAAAGAAGAATTCCATGTTTTTAATATTGCTGAGATTCTCCACAGCATATGGCCAAATTGAAAATACTCGTGATGCAGACTTTGATATTCCAAAAGCCTAGCAGGACATGAGAAAAGAACATGAAGTGACTCATTATGTTTGTTATCAACCATAAGATTTACAAAAATAAAAAAATGTTGCTCAGGAGACAAATGAAAGTAGTAATATATCAGAAGGGTTTGATTATGCAGCCGTACGAGGATTCTTCTGCAGCTAAATGATTTGCAGATGTAGATCACCGTCCTCGGGGAAAACTATAGAATGTTACTGTTTGCATGTCTTATTGCCAACAAGGAATAATCAATCTTCTGTTGATATCAGATACAACCAAAAGGCCAAACCGCATTTTTATCTGACATTTCAAGCCTTAGTACAAAGTAATCACTACAAGTATAGAAAGAGGACAATGTTGTTGGTGAGGATCTTAGTATAGTCCGAAAGCCAAATTAAAGTTGAAACGTTAAATTAGTACTAGATGACTTGCCCGGTTTGGTTCAAGTGGCTTATTTTCTCTCTCTCCCCCTCTCCATCTCTCTCTCCTTCAATTTGGTTTGATCAAATAGTAGGGACAAAATGGTTAAAAATGAAAATTTGTGGTTGAAAGAACTAAAACTTGTGGTTGTAAAAATCCTCCCCCATAATAAAAACCGGAGGGAGTAGTATACAATAAATACTAGGTTTTTCTGGTCTGCGATTATTCGCAGGATATATATCTTCAAAACATTTATACTTTAATGATTTTAAAATGAGTTAAAAATTTTATATTTGGTTCATTTCTTCACTTCAAATTGAATGGTTCAAACAAAATTTGAAATTATGATCTCCTTCGAGTAATACTCCATACTCAGCACTTTTTTTTTTTCACCCATCCCATTTAAATCGGTTTCATGCTTCTTTTTTTTCTAATGACATTCCCATTTAATTTGGTTTCATGAAAAGTTTTTTTGTCCCATTTAATTCGGTTTCATGCTTTTTTTTTCCCTAATGACATTTCCATTAAATTTGGTTTCGTGCATTTTTTATTAAATACTGATATACTCCATATGAAATTATACCTAATAAGAAGAAAATGGCACCATATAACTTATTAAGTTAGCTAGTCTCAATCTTTTTCAGAAGTTAATTATTTTAAAATTAAATTTTTTTTTTTTTTTTGTATATTGCAGGGTGTACACCATCGACAACAGTGACTAATCCCCCTCGCTCATGGTAGGCACCTCGATGGGCTTAAATTATTTTATAAAACTTATTTTATAGATTTTAGACTAAGCCCAACTTCTTCTTTTTTTCTTGAAACCCCATAATTTAATCCAAAAAAATTAGTTTAGCCCAAAATCTAAAGTAAAAGAAAAGTTGCTGGGTTGAAATTTGATAGTGCCACATGTTTTTTTGTCTGGACTTTTAAGTAATTTGATGTTTAGGCATGTTTTTTCGACTTAATAACAAACATGCCACCATTTTTATTGATGTTGTTCCAACGACGAAAGTACTATAGCTTTGTGGCTCTTACTTATATATAGTAATAAATAGATAATAGATAGATATATATTGTTCCAACGACGAAAGTACTGTAACTTTGTGGCTCTTGCTTTTATATAATAATAGATTTTGATTTTCCAATAAATTTTTACTATTCAGTATATTCCAGTGAACAATCAAACAAGGGACCTCAAACTATATAGTATACTGGGAAAAGTTCTCAGGGAAATCTTAAGTGCTCAAATACAAACATATGAAGACAAGTTTCAGATGCCACATGAATAATGTAGAGATAGGATACAGCCATAAGGCTTAACAAAGGTATAAAAAAGAACAAACAAGATTCAAAAATGCCTTTTTCTTTCCATGCAGAAACAAGCTCTTTTCGTAGATCATTAGGCTGCAAAACATGTTCATTTAGACAAGTTACTTCAGCTCCCATTAAGAAGACCTTTCTTCTTGGCCAGATGGAACTTTCCGCTTAATAGGACTAATGAGCTTGTGCTGTAAAAGACTGTGATGTCTGGAGTAAGGTTCTTATACTTCATGTAATTCCCGCAACTCGTGCGTCATATTTGCTGGCTGAAGAATGGATTTATATATTTTTTTTCTTGTCAAAGTATCAATCTTGTTTTCAACAAGTCGAACTTAGTTGCCAACCCCCAAGAAAGTAAGTAGCCAAGAAAATATCTGAGCTCGCGGTAAGGCTACGATTTCAAGTTTGGTTAGGGCACTAAGGGAGAAAATTAGCATGAGTATTCAGAAGGTCAAAAAATGATTAGTTCCTAATCAATACATGAGCAGACATTGTAGAAATGGATCAATATTATACCAATCATCAACCTGATCTTTTGCTACTAGAAAGACTACAATGATAGGATTAAGCCATATACAATAACAGAAACTATACATATTTATCATTGTAATACACTGTTATCTTTTCATATTCATTCTGCATCACGGAAAACAATACAATGATTCTTTTTTATCTTTTGAGGTGAACCAAAAATAGAAGGATCTATATTACAGATTAAGTTCGATAAGATATCAAACCTTTGATGCTTATAAGTAATCTAAAGACTGTAAATCTCATCTTATCCGCCATGCAGAAAGTGAATAGATTGGAGTTCCTTTCCACCCAACTATAAGACATTTCCCATCCATATCAAGTGTGCATGATTTCCCACATGCAAAATTCTCAAGAACTAAATTCGCTTGATACATGGAAGAGCTGCTTAGTTCCGCCTGAACAAACCCAAAGCGCGCAAAAAAAGATCTCCAAACATGCACCGCGACATGCCTAATTGTCCGTTCTGCGCCTTCAGTAGCAACAATGCTTCGAATTGCCTGACTAAAATAGACGTACTCAACATAATACCTGTTTGTTGGATCATGCTTCAGGCAGTCTTCCAAACAGTCAAAGAAACCGCCATAGTGAAAAAGGGACTCGATGAAGCGGGTCACAAAAACCGGGGAATTATTGTTTCCCTCAACTTCTGTAACAACCATGATTTTGGGCTTAAGGGCTCTGACCACATTCATCAGGGACTCAAGCACATCTTGCCTCCCAATCATGAACATTAAAAAGAAATCAGCCCAAACAGCTACTGCTTCATCTGGTTTAACCTCAAAAAGGGACTCATTTAGATCCATGATCTGATCAACCATGACAATGTTGAAGTAGAATTTTAAGTTCAAACTCCTTGCAAAGCTGGCAAGCCGGTCCCTAGTTGCCTCGAGATTAGCCCTGGATTTGGTTCCTACTGCAGTTATCTTAACATATTCAACAGGATTCGTGACCTTAGTCGCGAGAGCTTGCATCAAAATCGTCCAATGCATTCCAGTCCTTATCTCAAGATCGACCACATGAATCTTCGTAGCATCACCCACATGATCTAAAACAGCCTGGATTCCAGCAAACTGAAAAATCTGACCAAAGGGTACATTATTCTGCATTGCCATAATATCAGGGGATGGACCTCCCATCGTCTCCAGCATATCTTTGCATTGCTTGTTCCCTAAACCTCGTGGGCTAAAAGTGCCGGTTTCGCGATCAATCCTTTCCTGAAGGGCACCTGAGTAATAGTACACCAGCCTTTCAATAGTACTTCCCTGATCAGAGCTTCCCTTATCACACTCAATCAGGAGCTTACTTGCCCTTCCAAACTGCTTCCTCCCAACTTTTTCAGCTGATGCAAGAAGAAACTGAACAAGCTGGACAGCTTTTGCATCTTCCTGACACAAACCAGCGAATGCGCTGGCGTAAGGATGGTTAATGGCGGATGATTCGGTATCACCTTTGGTCGAACATTCGATGAAATTCTCAGCAGCCAACCTTAAGATACAATTAGTTGACAATTTCTGGCTGCCATTGTCATTGTTGCAGATTGTGAAACCTGTAAAGTCTTCTTTTTCAGGATATCCTCCGGGGAGTTGTACTTTGTGAACGTTCAACTTTCTGAGCCTGCTTTTATAACTCCTCAAAATATGAAGTGATGCTGAATATGGCCTTTCTCTCTGAACTCCTGGATTTTCATCATCCGGATTTTGGTCATCATCATCACATAATGAAGCCTGATGGGTTAATGGTTGGATCAATCCCATATCAAATTGGAAGAGATCATTAAAATCTGAACCATCATCACAATGATCATGATCATGATCCCTTTTTGAACTTGCCAATACAGGGGCTGGAAATGGATGATGAGAATTGATCACATGACACTTTTCGCTTCCTACTTGCCTATCATCATCCACCTCTAAACCCTTTGAAAAACCATGAATATTGGTAAGCTGATTGATCTGAAACATTTGAGCAACCAAAAAAAAAATGATGTTTTTGTGAATATGTGTATATGATGATGACCAATAGATCAAACAGGTTGATAGATGGATGCTGAAATCTTCAAGAACTCGTTTTAGTTTAGTGACATTGAATCCCTTTTTATAGAACCAATATTAAACTTTTTGTTAATTATATTATCTCCTCTCTAATTTGTGAAAACTACTGAGCTTTTCCCTAAAATTTATAAAAATTGCCGACAACTCTCATTACCTAATCGCCTTATGAAAACCTAACCATCATATTGAAATTGGATAATAATGTTAAAAAAACAATTTAAGAGAAGGGGAAAAAGAATAAAATAAATTCGCACATTCAATGTAAAATTTTGCCCTTATTTTTACGTCGTATTTCGAATTTTTATAGAGTTAAACGTTAAGTGACTAGTTTGATGATAGAAGGGTATTAATGAAATGTTATCAAACTCAATGGGCGATCGGAAACTATTACAAACCTTCTGAGGGAATTTAATGCAATTTTTTATGTCCAGCAGGCATAATGTTGGTCAAATGAAACAACAAACACAAGGTGACAAGAGAGAAGATGAAAACAGATTAGACTAATGATTGAATCCCCCCCTTTTTTTTTTTAATTACGGTAACAAGGTTTTTGTTCAAGATCAAGTAGACATTAAACTAGTAAGAATCATCGTGATAGAAAAGAAGAAAAGGAACCCGACAAAGCATTGAAAGTGATCTTTGATTTTTTACTTGATATTAAAGGATACAAACTGATTAAATTCCAAGGGGAATTGTCTATAAATTTTGGACATTCGGCTGAATTTTATATTTTAGCCAGTGAATACAATGAGAAAGGGACAAAAAACACACGAATAAGTGATATACTTATAGGTTTGTCAAATAGCTACCGACTTTTGTATCATGCATGCATTTCTAGTTATATTTTCCAAACTCAAAATGATGCTGCATACGTAATTTTTTGTTAGTTTTAAACAAGGTCTTCGGTCTAATCTGATACCTTATGAGTGATTACAGAGATAATGAAAACATATAATGGGACAGGTTAAAATTTATGTACGTATCTCACATTATTAATTATCTCACTTTTGCAAGGAGTTTGACATTGGTTGATTCACAATATATATTACATCTGTCTCAGAAAAATAGTTCATATTAAACTTTGATATTTATACTGTTTTTAGTATAAATTTCAAAACGGAATATGAATATTTTTATAGGATGATAAATAATAATGCATACTTATTATTGAACCTTCATTTATGCTCCCCACAAATGTCATGTGTTAGACAATTTGACTTATTCGATTGAGACTTTTTTTTTTGTGGGTGGAATGAAATGATCAAGAAAGTCTTCCCTTTGGTGAATTGGGGATCATATATAACTTAGGTTATCTCATTTTTCTAGTTTTTTTTTCTTATTTCAATAGTAACTTTTACTCCTCTGGTCTAAAATTATTATCCAGTATGAATTTTCACTTCTAATTCAATTTGTATTAAAAATAAAATCAAAACTGGATAATAATTTTAGAACAGAGGAAGTATTATAATATTTTAAAATAATAAACTCCATAATTGAAATGGAATAGAACCAATTTACCATATATTCAAAAAAAAAAAAAAACCATATTCATTTTAATTATTTTTCTGAACGGAATTCTCCAAGAGATTAACAAAAAAATAAAAAATAAAAAAATTAACTAAACTTCAACAGTGTGGGCTGTCAAATGCTCTGGCCCATAGTGCCCAATTCCGCTGTACGAAGCCCAACCCACAATAGACAGACCACGTAAATTGGTTCAACACCAGTCCAACGTATCCCTAGAAGACAGACCAATAAGAATTCACCAGCTCAGCCTACCACCACTATCTTATTACCACGTCATCACATTTTTCACCAAATGACGTGTCAAACCATCATCACCGCAACCGCACCGGAAATTTGTACTACTAACCAAGTCTAAAATGTATAAAAAGTCAAATTCGAAATAAATATCCCAATAAAAGTTCAACAAAAGCTGAAGAACAAGGAGGAGAAAGGGGATAGTGATCAGGTGCTTCTCGGATCTACGGTGAAAAGAAAATACCACCGGGAAAAATGGCGGAGGAGAGATATAACCGGAAGAACCCGGCGGTGAAGAGGATTTTGCAGGAGGTTAAAGAGATGCAATCTAATCCTTCCGATGATTTCATGAGCCTTCCTCTTGAGGTTGTTTCTCTTTCCTGGATTTATATATATCTGTATATATATATATATAAAATCGATTAGGTTTCTGAATCTGATTGACCGATTAATTTATTGCTTTCATGTTCGATCGGCCAGATTTTACCCCCAATTAGCTCAGCTCTTTTTGCTTCGTCGTTTGTTTTCTGTTTTATGGTGGACTTACTGTATAAATTTATTTTATCGGATTCGTTTTGCAGCTCATCTCGATTATGCTTTCCCGAACAACATTTTCCCTTTTTTATTTTGATTTATTATGCTTAATCCAGGATTTCGTTAAACAGCTAGAGACTGGAATTTCTTTAGGTTAATTTTTTTTTTTGGGTTGAATTTTGCTGGTTTTATAGTTGGTACAAATTACGTGATGATATTTTACAGCTTCAGTTAATATGCTGGAGAAGACTGGAAATGCTTTTGGTTTATGTGCTTATTGTGGAGTTGTTCTACATTTTGATGCAATATGTTGCAGTTTTTGGTTGGTAAAGCAGCAGAAACTTTATTTGTTGTAAGCTTTTCAGCACATTCGGGGTTCTTGGTTCAGTTTTTGTAACGAGGCTGTCTCAATGTGGTCGTAATGTTATTAGCTAGGATAATTGGTGCTAGTCAACGAGAGAAATTGAATTGAAGAATGTATTGTGTTTCTCGTTTTAGTTAGTCTGTAGGTAACCTGGATGTATGTGAATCCTTCACTTTGGCTAAATATTAAATGGTGATAAGTACTTTTATGGCATACTGATTTTTCCTTATGTTATGTTTCCAGGAGAACATATTCGAATGGCAATTTGCTATCAGAGGACCTGCCGATTCCGAGTTTGAGGGAGGAATATATCATGGAAGAATTCAGTTACCTTCAGAATATCCTTTCAAGCCTCCTTCCTTTATGCTACTAACTGTAAGACTCTTTTTCAATCTTGGCTTTCTTGTCATTGCATTTTTCCTGCTCTGTGAGCAGGGTTTGAAGAAGAGGAATTCAATTGCATTTAGCATTTGATATCTTGTTTACATTGTTTGATTTGATCTCTCTTTCGTTCAGCCCAATGGACGTTTTGAAACCCAGACCAAGATTTGCTTGAGCATTTCAAATCACCACCCTGAGCATTGGCAGCCATCATGGAGCGGTAAACTCCGTTTCCTAAGTGATTGGAGCATTTAAATAAATTTATCTTTCCAAGCTACTTCTTCTCTCTATATTTGCCATGCTTATCTTGTAGAAAATGTTATGACCTTTATAAACTCTTAAAAGTTGAACAAAAGAGGAGTCTTAAACTAAAGCTTTTTGTGGTGAAAACTTTATGTTCAAAAACCATCCCTTGGTTGGATCAGAATCTGGATAGAGTTATCACCCCTCGTTGTCATTTGAAATATTTACTTTTAACCCTTCTGCAGTTTATCATCTTGGAGAGTTAAATATCTATTTTGAGTAGGCGCATTTTCTGATGCAAATTGGTTGGTGTGTAGAAATTTGATATTGTTTCAGCATGGTCATTATTAAAAGTCAAAATCAGTTCTCTGTTGTTTAACGGTTCTTTGGCGACATCAAATTGTGGCTGTTATGGCTATTTGGCCTTTGTTTACTTCTATTGTAAGAGTCCAGATTTTAG
Organism: Oldenlandia corymbosa var. corymbosa; assembly: GCA_949775105.1. NCBI lineage: Eukaryota > Viridiplantae > Streptophyta > Magnoliopsida > Gentianales > Rubiaceae > Oldenlandia > Oldenlandia corymbosa. The sequence continues at coordinate 17,407,619 of OX459126.1, read as the reverse complement.
TCAATCCATGGTGCAAGTGAATTCTGCAATGCAGCAATAGAAGCCATGTTAAAACTAGTGTTGTTTGTTTTTCCAGCTGCAGTTAACCTTATTCTGTGACCTAAGAATTTGATTGCTTATCTATGCATTAGTTTTTTTATCGTGAATTAATTTTGACACTTGGCTTTTGATATATTTCAAAGTGCGGACCGCATTGGTAGCCCTAATTGCATTCATGCCAACCAGCCCTAACGGTGCTCTGGGGTCATTGGACTACACCAAGGATGAAAGGCGTGTCCTTGCAATTAAATCTCGTGAAGCTGCTCCAAAATTTGGGTCTACTGAGCGCCAGAGATTAATTGATGAGGTTCAGCTTTTCCCTCACTTCTTCCCAAATCATTGCAATTACATATAATCTTAACTCTAACCATCCTGCGTATGTATGTGCTATTTGTGCAGATCCATGAATACATGCTAAGCAAGGCCCCTCCAGTTCCTCAAGTTAGCACTTCTCAGTCTCCAGAAGACCAGGCTGCTAAGAGTGAGGATGAAGTTCAGGAAAATGCTGTTAATACTGTTGCAGAAGAAACTCAAGAAGAGCTTCCAGAAGGACCAGCTCCAGCAGAAGACAGTATCACGGAGGAGGTACAACCCCGTGAAGTACCACCCCCTGCTGTGACTTCTGTTCAGCTGCAACAAACACACCCTGCTCCAAGCGCAACACTTCAGCAAACATCCCCAGTTGTTCCTAGACAGGCAGATGACCGGTTGTTTACATGGGCAGCTGTTGGGCTAACCATTGCCATAGTGTTTCTGCTTCTGAAGAAGTTCATGAAAGCCAATGGTCACAGCGCTTTCTTCATGGATGAATCCTAATATTCATCGACCTGTATATGTCTTTTGCCTTGTTGAAGATGAATAAAATCTATACCGATGGAGAAAATGGCAAAGCCGGTTGTACATTTTGAAACATGTTTATGCATCAAACGCACGGGGATGGATGATGGAAATTGAGCAGGGAGCGTGCTTAGGATAGTAACAAAGCTTATATATAGCATTATATCCAATTGTATGAATTCGGTTACATATGAATCATACGTTTCTTAGGAGTTGGAACAGTTAAATCATCAGAAGTGTGGTTGGTTTTCAGAAACTTTGGAAAGTGTAGATAATGTATGATTATTATTAATCTTTTCAGTCGAATGAAATTAGTTTGCATTTGCCCGCTCATGATTACCAGCAAATCATCCAATAATTCGTAATTAGACTATATAAATATTGATATGATTGACATTCTTACACTAATCAAGCCGCGACTTTTCCTATCCCCTTATCTTTCTGCCACTGTCGGTAATTAAATAATAAAAAGACTAAAGAGACATTTCAGTTTCAGATATTTCTGTCCTGGCACTCATTTCCCGATCTTTCTGCCTCCCCTGTTTTTTCTCTCTTGTAAAGCTTGAAAGCTGAAACCTCTTTTTTGTTTTTTTTTTTTTTCTATTCGTCTGTGATCGATTTGTGAGAAAGAAGAATTACCCTGATCTTGATCTGTGTCAAATTTTTCCAGTACCACGAGTTTTTTAAAGAGAGAGAAATTGAAAAGGGAAAGTCATGGCAGCGGAGAGGAGAGTGGGAGTAGCAGTGGATTTCTCAGCATGCAGCAAGAAAGCTCTGAGCTGGGCTGTTGATAACGTTGTACGGAAAGGGGATCACCTTATTCTTATCACCATACGGCCAGAAGGCTATTATGAAGAAGGCGAGATGCAGCTGTGGGAGGCCACCGGTTCTCGTATGTTCATCTATCTATATCATCTCATAATTTTATGAATGTTTGGATTTGGGTTTCGTTTCATTTAGGCTGTGGGTTTTGAACAGAAAAGCTCGAAATTCGATCTGCTTTTGAGATTATGGAGGAAATGGGGAACTTTTCTTCTTTCTTTTTTTCTTTTCTTTTCTGTCTTTGTACAGTAGTTTCTGAAGTTGACTTTGTGAAATTCAATCAAATTAGCGTTTTCTGGTTGGTTGATGTTCCTTAAGATGCATAATTTAGAGCTTTAGTTGTTTGTTTGGACAAGACAAGCAGTTCTTGGATCGTATGTTACATCCCATTTTTAAAGTCTATACAGCATATGAACATTCTGTAGGAAGTAAAAATAGTATAAAGATATGAGATTTTGTGAGTACTTTGTGTATAGAACGATTTCTTCTTATGGAAAGTCAGGACAAATTAGCAAATTTGATATTTTTCCCATATATCCATGATGCAACTTAGTCAGTGCTTCGGTTTCCCAACTTGCAATAGGAAAGTATTTAAAGTTACCAAGTGGTCATATTTGTACAATTGCTGGATTAATTTCTTAATTTGGAGTTTCTAAGTTGCTTCTACTATTCTATTTCTATCTCTATCATCAGTCGTCTGATTGTTGTTTTGTGAAATTTCTCAGCATTGATCCCACTAGTTGAATTTTCCGACTCTCATGTTATGAAGAAATATGGGGTCACTCCTGATGCAGAAACCTTGGACATTGTCTCCACCGCTGCTAGGCAGAAAGAGGTATATTTTTGCTTCTTGTTCTCAATCATATTCAGAACTGTGGAGGCAACATGATCGTGCTGTACGTTTGTAGACAATAAGATATAACTTACGAGTGAGTTCTCTTACGTGCAGATTGAGGTACTAATGAAGATTTTCTGGGGAGATGCCCGGGAGAAGTTATGTGAAGCTGTCGACAAAATACCTCTGGACTGCATTGTTATTGGAAACAGAGGGCTTGGCAAGATAAAGAGGTTCATTGCATTTAAACCCTTTTTGTAGAACCTAAAGTTTTTCCATCTGAGACATTGTTCAATTTTAACTAGTACAACTTTTCTTGTGAGAGTGGTTTATTGAGATTGGTGTAGTTGATAATTACCATTGAGCTTTCTTGATGAGGAAAACGGAAATGACTTGAGTACTTACACATGATGCTATGGTGTAAATGTCACTATGGAGCTTACATCTAGCGAATTTGAGTTCTTGCTCTGAGGGTTAATCCCTGAAAAGTTGCGAGAACTTAGATTTTGGTATTATTAGCTGTTGTAGCTAAAACCTCGGTTTTGAGTTTTGCATGATGAATATAAGTTGAACATTTGTTATTCCTGTTCTTGCAGGGCGATCATGGGCAGCGTCAGTAATTACGTGGTGAATAATGCTTCCTGCCCCGTCACGGTCGTGAAGAATGTGGAGCATGAGTAAATTGCCTGAATGTTTGCATCCTCTCCATCAAAAGATGGGGGGCAAAAGATGGGGGGCTATGTATCTTGTTCAGTTGACTCCCGCTCACGTCCTGATTCTCCGAAATAAAGCCTACAGTTTATGATTAGATCCTAGTTTGGATCTAATTAAGGCTTGTAAATTTGCTACTGTGGTAGACGCTACTCAGTTTCTAAATGCCTTGTATTCATATATATGTGTCTGTTTGAGTAAGGATGAAAGTTATTGAACTTAAATCTGCTTCGGACTGATAGAAGCTGAGTTGGTTGATTCTGCACCCTGATCTGGGATAATTGGTGAGTTGCTTCGCTGAAGTTCTTTCAAATTTCCAGTGTGAAGAATATGAAATAAACATGAAACCGCACGTAATGCCGTTATGGGATTCTATTCCCAAGTTGGGAATACGTTTTTTAAGCTGGTATATTGAAAGTCTATCAATCAAACTAACTTCCTTGAGATCAAAAGCAATGGATACAACAATCACCATGTTCACTTGCTACATGTCAAGACGACTAAGAGATTAATCATAAGGAAGTGGAGCGTACTCGAGAGCAAGACAACACTGAGCAGCATCTGCAGCCGATCCAGCGGCAATTATTGCACATTTACGCACCTTCCCAGTAAAGTCCCTAATATCCTTACAGTCCTGCACTATCCCCTCACAGTCTACATGATAAAGGACTGGACCCTACAGGAGAACATGAACAATACCGATATATAAGAGTGACGTGGAGCAGAAGCAACCATATGTACAGAGTAAATAATCATTTTTGGTATCAGTTGAATCTAAACATATATATACTATATCTCTAAAAAGCCGTTGCTACGCTAAATTGAGTTGATGAACCAAATGAATATGATCATCATTGCAAATTTGCAATGCAGTTCTATTTCCTTTTCGTTTGCACTTTGTGGCTGCAAATGTTTAACAGAAACGAAAGGATCTCGTAGAAGTTCACTGTTGTGGCCACAAGCTTTTGAAAATATTGAATTTCGACTTCATAAAGACATGTTTTGCGTTTAGTTTGTACATCTTAAGTTAACTTAGACAAGTTTTGGTGTTCTACTTTTACACATCAAGGAAAGGGACGGATTTCCTTCTTATAATCCTTCAAAGACTGCTCAAATGCTTGAGATCCTGATGCAAATGATCCATTTACCTTCAAATAATGCAACTAATGATGATATGAAAATCGGTGAATTTTTAAAGCTGAAATATTGGTATACCATATCATCATTTGTTGAAATCAATACACATTATCTGCCGACTTCAACTAGTAAATAGTAAATATTTTTTCATTAACAAATAGTAATAAGCGACTTCAAACACAGAACGGGTGTCCGGGCCAAGTTATAATATGTACATATATGTATTTTTTTTTTTTGAATTATGAATTATTTCTTTCAGTAATAAATATATATATATATGCATTTTGTTTGATTTTAAATTAATTTTTTATTAACAAATTTAAAATATAAGCGGACCGCCCGGACATCTGCCCGAGCCAAATATCTAGTATTATGAAAAAAAATATCAATTGTTGCATCTTATGCACTTGTTTTATAGTACTCCCATGAGATTTTTAGTTGTGAAGAAGTACATCCCGTTCGAAGAAGCTACAGCTAAAAATACTTTTATGAACACAAATCCTTGTAACATTCATACGTTTTTTTACAATTTGAAATATACCGAAAGAAATCGCGGCATAACAAAAAATTTATAGTGCGAGGAGCGAATGTCATATATACAAACAACATTAATTTGAACATTGCTTCAAAACAAACAAAAAAAAAAAAAAAAAACCCTAAAACCAAACTTTTTCTGTTTTGGAGAACAACCAAACGGTTAATTATAAACCAGCAAAAACCAATGCCTTACGAAAACAGAAACATCTCATAACCAAACATCAACATCCGATAAATAAGCCTAAGACAAAACAATGACCAAACCATAGCCACAAAATCACTAACTTCCCCCCCACAAGTATTCCAACCCTTTTCTTTTTCGTTAACCTTCTTAATTAAATATCTTAACTCCATTTCATTTTCATTTTCACCTCATCCATCTTCCTCCTTTTCTTTTCTTCCCCAAACCAAAAAAGAAAAAAAAAAGAAAAAAAAAGAAAAAGGAAAAAAAAGAAAAGCCCTGCAGCAACAAACAATGGGGTCTCAAAACATGCCTCAGGGAATCAACCTGGTATTCCTGGTGGCTACATTCTCTGTTCTCATCATTATCATTGGTGACCATAATGTGGCTGCACATTTAGCCCCGGAGGCCCCTGCTCCTTCTCCATCTTCCCTTCCTCCATTAAGCTATATTTCCTACTCTCCCGCTGACGCCCCCTCCGGTGCTCCATCCGACGCCCCGTCTTCTTCACCGCCATTGTCACCAGGTACTCCGATTTGAGGTCTCCCTGAATATTGTGCACATTTTGTTCTTGTGGCAATTTAATGGGTTCACCTTTATTTACATCATTCAAAATTATTCATTCGAATTCTTATTTTTTTCCATATGCATATATGAATATAGTGATTGAAAACATAAACGCGTAAATATTAACGTTTGTAATATATATGTGACTTACTCCATCTGATTCAAATATTATTAATAAAATCAAACATGATCAATATATCATTGTGCGATAAAAAGAAGTACCAATTATATCTAGATGGAAGTGAATTTTGTTTTTCCTTACATTCTAGAACTACATTACCTTTGCATATTGATACCTAGTTGAGCCCTCTTCTTAATTCCAAATGTGATGTACAATGGTGGGCTTATTTCAAGGGGCTCGTCTCATTGCCTATTTCAAGGTGTATTGGAGCCGTAGAACGGAGAATATATTGTTGCTCACGCTTTGGCTTTTCATGCAAAAGCTTCGACTTTGTAACGTGGTCTAAACCACCGCCTTTTTTGCCAATCGCAGTTGAGCGATTACTAACAATTAATAACTTATTTCTTTTTAAAAAATTATATAAGGAATAAATATAATCATGTATTTTGATTTTAAAATCGAACCATTCATTTTGGATGCATTTTGATATTAAAATCTTGTGTAGGAGGAGGTGATGACGGTGGCTTCTCTGGTGGAGCTGGAGGTGACGGTGGCTTCTCCGGTGGCTTCTCCGGCGGCGCTGGTGGTGGTGTCGGGAGTGAATTCGGGGCTTCCCTGCCCGCATCATCGGACTTCACGTCATCGGCGTCATCAGATTTCAAATTCGATTTCAAGACGGGGTTCAATTTCGACGTCGACTTCAACCTCATGGACGCCTTCAAGGCCGACCTGTCAAAGCTAACCGCCGGGTGCGACGAGCGGATTAAAAAGATCTGCCAGAACACGGATTACCCGGAGATCTGCCTGGCCACAATCGTGCCGATCTTGAAAGCATCTGGCCATACCGGTGCCAAACTCAGCACGATGGACATCTGGGAACTCAACACCAAGATCGCCTACGGATTCGCCAACTTCTCCCTCGGCGCATTGGACAGGTTCTCCAAAACTCCGGGTCTTCCGGAGGACGTCAAAACCGCCCTGGATATATGCGGGGAAAGCTTCTCTGACGTTCTGGACTCTCTGGAGAACGCCGTCGACGCGTTTTCGAAACACGATATCGGAACCGTTAGCACCATGCTCAGCGCCGCCATGACCAACTGCGGCGACTGCGAGGAGGCGTTCAAAGGGCTGAGCTACGACTGCCCGGTTGCCGGTTTCGCCGACAAACTCTCCTCCGTCAGCAGCAATTCCCTTGCTATTGGCTCCGCTTTCATGACAGTTTAAAAACTATAATATATATACTGTCATTTTTTTTTCATATATTATATTATACATATATAAAGAAAAACAAAAAATAAATATATATGTACTAACAATGTATAGTACGTTGTTGAACATGAATTAATCCAATTTGTATGAGCTACTTATCATTTTTGTTGTTGTTGTTGTTATTGTTGTTTCTTTTTTCAATTCCGTTTTATTTTAGTAAGTGAGAATTTTAAATTTCCTTTAGTATAAAGTTTATAGTATACCTATATTGTTATTTTTTTAAAAAAAAATTTCTTCTTTTGGAATCTGAATTATATTCTCGATGTTTCCTAATATAATTACCCGTGTTTGTTCTACTCTTGTGACAAAATAAATAGATTTCCAAGAGTAGGATCGAAATTTGGATTATGTTACAACTTGTTCGCAATTTTGTTAATTAAAGAAAATGTATCACAAAAAATGTATGTTGTGGATGTATTATTATACTAGCTATAAGCCTATAATACGTGAAAATTAATCATGTTGATGACTACATAGTTCAAAAAGCATAATTATTCTCTTACATCGAACTCCAAACTTTTGAATTACATTTCTTATGGGGAAAATTTGGATTGAGGGAGGCAGAGAGATCTAAATTAATAAAAAGGGTGTAACTCTTCTATAATTTGGATGACAGGCAGTAATTTATTTTTAAAAAATTATAGAACTTAAAAATTTATCCTTTTAGAGAATTGCCCTTATTTTGTATTAAATAATTTTCTTTTAGAAAAAAGAAGAATGAAATCCCTTATTCTCTCAACTTCCCGTTCCTGGCTTAGATTTTTGGATCCGCTAGGCATTTTTGGCAAAATTACAAGTATCATTGACAACAATCTAATTAATAAATTTCAAAATTAATTGATTTCCACAAAATATCCAATCTTCATTTCTTGATTCACTAGAATATATGTTCTTGAACATCTATGGGGGGTTTTTTTTTTTATTTATTTGAACAAAATTTCTTTTCTTGGATTTTCAATGTATTTGACTAAACTCCGACTCTCCCAAGGCCTTCATGCCAGTCCATCTCTCCGATGGTTACATCATAAAAAACGGTGAGTTGACGTCGATAATGTTAGGGTTACAGTAGCTTCCAAGAAGGAGAGTAAGACTCGAAGGGGGAGGACTAGGAGGACCAGGAAATTGGAGATGGCGCCTGTCGACGAGGATGCGGAGATGGAATTAGGGAAAATTGAGGCAGCAGATGGAGACAATTTGGACAAAGTGGCGAGTTTGAGCATTGGAATCGAATGTAGTTTATATTCTTTAACGCCGCAACTTCACATTTCAATTGTAAATGAAGTTGTATCCTTTAATGTACAAATGCAGGAAAAATAACTTTGGTGATGAGCTTGCAACTTTGCTCGATTGAGCTGTAATTTCGTAAACTTATTTTTGCTTTGTTTCTCATTTGCTGAATTTTTTTAACATTAAAAAAAAAAGGTTTACACTGTAGTTTTCTTGTTTGATTATAAAATTTTGATGGAAAGGTAATATGAATATAATTTTAATATGAAAATCCATTTCCAAAGTAGATAGTTATATTCTAATTTGATGAAATTTCAGATTGAAGAAATTGTACTATTAAATTTAAAATTATAAAATAATAAGGGTAATTTCGTCACTGCTTAAACATTTAATTTTAAAATTTGTGTAACTTAATTTACTGCCCCTAATGTAAATTATGGAAGAGTTACACCCGCTTTTATTAATTTAGATCTCCCACCGCCTTTAATCCAAATTTTCTTTTCTTCTGCATGAGGTCTATAAAAATTCAATGACATTCGAAATAGAAGGGTCAAACACACAGGTCCCAAAATTCTTATTACGAAACAACCAACAAGTCATACTATTTGTGCCATTATTATTATTATTATTATTATTATTATTATTATTATTATTATTATTATTATTATTATTATTGTTGTTGTTGTTGTTGTTATTATTATTATTATTATTATTTTGAGAAGATACATGTATATTATGATAAAGTATCTAAACTATTACATTGCATTTTAAAATATGCCAGATTATGCATATCGTTAACATCATTCCTACTAACTTTTACTAAGAACGAATGAAGTGTTGGTTCAGTGGTAAAACCACCATTGCTCTCAAAAGGAGGTCATGAGTTCAAACCCTCCACTTCAATAAGAGTGAAGAAATGACTCTAATCTTATCCATTGGCGCCCCTAAAAGGGTTTGTTATGCGAACCCACTCATGAACCCTCAAATTCTTATCCGAGCTTGTCACCTCGAGCTTGCCTAGGATGGTTTACCTAGTTTTAAAGTTAATTATGCACAATCCGTGTGTATGATCACATCTCTTGATACCGAATGTCCAAGTTTCTTGAAGAGTCATTAGACAAGTGGTTGCCTCTGTTTGGCATGCTGACAAGGATGGGAAAGTAGCCGTTCTGATTTGCAAATCATGTTGATGAAGTTATCTTCCAGGCTCCAACTAACCTCTTTGTGTTGGGATGGAATGATCCATAAAAAACGATCACTGTATGGTTGCCAGTAACACCTGATGAGAAAGAGTTGGTGATTGCTGATATTGAATTGATAATTTGTGTTGCCTGACTTCATCTTGAATAAGTCTCCATGACATTATTATTATTATTATTATTATTATTATTATATACAAGATTGATGAATAATTAATCTTTACCTCTTATATGATAAAGTTGTAATTTCAGAATTAGGTTTGAGAGAATCAGTCTTTCGCAAGCCTCAAGTTCAATTCAAACTACCAATATCAATTTATACTCCTTTCGTCCCATTTTATTGTTCTATAGAATATACTACTTACTAGCATCGACGAGGATGTGAAGGATGTATCATTTACTACATCTGTCTCAAAAAAAAGTAATTTATATTATTTTTTATTTATACATTTTTTAGTTATTTTGGAAAAATTTGAATCAAGTGCGGTAGAGAAATCTAAATTAATAAGAGCGGTATAACTTTTCCATAATATGGATTATGGGCAGTAAATAATATTATGAAATTTTCAATCTAAAAATGTTCATGCATTGACTGGATTACCCTAATTCTTTTGCGATGACTTTTGCATCATTTAATTGTAGCCAATAATCATAAGTTTTTTTCTAGTAACGGTAACATATAACTCTGATTGTACAATTTCCTCAATCTCAAATTTATCAAACCATAATGCGACAATTTACTGTATAAATAGATTTTCTACCTATCAAAATTGTCATTCATAATTTACTTTTCCATCAAATTTCTATAATCAGAAATGAAAACTAAAATGTCTACTTCAAAAAATTGTGTGGCCATGGTAAAGTACAAAAGCCTACATGGATAGAAGTAGATTTAATTAATCGTGCAATAACTTTGATACAATCACCTAAATGCACAAATAATCATATTTGAAAAGAGCAACAAATGATCAAATACATCAAAAATCAAAAAGAGAAATTTTGTTCTTTAAATTAAAAAATAATGGTTGCATTTAATATTTTGGAAAGAACTTCAACTTAATGTTTAATCAATTATATATAAAAAAGAATGTCTAACAACATATCTAGGTGAATCAAGAAATGAAAATTGGATATTTTGTACAAAATTAATTTATTTATTAGATTGTTATGATTTTGCTAAAGATACCGGTGGTGGAGCATGGGGCGAGAAATATGAGCGAGGAACAGGGTTTTGTTAATTTTAGAAAGTAAATTACCGTCCCTAATCTAAATTACAGAAGAGTTATACCCCTTTTATTATTTAGATCTTCCCACCCTCCTTAAATTCAAATTTTCCTTTTTATGTGTTTTTTTTTGTAGAGGCCTAGAGGAGCGAATATCAATATGTATCAATGGAGGAGTTGGACGGGGACTGCTCCCGTTTAGGTTCGGTAGCCGGTCATTTCCCCATATGTGTCGGCTCTTGATTGGAAGGTCTTGTTTTCCCGGCGAATTCCACTTTCCTTCCCGTCAATCTCTCTGTCTTCTTTTGCTATGGCGTTGCAGTCTTTTCCTCATCAAAAAAGACACATGGAATGGCTAAATTCATGAGCCAAATTTCTCCCATCTGTTATATTCAACTAATCCACATTCGGAAATCGTCTATGCTTCCTAGCACCATCGCACCGGAAAACAGTCTACACCTACAAAGAGAAAGTTGAGCGGGATTTCTTAGAAAAAAAGGAGCAAAAGATGAGCAAGGTCATGTATTGTTTCAATTAATTATCAAGAATTGAATTTGATTTGACTGCTGACTCGAATTCTATGACTGATTAGTTAAAGCTCCATTAGGGGATACGCATGAATGTTTCAGATTGGTGGTAGCATCAGTGACATGGCGAGTGGGTTGACCGTGAGAGAGCATAAGCACGGCGGCTGAAAACGGTGGAACTAATGGTAAGTGTCCATTGCTTTAATACCTTGAGAATTGAGATTAAGTATTTGAACCAGAAAAATATACTAATAAACTATCAAGATTAGTCATTTGTCTGTATCTTGATTGATCAAGTTGTGTTGACAATGTACTTGAAGTGTTTGACGTTTGGCCCAAAAGGTACTTCTTCTTTAGAATTAGTATAATTTGAGAGTTCTTTTATACTCATAACTTGAAAACTTAGGAAAAGATGATTATCATTACAATTGAGCTCTCAAAATGTGCTTAAAATGCTTCATTTTTGCCCAAATGACTTCAATACAATAATATATACTTGAACAAATTCCTGCTTTCCCAATTGATTAAAAGAACATTTTAACTCTTATCACCTTTCAATCTTGAATTTGTTGTGAATTTCTGAAATTTACTAGATGTTGTGCAAATTGAATTCTGACCTGACAATGTGCATTAATCTAAGATGGTTCTTTCCCTTGAATGCAACAAGAGAAAATGGAATCATCCCGACTCATGTGCCATATATGTTGAAAAATTATGGTACACAGATTCGATAAGGATTGATCCTTTAATCTGTTTGATAAGCTATGAACTTTGAAGTTCATTAAATCCAAACATCTTCAGAAACCTCAATCTCAGGTTTGATGAATGTGTTGTAGTATTGTTATTGGCACCTCTCATTTGGCAGGATAGGGTTTAACTCAAGATGATGTACTTTTTCCGCACCTTACGGTGAAAGAAACACTGACTTATGCTGCAAGTCTAAGATTACCGAGTACATTGATAAAACAGAAGAAGAGAAAAACGTGCCTCTGATGTCATATACGAGCTTGGATTAGAGAGGTATGTTCAGTTTTTCATGAATCTTGCAATTCACTCCATTCAATCTTATGTAAATCTTGTTCATTAGAAACAACAATGCCCTCAGTTTGCCATTTTCGCAGGTATCAAGACACCATGATTGGAGGCTCCTTTCTTTGGGGAGTTTCAGGTGGAGAGAGCAAGTGTGTTCGTATAGATTGGTAGTGTAAATTCAGAAAGTGGTGCTGCATCCTGCTTTGGCAACGGAAATACAGCAGCACTGCTGCTCCATTGAGCTTAGATCATTCCATCATAAAGCAAGAATGTACAACGTCTTAACAATAGATTTAAACAAGATTATTTAGGGCAACGGTGATGAAGGAATTATAAACTCTTAGGAATTTCAACTTGAGAAAAGTTGAAAACCAACATGCAATATCTGTTGATGTGAACAATAATTTCATATCGAAGGAAATATCATATATATGTCAATGGTCAAAATTGGTTCTCTGATGATCTCTCATCCATATGTAGTTTTCGAGTTTCTTAGATAATTGTCTAGCTCTTGCATATTTGTATCATCATTTATCTATTATTATTATTTATTTTGATTCCATACAATTCTCGAGCCTTAAAAAAAAATCCGGGCTCTATCTAGCATTCACCTGGGCTGCACCTTGTGATGCAGCAGCACCACCTAGTATATTTGAATATTGTGATTAGAGGAGTAAAAGTGCGGATACGGGTACGGGTATGATAAACCCGATTCGCGTGTGAATTTGTGATCACCTGGGAGCGCTATAAAAGCATTTTCCCAAACTCGGAAACCCAACAAAACCGACTACTGAAGCAGCACCAGTAGACTTAGTAGTACTAGTAAAATTAGTGGTGCTTTGCATTTTTCTTAGGCTTAATAATATAAAAATGCCCCCCTCGATCCACTGTAATTCGCATTTCATCGGAAACCACCAAAAATTGACAAGATTTTAAATCCTCCAAGCCTAGGGCTTATAGAAACAATCAGCTCCGGGAGACAACTGCTTCGTTTTCTTCGCTCGGAATTTTGCGGTGTCGACCGGCGGTTATGGCGTTCTGGTGGCCGCTGCTGGTGCTCGGCTTCGCGTTCGCGATCTGTAAACTGCTTCTCATGCTCATTCCTCCCAATGTTCCCTCCATTGATGTGGATACTTCTGACGGTACAACTTCGTTTTCCTTTTCTTTTTCTTTTGCTTCCTCTTCTTTACTTTGATGTATGAATGAATTTCATTGGTACGTATTCGCACCCTTGAGTTTTGATGTCTGATATTTCCGGTTTGTGTTGCTCGGTTAATTATACTTTTAACTCTTTGTACCTTCGACATTGCCTCAGATTTCTTTCACGAGCTTGATTTTTATGTATTTTAGATGTATAAACGCTTACGACACTGTCCTGCTCGTTTTCCTCTTATAAGACAGAAAAACAGAGGTTTCTGCATCTTCGAGCTTATTTTTCTGCTCTTCTGTTTTCTTTTTCTGATGTGTTTGCTTGTGATTAATAATGCGAATCTTTTATGTTTTGTGACAAATTTCATAGAACTTTTTTATTTCCTTTACATTTTGACTGTTTAAAAGAGCAATGGAGGCACTATTTTGATTCTATTTGCTGCTTTCTATATTTGCAGTTATGGATGATCGGAACCAGACAAAGGACAACAGCTTCATATATGTGAGTCAAATGCTTTAGTTGATTGTCAAAACTCCTTTTGCTTTCAAGTTCCCCTGAATTTGCTTTGTTACATGCTCTGGTTTTGTGTGTATAGAAATGCTAACTGCCTAGGGATCTCTTGTAGCTAAATTTGCAATATGCAAACACACAGAATATTTTGCCAGCACAGTGTTTAATGTATCTGCATATAAGAAATGTTTAGTTTCTGACCATTGCCATGAAATGAAGGATAGTTCAGACCAAAAGTATGTTTAGATCTTCGTGGAGAGCTTGTAATCTTCAATTTTATTTACATTTAATATTTTCCTTGGCGATTGTTCAGATACTGGTGTTATCATTTTTGGATGTTTATCTGTTTTGATTGCGAGTTATGGGGATATTTGCAGTACTACTCCAGAAGCTTACATCTGGTTATTTGCAGATACCTTCCAGGAGACAGACAGACAAAGTTCAGTGCTATGAACCCGCAACGATGAAGTACCTTGGCTACTTCCCAGCACTGGAACCTGATGAGGTTTCTACAACCCTATACATCTAATGATTTAGTTACTGAATACACATACCTGTGTTCCTTTCATGCATCCATCTCCTTCCTTAGACATTGATTAAGCATCCAGTTCAATATTTTCTTGCCTTTGGCTCAGTTTGATTATAATAGGTTGCTACTGGTCCTGAATTATCTGTGCATCTAGAATTTGATATAGTCATTTTTTCCCCTATGATTTTTGTGTATCTTTAATCATACTTGCTTTGTGTATCCTGATCCCATTTGTAGAATATGAAGGGGAGGTTTATTTTCTTTTGCTTTTCCGGTGCAGACAATATGTTTTAAATTACTGTAGATATTGTTTTGTGATCAAGTTCACTTGCCAAAAAAGACTGCTTTAGTCAATATTGGAGTATTCGCTAAGATATCTGATGATAATAGATGGCCATATCACCTAAAAATAAAAAATATTGGAGCATACTTTCTTTTGCATTTGGTTGCTTTTTCTGATTTATGTTTATTGTTAAAAATAAAATGCTGAAAACTGAATAACTTGACGACTGAATTTAACGCTTGCATAGGTTAAGGAGCGAGTAGCACATGCGAGGAAAGCCCAAAAAATATGGGCAAAGAGTAGTTTCAAGCAAAGGCGTCAGTTCCTACGGATACTTCTGAAATACATTATTGAACATCAGGAGCTTATTTGCGAGTAAGAACACTTAAACTGAAAATTTACTCTGCATAGCTCCTGGAAGTCACTTCACTAGTTACTCCTGTTATTGCATGGGTTCCATCACCCACAAAACAAATCAGGGCTGGCAGAAAGCCAACTGAAGTAAATACTTGATTTGTTATAAAAATAGAAGAGCCAACAGAAGCCCAAAAAGTTATAGGAAACCAGTTTTATCGGATATTAACTTCTAATCCACATATGAGCACCTTCAGTTAATGATAATCACACTTTATTCTTGATTCTGTCCTGAAGCTCTGTGACAAGGTCTATACCAATCCAAATAGGGTGTGTCAAGAACTGAAAAATTCACTAATGCAAATGACAATAGAAATAATAAAAATTTATAATGCATGGGATTTACTTCTATCTAGTTGTCGAAAAGTTCGTAAACAAATCTATACTTCTGTTTGTTGCTTCATATCCGTGCAATGGTTTTGTCTATTTAGAAAGTAGTTGCGACAGAGTTTAATCGTATTCTTTTCCAAATAGAATTTCCTCTCGGGACACTGGAAAGACAATGGTAGATGCTTCCTTGGGAGAGATAATGACAACCTGTGAGAAAATCACTTGGCTTCTTTCAGAGGGTGAAAAATGGTTAAAGCCTGAATACAGGTACACCGGACTTATTTTATATTCTGACTAGGAGCCCTTACTTATTTGTCAACTCAATATTTTCTTGTTCAAACCTGTTGAAATAGGACATGTCTTCTGTTATGTAGTAGGCAGTAGGCATATTGCAAATTGAATGCCTTTGTTCACTCTTGTGGTAGCCTGTTAGTTAAGTGCCTTGACAAAAGTTTAATGTATAGAGCGACTTTACTCTAGGTCATTTCCATACTTTCTCTTTCACATGTTTATTTTTCAATATCTGGTATTTTATTTTATGAGGAGAGTAGTTTGGTCTCGTGACTCCCAATTGCACTCTTTAATAGCTTAATGTTCTGATCATTTGGGTAACATTACACATTTTAAGAATCCTGAAATGTGTCCTGTAGCTGTTTTATCTGATACTTCAAGCGGCTGAGCTTGACTTGGATTTTAATGGTTGAACGTCATGTAGGTCTTGTGGACGATCAATGCTTCATAAGAGAGCCAAGGTGGAGTTTTATCCTCTTGGTGTAATTGGTGCTATTGTCTCATGGAATTATCCATTTCACAATATATTCAACCCAATGCTGGCAGCAGTATTCTCCGGAAACAGCATTGTGATAAAGGTATTGTTGTCCCTTGTGTCATCTGCCAGATGAGTCCAACTGTTGCATCATTAAGTCGACTCCTTATTATAGAATTATAGATTAAGTAACAGTCTTTCTTTGAATCTTTAGGAAAGATCCTAGTCCAGATCAATTTTATTATGATTTAGGACCAAGTTTGTTAGTTTATGATGGGCTTCAGTTCGTAGAAGTTGTTGACGCATCCGTTGCTGATCCAATTATCTGACTGCCACTAATTTGATTCAATTGTAGGTCTCAGAACATGCTAGCTGGTCTGGATGTTTCTATATGAGAATTATCCAGACAGCTCTTGCTGCTGTGGGAGCTCCCGAAAACCTAGTCGAAGTCATAACTGGGTAGGGTTTTGTAGTCATATTATTTTTGTGAGCCTGTATTCAAGTTTTAATTTACATGAACATCCTGCAGGTTTGCTGAAACAGGGGAAGCTCTAGTATCTGCTGTGGACAAAATGATATTTGTTGGGTCACCTGGTGTGGGTAGAATGGTATGTGTAAACATTTTGTTTCCAGCTGCAAACTGCTACTCAGTTTCACATTTCCGACAAGCTGACCTTGCTCCTTGCTCTTTACTGCAGATAATGAGGAAGGCTGCAGATACTTTAATCCCAGTGACACTTGAGCTTGGTGGAAAAGATGCATTTATTGTATGCGAAGATGTGGATGTGCATCATGTACGAATCCTCTGAAACTTGGATTTTTATCTTTAGACTTCGATGTTCCAAATTCTCTCAGACCCTCGGATGTTGATCCGTCGACATTCTCTTGCTTCTCGTGCTTCATAGTTTGTTATTGATACAGGTGGCTCAAGTTGCTGCTAGAGCTGCTCTCCAATCAAGCGGGCAAAATTGTGCCGGTGCTGAGAGATTTTATGTTCACAAGGATATTTATTCTTCATTTGTTGCAGAAGTTGTCAAGATTGTGAAAACTGTTACTGCTGTGAGTGTATTCTCAGTCTTGTCAAGTTAGTTCATAATCAGAAACACTTTTTTTTAAAAAAAATAAATTAAAAAAAATACATTGCCAGTTAGTCTTACTGATTTTATGAACTTTATGATTCTACAAACATGGGTTAATTGTATCTGATATTTCAAATCCTATGCCATGTGCATCCTGTTGCATCCTTTGTAGCTGGATTTTTTTCCCTCAATATTCATATTTATTTGGGCAACTGATGTGATCTTCATTTTTAAACATATCTCAACCAATTGTTGGTTAAGCATTGATTCTGTTCTTCATTTTGCGAACACTTGATGTTACGCAGGGGCCTCCACTGGCTGGAAAGTATGACATGGGAGCAATATGCATGATGGAGCACTCTGAAAAGCTTCAAAATCTTGTAAATGATGCGCTAGAGAAAGGTGCTGAAATTGTTGGCCGAGGAAGTGTTGGCAACATTGGTGAAGGAGCTGTTGATCAATATTTCCCACCAACGGTGATTGTAAATGTGAATCACTCTATGAAGTTGATGCAGGAGGAGGTACTTTGTTTCTGACTTTTTATCTGTTCTGATTGTATTTCTTCAACTGGGAAATTTTTGAATTTTGGTTATGGGACATGCAGGCATTTGGACCAATTTTGCCCATAATGAAATTCAGCACTGATGAAGAGGCTGTTAAGTTGGCTAATGATTCAAAATATGGCCTTGGATGTGCTGTGTTTTCTGGCAACCCTAACCGTGCCAAGCGAATTGCCTCACAGTTGCATTGTGGAATGGCTGCCATAAACGATTTTGCTTCAAATTACATGTGTCAGGTATTTTCAGTAACAAATCCAAAAACATCATAAAAAACACACTATAAAGTCTCTATTTTGAAGACAATGAAATGCCTATTGTAGCTTTCTTAAATAATTTTTAATTTCCCTTATGATTAGGGTTAGAGAATTTAAATGGGTGCTACAGATTTGCTTGATATAAGAATGCAACATGAAATAGTGATTAGCGTGTTTACAGATGTAAATGGTTTAAATTCTATGTCTCATTTTCAAAATTAGAACATTGGGCTATTTGTTTCTAAAAAGTTAGTTTACATGTGACTTATCTTTTTGGGGTCCATTTTACAGAGCTCTTGGCTTACTTCCTCTTGTATTTAGAAAAAATCTTATGCAATCCTGACTCCTGATGTTTGCAGTCTTTACCATTTGGCGGGGTGAAAGACAGTGGATTTGGAAGATTTGCTGGGATAGAAGGTTTACGAGCTTGCTGCCTTGTAAAAGCAGTTGTGGAGGATCGATTGCCTTTCATCAAAACTAAGATACCAAAGCCAATTCAGGTAATATATATACTGACAACTTCTTTGATGCCTGGGTATTGTGAAACAAATTCACAAACTTGATAGTGTCTTACTCACAATGCAGTATCCTATTGCGGAAAATGGTTTTGAATTTCAAATTTCCCTGGTCGAAACTCTCTATGGCTTGAATGTGTGGGATCGGCTAAAGGCCTTGGGAAACGTTATCAAGATTGTTACGGAGCAGAACCAGCCCACTATAAACAAGAAGAGATGAAATGTCTGAGGTTTGTTCAACTTTGTTTATGAGTTGGCACCAACTTTTATCACAAAGCTTCGCTCACGGCTCCATGTTTGACAGACTTTCATTCTAACAGGCTACCCAGATTTTGCTTGACCTTATATGTCTTTTCTGGGTATTAGCTTTTAACGTAACGAGCTTTACATTGTTCTTAAAATGCTCAAAGCTAACAGGGCAAATCGTTTGTATGTTACGTGAGCCGTCATCAATTCATGTGAAGTTTTGTATCACTTGCTTGGAAAGAGGGTATTCAAATCAAACGGTATGTTATTGATCAGTGAATCGCAGTTAATTGATTACAATAACGGTACAACACACCTTTTCAAAACCAAAAAAAAAAAAAAAAAAAAAAACCTGGTACCACACAAAACTAAAGATAAAACGCCGAAAGCAGTTACCTCACTAGATCACCACCTATATACATCAATGTAAACTTCAAAGTTTAGTTGCCCGGGTGATTTCCCATGCTGTTGTGTAGTGCTCAGAATCCATCATACTAGCTTGACCCTTGCAGTTGACGATGGCGACAGTAAACCTTTCATTCTCTAGAGCAGATGGATAAATGATTTGCTCTTCCTAAGATGAAAAAAAGTTAACACAACGAGATTAAATCCAGGGGAAATTAAATTAACCAATTCAGTTCAATTGCTAGAAATCCCATCTAACACAGTAACTTCCTTGTTACAATTCTATTAACTTTTAGCTAAATTTTCCTTGTAACAAAAAAAAAACCTTATTTCTTATGATTCGAAACAGTATACCAAATCTCCCTTTTTTTTAACAGAGTCATTGCAATAGTATTAGAAGTACTTTCTAATCCATTTGACAATGTCCAAATACTATAGCAATTAATGTCTATATTACAGAGTCTGAAAAAGATCGATAGAGGCTATTAAAATTATTTTTTAAGCCAAGAAAGAAAAAAAAAAAAAAGATGTGTTCTTTTCGAAACCACAGAGTTTATTACTAGTGAATCCAATTGAAAAAGTTCTGCTATTTTCATTCACAAAAATAAAAACTCAAAAGTCATAATCTTATTAAGGAAAAGAACCAAAGATTTTCAAACTGACATTTGATGTACTTTGCGTAAATATTACTATGTCTTTCGTTCTCCGTCAATGGAACTAAATTTACAGAGATAGAACTTTTGAAACTAGATTTGTAAACGTTTTATTGACTTTTGGACTATATTGGAGACGACAGTAAACTTGAGACATGATCACAATTCGCTCTTACACCACCATTTCCTTCTTTAAATTGAAGCAAGTATATTAGTTACTTCTCTACCATTCTGCATTCTTTTCGTTACTATTAAAATGAGACCAAAGAAATACTCCCCTCTGTCTTAAAATTATTGTCCATTTTGAAATTTCACTTTTAGTACAATTTGAACTAAAAATGAAAGCTCAAACTGGACAATAATTATGGGGGGAGGGAGTATTATGAACTTCCTCTTAATCTTTCGGTATTCTTAAAAAGGTCTTGAGATTCAGGTTTAAATAATCGCTGTCTAAATGGTTGAAAACCCAAAATCCATTTATCAAGAACTAAGCTGAATTTTATTTTTTTTTTTCACAAAAAGAAAACAAAGTTTGAAGTTTATAGGTAAGGACATATTTACCTCGGGCAATGCATCAAATTCATCAGGAAATATTTGCAACAGCTCTGCCGCCGTTTGACCAATGCACCAACCCTGGATTTTGGTACTCTCATCTGCAAGGGTTATCTTCATATGGAATGAACGCACTACTTCCCCAGAGCAATTACGGTTGCAAAAAGTGCAAAATATATCCCCAGGTTCGTTCTCAATAAAATTACCGCAAGCAGAATGCAAAAATCTGGTATTTACGTGCTCAATGTGATCCAGCCATACTCGACATATCTGATAAGAGATACAACAGAAGCCATGATAGTTAATAATGGATTAAGTTCCAGACGATCTTAGTTTCTTCTATTGAAAGGAGTTATTAGACTAGACCATTTAAGGTAGGTCTTAATATTCATCCAACTACAAACAAAACAAGTGAGATTTAGGATCTGTTTGGAAAATCATGACTTTGCCAACACAACTGTCACGTAGCAAATTTTTCTAATAAGATATCCATCGGTTACATGCAGGATTGCGGGATAGAATCCATGTAGTAATGCAAATTGAACATAATAGAATTATAACTGAGATCACGTCCCTCTAATTTAAACTCTCCTCAAATAAAGCACAAGGAAGCAAGAAAGCACAAAGAACAGTGATGCTAATTGCTTATCTGAGGAAACAAGAAAGCACAAAGAACAGTGATGCTTATTGCTTATCTGTTAGCTGGAGATTTTGAATCTAAGAGGAAGAAACATACATGAGTGATGCCAGTCTGCAATTCCAGGTCAGAAAGGCATGATAACTTGTGAAGACAAGATGAGTTCAACAATGCTGGTAAACAACTTAGATTCATAAATGAAGCACCGCTCTCATTCTCCACCCATGATAACTCAACTCTGCCAAAGGGATATAGTGAGAACAAACGTGAAGATCAGACTACGCAGAAAAGTGGGTATCTCAATCCAAAAAACATAAATCCATGTATACTCACCTATTGTTTTTGCTTGTGGAAGACATCAAACCAGATATGTAAACAGTGTGACCAAGGCTTACTCTTCCAACTGACCTAGAATGCATAAATAGATACATATATTAGGAACCAGAGCATTAAACTTCAACAATGAGATAATAAGATATTCCTTTCATAGGAAGCTATCTTTATGAGAAATACCAGGATCTAACAAAATGTAGCTTTATCCAAATGGTTCCAGTTCTGTCATTAATCTCCAAATAGAAAGTGGAACTTGCTGTATGTGTATCTCGAACGATATTGCTAACTACACCAAAAAGACTGATGCTAGTCATCTTGCCACGTACATCAGCTACAAATGACTGCATCACTTCAACGGCAGAAAAGAGCTCAGTGAAACAGGAGAAAAGAAACTGGACTATGACACAAATTTCGTTTCTAAACTATCACAGAATCTCTCTATTATAAAATATTGAGTTCAAAGCAAGCTCTCTCTTTCATAAGTTTTACACATAGCAAAACTCAAATAAAGTAACAAGTTGATCTGCAAAGAATAAGCGAACCTAAATTGGACACATAAGAAACACCACAAATAATCCTCCAAGTCCCTAAAGCCTCCTGGACTAACTACAAACACCTTTTTCCCTTGCAAAATTTAGATACAGGAAAAAGATTAGTGTGAATTTTGAGCTCATTTGACAATGGCTATAGTGGAATAAAGGCTTAGTTATATACTATTAGTACCACTGGATATGATTACCCATGGAGATGTAATTCAGCAAATAAGTTCTTTAATTTTAATCAATTTGCCAGATAAAATAACTCACTGTAGAAAAGTTAAACTTCAAATCTGCATGCAAATATGATCCGGTTGAAAGTCTTAAGCGATGAATCACTTACGCGAAATGGATAATGGCTGAAATCCATGGATCCTTGAGAATCACAAGGCAAGCTAACTTGGGAAACTACAGATCCTTGACTTGGCTCTGACATGGGGATAAACCTTGACCCTTGAGAACGGCTCTGGGTTAAAGCCACAGACACCTAGAAACCCCAAATGTTAACATTTTATTCATAGCCGGCTACCTTTTTGGTCAACATACAGATGCAGGACTTACATGTTCCTCATGTTGAAGAAAAGGTACAAGATACAACTGTGTTTCGCTACCATATTCAAGGCAAAATGTTTCACATGTTTCCAAGGCGCAATCGGGAGAACTTGCAATGAATGGCCTATCCAGGGCGAGCATGCTCCCAACACTAAGAAGCGGCTGAATTATGTTCACATTCAACAGCAAGAAAGGATTTTTCAAAAAGAAATTAGGACTAGAGAGTACCTGAACAGATTAGCTAGCAGAACCTGATCACCCCATAGCAGAAATGTTGCCTTGACATCGTCATTGTCTACAAGTATTATCTGCTTCCTCTGCAAACAATGCTTCCCCTGGGTCTCCAAGGATCCAATAGCTTCAATTCTATGTCCAAGGAAAGAACAAAAAATATTAGCACAGACCAGTAAGGGATACAAGGAAAAATAAATTGCAAAGAATCATACAAGCAATATTTATCTTACCTAGCATACAATGAATAAGAGACACCTTCATTAATTGCCTCGAGTGAAATGGAAGAGAAGGAATCAGAACAAAATTGAGCTCCAAGAAGCATGGCATCATCATCTTGGTCCTGCATTTAGATGTACATCTCAAGCCAACTCTAGAAACATTACATAATTTCTTAAAACAAAATAAAAAGCCAGCTGACTAATGACCTCAAAATGATGATAACCACAACAGTAACACAGAAGAAGCAATCATCTATAGTTAAATCAGTGAACAGTATTGAATATGCGAAAAAACTGATAATACCTCATCTAACAACACTATAAAATTTTCGGTTGGCAGAAGCCGAGACTGAGCAGAACTTCCACTGGCTGTCCGAAGATGGCATCCAGTAAGTAAGACTTCTCGTCCCTTCCTCAGAATCCCATTGATTGGATCAACTAATTTGTAAAATCTGTTTGACAATTATAGGAAGACATCAAAAATCACAATTATCTACTGGAAATATGGATGAACCACTTACTTTATTAACATACACAACTAAGAGAGCTATGAAAATATGATTATTGCAAATGTACCAAATCACAGCTAAAATCAATCCGAAGTTTTAGACAAATGGTCTACATTAATCTTGGTCAGCAGTCCATTCATTGAACATATGTAAAATAATTTTTTTTTTCAGTTTCTTGAATAAGAAAAAGGAGAACCCCAGCAGCACATAAAGTGAAAAGGCAATATAATCAGTAGATATTTGAGGAGTTAGTTCAATGACCTTCGATGGAGGTAGAGGTCAATGGTGTTAGAGCTCCAAAAGTCACCCAAAGTTATCATATAGATATTTGTCCCTGCAGGAAGCTAGATTTTATTATTTCAAATTTAATTAAATGAACGTGTCACTATCAGTAATAACAAAAACTGCCGTATATGAAAGAAATATGCAGGAAGCACTGTAACGATTGTTAACAAGCGTGGCATTGTGATACATTATGCATTAGAACAACTTAAAAAACTTGTTCTGCGGGTCTCATTCCACCAACTACACGAGGAGCATATGCAAAAGCCCAAAGTTTGTGACTTGTTAACATAACTTTATGTAACTAGCAAAAATACTGCCACGACAGAACCATAGAGTTATACAATTGAGACATCAAGATCTATAGATATGTTATTCAAGGCATAACAGACAACAACAGATACAATCGTACTAGGTAAGTAGGCATAATGTACGGAATGAAAAGGTCCTCAGTCTACCTGGAAGTGTGTACACATCTAATATTACTGCTTCAATAACACTAGCCAGTGATAAAAATCTTTTCTCGTATATGGAATCAATCGTAACAGTGTCGGGAAGCTTCGCTCTCTTATGTTTTTCCCTCATTTTGTTCACATAATCTGGCCTCTTTTTTGGAGCTCTAACTCTATTCTGCTCGCTCCAGGCCTGAGTTCCAAAAAAAAAAAGCACGTATGTCAACCACAATAGATGCTAGCTAATGAATTTAGCAAGACATTTAACTTATACAGCAATAAGATGCAATCACAAGAGCATTTAGGATATCATACATAAGGCGGAAATTTGATGTTAACATCATAATCGCCAAAATCCAGAAAGCAATAAACACAACATCAAACAAAATTTGTAAGCATCATCCTTATAACGAAGGCAAACCAACTGGTTATAGCGTATAAAGTTAAAAGTGTGCAGAAGCTAAGCAGCTAACTGACTTAAAGAGATTCATTCAGAAAATAATCAGCTCACGAACACAAATCCGTCAATAAAGAAAAACTAGCAACAAAGGAAGGAAAAAGAAGAAAGAAATGAGAGGCTTAGGTACCTGAGAGAGATCGGAGAGGAGAATTGCCGGAGTAACGCCGCTAGAATACGCAGAACAAGTCTTAAGTATCCGAGAAGCGGTCCAGCTCCAACCAGGACGGTTGGAGTTCTCCTTTTCATTCTCGCTCAACATCGTCTGAGCAAAATCGATGAATTTGATGAACGGATCCTCATCCTGCTCCTCCACGTCCGCCGCCTCTTTCTGCTCCGATTGATCGGCGACTATTTCCATGGCGGATTGTTCGTAGTCCATCATTCCTCTGAGAATCGCTTGATCTGAGAGAAAATCCATCTCCTCGAGTAGAGAAATAGAGATGGAAAAGGGAAAAAAAATTATAAACCCTAATCAGGAAGTCAGTGAAATCAATTGGCCGGGAATAATTAATAAATTTTTGAATTTTCTGGCTAAGCTTTTGGCGCCTATATATGTGACTTCATGAGACCAAAGCCGGTCCTTATCCTTCTCTTTTACTCGTAGTTGCAATTAATCCAATAAACTGTTAATAAAAAAAAATGTAAGGAAAAGAAAAAATTACAACATTTATTTTTGAAAGTAACACACACTAAGACAAATCAAAATAGTTAGTTTATTTATTTTAAAAAAATATTTTATTACCCATTGTGTCAAGTTCTGTAATTTTATTTTTTTTTAAGAGAATCCAGAACGGTACCTGGCGGGCATTCCCCCGATTTTATTAATTTAAAGGAAAAATTACAGAGGCTGTAATTTTTGTTCCTTTCAATTTGAGTTTAATTTCTAAAGTAATTTACTGACCAAACGATTGGAAAGCCTTGAATGATTGAATTTCATCATGAATTATTCACTTCTCACTTCTTAAGTCCATTTAATCGAGAAACTTTTCATCACTTTTTCAGTAAATATGAAGACAGGTTTGGTATGGATATATCCTTTCATCTAAGTTTATGCCCTTTTTTTTTTAAAAAAAAAAAAAGAAGTAAAATTATGGTAAAAATTACTAAAATGTGAAATGGATGCATAAAGTATAATTCTTGTGCCACTACTCCATTGAATTCAATCTCTGTAATGACATATAAAACACTCATCGCATTACTAGCAGCAGTTAGGGAGTAGTAGTTTTTTCTGTTCTGTCTGGTGTTTCCATCTGAACTTCGAGTGTTGAGGGATCCAAACGTAACATTTCTCGAACAAATTTATCGAGATCAAACGAACTTCGACCATCATCTTCAGCTCCTTGCAAACCAGTTGCGGATTCCACGGCGAATGGATCCCCCCTCGACTTGATGTATGGACTCTGATCCAGGTTCAGGAGTCTCTTGATGCTGTCGATTGCCGGATCTATGATGTCTAAGAACCCCATGACCCATGATGCATCATCAACAACTTCAGTTCTCTGTTTCATACAAGGAAGAGTTCTTTCTATAAGGCACGACTGACTAATGCATTTACTTGCAGTCATTAGTGTGACAACATAAGATGTATAATGATACATATTCAGACAAGATACCAACTCTACATTAGTCATTGAGTGTATTATCGCTCTTCTCACCAATTTTTTTATACTCTTCTCACCAAAACAGTAGTCATTTTGTGTATCACTGTACTGTCCGTTCTTTTTTACTCTCTATTAAAGTACATTAGACTTCAAAAACGATGAGAGCTAAGTGAGGTTCAGAAGTTAAAGGTTACCTGCTGGAAGTAAAGATTGCGGATTTCATCAGCGCGATCTGAATTCCCTTGATCTTCCTCCAAAGATGCCCAAGTCATCCATGTCACATAGCTCTGAGAATTTATGTTCAATGAAGATCTAAATAATCTTCTAGCCGCTGACAAGTTCCCAAGTCTTTGCTCCAAAACACCCCAAGCCTGCAACACAGTATTCCATGATAATCCAATCTTAGTGACTTCCTTTCTATTCACTAATTCCAAGAATATAATCTGGTAAAACCATATAAAGTTCCCATTATTGTAAACCTGAAGGCACCGAGCAGCACTTTCGGTGGTGGAATTGATTGACAGAGCCTTTTGGTACAACTCTCTAGCTTTCGATATGTTTCCTTCTTTCCACTCCATCCATCCCCAAGCCTAACATTTTCAAAACAGAAATTAGTTAAAGATAGGGTGTATAAGCGGCAAAATGAAACCATAATCCCAGAGACAGGAAGATATGGTAGCTTGTTTGGATATGGAAACAAGTCATGGAAATGTAAAAGGAAGTGATACATCCAAGATCATTTGGAAATTCTTACAATCCAAACGGGTTGGTGCCTCGGATCAAGTTGAGATGCTTTTCTAAACAATGTTCTAGCGAGATAAGGACTTGAGTATTTGTATTCCAGCAATGCAAGTGACTGAAGGAGCACTGGATCTCTTGGATTTACGGCATGTCCAATCTTCAAGAGTTTCCTTCCCTTGTCAATGTTTCCCAAATTTGATTCAAAGACTCCCCAGACATGCCATGCAAACCTATTCTTGGGACTGGCCTGGACAGCTTTCTGCATAAGGGAAGAAAAGGTAACTGAAAATAAGATTTAATAGATGTATATTATTCAAAAACCAGAACATTTAGAAGAAAATAAGAATTCAAAGAGACAAGAGGATCTACCTCAAAAAGCCGCCTAGCTTCGTGGTTGTTCTCCTGTTGAGCCTCCAGTTGAGCCCAGGCCTAAAAAGGTGAAACTTTTCTTAAAACTCTTACCCAGAGTGAGTGCGATTAAGATATACAGAGTGTGTTATTGGTGCCTTAGTAAGAAAGATCTTTATGAGATTTTTCTTTTCTGAAAATGTATACTCACGAGCCAACTTGCGCAGCTCTTCGGATTACACTTGGTCGCTTGCTTGAATAAATAGCGCGCTTGTTCATATCTTTTTGCTTTAGCCTCCAGTAATGCGAGTGTCTGGTATATGTATTCATTTCCACCACAATATTTCAGACCTTTTCCAAGAAGACTCCTAGCCTTCTTAATGTTCCCCTGTTTCAGCTCTAAGACCGCCCATCCGTGCCAAGCTGCAGCATGCCTCTTGTCAGCAACAGTCGAAGCATCAAACAGTTCTCTTGCCCTCCTAACATTGCCCATCTTGTTCTCTAGAACAGCCCAGCACTAGCAAAAAGAAATAGGTACAATAAGCGTCTGTGACGAGAAAAGTGAAAGAAACAACAGTTATTAGCCACCATGCTCAAATGAATCACACAATATGTCAAATGCTCCAGGTGTGTATTGTCTAGTTCACCAAGCACAATCAGGATCCAAATGAGTTACAAGCGACTCTGAGCTTCAGCTAAAGAACACAGATCCGAGTGGTGTCATAAACCTACACAAACATGATATCTTGGACATCCAAAAGTAGATGAAAATATATTACAAAACAATATTTTCAGAACAATATCACCAGCAGCTAAGTCCTAATCCCACCGTGTGATATGGACTCCCATGTTCTATAGTCACAAAGAATAATATGGACACTAAGCTTAAAGACTCTGGGAAGGTAGCAAGTTGGACACTAAACAACAACATAGTCATCATGCAAAACTGTATCAAGAAAGTTTCTCCCATCAGATCATACAACTGATGAGCAACAACAGTGTCATTCAAGTAAAACTGAACGTTTCAACATTTTAGTAAAATTTACTTCGATCAAAACATATCAAACTGCTAATCCAAGGCAGTGTTTGACCTCTGTTTACAACCAAATTGATACTGATGAGGACTAGCTAAGGCCCAATTTATCTAAGATAGATTATACCCATAAGTAAAATCGAACACAACGTCAAAACCAACATCAAACCATGGCAATTGACTAGAGAACAGAGATATTGATCAGGAAAAAGTCTAACCTGCCAAATGTAAGGATTTTCTCCTTGTGTGGCCTGGCAACCTTTTTCATAGACAGCCCTGGCTTCTTTCATTTTAGATTGTTTACTCAAAATCTTTCCTAATGCCACATATGATCTCCCATCTTCTGGCCAAATTTCAATGCACTTCATATATAATCATGCAACCAAAAATCAGTTCAATGTACAAAAACAAAACCAACAAAGAGAAAAAGGGAAATAGGGATTGGGTTGCTGAAATCACCTTCTGAAGTATTTTCTCAGCAGCTTGAAACTGGTAATTCCTCCCTAATATTTTAGCTCTATACAAAGCTAAGTCTAAATTCACTGCAAGCGGCTTCTCCTCAGAAGAAACTGCTGACTGTACCCTTCCAGTAGGCTCAAAAATAGGCATCTTTCTAGCAAATTCAGTAAGATTGTCATCAAATGAAGAAGAAGAAGATGGTTTTTCCTCCTCCTCAATAATATCACTTTCAGAATCTCCTCTATTTGCTTCTTCCTTTTCCTCTTCCTCTTCTTGTCCATCTTCTCGTTCCTCCTTGTAGAACTCCATCACTGGCCTACGAACAACAAGCAATTCCTCCAGGGATTTCTTCGCAGTCCTGATTTTCTTTTCACTAATCTGAAAATCATCATCATTATCAACTTGTCCCTCATCATCAACATCATTATTATCATCATAATCCAACTTCTTATTTTTCTGGGGTGTTTCTTCAAGAAGTGGTGAAGATGATGATGTTGATGACAATTCACGAGAAGAAATGGGATATTTTGAGAGAGAAGAATGAAGGGTTGACTTAAATGGAGTTCCAGAAGTTGAGCTGAATTTCAATGGGGGATTGGAGTTTTGAGGATTGAGGATAGTGTACTTGGAGGTTGAAGATGAAGAAAATATATGCATTTTTTTTTTCTTTTTTCCTGTTCTTTGTATCCTATAATCTAAACTGTATGAATATATTTTACACCATTCAATTCAGTTCTTCAATTGTTAAAACTGTGCAATTGTTATTATTACCATAATTGTTCTTTTTGGACATGCAAACTGAAAATTGAACCCAAATTCTCAGAGTAATACTGCAGAATTGCTTGGTGGGAAATTTAATAAAAAAAAAAATTTAAAAGAAATAGAAATTGAGGGAAAAAGACCAATGGTTGTCGGCGCGCCACGTAGGTGACCTTCATGGGTGGCTTATGCTGCATCTGGAAAAGTAGATTTTTTATACACGTGGAAACATCTTGTTGGTTGGACTCGGGAGATAAAGCACTGCAGGATATTTTGGGTTTGTTTATTTTTTTTAATGTGTTTTTAGTTATTTTTTGTATTGAAAATGTAAAAAAATATTAGAAAAGTAAAAAAATATAATGAGATGGAACAGTTAATAATAATTTAATTCGAAAACACCATCAAGAAAAGATAAAAAAACAAAGTTTTTGATATATTAATGCGGTTTTCATCGTAGGCATGTACGTGTGGAGTATCACTTAGTAATAATATCTTCGAGTCTCTCCTTAGTAGTAATATTCTTTTCTTCTGGTAGATCGCACAAATATAATAGTTTCGGATATCTGGTATATCAAAAAAAATAAATAAATAATTAGTGTTTCATCTGGAGAGCACAAAAAACAAGCCGACAAAATATACAAAAAGAAACGAAAGGAATTTCATTTTCCATTTTTTCCTCGATGTTAAAAAAGAGAAAAAGAGGAAAATATTTCCCGAGTTTAACAAAGAAAACAAAGAGAACAGTTTCCAACGGAATTTCTATAATTAGTTAACTAATAACAGGGAAATACTCATATCTACTAAGGATGCTACCAAAAAAAACTGTCTACCTCCTCCTCATAGATCGAATTCAAATGTCACCTATACATTAAAATGATGGATGTCGAATAATGTTCACAGCTCTTCAAACAAACTCAACCGAAGTACAACATGTCGAGTGCAATGTGTAACCACACTGAAAATGTATTCTCTGTTAAAGTGCAACCTATACCTTTTGTCATGATAGATTCCAAATAATGAAAGATCAGGTGTGTTCTATGCCATGAAGTTGTTTCTTCCTATGCTCAACCGACAATCCATTTCCGCTTTCTTGCTGGTCTATGAAGCTTCTTACTTTCAGCAGTTTCCGTGACTTTGTCAGCTGCGTCAGGCTTGTCATTCTTCTCTGATGATGCAACCCCTAAAGATTGCTTGAACCTCTCTCGCCGCTTTTCCATTTTGTCCATCATTTCCTGTATCCTGGGTTTGTTACTCGAAAGATTCTCTGAGCCTGCAATGCCTGAAGTATCTTTTGATGTGCACGTCTCTTTCTTGGCTATGATATGACCTCCTTCAACGTCAGGACAATGGTGCCTTGTGGTATCAGTATACTTGTCGACCCGACTTAAATCCCCCGAATTGTTATTTCTGTGATTTTCACCAACTATGATCCCTGATTGGTAATCATCTGAATCCTCAAAATTTCTCTGACCCGAATGATCATTCCAGTTCAAGCTATTGTCATGCCTAGCATTACCTCCAAAGTACCTGGTGGACTGCAGAGCATGACCAGGAAATGTATAAAAGTAAGGATGTTCTGTATGTATCTCAGAGTAAGCAGAATAGCCAGTCTGAAGACACTATGAGGGATGACTGATATGAAACGAAACTGAAAGAAATAGTAGGGGAACCACAGAGCTGTTGAATGTACACAGAAAAGTGCTTGCAAAAGCGGCAAATGCTTCACAAAAAGAACAAAACACAACTACCAAGATTTAAAGTGAAATGTTAACCTAACAGCTTGGACTCCCTTAGACACCCAAATCAATATACACTTTCTTCATATACAAAACTGCCAAAACTCATCATAGCAAGCATGAAAATGTGGGGACTCTTTATGGATACAATGTTATCCTTGACAAGGAATGATGTCATGACGACAATATGGTATGCATTCTACCCATAAATTTCCGACCTTCCACTTTATCATGCTATAAAAATTTTGCAATAGGTTAGTCACTAAAGTTTCTTAAAATGCAAACAATATTCATAAGTAACAAATGTAGTAAATTTTGCATAGTATCAAAAGTAAACCATTTCAACAACTGATAACCAAGGGGAATTAGAAAGCAGAACATGCTTTTCCATTTTGGTGTAACAAAATAGCAGAAAAATGTACGTGCTATCATTTCAACAACTACTATGACGAGGAAAAAGAAAACATGATGTGATTTCTTCGGACGGGGGGGAGGGATCTGAACTGTCAGACCATGAACAGGTGAATGACATGTTGGCAACCAGTTTGAACTTAATAACGGCAAAAAATAAGGGAACTAA
Source organism: Oldenlandia corymbosa var. corymbosa (assembly GCA_949775105.1). Lineage (NCBI taxonomy): Eukaryota > Viridiplantae > Streptophyta > Magnoliopsida > Gentianales > Rubiaceae > Oldenlandia > Oldenlandia corymbosa. The sequence continues at coordinate 17,375,639 of OX459126.1, read as the reverse complement.
GAGAAGAATATTTGTTGTGTGATTTGTATCTCAGCTCTTTTCATAACTGATGCATTCACCCAGTGTCAACCAAGATAACTATGAACTTTAGAACAGATATGAATTTTCACTTATAGACATGTAGACAAGCTTAAACCTTAGGCATTTAATTAAAAAGACAGTAACCAAGGGTGCTTTAAGAGAAATGTCACAAGCACATTCCCCATAATCTGATATTAAGCAAAGATACAGGATAACACAAAGGATTTAACCTCAATTTCCCCAAATTTACCTTTCTGTTCCAAACAACCATGTGTTTGTCAGTAGAGTTCCAGCTACCTTGGAAGCCTCGTCTAACAATATCTCTAGGACTCGAATATGAATTTCGAGGATATTGACTACCATAACTGCGTTTTCTTAACTGCTTACACATATTATGTTCAGACTCATACACAATAAGCTTTGATCCTTTGTCATATCTGGCATCAGATCTTTTACTCCTTAAATTTTTTGTTAAAGGATTCCATGTCCGCTCATCAGCAGGAAGATCAATGTCTGCATGACAAGGTCGGTATTTTTCTTGTCCCCATGGCAATACTTCAGATTCAAAATGCGGTCTTCTTCTGCTAAAATCATCCTCATCATGAAGATTTTCTATAATATCATCATTATGAAGAACATCAGACCAGCCACCAAATTTCCTTTCATGGTACCTCTCACAAAAGTTCTCTCTCATTCTGATACCTTGTGTTTCAACTACATCATTCCGACCACTCCGCCTGCCATTAGTGCAATATTTTCTCCAAGATGAGAAAGGGAACTCGTTTTCTATGTCTCTGAATGTCTTGTTCTCATAATCTCTGTGCCTAACAGTGCCGTAGACATCAAGGGGGTTCTCAAATTTCCTTTGGATTCTTATAGAAGTTTCAACTTCTCTTCGAGTATATGATAATGGTCTATCATATTCAAGTTCAATAACATCTGTTTCCCTTTTGCCACTCTCGATACATCTATAGTTTTCTCGAGTGAATTCATAGCTATAAATACGTTCAGGCACGAAGTTATTCCTTTTCCGCCTCTTAAAAGGCAGTTCCTCATGAATCCATTTCCTTCTGTTGAGGTTTCTACTTTCTGGTAATGGTAACTCCTCAGCAATGAACTGCCCTGAGCCATCATAACAGAGCGAATCCGTCATCTCAACAGATGGTCTACTTTCAAACTGGTTTATCATCTTCTCCAACACGTCATTAGTTGACCTTTGTATTCTCTTTCCAGGAAAATTTTGTCTATGACGTAGGTCTCTGTCATATCCAGTATTTGGAGAAGCTCTGTAATGAGAATTTCTGCCAAAATCATCATTAAGCTGATAATCACAAAACTTTTCCCCTCTACAATATGATGGTTGTTCTGACCCCTTGTAACATAAAAAACTTTCCCTTTCAGAGTAACCGAAACCTTTATGTTTCTTCCTCCAATTGCAGTATCCACTTGTTGGATGAACATGGAACCTCTCAGGGTCAGAGGCATACAAAGAGTCCCGATTATCAGAGTAGCTCATGAATTCGGCCTTTCTACTCGATTTTTTCTGGTAAATTTTATTGTTTCTTAGGACAGGACTTTGGCCTCTATAATCACTAGGTTTCACTTTAAGAGCATGGCTTCTTCCAGATTCATTTAATGAATGATAACCATATGTCCCCGTCTCCCTCACCTCTGATTCTGAGTTCCGTGATTCTCTCTTCGTATGGCTTTTAAATTTACCTGCCTGCTCAATATAAGCACCATATCTGGATGCTACATTGTCACCCTGACAAGGTGACAAACCAGGGCTCCGAAGACTCTGTTCAGAATAGGGTGATTCTAGATCCTTTCTACAAGATGCAGTAAACGGTCCGACGTCGCTAACGCTTTCTTTTAGATAATCGGATGATCTAGTTGGTACAGAACTACAGTCTGAATCACTTCCCAACGTCTCTTCTACACAGAGCTTATCTGCTTCAGAAGCCTGACCACAAAGATGTGACTCCATACATGCAGGATTAAGTGGGGATATTTGTTTTGTGCACCTGACAAATGAGAGTTTGTACATCGTCAATAATTTAAAAGGTTGAACCGTGAAAATAATTTAACTAATACTTCGTATTATATGCTGGCAACACAATCTGGAAAACAGATGCTAAAATCTCATCTAGTCTAGTTCTTAATACCTCAATGACCAAACTTACACCAGAGAAAGAAAACTAAAGTAAAAATAGAAAAGATAAAGGAGTTCATATAGGAAATTGACTATCCAAAAACAGTTACAGACCTTGCAAGAGAATAATTTGGTGTGTCGTCAGAGGATACTTCCAAAGTGGGTAACCCATCCACTCTTGACTCACATAAACAAATCATATCTCCTCCATCATCTGCTGGAATATCTCCAGATTCTTTAACATCTGATGCTTCTTGAGCAAAGGCAACTTTATCAACTGCCCCCTTGGCAGAGTTTGGAAAGTCTTCATCAGTATCCTGCACAGGTATCTGCACAAACAAATAGAATGAGCAGAAGGATAAATTAATAGAGCTCCTGAAGGTGGAGTAGTAATGAGTTACCTGTATGATATTGATAAAATCAAAGTCCCGCACAACAGGATGCCAAACATCAGTAGATGGTTGGCGTTCGCCAATGCCTTCTTCAACCTGAATAGCTTTTCCCTTTGGCTGGAAAAAGAACAGAATAATCTTTGATATATTGATTTAAATCACTTAATTCACAAGAAATTATGGGAAATTAAGATACATGACAAGGAAAAAAATCTCAAGTAAGATATTATGAACCATTCAAATTTCTAATAGAAAATACCTTCTCTGCCTGCCACGTTGTAGGAGATTTTTCATGAGGAGGATGTGCTATTTTAAGTCTGGATGAAGCATCAATTTCAGTTGCACCCTCCGCCAAGGTTTTCTGCTCAGATCCAACTTCAGTTTCTTAAAGTTGGAACTTATCAAAAGAACATTTTGTACAATAGATCAATTTAGATATTAGTGACTAGAGTACCTTATTATGTCCCAAAGGTTTGTCAGCTCGGTAAAAATTGGCATTAGCTCCTCTTTTCCCCCGCAACTCATCCTGTATCAGAACCAAGAAAAAGATTCTTATTTGATCACCAAAAATTTAAAAATTTCTGACTAACTGAATACAAAAATGCAAATCCATAAAAACAAAATATTCATACACGAGACAGCTTCAAAAAAATTTCAGAACTTATAAACAGTAAGTATCTACCAATCGCTTGCAATAGCTTTTCCAGCTATCTTCATCCAGACCAAAATTGAAAAAGTCTGTTATGTCTGCCCCAGGATGTCTCCAAGGCTTCCACTCCAATACATCAATGTCGACATCTAAAATAGTACTGTATGTAAAAGAAGGTAATCACAAACATGCACTGCTGATGTCAAATTGAAAATGTCACTTATCAGAGAGGAATGTAAGATGATGTAATCGGCAAACACAATAATTGAAACCAAGAATTGCCCGGAAACTTAAGGAAATTGCCTACCTAGAGCGAGGCAATGAAATATTCAGTCTGCGTTGGTCTCCAATTGAGCATGTCCTAAAATCAGGACCGCAACTTTTCTCCTCCCAGTTATCACCAACCATAGTAGAGGAGTAAGAAGCAACTCCTGCAGATGCAAAGCTTTTCATGTTGTTTGAAAACATCCCTGGGCGAGATTTAGACCTCATGAGCTACAGAAAAGAAACCCAATGTAGTTCTTATCAGGCACCATAGGCTACGGTTAATAATCAACATCAATGAGAACAAAGAATCAGAGAAAATAAATAGTATTTTACAGAATTTTTTCAAATAGGACTCAACAACTAAATAACGAAAAGGAACGAAAATAAAATTCCGTAAGCTATGTGCTAGAAAGTTTCAGGAGATCTTCTAATCATCTTCACATGTCAAACTCAACACACAAAACACCAAAACTACCTGTGTAGATCAACTATATTTAGACAGGTCATATCTCAATACGAGAATCATACCCTGCCATGGCATTATATAGCACTCATATGAGTTGAGTTCACTAGACCTTTTGAATGTCCATAGTTTCAGAGAGATTTTCACAATCATTTTATTCATAGCAGATTCAATTACAACCAACAACAACTAAAACGTATATATCCCTCTATGTGGCATCAATAAATTCAACTTATGAATCATATTTCACCAGGGGGATGATATATCAAAACATCCATCATACGCAACATCAAATAGAATCAAACAGATAAAGTATAAATTTGGGAAAACACCACACCTTAAAATGAGCAACGCCGCCGCCGCCATTGCAGCCACCTCTTCCTCCTCCTCTGTCATCATCCTCCTCCATTTCCCCATCATCAAATCCCACCCTCTCCGAATTAACCTTACTATTATTATAACTATCAGAAACGCATTTTTCTTCTCTGTGATCATCATCAACGTCGTCATCATTCACCACAATCTTCAATTCATCCTCGCTCTCGCTCTGACTTGAATCCCCATTTTCACTCACATTTCCGTTCTCACATTCATTCGCCTCGATAATATCCAAATTTTCTTCTTCTTCGTCTCCTTCTACCGGAAGCAATTTAGTCACTTCTGGGCTGGCTTTCGCCTTGATATCGGTATATAAATCGCCAAAATCGTCGTCCTCATTCATCTCTAAAACCATTTTAAGTTTCGATTCTGTAAAAAAGTTTTTTTTCTTTTAAAGGGAAAATTTTGGTTTTTTTTGTTTTTTTTTTAGAGTGAGATAAACCCTTCCGAATGCATAAACCCTACAAGTCAGTGAAGAAGAAGAAGAAGCACTGATGAAGTCATCTCCGCTGTTCTATCTGATGACTTTGAGCTTTATACGGAGGGGCATAACATTGTAATTAGTTGTAACACGCAGGGTAGAATTGCCACTTTGTAATCCCAACTGTATTTAAAATTTTCTTTTACTTTTTTTCCTTTCCTTGCATCACATTTCTATACTTAAATACATATCACATTTCTATATTCTTTCGGTCCAAAAATGATTTATGGTTCTAGGACAAAAAAACAGTAATTGATACGGATATGACTTATTTGCTTCGCTAGTGACGTAAATTTGATAAGTCAATAAATTTAACACGTAGAAATGACGTATTAACTTTCAATTTTGAAGATTGACAAATGTTGGAAGTGTAATATTTCTTTATTAGTTAGTTTTTCTCTAATGTTTGAGCAGAGAATCAACTTCACGAGCTGGCCATAACCATGTCACATCTATTTGCATTTTGAAATTTGTGGTAAAAAAAAAAAATTTAAAAAAAAACTCGTTGGGACGTTACCGGGAAGAAAAAAATCATTCCCTAATTTAGAGATCCTATAAGGTTAGGCCTGTTGAAGTTCAATAAGGAAAAACATAAATAATGCAAAATGGTCTCATTAGAAGTCTTCTCTCATAAGCTGTTTACCACAAATTACTTTCTCCCCAAGGATTGAGAGCCTTCTTTAGAAACTAGCATTACTATTCAACCCAAAAAGAGACCCTAAAATCCCAAAAATTCTTAAACTATATAACAAGAACCCTAGCTTCTATTCTTCCAAGATCACATCCTTGATTAAAGTGAACTTTTTCCAATCAATTTGTCTAATATATATATGTTAGTAATGTTCCTTAAGTATGTAATGGTTGCAGGTCATCACAATCACAGTCAAAATGATGTTGTTTTCTATGCATATTTCGTAAAGTCATATATCAATGTAGAGATGAATACCATATATAGCCAGTCCCAACCTATATATATAGATTGCCCTATCTCTAAACAGTCTATAGCTAGCCTTCTTTCCCACATTTCATTTTCACACAGTAAAAGTCTTCTTTTTGATTTTTTGATTCCTTAGCAAAAATCGCCCTTAATTTGGATGTTTGATTTTAAAGACAACCCTCTAGTTTTGAACCTTAAACCTTTTGAGGGAAGAAAAAAAGATCGCATTTTGGGTAGTAACAAATTGTGAACTAGAAAAAAAAAAAAAAAAAAAAAAAACAGATCACCAACCTAATGAGGTTTGTTCATATTGGTCTTTTATGCTTGTTTCTGATCATCATTATCATTATGGTAATCTGCAGTAGCCAACTCCAGTCACATAAATCAGGTAACTGGAAAAGTTGTACTTACTGAGCTCATTTTCTGACTCCATCTTCAAACTCTTGGTAAAACTTGCACATTTTACAGGTAAATGGTCCTCAGAAGAAGGTGGCAACAGCACAACTGAGCCAGAGAAGTTATATTTGAAGCACAGGAAGATCTTGTTACACGGTGCTCAATCTTTTCTCCTGTGCATTTGCTAAACTTGATTAATGGTAAAGTAATAATCATTTTTCATATCATTTTTGGCCATTAATTCAGAAGGCTGCAGCAACAGGGATATCAGCATTTCACAGAGTATGGATTCAACATCAGGGATCCCACATTTCATAGTGCAGATTGTGAACACTTGTTTATCTGGATCATGTGCACCTTCAAGAATACACCTGCATTGTGGATGGTTTGCTTCAACAAAGATAGTGAATCCAACAACTTTCAAGAGGCTCTCTTATGATGATTGCTTGGTTAATGAAGGGAAGCCATTGAAAACCAGTCAAATCATCAGTTTCTCCTACTCCAACTCTTTCATGTACCCCATTGCCTTTAAGTCTGCCAAGTTTTGCTGAGCTGAGATCAAGGAATTCCTCTTTTTTTCTGTAATTTCTCTTGTGGGTTCAATGTGTTTCTTTGGTTTGGATTCAAATTGAAAGTTTTGAGAGTCAAAAAAGGGTAAGTTCTTGAGGAAGTGGAAGCCCTGAACCTGGTGGACTTTAAAGACTGTTTCTTTTTGCAGCAAAGTGTGCTCTCATTTCTCAATCTAAAGTCTCTTTCTCTATGCCTCCAAAAAAAAAAATAAATAAATCCAGCACAGTTCAGAATAGTGGAAATTCATCACAAGAGTTTTCAGGCCCCCCCTTTTGTCTCCATGAATTTCACTTTAATTCATTCTGGAGAAAATGACAAGAGCAGCACTAGGAAGAAGAAAGGGGCAGCATTTGCCATTTGAGGAGGGGGGCTATATGTTATTCTTTCTTTTTTTTTGTAATGTCACCTTCATTGCGACATGTTCTAACTTTTTGGTGTCATTTGCCCATAGATCATCTTAGTACCTGTTTCCTACTCACGAATTTTTAAGGTTTTCAGATTAGTCATTGATTAATCAGTCAATCAAAGGTTCATGGGATTTTAAAATTTAACCCGTATGAGATTAATAAACCTAGTAAAAAAAAATTAGGTTATAATTAATAAAATTAGCAAAACTTTAATTAATTAATTACCATTTTAGTCCTGAAATTTATAGATAAAAAATAAAATATATTTTCCAGCAATCAATGGCCGAAATTTGCTAATTCAATGACGGAAGAATGAAATTGGCCAAATTATGATACATTATGTTGAAATTGACACTCCCCGAGTACATTAGGATGAAATGCTGAAAGTTGAGGACTAATTTGACACTTTTTCCTTAATTTACCCTTGGGTGAAATCGTGAAACTTCTCACAAAGCATCAAACCTCTATGCAAGGTCAACATTTCTACTAGATGATGTCACTTCGATGCTATCAAAAAATGTGACCCATCAGTTATCTCATTTAATTTTATGATTTTTGATAAGTATACTATTGTCCTTTTTAAAAGAATATTTTAAGGTCATACTCTTTTTTATTAAGTTGACATGTTCTATTATCCTTAAATCAAATTTTCCCTAAAAGTTTTGATAATTTTTAAAATTGGGACCGGTTTTTGTAAATGATTCCAAAGTTAATTGAATACTCACTCTGTTCAGAGTCTTGAAATTTGTACTAAAATTAAGTATAAACTTTGAAATACAATATAAACTATTTTTTAAAAGCGGAGTAGAGTAATCTATCTTATCTCATCCCTCCGACCCGGAGATGATATGGCAAATTCGCGTGGTATGTATGTACCAGTAACAATGCTTCGTATCGTCAGCATTAGGCTTGGAATATGAATGGATACAATGTCTGAGCAGTCATGATGGGATGATATTTCGTACTAGTGTACTATTGCTATTGCCCAAACAAGAGATTGAAGAGTGTTTGCTGGGCTAGCTATTCCATTCCCCACAGATTTTGGCACCCAATATTGCCAATATTTTTGACCGGCTGTTGCCGCCCGTTTCTCCTCACCAGGCCTCTTGCTCGCGGCGTATATTATTTATATTCTCACTGGACTACTTTCATCACCGCCAAAGCGGCCAGCAGGCGGTGGTTGGCGGGGGTAAAGGCGGGAATATAAATAATAATATTTTATTTAAAATACTATTATTTATATATATTTTTTAAAAATTTTTATTCTGATCACATCTCAAACTCAAACAAAAAAAACTAAAATAAAGAGTTGTCCAATAGGCACTCGAGGCGATTCTCAACTGGGAAATGAAGACAAAGTCTCAACTTCTGGGACTTTAGGGAGAACAAAGTGAAAAAAATTATTTACTTAACTTTTGCATCATAGAAATTCTTCTGCTCAACCTAATCTATCTCCCTTGTGGATTTACTATCTGCGAGAAGACCGCGGTTGAGCTATGACCATCTCCTTCTCCTCTAGTATTACTATGATTCATTTCATCCACCTCCTCCTCAATGTTCAGCAATGTTTCATGCATTGCATAAGCATCGTTGGCTGCCTTTTCCGCGACAAGTGCTGGTTCATCAGGGTTGTTTTGGAGTTGCTTTGCGTACTCAAGATTCCACAACACGGCCCCCATGGAAGGGCGATCAATCCCTTGATCAGACAAGCATTTAACAGCAGTTTCTTCATAGTGTTTCAAGCATTCAAGGGTAACTTCTTCTTTGATATATGGATCAATAATGTCATCAAAATTGCCATTTGAATGACATAGTAGAGCCCAATCTGCTAAACTGACTTGCTCTTTTGGCTGATTAACATCAAGAGCTGGCCTTCCACACAACACTTCAAATAAGACCACCCCAAATGAGTACACATCTGATTTTTCAGTCAACTGCTGCCTGCGATAGTATTCGGGATCCAAGTATCCGAAACTACCCTTCACCATTGTGCTAACATGAGTTTGATCAACTGTCAGTCCTGTCTTTGATAGGCCAAAGTCAGAAACTTTTGCTACCCATTTGTCATCAAGTAAAATATTAGTAGTTTTGACATCCCTGTGAATAATTGTGTGCTTAGCTCCTGTGTGAAGGTAATGTAGGCCTCTTGCAGCACCAATGCATATCTCAAGCCTTGTTTTCCAGCTAAGTTTTGGCTTATTGTGCTTGTAAAGGTGCTCCCTCAAAGTTCCATTAGCCATGTAGTCATAAACCAAAATCATCTCATTGTTTTCTTCACAAGTACCAATCAGGGAGACTAAATGGTTATGTCTTAGCTTAGAGAGGAGATGAATCTCAGTCTGGAACTCATGAATGCCTTGTTCTGAAGACGGATTAGCCCTTTTGATGGCAACTTGAATGCCACCATCAATGAACCCTTTATAGACTTTTCCAAATCCTCCAACTCCAATAACATGAGATTCATCGAAATTGTTTGTACCTTGGCTTATCTCAGCCAATGTGAAGTGTCTGCAGAGGCCTTGTGTACTACTTGCAGTGCCATTTGTACTCTTGCCTGATGTTGTTGTCCCAGTTACTGTAGATCTAGAGCTGGCGTAAATTGGTAGCCAACTTTTAACCATTGAGCCGCTTCTTCCACCCCTGGAAACCTTCCTGCGATGCCAAAGAAACACCACCAAACCAACCATTATAACAATACCAAATAATGCTCCAAAAACCGCGGCTAGAATAATGCCAGTTTTGCTATGTCTTGATGGTGCAAATGACCTATTCGGCTCAGAATCAGCTGAAGGTGCAAGTGGAGATGGCACGGGATTTGGACCTGCTAAATTTCCATTCGTGTCGTTAATCTTAAACACTTCCAACCCATTGAGAATAGCATCATAAAACTCGGGTCTAGATGTTTGGTTAGGCTGCAATGCCACCCATAACAAATGATCATGATCACCATCACCAGTAGTTTGATCATTTTCATGAATTATGAAATCCTTGTAAATTGGAACTCCTTTGGCATTAGTCCATCCAAACACATCTGCATCCGGGAACGCGGTTTGGTTGTTAATGAAGATACCAAACACCCTCTGATTAACTTTTGACATTTGATAATCACAGAAATGAAACCTCACCAGGTAACTGAAGTTTAGATCAACTCGAAACACCCAGGTGAGGTTAAAATTCTGGTTCACGCTCGCATTAGGCCCCATTGACCTAGCTGTATCATAAACACTGAGAGGAGCAATGTACTCAGGTAAATTATCGTTGGGATATTTGATTTTCACCTTGTTATCTGAAGCCTGAGAAGTAACGCCAAAAGCCGCGCCAAACAAGTAAGGCGAATCATCATACCATGTCCTGGCAAGTTCTCCAGAGTCATTACTTGCTGGAATATATTGTCCACCAACATTTAGACTAACCATAGTCTGCATGGTAGTGTATTCTAGATCTATATCCTGATCCGAAAACCCCACTAAAGGTGCAGAATTAAAGAGTTCTGGAGACGAAACAATCTCAATCCCATTGACAAAAGCAAAAGATCCCTTATATGCTACTGAAGGAGTAAATGTAAGATTCAGGACGCCAGACTGAATTGGCAGGACACTGAATTCTCTAACAATATAGGCCTGCGTCAGCGCTTTAGCCGTGATGGAAGCACTAAAGTTGCTGAGGAGTGTGAATGACCCTCCTGCAATGACTGAGAAATATCCATTTGAAGAGATGAAACTGTTGTAATCAACCGGGTAGAAATGAAGGCGAACGAAGTGGCGATTTTTTGGCGAAACGGGGAAAATGTAGGTGGATTCTGAGGTGAAAATCCTGGCTGTCATATATGGAACTTGGGAAGGCAAAGAGGGATCCTGGATTTGAGCAGTGGAAACAATGGAATTGTCTGAAGATGTTAAGAACATGGTATCAGGCATCCAGTTTCTACCATTTGCATCTGTGTCATTACTTGAAGCTCCACAGGACAACACAAAGGAATAAGGAAGTATGGATGCATTACTGTAAACACTAGCAGAATGCACCTTATTCATAATCAAACTATAAGTAATCCCCAGGAACAAAAGATGAAGATCAAGATTCATACTTGGCATTTTTTTCGAATTCGCTAAAATACTGATGATCTTGATGTGCACAAATATGGAAAAGAAAACCAAATATAGACCTTCTTATAGTGTGATTTTTCTCATCATCAAACAACACATGAGCATGTATGCATCATCTCACCTTGAGTTTTTCTTTGCTCTTGATCAATGCTGGAGTAAGGACTAACTCAATTGCACATTGATCCATCCCAATACTAATTGTCGTCCCATTTTGATCCATTCATTCATTCATAAGAAGGCATTTTCTTGTTGTGTGATGGAGTTTTTTCTGACCTAAAAACTTGATCGAATTTTGTTTCAGGCTGAAGAAAAGATCGGGTTGGTTAGAGAAAATTGGTAAAAGAATGTAACGCCTTTTTTTTTTTTTTTTAATGGTGGCATTGATTAAATGACTAGTGTATTAAGTACAGTTAGTTAATTACTGCTTCAGTTTCGCGCCATCAGATTTGACTTTTTTATCCTCTTATTCCTTCACATCTAGCCCAACCCAATCCAGCCCGGCCCAACCCATCCATAACGTTTAATTATTTAACCCCGCCAGAGGCAGATCATTGCCGTCGAAGAACAGAGTAATATACAAAGAACAGAGTCGCTTCAAGAAATCGAACCAATCTGTCACATTTTTTCCTTCTCCTTCAAGAATCACCTCAAGAAATCACAGTTCATCTCCACATCCTTCAAAATTTCTTCAAAACTCGAAGAATATTAGAATTCAGAAAGAAAAAAAAAAGAGAGAAGAAAAGAATGTCTGGGTCGTCAGCAGGGGACTCTGTTTCTCCTCAATTCCGTGAACCCAACATTGATGACTTCAAATTGTGGCGTGATATCCTTGATTTGGTATTAAAGTACAACAAAGAAAGACAACTCTGTTGGTTTACCGTAGCCACCCAGGAGCTCCATGATTTCGTGCACCACGAATTGGCTGGGAAATGCACTCCGGAGATTGTAAAGAAAACGATAATGGAACTTGAAGCGAGGTTCAAGAAGGGTGAATTTCTGCAAGTAAGATCAGAGGTTGAAGCCGCTCCGGCCGCCATGCAGTATGAAGTTTCCGAGCTTGCTCACACGGTATATGGGGGTCATTGGATTGCGTACGGGAATGAACACGTGGCCCGGGTTCTTGATGATCTGAAATTCCGATGCCTTGTTCTCGACCACGTCTTGGCATACAAGAACGCCGGCCACCCGCCGGATTCCTCCTCCCCGGAACTGCATGAATTCGTCCGGCGAGCATTGTCGCCGGTGGACCAGTACCCACCGAATTTGCGGGACAAGGTGGAGAATGTGAGTGTTATAATCATGGCGCTGGAGAGGATGTTCAAGAACAACCAAATGCCCGGAGACCTCCCTTTTGACCTTGCGGTTGCCTACACCGAGGGAGAACCGGCTTTTGACATTGTCCAGGGCTATGCTAAAGAGTGGGAGGCATTCGTACTTTGCGATATGATCTGGGGTGGTAATGACTTCTGATATTCCCATGATTCTGCCATATTAGTCTGTCTTATTGTGATTCCTCCCTTGGACGAAATCATGATGAGGTGATGGGTTTTCTGGAACGTTAAGATCATACAAACTAAAAGACCAAACAAAAAGTGGTTTTTGGTGTTTTGGGGAAGTTTAATGGCTGGAAGATTGCAGAAGAAGATAAACCATATTACCCATTCAGTCTCCTCCTTCTTTTTTTTTTTTGTTTTGGTCTTCTTTTTCTTTTTTGGGCCACTTTTGAAAGATGTAAACCTTATTAATATGATATGCAATGTAATCATTTTAGGATCAAGCATTTTAGGATCAACCATTGCCAGTGCTTATCAGCTGAAATTTTGTGTTGCAATGTAATCATGTTTTGATCTTTATTTTTATTTTTATTTTTTTTCTTATAATAGCTTTCACACTATTTTCGGCAAATTAAATATTCGATGTTCAAAAATATTGTCTTATTAATTTGAATTCATATCGACGGATATGTTGCTTTCTAAATTTTATCAAACACTCGTAGCTCGTTTTAAAAGACACTATCAATGTGACATGGTCCAGTTGTATATTGATTTAATCAAAAATATTATAAAGTGCAAGCAAAAGGTAATCTACTACTACATTGCAATAAATTACACTGTCTTCACTCTTGGCAAAAAAAATCAAATAGGACTTTCGTGTCGAATCATACTACTACAAAATTGTAAAATTTTATAAAGGAAGATTTAAAATATCAAAATAATAATGTTATATATTGTGAATGAATATCAAGCGTGGAAATGGCGCAACTATTGAAGATTTATAATGCAATCTTGTGATAAGAAGCTTGGACTCTGTTTGGAAGGTTTTTTTTTATGGTTTTTTAAAAATAATTAAATAATAACTGTCACATCACAATATATATTTTTACATTTTTAATACACGTTTTTACATTTCTAATACAAAAAACACCTAAAAACACATATTGAAAAAACGATCCAAACATAGCTTTCATGTTTTTAATAGTTCACATGTTCGATCATCTCGGGTAAGTAGAGAAATCCCTTTAACTAGAGAAAAGGGGAAAAAAAAATAGAAAAGAAAAGGAAAGAGTAGAAATTGGCGCAATTTTATACCTCTGCTAGTAAGTAATCTCGCAAATTTTCACAACATTATTGACTGACTAAAAAGTATCCCGAAAGGCCTAGCCACAGTAATTAAACAAAATTTATATCCTTGGTTTTTCCTTATTCTCTTCGCTTCTTGTTCCCTCTGCCCAGAATGCAATGGCTGCCAACCTATCTTTCTGTGCTTTGCTCAATCCAACTACTTTAACAGGTTTCTCTCTATCTCTCTGTCACAATGAATCTCCCCCTCCAAAAAACAAAGTGGAAGTTCATTTTTTTCTCCCTCTTATTTTTAAAATAGTTGGACAGCAGAACAGAAGCTGCAGCTTAAGCAGCAAAAGTGAAGGACTTGAAAAGGTGAAGAAATTGGTGATGAGAAGTGGGATTCCCTCAAGAATTACATCTCCACACGAATCTCTCCGATTAGGGAACTGGGTTAAGCTCATTTGTGGTGCCAGTTTTGAGGACTTGGCTGATGTCAGGAATCTCTCCCTGGTTTATACTCTTGCTGGGGGTAGGGTGACTGATTAATTCGCCAAAAAATGGATAATGTTTTACAATTTCGAGAATGAATTACTAACTGTGTTTTTTTAGATGCATAAATGAAGAAAATTTGTATCTTTGAGCCTAAAAGCCACTGGTTCCTCTTTTGACTGTAATTAGAATGACAGAATTCTTCTAAATGTTGCATGCTCTGTCATTGGATAACAAAATTGAATGAATATTCTAAGGAAGAAAATAAAGTTTTGTTTTTATGGCTGAATTATGTTGCTGAGTTTTCATTGATAACTCAGTATTTGATCTTCTTCATTAGTTCACCTAGTTTGCTTTTTATCCAGTTTCTTTCTTTCTTTCTTTCTTTTATTTTTGGTAACTTGAGGGGTTTTTCTTTTTCAGTTGATTGCATTGATTGTGCTGCCGAGGCTGCAGTAGTGACTGCTGTAAATGAAGGGATTGAGGCAGCTAGAGCCATTGTTCCCGCCATCCACAGGCCTTGGGTTATGGTCAGTGTTAATGATGATGAGGATCCTCATTTCCGCAAAGCTGGTAATTTTTTTGTGCTTTGAATCTTGGACTGCCTTATATCATTATGGATTTAGGATCAGTTCATCACAATTGGAGAAAGTAGCCATTTTCCTTAATCTAAGTTGAAGTCTTCCGGATTCTCGTTCCCCACTTGTTCGCTTCTGATTTTAATCTCCAAGGAGTTACATGTTGTGCTTTGAGCTATGCACAGTACTTCATAAAAAGGAAAAATGTAACTCCCCTTTTCTTTGTTTCATGAAATATTGCCTATAAATGCTATTGTAGTTTTTTTGTTAAATGCTATTGTAGTTGATTATGTGGGAAATGAAGTGGTTGAATGTCATGTTTTTCTCAGGGATAGTGTGAATGCTGTGGTAGAATTTTTGACATGATTCTTTATCAATGTGGCAGAATTTGATCCAAATGAATGTCCATCGGATTGCTCAAGGCCGTGTGAGGTTGTCTGTCCAGCTAATGCAATACTAAAAGAAAGCACATCTGGTGAACTCCAGGTTCTTTCCCAATCTGTAGTGTGGCTAGTTCCCAAGCTCATGGCTGGTTTGCTATCATTTGCTTATCTTGATGCTTTTTCACTGTCTGCCTATGCACAGGGTGGAGTGCAAGCTGAGCGCTGCTATGGCTGTGGCCGCTGCATACCTATTTGTCCTTTCGACAAAATAAGTGAGCATCAAACGGCTTAAGATTTGCCTGAATTATATGCTTTCCACGGTTTTAGTGCTCCTGTTTTTTCTTTAAAACTCTTTTTAACTGGTTGAAACATTTAGGTGTGAATACATACATACGCGATGTTAATACTACTGCTGAACTTCTTAAGCGGCCTGATGTCGATGCCATTGAGATTCACACCAATGGAAGGTAAAACTTCAGAGCTATATAAAAATCTTTTGACATTTTAGCATTCATGGATAATTTTTGCTCTATGGCTGACTACTGAAAATTTACAGTGTCTTTTGAGAACCATAAATGTGCAGTCATAGTTTGAAAAGTTACTCAATTTGATGTAAAATATGATGTGAATTTGATATATGCTCTGTCTGAGGCAATCACTCTTTAGTTCCCGTATATAATTTGTTAAGACATTAGAGATCTGATTCTGCTCTAGTTCATTTTTTTGGTGTCATGGCTTACTTTTTTAGGTATGCAGCTGCTTTTCAAGAACTCTGGAATGGTTTGGGAGATTCAGTAGATTGTTTGAGACTGGTGGCAGTAAGTACAGGTTCTGCTTTTTATCATTTATCCGATTCTGAGGCTGGTAATTGTCTTTTTTAGGAGTATGCTAATTTACTTGAGGTGATTAAAATGCAGGTTAGCATGCCTGATATGAAGGAATCGGCAATAGTCACAATGAACACTTTGTATTCTGTAATGAAATCCAACTTAAGCTGCATTAACTTGTGGCAGGTTCTGCAGGCAAACCTATTCTTTTAATTTTTTCAATTCTGACAAATTACCCCTTTAAATTTTCTCGGACTACTGAATGTTGATGAATATTTTTGCACCTAATGCTTGTTGTTAAGCTGGATGGTCGTCCAATGAGTGGGGACATCGGGCGAGGAGCCACAAGGGCTGCTATTGCATTTGCTCTAAGTTTGGCCTCTACAACTGACAGACCTCAAGGTCTGTTCACCATCCAATTGACTCGAGGCTGACGAGTTTACCTTATACCTTTAATACACATTTTTTTGCAATCGGCAATAACCGCCTCTCGGTTTCTTATCTTTTGCATCAGGTTACCTGCAGTTAGCTGGTGGTACCAATGCTCACACAGTAGCCGGGCTCAGGAAAGAGGGACTATTCCAAACTGCCGGTATGAAATAGTTCTACCATCTAAAGCTTCATCATTAGATATTATGCCTCTGTTCTGTGCCAGGTTCTAAATAAAACAAACTTGATATTATCATCCAGGGATATCAGGAAGTGAAAGAATGCCTTCAGCTCCACAATCTTCTAGCGCACCAAGTGCTTTAATCGGTGGAATTGCGTTTGGAGGCTATGCAAGAAAGGTTAGAGGTCACTTCTGTCTCAGCTGTGTATGCTTACGTTTTCTCGAAACCCCTTGTATTTCGAAAGTGTCTTTTTTGGGTAAAAACTAGATAGATCGTGTCCCCAGGTGGTTGGAAGAGTTCTGGAATCGATACGGTCTGATCAGCACCCAAAGAGTGCCTTTGCATTGTTGGAGGATTACCCTGAACATCTCCTCAAGGCACTTGAGGAATCTGTTGCCTTGGTTTCAACCGTTAAAAGCTACAACGTATAGTATAGCAGCCCTTGGAATAACAATGACAACTGAGTCTTTATGTGAGTAATACACAGGCTCCACTGATATTTTTACCTTGAAGCTGTCAACTGCAAGCAAAACCCCTTATTTTCTTTCGGTGCCACCATAAGCTTTTCGATGGCAAGCAAGCAATATGATGGTTGGAAAAGAATCAAAATTATAGGGAGAAACTTTGAGGAATATCTTGCATGTTTAGAAGTCAGAGATGATGTACATAAACTGCCACCTCCCTCTGTTTAGTAACTTTTTTCTGGATGCTTTAGCTGATACTTCCTCCACAGTTAAACTCACATATACTATTTCTTTCTGCACGTTGTACATCAAAGAATGTACTCTCTCGTCTCATAATTATTGTCCAGTTTGAGTTATTTTTAGTTTAAATTGTATTAAAAATAAAATCTTAAACCGAACAATAATTTTAGAATAGAAGGAATAACTGTCAACTAGGCATATATAGTTTAACAAATTTCCTCATCATTCTTACAATCTTCGCTTCCTTAAGACAAAATTCAAATGTAATTTCCTGCAATCACAAAGGAAAATTTTTAGAGAACCCTCACCTCTGGATGACAGGATGGGCAGTGAAGTTAAAATCTTTATAAACTGGGTTGGAGGGGTGCGCCGGGCCTAGGCAGTAGTGCGAAACCAAGGCGACGCTCAAAAGCCCCAATAGCAAGCTATTGTAATGGGCCCTTCCCCTAAAAAAATTCATTTAATATCATGTGGGCCGATGGCCCACGTATCAGATATTAAACTGATAAGAACAGATACTACACTTGATCTTAGCCAAAAGGCCGAGAAAGGTATGAGCTTAACGGTTGTTGGCGCCTGAATTATATAGCCCTCGAAGCTTCGATGCACCTCTTTCTATGACCGATGTGGGACTTCTTGCGTATTGCCTCTCTAGCCCAAGAAGAAACTTTTTTGGGTTTTGAATTTTTTATTGTGGTTCCCTTAATTTTCTTCTTTTCATCCCTCTTTATAAGATGCTTCCTTGTAACTAGAATTAGTGTATTATACTATTATAAAATTATAAATCTAGTTTTTTGTATTCGCGAAAAAGTGATAAGTGAATCATAATTTTCATACGAACATGGTACATAGTAGTAATATATTTTTCTAACTGATTTAACCGGTTTTAGTTTTTATATTGGATATGACTAAGTATTAGTATTTAACAACTCGCAAACTTGATATTCATATAACATTATGATAGATGTAACATATTTTTGAATTAATTTTATATCATGTGGATCGAATGAATGAATGGGAGAGAGTTGACTTTGCATGTGACATAGTTTTCTTTTGATGTTGAAGAATGAATAATGATTTTGAGTTGAAAGTTGAATCCACAGGAGCTTATGATTTTTATTTGTTTGAGTTTTGATCATTCAAAGTCTACTCCCTGTACATATTTCATAATGCATCCCCCGCAGAAAAATGGAACTGAGTTAGAACACTAATAGATTCAACTTGAAAATTCCTTACCTCTTTGTAAAGTAAACGGTTCAAGTCGGGTTTTAGAAGAGAGCATATGAAGATGTCAATGTACAAGCGAATGATTAGTGGTTTGACTTCAGTTTTCAAGATTCTTGTAGGATGCTTCTTTCTAATGTCCTAATCATACATCCACACTTCCATATTTCCATTCACCTTTTTTTTTTTTTCCTATTCTACACTGCAATAATACAAGTGTAAGTGCGTGACAAATGGATCTATGATGAACCGTTTTCGCTATTTTCTAATAAATTATGAGACAATTTTCTCGTAAAAATGTGGAAAGATTAACTTTCTTTCCAGATATATAAATATAATTTATTAGTTTTGTTCATTTTGATAGTATACGAGCAGAAATATTAAAACAAAATTAAAATATTATACATTGGAAAAAAAAAAAAGCCAGAAAGAACCGAGTAGCACTTATTCTTTTCCCTTAAAAGCACTCAAATTGAACTGCATCATGCATTTCTACAAAATAAAGAAGACCAACATTACAGTCAATGGATAGAAGTAAGAAGCGATCAATTATTTGTTCTAAAAGAAGACAAAATTTAATTGAATGACACAAATTTGAACCAGTTTTTTGACATTATCTTGTTTGTTCATGGTATACAACAAGTACTTCTAGTTGTACCTTGGCATTACCACGGTCAACATTTGAATACGCAGTCCACAGCTGACTTTCTTAGGATATATATGTTGAACCATTACAGCTGACTTGCTGAGAAAAAAAAAAAAAAAAAAAAGTGTGTGTATAATATATTGGGCAACATTTTGTTTATCAAATTATTATTCTGAAATTTTTTCCACTCAAATAAATAATTTATATTATCAAATCATTGGACTATTTAATCGTTATAACTTGGCAGACGGGGTATCACGGACTCACAAATTGACCTTCTTCCCCTATGATCAAATCAAATGGACGGTTTCCTTGTCTTTTTCCCATAAAATTCTATTAATGGTTTTCGATGTCAAAAAGAAAAAAAAAAAAAAAAAAACAGCATCTATGCAATCTAAAATAAGAATTATATTATGCAAATTTAATTTAACAAAGGGAAAAAAATATTTTAGGATGAAAAGTTTATAATTTAATTCAACAATTAGCTTAAAATCATACACAGTTCACGCGTAAATTCTATATATTTTATTACAAATACGACCCGGCCCCTAAAAGGATTTCACAATTGTAAACAAAGTAAAGCTACAAGTCAAAAGTTCCCCAAGTTTTGAACATTTCCACAAAATTGGTCTTACTTCACCACCGAAGTGGAGAAATGCCAACGGAAAGAATAATTGACGCAAAAGGACATAATAAATCAATTCACCCAATTGTTGGAGTGCCTTTTCCACTCAAATTGCCTTGGTGAATGTCAAAAGTCGTATTTTGTACAATAACCTTCCAACTAAATGGCATATTGTTACCTATCAATAATCATTAAGCAGTCTTTGGTAAAAACTTATCAGAGTAATAGTGTAATACTACGTTACTTAGACATCTTCATCTTTGATCAATATTGTCAAAGATGAGTATGGTTTATAGTCGGCAGAATGTCCCTGAACAGATCTATCTAAATCGAATAGAAATTAGTTTGAATATTGTATCTTGTATGTGTCTTGTTAAAACATCTTACTCTCTCCGTCCCATAATTATCATCCAGTTTGGATTTTCATTTTTAGTACCAATTGAACTACAAATGAAAATTCAAAGTGGATAATAATTTTGGGACAGAGGGAGTACAATTTTTGTTAAAAAAATGCAAAATTTCATTTATTTTTTTGAGAAAAATGATGTTTATAGTAATAATTGCATATTACATATACCTTGTTGTCAACACTCAATAACTCCCTTCTTCCTTTTTTTTTTTTTTTTTAAAAAAAAAACTTCCTTTGCAATAGTAACAAATCTTTCTTATGTAGTACTATATTGAATTTGTGCTCAGTGATGATGATGCGACTCGAACGACCGTAAATGTAGTTGGGAGATAAATTAAAAGGGCCGGTCCAGTTGGCCTTATGCTTCCAAAATTATGCAAACAAATTGTTTTGATTTTATACCTTGGTCAAACTTTTTCTCACACTACTCAACAAAACATCCCAATAAAAGAGAGTTCATATACAATGACCTGTTCAACCCGTCAAGTGGAGTTTTTACGGTGGTGTCACAAGGAAATTACATATAATTTATTAACGTAATTAGTTAGTTTTTGATGTAATATTTTCATTGTATCAGATAGAAATGATTAGATCGTAAATAAATGATTTGTTAGTATCATCATAAAAGCTCAAAGAAAAATCAATCAACATACACTATGATTGTTTTAAGTTCTAATTGATAATGTCATTAAGTAATTATTATGGCCATGTTACTTTGGGAAATCTGGTTGAACTAAGTAGTAATTATGTTTGGTTAGGCTTTAATATACATCGTACTCGGACGCCACCGATATAGGGCAAAATTAAATAAATGGAGATTATTTTATCTGAAAACAATCTTTCAAAATGTCCTGTAAATGATTTTTATCACCGTAAATTTTTTTTACTGCTCTAAGAATCTAGTATCATTAATATCCAAAAAAATAAATAAATACTCCTTCTGTCCCATAATTATTGTCCAATTTGAGTTTTCATTTCTAGTTCAAATTGTACTAAAAGTGAAATCTCAAACTGGACAATAATTTTGGGACAGAGAGAGTACTCGTCAAAGTTGGATAAAAATCATAACCTCTAGAAAAACTTAATGAGCATGAAAAAGTGATTGAAATTGAAGTACGTGAAATCATTAGCTTCAGAGTTAGCCGTTAAGGTACATAACTATTAGATTTGGTTAGCAGCTAGGTTATTTAATACAACCATAAAAGTGCAAAAGAAATTCACAAATTTGTGGTCTTTAAGAAAAAAAAAATTGGTTATTGTATATTTTTGGTAGGATTGTTAATTTGCGACACCGCGAGAAATTATAATTTTAGTCCAATAAAAAGTTTATATGTTTATTAGGACATGAGATTAATTTTATATATTCCCTTCATTTTGAAATATATGTCGTTTTAGGATTTAGTGAATTTTTTAAAATATATGTCGTTTTCACAAATCGAGGCATATTTAACCATTTTTTACCAATATTACCCTTGCATTGGAAATGAAATAATATTTATAATGAATTTCTATTGGTTTGTGATGAATTGTATAATTAATAAATAAGGATATTTTTGTATTTTAACTATATTAATTAATGTGTTCTTGGTTTTGATGATTTTATATGAAAAAAAATATAGAGAGAGTAGTTTACAAGTCTTCTTGTGTCTTAAAGACTTAATACAAACATTTGAAACCAAAAGGAGATCATGTTTTGTATTGTTAGATTAATAAAGATATTCGGTTATAATTATTATTCGCCGATCATTTTGTTGAACGATTAAAATATTGATTATAATACATTCTGATTTTAACTTGTGATTAGTGATTTTTATAGGTTAATTAAACAACACTATAGATATGACTATTGATTTCTTTTTCTATCATTTTTCATATTTCGTTCGTTCATAAAATGATTATGATTAATTAGTTATGGAAATACTAAAACATTTTTTTATTTGGGCAGACCTATTCTTAAAGTCAAGACCATCCGATCTACCTAACCAACCAAATTCTCTTTATTTGCTTTCTTTGGTAAAACTTCAACTGCCAATTTTGCCGAACCCAACCAAGAACACGCACTCACATGCTGACACGCACTCACACACTGAATTTAGAAAAAACAATTAATTAATGTCTTAAGAAAAAGAAAAAAGGAATATGAAAAATTTTAAAATGTGACACCAAATTGTGTTGCCCATAGCCATAACCACTAATGATCTTAAATGTCCAAAAAAAAAAGCCAATAACATAAGAAAGTTTGGTGCAAAAAGACACACTAATGATAAATTTATTTGTACGTGTTGATTTTACAAAATAACCCTCCCTATTTTTGTTGCTTATTTGTCAAGTGACCATTTTTTTTCCTTTTTGAAATTAAAAAGTTCTCCCTCCGTCCCATAATTATTGTTCGATTTAGGTTTTTATTTCTAGGTCAAATTGTACTAAAAATAAAATTCCAAACTGGACAAGAATTTTGGGACATGGGGAGTAAAGTTTTGTGTGTTTTTGGAGTCCGTATTCAGTGCACCCGGGTATACCGTATACCCCCACCAAACACACGCGTTACACGCGCTCAATATTTTTACGGTTGGTCTTTCTACTTCTTTATTAAATTGCTTATCCTATGATGTTATCCTGCTTATCCAATATTTCTTTGCTGATTATCCAATGCTCTGTATTGATTATCCAGGACTTTTATACTGGTTATCCAGCCAATGTGCAGCAATATCCAACCGTTTGTAATGGTTATCCATGATCTTTGTACTAGTTATCCAACTTGTTACACCTGATTATCCGAATGTTTTATAGTGATTATCTAGTTAAAAAAAATAAAAGTACAGTCTTTAACCTGATTATCCATGAGTTTATACTTGTTATCCAAAACCTCAATACTGCTTATCCATATGTAACCAATGCCTATCCACCATGTGAACATAACAAAACAAGGATTCATAGAGGGCTTCCAAAAAGACATAACAAAAGAAAATATCCATAAGAAAATGACTATCCAAACGGCATGTTTATTGGGGGGCTTCGTCCCCCATGATAAACTAAACGACTCCCGCGGTTACCGGAATCGCAGGTCACCAACCTGCCCCCGCTGCGCCGCCCCGCCGGACACGCCAATGTAGCTAAGGTAATCCTTTTTTCGTGTGTGTGTAAAGAGAGTGTGTGTGTAAGGAGAGTGTGTTATTGCGTTAAGAGGGGACACAAATTACTTGTATAAATCCCCTCGTGATAAACTAAACGATCCGGCTGTGCTGGTGCCTGCGACTGTGCCGCCCCCATGTCGAACATGACAAATTTCATATATAGTATTTAATTGAATGAGGGGAAGTTTGCCAAATAATGGAGAACAAAAAATGAATGAGGGGCACCTTGATAACCAGTGTAAAAAATACGGACAAGGATATCCAAGAAAAATATAAAAGGAAAAAAATGAAATTTGGCAACTGGTTATCCAGCTGTATGTAACTGGTTATCCATAATGTGCATACTGGTTATCCATAATGTGCATACTGGTTATCCACTATGTCCATACTGGTTATCCAACAGGTTAATAATGGTTATCCAGCTGTGTGTAACTGGTTATCCATAGTGCCAACACTGGTTATCCACATGGTGAATACTGGTTGTCCATAGTGTGTAGCTGGTTATCCATAGTGTGCACACTGGTTATCCAATATCCAATTTGAATGAATTCGTTAACTTATATATGCCGCGTTTAAAAAAAAAGAAGAAAAAGAAGGATGAATTATCTAGCAAACTCACGCTATTCTAAGAGAGTAAAGTACACGCATAGGAGGGTACATGGTGCCCCCGGGTGTACCAGATAATTTGTCTGTTTTTGCTTAAACACACGATCATAATTTTAGCTCGATATTTTTCCATCTAATAACACAATCATATATTATTTTACAATTAAAATAATGATGTCAATTCATTGCTTAACAAATCACTAATGTTTCACAATTCAAGTTGAATGTGGGGAAAAAAATGGCTTGGTTTAAGTAAGACATTTGTTTTTAAATTAAGAAAGTATATTTTATTTTATAGCATGAATGAAATATATATATATATATATATATATATATGCAAATCTTCTTTCCGTCTTAACCTTCCCAAGTAACTAATGGTTTGGATGTATTAGAAAGGTTAAAACCTTGAGTCGAAATAACTGACACGATAAGTCATTAATTGTTACATCTTTTAATTTAGCGAGTATTTTTACAATGTACCCGAACATTTGGTACTAATTTGGCTATTAACTTAAAATAAAAATAATTGGGAATTTTTTTTTAAAAAAATAAAAATAAAACAAAAAATGTTCGAATCAATGGTCTTCGTGAGCCAACTACCGTTTGGCCACGTGATAGGGAGTTCGCAGCAATGTCTTCCTTCCCTCTTTCTTCTTCGCCTCAAAACAATTCCTTATATTAATATTCTCCAATTCGATTTTTTTTTTTTTTTACCAAAGATCCAATTTTTAACCCACCATCCATCCCATCATCCATCATAATTCTTTGATTTAATAATTCACGATTTTTCCCACATCAATTATATTGTTTCCTATATAAATCAGCTCCCTTTTCTTCCCACGAATCAACTCTCTTTACTCATCCTGACACAGAAACAAACAGGTAGGTACTACTTACACCCCAACTACATTTTTTGATTGTTGCCATATTGAAGCAATTTCGCCTTTTGATACAGAGAACAAGTTAGTAATTGTTGAATTTGATCTGTTTTAATTGGTGGGTTCTTTTGTTTTGGCTGTTTAGTGATCCGGGTTTGTGTCTGTTTTGAGGAAGAATGTTTCCGTGATTGGATCACTGCCCGTTTCTATAATTTTTCGATGTTTCCGAGGAAAATGGAGAATGGGGAATCTTTATGCTTTCTTTTGTTGTTTAGTTCATGGTCCAGGTCCACTGCCTTTTAAATTTCAGTTGGAGATGGATCTCCTTATGCTTTAACTGCCACTCTGAAAGAATAAAGTTGGCTACTTTTTTTTTGTTAGTGCATACGTGATTTGTGTTTTTCATTGCTGGGATCTTGATTCTCCTGGTAAAGTTGGGAATTTCAATTTTGGTTTTTATCAGTTTTCTATGGTCTGATCATATCTACACTCCCAATTATGATGATGGATCTAACTTGATTGATTGCAGAATTAGTGACGGTGACTCGAATTCATTTTGTTGTTGTTAAGATTGATTGAAGTATGGAATTTTACATTTTCACTTGATGAATTAGATCTCTCGTTCTGTGATCCTCGGATTTTTAGTTGGTAATGTATGAATTGTGTTTCTAACTCTTGTGTTTTGATTTGTCAACTTCTATAATGCTGTGCATGAAGCTTAGTGTATGTTTTTTCAACTGCATTGCAACTTTAAGATGTCCTGCTTAGACGCTGAATTTCCTGGAGTTTTGCTTTAGATCTCTATTCTACGAAAGAGTCCTGGAAGAGTTGTTGCCAGTACTCAATTACGTTTCTGTTTCTTTTTTAATGATCTTTTTGTCTAATATGCTGAACAAACGATGATATCAACTGATCCAGTGTCCGAATGAATCATATGCTGTTTGGAAGTTGTGAATGTTTGTCCATCAATTTTCAGGTTTACTTGCTTTTCTAAGAAGAAATGTTGTCATTTATTTGAATTAAACAGAACCTTTGCTTGAGCGACAGCCATGGCTACTGGGCAGCTGTTCTCCAAGACTACTCAAGCATTATTTTATAATTACAAGCAGCTCCCAATCCAGCGGATGCTGGATTTTGACTTCCTTTGTGGTATGTATAGCGTTTCTAACAGTCATCCATGCATTTGCATAGGATTCAAATCTTTAATTTTAAATTATACATTGCACCTAAAATGCTGATGAAAAAGATGCTTTAATGGTTTTCTGATCAATATGCAGGGAGAGAAACACCTTCGGTTGCCGGAATCATAAATCCTGGTTCAGAAGGATTCCAGAAGCTATTTTTTGGCCAAGAGGAAATAGCAATCCCTGTACATTCCTCGTGAGTGCTATAACCCTCAACATTCTGTCAGTATGCTTACAGATTGTTTGTTTCCAAGTAAACTTTTGCATGTTGCATCATCAACTTTTGCTCTGATGAAAGTTTCTCTATTTATTTTGATGATAATCTAAATCCAAATGTGTTCTCATGAACAAAATCTGCACCTCTTCCACACTTTTGCATGCATATAGTTGCTGTACTGTGCATTGAGATAGTGAAACAATAACCTTTTGCTTTTCTGATGCTAATATTTCAAGAAATTTTAAAACATACGTATGTTGTTCTTGTGTTTGATTATTGCTACATCTATATTGATCCCTTTTACAACTTAACATGAAAGTCTAATCTATTCTTCAATTTTCTTTTCCAGCATTGAAGCCGCCAGTGCTGCTCATCCTACTGCTGATGTTTTCATTAACTTTGCATCTTATAGAAGGTTTGTCTTGGTTTTCTCTGTATTTAGAAACATCAAGCTTGCTCAACGTATTAATTTGCATCTCGTTCCTCTAGTGCTGCCGCTTCATCAATGGCTGCACTCAAGCAGCCAACTATTAAAGTTGTAGCTATCATAGCAGAAGGTGTTCCTGAGGCAGACACCAAGCAATTGATTGCATATGCTCGCTCAAACAATAAAGTAAGTTGCAAATTTTTTTTGAAAATGCTTTCTTTCTTGTATATGGGTTATGTTATAACAATGTTGAACTTCTTCTAGGTTGTTATCGGCCCAGCCACTGTTGGTGGTATCCAAGCTGGAGCTTTTAAAATTGGTGACACTGCTGGAACAATAGATAACATTATTTCATGCAAGCTGTACAGGCCTGGTTCTGTTGGTTTTGTTTCAAAATCTGTATGTAATCATCAGAAGTCTCTCTTTTTTTTCTTTTTTTTTTCCGTCTCAAAAAGAAAACTCTTTTCAGAAACTATGTCAAAGGTTATGACAAGATTTTTGTCAATTTATAGGGTGGCATGTCTAACGAATTATACAACACAATTGCTCGTGTCACAGATGGAATTTATGAAGGTATCTCAATTTATTAGTAAAGTGTCTATGCATTTGTTTGGATTGTTTGAAGAATTACTGAATCCTTGTACGGGTTCTTTCTCTTTGTTCCTTCCGAAATTTCCTGCAGGTATTGCTATTGGAGGAGACGTGTTTCCTGGATCTACTCTTTCAGATCATGTTTTACGGTTTAACAACATCCCACAGGTAGATATTCATAATCTTGCCTTGTCCTTTGACTTGGCACCTGGTCAAATAAGCTATAATCTTTTACTTGTTTTAAGCCGGATTTAGGATTGATGCGTAACATGAAAATCCACTGTGGCCTTAATTTGGTTGTGAATAATTAGAAACGGACACTTTAGCAAATCATGTTAGAGAGTTTAAATTGTACTTTAAATTTTACTATTTTGTCTTTTGTAACTTGTTTCTTAAACATTCGGTTGTTTATCTAATCGCGAGTTTTCCACTCGGCTGTAGGTCAAAATGATGGTTGTCCTTGGGGAACTTGGTGGAAGAGATGAATATTCCTTAGTTGAGGCCCTTAAACAGGGTAAGATTAACAAACCGGTGGTTGCTTGGGTCAGTGGAACTTGTGCAACACTTTTTAAGTCTGAAGTTCAATTTGGCCATGCGGTGAGCATCCTTTCTTTCTTCTTCATTCTATATATCTGTATGTAAAGTTGCTGAAGCATACTCCAGAGATTTATTATTCTTCCTCTGGGTTTGATGGAAAATGTATTTTCCCCTCCCCACTTGATACACTGTTTGCCTGTAATCTAAGTGAAATCTCCAACTTTGTTTCGTAATGTTTTCCAGGGTGCTAAGAGTGGTGGTGAAATGGAGTCTGCGCAAGCAAAGAATCAAGCACTGAGGGATGCTGGTGCTGTTGTTCCTACCTCCTACGAAGCGTTTGAGGGTGCTATTAAAGAGACATTTGATAAACTTGTACGTTTTACTACATTATAATCTATAATTTGCTGCTCATTCATTTTGGTTGTCTCGATCAATATTTTTACTTGAGTCCTGGTGGTTTCACTAGGCTGCAGATGGCAAAATCACTCCAGTGAAGGAAGTGACACCTCCACCAATTCCAGAGGATCTTAACACAGCAATCAAGAGCGGGAAAGTCAGGGCTCCCACTCATATCATTTCCACCATCTCTGATGATAGAGGTTTGAAACATGGAACTTATGTTACGAGAATGACCGTGCTTGATTGTTTGCATGACCACATTCTAATGGCCGATTTTCATTCTGTTTAATAGGTGAAGAGCCATGCTATGCTGGCATTCCTATGTCATCTATTGTTGAACAGGGATTTGGTGTTGGTGATGTCATTTCCCTATTGTGGTTCAAACGAAGCCTTCCCCGGTACTGTTCTCGTTTTATCGAGGTTAGTTTCTTTTGAGCCTTTTAATCCTCTTTGTTTAGGCGACTTCAGTTATTTCGAATGATTGCACTTTTGCATGTTTTCATGTTTTTTTTAATCCATTTTCTCCTTTAATTCAGATTTGCATAATGTTGTGTGCGGACCATGGTCCTTGTGTCTCTGGTGCTCACAACACCATTGTAACAGCCCGGGCTGGAAAAGATTTAGTGTCCAGCCTTGTCTCCGGTATGTAACATTTATCTTAGCATCCCTTATTTTGAATTAGCTAATGTAGTGGTCCATACTGAAAATTAACTATGTAGATGTCAGACATCCTAGCAAGTTGTGTTGGTTCTGTTGCTATGTTTTAGTTGTCCGTGTTGGTTCTGTTGCTATGTTTTAGTTGTCCGTTGGATGTAATTCATCTCTTTCTTTTTGCTTTTCCAGGTTTGCTGACCATTGGTCCTCGATTTGGTGGAGCTATTGATGATGCTGCTCGTTACTTTAAGGATGCTTATGACAGGGTAAGTTCTATTTAGCTAATGATATCCTGCAGTCTCAGGACTCTGGTTGAGTAGATAACATAAACCTGAAAGCCGGCCACCTATCTGCCCTTTCTGGGGTGCTAACTTGCTTTACTTCCTATTTTGGCAGAATCTTACACCTTACGAATTTGTAGAAGGCATGAAAAAGAAGGGCATTCGTGTTCCGGGAATTGGACACAGGTTAGAAACGTTTTTGCTTACTCAAGTCACATAAAATTGAAGTGCCTAGTGAGGCAATGCATTTTGTTGATTGATGGATGATTCCCAGCTAATAGTTGCTCGAATCCCCCAGTGACAAACTTAATACATAATTCCAATTTAACTGTGGCAAGTCATCACTAATATAAATGTTGGATACATGTTCTTTGTATGAAAAGGATCAAGAGTGCGGACAACAGAGATAAGAGAGTAGAACTGTTACAGCGATATGCACGTGAAAACTTCCCATCTGTGAAGTACATGGAGTATGCTGTCCAGGTTGAAACTTACACACTTTCAAAGGCCAACAATCTTGTCCTTAATGTTGATGGTGCCATTGGGTCATTGTTTCTTGATCTGTTAGCTGGGAGTGGAATGTTCACGAAACAAGAAATTGATGAGATTGTAGGGATCGGTTACCTGAATGGCCTCTTTGTACTTGCCCGTTCCATTGGTCTCATCGGGTGAGTTTTAACATTTACACTTTGGTTTGATCACTTTGCTCTAGAGTATTACTATTTCTTTGTCCAATTTGATCCCTTTAGAAGAAAAGAAATATTCTATCAGCAGAAAACTGATGCAGGCAATTGAAATTTTCTTGCAGGCATACCTTTGACCAGAAGAGGTTGAAGCAGCCATTGTACCGCCACCCGTGGGAAGATGTTCTTTACACCAAGTGAAGATGATGCTGATCATCCTCGTCAGTCAGACTCCATTCAAATCAGATTTTCAAGTTTGCCACTTTGTTGTGAGAATCTAATCAGTTTTAGGGTTTAGTGTTTTTGCTATGCCGAAAAAGACAAGCAGGTTTAGACACTTCATTTGTAAGTTGTTCCTCTATTTGCCTAGGTCCAGGTTTACAGAAAAAGATCATGAATGAATGTGTAGTTGTCATTTTCTGGGGGAACTCCTATCCAGTCTTTTCCAATAACAGACTGTTGTTGTATTCATTGTCCATTGAGAGCCAAGAAAGAAATGAGTAAACTTTTTATCTTCTTCATTTCTTTGTGTGTTTAAGCAAATATTTTAGTCCCCTTGTTGCCCAATGTTAAGGGGAGTCAATAACATATATATATATTTCCTCAGTTCCAAAAAAAAAAAAAAGGCCCATATTAAAAATTATATAGTTAATATTTACAATGTGAACTATTTTATGGGACATAACACAAATAGTTTTGTTTTCCTATGTAAAAGATCACTAATTAAATTCTAACTGGTTACAAAGGTACAACGAGGCGATCTCTTGTCCCTAGGAACAAATGAATTTAACTAAACAAGTTGAACATAAATCGAAGAGAGACCAAAATCAGCTTCAAAATCCTGATCCAATGTTGATGGTCTGACTTGGCAAAATCCCAAAACAAAAAAGTAAAAAAAAAAACAACGACAGGAACATGAACACGAGGAGTTGCAGAAACCTGACAACGGTATTGGATCCATGGATTTGTAAAGCCCACCGCATGTATTTTTTTCTTTTCTCAATTATTAAAAGTATAATACTCCTTCCGGTCCTTATTATATGATATTTTGATTTTACTTATAATATCTTTTTAATTAAAAAAAAAATCTTAAAAATATATTTTAACATTTGTTGTATTTTCCTAATTATTATAAAATATTTTGAAGGTTTTTTTTTCTAATTAAAAAGACGTCCTAAATAAAACCGAGTACGAAGTCAAAATGTTTTATTATAAGTACCGGAGAGGGAGAACTATAATATATATCTGGTGGGGTCAAATGGTCAAATTAAGGTACTATGTTCACGTGAATAGAATGCGATCACATATGGGCTTTGTCCCCAACACCAACTAATATTATGCTCTACAAATTTCTTTTGCAATTTGGTACTACTACTACTACTAAAGTCTTTGGCTTCTTTTCAGTTCAAAAATAAAAAAAAGTTTTTGGCTTTTTCCCTCAATTTGTTAGGGTTACCTTTAATCCATCAATTTTTATCCTTTTTTTTTTCACAAGAAACTTTTGATGATGTTTTGAGAGAGGGCTTGGGTTTGGATCAGGAATCTCAATCAAGCATATTCATCTCCCCTAAAAAAGCAGAAACAAATGAAAGAATTAATATCATTCATGTACTAACAATTTTGCTCGTTTCGTCTTAATGAAAGAATATATATTTTTTAATTGTATTCGTTCCTGATCAATTTATTTTTTTAAGACGAAATGAGTTACATATATTTACTTAAAATGTAAGTAACGCGATTTATCTTGGCAGGCTGCTCCATTGAAGAAACATGACCAATGAGCAATGTGGGCAACATTAAAGCCAGATATGTCGTGTGAAGGAGAATTGTGAAACGTAGTAATCTTTTGTTCATTTCCAATTTTTTTTTTATATATATAAAATTCAATCAGTCAAAACCCTATCAAAGAAGTATCAGTACCTTAATACATTAAAATATAATGTGGATTTTTAAATCTCACGTGATGGAAGTGACAATATTGTATATAATAAATTAACAACAATCCCATAAAGCATGATCATTTGTAGTATATTTTTATGGTAATAATAATAGTACTCTCTCCTAAAAGGCAAAAACAACACATCAAAATTGTAACTTTGGCCATATATGTTTCTGCCCATTCTGGTTGGGATTGGGATGTCAGCTGAAGTTTAGAAAAATCCAAACACCAACTAGTCTATAAATTTCATCACAAAGTACCAATAACTTTTTCATTTCCAATTTCAATTTTCTTTCTAGAACAATTTATTTTATCTCTTAGTAATTTTAAGAGATATTCACGAAATTTATCTAACATTTTCGTTGGATCATGTACTTACATCATAATCACCATCAAATTTGTTGTTTCCATTCTTCGCTTAAGGTAACTATGGCGTTTTTTGACAACGTAACTTGATTTTATTTTATTTTATTTTTTTTCATATTGCGCACGGTGTTTCAAATGCATTGCATTCAGACTAATCTGCACCAAGTCGGATCAGTTTCTTTTCAAAGGGAAAGCTCTCTCAACATTGTTCTTTCTGTTCTCGAGACTCGAAATCGAAATCTCACTTAAAGGAACCAAAGACCTAGTTTAGTTGATTATATTGATTATATGCATTCCATCTAGTTTAGTTGAAAATTATTTTTAAAAAATATATTAAAGAGGCATCCTTAAAAATAAGTGAAAGGGCAAAAAGTGGGACTGAGGTCCCAAAACTCAGCTAAATAGACACATCCTTTTCTTCTCGATTTATACAGAATCAGAAAAATGAAATGGAAACCCAAAAGCATCCCTCCTCATCCCTTCTTCAAGATTAAAGGGTATCCAAGAATTTACATTTAATTGAAAGGGAAAACGAAAAGAAAAGAAAAGAAAAGAAAAAGAGCAACAAAAGTTTACTGGTTCTGGTTGGCTCATAACTTGTTTTAAGCAGCACATCTATACAAACAAAAACAAAAACACAAAAAAGATAGAAATTTTATTTCCCATTTGCAGATGTTAGAACATAGAAACCCTTATAAAGTGGAAAACTGAAACAGATGATCGTTTCTTGGTTTCCATCTGAAATGGAATCCCAGATTTTCTCCCCCAATTGGGTCCCTATAAAACCCGCAATTCACACACATTGAGAAGTGGCTGTGTGTAAAGAAGAGTTTTTTGAAGAGGGGAAAAAAAAAGGGAACAAAAAAGAGGAATCTTCACACAACTTTACAGGTGAAAGTAATGATGGCTTCAGGTTCAGGAGGAAGCAGAGCTTCAAATAATCCTCAGCAGCGACAATTAAGAAGTGGAGTACAAGCTCAATCTTCAGGAACAAGTCAGTATACTGTGAATCATAAACATCAGCAGCCTAGGGAGTCAGTGACAGTGAGCAAAGCTGTGGCTCAATACACAGTGGATGCTAGGCTTCATGCTGTGTTTGAGCAGTCTGGTGAGTCTGGAAAGTCTTTTGATTATTCACAGTCTGTTAGAACTACCATAAACTCTGTTCCTGAGCAGCAAATTACTGCATATTTGTCTAAAATTCAAAGGGGTGGTCATATTCAGCCTTTTGGTTGTATGATAGCTGTGGATGAGAGTTCATTTAGAGTGATTGGTTATAGTGAAAATGCCCGGGAATTGCTTGGTTTGACTCCACAGTCTGTCCCCAGTCTTGAGAGCCCTGAAATTTTCACAATTGGGACTGATGTTAGGACTCTTTTCACCTCATCCAGTTCTGTTTTGCTGGAGAGGGCATTTGGGGCTCGAGAGATTACATTGATGAATCCGGTTTGGATTCTGTCAAAGATCACAGGAAAGCCATTTTACGGTATATTGCATAGGATTGATGTCGGAATTGTGATTGATTTGGAGCCCGCTAGGACTGAGGATCCAGCATTGTCTATTGCTGGAGCTGTACAGTCACAGAAACTAGCTGTACGAGCAATTTCATACTTGCAGTCGCTCCCCGGTGGAGATGTTAAGCTTCTGTGTGATACCGTGGTAGAGAGTGTGAGGGAGCTTACAGGGTATGACAGGGTTATGGTTTATAAGTTTCACGATGATGAGCACGGTGAGGTTGTGGCAGAGAGCAAAAGGTCTGATTTAGAGCCGTATATCGGATTGCATTACCCGGCCACTGATATTCCTCAAGCTTCCAGGTTTTTATTTAAGCAGAATAGGGTTAGGATGATTGTGGATTGCAACGCAACTCCTGTTCGGGTGATTCAGGATGAATCACTTATGCAACCTTTGTGTTTGGTTGGTTCAACACTGCGGGCACCTCATGGTTGCCATGCTCAGTACATGGCCAATATGGGTTCAATTGCCTCATTGACATTGGCTGTTATCATTAATGGAAATGAAGAAGAGGGTGGCGGGGGCCGGAATTCTATGAGGCTTTGGGGTTTGGTGGTTGGTCACCACACTTCTGCTCGTTGTATTCCTTTTCCTCTGCGCTATGCCTGTGAATTCCTAATGCAAGCCTTTGGTCTCCAACTGAACATGGAGTTGCAGCTGGCATCGCAGTTGGTTGAGAAACGTGTTTTGAGAACACAAACACTTTTGTGTGATATGATACTTCGAGACTCTCCCACTGGGATTGTTACACAGAGTCCCAGTATTATGGACCTCGTGAAATGTGATGGTGCAGCTTTGTACTACCGAGGAAAGTACTATCCATTGGGTGTCACGCCTACTGAAGCCCAGATAAAGGATATTGTACAGTGGTTATTGGCTTACCATGGGGACTCAACAGGTTTGAGTACTGACAGTTTGGCTGATGCAGGGTATCCTGGAGCAGCTTCCCTTGGTGATGCTGTTTGCGGAATGGCAGTGGCATATATTGCTTCGAGAGATTTCTTGTTCTGGTTTCGGTCTCACACTGCCAAGGAGATAAAGTGGGGTGGCGCAAAGCATCATCCCCAGGACAAAGACGATGGGCAGAGAATGCATCCTCGTTCTTCGTTCAAAGCATTTCTGGAGGTGGTTAAAAGCCGTAGTTTGCCATGGGAGAATGCCGAAATGGATGCAATCCATTCACTGCAGATTATACTGCGGGATTCGTTCAAGGATGCTGAGGGAAGTAATTCTAAAGCTGTAATGCAAACTCAAGATATGGACCATGAGTTGCAAGGGATGGATGAGCTCAGCTCTGTTGCCAGAGAAATGGTTAGATTGATTGAGACTGCGACAGCACCAATATTTGCAGTAGACATTGAAGGCCGAATAAATGGGTGGAACGCAAAGGTTGCTGAATTGACAGGCCTGTCAGTTGGGGAAGCTATGGGGAAGTCCTTGGTTCATGATCTCGTTCACAAAGAATCAGCCCAAACTGCAGAAAAGCTTTT
This sequence comes from Oldenlandia corymbosa var. corymbosa, assembly GCA_949775105.1. Lineage (NCBI taxonomy): Eukaryota > Viridiplantae > Streptophyta > Magnoliopsida > Gentianales > Rubiaceae > Oldenlandia > Oldenlandia corymbosa. The sequence goes on along the minus strand of OX459126.1, from coordinate 17,340,462 downwards.
GCTCCATGCTTTAAGAGGTAGTTGTCTTTCAGTTGTCTATATTTTGAGATGGCTTTGTGAAGGAAGTGTTCTAACAATCAATGTTTGAACCTATCAATATCATTTTGAACATGTTGTACTTGTTTTATTTGCATTTAAGTTTCGCATCTGTTTACAACTCCCTTGCTGAAAGGAGGAGAGTGCGTAATTATCTGTGGAGGAAAAGTACTGAATTTCTAAAACCAGTTACTACTTCCACTGTTTATTGGGTGTTAGTCTGAATAAGGAGCGGCTGGCTTAGGTCATTGCTCTAAATTGGTTTAATATCGAACTGTGTGCAACTAGACAAATGAGTTTTGCCATCTGAGTGAGCAGTCTTTATCTGAACTGACTGAAAAATTTTGTAGGAGTTTGAACACAAGGATGGTTAATGGACAAAAGATATGGCTGCATTGACTGCTATGATTATTTGCCTGGAGTTTGACTAATGTTATTTGGTGCAGGTGAAGAAGACAAGAATGTTGAGATAAAGCTGAGAACCTTTGGAGCTGAACAGCATAAGAAAGCCGTTTTCGTGGTGGTTAATGCTTGCTCTAGCAAGGATTATACAAACAATATTGTGGGGGTTTGTTTTGTTGGTCAGGATGTTACTGGCCAGAAAGTGGTCATGGACAAATTTATTCACATCCAAGGTGATTATAAGGCCATTGTACACAGTCCCAACCCTCTAATTCCGCCTATATTTGCTTCAGATGAGAACACATGTTGTTCTGAGTGGAACACCGCCATGGAAAAGCTTACGGGTTGGAGCAAAGGGGAAGTATTGGAGAAGATGTTGGTAGGGGAGGTTTTCGGTAGTTGTTGTCGGCTTAAAGGTCCAGATACTTTGACAAAATTTATGATCGTTCTTCATAATGCAATTGGCGGGCAAGAAACTGATAAGTTCCCTTTCCAATTTTTTGACCGAAGCGGGAAGCTTGTGCAAGCTCTTCTGACAGCTAGTAAGAGGGTTAATATGGACGGTGAGGCTATTGGAGCCTTCTGTTTCGTGCAGATTGCAAGTCCTGAACTGCAGCAGGACCTAAATATCCAAAGGCAACAGGAAAAGAAAAGTTTCTCAAGGATGAAAGAGTTGGCTTACATTGTTCAAGAAATAAAAAATCCGTTAAGTGGAATACGCTTTACTAATTCTCTTTTGGAAGCTATGGATTTAACTGAAGATCAGAGGCAACTTGTGGAGACAAGTTCTGCATGCGAGAAGCAAATGTTAAAGATCATAGGAGATGTTGATCTTGAAAACATTGAGAATGGGTAAACTTCTCTTACCCTATCCATCTCTGAGCACATTAAAAATATGGATACTTATTAACCTAAACAAAAAAATAACATTTTTTGAATACTTACATGGTATACATACCATGTGCGGTACATGTTCTTATAGTTGTGCAGAGTAATTTGCTGGCATGTTTTTAATTTTGGGTTATTTGTGAGATAAAATCTGGTTGTTTTAAATTTTAAGGACCTTCAGGTTTTATTCATGTTATTTACTCTTTTTTTTTGGAACAAAATTGATATAAAGGCTATAAACATACATATGATCTTTGTTCGTTTTAGATGTGTTTATACTTCTTTCAAGATGCCCTTGCACTAAGTCTGGTATTCTTTTCTTTGCCTTGGGGGATTGGGAAGCCGTGTTTGGCGGATATACTGCATTTTCCCTGTCCGTTCTTGTTACAGATATAGGTAGTTGTAGTTCAACAGAAGACCTGACTCAATACTTTTAATTTGTGCATGATTTTGTTCTGTTATGTTTTCTGATATATAGCAAATGATTTCCTTTTACACGTTATGTAGGGCTGTCTAAAAATATGCCAAGTGCCCCTTTACTTATGTGATCTGTTTTGTAGAAGTTTAACACATAAGCCAAGCCTAATTGACAAGTGATTGGACAGTGTTAGAATATTATGATTTTTATACGAAGTGTTGAAAAGTGATTTAGGAAATCCTTTGCAGCATACTGAGTCTAAGGATGTTTTCAGTTGTCAATCTGTACAATTTTTGGGCTTTCAAAGCTAAGCATTATTCAAAATTTCTTTTCCAATCTTAATAGGTTGATGTTATTGATCGTTAATAGCCGCAATGTTTTTGTAGTTCATTGGAACTTGTAAAGTCAGATTTCTTGCTGGGGAGTGTAATAGATGCTGTCGTTAGCCAAGTGATGATATTGTTGAGAGAGAGGGGTCTGCAGCTGATTCGGGATATTCCGGAAGAGATCAAAACACTAGTTGTGTATGGCGATCAAGCAAGGCTTCAACAGGTCTTAGCAGAATTCTTGTTGAACATGGTGCATTATGCGCCATCTCCAGAAGGTTGGGTGGAAATTCAGCTTAGACCAAGTTTAAAGCAACTCTCCACGGGGATAAATATTTTGCATTTTGAATTTAGGTTGGTCATTCATGCTTGATGCCTTATTAATCTCATTGTTCATTCATTATGTATTTATTTTTTCATTCTTTTTGCATGCAATTATTTGGTTAATCTGAACTCGCAGCTTCTTTGGGTGACATAGCAATATTTGATGTCTCGAACTGTTTCTTATCTAATATCGGTTTACTGTGTGAAGGATTGTGTGTCCTGGTGAAGGTCTTCCTCCCGAACTTGTTCAAGATATGTTCCACAGCAACCGATGGGTGACCCAAGAAGGGCTGAGCCTAAACATGTGTCGGAAAATCTTGAAACTTATGGATGGTGAAGTTCAATACATTAGAGAGTCTGAGAAATGTTATTTTTTGATTTTTCTTGATCTTCCCATGCAAGGGCGAGGCTCTAAGAGCAGCATGACCTAGGCTAGGCTACTTTTGCCCACGAATATGCATATTTTCTGGATGAGAGTCTTGACACTTGACTACAGCAATTGGACTTGGTATTCTCGCCATTTTTTTCCAGACTGTTTCCTGATTCACGTGAAACAGGTAATTTGAACTGGAGGTTTTTTTTTCTCCTCTTTCCCCTTTTTGTATTTTCACGAGAGTCAAGACTGCTTAACCATAATGAATATCGAGTTCATGATTGTTGCACTGCTCTTCAGCACAACACGCGAGTCCTTAGGTAAAAAAAAAAGAGTCAACTTGGACCGGTGTTGGTCGTTCATTGCGAAAGCATCCCCTATAAGAACCACAGAAGGATTGTAAACACTGAAAATTTGTATTCAAAAGCACATAGTTATTGTACTTATGGGTTCTACTTATCAACAAAAGAATAAACATCAATGGAGAAAAGAGAAGCAACTTATGATGTTATATAGTCTTGGTAGAGATTGTACTATAGTTTACTTACCATTTTAGTTTGTTAAAAGTTGGGTTTCTCTTTGTGTTGTCTTGCGGTTTTCTGTTTTTGCTTCATTTCTCAAGTTTGCCAGAGGTGTGAATTTCATTTCACATTGTGGCCTTATAAAAGAGAGTTGTCCTAAGATTTATATAATGACTTTTGTTCTCAACTGACACAACAGAAACAATAATTCCCTCCTATGTTTCACAGTTCTCTTCTATATTTGGCTTTACTATATAATACTCCCTCTGTCCCAAAATGTTGTCCAGTTTGAGATTTCACTTTTAGTACAATTTGAACTAAAAATGAAAACTCAAACCGGACAATATTTATGGGACAGAGGGAGTAATTAATTTGGGATGAAGGAGTACTTTTCTTGTAGTAATTTTGTGGTATATGTTACTAACTAAAAATATATAATTACGTTTTTTTTAAAATGAATTTTTATTACGTTGAATGTTGATGTATGGGTGATTCTTTTTTCTTCACAAAAATAAAGGGATTCAACCCTTTACTTTTATACATTTTGAGGTGGTTGTTTTCCTATTGGGCCCTGGCCTACACTTTGATGGACAAAGAATGCTTTATCCTTTAACATCTGCTAATTGCCACAAATGGTTTCAAACTCTCAATGTTGGGCCCTTCCACACGTAACATATTAATTAACCACGCCATATATCTAAGATATTTCTTTTTAACAATCGGACTTGATCCAGTGAATATTGAGCACTAACGAATAAACAACATTCAATCGTTTGTTATTATAATAATATTTTATTCAAGAAAGTAGACGGTTAATTTAACATAGAATATATTGTACTTGGAATTGGATTGGGCCCAACCCAATACCCCTTGATCCAACAAGGGATAAGTATTACATTTTGCCTTTAGGAATTAAAATGGCCAAAATCATTCTTAACATAAGAACCCACCTAATTATAGGAATTAAGAATTCGAAAGAAGAACTTGTACCACATTTTAACTCCAAACTACTTAATAATTCCATGAATTCCTTCTAATCTACTTAACTCAATTAGTGGTCTCTTTCGGACACAATAATTATGTGGTGCGTCTAAACTATAATCATGTTGTGCACGTAAATGTATATGAACTCCATTAGACAAAGGAAAATATATGGAGAGAAATAAAATTGTTAAGTTACTAATGATCATCAATCAACCTTTCTTGCTTACAACTACGAAAGTGACGCCAACTCACCCCATACAACTATAATAGTTTGTCCGAACGCTTTAATTTTGTCTCCCTAGTTGAGTTTTGTAATTATTTCTAAAAAAAGAATTTCGAGATAAGATTTCAAATGTCAAATGATAATATAGAGTATAAAGAGCAAAAAAAAAAAAAAAAAACCTATTGGATAATATATGAACGTTGGTATTTGTTTTGACTAAACAAAAGCATCCTGCCTTAAACAGGTTAGGGTTCTTTTAGGATTTTAGAGGAATTAGATTCCCACAATTTGGAAAAGAAAGTAACCATGCTACAAATAGTCGTGTTTTCATATGAAGCCTTCATCGTTTTTTTTTCATTGTGTTACTTGCACTTATCAATATTTGAATTATCAATCTCGTAATTATAATTTTATAATTGCTAATATTTAATTTACCACGATCTCTTTGTGTGTGTGTGTGTGTTTTTTTTTTTTTTAGCGTGTATTAAATTGTAAAAGCCAACCAAAATCAAGATTACGGACAAAAAAAAAACACAAGGAAAAGAAAACAAAACCAAATGAATCCTTTGTATCTAAGTAATTGATAAATTGCACGATGCTTCAACTCATAAGAGACTCCCTTGAAGAATTAAAGGAATTGAATTAAAAAAATCAAAAGAAACTTGTGTGGTTGCTTTTTAATTCTTCCATATATTTTGGGCAAAAAATAATTGCATGTTTGATTTCTTGCACGTGAAGACAAGACGAAAATGAAATGCTTCCCCAATTAAGGTAAATTACTTTTTCGACACATCTACTTTCCAATATAGTAAAAAGCTCACTTCTTTCTTCTTCTTCTTCTGTTTTTAATCCATTAAGTCGTCAACTTATCTTATCCATCTTTTTTTTTTTATAATTTTTTTAAAAATTTTAATTCTGAAGTAAATACAACAACAATGTAAGGTTCCCTTATTCAATAATTCATTTAATGCGAATTGACATTTTCATCAATTTTAAAGTCAAACTCACATCAGTTTTATCACAAATGAATAAAAAAGAACGAATTTCTTGTTGAAGAACCAGTGATAAATGTTTAATAATTAGAGAAATTGATCAGTTTGGATGATACCTTACAATCTTCATTTGCTGGTTAAGAATTCAAGCCAATCTAGTGCATAGTTTATACTCCTTCCGTCCCAAGAAAAATATTTCACATTATAATTTAAATATATGCGTGTTAACAGAATACCGTATATTATCTAATATACCAATCTTTACCAAATGAATACCCTAATTTTTTACCTTCTGGTAGATATGAATACCTTTTTCTTTTTTTTTTTGTTTCCCTTTTTTGTACAAACTTTCTTGCTAAATTTTTTGAAACATAATTTATTTAAAAGCTCCTCAGATAGAGAAAAAGAAATAGGAGTATATATATATATATATATATATATATATATATATATATAGGCGGAAATACAAACATAATTAACAGACTGGATCTGGTTGTTTTGTTGCCTTTTCTCTAAATGAAGAAATTGGACACACCATTAAATAATTCAACCCCACGCGCTACAGAAAGTCCAATTCTCTTTTTTCCTTAGCCATGGTTTTTCTCTGACCGGCATTTAACAGGCCACAGTTACAACTTTACCACCACGCGCAACCAGTGCAAGTGGTCCTGATATTGGCGGTCATAGCTATAATAATAACTATAATACGCCACCCCAAGAAAAAAGAAACACAGAACCGCCAAAGAAGAGGGTGAACTAAAACCATACAAATGGTAGTTCAATAAAATAATTTTTTCCAGAAGAACAATTAAAAATAATTACAAATTATTCAGTAAATTAATTCCATGAACTTAAGAAGAAGAAAGAGAGAGAAAGAGGGGAAAAAGAAATATTTCTTGACCTCTCTAGACCCATTTCAGAGTTAAAGTTTCCATTTTTTTCTTTTTGGGTATGGTTCGTCATCAACATTTTTATTGAAATTATAGGGAAAATTAGGATGCTGATTTGTTGAATCTCTTTGAGATCCATTTATATTGTCCCAGAAAGAAACTTTGTGATTTTCTTGGGTTATTACAGTTTCTGTTAGTTTTCTTTTTTTTTTTTTTTTTGTGGGGTTGAAGATTCAATCTATCAAGTGGGTTTGGAATGTTAAAGTGCAAATTGTGTTCCTTTTGTGTATATTATGACAACTATTCGATTTCTAGGATTTGGGTTGGATTGAGTTTGAGCTGAAAATAGAAAGAAAGTAGTAAAAAAAAAATGGAAAATACAGCTTTGAAGTCAGCTCCTTCTACTGGAGCTGAGGTTCCACCAGCTGAGGAGTTGTTGAAGAAGATTCAAGAACTTGAAGAAGGTCATGCCCGGTTGAAGAAAGAGATGGCAAAGCTGTTAATTTCGTCAGCAACTGATCAGAAATCCGGTGCTGTTGAAAGGCATAGGTCTCATTCTATATCTCCGGTGAGGCGCAGCGGTCCACGGCGAACTGGGCGGACTAGTGGAGGATTTGATGGTAGTGTACTGGGAGCTTGGAAAAAGGGTTCTGCTTCTTTCCGGCATTCTTCGCCTTTGAGATGGGAGAGCAGAAGTGGTGGGGGTGATGGCGGCGGCGGCGGCGGTGAACCGGCGGCTGTTAATTTTACAGACAAGCATTATTTGAATATATTGCAGTCAATGGGTCAATCGGTTCATGTGTTTGATCATAATTTTCGCATTATTTACTGGTGAGATTTTTGGCGTGTCACTAATTGATCTATTTATGTTTCATTTACTTGGGAAATTTAGAAGGGAAGTTTTATTTTGGGTGATTATGATATCTTTTGTTTATATTTTTTGCAATGGAGTTAAGTTTTACTAGGTTGTATAAGTAGGGAGTTTTTCCTTTGGACGATTGTTTAGTGTTTTCTAATTTTGCCTTCTGTCATGTGTGGGTAGGGTTTCCTTCCAAAAATCTTCTCCCGTTTGTGCAAATATATGAGCTTGCATTTTTTCCTAAGCTGAGGAACCTATTATAAATGCAAGTTAAATTGGTCTGCTTCTTCCTATTAGTGTCATTTTAGAATGAAATTTTCAAATGCACTAGTCAGCATTTTTGGGGCTTTCTGCTATTTTAGCTCTCATAGGACCTGTTTATGCTTGGGAAATAGTGGATACTGTTAACTTATGATTTAGTGCTTCTATTAAAGGATGCATATTGATTGCAGGAATCGGAGTGCTGAAAAACTGTATGGTTATACTGCTTCTGAAGCTTTAGGAAAAAATCCAATTGAGCTTTTAGCAGATGCCCAGGACTTTGATGTTGCTACCAATATAGTCCAACGAGTGTTAAAAGGGCAAAGTTGGACAGGGCAATTCCCAGTCAAGAATAAGAAAGGGGAAAGATTTATGATCATTGTGACTGACTCACCTTTCTATGATGATGATGGCAATTTGGTTGGGATAATATGCGTATCTGCCGATGCGAGACCTTTTTTAGAAACAAAACCAGCATTGTCAGGAGCAAAGCTTAATCCAAGTTCTAGTAGTCGGCCTCGATTGATTGCTTCTGCAAAACTTGGACTTGATCCTGAGCAACCTTTACAAGTTGCAATTGCCTCAAAAATATCGAATTTGGTTAGTGAAGTCTATTGCTTATATGTTTATGTCAAATATATTTTAATTCAGATCATAAACTCATGACACAACTCTAAATATAGGCTTCTAAAGTGAGTAACAAGGTTAAATCCAAAATGCGGGCGGGAGACAACACTTCCCTCGATCAGGAGGGAGGTAGTGGAGATAGTCATTACTCTGATCATAATTTATCAGATGCCGCTGCATTCTCTGATCATCGAGAGGATGCTGCTTCAAGTGGGGCGAGTACACCTCGAGGAGATCAACACCGTTCTCCATTTGGGAGATTTTCCAATCCTACTCATGATGAGGTCTCTCCAGGAATCAACTCCCAAGGTGGTTATGGGGATGAACATGAAGGAAAACCTGGGATCTCGAAGATCATTACATCAAAAGCAGAGGCTTTGCTTGGTAAAACAGGGATATGGCCGTGGAAAGGACATGATCAAGAGGGATCTGCCGAGTCAAAGGGTGCTCCTCGGTTTGCATGGCCGTGGTTGCATCACAACTTTGAGAATGACTTTAACGAACAAAAACCATCTGTACATCCAAAGGGGGACAACCAGGAAACTGATAGGGCGTCAAACAACGAGGCTTCGGGATCCTGGTCATCGGTTAATGTAAACAGCACAAGTAGTGCTAGTAGCTGCGGAAGCACCAGTAGCAGTGCTCTTAATAAAGTTGACATTGATACCGACTGCTTGGATTACGAGATTTTGTGGGAGGACTTGACAATTGGAGAACAAATTGGGCAAGGTGATCTTTTTTTATTTAATTGATAATTGGTTTTCCCCATTTCAGAAGACATCTGATTCCATGTGGAAATGTTCTGCTTTGTTTCATGCTTAATTGCCTTGTAATTATGTTCTGCCGCCTGCGTTCTTACACTTGAGTGGAGAATCTTTTCATAGGTTCTAGAGTTGAGGGATCTGGATCTTTTTCTACCCTTGTGATCCCATGTTTGTGGAGTTCTGATTTGGATATATGATTGAATTGAATAATAAAAAGGGCATCCTTGTCCATAGAAAGCTTCCACATATACTGGATCAGGGCCCTCGGGAAGAGTCTGGCCTTGAAAGCTAAATGTATCATAAGGCACAAACAGAGGCTTTTATAGAATTAACCTAAATAATCTACCATAAGTGGAAGCCCTTTTCTATTATATCTGTGCTGCTGCTGCCTTCTTTTCATCTAACTTGCTTTGCAATATTATCTGCAGGTTCATGTGGAACTGTCTATCATGCTCTGTGGTATGGATCAGTATGTTCTCTCTCTCTCTCTCTCTCTCTCTCTGTGGAAGATCATGCAATTATACTTGTTAGCTTCGTCGACTTAACTGTGGTTGCATGCAAGCATTTTTTAAAATTTTGAAATAAAATGCCATCCTCCTGTATATTGCACATGTTTAAAACAAAATTTGCAGATGTCGTAACACTTCTCGTAAGTTATCAATCCACTGCTCTTTTTACTTGCTAATGGCTAGCTTTGTTATCTGTTTATCTTATATCCCTTTTGAGAGCAGTGAACTTGCTGGAATTTGCTTCGATGTGCTATACTTATTGATATCTTGATTATGTAGGACGTAGCTGTGAAGGTATTCTCTAAGCAGGAATATTCTGAAGAAGTGATCTTATGCTTTCGGCAGGAGGTTATCTATAATTCCCAATTTCCTTTTATTTTGTCTCTTATATTCCCTCCTTTTGCATGCACCTCAACATTTTGCTATTTTATTTCAGTTTGCAACTGCTTTTCTGAATTGGATGAATATTTGGTGCTTGACAAAGTACGCCATTTCATTTGCTGAGTTTGGTTTTATCGAGTCAAACCAGCTTGAATGCTTTTACTAAACCTGTTCTTCACTTTCTGTGTAGAGTTGTTTGGCGCTAATGGCTGGTCATGTTAATTTGCTCTGTATGTTGTTACAAGTTGAAAAAGATGCATAAACTGTCGCTCTTCTGGGTTTGCCCTGTCTTTGGCGTGCTTCAACTTCTTGAGAAAATCTCTCATGCCCTCTTTGTATCTTTTCTGGAAGACATTTCTCGTACAGTTTAGATGATAGCTTATGTTGATATGCTTTTTGTTTTCGAATTTTCTGAGCTCATTCTGGAACACGAGTTCATTCTGGATACACTTAATGCCAATTTTAATGGGAGAGATGAATAGTTAGTGGTCCATGAGCTATTGTCTGATCGATTCTTATTGTTGTTTAGGTGGCTCTCATGAAAAGACTGCGACATCCAAATATTTTGCTTTTCATGGGTGCTGTAACATCACCTGAACGGCTGTGTATTGTGACCGAGTTTCTTCCGCGGTTTGTCCTTCTCCTTTCTGCCATGTTTTCTGGCTGAAGAACATGGATTTTAATTTCTTCTTTTCCGTTTATATGCAGAGGAAGTTTGTTCAGATTATTGCAACGTAATATGGCCAAATTGGATTGGAGGCGCCGTGTTCACATGGCTTTGGATGTAGTAAGTATTTTCAGAGCCTGATCTGGTTTTATAATAGCCTATTCTTGAAGAATCATTTAGTATAGTCTGAAGGCGGTTTCCAAAACATGTCTTCGACTGGATTTTATGTTTCCTTAGATATTGGTTGATTGGGTGCTTGGGTTTTTTCAGGCACGAGGCATGAGTTATCTTCACCATTGTAACCCACCTATCATCCACCGAGATTTAAAGTCCTCAAATCTTCTTGTTGACAAGAATTGGACCGTGAAGGTACTGGATTATAAGTTTTCGCTGGTTATGTTTAAATCTTTTTCATTCCTATTTGTGCTTAGGACACCCTGTAAATTAGAGGTTTCTGAGTTTTTATTTTCTTTCCCAATTTAACAGGTTGGCGATTTTGGTCTTTCACGTCTTAAAAGAGAAACATACCTGACTACAAGGACCGGGAAAGGAACAGTACGTTTCTATCATATGTTTTATGTTTTTGCTACATCAATAAGATCCTTGCTGCTCCTGGTTGACTGACAGTGTAGACTTCTCTTCCTCTGTAGCCTCAATGGATGGCACCTGAAGTTCTTAGAAATGAACCTGCTGATGAGAAGTATGTCTCTATGGAAAACCTTTCGATAAGTTCATCAACTGGGATAGACATGATTTTATGCTAACTCCTCTTTGTGTTTTGGTAACCAGGGCTGATGTGTATAGTTTTGGGGTGATATTGTGGGAACTCGCTACTGAGAAAATTCCTTGGGATAATCTCAATTCTATGCAGGTATTTTCACTTTTACAGAAACAGAAAGCAAGGAGCATATGCTTTCTTTCAGCATCTTTTATCATTCTATTTCTTAATTTTCCAGGTCATTGGAGCTGTAGGGTTCATGAATCAACGGCTTGATATTCCTAAGGATGTTGATCCTCAATGGGCTGCAGTAATTGAGAGCTGCTGGCGTAGGTTTGTAGTTGTTAATCAACTTTCTTTCTGTTTTTCTCATTCAAATGCAAACAAGTGTCTGACTTGAGTTAGTACTCTCAAATTTAGTTACGCTTGTCTATTGAATCTGCCCCTCAACGTTACATTAATATTCTTTTTACAGCTGACCTATGCAGTATGTGGCCGGCGGCTAATGTGTGTCCTTTCATAAGGGGTTTCTTATTTATTTTTTGTTGTGTTCAAGTGGGGAAAGCCTAACTTTCATATCTATGATGCTGCCATGTTATCTATTTTTTCACTGATGAATTCTAGATAAATCATGAAACAATCTGTTGCACTGCATAGTTTTACCGATGCTGACATGAAATATGTTGCCTAACACAGTGAACCTCAGAGCCGGCCATCATTCCAAGAACTTGTCGAGAGACTTAGAGACATGCAAAGACAATATACGATCCAGTTTCAGGCTACACGTGCCGCCATTGCAGCAGATAACAGCCGTAAAGAGTCATAAACCGGGGAAGCATATCAAGCTATCTTTTTGCCTTGCAAGAGAAACATGTATGACACTTCTGTCATAATTGCCGCAAATTGATATCCTTTTTGCACGTTAGATGTCGCCAAAATGAGCGGAGGCTGGTGGTGACCTCATTGTCAGTTAGTGTGAGCAATGTGTTTATTCAGACAATGATCGTCATTTGTGATGCCTATGAAGCTGGGTCCATGGCATAACCACATCCGGCTGCTGCACTCCGCTGTTTACCTTGTACAGCTGATTTGATACCGAATTGAACAGATTGGATCAACGAATATTGTGGTGTGTCTGAAGCTCTGGAAAAAGTTCTATGTGTGGGTTTAACAAAGAATTATTTTAGACTAACTCTGACAGTTGTAGCAGGCCAAAGAGTAGTACTGTGATTTTTGCAAACTGAAGAGGGGTAGCTAGTCTGACTTTCGACACAATTATATTTGGTTCAAAACCAAATGGTGGTAGGAGGAGCTTATATTCTTTTTACATTCTGAGCAGTTTCTCAAGATCTGGGTTCAAGTGAAGTAACTTTCAACTTGAAAGTTTACCACAGTTAGTGGATTATTTCTCCCCATGTACAAACAAAGGATAGTGTACAGTGGGAAGTCGAAGATTTATAGACTGCTTAAGAATGTATCATCAATTTCCACTTGGAAGATTGACATACGAAGCATTTGAGACAAAAATGGTTCATTTGCAAGAAACAGTTGGAAATACTTTTGTTCATGTTTAAGGTTTGGCCCCCTTGAAAGGTTTTGAATCCATTGGTTCTTGGTTTTCTTTACATCAAAGGTTTGTGTGCGTATATTTACTGATAATTGTACTTAGGTTTGAGTTTTGACCAAAAAAAAGGAAAAAAAAAAAAAAAACTTCCTCGGAAGTGATTCCCGTTCATTATTCATCACTGGTTTCATACCATGCATGCGAAGTCGAGGGTTTAATTACAACTTAGTGAATACAGTTTTAGTACAATTTAAACCTCCCCATTAAAATAAGTCAGAACAACCATTATACATGTCAAATAATCTATTGCAAAATTTACATTTTTGAATAATATTCCCTCTGATTTTTATTATAAAATATTTTAATTTGTTTTAGATTTTTCACCTCGTATGTTATTGAAAAAAAACCTTAAAAATATTTTTTAATAATTAAAAGAACACAATAAATATGAAAATGTAAAATCTAAGGTAAATAACAAATGTCTTAGAATAAGTAGAGAGGCCGTATACATCTTCATTGTAGTAGCTGTATGAGGTGTCTATTGAGTATTGAAAATCTTAATACATGGATAAATTGATGTAGCCCTTAATCAATGAGTCTTTAAAATAATGATTGCTTCATTTGAGGGGAAAATTAAAACTAGAAAAAAAAAAAATGCTTTCAAACACACTGAAAACAGTTAACTTGAAGCGCTGTCGACTCAATCGAGAGATGGTGTATTGTAATTGGTTTGAACTTGTGCTGGAGAAAGAAAAATGGAAAATCCTGCTACGAAGTCAGCTGCTTCAGGGGAAGCCGGAGCCGGAGCCGGAGCTGGGGTTCCACCAGCTGAGGAGTTGCTGAAGAAGATTCAAGAACTTGAAGAAGGACATGCCCGGTTGAAGAAAGAGATGGCAAAGCTGTTAATTTCGTCAGCAACTGATCAGAAATCCGGTGCTGTTGAAAGACACAGGTCTCATTCTATTTCTCCGGTGAGGCGCGGAGGGCCGAGGCCGGCGGGTGGCGGTGGTGGTGGGGGATTTGATGGTAGTGTTTTGGCAGATTGGAAAAAGGGCTCTGCTTCTTTCCGGCATTCTTCGCCTTTGAGATGGGAGAGCAGAAGTAGTGGGGGTGATAGCGGCGGCGGCGGCGGTGAACCGGCGGCTGTGAATTTTACAGACAAGCAATATTTGAATATATTGCAGTCAATGGGTCAGTCGGTACATATATATGATCTTTCTTGTCGCATTATTTACTGGTGAGTTCTTTATTTTTAATTTTTGGATTGGTATTAAGTGATCTGTTTATAGTTAACTTTTGTGGGAAATTTTGAAGGGATGTTTTTGTTTTGGATGATTATGGTAACTTTTTTGCTTAAGAGGTTTCTGACTTTGCCTTCTGTCATTCTATAATTAGGATTCCCTTTGCAATCGTTCCTTATCTGTGCAAGTAGCTAGTTTTCCTACGCTGAGATGCTTATTGTAGATGGAAGTTAAATTGGTCCATTTACCTTACTACTAGCATTTTGGAATGCAAAATGAAGGGTGTATCAGTACTTGTAGGTGCTTGTATCCGCTTTTAGTTTACATGAGGATATATAGGATAGCATTCACTTATGATTTAGTACCTCTGTTGGAAATGTGTATTGATTTCAGGAACAGGAGTGCTGAAAAACTTTACGGCCATACAGCTGCTGAAGCTTTAGGAAGGAATCCGATTGAGCTTTTAGCAGAGACTCGTGATTTCAATGTTGCTGGCCATATAGTCCAACGTGTAGCATTGGGGCAAAGTTGGACGGGACAGTTCCCGGTCAAAAATAAGAAAGGAGAGAGATTTATGGTTATCGTAACTAACACACCATTCTTTGATGATGATGGTACTATGGTTGGGATAATTTGTGTATCTGCTGATTCGAGACCTTTGCAAGAAACAAAAGCCGCATTGCCCGGGGCAAAGGCTAATTCAAGCTCTAATAGTCGGCCTCGCTTGAGTGCTTCTGCAAAACTTGGACTTGATCCTGAGCAACCTCTTCAAGTTGCAATTGCCTCCAAAATTTCGAATTTGGTTAGTGAAGTCCATTGCTTTTTTAAAATTATCTCTGCCCATTCTGTTGTTATTCATGTTAAGTGTTACGTACTCATGATGCAACTTAAATGTAGGCTTCGAAAATGAGCAACAAGGTTAAATCGAAAATGCGGGAAGGAGACAATATTTCCCTGGATCATGAGGGTGGTAGTGGAGACAGTAATCACTCTGATCATCCTTTTTTGGATGCCGCTACATTCTCCGATCACCGAGAAGATGCTGCTTCAAGTGGGGCCAGTATACCTCGAGGAGATGTACACCCTTCTCCATTCGGGAGATTTTCCCATCCTACTCACGATGAGGTCTCTCCAGGAATCAACTCCCAAGGTGGTTCTGGGGATGAAAATGAAAGAAAACCTGGGATCTCAAAAATCATTGCATCAAAAGCAGAGGCTTTGATTGGTAAAAAGGGAATATCTTGGCCATGGAAAGAACATGGTCGGGATGGATCTGCTGAGTCAAAGGGCCCTCCTCGGTTTGCTTGGCCATGGTTACAGCACGACATTGAGAATGACTTCGACAAACAGAAACCCGCTGGACCTCCAAAGGGGCACAATCAGGAAACTAATACGATTGAGGACAATGAGGCTCCGGGTTCCTGGTCTTCGTTTGATGAGAACAGCGCAAGCAGTGGTAGTAGCAGTGGAAGCACAAGTAGCAGTGCTGTTAATAGAGTTGAAGTTGATGCTGACTGCTTAGATTGTGAGGTCTTGTGGGAGGATTTGACAGTTGGAGAACAAATTGGACAAGGTAATCTTTCAGTATTTGATTGATTATTGGTTTTTCCCATTCCGGAAGATGTATGAGGCCTCATGTGCGAAATGTTTTCCGTTTTCATGTTTAGTTGACCTGTGATTGTGTTCTGCGGCTTGTTCTCTTTCACTCGAATGGAACTTCTTTTTGGTTCTAGGAAGAGAGGAATCTGAATGTTTGCTTTATCAGCGTGATCTCATGATTCTGAAATTCTGATTTGGACAAATTATAGATTGTTGTAAGTGCTGCCCCACACATAGAAGCTTCCGCATGTGCATTGGCCCTCCTTAGGGTAGGTGCAGGCCTTAGAAGCTGAATGTAGAGGCTTTATTTTAATAATTGAAATAACCTACACAATTTACCGCAAGTAGAGGCTATTTTCTGTGTTGTTTGTGCTGGCTGCTTATCGTTTTTGTCTAACATGCTTCCCAATATTCTGCAGGTTCATGTGGAACTGTATATCATGCTCTGTGGTATGGATCAGTATGTTCTTTGCCTCCTTCTCTATTAAGTAAATTTTTTCTCCAAACAGCATGCAAAAGACACCTTTTAGCCTCATATAGTTAAAATATGTTAACAAATGAGCAGCTGTAATGCATTGGCATTACCCCCAAGTTAAGTTATAGATGTACTGCTCTATCTATGTGCTAACTATCTGGCTTGTTTTAACTGTTTTCTTGATTGAAAGTGTGAACTTGCAAAAATGTCCTTGTGCAGTACTTACTGTATGTTTTGTTATGTAGGACGTAGCTGTGAAGGTATTCTCTAAGCAAGAATATTCCGATGAAGTGATATTATGCTTTCGGCAGGAGGTGATCTACAATTCACTGTATCTTTTCTTTTTGTTTTTGTTATTTTGCTATCCTCTTGCCAGCACCTGAGTTCTTGGAATTGTATATTAGTTGATACTGCTTCGCAGGATTTGGTAAAAGTTTTATGCTTGACAGAAGTTTTCCATTGGATGTACTGTGTCAAGTTTTATGAATTCAAATCAGCATGAATGCTTTTACCAAGTCCTTCTTCTCTTACTTTATAGAAGTTTACTCCCATTGTTGTTAGAAGTTTGCATGAAGGCTCGAAGATGTCCTGTTGTTCTACATGGTTTGCCCTGTCCTTGGTGTGCTTAATTTTACAAGAATGTCTCTCATCCCCTCTTTATCTCATCAGAAGGACAACTCTCATATGGTTTAAATGATAGCTTTAGTCGATATAGTTATGTTTTGCAGTGTGCTGACGTTTTTCTGTATACACTTGATTCAATGGCAATTTTAATAGTTGCAACAAATAGCTAGTTGGTCATTGAGCTTGCCTTTGATCAATTTTTTACTTTTGTTCAGGTGTCTCTCATGAAAAGACTGCGACATCCAAATATTTTGCTTTTTATGGGCGCGGTGACTTCACCTGAACGGCTGTGTATTGTGACTGAGTTTCTTCCGCGGTTTGTTCCTCCTCCAGTCTGCCAAGTGCCAAGTTATTGGCTGAAGAATATTGATGCTGAGATCTCTTCTTTTCTCTTTTCATGCAGAGGAAGTTTGTTCAGATTATTACAACGAAATGTGGCCAAATTTGATTGGAGGCGCCGTATTCACATAGCTTTGGATGTAGTAAGTACTTTCAGAGCCTGATGTGGTTTTATAATAGCTTTTTTTTATTAAAAAAAAATTTTTGTTCTAGCTTGAAGGAGGCATCTAAATATATCCTGGATTCTAAATTTGTATTTCTTAGATGTTGGTTGATTGAGCATTGGCTTGTGTATTTCCAGGCGCGAGGCATGAATTATCTTCACCATTGCAACCCGCCTATTGTTCACCGGGATTTGAAGTCTTCCAATCTCCTTGTTGACAAGAATTGGACTGTGAAGGTACTGGATTTCTAGTCTTTGCTGTTTATTTTTCAAATATTTTTCCATTCCTGTTCTGCTTAGGAAACCTTTCTGCAAATTAGAGGTTTTAACTTGTGAGTTTCTTAATTTAACAGGTTGGCGACTTTGGTCTTTCCCGTCTTAAAAGAGAGACGTACCTGACTACGAAGACGGGGAAAGGAACAGTACGTTACTATCACGTGCTTCATGTTTTTGCTCCATGCAAACCCCTTCCACTTTTCTTGGTCAACTGACTGTGTAGATTTCTCATTGTCTTTAGCCTCAATGGATGGCGCCAGAAGTTCTTCGAAATGAACCTTCAGATGAGAAGTATATCTCTGTCGAAAAGCTTTTGATGTTATCTACTGGAATTCACATCACTATATGCTAACTCCTCCTGCCTTTTGTTATCCAGGGCCGATGTCTATAGTTTTGGGGTGATATTGTGGGAACTCGCCACTGAGAAAATTCCTTGGGATAATCTCAATTCTATGCAGGTATATTCTCTTTTACAGAAACAGGAACAGAGGACTATGAGTTTTATTTTCAGCAGCACTTATCATAATATAATGTTAATTCATTTTTCAGGTTATTGGGGCTGTAGGCTTCATGAACCAACGGCTTGATATTCCCAATGATGTTCATCCACAATGGGCAGCAGTCATTGAGAGCTGCTGGCGTAGGTTCGTACTCTGCTATTCAAGATCTCTTTGTTTTGTTTGTTTGTCATTCGAAGGTATCTTTGAACTTTTCACTTATAACTTAGCTAACATCCTCAATTGTGCCAGCCAGTTGTATTTGCTTTAAAGTATTATTGTAATATACTTTTTACAGCCGATGTATGCACAAGGCAGGCAGTGGGTCTGTCTCCTTTGAATAAGGGTTTTATTAGTTTTTCTTTCTTTTTTAGTGTTCGAGTGGGGAAACTAACTTACATATCTATGATGCTTCCGTGTTTTCCTTTTTGTTCCTGACAAATACCAGATAAATCATGAAACAATGTGTTGCACAGCAAAGATTGTGGTGATGCTGACATGAAATATTTTGCCTAACACAGTGAACCTCGGAGCCGGCCATCATTCCAAGAACTAGTTGACAAACTCAGAGACATGCAAAGACAATATGCACTTCAGTTTCAGGCTACGCGCGCCACCACTGCACCAAATCGTAGCAAGAAAGAGTCTTAAACTGGGGAAACAATCAAAGACCTCTTTTTGTCTGTTGAGGGAACAATTTGTGACACTGATGGAATTGCTGCAAATTTGTATCTTTTTGTAAGTGAAGTGTCACCAACATGAACGAAGGTTGGCATTGCCGTCACCGTCACCGTCAGTGAAGTGTGAGCAATGTGTTTATGCAGAAAATTATCATCATTTGTTATGCCTATGAAGGTGGGTACAGGGCAGAACGGCATCCAGCTGTTGCAGCTGCTGTCTGCATCTTGTTACCTTGTACAGCTGATTTGATGTGGAATTGAGTAGATTGGATCATCCCATCGTTGTAATGTCTTTGAAGCTCTGGAAAAAAATGTATGGATTTAACCAAGAATTATTTTATAGTAACTTCTACAGTTGGACAGGCCAAACACAGTACTGTGATTTTTGCAAATTGAAGAGAGCCGGCTAGTCTGACTTATGACTTCCAAAGATTTTTGTTTCACCCATCTGATGATAGTAGGAAGGGCTTCTAATCCTTTTACATTTGAAACAGTTTGTGAAGTAAAGCAATTTTTAACCATAATTACAGTTGTCTGATCATTTCTTCCCATGTTCAAACAACAAAGAATGTTGTACGTCGGGAAGTTTGCGATTTGTACTGATAAGGATTTGTCATAAACTTCCACTAGCAAGATGACTATACGAACGATCTGATAACAAAAAGGGTTTTAATGAAAAGTCTGGAGAAGAACGTAATCCCATCCATTTTATTAATGGTTTTAAAACACCGATTGGAAAAGGTCTGTGATTCATTGGTTCAGGCTTTTGTTGGCGGCAAAGGTCCGCATACCATATCGTATTGTGTCCATAGTTTTGACAAAATAATATTCCTCAAGTGATTCAATTTCAAGGTCATTCATTCATTACTGGCTCACAAATAATTTGGTCTAGCAATACAAAAATGGAGATCCCTAAAAAGAAATTGAGTAAAACCACTCTTCAAAGTAAAACTTTCTCGATGCTGTTGGACATTCTCGCATCCAAGTGTAGACAACTAGGGTTCAAAACAACTGGTTAGCCTACCAGGCTCTCAGTGAACCTAAAATAAACACAAAGTATTCTTTCAAGCCATCAGTCAATTAAAGATCGAATCGCTGCAACTGCATCTC
Organism: Oldenlandia corymbosa var. corymbosa; assembly: GCA_949775105.1. NCBI lineage: Eukaryota > Viridiplantae > Streptophyta > Magnoliopsida > Gentianales > Rubiaceae > Oldenlandia > Oldenlandia corymbosa. The sequence continues at coordinate 17,320,731 of OX459126.1, read as the reverse complement.
CTTTGTGCTCGCGTAAGACTCTTTCTGCCAACTTCTTGTCCAGCTGCATGCATTAAAGAGACTAAGTTGATTAGCACAAAAGAAACCTGGCAGTTAAAAGAACAACAGAGATGATCAAATTCAATCTGGACCTCTAATTCGTTGGCAATTATATCTACATCAACTGCATTGATCTTAACCGCAGCTAATTCCTTCTCCCTGTGACAAAACCAAACAAAAAAAAGAAGCATGTAAGCATGTTGTCCTGAAACACATTTTCCAGAAAGCTACCAAGTATGTCAAATTGAGTTGGTAACAATGCAAAAAGAAAACAGATACCAATCATCTTAAACTATAGCGATCTTATTTCATCGAACTCCAATGTTGAGTTCAATGCATCATCACACGGACATCAGGAGTCGTGAAGTGAGCTCTCTCGAATTAATCAAGACTAGAAAAGAAAGTAAAACCAGGTTTCTATGCTAGAGCATTGTTTAACAGAGCAACAAACTATTCGATGTCACGGAATTAACCATTGCCCTCCTATCCTTTAGTGAAGGTTCTAAATGACCAGATATAAATACTTTAAAACTCCAAGTTAGCATGGCCAAAACGTTTCAATTCGAGATTGTAAACTACTAATGGTTGAATAAAGTGCAAGGTTATGCAATAGCTCAGTTAACATAACCAAACATAAGATCACGATTTCGACAGCTACTTTCTTATTCTCTAAAAAAAAAATTAGGGCAAATTAGCCATATTGCTCATAAACCAAGAATAACAAACAACCCACCTTAATTTCTTTGCTTGCAGATCAGCTTCCCTAGATGCAGCAATTGAAGCCATCGCCTAAAAAAAAAAAAATCCCAAATCACACCCAAAAACAGCCAAAAAAAAATTAGCAAACATCCACAACAAAAACAATATTGAATTCAAAATCATAGAATAAGCAAACAAATTGAACTCTTCCAAGGAGTATATACACAGAAAAAGAAAACCCAAAAAAACCCAAAAAAAAATTCCAACCCCACGTCAATAAAGATTGAATCTTGATAAACAATATGGAACAAATATGGGTTTTTTTTTTTTTTTTTCGTTCTTTTGCAATATAGAAGTAGAGAATGATGAAATTACCTCCTGAACACGAGTGGAGTCGAGCTGACGGTCTTCGACATGGTCGGTGAGCTTATCGAGGGCTTTGCTCTGCTGTTGAAGGTCCTTTGAGTCAACCACCAATTCTATTCCTTCGTCTCCTCCCTCCATTATTGAACCTCTTTCTCCTCAGATTTTCTTCTGCTCAACTTTTTTTTTTTTTCCCCCTCTGAATTCTTCTGCTTCCTGCTTATTATATTCAGCTACAAATAAATCGGGCCATTAGCTTTTATGGGCTTCCAAATTTTGGAGTTTTTTTTTCTGGGCTTATCCATATACATGGTTTGGCCTACAACTCTGTAGTGCGAACAAATAATAATTTGGTTTATTTTTAACTTCTAATTATTGCATTGTTTATGTTTCTTTTTTTTTTTTTTTTCTTCAGAATCTCATTCGCAGCTCACTTTTTATTTCTTGGTTACAAATAAATAAAGGAAATTATGAACCACTGCCTTGAATTTCCTTTCAGAATATTAAATCGACACAACTGCAAAGAGATTTTAATTCTAAAAAAAAAAAAGAGAAGTGGTGTTCATGTTTTACCGACTTAACATTTCTTAATATTGGTGAAAATGTTTTGTACGACTTTAGTAAAGTATTTAGGAAGATATTGAAGATGAGATTGTGAACAAACTAAACTATGACTTAAATTTTAAAGGGAAAAAGATGGAAATACTATTGAGTTAGTTTAGAATTGATCAAACTCAAGTTGAACTTGTCTTTAACGTCCGGAGGATTCTGTTTAATCGAGTCTTGACATATCAACACAAATGGGAGATGGTGTATTGTTCTTAGTTGGAACCTAAAACCAAAAAAGAATAAATAAAAGAAATTAAAGTTCAACAAGGGAGTGATGTACGAGAAAAAGCAAGGATGAATAAGGAAGAATCACATTGAAAAACAAAAATGAAGGAGAATGTTATTTCAGAATACCAAAAATAACATTCTTCTTTATCATCATTTTACTGGTAATTCAATGATACCAGTAATACATTTGAATATGAAAGGAAAGAAAATTAAATTACAGTAATATTTATTACAAGGGTTATTATATATAAATAAATATATCTTCTCTTTTAAGAATACATATCTTTTTTTTCTTAATTATACAGATTAATTTAATTAATCAATTAATTTAAAACATGCCAGGCTGATAAGGGAAGCCAGTAGCCTTGATCCAGTCATCCCCCATGAAGTATTTTCCAGGAGTGAAGCTCTCAGCAATCGCAGGAGTGACCTTCTGGATACCTTTCCAGGTGACCCTCTTGTCGGTTTTAGCGCCGGCGCCGGTGTTGAGGTATTCACCATAGTACAATGTGTCCAAACCCCAGGTTCCCATCCAGGGAGACCATCCTTCAGGCAAGATGAATCCTCCAATGTTGGATTGCATGATGAGGGTCCTTGAGTATTGCTTCCATGGGCGTCCAAGGTATGCCCTGGGGAGAGGGTTAGTGGCGAGGAACTCAGGTTCGGCGGTGATGGTGCTGTTCTGGATGATGATTGCGCCCAATGATCGGGTGTTGTTCCTTCCCTGAGCGGTGACCATGCATCCTTGGTTCTCCAGGGGCTTCCTGACGACCATTGTGCAGTTTTGGAACACGGCCTGAGCGTCGCCGAAGATGAAATCGATGGTTCCGCTGATGACGGTGTTGCGGTAGAACTGCCTGTAGTTGTGACTGTAGAGTGTGTCTTGGTACCCGTCCAATCGGCAGTTGAACACGATGGCATGGTCACCGGATACTCGGAGTGCCACGGCCTGGTGCTTCTCGGCTCCGGCTGAGTTCTCGATGGCGATGTCCTTGAGGATGCAGTTGTCACCGTTGATGGCTGCATTTTATTGAGAGATTTTTTTTTATTACACATTAGCTATTAATTAAATGAAAGAACTGAAGTTGAAATCAGGATCAAGAATAAGGATAAGGAGGATTGACTTACCAACAGTGGCAGTATGGAAGGTGCCGATTCCATCGACGTAGTTCTTGTTACCGGTGATCTTGGTCTTCTCAGGGCCTTCACCGAAGATGTAAACATTGTTGATCTTTCTTGGGATCATAACAGTTTCGTGATAGACACCGGCCTTGACAAGAATGACGAAGGGGACGCTGTTGTTCTTCGGGATGGTGTTGATCACATCCTTGAATGTCTTATGTGTGCCACTTCCATCCAAAGCAATGACGGCGTTAGGCTTCAAGGTGGAGGGATCGGCCCCGAGGAGTTTGCGTTGCTTGGCATTGACGAAATCAGGGTAGGATTGCTCATCCAGGGCCTCAGTCGACATGAGCTTCCTATTCAATCCAGGGATATTCAATGTACCGATAATTTCGGAAAATTGTGAAACCATAGCCAAACCGTTGCTGGATAGCTGTGAGGCGGTTGTCAAGAGCTGCTTCATCTTCTCACCGGTGGTTCCGGTGGTGTTCTCGAAGGCGTCGATGCAGGTTTCCTGGTAGGTGATGGCGCCGCTGAGCCATGTTTTGAGATCGGCAAGGTACTCGTCGACCTTGCTCATGTCAAACTCCTCGACTCGGGCGAACGACCTCTTGAAGTCGTCGATGGCGGTGTCCAGGACCTCTTTGCAAGTTTCCAGGGCCTGAGAAGTCCTTGGATCCTTGGCAGCATCCTTCAGGGAGGGTGGAATTCTTGATCACTTCTTCCAGGTTATCAACCGTAACCTGGAATGCAACCTTAACAAGCTCCTTTGGATCACTTGTGTTCCCGGCTTTTGCGAGACTGTTCTCACAGGTTTCCTTGTAATCAACGTGTTTGCAGATGGATTGCACGGCCTTGGTTGAGGAGCTCGGGGATGCGCTGGCGCCGCCCGCCGGAGCGCCAGTTTCGGCATTGTTTTTCGAGCTAATGCCGTATGTCACAGCACCAACAACGGCTGCTACAAGGAGGATTGAAGAGACGCCCAACATGGCCATCTTTTTCTTCTTTGAACCATCGCCACTGTAACCCATTTTTTTTATTTTTTTTTTCAAACAAAAAATAACAAAAAACTCTAGAAGTTTTTTTGGTATTTTTGATTGGAATTTTTTTTCTTTTTTTCTTTTTGTGCCTGACTCTCTCTTGAAATCAGAGAAAAAATATTCAGACACAAGAGTAAAGATATATTTATGAGACTGGTTCCCTTGCCTGGTTTCAATTTTGAGATTGAATGCAAAGGCTATTTATACAAGTGAAACCATCTCTAAACATCCGAAAAAATGGTCACCACTTAGAATAGAATAGCATAATTTTTTCAAGAAAAGGATGACATGTGTAGATTGAAAACCAAAATTTGTTACCTAGAATTTCTCCTACCCATTTTCCCTTCTTAGGAACCCAAGTTTTGTGGTAAGGATTCTGAGGTAGCGAGGCTTGTTCGGAGTGTAAAATTATCCAAATGTCAGTACAAAAAGTGATGGTTAATTTTAGCATTTGTCGGGGAAATGGAAGACCAGGCAAATTCGTGAAAATAGTGGAGACTTCAGAATGCTAAATCCACACAATTGCATAGAGATTTTTTTTTTTTTCCTAAAAGAGAATTGGTGTTCATGTTCTACCAACTTAAAAAATAGAAATGATGTTTTATACAACATTATTAGTATTTAAAAAGATATTGAACATGAGATTGTAAATGAACTAAACCATAACTTAATTTTAAAGGGAAAAAAAGAAGAAAAAGCTACTATTGAGATAGTTTAAAATTGGTCAAACTGAAGTTGAACTTGTCTCTTGGTGTTCATGTCCTACCAACTTAAAAAATAGAAATGATGTTTTATACAACATTATTAGTATTTAAAAAGATATTGAACATGAGATTATAAACGAACTAAACTATAACTTAATTTTAAAGGGGAAAAAAAGATGAAAAAGCTACTATTGAGATAGTTTAAAATTGGTCAAACTGAAGTTGAACTTGTCTCTTGGTGTTCATGTTCTACCAACTTAAAAAATAGAAATGATGTTTTATACAACATTATTAGTATTTAAAAATATATTGAACATGAGATTATAAACGAACTAAACTATAACTTAATTTTAAAGGGAAAAAAAGATGAAAAAGCTACTATTGAGATAGTTTAAAATTGGTTAAACTGAAGTTGAACTTGTCTCTTGGTGTTCATGTTCTACCAACTTAAAAAATAGAAATGATGTTTTATACAATATTATTAGTATTTAAAAAGATATTGAACATGAGATTATATACGAACTAAACTATAACTTAATTTTAAAGGGAAAAAAAGATGAAAAAGCTACTACTGAGATAGTTTAAAAATGGTCAAACTGAAGTTGAACTTGTCTCTTGGTGTTCATGTTCTACCAACTTAAAAAATAAAAATGACGTTTTATACAACATTATTAGTATTTAAAAAGATATTGAACATGAGATTGTAAACGAACTAAACTATAACTTAATTTTAAAGGGAAAAAAAGATGAAAAAGCTACTATTGAGATAGTTTAAAATTGGTTAAACTGAAGTTGAACTTGTCTCTTGGTGTTCATGTTCTACCAACTTAAAAAATAGAAATGATGTTTTATACAACATTATTAGTATTTAAAAAGATATTGAACATGAGATTATAAACGAACTAAACTATAACTTAATTTTAAAGGGAAAAAAAATGAAAAAGCTAATATTGAGATAGTTTAAAATTGGTCAAACTGAAGTTGAACTTGTCTCTTGGTGTTCATGTTCTACCAACTTAAAAAATAGAAATGATGTTTTATACAACATTATTAGTATTTAAAAAGATATTGAACATGAGATTATAAACGAACTAAACTATAACTTAATTTAAAGGGAAAAAAAGATGAAAAAGCTACTATTGAGATAGTTTAAAATTGGTTAAACTGAAGTTGAACTTGTCTCTTGATGTTCATGTTCTACCAACTTAAAAATTAGAAATGATGTTTTATACAACATTATTAGTGTTTAAAAAGATATTGAACATGAGATTATAAATGAACTAAACTATAACTTAATTTTAAAGGGAAAAAAAGATGAAAAAGCTACTATTGAGATAGTTTAAAATTGGTCAAACTGAAGTTGAACTTGTCTTTAAAGTGTGGATTCAGTTTAATCGAGTCTTGATATCTCAATCCAAATGGGAGATAGTGTATTGTTCTTGGCTGAAGAAAAAAAAAGTGTATTCTTCTTTGTTCGAACCAAGAGCCAAAAAAAATAAATAAAAGAAATTCGATTTCAAATGAGCGATCTACGAGAAAAAGTAAGGAACGAACAAGGACGAATCATAAGGAAGAACAAGGAAGAATCATAAGGAACGAACAAGGAAGAATCATATTGAAAAACAAAAATGAAGGAGAATGTTATTTCAAAATTTAATATTACCAAAAATAACATTCTTCTTAATCATCATTTTACTGGTAATCAGCCATACCAGTAATACATTTGAATATCGAAGAAAACTAAATTACATAACATTTATTACAAGGGTTATTATATAAAAATATATCTTCTCTTTTAGGAATACATATTTCTTTTTGTTTTATTATACAGATTAATTTAATTAATCAATTAATTTAAAACATGCCAGGCTGATAAGGGAAGCCAGTAGCCTTGATCCAGTCATCCCCCATGAAGTATTTTCCAGGAGTGAAGCTCTCAGCAATCGCAGGAGTGACCTTCTGGATACCTTTCCAGGTGACCCTCTTGTCGGTTTTAGCGCCGGCGCCGGTGTTGAGGTATTCACCATAGTACAATGTGTCCAAACCCCAGGTTCCCATCCAGGGAGACCATCCTTCAGGCAAGATGAATCCTCCAATGTTGGATTGCATGATGAGGGTCCTTGAGTATTGCTTCCATGGGCGTCCAAGGTATGCCCTGGGGAGAGGGTTAGTGGCGAGGAACTCAGGTTCGGCGGTGATGGTGCTGTTCTGGATGATGATTGCGCCCAATGATCGGGTGTTGTTCCTTCCCTGAGCGGTGACCATGCATCCTTGGTTCTCCAGGGGCTTCCTGACGACCATTGTGCAGTTTTGGAACACGGCCTGAGCGTCGCCGAAGATGAAATCGATGGTTCCGCTGATGACGGTGTTGCGGTAGAACTGCCTGTAGTTGTGACTGTAAAGTGTGTCTTGGTACCCGTCCAATCGGCAGTTGAACACGATGGCATGGTCACCGGATACTCGGAGTGCCACGGCCTGGTGCTTCTCGGCTCCGGCTGAGTTCTCGATGGCGATGTCCTTGAGGATGCAGTTGTCACCGTTGATGGCTGCATTTTATTGAGAGATTTTTTTTTATTACACATGTTAGCTATTAATTAAATGAAAGAACTGAAGCTGAAATCAGGATCAAGAATAAGGATAAGGAGGATTGACTTACCAACAGTGGCAGTATGGAAGGTGCCGATTCCATCAACGTAGTTCTTGTTACCGGTGATCTTGGTCTTCTCAGGGCCTTCACCGAAGATGTAAACATTGTTGATCTTTCTTGGGATCATAACAGTTTCGTGATAGACACCAGCCTTGACGAGAATGACGAAGGGGACGCTGTTGTTCTTCGGGATGGTGTTGATCACATCCTTGAATGTCTTGTGTGTGCCACTTCCATCCAAAGCAATGACGGCGTTAGGTTTCAAGGTGGAGGGATCGGCCCCGAGGAGTTTGCGCTGCTTGGCATTGACGAAATCAGGGTAGGATTGCTCATCCAGGGCCTCAGTCGACATGAGCCTCCTATTGAATCCAGGGATATTCAATGTACCGATGATTTCGGAAAATTGTGAAACCATAGCCAAACCGTTGCTGGATAGCTGTGAGGCGGTTGTCAAGAGCTGCTTCATCTTCTCACCGGTGGTTCCGGTGGTGTTCTCAAAGGCATCGATGCAGGTCTCCTGGTAGGTGATGGCGCCGCTGAGCCATGTTTTGAGATCGGCAAGGTACTCGTCGACCTTGCTCATGTCAAACTCCTCGACTCGGGCGAACGACCTCTTGAAGTCGTCGATGGCGGTGTCCAGGACCTCTTTGCAAGTTTCCAGGGCCTGAGAAGTCCTTGGATCCTTGGCAGCATCCTTCAGGAGGGTGGAATTCTTGATCACTTCTTCCAGGTTATCAACCGTAACCTGGAATGCAACCTTAACAAGCTCCTTTGGATCACTTGTGTTCCCGGCTTTTGCAAGACTGTTCTCACAGGTTTCCTTGTAATCAACGTGTTTGCAGATGGATTGCACGGCCTTGGTTGAGGAGCTCGGGGATGCACTGGCGCCGCCCGCCGGAGCGCCGGTTTCGGCGTTGTTTTTGGAGCTAATGCCGTATGTCACAGCACCAACAACGGCTGCTACAAGGAGGATTGAAGAGATGCCCAACACGGCCATCTTCTTCTTCTTTGAACCATCATCACCGTAACCCATTTTTTTTAAGATTTTTTTTCAAACAAAAAATAACAAAAAACTCTAAAAGTTTTTTTGGTGTTTTTGATTGGAAATTTTTTTCTTTTTTTTTTCTTTTTGTGCCTGACTCTCTCTTGAAATTAGAGAAAGAATATTCAGACACAAGAGTAAAGATATATTTATGAGACTGCTTCCCTTGCCTGGTATATTTTGAGATTGAATATAAGGGCTATTTATACTAGTGAAACCATCTTTAAACATCCGATAAAATTGTAAAGATGTAGAATAAATTAGCATAATTTCTGAAGAAAAAGATGACACGTGCAGATCGGAAAGCAAAATTCGTTACCAAAGACTTTCTAGTACCCATTTTTTGTTTTCCTTTGGTACCCAAGTTTTGTGGTAAGGATTTTGAGGGAGCGAGGCTTGTTCGGAGTGTAAATCATTCAATGTCAGTATAAAAAAGGGACGGTTAATTTTAGCATTTGTCGTGAAAATAGTGGAGACTTGTTACACTAATATTATTATTTTTTTTTGAATTTTTATTTTTTAATATTAGCTGATGAATGGATTTGAATGGATACTTTTACTGTGTGGTAAAAAAAATCAAAATAAACTTCCTGGCTGTTGATTTTAGACCTATTTGTTTTCATTTTTTTTTGGCTATCTTTGCATGATTTTACGGATTGACTTTTGGGGTTTCTTTTAGAATACAATTTTAATTTGAATAGCAATTAATCAAATTACATCAACTTACATTTGCTAGTATTTACGAAAATACTTTTAATAAACTAATATTATTCTTTCTGAAGAGGGGGAAAAAAAACCATGTACTGTACATACTAAATTAATACTTGAGCTTAATCAAGTTCATAGTATTATACTTTCAGCATATCCAATATCATGGCCAGCTCGTCGTCCCCCTAACTAATACTATTATATTCTTTCGTGATGAGTTATATGACATTTCTTTAACAGAATCTGGCCGGAATCCCTACATTTAATTTAATATAAATAATAATTAAAAGTAAAATTACAAATGCAGTGTCTATAAGACAATACCCAACAGAATGTCTTGCATTACATGTAAGTTAGCGTATACTTACAATCTATATAAATCATAGAAGAATACATAAAATGAAAGAGAGAGAGAGATTACATCAATTCGTTTCAATCTCGATTGTGGAAAGAAGTGTTGATTTGCAATATAATAGTCCGTCAATTAATTGCGTTGTGTCACATACTCATTCCGTCCCGAAATGATTATCACATTTTACAATCTATATAAATCATAGAAGAATACATAAAATGAAAGAGAGAGAGAGAAATTACATCAATTCGTTTCAATCTCGATTGTGGAAAGAAGTGTTGATCTGCGTATAATAGTCCGTCAATTAATTGCGTTGTGTCATATATTCATTCCGTCTCGAAACGATTATCGCATTTTATGAAAGTATAAGTTATTAGTTTTGGTTAAACTAAGTATAAACCCTACGTTGACAACGATCTTCCAAATTAATATAGCCCTGACCGCAAATATTCACTTATGATCAATTTGTACTTGTGTTCCGTTGGGGAGTTATATTTTTACCTCTCTAGATTTGTAAAAACTGCCTTTTAAATTCTTATATTTCATAAAACCATCTAAGAACATCTTTACGGACCACCCAAATATCATAAACAACTGTTTTAATGACAATAATCAAAATTGTGAGAAATTTGTTTACGCCAACATGTTGAAGAAAGAACAAAATAACTTTTATATGTATGAACTATATATGCAGAGAAAAATCCTTTTATAGTACATACATATATACATACATATATAGTACATAATCACACCTCCAGAATTGATGTTTTATTATATCATCACTTTCACTGTAAAGTCATTATTTTGGATATTGGTGAATTATTGAGCTAAATCCGAAGCGTTGACCATGAAGAAGCTACGGTGAAGATTCTATTCTCGGTCCCATTTCCGGCACCAAATCAGCAACAAAAACAATGGCATTGCTACATCTCATCAAGAGGAAGAACATTTCAATATAAATTTTGTTGGACTTGGTGGCCTGTAAAACGAGATCCAATATGGAATCGACAGCTTCAATGCATTCCGGTGACTGGAAAGTTCAATCGACTTCAGAAAGAAAGGAGGTTTTTAAAAATTGCACTTTGACCTCCCATTTCTAATATATTCGCACTGTTGGGGACTCGAGTTTAGAAGCTGCCAAGTCCGGAAAAATCCTTCCCAAACTTTATTGTAAAAAAAATATGAAAATAAAGGTAAAATAAAACCCGTCAAAAGATGGCCCTTTCATGTTTAGAAATTAAGGGCAAAGTATTTCTCTTTGAAAAAGTAAATACTGTTTGATTTCTCTTTTTGTTTAGTTTTTTTATTTATTTATTTAATGGGCTGCCAAATATACTAAGCAATAAAAATGTCCTCATGTAGATTCAATTTCAATAGTACTTTTTTTTTTATTGTTCTTCTTTATCATATTTATGTGTTTTTATATATTCTAAATTGAATTAGATTGAATTGTCTGATGGATTTTCTTCCGATATCATTCATACAAATATCTAAATTTTTTTTCAATATAATTAACATCGATGAAATATTTCGATCGAATTCTCACAGTGCAACGCACGGGTACATCCAAGAGTCAGGGACAGTATCTGTTTGAAGTCAGATTGTTTTTGCGTCGTCCAGTTTTTACTCATGGGCAATTGTACGTCTCTTTTTTCAAGAGTAAAATCCGTGAAAGGTCTTAAAATCCTTATTTGTACCAAGGATGGAGAATTCCACACTCGGACGACAAATGTGGTTTACAATTAAGTCTTGGAAAATATATAATTCCTGATATGTTGCTTTTAGAAGTATTGCTTATTTCCGATACATTTTTTAATAATGACACAAATGCTTCATATTTTTATATACCCTTAGTTTTGTCCGTAATTATAAACAAACTAATATTTGTTATACACCTTCGTTTTTATTCTTATATGTTGAAATTATATACTCATATTTAACGTAAAAAATTGAAGGATAATTTAATTTTAATTTGCTCATCGTGCAAAGCACGGGTAAAACACTAGTGTATCATTAAAAGCATAATTGTTCATCATTCATTATTCCATTTCCATTTCAGTAGTGAAAAAGGTTTGTTTCACAATCCGGCATGAAATAGAAAAAAAAAAAAAACAAAAAACCCCACCAGACACATTAAGCACACGCATCGATCGGGCATCAACAACATGTAATCAACAAAACCACGTAGGTTGAATTTAGTACAAAATTGAATATAGTAACGATCATGTAACTTCAAATTTGCTACATAAATATGATAAAATATTCAATTCTTTTCCTGATCATTTATGTGACAACTCGCTAGGTTTAATTTAATTGTAATACATAACCTATGTATGTATGCTAATGAGAAAACCAATATCCGAGCCCAAAAACACATAACTAGAGCGAAGAAGTTGTGGTGTTTGAATTGATCGATGAAAGTGATTACGTGTTTAATTTACGTTTTAATTAAGGATTTACGATATCTAAAGATTTTCCAGTATTCAACTTAATTATCAACGTAACTAACATTATAGTATTGGTTGAATTTCACTGAGTAGAATCTAAGAAAAATTACAATAATTAACGTCAGTTGATTGATCAAAATATAAATGGAGGACGAAAAAAAAAATAAGACTTCAAAATTTTCCTTTGATATCTCGTGAAGTATACAATAATACTCAATTATCGAAAACTGTCACACACCAAAAAATAATGATCAATCTAAATATGTTTAAGTTTCTGCATCCATTGATCGATCATCATAAATATTTCTATCAAAACTTAATATAAAAGTTCGTAGAGATATAACTAGTTTATAATCCCAACAAAAAAATAAAAATCCAAAACGTAAGATTCTTTTTTTTTTATAAAAAAAATACAGGCATTTCCTCTACTATAATAAAAAAGTTAATGTGGTGATGATATTATAAAATATTATTTATTAACGGTTTGTGTTTTGGTTTCTATGATGATACTCTTTTGCTTACACCTTCATCATTCCAGCTTCAAATGGAACGCCGGCTTGTGGGAGCCAAGTCTGACCCTGGATGTAGGGTCCAACGGTGAAACTGTTAGCAATCTCGGGAGTAATCTTCTGGATGCCCCTCCAGGTTACCCGCTTGGAGGTATCAGATCCAGGTCCTCTGTTCTGGAACTCACCATAGTAGGATGTGTGCAGGCCAAAATCACTGGCATTCCATGGCGAAAAGCCTTCTGGAGCAATGAATGCATCAATGTCAGATTGCATGATGATGGTCCTTGACATTTCCTTCCATGGACGTCCCAGAAAGGCCTTGCGGGGTGGCTTGAGGGTCAAGAATTGCGGATCGGCCTCAATCTTACAGTTCTGGAGGACGAGGGCTCCGACTCCACGGTTCTCCGTCCTGCCCTGAGCGGTGACCATGCAGTCCTGGTTAGGGAGTGGTTTCCTCACTATCATCCTACAGTTCTGGAACACAACCTGACCGTCGCCGAAGATGAAATCGATGGTTCCGCTGATGACGGTATCGCGGTAGAACTGCCTGTAGCTGTGGGTGTACAACGTGTCTTGGTATCCGTCCAGCTGGCAGTTGAATATCGCGGTTCGGTCACCTGATACTCGGAGGGCCACGGCCTGGTGCCCTTCGGCTCCGGCTGAGTTCTCGATTCCCAAGTCTTTCAACACACATCCGAACCCGTTTACAGCTGCGTAATAATATACCATATCCAATGACATGAGAGATTGGAGAAGAGATTATTAATTCCCCTAGTATGTACTCCTCAGTCCCAAAAATATTGTACAGTTTGAGATTTCATTTACAGTTCAAATTTACTATAAATAAAATCTCAAATTGTACAATAATTTTGAGACGAAGGGAGTACTAGAAATGAAAGTCTAAATTGTCAGATGACTTACAGAGGGTGGCGGTTTGAAAAGTGCCGATTTTAGCTATTTCGTAGTTCTTGTTTCCGGTGATCTTGGTCTTGGTGGGTCCTTCTCCGATGAGGTAAATGTTGTCCACTTTCTTAGGAAGCTCCACATATTCCTTGTAAACACCGGCCTTGATTAAGATCACGAATGGTGCAGTGTTCTTCTTTGGGACGGTATTAACAGCTTCCATGATGGTCTTGAACTGGCCACTTCCGTCCTGGGCCACGACCGCGTTAGGTTTTAGGGCACCGGCTTCCATGAGCCTCCTGGTGGAAGCGGCAATGTATTCGGGGTAGGTCTCGTCGGACATCAGCCGTCTGTTGAATCCGGGGATGTTCAAGCTCGAGAAAATCTTGCCGATATCGGAAACCATGGCGAGAGCATTGCTGGAAAGCTCGCGGGAGGTTTTCAAGAGTTCCTTCATTTTCTCACCGGCATCACCTGGGGTCAGCGGTGGAGTCAGGACAAGTGATAAAAATCACATTATCCTAAGTATGCAAATTAATGTTCTCTCCATTCCGAAACTACTGTCCAGTTTAGGTTTTCGTTTTTAACACAAATTAAATTAAAAGTGAAAATTCAAACTGGAGAATAATTTTGGAAGAGAGGGAGTACAAAAGAGAGAATTCGTTTCTTTTTTTCCCTTCCAATGTACTAGTATATATAATACCTGTGGTGTTCTCGAAGGCATCCAAACAGGTGTCATGGACGGTGTTGGCGGCGCTGATCCAGGTTTTGAGATCGTCGAGATGCTTGTCGAAGTTCTTGATGTCGAAATCGTGGAACTTCTCAAGGGAACGCTCGAAGTCGGAAATGGCTCTGTCGAGGACATCTTTACAGATATCCAACGCGCCAGACGTCCTGGGGTCCTTGGCAGCATCCTGGATGGTGGAGGACTTGGAGATAACGTCTCCAATGTTGGCGATCGTGACGTTGAAGGCGTGCTTGATCAGCTCTTTCGGGTCGTCGCTGTTGGCTCCGTCCAGACTCTTTTGGCAAGTTTCCTTATAATCAGTGTGCGCGCAAAGGGATTCCGCCGCCTTGGAGGATGTATGGGTGGTGGTGGAAGGGTTTGCTGATGATCCGTGGTTCCCGAACCCGAAGGTTACGGCCCCCACGACGGCAGCCACCAGGAGGATGGAAGAAACGCCGAGAACGGCGGCCTTCTTTTTCCCTGAATCACCCATTTTTCTCTATGTATTTATATTTTTTTAGGGGTTACTCTTTCCCTGAATTAATTAGACAGAGAAAGGAGATTTTTTAAAAATATATATATTTTTGGGTTTTGATTTAGAGCTCCTATTTCGAACCCCTACTGACTTTTTGAAGTGATGAAAATGAGGCTGTATATATAGTATTTGGTGTGCGAGGTTTAAGGGGGAAAGGAGCCATGCATATTCATGCCTGCAAATGCAATGGCGGAAAAATTTTCTGTCAGCGAAATAATAGATGTGGCTAAGGACTTCCTCACACCTTGAGGTTTCATTTCCCACGAAATACTTGGGTCCTTATAGCTTTATAAGAACGTTGTTGTTTGATTTTGGATGCTGGGTCAACTAACTAAAAATGGCAAAAATTAGTTTTCATTGTTCCATCACCTTTTTTTATTTTCGCGAAATAGAAAAAAAGTACATAAATTTTCTTTTATTTATATCATAAGAATGATGTTGTCATCATTGTTTAGAGGCTTGTTTTTCCCTTTCTTTTTTTACATATAATGTATAAACCATTAAACAAATATCACAATAACACTAATCCCCATTCAACTCCAGTAAATCTTAATAGGAGTATAAAGGGTTGCTAATGACGAGTCATAAATTAACCCTAGGCCTATTGGACCTAGGATTAGATTACTTGGAGATTAAGCCATCGCCTAAACCTATTCTGTTAGGGTTTCAGGAAACAGGTAACACCACCTCTATATAAAGAGGTGGTGCCTCTCCTATAATGGATATCTTCTACCTATCTTCTACACCTTCTACACACGATACACATCCCTCTCTCTCTATTCTCTCTATTCCTTTACTGACTTAAGCATCGGAGCGTCTACCCTCGGAAGACACCCGAGACTCTGTCTTGCAGGTTTTAAGCCGTCCACCACCGTCTAGGTCATCATCGCCGCCCGTCCTAAGCACCGTACAAATCCATACTTCGTCAAGTGGCACGCCCAGTGGGACCGATTTGTTTAGTCTTCACAACCAAATAAATTTTTTAGCGAAGCACGGAATCTTTTGTATCTTTCGCACCAAGAAGATCACGCAAAAAATTATCTTTGTGTGGCTAAGACTGCGTCAGCCGACAAGTAACACAAAGAAGCTTTCGATTTCACAAATAATCGAGGAGCAACACTTGCTCTACAGCTGATCGAGAAGAACAATTAGCAAGAAGCAATCTTGAAGATTGAAGTTTCGAGAGATACATCTCCTCGAAGGGGTAAGCATACCTCGAGCACAATAATACTCCTCGAAGTGTTCGAGAAGATGTATCTCGACTTTTATCTACTCAACAACTACCTTCTCGGAATTGAGGTAACACTTTCTCGAATAACTAATTTATCTCGAGATCGAGTGAAATTGCATATCGACGAAAGACCTGCGCGACAGGCAATAAAGGCTTAAAGGCTTCTCCCCTTCAAATAAGAGAATAAAGGTTTCTCCCCTTCAAATAAGAGAAAAAATGTTTCTTCCCTTCAAATGAAAGAAAAAAGGTTTCTCCCCTTCAAATAAGAGAATCTAGGCGTCATCCTCCTAATTCGGCATAAACAGGCTTTCCCCTGCTAATAAGGAACTTACTAACACAAAGACCTCCTCGAAGGCATTCTACTCTCTCTATCTTGTATAAGTGATACCCGAGAACGAAAGAGTTCGAGAATTGAGGCAACACCACGAAACTCGAGAAGACATCAACACTTGTAGCAACCCATATCCTTCTCGTCAAGTCTCGAGAATATCGCTTGCTAGGGGCACTTGACGAGTCATAAATTAACCCTAGGCCTATTGGGCCTAGGATTAGATTACTTGGAGATTAAGCCACCGCCTAAACCTATTCCGTTAGGGTTTCAGGAAATAGGTGATTCTCCTGTTTCCTCGGTAATAAAATAGGTTTAGGCAGTGGCTTAATCTCCAAGTAATCTAATCCTAGGGCCTAGGGTTAATTTATGACTCGTCAAGTTGCACCAAGAAAGATGATACCTTCACCGTAGTTGAGCTCTTGCTGACACAAAGATGATACTTTGAATATGGATTAATCGAAAAGTTGTAGATGATATCATATTTTCTTTTTGCACACAACTTAATGAAGATCTTTGCTTTCCTTAAATCAACTTAAAACTAGCAAATAACCAAGAAGAGTTGACCGAACAACCTTCAACATAACTAGTAACATGTTTTGGGAACATCAAAAGCAAAGGTTGCTGAAGAAGCAATGTCCTGAATTTTACATCAAACAGCCAGCTTCATCGGAAGCTTTTGATGATAAAAGTGTACAGTTGTTGGTATGAGCGAGAATGAATTCCATTAGATAGCGCATCATGACTTGAATATTATCAATATTAGTTACAATAGTCTTCAATTTGTTCATATTGTATTTTGATCTTCCTTTAGTGATTATCTACTGTGTATTCTAAAGCTGTTTTTATGTTAACCTTTATCTCCTAAGAATTACTCTAAACTGCATAATTTTTTCTATAGATTCATGCCCCTGTTATAAACTTTCCAATTATTTATTATTATCGGTTGAATTTAGGTGTTGAACCTGATCTCAGCATCAACTGATTATTCTTTGTCATGTGAGATGAAAATTCGTGGGAATCCTTCCCTTGTGATCTGAAGCTTGTAGGGGTTCTGACTTCCGAGCCGCTTGTTGTTGCCCACTCCTGTATTTTATTCGTAATTGTTCCAAATATATCGCAATTGTTCTAAATATTTCGCGATTGTTCAAAATTGACAATAGAAGATGAGTTTATTGATTGTTTGTCTATTCATTTTGATTCCAGTATATATGACTTTGTAGTACTCCGGAAGTGATTTTTGTTAATTGTAATATAGTTGTACATCACATGTGTGTTTTGTCAAGAGACCACGCTTTCGTACCATACAATTATCATATGTTGACCTTAACCGTTTATAGAAAAGGCAACTGAATAATAAGAATGTGAAACGATCTGGTTCTTGAGAAGTGGTCTGCCTTTTGTGGCTAGCAGAGCAAGATATTAATATTAGCCATCAATACTTCGTAGAAACCAGAATCATTACGTCAGTTAGAATATACAAAAGAAAGGAGCTATGCATTGCAGACACTAAGACTGTCAAATCAGACATATATTTTTTCCGGAACCATTTTCATAAACTGATATTTATTGCCACAGCCCACAGTTTATAAAGCTGCAGGTGGTGATTTGCGATCTCATTTCTGAATCTCCATGTAAAACCAGACACGATTATGGACTGTTTACCTTGCCATGCAGAATTTGATTTCTCCTCAAATTTTTCATCTCTCATCACGTACAATTAACTATGGCAAAGATGAGTTGATTTATTTGGTTGTAAATGACATTCTGTTCCTAATAAGTGTGTATATTGAACAATAAGTTTCAGGAGGAAAGAAAAATAATATATATATATATATATATATAATATAGATGTGGAATTTTCTTTAAGAACTTATATTATTGACCAGAAAATCGATCGGGGTTAAACCGTGATTGGAACACGATATTATCGGCGTGTCGTATCCCCGTAATGCAATAATTTAGTCTCATTTGAGTATTAGCCTCCTTCTTTGTACCAAAAAAAAAAAATTGAGCAGAGAATCATTATCACAAAAATTTATTCAATTACATGTAATTCCTGGTAGGTATAATTTACACAACCTGATGAATCAAAAAGGCGGCAAAAAAAAAAAAAAGCTAATAATATTTCCCAAAGATCACTGATTTGATATGATTAAGAGGTTTAAGACCTTGGTTGCCTTACCCTGCCAGCAAAAAAAGGCACCCCTGAATTCTTTTTTTTTTTTTTTTTTTTTGAGAAGGCACCCCTGAATTCTTAATCCATCTATGATTGTCTCTGCCCCTAAAGAACTTTAGAAGCGTAAAACTCTCAGGAGCCATATCAGAAATATTGTCCTTGATGCCCGGGAACTTGGGTCGCCGGGCCGCGCCAGGGCCGCCATTTCCATGCTCAATGAAGGATCGAGTAGTGTTGTAATCTTTGTTGTTCCATCCAGACCATCCTCGAGGGTCGATTATTTTGTGGAGAAATGAATCCAGGACGACGACCCTGGCAAATTGTTTCCAGGGCCGGCCAAGGTAAGCCTCGATCGAGGGCGGCGACTTCTCGCCATCCACTTCGGGTATGATTTTGCAGTTCCGGTAGATTGAACTTTCTCGAACCGGCCTTGAGCCGTCACGATGAACTCTTGCGGTATTTGTGGCTTCCTAACCTTCAGGTTGCAATTCTGTAGGTGTGCTCGAGCGTTAAACCCGGATTCTAAGGTTCATTGGAAAAGCTATGGATATCACTGAGCCAAGAATCAATATTGCAAAAATTTTTGAATTTATATAATTCAGGGTATAATTTACAACCTGATGAACATCAAGAAGGAAAAAAAAAAAAAAAGAAAACGAAAAAAACTAGCTAAGATTCTTCTCCAAGATGTCTGATTCGAACTCAGTGTTCCAGACAAATCGTACCCTCTAAAATATTATTGCTGTTTGAGATGAGAAATCTTAGGAGGTTGGAGCTTTTTCCCTGCCACCATGATAAGGTACCTTTGCATCATAAATCCATTTATCACCACTCCTTACTCTGCTCTTAAAGAAGACTGAAGGAAGAAAATTTTCAGCAACACCCTTATCATCAATACGCTTGATGCCCGGCCACTTGACTCGCCCCGACAGACCCTTGCGAGGACCAGAATTTCCAAGCTCATAGAGAGAGCAAGTGTTGATGTTTGATTTATCCTTTCCATTACCCATTTCCAGCCATCCTGCCGGGTCGATTATATCAGGTAGAAACGAATCCAGGATGAGGGTCGTGGAATATTGTTTCCAGGGCCGGCCGAGATACGTCTTGTAACTCTTGTCCTTCACAGGGTAGTTTGCATCGGCCACGATTCGACAGTTTTGGACGACGGTCGCGGATTTTTGATCGGGTTCAACTCGGCCTTGACCTACCACTGTGCAGCTTTGTCCTTGAACCGGCTTCCTGATTACCAAATTGCAGTTCTGTACCACAGCTCGAGCGTCACCGAAGATGAAATCAATGGTGCCACTTATGCTGCAGTCCCGGTAGAATTGACGGTAATTTTGGGCGTAGAGGGTGTCCTGGTTTCCATCTATATGGCAGTTATAGAAGAGGGAACGATCGCTGTTCACTCGGATCGCCACGGCTGCATCTGCGTCCGGGCCTGCTGTGTTCTCGAATCCGATGTCCTTGGCTATGAAATGGTCTGTGTCCACACCTGCAAAATTCACCCCCCGAAATTATTGAATCAGGTGGCTCAAGTATATACTTCCAGCCAAAAACTACAAAGAAAAAATCATTCATGTATTCAATAGTACAGTTTATACTTACTAACTGTTGCGCTCTTGTCTATGTTGATGTTATCAAATTTTCTATTCCTGTTTCCGATGATCTTGGTTTCGGTTGGACCATCCCCGATAAGCATCACATTCCGCATATTATCTCTTACTTCAATATTTTCATGATATTCGCCTTTCTTCACATATATGATGAATGGAACATTTCTCCCTCTTGTTTTGTTAGCAAGGATTAATGCTGCCTTGATCGTCAGATTCACATATTTTTTCGTTTTGGGATCCAATTCCACAGTTGCGCTAGGAATAAGATTTTGAGGGGTGGTGCGCGCGACTTGATCGAGTCTTCTTCTCCAATAATCGTCTAATTCGTTGCTTTCGCTTTCGCCGAGAAGTCTTCTGTTTAAGCCTGAAAAATCTTCTACAACACCGGTAACTTGATCAACCATTCTAAGTGTATTAGTTGTTAGCTCACTCCCTACTTTCATCAGCTGCCTCATCTGTTCGGCTGCTTTTTCGCCGTTTTCGCCCGTGTTTTCTAAGAGATCCAAACAAGTGTGCTGATATGATACAGCTGCAGTCAGCCAGGTTTTGACATCATCCACCAGCAGCGGCAAATCATCCTTGTCGAACGAATTCATACGCGCCAAAGATCGCTCGAGATCATACACCGATTTATCCAAATACGACACGCATGTTTCGAATGCATCTGTGGTGGCAGGATCCGCAATTGCTTTTTGAAGGGCAATAGACTTCTCTTGGGCGATCTTGATTTCCTTCATGGTTACCTGGAAACCGACATTGATCAATTCGGTCGCGTTGGTCGAGTTAGTTGCCGAAGAAATGCTCCTCACACAGGTTTCCTTATATCTTGTGGGTTCACAGAAAACTTCAACTGCCTTCAAAGATTTGGCTGCATCTTCGTTTTGATGTATTGGCCGGGTTTTGACATAGACAAATGCACATATTACACCAATTACAAGGACTAAGATGCAAGATCCAATCACGGCTGCCCTCTTTGATTCCATATTAAATTCTCGTCCTTCAAATAACAAAAAAAATCCGAAAAATTTATACCCTGGATGGTATGACTTGTCTAAGAGATATTTGGGATTCTTGTAGAGGTTGACCTCGAGCTCGCATTTCCCAATGTGGCGAGCTCGAGATAAAAAAGGAGGATTATCCTAGATTAACAAATAATTTCATAATCTAGTCACACTTTCACGAAATTCAAGAAATCGATAGAAAGTAGCCTCCTACAAACCCCCTCACTGGAGAATTGGTTGTTGCAAAATGGCATGTAATGAAACCTTTTATAGTGGAAGATGGTGGTCTGGTTAGCATATTGATTTGGTTCCTACAAATTTGGAGGATTCGGAGTCAAAATAGGCTAAAAGGCACATAAAGCATCACATTTCCTTGCCTTTTTTTCTTGAGAAGTTTAAAATTATCTAGTTATTATGTGGGGGGTAAGAACTACTACTAATATTACTTTTTTTTTTTTGTGGGTCAACAAAAATCTATTTATCGCATTTCCAAAAGTCCAATGAGAGTATTATACGGTATCTGACCGTACTTTGTTTTGTCATTTATTCGTTTAGATAGAGACCCTTTATTTCTTTTCCGAAAATCATTCGCAAATCATTTAACCATTCTTTTTTCTTTTTGTAACGTCAAAAATCACACCAATATTGGGTGTCACTACAATGGATGTGTAATAATTTGAGAGCTAAATTTTATCCTATTTCGCTAAATCCATAAAAAAGTAACAAAGATAAGCTGGAATTGATGGGCGTTCTAACTAGCTTTTATCGTTTTTAATTTCCTTTAGTTTCTTTGGGGGATTAACACTTGACTAATTAATTACCATCTGCTTTGCAATATAATGTTAACGACAATATTTGACGAATACCCTGAATTAATTATAACATGTTTCTTTACTTCAAAAATCGTAACTCTGCTGAAATGTAATAGTTTTTACGTCCCATTTTAGTAGTCTACTTTATTGAAGTTAAAACAGGAGAAATAATTACTATTAAACTTGACATTTCTATTACTGCTTTAGCTTCGACTTCATATCTGGAAGCGTACAGATCCATTGCTAGGTAGGCCAATTAATACTGTAACATCGTGCTACTTCTGTAGTATCGAGACTGGTTGAATGACTAATTGGATTCGTATTTCGTATTTTCCTTTGAATCATTTCCCATGATTTGTGTTTGATGAATGTGGATTAATGAATTAATGAATTTTCCGTGAACCAAAAGTTGGCTATAAATCCTTAGAACACATCTATTTTTAATTTGGTTTCCCCACTCAAAATTCAAATTTGTCCTTTGATATTTCCTTGTCCCAAATGATGGTATGAAATGAAAAATTTTGAAAAGGCCTTGGCGTATTTCGTCAAGCAATGATCAATGTTGAAGTAGAGGTGGATCGTTTAGGAGTATCCTCCGCTCAAGAGGATCTTTTGTAATTAAGCTTTAAAGCTTCCTTCATATAAAAAAAAAAAAATCAATGTTGAAGATTTTAAATATTATTTAATTACATTTTTATATGCTGGTAGGCATGGTGTCAATTCTTCTAATGACCAGCAATTGCTAAATTCCCCATGACTTGCTTTTTCCACCAATTCCAACGAACAATCAACTGTCAAAATTTTTGCCTCTGAATAAATATGCATGGCACATTAGCATTTTCTTAATCTTTGATTAAGAAACTCCTCACCCTTCTAAAAAATGGATTGTCATTTGGATTATCTGCACCAACGATTTGACTATCCACTTTTGCCATAATCTCCCAAACTGATATTTAAACCTTATAACTATAAGCACCCGTGACCGAAAAAAAATTGCAAAAACTTCATAAAAAATTAATTTACTTTAACCACTTTGAAAGTTCAATGTCTTAGGAGATTGAAATTAATAATTCTTTGGTCCAGAGTAATACTCCTCGCTCTTAGTTAGAAAAAAATAGTCTATATTACAATTTGTGATTTTTATTATTTTTAGTATAAATCACAAATAATACAAAGAAAATATAAAAGGACTGTTTTCTTAGAACAAAAGAAATATATACTGAATGTACGATAGTTAATCAACACAACTCAACCTTTGGGCATTTTCTAATCGCAAAGATGTAATAATAGAATAGCAAATGAATTTGCGGCTCTAACAAAGAGTAGTGATACTGAATGTATCATTCGGTCGCATATCTCGATGACCATCAGTCAATTGCAACTAAACGATTTTCAATATCTATGAATGAACTTCTTTTCTAAAAAAAAAAAGGAAATATATAATTTCTGCAAAATATTTTAGAAAAATAATACTCCTTCCGTTCCATAATTATTGTCCACTTTGCCCAAAAAATTTTGTCCTAAAATTATTGTTCAATTTGACTTTTTATAGATCAAGTTACACATTTATCCTTAGAAAAAAACATTATCCATAAAATCTTAGTGGTTAAACAATTACTTATGTAGGGGTCTATCTGGTTGTTTAAGGTAAAATATAGCTAAGTTTGAAAAAAAAAATAAAATCTTTCATTTTAGTAAAACTGGACAATAATTATGGGACGGAGGGATTTGTACGTGGAAAAAAAAAAAAGAAAAAAGAAGAAGAAAGAAGAAAAGAAGAAGAAACACCGCAAAATGTTTTATGAGTTCGGACTGAAGCCCAAACATTCATTAAACAGAACGCATCACTTTGGTTTCAAGAAGGTCCATTTGGATTGAAGACCAGATGGGTAGAGTCCATCTAAATGCTTAGCCCATTGTTGTTGTGCTTGCCCCCTTTTGCCCTAGCAACCAAAACCTAACACTTCTTAGTAGTATTAATATACAAATTGATCCTGCAGTAACATCGTGTGTTGATTGCTTCTGTAGTATCGAGGCTGAATGAAGGACTAATTGGATTCGAGTTTCGTATTTTCCTTTGAATCATTTCCCATGATTTGTTTGATGAAGTCTCAATGGCTGATTTGAGGGAAAAATTGGCCGATCTACCCAAAGGTTGACATGCGTTGTTAATTTTACCTTATTCTTTTTCGATTAGTCAATATTGCCTTAATCTATTCAACCGTTAGCCGATTTTGTCCAATTGACCAATTTCTATTTAGATTAACGAAATTCTATTAGTTTTAATTATAAAAAATACCCTAATAGTTTTAAAAATTATAAAAACGACCTTAAAAATTTGTAAAAAATAACCAAACAGTCTTTTTACACTTTTTATTTAATTTTTTTTGTTTTTTATTTATTTTTATTATTTCTCATAAGTATAAAAATATATTATATGATCTTTTAAAAAAATTATTTATTTTTAAACACTACTGTGCAAATTTATAGATATGTATATTTGTAACTCATGGTTGATTTACAGAAATATATTAATTTTTTAATAATATAACTTGACAATAATGATATTAGTTTTTTTAATCCTTTTATCAATTTAAAGAATAATATTTTTTTACAAAAAAGTAAAACATTTAGCATAGATTAAAAATTAATATATTAGTAAATTTTAATTTATTACAAATTGAATAAACAAACTATACATTGTATTATCCAATTCAAAAAATTACTAAACTAAAATGTAGTGTACAATCTAGTGTTTAGGGTGTTGAGCTTCATGATAGTAGATATAAGATTAATTCTCACCAAGGATTTTTAACCGAGAGAGTGATTTTATCCACATTTATGCATGGTTTACTAAAGGTAAGAGGGTTGAGTTGGATGGTCAGGTGATTTAAGATGGGAGATGATTATTACTGTGTTCGAGGCCTCAATTCTCACTGGGGCGATCTTTTTTTTTTTTTTTTAAAGGTGGAGTCCAGTACTGGAGCAGATTTTTTTATTATTATTAAAAAAAATTTCCTGCTAAAGGTAGATGTTAATATCTCAAAAAAATTATCACGAAATGTTAAACTCTCGCAATGATAAATATGCATATTTTTTATAAAATATTTTGTACCATTTTTTTTTACTTTCTGTTTGTACTTGGCCTTTTAAGGAAAATGTATATTTTAGTTTAATTATTTTTTTAATTTTACAATACAATCTAAATTCTGTTAAATTATATTGTAATAATACATTAAAGTATACCAATAAAAAAAATTTAATCTATGCTAAATGTTTTATTTTTTGTGCAAAATTAGGTTTAGTTAAATAATCTTATTTTTTAGATTAAAAAAATAGATTAAAAAAATAATATCATTACTGTTAAACTATATTATTAAAAAATTAATATGTTTATGTAAATCAACCATGAGTTACAAATATGGATATCTATAAATTTGCACAATAGTGTTTTAAAAATAAATAGCTTTTTTTTAAAACGATTATATAATATATTTTTATAGTTATGAGAAATAGTGAAAAGAAATAGAAAACAGAAAAAATTAAATAAAAAGTGAAAAAAGACTGTTTGGTTATTTTTACAAATTTTTGGGATCATTTTTATAATTTTAAAAACCATTAAGTATTTTTTGTAATTAAAACTAACGGAATTCCGTTAATTTAAACGGAAATTGGTCAATTGGACAAAATCGGCTAACGGTTGGATAGCGTAGGGTAATATTGGCTAATCGAAAAAGAATAAGATAGAATTGACAACGCATATTAACCTTTGAGTAGATCGGCCAATTTTTCCGCTGATTTGAGTGTTAAAAGCTAATAAAGCCTGATTGGATTTTTTTTGTAATGCGAAATAAACCTAGACCTCCATCAAAGATTGACTTGTGGATATCCTCTTCTCAAGTTGCCGAATGAATTTACCTTTTCTCGTTTGTAGCTAGCTAATGTGGATTAATGAATGAATGATTTTTCCTTTGATGAGTAACAACACATCTCTATTTTTTGTTACTTTCTTTGTCCCAAAATGATTGTACTAAAATGAAAAATTTCAAAAAATCTGCGCGTATTTCGTCAAGCAATAACCGATGTTGAAGATCTTGAGTTAGTCCCTGAACCCAACAAGCCCTGTTAAAATTGAAGGCTCCATCCGAAACTCAAACTTAGGATTCTTCTTCACAATTGGCAAAACTCAATCATATTTATATAATGCAGTGTTTAATTTACAACATAATGAACATAAAAAGAGGAAAAAAAGGCCTAATCATCTTCTCCAAAATCACTGAACTTTTGTTTTTCCTGATAATCATCCCACCATACATGCGTTACCGCATGCTGTCTGATATGAGAAGCTGTTTTAGGTGGTCTTTTTCATCCTTCCAGCATCATAAGGCAACCAGCTGGTTGCAGGCTTAATCCAGAAATCACCCCTGAAGAAACTTGCAGGAGTAAAACGGTTTGCACTCTCATCGGTAATGTTCTGGATGCCGGGCCACTTGGCACGAAAGGCCTGGTTCGCCCCACCTCCGGTATTTCCATGCTCAACGAACAAGCAAGTAAGGGTTTCGTTGGGAAATTTCATGATGGTATATCCTTCAGGATTGATGACACCATCGATGTCCGAATCCAGGATCACGGTCCTGGCGTATGTTTTCCAGGGCCGGCCAAGGTACGTCTTTTTTAGTAATGCCTCCCTCCTCAAGATTGGGTCAGGTTTGATTCTGCAGTTTTGGAGTATGATCCCGCCTGTTTCATTCAGGAATTCCCGGCCTTGAGCCATTACCGTGATCATGTCCTTTGGCCTTGTATCCCTGATTAACAACGTGCAGTTCTGCAGGATCGCTCGGGCGTTACCAAAGATGAAATCAATGGTGCCGCTGATGGTGCAGTCGCGGTAGAATTGACGGTAATTGTGGACATACAGTGTGTCCTGGTAACTGTTGATGTGACAGTTATAGATGATGGAGTAATCGCTGCTCACTCGCAACGCCACGGATTGGTTACCGGCGACCCCTGCTGCGTTCTCAACTGCAATGTCTTTCATCGTAAACCGCCTTCCCTCCGCAACTGCATTATTGATGATAATTTCAATAAGATGAATTGTTGTGAGATCAATTAATTTCAGCAAAAAATGAGAGTGTTTATTTTGTGTTACTTACTGACTGTTGGAGTGTCGAATGTGGAGCAGCCAAGGGTACCATCAGGGCCACAGCCACTCATATTGCTCTTTTTAGCTGTTATGATAGTTTTATCAGGACCATCCCCAATGAGCACCAGATTCCACTTATCTTTATATATGGTAATATTCTCATGATAAACACCTTCCTTCACATACACGACGTATGGATCGAATGTTTTGCTAGGGGCTTGTCTTATAGCTCCATCGATGGTCAGATCATTCATGTATTTCTTCCCTGAGGGATCCAATGCCACTGTGACGTTAGGTCGGAGATTTTGAGGTGTGACACCTCCGATCTTAGATAGCCTTCTTCGCCAATTTTCTTCGTCGCTTTCATTTACCCCGAGGAGCCTCCTGGATGAGCCTGGTTTGTCATCAGTTTCCACAAACTGTGTAACCTGATCAACCATTCCAAGTAAATCTGTTGTTAGCTCACTCCCAACTTTCAACAGTTGCTTCACCTGTTCGGCCGCCTCATTTCTGTTCATCTCTTGAAAGGAATCAAAGCAAGTTCGCTGAGATGTTGCAGCACCTGTCAACCAGGTTTTAACATCATCCACCAGCAACAACACGTCTTTCTTGTCGAATGTATTGAGACGGTCTAAAGTCTGCTCCAGATCCTCAATCGAATCGTCAAAAAGGCGCTGGCATGTTTTGAATATCTCTGCTGTCATAGGATCTGTAGCAGCTTTCTGAAGGGCAGTGGTCTTTTCCTGGGCGGTCTTGAGTTCCTTAATGGTGACCTGGAAACCGACATTGATCAATTCGGTGCTGTTCGTCGAGTTGGTAGCCGAGGAAATGCTCTTCACACAGGTTTCCTTGAATTCTGTGTTTTGACAGAAGGCTTCAACTGCCTTCAAAGAACTGTTTGTTGCATTGTTATCAGGGGTTGGACGAGATTTCATAAAAGCGACTGTGCCGACCACTCCAATCACAACAACTATCAGGCAAGTCCCAATTAAGCCTGCCTTCTTCGTCACCATTTTTCTCGTCGGGTATGATAATCAAGAAATTCGTAAAAATTCAGCTTGCTATGATTTTCTCTACGAGTTTCCAGGCTTGGAACTTAAAAGAGTTCCAAGTTTTAAACTCGAGATAGGGAGAAGAGTTGCGTTAGGTAACAGTTATGATTGAATCTTGTCTGACTACATATCAAACCATTCTCCTTTTTCACTTTTGTTGGGGGAATAGGAGAATGGTTGTTTGCCGGAGAAATGCATGCAATGAAACCCTTATATAGGGTTGGCAAACTTGATTTGGTTCCAACAAAATTAAAGGATCCAGAGACAATGTAGGCTAAAGAACACAAAAAGTACATAAGATTATCAGACATTATTATCAATATGGGGCTAAAAATGTGATCAGCAACATTTTAGGACAATTTCATGATCACAAGAAAAGGCTACGTTTCCTTCTTTTCTTTTTTTTTTGGAGGTCAACAAAAAGCCTCTATTTCGGGGGGCTTTGGCTAAAAAATGGGGTAGAAAAAGGAGTAGAGAGATCTATAATTTTTTTTTTTTGGTAAAGAAAAATGTCGAGATCGGATTCTCAAAATCCGACCTTCTAATTAAATTAGTAGTTCGGATTTTAAGAATCCGATTTAATAAAATAATAATTTTTATTTCCGGAAAATATATATGAGAAAAATGTATTGAAAGTCAAATAAAGAACAGTCAAAGGTCGGATTTTAGGAATCCGACCTTGTTTATTTTCATAAAAAAATACAGGCGGGAGATTTGAAAATTAAGAACAGTACAACATCGGATTTACAAAATCCGATCTTATTTAAGCATACCTAACAGTAGGTATCGGCATTGAATGGACGTTATTAGCTGGCAGAAGATCGGATTCTTGAAATCCGGCCTTACATGTAAATCGGATTTTCTAAATCCGATTTTATAAGTAAAATCGGATTTTAGAAATCCGACTTTATTGTGTTATAATGGGGCGACGGAAAACACTGTTCACATATCGGGATTTTTGGTAAAGTAGGCTATTTCTTGAAGGAGGAGGTGATTTTAGTGGCGATTTGAAGATTTTGTTCACGATTCTTCGCAACGGATGTCTTAAAACCATTTCATAAGAAGGTTAGTTAATGTTTTGATGTATTTAGAATTATTTTTGTTATTTTCTGTGTAAAAGTTTAGAACTAGGATGATTTATAAGGTTTTAGGGTTGATGTTGGGTGTAGTTGATGATTGTTGTTGTATACGTGGTATTGAACGTTCAATTTAGTAAAATGCTTGAATTTGGCCTAAACTTTTGAATTTGTAGGGGGTTTAGTAAATTTAGTGTTGATTATGCCTTGTTTGTGGTAATTGTTATAATAAGTTGTTTGATAATGCCTTGTTTGTGTCATTTTTTTTAATAATTTGTTCATGATGTGTTGTAATTCATGTAATCAACGAGATATAAATGGCGTTTAACGGTCCATATTTCATTAATGTCTATTGGTCGAGCAAATTTGTAGTGAAGAATGGGATTGTGAATAGTTTTAACAACATGCCGGACGATTCCTTTGTGATTGATCATAAGTTATTGTACAATGATTTGGTTGGACTGATTTGTGAAAGAGTGGGGTGGAATAGAAAGAATGTGAATTTGAGTCTATCGATTTTGTATGATACGATGCGCAATGGTTTTAGGCGTATCGCCAAAATCAAGGACGACGCATCGTTGCAAGTGTTGTATTTCCTCCCAAGTTCGACATATATTGATTTGTATGTAGATTTGGAGGTGGCGGGTACTTCTAGGTCCCATTTGGAAGTAGGGACAAGTAGTGGTAGGCCGAATGTGGAGAATGTCGATTACATGGAAGATGATGATGTGGGTGGACCGTTTATGGAGGATGGCGATCACATGGAATATGATCACGGTGAAGATGATGAGGACTACACATCGATAAGTGATCAAAGCGATGAAAACCAATCAATATCCGAAGGAAGTCGGGAGAGTGATGAAGAGGTCGAAGACAAATTCGCCACAAAGGATAGGCACATATATCGTTCACGAGTACGTGGGATCATACAAAAGTGGACAAGGATGATTTTCAACTTACCATGTGGGATGGGACAACCGCAACAATTGGGATAGGGACTTGTTTCAAGAATAAGGAAGAAGCAAAAAATGGTATTGCAGCGTGGAACATAGAGCAAAAGAGAGAGTTTTATGTGAAGGAAAGTGATGGTTCAACATGGTCTATTTGGTGCAAATCCCTAAAAGAGTCAACCCCTAAGGGTTATGTTCCTTGCCGTTGGAAGGTACGTGCCTCCTTGAGAGACCACGGTTTGTGGGAGATTGTGAAATGGGTGCCCGAGCACAATTGTATGAATGTCACCGAGGATAACAATAATCGGAATGTGAGCGCAACGCTTATTGCGCATCTCATAAGGCATAAGGTTGAGTTGGACCCAGATTATGAAGTGAAGCTAGTTCAGGAAGAAGTGAAAGACCGTATGCATGTCGATGTTCCTTACCACAGGGCATGGGAGGGAAGGAGAAAAGCTATCGATCTTGTTTACGGCGACTGGGTTTCCAATTTTGACATACTTCCAAGGTATTTACTTAAGTCCTATCTAATTTTTTGATTTGTTTGTAATTTAGGAATAAAATAAGGATTACTTTTTTATTTTAATTTAGATTTTCGCCGCCCTAGAGAAGAGCAACCCGGCACGGTTGTAGAGTGGGAATGGCAACCGGGTTGGACCGATATAGAGAGGACGTTCAAATACATTTTTTGGGCATTCAAGCCTGCAATTGATTGTTTTGCTAAATGTCCTCCGGTGATTAGTATCGACGGGACGCACTTGCACGGCGGATACAGAGGTAAATTACTTGCTGCAATGGTCAAAACTGCGAATAAGCGCATCCTGCCAATTGCATATGCGATCGTCGATGAAGAGAGTGAGGAAAGTTGGTCATTCTTCTTGAAGCATTTGAGGAATCATGTTATATCCGACCGGCCTGTGTGTGTTATATCCGATCGGCACAAGGGTATCATCAGTGCAATACGCCTAATGCCCGAATGGAATGCATACCACCGGTTTTACCTTCGTCACGTCCGTAGTAACTTGGTGGCGCAGTTTCGAAGTAAAAAGATCAAAAGGTTGTGTTGGGAGATGGACACGAAACTTTCTAAGTCTAAATTCAAAGAACTAAGGAATGAGCTACGTGATTTTAGCAATGATGCTTATTTGTATCTCGAGGAGATTGATGCTTGTCAGTGGACTCTTGCCAAAGACAAACACTATCGTTGGGGTAACCAGACAACGAACATTTCTGAGAGCTACAACAACGTCCTCAAGGGCGTTCGTTTCTTGCCAATCCGGGCTTTGGTGGAAGCTACTTTTATTAAGACTGTGGATTTGTTCCAGGAAGAATACGTGAAGTCGAGGAAATGTATTACTCCGGTCCCAACTGACTTGTGGGAAGACTTCAAGAAAAAAGAAAAGAAAGCCGCGCAACACAAAGTCAACCGTTATGGTGCTATTAATGGCAAGTTCAAGGTGAAAAGTAGAGCCCGACTTGGTGGTAAAGGGGATAACACGTACACTGTGAAATATGAAGAGAAGAAGTGTTATTGCAAGAAGTGGCAAGAGTATAGGTTCCCTTGTACACATGCACTAGCTGTGTGTCAGAAGATAAAAGATCAACCAATCAATGCGGTGAATCCATATTTCAGGGTTGTTGCTTGGCAAGACCAATTCTGTGGGCGCGATGACTTTTCCCCGGTCCCTGATATGAGAAGATGGCCTAAGGTTGGATAGAGACTCGTTCCTAACTACGAGCGAGTTATTATGCATGCTGGACCCGGTCGTTGGCAAAAGAAGAGATTTAAAATGCAAATGGATTATAGGGGACGCAAATCGAGGGGTGAATGTTTGAGATGTGGCTCAAGGAATCATTTCACCAATGCGTGCCCAAAATCACACAAGAAATCCAATAGGACAAGGCTCAAGATCAATTGGGACGCCGATGGTATTCACAACGACTAGGATTGTTTTGTTTCACAATGTTTCATGTCTCGAAACTTTTGATATTTATACTTTAGTTTGTTCGATTTGGAGTTTATGTTGTATTTCTTTTGAATCATGAGGCTTAATGAATTTGTTTAGTTAATATATTGTTATTGTGTTTGATATTAGTACTTGTGTATCCGAAATACAAAATCCCATCTAGGCATAAAGCCGGATTTTCTGAATCCGAGTTCAAAGGAAAATCGGATTTAGTAAATCCGATCTAGGCATAAAGCCGGATTTCCTGAATCCGATTTATGCACTGTTCACTCAGAAGGTCGGATTTTGGTGAAATTTTGCAACCAACTTCGTAACTCTCTGTCCAAGGTCGGATTTCCTGAATCCGATTTATGCACTGTTCACTCAGAAGGTCGGATTTTGGTGAAATTTGTAACCAACTTCGTAACTCTCTGTCCAAGGTCGGATTTAAATGAATCCGACCTTGTTTCTCAATGAATAAATCGGATTTGAAGAATCCGATTTTGGACGAGTATTTAACCGGTTGACCAAAATTTGGGGGAGTCAAAATCGACTCCCCCTTCTTCTCCAACCCTAAACCCGGATTCCCCTCCCCGGTCGGATTTTTCCTCAAGGTCGGATTCCCCCAAACCCGGCGATTCCCCTCCCCGGCGATTTCCCTTTTGTTCGATTCTCTTCCCCGACGATTCCTCATGTAATTTGTCCATTTTTTTCATTTTGATTTAGGTAATGTGTGTGTGTGTTGCCGGGTGTGTGTGTGTGTGTGTTGCCGGCGATGTGTGTGTGTGGGTGTTGCCGGCAATGTGTGAATGTGTGTGTCTGACTGTGTGAATGTGTGTGTGACTGTGTGTGTGTGTGTGTGTGTTGCCGGCACTCTGTGTGTGCCGGCACTGTGTGTGTGTGTGTGTTGCCGGCACTCTGTGTGTGTGTGTGTGTTGCCGGCACTCTGTGTGTGCCGGCACTGTGTGTGTGTGTGTTGATATTGGTATTGGTGTGTGTGTATTGATATGGGTATTGATATTGGTATTGGTATTGGTATTGATAGTATTTGGTATTATAGGATTAAAATATGGAGGGTTCGAGTTCCTCACAACCCACACTGCAACATTTTAATCCGGCTCCAATAGATGACTCATTATTATACCTATATGACCATCATAGGGCGAAAGCCATTTTCGAGAACCATGAGGCTTTTAGTAAAGCCCTTAAAGGCAGGAGATTTGATAGTCATTTTTGGACTTGTATAGAGAAACCACCCCGGCATTGCCCTCCACAAGTCATAGATGAGATAAGGCGGGCAGGCTTTGGGGGGGTGATCCAACTAGGTTATATACAAGCGGACAATTGTTTGATCACCGCAATGGTTGAGAGGTGGAGGCCTGAAACTCATACATTTCATTTTCATTTTCATTTTGGCGAGGCCACTATCACTCTAGAAGACGTTGAGGTGTTATTAGGGTTGAAAGTGGATGGTAAGCCTGTGGAGGGGATGACACCTGAGAATTCTATGGCACAGTGGATGGCATTGTGCTTTAGATTGTTGGGAATTACACCCGTTAGTGACATGTTTGATGGGAATAAGATTTATGCAGAGTGTTTAATCAACGAGTGTCTGCGTCCGATCCCAGAAAATGTCCCAAGAGAAGCCTATACACAGAGGGCCCGTGAATTACTGTTACTACTGATTGGAGGTTTCTTGATTCCTGACAATACGGGAAACAGAATACCACTTTGGATCCCGACAATACTCGAGGATTTGGATGTCATGCTACCTACGGTTGGGGTCACTGTTTTAGCTAAGTTGTACTTTGCTCTGTGTCAAGCTTCCGCGCCCGGGAAAAAAGACATTACCGGATGTTATATGCTGATGCAGGTGAATTTTTGTGTTTCTTTGTTTATTTATATTTTTTTATTATATTTTTGTTTGTTTCCCTAATTTGTGCCTTTTCTATTTGATTTAAAATTTCAGTTATGGGTTTGGGAGCGTATCCCAAGACTTCAACCAAAGAGGAAGGTTAAAGATGAGAGTTACTTGGTGCCGGACGCACCATTAGGCAATAGGTAATGATTTATTTTATTATTTTTTATTTCCTATTATGTCTCAATCCAATGATTTATTTTATTATTTTTTATTTCCTATTATGTTAAAATCCAATGATTTATTTTATTATTTTTTATTTCCTATTATGTTAAAATCCAATGATTTATTTTATTATTTTTTATTTCCTATTATGTCTCAATCGTAGGTGGAAATGCCCAAAATCCAAAGCGAACATCGCCGCTCATTGTGTTGCTGGCATCAGGGATCAGTTATCTAGCCTAAGGGATGGAGATGTAAGTATTGATTTAAGTTGCAGTTGAAAAAATTCCTTTTCATATTTTACATTATTTTTTTTTACCAATTTTTTATTTTTGGACAGTTTCTATGGACTCCATACACTCCCTTCATCGACGATCTCCCTGATTTCTGTAAAGAGGGAGTTAATTTCTACCTCTGTAGGACGTGGATCTTTTGTTGGGCCATTAGAGAACCATACGAGCCCAATCGGGTCCTTCGTCAATTTCAATGCGTCCAAACTGTGCCAGAGTACCCGTTAATCAATGACATTGATCGCTGGAATGCGATACACCACGGATGCCTTGGGACTGGAAAGGCATATGATGATTGGGTGCAAAAACACACTGAGGTACGACCTCATTGGAATGTGAGAGATCAGCACGTGGTCCCTCATGAATTGGGTGATCCGGAACTAGGTCCTCAATGCACATCGGACTACATGCCGTGGTTTCAAAAGAAGACTATCAGATTTATGACTGATCCCACCCAATACGGTCCTCTGGCACAGGGTTATCACTCGTCTTCATTTCTGGAGAGATTTTATGTAAGATCTAATATTATATTTTGACTTAAATTTTTTTTTATAATTTAATTCTTGCTATATCTTACACTTTATTCACATGGTTCAATTTTCTGCAGTCTTCCAATCTCGTGACATATATCATCTCGATGCAGCCTTACGGGAAAATCCAAGCCTTGGTGGTAGTCTAGAGGATAAACTCTTCCAAATCTTCGACAAGAGTTTCGGTGCCACGACTTTGGGCCCACGTGATATGAGCACTCGGTCCGATACTCAAGTTCTTGAAAAAGACCCCGAGTCAAGTCAAAATGTGGTACTCACGCAGAAAACAACATCGAAGCCTCTTGGAGGAGGAAGGAGGAAGCGACCGGGAATTTCAGATCGAACAATCATAGTTCATCCTAATCCAACTCCGATGCAAGAAGATGATGAAAATGATGAAGGCAATGAAAGCGATGAGGATTACTACAATAGGGGCGAAGAAGAAAAAGAAGAAGAAGAAGAGTCCTCTCCGCCTCGTGTTTCTTCCCAAAAGAAAAAGAAAACGGTCGAGGTTCGCAAGAGTGATAGGGTTAGTAAACCGGCCAAGAAGTATACTCCCGGCGATGGGGCTACAAGGAAGAAAAGGTCCTCAAAGTAATTCAATTGTAGGACTCTTTAATTTATAACTCTTTCATGTATAAATGTTGTAATTTGGATGATTTGGGATTTGAATTTGTTAATGTTTGTTTTGATGTGTTTAGAATGTGTTTATAGGTAATTTTATTTGTGAAATTTGGTTTTGGTGTTGTTTTGATAGATTGGGATTGGTTTAGAAACCAATCTTTTATTTTTTTCAAAGAGTCTGTCCAAGGTCGGATTTAAGAAATCCGACCTTCAACTTGTTTTAAGAATAAATCGGATTTTAAGAATCCGACCTTAGCTTACACGGATTCTCAAAATCCGATTTAAGCTTACCCGGATTTATGAAATTCGGCCTTAATGTAAAATCGGATTTTAAAATCCGACTTCGGTCAAAATTTTATTTCAAAAAAAAAAATAAGTGTTTTTCGGAAAATATATTATTTTAATATATTAGGGTCGGATTTTAGAAATCCGATTTTCTCTTAATCTTGATTAATTTCATTAATTTTTCGTATTTAGCGAAAGTCAGATTTGCCAAATCCGATTTAGGTCAAAAATCAGATTTTAGGAATCCGATATCGATATTTTTCTTTTCCCCAAAATTCGACTTATATTTATCTCTACTCCTTTTTTTGAACCATTTTTTAACTCAAAAACTCCTCTATTTCGTATCCAAAAGTCATGGCAGATATCCGAGAGTAATTTATTTGGGTTCTACCTTTAGATAGAGACCCTTCATTTAGCTTCCGACAATCAATGGCAGATTATACAATACATGTATAATTCGAGAAACTCAAATTTTATCTTATCTCACCAATTGGACCAAAGAAAGTAAAAGAGAAGCAGGTAGAATTGACTTTCCTTCATATCTATGGGAATTCTTTCTGTTTCTATTTACTGAAAAGATCAGATCAGAGTTTAGCCCTTCGCAGCTCTAACTTTGCGATTGTTCCCAGATGGACTTCATCCGGGCCATCTGCGATCCTCAAAGTCCTTGAAGTAGCCCAGAGATGGGCAAGCGCCGTGTCACCAGACAATCCGGCTGCTCCATGTACTTGCATTGCCATGTCCAGGACCCTCAGGGCCATATTTGGTGCTGCTACCTGCCCAGAACACACTAAGAACAATTAGAAATAACTGGCAAAACGAAATGGATATAGAGATCAAAAGAACGAAATGGATATAGAGATCAAAAGAACGAAATGGATATAGAGATCAAAAGAAGTGGCTTTATATGTAGCATGCATCAGATATACAAGCACAATTACCTTGGCCATAGCGATAGTTCCACGAGCTTTCTTATTTCCGAAGCGATCAAGCTGGTCCGCAGCTTCCAAAACCAACAATCGGGTCCTCTCCAACTCTATTCGATTCTGCAGCAAGTGAAATTGGTTATACATCACAAGATTCCTTGAAGGTATATGGTTGAAGAAGATAGTGATCATTTCAATCACATATCTTTGAAAAGATTGGTTAGTAAAAGAGAAGGAAAAATGAGAATTATGCATAGTAGTAATTTTATCAACTGACCTTGGCAATATCTGAAAGAAATGAACCGTGTTCCGCAATCAATTTTCCGAAAGCTTTTCTTTTCAGGGCCCTTTCAACTGTCATCTGCATACCACGTTCTGCGGCACCAATCAACCTCATGCAATGATGCAGCCTTCCAGGACCTAGTCTACCCTATAAATCACAGTAACACAACCAACCACAAAATGAAGGATTCAAAAGCCAATCTAATGTTGATGTAGATCTTCAACTATAACAAATCCCACCAACATTTTCATATTCATTACAGGACTAAAATATAGTATATACTGCAGATGCAACTGAATCTATTGGAAGAAATTTAAAAATTGGACAGACATTACGGCTTTACCTGGGCAATTTCAAAACCGCGCCCCTCTCCCAATAAAATGTTTGTGGCAGGGACGCGCACATTCTCAAACCAGATTTCTGCATGCCCATGCGGAGCATCATCAAAGCCAAATACTGTGAGTGGTCTTTTGATGTTTATCCCTGGTGTGTTAATGTCAACTAAGATCATTGACTGTTGCTTATGCTTTGGAGCTGTAAAATCAGTTTTTCCCTGCACGTAATACAAGTATACAACTCAGTTGAATTTTGACTCGAAAGGTCAAAGTAAGGTCGTCGAAATAAAGAATAGCCTGATTAAGAGAACTAACCATTACGATCAGAAGCTTGCATCTCGGATCCATAGCCCCGCTAGTCCACCATTTTTTTCCATTGATGATATATGAATCTCCATGTCTACAAAAAGCATACAACTCATGATAAGTAATCACATAAAGCCAAAATGGTGAATAAAATTTTTAATCCTTTTCATGTAGCAGCTTAAATACACCTTTCAATTGAACATTCAATATTGGTTGCATCAGAAGATGCAACTTGGGGTTCTGTCATTGCAAAGCCAGATCGAATGCGTCCTTCGAGCAAGGGAAGAAGCCATTTTTCCAATTGTTCTTTACTACCATATCGCAGCAAGACCTGAAGGATTTACAAAGCCATGCGGTTTTAATTGATGGTCCCAGGAAGAAATTAAAGATCAATCTCAAAAAGATTGATCCCTCTAACATGCAAACAAATTTTGGCCAATGGAAAGTAACATGTGACAATCATCCGTTCAATTGTGCCTTCCACTAAATAATATATGAGGACTACTCCTTACCTCCATATTTCCAGTATCAGGTGCTCCACAATTAAAAATCTGCGGTGCCCAAATAGATCTGCCCATGATCTCACAAAGGTAACCATACTCAAGATTCGTGAGCCCTGCGCCCAACAACAGATCACCAGTCTTTCCAGTTGAAGCACCAGAATGACCACTGAACAATAGTTTACTTGCCCGATCAGCACTGTCAACCTGAATATATCCACATACATTTCAATACGGCTGGCTGAGAGGCAGATAAATGGTCTAAGCATTATGGGAAATCATGAGGCAATATACGCACCGGTATAAACAAGTTCCACAGTCCTTCTGTTTTAGCAAGGTCCTTCAACCTCTCTTCCTCAGGATGAATCGTCCAACGGTTGGAAGACTGAGCAAGTTTATAAAATTCACCTTCCAATGGGTATATATGATTCTCCATGAATCTTAGGAGTCGATCTCTCAAATTTTGAACTTTCTGACTTGGAACAAACTTCCCACCCATTGATGAAATTGGTCCCTTGGTCTCTCCATCCATTTTCCAGCTTTTGTATTCTTGCACATCTGTCTCTGCATAATTCCCATCAGATAGATATCTAAGCACCATGTTGCACAATTCATATTAGAACCATAAGGCAGAAAAAGGTGCACAATTGATTGAGCTACATAGTAAGATATTGAGCATTGTTGCTGAGCTCCAAACAAGAAGCCATGACTTTTTTCTCCAGAAACATGGCAGCTTTTAAACTAAACAAGTTTCGGATCCTATTTCAAGTTTCTTGAGAAGCCTTTCTTTTTATTACTTACTCTTCTAAGTTATTTTCACCTCCAAACTTGAGCTAGAAATAATTCTTGAATAATTTCTACACAGGAGTAATCACTATATCTCTTCCTTGAGCTATGGCATAGTGAGCAAACATAAAAATAACCAATTATAGAAAATGAAAGAGCAACATGATTTCCTAGTTTGAGACATCAGCTGTCTGTACAATTTCAGAGAGAATAAATGTCATCAGAACAAGTATACCAGATGGTGGGTGCAGAGGTAGAACCGAATCCCGCTGGACAAGTAGCCATGCAACTTTAATGAAAGAATCAGCCATTTGCCCTGTCCGTCGAGCACGCTCACCTCCAGAAGCATTACCCTGACAAGTCAGTGTATTTAAATCATCTGTCACCACACAACAGTTGAAAAGAAAATGAAAAAGAAAAGTGAAAAGAAAAGGAAAATTCTAAGACATTGCTTCAAAAAATTTCAGGCAAGAGCAGAATAACTGAATTACCATAATCCATCTACAATGTACTCCAGCATAGATTGATGCCCCACGAAACAATGAAAATGCCACATAAAACTTCCATTGAGCAGCAGGCCATTCTCTTCCCTGCAGGTATATTGAAGCCAGAATGAGGCCTTGTGAAACAATGAAAAGGAGACAATGAAGCAACAAAGATACACCCAACAGCAAGTAATGATGACCTTGTGACCTTGTAAAGAAATACCCTCATTAATACTGACACTCAAATAAATCATGACTGCTCCATAAAACAAGGAAACCATACTTCTGCACACTTGCAATGAAGGTAAAGTTTAAAAGAACAAGTAAAAAAGAACAGCACTTACTGCTGCAGAACAGTAGTAAGACAGATATTCTGGCAGTGAAGGAACTCCGTCTGGAAAGTTCGTGAGTTCGCGACCTTCATTCTCCTCTACGGCATTCCCCGATGAAATATCAGCAATGTAATGCTGTTCAGCAGGGAAAAGGATGAGTGACGTAAGCTTCATAAGAATACCGCACACAATATTACTACCTCTGTCTCAAAAAAATAGTCCACATTGATGTGGACTATTTTTTTGAGACAGAGGTAGTACTTTATAATAGGAAAATTATTCTTTCCTCCCATTTTGTGTGGTGTAGTGACAGTCTTGAATTGTGCAATTTTATTTCTCAAAGTGAAAAGTTTGCAGAATTTTGTGCACTAGAAAAAAAATTCTGAACCACCATTTGTAAACTCAAAAAAGACATACTACCAACGCCAAGGAGCTTCTTTAACAGCAGCCAGAAGCCAAGAAATTAAAAAAAAAAAACAAAAGGGAGATATGAAGGAGAATGACTCATACCAAGCAGCTATAAGCAACATCAGACATCTGATTGCCCAAGGTCGATAATTCCCAGTCAAGAATGCCAATAACTCGTGCCTGCAACAAAAACCTACAGGTGTTAGCAGCCCTCAGTGAAACTTATGTTAACAGTAAATTATCATTCATTACTGCAAAATATAAAAGACACAGCAGCTTCAGCTACCTCAATAGGATGAAACACAAGATTATCAATCCGGAAGTCACCGTGTACTAAACCAGCTGCTCCAGAAGAATCTTCAGGTGGAATGTGATTCCGTAACCAGTCAGCAAGCTCTAACATTTTTGGATTTCTCGGTGACTTGCCTGTACCTGTAGAATTGATATATTGTTTGGCCCACCTCTCTACCTAAGGTGCAAATAAAAACAAAATAAGTAGTGTGGCTTCGGTAGTTAATATTTGAACACCATTGGAGGCTAAGACAAAGAACTACCAAAACTCAAGTTCTAAATCACTTAGCCCTGTATACATTTGTGTGTGTGTGTGTTTGGGGGGTGGTTGAAGGCAAACACAAATAGATGGAAAGAACAGCATGCACCTGTCGCTTACAGTAGTCGCTCCTTTTACCATAGTTTCCTAGACCAATGGTATCCACATCAACAGAATGGATTGAAGCCAAAGCTTTAGCTGTTGCACGATAAATCTCCCTTCTTTCCTCTGGTGTAAGACCCTGATCAAAGATAAAATGTTATGACAAAAAGAATAATTTGCAGTTTTTCAAGAATCTCAGAGGTTCAGTAGGAAGTTGAGCACATTCTTTGATAAAAAAATATAAAATACACAAGAAAATAAAATTGTATATATTTACATGATATATTGATATACCAAAGGTCTTACCGGTAACTTGGGGTCTATGAAAATGCGCCCTTCCAAGTACTCCATAATGTAAAATGGTGTCCCAATAACACTTGAATCGGTACACAAACAGAATACTTTAGGGACAGGAACTATTGTTTGAGTGCCTAAAGCATGTAAAACCTGCCATGTTTCCGATAAGAGTATCAAACATAAGTATCCTTACGACCAGGCGTCTAACAAAATACTTAATAAAATAAAACATCTGAACCTGATATTCTCTCTCAACGGCATGAGCAGATTGGAGTAACTTCCCAGGAGGCTTCTTTCTGAGAACATACCGCTTAAATGTGGACCCCGAATGGACTTCAAGGAGAAAGGTAGGGTTTGATTGACCATGACCAAACTGATTCAGGAAAACAACAATAATTAAAGTAATTTACAATTATCTGTCCTCTAACACAAAAACAGTATTCAGATAGAGGAATATGATGAACGATGTCTGCACCTCCCTATAGCTTCCAACTAAAGTAATCAAAATTTCCAAATGCAAAACCAAGTTTGTACTCTTCAGCAATGACAATATGTTAAAACAGTAAAACACAAAAGTCTTTTCTCCATTATCCTATTTAATGTGTAGAATTTTCCCTCCAAATTGAATGAAGCATACTATTATAAGTAGTAGCTTGATAAGATCTACCAAGAGCCACACTTCACAAAGAGTCGACATTGCCCAAAAGACCATAAATCCTCTATCAGACGTGCTCACAAGATGAAGCATGTGGGTTAATAAGGATATAGCATTGTCTTCTCATCAGCCCAATAAGAATCTCATTGCGTAGCATCACTACGAAATTTGTTAAATTGTTCATTTTTACCTTTCAAGGTTCTTGAAAGTCAACACTCAACATATGTACCTCTAATATCCACTTCAAATTGGGAAGGACAACAACTTTCCATTTGATGCTCAAAGTTCAGCCAAACCAAAGCAAAGGGAAAACCCATTCATATTCTATGGACTAAAATCCCAGCATCATCTTTTTTCTGCAAGTCCTAAGCAACAATAACCTTGTCTACAAACATTAGCATCTCAAAGTTCCAATTTTATTAAACCTAAAAAGAGAACTATTTGAAAATCCCAATGGCTACCTATCATACATACAGTCAATAAAATGAAAGTAAGACCATTTAATGGTCACCCTATATGCGTGGTTATTACTGCTTGCAGCAATTCAAAATACTCCAATCCAACTCATGAACCAGATAAATTATTGTTCTCAGTGTCACATCGTTGCTTAATAATTATTACAAGCCTAAAACAAAACGAAACTTAAACAATTATCAAAATCCCAGCTCAAATACAGCTCTAATTCGAAAACATCAGTAAAGAGAAGTCTCACAAAGTTCCATTCAATAGAAAGAAAAAAAAAACGCAGCTTAATGATCAACTTTACTTCCACTACTAACACAATAAAGAAGAATATAATCCAATTTACCTGAGAAACATTAAACTCAGAAGGGGTTAAAGGGAATCCTTCAACATTAGCAGAGGCATATCTGAGAAGGGCATCAACATCAAATTGATGGGCCGAATGAACTTCACCCACTATATCACCGGTCCGAATTGCCATTTTTTCTGTC
The DNA here is from genome assembly GCA_949775105.1 of Oldenlandia corymbosa var. corymbosa. Classification (NCBI taxonomy): domain Eukaryota; kingdom Viridiplantae; phylum Streptophyta; class Magnoliopsida; order Gentianales; family Rubiaceae; genus Oldenlandia; species Oldenlandia corymbosa. The sequence goes on along the minus strand of OX459126.1, from coordinate 17,277,996 downwards.
CTTCTTCTGCCTATTCAGCCAAAACCCAGATAAACCCACCAATGATTCTGCCGGAAAGATGAAACAAACTAGTCTATTTTTCCTTTGGGTAAATTGATCAACTGAAAGTCTACAAGAAGATGATCATTATGTCAACTGAGGTACACATTTCAATGCCAAAAAAAAAAATTAAAAATTTGGAAGCCTTGTAATAATCGACCAGGATAGTAAAATGAGAATAATTCCTTAGCTATTAATTGCCCTGGAAATTGGATGCGGGAAATTTCTATATCCTATTACTGACTAGCAGACGAGGATTGAAAAACAGTCTAAAGAAGCAAGATAACATTTGTTATTTTGACTTTTGACTCTTGCATTCGCTGTTTTCGTCAAAATTTCATCAATTATTTTCTTATTTTTATTCTTCCTGTTTGTTGAAAGGAAGTTAAAAATAAGATCAGTTTTTTTTTTATTATTATTATGATGAGGGACTGAGATTTTTTTTAAGAGCATTTTTTTAGCCAAATATAATAATGACTAAATAAATAGAAATTTTTTAAACTTTTCTTTTTCGTTGAAAAGTATGGACCAATAATTGAATATTTGAATATTTAGGCTTTAAAATAGCATAATAAAGATAGGATATTTATTAATAAAAATTCTAGAAAAATCTTAGAAAAAAAGAAACCAAACCATTTTGCCTCTTTTAGTATGTAAACCGAACGAATTAAATTACGTGAGATATAAAACTTTTGCGTCATTACTTCGAGTTAGGTCTATTACTTTTAAGAAGATAGAGTAAATTGTCTTGGAACTAAAATTACACTCATCGGTTAAGACATTTTGATTTATCTTAAATTTTATCTAATACGTATTTTTAATTGATAAAAAAACTTAAGAATATATATGTTTTTAAGATTTTTTTTTTGGTCAATTAAACTTGCATGTTAAGTGAAACTTATGACAAATAAAAAAAAAACATTATATTCAGGACTGGAGAGAGGTGAAATTTATGACAAATAAAAAAAACATTATTTTCAGGATCGGAGGGAGTATTAACTAAATGTGAAATAAATCATTTGATAAAGTTAGTTACTTGTCTTTTTCACTCGACATGCTCCATTATCTAGGATTGAATACGTTTTAGAATTCATGTTCTCTTACTTTGAAGAGTGCAGGGGTTTGACGATGATAAAACTAAATTCTGCTCATTTAAAAGATTTTATAGCTTTTGAAAAGATGAGATCGCACGGTGAATTTATTCTCTCGTAAGTTGTATAGACTGCATACCATATATTGTTTAATTCGACCTCTTTGTAAATATGTAAAGTATAAACTCAGTGAATAATCATAAAAAGGAAAATGAGCAATCATCACCAAATATAAGATCTTTAAAAATGGAAATGAAATATTACGCAATATTTTGAAGAATCAATTTCTAGACTTCCTTAGCAAGGTAAAATTAAATTGAAAAAAAAAATCACTGACTTAACATTTTGAGAAGGGTTAATAATTAATGAATTCTCCAGTCTATAAATAATAAACCTTGTGCTTTTAGCGTTTGTTCATTGAAATTTCAGAAAGCCATAAACCCTCTGTATTCTTCATAATTTGGTTCGCAGGAATTTGAAGGCAATGGAACAAAGTCCCCAAGTTCATCAACCTCGCTATGCAGATGCGGTAAATATAATTGCGAAGATTCGTTTCAATTTTCTTACTTCTACATCATTTGTTTTTCGTTCTTCTTTTTTCATCGAGAATAGTTATTTCTTCGATTTTATATATTGTTATTATTCTTTGGCTTGAAATTTCATGAAATCATCAATGTAATAAAGCTAGCCTCATGAACAAAAAGTGATTTTATTTTTTCGATATTATCTGTCAACCCTAATTTTACTCAACTGATCTTCCATGCACCCTTAAAGTTCTACGAGAAAGGGCCTTGTGCCTTAAGAAACAACGTAGCTGGATCAATAGTTTGATTTATGGGTTACTTTCTATTGTTCTTTTTCTTTTTTCTTTTTTTGATTTATGGGTTACTTTTTATTGTTCTTTTGAAAAAAAAAAGAAAAAAAAAAAAGAAAACTCTGTTATAATGATCAGCAGTGAAATACAATTTGTTTTAGCTTTAGCTATACGAATATTCCAGGTCTGATTTTTTTTTTTTTTTAAAAAAAATGTATATTGTATGCTTTCTTTTTTAGGGTCTAATTTGTGATTGGTTCATTGTTTATCTTTTGTTGATTTTGATGTTTAAAATTGTAGAGTTGGACTATGGAGGTCGACTGTTCTTGTCCCGAGTGCAAGCAAAGGATAATTGAAAGCATCGTATCAATTGTTGGTAATTAATTTCTCGTGTACTCCAAAATTAGGGTTTCATTAATTCGTCCAACATTTTGTACGTGAATTAATCCTTTTGACAAGAGCAATGTTTTTTTCCCCCTCTTTGTAGGTGTGTACGACATTGACTTTAATGGCACTCAAGGGATAGTCAAGATTTCAGGAGAGGTTGATCCAAACATGCTTATCCGAACAGTTAGAAGATGTGATAGGCACGCTAAAATACTTGGAGTTAGAATAACTCATCCTGAATACGTGAATAGAAATAATAATATTCGTCGTCGTGCAAATTGTAACGATCATAATCATAATCATAATCAATATCCGGCGGTTGAGTATGGCCAATGCAACGGCAGTGCACTAGCGCTCGAAGGCGGCGGTTGTGGCAGTGGCTATGGTTATAATTCTAACTATCATCCTTCAATTTATCCGGCCGTGAGTGACAGGCTAGCCGCGGAGCTACATGGCCGCCCTTATGGTGGCTCCGGCGGCTTTTACCGGCAATCATATCCTCAAATGGATTATTATTATGACAGGATGAGGGCTGAAGAAAGTTGGTGCACCATCATGTAGTTAGTCGCAGTGCTAGCTAATTAGTTTGCTCTTTCGTTTATGAATTTGCTCCAACTTTTTAGTTGTTTTTGAGATGGTTTTTCCTTGTTTCTCCAAGCTGTTTTTCATCGCATGGAGAAGTTTGATTTAAGTTTGTTGTCCAGCTAGGGTTTCTTTTTTGGTGAGAATTTTTGGACTCGTTGAAATTGAGGGACGTTCTTGATATTTAGACCATGAGTATGTTACTTAATGCATGATGTTTTACATGAATTTTTTTTCTTTCTTTAATGATTGTCATAATGGCTGTTACTTAGAGTCGGTTACAAAATCATATTCTCCATAGATTTCATATACATTGTTGATCTGCACTTAAAATTCCACTTACGACTGAATCATAGATTCGGATTCATTGATCATACTATTGGCTTTGGTTACTAAGTGATATCAATTCTCAGAAAAGGTTCTGAAGGATCAAAGCATTTATTTATTGTGGGAATGGAATCAAATTCCCAATAATTTTTGTCACTTTATTGACCCACCATTTTATCACATGATTCCATTCATCGTCCCACGTGTATTAATTATGTGTTCTGGTATGACTAAAAGGGTTAAAAAAAAGGTCTAAATGGGACCAACAGAACAAGTAATTAATCCATATTGCTCTTTCTTAATTACAATAATTAATCCTAATTTTTTTTGGTTAACTAAGATTATCTTCAAAACACCCGAAGATATGTTTAAACGAATGGTTATTTTTGTGCAAAAGAAACATTTTACTTTCGGCTAGGATCCGGATTATATATGATCCATGATCTAGATGACCACCTTATCCAGCCACATCTCCCATGTCTGAACTTGTATGAAATAGATTTGGATGAACAAATATACATTGCGAAAAACAACATGCATATATATATGGGAAGATATCACACTTTAGGATGAGAGATCGAGGCTAAAAAGTTTCTTTTAGCATAAAGAGCTTACACTTTGCATATACATACAGATAGGGATATAGATGAATAATTCAATCCAAGTAAGATTCATTCGGGCTTTCCCAACTTTGATGCATTATAGTAATTGGAATGGGTATAATATATTATTACAGTAATCATGGTTTTAGATGTGTGTTGATCCTCTTTAGTTACCCTTTTTTCTCTATCTTTTATTCATTCTTTTTTATGTATAACAAATTTGATTGTGTGTATTGCATTTTGAACAGTACATTACAAAACTCAAATCCAAAGCCATTAATTTGGATCTTCTTAAAAGATCAATCATGACTGTCTTCTCCATAAGTACATTACTATGTCGTTAGAGTACTCTATAATTTTATCTTAGTGACAAAATTTACCATTTCTATAGAAGTTCATGGGATTCCACCTCAAAACCAATTGGCAATGAAGGGAGTAGTTCATAGATTTATATATTGATATCAACTCTCTCCCACCACCGATGTGGGATACTCAACAATTTCTCATTACTGGTGAATGGGGGTATCTACATTAATTGAACAAACTTTGGCACATTTGGCCATAAGATGATGTGTAAGGAGTCTCAGCCAAATTCAAAAAATCAAAAGACAAATAGAAAAGATTCTAAATGAACAAGTTCTCTTATAACGGAAGGAAGAAAAGGGATAAAGATGCACTTTCAACACTTCCACTTGTGTGATTCCTCAATAATTGGTAGGTTGCTACATGAATGAAATTGCTTGTCAGTTACTCTACTAGGGTATTATTCGGGGAGTATTACAAACCTCTCAGATATTATCTTATTACATGATTAGATCCATAGATAAACTAGTAATACGTGTCTTGTCTTGTTAATTAAGAAATATGATTATGCATTTCTCTCTTATTAAGAAAGAATCTTAACTGAATCCATATCCGAAAGGAATCATCACAACTTGGGGTAACCCTAACTATAGGACCTCATTCCAAAGATATGATCTTTATTGGAATATCACAGTAAATTAGAACCACCCCTCATAAACCTAGCTAGCTACCTAGCTTGCAAAACCTAGATCTATTTAAAGTGGCCATTCGTTCTCAAAGATATAGCACCAAGAAACCAACTCAAATCAACAAGTCTTCAACATATCTACCTATCAAAAAACCCTCCCCTTCATCTCATATTTGGCGAGCTTAAACTCATTCACAACTTACTAAATGGCATACAACTACAACGGCAAGGTGGACAAATCCAAGCTTCTTAAGGTAGGTTTGGAAGCCTTTGAGATGCTAGAAGATCAATATCCCGGAAAAAAAAGGCAGCAAAAAACCAAGAATAAGGCTCCGGCTCGGCCGGCTATGGCAGCTGCAGCTTGCATCTACCAATATCAACCACAGCAAACCCTAGTTCAGGTGATGAACCCTCTTTCTACAACTCAAGAGATCATGATCAACAGCTACGAGGGGCGGATTAACGCGATGGATTATTCCAAGAGAAAATCTGCAGCTATGGCTTATTAAGTAGTAGCAGTGATCTAACCCATGTTTAATGGTTAAGTTTTGTAAATGTTTAGTATTATGAAATGTAAGATCTTTGGCTTGCTACCGATGCATATATGCTTCCATTAGGAAAAAAAATGGTAATGCTTATGCATGTAATTTCCTGGTCCTCTTTATCTGTAGTTTCCAGGCTTTTTTTCTCATCTGTTTTTCGGGAGTCGATCAGGTCAAGTTTCGAGCGACTTCTCTTTTATGTCAATATTCTAGTGCTTTACAAGTATATATATAAATAGTCGATCAAGAGTACTCTTGATCATGATTTTTAGTCTTCTCCTCACTGATATAAATTGATTTATTGAATATAAATTGGAAATAATTAGCTAGATCCAAACACTCTTCAGTAAATAATAAAAAGAAATGAACTCTTAAGCACAAAATATGAACTGATTCTGCGCCAAATGGATCATTTCCTTGGAAAAGAGCCGAGAAGTGAGTTAAGAACCTTTGATATGAAAAAAATTGGAGGAACAGAATAAATCTGTTGACAAAAAAAAAAAAAAACAAAAAAAAGAAGAAGAAGAATAAAAAGTGGATTCCTTTTTCAGAAACCACTTCATTATTAGGGATAAACTTTGTTTATAATTTTAATTTGATAGAGACGCCATTAAAGAAAACATGGGGAAAAAATTGATTCTTAACCATATCTTGTTTACTTTTTGTTGTTTACAGTGTCTACTTAACCAGAATTGTTGCTTCAAAAATGACCACATTCATTTGGGAAGTAGCGGTGGTCGTAAAATTGTTCATTCACAACAGTTTAATACAGATACATATATACAATTATTATTTTGAGACCGAATGAATACAATTTCTTTACTTCCATAATGCTAATTAAAGTCTCAATAGCAGATTTTTTTTCAATGTTTAGGTTTTTTTTTTTTTTCAATGTTTAGTTAAGCTAATAAACATCGGTGCGGTGAATGTCCGGTGAAATCTGAAGCAAGTAGGCAAGAAAGAACCGGATAATGACAAATTTGTGTTACTCCCTCTTATGCATCCAGTCTGTAATACAATTTCGATATATATATATATATAGATATATAAATAATATATATATATATATATATCAATAACTTTTTGCCTTGTGAAATTGAAGAAAATTTTGGAAACCTTAAAAAATTGCAAATTAATAGTTCATTGGAGAACCTTGGACTCTAGTATTCTATTGTCAAATTTAATATTTTATTTTTAGTATAAATTGAATTAAAATTAAAAACTTAAACTGGAATTTTGGGACAGAGAATAAAAACTTTTTTTTTTGTTATTATAAACTTAAGAAAATATACTTAAATGTGTATGATATACTACATATCACCGATAAGATTGGGTTAGTAGTGTAAATATTTTGGTCTAACTATGAATATCAAAAGCAAAATAAGATGGCAATATAACCTATTATCATAGCAAAGAAGATCAGCCAAATTATCTTTTTTTTTTTTTTTTTTTTGAGAAAAGATCAGCCAAATTATCTTGTTGTAAAATGATTCACACGATTCATGAAAGCTCGATCCCATGTTTACCTTGTGGAACTGATTAATAGTGACCAATATTCATTTATCTTCTACTGTGTTACAATATTAAAAAAGAGAATCATTTAGCTCTATCTGTTGTGGAAACAATTCAGCTTAAACTAATGCACATCTTTTTATTATCGTCTAAAATCTTGTGAACCAAACCTACATGAATGGCAATAATTGAGAATAATCTACTGGGAAAAGAATCTATACCGCAATGTGTAACACGCCACTGAAAGAAGAAAATGCCGAGACCAAGACCAAGAAGACCAAGAATTAACAGAGATTTCGTGTTATACTTCAATTCTTCCAGATTTATCAGTTCCAGATAAGGTCGGTAGGTACCATTCTACATCAAAGGAAAGCAAGAATTACAGAGCAGGAAAGATCAAAGAACTCTCCCCCGGATGGATTTGGCCAACAAAAGTTTAAGACCGAATCAATCCCCTTGGATCCCAGTTTCCTTTTTCCAGATACAGATTCAAAAACCCTGTTCTTATCTCGAAGGAATAGCCACATATTTGGGAGGTGGAAAAAGAAGGTAAATAAGATTCTGTTCTTTTTCTTCCTCACAATGTGGCAAGTGATTAAGCTGATACAAGTTGAGAAAAATCTCTGTTTTGAGTAATACCAAGAATCTAATTCTGTTTCCTTAATTTCTAGGTCAGTAAGACAACATTTCTTCCCAACCGTTCTATATCTATAAATAGGACTCTTTGCCTTACTATCACTTCACACCAAGCCAACGCAAGAAAATCTCACTAGCCTTGTCTCCTGTGTTCCTTTCTAGTTTAATGGCTCCTAAGGCAGATCTTGCTAAGATTGGCAAGGAAGGGTTCGACATAATCGATAGGTTCTTTGGCAAAAACAGCAACAACCATCATGCCCCACCAAAAGAACCTAAATGGCTTCTCGAGCAACAAGTTTCTCTTCAGCGTTACAAACCTCAAGATACACGCACATACTACTATCAACCACCACCCCAAGAAGAAGCAGCTCCTAAAGGTGCTCGAGTAACCAAGGTGGCTTACTATCAACCCCAGCAACCACCACCGCAAGAGAAAGAATCATATGCCCGCTACTATCAACCACAAGAAGCTCCTAAGACTGCGCTAGTAACCAGGGTTTACTATCCACCCGTACAAGAAGCTCCTACTGGCCGAGCAAACAAGGCTTATGAAATGAGCGGCTATCATTATTCTGAAACAACATCACAGGCTCATTTCATGGAGTATCAGAGGCCAACTATGCGTATGTCCTATAACTAAAGTTAAGGCGTCCATACCAATGTGATATCTCGTCACTCTAGTTTGGATCCGTAAACTTAGATAACGTGCCAAGATTAGAGCTTTTGGGTCACCTGGCCAATATTTCAAATGCTGTAATAGCAGCCAGGTTTACTTGTACTTTAGTTGCTGAAGCAACTGCACAAAGCTACATGTATAAATACTTTAATGTAATACAGTAAACTACTAGTATAATAAAGAAAGAGAGTACAATCAAATAAAAACAAACAAACAACAAAAAGCATATTCACTGAATTGTCACTGAAAAATTATCCAAAAGAACAACTTGTAAATTAGATTAGGCTCAGCCTCAATCAAAAGGATCAAGAGAACATAGGGTTAAAACTCGAATTCTCCCCTCAAAGCGGCAAGAACACTTGTTATGCAGTCCCTTCTCACTTCTGGCCTTCTTTGACCCACTGAAAGAATTATAGAAGTCAAATCAGATAGGAAATAGCAACTTCAATAAAGATTTAGAAGACAAAGGTTCGTGAATCTCACTCTGCTGTTGGAGGTTTAGAGGCAGCATTAGAAACCTTCTCCCCAGGTCCCTGCAAAGCCAGAATAAACAGCAAAGTTCAAAGCTAAATCTAAATCCGTGTGCTCTAGAAAAGAAAGTACAACTATGCCGCAAAGCTAAACATACTTCAAATGAATTTGTAGCTCAGGTATTCTTCCAATAATAGAGGAAGAAATACCAAACCATATCTAGAAACTGATAGCAAGCATTCAAACAGCATGCAAGTTTTTAAAGGTTCATTGCATCATACTATGTTCATACTATGTTCACCAATACACTGATTCACAATCGAAGTAGTTCTGGAATTAATAACAAAACTAAAACAATTGTTCTAAACTGAACCAAGCGTTCTTCCCTTCGAGCAAGTTTCTTTTCCCTGCTAGCTTTGTTCTTTGCTCCCTTTGCCTCAAACTGGTCAGACAGCGTTTTCTCTCTCGCTTTCTCAGCCTTAGTCTTGTGAATGCTCTCCATTAGAACTCTCTTGTTCTTAAAGACATTACCTTTCACTTTCATGTACATATCATGGTACATATGCTTGTCAATCTTCTTGGCCTCTCTGTATTTATGAAGCAAGCGCCTGAGCACACGCATTCTCCTCATCCAGAGAACCTTTGTCGGCAGTCTAGTCTCCCTTGTACCCTTACGTTTACCTGCACATTGTGAGCACATGATAAAAATATTAGCTCCTCACTTCACTTTCTTCCAGCAACTATTAACAAAAGTTTGCACCATATGAGCACAAAGTTCACATATTTGTGTAAACTTTCCTCTAATCCAGGGATCAAATGATGCTCAAATACAAATAGCAAAACTTTAAGAGAAAGGTATACCATATCCAGAGTGGCGACCCTTTCTCTTGGCCTCCTTCATAACTTGTTTTAATTTTTATTTTTTTTAAAATGGTAAATTATTTATTTTCATGTTTACTTTAACTCGAATTTTTCTTCTTCATTTCTGAATTTTTTTAAAAAAAAATTTTAATAATCTAGAAGTTAAAATACAAAAGGAAAATAAATTTTTAAAACTTAGAATTATTCTACCAGTATATACAAGTTAAGAAAAGAAGAAGAATTGTATAAAAAAAAATTTAAAAGATTAAAAAATAAAAAAATAACAAAAATGTCCTGAACCCAAAAACATGTGAAAAATAGATTTCCATCACTATTTAACGGCCAAAATTAATAGAATAATCTGAAATGGATTAAAACTTTAGTAAGGTAACCTGTGTTACAAATAAATTTAATTAATGACCTAGAGTAGAAATATATTAAAGGTTGATGACTTGTTTTGAGGTTCACTCTTTTCTTTATTTTGAATCACGATTGGACTTAGATCCAATTCTTTGTGGATCAAAACTTCAGTACGTCTAATTATAGTCTACTGTGGAGAATGGATCACAATTTTCTGAATCCCACAAAAAATTAATAAAAAGGTGAGATACAAAATTATTAACCTATATATATTAATATAAGATGAAAATAACTTACTTGCATGAAATTGAAAGCTCACTTAAGTTAAAAGTTAAAAAAAAAATAGATTTAACCGTGATTATAGTATATCTTAACCGTAGAAGATAAATTTATTTTAACTTTCTGCAACAATTTTTAAAATATATAATCTAATAATGAAATCCCAAATAAAGTCCAAGTTATCCTAAATTACTCATATCCAAAATCTTATACAGGATCTGTTAAATATTGTTCAATTTAAACTCCATCAGAATAAACAGTTCAAAACAATCAGATATGTCTCTCTGTTTCATTTTCCTTTAAAATTTTTGTTCCTTTCTTTGAGTTTTTTTTTTTTATTCAACAGGTTGCCTTCATACTTTTTTTTTCTATTTAATACGGGTTTATGTTCAATGCAGGTACTCTCAATGGATGTAGAGTACCTGTGCATAGTGATTACTTGAGATGTTTTCGCTTATACTATATTTTTGGAGAGAATTTTGGATATCTTATTAGATATTAGCTGAGTATATATAAATGCATTTTTCAACAAGATTACACTTATATTTTTTTATAATCTTTATTTTATACAAATAATGCAGAAAAAATTTTACAACCCGCATAACGTGCAAGTCACCCACTAGTACGAGGAAAAAACAATGATGTGATTATTAAAAAGAATTTAATGACAAATAATAAATTAATATAAATTATAGAGGACAATTACTTCTTTGTTTTCACTGCAAAATGTTAAATGTTTGCTTTCTACCATTGATACTGAAAGAGACAAATGAAGAGAGAATCAAGTAATAGACACGTGATTTAAATCTTAGACGATTTATGTGACATCGCATAAGAGGCGCACCATAATAGTTTTCCTAATAATAGTATTTCTTTCATCAATAGACCTCATTCCCAATCTAAATAATTGTATAAGTACCTTGAAAACACTATGTATAGTTCAAAATCAACCAAAAATCTCAGATGTTGATAAGTATTCTCACAAAGTAAATTATGTTCTAACTACAGGACAAATATTATTCCTCATATACTATTCCTACCTTTATTTTTAAAATATAGTCTAATTTTAGAAATGTAAAACTTAAAATTAGACTTATGAGATTCGTACAGCCTAAAGTTGATTATTAAATTAATAAATTTAATTTTTAAAACTAAAATAAAATTAGATGACGTAATCTTACAAATTAAAAAAGGTAATAATATGAAAAATTGAATAAAGTTTCATACTTATTCATCACTTTAATAATCAACTTTAGGTTATATCTTCATAAATCTCAATTTTAAGATTTATTTTTTTTAAAATTAAATTTTTTTTAGGAGAGAGATAGCAATATATTTTTGACTTTTATATAAATTGGACTTACTCGATGAGTACCACACGTTTTATCCAAGAAAAAAAAAAGTGGAAACATTACAATAAAAATAAAAGCCGACGTTTGAAAATTCCTGAAAAAAAGGCACTACTACTACTTAAGAAACAAATATTCGATCCTTTTATTCCACCAATTTTCCCCAATTCCCGGGAAAAATCTACCCCCAAATCGGAGAGTTCTCCCTGAAACCCTAGCCCAATTGCATATTTCAAAATAAATCGATGGAAATCTCCCTAATTTCTGATACATTAAAGTCGATCGTTTCAACCCAGGCCGGTTTAAGCTTGGGATTTTCAAGGTTCCTAATTGCATCGTCGGACCAATCACCCACGGGCTCCCTCCAAATCTCCGCCACGATGTTCCCCTTCGACGCCGTAGCGCCACGGCCCCCGGTGAAATCCAGTCGGGTCAAGACATTACCTCGTAGGCAGCTGAAGCAGAGGCGTCGCACCAGGAAGAGATCGCTGACCAGCGACGATGACGGCGGTTCCGGTGACGGTGAGGAAATTTTCGGGTTTTTCGCCGGTGACGGCGATGGACCATTTAATAACAATAATAATGGCGGTGGTGGAGGATACGGTGGAGGGAATTGGAATTTTGGTCGGGATGAATTCTTTTCTGATGATAATGGCAGCAATAACTCTTATCAGGATCCGGCGTTTGATTTCGTTTACGAGGTATTGTCATGGATTGTTTTGTCGAACTGTTTGCATTTTGCTTATAATAAGCTCATGAGAATCGTGGCTGATGGATTTAGTGATCCTGCGAGGGAGAAGGTTGCCATTCAATTGGAATCTGTTTGTTAATTTGATTAATTGGCAATGACTTATTAGGCTCAATTCTTCCGCCCGAGGGCGTTGATTATGTCTCTTAGATCAAAGTATAAATGGTTAAAGGTTTCAGGGGTGCCTCAAAGCTGGCACATGGATACTGTGTCTTATGGACACATAGATTGTAAATAAGCTATCTTTAGGATTATGTTCTGTGTCATTGACAAGCTATTATATTTTAGTTTGACAGTTAATGTAAATATTGTTCATTTATTTGATTGTTTTGGTGCCTTACAAAGATCTAGTTTGCTGTTATTTTGAATTTAATGTTTTGTTTTGTGACTGAATTTGCTTACGTATGTCAGCTTTTGGAATTTGAGATCACTTATCTCAATAGTCAAAATTGGTTTGTTTGTACTGATCTATGTTATGTAGCCTGTTATTATCTGAGGATGGAAGGAGATGCTAAGTTTAGATTACCTAATGCAACAGGTTGAGGTATTGAATTTATTGGATTTTGGACTTGAGACGTGAGATTTTGGTTTGAAACTTGTAAATCAGATAGGAAGCTGATGCGTGCCACGTGAAAATGGCTTGTTTCTAATTGTTGATTTTGTTCATCAGCTGAGTGAATGGTACTAGATTTTAATAATCTAAAGGCAACTTGTTGTAACTTTGCAAATGATTGTGTCTGTTGTGAATGAGTCAGTGTCAAGATTAGGATGTTTAAGCTTTTATAATGTTAAGGATGACAATCTATCATGATTAGTGATGTGGAGGTAGAGACTTCTTATAGCAGCTGGAATCCAAAATAGTTTGACAATTGGGTGCAGCTGTTTCTGGCATACTTGGGAGGAATGGTGAGAAATGTATTGTAATGATGGAAGAGGAACCATTTCGTCTATTCTTTTATTTATCATTAGTCTTCCTACCCTTCAAGTGATATCATCTTGTGTAAGATCTAATTTAGTTGGATCCCGTAGTTAGTACAAGCTCTTAACATAAATAATTGTGTGGAGGGAGTAGTGTTACAGTCCAAGAAAACTCGTAAAATGCTCTATTTTTTCGATTTAGTGACAAAGAGACACTGATCTGGTTGAGCTCCTTTTGTATGGTGGCCAGAAGGCATTTTTTATTATTCTAGTTCTGGCATTTAACCTTGTAAATAAACAACTAGTCAACTATGTCTATGGAATGTTCTTACACCACACACTCCATCTTGGAATTTGAACTTCTAGATCGAATAATTTAGCCTCCTTTTTTAGATCCACTATAGATGTGCTTTCAGTTTCCCCAGATTTTTCTCATCACTAATTAAAGACTACTGGTAAACTCTGCCTCCTTGAATCCCCCAGGATGAGTAGGAATGAATATATTAGGATACAGGTAGAGTAAAAGTTTTTTTTGACGTTCACGAAGAATATGGATTATATAAGAGATCGTGTAAATGGTTGAGTGCCGAATTGTTATTTTCTGCCAGTGTTGCTGGATGATGTTCTTGCACTGCGGAGTTAAAGAAGAATGAGGAAGGAATATGTACAGGGTAAGAAACGTGGCCATAAATTATGGACAAAACTCTGTTCTTGCACTAATCACAACTATAATTATGGGTATTTGGATAAATTATGTTGGGAGGACATAACGAATCAAAGGAAGCCAATTCGTCAAAGAAATCTAGAGATTAGATTTTTATTATTCTTTTGAAGATGACGCAGTCTGCACAAATACATGCATCTTCTTCGTGCTGGCTATGATTTTCAATTAAATAATTCGCTAACTCCTGCCTAAACTATTGCTTTTTCTCCTGAGAAAGTACTATACTTAAAAAAAGAATCTTAAACCCAATTGATTATCCTTCATATGGAATTAGCATTCAAACACAAATTTTCCATTGTACGGTTTGTGGCTTTTAGCAACTCTACTGCAATTCGATTACTTCTTCCAGCACGCTTCATGGTTAAAAAAAAAGTGAATTATTAAAATGAGTAAAATAATTGTGATCCGATCAAAATGTATAGTAAATAAAATCGTTGAAGTTGATGTTATCTATTATCTCCGTTCTATAAAAATATTAAAAAAAATTCAGCGTGAATTATTTTATTGGGGACAGATATAGCACGAGTTATGAAACAAAATCTAGCACATACAAATCGTAGATGGCAATAGTAAGACCAAAGCAAAATCCATATCTTTCTCCCAAACTCCTCCAAGAGAAAGTAGTGGAAAACTGCATTTTTCATCATACATCAGAATAATGATTGTTCAGTATTATAAAAACCTTTTTTTTTTTTTCAGAAAAAACAATCAAAGCAAGAACTGCAGAGAATTACGTTTATTGAATTGGCCAATTGGGTGCGTCACACAGCACACCACGACAAAAAGCAGTCGTGTGTAAACCGTACGCAGAAGATGACAAAATTATACACGACGATAATTGCTTTTTTTATTTTATTTTCTTAATTTGAATTTCTATCTCATTGTGTGAGTAGTTGTTTTTTTGTTTTTTTAGAGAATTCCTTTTAATCTTACTTTGTTAATCTGTTCATCTTCAATCGTCTTAAATTTACTAAAGTTGTTACTTACAAAGCATTATCAATGATTGTTCATATCTTATTTTCTTGAGACTGAATTACTCAGCTCATATTAAAAAAAATTAAAATCAATCTGATAAATGATTTTGGACATCAAACCCTCAAAAGCTCCAATGCAGATTAGCTAAAAAGTTGTTTATAAACAGTAAATTAGTTACCCTTGTTGAATTTAAATTAAGGCCTTAAATTAATCAGTGATAAAGATGTGATATTCCAAAAAAAAAAAAAAATCTAACATTTGTTCTGTCAAGCATTGCAATCCCCTAATAAAACAAAGAAAACAAAAGAAAGCAACAGAAAAAAATACACAGCATTCAGTAAATTGCTACAATAATAATTGAAAATGGCCGAAATGGTTCATTAAATTCCCAGGACAGATTTATTATTATTAGTCTAATACTAATAATTATTCTGATAACTCCACCAACCCATGATTGATTGATCCGTCCACCCAACCCGCAATACACTATTCATTACCGCTGCAAAATAGTACCAACACAAGAAATTCCAGTAGTAATGCAGAAATCTGGTGATTGATCAATACAGCATATCAATATCATCAACAATAAACAGATTCTCCTGCTGGTGGTGGACGGCGGCGGTGGTGGCCACGAGGTCATCATCCATCGTCCAATAATCACCAAATTGAGCTGCTGGTGGTGCCGATGCTGATGAGGACGATGACGTCATCAACCCAGGTGGTTCCATCATCCCAAGGAAAGATGCCAAGCTGGAGAGATCATGCTCAGCCCCCAAATGATCATCATATGCTTGGTAATTATTATCAGATAACAATGTTGTCATGGCGGCGGCGGCGAGATGGTTATCAGGCGGCTGAGGTGGAGTTTGGAAAATGGATTCCAGGCTGCCCTGTAAGTAATTATTATTATTAGGAGCGTCATCCGGGATACTGATGACGTGTTGCCGCTTCGACGGCGGCGTTGCCGGCGGCGGGTGATACTCGTCGGGGAAATTGAGTTTGGCTTTGTCGCCACGGATGCGGCGGGCGGCTTCGTCGTAAGCTCTGGCTGCTTCTTCAGATGTGTTGTATGTTCCCAGCCAAACCCGAACGCCTTTGAGTGGGTCCCGAATCTCCGCCGCCCATTTCCCCCATGGCCGCTGCCTTATTCCTCTGTACTTGTTCTTCCTCCTCCTCCCTCCCCCCGCCGCCGTCGCCGTCTCCGGCTGCGACTTCTTCCCTTCTTCACCACCTGCAAACACCACTTTTTTAAACAACATTTTTTAACAAAATCACACACACACACACACACAAAAAAAAAAAATAGTAGCATCCAATATGAGATCAATAAGATGTTTAATTAATGGATAGAAAAATTAGTCTATCATTGAATAAAGATAGAAAGAAAGATGTACTAATAATTAAGAAATGAGAGGCCAATAAATGATGACACATGCAAAAATAAATGGAACTGACCAGCTTCCGTATTTTGGCCGGTGAGTTTTTTCTTCTTCTTCTTGTTATCTGATGAAGAAGAAGAAGGAGGGTTGTTATTGTTACTGTTGAATCCCCAGTATTGAGAAATGGTGTCAAAGTCGGCCCAGAGTTCTTTGGTGGTCAGTTTCCGGCCACGGTTGATCGGAAACTCGTCGGAGATTATTGCTCCTCCACACATCTTTCTTGAAAAATTTTAGCTTCAGTGGATGCTCAGCTGGAATGGATATACAAAGAGGAAAAGATCAAAACCAGGAATGATGAAGAAGTACTGGAACATATGGAGAAGAAACACTAAAACCGGGAAAAAGGTGGTTTTTATATAATAAAGGAAGCAGAAAGAACGGAGCGGAAAAGCGTTACGTATCGTCCTAGGGTTAAATTACATTGAACTCCCTGAACTTTCTTGAATTATTTATAGGCCATGCCAAATTTGATTTCTTTTTTATTGTAATATTTATCGAAATAGTGATAATAAATCAATAATCAATAAATAAATATAAGTACGAATTTGCATTTGCTCAATTCATATTATTTTTGTTAGTTCTATCTTTTCTTATAAATATTACAGTTGTTAGTCTGACCAATCAATATATTTTTATTATGAGGGTGATTTTTAAAAGATAGAACTAGAAATTTTTAGCGACCATACTAACAAAACCATGACATAAAGATTTTTTTTTTTTTTTTTGGGTCCGAGAAGAGTAATTTTTGAAACATAGCAAACTTTTGACGTCCTCTAAAAGTGACTCTGACCATGTTAATAATTTTCACAAACGTTAGAGATGTTTGCTAATTGATACGAAATGAAAAGGGAGCTTTCTACAATTAACGTGATTTTGGGCTCTAATTCTTCGTTTATTGGAAGAAAGAAGAGAAAGGAGGGGGGAAAAAAGTGGAACGTACGGTTACTGATGCAGAAACAAATTTCAATTTTTGGGAAAAGGACAAAGCTCGTGTGTGGGAATTACTATTATTTTTCTTCTTTTTTGGTTGTGATCTGACGGTACAGAGAGGGTAGATGATGAATTGACGGCCGTGATGATGATTCACATGTAAATGGAAAGTTTGTGGGTCCAGTTAGAAGTGTGTTGAGCTGTGTAGAGATGAGAGTAATTTTCCCAAAACAATCCTCTGACTTTTATTTATTACTTAACTGGCCTCATACTTCTTTTTATCTTAAATTTCAACCGTGGACTACACCCTATGGAATGAAGAATGGTTCCCCTTTCATCACTTATAGTAAGAAAGATTGGAAATTACAAAGAGAGGGATTAAAAGTTTCATGAAATTATTATTGCTTCTACGTCATTTTAATAATTCATTTTGTTATGCTACAAGTTTTGCCACCATATCAAGGGGCATGAGGCACATTAAAGTTATGAAATTTATGGTATAACAGGAAGAAGGAAGAAATAACAATTTTGATCATGCTTTCTTTACACGTAGGCATAAGCAAAATCGTGTCATAGTTCTCAAAAAATGTGTATCTGTTCGGAGCTCATCAGCTCATCTGAACTACAGGAAACCAAGAGTAACAAAACCCACTTACATCAAGACTGAGGTACAAAAACGAGACAGAAATATGTGAGCTATTATGAATGTACATTGTACATTCCAATCCAATGAAAAAAATTCAACTGAAGCTGAATATGATAATTTGTTGAAAAACTTGGTATCGACGAGGGAGGGGCAGGTAACATCAAATGTACTAGAGCAGGTTGAAGTGCAGAGAAGTAATGTATTCATGTGTTCTTTAGCCAGCCATCTGCGTTAAGCGATGAATGGTGCTTCTTGCAACCCTGTTGCTCGGATCAAGTTTCATAACTGTTCTTAGGTCTTCGGCTCCAAGCTTGTACTTCTCCATACTCTCATACAAAAGAGCACGTTGCACAAGGATATTCACGTTTTTCTCATCTATACCTAGAGCCTGCATGACATTGTGCAGTCAGAAGATGAAATCCCAACACCAACTGACAGGATTAAAGGGAAGAAGACAACAAGTACTTGACATGGGTGCCAAAAAGAACAATAGGATAAGTGAGGAACAAATTTAAGCAGTGGGTGCCTGGGTGGCTCATGCAGTCTCATCATTATGCTTATTCGTTACTGTCATCTATGGTCAAACATATTTCACGTTTATCATAACACAATCGATTATTAGAATCAACATCACAGGAAGAATAAATCATTCAACTAAGGTACATAAAAAACAGAAATCTATTATCTTGTCCTGGTATTCAGTTCAAAAATAGTTCTCTTGTCTATGTAGGCTAGCCACTGGAATATTCTTCTGCCCACAGAAAGTCAACAGAATCATTAAACAAAACACTCCCGGTTAAACTAAGGAGAACAAGCCTTCTAATTCATAATAAAAATGGAATAATACAGTTAGAAAAGAGCAGAAAGCAACGGTCTAGCTAAAAGTAGTTCTATGGTTTTTAAGGTATCATTGCAGGCTAAGCAATTTTCCTAGCCAATCTTAAAACTACAATTTACCTAGTCAAGTTCTCGGATGTCATTGGCCTGAAAAACTTACAGGTAAACATGAAAACTAAAAGAAAAAGTAAAGAGAATACCTTTGTGCAATCAGCTACCGCTTTCTTGTACTCACCGACTTCTTTGTATGACGATGCTCTGCAGGTCAAAACCTCTATTGTACCAACATCATCACCAGCCTTCTCAAGAAGAACAACAGCCCAAGACAACCATTTTATAGCATCCGCATATTGGCCCTGCTTGTAATTATCTACTCCTTTGTTCTTTGCAGTCGCAGAAGTAACACCAGCTGGCGGAGGTGGAAGACCTTCAAGCTCAGTTGTGGTCCCACCAGTGTCTCCGCCTCCAATCTCAAATCCCCAATCATCACCCCCTGAAAACGGCTCGGATGCTGCCCCACCTGATGGATTAGTAGTTGGTTCAAACAATGAACCAAAATCATTAACCCCAGCGGACGGCTGGGCAGATGGCTGACTTTGAGGCTGACTATTAGAAAACCCAAAACCATCAAATCCCATTCCACCTGTTCCTCCTCCCACGAAATTATCAGTCCCCAATGGAAAAGTACTCGATGGAAATGTAGCTCCACTTGGTTTACTAGGAGCATTCTGAAAACTCCCAAATGCATCATCTACACCTCCAAAACCATTGTCATTGCTACTATTGTTAGTAGTACTACCTTTACCACTCGAATTAATGCTATTACTTGGCTTAGACTTTAAATTATCAACCAAGGAACCAAAGGGGTCCTTATTTGCACTCATCCCACTACCTAATCCTCCACCTGGAGCGTTCATGGGCTGACCACCTAAACTAGGACCTCCCTTATTCACATTGCCATTCAAATTCTTCACGTTCCCGGCATTATATCCACCCGATCCCCAGTTGGATGAACTATTAGCTGAATTACGAGTCTTGGGCAAGGAATCAGCCATACCACCCATTGAAAACGTGCCTTTATTCGACACAGGGGCGGCATTCTTCAAAGGCACGTTGCTACCACTCTTGTTCTGACCCAATGCTGAACTGAGCAAATCACCAAACAAGTTGGGATCTTTCTTCCCGATCCCAATTCCCGCAGCACCGCTGGCTGCTGGGCCGGTTGAACTCCAACTTTTCCCGAATATATCTCCAACCATGGATGTCGGACCCGATAGAGAAGCCGAGCCTGATTGAGTCGGAGCTGCAGGCTGGTGGGTCCAAGAGGGTTTATTGGGCTGTTGGCTCCAGGAAGGCTTTGGCTGGGCAGAATAATTATAAGAACTATACGAAGACGACGACGCGGATGATGAAGTCTTGTTCTTTTGATCATTAAGGGATTTAGGACCCGATTTGTTGAGCCCCAAATCAAAGTCAAAACTACTCGATTTCTTCCCGTAATTCGAATTCATTTTTTTTCTGGTGCCCTTTTCTAAATCGATTCGATATAAATTGGAACCAAAAACTCAGATTGATTACAGAATTACAGATCTAAAATTAACCCAAACGAACAAATTGAAAGGGAAGAAGAGATCTGGGGTGTGATCAAAACGTACCTGATCAAATATATAGGTGGCTACAAAAGTACTATTTCGGAATAAATGGGTTCCGCCGGAGTGGAGTGGATCGTGTTTCTCGGCGCAGGGCGGGAGAGGAAGGTGCGGAGAGGTGTAATAGGAGCTCCGGGGCTGCTATTATTTTGTCTGAAGCTTTTTTTTTTTTTTAATTATTCTTTTTCTTTTTGTGTTAATATTATTTTTCTCTACCGCACTCGAGGTTTCCTAATTTAGTTGAGGTCTATACAGTAAAAACATACGCACTGTTACTTATTACTCCTATTACTCTGTCTTTAAAGATTTTCTAATATCTATTTTAAACTTTTTTTTTTACTAAATAAAGATTCAAAGTGTACAATCATCTCAAGAAAATAAATAATATTTAATTGAACTAATTGTACATTGCATTGCTCGTTATTTCATATATTATCCGCATCAAAAATGAATACAAGATTTCATATAACGTGCAATTTCATATACTATATGATCTGTTTTAAGCTCTATCTGGATTATAAGAGCACTCTCACACTAGGTCTTTCATCAAAGACCGGAAAGACCAAAATCTAAATCACATTATTTCAGGAGGGAATGAGTAAATAAATACTAACATTACCAGAATGGATTTGGTTTTGATTCCCGTGTTAATACGTACAAGTTGGTGTGTTTATCGACCTAGTATAGAAGATATGAATGATACTACTCCAAACCTGGCATTGATTGTGAATTTTCGACATGAAGGTTTATGAAGAACAAACCTGGACTCGCACTCCTCCAATTCTTCACCATATGGGTAATGACAGACATAGAAACCGTTGTACTACTGTTAGACCATTTTGAAGCCCTTCGCTTTTTGGAACAACAATAAGCTTATTTTTGAAAGTTGTAGGTTCTGGTGATATCGAGAAGAAGTCAGGTTTCCAGCAGGTGAACAGACATGGTATTCATGTAAGAAAAGTATGTTCAATTTGAATGAATAGATTGATGATTATATTCGACTACCATGCAGGGAAGATAACAGTTCCTTCAAAAGTTGTATGGAATCAAGGAGATATATTCACAAAAGCAAACACTCAACTAAAGTGAGTCAAATTGGCAATTACTTAACATAACTTCCCAATATGCAATTGGTCAGGTAAAAACTAAAAAGAGGTACCCTCTGTTCCATCAGCCTCAACCTCGAATACAATGCATACATTCTTCCCTCTAATACCCACCACCACCCTGATTTGATCCATTCTGAGATGCATTTGGGGAATCTGTTGGCGGAGGATACTGGGGTGGCATTGGATTGTTTCCTTGAAACCCTCCCTGATTTGGTTGGTAACTGCCAGCAGTGACGCCTTGAGAGTGGCCATGGAATGATGAGGCCGGATGCTGCTGTGGTGGTGGGGGTGGAGCATGTTGATTATTTGGAGTCCAGGATGCTGCTCTCGGTTCTCTTCTTTCGACCTGCATTGTTTCTCGGCGTCTGTCATATCGAGGGCGAGGCCTGCTCCTTGATTGTGGCTGCTGATTGAATCTATATTGTGGCCTATGAATCACTTTACCATCAATAAATAGATCACCTGTCAAAAGCCAACTAAGAACTTAGTCACAATTTTGATATTTGTGAACCAATAACTTCAGCAATAAAATGTTCTATAGGTTTTTGGTTTATCCTAACCTCCATAGTCTTTGTTGGGAACATCAAGATAAGAGTCAGGCAAAACCCACAGGACACCAGGTAAGCCTGTAAACCAGAAAGCAATTCTCAGATCCATAAAAAACAATAAACAACAGATAAAGGACTTCACATAGTTTGAATCCTCAAAACCGAAATTCAAATGTACAAGTACCATACAGGAATTACAAAATGAAGAGAACAACCAAGCTTTAAACATATCCAAATCGAAGCCAAGCCCCCCACCCACCCAAGCACACACACCAAAAAGTTAAAAAAAAAAAAAAAAAAAGGAAGGGAGAAACAGAGGTACGCGTGGGCAGCAGGAATACAGAAAAATGCTACACCAATATAGCTATCCAGCAACTGAGCATGAAGGATTATTTACCTTTAACTTTATGTGAGAGCTCCTCCGAAATAAGACAACCAAAACCAGTGTAGACGGATGTGCAAACAGAATAAATCTTCTTTTTTGCCTCCTCTTCACTGCATACATCAAAAAAAGAAATACAGTCAATCTCAAAATAAACAAATGCCTTTTAACCAATTACATAACAAATTTGTTCGGAACATATGGGCAATATCTGTAATCTAAGGAAATGGACCACAAAGATAAACACACAAATCCACCAGATACTTATGAATGCTGCCGAAAATGTAAATTTGAATGTACTTATTCGCTTATTTCCTCCACAACCCACATTCAGCAAAGGGCAATAAGGGTGAAATGGCCAATATTATGATTGCAATCAGCCATCTTCAAATCAAATCATTCGTATGAGAAGGGACATTCTACAGAGATAAGGTAAATTCAAAGTGAACTGTATCTTCATCCATAGTACCCAAAAGAGTATGTCAAGACTTAAAATACCTAGCTTAAATTGTTTTCACAGGAAAGGAAAATGCTGCCTAACCTCTAAAACTAAGTTTGGCCTTCTATCCACCGAATTCTTCAGAGGCTAATAAACCAACAAGCCAGTATAAAGCAGTACAGTACAACAAGTACACAAGAGGAAAAATATTTTAAGTTCTGCCATAAACAACACAAAGTACTCTCTTCAAGCAAATAGAATCACAACACGGTTACTAATTCTACACGGATTTCACTTTTTAACATTTAGTTCTCACTTTCACAATTTCTCGCAAGACTACATGTGTAGATTTCACTTTTAACATTTAGTTCTCACTTTCACAATTTCTCGCAAGACTACATTTTAACATTTCGTTTCACAATTCTCATTTCAATATAATAAACACCAAAGCAAGACGAAATCTCTGAACAGAACGTGGAAAAAATGATTCCTCAAGGGATTGCATTAGAAGGATTATACCATCAAGTGAGCAACAAATCAACACAAGGAAGCAGTAATTTCTCCAGAATGAAAAACGAATTACTGACAACAAAAGCAAGTTGTAATCCACGAATCAAGAGTTTGTACACTTGTACCTTCCAACAACGCTGGCTAAGGTTTTAACGTAGCTATTGATCATCTCTTCTTCAGAGGGTTTAGGGTCAGTGGGAAACTCCATGACGATAAGCCAATGCTCATAATCGCAGCCATCGAGGAGTATCGTCTCCTTCGGCGGCCGGTTGCTCCAGTTCGGAGACGGGTCGTTCAGTGGAGAGTACCCCGACCCAGAAGTTTTGTTCCGTACAGCGGTTTTAAACGGATTCGAATCCGGGTTTCGAGATAGGGTTTGAAGGTTGAGAAGTGGAACAGTGAGGCGGGAGCGAGATGGGGTCAAGAGGGCGCAGCGGAGTGCGGTGGCTACTGCTCGCCTGGTGGCCATGGCGGTGGCGGCTGCGGTCTAATTGCCGGTCGCGTAGAAGAAATGGGGCTTCTTTCTCCAAATTTTATTTATTTATATGTTAAGTACGTAAAAAACATTTGCACTTGGATCCTTTAATCTTTTCAAATTAAGCAAATTTGACAAAGTGGTCTCTTAACATTTGGGCTTGGAATATTTGATTGAGTGAACAGCCCAATCCAATCCCCATACTTTGGTTTAGTGTCGGTTTGGTCACCAAAATTACTTAATTGTTCACCACAAACCAAAATGGTTGTGGTGGAGTGGAAGGGACTCCTCCGCCCTTAACCGTAGGTCGAGGGTTCTAACCTCGACATGGGCATGGGACAGCCTTAAATACTTTGGCCAGTTGTCCCACCCATCGAGGTGCCTACAATTCAGCGAGGAGGATTAGTCACTGTTGCCGACGGTGGACACCCTACAAATATGGAAAAAAAAAAAAAAAAACAGTTGTTCACCACATCAGCTTGTATATTAGTTGCATTAAAAAAGTGCATGCCACACTTCTTTGGCTCCTTATCATAATACATTTTGATTTGCTCTAAATTTCATTTAATATGTTAGAAATTTTTTACATAATAATAATTGTAAGAACGTAGTAAACTGAAAATATATTTTTAAAGTTTTATTTCAATTGGAAGAACATATATTAAATATAATAGAACAGTTATAATAAAGACTAGAGGGAGTAGAATATTTTTTCAAAAAAAGCAATATTTTATCATTCAGTTAAGTCTAATAAGCTCGATTAAGATCAAGATATTTTTTACTTTTAGTACGTCAATGCATTTGTACAAGGTGCTTCTTGTTACTTCAGGTGAGTTATTTAATTAGGTTTCTGGCAACATCTACTTCTCCCAGAACTAAAAGTTTGTTCTACGCTTATGGGATCATATACTATTTAATCGGTTGCAAATTAAATTGTCGTTATCAAACTAACGAAATAATATTTTGCTAAAAGATAGGTTGTACCAAACGAATTTGAATCTTGGACTATATCCATATAGTTACTGAAATAGATTAGTCACCAAATTCTTACGTACAAATCACAAATAACGTCCTTGAAGTCTTTTTTTTTTTTTTTTTAGGAAACAAATTTATAACGAAGCTGGAATCAGCCAGCATTGAATGATGACCAGTTGGGAGGAGACGACCAAAGAGTGTCCCTCACTTTACAAGATTTTACATAATCTGTAATTTCATAAGCATGAGTTATCTAATAGACTAATCCAAAAAAGATTTAAGATTAGAAAACAAGTTTAAAAGATGTTTAATATCCTATATGATTGGAATGGCTAACTGTGGCCCTCCAACTTCCCCCGTCCAACTAGTATTGTACTGAGGGAGTCCCCAACTACTTGAAAATCAACCGGCCTCAAAGTACGTGCTAAGTTTGCCTTAACAGATGCCTATGAAGATCACTTTTTGATTCCAAAGGGAAGAATCATTGTTATTACACATTGAAGGGTGATTCTCTTGCAAGTAAGTGAAGCATCTGATGGTTGTTCACAATCATTTATAGATAAACAGATTATGCTGTCTATAGCTTTTGTCGGTGCCTGTTCTCAGTGTATATCTCATGTTCCATTTTCAGGAACCATCGAACATTATTATTGCTCACAAGAAGTTTAACCCAACAAGAGATCCGTGTTCGGTTCCATGGGATGTGGTTTGGGATGACCTTGTTACAATGGAACTGACGCTTGGAAAAAAAGATCATCCCAGTGCTCCTCCTTCACGGCTTGTTCTGGAATCTAATGAACAAATTCGTGTTGTAAAATGCATGAAAGACTCCAATCAGGCAATGGAGATTTATTCTTCAATCGAGCAAGTACGGTCTACTTATGGACCAAGACAACTACAGATGATGCTTCTATCTCTGTCTTCTCTGTTACTTTCTGGGATCATTCCTGATTTTCTTACAGAGTTTTTCACTTGGTTCTTGCCTGTTGATGTGGGGTTAGCAAAATTGGAGTTGATTCTTCTTCTTCTTCTTCACTGCTTTGTTCCCTTTTTTTTCTCCCTTCATTTTCTTTGGTTGATTCTTGATTTAAATTTCAGGCCTCTTTGCAAAGGAAAGTGACAAAACCCTATTCACCAAATGCAGATATGGCCTTTGACGTATTTTCGGATGAAGGCATTGGAGCTTCTTCTCCTTCGCAGCAGTTGCCTACATCAGTACCATTAAGCTCAACCTTTGGAAGCAGCGATCAATGATATGTTGATTATGAAAAGAAGCTGATGACTACAGTAAAATGTGACAACGACGCTATTCAACGATGCATTCCAAAAGAATCTTTAATCATTGCCGCTCAATCGCTTTCAATCTTTATGGAAAATGGAATGGTAATGCTGGTTTTACTTCTTTTCCTTTCGCTCAAAACAGGCGTTCATATTTAGATGACATTGTATTCTTTCGGATTTCTGTTTTTGATTGGAAAAGATGGCCAATTGGATACACAGTTATTGAAGCATTTCTTTCATTTCACAATTGTGTAATTGAAGGTTTGATGACTTTTAAAAATCAGTAGTCAAGACTCGAGAGGGATGGATGGATGACATAATCATTCTTTTTCGGGGTTGTTGCAGTTATATGTTGAAGATGTACTCTTTTTCGAGGGTGCATTTTCTTGCGGTCGGTAAAAACCTTGGATTGGCCTTACTTCTGAAATGTAACATTTTCATTTTCTTGTGCAATTTGGTTTCTAATTTGTATGTAAATATGTAAAGCTGTGAAAGATGGTTTTAGGTTAGGAAAAAGGAACCCACAGCAAATTAATTTTAAGTGAATGTAATATTGGGTGGGATGGTTAAAATGTTAGGGACGTTGATATATAACTTCTTGTACATCTTTGAAGAAACAAGCTTGCGGGATCTTGTATTAGTAATTGATTTATCCCTTTGAAGGATTGTGTGCATATATAGGGGCAACAGAGTGAATTGCGTGATTAGTCAAGAATAAATTTAATTTCTTATTCTATTTTAATTTCACATTTATAGGGATTGTAAAAGTCTCTCTCTAAGTTCTCTCTAGGCGTACATCTGCTAATGTGTGCCTGCCATGGTTGGCGAGAGAAAGAAAGGGAAAGGCCTAAAAGTGACAGAGAGTACAGATGAGCAAACAGCAAACGTGAAATGTATGGAGAGTAATTTGGAATCTACCAGCAAACCAGTGAGATCTGAGGTAAGGCAGTGACAGGAAGAAGAACTTCAGCGACTGGTTGAAACATCGGTCGAAAAGGAGAAAGAAAGGGTTGAGAGTTCTGGTGAGGCAGAACAGAAGGGTGATGTGAAAGCTAGATTGAGTGATGGATGTTTGAGTGGGCGAAAGAAAGATGAATTGTGCCTAGGGTTTCTGAGTTGAACATTCGCCGGCAACTCAATTGGGCAGACAAGTCTGATATGGCAGTTAGGGATAATGCTTGGGATCACTTTAATCTTGAGAAATTGAAAGAGCCCTCAGGGGATTTGAAATTTACTCAACCACAACAGCATGAAGGGCAGAAGATGGGTAAAATTCATATGGAAGATGTCCAAATAGAGGCAGAATACTGGAAGACAGCAGTGGTGTGCTTTGTTCTGGGGGGCAAACCCACCGAAATGGGTGATGGAGGAATTCATTCGAAGGACCTGGGGTCAATTAGGCATTGATCAGGTAATACTCTTGCCAACTGGTCTTTATCTTGTTAGATTTCGGACTCTACAAGCTAGAGATGATGTATTGAATGTCAGAATTTGCCAATTTGGATCAAAATCTTTTATTTTTGAACCATGGGGTATTAATTAGGGTATTAACTATAGAGAGATGGATAAGGTCCCTGTTTGGATTCAATTGCATGGACTTGAATTAAAATACTGGAACTTGAATTCATTAGGTAACGTGGCAAGTACTATTGGATGCCCAATCAAGGCTGATGAACATACTGTAAAGAAAATCAGGGTTCAGTATGCTAGACTCCTTGTTGAAATGGAATTATCTGATAGTGTGCCGGATAAGATTGCGTTTGAGGATGAAACAAGCAATGTTAGGGTACAGAAAGTGGTTTATGAATGGTTGCCGTCTATCTGCAAATGTTATAAGGGGTTTGGGCATCTTATAGAGAATTGTCAAAAGAAGGTAACCAGTGTCGAAAAGAAAGTACCAGTGTCAGTATCTGAATGGAGACAAGTCAAAAAAGATAAAGGTGGAGCACTGCTAGGTGACTCAGAGCTTGTGTTGCAAGATAAAGCTGATGTAAAACCTGCAGGATATGTAACAGGTGATAATGGAACAGTTGCCAGTGTAGTAATGGAGGGGAATAGTGAGTTTATGGGTGATGTAGTGGGAAAGAAGGTTAGTACTGATGTCCAGGCTACTCAGATTACAGCTGTTAGGAAGCCCCAATTTGGGACACCTGAAAAATTGTAAATAGTCTGGATGTTGATACTAGCCTGCACATTAGGAATAGGTCTGAGGAGGGCACTTTGCTCATTCTAGATCCTAAATCTAATGTGTAAAGTATCATCATGGAATATACGGGGGTTAAACTCTCCCCTAAAGCAAAAAGAGTTAAGAAGGGTGGTGGAGATGGGGAAGTATAATCTAGTAGGTATATTGGAGACTAAAATGATTAAGGTACGGTTTGAAGAGTACTTAGATAAATACTGGCAAGGATGGAATTGGATTTCTAACCATAGTTGTCAGGAAAGGGGGCGAATAGTATTAGTTTGGGATGACAGTATTGGACTAAGAATGGAATTTGAGACTGATCAATGTATACATTGTAAGTGCACTCTGAAAATTGAAATCTAGAATTTCATATTACATATATTTATACAGCAAATGAGGATGAGGAGATATCCAAGTTGTGGAATGACTTGATGCTGTTGGCTACGAATATTAATGGACCTTGGGTGTTAATGGGTGATTTTAATAACATCCTTACGCCCGAGGAGAAGTTAGGTGGGAAGCAAGTGGAGTTAAGAGACTATGAAGAGTTTCAATACTGTTTAGAGAATTGTGGTGTACAAGATCTAAGGCAAAAAGGTAGAGTATTCACATGGTGTAATCAGAGGATTGGTGCAGACAGAATCTACTTGAAAATTGACAGGGTACTTGTCAATGGGGACTGGGTGGATATGTTCAATGAATCATTGGCAACTGTTCTACCGAGAGTATCTCTGATCACTCCCTGTTGGAGTTGCAATTGGAAGGGGAAATAGAATCAAAACTGAAACCTTTTCGATACTTTAATATGTGGAGGCAGTCTCTACAGTTTCTAAGTATCATAAGGGAGTTTGGGAGAAGAATATCATAGGGACAAAAATGTTTCAAGTATGTGCAAAGTTGAAGTTATTGAAACCTGAGTTAAGAAGATTGAATAGACAACAATTTGATGACATTGTGGTTACAGCTAACAGAAAACAGGCTGAACTGGTTGAGCTTCAAGATCTGTTGGACCATAATCCTTGTAATTTTAAAATTCAGAAAGCGGAAAGGAAGATGTTCAATGAATATATTATGGCAAGGAAATTAAAGCTGCTAACAACTTCTTACATCAGAAGGTGAAGGAGACGAAAATAGAAGATTCTTTCACTCTGTTTTGAAGACTAGAAACATGAGAAATAGGATATGGGCTGTTGTGGATGATTCAGGGACTGAGATTAATGACTGGACAGGGATTGAGCAACATTTCATCAAGTTTTTATCAATCTTCTAGGTCAGGCATCAGAACAAAAAATGGCTGTTCCAGCAGTCTTTGCAGCAGGCCCAAAACTGGATGTTGACATGCAACTCAGACTGATCAAAACGGTGACAGAGGCTGAAATCAAAGTAGCTGTTTAGGAGATGAATGGAACGAAAAGTCCAGGTCCTGATGGCTACGGTGCAGGCTTTTACAAATCAGCATGGGACGTTATTGGAAAGGATGTAACGACAGATGTTTTGGAGTTTTTCGACACAGGCCAGGTACTCAAACAGATAAACTCCACAACTCTAGCATTAATCCCTAAGATAAATTTCCCAATAAATGCTAGTCATTATAGGCCTATAGCATGCTGTAATGTATTGTATAAATGCATTTCAAAGGTGACGTGTAATAGATTAAAAGAGGTGCTGCCTGTGCTTGTAGACGAAAATCAGAATGCTTTTGTCAAAAACAGGCTAATCATGGATAATGTTCTAATAACTCAGGAACTCATTAGGCACTATAATAGAAAAGGAGTTAGTGACAAGATAATGATGAAAATAGACTTGAAAAAAGCATATGACAGTGTAGAATGGGATTTTATCGGGGAAATGATGCTAGGGTTTGGTTTTCCAGAACCATTCAGACGCTGGATTATGGCTTGCATTACATCACCTTCATTTACTTTGTCTTTGAATGGCTGCAATGTTGGGTTTTTTGCTGGGAGGAAGGGATTGAGGCAGGGAGATCCAATTTCTCCGTTATTATTTGTTTTAGTTATGGAATATTTGACCCGTAGTCTGAAATGTGCTGTAAACCGAAACTTTAAGTTTAATCCAATGTGTAAAAAGTTAAAACTTACTAACATCTGCTTTGCGGATGACTTAATGGTCTTTTGCAAAGCTGATGTTCAAACAGTTAAAACAATCATGGTTGTTTTTAATGAGTTTTTGAGTACTACGGGGTTGGTTGCTAACACCCAGAAATCTGCTATATACTTTGGAGGGGTAGATGGGAGTAGACAAAGATTTTTGTGCCATAACTGGTTTTATGATGGGTAGCTTTCCAATGACTTACCTTGGGGTGGTTTTATCTCCTAGAAAGTGGTCCTCTGTTGACTGCCAGGAAATTGTCAATAGGATCGTTGCGAGAGTAAAATGTTGGGGCACACGACACTTGTCGTATGCAGGTAGGTTGCTGTTGGTGAACTCTGTATTAATGGCTGTGCATTCCTACTGGGGTGTTATATTTGTGTTGCCTCAAAGTATCACTAATAAGGTTAATAGAGTCTGTCGGGAATTCTTGTGGGAGGAAGGGGGAGGCAATAAGGAAGGCATAATTCTTTCTCTGGTTCGGTAGGAACAAGTTTGTAGGAAGAAGTCATTGGGTGGGCTAGGAATCAGGGATGCTAGACTGTGAAATATTACAGCTATGGCTAAACAGATGTGGCAGATAGCTCAGAATAAAGAGACTTTATGGGTACGATGGATACATGGAGTGTATATAAAGAAGGCAGATTTCTGGGAAATATAACCACAGAATGACTCTAGTTGGCAATGGAAATAACTATTGAAGATCAGAAACCAAATGAAGAAGGGCTTTGATGGCCAGAAATGGAAGGACAGGAAATGGTAAATATACTATCGGCTCTGGGTATCATTGGCTATCAAGAGGAGGTGAGAAGATTAAGCTGACACAAGCAATCTGGGCTTGCAGAGTGATCCCCAAGCATGCCTCATGGCTGGGCTCATTTGGAAAGGTAGAGTGCTCACAAAGGACAAAATGGTTAATATGCACATGATGGTGCCTGATAAAACATGTTTATTGTGTAAAGAAGTAAAGGAGTCTTATTTTTCCATTGTAAATATGCAAGGAACCTGTTGAATATTTATTATCAGGGGTTGGTTACAATGCAAGAACATAAGCCAGGACAGAAATAGATGGATGGTGCAGTGGCAATCTATGTGAAAAGGTCAAAAGGTGAAGAGGATGGTGTTCCTAGTCACTTTTGCTGCTTGGCCTCTATCACTTATGGGAGGAACGGAACAAAAGGGTGTTTGAACAAGTGGAAAAGGAACCAGCAGAACTCTCGTGTTTGATCCAGAATGAGGTAAGAGTTAGATCAAGAGCTGGCAGAAGCTTGGAAGAGCAGGTATAGAGCAACAGATTTTACAGCAGTTTTTTCTAAGTTTTTAATGTTAGTTAGACATTCAGAAAGTAGCAAAGAGTAGGGTTTAATTGGTTTTGCCTTAAGGTGCATAGTGGCCTCTGAAATTTTGTAATCGGTAGGGATTTGTTTGAAAACCGATTCAGTATGTATGATGTGCTTCACTGCTTGGTGATAATGTATATAGTTTACCTTTTTCACCAAAAAAAAATATATTTTTTTCACTAAACTTAAATGATATAAACTTAATTTCACTCCATTAAGTCTTCAATCTCGAATAAATATTATTCTTGTTGCCGCAGATTATAGTTCAATGAAAGATAATCGTTTTGAGACAGAGTGAATATTTATTTTATTTTTTTTAAAAAAAATAGTGTCATATATTATTTCCTTTTTTTTTTTTTTTTCATAACATAGCCTTTAACCCCTCCTCCCGGAGGAGGATCATTAAAGACAATGTTCAGTGGTCTTTGCAAGTTAATATAGAGTGTTCCAATTAAATTGCGTGATTAGAAATCTACACGAAATTAAGTGTTCCAATTAACTTGGCTATAAATCAGAGTTACTCAGGAAATCTGAAAACAACATTATTTGCAAATCGTAGTTAACTCTTACTTCTAACAACCATTCAACAAACAGGACCTTAATGGATTACTAAAGGGAAGATTAGTTTCTATGAAATGTCTCCATCATTATAATTACTAGTTAATAAAAAAATATGTTGCGAGAGCCGTTTGGTTTGCTAGTTCAATAAACTAATCAAACTCTACAATTAATTAATTAATGATGGCCATAATCAAATGAGTTTAATAATGAGCCACGAAAGGAATCACTAATCTAATTCGTATAAAATGAACATCGATCCTTATACGTCTGATCAAATTGTTGATCACAAATATTCAGAAGAAGAAAGGAAAAAAAAGTGTAGTTCATCAAATTTTTAGCCATGACATTTCTTCTTGTATTGCTACTGGCCCTCGTTGTTGATGATGGAGTTCCTGGTTCAGTAAGTGCATCAGCAGAAGCACCGCCACCACCTGCGCCGTCACCGACATGTCGGAATACATGTCTGGAGTTTCTCGTTTGCCGGAACTATTGCAGTAGTGTATTTCAGGTGAGTAATATCTAGTACACATATGTAGTAGCGTCAACTATAAACGTTCTCTCCGTCCTATAATAATATTAGTAATACTTTGATAAATTTTCTTAGCATACGAGTATTTTATTATAACAATGACTATTATTATGTGACGGGATATTTAATTTGTTTAGAGTGATGTGCAATGCGAGAAAAGGTGTTACCAAAATCTCGGGAATTATAATGCTACGGAGTGCGACTCTTGTGGCTACTCTAAATCCGATTGTCAAGAGTCATGCTCTCGGATGTGTGACAATCTTTGTGATGAAGTACCGGATTTGGAATGCAATTTATCAATGTGTCCAGTTATCACTAAGCCGGTGTGTAGTTCTATATGTAGCACCGGCCGCGGCAGCGGCAACGTCTAGCCGGATGATCACAAAGGAATACATATATAATCGATCACTCCCGCCCTGGCTCCGGCGACGACTAACGGCAACAGTAGCCTCTCTTCGAAAGCTATTTTCATTTGATCACATGATGAATGTATTTGTATTTCTGTGCTTTGGCGCGGTTGATTTGTGACCAATATGGAAAAATTATTGGATTTTTGGTTGATTTGTATTTTTGTGGTTTGTGTCCTTCACATATTGTAAATAGCGTAATACCTACTTAGTTTGATAATATCTATGGCCTTAGTTTGATAATATCTATAGCATAATATAGCATAAGATGTACTTAGTTTAGTTTGATAATATCTATAGCCTTTGGTAATAAACAATAAAGTTTGGGACGAAAACACTATCAAAAAACCACTCTCAATTTATGTCTAAAACACTCTTAAGTCTTTGGTTTTTTCTATTTCAACACATATTCAATTGAGTAAGTTGCAAAGAGTTGTCTCTTACATTCGGATTGAGTGATCAATAGCCAATTTGTTTGTAAAATTATGTTTTCAAGTAGTACATATTTTATTTTGCTTTGGTTTTTTCAACAAGATCAAATGCATTACGCTTTTGGTAAAACCATGGCCGCGCATCTCCCGCCAACAACTTTCAATAAAATGATGCACCAAAAGAATCTTAAGCTATTAGTTTATCCACCATCAGTCGTTGAAACCAATATTTGCCATCAAATATTCTTTGAGATAATTATAAAAAAGATCCTTTAAGTTTTTTGGTTTTTTTTTTTGCCAAACATATCTTTTGTCACATTTTAACAATCAAATTTCCTGATTAGAAATACTAGAAATTAAGTTTTTCCAGTTGTTGGTCTCTAAAGATCTTTTAGAAACTACCAGTACTATATTTTTCCAACTACAAATATATATATATATATATATATTTATAGATATATGTATATAAATAATTAGTTGGAAATTGCAATCAACTCCTATTTTAAATTAAAAGTGCGGTGCTAGAGGATAAATTTTACAAATTACATTAGATGCAGTTATATAGCCAAGTTAGTTGATGTTGTAATTCCGTTGCCAGTACAAAATAATTAAATTAATCAGTGGTGTTTCTCTTATAAAAACGTCTGACTAAAGAAAGGTAAAAAAAAAAAAGAGTCTCTCATATCATCTTGGAGAAGTTAGCTTCTTTTTACTGCATTACTAAAGAATACCTTGGAGAAAGTCTTAGCTAGCTTATTTTCAGAGTCTATCTTCTAAACATATATAGATTGCTTAGAAACTGAAAAAAAAAAAAGCAAAAAGGAAAAAATGCAATTGAAGGGGAAATTGTTTACAAATTGCAATCGGCTTCTATGAACACCTTTTTTTTTTTTCCAATTAAAATTGCGATTCAAGAGAATAATATTTTACAATTATCATTAGCTATCAGTAGTTGGGCGATGATCAACTTGATGTTACACCCTCAGTTGACGAATTGATTAATTGATTTTTTATCTGATCTGACCCCTTTCAATATAATTTAATTAGTGATGCTTTGCGCAGGGAATTATTAGTCTGTTAGCCACATCAAAAAGCAGTTCTCTAAACAATAGAAAAAGAATAAGAAGTCTCTCATTTCATCTAACTTTGGAGGAGAAAAGCTACTGCGCTCTTTAATATGGATTTATCTACTTCGAGAATAAAATTCTTCCTTTTTTCTTCCATTAAAAATAAAAAGAAAGAAATAACAGTATGTACTTACTACTTGATCTCGTAACAAGTAATAACAGTTCAAGTAAAGGATAAGAAATTATTTCGGACACCGACTGAAAAAAAATAGGTAAGAAATGAGAGAATCGATCTAATAATAAAACTAAGCACACAGTCCCCGGCAAAATGATTATGCTTAATTTTTCACAGTAATTAAACATGTCACTGTCTGATTGATGGATTATATATATATATCAGAGTTTGACTTGTTCATTAACAAAATTCTAATTTGGAACGGAAAAGAATTGCTAATCACGGAAACAAAAAAAATTAATGTGTTACACACTGTTCATGAAAATTAAACCTAGGTACTAAATGACAAAATCAGTTAGTACAATCGAATGTATCCATCATGATAACTAATTATTAATATTATAAGAAGCGTTTGGTTTGCAAGTTTCATAAACTAAACTAACTAATAAATAACTGTGAAAAATGAATTATTTAGAATGAATCACGATGAACCAGTGATGTATACATATAAACGAATATATATACCAAAAATCGAGCTAACACATACTATATATACTCTCATCCATTCAACCAATCAACCATCAATCCAGTAAATTGTCTAAGAAATATTAGGAATTAAAAAAATAAAAAAATTAATCCAAAAGATGTGTAGTTCGTCAAACTCAACCACCGTGGCACTTCTTCTACTAGTGCTCCTTGTAGTTCTTCAGGGAGCTCCTGGATCAGCGAAACCGCCAGGAGCTCCTGGATCAACATCATCGCCAGGAAAAGACGGAGGAC
This sequence comes from Oldenlandia corymbosa var. corymbosa, assembly GCA_949775105.1. Taxonomy (NCBI): domain Eukaryota; kingdom Viridiplantae; phylum Streptophyta; class Magnoliopsida; order Gentianales; family Rubiaceae; genus Oldenlandia; species Oldenlandia corymbosa. The sequence goes on along the minus strand of OX459126.1, from coordinate 17,242,308 downwards.
CACCACCAACACCAGTACCACCGGTAGAAGCAGCTGGACCAATACCACCACCGGCAGGCGAAGCACCTGCACCACCAACACCACCACCACCACAGCCAGAAGCACCGCTGAGACGACCGCCGATATTCTTACCAAGGTGCAGTTGCAATGCATGCTTGGACTTTCTTGCGTGCCGGGCACATTGCAGGAATCTTAAGGTAAAAACTGATCTTTCTGTGACAGAAAAATAATCCATGTTTTATGATATATTCACCTTATCCTGAAATTATTGTCCAGTTTAGGATTTCACTTTCAATACAATTTGAACTAAAAAATGAAATTCAAACTAGACAATAATTTCGCGACCGAAAGAATATCACTTTTAGCATAAATCACAAAATACAATTCTGATCAATCTTCTTATAGTTATATAATAATGTCACAAAAAAACAAAAAGAGTTAGTGACTTTTTTTGTTTTATTTTTTCCTTACATTTTGACTAAATTTGTTTATATCATCAAACCATCTTTGTATAATTATATAAGGGCGGTAATTTTACTAACCTTAAGTCCAAAAACACCCACAATTTAAGATTAATCCTGTCATAATCATCTCTACAGTCTATATAAAGATTTACTGAATAAAATTTTCTTGTTTCTTAATTATTATGTTTCGTTACGGAATTTTGTCGTAGAGTAATGGGTGCGAAAAGGCCTGCTATAGAAAGCTGGGGAGCTGTGATGTTAAGTCGTGCAACTTGTGCACTTACTCTAAAGCGGAATGTGATGCTTCTTGCCCTAAAGTGTGTGACAACGTCGCTTGTGATGGACTGGATTTGCCATGCAAGTCAGCCAAGTGCCGTGATACTAGTACATCCGTCTGCACTCGTATGTGCGGCTACTTGCACTGATAACAAAGGATTACTTTCTCCATTTCAATTTATAGGTTGTTTTAGGTTTGGAGAGATTTTTTAAAAGATAAGTCGTTTTACAAATTCTAGGCAAATTAATAACTATTTTTCCAATTTTATCCTCAATAAATGATGACAATATATTTTCATTTAGTCTTGTTTATGGTTCCAATGTGATTAATGAGGGCTAAAATAGATATTTAACATATAAATTAATAATTGGATGACTGTCTCCTTAATATACGCGCGAAGTCTAAAGTGACTTATATTTTGAAATGGAGTAAGTATTACATTAAAACTGTTTACCGCGATAAGATAACCAATAAATCTATTTTCTTTTCTGTTTTCAGTCATTTTCCATTTCATAAGATCATAAAAACATATATACTTGCATGCATTGCTTTGGCAAGGTTATATAATTTGTGAGCAATATGGACACTCATTGCCGTGGATCAGGTTGAAAGATTTCCGTGATTGTTTAATAATGTAATTCATGTGTAGTTCTATTTGTATTTTTCTTGCGTGATATCTCATGTACCAGTTTTTTTTTTTTTTTTTAATCATAAATATGGAGGTAAGGTTTATGTCCCCCTCCATTCATGTATTTCGATTTTATTTTTTGTGCTGTTTAATAAAAGGAGACCGCCTGTGAAACTGTAATACCCTGTTAGATTCTTTTTAATTCTCATTTTGCCCCAATGCCCCGTAACAAGTCTATATAGCATTATGTGGGTTTGACTTTATTGATTGTAACTTGTAAGTCATGCATCATGTCTACCGTACTTAATAGGTGTTGTACGGGTTGTAACGAAAAATAAGAACAAAATGACGAATTATGAACCATGATTAATGAGAAATATTTTAGTATCAAATTAAGGATATATAGATCTACTTTAATCAATTTCATAACTAACGGGAGTTTTCGTTTTTTTTTTTTTTAATTTCGGTCTCGCAATACTCGAAATACATCCTAGGAAAATATTTTTAAAAAAAGGTAATACGGTCTGCATGAGAAAAAGAGAGTGGAAAATGAAAAAAGAAGCATAACATTTTGGATTAAACGGATGGAATATTAATAATATCCATCAAAGAATAATATTAATATTTTTTCTTTTTGTTCTGCTTAATTATAGTTCATTTACAAGGGGCTGGGAAGTGTGGACCATTGGCCATGACATGGGCATTGCTACAATTAGATGTGAAGACCCCTTTGGCAGTTGGGCTAGGCCTCAAATTGATGTTGCTGAAATGCAGATTTGTGCATGTAAATGCTGGGCTGCACTTTAGTGAAATTGCCACTGCTGTTGCTGAGGTTCCCCTTATGTTGTTGTACACAATGTCACTGATCCTCACTTGAGATGGCTGCACCCAAATAAAATTGTCACGTCAAGCACAATTCGGGACAACGTGATCACTATGAATTTTCATTATATATATATATATATTTTTTTTTTTTATCACTTTTTTTTTTGTTCCTTTGATTCTTAATAAAATCAGTCTAACCTTTGGGGAAGAGCTGCCGTAGAATTGATTGATGATGATTGGGTTTTTCACATTTTCCATGACAATATCATTGAAGAACATCCCAGCGGCGGCACTTGGATCTGATGCAGGGTATGTTTTGATTCTGATCCCATTATCCGTTCCTTGCAATGTGCAGTTTTTCACAATTAGTCCTCTCACATCTGCTTCTTTCGGGTACTTCCCCAAGCTTCCAACACTGTTCAATCCCCGTCCAACGTGTTAATTAATAATTCTTTTTTTCGAGATAGAAGGAATAATAATATTAGTTCTCAAAAAATAGTTTACGTTGAATTTTCATATTTGTATTAGTTTAGTACAAATTTTAAAATTCAATGTAGACTATTTTTCAACGTGGATTATTTTTCTGGGACGGAAGCGTAAATCAGTTGCACATAATTAAGTACCTGATGCCGTGACCAGGGCCACAGATAACTTTGTTAACGGTGACGTTGGTAGCGCCCTGACCGAGGGAGACGCAATCGTCGCCGGTTCGGATGGTGCTTCGGGCGATCTTGACGGAGTTGGATTTGCTGACGTGCATGCCGTCGGTGTTGGGGCTGTCTTCCGGAGCAGTGATGGTCAGGCTATGGGCGCTCACCATGAAGCTGTTGGTAATGTGCATGTGGAATCCCATGGCGTTCAAATACGTGAGCCCCTTGATTTTCACATGCTGCACATCATTGAAATGCATAGACTGCCAGTAGGGGGAAAAAAAAATTGAAAAATAAGTTTTCTGAATTTGTTAGAATGTCTAAATTTGACCAACAAACCCTTAGTCTAAATTGTAAAAATTTTGGACCAGTTTAATTATGATTCAGGATCGAACCCGAACATACAACAGTGATTAAAATACTTGTTTAGAGAGCTTTATCTCCCGAAAGGGATGTATTCAGCTCGAATCCGAATTAGTCGTAACAATGACTTTAGACACGGAATTCATAATATACCCGAAAAAAAAGGTTCAAATTTGACCTTATCAAGAAACAAGATTTTACGTTCTAAACAAAAAATATTTAAAATAATTGAAACAACAACACGATTTCATATAATCCTTGTAGAACCCTAAAAGGGATACACGTTGTATATACTTGTATTGTCATATAAATTCATAAAGTTAGTTTGAAATTTTCCTTCTAGTAATAACAATTAAAAATTAATGTAGACGTATATATCTGATGATGACGTGTTAAAAAAATGCATATTGATTATTACTAGAGTTTCTCACCGCGGGTAAATGGACGCAGTTGCCGTTGCGTTTACAGTCATTGTACTGCCACACAAGAGGTCCTTGGCCGTCAATGGTGCCTCCGCCGGTGATAATTAAGCCGTTGATGTGACTGAACGACATCCACCCCTGTCCGCTGTACACGGAGGGATCCGGCATTGCCTGTACGGTTCCGGCGACCTGAAAATAGATCGGGAACTGGCTCTTGCATGGCCCTTGGAAAACAGCCTCTCCAACTGTAAAAATCCCTTGAGGAACAAAGAACCTTGCTCTTGGGCCCACGAAATTGCATGCGGCTTTCCATGTCAGAATAAATGCCTACAAAAGAAAAGCCCCAAAAACCCAAATTAATTTACTTCTACAAAATGCACAACTTTATAATACTCCTTCCTTCCGTCCCATAATTATTATTCAGTTTGAATTTTCATTTATAGTTTAAATTATACTAAACGTGAAATCTGAAACTGAACAATAATTTTGATACAAAGGGAGTACAAAATTTATGCAAAATGTCTAAATAGACATTTGTAGCATTAATTTTTTCCCAGAAGAAGACTCATGTTTATATTATATTAAAATCGTTTAATAATCAAATTTTTTTTTTTTTGGAAGAGAAGGATAATTTATTAACGTGCCGGATTACGGAGGAGGCACATAATCTATTTTGGTGTAATGTAAAGTTATATAATAGTATAAGAAAATGGACGGAGGAGGCCGTGTAATGTAAAGTTATATAATAGTATAAGAAAATGGAATGAAATTGAATTTAAACCTGGGTGCAGTCAAAATTTTTTCCAGGTTTGGCACCATAGTTCAAAACATTGAAGATTTGGCCAATGTTTTGAGGTGCTGCAACTCCACCTGCATTACAACAAGCCAAAGCCGAACAAAAAACCAGGATTGCAATACTCGTAACCCTGTTATCCATAGCCATCTTTTGTATAGCAACCCCTCGAAATCTTTTGATCCGTTTTTAGTTCTCTTTTTTTAAAAACATATATTCTAAAAATAATAATAATTGCAAGCAAATTGCAGATAAATTTGCTTGCTCTTGCCCAAGATACTGTTTCCAAAGATATGAAGGGCAAGAGTTCTCGGTATTTTTTGAGCTTAATTTTCTTTTATAAAATGGTACCTATAAATATGATTGAAGTTCCATAGGTAGCGGTATTCGGTACTATGTTCTAACACTGCGGAGAACCTTAGATATCATCTTCCCTTGTTGTTTTCATGTTTTTTCTCCAAAATTGGAGGCTATTATTGAGTAACTTTACAACGCATGATGATGGTCAAAAAAAGTGATTTTATGTGTTTATTTGTTTCTCAAAAGATTTATCTAGTCAACCATCCATTTTGGATTATCTGAAAAGGCTGAAATGTACAATATTATATTTTTTTGGTTACCGAAATGTACAATATCATATCTAGAAAAAGGGGATTATATTTTTTTGCGCGGTTTGACCACAAATGCAAATGACCAATAATCTGTACATCACTAATTAATGAACCAGAAAGCTCTATTGCAGGAATGAATGACCAATGAGTACGTATGATAATGAGCAGAGTAATTCGTATATTACTTATTCCCTCTGTCCATCTAAAAACAATCTTGTTTACCGTACTGTATTAGTTCTACAAACAAAACTTTTATTTCGAGCCAATCGTTAAATTACAAGGTTTTAAGATTAGTTCTTGTAATTGCATTGAGTTTGAACACATCGAAGCCAATCATTAACTATGCGTTTAAATTTAAAAATACAACATAGCCGCTCATTAAATTTGTAATGTTTCATGTTGAGATGGGAAGTGGATTGTATCTAGCCGTGGGGAGACAAATCAAAGCATTTGCTTTGTGAAGTGTATGAGCATTTCCTACTGTCATGTCCACTTCATCCTTCTCTTCACCATTAGTTTTCCATTCAAAACATTGAATCATAGCTGCAAGACACGTTTGCACCATTAGTAACGCCAGTGAAATTCCGGGACAACCTCTTACGCCACTACCAAATGGTAAGAAATGAAAATGTTGCCCCCTAACATCATTCGTGGTTACAATTTCGCACCCTTGATCTTCTGATAAAAATCTTTCTGGGAGAAATTGGAGTGAATTTTCCCAATAATTGGGATCCCTTCCAATAGCCCATATGTTAACAAATAGTCGAGTTTTTGCTGGAATATGATTACCTCTTATTTCGACATCTTCAACGGACTCTCTTCGCATTATTGGTGCTGCTGGATGAAGTCTTAGAGTTTCTTTAACAATAGCTTGAAGGTAAGGAAGGTTTGCAACATCTGATTCATCTACCAATCTATGATTTCCAACCACTGAATCGATCTCTTGCACCGCCTTTTTCATAATGTCGGGATTGTTGATCAGCTCGGCGAGAGCCCATTCCATTGTAATGGCTGAAGTGCCAGTTCCAGCCGTGAACATATTCTGTTAACAAAAAAAAATAATAAATTAATTGAACTAATTATGTACTATAGACCATCAAGTCAAATAAGTCTTCGGATTGGAATAATTCAAATTAATTTAAGCAAATTAATTAATATAATAAACAGGACAATCATTTCGGAACTGAATCAGATCTTACCAGAAGGAAAGCCTTGATGTTCTCTCTTGACAACTTAACTTGTGAGCTTTCATCTTCGGAAATATCCAGCAGTAAATCAAGTAAATCCTTCACTTCTTTACGGTGTTCATCTTTGGTCCTTTTCGCTTCATGTTCCTCAATGATCTTCTCAATCAAGCGATCAAACTTGTGTCTTAACTCTCTACTCCTCTTCTTGAATCCCTGCAAATCTAAGTTCTTCAAGAACCAAACATAATCACAAACGTTAAACTTCCCATTGATCACCGAAATTTCTTGGATCAATTTCTTTATATCTCCAGCTTCATTTTCATCCTCAGAGCATCTTTTGCTCATTGACATTCTAGATATAACGTTGTTTGTCAACCTAACAAACTCAGAACTAAGATCAACTGCCTCGCCAGCAGTGGCTTTCCGCCATAGCCGATCCATGAATCGGGCTATCTCGTCACGTCTAACTGGATGTAAAAGTTCCAATGTTTTGCCTCCAAGAAGCTCAGACATACAGACCTATATATATGACATCACAAAAAAATTCCATTTATTATATATTATCAAGAAATTACCTCTAATTTTAGAAGATACAAACCAAAAATTACTCATCAGACAATGTAAAGCCAAATTGCAAAAACTGAACAACCTAAGTTTAGTCAACAAATCCTAAATGAACCAAGTTAATACGCATCATTTAAGTTCTAACCAAAAACAAACACACACACACACACAGACACACACACACCTTTTTCATGAACCTCCAATAAGGTCCATATGGGGCAGTGGCGAAGTCTTGAGATCCATAAGTCATGTAACCAACAACAGCAAAAATGGGTCGGTTACTGAACGAGAGATCATGAGCTTTCAGGCATTCTTTTGCGATTTCCGGCGATGAAGCCACCACCCAAGGGACCGAGCCGAGGCGCAAGTGCATCAGCGGCCCATATCGCTTGGAGAGATTGTACAAAGCTTCATGGGGTGCCGCAGCATAAAGGTGATGGAGGTGGCCGATGATCGGTAGTGATAATGGGCTCGGAGGAAGATGTTTTCGCCGGAAACCTTTCCTAATTAGAAGTAATGTGAAAAAGATGGCTGGAACTAAGCAAATAAGGGAGAGGAGAATGACGCTATCAGCCATGAAAATTATATTAATTAAATAACTTGGTTTTCAGTTTCAAAGAGTAGTGGAAATTCACACATATTCATATGGTATGTTGATGATTATATAGAGTTATTAAACTCTCTCTCCATCCTATTTTAACAGTCAGGTTTTAGTTCAACAGAATAACATTAATTAATAATACACAAGATGGACGAAATATAATACTTTGAACTTAATTAGATAACAACACCCGCTCGATGAAAATTAGAAAATTGAAAGCCGTACATTATGATTGATGATGCACAAAAAGTATATGCCAACAGTTCATGATTTCATACCAATTAATGATGCCCATTATCACTTATGGGACGATAAAAGAATTTTCAAGACAATGTAACGTTTGGTGCTTTACTGAAGGGGCATTACAATTGAAATCTACAACTATTGGTAATAAGTTGGAATCCAGTCGCATGGATCTCGTTCTCTTATGTTTAATTTTTTTCCGCATTGGTAGATAATTGATTTGCCATTTTAAATGAATTTATCTAAGTCAGAAGTTTTGTGTTGCATATCTGTAGGTTACGTGGCAAATGAAAAATAAAAAAGAAAAAGAAAAGGATTTTATCAACTCCAACCACACAACAATATTGTAGGTCTTCTTAGTCGCATAAGTCAATTTGGTTTTGGATACTGTAATGCTGTAGACAGCCAGCCGATTAAATTAGGAAGAGGAGTAACTTCTTTCTCTTAATTTTATTTCTAACATATTAAAACTGTACAAAGTATACTAATAGAGAAACCCATGTTTTAGTTTAAGTTAATTAATTCATTATTAAACTGGATGAAATGTTGCTAACGATGTTGGATTAAGGGCTAGAAGTTTTCTTCACGATCTACTTTTGGTTGATTTTGATAAAACTACCCTTGGAACATACTCATTTAACATAATACTATTATCTTTCTGAAAAAAAAAAGAAATTAGCCTTTGATATCTAAGTTTTACTCCGTCAATGACATTAATCAGCTTCCCTTGATGTCCTTCTTCTTTTTCCTCATTTGATTTAATTTAATCACTCATCTGTTGTTTGTTTTACCCCTTCTAATTTCTCCTCAAAGTTTCCTCAAAGTTGGCATAAGACTTTTGAAGTACTTAGAGAGTTTTGTCGATAGGTCGTGCTGGGAATACATTTATTAATTAGTTTATTTATTCAGAATTGCAAATTTCCCAGTGACAAAGACATTGGGAACAAAAAATTGGTCTGATTTCCATTCTGATGAGAAAGGGGAAAATTTTAATATATTATATATTTAATTTATAAAGCAGATGTGAACTGTACCAAATACAACCTTTTGTAATTTTTCTCCGATGAAAGTCCTAGAAAGCGCCTCCTTCTCAATAATTTAAGCGCAGAGCAAAATGACAAAATGAATAGCTAATCCATCCTTCGAAATTTGCCCTTTTAGAACGCCAAAATATGTTATAAAATCACGAAGGATCAATCAAACTAATGAGGGAACAATTATTAAGATGGACACACGGAGAAAGATGCATAACTGGACAACTAAGGATATTTGATGACGAAGCACAGATTTGCGTCGATTTCTCCCGTTGATTGAATCGGCGGCCATGGCAACATTAAAACCCTAAAACCTGCAAAAGAGGATATCTGGATCTTTGAGGGTAGATACTCCGATGTTTAAATCAATAAGGGTAATTTTAATTGGAATATAAATTGTGGAATATAAAAGAGGATACGTTTGAGGTGAAGGGTTGATCTGTATTTATAGTGTTAAGGTTACCAGTTTGTGAAACCCTTTTTTAGTAAAAAAGTAATTAGCAACCGTCTTAGAAACTTCCAGGTGCCGGTTGAACCGCTCGCCGAACTTGGGCCGACCTAGTCGTGGGCTGTAATAATTAGACTCGTCATTTGAATTCCGATAATGTTTTAAGAAAATTCCGATATGATGATGTTTTGTATGGCCGCGGGGTTTGTTAAGGGACATTAGTCATTGCTTTGATCACAGTATAAAATTTTAATTACTTAAAAAGTTAGTGTTCATACGTTATGTTTAAGATAAAATAATGCATGAAAATAAGGTAGCATATATGATCTTGAAGGCCTAAATATAGACCCACATGTAATTCTATCTCAAAACCAATTGGTGATGAGGGGAATAGCACATGGAGTATATATATTGGGTTCAAGTATTTTCTTCTATCTATGTGGGACAAGAGAACATGAGACATATTCATTCAACACGCCACTCTCAAACAATGGGCTTGGACGGGTAATTTTTATAGGGTTTTTTTTTTTCAAATCTTGCGATCGGTTATTTTTCTGGATAAACCGTCCCCTGCCGGCCCAGTCAAAGTTCAAAGTCAAACCCCAGATTTCTTCGGTAGGTTGGTCAAAGTTTCAAGACTCAATATGAGTCAGTCTACCTTACCCCACAAGTCATACAGGTTCACGGATTAAAACCCGCTCTGATACCATCTTGAAGGCCCAAATATAGGCCCACATGTAGTACCACCTCAAAACTAATTGGTGATGAGAGAAGTAGCACATGGGGTATATATGTTGGATTCAAGTGTTTCCTTCTATCCATGTGGGACAAGAGAACATGAGGCATATTCATTCAACAGATGATAGTATGATATATCAATAGATCGAGTTTCTTTTTCCTTTTTTCTCCCTAACTACTTGCTAGTAATAACCAATGTTATACGAAATGGTGAATATTAATTTATGTTATCCTAAGAGCATCCACAATAGTGGTAAATAACAAGTAAATAGCTATATTATTATACTATTTTTTATTGTGTTGAGTGTGATAATATTATACGGTGTAAGAATTCTTACACTGTGTAATACACTTTTTGGTATTAAAATATAATTAATGTGAATTTATGATGACACTAAAATTATTTCATTTTATTATACTTTTACGGTATAAACCAATATAGTGAAAAAAGAATAATACTAAAAAATTATGGCATTATACTCACAATAGTGTAAACTATTATGGATGCTATAACTAAACCAATAGTCCTCCCAGTTAAGCAACGGAATATTATACTGCTTTTGATCACGGGTGTATAACTGCTTTCTTATTAATTATTTTAGATGTTAAACCCGTGCGATGCACGGAATTTATCTAAACATAATATGATAAAATCATTGAAAAAATAAAAATGTGACAAACAGAAATGATGTGAATGAGTTGTGATGGTATAGATGATATGACTAAATATAAATTATAAGACCTACTTACAAATATCAAAATTTAAATTTGTATGTAATGCCAAATTAAATATTGTGCAAATTGTGAAAGAGTTTAATCTTGATGGTGATGAAAGTAGATGTCATATTATGTTTTATAGTTTTATGGCAAAAACTAAACAAATTAATATTGTACTTAAATTGTATTAATTAAATTTATGAGGACTTTATTTGTTATAACACAAAGTTTTTTTATTTTGAATTCATAGAATACTGTTACATAGAATGTTTATCCTATGTCGTACTCTAGGAATGATTAACCAGTTTCTCTCTCTGATTTCCTCTTTATAATACACTATAGAAGATTTGAGCTAACTTTAGGATTTTTTTTTTCTTTTTTGAGAAAAGAACATTATCCTAAATGAATCAATCACAGCAAACCAGCTAGGAAGTTGGTAATGTGTTTAGTTTTCGTCTGTTAGTGATTGTTTTCAGCATATTTTGATTTTGGCAAGGATGAAAACTAATTCAGATTTCCAAATTTAATATATTTATACTAAAAATAAAAATTTACACTAAATTATTATTTTGAGACAATGAGAATCATAAAATTATATATCGGGCCAGCTCGGGAGCAGTATGATAAATTCATCCTTAAGAGTGTGCCTCATGTTTCAAATTCGTCCATTGTTTTTTTCGCTACTTGTTATTTCCTCCATTCTAAATTTTATAAGATAATTTATACATTGCTTAAATTATATACAATCACTACTAATTATACAACACCTCTTTATACGTCTACAATCACTACTAATTACATTTTCTTTTTTTTTTGAAAAAAAAAAGAGTACAGCAATAACTTTTTGTTTGTATTGAGGAACACAATATTCAACCAAACAGGTGATCAACCTTGGACTACAATAATTTGCTTTAGATTGTGGCTATTCAGATCGGATATATATTGTGGTCCTCAATACAGAATTGCCAGTTCCAATTCATAAACTTCCGTGTCACAATTTAAAACATAAGTGAAATTCAACCGATATCAGATCTACAAATTCTGTTTGTAATTTCATACTTGGTTCCGAACCAGTTATGATTATTTGTGAACAATTACAATTAGATTTGTTGATCATTTCAATCGTTTGTTTTACGTTTTTAATTTGGTTTGTATGTAATTTCAACTAATTTTTAAAGTTTTATTTTAAAATTATTTTCTTCCTTATGATTTTTTTTTAAAAAAAACTGAATATGAAGACTTCGCTTGTCTTTTTAATAAAAAAAGATTTATTTGGATTAACCAATTAAATTTTTCCTTTTTTTCCTTCATTCTTTATTTTTCATTGTATCATATTCACATGAATAAATCTATTTATGTATGTGAACCTTTTGTGTTATCTGGATGACACATAGGCCATCGATATTATTTGGAGTTTTTCCGAAGTTCTCAAACCTTTGTAATTTATAATGTTGTACAATAATTTTATTAATCAAATTGCTGATTAATCAGACTCTGATAACTTGAATTTTCAGTTTAAATAGTCTATTTAGCATTAGTCAAAAGTTTAAACTTTAAACCCAAACTTGGTTGCGATTTTACAAGTTACAACTCGTGCCTCCGGTCAAGTTTATGAATTGATGACCCGGTTCACCCGAACCGTGATCATACCTACCTGAGTGAGAGTTTAACAACCTATTAATTAAAAGGAGAAATTAAATGCATATTATTAGAACTAATAAGCTTGGTTTAAGTGAAGTTTGACGTGCCTTCCTATTTATCAAAATTAAAAATATATATATATATATATATAATATAAGAAATAGGAGGTTTATTATAAGGTGGGAACCAGCTGAGGAAAAATGACATAGCTTGCCCTAAACTGCATGCGAAGAGACAAGTTTTCTTCTTCTTCTTCTTTCATTTTTGTTTTTATAATGTCTAAGACCACCATTTTGATGGACGTTTTAAACCACTCTTGTTTTTTCTTTCATTTTTGTTTTTATAATGTCTAAGGACACCAGTTTGTTGGACTTTTAAACCACTCTTGTTTTTTCTTTCATTTTTGTTTTTATAATGTCTTAGGACACCAGTTTTTTGGACCTTTTAAACCACTCTTTTTTTTTCATTTGAATGTTGAATTAATTACTTAGCAGAAAGTAGAAAGGGGAAAAAAAACGACAATGAAAATGATCGTAAATTCATTAATTAATGTTTAGTATGAACGTCCATTATGAAATGCTTCATAGCGTTCTTATTAAAAATCCAAAAGGAAAAAAAGGCAAAGATTTACTTTTTTGGCTCTACTCGATTTAATAATAATAATAATAATAATAATAATAATAATGATGATGATGATGATGATGATGGTGGTGGTGAGTTGATGATGAAGTCTGATGAAATACTTGACACTTTATTTGGTTGCACAAATTGGAGATGTTTTCACCATTTTATTCTCTCCCTCTCTCTCTCTCTCTCTCTATATATATACTAATGTCTGGTCGCACAACGCGCGACCCTGGCCCAATATATTTGTAGATCTTAGAAATATTTGTATCTGAAAAAAAAATTTTATATTTAGCCCGATCTATTTTAGAAATGTTTGAAGAATTTCTTCATGTTTTATAAGTGTGATGTTTGTATTTGGCATAAAAAGAAATTGTATTTGGCCCGGTACATTTTAGAAATATTTGAAGATTTTAGAAATATTTTATAAGTGTTATTTCTTAAATATAAATAAACTTGATTAAATATATCTCTTGAAGTAAATGCTAGACAAAATATAAAAGTATCTTTTTTTTTTGTTTTGGCGAAAATAGGAGGTGGAGGTGGATTTGGACTGTATTTGCTTTTTAACTCTAGGAGATGTGGAAATAAAAATTTATTTTAAAAATATGATATGGAAATGCCAAATGGCAAATGGTGGTACTTTCTCTTAAGTGTGGTTTTTGTTTCTAATATAGTAAAATATATATATATATATATATATATATGATTTCTCACCCGTTTTGAGTTTGTTTTTATGATTTATTTTGGTTCAATTTGATTTTGTGTTGCAATTTGGGTGATGGTGATATTGAAGGGCAGGTGATGATGATGTAGATCAACCGTAAGAAATAATGAAGAAGAAAGAGAACCGGGTTTTCTTTTTTGGCCGGAGTAAAATTGTTTTTTTTCGCCTTCTTATAAGTTTCCGGCATCGACTCAACTTTTTAACCATGTCAAATGAGGAAATTGTAATATTATCAAAATTCAAGGATAATCTGTTAAATGACCAAAACTCGGGGTATAAAAATGTAGTTCGCCCATTCTTTTTTTTTTTTAATAATATTCTTAATACAACAAAAAAATATACAAAAACTGAAAAAATCTTCCAAAAGGTGACCTGTGTATGCTAAACGGCTAATAAATATCCTCATTAAATTAAGATGGCTTATGGTACCCTAGATAGAGTCTTGATTTATGGGATATTTGATAAACCAACTTGGAGAAGATTATAAATTTTCGTGTAAGGCCCGTGTTTTGGATCAAGGTGCCCAATTTATTATAACAAAAAAGGCGTTCATTCAGATCAAGCGATTTATTGACTGACTTATTTATGATACTCCTTCCATTCCAAGTCAATAGGCTTACTTCCTTTTTGGGATATTTTAAAATTTAGTCCCGGTTTAGACAATTAATTAAGTTTTACTGTAAATTCTCTATTATATCATTTCTACTTTTACTGAAATCAAGAACATTTATTAATTTTAACAATTATTCTCTCATATCAAACAATAATTCACTAGTTATTAATAGGGGTGTAGTAGGAATTTCATTTAAAATTAACCACATAAACTATATTACTTACTTTTCTTAATCTCCGTGTATATCTAAATGAGCGTATTGAATTGGAATGGATGGAATACCATTTAAAATTGTTAGTCGTTGTTATTTCTATATATAGACATCAAAGCTAGTTTCCATTATAAGCCTGAAACAGCCAATACAAACCCAAATAAGCAATAGAACGTTGACCTGTTTCATGGCTAACAACTACATTAATCTTCTCATCAACTTCCTCATTTCTCTACTCTTCCCGGCCTTCTTCTTTTTCCAGTTACTTCTTCGGTTTCGACGCTCCCGGCTTCCTCCAAGCCCACTGGCACTACCGGTCATCGGTCACCTCCACCTTCTTTATCCTAAAGTATCCCACCAAGCTTTATACAACCTCTCCAAATGCTATGGACCGTTAATGCACTTGCGCCTCGGGTCGGTTTCTTGGGTGGTCGCGTCGTCGGCCGAAATCGCCAAAGAGTTCCTGAAAACCCATGATGTTTCTTTCTGTAACCGACCCGGTTCGGCCGTCGTTGACTGCGTGACGTATGGTTCTCAGGATTTTACCTCAGCCCCATATGGACCTTACTGGAAGTTCATGAAAAAGGTGATATATGCATATCTAGTTACTTTCCCCAGGCAATTATAAGTACATAATTTTGCATCATAGTTCACAAACATAATTTTGGTTCACGAAAATTTAATTAACTTTGAATAGTTTTTGAAGTTTATTATTATAATAATAATTATTATTATTATTAATTATTATTATTGTTGTTGTTGTTGTTGTTGTTACTACACACTCAGGTCGCCATTAATTTGAATTCAAGCTAAATTGATGAGTTTTGAGAGTTTACAAACAGTCATAGTTCACATTGAATTTTAAAATTTGTGTAACACATTTATATATTTTTTAGGGACAGAGAGAGTAATAAGAATAAATCTCTGTATATTCCTGTAGGTGTGTATGTCCGAGCTTCTTTCTATCAACACATTATACCTTTTACATCCAATTAGGCGTGACGAGATAACCCGTTTTGTGGATTTGCTAGCACAAAGTGCCGGGGCTAGTAAGGCAGTTGATGTTAGTTCAGAACTTGTTGCAGTTACATACAACATAATATCTAGAATGACAATCGGCAAAAGATGTGGAAATGATGATGGTGATGATGAAGCTAGAGATATCATGAAATGTGTCCAAGAAATGTCCAAAATCAGGGGGAAGTTTAATGCATGCGATTATATTTGGTTCCTAAAGAAGTTGGATTTGCAAGGGTATAACAAAAGGATTGGAGATGTGAGGAAGAGGTTTGACAATAGGATTGAGAAGATCATTGAAGAGCATCAAGAGGAGAGAATGAAATGGAAGCAAAGTAAAGTTGTAGGAGAAGGTGAAACAGTGAAGGATTTGCTTGATATATTGCTCGACTTGTCTGGAGATAAAAGCTCACACACAATTAAGCTAACAAAAGACAACATCAAAGCTTTCCTCCTGGTAAAATTTCAACTCTATCTCCATCTTAAAAATGATTGTCGTGTTTGTGATATTATCTGTAACAAAATTAATTTGTTGATATCCTTGTTTCAATACATATAGAATTTATTTGCAGCTGGAGTTGCGGCTTCCGCGGTTACAATAGAATGGGCTCTAGCGGAACTGATTAATCGTCCCGACATTATGAAGAAAGCAACTCAAGAGATTGACTCGGTGATTGGAAATGACAAACGGCTTGTGGATGAATCCGATCTTCAAAACCTTCCTTACCTTCAAGCCGTTGTTAAAGAAACACTTAGACTTTATCCGGCAGCAACGTTAATCAAGAGACAATCAAGTGAAGATTGCGAGATTGGTGGTTACCATATTCCGGCGAAAACCCGGCTTTTCGTCAATGTTTTGGCTATCGGAAGGGATCCTGATTATTGGGAAAATCCACTTCAATTCTGTCCAGAAAGATTTCTACATGATAATCAAGGAAACGGAGTCGCAGCTCCGGTAGATGTGAAGGGACAGCATTTTCAATGTTTGCCGTTTGGTAGCGGAAGAAGAGGGTGCCCGGCAACTTCATTGGCTTTACAAATTGTGCAAAATTGCCTTGCCGTTATGATTCAACGCTTTGAATGGAAAGTTGAAGGAAATAATGGTAAAGTGGACATGGAAGAAGGAAATGATACCACACTTCATAGAGCAAATCCTTTGATTTGTTTCCCTGTGACAAGGCATAGTTAATCCACTGCCCACAGAAAAATGATCCAAAGTTGAGAGAACTAGAGAACTAGAGATAATAAAGTTGCAAGTTTTGGCTGGGCAAATATGGAAGACTTTGCAATTTAAATAATTTTTTTTTCTTTTTTTTAATGGTTAGTTAGCAACTAAAGAAATCTCTTCATCCACAGGCATGCATGTGCTCCTTACTGGCCGGGGTGTGGTGTTAAATATTGTGTCTCCAGCTTGCATCCTCAGTGAATAATTACTTGCTATATTTATATTAGTAATCTCTTTAGAACGGATGGAATATTAAAGAGTAAATTATACTGGTAGTATAAAAAAAATTCAATACCTTATCACTTTTCCCCGTTTATATTTATTGTTATCCCAAATTTTTAGACGTTTAGTTTTTGTCATCGAGCAAGTATAGGCAGATTCCTCTTCAATGAGCCAGTCTTACGTCAAATTTTGAATTATCTTGAAATGTTGAAATGTTACACTACAATGTTAATCGCATCTAGAAGGAATACGTTAGTAAATATATATGAGAAGTGAAACAATGTGACAGATGATTTTTTTTTTTCATTACTCATTATCGTGTTTTGTTATTATATATATATATATATATATATATATATATATATACTCGTTAGAGATGAAGGAGGGGTAATTTACTAATTAAGAGAAATTTTTGCCTAAGGGTAAGAGTAATTCTGACTGGCCATGGTATTATAAGTAGGGTTAGCCCTGTTTAAAGCCGTGAGAAAGGCGTCAAGGGCGTTAATCCTACTTATAATACCATGGCCAGTCAGAATTACTCTTATCCTTAGGCAAAAATTTCTCTTAATTAGTAAATTACCCCTCCTTCATCTCTAAGGAGTAGCACATAGACTAATTCAGGAAATCTTAAGCTAAATAGGGAAGATTACAGAGTAATTAAGTCCGTCAACATCAGTAGTTATAAGTAAACTGGGATTAACGCCCTTGACGCCTTTCTCACGGCTTTAAACAGGGCTAACCCTACTTATAATACCATGGCCAGTCACGGCCATGGTAGTATAACGCCCTTGACGCCTTTCTCACGGCTTTCTCATGGCTTTAAACAGGCCTTTCTCACGGCCATGGTAGTATATATATATATATATATATATATTGATATTCTTATATTTTACCTATTTATTATATCCCTAATTCGTGATTTTTGCAATATATTTTGAGTACAAATATTCTATTTATGTGATTTTATCTTTAATTGTAGGAATTGTACTCAAATGAAGAATTGTTGAAGTTTTGAGCTAAAATCGAATTAAAAGCAACTCAATGGGAAAGAATTGAAGATTGGAGAAATTGATGGGGAAGAAATTAATGAGTTTAGAGAATTGGAGGGCCAATGATGCAATTTTGGAATGTTTAATTTAGTTTTTGGAAATTGGCCGAAGGTTACGATGAATGTGCGGCCGATTTGGGATTGGAATTGGATAAAAATTTTAATCCCGATATTATTTGGGAAACAAGTTTTCTTGTTCTTCAAGAAGTAGGGTTTAGCCGGAAGCCTATAAAAGAAGGATTAGGGATTTATTTTTACAACAGAACTGAATCGAAACTTGACCGAAAACCACCGAACCCGACACCTCCATCACCGCCGAGGCTACACTTTCACTGCATCTCCACCTAAAACCCACAAACCCGACGGCAGCTTTCACCCATCAACCTTGCTCTCCACCATCATCACCATCTTCTCCCTCCTCCTTCACCGACGGCAGCCACGCACCACCGCCTTCCCCCTCTTTCACCTTCACCGAACCTCCATCTCTACCCATCATCCATCACCCACGCGCCACTGCAGCACCCTGCTCCCTTGCCTTCGCACACACAGCAGCATCAACTCCACCTTCTCCTGATCACCGACGCCGCACTACCGAAGCATCTTCCTCCATCATTGATCACCGGCGAGCCACGCAGCAGCCGCGAAGCGAGCAAACGTCGGGGAGTTTTGGCGCTTTTTGGCTTCATTCGGGTTTCGGGTTTTGGAGCTTTAATTATTTAATTTATTTTTTTTTATGTCTCTAAAATATTGTTAAATTAATTTTAATAATGTTTAGTGGCTAAATTCTTTTAATCTAGGGCTTGGGTGTAGCCACCGAATTTATTTGGTTTATTTAGTTCATTATTATTTGATTTTTCCATAAATTAATATTTGTTATTCTTGTTTTAATTCGTGTAAGTAATTGGCCACTATTTGCATGTCTGAAGATACTAATTGAAGTAGCGAGAGTGGAAGATTAGTATTAGTTCGTAGGAATAATAAACTTAGGTTGTAAGCTACGAGAGTAAGATTATAACCTTTGCAATATTTGATTCTTAATAGTCTTAATGTGCTTTTGTTAATCCCTATAGTCACGAGAGTAGTCATAGGGTTAATATAAGTAAGAGAATTATAACACGAGAGTGTATAGTTCTTAATTAGGTGAATTGTTGTGAGATCAATGGAAGTTAAAAGTCAGATATTTGTGAATAGAACTAACCCAAATATTCGGTAGGTGAACCCAATGTCCTAGGTTTTCTTTGTCTGATTACTTGAATTAATATTATTTGTTTTTATTTTATTTATTTATTTTAGTTTTAAATTTTATAAATCTGAGATCATCATTTATCTAGATAATAATAGGAGTAATTTATACCTGGGAGTTAGTATTCCTTCTCTGTGGGATTGACCCTACTTTCTGCTTTACTACTAGTAATTGTATTAAGTAGGTAATTATTATTTGACGAGTGTAACGACAGCTTGTCATATATATATATATATATATGAAATTTCACTATTTCTATTATATCTCTATCTACTAGGAAAGGGTCGTCACACTTACTTCGTCATTTTGATCACTAGTATGCAAACGAGATGAGAGAGACTCACACTCACTAGCGCCTTTCAATGAAACCTTTTTTTTTTTTTTTTTGTGTACAATTGAAAGGAGGCGCAATATGCCCAATAGACTAAACTATTACAGAACGTTGGTAAGCGACACTAATTATATCATGTTGTAATCACGGCTTGACCTCAATGAAACTTTATTTTATGGGAACACAATCTCTTACTAAACTTAGAGTTTCCTTAACAAAACTCAATAACAAGAAATTCGGAATGGTGCAAACTATTATGATGCCTGTCCTTTTTTAAAAAACCCAGAGAGTTTAAGGCAATTTTGGTTGAATAAAGGGTTTTTTTTTTATTTATTTCGACCCAATTAATATAGCATCCATCCAGAATATTAAACTAAATTTTATTTTGAATTGGAAATCATAACTGATGACATTAATAAAGAATTAAAAGTGGAACCTTGGAGAACATTATAAAAAAAAAGTTCAAATTAATTATTTTGGGATTGGAAGTGGATTGTGCCTAGCTACAGGGAAGCAAATCAAAGATTTTGCTCTGAAAAGTGTATGGCCAGTTTTAGCTTCCATGTCCAATAATGGATCACCGACATTTCCTTCACTAGTACCGATTTTCCATTCAAAGCACTGAATCATTACAGCAAGGCATGTTTGCACAAGTGTTAAACCTAATGAAATTCCAGGGCATCCTCTCATCCCACTTCCAAACGGCAAGAAATGGAAATGTTGACCCCTAACATCTACCGAGCAAGTCGTTTTTCCTTTCTCTGCTTGTTCTCTCTCTAGAAATCTTTCAGGAAGAAATTGGAGGGGATTTTCCCAATAGCTGGGATCCCTTCCAATAGACCATATGTTGACGAAAAGCCGAGTTCTTGCCGGAATATGGTAACCCCCTATTTCGCAGTCCTCACTGGACTCCCGCCGCATCATTGGAGCTGCCGGGTGAAGCCTTAGTGTTTCTTTCACTATGGCTTGAAGGTAAGGAAGGTTTTTAATGTCGGATTCATCCACCAATCTTTCATTTCCAACCACCGTGTCAATCTCTTGCATTGCCTTTCTCATAATGTCGGGATGGTTTATCAACTCTGATAAAGCCCACTCTAGTGTAATGGATGAAGTGCCTGTTCCAGCTTGGAAAATTGTCTGTATATAAGAGATTTGAACAAGACAAAAATTTAGGGTTTTCATTCGTTAGTTTTTATTTAATTATTTAGGGCAGCTTTGTCCAAAGAAACAATAACTTCTCTACACAAGCTAAATTTTACTCTATTGATCAAATCATCAAGTATTGTGTCTTCGAACAAAAGGACAACCGGCTAATCTACTATTCTCTATGTCTCAAAATTATTGTCAAATTTTTATTTTTATTTTTAATTTAATTTATAGTAAAATTAAATAATCTAAACTTTACAATAATTTTGAGACAGAGTATATTCTCATAAACAAAAGAGCTATAAACTAAAATAGTACAATGAACATGACTTTTTTTTAATTTGAGGGGATGGAGGGAGCATATGGACTGATAAACTTGATAGTAGAACGAGAAAAGAGCAAAAATAAAAAGAAAAAAAAGTGAAAAAAAGGGTATAGAGTATTAATTACCATGAGGGAAGCCTTGATGTTGTCTCTTGAAAGCTTTACAGGTGAGGTTTCATCTTCGGAAATGTCTAGCAATATATCAAGCAAATCCTTCACTTGTGTTTCCTTCAGCTTCATCATCCTTGCCTCTTCATGCTCTTTGATGATCTTCTCAATCAATTTATCAAACCTTTCTCTCACATCTTTGCTTCTCTTCTTATATCCTTGCAGATCAAATTTCTTCAAGAACCAAATGTGATCGGATAAATTGAACTTCCCATTAATCACTGCTATTTCTTGGATCAAATTCTTTATATCTCCAGATCCGTTTTCTTCTCCAAAACATCTTTCACCCGTCGCCATTCTTGATACTACGTTGTTTGTCAACCTAATAATCTCCGCACTAACTTCAACCGCTTCGCAAGTCATGGCCTTTCGCGATAGCATCGCCGCGAATCGGGTTATCTCGTCGCGCCTAACCGGATGTAAGAGGTCTAATGTCTTGCCACCAAGAAGCTCAGACATGCACATCTTTAAGAGAAAAGGAAAAACAAGAAAAAAAAAACAAAGAAGATTATTTCTCAACAAAAAGTTTTAAATTCATGAAATTGATGTGTAAAAAACAAAGATAATAATGTCTTGATACCTTTCTCATGAACTTCCAGTAAGGTCCATATGGGGCAGAAGCAAAGTCTTGAGAGCCATATGTTAAGGAATCAAGAACAATCGATATGGGACGGTTGCAAAAGGGTATATCATGAGTTTTCAGGAATTCTTTCGCGATTTCTGGCGAACAAGCGACCACCCAAGGGACGGAGCCAATGCGCAAGTAGATCAGCGGTCCGAGGCGTTTGGAGAGGTTGTGAAGCACTTCATGGGGCGCTTTTCTTAGGAGATGGAGGTGGCCGATGATCGGCAGTCCTAATGTGCTCGGAGGAAGCCGGCCGGGTTGACGTTGGGAGAAGAGAAGTACCCTGAGGCGGAGGAGGAGGAAGAAGAAGATGATGATGGCAAGGATTATTAGACAAAATTGGAAGAAGAAGTTGATAGCTTGGATCTCAGCCATGAATGCAAATGGAACCTTGGGACCTTGGTTCTTTTTGTGAAAGACTATTAATTACATTAGGCATTTACATAGACGGTTTATGTGATGCTGCTTCGATTTTTTTATTATTTATTTATTTATTTTTTTGCATAATATGAAGTCATTTACAAAGAAATAAATGAGATTACGCAGATTTGGGCTAATTAAGGTCATAACATACATATAACTTAGGTGGTTATTGGAAGTTTTTAATCAGTTTTTTTTTTTTTTGAAACTCAAACATCTATTTAAATTCTCATCTTTACCAATATTTAAGTTTAGCTAGATGTCCAAAAGAAATTACTCACTCTACACCATAATAAAAGTTCTTCTTTATTTATTTTTTTTCTTTGTGTGCAGTGACTAAGTCATGTTCTCTACATTCTTCGTTACCAATCGTAATCGATCAAGTTCTTGATGCAGTAGATCTTCAAATTTGAGTCTTTACCATAGATACGGATAAAGAGGAAAAATTGTGAATATGATTGTTCAATGTTATGGCTCAGAGAGAGCATCATAATATCGGATTACAGGTTATTTGTATTTACTGATGATTTTGAAAAGGCATCCAATGATTAATGTTAAGAAAAATCATATAATTATTAGGATTAGAAAAAATGATCGTAAAGGTGTAAGATAGGAAAATGATCAATCTATATGATATCCAACTTGAAACCAACCACGTGAATTCCAAAAGGTTAACACATTATCAGTATGTTTATTAATTCTTGCTTTGACCGATCGGATTCAAAGTGGAGGAACAAAATCTTTTCATCAGATTTGAGAATCCCAGCCCAATTTTGAATTGATAGAGAATACAGATTTGGAAATTTGCATTTTGCAATGCCATTTAATCGTACATTGTTGTCATATAGTACGTTTTAGAAGTCAACCAACTGCCAAATTTGGGATGCATGAATTGGTCATGATGACTTTGGATGTGATGTAATTGAACCTTATGTATATTGAGTGAGTGAATAATTAATTCCTTTGTACTCCTCTCTCCGTCCCATAATTATTGTCCAGTTTGAGTTTTTCATTTCTAATTCAAATTGTACTAAAAATGAAATCTCAAACTGGATAATAATTTTGAGACAGTGAGAGTATTTTTTTTTACTGTTTCTGTAATCTTAAAACCCAATGTGGATTTTTTTTTGGAACAGAGGAATTATTATAGTAAGTGATATTCATTTTTTTTTTGAGGATAAAAATGCGTATAATGAGTAAATGACTATATATATTATGGCCGAGGATGGGTTAGTTGTAGACAGCAAAATCTTCTAGCTAGGATCAGTCTATTTTTCCTCATTGAAGTGAATTTATAGGTCGTTGAATTTTGTAAAAACAAATATGAATGTACAAATTGTTCAAAATAATTAGGGATTGAATGAATCAAACAGCCAATCTAATTAAAGGACTTGTTGTTCGTGCCAAACACCAAAAAAAAAAGAAATTAGACATTATAAGAACTTTTTGTACTATAAAAGATTTTGAAATCAACGAAGCTAACTCATCATATCATATATACTTACTCCCTCCGTCCCAGAAAAATAATTCATGTTAAATTTTCAAATTTATACTAAAACTAATACAAATCTCAAAACTCAATGTGGATTATTTTTTTTGGACGAGGTAATATTTCTTAATATTTGAGAGCCCGCTCAAGGTGGGTATGTATGTATACTGAGTAATCATTATATCACCTTCTTAATCACGTAGAAGAGTTGTTTGATCATAATTTTCTTTTTTAACACTGAAAGTTCAACAATAATTCAATGCATTCCTTATTCAACTATGGTCCTTAACGCTATTTTGGTGGTGGTTAGAGGATATCTAGATGATTCATCTTTAACTCTTTATTTTACAACAAAAGAAGACCAAAAAAAAACCAAAAAAAAAAACACAAGGGATTAAAAATCTCATACAGCAACAGCACTTCTCCAGTCATAGAATTGTAAATTTCGCAAAATGTGCACAAACCTTTTGGTCGTCATCATTCTGTGGAGGTTGTTTTTAACGTAATTTATATATATGAAAGTTTTACGGAAAAACTTAATACAGTAAGTATCGACATCATCATGTACAATTAACCGACTGATTAATTACATTCTTGGTTTCCTTCTTTGTCTAATTCCTGCCATCATCTTCTTCAAAAACAGTTCCGGGCTTTGTCATTTTCTTATGGTATATTACACATTCAATGTCTGAAGAATAGTATACAAAACTGTAATTAGGTAATATTACACCGTAAATATACAATCAATAATTACATCCGTAATCGTGTTACCATTGATTCTTTTTAAATTCTTCGATATTTTTCATCTGAAAATGATTAGGTGAGTTAGTTGGATATGCATATTGATGCAAATATTAACACGTAGAAAAGCTAATTATTAATGTTATGTTTGGTCAGCTGATCATAGCCGACCACGGGTTGAACCGTTGAAGATTTCGACGATATCAAGTTTGATTTTATTTCTTTATTTATTGAATACATTATAACAAGGTGGACATTGAATTTGGTGTCTGTGGTGTACGGTGTACCCCGATCGAGCAAAACGCTACAATTATTTACTAGTGTATCTAGTTAACGTAAACAACTGGCTAACTGTTGTCATGTGCATTTCTAGCTTGACAGGTAGGAGGGCAAAAACAATAAGTGCGTGTATACAAATTTGCAAATCAGTAAAACTTATGATGAAGTTGCTCTGGATTTTTTGGCCACAATGGATTTTTATCCGTTTATGTATTAACGGTGGACCACTCTTCACCATAAACTCTCTAATGGACAATTATTGAAGATGCCCATGAAGAGAAAGTTTATCAATATAAATCAAGAGTAAGGGGAGAGGTATGGGATCAAACATTAAAATATTTATTCAAGTAATGACCTACTTTTTAATTTATGTGTATAAACTAGTTTATGATTAAAGATGAGCTTCCACAAAGAATTGGACCAGTGACATTTTCTTAAATAACCCACCACCTTTTTTGAAGCCCGTGTTTCATCAAATTAGTATTCACACCTTTAACGTTTGATTTTGTACTTACTTTGCTTGGAAGATATTTTTTTTATTTTAGAAAAAAAGAAATAAAAATTGGTCTGAATATATATATATATATATATATATGTTGTGATTTATTGCGAACCAAGGATTATTGATTACTGCAAATATAATAATTTCCCTCAAATTTTTCAGGTTAACCAAAAAAATATGATTAGGTCCATTTCGTTCAAGTGAAATAATGTATAGTACGTGTTAATCTAATTTACGCTGGTAGAATAGTTGGCTCGAATCAAATTAGACGTGATAATGAATATGTTGTATAATAATTAATATAAGTTAAAAAAAATACTTTTATCATCGTACGATATCAACAACCCAAATAGAGAAAAAAAAAATCAACTATAGAGAGACAAGAGGTAATTTAATTAACACTGATAAGATCAAATGCAAAAGCAAAAGACACTAAATATTTGATAAAGTCCTGTCATACCAATAGCTGAACGAAATATGAGAGTTCATAAAATGAATATAACCTAATTTTCATCGCGCCGAAAATCATCTTGAACAAAAGAAACCATAAGAACCGCGCGACATGATTAATACTACTAATAAGCATGAAAAATGTACTATAATTTATTTTGATTGTAGACATAAAAACAACCTCGAAAATCGAAATTTATCACAATCCAAAATCTGCTCTAGTTGGTTGGAGGATTAATAATAGTATTGCCTTTCCTCACCGCCTCAAATTCAGCAGCTTTAGTCAGGGCATACTCCTTCAACTCTTTCAAAGAAGATGCATACTGTTGAAGCTGCTCCATATCCAATTCCTCCAGTTTGAATCCCTCCCAATACCAAACAACGTACTTGGCTATTTCCAGTCGCTTCAGTTTCTTCTTCTCCGCCTTCAATTCCTTCGAAAGCCGATCAAACTCCATGTTATATTCCCTAATTTCGGCCGCGGTGATCGTGCTAGTAGGGTTCCGGTTTATCGGCGGCGCACTTGATGATGATGACGAATCGTTAAGGTAATGATCTGTCACATCGTATACGTTAGGATGGCCAAAGGCATAAAAACGCTTCGCAGAATATTTAAGAATGATCCCGATTTCCGCACCAGTCAATGTGCAAAGTTGGCTCGCTTTTTTGAATAACGCTAGGCGACGTTTGGTGAACGTGACTAGCCTGTTGTTGTTAGCCTTGCCGAGGTCTTGCCTTGTTCTCTTCTTCCCCCTGCTGTTGTTGTTGTTGTTGTTGTTGTCGTTGTTCATGACGATTCTGGAACTTGGATTGCTGTTTTTCGTCATCGAGTAGTTGAGGTTAAATAATAGATCTATGATGCTTAGATTAGAGGAAAAGGAAAAAAAAAAAAAAAAAGACAAGGAGGGTTAATAAATAACCTAATGACGTGTGATATTTTAGGATTTTAGCCATTTTTCTTTAATGTTAAAAATTATCCTTACAACTTTTGATGTCCCCATGGGACATTGTTTAAAAAAAAAATGTAATAGCATAAATTATAGTCACCAAATGTTTCCGATTTCCCTTAATTAATTTTCCTATCGCTTATCTTGTTTCCAAGAAATTGACAGATTAATTTTTTGGGGAATTAAGTAGAGGGCCCTTCTGAAGGTTGGGTTTCACAAATGTTGCTGTAAAGGGTGATTCTTCAATCGTCATTTTGGCTGCTAATGGGGAAGTAGAGGGCCTTCTGCTTGTTCACCGGTTCTTGATGATATCATATATACTAGATGTTTGTCCCGGGCGAATGCACGGGGTGTCGCCTGTATTTTTAAATTGATTAAATAAAAAATACAAATTATTTTTAAAAGAATAAAAAAAAATTAGAAGAATAAAAAACCGATTGAAAGGACATAAAGTGAGTTATTACACATAAATCTATGTCCAGATTTACAATATTTAATTTATAATAGTTAACTTATGTCCGGGTTTACATAAATCATAAACCAATATCTACAACAGAAGAATAAAAAAAAAATATCCTTAAAAAATCAAATTTCTTTCATGACAGCTTATTTTTTCTCTATTGTAGAGAGAGATGGATTGATAATTGATGGCAGATTTTAAGTAATTGATTTAAAGGCCCGGGTGTGAGAGGGGAGCGGAATGGAAGAGATTCTTTGAAATTGGGGATTGGGAAGACATTACTAGTGTTTTACTTGATTTAAGGGGATTTCATTACATTTGATTTTATCAACTAAATATTGTTGTTTTAAGGGATTAGTATATACTTATAATTAAGATATTTTTATGTAGTTATAATTAAGGGATTTATGCATTTATCAATTCTATCTTTTTTTTTTCTGATTAGTTAGAGTGCCACGTGTCAAAAATGATTTTGTACTGAAAATGACTTTTGGTGGGAAAATTTTCATTGTGGTGCTGACACATGTCCATTTTGTTTGCTGCTTTAATTAAGTACTATAGATTTGTCAAGACTTAGTGTTTGCTTGTCCAATAACTCATTTTCCATTTTCACTCATTTTACCTCTTAAACACAAAACTTAATGAAAAAAAAAAATCATCCAAATAACTTTTTAATTTACCTTTTAAAATGTTGTATTTGGTCATTATACTATTGTAAAGTCTTCGTTTTGGTGACTGAACTATTGTAAAGTCTTCATTGCGTTTGGTTACTAAACTATTATAAAGTGTTGCATTTGGTCACTGAACTATTGTAAAGTCTTGTGTTTGGTCGTTATATTATTGTAAAATATTCATTTTGATCGCTGAACTATTTTAATTTCATAAATGGTCACTATACTATAATATTTTCTAAATAAAAAACTAAAGTACCTTTTAAATCTCTTCTCAAATCCAAATAAAAAACTAAAACAAAACGTTGTCCAAACAAGCACTTACCTTTTCAACATCTCCAAAAGCTGAAAATGGGATTGCTCATCATTTTGCTAAATTTGCTAAGTATGCCTCTGTTGTAGAAATATCTTGGAGTGAATTTCTTAAATTTGTATCTCAATTAGTGTTGGACCGTTTACAGTAATGATTAATGCAAGTTTGTTTTTCTCAAAAAAAAAAAAAAAAATTGACAGATTTTGTTTTTTAACGCAAAGAGCCCAAACTCCCAAACACTTGTCTCGAGTGTTAAGTACTTGGTTAAGGATAGATATAAACAGTTCAAATTAAAAGAGGAAACCGTACAAACATTTTGCTAAACCTCATACTATATGATATTTATAGTGCAAAAATAATAACTCGGATGTATTTTCTTTTTTATCAGTGCAAGTCGTATGACATTTATGTTTTGTTGCCATTTAGAAATTCTATCATGTTCGGATTACTGTATGGATATCACTATGTAAGCTAACAAGAACCAACATGATCGTTCAGTTACACTTACATTATAATTTTTGCATAACAAGGGAGAAAATCCTTTAAAACTTAACCAATTCAACTATTGTACGTATTAGGTCAATTCAAATAATAATAATAATAATAATAATAATAATAATAATAAAGGAAATGGTAGCGCAATAACACGCAGGCATACTACTAACTTGTTGATTAGAGCATACTTCAAATGAAGTAACACGCATATATACGCATTACATATGATTAGGTTTAAAATCGTCGCACTTTGCCTTTTCCAACCTGGGGCTAAACCCAACCTTGGATCTAGAAGGGTCAAACTCAAGTACACTTTCTTCAATTTGATATCCCCCAATCACCATTGCGGGTTGCTTCATATCCTTCTTAATGACCCGACTTTGCTCCACAAATCCAAAGCACATTACATCTCCGCTGACCCGAACCATTGAATTCCCACCATGAATCCTCCATGTTACATCGTTGCTATATTCGGTTCGCATGAACACCAAATCAATCGGAGGAACCCGAGGCAACCCGGTCCGGTTGATACCCATACCCGTAAAACATGCTCCGAATGGTTTGACCGGGTTTTTCATTAATTTGGCCCCTTTACTGAAAGAAGGAAGTTCTTTAAGGAAAGCTTTTAGGAAAGGCTGATACATAGAACTCTCCAAAACGCTGTACGGATCAACCGTACTGATTTTTGTCCCGCCATTGCCCTTATCATCAAAGGTGCAAGTCAACGTGCGGTTGACCGGGACGTCTCTGCCGTTGACTTTAATGGCTACTAAACAAACGTAGTACTCCATGGATTCATTACCCTTATATGGAAATGCCGTGTTTCTTCTCAAGAGTGGCGTGTGGATGAAGGTTCTGTAGAATTCCGGGTTAAGATCGTGATCCCCGACGATCACGACTCCCCGGGATCTCTCCGGCAAACAGACGAAGAATTTCCTCCTCCTGGTGAAGAATGTATGAGTGAATTGGGTAGGAAGTGAAGCAAGGCTGTCTCCTAGCCCAACTACGCCTTTAATGTCTCCGGGCAAACTCCCGGCCGAAAAAGACGACGGAGCGCACGTGAATACAAACTGCCACGGCGGCGAAAGATCCTCGTCTGCCGTGTTCCTGATGGAGATAACATCCCTAACAGCCACACCAGTCACACCACTACCGGCGGCGGCGGAGGAGGAGAATGGATTGACGGGCTTTGTGTAGCACGCGCGGGTGCTGCAGTACCAAGGAGGAGAAGTCCGGTTTGTTGTTGTAATATTACAACTGTTGCCGCAGGCGGTGGACCGGAGGAGGTCGCATTGGGCGGCGCGGCAGTTGACGGCCTTGAAAGATGAGCTGTTTTTGTAGTTGCTATTGTCGCAGTCAACCCATACGGAATCGCCGCCGAGGTCAACGGCTAGGTTGACGGACTGAAGGCTGGGAGTTCCTAGCCGGAGGTAGGTCATGTAATAATGGTGAGGAAAAGGGCCCTTTTTGGTAATTGTAAAGTAGACAGCTTTGGGTTTTTGATTTGTTGAATTTAATTCTAAACCATGAGAATGAGTGACTAGGAAGAACAAGGGAAGAAGAAGAAGGAACAATAGCCGGAAAAGAGTAGTAAAAAGGGCCATTGATATTTCTACCAACTTAAGCAACTACACTGATCTTATCGTTGTTGATATGAACAGGTTATAATTAAGATGGAAAATTGGTTTCTGTTTAAATAGGTGAACTTTGAGGTTTGATGTGTTATTCATTTTTTAGTTATTTATTAATTCAGATTTTTAAGGTCTTGTTTGGACACCACTTGTTTTGCTATTTGTCTCATTTTACCTTTTTAAACACCTCTCAAACACAAATTCCACTACTATTCAAACAACTTTTTAATTTAATTTTTAAAATTTATTTCAAACATAATTTTTACACAATCTTAATCCACAACCACCAGACCATCTCCGCTGCCACCGGCCGGCCGGCCGGCGGTCCGGCAGCGGTCGGTGGTGGAGGTGGTCCGGTGGTGGTCTAAAAATATTATTATGTTATTTAAAATATTACCCAAACAACTTTTAAATTTTATCTCAAATCACATTTTAAATCACATCTCAAACCCAAATAAAAAATTAAACCAAAAACTAAAACAAAATGTTAGCCAAACAAGCTCTAATTTACTTTTATTATTGTCATAGTAATCACCAAGGAGGGAAAGAACATGGATCATTAATTAAACTAACTAGTTGGGTGAAATTCAAATCTTCTTTTCATAGCTAAAGATACATTTCTAGTCTTTTATTAAGGATAAAATGATACTATCTTCGTCCCAAAAAAATAGTCCACATTGAATTTTCAAATTTGTACTAAAAACAGTACAAAACTCAAAAGTCAATATGGACTATTTTTTTGTACGGAGAAAGCAGTTAGCATTACTTTCTTTTGCTTCAAATCACGGATATGTTTATTGAACTAGTTTAGTGTTACGAAAAATATGAGTTTTTATCTTGGCATGAAGGAAAGAATTCACCGCATTAAGAAAAGGCAAAACTTCTCAATATTGTCGCTAGCAATATTTTTTGTTTCTTTTAAATTTGTAGGATGTTCACCATTAGCAATAAATAAACTAATCCTTTCGCACCACTTGTAATGTTAGATCCAAATTTCAATGGAATTAATATTAATCTTGCCTTCGAATTTAGAATTCCTTGTGAATTTATGTAGATTAGTTGGTCAACTCTACATGCGGTAATCCACGTGAAGTAATACTGAAGGAAGGACATCTAAACATGGGCAAGTGTCCAATAAAAATTGTCCAAAGTACAGAAAAATATGGATCCAATGAGATAATTAAGCAGTCCATGGAATGGAACGATGGTAGATAACATTAAAAGCAAACCAAACCTCGAAGCCAGATCTTTAAGGGCTCTTATCAATTTTAAAGTCCGAATTTAGTTGACTTTTTGGAGTAATTAACATGGATTTTGGATGGAAGGAGTACAACGTAATCAAAAGTCTTCGTATATGTAACTACCACTTGTTGGTCTAACCAAGCGAAACCAGATTTGGATCCCTTAAGCACAGTTATGCTATTCACGTTTAGTAATTGGAAGAGAAAAAGAATAAACATTGTGGAAGACTACTACTTCCAAGAAAGCAGTGTCATTTTGATTTGCAAGAGTAACTAATTTGAACGTGTTATGTACTACTTGTGTACTAAAAATAGTTCACATTGAGTTTTCAAATTTGTACTAAAAATAGTACAAATCTCAAAATTCTATGTATACTATTTGTTCGGGAGTACTTATTTTAAGATACAATACAGTTTATATAGAGAAAAGAAAGTACTCGTACAAAAGACAATATAAGTTTACTTCACAACCAAAACGTAGTATGCCGGAAGATCATAACTAAATTTCATCAAGATGGAATTATTCAGTGACAACTAATAATAACCACGGCGAAGGCTACTGAAGAATGATGTAGGCTTTCTCTTGTAATTGGCAGTCGTACTTTCCTTAATCAGCACCCCGTTGTATTTCTTGGCAGCTTGATCACAGTCAATTGTCGAAATAGCCATTTCTTTGGCGGGAGTTGGAACAAAATGATTGTAGTAAGTGGTAGTGGTAGTAGAAGTAATATCATGAGGACTCACTAATTTAGGGTGGGCCGGCAACCGTCGATTATTATTCCACCAATACGCCGTTGGTGGCGGCTGAACGGCCATTGCCACGGGAGTTGGAGTCGGCAAGGTAGTGACAACGGTGGTAGTGGTGGTGCGACTACCGCCACCATACCGTTCTTCCCATTCTAGTGTAGCAAACCCTTCCTTTCCGATCTCCAAGAGACCATTCATGTTGTTACCGTTGTTTTTCCTAGCCATAATTCTATAAATGATGCTCTCTACACAGTACAAACTATAGAATAATAGCTGATTATATTTATTTTTGTTGGAACAAAATCGAAGATTTCATGGCTGTTTATATAGAATCCAAAAAGGCTCTTAATTAAACTATACCTACCACCTGCCTATCCTAGCTAGCTAGGGAACCGCAAAACAATTAGAAGGGAAAAAAAAAGGCTTAAAATGTTCTCCAACCTTTTAGGTTCATGATTGCTATTTGTTTAGTGAAATCTAATTAAAGTTCACATAGTAATTGATATCCTGTTGTATTTAAATCTGTTGAGAGAATATTAGGAGGCCGGTTGGATTGGGTATGAATGGGAATGATGGTTAAAATAACATACAATATCTAAGAGATATTCTTTCAAAAAAAAAAATAAATATATATATGTACTTTTTTAAAAAAAAGGTGTTTGGTGTAAATTAAGCAATAGTAACCTTACAAATTCTGAAGAAGTGTATGTTAGACAGTTGGACTAATAGTATACTGAGAACCCGAAAATTACACATATGAAAGATCGATGAAGTTAATGATCTTGGCTTTACTTTATCTATCATAGTGTCACTTGTTCTTCATGGCTAGCTAAAATCATTAAGAAAAGGACTTCATTATACAGCATATGGTGGAGATTTACCAGAATCGATTGAGCTGTACAAAATGCCCAAGAAACTTACTTTGTTTGTTAGGTTTTTTACGGTAATTTTCAAAATATTTAAATAATAACTGTCCTATCACAATATATTTTTTTACATTTGTAATAAATTTTTTTATATTTCCAATACAAAAAACACCTAAAAATAAAAAATAAAAAAACGAAATAAACATATGTCAATCATTAATGATTATTTTGTCAATCACAAAAGCCATGCAAAATCATTAATATGTCAATCACAAAGTAACACCGCTGGTTTTTGTCCAAAATGATTATTTTGTATATAATACAATAAACATGACATTAATTTTAAGAGAGGGTGCAAAATGTTGCCTAGGTTGAACTAGGAGAATCCATATATGCGGGAGAACTCTTTCTCGATGATTCACATGTAACTTTATTCGTTTCTTTTCAAAATGTTCTCATTTAGTTTCTTCTTAAGTTGTTCAAACTGCTTTAGTATAGCCAAGTCCTCACTATCCATTTTATTAATTCAGATTCCAAGCCGACCAAACCAAACAATTTGGTATTGGAATTTCCACGTCAGCTATCATATCAAAATATATTAATTGGTACCGATTAAATTATCTATAAACCAAGCCAACGACAAGAGTAAAGTAATAAACAAAATACATACTACATTGTGGAGACTGGAGAGTTTGGATTCTGAAATGGACTTATCCGCTAGAATTTGATTAATCGGTGCAGTGGTGACATTGCATCCGTAATGTATAAAAAAAATTACATAATAGTATAATACATGAGATAGTATAAATGCTAAGTACACTACATTAACTACATTATTAAACTGTGTATGCGTATCTTAACCTGTCAGGTTGAAAGATTAGAGTAATCTAATTAAGCCAAAGGGTATGTTGTTGAGTGGTTTGAATTCATTCATTTTTAGGTTGGGAGTTCACAAATCCGCCATATTTAAGGAGGAATATTAAAATTTTATAGTCTACAGTTCTACCCGTTAAGATACTTACAATTCAACTAGTATGATTAATCCACGTTATCCACATGAAGTACTACTGACAAGCCGTCGTCACATTAGTCAAATATTAATTACCTACTCAATACAATTACTAGCAGTAAAGCAGAAAGTAGGATCGATCTCACAGAGAAGGTTACTAAGTACCGGTTAAAATTATTTCTTATTATTATTTAGATTAACAATTTATCAATTTTAAACTATTCTAAACCTAAAACTAATAATTACAATTAATTTAAGATTTTACACAAATAAAAGAAAACCTAGGGCAAAGGGTTCACCTTCCGACTACTCAGTTTCATTCAACTTATAGATATGTGACTTTGGACTTTCATTAATCTCACAACGATTCACCTATTTAAGAACTATTCACTGTCGTGATATAATTCTCTTACTCAAACTAACCCTATGACTACTGTCGTGACTATAGAGATTAATAAAAGCACATTAAGAACTTTAGAATCTCTAGCTGCAAAGACGGTGCTCCTACTGTCGTGGCTCACTACCTAAGTTTAATATTCCCATGAACTAATGTTAACCTTCAACCGTCATTCCTTCAGTTAAACACATTTAAAATATGCAAGTGGTGATCAAATACTCACATAGAATAAAAACAAGAATATTAAATATCAACTAATGAAAAAGTCACAATAATGAATTAAATTAAATTAAATAGTACGGCGGCTACATCCAAAATCTTAGATTAAATAATTTAGCTACACATCATCACAAAATAAAATAAATAAACAACGAAACAATGGAACCCGGGAAAAGAACAAATCCAATTTCGAAGTCCAGCCTCGAAGGTTGATCCGAAAGCTCTGAAGTTGCTCCACTCCCTTATGTGTGCGTACGGTGATGATGTATGTATGATATGAGCGTGCAATGATGGTGGTGATGGGAGAGACGGGTTCAGCTTTGTGCATGGGTTTTGAAGCCTTTTTATAGTGTGTTCCAAAACCAACTTTCTCGGGGATTACTTCAGCACCGCCTCACGCCGAAAGCTTCTTCTTTGTCTTTGTTTTCGGGCCAAAAGCAGAAGCAAAACACGAAAGCTCCTCCAAAAAATTCAATAGCATATGGGCTTTCTTTATTTTAGTCCAAGACTTTTTCTATTTAATTAAGGAAAGGAGGCCAGCCCACGTTTATCAACTTTGAGCTCCAAAAGCAGGCCAATATCAATGAATTTCCAGCCATGAACTCTCGGCCAAACCCAAAGCAAGAATTCCAAAATTGCACGTTTGGCCCTCTAAAAATTCATCTTCTCTACTTTCTTCCTTAAGTTCTTCAAATCTTCAATTACATCCTTTTGAGTTGCTTTTATCTTCAATTTAGCCCAAAATTTCAACAATTTCTCCAATTGAGTATAATTTCTACAAATAAAGATAAAATCATATAAATAGCATATTTGGACAAAATCACAAATTAGGGATATAATAAATAGGTAAAATATAAACATATCAACTACCCTGCAAAATTTAATATAATATGTGATTGTTACATTCCGAACTTGTTTGGATCTAAAGTAGTGTATTCAAATATGTCGAATAAAGTTGCATTACGGATCAATTTTCTTTGTCTATTAATGTCGCAAAATGATAATTATTAATTACATTAAAATTACGAAAAAGAATTACTCCCTCCGTCCCATAATTATTATCCACTTTGCCCAAAAAATTTTGTCCCAAAATTATTGTCCAATTTGACTTTTTATGGATCAAGTTACACATTTGTCCTTAGTAAAAAACATTGTCCATAAAATCTTAGTGGTTAAATAATTACTTATGTAGGGGTATATCCGGTTGTTTAAGGTAAAATATAGTTAAGTTTGAACAAAAATAAAATATTTCATTTTAGTAAAACTGGACAATAATTATGGGACGGGGGAGTACAAAAAATGATTATAACAATTCGTGGTACTTGGTTATAATACTACTCTTGCAATCATTATATATGTACTTTTTCTTTGGAGATTTTTTTTTCCTGACATAATTTGATCCTTGCAAGTTCCAATTCCTTCTCCCCTCCTGGAACTCTGAAATTGAGAAATATATTTTATACTCAAAAAATAGTAGAAAGGAAATTTCATTAGAAGGAAAATATCCTATTTCATGCGCACGTTTCTAGGATAATTCATGATTAAGGGTGTCGTGATCCTATGATATCTCTCACCACTCGATTAGAGGATTCAAATCTTTGTAGAAAATTCCAGATTTTTGGTAAGTAGAGATTCGAAATTCGATTTTGGAGACTCTTGTTCAATTAGCCTTCCGAAGTACATGTAACAGCAATTAAAGCATTAATAATAACCATCCCAAAAAAATCGAATCGAAATTCACTTAACTAATTTTAACAATTAAAACCCAATAAGTTAGGACATCATTTATGACTCTATTTCCCATTCTTATCAACTTAATTTGACCTCTCTAAACATAGTTGTAACAAAATTTTCCCAAAAAAAACTTCAAGTTTTACTTTCCTGAAAACATTATTATATTGTTTTCTTCTTCTTTTTATGACTAGAGAGATGACTTATTCTAACAAGTTGGGTGAATCGGATCGATTCCGTAAATCACAATGAGTTTTACCTTGTCGTTCGATGGTGGTTTTATGTTTGCGTGAGTATACTCATGGTTCCCGGCGCCCAAAAAAAAACAAAAGAATGAAAAAAAAAAAAACGTAGAGAAAAGATAAAATTCAAACTAAAAAAAAAAATTATAAAGCATAAAGATAATAAAAATTTGATAAAGTATCCTTTCATATGTTGTGCAAGTAGCACCATGATTACGGAATACATAAAGAACACCGACTAATAAAGTTCCCTATGTATAACAACAAAAGTACAAAACCTACAAAACTGCACGAAAGGATATGAATAATAATAGTACACCTACCCCTACAAAACTGCACGAAAGGATATGAATAATAATAGTACACCTACCCTAATGTTTATACCCTATAATCATATTAATTCAATTGCGATAGTTGTGATAACCAAAAGGAATGCTAGGGTCGGATGAGGAAGTCAAATATTGATGATAATTTCCTTGACCATTATCGTCGTAAATAACATTCTCATCATAAGCAATACCATTAGTTCCCATCATTGTACTAGTTGAACTAGACGCGCTTGGATTAAAATCAGCGTTATAATTTGATTGTCTCCCCAGCAACTCGGATTCCTCAGCCTTAATCAGCACTTTGTTCTTAAGCTCTTCCAGTGCCGTCGCAAACAGCTCAAGATCCTCCAATCCCATGTCCTCGATCGGTTTTTCCCACCACGGAGCTTGAGCACCACCGAAATTGTTGTTGAAGTTCATCAAGTTGGCCTTTTCTTGTTGCTCTATTTTCTTCTTCTCGTCCTCCAACTTTTGCGTGAGCCGCTGGAACTCGAAATTGTGTTCTTGGATCTGGGCCGCGCTGATCGGGCTACTAGCAAGCCTTCTCAGCGGGAACAATGCCGTCGCGGGTGTCGCGGTCGATGACGTTTCACGCATGAAACGATCGGCCAAAACATCCACGTTAGGATGGCCAAAAGTGTACAAACGCTTACCTGCGGATTCAACAATGATGGCTACTTCCGCACCCGTCAATATGCAAAGTTCGCTAGCCTTTCGGAACAATCCGGCGCGACGTTTTGAGAACGTGACTTGTCTGCTGCTAACCTTATCAATTTTCTTGATTTCGATCTTCTTCCGGCCTTGTGTTGTTTTCTTCTTCTTGTTCATGAGGAGCGCGGTGGTACTTGGATCGTTCATCGTCGTGGAGTAGGTAAAGGAAGCAAAGAGATCTATTTGTTATTTTTGAAGCAATTAATTGAAAGAAGAAAACAATGGGATTAAGAAATTGGTGAAGCGTATATATATACCGGAAACATAAGATCTTTCCTTATATAATGTGATACACTTTCCTTTAATTTCTCAAAAGAAAGAAGAAATATTTTCAAATTCTATAAATTGGCAGATTCCAATTTCCCGAAATTCTGAGCACAATTAACGATTAACTACCGAATCAAGGTCAGCCCAATATATTAGTAATTCGGTTTTTTTTAAAAAAAAGGGGGGAAGCCCAATCGGCCACTAGACCCTAAATCCCTTAGGATTTAACAGGATAAGTTAGGACACTGGACACTCTATAATTATAAAATAAAATTAAAAAGACCATAACCCTAATCACATGCGTTGATCACGTACTTAATCCCCCAAGGGGAAACCGAGTAGATCGATCTCCTCTACAAACGTAGGCTTCTTACGTCACCTATCCGGTTCTTGTCCTTAACCAATTAACAGTCGTCCAGCGAGTGAGCTAGTAATTAAGGCAGGAAAAAGGGCCATCTTTGGCAATTGTGAAGTACACTTGTTTACCGCTTCATTTGTTGAACCTGATTCTGAAGCAGAATCAAGAATGAGACTGATGAGGAAGAAGTCCAACGGAAAAAGGAACAATAATAAAAAAAAATACTACAAAAGCCATTAACGATATTCATTTTGTCTCAATAATTGTTTAATTTAAAATTTTCATGTTATATTATACAAAATATACACTACAAATAAAAATCTAATTATTGAACAATTATTTTAGACGGCAGGAGTACTTGTTACTTATTACTTATTAGTGACAATTCTAGTGATCAACTGTTCCTTATTGGTGTACACAATAACATACATTGACGGACCAGCTTGTAGAATGATGGTACATGGAAAATTGGTTCTCTGCAAATAGGTGTAATGACTAATTAATGGACGCCATATTTTCATGTTAGAACGATAGTCTGTTTATGGTGCCCGTTGTTCGACCCCTCCAATAGTATTCTCTAATTAAATCGTTTTCAACATTGCAAATCAATTTGAGACAACAGCGCACAACCGCTTGATGTCATTTTGCTTTCTCAATCTGACTAATTACTTTTAAACTTACAACTAATGAACGTATTCAAACTCCGCGGAGTTTTTTTTTTTTTTTTCCTTCTTTTCTGTTACTTTGATTTATCATGCTCTGAGCAGCAGACGTTAGAGATAAAGTGCTTGTTTGAATGTCAGCTTATATTTCATTTTCCCACTTAAAAGTGGAAAGTGTTTCAAGTTGAAAACTAAATGGGAAATGAAAATGTTGTTTGGATGGTATTTTGAGCAAAAAGTTGTTTGGATGTTGGTTTTGTAAAAAATATTTTGAACTACATTTTGAAAATATCAAGTACGAGTCATCACTAAACAATTAAATACTGTCAATTATAGTCACTGCAAAAAAGAACTTTTCCAAAAACAATTAATCAACAACAGAATCCTGCCAAATTTGTCACTAAACTATTTTTAGTTCTAAAATGGTCATTACACTAACAAAAAATATTTCAAGTTGGAATTTAAAATGTAAATCAGACCGTTGTCTGGATGATTTTTTTTTCTCATTGGGTTTTGTGATTAAGAGGTAAAATGAGTTAAAATGTAAAATGGAAGGTTGGCCAAACAAACTCGAAATTTTTGGGACCAATTTAAACTTCAATCAGGCGACTGGGAAATGAACCATGGACCGTTTGCAGGATGTA
This sequence comes from Oldenlandia corymbosa var. corymbosa, assembly GCA_949775105.1. Lineage (NCBI taxonomy): Eukaryota > Viridiplantae > Streptophyta > Magnoliopsida > Gentianales > Rubiaceae > Oldenlandia > Oldenlandia corymbosa. The sequence goes on along the minus strand of OX459126.1, from coordinate 17,202,757 downwards.
GGAGATTAATTACTAACAATATTATCACAAACTTTGTTTGATTACGGTGGGCAGATTTCACTAGATAATTAGTTAGTAACAGGATTTGTTAGTTATGGAGAGATTTTAAGGCTTGAACTATATATTGACGAATATGTTCTCTTCAAGGAAAATTAAACCTGGAAACCATGGGAGTGGAAGAATAAAAAAATTACCGGAATGTAATGCAATAAAGTGAATAGTTCCGATAGAATTTTTTTTAAAAAAAGGTGGATACCGATACAATGCATTTTCATGTAGATTTGAGTCGTTTATTGTAATTCAACCTTTCAGACTCATGATTGAATGATGAACAAAGAAGCTCCTTTCCACATTGAAAATCAATTTGGAATAACACTGTTCATTCAGAATCATGATCAACATCGACGAGCTAACAACCTTTTGCTATTAAATCAAAACAATATACAACAACAACAAAAAAAAATCAAATCAAACTATTTCTTGATCTTTCCACAAAGAGAAGTTGAAGGAAGAAACATTTCGTATATTTTTTTTCCTCGTCTTCTTGGGAAACATATTAGCCATTATAGTCGACACATATGAACAAAATAACACTCCAGATCGATGTTTGCAAGATCTTGATACTAGACATGATCGAAATAAGGTCACAGGATCGTAAACGGGATCGGTAGAATCGGATATGTAGGATCGTAAACATAAAAAAAAATTATTAAGTTTATTTTTAAAGATTTAGTACTCCCTATGTCTCAATATTGTTGTCCATATATTTTGAGGTTTTTAGTACAATTTGAACTAAAAATGAAAGTCTAAATTGGACAATAATTTTGGAACGGAGGGAGTATTAATATTTCATAATTAAAATAAATAATATATTTTTTTTTATTCTATTATAAGTTTAGTTTTAAAAAATTTAAATACATTTGTAGGACACCAATTTTTCTCATCTATTTTCTGTCAAATGTTATATATATCACTTGGATGCAGAAATATTTTTGATTAAAATGTATGTAATAATGACTAAAACCAAAAGAGCAAATAGGCTGATTTTTTAAAAAAGATAAAAATATTTTGGTGATAAATGAATTGTTTAACCCAAAAAAAATGCCCACAAAAAGATTAATATTTAAATTTTGATTAAAAAAAATATTTAAACAAAACTCAAGTTTCAACAACGAAACTGACATTCTAGAGTCGGTAGACTCTACAGATTATGGAGAATTTGATTAAACTTTGACCTTTTTGGGCATTTATGAATCATGGGGAAAAAATAATACCGTCAATTGTATGAAAAATAGAAGTTAAACCGTCGAAGTTTCATTTTACATTAGAATCGGCAGTATCGTGGGATCGGATCGATCCTGTGATTTTGAACGATCCCGTCCGATACTGAAACAATCCCACACCAAAAAGCGATCTTAAACGATCTAGAATTGATTTATATATTTGGGATTGTGATTTTGATAACACTGCTCCATATATTAACAATATACAGTATCCATGAACCTAAAACTAGAGATAAAAAAGTCAAATTTCAGTATTAAACTTAATAACAAGATTGATAATAAAGCAAACATAAAAAATAAAAGGTCGATAAATACCATCAAAACCGCAACTAAAAGGATGAATAACCCATCAATACCGCCCTATTATTACTAACTATATATGATGATACCCTTCAAAAGGGATAGTAGTTGGGACCAGAAGGATCATTGGAGTTGTTTCAGAAAGGAAGGGAAATATTCCTCAAGATTATTATTTCCGGTGTAAATGAAATCATCATCATAAGGAACACCAGCACCCATTGCTTTAGCCAAGCTTTCATAGATGTTATAACCAAAAGGATTGATGGATTTGGAGGAAAGGACCAAAGGGAGATCTCCCAATCCACCGTAAATATAATCATCATCGTCACAAGGATTAATGGAGTTAGATTGTTTTTTTAATACATCCAATTCAGTAACCTTAGTTTCCACATTTTTCGACAACTTTTCCAAAGCAGAAGCAAACACCTCAAGCTCCTCCAATCCCATATGATCTATCGGTTCCTCCCACCACAAAGCATTATTAGGGTTCGCCTTTTCCATTTGCTCTACTTTCTTCTTCTCCTCCTCCAACTTCATCACAAGCCGATCATACTCCATCTCGTGTTCCCTCATCTGAACCGCGGCGATCGTGCTGTTGGTAGTGTTTGAAGATGTGGCCGACGATCCGTTCATGCAACGGTCGGTCACATCGTCGATACTAGGATGTCCAAACGTGTAAAAACGGTTCAGTTCGGTTTGGATTACTATCCCTAATTCCGCACCGGTCGTTATGCAAAGCTCGCTAGCCTCTTTGAACAACACCTTTAGTCGCTCAGAAAACGTAACTTGTCTCTTGCCAACAACGTTTTCCATTTTCTTGATCTCGACTTCGCATGCTTTCCTCTTCCTGTCGTTGTTGTTCATGGCCATCACGGAACTTTGATTGCTGTTGTCGAAGATCGGGGAACTCGGAAATTTGTTCATGGCTGGCATCACGAAACTTGGATTGTTCTTGTTTTTCAAGGAACTTGGATAATCTTTCATGGCAATCAAGGAAGTTGGATTGTAGTTCTTCAAAATCCAGGAACTTGCAACGTTGTTCGTGGCCATCATGGAACTTGGACGGTTCAAGGAACTTCCAACATTGTTCATGGCCACCATGGAACTCGGCTTGTTGTTCTCGATCAAGATCGAGGAACTTGAAACGTTATTCACGGGTATCATCGAACTTTTATTTTTGCATATTGCAGGGTGTCCTCTGTCGGTAACCATAACTAAGACATCTAACTTTTATTTTTGCATATTGCAGGGTGTCCTCTGTCGGTAACCATAACTAAGACATCTCGATGGGTGGGAGAGCTGGCCAAAGAATTTAAGGTTGATCCATGCCCATGTTATAGTAAAGTGGATAAAGTGGACAACCAGAGGAGTTCTTACCACTTTACTACAACTCTTCTGGTTGGGCATCATGGAACTTTGATTGTTGTTCTTCTTCAAGGAACTTGGATCATTGTTCATGGCCTGCTACTTTGATTGTTGTTAACGTTGTTCATCATAGTCAAAGTCAAGTTGTTATTAGGGTTAAAGGGATCAATGATGATTATAAGGGGTTAGGAAATTCATGAAGCATTGGAAACATTGTAAGACGATACTTCCCTTTCCTTCTGTGATGTGACATACTTTACTTAATTTTTCGTAAGAGATAATTTCTTTTTTTTTTTTTTCGGTAAGAGATAATTTCAATTTCATAAACTGGGAGATTCCAATTTGCCGAAACCTTAGGCCCAATCAGGTATGAAGTATTGGGTCAAGGCCCATGGGCCCGTGATAGAATTTTAACCAATTTCAAAATAAAGAAGAAAAAAAAGCGCGAATCTGTCGCTAAACCCTAGATACCCTTATCTCATGCGCAGATCACGTGACATAATCCCCGAAAGGAAAAACTGTGAGTAGAGAGCGCCGCAAACAAAGAAAGCACAAGAGAAAAACGATTCTTCTAATCTCGATCGTTGGCAGGCTCTCCACGTCACCGATCCGGTTAGATCCCCAAATTCAACGGTCCAGATCAATCCTGCTGCAGAAGCTACTCTCTTGCAGAACGAAGAAGAAGAAGAAGAAGAAGAAGAAGAAGAAGAAGAAGCTCCTCTTTTCTACTCTTCTTTCTCTCTCCAGCAAAATAATTATTCTCAAACTTTTTTCTTCTTTTTTTTTTTGTAATTTTTGAATTTAGTGATTTCAATAATTTTCTTAGAGAATTATTAGTTTTTGAAGATGACGGTGGAGGATGAAATTAGGGCGGCTGAGGGAGTTGACGGCGAGGAGGAATTTGAGGAGGTGGTTGATGACGTTGAAGAGGAGGAAGTCGACGGCGAAGATGACGACGACGACGACGAGGATGAGGATGACGAGGAAGAGGACGATGACGATGATGACGTCAGGGAGGTGCTTCATGGCTCGAGCGGAGCGCCGCCGGTTCAGTCGGTAGACGACGACGACGACGAGGAAGACGGTGACGACGATGATGAGGACGGTGACGGTGATGACGACGACGACGACGACGATGATGACGATGATGAAGAGGAGGATGATGATGAGGAAGAGGCTGAAGGAGATGAGGTAAAAAGAAAATTTCCTTTAGGCCAAAAAGAAAATTCCTGTAGTTTGCTGTGTTTTTTTCAAATCGAATTTTCTATAATTACCTATGTCAAATCTGGTTCTGCGCTTGGTGTTGATATAGGTGGGTTTATAATTGTTTTATATCAATTCTGGTACAAATTGTTCAATTCTGTTTTGAATATACTCAGATCTGGTTGTTAATCTGGTGTCAGGTTTTGAATTTTTGAATATTATGCAATTTGAGTGCCAGAATTTTTATTGATGTTAAAATTGATGTCTTTAAGGGGATGGGGGTAATTCCTTGTTGAATTATCTTCTGAGTTGTGGAACTCAGTCTTTGAACGCGTTTTAGGAGTCCTTTCATGTTTTGCTTCGCCGCTTTTGTTTTTGACTGTATGCATATACCCTAGAGTATGTTGTTGAATTTTCTGCTAAGGGTCTTTTTGCTTTTTACAGTGACTGATCTACTGAGAGTGGCTTTTGCCCTGTAGATCCTGCGACAGTTGCTATGAGTATGCATTACCTTGATCCGGCTCAGTTGCTATGAGACTGCATTATGATTTTTCATTGTGTATTGTTGTGCTTGGTTGAATTGATGGACAGAATTTTGCTGAATTCAACTTTCAAATGAAGAAAATATGTGCTGGATCCCTTTTTGCATTACTGCACTTGATTGCGTCATTAGGACATTCGCAAAAGTGATTTATTCTACCCTGTTTTTTAGAAAAGTGGATGATTTCTGGAATGTAGACTTCAACTTTCATGATCTGGATGTCTTGAGATGGTTTAACCTGTTTTCTATCTGTAATGATCTGGATAACTTTAGTACACCAGTGTATTGTTGAGTGGATTTGATGGTTAGGAAAATCTCCTGTTTATGGTCAATGTGAGTTTAACTGCATCTCTTTCTGCACTTAATTACTTACATCCGCAAACATGATGAAGTGTTTACCCTTGTAATTTTCAGAATCGTAATTTAGGTATCATTAGTAAATGATGAGGGCATATGTGATCCTTATCCCCAACTTTCACTATGTTGTCTTGTTCATTTCTCTTCCTAGTACAGTGTTCTGTATGGTTCCTTGTAACCTTTTCTCCAACATATATAACCAAAATTGGGACCAACACTTTTGATAGTTATTCTTGGTTTGGTTTTGGTATGCTAAAGTATTGTGGTGGTGTGTTTCTTCAAATACAGGAGGATTTGGGAACTGAATACTTGGTCAGGCCATTGGGTCGTGCTGAAGACGAGGAAGATGCTAGTGACTTTGAACCAGAAGAAAATGGCAACACTGATGAGGTTGATGAAGAGGACGAGGACGAGGACGATGATGACGACGATGGTGGTTCTGCTGGCCCAAAGGATGAAGCTCCAGTGAAGCGAAAGAGGGGCGAAGAGGACAATTCAGGCGATGATGGGGAGGACGATGAGAGACCATCCAAGCGGTAGTCCAAAATCCATCCCATCCAAGGGTGATTGTAGCAGACCTTGAAAGTTTCTGCTCTTCAAAAAAAGTCATGATCTTCCTTGGTGTATTATTATTATGTTATTACGGTTAGGTTGGGATTTGTCCAGGGAAATGCACAGTTGTGTATGGGGTTTTTCCTGTTGACATCAACTTTGGTCTGTTTTTACAGATGGTTTCGAGGTTAGTGGAAAGTGTCCTAGGTTAACATCTTTGCGACGATTTTAGCTTTCAGTGAGGATCTAATTTCTGTTGGATGTTTACATAGTAGTTCAGCAAATTTTACTTCAGCTTCATTACAAATGAAGAATCAGGTCGACTTTTTTTTTTATCCTAATTCAAAATTAAGACGAGATTGTTGTCGGTGAGGCAATGACAAATAGTGTAGAGAAAAATGAAGTTCCCAGGTCACAGTCAGTCGAGTCCAAGTTTGCTGATAGTTTCAATCTACCTAATTGAATACGAAATGAAGCAGCAAAGCTACCTAAGAAGCCACCATGAAAACCGACATTGTCCCCTAATGGCCTAATCTCTTCCTCTCGACTTAATACATAAACCGAAGAGAACTGCGAGCCATTTAGGGGTGAGACGGTGAAATCTGATCTTGGATTCCGAACTCTACATCAGACCAGACCAAAATTTAGAACACCAAACAAATTAAGGTTCTTTTTTTTTTCCTCTTCGTTTCGTGCCGTACTAAAGAAGTTGGCAGTTTCTGTCAGGAAATTATTTGAATGATGAATGAAAATATCAAATCAACTACCTTAATTTTATACTTTACGTTGTAATAATCATCATTAGAAGTTGGTCACAAACTTGTCAAAATCCTGATTTAACAAAGGAAAAAGAAAAAAGAAAAAGAGAGAAAGGGAAATGAACAATGAATTTATTAAATCGATAATATTAACTTTAATGACTCTATGACAGAATGGAAATTTGATTTGTAGATTGCATTTATTTGGGCACACATCTAAGCCACACACACCTCAAAGTTCCAACTGTCCATATCCTGAACCGACACAAATCCACCCTTCTTTTCGCTAAATGCACAGGATGATTAATTCATCTTTTATGTTACTCTTTTTTCTTTTCTTTTTTTTTTTCCCTTTCTTCACGATGAAATCATAAAAAAGATTCAGAAAACTAAAAGGTTGGTAGCACAATCAAATGATAGTAGTATTTTTTTTTAATAGTATCTCTAAATTACTGATTTTAGGAAAAATTAATATTGTCACCAAATTAATATCGTCTTTTTCTAATATGATTTTTCATGTGGTTTGAACTTTATGGACATTTTCGAAGTCTTAACCTGACTTCTGTCCTTTTAACGGATTAGATTTACAGATATATGGTAATTTCCATATGTATAACTTAAATCATAAATGAATACGTTACATTTTCTTATTGTATCTTGTCATATTCGATTCTTATTTAAAACAGTCAGTGACAAAAAAAAAATAAAGTTACTTTAAATGAGTTACACAATTCTTTTAAGTTTATATCGCACGAGTAACACATTATATTTTTATTCGGTTATATCATTAAGAGATTCACGTTCAGAATTATGATAATTATACCTTCACAATCAGCTCAACCCAACACCCAACCGAAACAAATTAGCCGACCTAGATTCATAAAGTGGAAATTTCAAATAAGTTTAGACATTTATATAATCTCATCAAAACGAAAATTTAAAAAAAAAAGGAGGAGAAAAAGTGTGGTAAAAAAAAAAAGCATAGGAAAATAAAAAACCAGAGTTAATTAGACGAAAACACGCACTCACACAGTCGCCAAATGCCAACAAGCTCAAGCTGTCGTCCCCCTAAGCTAAATGGCTAAATCAACAACAATAATAATAATAATAACTACCCGCCCTTTTCTCCCCCCACATTTTCACACACACTCACGCACTCAAATCCAATGACAACATTATTACCGCAGAGAATCTAGGGGGAAGAGAAGAGATCACCGAATTATATACATAGATCTGCTCAGTCGATTCATACCTTTCTTTTTTCTTTTTTTTTGGCATTTTTTATTCTTTCCTCAATCTTGCGTTTCTCTCTCCATATACATAAATTGCCTGTATATTTGGGCGTGAGTTTTCCAATTTTTCGGTTGAACAAAAGTGGAGGAAAGAGCAATAGTTGTAATACAATGGTGTTGATCTACGGACCTTTGACGCCTGGACAGGTTATTCAATCTTCTTATTAATTTTAGTGTTTTTGAACTTTAAAATTTACGCTGAATCATGAATTTCAATTTTGTTATTGTGATTATCGAAATTTCCCGGATTCCGCATTGCGCTGTGCTTCAATTCGCCGAGTTCAATTTTCAGCTTTCTAAAGCAGTTTGAATTTTTGAAATTGGATTCTGAAACAGAACAGAGCAATATATGTATAGAGTTCTTGAATTTGATGCCAAATATGAATTTATCTGATGGTTGTTTTTTGTTTTGTGATGGGTGAAGGTGTCGTTTTTCCTTGGAATTGTGCCAGTATTTGTAGCTTGGATATATTCGGAGATTCTGGAGTACAGGAAAGCCTCTCTCTCAAAATTGTAAGTTTATGCTACTTTCTCAAGTTTCACAGTAACTTTTCCTTGGTATCATTTTGGTTGCAATTTTTATGTTTGGTGATTCTATAAAAATCTGAACTATGTTTTGATTCTTACAACAATTGTTTCATTTCTGTTTCTGAGGATCATTTATATACTTAGTTGCCCTCAGGCTATAATTTTTTGGTTATGTGAAGAATGATTACTGAATGTGGAGCTGGCTTCATTGGCAAACGGTGAAGGGGTGGCTAAATGTGCTGACAGAGACTGTATTTTAAGTTTTGTAATCTGAATTTTATTGAAAATCACATTTGGCTCAAAGTTGTACCAAAATTAGTGATGCTTGCATCTTCTCTCTAAAGAGGACTCTCTAGTCGCATACATTTTCCTTTTCTTTTTAGCCATGGGAAGTTGATTTGCGCTATTTGTTATCATAAATCGAAGTATTTTTTGTCCATCTCTCTCTCTCTCTCTCTCTCTCTCTCTCTCTCTCTCTTTCTTTTGTCCATTTCCTTGTCTGAGCACCTACTTTTCTGTGGCAGACACTCAGATATTAATTTGGTTGAATTGGGGAATGGTGGAGTTAAAGAAGATGATACTGCTGTCTTATTGGAAACAGGTGGCTTGCCATCAGCATCTCCAAGAGTTAAAAGTGCATCAATAACATCTCAAATTGTGAGGTTTGTCACAATTATCACTATGGCCTGGAACAAGCATGACTAAGAAGAATGTCACGTTATGAATCTGTTACTCCTAAATAACTGAAAGTGCTGTTGTCTTCCTTCTTGGGCAGATTTTTGATGATGGATGAGTCATTCTTGATTGAGAACCGATTGACTTTGAGGGCTATGTAGGTGACTTGACTTTATTTGTATTCAATATTTGAGCTTCAGTTTTTCATATGCAGCATGATGAATTATGTTACTTTGTTCCCTCTTTACAGATCAGAGTTCGGAGTCATATTACTTTACTTTTACTTATGCGATCGTACCAATATCTTTGGTCAATCAAAGAAGGTCTGGTGAATAATCTTCTTTTTGTCTTGCTTACTTCTTCTGGACCTTCATGATTGTACTAGGATCCTGAAGAAGGTTGTACTGAAGGAATATGTCTCAGTCAGCTATAATTTATTTTGCAGAGCTACAGTCGGGATCTTTTCTGGTTTCTCTACTCCCTTTTAATTATTGTTTCAGCCCTCACCTCCTTCAAGATCCACCATGACAAGTCACCAATTTCTGGCAAATCAATTATGTACCTCAACAGGCATCAAACTGAGGAATGGAAAGGCTGGATGCAGGTAAGCTCAGTCTGATCTAGTTCTCTGGCTGAAATATCATTTCATCCCGTGTGCATGCACACCAAAATTCTATTCAGTTCGTAAACCAAACCCCCAAAATATATATATATATATATATATATATATATATATATAGATATGTGTGTGTGTGTAACTATTCAGTTCTGAACTTCTGGATTTTTCTTGTTTTATCCATTATTTGTTACTTAATTCTCCATTATTCAATGCGTACAGGTCTTGTTTCTGATGTATCATTACTTTGCTGCGTCAGAAATCTACAATGCTATACGACTTTTCATTGCTGCATACGTGTGGATGACTGGCTTTGGGAACTTCTCGTATTATTATGTCCGGAAGGATTTCAGTGTTGCAAGATTCGCTCAGGTAGGTGTGATACCTCCTAGTGGTTGTTTTATCCTGTGGTTTCAAATGAAGTTGCCCTTTTGAAAAACTTTTCTTTGCCTTTCTGCAGATGATGTGGCGGCTCAATTTCTTGGTGTTATTCTGCTGTGTTGTCCTTAATAACAGTTACATGCTGTACTACATTTGTCCTATGCACACTCTCTTCACTCTTATGGTTTATGGCGCGCTTGGTATTTATAACAAGTACAATGATAATGGAACTATTATTGCTGCAAAAATCATTTCTTGCTTCCTGGTGGTCATTCTGATCTGGGAGGTGCCTGGTGTGTTTGAGCTGATCTGGAGCCCTCTCACTTTCCTTCTTGGTAAATACTTTATCATTATTCACTTTGATTATTCCGGCCCCCATAAAGGGCTAATGGCTAAGCTATTTTTGTGTCTGTTCATTTCGACTATTGCTTTTGGATTACAAAACTCAATCAGTTAGCATACTTCAGGATATACTGACCCAGATCCTTCAAAAGCAAAACAAACTCTGCTGCATGAGTGGCATTTCCGCTCGGGTCTTGATCGGTATATCTGGATAATTGGAATGATATATGCATACTACCATCCAACAGTAAGTCTTACTGTTTTGATGAACAAATAAAAAGAAAATTAGATGATGTGTATCCTATGTTCATCTGATGGGATAGCACGACCTAGTTACGGAACATTAAACATTTTCATTTTGCTTATAAAATTCTCACATTTCATTTACATTGCTGCAGGTGGAGAGATGGATGGAGAAACTGGAGGAGACTGAAGTGAAACGTAGGATATCAATTAAAACGGCTGTTGCTACAATATCTTTAGCGGTATATTTCTCCCCACAATCATATAAAATGGCGCATCTGATGCACCAAATCTGTAATCTTGACTCAGCCGATTGTGATGTTATCTGCAGGTGGGCTACCTGTGGTTTGAGTATGTATACAAACTCCCGAAGCTGACATATAACAAATATCATCCTTATACATCCTGGATTCCTATAACGTGAGTCTTAACTTGCCCTGATTCACACAGCAATTTTCATGTGGAAATTTTTCACTTCAGTTAATAGTCTAACCCTCCAATAACAACAACAACAAGCCTTTTTCCCACTAGGTGGGGAATAGTCTAACCTCCAATACTTAAAACATTTTGTGATTTTTCTGCTTCCCAGTGTGTACATCTGTTTGCGAAATTTCACCCAGTCTTTCCGTGGTTACACGCTGACACTCTTTGCGTAAGTGATCTCAAGAATTAATTCCTGTGGTTGTTTTCTGTAATCTAGGAAATCGAGCATATGATTGTGATTTTGGTATATTCAAAAGTGTAAAGTATATTTGAAATTGTTTGATGAGGTGGTTTTTCTCAAACAGATGGCTGGGAAAGATCACTCTGGAGACTTACATTTCGCAGATCCACATTTGGTTAAGGTATGTTATGGATGAATACTGGTTGAGGTTTGTGTTACTTCTTGTGCTGGCTTGGTAATCACAAAAAAGAATGCACAGGGTCCTTTCAAATGCTTCAAAAACTCGAAAATGTTATCTTGCACAGGTGTCTTGTTTCTGTAATTTCTTCTTGCTTTGTATTAGGACTTCGCAGAGGTTCAATTCTTTTGGATCCTAGACATGGACATCATTTTGGCAGACATTTTTTCCTAATCTTTTAGAATAATTAAACCTATTAAACTTCAAATAATGATTTGAGTTTGCATTGCTGTGTGTACCCATGTTTAGCTTTCTTTACGCATTGATTTTGCTCAGTGTTGTAGGGGTATAGTAGCAGTAAAAGCCTTTCTAACCTTTTTTTGCTTGCAGATCCGGCATACCAGATGGACAACCAAAATTGTTACTTTCTCTGATTCCAGAGTATCCATTATTGAACTTCTTGCTTACCACTTCCATATACGTTGCAGTGAGTATATATATTTTTTTACCATCCTTCTGGCTGACATTGATGGAGGTATATACTGAGAGATTGATCAACTTGCTGTTGTTTGCAGGTTTCTTACAGGCTTTTTGAGCTGACAAATACATTAAAAACAACCTTTGTTCCCAGCAAAGACGATAAACGTCTGGGCTACAATATTGTTGCTGGAGTAGTAGTAGCAACTTGTCTATACACATTGTCTTTTGTATTATTGAGGATACCTCAGATGATGCTGGTAAGCATTGTTTTTTCCTTGTTGCGACAAATGGTCATTGTCTTGTTGGCCCTTGTCAGCATGTATCATTCTACTTGCCTGGGCCATTTGGACTAGATTATTTCCTCATTTGAGGAATTTCATTACTGGGCCTAAGCTTCATTCTTTTCTAATTGACAGGTATAAGCTGGTTCAAACTCGATAATGAAGGACAGCTCTTGTGGTTCGATATGTGTTTGAACTTGTTGAAGGATAGGCATCTTTCAAATCAGAGTTTCGGCATTTTAAATGCTCGGGGTCGGGGTTTGTTTTGCCGATTGCTGACAGTTGAGTAAGGGGGTGTTTTTACATCAGCAGCCACCCCACCAAAACCAAAATGTATATTTAACTGTTAAGGTGATAGGAAGGAACCCAGCTTTGGAAGCTGTTTGGCTAATCATGAGTATATTATTCAAGTGATATTTTGCTTCCTTTTCATATTAATATACGAGTTAACATGATTGCTTCAATTTCTTTGTATCTATGGGCTTCTTGGCTGCTATATGGTTGTTCAGTCATTAACTACCAGTTTCTAGCACATGCATGATCACTAGCTTAACAATTCAATTTTGGCGTCCTTTTCCTGTTGTTGTTAAAGCGTGATGGCCATATACGATCCTCTGCATTGTGAAACAAAGAGTTCATCTGCACAGAGCTTAAATTCTCTATGATTCTGTTGTAATTTGTGTCAAGAGACCTCGAGAAAAGTAGCTCAAGAGATAGCAAGGAACACTTTCAATGTCTTTTCTTAGTGCATGTTTCATAGATAGTAGAGTTTTGACTATCTGCAAGTGAAGAATGGTAGACACAGAAGTTATGATCAGATTGGACAGTTGAATGAATCTGTGTCAAGTAAAATGATGAAAAATATCACATTTACTAATTTAGTATCTCAAAAAAGACAGCAGGAACGAAACTGATACTAAATTAATGAGAAGAATGAATATGTTGCTCTGCAGTCCCGCTTTACATGCTTTTTGCACGATAGAATCTTGTGTTAAAAGGAACAAACGACAAAAAGTAATAAGATGACTAAAACTATGGAGACTTGTATATCTCGTAACTCCTTCCTTTCTGGAACAATGGACTCTTTCCTTTCTGGAGTGATGGACGTAATCAAACAATCCAGTTGAGGCCAACCAGCGATTCGCAGAGAGTTCATCAGAATATGTGCACGATGTCATAAGCAAATCTGTTTTCGCGTGTCAAGGAAAGTCGAAAACAAAGAAAACTGGAGAAAGTTTACCTATAATAGGAACTCAAACAAGTAGAATGCATAAACTTCACTGTCACAACACACATTGATGGGAAAGAGAAGTAGTTTGTCTTTTAACACTAATTTCTCAAAACTTTCATTCCAACCGTAATGCCGATGGAGAAGTAATAATAAGAACAGTGAGGCATGTGGCATAAATGAAAGAAATAACTACAATTTATCATGATGCAATTTGTAAAGAGTATTGCTTCTTCCGTTTTTTCTTTATTAAATTTCATATGAGCCACATCATTCACTTCCCAATTCACCCTCTCTATCATTCAAAAGTAAAATAAAGTGGAGAAAGATGAGCAATAAAGGTGAAAAAAATTACTCAAAACAGTGATGCAGGATACGTCCAGAATAGCACAAATGACTGCAAGAGATGAAATAAACACGTCAGTTTTAAAGATCAAACTCATTGCGATTTAAAACCAGTAACATAAACCAAATTTGGACAAAACAAAAATCAAAATGAAACACAATATAACATAACAGCTAGAGCAAAACTATAGAGAAGAGAAGAGTTATATACCATGAGCCCGCCAAGAAAACCATCAAGCACGATCCGATTCCAGCTATCAAAGTATGAATGGACAGAAAAACCAGCCTTTGCAGCTATGCCTATTGAAGTTAATGCCATTACCACGAAATAAAAGATAAAGCCCATCAGGCCAGTAAATCCCAGGATTCCAGCAATGACTCCTCCAATAATAGACATGAAAGTTCGGCTGAAAAGTTAAACAAGGAACAACATAATATCAGCATCAATCCAGAGAATGCTAGGGCCAAGCAACAGAGTAAAAGGTGGCATGAGGAGGTGGTAAAACGAACCAGTAATATATGACTTTCATGTTGCTCTGCATATTCTCAGCGTTGATGGTAGGTAGTTCATCAGAAAGATCGCTAGATTTCTCCTTAGAGACACTTGAGCCATTGCTAACCGCCATTGCCCCCAGTTACAATTAGGAATCCTATGAAATAATCAAAGAGTTCCTAATTCATTAATGTACTAGGTCTACAAACAACCATAAGGAAATCAAAGTACAGTTAAGCTATGCATACTCAAATGATTGAACTGAAACTCCAGCTATTGAAATCAAGGGTTTGAATAAAGTGTTTTGCAGGCTTTAGAAAATCTCCCAGCAGAATGACCCACTAGAACAATCTCAAAAAGTTCATCCCATTACCCACAATATCGTAGCCCACAATCTTGCACTAAAAATTTCCAGTGAAGGTTACAAACATCATCAAAATTATGCACCCATCACTTCAATTGAACTTTAACAAAATAAAGCGAGAGATGAAAAAGATGAGATCTTTACACATCCATGGAAACCCAAAACTAGAATCTGACGAAATCTCTCAATTCTGAGGGAAATAACGGAATCGACAATGTAACAGAACAATTTAATCTATCAATGGAACCAATCAATCTAATGAGCTGTTGTTCTTCAGCTGAGCACAACGAAAACATGTTTCAGCAAGACAAAACAGATCAAAAACGAAATTCGGAAGGATCTTCACGAGAATTCACGAAAAAGTAGGACAAAATCATAATCATAAATACGAAAGAGAACAAACGGAAAGGGGTTTTACCAGTAAGAGTTGAAAGCGGAGATTGAATCCAGGCAAAACTAGAGAAGTGAGAACGTTTACGTTAGAGCCAATGAACTTCCAGTTCAGCCGTCTTCTGACTCGGATCGGGTTTGTACTCGGACGGGTTATTGAAGGTCTATATTGGCTCTAATTAGCTATTTGTTTGGTTAGGATGTTGGGCCCATTTGGACTGCCTATTCATAAACCTGGGCTTTTTAGTTCTGGGCTAGAAAATACAGCATAAAACTTTATGATTGTTCCGAAAATCCAATATTTTGTTCAAGTAATAATAAAAATATAATAACAAAAGAAAAGTACCAAAAGGTATGGAGGGATCCATTGAAAAGCAGCTCAATGTCTACTGACAAAAGAAAACTTACAACGGGAACAAAGTCAAAAACCCTGAGTAACTCATTTGCAGCTCTGAATTACAACAATGAAGAGGAAGAGATCATATAGGAGTAAAGGGCCCAACACCTTTGAAATATGATCAGCGTCCACCGGTATTAACAAGCCCAAACATGTACAGGGTAAGAGAAAAATTGACATAAGGAAAACTCCAACATAAGTATCCAAAAGAACTGCTACAAAAGATCATAATGAGGCAAGCAAGGCCCATATGGCCCCAGATATCATTTTAAGTGCAGCCCAGGCAGTTCATACAACCGTACTTGAATCATCTCTGCAGGGCACAACCTTAGCCCAATTTCAACCAACACCAAGGACAACTCCAACGCTTGTCAACCGGAAACAAAATCTTTACACGCCGGTCCGGGTATTCCATATTCAGGGAATCATTACACAGTTTCACCTCAGTTGAACAACCATTGTGATGAGACACCTAAACACACGGTGGTTCATATTCCACAACCAATTACAGGCCTGACTCATCGGACCAAGATCCGAAATCCTCTGGTCGCCAGGAAACCTCGAGATGCAACTAATACCTTTAATATCAAATCCAAATTCAAGGTGAATGGTGGAAAAAGGAAGAACAAGAGTGTTATGTTGGAGGCCATGGAGGAATTTGAGAATTTTGTTGGCCACCAAACTGAAGAGGAACACCTTATCCACACCGAGGATGGTCGTACCTCTGACCTGGAGGAGGAGGAACCTCCCGATATCACCATGTAAATTTCCAAAATAACACACTGCAAGAAGAGAATAATATGTTTTGGATCTTTCAATCTTCAAAAGAACATGATTCGAAAGAGTAGAATCAAAGGACTTTCAGAATAATAAAGCTCAAATGAATCGACCTTTATAAAAATCGGCATATCTTGTTGCTGAAACAAAAGGAGTTGGCATAATATTTTGCTTAATTTGGACAAAAGAGTCTTGGGATAAGACGAGAGGTGCTGGTAGATGTAGCTCTCTTTTTTATGTAAGCATGCAATACTACTTACTTTATGTTTGGTAGAACTCAAAGCTCTGATGTTGTAACTTAAGCACTTTGCCTCCCCTATATCTATATAGATATATACACTAGTGATGTCTGGTGCGCGATCCTGGCCCAATGTATATATATATATAAATATTTGTATTTGAAAAAAAAATATTTTGTATTTGGCCCGATATATTTTAGAAATATTTGAAGAATTTTAGAAATGTTTTATAAGTGTGATGTTTGTATTTGACAAAAAAATAAATTGTATTTGGCCCGGTACGTTTTAGAAATGTTTGAAGATTTTAGAATTTTATTAAGTGTTACTTCTTAAATATAAATAAACTTAATCAAATATATGTCTTGAAGTAAATGCTAGACAAAATATAAAAGCATTCTAATAAGTTTAAATATTAGTAAGATAATTTATTGATGTTCTCCATTGGTTGTGCCAAATCAATACTTAATTTTAGAAATTTATAATAGGTTTGTAGTTAGCTTCCTCCAAAGGTATACGCGTAATTGTTGGAACTATTTCTTCCAAAAGTTTATAAGTAGTAAAATATCAAAAATATGATTTTGAAACTGGTTAATTGTTGAAACTGGTTGATCACAAATACGAGAATGAAAATAATGTAAATTTGCATAGGTTTCATGATATAGCAAAAAAGAACTCACCTCACCATGGCAAATAAAAAAAAAAAGTAAAAGATAGCCCATTAAAATTTAAAAACTTTTAATTTTTTTTTCTGTAGGTAAAAATGATGTATAAAAACACAAATAAACGCAGAAACATCATTCCTTCCCTCTCCACCTCAAATTCATAAAAGGATTCCTCATAAATTAGTTAAAAGAAATGACCTGAACTATTTATATGATGAGGAACTAAAAAAAGTCCAAAAATCAAATCCAAAAAAGTATATTCTTGAAATCACGAACACAAAAAAAGAAACGTGCTTCATTTGCAAATAAAATAATAATAATAATAATTGGTCAACTGGGAGTATGAAACAAAATCAAAAGTAATTAAACAAAGAAAAAACACATTTCATAATTGGCCATATACGAAAAAAAACCTGAGACTCCATAATTAAAAAAAAAATACTCTAATTGAATGAAACATAAAAAACAAATTTAAAAAACCACACTTTGTAACAAAAATCCAATCAATCAATTCAATCCAAACATAACTAAAACCATACAAAAATTCTAGGCTAACTAACTAAATAAGAAATCACATCATACTACCTGACAATGGTTACGGTAGCTGTAACGGATGGACGCATAAAAATAATAGTAATAATATTATTGTTGAACGGGAAAAACAAAAAATAATAAAAGCCAAACCAATGATCTGTGGAAATAAAATTATTTAAATTTTAATACCTGTAATGGCACCACCACAACGGCCGAAGCAAGATCGATGAGAATTTTTTTTCCCTTTGTGTTTATATAGAGAGGTAAAAGAGAATATTTTTTGAAGTTGAAATTTTATCTGATTAAGATGTAGTTAATTATGACTAATGAAAAGATTGAATATACTAATAGGAAAGGAGTATATTTCACCATATATTCTCAATTGATGATTGATGAGGAATTTGTTTTTTTTTTTTTTAATTGTGGAGAAGGGATTGATTAAGGAGTCGATTGTCGTAGAGATGGGGATGAGAATTTGGGTTTTTTAAGAACTTGTGGTTTTTTTTTTTGTTTTGTTTATTTTGACGAAAATAGGAGGTGGAAGTGAATTTAGACTGCATTTGCCTTTTAAATTTAGGAGATGTAATAATAAAAATTTATTTTAAAAATATGATGTGGAAATGCCACGTGGCAAATAATGGTGCTTTCTCTTAAGTGTGGTTTTTGTTTCTAATATAGTAAGATATATATATATATATATATATATATATAGTCCCATTACGGGACGGTTCCGTTTTAAGATAATAACTGTAAGATTAATTAGACTAATTAACAACCATAGGATTACAATGAGGGTGCATCATAGGTAAATATACCTAAACACACCTGATTAAACTGAAAAAATTAAAAAAATTGGTTAATTTTGCTCAAAGCTTTAAGTGTCTAG
Organism: Oldenlandia corymbosa var. corymbosa; assembly: GCA_949775105.1. NCBI lineage: Eukaryota > Viridiplantae > Streptophyta > Magnoliopsida > Gentianales > Rubiaceae > Oldenlandia > Oldenlandia corymbosa. The sequence continues at coordinate 17,184,403 of OX459126.1, read as the reverse complement.
CTAATTTGATCCCAAAAGATTTTTGCGAAACCAAATCCATCATCTAAGTTTCAATTTCTGGCCAATTTCATCCAATTGACAAAAATTCCGTTAGATTTAACACATCCGCTGACATTTCGTTACGGATAAAATGACGGTTGTGCCCAAAGTTTTAACCGCGTCGTTAATTTTATTTCATTGATTTTTGGTTAGCCAATTTTGTCCTTTACGTTTGAAATTTTTTCCAATTTCATCCAATTGACCCCGTTTCCATTAAACTTAAGGGATTTCAGTTAATTTTTTTACAAAAATATATCTCAATAGTACCAAAAATTATAAAAATAATCCCAAAATATGTAAAATCAACAAAATAATTTCTTTTTATTATTTATTTATTTATTTTTAGTTCATTTTATTTCTCTTTACTACTTTTTATAACCATAAAAATATATTATAAGATCTTTAAAATAATAAGTATTTATTTTCAAACTCTATTTTTCATTTGCAAACATGTGAGTTTGGTTCAGAAGTAATTTTGTCATATTTTGAATTAATTTTTTAATTTTTGCTAGTTACTATTCTTTTTCTCATACTTTCTGACTTGTATCTGTTGCTACTACTATAATTACTAAATTTCATTAATTAATTTACCTTTTATTTCATATATTATTAAAAAATTTAAAAATAAAAAAAATGAGGAAGAAAAAATCGAGTTGAAATAGATACGAAAATTTATATGTTATCATTCTAAACAAAAAAAAAAAATCTAAAAAAAAATTCTAAGTCAAGTCTTTGCTCCTTGACTTCTTGTAATTCATAAGTTACGAAATATAAATTTTACTCGATCTAGCCTAAAATGATTATTTTGTTTGTGATAGTAAAAATAATACAAAAATTAGATAATCATTTGAAATAGGAAAAGGTGTTAATTTATTTAGTCGATGACGATGAATTATTTTAAATTTCATTAACACAATTTTTATTCTTTTTTAGTAATTGTTATTGTTACTTTGTCGATAGCTAAACTATATAAGCAATCATTAAATTTCATGTTAAAGATAAATACGTATATTTTTTAACAGCATATTTTTTAATATTTTTTTAAACCTCGAAATTGAAATACAAAAGGTAAATTTTTTTTTTTGAAATATAGAAATTATACTAGTGCCAACATATACAAGTCAGAGAGTACAAGAAGAAAATTGTTAAAAAATAAAATAAAACAAATTAAAATTTTTTAGAAAATATAAAAAGACAAAACTACCTCTAAACCCAACTCAAGTGTGTTGCACATGAAAAATGTTGTTGAAAATAAATAATTATTTTTTAAAGATCATATAGTATATTTTGATGGTTATGAAAAGTAGTAAAAATAGAAATAAAATGAAATAGATTAAAATGAATACAAGTGAAAAGGGGATATTATATTATTTTTACATTTTTTTTAAGCAAGAAAAAAGATGAAAACGACATTTTGGTTCCAGATAACTCAAAAAATATTTTGTGAGTTGTCTTTATAATATTTTGAAACTATTAGGGTATTTTTGTTAATAACTAACAGAGATCCGTTAAGTGTAACAGAAATTTGACCAATTGGATGAAATTGACAAAATTTCAAATATAAAGGACAAAATTGGCTAATCAAAAATCAATAGGGTAAAATTGACGACGGGGTCAAAACGGTGTAACCGCTATTTTTTCCTTTTCCGTTACTTTATACAATTTTTTAGAAAGAATAAGGGAAAAAACGAAAAAATAAGTAAAATATTTTGTAATTTTTGTGGAATTGAAGAAAAGTGGCGGCGACGGAAATGCGGGTAGTGGTGGAGGGAGGATTGTGTATTGTTAGTGGAGGCAATTTTTTTTTGTTTGTGGTGATGGTTTGAAATCCTCACAGATTTAGGAAGTGGTGATAGTAATTTTTAGGAGAGAAGAGGAAAGGGATGGTGGTGGTGCGGCAGCGGAAAACAAGTAAAAGAGGAAGAAAAGGAAGAGTCTTAGGGTGGAAGTAATGAATTAGATTAGGAGATAAATTATGTGGTAGGAACGTTATAATAATTAAATGGTAAGATAAGCGTATAGTACTGAATAACAAAACATTAGGGATAAAATGTTAAAATTTTGAGTCAATAAAATTTTTTACCAATAAAAAATTGTACAAAGTAACGGAATATCATTAAAAACATTAAATCTAACAGAATTCTCATTAATTTGGATTAAATTGGCAAAAAGTTGAAATTTAGATGATGAATTTGGTTTTCCAAAAATATTTTGGGTCAAATTGGCCAGAAACTTGATGTTTTGGACAAAAGTGATCATTTTCTCAATTAGTTTATGATATTATAGAATGTTATTTACCACATGGTTACATCTTATACCCTCAATTTTAATTGGTTGAAGACAAAACGGACACTTCCGTAAAAATAGCAAACAGAATTCTAGATTTTCCCATATATATAATGAGTGTAAAATTATCTCAGTTGATCACTATTGTTACCGACAATAGACATAGTATTGTATATGAAAAAAAAAAAATGAAAAAACGGCCAGTGGTTTATGGATATTATTTATTTATTTATTTATTTTTTTGGATATTCTTATCTACATTTGTTATTAGGCCAAAAATGTTGAGGTTTGTTCGCTACATAAACTCTTTTGAATCCAAGTCAATGATTGATTAAAAAAAAAAATCAATGATTGATTCACCCCTGGAACATGTTGAAGAACTTAAGTGTGTAACAAACTTTTTGTGCTTTGAATGAGCACGTACAATGGCTCCTACATTTCACTTGTGTAACAGTGTACATTCTTGAAATGCATTTTTTAAAAATACTACCTCTATCCTGTGAACTCAATTCTTTATTCCAAAATAATTATCCAGATTGAATCTTTATTTTCAGTTTAATTTGTACTAAAAGTAAAAATCCAAACTGGAAAATAATTTTAGAATGAAGGAAGTATTTTTTTGGGACAGAAATTCCTGAAATTTTCATTGTTAATTAGTTCCATGAATTTCTTCTTTGTGAAACATATATTTATTGGATATGCATATGACAATTTACATAGTTGCTAGTAGTGTAGCATACGCTAGCAAGAACAAATGTTATTCGTAATATAGTTATGCTTCTTCTTATAACAACATAATTATAGTAGTAGCAATCAACGATTAAGAAAACAAAGCCTAAATCGAAGAACCAAATTGTGACAACGAATGTCATTTTTTTAATAAAGAAAAACTAATTAAGTGCAATCATCGGTATCTTCTCGTTCGTCGTGATCTGAATGGTCGAGATGTGATTTGTGGTGGTGTTGGTGGTTGTGGTGGTGGTGGAGGTGTGATTCGGCAATCCGACCCTGAGCTCCGTCGGGGTAAAACCCACCCGGTTTGCTCTCGGACCCGGTTCCATAAATGATCCGAAGTATTTCCTCAGGTGTTCGATCAAATGCCAAAGAGAACTTGTCGCCCGCAAGTATGTTGCCTTTGATTTTGCCCTCCGCGCCTTGGGATGGATTCACAGTGAGGCCTTCGTCTTTGATGCCTTTATTCCCCAAATCATTTCTCAGCTTTGAGATTTTGTTGGTGAATTCGGCCACCGTCATCCCGTATGGATTCACCGTCTCGTTTTGTCTCTCATATAGTAATGCCCTCAACACGGCGTCCTGTCCTGATTCCACTCCTAATAATCCAGCTATCATCTGAAAAAATTCTCCTTTTTTCAGTCAGTTTTGAGTTCAATATCTATGATCTTTTTGTCATAATACCAACCATTTTTCTAAATTCAAAAAAGTTCTATAAATAATCGTTATAGACATATCCATAAACAAAAGTAAATGAGGGAAGTAAAGATGAGAATATTAAGACGGAGATTTAAACAATAATATTAATGTCAAGAGAACTATTAATAAATGAATGAGAGACAGAGGTGTTAAAGATAATCCCAAAAATTAGTAAATCCGGGTAATAATAATAAGATAGAAAATATGTCATAATGGAAATTAATTGCAACAATAAAAACATTGCTAATTTAGCTTTATTCTTATATCTAGCACTTGCACACGAAATTAGAAAAGTATTGCTCTAACTAATTTAAAACGAATTTTAACAGCTCTCCAAATTAGCCTTGTCTCTTTAAAAAAATTCACTTTGAATTTTAAAATTATACTAAATATCAATATATATATATATGTATATATATATATATTCCGTGACTTTTTTTTTTGAACGGAATGAGTAATACATGTAATAAATGCCGTTTCTTGAAAAAAAAAAGAGAGAGAGAGAGAGAAAAAGAATATGCAAGTTAAATGTTAACGTACTCTTTTGGCGGTGGCAGTTTGGAGTTTAGGGTTGGCTCCCACGTAACCGGTGAGTCCAACGTAAGGAATAACGTAGGATGCAATGAGGTAATTGAGATCATTTGCATATGGATCAAAAGGTGGATTTAAGTTTTCCCCAAATGCATTGTTGATTATAGTTGCAAATGATTTCACACTTAAATCCAGCAATGGCCTTGGAAATCCCTTTACAGCGCTCTTAATCGCCCTTAAAAAAAATAAAAAAACCATCAAAATCAAGTATTAAATTTTTGTTTTGAAAAATAAAAGAATAGACATAACTGAAAGGATTAAAATTAATTAAGGTACCAATTAATAACGTTATTAGTTTTTGCCCTATAACGTGAAACTCTTTTCTTTTCGTATCTGAAAAATAATTCAGCTCGTTAATTAATTATTTGGGTTTTTCTTAATGAAATGAACCTAACCTCAAATGGCCAACTTCTTGAAAGGCAAATTGAGCTGTGATGTCTTTGACAAGAGGGCCCAAACTGGCAACCTTAGCGCCAATAGGTGACGGTCCATTCCCAGTGAGCTCAGGTGCGATTTCGTCCAAACCATGACCAAAAGCTCCAAAAGAGAAGAACTCAGCTTCCAAGTACTCTAAATTTAGAGGGAATTCCAATAGATTGATGTCGTTTTGAGTCAAATTCCCACGGCCATAGAGGCTCTTGGCATGAGAATTAGGTACAAGGAAGAAGAAGAAGAAAAGGAAAGGAAGAAAGATTAAAGCAAAAGTGGTGGATGATGATGCCATGGCTAACTAGCTTGCCTAGTTTTAGAATCCTGATGAATAAATATTTTTTGGTTGAAGTCATTGACATATATATGGTAGGGCATTTATATAGGAAAAGTAGAATTGATCTATATCATTAAACATTGATGCATAAGTTACAAATATTGACATCACCATCTAGAGAAAATTGAAACGTATATTTTGATTTGAAATGGTACGTATAGGAGAAAAAAGGGTTGATTCTAGACATGAATTTTCATTGGAAAAATTAAATCCAAACAAGTGTACGTAAATTTTCATTGAATTCACATCTCACAAGTCACAACGTACGTAAACTTTTCTTCCTCCTTTTGTTTTTTCAGTTTGGTCTTAATCTTTTTACGAATTTTGACGTCTATGTAATTTCTAGGGAAATAAAAAACGGCTCGAAATGTTAAAAAAAAATGCGAATAGCTAGCTATCTTTTAAGTAAGGTACAAGTTACATATGCTAAGACTAAAAATAGTAAATATAGAACGTGGAATTAGGTGGGCAGATTTGTATTGATTTTATGATTTCATTAGCAATGCCAAATGTCAATAACTAGGGAATTGTAAATGAGTATGGTGCCACGTTTTGGTTTCATGTATGCGGAAATTTGCCGATTTTGAGATTTTGGAAAGGCTTGGGAGAATATCATTCATGAATTGATTGATGCATGTATATCTATAGTTGAAGTTTACGTCAAGAACGATCGGTGGCTTACACGAAAGTGCGATTCAATTACAAATTTGCCACAAAATCTAAGATATAATGTCTCATCAACTCATCGTAATTCACAATAGTAAGTTGAATGTCAATGTTTAATTTCCAATAGACACATAGTGTATATTGTATCGTTTTTTTAGATGAAAAATGTCAACTACAAGTTGTGAAATATTTCAAACGAACGTGTTACTGTGTTGAAAATAATGTATTGAGATATGCCTAAATTTTCTTGTCTCTAGATGGATGGAGAGTCTAGTAACCAACATATAACCACATTTTCACGAAATTCGAATTTCATCAACAAATTGAAAAGAGGGAATTTTTTGGAACACAAGGACTGAAGTCGTTTTTGGTGGTCACAGTCAATTCCGTTGAGTAGTATTTATTACTAGGCTAAATTACTGTCTAAGTTAATCCTTGGAGTAAATTCTAGAAAGATTCTGCCTAATCCTTGCAATGATTAGCTGGCAATTCCCAAGCATTGGGATTGTTGAATCTTGTACGATGATTGATAAAATCTCCAATGGAGTTGTAAATCTACTGTGGAAAATTTTAAATGAAATTCTATTCTAAAGTTGTCCTTGTCTCCTTTTTCCCTAAATTCTTTTCTTTCTATTATTCTGTCTCTCTTCTCAAAACCCTCTGAAATCTGACTCTTTATATCTGAAATTCCAGCAATATCGTGACATTTGGTATCCCAGAGCCCCGATCCTCCGACCACCTTGACAGAAATGTCCACTGTCACCAGATCTCAAGCAGCGGCCGCCGACGAACAGAGTAAGAGATGGGAGAGTCAGATGGATTCGATGGAGAAAAAGCTAGATGAATTGAAGGAAGTAAAAGGAAAATTAGATTTGTTGATGGATCTAAAGGAGCAAGTGAGGTTGCTCACGGAGGCTTTCAACTCAATGCAAACGGCGAACAAGGGGAAGAGCATCGTCGGCGAGAGTTCGGGACCACCGGAAAAAGGCGTCCTCAAGAATCCAGAACAACCCTTCAAACCATTGGAGGTGGAGAATTTTCAGACACCGGTTAGAGAAAGAGTGAACGTTTACCCTAGGAATCTTGGTGGTTTTGACGAGCAAATGTATCCCAGAGACAAAGGTAACCGTATTCCTTTTGTAATACAACCAAAGATTGAACTTTCAGAATTTGGTGGCGAAAATCCACGCGAATGGGTAAGGAAGTGTCAGAAGTATTTCAATTTCTATGGGATTAGAGAGGAATTGAAGGTAGAAACAGTGGAGGTTTACCTGGAAGGCAGAGCGGAGGTATGGTTTGAAGGATTCAACCCAACCCGAAGGAGGCTGAACTGGAGGGAGTTTAGTGATGCACTGATTCATCGTTTTGAAATTCGAGGCGGAAAAGATGAGTTTGAACAGTTTAACAAGCTCCTCCAAACCAGTACAGTGCTGGATTATATCGAGAAATTCGAAGATTTAAAGGCCAGAGTAACCCGATTGAATCCCACCTTGCCGGAATCTTACTTCATGTCTAGCTTTATGAGTGGCCTTAAGGAGGAGCTGAAACCAGCTCTCAGACAGAAGAGACCACCTGATTTACTATCCTTGATGGATGCAGCAGTGTTACAGGAGCAAGATGTTAAAATGCAAAACAAACGGAACAGGAACAACTAGCAGTATGGGCAGAAAAATCCCAACAACAGCAATCGGAATTCAACTCCACAGTTAGGATGGAGAGGTGAAGATAAGAAAGCTCCGCTTAATCAATTCAAAAAGATAACTCCCCAAGAGGTACAATATCGCCGTAATCATAATTTGTGTTTTAAATGCAGTGAAAAATACAGCCCGAGACATAAGTGTGCTCAGGTATATTATATTTTGGCTGAGGATGGTGAATTGGATAACTCTGATTTGGAAATATATGAACTAGGGGAGGATGAAGTGATAACAGAAGGGGTTAAACGAATTTTTTTGAATGCTGTAAGAAAAGGGATTGATCAGAAATCTATAATTGTGAGAGGTAGGGTGGCAGGGAAATGGATAAACATTTTGATTGATACGGGTAGCAGTGACAGCTTTATTGATTATAACCTAGTGAGGGCTCTATCACTCCATTATCAGCAATGCGAACCATTTGTGATCATTATGGCAGATGGGTCTAGAACTAAAGGTTCGGCTATGTGTCCTTCCGTGGTATGGGATGTGCACCAATTCAGTTTCACTTTTGATTTTAGAGTCATGAATTTGGGAGGTTTAGACCTGCTTCTAGGAGTTGATTGGATGACCAATTTCAGCCCTATAGCTTTCGATTATCAGCTCCACCGAATTTACCTTACTAAAGGCAACATGCAATATACATTATTCGGGGATGGAGAAGACCCGACTTTGAATATGGAAAAGGGTGATGATCTAAGAGACTACCTTGAGGTAAAGAAGAGAGGGAGGCTATTAGGTTGTATCTCCCCTGCGCAACTTGAAATTCCCGAAATGGAGACGGGTGAGAAAGAGCCACTTCCAGCCGACTTGCAAGCATTACTGGAGAATTTTGATGAAGTATTTCAGAAGCCTCACTCACTTCCTCCTGCAAGGGAAATAGAGCATTGTATAGAGCGGAAAGTGGGGTCACAACCATTCAGAATGAAGCCTTATCGCTACCCTCATGCCCACAAGGATGAGATCGAAAGGCAAGTTGCTGAAATGTTGGAGCAAAAAGTGATACAATACAGTACTAGCCCTTACTATTCTCCTGCACTTTTGGTGAAGAAGAAGGATGGCGAATGGCGGTTTTGTGTGGATTATCGAAGGCTCAACGAGCTGACGGTTAAGGATCGTTATCCTATACCGGTGATAGAAGAACTTCTTGATGAGCTGAGAGGGTCTCGCTTCTATTCTAAATTAGATTTGCGTTCCGGGTACTTTCAAATTAGAATGAGGAGGGAAGACATTCTGAAGATGGCTTTTCAAACTCATCATGGTCATTACGAGTTTCTACTCATGCCATTTAGACTCACGAATGCCCCCGCCACATTCCAATCTTTAATGAACCGGATTTTCCAAGATATGATCCGAAAATGCGTTTTGGTATTTTTCGACGACATCTTGATATACAGTGCAACTTGGAGGGAGCATTTGAAGCCTATCCAGGCAGTGCTGGCCATTCTGTCCGCCAACCAATTATATGCAAAGATGTCCAAGTGTCAAATTGCCAGGAAGAGCATCACTTATCTGGGGCATGTCATTTCAGAGAAGGGGGCGAGTATGGATAAAGATAAAGTGCCATGCATTGAGAACTGGCCTATTCCTTTGACAGTGAAAGAATTGAGGGGTTTTCTCGACCTTACGGGTTATTATCACAGATTCATTCAAGGATATGGTATAATAGGGAAGCCTCTTACCAGATTACTCAAAAAGGATGGTTTCAATTGGGGAGAGGAAGCAGCACGGGCCTTTACTCAGTTGAAATCTGCAATCATCAGCGCTCCAGTTCTTAGAATGCCGGATTTCTCAAAGCCTTTTGTGATAGAAACCGACGTCAGTGACTTAGGCATGGGAGCCGTACTCATGCAAGAAAACCACCCAATCGCATTCCTTAGTAAGGCTTTTAATGAAAGGAATAAGGGGTTGTCAGTGTATGAGAAGGAACTTCTTGCTGTGGTAATGGCGGTAACCAAGTGGAAGCATTACGTTGTAGGCCACCACTTCATTTTAAGGACTGATCACCAATCGTTAAAACATCTATTGGAGCAAAGACTGACTACTGGGATGCAACACAAATGGTTGACTCGTTTATTGGGGCTAGATTACGAGATTTTCTACAAGAAAGCGAGTGAGAACAAAGCCGCTGACTCTTTATCCCGTATTCATTCTCATAAAACAGAAGTTGCAAGTCGAGCTGTATCAGTAGTGCAACCGAAATGGATAGAAGAAGTCCAAAACCAGTTATGAAGGTGACCTTGATGTGCAGGAATTGATAGCCAAAACCACCTTGGAAGGAGAAGGGAATGGCCCCTATCAGTTCACTATGGGACTATTGAAGAAGGGAGCTCAAACAACATAAGGCAGAAAATTTTGGAGACAATGCATGCTTCTTCACTTGGAGGACACTCAGGTCAGACAGCAACATTTAACCGGGTTAGGTCCATTTTTTATTGGCCTTCTATGAAAAACAGTGTGGAAGAAATGGTGAGAAGTTGCGAGGTTTGCCAACGAAACAAGTATGAACATGTTCAATACTCCGGCTTACTCCAGCCCCTCAATACGCCCCAGCAAGCCTGGTGTCACATATCCATGGATTTTATTGAGCGACTGCCTACTTCACAACAAGGAAACAACACAGTTATGGTGGTAGTGGATCGATTGACAAAATATAGCCATTTCCTTGCTCTATCCCATCCTTTTTTCGGCCTCCTCCATTGCCGAATTATTTCTCAGGGAGATTTATAAGCTACATGGTCTTCCCGAATCAATTGTGAGCGACAGAGATAAGGTATTTACTAGCATATTTTGGAAGGAGCTGTTTAAACTATTGCAGGTCCAGCTATGTATGAGCACCTCTTATCACCCTTAGACGGACAAACCGAAATAGTGAACCAGTGCCTGGAAACTTATCTGCGTTGCTTCGCCAGTCTTAAACCTTCAAGCCGGAACAATTGGCTTCCTTTGGCCGAGTGGTGGTACAATACCACTCACCACAGCGGCATCAATATGACTCCGTTTGAGGCGTTATACGGTAGCAAGCCTATCCATATTCCTCTCGGCCCTTACTCTGATGTCATTGTGCCAGCTGTAGAGGAAATGCTTGAACAAAGAAAGGCGATCTCCAAGATACTGCAGGAGCAACTACAAAAGGCTAAAGATCGAATGAAGTTTTACGCAGACCAAAAGAGGACTGACAAAACCCTTAATGTGAGAGAGTGGGTTTACTTGAAATTGCAGCCATATAGACAGCAAACCGTCGCCTTGAGGAGCTCCTTGACACTCACTTCCAGGTACTTCGGGCCGTATGAAGTGTTGGAGAAGATCGGCAGTGTAGCTTACAAGCTTAAGCTTCCTCCAGGATCAAGAATCCATCCTATCTTCCATGTTTCGCTACTTAAGAAGCACATTGGCAAACGTCCAGTAAGCGCCACTCCACCTCCCAATTCCGAACTACAGGAGGAGAACTCCCTGATGCCGGAAGCCGTCTTGCAGAGGAGAAGCATCAAGCGAAATCAGCGGGCTGTAATCCAGTGGTTAATTAAGTGGAGAAATCTTGAGGTGGAAGAAGCTTCCTGGAAGGATAAAAACTTCATTTCCAAACAGTTTCCAGGGTTTAAAGCTTGAGGACAAGCTCGTTCTTAAGCGGCGGGGATTGTCACGAAATTCAAATTTCATCAACAAATTGAAAAGAGGGAATTTTTTAGAACGCGAGGACTGAAGTCGTTTTTGGTGGTCACAGTCAATTCTGTTGAGTAGTATTTATTACTAGACTAAATTACTGTCTAAGTTAATCCTTGGAGTAAATTCTAGAAAGATTCTGCCTAATCCTTGCAATGATTAGCTGGCAATTCCCAAGCATTGGGATTGTCGAATCTTGTATGATGATTGATAAAATCTCCAACGGAGTTGTAAATCTGCTCTGGAAAATTTTGAATGAAATTCTATCCCAAAGTTGTCCTTGTCTCCTTCTTTTCTAAATTCTTTTCCTTCTATTATTCTACCTCTCTTCTAAAAACCCTCTGAAATCTGACTCTTTACATATGAAATTCCAGCAATATCGTGATACACATGTGCTACTCTCCTTATCACCAATTAATTTTAAGGTGGAACTATATATGGACCTATATTTAGGCCTTCAAGATGGTATCAGAGCGGATTTTATCCTAGACCTGTGTGACTTGTGGGACGGGCTTTGACTAGCCCAACAGTATATTCGGGGTTTGATTTTCTTATCTGTTTGGCTTTCTTCTACTTCTACTTACTCAATTCTGAGCCTTCTATTTCTATTTCTTCTACTTACCCAGTTATATATGGACCTTTACTAATCCGGCAGTTTATCCGATTTGTCCAACTGTTTCGGGCTTGAGAGGGAGGGTTGAGAATAATGAATTGAGATATGCCCAAGTTCCCTTGTCCCACATGGATGGATGGAGAGTCTTTTAACCAACACATAACCTATATGTGATACTCCCCTTATCACCAATTGGTTTTAAAATGGAACCACATGTGAGTCTTTATTTGGGCCTTCAAAATACTTATTTTTTTCTATTTCTGAAATAGGGGGAATAAAAAAAACCCATATCCTAAACCCACATACAATTTGAAATTATTTGAAGAATATTATACAGCTTAAAATACATCTTATTGAAGTCTGATGTATTTCACCAAAAAAATAAATAAATAAAAATTCTGATGCTTTTAAAATATTAGATTACATCTTCGTTATGAATTTTCTGGAGAACGCACCATACTGCAGAAGTACGCTAAATTAAAAAGGTCCTAGAACGTTTAACTTTAACCCCTCGCACAACCCCATAACCAATTTGAACATAACACCAAAAGAAAATGTCAGCTGAATCACAAAAGTTCAAGCTAAAAAAAAAATGGTAATTTAAGAGCTGGAAAAAAGTATTTCAAAATTTGAAACCATAAAGAAACTGACCTAACAAACAAAGACGTCTCACATAAACGTAAAACGAATTGGTGTGCTTGGTTGGAGCACCAAACAAAGCATCCAATTTTAAAGGAATACAGATACCAGACAAGTTACACATACATAAACCCTATTTTTCTCAGTGAAAAATATTATCGTATGAATAACGCGAGAAAATTTTTTTTCTTTTTTTTTTTTAAAAAAAGGGAAAGAGAATCTCTATCGTTGATTTGTTTCGTCCACTTGAATAAATCGACAGATAGGTTGACGAAAAGTCGTCGACTTAATTGTCAACTTAGAATAGAGTGACAAATAGGTCGACGTCTGTTTGCTGAATTCCTTCTTCTTCTTCTTCTTTTTTTCTTCTAATTTTTATTTTAGATTTCAATCTTTTATAATTTTTTATACCAAAATAAATATGATTAAAAAAAAAAGAAAAATCTTTCAACGATTAAATCAATGTAATAATCATCATCATTTTGGATATAACCTTAATGCTTCATCAAATGTCTTATATATCAATTCTTTTGATCAATAAGTTGCCTAATTTACTACTTTTAACAGATTATTAGACGTTTTAGTATCTGGTCAGGGACTATATAGCTTGTGGCAGGTTGAACCATCCGTATTTGGTTATCATATGTAGTGATTAATATCCAATCGTTGGTAATTATGTCCAATGAACTTTGAGTGATCGATAAATATCAACAACTATTTCTTTCTATTCCAATTATAGTAAAAGATCTCGCATGAATTATTATAAATTTTTTTGTAAGTGCTACAACTAAACTATCTAAGGTGGGAATCACGTGGATCATCGAAATTATGGGTTAGATTCCCAAGGGAACACCTCCAACCTCCAAGTTAAGGATTACTGATTCAACATTATCCATAATACAAGAAATACATACTTTTTATTTCCAAAATAATTATCCAATTTAGATATTCACTTTTCCAAAATTACATGAAAAGATAGAGAGAGTATTTTATCTCTAAAAGAGGTTTTAACTTAAGCGTGGAAATGATTTTCAATAATTCAACCTCCTTCATTTATTAAGCATTCTACTATTACAGTCTATGATTTCTTCGTTTTCCTTATGTTCACTGACTAAAGTGAGTCGTCAAGATGTAATAAAAATGCACACTTTAGCTTATACCATATGTGTTGTAATAGTTTAGGTATCCTTTAATTAATATATACAAGTACTTTTAAAAAAAAATGAGATGTTAACCTATTTATTACTTCTAAATTATTCTTAACGTCGTTGACAAAATATGTTCGCCAATTAACACTCTGGAAAAACGTCACAGGCCTTGCGGTACATGTCCACTAAGTTTTCGTTTGGTCTATAGGTTTCAATTTTGGCCCACTTTAAGGCCCATAAAACTGATCCAAAAGGTTCAAGCGGGAGGTAAAAGAAATGACAAGAACTAGGAATAAGTTCTTAACTTTCACGAACTCCTCTTCGAAAAATTCTGGAAAATGATCAGTAATTTTCTTATGGCTCAAAGTTTTTGCTCCATTTTCACGATTGAGGTACCTTTTCTCGCCATTTATTGAATTTTTTTTCTCGATGGATTCATGAATTTTTCTGGAGAAAGACAGTAAAAATGGTGTCTTTTGCCCAGGGAGCTGATATTTTCTCATTTAGATCTTTAATTTCAGTATCCTTTTTGATGATATTTGATATAGGGAGCCAAGGTTTTGAGATGGGATATTAGGGTTTTAGTTTGTTCTGGAGTTTCTTCCCATTTACCTGGATTCTTTTACTGTTCAGACAAAAACTACTGTTCTGTTTGGTACGTTTGTTGTTCATATGATGTATTTGAAAGAGGGATGCTCTTTATTGCTCAAAGTTCAGAAGCCTTCAATCCCTTTAGTCTTGAATACTAGTATTAACTCCCCAGTACTCAATGCCATTCAAAAGAGTGATAAAAATAGCAAAAAAGACTCGGTCTTTATTAAAGAATATGAAGTTTTGAAGAGATTGAAGAATGAATGTGATGTAACTTCTGCACTGGAGTACTTCAAGTATGTGGCAAATGTGGGATATTTTAAGCACACCCCTTTAACTTACCGAATGATGATTGAAAAACTGGGGAAGAATCAGGACATGGATGCCGTTCAGTACCTTTTGCAACAAATGAAGCTAGAAGGCATTCCTTGTTCTGAGGACATATTCATTAGTGTTATTAAGTCTTACAGGCAATGCGGGGCAGCCGAGCAAGCCCTTAGAACGTTTTATAGGATACAAGATTTTGGTTGTAAAGTTACAGTGAAGATTTATAACCATTTGTTAGATGCATTGCTTTGTGAGAGTAGGTTTCATATGTTAAACCCTATTTATGATAATATGAAGAAGGATGGCTTGGAGCCAAATGTTTATACTTACAATATTCTTTTGAAGGCGTTGTGTAAGAATAATAGGTTGGATGGTGCTCATAAATTGCTGGTTGAGATGTCGAACAAGGGATGCTCCCCGGATGTGGTGAGCTACACCACGATAGTGTCATCTATGTGCAAGAATGGTAATGTTAAAGAAGCAAGAAAACTTGCTTTAGGTTTCAGGCCAAGTGTGCCTATATATAATTCTCTCATAAATGGATTCTGTAGTGATGGAGATCTTAATATGGCGTTTGAGTTGATTGATGAAATGATCAGTAACGGACTTAGCCCTAATGTTGTCACATATACGACAATTCTGAATGCGCTTGCTCATTCTGAAGACGTTAGGATCTGTTTTGCTATTTTGGCAAAAATGTTTACTAGTGGAGTAAGTCCTAATATTCAGACATTTACTTGCTTGATTGGAGGACTTTCTTTGGAAGGAAAATTTATTGAAGCCTTTGATGTATGGGACAGGATGATCAGGGAGGGCATTTTGCCTAATGTTATCACATACAACACACTAATACATGGTCTGTGTTTGGCAGGGAATTTGCCACAAGCTTTGTCTGTTTTCAATCAGATGAATTACTGTGGCTGCATTCCAAATGTGACAACTTTCAGTACACTGATTGATGGCTTCGCAAATTTTGGAGACTTATCTGGTGCATCTGAGATATGGAACAAGATGATAAGTTCAGGATGCCGTCTTAATGTTGTGGCGTATACAGCCATGGTGGATGTGCTTTGTAGAAGTATGATGTTCGATAGAGCTTGTAAGCTGATTGAGAGAATGCGGATGGAAAATTGTCCCCCAAATACAGTTACATACAATGTGGTCATTAAGCATTTATGCAGCAATGGGAAAGTAGACGGGGCAATGCAGTTTTTTGAGGAAATGAAACAGTATGGATGTGCATGTAATGTTACAACCTACAATGTACTAGTGGATGGTTTTCTCAAAGTTAAAAATTTCAGGGCAGCGTTTGAGCTTCTTATGGATATGGAGGAAAAGGGTTATTTGACTTCAGTGACTTTTAATACCATCATAGATGGCCTTTTTCATGCAGCTTTGGTTGAGATGGCACTGTTGTTTGTTGGGAAAATGATGGTCAAGGGAATAAAACCTGACACTTACACGTTGAACATACTAATCAATGGTTATTGCAAGTGTGGTAAGGTAGAATCTGCAATCAAACTGGTGGATACCATGAGGGCTATTAGGTGGCAGCCTAATTTAATTGCATACACCAGTCTTATCTGCGGGATATGTGAGTCTATTGATGTGGAATCAGCCTGTATGTATCTCCAAAGGATGACACATGAAGGGATGTCTCCTAATATTGCTATCTGGAACGTTTTGGTGAGGCGGTTATTTTGTGAAAAGGGATTCAAGGCATCTGTAACCTATCTTAATGTAGTAATGGATTATGCTTTGTCAAAGGAAAGTCAGCTGGTTAATGTTAGATTATAAGTTCTGAATTCATCTGATTGAACGCTTGAAGTTTGTTGAACATATGAAATCATAGAAACTAATCCGTGCAATCCCTGAGCGGTTACCAAACAGAAAACAAAGTTGTGCGATCCATTGTTCATTTTGTGGGATTTTGAGTTTTAAAACAATGTTTTGTGAGATTGAGGCCCGAGCTAAAGTGGATGATCCCAAAGTGGTTTCTGCTGGATATTCATTTGCAAGAAGCCAGGCTTGCCAGGACTAAATGCTAAGTAAGACCAAATCAAGGGTGCGGCAGATTCCTTTTTTTCTCATCGTCTCTTTAACGATTGCATTACTCCCTTGTTTTCTTCCTATTATCATAAATAATCATTATTTGATGTTCTTTTCTGGAAATATTTGGCAGGTGAAGCCTAACATCTACAAAGATGTATGCAAATTTGGAGGTCGCCTCATTGTCATTTCTGTATAGGTTGTGGTAATGCATCGTTTCATATAGCCTACTTACAGAAAAAGGCACATCTGAAGTTTTGATCTTTACTTGACACGATTTTTGATTAAATTGTAGTTTTGGAGAGAGTTCTCAGGTCTCAGGGACCATGTCATACATCTTTGCCATCATTGCGCATTTGCCTTTAATTGGGGTTGTGAGTTATATGATCCTTGGAAGATTCCCCGAGATGGAATTAGTTTCCCATGTTTCAATTGCTTCTTTGAAGAAGGATAACTCTAGTTGACTGGGGCGGTTGCTTGGGTTAGGACAACTAATGGTTGAAGGCAATGCTGTGGTATTACTTCTGGTCAGAACTCTGGTTGACATTGGTAACCTTCAATCTCATCCAACAGATACTATAGGTCCATTCATTTGCAACTCATGACAGAGACCTTAATGATCTATTTAAAATGTAAAAGTATACATCGGCAATGTAAAGGTTTTTGTTCTAGTTTTTTCATCTCAGATGTAAAAAAACTATATTGACATTGTAAGAGGCAATATGAAAATTGAGAAATGAGATTATACAGGGTAAATGCCTGTTCAAAAGATCAGAAACACAATGTAAATCACGGTAAAGAACACAAATCGTGAAAATTGCAAAAGCTATCGTTCTGTTCTTGAGCAGCTTCATGATATAACACAAATTTCGCCATTCTATGTGCAATTTAAATGCAATACAGGAGTAGTTTGTACCATCCTTGTCCGCAGACAGATTTCACATAAAGCAACAGGGAAACTGATCCCAGAAGGGAAAGAACCACAAACTACCCCATAGATATATATATATGTAAAAGCAACTATGCCGACTACATTCATCAAGATCCCATGATTCCTGATAGAACATTATAATTCTTAGTACATAACACTAGTGCAATACTTTCTCAGCCTTTTGTTTCCTTCTACCAACTGCGTTTTGTAGGTTACTTTTATCTGCATCCTCCTCATCCACGTAAATCACACCTTCTGCACTATCCCTAAAAGCTGACATATCTATTTCATCTCCATCCTCCTCGTCAACCCAATCTTCGTCATCATCGTCAAACTCATCCTCCTCATCCCAGTCCTCGTCGTCCTCCACATCAGACTGCAATGAGTGAAATAGAGGGGGAGGGGGGCACTCCGCGGTTTCAGCCTTTTCCCTTTTCATCACAAGATGCCGAATGATTCTTTCATCCTTGTCAAGCATGTTCTTAAAATCATTTATCAACCTTGCTTCCAACTCAAAATTCATTAAGATGTAATGGGCATTTTTGGCTTTCTGTATCTTGTACGCCAGTTTCCTCATGCCCCAGTCACTGAATCTCCACACCCTGCCTTTATTCTCCAGTATGAATTCTGCAGAAGTTTCCATGTGCAATGTAACCATGTTAAACTTTTGACCCACTCATTTTTTGCAAAATGGTATATCAGAAGTTGGACGAAAAGGCAGTTGGAGCAGATGAGACAATAGATGGTGCAAATTGTGAAAATTGAAAAGCACAGCTCACATAAGAGGGGAAAAAAAGAATATTTGCAACATTTTACGTCTCTTCATAACTTTCTCAGTCGCAAGACAAATTCCTTCCAATAAAAAGAATACCTTGAAGATGCATAGATGCATATACAGTGTAACAAACTAGAAGCAAAAATATCACAAGGTTCCAAAGTCACCTTGAACTTTCTGGTTGACACTCTCAACCTCGTTTTTATGATCTTCATGAATTAAATACACCACTTCATAGTGCCGCACTGCACATAGCGAACCATATCATTCATTAGTAAAGGTATCACAAAAGATGAGCTACGAAAAAAAGATGATAATGAAAGAAGGCCAGCAGTTTGTTCTTCTTTCCTCACATAGCAACCAAACATTCCCTTACAAAACACGACAATAAAGAAAGACTTACTAACACATTCTACCATGAATCTGGTTTACATATTCGGTGCATTATAATTATTGGATGATGAACAGGAGGGTGAAAAATCTCATTTTAGTACACTGTCAATTCCTACATAAAAAAGGACTCTCACAACTGAAAGTTCAGTTCGCGCAGGCTAAGAATGATGCTAGGGTCATGAAAGAGAAACTATTCACATGAAATATAAAACAAACTAAAAGCAACCAAAGTCCAAATTCAGAAAAGGGCTTACTTCTTTCAAGATTCAAGTCACTCTCTAGCTGAAGATTCAAAGCCTCATATAGTGCCTCTGCAGATGAATCATTAAAGAAAGAACACTGTCAGCTTCAGCGCAAATAACCAACAATAAAACCATTGGAAAATTCATAATAAGAAACGCCATGTCCAGTTTGGATTTGATTTTTGTAATGTGTTTTATGTCTTCAAAAACAAACACTGAACATAATGCATTCCCAACATTTCCAGCCATTGTTTTACATTTTTAAGCTAAAAATTTCTAAAACAAAATTTTGGAACTCCGATGTAAAACCAAAACCAAAACCAAAACATAATCCTGGCGGACCCAAATTACCTTCTTCAGCATCGGCGAATTCTGGAACAAGCTTTCCATCTTTTTCAACTTTCTTCTGCCAAAACCAAAGCAGACATCAAAAAAACAATTCAAGTATGGGTACCAATAAACAGCTCTATTCTAGATGAGAAAAAGATTGAATTTTTGAAGCTCAAAAAACAACACCCAAACCAACCCTTTCTCCTATTTCGAGTTCCAGAAATGGAAAACCCACTACCTCTTTGAGCAGAACAGCTTCTGGGAAAGGACCAGTGGCTTCATCTGGCCTTGCAATAAAGCTATGAGAATCAGTTTTTTTCTGGTTCGAGTCCTTTCTAGCAGCAACTACCGTGGCTGAAGCCCTTTTTCTCAGCTTCAACAAAGAAGATTGCCTAATCTTTCCTGAATTAAACAAGCAACCATTCTTCGGACTTTGACAAACCCCACGATTTATACAACACAAACTTATCGGCTTCTTTTGAAGAATGTCTGGCAAAGAGGTCAGCAGCGAAGCATCCATTTTTGGGTGAATTGAAAAAGGTTGTATTTTTGGTGGAGCTACAGGGGGTTTAAGTAGGAGCAGGATTTAAGAAAGGGCAGAGGATATGTTCATTAAAACGTTAAAATAAAATAAAATACTACTATTAATATAACTGGATAAGAGAGTTGCGAATCATGATTTTTTTTTTTTTTTTTTTTACTGTAATGCTAAGGACTTCAGAAATTTAAGAGGAACTCTGCACATTAATTTAAGAGTAACTCTAAACATTATAACAGTAGGATAACGATTGGTACAGAGAAAAAATGACAAGAAAATAACAAAGAATTGATCATGACCATTCATTTTTAACACTTTTTCTTTGGGGTTTAAGCATTTAAGATTACGACATAATTTAGATGATTGACAGCTCATTTTTTGTAAGTTTTTCTTATAAATTTTTCCTGTAGTTATCATTACTCATAACCGTAATACTTTCTCTATTTTAAAATGATTATACTGTTGGGAAGGAAAACTGATATAGAGAGAACATCACAATCATTTTGACATAGTGAGGCCGAAGAGACAAAATGGCCATACCATATATGCAGCAAAAACTGCGTACTAAAATGTAAGGGATTTAAACTTTTAGGTCGCTCCTCATGTACAAATTAGCTGTTAGTTGCTTCTTGTTCCTGGTCACATCATCTTTCCAGGTTGATTAAAATGGCTAATAACTATCTATTAGTAAACGGTACTACTGTTTTTTCCCCTTTTTCTTCCTCTTGGCATTGCCACTACCACCGTGACTTCCTCCTTTGCCCTGTGCAGATGGCGAGTTTTCGGGTGGGCCGCCACCTGGGAAATTGTCGAACATGCCAGATTGAACGGCATTCTGAAACCACTCATAAAATTCCTCCTGTGTCATCGCATCTTCCATATTGGGTGTAGGTATAGGACCGCCACTTCTTTGCCCAGAGCTCGAGCTGCCCCTTCCACCAGCAGTCGCCTTTGAGGTTATACTTGTATTTACATGGAAGCTTGGCTTGTGTGAGTTGGCAGGACATCTCATTCCCTGTAAAATGTAAGGTGACATAAGCAAATGGAAGGCAAGAATTAGGTACTGATTAACAAAATCAACTTTACTGACAAACAGAACTGTACTTATGGTTGAATATGTGACAAGACATAAAGGCGAACTGAACCTAACTTGTAAACTTACACATTTACAGTAATGTAATACAAACATGAACCTGATTATTATGAGGATAAGTTGAATTCAAAATGAAAATTGAAACCCCTTACAGTGTGTTGGGTTTATGGCACCCTTCGACCCACACAGACAAAACGCGACCCGGTTTACACCTCTATATATACAAGCACCACCCAACAAGTAAGATATTGAAATATGCACGCTAAAGCCACATATGTTTCCATCTTTTAGGCCAGTGGATGGAAGTTATTCTTGTAAATTGGCAGGATATATATGCTCATGGCATAAAGGTCTTAATACAGTATCTGCTGCAAAGGTTCCGAAGAAGCAACAACAATAACATGGACGCTTCGGGCAGGCTAAACACTAGAAAAAGATTACAAACCAGGTGAAATGCCACTCTTTGAACATAGCTCTGGAAACACTAGAACTGAGAAACTTGGGTAAAAAGCTTAACTATGATTGTTCTTCCAAGATGATAATGATAATAGTGAATTGCATTGCATGTTAGGCCTAGGTCCTATAACTTTAGAAGGGAAGTTCACCTGACAAATATACCACTCAGTGGCATCATAGATCTTGCCATCGGCACAAACAAAGGCAGCAGGAGGATCTACCTGAAAAAGATGCAGTACTCAGTATATGACAGAAAATGCTAATATTGTTTTTCTTCTGTTCCCAGCGGCTGAACCTCTAAGTAAATACCTTCTGTAGCATCCCAAAAAGTATGGGATGTGAAGACTGTTCAACCCATCCATCTCCGTCTTTAGCTTGGTGGAAATCTTTACATTCCTTTAGAAACAGGGGACAGAAATGAATACCGAGAATTTCACTGAACTGACTGGAAACGCTTACAATCGCATCAATATGCAGTCTCTGAAGTTAAATACACATGTAAATGATAGAACACAAAATGACACAAGAGAAGGAAAAACCTGGCACCATCTTGCTTTAGATTTTACTTTCTTCGTAAGAAACCACACATGGAAGTTCCCACACTTTCTGCAAGCTATTCGTCTTGCCTCTCTATGAGGGTCCTCCCCATCAGCTTCCTCACGTGAAAAGCCCCTGGGAAAGAACCCACGCCCTCTACTCTGAAAAAAGAGTCATTGGAAAAAATTTACACCAAATTGGAGCAAGCAGAAATGCTAACCTAAAAGTTCTTAACCCAATTGACACTTTGAGAACCCATCGGCTAACATGTTAAAGTAATGGTCTTTTACAGCTTCAGCTTCATATTAGTAGCAACTCATTGATAAAGTTGGAAATTGGAAACACTATTTGATCTGAGGGCAAGAGACCATACAGAACATCGAAATTCAGATGAACAAGTCTCATTGGGCAGTTAGGAAAGGTACAAAGACGGGACTGCAGGCAACAAAGAGGGAAATATAAGATAATCACTCATAAATTGAGGACAGTGGCATGCAACCAAACACAAGGAGATTTTGTTGAGTAGCACTTCAAGTGAAAGAAAATAGTTGCATCAGCGACTTTGCAAACTTCAGTCAACTGACTAGCTTTTTATAAGAAGGTATTACGGTAGGTCAGCAAGATAAAGAAGCATACACTTCATGAGTGATGTAAAAAGAACTAAAGGGGGAGCAAGACGGGGTTGGAGGGGAATGATGTCTTACCTTGTGAGAAGTTTCTTGAAAATGACGGAAATAATCTAGCAGTTCTTCTCTTCTAAGTTCGTCATCATAAGCTTTTCTCTTAGCAGAATCCAATAAAACCTATCAGAGTGTAACCTCCAAACGTGAAATGAGGAGTGAAACAGAACATGAAAAGAAAACAGAAACACTGGCACCTGTGGAGACAAACCCAAAGAGACGTACCTCATATGCATTTTGTAGTTTCTTAAAAGCTTCCGCAGCCTTTTCATTGCCCATATTTTTATCAGGGTGGACCAACATTGCCTAATTACCAAAGTATATTCAGTCTATAACATACAGCCTTTACTTATGAAGGAAAAATGAAATGCTATAAAAACAATTCTTATATAAATGTGAAACAACAAGAGGATCATGAACAGGAACTGCTCAAAGGAGAAGACCAACATCTGTGAAAGATATTTTAAATTATAGTGGAAATAAAGCAATCACCACCAACCTTCTTCTTGTATTCTCGTTTAAGAACAGAAATGTCAACATTTTCAAACCGAGCGAAGCCAAATGCAGAATAGTTATCACTGCAATTTAACAACCTAACAACCTCATCTTCAGAAGTTGCCTCATGATCAAATCCACTAGTTGAAGGAGTTCCAGATCTCTCATCAGCTGATGGACCAGCCACACCGATACCCGCAGATGAAGCAGGGTATTGACCTCCAGCAAAGAAATCCGATTGACCTGGCTCTTCAGATGCTTGTTCTCCAGTAGTATTGTTAGACCTTCTTTGGTCTTTCATATTGTTCCTCAGAATGTAAATGAGTACGTCACTTGATATAAATGAGAGGTTCAAACCAAAGAATAAACGAACCCATCCAACAGAGGCCCATACACAATACATGGAGTACGAGGTTGCAATAAACAGTGCAAGGCGTTCACGACCAAATGCAAAAGCCAACCCTGCATTTCGTAGAACCAAATTTAAAAAAAAAAAAAAGAAAAAGAAAGAAAAAGCAAGTGATCAATAAATAAGGGAAAAAGAAAAGCATGAATGTTAACTGGTCTCAGAATCGGGCTTAAGAATCACCTCCAAAGAGGATCACAAGCATTGTTGTCCAAAAGCTTCCATACAACCACAGCAGAGTAATAGCAGATATAGCCATCAAAATAAGTGCAATGGTGAACCCCATAAAAAGTCCAATTATAATAGCTGCAACCTACATAAACACAAGGAAATATAACCATATTCAGAGACTAAACTTGATGCGCTACTCCAGTTAATAGCTCAAGCATAGTTATCGTCGAGCATGAAAATAATAAATAAAGACCGCTCCAGATCATCAAAAAACACAGTGTAGTTGGATCAAATATTAAAACTAGCACGATCATTAGGCTTTACCAGTGCAAGCAGAAACTTGAAAACTCCAATCATAGCAGTTATTGAGAGAACACTGCACCAGACAACGGTGAAAAACGAAGTGGTTCCCATGCGTAAAAAGGATTCCAGACCCCTAAGAGAACAGTCCAACCAAACCATAAAAAGTAGGAGAACTATATTCACGAAATGCATACTCCATTTAAGAATTATGGGATATGCAACTTCAATCTTCCCTTGCACATAACGACAAGCATCCACTGCATTATTTCTAGTAGCAATGAACAGGGGTTTTTGCCTTTCAAGCCATTCCATTGATGCTTTCGATGCTGACAAGCAGAAGCTCTTCAGCCTAAAAATCAATGCATACGAGAGTTCCAAATCTTTTGGTGTGTCCTTTCCTCCGTGCAATCCATCTGGTGACTGAGAAATACTGCTTCCTGAGGCTTTGGGGCTGCCACATACATGGGATAGCATCTCAACTCTTTCTGTTGAATCAGGTACATTGATGTCGCATCCTCCAGGCTCCATCTTATTTTGCTCTTCCACCTCCGTTCTATCAGCTACTTCTGCAGCAATTTTAGAAGATTTTTTATATTTGTGCTGCTTGCTATTGGTTGGAGCTTCTACCTTGCTTTTACTATCATTGGTCTCACTCCAAGGGACATTATTTGTGAGCTGGCTTAAATTTTCTTTATCTTGCGGACCTGTACTTTCAGTTGCATTTGTTTTTTCCTGATTAGCAGGTGAATCAGATCTATAGTTAGAAACTCCTTTCTTCTGTTGGTTTCCCTTCTTCCGAGCCATCAATAATAACGTTATGGATGACTGGTGCACAAAGCGTAGTTCAATTTACCTCATTTATGTAACCTATCACAACAAAGTTCCAATTAATAACTTGAAAAGTACACAGGACAAAAAAGCCATAATATTGAAGTAGCTTGATCGCAACAATTCCTAAACTTCATTGAACATGTAATATGACAAGTCAAATACAAAATGCAGATATAAATGAGACACATATAAGCATCCAATCGTACTTCTTAAGAAGTGCTCATAACATTTCACTCTCTAAGTTATCAAGTTTACAATGGTACCATCTCCACAACTCGGTTCCCGTCCACAAAAGTTCTGGAGTCACACGCTTGTTGCTTTGATGAACAACTATGAATAACAACTGATTGCAATCAATGATGTTCACAGATGCCATAGATAGAGAATGGAACAGTTCGAGCTACTGAAATTCAAACCGCAGCCACAATTTTTAATTCCAACCATTAAAAAGATAATTTACCACCAAAACTTTAGCAGTCAGAACTACAAAGAGATGATTCCTCATTATATGCAATTCAAGCAGTGAAAAATTCACCAAGTGTATATAATCCCTAACAAAAAAGTCTCAAATTTCATTTGGGTTTCTTTCCCCCTTCTAAACCAAAGTTCCATCAACACAACTTAGTTCGCCAAGAACTAAAAAAGGAAGCGGCACCGAAAAGGCAGTGATTATAGTAAACCCAATAAACAAATAAAAAAAAGGGTGTCAGCAGCAAGCCAAAACAAGAAACCCCACGAGAAGTGAAACCAAACAAACAGAGAAACTTTCCGACTTTGATCGATTTACAGTTTATACTAAACAGGGTCTGAAAACATGCAATCAAGAAACCCAAGAGGTTACAAAAAAGAAAAAAAAAATTGAATCTTTCTTGCCTCGATCAATTCAGTATCTTAAGAAAATGCTGGATGGAAGGGGCAATGGAGAAGAGGGCACTCAGAAGTCAACACTCAGTCTGTCATCTGAACATGGATTGATTCGGGTCGACGGCGGGTCCATTCCAAACCCAATTCATCCCAGAAAAAACAGAGTAGGAAGGATGACAACAGAGAGAGAGAGAGAGAGAGAGGAAGCGCAGAAGAAGGCAGGAGCGAGGAACTCAGCTCAGTTCTGAGTTTCGCGAACAACCCTTTTTGAAGAATAAACCAACAAAGACACAAAGGGGAATACCAATCGAGTTCAATTGGATTGGAATTGATCCAAACTAGGTGAAACAATGGCACGTTTTTGA
This sequence comes from Oldenlandia corymbosa var. corymbosa, assembly GCA_949775105.1. Classification (NCBI taxonomy): domain Eukaryota; kingdom Viridiplantae; phylum Streptophyta; class Magnoliopsida; order Gentianales; family Rubiaceae; genus Oldenlandia; species Oldenlandia corymbosa. The sequence continues at coordinate 17,158,490 of OX459126.1, read as the reverse complement.
GTTTTTCGACCTCTCAAAGCTCATGTGTCTTTGTGTCCCCCTTTTCCCCATCCCTTTAGGGCCATTTCTTCCTTCCCTCCTTTAGCAAAGTAATTTTACTTTTAGGTCAAAGTCCTCCATTTTATTTAATACTTCATAGTTTCCTTTTCTTTTTTTTTTTCGGTTAATAATATAAGTATTACATAGTTTCACTACTAAACACTGAGATCCAAAAAATACTAAGTAAGAAGGATAAAAAATAAAAGCAATTCTAAACATTTGTTAGTTGAATTGTATGAATTATTATAGTTAAGTTGGTTTGAATTAAAACATGTAATAAAGAACTATTGGCTTTAAGGAACGAAAAGGTAATGATACATTCAGGAAAAATTTACAGAGAATTTAAACGGGAATAACGTCATTAGATTTAAACTATCCTCTAACTTTTAAATATATAAATTCTAAATATAAGAGATAAATATGGACTGTTATGATTCATTCCCTGTTAAAATTCACTCTAAATTTTTCATGGATAAAATCATTATCCTATTAGAAAACCTTGAAGCCGGAAGGAAAATGATTGATCTATAGGGAGTCGATTCACTTTAATATACCCATAGTTGTTAAGAGTTTTAATTTCAAAGAAGTTAGGAAAATTATTTTGGTTAACATGTGTATAATATATCTAAAAAATAATTTGTTTGTTTGGTATTTTTAGTCAGCCTCCAAAATGTTACTTCCACGAGAATTGGGGGAGTCATACAAAACAATACAAAATGCTGTTTTCAAGATGATGCGAATTGGGGAAAATGATTCTCAAACTAGCTTCACATTTGTTATAAAAGTTATTATAATTTTATTCTTGGGGGGAAAAAGAAAAGGATTGTAGAAAGTGTTATACAAGATGTGCTGCAGAGGAGGATCCAGTGGGGATCAATTGGCGTGGCAAAAACAGATCTCATGTTCATCACCAACTGCTGAAAGACAAGGAATTGTCTGGCCACATAATGATCGAAATGTGCTTGAAACAACAGAGATGATCGGAAGACACATCACCATGAGAACCACAATTTGAATAGTACTTCCTGCTTTCAAATTCCCTCTGACTGATGCCGGTACTATGGTCACAAGTGATGTAGCAAAAGCGAAAGAAACCGACACCAACGACATTATTATCGCAACCAACAGAACCAAGAACATTAGGCCTACACGTTTTGCCCGGCCAGTAGTCATCAGAAGCAAGATTGTGCTCAGAGATGAGCCAAAGGCTATCATATTGGACCAAATTAGCCACTTGTAATATTTTGGCTGAGTTTGTGCTATTACACTTTGTCCTGCTCTGTGTGGATTCGGACCTTCTAATAAATCGTCTTGCCAAACACCACCCGGAGGGCTAACCATGGATTGAAATGCCATTGTCGCGATCACTGACGTCACAACCATGATCGCGCCTTTGCTTTTTTCGATACTCTTTAGCAGTTCGCGAGGATTTTCGCGAGCTGTGACAATGTCACCGGTTACTCCTCCAGATGCAATGAAAGGACCTATGATCCCTTCTTCGTTTTTCTTTCTTCTGAATAAGTGGAGCTGCTGTTGTGGTATTTTAGCCTGTTTGAGGTACAGGTCTAATGCGGTTTTCCCATTTGAGTTCTTCAAATTGACAATTTCTGTCACGTTATTTATCAAGTAATTGATGATTTCCTTCCTCCCCTGCAAATATTGTATTATGAAAGTCACAACTTACATAAAATCAATTTGCATTCTTTCTAAAGCAACAATGACTGACTACACATGAAACAGAATTACAGAAAGTCACCAGAGTTAACACTTAATAATACCTCCTTTTGGTTGTAGTACAAAGCAAATGCAGAATAGTCATACCATCTTCATTCTTGACACCTATAAATTCCGGATTGGTAAAAACTCCGAGTAGCAATTTCAAGGCGTGCAGTTGATTATACTTGACACACACATGTAAAACAGTGCCTCCCCTGTCAGCCTTCTCTAGAGCTGCATTCATCATGCCATCATGTTCATGCACCAATTTCAAGATGTTCATTTTGCCATTAATCGCGGCAAGGTGTAGAGGGTTTCTGCCATCTCGGTCTCGAGCCAAACACATATGATAACATGAAGAGGAATCCACTTGTAGAATCGCTCGCGCGAATTCTTCGTGACCTAACATTGCACTGATGTGAAGTGTATTCTTATCTTCGCAGTTTAAAAAGGTTCGATCAATGAGATAAGGATCTTTTTCCAGGAGTTGAGAAAGAGTGACCGTATCACCTTGGATTGCTGCATCATACAACATTTTGTCCATGGTTTTTACAGTGGAAGAAATGGTGGTTGTGTAAATGGCAAAAGTAACCATACTCTGGCCTCAGCTGAATACTTAAATGACATCTCTTCTCTTTCATTCGGGTGAAATAATATACTCTATCCGTCCCAAAATTATTGGGCTGTTTGTTATAAGATTTTGGGACGGAGAGAGTACTATAATCTGTATTAGTACAAAAAACCTAAGACAACTCAGCAGTCTAATGCTGCTGGTGTAAAACTGCAGCCTTCCAGCATTCTTAAAGAAATAGAGCCTAGCTAGTACTAAAAAATAGTAATAACATATGTAATGATGAATTAAATACGTAAATTCGATCTTATTCTAAACCAAACATGACGGATCAGGCTGGTAGTTAAGGAGTTCAGCACGTTAGTCACATCGAAATTCGGTTAATTACAGTTGACTTCGTCATCTGGAACGAACAGATTATCTGTTTTAAAAAAAGACTTTAGCATGCCAGTGAAGCCTTCTTGGTTTTGGATCAATGACACTGAGAAAAAAAAAAAAACTATGAAAAGGAGAAATACAACTCAGCAAGATAATGATATGCCAGTGCAGAAGCCTTTCTTTATTTTTCCAAAAAAAAAAAAACAAAAAAAAAGGGCTAGGCTTGGAATATTTTACTTCGCATCTCAAGTCAATGAAAGATGCTGTCCCGGTAAACAAACGGTATTCTAATCTGAAATGAGCTTTTGAAGTTAATTTCTTCATTTTCAAGTGAATTTCTAAGGAGTATAATCCATGAAATTTACCTGTCTATCCTCAGAGTGATATGAATCATCATGTTAATAGTTTCGATTTTTCTCCCTGGAATAACTCTCAGTTAATCCTTGGGATCATATTCTCAACATTCTGAGTGAGATGAACTTGTTTGATGAATATACTGAGCATTCTTGTAGCTGTTTAAGTTAGGAACATGAAGAAAGTACTGTAGAGCAAATTCAGGAAGGTTATCCGAATTGATGAACGATGGAAAGCAGAATCAGTGATGGGAATCATTGAAAATCACCCTTCTCTTTTCATCAATCATTTTCTCCGGATATATTGTTCTCCTGGATTTTGTTCTTCATTGCATTTAGTTAAAAGTACTTAATCAATGCTATTTATCTGAAAGTTTCTTTCCTTTTAATGAGTCCAAAATCAAATTCGAAAGGTTGAAACTGTTGGACTGCATTCTGAGCTAACAATCGACACATCCAGCAGATAGCAGAAACGAAATATCTTTCCAAATGTCTTAAATTGATTGAAAGTTTGGAATACATTGAACTGTTTGGAGAAGGAAAAGAAGCAGAAAATGAAAAAGTGCTAAAAACAAAGCCAGAACTACTTGAATTACAAAAACAAAATGCAGAATGAACTGTTAGGAGGATGAACCACAAGGACCCCCAAATTATTACTTCAAAGAAGGGGAAAAAAGGCACACAAACATACACCAATGGTGTTTTCAACATGATGTGTCCTATCATCTTGAAAACCCACCAAATACTTCTCAAATCAGTGCATCAGCAAAAGAATTCTCAGAGCCTGGTTCTTCCACACTGACATCTGTAAAGTGCAGGAAAAAAAAAAAAAAGAAGAAGCAAATGTTCTAATCATTTAATTTGAGTAATCGCAATCGAAAATGACAAAGGCAAAAAAAGAAGAATGGATATGTCACTGACCTGCCAAAGAAAATTTCAATGCTCTGGAGGATAAACTGAGAGCTTAAAGTTGGTACTCTTGTTGCCTTTATTTGCTTGTTTCAGCTTCAATACCTGGAGTTTCCTCGCGGAGTTAGCCACATTAGTGTTGGTGCAGTGAAGGACCACAGATTGGAGACTGGGAATATCGGCCAAGCCGTGTGGAAAGCTCTGAAGCTTATCACAGCCATTGAGTTCAAGACTCTTCAGTTTGGGAAAATGATCCACTGAAGCCTGCCAGACCACCAAATCAGTGCGTCCAATGAACAAGTGTTTCAGACTCTTGAATCCGCCTTTATTAGGCTCCCATTTGGTTCCTTGAAACGCGAACTCTTTCAGCTTGAGGACCTCGAGCTCGTCTAGCTCCCCAATTACGCTCATCTCGTCCCAACCCAGGAATGTGTGAGACAAAGTGAGCCTTGTTAAATGTGGAGGGAAGCTCTTCTTTGGAGGAAGACTGTAAAGCTTGGAGCTCATGTCATCATCATTCAGCAACTTCAAGTTTTCCAGGTATTCCAATGTGCGAAGATACTCAAACAAATTGGCTTTACTGCTTGCTTGAAACAACTTGGATAACGATCCACAAATCCCTAATTTTTTCAATTTGGGAGTCTGAGCAAAAACTTCCCTGTTGCAACTTTCAGGCGAAATGGTGCATAGTGTTTGGACATTCTTAGGCAGCGGTGGAGCGCCTTCCTTACCTTTTGTTTTGTCACTTGAACTAGGGGGTGGAAAACTGGCTGATGCATTAGTATGCAAATGCCTAAATTGTGATAGCTTCCAAATGTCTGCTTTGATTTCAAGTGTTGGAGAAGAAGTTTTGACTATAAGGGTTTGCAAATTCAACAGTTGAGAGAAAACTGCAGGAATAATTCCACCAATGATTTGTATGGCTATGTATTTTAGAAGAACAAGGCCACAAAGGTCGGGTGAGAAACGAGGTGAAATGAGGGAGGGAATCTCCAACACTCTAAGAAGCTTGAAAGCCTTTGAAATGTTTGAAACAAGCTTTAAATCCGCAGCCATGTCTTCTTTAGGACAGGTTAAGAAAGAACGAACACTTTTACCTGAAGTCGTTGGAGAAAGGAAGTTGGAAATTTGAACATTGTTGATGCAAATGCGGCGACATTGATCTAGTTTCATGTCTAGGTTATCGGTTTTGATTTCCTGGAAAAGGTTTTCTTCCGTGGCTTCTTTCTTACAAAACTCACGAAGTGTATCATGCATACGACAAGTTTTGATTTTGTCATTTGACCTCCGTTGCCCCACCATCACTACGTTTCTGTAAACAAGTTCATCCAAGTACTGTTCCGCGGTGATCTCCAGGTCAAGATCACCTTCCTGTGGTATGAGCCCCTCGGAAATCCAGAGGCGCACTAATTTCCAAACAGGTATCTCAAAATCCTCTCGAAAGACACCAAGATAGAGAAAACATGTCTTTAAATGGTTTGGTAAATGTTTATACATCAAGTCTATCACCTTGGTGGCTTGAGTTGCATCCTTGGCAATGTAGTCCCTGACACTATTAGAAACATGCCTCCACCAATCAGTCCTGTCAGGATGGTTCACGAGGATACCTGCAATAACCACCAATGCTAGTGGCAAACCATCACATTTCTCGACAATTTTTATCTCGTACTCTTCTAATGCCGGAGGGCATTCATTTTTATAAAACACCCTCCACCTGAGTAGCTCGCGACTGTGCTCAAAATTCAAGAAATCCAACTTATATACCGAATCTGGATTGGTTGGGTTCGCGTGCCTGGCCACATCTTCTCGGCGAGTAGTTATGAGAACTCTACACCGCTTGTTGTTTTTAGGAAAAGCGAACTTGAAGTCATCCCAGTGTGTCGGTTCCCAAACATCGTCTAGCACAATCAGATAACTTTTTCCTTCTAGTTGTTGTCTAAGATGGTTTTCAAGCCTTACTTCATCCATGCCACTGACTTCATCATTGATTTTGGTGAAAGAACCCAAAATCTTGAGCAGCACTTCTTTTTTTTGGTATTCTTCTGAAACATAAACAAAGACCCGAGTCATGAACTCGTAATCAACATCAGGATCCTTGAAAACCATCTTAGCCAACGTAGTTTTCCCCAGTCCGAGCATCCCAACTATGGAGACAATCTCAAGAGTTTCTGGTCCTTTGACCAGCAGCTCTTCCACTTTCTCAGCTGCCCCATCAAACCCAATGATCACCTGGTCTTCTTCAACTCTGGATCCCTTTTGGGAATACAAAAACATGAATTGCATATATCAAAACTACAAGCAAATAATCCTTCTACTTTAATCAATCAAAATAATTGAGAGATGAACAGAAGCCAACCCTTTTGTACAACAACCACAATAGAAATCTTGCATCAACCAATGTTTCTTTTATGAAATTATGTTCAAGGTAATCACATTAATTGTAGATTATGTCAAATCTGATGCTTCTGGTATGGATAAAAGAACAACTCCAAAGCAACAAATTTAGACTTACCATCCTCAAATCTTTAATGGAACAACACAAAGAGTCATATATATTTGTTATACGGTTTTAGTTAAACAAACATAGGTTTGACTTTATAAATTTTCTTGGAGTCTACTTTTTTTCATTCAAGTCAAGATCGAAAATCATCGGACATCACAAAAAATGTACGAATATATGAACAAAACTAAGGATTCAAAGCAATCAGATCATCCAAAAACTGAACTAAATGAGATTTAACAATTAAGTTACCTCGGCAGATTTCGCAGTTCGGTTAAGGTTATTGATGGCCCCGAAATTCAACGCCTCGATCCCATCTCTGACCCTGTCAGCGGTGATCTTCTCAACTCTTTCACCAATTTCTTCGATGCACTTCCCGATATCCCGAAGCACTTTCGGGTAATCGGTGAACTGATGGTAAAACTTGATAACACCTTTCCTGAATTTCTGAATGGCAGCTTGAGCTAAGTAGTTGTCGATGGCGTCTTCAGCTTCCCAGAGAATGGACTTAATGTCCTTGATGATTTGTTTCACGTACTCCATGTCGTCGTTGTACTTGGAGAAATCCACCATTGCGCTCTTCAGCAGTTTCAAGTTTCCTTCAAGTTTCTCAATGTTTTCCTTCACATCAGCTATCAGGTGATAGTTGTATGTTAGGATTTGGCTCACATTTTCCAGCAGGAAACTCACCGCCGCATCTGGAACCGCCATTGGACGATGATGATCGGATCAAAAGGAAGATTGAATTTAAAATGATGGGTTTTAGCAGAGGGAATTTGAGAGACTTCTTCAATCTTCTTTTTTTTCAGGAGCTTGAAATTTCTTAGAGATCATGAAACAGAGTACTTTATAACCCCCATGAGAGTTGACCAATTTAAGGAAAATGATGAACTACTGTATTTATTAAACAAATAACATAGTGAATGATTCCTCAATCACATTAAGTTTTCTAATTTGTAATAATTTTGATACAAATTTCAAATCTCAAGGTGGACTATTTTTTCGGGACGGAAGGAATGATAATTGTTCAGTAATTTTAATTTTTGGGACAGGAGGAATATATGTATTGTAATTATGTAAAAAGAGTAGCAATTTAGTAGTACTACCTAATTTTAAGTTTCGTCCAATACAATTATAAAATGTTTTACTATCATCATTAAAATAAATTCAAATGCTCAAGAACAAATAATACTTCGGGAACTCCAATAAGTCGATCCATTGGGGATGGACACCCATCTCATTGTGAATGTACAAAATGCAAGTGGCCAAATTTTCAACTTATTTTTTTCTTGGCATTGTTATGTTGTCTGCTATTGACCATTATTCGTTTAAAAAAAGAAAGAAAGATTATATCTGTTAGATTATAATATTACAATAAATTTAATTCTTATTTTGAAAGGGAAACAATAATAAAATATATTGCATTTGCATTATTTATTTGGCTACTAGTATTAGAGGGTCATGGGGGTGCCAGTATATGGGTTGAGTAATTGAATGTAAGCGCTTGCACATTACTGACTTGTTGCAGTAAACAAATACACAATTCATGACTGGTTCCACCGTCCAATTGAAAAATGATCCGCTTGGAATTGGAATTGCATCATTGCATGTGAAGGACGAGTTTATTGTCTTTTCCCTCATTTTACAGGGGACATGGTACGACTAGAATATAATTCGATTTAGCATTTCGTAGAGTACAATTTTCAAAGAGTAATATTTGGGATTTCACACCGTTAAAATACAACCAAATGGTTGTTAGAAATTTTAAAATGACAGAAAACAATAGGTTAACTCAACCCTTCATTTGTTCATCCAATCTCATGTCTTGATTCGATTTGGAAAAATATATATACTATTTTTTTCTACCTAATTTCATCAAGGGAGATGATGTAATCGAGGGATTTTTTTTTTCTAGAGGTATTAGGTTCCAGTAAGACGTTGTTGTCTGTACATTACTAAAATCAAATTAAGTTGATCGCAACTTTCAATTAGCATCTCTTTTAAGAAAACTCTTTTTCTTTATTCTCGCAGTTTTTTAAATAATTGTTAGGCTTTTTGTGTTTCAAAACAATTATTTATTTATTATATTATTTTAGTACAAATATGACGATTATTTTGGATGAATTTATAATTATGATCAGATTAAAAACATAATTTAATGCAAATAAAGGGCCAGTTTCATAAAATGGCTTTTCTGTTTATTTGTCACGCATTTTCTGTAGGTGGCTGCTGCTTGATAACTCTACAACGAATAATAATCAAACTAGAGATGCCAAAAAAAAAAAAAAAAAACTACGGCGATGTCAACTAATCAAGGCTCGGTTTCTTGATTAATTTAATAAATTCGACAGTGGACCGAATTTATTCGCTCCACATATCGTATTACATGAAAATTCAAATACGACTACTAATTTATACGAAGATTAAAAATATGCTTATTCATCACGTAAAAGTAAAATTGGCTTGTCAATATACGAATTTCGAACGTTTCTTTTGTAAATGCAAAAAACAATCCGGTTGTCTAACTAGGATCTATATTCAAAGCTATGGTTAACATTTAAATTAATATGGATTCATTATGAGATCAAGAAACTCTAATCTCTCTCTCTTTTTTTTCATCGCAAGAAATCCAAATTAATTAGTTACAAATATATAATGATTACTAGAATACGTACATACAACACCATATTATATGCATATAGCTAGAGCTAGGACGACAGTCATACTCGTTGACGAAAGAGTTTTTTGGAAAGTGCTAATAAACATCGTCGACATCACCATTTTGTAAAACGTTCTTGTTGCATTCTGTATATATTGCACATATACATTATCATTTCTTGATTACAGATAGTTTACAATTGTGCTAATTAACATACAAATTTCTTGTCTGTCCTTCATGTTTTATTTTGTCAAAATCTTTTAACTAGAATTTAAGGGGAAAAAAATGATATTGCTTCCGAAAGTCAATGTTGAAAACGAGAAATTACAAGAACTGAAAAAGAAATGTTTCTCTCCCCTCATAAGCACAAAATCACGGATCCAAAACCTAGTATTCCCTCTGTCTCATAATTATTGTCTAGTTTGAGTTTTCATTTCTAGTTCAAATTATACTAAAAGTGAAATATCAAACTGAACAATAATTTTGGGACGGAGGAAATATTCATATGTGATTTTTGTAAGTGAAGTTTTGAGGAGGGTGCTAGAAGTAACACAAGGAGGATGAATAAGTCGTACTCCCTCCATTCCAAAATATATGTCGTTGGAGGAAAACTAAATTTTTTCAAAATAGATGTCGTTTTTGCATATCTAGGCATATTTTGTCATCTTCTTCCAAAATTGCTCCTACATTGGAAGTTGTAATTGTATTTAAAATAGAAGTGTATTAGAACTAAATGATATTGGGAATAGAATTGTATTGAGAATAAATGAGGGTAGTTTAATATTTTGACGAAATATTTATTGTCTTCTTAAACTTTGTGAAACTCCTCCAGCGACATATATTTTGGAATGGAGGGAGTACTAATTAGAACCCTTCCACCAACATCGTTGATATGTAGAACAAGTTGCAAAACGTGAACAAAACCTCAACAAGTAAAAAATCACTAAAAAAAAGAAAAAACAAACAAAAAACAAAACCAAAAACTTGAACATAAAAGAGGGATACGTATAAAAGAAGTTGGTTGTTAAGGAGGACATCCGCCACCTTCAAAACCATGATCACCATTATCATTTATCATCATTGCCGTGGAGGTGAACAATCCCTTCCAGCACGGTCAACATGAATTACAATGGGTTCTACCCAATTCCCATATCTCCTCTTTCGTGCCACCAACATTATTAACTTCCGTCTTTTCAAACTGAAAAAGATTGACAGACATCCATTGAAACAATTTAAATAGCAAATTATTAAAAACTTAAAAATAGTAAGATTGGAAATTTTTTTGAAAACCCTTATGTATTCCCACATCGTCCTTAATTAAGATTTATCCATACACTATGAGTATATAACTCATATTTCTCCATCTCAACGTGTTAAATATTTCCCTAAGTACTTATTCCATTTCCTTTCATAGTAAAAATAAATCTTTTTTCTTAATACAAAATGTAGGGGATATAGACTAACCTATTTTGTTATTGATTGATTCAGGATATGTATTCATACCAAAGACGCAGAGTTAGGTCCACATCCCTCCTTCTCCTCAAGAAATATACATATATTCCCTTGATATGGGAAAGATGAAAGTTTGCACTAACTCTATTCATATGGACCAAAGACACTAAAAATGGAGATGATTTTATTTACACATAATTATTATCTTTGTGATTTTCTTTACCATATTCTTATTAAATGTAATAAATTACAAGAAAAACGTATAAAGAATGATACGTCAACTCTCTGAATTATTATTTGTAAATTAATGATGATTAGTGTTTGTAAACATATTCGTCCATTTCTATCACCAAATCACAAGGGTCAATGATTTGCTACCTAGTGCAAAATTATTTTACGTACAAAATTGAAGAGACCAAACTGAAAGTAAACTTATTAAAGCGACTGATGTGATCTGCTGGTCAACTACTTAGCAGCAGTTAGCACCCATCTCCATTAATTAAGATTCATTTTCAAGCCAAAAGTTAGGAGCTTACAAGATGATTAAGGGTCAGAGACCTCAAATGTTTCAGTCGTAGGGGGAAATTCTGCTAAACTCATCCCTGTATCAATAGAAAAAAGAAACAGAAAGGATATAGCCGTGCTGCCTATGAACCCGGTACCTCCGTAATGTCATACAACCACTTCCAAATGAGATCAGGGGGGAGCACTTTTTATCATTGACAAACTTTTTCAAAATGTGGTTGAACCCGCTTTCGGAGAGAGGGATCAGTTATCTAGCTTCTTTTTCCTGTTTAGATGAATACATCTTAGGAAATTTGTCAATTACATGTGAACTGAATAGTTTCAGACACTTGCTTTTCAATGTAAGCCATAATAGGCTTTAACTTTCCAATTTCCAGGCCGCCTGAAAGATATTTAAGCTGCTTTATCCTCTCCGAAAAGATGGTTGCAAAGAATGATCAATTGGCAACCTGAAAATTTTAAAGTCAAGAATAAAGGCCTTTCCCATCTACATTGTGACGAAACATTAAGCAGTGGCTCCAAAAGAAAATACAAAGGAAATAAAGAAAACAAGCACTCAATGATTACAAGAGGAAGACTAGCTGGAATGAAGAAAGTATAATCAGTCAGCACAGTTCCGCTTCCTGGTGTCAGAAAAATCAATCATTCGCGCGACTGAATAACGATCTTCAGATCTGAATTTCCATAGTCTTCCTGTGCTTCCTTAATCTTGTTCACTAGCTCTATGACATTGTTTCCACAAATACGTGTTGCGGTATTGCTGGGATGACAATTTCCTCCACATAGTCGGGAGGGGGAGATTTGTTGGGATTATTGGACTCCTAACATATGTGGAGAAAGGCCCAATGGTGAAAATGCTTTGGCCCACTTTTAAACACTTAAAAGGGCAAGTCAGCATTTGAAAAAAAAAAGAGAATGAGAGAGAAGAGAGTTTAACTGCAAAATACGGGTAACAAAGGGAAAAAATTTTCAGTAAGGGGTTTACTGTAGCTAGTTCTGATTTTTTGTCGATTGGAGGGGCAAACGGAGTCGGATTGCTCTGAAATTTTTGCTGAAGTTAGAAGGCTTACCACTCTTCATCTCTGCAGAAGGGTTTTGGATTTCGATGTTTAGGTTGGGAGTTATAGATTTCTGAACATCACGCAATTTGGTTGATCTTTTGATTGTATTGATATTGTAGTGCCTTTTGTAGCTTGGTTTAGCTTGGTTAAGGACTAGATATCTTTGTTGTATTGCTAGAATCCTTTGTACTCAACTCTCATTTGGTGATAGTGGATTTGATAGGCCTTTTAGCCCCGTGATTTTTTACTTCTTCACATCGAAGGGGGTTTTCCACGTAAATTCTTCTGTTCTTGTGTGGTTTTGCTTTGATTGTTGTTTCGTTGCTGCAATACTTCTATTTGATTTTGGTATTTTATGCTCCTGGCGTGTCCTTGCAAATTGGGAAGGTGTTTGGTTCTTCCGCTGTAATTTAGCTAGCCGGATTTATGGATATAGCTAACTTGTTGCTTCTATAACCATTCTGTTTGTAATTGAGCTAGCTGGTTTTCGTGATATAGCTAGCTTGTTGTGCTATAAGCATTCTGTTCGTGAAATAGCTAGCCGGATTGTGGGATATAGCTAGCTTGTCTGCTGCTATAATCATTTTGTCTGTTAGTTAACTAGTTGCTTCTAATTTTAGCTAGCTAGTTTCTCTGATATAGCTAGCCGGTTTCACTTTGAGTTAGCTGGATGGCCAAAAAGAGCTAGCTGTTTTCAGCTAGTAAGGTGTGTCCTCCCCAACAATACGGACATCAATCATTTGGAGCATCGGACAGTTTTCGAGACAAGAAGGTAGCTCTTCAAAACTCCAGCAATTTTCCAGTTCCAATTTCTCGAGACACTCCAACTGACCATAATCACCACTCCAGGAACGAAGCAAATAGAAGTCCAATCGCAAGAATCTCTGCTTTGAGAATTCATTTTCGTCCATTCTCCATGTGTCATCTTCAAATTTCACAAGATATAATGTGAGGGAAGGTTTTGTAGCTTACCAATGGCTGGTAAACTCCTCGACGACACATGAAACTCTTTCAATGTTATTTTCCTCAGATTCAATGGCAAACCAAAGTCAACCCAACCGCGGAAAGGTCCATGAGGTCTGAATACAGACACCTCAAGTGATTCTAGTTGACTCAATAACTCAGGAAATACAATCTCCAGTGTCTCAGCACGGCGACCACCAGATACCTCAAATTCGCATCTTAACCTTCGAATGTTTGGAAACTTTTTCATTAGACTTTCCATGTTGTCCTCCTCAAAGTCAGTAATCTTCACACCTGACATCTTATCCAAATGAATTAGATTAGATGTGCTGTCAAGAAAATTTATGGGCAAAATTCCCCAGGACTTGATCACATGGAGATTTTTCAATCTTTGTAGCTTCAAAAAACCAGATTGCAAATATACTTCCTTCTGTCCAATTACCCTCAAAATGAAAGTTTCCAAATTAGAAAGTTCACTTATTTTACTTGGAATGTACCTCTCTGAGCATTGAATTGCTAGGTAGGTCAACCGAACCAGCAATCCAATACTACTTGGAATCTTGTCGAACCGAGTTTTTACCAAATTCAACACTCTCAGTTTGCTGAAGTGCATCATAAATGAGATATTTTGCATCGATGGTCTTTCTTCAAAATGCTTGAAATGCAGAGAATAAACACGAGGGTACAATACCTTAGCCGATGTGAAATCCGTTATGCCGGAGCAAAAGCATAATCTCCACCGGTAGAGTGGCTCATCAAATGCTGATAGCACATTATACTGTCCTCCCAGGAAATGAAACAATTGTTCATCTTTGGCCTTTCTCAGACAAAGTTCATGAAGCAAGTCGTGAACGCGACATGTTTTTGCTTTACCATCATATTTTTGTTCACCGACCATAACTAAACTTCTTCTAATCAAATCATTCAGATACGTTTCAGCAACTTCGAGTGGACGCTTCTCCTGAGTTTCGCGAACAAATCCCTCGGCCATCCATAACTGAAGCAAACTTTTGACCGAGATTTGTTCATCTTCTTCAAATGAAGCTAGATAGAGAAAGCATGGCTTTAAATGCTCAGGCAGATGCCTGTAATTGAGCTCTAATATGTCCCTGCAACATTCTGATAACTCGCCCGAGCTAATTGTATCCAGAATGTTCTTCCAATCCTCTTGCGCTGTGGATTTTAGAACTCCAGCTATGATGACAATTGTGAGAGGCACTCCATTGAAAATTTCAGCAACTTACGACTTGAGATCATTTAACTCTGAGGACCATACATTTCTCCTGAATAACCGCCTTCCCAATAAATCAAGGCTTTCTTCCTTATTCAGTTGTCTCAGTATATGAGGTTCAGGAGCAACATCATGGTGATGACTCGTCACCAAGATTCTACTTCCTTGGAGATCATCAAGGAAAAATTCTTGAAGACTCTCCAATACTCCACCTTCCCATACATCATCCAAGAAAATGAGATATGGCTTTTTCTTTAAACTACGCCTTAGCCGGTCTCCTATATCATATACACTCATCTTAGAGTAATCACCAGGAGCATCCTGACTTAAAAGGTCCATTAGGACCTTCTTTCTGTCAAATGATTGCGACACAACAGTCCATGGACGAATATGAAAATGACGTATGACAGAAGGATCATTGTAAATTTTACCAGCTAAAGTGGTTTTGCCTAGTCCAGGCATACCTACAACGGGAACAATCATCAACTTCTTTGATCCCCAAAGGAGCCTCTCTTTTAATGGATTTAGCCTCATCATTGAAGCCAACCACTTCCTTCGTCGCCATTGAGGGAACAGCGGATTGAATGTGACTGTGGGTGGCAGTTAATTCCTCGACTTTGTGTTCTGGCCTCTTTTGAATTTCTGATTTTATACTATTTATTTCTTTCATGATGGAACTATATGATGCTGAAACTAAATCTAAAATATTATCAACCACGACGTAGTTGATGAAATCCTCGACCCTGTATGCAACCTCAAAAATACGATCCTAGAGAGCTTGGAATTCCTCTGTATCATCATGGATCAGCTCCATTATGCCCCACAAAAAAGATCTCAAGGGGATGAGCTCTTTGTGGATAGTTTGAGCAGGATATGTCGCAGCTGATTCAAAATTATTACTTGTCAGTTCCATCAATTTTTCTAATACAAAGTTGAAAAATGCCAACTGACCGGTGCTTATTGGTACTTGTGAATGCTTCTCCTTGAGTTATGTCTGAATCATCTTGATTACTTCCAACAGATCTTGAAGAAGCCCAAGCTCTTGTTGACCATGTTCCAGGCGAAGTAAAAAAATTAAGACTCCGGCATCACAGACCACAGCAACAATGTTGTCCTTGAGAATGGATTTTGTCAAGGAATTGAGTGCTCCATGTAGCTCAAACAATTGATCCTTCACAGGAACCGCGACATGAGCACTGACTGAAGGTAGCACTTCCCTGAAAATAGACATGAGGTAATGAAGGAAATCCTTCGCCGCGACAAGGATTTCATCATCATCATCCATGTCTCGATGACTACCAGAGGGATCAAGTGATGTTCTCGCCAACTTTAAGCTACTCAGGGCGTCCATGTGAGTCTTAACGACGCAAGGTTTATTAGGATTTCATCATCATCATCCGTGTCTCGATGACTACCAGAGGGATCAAGTGATGTTCTCGCCAACTTTAAGCTACTCAGGGCGTCCATGTGATTCTTAACGACGCGAGGTTTATTATGATCATCCTGTTTTTGCCATATCCGCATTCGTATTTCAAACGTACTGTCATTTGTCAACTTGTATTATTCGACTGTGAGGAGATGAGCCGTAGAGATAGCACAGCTGCAGCATGAGCCAGCAAATCGCCTGTTTCGACATTATTTTTAGTGACAATAATGAGGATGAGACCTTTGAGGAATCTCATCTTCTCTTCCAAGATCCGTCACGCTTCTCTCCGGCTCTTGGATTGCTTGATGTCTGCCACATACTCCAGAAAGGAGTCAATGAGTTCCAACAACTCATGTGCAGTGAAACAATTTGATTGCAGCATCTTGGGCTCCAAGAGAATCTTGTACCATTCATCCAAACTGTCCTAAATAAATATAAGGTCATCCATCAACCTGTCATCTGTTGAAGAAAATCCATCCCCTGATGAATGAAAAGTGTGAATATTCTTTGAAATCCTGCAAACACAATCTTCAATCTTTACTAAAAAAAATGCTACATTTGCAGCATCCCGCGATTTCCTGGCAGAAAGAGCAAATATTTTGACATCCCTGAGAAACATCACCAGATTTTCAAGAACCTCATATTGCACCGTTTCATCCTGTGAATGCAATTGCTGTAAAGCAGAGCCAATAACATCAAAGAGGGTGGAGGACATCTCCTTGACAGGGACAAATTTTCTTTTGACTGGATCTGATGAATGGGAGAAAAAGGAATCAAAACACTATAAGATTGTTTGAACAGAAAGAGACAAGTTTAGTAAGTCAAGCAATCTGGTTGGGCTAAGGAAACCAAGAAGATTGAAATAGAGAATCCAGAAAGGAGACAAGTTGATGAAGAAGGTGAGAAGAAGGCAAAGTAATGATAACTGATGCAGAAATATTACATTAAACAATTACTTAAAGCAGTACTATGCCTTACACATTCAGAGAAGAAACCAGTTGGCTGGATGATGTGAAAGGAAGAAGAAAGGGGATGATGATCAAAGTTTAGATACTTCAACATTTTTTAATAGGGACTAAACTGTATAAATGGTTCCCTACATTTGTCCGAATTTAAATTTTGGTTTCCTACATCAACATGTATATGGATTGAGCCTTTATATTTCATTTTGAAACTTTTTTGGTCTCTTTTCACTGTTCCATCACCATTTCCGTCTTGATGACCGTTGACCCTACTAAGTCATGGGTATTTTCAGAATGACACATATAAAATCAAAATAACAAATATTTAAATGGTCTCCTACATTTGTCCAAATTTAAATTTTCGTCCCCTACATCAACATGTATATAGATTAAGCATTTACATTAAACTTTTTTGGTCTCTTTTCACACTGTTCCATCACCATTTCTGTCTTGATGACCGTTGACCCTACCAAGTCAGGGGTATTTTCGGAATGACACATATAAGATCAAAATAACAAATGTTTTTATAATAAAATAGAATAAAATATTAAAAATTATTATTTTATAATAAAAAATTAAATAATTTAAAAATAAAAAAAATTAAAATGATTTCAAATTTTAAATTTCAAAATTCTTTTTCACTTCCCACCTTTGTGGGTCCCACATGCCAGTCAATTTCCTCCCTCTTTTTTTGCTACAGTAAAAAAAATCAAAATTAAAAAACAAACTTACCTTCACACGTTTTTTAATTTTGACGGATGAAGGTAAGTTTATTTTTTAATTTTGATTTTTTTTACTGTAACAAAAAAATGAGAAAAATTGACTAACATGTGGGACCCACAAAGGTGGGAAGTGAAAAAAAAAATTTGAAATTTGAAATTTGAAATCATTTTAATTTTTTATTTTTATTTTTAAATTATTTAATTTTTTATTATAAAAATAATAATTTTTAATATTTTATTTTATTTTATTATAAAAACATTTATTATTTTGATCTTATGTGTGTCATTCCGGTAGAGTCACGGTCATCAAGACGGAAATGGTGACGGAACAGTATAAAGAGACCAAAAAAGTTTCAAAATGAAATGTAAAGTCTCAATCTATATACATGTTGATGTAGGAGACCAAAATTTAAATTCGGACAAATGTAGGGATCATTTAAACATTTGTTATTTTGATCTTATACGTGTCATTCCGAAAATACCCCTAACTTGGTAGAGTCAACGGTCATCAAGACGGAAATGGTGACGGAACAGTGAAAAGAGACCATAAAAGTTTCAAATGAAATGTAAAGGCTCAATTCATATACATGTTGATGTAGGGGACCAAAATTTAAATTCGGACAAATGTAGGGAATTATTTATACAGTTTAGTCTTTTAATAGGTTGATAAAGTATTTTTACCATTTACTAGTATATTTTTTGGCATTCTCGCGGTCCTATTTTTATTGCACCAATTCTACAAAATGGACTATTAAAACGGAACAAACAAGGGATTATTATTCTGTAACAATAACAATTCCGGGTTGGCATGCTAATCACGTAGTGAAATATAATACAGTGGACCATCAATTGCTGGTTTCCAGTATTAAATTAAATTATATGAACAAACAAATAATGAGTTACGACAAACGACTCCCAACTTGGAGTTTACAGCACATCATTTCGGATTTAAAATCTCAATCACATGAGTTGAAAGTATTGGGAGCAGAAAACTACCACAAAGGGTTGACTTTTGATTTCCTTGATATTCTGAATTCCCTTTGATTAGGTAGAAAAATTAGAGGTACTTGGATTCTCTCAACTTAACAGGATCTTGATTTATTTATTCATTTATTTATTTTTTGCTTATTATTGATACAGTTACTACTAACCCATAGTATTCAAAGCTACATTGACAAACATTTGGAATCGTGAAATACTTTCTTGAATTTTTTTGAGTGTATTGTTTTTATAATCTTGTATTATTTTAGTTCAACGAAATGGGTTATTAAAGTAGGACAAATTTTGCATAGATACTTTTTCCCTGACCTCTCTTCTGATTCATCCCCCCATGCCATTTTCCTTCAAG
The DNA here is from genome assembly GCA_949775105.1 of Oldenlandia corymbosa var. corymbosa. Lineage (NCBI taxonomy): Eukaryota > Viridiplantae > Streptophyta > Magnoliopsida > Gentianales > Rubiaceae > Oldenlandia > Oldenlandia corymbosa. The sequence goes on along the minus strand of OX459126.1, from coordinate 17,139,675 downwards.
CGATTAATTCAGCTATAATTAAGGACGATGGAGCAATTAGGAATCATCAAAATTAATCCTATCTTTTTAATTGTAAATTGTTCACGGAGAAACAACATGATTCAGGCTGACACGATCTTCATCCTCGTGAGATTTATGGTTTTGATTTTGAGTTATAGTAGTATTTTTTGCAATTTATATAAAATGGTGTTTGGTTGCATGGTATCATAAATCCATCACACCCAACCAAGCAACCACTAAATTAATGTATTATGCAGATGCAAAATGATTTATAACAAAAGTAAGCAATGTATAACAACAAGGGAATGATATTTTATAACGAAATGAACAATGCTTTATTATTACCAAACGAATAAAACTTCAAACGGTGTTTAAAAATACAAAGGAAAATATCAAAATACAAAGGAAAGCCCAAGGTAGGATACATTGAAATGACTTCACACTTTGGAATCTTCAACTAAGCATATTAAGCCAAGATCTTAAATGATTTTCTGAATTGGAAGGAACGGCTTATATGTTTCTGAATGTTAATGTCAAAGTGATCGTCGTCAATGCTTCGAGTTTTCAATGTAAGTTCAGAGTAATGCTCTCTGTAACGAACCCATGGATCCAAAACACTGAATAACCTTCTGGTTATCTCCTTTGTTTGTTTACTTATGGGTGGCAGTTTTGCTTCAGCAACAATCCAATCCAAATACTCAAACTGCCAAAACCATTTAAAAAAAAAAAAAACGAAAAAGAAAAATGTTAGTACTCATATTTCAATTTCAGACCTCTTAAGAGCAGAGAATAATTTTTTTTGCTATATTATATTCCCGATACTAACTCAGATTCGAATCGAATAAATTTCTTCTAGAATATATAAGAGAATAAAATACCTGATTCCAGGGAAGTCTATGTGTATAGCGCTTGGGAATTTCATCCTCTTCTAATTGCTTGTAGTATTCCTCAACATCTGCCAGCATCTCTTCTTTTGAAGGCAAATTTACCTTTTTGGAAAGAACAAAAGCTATCCATTTTGCTTGTATTTCCATCATCTGGAAGTTGTTACACTGAAAAAAAAAATGCAGAAAAAACGTTTTCATTAATTATCCAATTTTGTATGATGGAAGATTTGAAATGTTTAATTTGGAAATGTATTATAGTAACAATGAACTATATATTGATAATTTAAGTCCCAACAATTAGGTAATAATAAGATAAAGTAACTAACCCGAAACGGAATTCCCATAAAAGAAAGTGAAGGAGCCAGTTGTGGTGGGAATATATGCTTGTACAAAGGTCCGACTCGGTTATCATCAATGGTTACGACACCATTTGTGTTAAGAAAAGGAAACGATTATTTGTATCTGATAATTATGTGATAAAATTAGATATATTGACAATATAAGACAATATATATAATATAATTAACTGACACAGGAACGGAATAAAATACCCGGTGCAATGAATAATGGCGTCTGCGTTAACCATATATCCATCTTCAAAAAGAATATCACCATTTTCATAACAATCTATTATCTGTTTGAATCAGATAGAATTAGAATAGCCATTATAAGTACCAATCCAATTCGTGAAAGGCATTAATTGATGAAACCCCAAGTTATATTTGTTCTACATTGATACCGTGAGAAACTTTGTATTAATAAATTGAGACTTCTGTCATTGCCAATTGATTTTGAGGTAAAACTTTATGGTTTTCATTTTTTTTAAAAAAAAAAAAAAACGTGTTTTGGAACTAATGAATTTGTACCTTCGGATGTAGCCATAAGTTGTCACACTCGTCTATCATCCCGGACACGACACCAACAGCTCTAGACACAATATGAACATCTTTGGCCACTTGAGAAACGTCTAGTGAGATGTCATGAGCACTTATTCCATCACCAATCACTACTACCCTCTATAATTATATAGCAGAAAAATATATATTTAATTCAGTAATGGTAATACATCATAAAAACCTATAAATTCTTAGAATTGGAAAGAGAATATAAAATGACACCTGGTCTTGATATGGCTCTGGAACTCGATAGTTATGAGAATGGATTTGTGTTCCTGGCCATTTCTTGATTCCTTTTAGATATTAATATTTATGCCACCAAAGACACGAGGAATAAGAAAGAAAAAAAAAAGAGAGGGGAAAAATGATTAATTATAATTATGCAAAGTGGTCGAGTGATGAAAATTTTAAAAGATAGGGGGACTAGTTAAATAAAGAAAATTGATTGCATGTACCTGGAATCTCTACTACATTGGGCTGACTATAGTGACCATTACAGATGACAACTGCATCGAACAATTCCTCGTCCGAATCGGTTTCCGACGTCCACCCGACGGTCCACGGTCCATTCTCCGTCGTTTGCTCAACCCGAACCACTTTGGTTCTGAGCCGAGTTAGCCGGTTTAGGTCATAATCTTGAGCAAAATGGTTAAGGTACTTATGTATCTCTTCGTGGCCAGGGAATTCTTTGAGGATGCCATTTTTGTCTTTGACTGTGAAGGGGTAGTCAGAAAACCCCATAATTTCTTTAGGGATAGTTGTCCTAACGGCACGATAAAGACTGCTATGTTTCTCTTGTCGGTTCGGGTTGATCCCCATCGGATCATCCTCGACTTGAGAATCATAGGCCCAAATTCCTCCCAATCGGTCGGATTTCTCGAAAATCACCACATTGTGACCTTCTCTTTTAAGTTCTCGTGCCATAACAAGTCCCGCGGGTCCTGCTCCAATCACCGCAACATCAAGAGCCCTACCCATTTTCTTAGCTGAGACAAACGAGTAAACAAACAAAAACAAATGACTTGTTACGGCATGATATAGGGAAAAAAAGAAGAAGAAGAAGAAGAAGAAATGACTACACACATGCAAAACATGCATGATATATAGACATACCTTGTTGGTGCAAAAAATATGGTACTTGTCTAGAAGATTTTGAGATTTTGAACAAATTGTCTCACAAATCCCTCTAATCTCGATCAACAAATTTTGTTGTTGTTGTTTTGTATGTGTGTGTGTGTGTGTGTTTTTGAGTGACAAGCTATATATGGGAGTCTTTTGGAGAGAATAATTCTGAAGGCAGAAAGAGTGAGTTTGATTTGTAGCAAGAGATGAAGGTGATTAAAGTCTCTACTTGTGTGTGCTTATATATAGATAATTTGGTTGGACTTGCTTTACTCGACTGCATAATCTTGTACTATGAGTTGTTTATTATCTCATCATAATATAATGATGTACTAATTTCAAATTTGTTTCTTTCTAAAGACTAAAAGAAGTGATTGGACATGGATCGTATTCGGCCATGATGTGACTTGAGCCTGATTTTGGCTAGAATGATGAGCATAATCTATTTTTTAAGATTTTATTTATTTATTTATTGTATTATTTAGAATATTAGTACAACTAATTGATAGGACCATTTTTGGACCGACGGTGTAATTTAAACAACCAATCAAATGTTAACTAATTTATGCTTACTCTGTGGGAATCGTGTACGAAATTTTTAGATGGTAAATTGTAAGGAAGAAGTCGTATATTTTGTAATTGTAACTTTATCGCATCGCTTATAATGCAAGATGTAATAAAAGTTCATTTTATGTAGCCATTATTGACAATTCCAGTCCCATATCAGTGTTGGGAGAGTCTGAATATCAATATATAAGTACATGGGTTACTCTCCCTTATAGCTAATTGATTTTGAGGTGGAACCCCATGGACTTCTGTAGTCATGAGTCCACAGACTGAATTAAACAATTTTGTTTTGTATATAACAGCTCTTGACTCTTCATGGCTACTTGTCACATTTTATCTGTAAAAGCTTGATAACTTGATATAATCATCAGAAAAGTAATGGAGTAAGCCATTAGATAAGAGGGTGTAATGATGTACTCCATGTTGGTCTTGAAACTGCAATTTCATTTATGCTATTATATTTTATATTTTATTCTTTGTTTTATTTTTCTTTTACAAGATGAACCATAACTTATTTCTAAGTGATAAATTCAGAATAATTTTTGCTTGAGGTATAACCAGGTCCTTCTCAAAAAATAAATCTATCTCAACAAGTATCTTGATCCAAGTTAAAATCTATTCCACCTTTTAATTATCATTAATGAATATTGTTTGTTGTAACTCCAAAAGATGCTCTCATGGCTGATGTAAATTGCCTGGCCCTATGCACTAGGACATGACCCATCTGAAGACGAGATTTGTTTGATCCAACTAATTCATCATGATAAATTTATTTTTCTTAACACACACACACACACACTCACTATCAGCACGCAGTTTAGAAATTTCGTTTTTTTTGTTCTATTGTAGACCTAGTTTAATTATTGCTGCATTGAGCACACATCCTGGCCGGTGCATGCGTATTTAAACAAGATATATAGACTAATCAAATTGGTTTCATATTTGTATGCTTTTTTGGATTCACCGTTAATACTATTTAGTATCTTATTCCCGCAATATACTCACATGCAACATATAAAAGAAAATAGAGATAACATGAACCAAGGAAAAGCCAAAAAAAAAAATGAACAAGAAGAAGAAGAGGGTAGAAAGCCGATCACCTCCATCGCTGTAAGCCTGTAAAAATGGTGGGACTGTCGATATCAACATATATTAATTAATTAATTCCCACGACTAAGGCAAGAAGGGAATCAAGGATTAATAATGATAATTGATTGTAATCATATCGAACCAAATCACAAAGGGTCAATGATTTGCCAACAATAATTATTTATATACGTATAGAATTGAAAGAAAACCAAACTGAAAGTAACCTATTCAAAGCGACTGTTGAGATGATGACCTGTTCATCAACTATTTAGCAGCAGTTAGCACCCATCTCCATTAAAACTGTCTGTTAAGATCCCTTTCGATGGAAAGTATAGAATCTCCATTAAACTGTTGTTGTCGACGGTGGACACTTCGTAAATATACACAATAAATAAATAAATCATATCATGTATCGGTGTAACTTTCATTCTATTATTATTATTTTTTTTTTGGTACAATCTCATTCTATTTTGTTGATTTGTCAATTGACAGCAATAATAAAAACATTGAATTCATTTTGTAAAGACAAAGACATACATGAAATGTAATGATATAGTTATGCTGATTGCTAAGACAGATTAATTAATTGCTGCTAACATGAATCCCATTACAAAAATCAGGATTTCCGATCGTATTAAAGCAAGTTATGTGTTCGTCTGATAAAAATTGTTTTGACACATCTTATTTAGTACAATGTATATATTCCATCCGACCAGAAATTATTATACAGTTTAAATTTTTATTTTTTGTATTTTGAGACAGAGGAAGTATATATATTATACTTTCGATCCACAACCTGAAGAACACGCTCCAATTAATTAACGCAACTAATCCTAACCCTTCCTCTAACAAATACATGTATGAACTTTAATCGACCAATGAGCGTCTCTCCCTGTAATGTTGGTTGGGAAGTCATTCTCGGCATGCCAAACACATAGTAATGGAAAAGTAATTGATGATTCCTGGATTAATTCTATAATAAATAAAATAACAGATGAGATGAACAGATGGCGAATGGGAAATTTCATTGCCTTTTGCTATCGTAAAACTAAAAAAAAGAGAGAAGAAAGAGTTTAAAAAAAGTGGTAAGTGCTGATTTCAGATTGCGGTTGCGGAGTATTCAGAAAATAAGGAAAAATAAAATAAAATTAGCAGTAATACACTCCCACTGTGATGTAGTCGGAAGCCTCCAATTGTAACTCTAGAAACCGTAACCGTTAAAGGCCATTGATTCGACACACTACTTAACAATTAACCTTCTAAAGTCTGTTGATTCGGCTTGAATACTCAGAAAATAGGCATTAAAATTCAAAAATGAACTTTGGAAAAGAGTATCAACTCTATGATTTCATTAAAACAAAAGCTAATTTACAAATGATGGACGGCCGAGCTTATAAGGAGAGAAAGAACAACAAAAAACCCTAATCCCTACTAACATGAAATTACTAAAATAGCCCTATAAAACAATACTACAACTCCTAATAATCTTTATTCTTCTGTCTCCATCACACTGGGAGCCTGACTGGGAACACGAGTACAACGAGGAAGACGTAGTAGTCTAGTCTCAGTTAATAATACTACAAAACAGAAAGATAATGCATTGGAAAAGGAGGAAAAACATTGTTGAAGGCCAACTTTAGCATCCAAAAAAAAAAAAAAAAGAAAGCCAACTTTTACTTACTCTTATTTGTAAATGGTTAAGTGATTAAAATCAATCCCTCTCATCGTTCATGATAACAATCTCTAATTAAATTGCTCGCTAATACGCTCTATATACTTCTGAGACGACGTTAACTTCTATATAGATATCTAGCTATGACAGAAATGTAACTTAGTCAAATTGCTCAAATGAAATAATGATTTGAGAATTTTATGCACGTGAATACACGTCCAGATTGGGAGAGAGTTTGGGAGATTAACAACGGTTCAGATTTGAAATCTCAAATCATGCACATGAGCTGATTGGAGGGGATGCCAAAATTACAAAGAGTTGATCTTCTTTGGCTTGATTTCATTTTCTGTATTCCCCTCATTACTTACCTTGGAAAAAACTGTGGAAAATGGTGCTCTGTCTTCTATTTTGCACTTTAGTAGATTTACTTGAGAGGTTTAGGCCTTAGGGGTTTAGGGTTTAAGAATGATTTTATGGCAAAAAGATTAATTTCTTGTCCCAGCTCAAATAAATATATTTCACACTTCACACCAAGAAGTTTACTGGACTAATACCTATTATCAAATGACCTATGAAATCTTTGTTGTAGAAATGAGAACTTTAGAGAACCTGGATCATATATATAATATTTGTTTTTTGTTACAGAAAGAGAGGCTAAAGCCTAAATTCAAAATAGCACATTCTTATGATATGCAACCCCTATTATATTATGGTTCAACCAAGGCTTGGCTCCTGATGGCGGATCTTCAAATCTCTGTAGACCTTCCGGTCTTTGTGTTGTTAATAAGGCCATATAATCAATTACAAAATTAGCCTCCTGATAAATATGTTTAATTCCACACTCTACTCTCCCTTCAACAAATCACGAATTTCGTAAACTATGCCAGCATTCATACGAGCAATATCTTTCGTGCTATATACCATGGAAATAATGCTTGAGTTGTCAATCTCAGCAATCACTCTTCGACCACCTATGTCCCATGCTAGCGTTAGCCCTTGAAATAATCTCCATAATTCGGTACATGTAATTGTACAGAATCCGATATTCATGGTAAAACCATCTTTCCAGCAACCATGATAATCTCTTACTACTCCTCCAACCCTAGCCATACCCGAGTCTCTATAAAAGCTACCGTCTGTATTGATTTTCCACCAATCTATCGGAGGGGGAAACCAAGGAAAAAATATCGTTCCTACCCAAAGCTTTGCCATCGTCATCAATCATACCCAATAATTTTTGGTTAGCCAACTTTACCCTAATGTTTGAAATTTTTGCCAATTTCATCCAATCCGCCCATTTTCCGTCCAAAGTAACGGATCTCTGTTAGTTTTTTAATAAAATAATAAATTTAATTACAAAATACTCCAGTAATTTTAAAAATTATAAAAATAACACCTAAAATATACAAAAATAACAAAACAATCCTTTTTCACTTTTTTTATTTTATTTTTCTATATTTTGTTCTATTTCTCTTACTACTTTTAATGACCATAAAAGTATATTATATGAGTTTTAAAAAAATATTTATTTATTTTCAAACTCTATCGTAAAAATTAATCTTTGTATAGTTGTAACACATGATTGTATTTGTATAAGCATGTTAATTTTTTTAATAACATAGTTTAGCAATAATGACACTATTTTTCTGATGCATTTTATTCTTCCTAACATAAAGATTAAAAATATTTAAATGAAACTAATATTCTACATAAAAATAAAATATTAGCTCAAATAAAAAATAATTGATTAGTATAGTTTAGTGTATTACAATTTAACTAGAGAGACTACATAGCATAATATAATTTATTAAAAAAATGTGTATACTTATCAATGCGAGGATTTAACATTTTATAATAATTATTTAAGATATTAATATATCTAACTATAGAGGAAGTCTTACTAGTTTATTCTATATGATTTTAGTTTAAAATGAATAAATGGAGGTGACGATATGGTAATAAGTTGTTGTGATTATCAATAGGTTTTAGATTCAAGAAGGAAAACTTATGTTTGGAGATTTTTTTTTAAGGTTTTAATTATTTTATATTTTAGTTAATTATTTTATGAATTATATTAATGCAAGTTATAGTCTCTTGAGTTAAATTGTAATACTCTAAAATATATTAATAATAATTTTATTTACTTGAGCTAAATATTTTATTTTTATGTGGAATAGTGATTTTAGTTAAATAATCTTATTCTATATATTAGGATGAATAAAAATAAATAAGAAAAATGTTATCGTTACTGCTAAAATATATAATTTAAAACATTAATATGTTTATATAAATACAATCATACAATACAACTATACAAAGATTAATTTTTACGGTAGAGTTTGAAAATAAATAAATATTTTTTAAAAACTCATATAATATACTTTTATGGTCATTAAAAGTAGTTAAGAGAAATAGAACAAAATAGAAAAAAAAATAAACTAAAAAAATAAAAAGAGACTGTTTTATTATTTTTATATATTTTAGGAGTTATTTTTATAATTTTTTAAAACTATTGGGGTATTTTTATAATTAAATTTATTATTTTATTAAAAAACTAACGGAGATCCGTTAATTTGGACGGAAAATGGGCCGATTGGACGAAATTGGCAAAAATTTCAAACATTAGTTTAAAGTTGGCTAACCGAAAATCTATTAATTATGATTGACGACGAGAGTAAAGTTTTGGGTAAGAACGATATTTTTTCCGAAAACTACTTTATTTCTCAGCCCCGATTTAGGGCTTTAATAATAAACCACCCCACCCCCCCCCCCCCCCCCAAATACTCCTCTATCTCCTTCACCCGTCTTGCCACACCACCATCGTCGCCTTTGAAAATCCGGGCAATTCGCCAAGACCAGATGCGCCAAATCGTCACCCCGAAGTAGCAGCTCCAATCCTGCGCTACATTCTTCCCATGTCCACGCACATTGTCCCGTGTCCAGTCCCTCAACTCAGCCGAGAAGAAACTCGATCGGTTTTATGCATGAAGGGACTATTCTGTTCCAAATTTCTTTGGCTGCCGGGCAATCCCGCAAAACGTGAAGTGTAGTTTCACGAACATGCTCCACAAAACTCGACAATCAGCCGCATCAGTCATATGTCTCCGACAACTCTTATCGTTCGTCAACAAGCTACCACGAAAATGACTGATGCGGTAGTAAAAATGACAAAAGATAACGAATTTATAATATATTTATTCAATAAAGAGACAAAATCGCTCTTAAATCACTCTTTTATATGGCTTATTCACCTTTGAATGCTTAATATATTAATCATTTAGTAGTATTTCTTTTTCAAGTGTCACGGTAATAAGTGAGCAATTCCTACAAATTCATTGTATTTATGGTTTACTCTATAAAAATAACCTTTCACCAATTCAAAAAACATTCCTCGAACAGCCGGAACAACAACCAGTACTCCACCAGAACAAGCATGATGATTCCTTATCAAAAATCATTCTCTGTAGCTCAATTCTCCTCTTCATCATTTGTTTCTTTAAATAAAACACATATCCTAACCTAGGAATTAAAGTTGCCATTAAAGATGAATTCCCACACGATCTTAATCCTCTAAAAGTGCATTGTTACAAAAAACCATCATGATTTGGGGTGGCATGACCTTCATCATTCTGATATTTAAAGTTTGATTTTCCACCGGGGTGGTTTATATATGAACCCAAAGTATTATTGTACGTTTTGGTGGGGTACGGAAAGAAGACTAATTTTGCTGGTTTTTTTTTTAATTTTGCAGGGTGTCTACCGTTGGCAACAGAAACTAATTTTGTTATTTTTTATCAAAAGCTATCCCTCATTACTGTTTATGGCTGGTAATGGATTTTATATATATCATAAATAAGTCCCCTTGAAGTGTTTAGCTAATCATATAAAAAAATTGTGAAAAGTATACCAAATTATTTTGTCTTTCATTGTCTTTCTCATGGATTAAAAAAAATAGATGAAAAAAATGAGCGCAAAGAATTAATCAATCTAAAAGATAAAGATTTTTTTGAGTTTTTTTTTTTAAACGATTTGATACCAAAACATAAATCAATTATTACCAAACAAGTATAGCATCATAAAATTGTGAGAAATGATACAAAACGATGGGCATCGTTTTAACTTTCACGTAACCACTTCAAAGTAGTCAAAAAAAAAACCCGACAAAAACATTTAAATTCGAGAGTTTTACATTTGATGATGGTACCAATTCATAAAATAATTACAAAAAAGGTGATGATTAAAACATTTAAATTCGAGAGTTTTGAGAAAAGCGGCATATATAACATAGAAAATTATGTAGGAAAAATTGAAAAAACAAAGAGGAAAAAAGGATCAAATTCCTTGCCTCCAAATACAAAAAGGGGTATTATGGGATGGAAAATATAAATAATTAAGATCCTCCATCTCGGGTTTTATTTTTTTTTTAACGGATCAAATCTTTACTTCAACCAAATTTGACATTGATATGGATGCCAAACATTACTTTAGCCATAGCAAATTAAACTAAGTCCGCAAAACTACCGAAGACTAGACCCTAAAAGGAAACATTACTTTAGCCTTAGCGAATTAAATAAGTCCGCAAAACCAAGACTAGTATCTTACTATATATTAAAGAAATTTTTTTTTAAAAGACACATATCAGTCAATTAGGACATCGATAATTTTCAAGTACACATGTGATCTTTTCATTCGTTGAGAATTTTGTATAATACACATGTCATCTTCTACTTTGTGGATGTTTTTACTGGGCATTTTATACAAACAATAGGGTTATTTTAAACACAGTCAAACGGTTATTCTCTACATAAAAAAAAAAAAAAAAAACTTTCTTCGAATCAGAAGATTGACGCTTACAATCTCCGAATAATTAAATTGACCGGAAAAATATCTCTGGCCACAAAGACCTCTAGACACATCTTAGGATTTTTTTTTTTTTTTTCCTTCTCTTACACTCATAGAAATATAGCAACAGAATTGGTCTTTTTTTTAAAAAAAAAAAAATATATATATATATATATAATAATAATAATAATAATAATGATAACTAGTTAATTCTCCATAGAAAAGATCATATTTCTAACCTCCTTGTTCTATCTGGTGTAATCTGATTCATATGGAGATCTAATCTAATTGTAAGAGCCATAATGAATGCATTCATCATGACATTATACCTGAAACTGTTGGCAATCAGAAATATTTGTTTTTCCCTCGTTGCTTCGATTTGAAGATTAGACTGTTGCAGAAGTGAACCGATCATGTAATAGATGTACATAATTAGTTTGCATCAACAATCCCTCCCATCAGTTCCTTAGGGTCTAGTTTACTGAAGTAATAATTTCTTTTATGTGCGTACAAGGATTATTTTTTTAAAAAAAATAGTACTTTCTCTCTCTGGCCCAAAGCCGATTATCCGATACTTCTTGATTATTAATTGTCTCAATTGAACAGGCTAGTACTCTCTCCGGTCCTTATTATAAGGCATTTAGATTTCGTTTTAGGTTTAGCTTAGGATATCTTTTTAATTAAAAAAAATATTAAAAATATATTTTTACATTCGTTGTATTCTCTTAATTATTATGAAATATTTTTAAAGTTTTTATTCCAATTAAAAAAACATCTTAGGTGAAACATAGGACGAAATCAAAATACCTCAAAATGTCTTATAATAAGGACCGGAGGGAGTATGTAATACAATAATATAAGTACATTATTTAGAAAAGAAAGTTGAATACATTTCTTCATTTTTATTTATAAGATACTTCAAATATGATTTTTTTTGAGACAGAGGAAGTATCCTACTTATAAAGTCTAAAATTTGATAAAACTCGTCAAATTCAGAAGGAAAGATGAATTTGGGATCTGGTATAAACCCTATATAACTGCCTCTTTCTTTCTGTATGTCTAAGAATGAATTTCGTTCAATACAAAACAGAGCTGCACAAGAGTTTACACGCTGACCTATACAAGTAGATAGTTGTACCTACTACATCTAGATTCCTACTCATAATAACAGAGAACTATCTACAAGTTGCTGCAAGTTTCTGCAAAATATACCTTGCCAGCTCAGTTTCGGGGATCGTCAGTATTTACATTTCTGCTTCGGTGCATGTAGAAGTTATCATGTGACGCCCACACTTGTTGATCTGAATCAAAGGCAAGATGAACAACAACCCATGATCTAAGGCGTTGCAAGCATAGAATATAGCCTTATCAGAAGCTACACTGCTGCTAGTAACATATAGCCTTATCAGAAGCCACACTCCTGCTAGTGCTGGTTACAGCCTCGTTACACAGCTATAACTATTACAATTCGGCTTCTTCAATAGCATGCTTCCCGGTGGATGGAAAGAAGTTGTAAGATCAAAATGAGTTATGACAACAGACCGAAAAGGGCTAAGATTACTACATATCCAGGAGAAAACTATGAATCTAAAAGCCAAAGTAACACAGTCAAACCCACAACAAAATGCGAAAATCTGATGGGGTGAAAAGCAGGAAGAGAGGAAACAGAATGCCGAGACAAGGTTCTTTAGGAAAAACCACTACGAACATGAACAGATCAATATCATGAAGCGAAACAACCTTCTCCTGGAAGTTCTCAATAGAAAATATTGCAATCTATATTACTAAACACTGCATCTATAGGAGATGCCATACACCTGTAGTGTCATATTCTTGAAAGAATTCTGGTATACATAAATTAGTTTGGATGGTGAACTGCATAGTTCTAACCTCTCACTGGTAACTGCCTTTCTCCAACTCATCAAACACAAGGTAAAATTTGCCTTTCTCCAACTCATCAAACACAAGGTAAAATTTACACCATTAAACAGATAGATCATCAAAGAAGAATTCATCATTCATAATACTAGACATATACGGCACCATAAGTTATCAACACTATCCCATTTTTCCCCAGACGGAGAGAAATAAAATACCTTTTCCGACATTATGTACACAATGGGTACATTCCTAAAGCAACCGTACCCGGTCCAAGACCAAGACCTTAATGGCACGAAAAAATGGTGCTTCGAAAGGCATGAGCAGAGAACCATAACGGAAATGTGGAGTTGTTCTTCACAGAGTACATCTCTTTCCACAGTTTACTATCTCTATGGTACACCAAAACATGTTTATGAGTTGCTAGAAAAACATATCGGCCTGTCTGGCTTATTGGAAATACGCCGGGAACCATTCCTCTAATGCACCGAAGACTAACCCTATCAACCATACACCATTCTTCTTTCTCATAATCATTCATTACCCAAATATTCATCCAAGCCTCGGATATCTGAATCACGGACAAACACCCGTCCGACTCCAACAAATAAATCCGGTTCCCAGCTACAGATCCTGCCACCTCATCAGGTAAACCTATTTTCCTCCACCCATCGCATTTCAAATCCAAAACAAGCAAACAAGCACAACTCTCCGTCAACCAATGCAATGCCCCGTTTATAAACACGACTTGGTTCTTATTCATATGTGTAAACCGATCATCCTGTAAAGTTACAAACTTTCTCCACTTATTTGACTCAGAATCATAGACCAAACAAACAAAATTCCGATCCGGCCTATGCCCAAACGACCTATGGTAACCAGCTAACACAACATTATACTTCTGGGAATACATACAGCGAGCCAGACCAACAAGAGTAGCTTCACCATCAGGATGAAACCGGGTAATGGGCCTATTCTCCCTAATCCTGGGAAGCAATTTAAACTCCCTAGTCATTGGATTACACACATAATAAACACCCTTTTCAGGAATGCTAGAGCAAACCAATAATCCAAAACAAGATGCTCTAACTCTTACTCTATCCCCAATAAAATCCAGAGATAGATCATAAACACCCCTTAAATTATCAACAAAAATCAAACTTGATTCGGTGGGCTCAGCGAGCACCATAGGGTTCTTAGCAGAGACATCATTATAGAGGCGCTTGAAATAATCAGTGGAAGCAAATTTGTACCATGATTTGCAAACGCATTTGATTCTGAAAAGGGATTTTACAGGTAATCTTGATAGAATGAGAAGGATTACCTCATCTGGAAAGAACCCAAAGTCCGAAATAAATTGATCATCATCCATCATTCACAGAGCAGATTGAAAGAATCACGACGAAGAAAAGGCCATAAAAGTTCACGCTTTGACACCGGATTGAATGAGGAATTCACTGAAAAAAATGGAATCAAAGCTCCGAGAAAGAAGAGAAATACTAGACGTGGCATCGCGGGCTTTAGGATCCAGTTGGGACATGTAAATAGGCTAAATAGAGGAAAGCCCAAGATAAATAAATTCAAAGCTATCGGCCCATGATGACATAAAATAGCCACCACAAAAATAAATATATAATAATAAATAATAAAAATCCACCCTTGGTTATCTTTCGGACGAGTGTACATTTCAGTTCAACGCAGAATCAAAATAAAGCGAGAAATTGTATGCAAATTTGTGGTTCATCAGTCTATGGCTTCTCCTGCATTATCAGCTAGCAGCTACTACTATGCCGTCACTCCTGCGTCATCAACCTCCTCCAGCAAGTTGTTCTTCAACAAATATGGAAATGGGCTGAAGAACAGGTGTAATGTGAACCCTTTCAGAATCAGAGCTTCCTCTGAAGATGATGCTGATTGCAACACTGAAGAATGTGCTCCTGACAAGGAGGTAAATTTTTCAATAGCTAATTTGTCACCCTATTTGAGCAAATATGTGTGAATGATTTAAGTGGGCTAATGTAAAAATTCACTAAATTGCACTTTGATTTGGTATTGTGATCTTCAGTTGTTAATTCATGTTTTTTTTTTTTTTTTTGCTGCTTCCTTTTTTGTAACTGGATTATTTTAGGGCCCTTTGCGTTGTGAATTTTTTGAACAAAATATTTAATAAAAGATTGCTCTTTTATGGGAACAAAAGATATAGTAATTTGAGATTGGAATTTTCTGAGTTGTGAATTTGCTCATGAACAAATGACTTGATAAAAGATTGCTCTTTTATGGGAACAGGTTGGGAAAGTAAGTGTGGAATGGTTAGCTGGGGAGAAAACTAAAGTTGTTGGTACATTTCCTCCACGTACTCGTGGATGGACAGGATATGTAGAGAAGGACACTGCTGGCCAGACCAACATATACTCTGTTGAGGTAATTTTTTTTGATCAAGACTCTCAAATATCAGCATATGTATTTCGGGTTTCTTATTTCAGAACCTTGAAATTGGAGACCCATTTTGCGAGTTTATGACTGAGTAGGAGCCGAATCATATATCTGTCAAATGTTTGTCTTCAGTTGAATGGACTAAGGATTGCTTTGCAATTTACTCTGATCTAGGGAAAATTCCTTTTATGCACGCATCAAATGTGATGATATTAAGGATTTCGTATTAAATGTGTAATAATTGGTACAATGGAACTTCTCTATAGCTTTAAGAGGTTTTAGCTCAATGATGTATTTGTTGTATCCACCGTCCCACCAATTAGTTTTGGTACAATCTGACACATGAATTGTATCTGACACATGATTTTTTTGTGCCTAGTCGATTTTTTAGTGTACAGAGATCTAAAAAGACTGAAAGATATAACGGAAAAACTTGGATATATTGATCTTTGGGAGCATTTTACTCTTTATACATGACTTGGGTATTTATGGAAGAAATGCATGAGTAGTTCCCTTCCCATGACTTCCACTAACATAATATCTGTAAAATATGAACTAAACTCCTAAATCAAGCCACAACTAAATCATGCTTAAAGACTTAATCAAAAACTTATCAACTTGAAATACTAGTCAAAGACTAAGGCAAAAATAGCCAACAGATGTTGGATAGGACGTGTTTTCACAATCCAGGACCATTTTAATATCTTGTTCACATTGTATTTGCATGTATGAAATATTTAGGATGATGGTGTTGCTAATGGTGATGCAAAAGTATATATGTTTTACAGTGTACGCTCGAACTAGAAATGTGAAGGGCCTTTGACCTGTTCTGCTTCTGAAAAGATGAGAACTTGCAGTATCATTTTCAGATTATGCCTTCCATTTTCGAACAAGTTTTATATAAATGCATTCCGTGTTTGCTATTAGGATATATAAATCTATTGTTGAGTTTGCTAAATTTTCATTAATACACAGATCCGTATACTGCAAATCTAAATTCAAAAAAACTTTAAAGCAATTTCATTCATGAGAAATACTCTGAAAATTTTGCACAATGCTAGAGATGCTGATTTAGTCAGGGCTATATTTACATTGTAGTATTTGAGTCAACAACCTCGCAAAGGATCCAACATGAATTAAGCACGAAACTAGCATATCACTCGTGTTTTGGCGACCCAAGAAGATTGGGCAACTTGACTATGTTTTCTGTAGATTTCTTTGAACTGTAGTTTCAAACATCATTGAGCGAGCCATAATTACAAGATCAATTGGATGCAAGGAATAATTTTAAGCCTCTTATTGTTTAGAGCGACCTTATCTGTAGCTTCCTATTTTTGTGAAGTCTTTTATCTTCCTGTTCTAATGGCTTTACATATCGTAGCCTGCAGTTTATGTGGCAGAGAATGCAATAAGCTCTGGGCAGGCAGGTTCATCTTCTGATGGATCAGAGAACACTCTAGCAATTGCCGGTTTCCTTGCTTTGATCTCTGTTGCTGCTGCTTCATCTATACTTATTCAGGTGGGAAAAAACGCTCCGATCCAGACACTGGAATATTCTGGGCCAGCCTTGAGCTACTTCATAAACAAGTTTAAGACAACAGAAGTTGTTGAACCCTTGGCTCCCATTGAAACCACGAATCCTAGTTCCTCACAACCAGAGGCTTCAGCGCCCATTGATACTGTAGTTTTGACTTCGTCGCAATTGGAAAACTCAAATCTTGAAGCCCCCGAAGTGCAAGTTGAACCTGAACCTCTGCCAGACACTTCCGGATCTAATCCTAGTGTATCTTAGGTCGTTTTCTAGATATTGAAATGCTACATTCTTCACCTTAAAGATAAAGCTTGTTGTATCTGCTACATTCTTCTATGTATAAAATATAGCAATTTTTCCTATAGCATTTTTATAGCATTCCTTATAAGCATTTGTCATGTCAAATTTTACTATTTACGGGCCACAAAAGGGGATATAAGGTGTTTACTGGTATATAAAAAGACAGATTTCAAGTTAGGTTCAGTTTCAGTTACACACTCTCATTGATAAATGCTCTTGTGAAAAGCAATTTCCACTTTGCTTTGTGTGACTCTCTCTTTAATGAACTACACCTCAAACAATGGAATGCATTGTAAAAGGAATTCCACAGGAGATAAAATGCAGATTGCTCAACTGCGCAACAAGTTGAAGAGTGATATGCAGTATTTTCATCAGCTTGGATTCAGACTGATGATTTAATTTTCTGTCTGGTTCAGTTCATTGTTAACTCAGTTTTGTCCATTTTGGATTTTAATTATTGATATAGTCGATGTTGTTTGAAAGGAAGTTAGGTGAATAGTCTGCGGATGTGTCTATTCGGGGCAACTTCTTTGTACAGAGTTTCGAGTTGTTTGAGCTACAAAACTCACAATTCTACCGGTTTGATACTTCACTTTAGTTCATACAGTAGGAAATTAATAAGAAACTGATTTCATACATTTTTCAAAAATCCAAAAATAAATAATAAGAAATAAGTAAAACCTTGTAAACCAAGCTTATGACCTTAAGATGATCCACAAGGAAAAATCCATACTATTCAGTACAAAGGCCATTACGATTAAGATGAGATAAGCCAGCATTGACACTTTACCCTCATAAGATTAACTTGCAACAGAGATCCATTGCTGATTAAGCCAATTTAGATGAGGCCTCAGATCAGAGTGCTGAAACTCAAGTACTTTTATGTTAGTCAAATAAACCATGTATGTACCATTCATGGCAACTTCACATACTAAACCAACCCACCATCCTTCATTATACCATGCACCGACTTTTTGAAATAATTTGAACCGTTCACTTCCAGAGATCCACCGCGGGGAGGGCCTTATGCACAGAGCATCTACTTCTTGTTTGAGAAGTTCAGTTTCATCATCAGTGGTCAGGGTAGCATATTCAACCAAATACTTTCTGTATTTAACAGATCTTAGAACTTTGGCCGGGTACCAACAATCCTTGTAACCTTCTTCATCACTTGTTACCTCCACCCTTGATTCGTTGAGAAAACATTCACCCAATGCTGATTCGTCTTTTGGTCCAATTACTCTTCCTAGCTTGGAATTCATCGACAACTCAGGCTTCTTCTGCATTTCAAGAAAAAATACGATAATTATGATTTTCTTTTTCCATAATGGCTCGAACTCTAATAATGATAATATTGATCCTTACTACTAAATAATTATGTCCTAAAATTTGGGAATAAACAAGAGAACTCAATCATGCAACAAAAGAAAAGGCTAAAGAAAACACAATAATAGGTAAGTCATCATTGTCATACCCGGAAAACAGTAGTCCATTTTCCACCAATCCATTCTTGATGAGGCCTCAAATCACGATGACTGAATTCCAGTTCCTCATTCGTGGTCCAGAAATAAACTGCAAAACCCCGTGCACCAAGATTCCGGCTTATCACGCCAACCCACCATCCGTCATTAAACCAAACATCAACTTCTTCGAGCATTTTATAGCCGTCGGCCTTTGTTATTTGAGGAGGACAAGGTCTAATGAAATAACTCTCTGCGGGTTCTACAAGGAGTTCAGACTCATCTTCTGTTTTTAGTGTCTGATATTCAACCAAATACTTCCTGTCGTCAGTTTGGCCAACTACTTGTGCAGTGTACCAAGAACCAAGGTAGCCTTGCTCATCACTTTTGACCTCCACCATCATCCCCTTGATAAATAATTGTTCTGATGTTGTTCGATGGGCTGTTATCCCCACTTTCAGCCGTTTAGCATTTGTTGTGGCTACCTGACCGGAACTCCTCTGCATTTTAAAATCGATTCCTTAGGAGGGGGAAATGGAAAAAAAGGATGTGGAAGAAAAAATATAATGATGACTATCAGATATGATATACCTCAACCATCGACCCCTTCTCAAGATCCGATGTTTTTCCACCACATTTTATTCTCACTTTCAGCTCTTTCGTTCTTGTCTCCCTGGAAGTTGAACCTCTCTGCAATTTAAGTCAGGTTCTTAAAAATGCAATAGGAAGAAAGATGTCTGAAAAAACGCAATGTGAACCATCATTTGAGCAAGAATAATCATGTGTTTTTCAACCACGTTCTCGAATGTACAAGTGACTTTCTACAAAAACAGGATTTAAATATGCAAGAGAATGAGATCATACATTGGAAGCTGCAAACCAAGTACCCATGGCCCAATCTTGATGAAGCCTCAAATTACTGCGTTCAAACATCATTCCTTCACTTGTATTCTTGAAGCAAAATATGTATTTGTCATCACCAATTACTTCAGAAATGTGGCCAACATACCAACCATCATTGTACCAAGCATCAACTTGGGCAGAACATTCAAAACACTCAACTCGCTCAATGACAGGGGGACAAGGTCGAATGTATAAAACGTCCACCTCTTCCATTAGAAACCGAGACTTATCCTCTGTTCTGAGAGTTTGATACTCAACCAAGAAGTTTCTCTCTCCTAATGATTTAACAATTGTTGCTCGATACCATGATTCCTTGGAATCTTCTTCCTTTTGACCACTGACCTCCACAGTCATCCCCTCCATCAACATACCACAAGATGTACTCTTTACTCTCCACCTAGTACCGCTCATACTCCTGTCTGAATGAGGTGAGGCTCTCTGCATTCAAAGGATCACAAAAGTTTGAAGAAACAAGGTTTCAGAACCCAATGCAAAGATACAGAATAACTTAGAGATATGAGGTAGTAGAAATCATTTGTATGCTTTGATACATAAAGAGGGGAAGAAAAAACAAAACAAAAACAATATGGCTCGCACATGAAAACGTAAGCATTCATATCAGATTTCCTTCAAAGTAATACATTATACTCTTATTGCTACATTACTTGCATATTTATACATGATACTCTTCAAAGCACATAACCTGTACATTTGTGTGAATTCAAAGGACATTTGCATTCCATGATAAAGCACACCGTATGATTATGAAATCATGCGGGTTAATAGAAAGAAACATCACTGAAGCGAAGATAGACTAGTGATTTATCTACTGAACATACAAGGTAATGTCAACATCCAAAAGGATGATAATCTGATTCACACTACAACCCAATTTCCCCTATAATTTTCAAAGAAATTAGGGGACCCTCTGTAGGCCGTCATTTACTCAATCATCACTTACAACAGTGTATACATCTTCAATAATACAATCAAAATGAAAAGGTACTCTTCCCTGATTAATCCATTCCAAAAACTCTGTACTATGGAAGAAAACAACCAAAAATGTATAAAACAAAAAAAAAATTTCAAAGAGAGGAGGAATTCATACCTCAGAATCAAAAGGAAGCTTTGTTGTCTGTTGGGTTTCTGGGAGTTTCTGTCCAGTGAGAGCTTGCTACTACTTAAATACTGTGTGTCTGTGTGTCAATTCTGGGAACAAAAAGGTTGGACTTTTGTTTTGACCCCTTTGATTAATTCCCTTTTTGGCTTACTCCAACAAATTTCCTAATGAAGCCCATGGAATGAACCTGAAACCTTTTTCGGTTTGGAAAGATTAAATTCTACTATAATTCACATTATTATTATTATTATATTATTATCTGCTTCACTTGATCGTAATAGGTTTATTAGATTCATTGTACGATTTGGATTAAGCAATTTTGAGGACTTGAAAGTTGAAACAAAAAATGAGAACAAATAATAATACTCTGTGTTAAAGTACATTAAAAAATTTTAAAATTTTTCTCGAATTGAATAAATTTGAAACTATATTATCTCGTTTACACTAGTCTACAACGTAATAATAAAAAAAATAGTACTCCCTCCGTCCCATAATTATTGTCCACTTTGCCCAAAAAATTTTGTTCCAAAATTATTGTCCAATTTGACTTTTTATGGATCAAGTTACACATTTGTCTTTAATAAAAAACATTATCCATAAAAATCTTAGTAGTTAAACAATTACTTATGTAAGGGTATATCCGGTTGTTTAAGGTAAAATATAGTTAAGTTTTACCAAAAATAAAATTTTTTATTTTAGTAAAACTGGACAATAATTATGGGACGGAGGGAGTAATTTTAGAAATATAATGAAAGGTAAAATCTTTCAAACAAAAAATTGCGGTTGATTTTAGGTGCACAGAATCTACATATACAGCATTCAAAATTCACATTAAAAGTTTTCTCAAATCTCAAATCTCATTTGGGAATTTATTTTCTCATTTATTCTAGTCAATAAAATAACAAATTTAGAAACCATAATGAAGGGTATAAATCTTCCAAACAAAATTGCAATTGATTTAGGTGTACAGATACAGAATCATTCAATGAAAAAATCAACAGACAATATTATTTATGGATGAATGGGCAAATTTTCGCCAGTCAGAAAAGAATGGATGAGGGCAAGAGCCTCACTAGGCTTATTAAGAGGTACAAGGTGACCGGCACCTCTAACTGTTACAAATGTCAATCCATCATATTCAACCAATCTTCCTCCAACCTGCAATTTTTACAAATGGACAAAACTTTAATTTGCTGATTATCATATCAATGTTTCGTTTTTCTTTTTTTTATTCCGTCCCAAAATAAACGTCGTACTATTTGTTACAAGAGTTTCTAGAATAAAAAGAGCATTACCTGATGGTTGTGGTACCAAGAATGCCATGGACTTTTGAGTGTCAGGTTAAGGGACTCAACACAGTATCTTGAACCAATTACTGGAACTCTGCCATCAGCATCACCACTACAGAGTGGAAAAAAAAATAAAATACAGCAACTCAAACACTATCCTCAATTCCAAAGCTTGTGAAGATCATACTCTAACCGTCCCAAAATACGAGTCACGTTTACTGTATTGTTTCTCATTTTAGAACAGAGGGAGTTAATTAGTAATATATATATATATATATATATATATATATATATATATCCAAAGTACCTGTAAATCCAGATCCTGAGTCCACCTTTGATGAGTTTTTTGTATATGGGTAGGACAGAAGGGACTGTATCATTGTATTCTTTGAACACCGAATTACTGCAAAGAAAGGAAAAACAGCATGAATTGAGTGACACCATGATCACCATTAGTTCTTGCACAAGAACATAGAGTACACTTGATTAATCACCTGCAGGTTGCCCATTTCACTGTGGATTTTGATCCTCTTGTATTAGCATGGAATGCAGTTTGAACATCAACTCTGTTGAAATAGTCTTCAGCACAATTGGAGTAGCAGGGGTCATACCCTCCAAGGAGAGATCTCGTGTTCCTCATTCTGTAACTCTGCTGCACCGAAAAAAAAAAATTAAATTCCCATGACCACATTGAACTATTGAACTATTGGTAAAATTACATTTCTTTTGTTCTAATATAACAGACATGTTTTGAAAACATGGCACTTGATATAGATTAGAAAGTATTAACATTTTTACAATGGACAGCAAGTGATCATATAATTAGCATTTAGAAAGGGCTCTTTCTTTCGAATAAAGATAGGATCTAAGGAGAATCCACTGGACTGTTATTCTCGAGATTTGGATAAACAGCTAAAAGAGCAATGTGGTTAACTAATTACCTGATTGGCTTGAGTCAAAGAAGAAGAATAGTTGCTCTTGACTAGGCAGGCAGGTGCATAAATGTTGTATATGTCAATCTCATTGTAAATCTTGAAGACTACAGACATCGCTTCCATACAGTCATTAGTCCAGTCAAAGTGCTTAAAGTTGCAGACTCGTTTAGCCTTTTCATACTCCTGATCTGAGATTACTGCATGGCTCCATGCATACTCTAATAATCCTTTGTTGTCTAAATAATCATCAGTTTCTGGATTTCCTACCTGCGAAAAAAAAAAGAAGGAAAAAGATCATATTAGAAAATAATCAGTGAGACAGGGGAGACTGAGAGGAGGATATGTAATCACTAAAGAAAAGCAATAACTATACAAGGTAAAGGGCACATGTTTATTTGACAATAATGGTAGATTAAGAATTTTGAGTCAGAGCTTCAAGACAGAATTTTCAGCAGCTTAATGAGTTTCATGCTCGAAATTCATAGTTAAGCATTAAGTTCTATCAATCAAGTGAAAGTGAAATGAAAGGGATATAACTTACAATGAAACCTTTTAGGTTTATGTGTGGGTACTTTGATCCATACTTGTTCCTGTCGAACACAAGCTCTGCTAACTGAGGCACATAATGGCCTACATTTTCATAAAACAAAAAAGTAAATTTTCAGAGAATCTCTGCTGGCTAGCAAGAAATCTAGAAAGATTACTAGAATAATTATTAAAAAAAAAAAAAACACCTCATCGCAATTTACCAGCATAGCTCTCTCCTGATATGTAGAAATCTCTAGTCTTGTATTGAGGAAATCTATCCAACCAATGTACTATGAAGTTGTAGGCATCCTCAGCTGCATATCAATAAATCATATAATTCAGTACTACTGCACCCCATAAGAGTGGACTATTAAAATCAGCGGGAGCATTTATTAATGAGAAGAAGAACAGGACATAATGTTACAGATAAATGCCTAGAAAAGACTTAAATACCAGCAAACTTGTCAGTCAATTTCTTGAGATCAGAGGATGTGTTGGTGTAAGAGAATCCAACTCCAACTGGAGATTCCACAAACAGTAGATTGGCTTCTGCGTAATTAATACATATATTAAATGACAGGATAGACTAACTTGTACAAGCAGCCTATTATAATATCAAGAAAAAGTTGACAAGGAAGTTACTGAAGAAGACCTTGGTTCCAGGAGTACTTATTGAAGTCAAGACCAACTCCATTTTCAGTAACTCTAAGGGGACCTAATTCTGCTGATGCACCATATCCAATTGATGAACATCCAGGCCCTGATAAAAATGACCAAACAAGTGAGTCACCAATGAATTCTGATAATGTTGTTTGGCACAACTAATAAAAAGGATTATAATCAGATTAATAAGATCATCCATCTCGCGTACGTGGTGACGAGTTGGTTTTGCAAACATTAGAGTTTATGAATTGTAAGTTAGGCACAGTTCATAAGTTGACAATATCATCCCATTAATGAAAACATGGTTGAACCTCATGAAAGGTGACCTTTATGTTGAACCTCAAGAATAAGAAGTAACTGAGTATAGGTTTTACCACAGTAAGAAAGAAAAGCCCTCTTTATAATTTTATCCCAACTAAGTAATAGATATAAGGATATTTTGGTACCTCCATTGAGCCAGAGGAGAAGGGGCTTTTTGGTTGGTTGGGATTGAGCTTCAAAGAACCAATAGAAAAGGGCCCTCCCATGAGCTTCATTGACATTAATATATCCTGAAAACTGAGAAATTTGTGGACTTCTTGGCTGGCCAGGAAGTTTTATTATCCTGTCAAGTTCTTGAGAACCTGGAAATGCATTAATGCATGGCATTAAATGACCAAGAAATATGGAGGCAAAAGCTAGTACAGCAATCATTAAAACTTTGCTGATGTTGCCCTTCTGAGTTTGATATGCAGAGGTTGGTGATGCCATGTGTTTTCACAGTCACTAACTAACTCTCACCAACCCTGCTTTCATTTACTACTTAAAACTCAAGGAGTATTTATAATATGGCAGCCAAGAGCTAGCTAACAGAATTTTCAGGACTGAGATACTCTATTTCTGATGGAAGTGAAGGGGTTGAATTACATAGGCCTTCCCTGGATTTTATGAAAATTACATAACGTTCCTTACTATTTGAGAATACTTATTCCTCTAATTGATAAGTCAATTGATATATAAATTTTAACTGAATGTATACCCGTCTCTCGATTTATGGTTGATGTTTAACTCTATGTCATAGTGTTCAAATTCTTCCATCCTCCACACAAAGATTCCCCAATGCTTTGGTCAATCAGGTGATTGCAAGTTTTCACAATTAAAGGACCAAATGATGATTTTTGAAAAAGCTGGGGATCCCTTTAATTTCTTTATCTATTGGTTAAATTGACTCATTTGGATTGGTGGTTTCAGTCCATTTGTTCCACCATTGACAGTAACACACGTGAGACTATTCCTAAAATCAAGGGAACACACAGTTCTAGGTGGACTGAATGAGGGGAAAAAAAAAAAAGAATCCCTAAATATCAAAGATTCAAGAATTAGTGTAGGATGATTGAAGGAGGCAGACGGTGTGCAGAACATTTATAAACAGTTCATGAATAATATGAATAACAGAGAGATTTTTGTCTTCTAACCAGCCTCCTTTCTTACAGCCTTTTTTTTTTGCTTGACTTTGAACATTCTGATCACTGGAATGGACGACCTAACCAATCCATGCACAGTACAAACTAGAAACCAAAATCGCTTTTTTTGCTTTCTGGGATAGGCCATCAAAAGAATCTCCAATCATTGATATCGACAACATTATTGATTCATTGAACAAGGACAACAGGATAAGGATCAAGTGGTATGCACTCAACTACTTGACTCCAGTAACAGGGCTTTAATCTCCACTGCTGGCAAGGTTTTCACATTGATCGGATTGGGTAATAGAGTATCCTAACGGAAAATGCCATACATTGGGATGTTGTAAAGAGCTCCTCAACTCTCAGAATGACCAGAATTCTGCAGTAAATGTATGCTTTTATCATCTAAAAATGACCGTGATTCTGCAGAAATATTTGCTTTTGCCATTTCTCATCAGGGCTAATGGCACTTTTATAAGGTCTGAAGAAAGTCACGCCATCTAACCATAACTAAATAGGTTGTGAAGACTTTCACAAAAATCAACTCCACAAGCCCTAAGAGATTAGTAATTATAAGAAAAAGACTTCGGGAAAAATCAACTTCACTCGCTCCAAGAGATTAGTCATATTATAAGAAAATTGTAGGACTTCTGTATTTATTTGTACAACATCTTTTACTAGTCCATGAATTCTACAAATACTAGTCCTGAAATGGAATACGAATACACTTATACAAGAGTGTTGTCTATGATCGTAAAAGCAGAAAAGGGGTTGAACACAAGTACACAAATTCTACAAATACTAGCCTGAAACTGATTCCCAACCTTTTGTTTTACAAATTCTACAAATAGTATTCTACAAATACTATACAGAACAGACATGCGCAGAAAAAGGGTTCAACCTTTTGTTTTATTGACATTAAATCAAATTGGCATATTTGCAGGTGAAAGTACCAATCGCATCCAGAGAAAGGACTTAGAACTGAAATTTCATTGGTGCTTTCCGTAAAAAATATTGGAGGATCAAGCGCCGTAATCCTTTTCAACCAAATATCAGCACATGGCATCATTAAGAAATCATCTGCAGCATTAATTAACTAGAAAGGGTCTTGAAAGACGAACCAATTTTCTGAGCTTTTGCTGTAAACCATACTGCTAAGTTTCCAAACAGGTGCAAGGCAGGCTCAAACAGTTATCTTCAGTGGCTGAAGAACCATTTCATCTCTATCTATCTGGGATTTTGTTTTCTTATTAGTGAACAAAGGTTGGAGGACGTATCGTGAAAAGCGGCTCAGAGGATCCTGGAGTCCCTCCATTTCATAGTGCCCAAATCGCCAATCTCGCACAATGTAAGGACGTCGTATAGGTTGGTCAAGGCCTCCTGTTGAAATTATCAGAAATAACAAAATGAGCAGGACAACAGGACAGCATCCCTATAACAATAATCCATGAAACTAGAGTTCCAAAGTTACAAACAAGCTTAGATACAACCTCAAAATAGGCAACCTTTACATAAACAAATTTAGCGAGACCCATGGAGAGATAGAAAAACTAACGAATGTAGTATTTTACCAGCATACATCAGGCCAGATTTGTTGACTGCTCGACAAAATGGCCTAGTCTTTTTCTCTTTAGCCGCAGTTTGAAGCTCATTCCATGCTTGCTCCCTGTCTTCCCTTGTAATTTTGCCTGATTTGACCACCTGAGATTAAGATTAACAGCTTGAGTTGAGTACAAACCAAGCAACACAAAAAAAAAAAGATTAACATAGAAGGGTTATCGGGGTCTATACTTTGGAAAACAAATTGTAGGAAGGACGTGGAATTCGTGCAAGATTGTTCATGCGATCTACTGCCACTAGCCCAAACTTCGGACCATATCCATCAGCCCATTCCCAATTGTCAGAAATAGTCCAAAAAAGATACCCAAGGACAGGAATGCCCTAAATGACAATCAGAGACAGGTCCAAATCTGATTAGATGACATAAGGTGAAAGAGCCCTTAGAGGATATTGAGGAGGAGTTTGGAGTCAAAACCTTGATCATGGCAGCATAAACTGCTAGCAGGTGTTCTAACAAGTAAGGCCGCCTAATCAAATCAGTCTCATCAGAAACACCATTTTCTGTAATGATAAATGGCACATTGAGATGTTTGTATCTTTCATGGAATTGAACAAGTACACGATATAAGCCGTCTGGATAAATTCCACGACCAGATTCGCTGTATTCATCTGTTTCAACCAGCTTTAGTCCAGTACCACAAACCACTTCCTGGAAAATCATAGATTATTGTAAACTTAAACAAATTTCTGAAACATACGAGGTGCAATGCAATCGCTGAGAACAGTGTTACCTGGCCATAATAATTTATCCCTATGTAATCAAGTTTGTGACAAACGTTATCCAGGAATGGAAACAGAGTTAGTGAACTTGTAAGTTTAACAGCAGGAATGTCGAACAGGCCATATGGACGCATGAAAGACACGTGGTGTGCAATTCCAACAAGTGGCCTTGACGTTGCGCTGAAAGAATCCAAAAATGAAAGTGACATTGAACAAAAGACAAATATGATATTAGATGCCAAAAGTGAATATTGGAGTATTGCATTAATGGAACGAGCTAAAGATACTCTACAAAATAATAAGATGAAGATATCATCTTGAAACCCTGAATATTGAAAGAATGTCCCAAAGACTGTCCATACTTGATGGCGGAATTTATAGAAAGACATTGCAACCCAAATTTACCTTTTCTCGTGGATATAATCATATGCTTTCAAATGTGCAATTGAAATCCAATGCATGGCCTGATTGAAGACACCGGTAGGCAGTGCAGAAGTGGCAACTTCCAACATGTCCGGATTGCCACCAGGCCATGCACCAGCGCAATAAGTTAGCATACAAAACACATGCGGCTCGTTAAAGGTCACCCAGTAGTCGACAATATCCGATACAGAGTCGACAACAAGCCTGCAATAGAGATACATTTGAGTTCATAGTCATGCAAACACATGTTTGAGTGTTTCTTGCATCGGATAAAATCCTAAAAAATAAAGAAGTTGCAAGGATCAAGTAGAAGCAAAGCCATCCTGATTTAGGTCCATGTAGTTTGGAAGTGCATAAGATAAACATACAAATCCATGAATATTTGTTGGAATTTCATAACAAGAACCAGCAGAAGAAAAAAAAATAAAGTACAAAAAACCTAACCTCGTAAATTCCAAAAAATAATCAACAGTCTTTTCTAGCTTCCAACCACCATACTCTCCAGCCCATGGTGGCAAGGAATGGTGAAACAATGTCAGCATCACTTTCATCCCATAGGAACGGACCCTTTTGATGATCCATCTATAGCGTTCCATCGCTGCATAGTTGACCTAAGGAAGAAACAAACTGGACTCATTATCATATTAAGAATAACTAGGGCCCAATACAATGGATACTGCTTCAAGTCAACAACATAGACACTCTTTACCAATGCTATGGAATCAAGCTAAAAACCAATGCAATATTTTCCGAAAAATCACCTACGGAGTCTTTCACTCCATTTGTTGGCTCCACCGGCATGATCCTTGACCAATCTATCCCCATCCGAAAAACTTGTACACCGGTGTCCTTGGCTAAATTCAGTTCTGTATCGGGATCAGACCAAAACCTCAATCTTTCTTCCCTGTAAATACATTACAAATAGTCAGCATTACAGTTAAATTTCAAGATTAGCGTACTATGTTTGTCTGGGTGACATAACTGAGATTCATTTAAAGACAGCTTTATAAAACTGATCACATTCTCCAGAGTCCAGATGGGTTGGAAATTTTTATCATAATTCATGTAGCTAGGCCCACATCATTAGACAAAGTTGTTTCCAGATGGGTTAGTACTGCATTTTCCTTTTTACTTCTTCACTTAGAGTGTGCTTACGGGTGTGGAACATTATGCCAGGCAGCAACATTATGATGACATTCATCAGGTGGGGCAGATTCCTCCAACTCTTGATACTTCTCAAATCCTCTAATTTCAGCTTCCATGGCTATCTTTAACTGTTTCTTCCTCTTGATGGTCTTATTAGCTTCTTTGGTCGGTAAGGAAGCTGGCTGAGAGCCACCATCAGCAGAAGCGGAAGCGATAATTGGATCGGGGGGCAAGGTGCTAGGTCGATGCTCTGACTTATCACAGGGGCTTTTCTCTGCAAATTCAAGCCAGGCATCATTCAGCCTGTCTTCAACGTGAGCGGGTGCAGTTGCCAACCCAAAGAAGAACCCTTTTTCGCCTTCTGCAAAAAGGATATCAAAATCCAAATGATAATACAAATTAAAAGATACTGATCATACTTGACATGTTACTGCATGCATGACTCAAAAGGGATCTCCTCATAATGTGTCACATTGATTTCAGTGTTGCCACTTAAAGAAACAGAACACGCCTTCATGAGCCCAAATAAATCTTAATATAGCGAGTTCATCATAAATTCAGCATCTCCCCTTCTATTCGACTTCGTTCCATAAATGTAATGATCAATTATGACTTACGAGA
The DNA here is from genome assembly GCA_949775105.1 of Oldenlandia corymbosa var. corymbosa. Lineage (NCBI taxonomy): Eukaryota > Viridiplantae > Streptophyta > Magnoliopsida > Gentianales > Rubiaceae > Oldenlandia > Oldenlandia corymbosa. Next base: position 17,109,585 of record OX459126.1, on the reverse strand, counting down.
ATCAGCCGGATGATAATGCCAGCTATAAACTAACAAGCATAATGCATTACGCCAGGGAAGCTCCAGAAAGCACTACAACATTCACTCAAGAATAAACTCAAGTTCCTAAAACATTTCTCAACCTCATAATTCTTATTTAATCACTGCAATAAACTTCATTGAAATTCAAACCCCAATCTTTGGGATAACAAACGAGATGAACCTAGAGTATTAAAAACACACTTTAATCTAACTAAAATCACAAACCCAGTACGCCTTCCTCTATTCAAAGGGAAAAAATAATGCTATAAAATCCCAATCTTTCAATAAGCGAAAAACAAAACAAAAAAAAGGAAAATTAAAAAAAAAAAAAATCACCTTCCAGCTCCTGGTCAGTAGGATGGAACTTGAAGACGGCGAGAACGTCGGCGTCTTCGTCGATGGGGGAATGAATAGGCATGAGATTCTTCCGGCGGAACCGATTATAAGAAACAGCGTTAGCCGCCACCGTGACCGTCACAATCAAGCCGGCGAGCTTCGTCGCCGAAACGAAAATAGCCACCAGCGGCATTAAATTAAATGAAGCCCAATACTATAATATTAATAATATAGTTTTAGATTATCTCAGTTGGTAGGGGAAAAAAAATTAGAGTAAGAATTACGGCGAATCTCAGAATAATTTCGTGTTTATTAAATTATTATATGTAGTCATAGATTTTGATTAACGTGGAGTGAATAGAAGCACTGTTGTGATTCTGGTGGTTTGAGTTTCTGGGGCCTGTTTGGCGACAATTAAAGAAGTACTGTATATATATATTTTAATTAATTAAGGATAAGGTTTGGTATATGGGAAATGGCAGTTCCATGTGGCAGCTTTTTCACGGTATAGATGTCATTTTAGGTTCCAATTCCTTCGGCTATTAGCCTAGTAAGTTCCAAATCATTAGTGTTTTTCTAATATTGTTCATTATGAGATTAATTCCATTCTTGAGAGTAAAATGTCCTTACCATTAGACTGTGAATCAATTCCTTAATTCGATTATTCTTTATATTATTCAAGTAAGTAAAACACTTTTAGAACAATGAAAGTCGAAATAAGAAATATATTCCCGCCTCCGGAGTTTTCACTAGTAGGAGTAGTAATTTTTCTTTTTTCTAGGTTTCGTGTAATAATCCCCTCATCAGATTATAAGTACCAAAATTGAAATTATGCAATATCTCTCTACTATCCTATGAGTTGCAAACTTGTAAATTCTTCAAAAAAAAAAAAAGAAAAGAAAAATAATATACAACTGGTTATAACAGTAACAAATTCCATTACTGATTTGTAAACATCTCCTTGGATTTGACAGCTAACTATTAAGCTCTGTGGACTACGTTTGTTACATGTCCAAAGAGGAGATTCCAACTGTGTTCATCTCAGTTCTCACTCAATTATAATAACCTTTTTGGTTAATTAATTAGTCGCTGATGAGTGCTGACATGGGCCTGGCCCATATTTATAGAACAGAGATGAACATTAGCTTCAAGATAAACCCTGATTTAGCCCAGTCAGGTAGCAAAGAATTGGCATGTAAAGTGTTACTGGACATGAAGCCCAACCAGAACAGAATAATTGGGGTATTCATAAATTTGAATCCTGAAATTGGTTGGAAGAAATAACGTGTTGTATTATATTATGTTTTTATAATAATACGTTCTATCCAAAAAACTACATTGTAATTTGTGAATCATACTAAAATCATGTTTTTTACAAATTGAAATGTGAATTATTTTCTTAAAAAAATAAGTATAAAACTACGTTACAACATGACGTTGTGCAACGGAAATTTAAGATTAGTAAGAAACCTACATTACAACATGAGTCTACGTGACCAAATTTGGAGTTAAAAGAGGTTAATAGCATGATAAATGCTTAATAATCACAGCGAGCATTGCCCTATTCTTTCAACGAAATGTTGGGACATCAAAAAAAGATCCTACTTGCACTCCTTCGATCTAAAGGAGCAAAGATGTTAGTTACGTAGTCCTTTCCCAAAGAAATCGAATAATAAATAGTAATAATTTTGCGACAGAAAAAATATTAATGTTATGATACCCAAGGTAATCTGAAACGGTATTTTAACATTCGTCGTCAAAGTATTTTCATGTAACGGTTAATTTTCTTTCTTTAATATCAAAATATTGATGACTCAACAAAAGAATTACGATATGGTATCGAAAACAAAAAAAAAAAGGAATGGGTGTTTTACACGTGCCCCATGGTCTGAAGTAGAATTATTTATTTCTATCAGGGTTTTCAATTCATTGTGATCAGACAGAGATTCATCATTTCATTTTGTTCTCTTCCCCTGTCACAAAAACAAAATACTAACAAAATAATTGAAAAGAAAAAAATTTGCAGGTCTGACCGGCACCACCACCACCATAAACAACCGAGACCACAAAATTCACAAAATCCATATCCATCCCTTTTAACACTTAACATAGATTTGGCAAAAGGCAAGAGTAAATGGCCTCTGTAGCCTGTCCTCATCTTTTTATCATATATATATATAACTCTCTCAAATAAATATAAATTTTTGCGGAACAGAAAGAAAATACTATCTCTGTTCCAAAAAAAATAATTTACATTAATTTTTTAAATTTGTATTAAAAATAGTACAAAACTTAAAACTTAACGTGGAATATTTTTTTTAGGACGGGGGAGTAAAATAAAATAAAATAAAATCTGTACAATGTTGCTTTAAATCGACATAATTGAGAAACGAATGGGACATAAAGGGTTTTACGTAGTAGTAGTACTACTTACTACTGCATGACAGCTCGCTACAATAATATGATTATATTATGTGGTCCAGAAATTTTTACTGATTGACCATCACGATGATGATGATATATGTCAAAAAATTGCGAAAGAAAAATTCCAGTGAATATGGGAATTATAATGATGACTTTGATCAGGGAATTTTTCGGGTATGAAAGCTACTACTCATACGCTAAGAGTCAACCCACAAATGATACATCACTTTCTGGAATTCAATTCCCATCCAAACTTTTTAATTTTTCTGTGTCTTACATATGACCTAAGGAGGAATTGTTTAGGGTTGATTTCTTCGACCTCCCCATAGTTTCTGAATATCGCCAATCGCTCCCCATATTCCATATCGGCACCCTCATCAAACAATCCGTTGGCTGGCTGCAATTGATTGTCAAAAAAATAACCAAAAAACCGAAGATAAAAATCAAAATGTCTTATAATAAGAACCGGAAAGAGTATGTAAAAACAATGAAAATCTACTCATTTGAACGGAGAAATTACAAGAATAAAACTGTCTACTTAATTTAAGTTTATACACACATCATAAGTAACCTATAAAGTCAAGTGTGATTGGAATGATACTCGTTCCAAATATCAATAGAAGAAATTGTTGGATAGTTTGTACAAATATCGAGAGGGATAAAATGATGTATATTTACCCATGTAACTATAATGGTTTTGCTGTAATTAATTTTACTATATTTGGTGAGTTAAAATTGGTGGGATAGGGTTTTCTTGTCTATGCTTGACAGTATATATATAATTATATGTATGGGCAGTGAAAACAAAATTGACACGAGGATCTAACTGCATTAATAATGTGTTTGATTTGAGACAATAAATTTTATGTAGGGATAAATATGGAGGTTGATCAGATCATGTCCGGAATGTGGTCACGGGTTTTGAGTTATGGGAGGTCTAATGGAAATTGTACTCTTTGTGACTAATAACACCTAGGTGATGGAGAAGTTTCTTGTTGAGTTACATTTTCGTACCCCGTAATAAAATAATTTTTTATTCATTATATTCTCTCTGTGATAAAATATTAGTGATTTTTTCGTATAAGATCTTATACTAGTAACTTCAGACATTATATGCTCTCCGTAATAAAATAATTTTTTCGATTATAAAATAAGTATGATAATTGATTTAGAACTTAGTAATAAAATTATCATTTTTTATACTTAATTAAAGAAAAAAAAAAACCAAAACTTTTGATTTTTTTGACCGCATCTTAGAAGACCGTGACGCCCCCCACGGTCTCCCTTGTTTCTTTGTTAAATATATATATTCACGTATTACTTTCCGCATTCAAAAACAGCTTTGAAATTAGTTTCGATCGTAGACCGGAGTATTATTGTACTGTAATTTCCTTTTGAGCCCAAAATCTTGAATAAATTACTGGTATTGAAAAGAACTACTACTTGTATATATATATATATATATATATATATATATATATGCATCAAAGAACTACAAAGTGTCACCATAAACAAGTGACCTAGTACTATACAAACATTAACAAATTACTATTTTTTAGGTAAAAATGGATAAGCCCAAGATGAAAAAATAAAACAAAAAATAAAAATAAAAAAAGACACATATTTTCATGAACTTTGAGGAAGCCAATACACGCATGCAATTACCTAGGAGGTGATTAGAACATTTATATCATCAATGTCTTTTTCCCAAATCAATCCACTTACAAAATTGACATGTAAGTTTTGTAGTTTTGGATATAAATAACACAACGATATTCATCTTTACATATTTATCTTTATCTATATTAAAAGTGGATCTAATTGTTCCATATATAACCAACGAATAGATATCAAATGTGTATGAATTTAAGCAAAATGACCTCATACGTATTTTCGCAATAATCTGTTTAGTAATGTGTGATGTGTGAAGAGTTGCAAAGTAAGTTATAATTATACTTCCAAAATGAAGCATTCAAACCTTTAAATAAGTAGTTATGGCCCTAATGTTGATGGTTTAATTGAGAAATATGGCGATACATATAAAAACACGCACTATTTGGGAATCATGTATATTCACAATAATACTAGCTAGCATATTTTGGAGGGGAAAAAATGTACTATATGATTTTTCTTATGTATTATATGTATGGCTATCATTTGAGATTGCATTAATTCATGGAAGTCGCCTAATACAAATCAATGTGTTCCCATCCCTTTGCCCTAATCTTTCATACATGCAGGCCACCGATTTGTCACAATCGTTCTTACTATTTATGGGGTGACATTTAACCACACTGTTTATCATATGTAATTATCAGCATTTATTCATTTGTCTATATACATTTCAAATTCATGAATTATAATGTCAATACGTTAGTGAATTGTGATCTCAGCCTCCCTATCTTGTTTGGTTTCTGTTCGTATTGTTTTTCCCTTTAGGAAGATGATATCGACAATGTAGTTTCCTAGGACACGAAACCTAGAATAAACCTTCACCTAACTTGTTTCCTTTTCAAAAAGGTTTTTTTTTTTTTCTTTTATTAAAAAAATCATTCCCTCAATCTCATAAAGCAGAAGAAAGAGTAAGCTATGATAAACATAACTTCTTTGGAAGTAGTGATTAAACAAGGTGAAGGTAGATAAACAATGAATTAAATCAAGGATATAGAGATATGGGCAAATATATATATATATATATAGGAGTTAGCAACCAACACATTGGTTTGCAGTTTCATGTTGCATAATCACATTTTTAACTTATAATTGTCAGAAAAGATTCCATTAAAATTTCGTTTACACAAGTTGTATTTTGCTGATTAAGCCCACAATGATCCATTAAATACAATTCTAAAGTTTTTATCCTAACGTATATTTCTAAGGAATTAAAGATTTCATCCAACGTAATACAAAGTTACGTTTATTGAGTTAAAAAAAACGATTTAATATGGATCTAGCCTCTCATCCTTGAACGTTGTTATATCTACTTGGCGCGTGTTTTTTATATTTATAATGTTACATTTCGTTACATATTTATTTCTACATTATCTTTTACCTCCAAAACTATTTTCCAGAATAGTACTCCCTCTATAATGTAAGTCGTTTTATAAATTTTAGGCAAATTAATGACCATTTTTCTAACTTTACCATCAATAAATGATGCTAATCTATTTTTATTTATTCTTGTTTATAGTTCTAATGTAATTAATGAGGAGTAATATAGATATTTAATATATAAATTAAGTGTTGAATGATTGTCTCCTTAGTTTACGTACCAAGTGTAAAAAGATTTAGACCTTTTAAAATGGAGGGAGTAACAAATTTTGTTTGGTTAATTTTTTCAAAAAATGAAATAAAACACACACACACACACATTTAGCGGCCGGGCAGGCGGTCAGATGGCGTGGGTCCCGAGTAAGCGAGAGTATAAAGAACTGAAGGGCCGACTCTCCACTGACGTCAGCCAGGGGCCGAATTTGACACATTCTGGGCCTTTTGGACCTGTCCTTGTCAGAGAAAGGGCTATCTATCAGCCCACCACCGCTTGGCTCACCCGGATTTCTCTTTTCTTTTCTTTTTCTTTTTTCCCTTCCCTTATAAAGCCCATCCATCACCCCCCCCCCCTACTCCTCTTCTCACTCACTCCTACACACACCACACCATACAACACACACTAAAAAGGAAAACCCCCCTCTTTTTTTTACTCTGCATCCATCACTTTTTCTCTCTTTTAGGTACCCTTTTATGGGAAGAAGAGAAAAACTCCGCAACACAGAAATCCATTCTGCAAATTCGTAAGGTAAACACCAAAAGAAAGGACATAGATATATGTATATCTCTCATCCCTATTTTTACTTGACATAAAATGTAACAATATTTTTTATGTTGTTTCCTTTTGATTTTGTGTGTGTAGGAGGATTTTGAGTGCTGGTATGGCTTCTTTAACAAAGGAAGAGCCCAAGGAGAGGCTAAAGAAAACTGGGAAAAACTTCAAAAATTGGAGGAGGAAAAAGTTGGTGTGTGTTTCTTCTTCACATGGAGGAGGTAGTAGTAACTCCATGGTATTTTCTTCGTCAACCTGATTCTGGTGCTATCCTGCCTGAGCTTTCTTGTCTTCTTTTCTATTTCTCTTTCGCTTTTTGACTTGTTGCCTTTTGTTTTCTTTTTACGTTTCTTTTTCTTGACCTTGTAAGACCTTTTCTTGACCTTGTAAGACCCTGTATTGTATATCTTGTCTCTGTTCTTTTTCTTCGAGCCAACCTTATATCCGTGTATTCAGATATAAGTTTGGTTGTGTTTTCATAATCGTTCCTTCCCACCTCACCTTCTCCTTCCTTGTCTATCCCTCCTGAGCTATTGTACCGGACTTATTGCCATTCCGGTACTCATTTTGGCATTTTTTTTTTTTTTAGAATTTGTCATATACACAACTACAAGAGATTCTCGAATCTCTTAGTAAGGACTAGTTACAACAAATACATTAGGTATTCATGTACTTAATTAGAGAGTTTAAATCTCTTTTAGTTACAAATTTAGTTAGCACTTAAATATTTCTTCATGTAGACTTTTGTACTGTTGATGAAGACAACAATAAGCCACTATAAAGTTGGTCAATAATCGGTTATGTATACCATTGTATATGTTGATATTTCGTGTCTACAATATCAATATAGTTGCACGGAATAAACACATTTTCATTTGGTTTGTGTATGTTTTGTAGGCCATTAGTGGCTGTGTAAAACAACCAAATTACTGTGGTTAATTGTAAAAAATAAATGAACTTTCTTCAACGGGGGACAGTTTCATTGCTGTTTCTTTTTCAAGATTTCTTGTTTCGGCAATCCTTTCTATGTCAATGCATTAAATGAGGAACTTGGCTGTTTCTTTCTTAACCTGAAAAAGAAATGTACAAATTATCTAAATGGTCCCTTAATTCTGAGGCTTTTAGGCTTTGGTTCATTATCTTAAAAATAATTTCACATTAGTCTTTCAAATTTACACACTGGGGCCCCGCGCACAGGTTCAATCAGATCATTTAGTCAAAGGTAGGATATTATTATGAATCGAAGTCAAAGTGCATATCACATGTGCTGCACAGAGTATATATATAGGTGTTCCAGATATTCTTGTTTTTAAAAATTCTATTTTGAAGACTCAACTAGAATTATTCGTTGTTTGTACGAATTTGCTTATATTTATACTAAGTTTTTTTTTTTTTTTGGCCTTATCATACTAAGTTTATATTATACTAAGTTAATCGTACTAATCACCATTTGTTTGTGAATCATCCCATCGCACTTTATACCTATGTAGATTATGAGGATTAGTATTTGTCTCGATGAAATTGATTGTGACACTCTCGTTTATGCTTTGTCTTAAACGAATTTTAATCCGCACTAAATAAAGCATTTTGTAATTAAAAATGATGATACATTTGTGAATTTTTCCGTGTCTTTTTCGATCATATAAGCAAGAACTTAGGATCAAAGGGCACTGAAAACAGCACAGATCCAGACAGTCCTGTTTGTAATACTTGTTTAAAGCTAATCCGAAGGATCTTTTGGACGTCCAGTGATTTTTAAAACAAAGAATTACATTCAGCGAGAGAATCGAACACTCAATCTCATGGTAATAACGTTTTCCATTCTAATCTCATAATCACTCCACTCAATTCTCTAATCCTAACATTCAGTAATTCATTAATCATTAAAAACTTTCTATACGATTTGAAATATGCCTTCAAAATTTGTTCAGGAGATTAAATTACGGGATGGAAAATTCAAAATTTTGCGGGAGGAAAAAAAAAAAAGAGAATAGCAACTTTCGTTTATTATCATCATTTCTGTATTGGTAGATACTAGTATGAGTATCAATCAAATTCATCATTTGTGCTTTGTTGCTTGGTTAATGGGTAAGGTTGGAAAAAATGTGAAGTCAAATCTTGAAAGAAAGAGAATTGTCTCAAAGTAGTGATTGATTCATTGTGAAGCACAAAATGATGATGTTCCCAAGTGGGTTGTGGAAAATAATATACCACAAAGATTTTAACATCCGTTAACGTTGTCTAGAACTTGGAACTTGGAAGTGACTTTTACGAATAAATTAAGTGTATTTTTCAGGCGAACATCACTAGATTAATTTTAGTAAATTGAATGAAATGATGTCCTTATTTTTTTTAAAAAAAGAAGAAATTTTATAGTTAAAATTAAGCATGTCATGATGCAGTTTCAGAAAGAAAAAGATCATATTAAAATTAAAATCGATCGTAAACAAATATTCAACATTATAGAATAAAAGCGATTTATCATTAAAGGACAAAAATTGCTTTCTAAATTTGTTCCGTTTCTCTTCCTAATAATTAGGCTCTGTTTTTTTGGTTTTTTAGATGGTATTTTCAGATTATTTTAATAATAACTGTCTCATCTCAGCATATTTTTCTACATTTTTAATACACCTTTTTTACATTCCCCATATAAAAAACACCTAAAAACACACACTAAAAAAACGAAACAAACATACCCGTTTTTCCCAAATTTTATACCAAAGGAGAAAACGATCAAAGCACGCAAAATGATGAGGGAAATGGATTTATGAAGATTTGTTGGTTCATTTCATATCACATGAACATGATGACAGTAAATATAAAAACCGTTTTATGAATGGTAGATTTTCCAGCATTGGGACCAACTTTGCTGACCCTATTTTTCCACCTTTAGGTAACATGCTAACATGACCATTTTCAATGGGCCTTTTTTTTTTTTTTTTTTACTTTCTTGTTTTGTCCTTTGAACAATCATGAAAATAATGACATGATTACGAAAAAAATAAATAATTACCTGTCATAAACTAAAAATAATCAATGATATTTATCAAGAAATTGAAATATAAGGCTTAACACTTATAGACGTTTTCCACGTACAAAACATGTACTACCTTCGTCCCAAAAAAATAGTCTGCATTGAATTTGTAAATTTATACTAAAAACAATACAAAACTCAAAACTCAATGTGGACTATTTTTTGAGACGGAAGGAGTATAATTTAAGATTTTTCTTGTATGGGAAGAATAAAAAAAAGAAGAAATGTAACTAAGTAGATTCACTACATAGTTACACTTTGTTTCTAAGATCATGGTCATGAAACTCATGATTCTTTTGAAAGACCGTTACCAAAAACAGAAGGAAAGAAAGGCCATGTGATGATGGTACTTTGTCAAGGACTTGCGACTCTCACAATAATGCCTGGATGAAGAATATCAGATCCTAACACGTCATTTCTTCATCCTTACGTATAACTTTCAGGTTTTAGGGTCTATTTTTTTTTAAAAAAACAAACTTTTTAAAAATGCAAAGCACGGCTCCAAAATAGTTTAGTCTTAAAAATCAACCAATACATCTACTATATATCTATGCATCCGATCTTGTAAGTTCATTATTGTCCAAATTGTATTTTCAGTTTTAGTATAATTTGAACTAAAAATAAAAGTTCAAACTAGATAATAATTTTAAGACAGAGGAAGTATCATATTGATAAAGAATCTCTTTCATGCATTTTTTTGATATTGGCTATCTTTGAGCATAATGTACTTTACTCCTTTTTTTTCTCTTTCTTATAGCAGTGTTAACATCGGTAACAGACTATAACTCTAAGACAAGTTTAATGAATAAGAAGTTTGAATGAAATGAAACAATCAGAAAACAGAAATCAATTTTGTAACCCCTCTCTTTGGAGTACAGAAATCAATCAGATTTCCCACAGAAAAGAAAAGGTTAAAAATACATAAAAGCCCATAGGTATTTCAAACGTCCAATAACGAAGAATGAACTATTTTGGAAGGAATCCTCGGCCCAATAATTGGTTTCAAAGATATCTAAGGACACTTGGAGCTATCGAGTTGGGCTCTGCAATAATGGTTCTTAGGCACAAGCAGGACAAGGCACAGTCTCTCTTTAAAATAGTATATGTGTGCGACTGTTCGTGTGTGTTGTTGCATTTTTACATTTAAGGGTTGTAAAAAAGAGTATCAAAAAATGAAATAAAAACATAAAAATTAGAAGAAAAAGTTGAACAAAAAAGTGAAAAAAAAGCACATGTACAGTGTGCGAAGAAGTCGATCATTAATCTTTCACAACTGTACATGTGTCAAGAATAATGATACCGTATTTGATTAAATCATATTTGACATTAAACTTTTTAATGGGAATCGACAAATTTGAATTATATACTCCCTCCGTCCCATAATTATTGTCCATTTTGTCAAAAAAATTTTGTCCCAAAATTATTATCTAATTTGACTTTTTATGGATCAAGTTACACATTTGTCCTTAGTAAAAAACATTATCCATAAAATCTTAGTGGTTAAACAATTACTTATGTAGGGGTATATCCGGTTGTTTAAGGTAAAATATAGTTAAGTTTGACCAAAAATAAAATCTTTCATTTTAGTAAAACTAGACAATAATTATGGGACGGAGAGTACTATTTATGTTTCGAAAGTAATAAGTGTGACGTCGATGCTCGCTCTTCTTCATACAGTATTTATTGCTTTCGCTTGACTATCATCGTATACAAAGATTGGCCTTTCTATTTCAAAACTATTATACCAAAATTGTTTGGGATCGAGGAGCCATTCTAGAAATATTGTATCATCCAGCTTGGGAGGATAAATTAGCTTTTGCAGCTTAAAAGTCAGAAGAGATTTCTCATTTCATTGTCCAAAGTGTGCCCCTCAAATCCAACCGCTTTCTTCCCGGCGGATTGCTCGACAAATGTTCACAATTTTACTAACAAATGCTGGGAGGGTGAGGACCCCTCTTCGTCTTCTTCTTCTTTTTCTTGCACCTTTTTTTTTTTAAAAAAAAAAAATTAATTGAAGGAAATGGTTGCTTTAAAAATCCCTATCTAATATAATAGATTCTCTAGGTTTGAATTTTTGGTGAGAGTGAAAGATCATAGGCATATATTAGATATGTTTAGACGAAAATAATGTGATTTTCCATATTAACTACTCCGAATATATGGATTCCATCAATCCATCTACGTCCACATCTCTTTTGTTAAGTCTTCAAAGAAAGAATGAATAACTAGGGGACGACTTTATCGAGGCCTTTCTTATTCGATCTTCCGATTTTCCATCATTTGTATTGCTACTCCTAACAAGTCACAAATCACAATTATGAGAAATATAAATATTTAAATTTTATTTTTATGGATCTCTCGAACAATTATTCGTTCTATTTTCTTTCTCAGGCGCCCTCAATCACTTTCTTCATGAAGTTAGTTTAATCGATCACAACTCTCAAGTTTCTCAACTTTCGTAGAGGCGTGTCAACCCCAAATTTTCTTGACAATGTCCATTATATCACATGTAATTTATAAACATAAAAATAATAATAATAATAATAATAATAATAATAATAATAATAATAATAGTGATGAAGAAAAGAAAGAGATGGGGAAGGGGGACCTGCCGGGGGCTGATGGGCTAGCTGACTGCGAAATGGAGTGTGATTGTTAGGATAAGTGAAAGTACCATTGCTCTGCTGGCTAGGACTAAGGAGCAGTACACGACTTGAAATCTATGGCCACAATTTAGGTTTGTAACCATTTTAACTTGGAAGAAACCAGAAACATAATATATTTTCTAATGGCTATGAGCCTGTGACAATGGTACAGTGACCCCCCTGTGCCCTAGAGAAACCTAAACTGGCAAATACTAGTAGCTTCAAGGACCATAAGATTCTGGTCTTCTAAGTTATATTATCTTGTACCGTTTTGCAGACTTTGTTAAAAATAAAATAAAAAAATTTATCTTGTACGTGCATGTAACAAATTGACTCATGTTATACGTGAATTTGATATAACTCCATCTCAAAATTATAGTTCAGTTTTGATTTTTATTTTTAATTCAAATTATACTAAAACTAAAATTTCAAACTAGACAAGAATTTTAGAACAGAAGAAGCATTTAATAATTGTGAATAATGGCCCCTTCGACGTGCTTGAGTCTTTTCCCAAGTTTTGCAGAATTATCATTTGATCTAATAATGCTTGGTAAAGAGGTAAGAAAAACTCTTTCACCTACGTATGGAAGAATGATACGATTTCGTTAAGCACCAAACTCACTTCGATTGTTAACCATTTTTAGTTTAGCATGGTACAATAACTTCAACTCAATTGAAGGGTTGATCCTTATAAAATGTTATCGTTATCTGTGTCGTTACTTAGTTTACAATACAACTTATATTCTTCAACGCAAAATAAAAATCATAACACAAATTCACAATCACTATATAATTCATTCCCACCCCTCACAATTACATTCCTCATCCATTTATTCACTAACTAGAGTGTCATGTTCATAATACTCCCTCTGTCCCAAAATTATTGTCCAGTTTGAGATTTCACTTTTAGTACAATTTAAATTAAAAATGAAAATCAAACTGTACAATAATTATGAGACGCGGAAGTACTAATTATTTCATTTGGGCCAAAATACAGAACTAGTATCAAATTGGACCCGAGAAGATTCTTCTAGGTTAACTTTAAATTAGCACTAGAAAGAGAGTGCAAAAAATTTGAGTTCATCCTCTAGACCTAATTTACAATAAGTTTGCACACGATGGAAGGTTGTTAACCCCTTTTCTCTTCCACGTACAATAACAAAAAAGATCAAATTCGAGAAACGTGAAAACAAAGTGCAAAAGTTGACAATATGCGCCATATGGATAAACCATGAAAGGGGTTGTTATGACAATTTTTATCATTTACTATATTAATTTAGTAAAAGACTTCACTAAAAGTATTTATTATTGCATATGCATTTTTTTAAAAATAATAGACTACACAATATAGTCATAGTCGACGGCTGGTGCAGATATGGTTTGATTTGTAGGATTAGACTTTCCCTAACCACACAACCTTTAACATTATTAGCAGTTTAGCACTGATATTGACCAAACCCAAAGACTTGAAATGAAAATAACATTACAATTTACACATAGTCAAAAAATGATTTCCCAATTCGATATGGTTAACGTAAAGTAAAGTGGATCGAACATTCTGACCTTAGTTTTCTTCACTTCAACAGTGTAGTGATTAGTGAAGATTTTGCACTTTGTTAATTTCTTCACTTCACTATAGCGTAGGCCAACATCTCGCTATCACCGGTAATTAAGATACATTTATTTTATTTTATTTTTTTTTGAGAAAAGAAGTTGAATTTTAGATGTTGGAAATCGTCCAGTTGCGATTGACTAATAGTCGTTGGAATATGCGACCAAGTGATACATTAAGAGTCAATACTTTTTGCTAGAGCCGCTAATTCATGTGATATTCTATTGTTACATCTTCGAGTTAAATCTAAATCATAGAATAGTAATTTGAAGATCATATGTAATATGCCAAAAGAAATAAAAATTAAACAAGTATTCACAAAATGGGGGAAAAAAAGGGCCAGAATCTCTCTATCATGTAATAGACTACAAAGTGATCATCAAATTCAGATAAAAGTACGTTTAAGAAGAAATTCCTTGGAGAACAAAATTAGAAAAATGGTACATCAAATTCACTTTTCAGCTCTGAGCTTCTAGTAACTACTCAATTGTAACATGCATCTTTCACAAGTCAATTTGTATATAATGTATAAATTGAAAAAGCATTCGTGTAAGAAAGCAATCTTCAATTTAGGTAATTGTCTGATTTCTACAAAATCACACACACACACACACACACACACACACACACACACACTCTTCTATGTGGATGGGATTATGTCTATTCTTTTTCTATTAAAAAAATCAATTTAATGTAACATCATCACTAATTAAGGTGTTGACCCCGAATACGTATATGGACCAAATCCCTTTCATTCATTTTTTTTTTCCTGTCATTTGGAATTGGATTGATGCATCTTAGCTAACAACCCCAACACGACTTGAAAACATGCGTAACGAATTTCATGTCGCAATTTATAATTCTCTCACTCATTCCTCAATTTAATCATTAATCCCCAAGAATAATTGTATTGTAATTAAGTGTGCAATTCAGTCAATTGTAAGTACGATTTTGATTTTGATGGATGATGATGTATCTAATCTAATCTCTACCTATAGTTGCCGCGCCTCCCCTAATCTTCTTTTCACACACATTTTGTCCATTTTTCATATATATAGTATGGAAACAGACCAAAGCGTACAAATTAATTGTTTTGTTATGATTTTCTTATTAATTGCTAAACAAGAAAAAATAAAATAAAATGATGAAAGTCTTGGCTACTACTTGTATATATAAAAAAAATATCTACAGTAGATTTTTTTTTTTTCCCCTTCACCAAGGAAAAATAGATCGGACGTACGTTGTACAAATGTATAATTGTTGTGATGAGTGACATCAATGTTGCCTGTGGTACTATATACTACGTTGCCCAATATCTACCCATAGCTTTCCTAAATTGACGAGATTTTTGTCAACCCCACTCCTTTTTCTTCACCAAGTCATGACATCAATCCCTTTTACAATTAATGTATAAATTAACAACCCTTTTTCACATTCATTTCACTCTCTCCATCATCATATATTCATCATTTATAGTGCACTATTCAATCTTTATCATGTATATATAGCTAGTTAGCTACCCCTCCATCAAAGAAATCTCACAAGTTTACAATTTTCACTCTTTCTCTTTTCTTGGGCCTTGTTTTCTCTTTGCTTAGCAATATAGACAGATTGAAAAGGAAAATGGTTGAGAACACACCAACTCCACTAATTCCAAATAATGAAATACTCCCATTGATTGACCTTAAGGGCCAAAGGGATGAGGTCTCAAAGCTTATAGTAAAAGCTTGTGAAGATTTTGGATTCTTCAAGCTCATCAACCATGGAGTTCCCATGGATGTAATTTCAAGTTTGGAAGAAGCGAGTTTTGATTTTTTCGCTAAACCATCATCTGAAAAGGAAAGGGCATCCCTTTGCAGCAATCCTCCTTATGGATATGGATGCAAGAACATTGGCTTGAATGGAGATGTTGGAGAGGTTGAATATCTCATTCTTGACGCCAAACCGGCGGCCATCACAACCTACCCTATTAACCTCAGGTACCACCTTACTATAACGCGCTTCCCATTTATGTTTCTACCGTCGTATCGATGAATTTTTAAGTATAATGATATGTACATGAAAAATTTTCCGTAAATTTCAAGAGTAATGTCTGTAAAATTGTTTAATTTGGTGGAGTTGCCGGCGGGTTAATCTTTACTCATATTTGAACGAATTTTAGATGATAGAAAATTATAAGAACAATTAATTAGTGTAACATCAATGAGGTAAAAGAATTCATATCATTGTGACTGACTAATTGAGTATTTCCCAAGCTATATTGTCATAGTGGTTGCATGTCTCTTTGAGGAAAAATTGAAAACTTTTTGTTAGTTACTTTTATGTGTTGTTTTTAACACGCACGAAATTGGTTTCGTGTGTTTTATACCATATATAGTTTAGTTGAATTTTTTTTATATTGATAATCATGGAGAAGGGGTTATCATGGCAATAAGAGGATTTTGACAAAAAGAGGAACATGCAAAGACTCTCATTAGCAGCATGCAACTGACTGACCCCATAGTTCGTAGCGTTTGTTAAAACTACCAAATGTTAGCATCCTAGGGTAACGTTCAATTAATCTATGACTATGATTCACCAGTTTGTGTGCTTTATGTGTTCAAAACTCATTGTTATCGTTGTTCCTTACCAGCAAATTGTTGTAATCTAAGTCTATTAGACTTGTATTAACAAAAAAAAAAAGAAAAAAGAAAAAAAAAGAAGCCTATGATAGCGATAAACCTTTATGATTTGTAGAAACTTGTACTTTCTTTAGCCTGTTATTAGTTTAGTTGAGAATAAACTATTGTTAAAAAAAGAAAATAAGCTTAGATAGAGAGATGAAAGAACTGAAAGGACTATGGAAAGAGAATTAGCCACTCATCTATTTTGTTATAAAAATTATGTTGAATTAAAACAGTACTCCCTCCGTCCCATAATTATCGTCCAGTTTGAGTTTTCATTTCTAGTTTAAATTGTACTAAAAGTGAAATTTCAAACTGGACAATAAGTTTGGGACAGAGGGAATACAATATACCGAGCTGTTCTCAAAAAAGAAAAAAAAAAAAAACAGTACACTATAATTAGTTTTCCGGAGCTAGCTAGCTAAGCAGGCAGCAGCAACTGTAGTAGGATCAAGAACATATGAATATAGAGCCAGCTGTAGGATCGTTTAACATGTCTCAACCATGTTTGATCTTTTTGAGGATTCCAACTCCACTCCTTTGCTTTTATAATCCAATCATTCCACAGTCAAAAATCCCCTCTCACTTTAATATTTTTTTTTCCAACTCTTGTTCATTTATTCCCCCCTCCAAATAATAAGCTATAAAAGTTACGCTCAATCTAGTTACTCATTCAAGAACATACCTGTCATTTTGGGAACATCTTGTAAAATTGAAACGATACAGATCAGACTATCATAGACCTCACATCCAAAAATCGAAAAATTTAAAGAGTGGCATATTAAACAGTGTTTGACGCGCTTATTTTCTCGAATTTTTGAGAAAGAAACGGGAAGTTTAATTGAAAGGAACCAATGCAAAATGTAATGCAATAACATGTGATTTTGTGGTAACACATAAACAAAAGTACATATAATATATATGATGCAAGTAGGAGCTAGGACGAGGGACCATATTCTTAGATCAACTAAAGAACTCATATATCAACATCTTATAGAATCCCCACAAAAGGTTGGTTTGATAAGGAACGATCTCTAGAAAGATGTAAACGTGTTAGGTTTTTTATAACTAGCTATTCATTCCTGATGTCTCTACACATCTTCAATGTTAGAGATCTTTGGTACGAGGCCTATTTTCACCATTCATGAATACATCATACCTAAGTACTATTCACACACACATTCGCACACACATAACTTGAAATTCTCTCTGTTACAATATACATAAAAAAAATCTATTTTATTAAACTAAAATACTAGGACTATTTCTGTCCCAAAAAAATACTTCAGATTGAGTTTTAAAATTTATATTATAAATTTTAAAACTTAAAGTAAACTATTTTTTTTTGTAACGGAGGGAGTATGACAAATTGATTCATTTTTCTTAGTTTCTTTGAAAATGTTATGTATATAATCGAAAAGGAAAACGGAACAAGTTAAAGAGAACAAGTTGGCGATGTATAGTTGTATACAATAATTTGATGCACTTTTCGTGAAGTAGAATGACAAGTCAAAGAGGCATGATGATGAAGAAACTGACTGATGAAAGTCCAATCAAATCAGATAAAAAGATGATTAAAAGTTTTTTTTAAAAAAAAGTGTCTGAAACTCTGAAGTGGAAGCCTCCCAGATATGGGGGAATGAGCTTTATCACCTCTTTTTTTACCAAAAAGAGTTATATACCCCATTTAACCCTTTCCATTCACCTCAAGAAATTTACTAAACTTTCCTATCCTATCCAATTAGGCCATAGTCACTTCTGCTTGGAATGTGGTCAGAGTTGGTAAAACTTATTGTCACGTGTTAAGTGGATGAGTTATTTATTTATGTAATACTTTTTCCGTCCCATAATTATTGTCTGGTTTGAGTTTTTATTTTTAGTTGAAATTGTATTAAAAATAAAATCTCAAACTGAACAATAATTTTGGGACATGGAGAGTAGTTTTTTTTTTTTGGCTTTAAAAAGAAAAGAAAAGAAATGAGCTTATAATGATTTTTTTCTCCACGAAAAGTGACTGTGATGATAATCAGTATCGATCGATTGTTTGTGATTGATTAATCATTATTGTAAATGTTAACCAATAAAGGATTACAACTTGTATAGTAAAAAAAATTCTCCTCCCCCAACCATATCATTACTTTTTCTCCATATGACTATTTTCTTGTTAAAATTGATTCCAATAATTAAAAATCATAATAAACTTGATTTTCAAAGTAACTAGTAGGTCACATTTTGAGTACATGTGGACTATTCAATAAAATTTATCATAGAAATGCTTAGTCTTGTTGACGTTCTTCTTATTTAATTCATCAAAACAGTTGAATCTCAAAGTAGCAATAAACGTCACAATTTTTATTCTTTTCAACACGATGAACACGATCAACATATAACGTTGAATATTACATTAATCACTTTGATAAATTCGTTACGTATAATTATAAATAACTCTTCAGAAGGATTATTTCATATATTTTAAATTGTTTGTTCGGATAATTTATTTTGGAACAGAAAGCCTATCATTTTTCAATAAATTGATACTCCTATATCATAATTTTTGGTTTTCTCTTTGGTGGGGACAGGGATGCAGTGAGTAGTTATGTAGAAGCAGTTAGGGAGTTGGCATGTGAGATATTGGATCTCATGGCAGAAGGGCTGGGGGCCCAACAAACCTCAGTCTTCAGCAGCTTCATCCGGGCCGTCAACTCCGATTCTCTCCTCCGCCTCAATCACTACCCTCCTCTCCGGGATAGGGACACGTCACCCTCCACCGGCAACGCCGCCGCAGCGACGGCCTCCGCCACATCCGGCGCCGACGGCGTCTGCAACCGAATTGGCTTCGGAGAGCACACTGACCCTCAGATCTTGACCATCTTGAAATCCAACGGTGTGGGTGGCCTCCAAATCTCGGTCCAAGATGGAGTGTGGGTCCCTGTCAGTCCACATCCCACTGCCTTCTTTGTCAATGTTGGTGACGTGTTACAGGTGGGTTCCACTTACTATTTTCATTTCTTTCCTCATTTCTAAAACTTATTTTTTAAAAAAAAATTAACAATATTATTTTTCAGTTAAACTTATTTAAAAAAAGATTAACAATTTTATTTTTCAGTCTCAAAATGAATGTTTCCTTCACCAAGAGCGATTAATTTTATTATTCCCTTCCGGATAGCGCATGAAATTCTTTTTAAACCGGAAAAAAAAACATAAGTTGCATATTATGTAATGAATGAATATATTGAAGACCAAAAAACGAAAAATTAAAAATTAAAACATACTCCTGAGAATCTTTTTCTTAAAAAAGAGGAAGTAAAACCCAATTTCACTCCTCAATATTTTGCAAACACTAGTTTTTGTTTGGACATGTAAATTTAGGATATATTATGAATATCACAACATGTGACATAAAAATGTTAGGGGGTCTTCTGTCATACACATCAATATGTTAGTACTGTTTTTCCCTCAAAAAAAAAAAAAATCCTTAATACTCTTCCGACCCATAATTATTGTTCAGTTTGAGTTTTCATTTCTGGTTGAAATTATATTAGAAATAAAATCTCAAAATGGATAATAATTTTGGGACAGAGGGAGTAATAACATTAAGGGAGCCTTTTTTAAGAACGAGAACTCCTTCCATCCCAAAAAGAAAAAAAAAGAAAATTAAGGGAGTGCTTGAACTCTATAACATTGTTCGTTCCCATGAAGGTTTCTTTATTTATTTATTTATTTTTATTTATTTGATATTTTGTCCATCTCAAGATAGTTGTCATATTTGCGATAAAATTAAATAAGATAAATACAATAATTATTTTGGGACGGAACGTATATTTACATTATTTATAACTAGTCAAAGTCGAGCATGTTAATCATGCCCATGTTGATAGTAAAGGCTGCAAACTGAAAGTCACAGAAAACTCTGGGGAAAAATCAGTCGGAACTGATGCAACATAACAGCCAATTCTTTTGAATCGGATTGATGTGAATTGTTGATAAAAAAAAAAATAAAAAATGCTGTACAATAATTTCATTATCACTACTTTTTTGACTCCGCAATTCTCCAATCAGGCCCGACCTCATCAGTTCTCTTCCAATCAGATTTTTCCTTCATTTATTTTATTTTCCCTCTTCAAATCAGCCAATTTTTTAAAATTACAAATTTCGGGGACTTTTTGCTCAGCTTTTTTCTCTTTATCCTGCTTTTTCTCGATGTCCCTCCTTGGGGAACAACTTCCTCCAGGAATTTACCAGTTTTCTTCGATCTTATCTCTATGACTAATTGCCCTTTTTGATTTGCATGACTAATATTATTCTGGTGCCAGAATTATTGTTTAATGTAAATCTTTATTTTTAGTTCAAATTGTACTAAAACTGAAAATGTAAATTGGACAATAATTTTAAACAAACGGAGTACAAAGTTTTGCTTCAATTCATGACCACTATTATCTCAATATTGTAACTCAAATTTGGCCTCTCTGAAAATGCATAAGCTTTAATTGGTCTAAGATTTCAAGTTTAGGTTTGGTTATGTAAGCAAGCTTGCTTCTTTTTTTTGGGCATATAATTAACCAAAAAGCTAAGGCTATGACTTTTTTTTTGGTCGAGATGTATGATTCATTAGCTAGATTTGATTCTAGAACATTCAAATTACAGATACCAAGTTGAAAAATCAATCAAGAACACTTTAAAGTTGAAAAACCAAATAGAGACGCAGGTAACACCAAATTTAAGGACAAATTAGTGTCATTAGACCAGAACTTTTTTTAGTAAGTTACATAGATTATGAATTTATGATGTATTTTTAGAGTAAATTTTCCGATAGTTAAACTTTATGATCTACTGATTTAAATTCTAGACTAAATCATATAGTACCTATGTCCTAAAATTATAATCCAGTTTGATTTTTTACTTTTAGTTTAAAGTTTACTAAAAATAAAAATTCAAACGGGGATAATAATTTCAGGACAGAGAGAGTACATCATTTGCTTCACTTCTGTTGTTGATAATGTTGACTGTATTGAAGGCTATGACGAACGGGAAGTTCTTGAGCGTGAGACATCGGGCTATGGTGAACTGGCAGGAGTCTAGAATGTCAATGGCCTACTTTGCATCCCCATCACTGGACTCTAGGATCAGCCCACTTGCTCATTTGGTTACACCCAACAGCCCGCGGCTTTACAGATCATTCACATGGGCCGAGTACAAGAAAGCCACTTATTCTGGCCGCTTAGGAGATAGCCGTCTCAATTTGTTCAGGATCCAACCCGGCGATGAAACTGCTGCCAAACAATAATTTATTTACTGAATCCTTCACTATTTTTCATTGGCCGGAAAATGTTTGAAAAATTCTTTTCTTCCCCTAATTTTGTAGAATTCTAACTAAGAGTTTAATTTAGTGTTTTTTCTTTTTCCTTCTTGGTTCTTCTGAACTTTCTCTATTTCACCACTTAAGGGGTTCCCGTTAACTTCTAACCACTTGACTCAATAAAACTGCTACTAGCGTGTTAGTTTGGACTTTGGAGTTATAAGACATGTGATTGATTGTAACATTTGATATTTGAGCTATTATTGTGTACTTTTTGAGATTCTTGATGTTTCTTCCAATACTACATTACATTTTCACGTGTTTTTGTTTTTGTTTTTTTTTTTTTCTGGTTATTTGTGCAAGGAAAACGCTGGAATTAGTATGGTTTCAGCTTGAGAAGGAAAGCCGGAAATTCCTATGGCCCGATCATCGGTTCTGACTTGAAGTACTTAGTAATAAGATGATTAATGAAATTAACTCAAGCTGTAACATGGTAATGCGTTTTTTTTCGTGTCGATATAAATGGTAATTATTTTTGAATAAATTCAGTATTGACATGATTTGATTTCATTGAAATTTACTCAAAATTTATTGAACAATTCCTTTTTGTTTGGGTTTGGGCAAAGCATTAATTTTAGTATCATTCATCAAGGCCCCTAAACTTAGGAGATAGATTTTTAACACAAAGCATTCGTGCATGATTAGTAGGCTTATTTGTAGTTGAGGCAGATAAGTGGATTAAACAAAGAAAGTTAATTAGTCATTCATTATTTATCAAGAAATTATTCAGCGCAGATGGTGTACCACGTAGGATTGTGCAGCTAGACACAATAATAGGGGTAAAGTAGTAATTTTGGGGGGAGAGAGATAATTTCTACGGAAGATATATCACCAAAAAAATAGGAGGTGCTAATACTTGCTGCACTAAAAACCATGATACATCAGCTGTATCCAATAATTTTTCTCTTTATCGTAGTTGTTGTGTTGCCATCATCTTATTAGGGTTGACATTGATCTTTTCTTACTTGAGAGGGAAATCATTTTCACGAACAGAATACTTTTTGGCAGATGCGATCATTCAAAGCTCTAAATGACCTTTGCAAAAGTGTTTACAAATAAACAAAACTGATTGTCAGTAGTGATTATACATGTTATAAATAAACAAAACTGTATCCTTAATTTGTACATCTTCAAGAGAATGTGCTTCATTTAGTATAATCTAGTATTTTGTTTCCCCATAGGAATTCATTTCCACCTGATGAAGGCAAAATTAGGGTTTCGAATGATGGAATTATATGAACAAGAATGGCTGTCGATCAGTCGTCAGTTATTATGCTTATCTTCTTCGATATGGCCACAACATCTCTTGATGAATTTGCAATCGCCATTCAATTGATATTTGAGGGGAAATATGGGGGAAAAAAAGAAGAAGCTAGAAATCATGCTTCCGGAACTTGGGACCAAAATTTACAATCAGGTCTCTAAATTTTGACTAATTAATGTTAAATTGCTGAAGGTTAATATTTCATTTTTACCTGTAATGACCTGAGATATTGAAATTTTAAGTACACATATCAATTAATTATAATTGTTGTAATTGTAGAATACCAGATATATAGGCATCATTGAAAAAGTTTCTGTGCTCCTAAGATCTCTGGAGTAATGGGTAATTTCATTTTTCGCTATGGAAAACAAATAAAAAGGACAATTTGATTAAGGAATTTCAATATAAGGGCAGAAAATTTATTGGGTGTACCCGGGCACCATAGTCCCCCTCTTATTTTTTGCACTACTAGTCCTTATTGTACTTTTTTTTACTTTTTCTAATAATCTTCTTATTATTTGCAAGTTTAGTTCCTGTAACTTTTTTTTCTCTCTCATCTCTAAAAACATCTCTAATCTTTAAACGAGCATATCTCTCAATGCGTAAAGAATTTGTAAACAAATTATCTATGAAATTTATAGTACTCGTCGAGATCTATCCAACAAGATCTATAGTGAATATTTTTTCCGAGCTTAAAAATAATAAAATTCAGATGGGCAAAATGAAGATGGATATCCAGTTTTACAGGATGGATAACCCAATTCATTTTAAATTGGTTATCCGTTATGTTTATGCTGATTATCCGACCGGTTTGAACTGGTTATCCAACTTGTTTGTACTGGATATCCACCCATTTGGGTTGTATGCTTATCAAACTTGTTTGTAATAGATATCCCACTTGTTTGTATTGGATATCCATTTCGTTTGTACTGGATATCTAACTCGCTTGTACTGGATATCCATTCATTTGGTTTATATGCTTATCCAACTTGTTTTGTAGTTGTAATCCAACAGGTTTGTATGCATATCCAACTTGTTTGTGCTGGATATCCAACTCGCTTGTACTGGATATCCAACTTGTTTGTACTGGATATCCATCCATTTGTTTGTATGTCTATCCAACTTGTTTGTACTGGATATCCATCCATTTAGTTTGTATGCCGATCTAACTTATTTGTACGCACTGGATATTTATCCAACTTGTTTGTAGTGGATATTCATCCATTTGGTTTGTATGCCTATCCAACTTGTTTGTAATGCATATCCCACTTGTTTGTACTGGATATCCATTTGGTTTGTACTGGATATCCAACTCGTTTGTACTGGATATCCATCCATTTGGTTTTTCTTTTTATTGTTATTTTTTTTGAAAAAAAGAAATGGTTGTCCAACGTGTTCGTATTGATTATCCAACTGTTCTGTATAGATTATCCGACCATTTTTTTCTCTACTCTTTGCGAAAATCCTTGTCCAGTTTTTTTGTACTGACTATCCAACCATTTTGTATGCCTTATCCAATCGTTTTCACTGATTATCCAAACATAATTTCTCTTATTTTTTTTTTCTTCTTTTGAGAAAAAATCTGTCCAATGTGTTCATACTGATTATCCATCTGACTTCTCGGTGATGGATGGTTATCCGACTTTTTTTTTCCTTGCTCTTTTAATGAAAATGATTGTCCGATTTTTTTGTACTGGTTATCCAACCAGCTTGTACTACTTATCCAATTATTTTCAATGATTATCTAAATTATTTGTAATACTTATCCAAATATTTTATTTTTTATTCTTTTCTTCTTTTTTTTTTTTGAAGATAAGTGAATGTAAAAAATGTGAGTGGATAACAAGTACAAACAAAATGGATAATCAGTCCAAGCAGGTTGGATAGATCTCGTCGAGCACTATAAAAAAAATTCTTATATAATTCGTGTTCTAATTCTTTACGGATCAAGAAATATATGTAATACAAGAATATCAATATAAACTAAGTTGGTTATCCATTTTCTTTTTTGAAAAGTGAATGTAAAAAATATGATTGGATAAAACAAAATAGGTAATTAGTCCAAAACGGTTAAATAATCAGTATGAACACAACGGATAATCATTTTTCAGTTTATTCATTTCTGCCCGTAATATTAAATTCATTTAAAGTTCAAAAGAAATATTCAACATTGATCTTATCGGATAGATCTCGTCGAGTACTATAGATTCATATATAATTCATGTTATAATTCTTTACGGATCAAAAAATATAAGGAACACAACAATATGAATGTAAAATAAATTGGTTATCCATATTCTTAAACTGGATATCCAATGTGTTCGTATTGATTATCCAACTTCTTTATGGTGGTTCCACTATTTTTTTTCCTTGCTCTTTTATGAAAATGATTGTCAAACTTTTTTGTACTGATTATCCAACGTGTTGCACTGATTATCCAATTATTTTCTATTAATTATCCAAATTATTTGCAATGCTTATCCAATCATTTTTTCTTTTTATTTTTTTGAAGAGTGAATGTCAAGAATATGATTGGATAACAAGTACAAACAGAATAGATAATCAGTCCAAACCGGTTGGATAATCAGTAGGAATACAATGGATAACCATTTTTCAAAGAAAAACGAAAAACACATTTCTTTATTTCTGCCCGTAAAATTTAAATGTATTTAAAGTTCAAAAAAAATATTCAACATGGATCTTATCGGATAGATTTCGTCGAGCACTATAAATTTCATGCATAATTTGTATTCTAATTCTTTACGGATCAAGAGATATATGCAATACAAGAATCTTAATCTAAACTAAACTGGTTATCCATCTTTCTAAACTGGATATCCATCTTATTCTGACCATCGAAATTTAGTCATTTTTAAACTCGAAAAAGATATTCGACATTGATCTTGTTGGATAGATCTTGACGAGTATAATAAAATTCATGTGTAACACGTTTTCTAATTCTTCACGGATTGAGAGATATGATCATTTAAAGATTAGAGATGTTTTTTAAAGGAGAGAAAGAAAATCAAAGAGACTAAACCTATAAATTATAGGATGTTATTTAGAAAAGTGGAAAAAAGTGTAGTAAGGACTAGTAGTATTAAAAAATAGGAGGGGGAGTATGGTGCCCCAGGTATATTGGATAGAGACTCTATGGGCATAATATCGGACGTCAGTTCTGATACGAACATGTTGTACTGATGGAAAGTAAAGGGGGTAAGAAATCTTCAAAAAGGAAAGTGTAGATATTTCACCTAGAGCGTGAATAACAAAGAGGGGAAAAAAATATTGGATTTGCAAAAATTTACTTTTGTAAAATTCATCTGTGTTACCCCCTCTCTCTATATATGATGGATCAAGTCCTTTCTCAAAGTATATTTATCAATGTCTCTTTTTCCTTTATTCTTACATTTATTTTTTTTTGGGTTGCGTATTTGCTAATAAAATATGTTGACCAAAAAAAAAAAAAACCAGATGCATGTTTACAGTTTCGTATGTTGTTGCTTCATTGTATTTGATTTTTATGTTCATAAAAAGTGCTACTGCTTTTGCTGCTTGCCGGTCGAATTAAGGCAAAAGGTTATGTTGGTATAAGTTGAAATTTTGTTATGAACTAACAAGGATTTGACGACCGTACGTAGATTCTTTTTTGATGTCTTCGAATTAATTGTTTTCCGCTGCAAATTATTGAGATTCAATACTTTTGTACATTTCGTATAACAATTATTTTACTGTTTACGGTTTGCCGGTCGAATTATTTTATTTACCGTTTCAAAAAATAATTATTTTATTTGTCTCGTCCAAGTTTGTTCTCTCTTCTTTTTTTTGGGGGGTTAATTTTTATTTTAATCAAGATTTGATAGACATATGAGCATATATAGGATATGAGTAGCTTGTGCTTTATAACACACCACGTAGCCAGAAAAAATTTCAGGGGAGGGTTGTTAACTTTTTTTTTGATATTTATTTTATTAGTTTGCTATCCTAAAAATACAATTGGATGAGATAGTAAAGGTAGAGGATTCATACGACGACGAGAGGGATCAAACATAAAAGGGTAAGAGGTAGCATTTCAACAGAAAAACTAAAAGAAACATCAAAGTACAATCAAACAAAGTTATGATTAGAAATAAATCATTCAATACTCGCAGTTATACATTATTAGCAAAATAATAATTTGTAATCAATTTTTTTATACTTTTCTTAGTTGGCCCAATCAGTATCAATTAAAAGATTAGTTAGGAAAGTTTTGCCGTTGAAAATGTATCTAATCGACTCAAATTCAAATTCATTTAAATAATAATGTTACATATTGGATGCGTAATGTAAAAATTAAAGTCGAGATTTTGTCAATTCTCTCTTTTTTCTAAATTTCCAGAAGATTATTCCATACATATATGATGTGTTTATGTGTTCCTTGACAGATTTAGAGATGGAAGAAGAAAAGAGTGACATATCAGGTGTTTCAGATAGCAACAATTCTAGCCCTATTGCGATAAGGAAAAAGCACAAAAGAGAAGTTGAAATCCGGTCAATTTTTCCACCAAAAAGATTCAAAGGCGTGGTTTTCCAACCAAGTGGGCATTGGGGTGCACAGATTCATTTAAATGTTTCTAATCGACTCACATTCAAATTCATTTAAATAACAATGTCACATATTGGATGCATAATATATAACTCGTAATGTAAAAATTAAAGTCGAGATTTTGTCAATTCTCCCTTCTTTCTAAATTTTCAGAAGATTATTTCATACATATATAATGTGTTTATGTGTTCCTTGACAGATTTAGAGATGGAAGAAAAAAAGAGTGACATATCAAGTGTTTCTGATAGTAACAATTCCAACCCTATTGCGATAAGGAAAAAGCGCAAAAGAGAAGCTGAAATCCGGTCAACTTTTCCACCAATAAGAATCAAAGGCGTGGTTTTCCAACCAAGTGGGCATTGGGGTGCACAGATTCATTTAAATGTTTCTAATCGACTCAAATTCAAATTCATTTAAATAATAATGTCATATATTGGATGGATAATATATAACTCGTAATGTAAAAATTAAAGTCGAGATTTTGTCAATTCTCGCTTTTTTCTAAATTTCCAGAAGATTATTCCATACATATATGATGTGTTTATGTGTTCCTTGACAGATTTAGAGATGGAAGAAGAAAAGAGTGACATATCGGGTTTTCGATAGCAATGAGTTCCAGCCCTATTGAGATAAGGAAAAGGCGCAAAAGAGAAGCTGAAATCCAGTCAACTTTTCCACCAACAGATTCAAAGGCGTGGTTTTCCAACCAAGTGGGCATTGGGGTGCATGATTCATTTAAATGTTTCTAATCGACTCAAATTCAAATTCATTTAAATAACAATGTCCCATATTGGATGCATAATATATAACTCGTAATGTAAAAATTAAAGTCGAGATTTTGTCAATTCTCCCTTCTTTCTAAATTTTCAGAAGATTATTTCATACATATATAATGTGTTTATGTGTTCCTTGATGATTTAGAGATGGAAGAAAAAAGAGTGACATATCAAGTGTTTCTGATAGTAACAATTCCAACCCTATTGCGATAAGGAAAAAGCGCAAAAGAGAAGCTGAAATCCGGTCAACTTTTCCACCAATAAGAATCAAAGGCGTGGTTTTCCAACCAAGTGGGCATTGGGGTGCACAGATTCATTTAAATGTTTCTAATCGACTCAAATTCAAATTCATTTAAATAATAATGTCATATATTGGATGGATAATATATAACTCGTAATGTAAAAATTAAAGTCGAGATTTTGTCAATTCTCGCTTTTTTCTAAATTTCCAGAAGATTATTCCATACATATATGATGTGTTTATGTGTTCCTTGACAGATTTAGAGATGGAAGAAGAAAAGAGTGACATATCAGGTTTTTCTGATAGCAACAGTTCCAGCCCTATTGAGATAAGGAAAAGGCGCAAAAGAGAAGCTGAAATCCAGTCAACTTTTCCACCAACAGGATTCAAAGGCGTGGTTTTCCAACCAAGTGGGCATTGGGGTGCACAGATTCATTTAAATGTTTCTAATCGACTCAAATTCAAATTCATTTAAATAACAATGTCCCATATTGGATGCATAATATATAACTCGTAATGTAAAAATTAAAGTCGAGATTTTGTCAATTCTCTCTTCTTTCTAAATTTTCAGAAGATTATTCCATTCATATATGATGTGTTTATGTGTTCCTTGACAGATTTAGAGATGGAAGAAGAAAAGAGTGACATATCAGGTGTTTCTGATAGCAAGAATTCCAGCCCTATTGCTATAAGGAAAAAGCGCAAAAGAAAAGCTGAAATCCGGTCAACTTTTCCACCAACAAGATTCAAAGGCGTGGTTTTCCAACCAAGTGGGCATTGGGATGCACAGATCTATTATGCTTATGAACGCATTTGGTTAGGAACCTTCAAATCCCATGTTGAAGCTGCAATGGCTTATGACAGTGCCGCCATTAAACTCCATGGAGAAAATTCCCAGAGAAACTTCCTATGGACAAGCATCACCATCCAAGAGCCAGTTTTCCAAAGCCATTTTAGTACCTCTCAAATGTTGGCTATGATCAAAGACGGTTCTTACCCGGCCAAATTCGCCGAGTATTTGAGGAAAACATCGAGAAGTTACCTTCAACCCGGCCTGATTTTCGCGTAAATCCTGATGATTTAGGGTTGGTGTCCTCCAAGAAATTGTTCCTGAAGAAGCTTACTCTTAGTGATGTCGGGCAATTGAATCGCTTAGTCATCCCGAAAAGATGTGCAATGAGGCACTTCCCTCAAATTTCGAAAAGTTTGATTGAAAAGGAACATAATGGTATGGTGGATGACGTAGAATTGGAATTTCTTGATGGTTCAATGAGGTCATGGAAGTTTAGGTATTGTTATTGGAAGAGTAGCCAAAGTTTTGTGTTTTCTAGGAGATGGAATAAGTTTGTTAGGTACAAAGGGTTAAGAGGAAATGACATGGTCATTTTTTCACAAGGTGAGTACAAAGATGCTTATTCAAATGAGATGCATTCCATATTCATGATTGATGCTAGCTATCATCATGATAATGATCAGCTTGATGTTGGGGGAGATTCAGAATCGAAATCAACCAGCCGGCCAGAAGAAGAATCCGATGATGGTGATGATCTTATTCCTGAGGTGGAATTGGGGAACGGTCCTGCAGTACCTAAGCAGGGTTTTAGACTCTTTGGTGTCCAAATCATTTGATGGGGGTCATCTACAATGCAGCGACTAGATTAGGGTTTTTTTTTTCTTTTTTTTTTTTTTGTGGTACAAGCTAGATTATAGTTTTTTCTTCTTTTGCGTAGGGTTTTGACTTTCGGCGATAATAACTAGTCTGCTGTCTAAGTTACATATAATTCGATGAGGATTTGAAATAATATTTAGAAGTTGAGCACTTCCACCCTCCCCCAATAGAGGGTTTGACTTAATTAATATATTTCATTGTTCTGATGATCAGGTTATGCTACCAACTTTTCGTTTGAGTGCCATTGAGAAGTTGGCCAAATGGGAGGAAAGTCTTTCAATCCAAGGCTCTTGCGATTTAAATGTTCGGACCTTGATTTTACTTGGTAAGCATCAAGATTGGCAATTGCATGTAGAGACGAGGTTTTGCAAGTTTGAGGAAAGAAGGAGATACATTTTGATGGTCTTAATTCTTAATCAACTCAAAGTGGTCATTGTGTTTTGTCCATTATTTCTAAAATAACTTATCAGCTACAAACAACGCTCTTTGAGTTATGTTTTTTTTTGGAACCTTTTACTGATCACAGTGATCTTCTGTGAGGTTCTAAGGCTATATCTATTAGGACCTATTATGCTCATGAGAAAAATTCACGAAGAAACAAAATTAGGGGAGTTAATTACTACTCCAAGTGGGTTGCTTTTGAGTTTTGACACTGCAGTTATGGAAGCTGTATCATGATCCTGAAATATGGGGTGATTATACTAGTGGTTAAGTGGCTGTCTTTTCTGATAATAGATCAGGTTCGATTCTCACCAGGGGTTGTAAAATGGATCTACTGGGGTGGATTTTTTTTTTTTTTTTTTTAAAGTTCAAGCAATAAAGATTTAAAAATGGGATTTCAAATGCAACTAAAAAGGAAGGGCAACATGTTGCATTTTCCCCCTTCAGACGGGGTTCTCGAATCTGCATTTGGACAAAACTTTGCTATGGTAGAAACAAAATAACTTATGGCCATGGATTTGCAATGTTTCTCCTCCCAGCTTTCCCCATCTTACATTCATGCACGTCAAAAACTAAGTACTCTATAACCTCGTCTTGGTGCATGCCAATCTAATTTTCCATAATTAAACTGTAATGGTTTCAACTTTCAAGGTAAGTTGTTGCATAATAATAGTGGCCTTATCATGCAATAACTATCCATAATAATTACATGAGATCGAGAGTTCTTTTATAACAAAAAGAAAAAAAAAAAATCATCCCGAGTTATAACTCTTTAGTGATAGCGAAGTTTTGACGATTAATTTGCAAAATGCCCTTATCCCGAGTGAGACACAAGAAATTATTTCTTTACTACTAGCATTATTCCCCACCTTCGAATCCTGCCAACATGATTAAAGTTAGAAGGAACGATATTAGAGAATTACATAATCTAGCATATAATGCATGTTGTTGTAATAGTTTAGGTATTTTTAATTAATATACAGGTACCATTTTTTTTTAAAAAATCTACTTTAAATTTACATTTAATACCAAATTATTTGGGAAGATAAGGCTATTTTAATTAGTTCTCTAAAAGCTCATAGTTTTGACGATTTCATAAACCTATAACCCTATTGTTACCTACATGATTGTTCCTTTGATGGTTGATGACTTCAAGCCAATGCTCTAGCTATAACTAATTCATTGAACCACAGCTTTTTTTTTTTTTTTGATAGATAGATAAGTGAACGAATGGTTTTTTTTTTTTTTTTTTGGCGGACATATGCAGAATGTTTTGTTAATCACCATCCTAATCTCATGCTCATTATTTTTAAATAAATAAAATAACCAAATTAATCCCAGATTCCACCATAAAATTCTCCTACCGCAAATCGAATGTGAAGAAACTATTAATACTTCTTGACCAAATCGACAGGGAGACTAATCGTCCAAACTTGTGAAAAGACTAAAAAGTTAATTAATCGCAATTGCAAAAAGTCATTAGGGTTAAGCATTAGTACCATTCAACGTCTTTGTCATCGTCGAAAGGGAGTGAAAATGATTTGACTAGTTTATGAATGTAATCAACTTAATACTCCATAAGTCTATTGATACCTTTATCCTATTGATGAAATAATGCTCTAACAACTTTAAATTACTTCATTACAAAATAATACTTCCGCAGTCACACTCTACTCTCTTTGTCTATTTATAACAAAGTAAACAATCAAAATGGGATGAAAAAAACAAAACTTGTGCATTAATTAAAATCTTTAAAGTAATCATAATTGTCTAATTGCAAGTTGCAAGGATCCAAAAGGATAATATTGTCTAGCGAATGAAAATTTATGCTTACAAGTTACAATATTAAGTTTATCCTTGTTTTGACGGGGAAAAAAATGAAAAAACCAATGCACAACCACTGTAAGCTTAAAACAGTTCACCAAGCAATTCTGACAATACGACCTATTCTTTTCCCAGACCTAAAGTAAAAGTAAATATTTTTTTACTTTAAGAACCAAAAATTTTTATTTTAGACAGATTAAATTTAGTCGATGAAAAAAAACAAAAAAAAAGCTCTAATTTTAACAATTTTCTCAAATTCAAGCAACTATTTCAACGAAATTTCTGAGAAGGTTGATGATTATTAACTCGATCAGTCTCTTTGTAGCATTCTCTGTCCAGTTAATGCAATATTTGTTTAGATTTTAATTGATTCAATATCCTAATGTTGTAGTTAGGGCATTTTTTAATAATAAAAATCATCACGCCAAAAAAACGATGTATGTGCAGCCGCCGGTTCAATGCAGAAAAGTTAACTATCAAAGCGTTTTAATCGCATCATCGGTTTCATTATTGTTTTTTATATGAACGTAATCATTTTGGGACAAATAATATAATGTTTTAAAATCCCAATTTCTCACCAATTTGCTTAAGATCAACCCACGCTAGCTTCAACTATAAAAGGAGTCTTCCTGATCTCTAATGTAGCATTAAACATATATTCCATTTCCAAAGATGTATTATTACTATTACACAATACTTACATTTTCAGGTGTTTTTGGCTTTTTGTTTGGTGCATGGAAAACGTTGTACTCCTTTTGTTCTAAAATTATTGTCCAGTTCGAGATTTTACTTTTAATACAATTTGAATTAAAAATGAAAATTCAAATAGGACAATATTTATGAGACGGAGAGAGTATTTGATATGGTTGAAACCTAGGAAGCTTGAGAAGCAGCTCATATCACAAGGTCTTGTTAGGAATCCCTATAGACCCATTTTTGGTGACTTGAGAGAATATCACGAGAGGCTTCAAGAAGGCAAATTGAAGCCCACGATCGATCTCTCCGACGATATTAAGTCACGAATTAGTCCTTTCTTCTTTGAAGTCATCAAGAAATATGGTATGTGAATTGTGATGGCGCACAATTAATTTCTTCTTCTTTTTTTCCCCCCAAATAAATTTCTAACGATTATAAACCTCAAATTTTTGTGAGTATGTCAATATTTTAACCATCTTGTCGGATCATGCAACCAATGTTTTTCACTTTTCACTCCTATATAACAATTCTTTGTTGTTTTATGAATATGTACGATATTAGCCTTTTGAATTAATCTTTTACAATGTTTATTTTATTTTCTGAAATTAAAAATGTTTAAGATAACCAATAGTAATTTCTAATGTTCCGAGGCTCTAATGTATTTTGTTCATTCAAAGAAATCCATGGTTTTGTCTTCGGGACTTTGTGTATTTGGTTTGGATGGGATTTTAATAAAAAGATTATTATTATCACACGGTCGGATTTGATTTTTTTTTTTTTGGAATCCAGTTTTTAAAATGTATATTAAATTTGATTTCATTAAATTGACCTGAATTTGTAAAACTTTCAGGTAATAATCCTTTTGTTTGGAGTGGACCAAAACCTGTGATGATCATCAATGATCCTAAACTTATGAAGGAGATACTTCTTAAACCCAATCTCTTTCCAAAGTCCAATTCTAATCCACTCAACAAATATTTGGCCCAAGGCTTATTTACAGCTGAGGGAGACAAATGGACTAAGCATAGAAAATTGATGAATCCTGCTTTCCATGTAGAGAAGATCAAAGGTTCTTTTTGTTTTTCCTTGTTCTTTTATTACTCTTTCCACTTTACATTTCAGAAAAATGTAACTTTACTACTTCCTCCAGTTTTTTATATGTCTTTCTAGAGAATTCATCAAAACCAAAAAAATATTAAATAATGTAGTTAAAATATAAAAATACTCTTATTTATTTTCTATACAATTCATCACAAACCAATAGAAATTCATTATGAATATTGTTTCATTCCCAATACAGGGGTAACATTAGTAAAAAGTGGTTAAATGTGCCTCGATTTGTGAAAACGACATATATTTAAAAAAATTCACCAAACCCTAAAACGACATATATTTCAAAATGGAGGGAGTATTAAAATGAGAAGAGAAAATATAATGTTATCGTAAAGTGTTGAAAGATACTAATTGATGACAAGAACGTAGATATAACACGCCAAACACATCAGTTAAGTTATTTTTGGAACAATATATATTACTAGCATATTTGATTGGTGAAAATTTATCCACCCTAATTAATTTATTACTAGCATCAATAGATTGAGATCCTAGAAAAAATAGGAGAAATTTATTGAGTGAACGAATTTCGATTCTTAAATAACTCGACTCGAATATAGATTTATCATATACAACACTTAAAATGGGAACTCTTTGTTATTGTCCATTATTTCATATGCAATTCAGAACTTTTTTGTCTTGTATTTGACAGAAATCTCTCAGAATAACTGTTCTTTTTGTTTTTTTTATTGCCTTCATCAGTTTATGTTACCAGCTTTTCGATTGAATGCCGAGGAATGTTGGCCAAATGGGAGAAAGCTCTTTCACCTCAAGGAAGTTACGAGTTAGATGTTTGGCCTTCCTTTCAAACTTTAACTAGTGATGTAATTTCTCGCACCACCTTTGGTAGTAGTAATTTTAAAGAAGGTGGAAACATATCTGATCTACAAAGAGAGCATGCTGACCATTTTATGGAAATTGTTCAATCCTTATACCTCCCAGGATTGAGGTCAGAATATTTTGTTTTTTTTGCCAATTGCTTTCCAAGTTTTTAGTTTTCATGTTAATGTGCGTTTCTTGATCATGTATAGGTTTTTGCCAACTAAGAGAAACCGAAGAATGAAAGAGATTAATAGAGTCGTTAAAATAAAAACCAAAGAAATCATTGATAGGAGAATCATAGCATCAAAACTAGAGGAGAAGAACAAAGATGAGGACTTATTAGGCATTTTGTTAGAGTCTAATGCTAAATAGATTGAGCAACAAAGAGGAATCAAGAGTTCGGTTTGAGCATTGAAGATGTTATTGAAGAATGTAGACTCTTTTATTTTGCTGGGCAAGAAACAACTTCTACATTGCTTGTATGGACTTTGATTCTACTCAGCAAGCATCGAGATTGGCAGTCACGCGCGAGAGAGGAGGTTTTGCAAATTTTTGGGACGAAAGAAATACATATGGACGGCCTTAATCAGCTTAAAGTTGTAAGTATTTATTTATCCATTGATTTATAGGATATATAAAAGTTATCCACTATACGAAAATATCAATCTTCTAAACTATATATGTTATTGTAATTTCAGGTGACTATGATCTTGAATGAGGTTCTAAGGCTATATCCATCAGCACCCGTACTTTTCAGAAGAACTCATGAAGAAACAAAATTAGGAAAGTTTAACCTTCCATCTGGGGTGCTTTTGGCACTGCAGATATTAATCTTACATCATGATCCCGAAATATGGGGCGACGATGCTAAAGAGTTCAAGCCAGAGAGATTCAAGAATAGGGTTTCAAATGCAACAACAAAAGAAGCAAAACTCGGGAGGTTTATGTTAGATTGAGTCAAAACTTAGGGGTAAAATGTAGTTTATCCAAATTTAAAATTTATTTTTGGAACAGAATTTTTTTTTTTTTTTTGGTAACGTTGGAACCCCACCAAATATGGATAAACCCACGCCCACTGCAATAACTTGCAAACCACAGTGGGAGGTAAACCATCCTAGACAAGCCCCGGGATGACAATAATTTTAACAATAAATTTAAAGATTTGGGGGAACTAACAATAATTTTAACGAACTACTACTATACTATTGTTCACCTAGCTGTTCCTCTTGATGCACATGCGTGGTGATGGTCTTGCGACAATATGTATTCCTTCAAGGTCAAAGAATTGTTTTTTTTTTCTTATTAAAAAAATAAAAGTCAGAGATTTGTTAATTAGTTAAAAGCAATCCACAATAGATATTTGTATACGAAATTCATTCATTCAAGACATAGAAATTATCTTTTGTATACATACTCCCACATATGGAATCCTAGCTCAACCGAGCATTTCATAGAGAAAATTTTCCTTTGTTATTATTATCCTCCTGGCGTATTTTAACAAACTCGAAAAATTTCCTTCTCGTATTCTTGCCTTCTTATTTTTCAGGAAAAATGTATGACTACAAAACGATACTTGCATTTTCAAGTGTTTTGACCTTTCTGGTTTGTGTATGGAGGGCATTAGATTTCTTATGGTTTCACCCAAGAAGACTTGAGAAGCAACTCAGAGCTCAAGGTTTTGCTGGAAATCCATATAAGCCCATCTTTGGTGACTTGAAAGAATATGCTAAGATGGCTAAAGAAGCTAAGTTAAGGCCGTTGACCGAACTTTCCGACGATATCCTGCCTCGACTCAGTCCGTTCAACCTTCAAACCATCAAGAACTACGGTATGTAATGATAAATTCCACATCTTCTTTAATCTATTTGGTGTTTCTTTTTCTTTTTTTTTTTTTTTGGTGGTGTGTTTTCATCTTGTTTTAAATGGTCAAAAGAGTAAATATATACAGTAAAAATTGGTCCAGAAAGATAGATCGTTATCTCAAATTAGTTTTCCATCTTAGTGACAGTAAGAAATTAATAACATTAATACTTATCGTTACGAATTAGTCTTCCAGACTTAACAAAAAAAAAAAGTCTTCCAGACTTTTGAAGAAAATACGTACTTAGAGTAAAATGTTTAAATGGTCACTTACATTTGAGCTTACTTGAATTTACATCTCTAATATTAATATTTCAATATCGTAATCCCAAATATTATGATTTCACACTTTTTTTTTTGGTCCCATTTCACTGTTTCGACCGCTTTTCCGTTCAATTCGATGTTGACCGGCAGTTAACGTGCTGGAATCAAGGGTATTTTCGTCTTTTAAAATAATTTGAACTTCCATTAAAATTTAAATCATTAAAAATATTATAAAAATTCACATTTATTATTTAATTGTTAAAATATTATTTATTAATTCAAAATATTATTTTAAATTTAAATTATTTTCAAAGTTTCTTTTTTCTTTACCATTTAATTTAATGTTAATTATGTTACACTTTTAACCCCAACCCATTATAACTTTAAAAATTTACCGAGTCACAGTAAATAATTCAAAAATAAAATTTAAAAAAAAAACAAAACCAATAAACCCTGAATTATTTCTAAAATTTTACCGCACTATAGTAATTAATTTAAAATTCAAACTTTTTTTTTTTAAAAAAAGCAAGAAAATAAAATAAATTTCAAAAAGTTGTTGGGATAGTATTACAAATAAAATAATATTATTTTTATACCACCACCTCCACACCTCCACCATCGGCTCCCGCCGCAGGACCACTCACTGCTGCAGTCGGGCAGCGACTTGGCCGGCGGATTCCGGCCAAGCCACTAGAATCTAGCCAGAATCCGGCCGGTCGGTCCCCGGCCGCCGGCGACGGGCGCCGGTGGTGCTGGTGTAAAAATAATATTATTTTATTTATAATATTATCTTAAATTTACACTCAAAAATATATTTTAAATCATATTTTCAATTCATACCAAAAACTAAAATAAACCATTTATTATTCGGATTTTCCCCCTCTCAGTCTCACTGAATTTTTTACTTTGACCGAATAAAAAATTGAAAGGTGAAAATCCAGATAAAAAGTTTGTTTTTCCTTTTGTTTTAAACAAAAAATTGAATTTTGAATTAGTTACTGTAGCGGGGTAAAATTTTAGAGTGATACAGGGTTAAAAATGAAACGTAATATTTATTTTGTATCATAAATAGAAAAAATTAATGTTTTTAAAAATGTAAATTTTAAATTTTATAATAATATTTTAAATTAATAAAATAATATTTTATAATTAAATATAAATTTTATAATATTTTTAATAATTTAAATTTAAATGAAAGTTTAAATTATATAAAAAGACAGAAATACCCCTAATTCCGGCATGTCAACTAATGGTCAACATCGAGTTTGACGGAAACGTGACCTAAATAGTGAAATGAGACCAAAAAAATTGTGAAAACATAATGTTTAGGACCACAATATTGAAATGTCAATGTTAAGGACATAAATTCAAGTAAGCCTAAATGTAAGGGACCACTTAGGCATTTTACTCACAAACTCACTGATTATAGTGATATTAAGCATGAGTTCAATTTACATTATAGTAATTTGATTTGATTAAAGTTGAACCGGAAAAACTTTTTGCAGGTAAAAATTCCTTTATTTGGCTAGGGCCAAAACCTATAATTATCATCAACCAACCTGAACTTGTGAAGGAGATCTTTCAAAAGCCTAACATATTCCAAAAGGGTTCTCGTACCATTAATCCACTCAATAAACTGTTGGTTGGCCTATTTGAAGCCGAGGGAGATAAGTGGGTCAAACACAGAAAGCTAATCAATCCGGTTTTCCATATGGAGAAGATTAAGGTTCAATTTCTTTGTATATTTATATGGATTAATTTTATTCCTATCAACACTTAACTCTTTATTTTTAAATCATTTTTATTGATTAGTTATTGCTTCAATGATCAGCTGATGCTGCCAGCTTTTCGGCTTTGTGCCAATGAGATGTTGGCGAAATGGGAAGAAATTATTTCACCCCAAGGATCTTGTGATTCAGATGTTTGGCCTTTCCTCCAAATTTTGACGAGTGATGCTATATCTCACACTGCATTTGGTTGCGATTATGAAGATGGGAAAAAGATATTTCAACTCCAAAAAGAACTTGCAGATAATTTTATGACAAGTTATCAATCCTTGAATTTCCCTGGATCAAGGTTCGACTTATACCATTTATTCAAATACATTTATTTTGGAATGGAGAGAATCTTTATTTATTTCAGTGCATCTCCAAGGCTCCTTAAAAATTGGTACAGGGAGGGGGCATAAGTTTCTTGTTTGCTTATTTTTCTTGTTTGTGTAGGTTTTTGCCAACCAAGAAAAACAGAAGAGCAAATGAGATTGAGAAGATAGTTCAAAAGAAAATCAAAGATATTATTGACAAGAGAATGAAAACAACACGATTGGGAGACGACTACGACAAGAATGACTTATTAGGCATATTATTAGAGTCCAATGCTAGAGAGATTGAACAACAAGGAGGAAAACAAAAGTTTGGCTTGAGCATTGAAGATGTCATTGAAGAATGCAAACTCTTCTACTTTGCTGGGCAAGAGACAACTTCAACGTTGCTTGTGTGGACTATGATTTTACTTAGCAAGCATCAAGATTGGCAATCACGAGCT
Source organism: Oldenlandia corymbosa var. corymbosa (assembly GCA_949775105.1). Classification (NCBI taxonomy): domain Eukaryota; kingdom Viridiplantae; phylum Streptophyta; class Magnoliopsida; order Gentianales; family Rubiaceae; genus Oldenlandia; species Oldenlandia corymbosa. The sequence goes on along the minus strand of OX459126.1, from coordinate 17,069,575 downwards.
AGGGATGAGGTTTTGCAAGTTTTTGGGAAGAATGAAATTGACTTTGATGGCCTTAATCAGCTCAAAGTGGTAAGTCCATCTTGAAACAATTATATATACTCCTTCGATCTCAAAATTATTGTCCAGTTTAAGTATTCATTTTTAGTTTAAATCATACTAAAAGTGAAATTTCAAACTGGACATTAATAATGGGACAGAGAGAGTATTTAGTATTGTTCTTTTGATTCACCACTTAAAAAAAAAGCATAAAAAAATTCAGAAACTTGTAGAATGTGACATCTTATAATGAGTGCCTTAATTAGTTTCATCATCTTTTGAATATATTTTTCTAAGTTTTGTTATTTGGTTTTGTTACAGGTGACAATGATCTTGAATGAGGTTCTAAGATTGTATCCATCAGCTCCAATAATTACTCGAGTTACAAATAAAGAAACAAAATTAGGAGAGTTTAATCTTCCAGCCAGGACGGTTCTGTCGCTACAACTATTGATGTTACATCGCAACGATGAAATATGGGGTAACGACGCTAAAGAGTTCAACCCTGACAGATTCAAAGAAGGGATTTCAAATGCAGTTACAAAGGAAGAAGCTCATCAATTGGTAGCATTTTTACCATTTGGATGGGGGCCTCGTATATGCATTGGACAGAATTTTGCTATGGTGGAAGCGAAAATGGCTCTTGCAATGATTCTACGACGGTTTTCCTTTCAACTTTCGCCATCTTACACACATGCACCTCATATGCTAATTACACTACAACCTCAGCTTGGTGCCAATCTAATTTTGCACAAACTCTAATTTCAGTTTTGAGTTTCACTTTGAAACCTAGTTGATTTTTGAAAATTAACACGAATAGTACTTATATATAGTTCATCATTGTTAGAGGTTATACTTGTAAAACTTCTTCATGAAGATGTTTGCGAGGTTCAAACACAGATCAAGGTGGGAGAAACAATTTCTTACATTATTTACATTTGCCTCCCGGCGCCAGAACTAGCCTCAAATGTTTTTAACTATCTAAAAATAGGAATACGTGACTAATATATAAGGTTGGTTTAGAAGATTCTAATATTTCTATTTTATTAAAATTATTATACAGTTTGAATTTTCATTTTTAACTTTAATAATTTTGGATAGAGGGAGTATAATTAATATTTGTGACAATATTTCTAGTCATGAACTATACGTACAACTTACAACGTTGATATATACCCGGTGTGAATAGAGTTGAAAATAAAGATAGATTAATTGAGAGTTTAATTAACTTCTATATGTAGAACTGATAATGACATTGGCCAAGAAGAGTCTAAATCTCCTGCACAAACAAAACAAAACCAAAGGAAAAAAAAAAAAAAGAGAAGAAAGAAAGTGAAAGGACACAAGAGATACTGATTTGTAAAGATGTTAATGAGTGCATTTGGAGCTCACTTTCAGGTTTTGCAAAAGTAGCAAACATTTAAGCTCTTGACATGCACCTAATTCTCCTAAAAAGTTTTGTCCATGACTTTCTCTGATAACCACAAAGCTCTAATTGCGAATTGAATAACAGCATATAGTGATTAGATTGTTGTCTTTCTTGATAATAGATCAGGGTTCGATTTCCACCAGAAGTGGTAAGAGGAGGGTTTTACCTACATTTAAGTGGGGTCCACTGGGATAGATTTTTTTAAAAAAAAAAAACCACAAAGCTCTAATTTTCCACCCAAAAATTAATTGTCTAAAAATTTGGTAAATTAACTTGTTAATTAAACATTCCCCAGACACTTCAGGTATATATAACAGGGATGTTCGTAGTTAATCTCTATGAATTACACATTACGTTACTCCATTTTAATTAAGAGGTCATTTTAAGGCATCACCAATATGTACTGTTATTACACAACACTTAACATTTTCATGTGTCTTCGGTTTTCTATTTTGTGCATGGAAAGTATTGTATTTCTTATGGTTAAAGCCTATAGGAAGATTGAGAAGCAACTCAGGTCACAAGGTCTTGTTGGAAATTCCTATAAACCAATTCTTAACTTGAAAGAATATCATAAGATGTTTCAAGAAGCTGAATCGAAGCCGATGATCGATCTCTTTCTTCCACGATATTAGGCCGAGAGTTAGTTCTTTCTTCTTTTCTATGGTGATGCTCAATTTGGTTGCATTGTTTATGTAAAATTGTAAAAACCAGGGAAGAATCCTTTTGTTTGGAGAGGGCCAGAACCTGTGATTCTTATCAACGATCCTAAACTTATAAAGAAGATATTGCTGAAGCACAATTTTTTCCAAAATCAAATTCCAACCCACTAATAAACTGGCAGTGCAAGGCATGAAGTTAAGTGGACCAAACACATGAAGTTAATGAATCCTGCTTTCCATCCAGAGAAAATAAAGGTAGCTATTTTTATTATTTTCTAATGGATAAATAGTGAATTCCGACTTAGTCGTTTGAGCAATGAAATACTCCATCGGTCCTTATTATAAGAGATTTCGATTTTATCTTAAATTTTACTTAGTAATTTTTTCAAATGAAAAAAAATCTTAAAAATATTTATAATTAATTAGGAAAACACAATTTAAGATTTTTTTTCTAATTAGAAAAATATATTAGATGAAACCTATGACAAATTAAAATACTATATAATAAGGACCCGAGAAAGTATTTGTTTGTATTTTATAGTAATACTTCTGTGTCAATTTTCTTTTATTGTATTTGTATATTAGTAAACTGTCTAAAAATACTAAGGGTGGACAAGAAAATAGATTAGACACATACAGTTAGTTTGGCTGATATTAGCCACTAACCAACTACTTGATAGAAAGTAACTCGATGAATAACATCATGTTTATAATTCACACAATATGTAAAGATTAGATGTTTTAGGTAATTAGATCTAGCTATGCAAAATACGCGTGTATGTGTTCGGACAGCAAATACATACGTCTATTTGGTTTAATGTTAACAACGGCTGGCTTTTGCGTTGCGTTAGATTGTACTTGTTTTGATATTATTGTTGAGTTTGAAATTTCATTTTTAGTACAATTTGAATTAAAAATGAAAATCCAAACTGGATAATAATTATAGGACGAAAGGAGTATATTTTTTGAACGGATGGGATGAATTATCAACTTAGCGTTCTCCCAAGAACCATGATTTGGTTTTTCACAGAAATAAGAATATCAGCTTTTGAGTTGCCAAGATCTTGAAAATTCCCAATTAGCAAGACAATCAACGAATTCTAGGATCTGAGCAAGACATGGATTTTAGTGAGTCCAGCAGGACAACAGAACAACACACGTACTCCCTCATGTTCTTATTATAAATTATTTTAATTTGTCTTACATTTTATTTAGTTTGTTCTTTTAATTAAAAATAAAACAGTAAAAATGTAATTTTGCATTTATTGTGTTCTTCCAATTATTATAAAATAAAATATGTTTATAGTTTTATTTTTAATTAAAAGAACATGTTAAATGAAACATATGATAAATGAAAATATCTTATAATAAAGACTGAAGGCAGTATTTGTAACATTTGGCTCAAGTTCATCATATTTGTTTAACACAAAATGAGGCAGTGAATAGAAATCCTCCTATTTCATGACAAACAAACCGACGAAAATGGTTGATGATGTAGAAATTATATGAAGTACATATACAACCTCCATTCAAACATGGATGGTTTATTTCATCGTTTAGATTTTGCTATAGTAAAAGTAAGTTTTGCTATAGTTCTTTGTTAATTGTACATATGAAATTAGGGATTATGTTTGTCCAATACTTCTTCCCAGGGATTCAATTTTTAGACACTGTCCACTTCCAAATGCTTTTTCCATATTGTTACATTCTAGTTTTTCCGATACTAACACAATGCTTTGCTTTTTCTCAACCCACTTTTCCGGGTCCCCCCTTGACCACCATCATAGTTGACAACTTACACTCAAAATTAGTAATTTCTCAATTCCATTGGACTTGGAATGAAAAACAATTGAATAATTAATTTCTAAAATATAAATCCAGGGTGTAATAACATAAGTTTTCCTAAAGGATATACTTTATGTGCAGACAAGGAAGTTTAACATAGATTAATCTTGCATTCAAGTAATACTACCTGCAACTACTGTATCATCCCCTTTGAAACAGAATCGATACGAATAAAGTTATAAAAAAAAAAAAAAACCGGATTTTGAGGTTCGAAGTGAAACAAGAACTTCTCCAGAAGTGAACTAAGGTTAAAAAAAGAATCAATGACAAGAAGACTAATCTAGAATTTCTAACCATGACTCTCCATAACTCAGATAGTTCTGCTCATTTGCACCTCATAGCCTAGGCGAAACGAACACGCGAACATTTAATGCGCCCGGATTTATTCAACCTGCAAACGCAGTTCTCGAGAAGCTCATAGTCTTCATTCCAAAACAACAGCGAAGCCATGTTTGGATCGTCCAGCAACATTTTTGATGTCAGGTAACCAGCGATTGTCCAAGTCTGATAAAGCCGAGATTGTTTTCCTACGAATCTTCCTTGCCTTGTGTCGTAATACTCAGGCCAATGGTCCACCGGAAGCCTTTTCTCAGCCAAAGCCAGTGCTTTCCTAGCCAACCCCGGTTTTCCCATCTTTATACAGGCGAGCGTGAACTGTAACATAGAGGATGGGGGATATAAACAGGGTTTTCACACTAGGTATTGCAAGCAGATAAAGGAGCCATTGCAACATTCTCGTGCTAACTTACTAATGATACTAGGTTATTCTCAGGAATATAGCATTCATGTGAAAATCGTCTAATTGCATCTAATTGTTTCACTAAGGAAGCTCAATCTTTGGGGAAAGAAAATCTGTAACTAACTTGGGGCCATACCTGCCATAGAAGAGTCGGCCAAGATCCAGCATTATGATACGACCATGGCCTACAGGGCAAAAAATTTCAACTTAGATACTGTACAGTTTATTTTGTAGAGATACAAACTAGAGCTATGACATACAAACTAGAGATACAAAAGATGTATTACGTATTCTTTGGGTCGCTTCCTGTGATGATACGCCATTCTTCATTCTCCAGAGCAGGATAACATATCTTAAGAGGCATGTGTGACACGAGATCGTCCCATTTAACCTCAATCATGTTCAGTATTCCTTCATTCTGTTCAGCACTTCCGAGTGATGATATTATGGCCCAAAGATTTCCCAGACTGAAGAATCTGAAATCCATATGGGCAGGCTGCAGATTCCCAACAAAGTAGCCACCAGTCTCAGGTATCCAGTCCATTAGCCAAGATGGAATTTGTTCTGGATAAATGTTGAATTTATTGATGGCCTCAAAAGAATACTCTTCTGTCTTGTAACGATATATGTCGTTGATCTTCTTCATGTCCACCCAATAATACTCTCTGATGTGGAAAGAGAGTGCACTTAATCGGCTATTAATGGCTGCAACAAGCTCTTTTGTTGAATCGTTAATTGCGAGCATCTCACGGGAGGAGCGCAAAGCAGAGTAGAACAGTGACTGCAAGGAAATATTTACAATTAACAAAAGGGATAAACCACCAAAATATCTGAAATACACAATCATCTTAACAAGACACCCTGAAACATACTTGGATTTCCAAAGGGTGGCCATGTATACCCATCCTTCTATCTATCATGCAGGACCCATCAGTTACTAAAAGAGTAGGAAACATATCAAAACCATGTGTTAGACACAAATTGAGTATTAATCTGATGCCGGTCTGCACTTCTACCCTCTCTTGCAATGAATTATCGCCAGTGATTTTTCCATAAGCTCTCAACAGAATTATCCACCACAAACCTGCCACATTTATCAGGATTACAACTTCAGCAAATAACATAAGCAGACTTAGTAGCAACTGTCTGGAAGACAAGTAAATATTTAAATTTCAGCAGACTTTGGATAAAGACTGAAAATAGAGTGATAGGTTTCGAGTGAAACACAGGCTTGAAAGGTTTTTTAAAAATCTATAAACATCAATCTAATAACAAATAAAGGCATTACAGACTACCAAAGATGAAATTACAGGTTACAGGTTACAGGCTACGAGATGAAATCTATAAACATCAATCTAATAACAAATAAAGGCATTACAGACTACCAAACGATATGAAATTACAGACTAACAAATAAAGGCATTACAGGCTACAGGTTCATTGTTTTCGTAAAAAAGAAACAAAACGAGATGAAATTCGAGCCCCTAACATCCACCAATGCATTACAGACTACCAAGTCATAATAGGAGTCAATGTGGAGGGATAAGAACTGAAATAATTCTATGATATGGTGATAAATAAATGCAAAAACAAGTCTAGCACATCCAGCAAATCGCCACTTACAAGAATCAACAGGCGCAACTCGTCCAACAGCAGATTCACCAAAATCTGGATCCAAAATGTCCTCCAATTCTCCATTTCTTCCTTCAAGCGACATAGTCTTGACTTTGAAACTGGCAGGCATCAACCCTTGTCCAGGGCTATAACAATCAACTGTTTTTTCCCAACTCTGCATGGTGATAGATGCATCATTTAAGTTTCACATAGAAAAACTACCTTTTATGTGATGACAGTGCTATAAAAACTACTATAACATCAAGTAAAGAAACAAGGCACATGATCTTTTGCAGCACTTGTACCTGAAGCTGTAGCGTGTGAAGTAGAAAGTTCTTGACGATATCTCCTTCTCCATTAAGCAAGAATGCAAGAGCTGAGGGGACAAAATCACGAACAAATACTTGATCATAGTTCAAAGGCGACGTTTCAGCTGGATCAGCAGCCGCCACAGTCCCCACAGGATGTCCACAGTAGTTCAGCACAGATCCTCGGAGCAATTTCCAAGCCTCCTTTTCCACCTCAGACAATTCTCTCTCACAGATCGATTTCAAAAAACACGACCCGGCCAAGTCTTTGTTTATAGCTTCATCTTTATTTACATTTGAACTTTCTCTAACCTCTACCCCATATTCACCAGTAGAATCATCTGTATTTCCATTTTCCATTACATTGTGGGCCTCTTCTATGGTCTCAATTACCAAAGGCTTCACATTTAAATTTCCTCTAACATAAATTTTCTCAAATCCATTCTGATTGATTCTAGTATCAACAGAAGTTGAAAGATTCCTAGTATCAGATGCAACATGAACTACACCCGAAGTAAATCTCTCACTACTCTTATAAACTGGACAACCTAATAAAACCCGAGATTGTCCAGAAAAAGGATGGGGTTTACAAAAACTACCCCGATTCACGTTATGTACATTCCTAAAAAATACCATCCCATTACTCAAATAATCATGAAAACCATTTAAATTCGGTGGAAAAGTCGACAAATTATCATTGACCAAGCAATCAAACTTCAAAACTGGTGACTCAAAAATCGATGAATGCTTACAGCTAGCTAAAATCCTATTACGGTAGGGTTTAATAGTGGAAAGTCCTCCAATACATGTACTAGTGTTCATTTCTAAACCAATTCCTGAATGTAAAAATACGAACTTTCCAGCTTCCAACACAAAATCACTTCTAAAATGGATTAACAATAGCTTATTATGCAAAACCCAGTTGGTTAATATGCTTTTTCTGGGCTCTATACAAGGACTAATGGAACAGTATTATGTACTCAACTGTCTCAGTTAATCTAGGACAATGTTGATTGAATCATTAACAGATAATATGGAAAAAGATTGAATCTTTATAGATCAGCTGAACTACCTAGATTTAAGACACTACAATAAAATTGCTCAAAGGGGATAATTATAAGTTAAAATTAGAAAAAACTTACAGTCTTGAAGCAGGATTTGGAGAGAAATGTCTGAAGTTGAAGTTGAGGAGAAAAGCCTTGCAGGATTTGAAGTTGGAGATCGGGAGGGATATTTATAGACGCGGAGAATGGGAAAAGCTGTCGGATATAAAATAAAAACCAATTTATTTTTATATTTTTCTGGATACCTTGCACGTGATGTCCCAATTTTCAGGCCTTTACTCTAATGTTACACTTCCTTGTATCAAATGAAACAGAATCTTTTTAATGCATTTTTTTAACCTATGATCTATATCTCTTACAAAATAGAGTAATTATTAGTAACATTTTAGAATGAAAAAGTAAACATATTCTAACATTTTTATCAACATTTTCGGAGTAGCATTTTTACTCTTCAATTGGAGCTAACCGTAGAACATATGTAATTAAGACTGGCTATAATACAGTAATACACATTCGATTTGACTGGTTTTTTTTTTTTTTTTTGCATTCACAAAAAATTACTATTTCAATTTCACGAAATGTCTTTGGAGCGTTGAGTATGCGAATAAGAGTCTCACGTGTAAAGTCACTCAATTGTTCAGTTTTCTTCTCGTGTAGCGGTTTGATTTTTTCATGGAAGAAACTTTTTAAAAAGCAATTGCGTGACTAAAAAAATTAAAACTAAATAAACAAAACAAAACGCTATGCTAACTTATTTTCATTAAGGAAAAAATAAAAATTATTTGTTTTACTATTTTACGCTTTACACGTTCTTCATTGACCAAAAAGACACTACTAACTGAAAAGGGGAAAAATCACTCTTTATGAAGAATGTATTTTTCTAAAAAAAAAAAAACGAAAGAAAGAACATTTTGATTATATGAGGTTGAAATCAAGGAAATAAAATAAAATTGGCGAGGGTAATACAGGGAATTTAGATGATAATAGAGCCTTCACCTTCCAGGAAGCTGGGCATGTAAATTTAATTCAAAATTTTTGGGACCATTCTTTTAGCTTTCACTATTAGTTTTGGTACATTAAAAATAAATAAATAAAAAATAAATAACAGATAAAAGGTCACACGTACGTAAACCAAATTTCAAGCGTGGAATAAGTTAACAAGTTACAAAATGTGGCCCATTTCGGTTTTGCCCAATTTAATTAACCCAATTGCTAACCATGTCAAACATTTTCTCTAAAGCCCAAAACTCCAAATCATTTCTTTGCCAAAAGCACCGATATTAGACACAGGCCGGTTTGAATCAAAGGAAGCAAACCGGGACATTCGAGGAAGTCATCTCCTTGAGTAAATTGTACTAACATTTCTTTTATGAATAATAATAATAATCTCAACGGAAATTTTAAAGAAAAATGACAGTTAAATAGGATGAAATCCCTGTCTGTCTTCCATGTATTTACACCTCACCAAGAAGGTTCATCCATTTTAAGATTCAGTTATATCGTTTCTATTAATTTTTTCCTCGAAAAATTTTATCAAGTTAAAATTTTCTATTACATTTTCTTGGGAGCACGTTAAAGGACGATAAGTGGTTCATTTCATGTTGGTCATAGCAACTATTTATTACTTTAATTCGAAGTTGTAGATATGATAATTCTAATTTACCATATTTTTTGAGATTTCAAGTATTTAAATTTTGCGTCATGTGAATAATCGATAACGTAACATTTTGCTCAAGACCAAAAAAATGGGATTTAAACTATAAAACATGCCATATATATATATATATATATATATATATAAAATGTCAAACATAAAAGGCAAAGTTGCTTAAAACGATAACAATATTTCTGAAGACCAAACATCCATAACCAAGATCTAATGTCATTTTAAATTTTAAACTTTATTCTAAGTCAAACCCATGCACAAATTAGTGAAGGAGCTTATAAAATGTGGAGACAAGAATTACGGCAGAAGGTAAAACCATGATTACTAGTTTACGTAAGCAATGATCCCACCAAGGAGACCTCCAGAACAAGTTTTCTAACACTCTTGAGGACTAATTGTAGTATAATTTTATCAGTTAACTAAGTAACTATTTATAATTACAATCATTTAGACTGATTAATCACAGTCGGCTGTGGCTTTGACAACTTGAACCCTTGTCGTCTTTATCGTGATGGATGCACTTATTAAAATTAATAATAATTAGTTATCTCATAAACGTTATGAATAATAAATATATTAAGTTTAATGTGGACTTGTAATTTGACTACTAATCCAGTTTCATTTTACTTACTTGGAAAGGGAATTAGTCAAAGTATTAGGCTGCTGCTCATTTCGCTATCTCACAAAACGGACAATAATTTTGTAAATTGATTAATTTTATTTTATTTCACCAAAACCACGTTTCAAACACAAGGATTCAAAATTGAATGAATCCTTCGTCACTAATTGGGTATCTTTAATTAATTATCTAGCTTAATCGCTTCGTTATCCAAACAGTAGGTTGATTTTTTAATATTTCTTACATCCCACTAATTACATAGTTTAATTAATTAAGCAGATGAATTTTTTTTTCTTTTTTTTGTTTTTGGTCGATCTTGATCACCCCGATGTCACAGATTAAATAAACTAATATGTTGAACGTTCCACTAACTAAAAAGGGTTTAGGAGATACATTGAATTAGTTTATTATTTAATTAAAACTTGCTTAAGCACTTCTCTGATGACTGATGACTGATGACTTAGTTATATTATATGTGTAGGATTAAAATTATGTTGGCCTTCTGGAATGTTAATTGGCGTGTAATTTTGGAAGATGTATCATATGAACAAACGTCTTTACATAATTTGACCTCTCTTGCATCAATAAAAAACTTTAGGTACTTTGTTTAGAGGACTCCTCACCAATTAGACGACCAAAATCGATTTCCATATATAATCTTTTCGTTTTAAAATAAGTATATTAAACTTAAATAAATATGACATTTTTTTAAAAAATATTTCATCGCATTACAAAAATATTGTTTCTCTCAAATATGGGAAGAAACTCTCACAATAATATACAAATTGTACTTTATCTAACAATTGGTATCTTAACACCGGAAGGGCATACAACGGGCGCAACAGGAGAAAGGGGATGTAAACATAACTCTAAACCCATCCCCTTATAAGCGACAGAAATGGAAAGTATTAATGGAGTTTATAAAAATAAAACCATCATCGCCAGTCCCACTTGAAAGAAAGAGCTTATTGAGAATTTTTTTTTATTTTTTTTTGTTTTTTTGGTGCAATAAAATTATCGACTTGACAGACATATATCAATGAATTTTATACGTGAACTTGTAAAATCACCATAAGATAGTTTTTATATAGTTTAGACTTTTTACATAGAAAAATAATACTCACTCCGGTCCTTATTATAAGGCATTTTGACTTTTCCTAAGTTTCACCTACTACACATTTTTAATTAACAAAAAAACCTTAGATATATATTTTTATATTCGTTTTGTTCTCTTGATTGTTATGAAATATTTTTAAGATTTTTTTCATCGATTAAAACTGTTGTACTAAGTTAAACCTAAGACAAATCAAAATGCCTTATATTAAGAACTGGAGGGAGTAATTCGTTCGTCAAATTATTTTAATAATAAAAACAAGATAACCAATGTTTGATAGAAAGAGGCATATATATATATATTTATATATATATATATATATATAAATTGAGTAAGCTTATTGTTTGTCCCACTAATTCGAAAAACCACAAACATTGACAAGGAAATGAATCCACAAATTGAAATCATCCTCGACCCCAAAAAACAAAACCAAAAAAAAAAAAAAGGAAGAAAAAAATAAAATAAGTACCTTAATCGTACGTACGTTCTTATCCTAAATGGATACTTAATTAATTAGCAAAAGCATTATATTGCGCTTCTTAACCAATTAAGGTTAATCCACGTGTCCTGCCGTTTTCGCTTATCAAACTTTAATCATTTACAAAGAATAGCTTGTGGAGAATAATGGATCATTTAGCTAGAGTCATTATGGAGGTGATGATGATAATCGTCACCAACAAAAAAAGTGTACATTATTCATTACTGGACTTATTGAGGAAAAACAAAACCTTGCCCTTTTATACATTTATGAAGTACATATAATTGGCAAATTCTGATAGGGTACGTAATATATTAAGCAAATTACATGGAATTGAGAGTACTTGAAAGCTTAACCACATGCTTCCATCCGTCCAAACACTAGTTCTACACGCATATGATCATTCAGTTTAGTCTTATTAAAAAGGACTAAAATCTGACCCTTTGTACGTAATCCACATATATTTATGAACAAAAAATTATTTCGGTACTGTTAATTCAAAACCAAACACTTAAAGAGCGACTTGTAAATAACTCTATGTTTGTTTCGTTTTTTTAGTGTGTATTTTTGATGTTTTTTGTATTAAAAATGTAAAAAGATGTATTAGAAATGTAAAAATGTATGCTCGGATGGGACAATTATTATTTAAATATTTTAAAAATACATAAAAAAACCTAACAAACTTAAATTTTTTCAATATTCGATGGTACCTTATGATCTCTCACACATATACTTTGGTGCAAGCTATATCTAGCTAGATGAATTTGCGACCTCTAAAACCGGGAAGGAAAAAAGAAATAAACAAACACCAAACCCTAATAAAAGTTTTTGTAGTGTTAATTATATTAAACCTTGTACGTTTTCTTTACCTAATACAACAAACATGACTCTTTTATTCGAGATGCTGGAAAGGAATCTTATAGTAGGACTAGAAACACATATCAACATAACAGTATATGCACTCATTTATATGGACTAGAGAGGATGCAAATTGTTGTTTCTTGGAGTGGAATTCCAAAATGAACTTTTTACATGAATGTTACGGCTTGGGAACTCAAACTCGCTATATAAGGATATGAACACCAAGTTATAGATATGCATAGTACGATAAAAATTTTGATAGGGATGGCTAACATGGAATAGAAACTCGTGGCCGATCATCAGAGGTATACTTGAAAGTCCTCCAACAAAAAGGGAATGAATGTAATCTTTCTTTAAAATGTTCAATAAATTTTCCGCAAGAAAGATTGGTTTACAAGGAAAGCAAAATTCAACCATCCGTTTGTTTATCACACGTCTGTTTGTCGTGATATGTGTAGTAGCACTGTGTAGCTATCAATATTTTGGTCAATCGATTTGTACTTTTAAAAAGTTGTTCTAAATATATATATAGAGAGAGAGAGATAGAAAAGTAAGTAACTATATATTGTTGCCATTGATTTATTTGTTCCACGTAATGACTCAATGGTAAAAAAAAAGTAAATTATTAAATGGACAAACGGAATTTTTATTTTGTGTATTTTCACGTATTTATTGTCTAAACTAGTTAATCTGTACCAATCACCAAGAGATTTTGGCTCGTGGAGACATGTTTGGGGCCATCTGTTTTTCTTACTTAACTTCATACACCATAATATTTTGTTTTGGTATAGGTAGGGGGAAAAAAAACCCTTGTCTTTCAAAACATTGGCAAGAGCAGTGAAATTCGACTAGATGATTGTGAATGGTAATATTCATAAAAAAATAACAAAAATAATACTCTTTCTGTCCGAAAATTATTGTCCAGTTTGAGATTTCATTTTTAGTACAATTTGAACTAAAAATAAAAACTCAAATTGGACAATAATTATGAGACGGGGGGAGTATCATGGATTACAGGGGAGTAAATTGTAATTTTGATATATATAGTCATAATCTTGAAGATATTCGCTATCATTAAATTTGCTCAAACTAGAATTTATCTATAAATGCAAGGTTGTGTAATCCAGGGGGGGAAAACCAAAAATGTTGAATCTCAATCAGGAACAAAAGGGGTAATTTTCACAATATTGGCAAAGTTTTGGGGGTCCCAAAATCATTCCCAAATTACTTTTTATAGATAGAAACTAGATTTGACAATAACCGACCACTTTCCCTTTTCTGATGGCTGAATTGGTCCTTTAAAGGTGGACCAAATCGAATTAGGAGCCCCACATTTATTAGTATGAATTGCAAAATTACGCAGAATTTCTCAACTTCTTTTTTGTTTAATTACTTTAGATTCTTTGTCACGAAAAAAAAGAGAAGAGGAAAATATTGGATTAATTCCCACCTTCTAATATACCTATCAAACTGTCTTGTCATTAATTCCAAGTGGACTTTAATCCATATTTCACGGCATTAATACTCTTAAATTTTAACAAGTGTCAGTCTAATCAATCGTTTATATTATAGGTTTTTTTTTCCTTTCTACTTGATTCTCGGAATCCCCTTCAAAGCTTCAACAGTAGAAATTAGATTAGGTATATACTGGTACAATTATCGAAAGATGGAAAATTAACCCACAAACAAGGGTTTAGGGCAATAATTTTTTGCTTTAAGTGCCATTATTTATTCGGATGAAAATGTCATTATAAATTCGCTGGAATGCATATTAATTTGCATGTGAATATATCCCCCTGAAATATCATTTTTGTCATTCTAGCGAGTCTTTTTTAGTTTTGTTAAGGCTAAAATTTACTTCAAATCGTGGTGATCTATGAGTTTTTCTTGCCAATTAACAAAGCAAATAATTAATTGGAAATTGAATGACAGTATAGTGATTAGGTTGTTATATTTTTTGGTGATAGACCAAGGTTCGGGAGTTTTACTTATATTTAAGTGGGATTGATTGGGGTGAATTTTTTTTTTTTAAAAAAAAAAACAAAGCAAATAATCGACTCATGCGTGAGAAAAAAATAACTTGTTCGTGAGAAAATTAAAAATCATCAGAAAAAGGGGTTTTCGAATATCATTAATCTTACTATAAATACATGCACAGTGGAAAGCAATGTAGCAAAACAAACCACCACCTCCTTTTTTAGGACCCAAAATGCGCGAAATGACAGCTGAAACTGTCATGTCAAAACTTTCAGCAGCCCATCAAAAAGAAAATTAGAGGAAGACTTTGAAATAGAAGAAATGTGGAAATTTTTAAGAGAAAAAAGAAATTAATAAAAAAGGACGTGGCCGAATTTAAACTCTATATCAAACTTTCTGTTCCAATATTAGTGGACTCCAGTTGTAACCTCTTCATTTACTTATACCAACGTATTACTTCAAAAAACTTTTAAAAAAAATTACATCATCAATATAGCATCATCAACAATTTGTGTTTTAGGACAAGTGTCCACAAATATTGATCCTAATTTGTACTCTCATTATGATCCTAAAATGTGTTGTTTTCGGCAATGTCAATTAGTAGGAAAGCTTACTTATAATTTTAGATCCCAAGTGTCCATTTTTTTTTTATCCCAATTAAGGATTAAGGTGATCTTCATTTTGTTGTCCAACTTGCTGATTTGGTTTAGACGAGATTGAATACTTCTTTCCGTCTTTAATATAAGACATTTCAATTAGTCACTAAGTGTCCCCTGGTGCTCATTTTTAATTGACAAGAAAACCTTATATAAAACCATTTCCTAACAATTAAGAAAATACAACGAATGTGAAAATATATTTTTAAGATTTTTTAATTAAAAATACATATTAGATGAAACCTATAACAAATCAAAAATATTTTATATTAAGGACCGGACTGAGTAATAAGTAGATCAATAATCGATTTGGCTCATCACGTGACATACAGGGGCCCTTAGAAAATCATGAATGGATAATTTTTACACCCGATGATCTTTGATATTAAGAATTCGCCAATGAATGAGTTATACTTGGCTCATGTATCAAAACGGAAAGAAAGAAGATCATGAGATGGTCGATTTTTCCCCCCTTCATCATGGGATTTAATTTACAACAACTTGGCTTAATCTTTTTGGTCGTGTAGAATAAACTAACCAGTTCTCTTGTTCCAAACTTTACCTATTTGAAAATAAAATTGTTTTTTGTGGGGTTGAAGTATTATTTTAGTTTCTACCTTTTGAAAGTTGTTGATGTAGAATATGTACACCCTCTAATGGTATCCAGATCTTCTAATACTTTGAAGATGAACATTTTCACCCGGTATCCGAAATCATTGTTGTAAGCCTGTAATTAATTCGGATTTTAGTCGGGTAGGTCTCTTTTGAGAGGTAAAACTCTTCCATTAAGTATTTTAATTATTGCTGTATGTCCATGTACGAGTTCGAATCCGAGTCATAGTTAACTTGATCCAATATTTTTACCACTTAGACCAAGTGCTTCTTGGTACTTGTGGGATAAGTTTTAACAAACCTAAATCCTTAATTGTCTTTTCTTTTTCTTGAAATTCAAAATTACTGAATTCTTCGAATGCAAGCTACAACATTCGTACAAAAATATTAAGATAACAATTATAAGGATAAATAATAATCTCATATAATAAGATAAAGGTTTGCTGGTATTGTTGTGTTAGATTTGCTTGTATGCAATCACGTCTAGAAACTTTGCTATCAGATTTGAGTTTCAGGTCTTCCTTCTTTTTTTGGTTTGTTTTAACACTGTTTTAACCATTATTGAACATTCACATTGGAAGTAAACAATTAGATGAAAATGTCGGTTGCTAAAATGTACGGATTTTGACTAACATCCAAAACAATCACTTGCATGTATAGCTAGCCAAATTGTACTGAGATTCCTTTTCTTTAATCTCATCATCATCATCATCTGTACAAGGAGACTAATCAAATTAATCTCATAAATTATACTTGTATACATTTCAACGTATTTATATTGTATTCACGAATTTATGCAGACCTTTCATTTAAAAATAAAACACCATTCAGCAAAAATAAATAAATAAATAATAAAACACCAAGGGGACCCCAAAAAAAAAAGATAAAAAATTATTACGTTCCCTCCTAAATGTTTGTTCAGTTAATATTCCAACTCATTCATAAATTTGCAATTTATATCCATGTAAAATTAACTGTTATCAGATTATTAATTTTAAAATTCAGTCTTTTATACAACACCAAAAAGAATTTTTCGATCGGCGGTTTTCATTTTTCAAATTGAAAAAAGTGGAAGCAGTAGCACCTTCAGGATGAAAAGAAAGAAAAAGAAAGTGGGGTAGGATATAGAAATAATGGTTTTTTCAAGGGTTGCGGCAGCTAATTATTATTATTGTTGCTAGAATCAATCAATTATTATTATTATTTTATATTTTAAGAAAAGGGTTTAATTTTATTTCTTTAATAAAGCCTAACTTTTGGAATGTACACGTGTAAGTCCCACAACACCATTTCCGATTACCGGCGGTAAGGGGACCACTCTGGTGGCTTCGCAAAACGGCACGCGCCCCCGTAACAGCAAAGACACAAAAAAAGATTCCCCTCCTCCATACGCCGCCGCCAACTCATATATCCCCCCGGGAGACTATTCATATTCCATCACGTTTTCTTTCGTTTCGTTTCTTTCTTTCTTTCTAGTCCAGCATTTACACACAGTCACACACTAAAAGCTATGACTGGGAGGAGGAGGAAGGCGGAGGAGGACTTCCAACGTCCACCTCTTTCGACTCCGTTCCACGTGGGCCGTCCAGTTTCTTGCCTCTCTTCCACATCCATGCCGCCATCACCAACATTTTTGTCTTAGTTTTTGTATACATAACAAAGAATGACTTTATGGTCTATTCACTCTTCAAGGATTTTTAGGAGCATTATGATCACACAATAGTTTGCTAGTAACATGAATTTACTCAAACCCTTCAGTGATATTACACTTGTTTGATATTTATATCATGTAAGAAAATATAGATGTTCGAATAAAAAATTATCAGTTTATCACCATCGCTTTTACTAAGTAATATGTACGAGTACGTAACATGTTACTCTTTCTTAATCCGTATGTAATGAGGTAAAAAAATATATATTTAGAATGAGAAAAAATAAAACTCGAATTAAACATTGAGACGAACTCTGGCTTAAATAGATTTTGTGTAAGGACACACATGCGTATGAATATTCAGCAAGTTAAACCATATTCATATTGGTTAGTGGATGCAAATTGAAGGACATTGGGGCGGATAGAGATGATGAGTTATTAAGGAAAAAACGTCTGATGAGAGTAAGTTTAATTAAGTATTAAAGTGAATGTCGAGTTCAAAGAGTTCAAGTCACTTTGTCCCGAACATGGCAAACAAAAGCACCCCAATCCCATGTAAATAAATAATCATCATTCACATAATATTATAAGTCTTTAAAAAAGATCGATTATTGGTCCATATTCTTTTGTTTTTCGTAGTTGGTGTATGTGTGCGTGACCACTCACGTGGCATTCACATTACAACAACATTAGACCCCCCAAAAAAAACACAGTGATTTACGACTTTTTCCAATATCAAGATACAATATTATGTACTGTTAAAATGAGAAATTTGAATCCTTTGCATCCAACATTGATTAAGGGAGTTGTTATGATAAAGTTTTGATTTCTAAAATAAAAATATTCCAATTCGAATCTAGATAAATTAAGATATTAATTTCGAACATCAATACACGAGGAAAAGAAGAAGTGTGTATGATTTAGAATATGCTACGTCTAGCTATAAAATCATTACTGGTTACCCTCATTTTCTCCGTAAACAATCTAGAACAATTAAAGGACAAAGGGAATGACAAAGAAATTGGGGTTAAGTTAATCTTTTAAATCTTTGGTTCAGACCCCATAGGCCATGTTTCACAAATTCCATGATTCACAATTCCTCATTAAAATAAACAAGCAACAAAGACATTCCGGTAAAGATAGTGGAACCAATTATGCACTTCTCTACAAAAACATTAATTATTAACCTAAGAAAGACCCCCCACAATAACCCCCTTCTATGATGTTGATCCCCATAAGTCAGTCACTATATGCATATATAAACAACAAGCTATGTTTATTAAAGTGCAATATATAGAGAGAGTTCACATTACTGGTGGAATATTATATATACATGGATGATGATACTATCAGAGAAAAAAAGAATAATCTCAGTTTAGCTTTCCTAATATGAACAAATCAAATCACCCTTAAACTCGAAAGCCTAATCCATATAGAGATGACAAAAATAACTATATCTGTAAATTGGAACTAAAAGTATGAAGTCTATAGTAGTTATAAACTTATAATATATGGAAATCAACCAAAGAACTAAATAAATTGAACCCTCAAATTGGGAAGGAAAAAAATATTACAAGGGATGGACAGAAAGATGACAAACATTACATGATCATAATCGTACGTATACATATATAAATATATATACTAATTATCCTCTCTCTCATCTCCAATATTACTACAAAAGTACAAATCAATTCTTCTCTCAGTTTTGTGTCCTAACAAATTGTACTAGCTAGGATTATCAATTAATTAACCGTGTTGATGATTCAAGAACCCTTTAATATCTTTTTCTTGTGTATCATCAACATGTTAATCAACTAAATTACCCGATCACTCTATGGAAATTTTCCCTTCAATTTTAACACCCCAAAGGTTTTTTTTCTTAAAAAAAAAAACTAAATAATAAAACAAGTGATTAATTGGAGAGGGATGGAATTATGTGGAAATTAATGAAATTTGTGTTAAGTATAGTTTTACTAGCTCAGCTGGACTACTGCAAGAACCAAGCGTCGTCCACATTCCATAAATTGTCTGTCGACAAATCTCCACCGTCCATCATCGTCATCCAACTCATGTTAACGTTGTTGTTGTTGTTGTTGTTGTCACCGTTGATTTGCATGTCCAAACCTTGGAAGTAAGCCGCGGTGGGGCTTATCAAGGCGCTGGGCTCGCCGCCATGATAATAGTTATAATCTTGTGGCGGTGGAGGATTAGTAGTATTAGTAGTAACACCGTTGCCTTGATTAACTGCCGGAGGGTAGTTATTGTAGCAGTCCGTCAAGTCAGAAACCGGCGAGAACTGGGTGGCGAATGAGTCCGACGAGGCTGCCCCGCCAGTGGTGCTCGAGTTCTCCGGTGTAAACCCACCAGAAACGGCGGCGGTCGGTATCATTTGAGGGTTGAGTTGGTGGTAGTTGTTGACGTAGTTGGAGGAGGAGGAGGAGGTTGGGTTGACGACGGTGGTGGCGGCAGCGGAGGAAGTGGTGGTGGTGGTGGCTGCGGCGGCGGCCTGAATCCGCTCGACCAACCTTGGCATCCAGAGGTAACGCATGGTGTCCTTGAATTGCTTGCTGTTCACGTCACATTTAAGCTGCTTGGCATGCTTCTGAACCCGGGTTCTCCAGTAGTTCTTGATTTCGTTGTCGGTCCGACCCGGCAAATGTTGTGCTATTTTCGACCATCTGTAATTATAACATCCGAAAAAACAAAAATATCCCATTGGTCATCATCACAATCTTAAAATCAAACTAAATACTAGTATAAGATTAATAAAAATTAAATTATATAATAACGCACCTATTTCCCCAACGAGAATGGAGTTCAAGAATCAAGAGTTGTTCTTCAAGGGTGATGTTTCCACGTCGAACATCCGGGCGTAGGTAATTCAGCCACCTTAATCTACAGCTTTTTCCAGTTCGCTTTAGACCTGAAAAAATCATAATCATCATATACAAGCCACATTAATAAAAAATTTAAAAAAAGAAGGGTCCCATAATGATTAAACTCTTTTGGTAAAGTTCACACATTAACTTGTACTATACAATATCATTGTACTATATTAGATATATGTATATGAGAAATGAATGAAATGATCGGTGAATTTACCGGCACAGCGGGCAAGGGAGTTCCACCGGCCTTCGCCGTGGCGGGCGATGTAGTTGATTAAGGTGAAGTCTTCCTCAACCGTCCACGGCCCTCTTCTCAAGTCTTCTCCGCCGCCACCTTCCGATGAGACGTTGCCACTCATCATTTCATCGTCTTCCAAGCTACTATTGCTTGTTCCACTACTGGCAGAAACTTGTTGTTGTTGTTGTTGGACAACGCTTTGATAATTATTCATCGTATTATCAAAATTATTGTTGTTGTAATCGTAAACTCTCCCGTTTGTGGATGAAGATGAGAACCCTTTAACAAATTGTTGTTGTTGTTGTTGCTGCTGATGATGAAGATGAAGATGAAGATGATCCATGTTGTATTAGTATTTGCCTTAATTGGAGAAACTGATTGATTGATTGATGGATTGGTACACAAAAGGTTAGTTTGAGAAATTCAAGAATAGATAGAAAGAAAGAAAGGAGAGGAAGTAATTGAGATGATTGATTTTTTTTTTCTTCTTCTCTTTTTTTGAAGGAAAGAAAATTAGGTGAGAGAGAAGGATTGTGTTTTGAGGGGATAGGGAGAAGCTTTATATAGATGGATAGAGGAGGTTTGAAAATTTTGGATTGGAAAAAAAAGAAAAAAAAAAGCCATTTAAGCCATCTCTTTCTTTCTCTCACATGGAGAGAGAGAGAGAGAAAGAAAGAAGAAAAAAGCACACGAGAGGTAGCCGCAATAGGACCTTGTTTTTTTTAAAAAAAAAAAAATTTATTTTCTTCATTAATTAGCTTAATTAATTGTTGTCTGTACCACTTTATTTGTTTTATATGTATATATAAAAAAAACTCGGTTTTGTAATAATTATTCTACTAGTTAGCTTCTGGGGGGGCTTTGAAGTTTGACACTTTGACTTTGCCCTCATCCGAGTGCTTAGCATTAACTTCAGTACTTCTTTTGCAACTAGGTTCTGCTTTTTGTGGAATTTTTGACTTTCTTCCTCATCTCCCTCTGCAGTTCCCTTTCCTCCTCGTTTACATTTCCGCTTGCATTTAAATTATTACCCCGGGGAAGATAAGAAGGAACATTTGGTCTCCAGTACGATAGATAGTCTGTTTGTGAATAAATAATGGTTATGAGAACTTTACGATCCACGTGAAGATTAGTTTGAGTGTTATATGTAACGTTTATGCCGGTTTTCAGAAAACATGAGGAACATTGTATGGCTAAATAGTAATAATATGTATCTCGTAAGGTTTTCTTTTATTTTCATCAATTATTAAGCTCCAAAAAAGATTTCTCCTTTGTCTCGTGGCAAAATGTTATACCAAAGAAGCCAGCACCGATCAATTTAATGCATCCACAAAGAAGAGGAAACAAGATGTGAAAATTTTCTTCATAATTACAGGACAAAATATTCTACCAGCTACTCTAGAACTTCTTTTAACAAAATATTGAAAGGCCTATAGCCCTAGTCCTTAATCTATGTAGCCTTATTTGCATGCAACTTAAACAAACCCCGTATCCCCTATCTATGAATCCAGTAATTCCCTAGCTATATAGTATGTAGTTAATTCTCAATATCAAGACAAATTTTCTCAACGTATCTCAAGTTTATTATTAAAAATATAATTAACTTATGGAAAAAATATTCTCCCACGTCCCTCCAAAAAGAATTTAGTTTGTTGAAACAGAATTAAGGCATATGACTTTATTATACTATCTCCGTCCCACAAAAATAGTCTACATTGAGTTTTTAAATTTGTACTAAAATTTAATGTGAATTATTTTTTTGGGGACGGAGGGAGTAATAGATTTGACAGTTAGATCGATATACATTGAATCGGTTAAGTCCGAAATAGGCGAACGAATCAACAAGACTGCAATAACGTATTTCTGTCAACTTGGGAGTAATCGATTAAAGAAATCGCGGACCGATTAGAGGTGTAAATAAAAAATCAGAAACTTTATTTAATATTTCAAAATCAAGTTAAAAGCATCATTGGAGTCATTTCTAAAGAATGTGATTTAAGATCGCCAATACCCCCAAGTTAGCTCCATTCCTAGCTCCTTCCTTCCTCTTTCTCTTTACCACAAAAACAATATGGAAAAAATGCACAAAGGGAGCCAGAAAAATGTGTTGGTTACATTAATTATGACCTTTTGTAGTAGATCTCAGCTGAATAGTATGGAATTGACTTTAGATATGCTGCTAGGAGGGGACCAATAAATTTTTTGTGTACTTTTTATTATGGATAGACTATAGGCAGCATTCTCATATATAGTTTTGTAGCTCAATTGCTATCTCTATTTCACCTCATGTTTCAATTCTTTCTGCTTGCTATTTGGACCACAAACACATCATACATATTTTAATTAATTAATTTTGTGCATGGGTATTTTTTAAAATGGTTTTTTAAAATGTTTGTAATTTAGTCAGATGTCTCAATTTTCCCATACAAACTCCGAATTTAATATGAGCATACTGTCATTCTTAATAATATTGTTAGCCTTTTTTGCTGCTTGCCCGAGCCTAAGGTAGTTCTACTTTCAGTTCCTTGGCACTAATGCTACAATTAATTGAAAGCTGTGATGGCAATGAGTGAAGAGGCCGGCAATAGATTGTTTTCCCCCCCTTTAATATCACTAATTTTAATTTCAAGTGCTTGAAGAAAATTCAATTGAAAATAATTTTTGAATATTGAATTTAGGGATAGTAGGATTTTTCTTCCCACAAAAGTATATATGATATTAAGGACTCAAACTCTATGTTTAATTACAACTTTTCAATGAAACATATAGTTCTTTTGATGGGTTTTACTTTTTCTGTATTCTAAAATACATAACCTTGAAAAATGGTTAACATCATGATACGAATGAATATATACTTACTAATACATTTTTTTGTAAAAAAATACAACTCCATGTCCCTAATGATGTTTTTCATCCACATAATTTTTTATTTCTTTAAGCATTTACCATTAAACTAAGAATCTTTTCGCTTTAAACAAATTTTAGATTGGGTTAGTACACAGTACATTACCAAAGAATTAAGACTGTTCTTATGTCACGGAGGAAATGATAATTTTACTGTGGAGCTTGTATGAGAGTATCAATTAATTACGTTCCTTATTAATATTTATTCTTTTTAAAGTTCAAAAAGAAAATGTAAAAGTTAGCGTTAATGCTGGTTGTTGAAGCATCGGAGCTAGGTCTATATGTCTAAAACCAGGTGCAAACGATCGAGATGCCCCATAATTCTGAACGCATTGTTTGATAGGACAACATTTAATCTTAACTTCCTGTAAATACTTCTTCCAGTAACCAAATAAATAATTAGAGCATCTAAAGATATGATGGATGGAGACTTCTTCCTTTCCGTTTATGTCAATCTTGTTCT
The DNA here is from genome assembly GCA_949775105.1 of Oldenlandia corymbosa var. corymbosa. NCBI lineage: Eukaryota > Viridiplantae > Streptophyta > Magnoliopsida > Gentianales > Rubiaceae > Oldenlandia > Oldenlandia corymbosa. Next base: position 17,045,751 of record OX459126.1, on the reverse strand, counting down.
TAAAGCTTCAAAACTATTTCAGAATCTTGTTCTTCTTCCTTTCCTTGTTTTGCTCCTTTTTTCCCATCTTTTTTTTTTTGGTTGTTTTAGTTCCTTTGTCCTGAAAAGAAAAAAAAAAAAGACTAAGTTTTGTTGCATTGTATTAATTAAATTCAGACAAACATGATTCTTTTTACCAGATGAGAAGATTAATAGTTTATCTATCCCAAAATTATTGTCCAGTTTGATATTTCACTTTTAGTACAATTTGAACTAAAAATGAAAATTAAAACTAGACAATAATTATGGGACGGAGAGAGTATGTTTTTCTTTTTCCAACTAAATTATGTGATTCTTGTATTATATTTACAAATGCAAACGCTCTTGTCTTGATGTTGCTTACATGAAATTAGATAGTGGAGAAGTGATATGGGGATGAATAGAAAGAAACATGTTTCGGCACTTTAATGAAACTTTCGAAGTGCTTTTTTCTTTTGGGGAAAAAAGGGAAGAATATTATGTGTAAGTGTTTACAAAAATAATTATAATGCATCCATGCAATAGATTAAGTAAATAAGCAACTGGATGAGTATAAAAGAAAAGAAGAAGAAAAGGATTATGTTTATGTTAGTCCCCTACTACACAATATCAAAGAAGGCTAAATTCAATTAACATTAAACAATTTCGTTAAAAATGAGTAATGTACAAATAGAATCCGTACAAATTGCATTTTCATTTGCAATATTCACTTTTGCAATACTTAATTTGAAAATGTTTAAAAAACAGTGACACAAAAACATAAAATAAAGCTGCTTTAAAAAGCGGAAATGGAATACTGTCCAAATAATCCATCATCTTGCGATTAATCACGTGATGAACGGCCCAATTATATACTGTTTGCTCCTAAATACACCCACGTATCAAATGCTTAACCTAAAGCTAGTGGGCTGTTTTATTTTATATACATGTGTATTTGTTTTTTATTTATAATCTAATAATTCTTTTAAATCTTTTTTAAGCACATAAAGATCCAAATATTGTCATTTTCTTGTCACGGAATGATGCAAAGTACCCAATTGCCACATTATATATAGCTTTTTTCTTTGCATTTTTTTCTCTTTTTTTTTTTTAAAAAGATACCATCGGTCCATCTACACGGGCCATATGCATACACCTCAACACCACTATTCATTCTTATTGGCTAGTAAATTAATGTCTATTGAGTTCATTTGTTTGCTTTTGCCAATCTCTAGCTCGATGATCATCACTTTTCCTTAACATTCCTTTGGAGCCAATCAATTGTGTTCGTACAATTTGCAATGTGTACCAATCCCCACATAGAACACATTACATCTACCCCAAAATCACTTTTGGAGGTTTGGGGGGTCATGAATTTTGAGCTTTGGAAACTTCTATTCAATTGATTCGCCTCATACATCTTGATTTCTTTTTATTTAAGTCGGGCACACCAAAAATTTGCATAAAAGTGATATAAACATTTTCCCAAGATCATGTTTTTTTACTGCATCAAGTGTCTGAACTAATTTGAATTCGAGTCGAATAAATTCTTTCTCGAATCAATCAATCCCAATATTTATATAATGGTTGACATGCATGCTTTTGGAAACATGGACGGATTTAGGAGAGGATCAGGTCGATCGACCCCGGATAATTTTTTTTTTCTGACTCTTCAGTTTGAAAGTTCTCGTTGGTCATTAGTTAAAAACTTGAAACTCTTGTCGTACTGTCGTAGTATAAATCGATTTATGTCTCTTCACCTTCCATCTTTATTCACCAGTTTTTGGGGTTCTTTTTCTTTCTTTTTTTTTTTCCAAAAAACTTTTCTAAGTTCAGAACCTTGCGATCCTTTGGCCACTCTTCTGTTGAAAATTCGATCTCATAATTGTCTTCTCAATTTTATCCGGAGGAATAGAGTTTAATTATTAATTTCTGGAAGACTTCCCGCAGCATTCCTTCAATTAATTATACGTAGTATATATACTCTCAATTAAGAGATTCCAGTGAATATAGTTTGTCTTTTCAAATATTCTTTAAGCTTTTAAGGGACTTGAAAAATAAGCTAATGTTTCATAGATATTGATATGATGCAGCAGCAGTAGAAATTATAATGAATTAAATAGAGTTTCTAGTATAATCAAGATTCCATATCATCCATATATAAATATAGTAATTTCCACACAAAGATATTCCTCTGAAAAAAGGCCCTAAAAGAAAAATTCTCTGACAGAATGTACCCAGCAATGAAATATACTACTCCTACTAAATTAAATAATCATGATTATCCTATAGTGGGAAAAGAGATTATGTTTTGTATTAAGTGGAAATTACTATTTATTCATCATTATTAGTTAGCTTGTTTAGTTTAGTTTTTTCTAGAAGGATTCCAAAAAGGAATATATTTCTTTTATTAACTTCTTAACTGGCTTACTCCCCGAAAGGAGACTAAAACTCTGGAAGAAGAAAAGCAAATCCCAGAAAAAAACAAATGAAAAATCATTAATTATTGCAAAACATGCTAATTAATCAAATTAGTATACTTTAATTCCTTAGAGGGGACACTTGCTCCATCCTGAAAGAAAATCCCTTTCTTCTAAGACTGAAACACCACTACGGCTTAATTGTGACTGCCTATGATCTGATCACTCTCTGTCCGAATTTTATTGGTTGTTACTTCTTTTTTTTTTTTTTAAAAAAAAACTCTAATTCCTGATACAATGTATAGAGTCAATATTAATTCAACGTATACTATTGTATGAAAAAATCTATACAAAGAAATAACCAGATTTTGCATACATTGGCTCCTACGAATTCAAGCAATTTTATGTGGACGCCCTAGGAATTTTTCTCTTACACAGAATCATAATGCTTATAGCGAACTTTACACAATAAGATTAATGCCGATATAGCATATGCTAAGCTTACATCATGGAAGTCTTGCTAATTTCATTATAAATACCTTCTGTCCCGAAATTATTATTCAGTTTGAATGTTTAATTTTAGTTCAATTTCTATCAAATACAAATTTTGGGGCGGAAGGACTACTTTGTAGTTTTGAGATTTGAGATTTAGTTTATGGTCGTGGCAAAGTAAAATGCCTCTAATTTAGAGGTGAAATTTTGAAGTTCAAATCTCATTAACTGCATTGTGGTAACTCTCAGCTCGTTCCTCCATAAGAATAACTCAAATTCTTGTCTTGTTCTGTTGTGAAGAAGAGTAGTATATAATACTCCCTCCGGTCCTTGATATAAGGTATTTTGATTTTGTTTTAAATTTTACCTGATACACTTTTTTAATTAACGAAAAAACCTTAAAAATATTATTTCACATTCGTTGTATTCTCTTGATTGTTATAAAATAGTTTTTAGGGTTTTTTACTAATTAAAAGTATGTACTAAGTTAAAATTAGGACAAATCAAAATGTCTTATATTAAGGACCGGAGGAAGTAAAATGTAGTAGTTACGATAATCTCTGCACAAATTATACAAGAGACCTAGCTATGTAGCTAGCTAGCTAATAGGACCTACTTAATTCATTGATTATTTGTGTAATTTGATTTGGACTTTATCTGCTTGTTTTGACCAGCTAATGAGATACATGGGAAAATATGGAATGAAGGAGAATGGAGTGTCAAATTTTTCTGCTTTTTGGTAAAATATTCTGCTCTTATAAAAATATTCCTTGTAGATGTATCTGTTATTAAGGAGGACGATTCAATTTTATATTCTCATCGACCCAAAACATAACTGTTTAGGATAATAAATAAGACAATGATTTTAAGACGAGACATTATACATATATATATTTTAAATTCCTAACCAACCTTTTTCCAGTGTTGAATTTGCTAGAAACTAATGAACTCTCCATGATCTATATACCCCACATCCACTTACCCCCAATCCCCAACACAAATGTTATTTTCTTACTTTTATTCGTGCATTGTGATTGATTGAGATAGTTCCCATTTCTTTAGCTGTTTTCAAGTCATTCTCTTTTTCTTCACTTCATTTTGTTTTAATACCCCAATAATTGAGTCTCAAATCAAAGGTAACAAATGATAATGAATTTTGGATAAAAATCAGGTTGTAGATGATATTCTGGTAAATTATTATAAAATGTCTTTGTAACTTTATCAGTGTAGTTTGCGATCTAATTTTTCACAATTTACGTATCTACTATGAGAAAAATTAATACTCTAAACAAAATATTTGGGGGTGGGAGGGTTGAGTGGGTGGTTAAAGGATTAAGATAGAGGATGGTTATTATCAGGAGGTCGAAGGTTTGATTCTCATCGGGGTCATTCAATTTATAAAATAAAAAGAAAAAACCTCCAAACAAAACATTTGAGCGTAGAAACCTGAAATGTAAAAGAAAGAAGGAAAAAAAAACCGTATTGTTTAGCCTCCCATAATCAAGTTTGACTAAAAAAAAAAAATCATGCAAAGTAACAATTTTTCAATAGACGATGAAAAATATGCGTATATTATTCCAGATGACTACTCAAAATCATCAACAATCACACCAATCGACGACTTCACATTTATAAAGAGCCATAATAATCTTCTTCTTTTTTTAAAAAAAAAAAATCCTTCCCATTATTTAGAATTGACAACCATAGTCCAATCAAATAAGAACTGGAAATTGATATAATTCAACTGCAATAAATAAATAAATTAAATTGAGGAAGTAGTAGTAGAAGTAGTACAGAGGTTTGATTAGAGCGGCTAGATAGTAGAAAATACAGTCATCTGGTGGGGAAAAGACTTCTTTAAATATGAAAAATAAGACCAAGAGGATGGAAAATTGTAATGGTAGATTTTGAAATTCCCTGAATCAGAAGGGACCGAAAACGACAGCCGCTTAGTACTTTCTTTTGTCAAAAAGATGGCCCCGGAATTTCAGGATTTATTCTCTTGGGGGGCTCTGATTTTTCCCTGTGGACGGTTTTCTTCTTCATTCTTCCTCAATCCTGTTGCAAATATTCAGTACATTTGCCGTGTCATATAAGAAGCATACTTTGAGAATAGGGAGTTTAACCGGTTAAGGCCTCAAGGGGAGGGAGGTTTTGACAACACGCAGACATAATTGTTAATCTAATCCCGAGTTTAAATTTATACATCGAAACATTATTACTGAAAGACTGTTACTTTCGTAAATATTAATGGGAGCGTGATAATTGTTTACGTATAACAGTTTATTATACTGGAAAGTGGATGGTGATTGAATCAGTATATATCTTGGTCGATCGATATATAAGTGAAACATTCAAATGCAACAAACGCAAAGCACATTTTTTGGTTCATTCAACTGATTGCATAGATCGTCAGTTTGTCATAGTACAGGGTAATTAAATTGATTTATTCATATTGCGTTGTGTTTTTTGAACATGCATTTGAGTAAGACGTATCCCCTCCTCTACATGGATATCGATGAATATGGATCTTGTTCTTAGTTACTTTGAGTTTAGATGAAGAGATAGTTGATATGGTTGATGCATGGTGATCTACGTATTCATATTCTAATTCGTTACAGAAATGCTTATATTTGGTCAAAAACAATATTGTATTCGTATTCAAGAGAAATAGTCAACTTTATTTCACCATATTCTTTTAAACGAAAAAAGTGATAACTCTAAACTCAAAAAAGTTATACATGAAATTTCTTTTTTTCTTTTTACTCTATATTTATAGTTAATTACACATGGTTTCAGACGATCACTGTCTAAACTAATTTGAATTAGTTGAAAATATGTTCATTTTGGTCACCCAAATAAACTGTCTGCGATTCATATTTAGTTCATCTCCAGATATTAAATATTTTATACACCATTAGAAGTACTCCTACTTAATAAACAAATACCAATCAAATAGCTAGATTACACTCCCAGCCATCTCCTAATTTGAAGCGTCTTTGACCTGAGCATATATTTGTACTTTGTAGGCTGCCATTCTTAAGTTAAGTCTAACGTTGTTTTTCTTTTACATTTTGACTTCTCCAATAAATATTTAAGCATGCGTATTTCCAGAAGAGGTATTACACGTTAGGCATAGAATTTTCTGGCTTGATCTTACTTAAGCTTATCATGTATGTACATGCAAAACCCCCTTTTTCTTTTAAAAAAATAATACAACTATTGTTTTCGACATTATTTATTACAACAAACTTTATAACAATCATTTCGATACGGAAGAAAAATATCAAACTTGACCTTCATAAGTTGAAATAAGTAGAATCTTCTTAATATGTAATCTTTGTGAACAGATATAGTTGATGGTTTTATCGTATGATGAAAACAACAGGTGATTCAAGTTAATTGAACCTGTGTTGGTAATGCCCTAGCTATGTGATTCTTTACCAAACTGAGTATTTTTCTGGTAAAATTTTGAAACAAATTAAAAAGGTGTTTTTTTTTTATAGTAAACATTATCATCTTTAATTTTTGATAAATAAATAATATATTTATCCAGGAAGTCAGAGAGAGTATTACAACATAGTACGATCGAACTGGTTTCAAATGAAGCCAATTCACATGTTTTTTTTGCTTTGTTCTGTTCAATAGTTCAAAGTTTTGTAGGTTAGATAATGCTGACTACCCCGATCCAAAGGCCGCCTAAATTGATAAATAAAATACTGATAATGTACCCAAAAAAAAAAAGAAGAAAGAAAATAGTTCTGAATTTACGAATTCATTAAATCTGATATTCTTCCACTACTTAAATTAATGTGTATGAACTGAAGAAATTAGATCAATAAGTTCATCATAATGTCAGCATGCAATTTAGTTGGTGTTTAATCATATTGTAACCTTTTCTTTAGAGTAAAGAAGACATGATTTTGTGCGTGTGTGTGTGTGTGTGTGTGTGTTTGTTCTTTTTGTTAATTTCGATCGAACATCTGCTTCCTCAAAGTATCATAATGTCGGTTTCTTTTCTCTTTTTCATTTTTCTTTTTGGGGGGTTATAATTGCTTATGCTTTGAGTTACATACATGTGGAAACCTAAAAGCCAAATGATCGAAGTGAAGTGTCAATCAAATTAATCATCCATAATAATCCAAGAAATTAAACAACGTCGGGACTTTTCAAGTTTCAAGGCCGAAGTGAGGAATAATTAGGTTAGATGATTTGCCGCTTGTGATTTAACCATGGCTGTGACATGATATCGTTAGTACATTTTATTAACGATTTGTAATTAGGTGGTATGTATTATCAAACATATATCTCTTTTATTATACCAAAAAAAATTGTTCGCAACAATGTAATGTGTGGAAAGGACCAGTTTTGCCTTATTTCACTGATTATCAGTTCATTACATGGATTGGTTTGCTTCATGCAAGAGAGAGGGATAATTAACTAAAAATCTGATAGACACAATTAATCATGTTGCACCCGTCCCACATGAGACAAAATAATACTCCATCCGTTCCAAATTAAGTGCCGTTTTAACAAAATAGAAAAATTTCAAAATAAGTGTCGTTTTCACATTTCAATGCAATTTTTGTCCAAAGTTTTCAAAATTACCCTTGAAAGAATTAATATTATTGGTGGATATTTTTTTAATGGGGTTGGTTGAGGATAATCAAGTAATTTTATTACCTTATTTAAGAGTTTCTTAAAATATGTGCAAAGTGTAGAATGACATTTATTTTGGAATGGAGGGAATAATAACAAAACTCTGAATTAATGTTGAATGTCTTTGGTTATCAAACATTATATGTAAGTCCACTCACGTGTCTGAAAATTAATTTAAGCAATTACCTTTAAATATATGTGATCTCATTTTCCCCTCAATATTAGAGCCAGCCGCCAAAGGGAAAAAAAAAACAAAGAAAACAATAATTAAAGAGGGGCTTATCTCAAAATTAAAGACCTGATAGAAGACTTAAACGCACGCTTTCTCATCATCTTAATTTTCTTAGAAATAAAAAAATAGATCAATGTTCCCTGAATCCTTTGCAAAATTCAGTTGAGTATACGTAACTATGTTGCCCTCCAACTCTACATTTCATTCCTTTTGGCCATTATTTTAATTCTTTAATTCCACTATAAACACTATTATTATTTTAACTAACTCGCCCAAAATTTTTTTTTCATCAAATTAATCAGGCGTGTTGTTGAACCACTAGGCACGGTCCATAACGAAGGTTTCCTGTATGTATGTGAATTGGATTAAATTAATTGATTAATTATTTGTTGCTTAATATTTTAATTAATTAGTTTAATTGAAACACTTTTGGACCCCCTTTTAAAAAAAACTTTCATCATCAGGTTTCACACATGCACTTTGATGCCATTGGATGAATGTTGCATTCCCGCTTCACTGTTTTGTGGATATGTGACTTGGATTTGACTAGTAAACAGTCCTCTCATTTTATTTTATTTTTTCCTTTTTTTTTTTTTTAATGAAACTTAGATTCTTATTTTCTTCATTCATTTCTTGGGCTACAAACATTCTCTCCCAATATGAAAATCAACTTATTGAGCGTAAGGAATTGCAAATCCATCAAAACCAAAGTAATTTTATTTCACTTAGTCACAATTCCTCCAAATTACTCGTCTATAATCTTGTAGGTTATTAAAATAAAATACCATACTAACCAAACGATTTGCTCTTATCATTCTTTAACTACTAGCTAGCACCTTGGATTAATGATTAAGTTGGGAATGATCAATCAAAATGTGAGCCCTTTATACCACATGTGTCATATAAACTAGATTTGATTTAGTCTAGTCATGTTCTGATGTGTTTTGCGTTTAGAAGTAAAAAATCTGATCAAAGATATAACAGAGCCATCGACTAGATTTGATCATATCATATCCTCTCTTTGTTGTTAACCGTCCAAAGGTTACGTTTTCATGCTGCCAAAAAAGACCATTTCCTATTTTGTTGCCAATTTTGTGATTACTAAATAACACCCAGTAATAGGTATTATAATAATCATATTGAGTTGTGGAGTTTATAAGTTCATGACATTTGGGAAGAGGAGGGGACCATTATTCCACAGGGGCTTTTTTTTTTTCCCTACCAGCTTCATCTACTCTAGTCATCTCTCGATGGCTAAAGCTCTTTTTGTCATCAATTAAGAAATAAGGATTGCTAGGCAGCTAATTTTGATGGATCGATCAGTTGAATCTTTGAAAAAAAAATGTTGAATGTCACATCCTTATCATCAAGTTAGATGATGTTACAACACAACAACTTATGAATGAGTTCCTCTCTTTTTTATGAATGAGACCAGATGTTCCGTGTATCTGAATCAGTTTATAATTAACTGTATATCACGAATAATGATATCATTCGAATAATATTTTTTTAAGGGATAAGCCACGCAAAGCATATACATAAACAATTCAAGGGACATAACGTTGGTGTTTTGCACTATTGAAGAGTCAAAGCATGCATACATATGTCGTCGAAATTTAGTTCATAAAGTCAATATAAACTTATACTATGTGCATTAATAATAAGAGTTAATTTTTTCAAGTCGAACAATGAGGTAAGATCGGGTTCTTTTTTTCTTTTTTCTTTTTTTTTTAACTTCTTATAATAAAAAAAATGACATAAACAAAACAAAGGTGGTGAGCTAAATGTGAAATAGTAGCAGCCCAGAGCATTTAGTTAGGTGTTAAAGTACTAACAAAATAGCCTTTTGAATTGTGCAAAAAGAAAATGGAAGGTCCCAGAGATGATGGATTTTTATTAATTTATTATCTATCGATTCATTCAGAAATTATAAACGGAGTACTTATCTTCATCCTGAAATATAACAGTCCCGTTAGACAAATTAATTATTTTAGTTCGATAACGATAACGATTGGCTTAAAATGATGAGAACTTGGAACAGTAAGGGTTTACTTGAGTGCAGTGGTAAGGAAAGCAACGGGTTTTGGATCTGAATCATATGATTTATTCCTTTGATGGATTAATTCATAATATATCATTGTCAAATGTCAATCTCTCTCAAATTAATGGTGAGATATATACAAAAATAGAATTTGTACGTAGAACATTTGAGTCTAGGTTCAATGGCATTTGCTCTTCAAAAAAACGACGTGCCATTTGGATCATTAATTCTTTTCTTTGAACCGTTTAAAACGCATATACAACACACAAGGATAAAAATAAATTAAAATAAAATACTCATTCACAAATTGAAATATTTAAACAAAAGGGCATGCCATTTCTTACATTTCCTGATTGAACAAGAAATTCTAAATTTGGTAATTTTAGCGTAACCAATCTCTTTATATTGATTCTAGTACTAGTATTCAAGTTCTATTCTGCAAGAAGCAAAATCCACCACTACTCACGGCGGGCTTCCTGGAACTAGAACCAACCTAGCTACATAATTCAACTCGTAACTAATACACCACCCAAAGATGATGGAAGCTTTTGCGATTAATTTAAAATGTAACGATGATATAACTTCGTCGACCTCCGTTGAAAAATATTCACGACGAATCAATTGATACTCTTCTCTACAAATTTATAAAACTGTTCATATATGGCGTTCATTAATCATCAGTAGTCTCAATCTTGTAGATCTTGAAAATCGAAATACTAATAGATAATTAATCAAGATAATGATGCTAGCTAGCGAGCTACTAGGGCTAGGAGTGAGAAGTTTCGAGGATATTTCCCAAGGAGAGACAAGATAATTAAAGTATACAATTCACTTTGTATATACTACTGATTAAGCTAGTTTCCTCAAAGCATCATATGCATGCATGGGAATACGAGTTAATCCCAATAAAGGAGGAATTATTAGTATTAGGGTTTGTCAAGTATGAAATCAACAATGGCCTTCCCTACAAGAACACAAAACTAAAAAGGACTTGTGTGCCACTTTTTTGCCCCATTAATCTCTCCAAAGTGAGACATTAGGTTGGTAAAAGCCCCAACATAAACAAATCCATCTTTACTTAAATCATTAATTAACCACATGCTCTTCCCTTCTTAATTAGTACTCCCCCAAAAAAAAAAATTACTATAAAAGAAACTTCTTGCTTATAAGTTTGATTTAGTAAATACAATGAATGAGACGAAAAAAGCTAAAATTTTCCACAAGCAAAGCAATATTAAGGATGGAATAAACAACTTACTTTTGATGTATATAGGGTAAAGCAATGGAGTTTGTCATCATTAATTGTGCTTTTGTCTACAATCTACAACAACACTAATCACTCCTTTTAAGACCAAACCATAAAGAAAATTGTGTTGTACTTTATTTATTTAATTATTTAATTTTTGGGTTTTATTTTCTTCATATATATATATATATATATATATATGCTGTTGTGGAACTTGGAAGTAGTCAATTAATTAGTCTCATAGTCCACAAAAGTCACAAAGACTGCAAAGACAAAAACATGTGTAGTTGACCAAAAACAACACATACGTGTGTTCTTTAAGCGTTTATTTTACTTGGCCACAAACTGACTGACTGAATGACTCCCAACCAAAGCAAAAGGGCACCTTAAAAAGTTCCCGGTTTCTTCTTCTTCTTCCCCCTCGTGACACAAATATTATAGTATTAGGCTTCCCCCAAAGAAACAATATAAATTTCAGCCGAAAAAGTCACACTATATCCAACCCACCAGACCAAATATTGGATTTTCTTCTTCTATCATGCATCTTAGTAGATGAAAATTTGTGAAAGACCATTTAGAAGAACCTATATTAGTTTTGGTCAAAGATTTGTTTACATGGAAATGTGATTGTATCATGGTGGTAATATTCTAAGTTACCATTTAGACATCTGAGAATTAAATCGTGTTTAGAGTAAGATGACGTTTAATAACGAGTGTATGTAAAAAATTATTATCTATTATATTGGGGAAAAAATTTGTTTGTAATTTTTGCGTAACGAGTATAAACTTGGTTTAAATCTTTTTAATCCCCTTGATGTGTATATCAAGGAATATGAAGTGACTAATTCTGAAAAGACTATACGGTATCTTCAGTTCGTGAAGTTGAATATTCTGTCAAGAATTTTATAACTAAGTTTTTACAATTTGACAAACGAATCGAATCACTAATCAGTTATGTGTCCATTATGTATAAATTGCTTCGATTAGTTTACTGTTTGTTACTACTTGGTCGACATAGAATTGTCACATTTTTCATTTTTTATTATTACCACTTTTTTACTCTCTTTTTCTTTTCCAAAACCCGTGAAAGTTTTTCTAACCCCTTGTTAGTTACTGTTTGTTACTTGGTCGACATATAGAATTTGTCACATTTTTCATTTTGATTATTACCATTTTTTTACTCTGTTTTTCTTTTCCAAAACCCGGAAAAGTTTTTCTACCCCCTTGTTAATGGGTTGTTTTGTGATTTTCTTTTTCCAATTTAGTAATTAAAGATAATTATAACGTTTAAAAGGTCTACTACAGTTTCATTACGCCATTAACTCATGATCACGTTAGTCGATTGAGATGATTAAGTTGAATCTTTCAACATAAACAAGTAAACGCATTTTAATAATACAAAAAAGGTAATTCATGTCGGTCATGAAAACCAAAGTCAAAGCCATCGACGTTTTACTGAGCTTCACTGGGAAAATACTCCATATTATAAAATAATCGTCGGAGAAGTCAACCAATCCTAGGACGGTATATACTTTAAAATCAAATGTCATATTGTGATCATTATCTTGGAAAATAGTATTCTAAGTGTACAAAGTACGTCAGCGTGATACAAAAATGCTTATAATAATATTATTCTTATGTTAGAAAATTATCATTCTTTTTGGTATATTAAAAATACCTCCATCGCAAAAAAAAAAAAAAAGCTTGTTGAACTAAAACAGTTCGATGAACTTAGCTTTATAATGCAATAAACAGAACAATCAATTTAGAATGAAATGAATAATTATTAGTTAATACTATTATAATATAAAGTGTTACTACTTGGACCAAACCATGAAGCTTATGAAGAATATAATATCAGTCTCCATTTGCAAGTTGCAAGATGGGGCAACTGATTTGAGTCATTGAGTTCTAATTCTACTATTCTACTATTCTACTACGCCTAATTTGCAACAAGCCTAATTGGAATGTTGTTTTTGTTTGACGTTTTTTCTGGAAATTATTTCTTTTTCCACAAATAAAAGTTCATGAAGTGGGCTGATTTCAACTCCCCATTATGGAGGCTTGGTCATGACAACAATTTTCTGCATATATATCATTATACTTTCATTACAATATGGTCTCTGTTTAATTTCTTGCTTTGTTTTCTTTTTTCCTTCTTCTTCCTGTTGTTGTTTCTCCAACAGTCCAACTTTGGTATTCCCCGAAACTCTTAAGTCAAAATGTTTCAAAGTCCAATTTGATGCATGTTTATAGGGGCGTTTTGTCAGTTGTTGGTGTATTGCTAGAATGTGCAAGAAAATGAGCCCTAACGAGTTGAATTCTCAACATGTTTATATTTATTTTATTTTTTTTTTATAGAGTTGACCATATATATCATACTTTTTTTATTGTGTTCATACGTTTTGTACAAACATATTACATATCAGGTTGTCAATATACATTGTCCTTATATACACACAAGTTGCGTTCATTTTGCATTATCTTAAATATCTAAGCTTGTGAATTAAATTTTTTAACATATTTTCGAGTTGTATCACATATCAATATCTCTAATTTTCATCATTTATGGAAAGCGCTAGCTATATCTACCCAGGTTAATTTGTTAAAACTTCAGAGGAAATTTCATTCATTGTGTACAAAAATAGTAATGCGTGCAGAAAAAGACTGATCATAATGATCCAAGTTTGCAATTTGCTCACCAAATTCAGTGCGAAAAGATATTGGCCATCAATCACTATATCTCCAACTTCAAATGTTTATCCTTAACAAATTTGCAAATAAATATTCAATGGTTCTCGAAATGCATCAATTAAAGATGAGAATTGGTATCCCTAAAGATTTATTTCTCATCATTATGAAGAACGTTTTACCTTTCATCTTAGGTTTAAAATACGACTTTTGACATTTCAGTTACACTATTTTACAATTGTTTACATGAACTTCACTTTCGAAATAATTACTCCCTCCGTGACTCTATCCCACAAAAATAGTCCACATTAAGTTTTGAGTTTTGTACTGTTTTTAGTACAAATTTGAAAACTCAATATGAACTATTTTTTTTTTTGGGACAGAGGTAGTATAAAAAAATCAAAATGATGAACGAAAAATGAACTACATGTCCACATACACTCAAATATTGTGGATTCATCACTTTTGTTTCCAATACTGGAGATATTATATATAGTGTAGCTAACTTGACGTTTACATTCAATCTAAGCAAACTGCAAAGATTCAATTTGACAACATACCTAGCTATAAGAGTAGGATAAAACCCTAGAAGCCATCACCAAAATTCTACTGGTATAGATGTTTGACCCTCTTTTTTTTTAATTAATCCATATATAATAAGTCTACAATATTGAAATTTAAGATGCTTATCTTCATATGTTGGAGCAGGGGAAACACCACTATTAGACTTGACTTTTTTGAAAACTCCCTACAAATGTTTTTAAAATTCTTGTATTGATTATGGAATTTGGTAAAACGTTAAAAAGGTAGCAAAATCCAGATAGAAAAATTAAGGTTTTCTTTCTCATCATGTCTGATCGATCTGGTAAACAGAAGATGACCTTCTGAAGACATTTTTTTGGTAGTTTAAAATAATTAGAAGATCGTGTCTGACTCTCCAGCTTGATGAGCTGACTGCTAGCAGCTGCCTAATTGAAATTGACAAATAGATCTGGCAGTGAGTTTGTAACAAATTAGAGTACTCAAGTCAACTACTAACTCTTTATTATCTTTCCTACAATTAAAACCCTAATTTTTGGACAAAGTTATAATGTTCTAACATAAATCGGGCTATTTGGCATGTTTACTTCATTTTATTACGCTAGCATTTTAATCGTAAGTGACATAGCAATATTGTAGTAAACGTGTTGATATTAAACATTTGGCACCGAAGTAAGTTATTTTTTCAATTTTTTACATAATAAATATTCATTCCGTCTCAAGAAAATAAGTTATTACTTATTAAATTAAAACCGTAGGACAGAATCCTTTAAGGGCTCGGGGGATACCAAGCCCCTCAGCCGACCGAAAAGCCCTTAGGAGTAGTCATTGTTAGCGTTACATTATATATGTTCGACAATTTATCTTGACTAGGAATATAAAATTAGCCCCTTCAAGTCCGAGTAGTTGGTTCCGCCACTGATGTAAAATACATTTGGATCTCTTTTTCTTTGGAAGGTCAAGTAGACGAATATGGTCGATGAACCGTATTGACTTTCACTTGCGTGATGACAAGTTTCTAATTGTAAACCCCACGGTCAAAACATATTTCGTTGGACGATTAATCATCTCTTATTTTCTGGGTGGACTTGAAAGAAGTACTACTACTGAAAACTGAGAATAATATTCAGACCATTATTCCTAGCTAGCTACCTCCACAATTGTTCAGTGATGTTTGTGTGACAAAAGCAGATAGCATAATGTGATATCACATTAATTGATCCAAGTTATATGATATCAGATTAATTGATCCAAGTTAATTATTTTACCAAACTACTAAGAATAAATTATGATTCTAGTTTTGATTGATTTTAATTAGTCAAAGCCATATCTTACCTACATAATCTTGCTTTCTGATTCATCGGATTTACTAATTTACACTTGTCATCAAATGCAATTCAAAGTCCAGATCACCAAAATCTTTGTTTCGTCTCCAGAGAAAACTTCTCTATAATTACACTAACTTCTGAGTTAATAATTACTCCCCCTCCCTGTTCCCGGAATTATTGTTTAGTATAGATTTTTATTTTTTTAATACAAATTATACTAAAAGCGAAAATTTAGATCATAATTGTGGTAACATATTACCCTAGCATAGCAGACAAGCTCAAGTAACGCCACCCCAATATCCACAAACTTCACAAATGAAAAAAATAATAATAAATAAATAAACACAATTTAAAAAAGAATCGGGAAAACAATTAACCTTTGATTTTTCCCCAAACTTTTTTCTTTTTTCTTTATCATCTTCATTGAAGTGAGGGCTAGCTTCAACATGAGGCAGCTTGGATAATTATAATTGGGTGTTTTGAACCCTTTAAGGAAACTTTACTAGTGTTATTCGAATTTTGGAATTTCTTGGGAATTTTTGGATTTGGCTTCTACTGCTGAAGATGCAGCCCTTTTCCTCTTCTTCGTGGTTTCATTGCTGCTATTTTGAGGTTTCGCCATTGCTAAGCTCTATTCTTTTTACCTGTTTGGACTTTGGAGGACAGAGTGAAGGTTTTTTGAGGGTTTAATGATAATTTCTGTTTTAAATTTTATCGTTTGGGCCTGAGGTTGAACAAAATAGTAGGCTTCACTGGCCATTTATGTACAAAACTAGCCCAACGTATTCTGTCGAAGAATTTTCTTGTTTGGCCTTCGTGTGGAATATCGTTTTTTTTTTTTTAACACTTGTTATTTATATCTTTTACAAAAAAAAAAAAATCATAAAAGAATGAGTAACAGACAATTCAATAAATATAAATATTTGGGAATTTCAACGTATGCACTCTATATCAAGACTTTAACTATGCGACTATTATGACATTTGTGCCATAATAAAATAGTATAACAAGCATGACTCTTGTTAGTTGGGACAAATAGAATATAATCATAATGTTTGACAGCAAAAATAATGATGATAAATAGAGTATATAGAACTACATATCTAACCATTTTGTTTATTTAGGCTCTGTTTGATAATCACTTAATATAATGACTTAGTTTATTTAAGTACTTAATGAAATTAAGTGTGTTTGATAATTGCTACTAAAAAGTCTTAATGAATTAAGTTCTGAACTAATTAAGTATTTATGAATTAAGTGCGTTTGATAACTAAAATTTCACTTCTGAATTAATTAAGTGTGTCTGAATTCCCAATTTAATTGTAGGCCAGAAAATAAGTGATAGGCCTATCACTTATCACTTATCACTTAATTTCTGTAATGACTCTTTTTTTTTCATTTTCTTTTTTTCTTTTTTTTCCTTCGTCTTTATTTCGACCCTTATTTTTACATTGTTTTAAAATTTTTATTTTCTTTAGATGAATTAATTAAGAGTGCTTAAAGTTGAATTTATATTATGAGTATAAAAGATCTCAAATTTTCAAACTCAAATTAAACTTATTATAATACATGAAATTTGCTAAATAACAAGGTATACATATATATGCAATAATCTAAATTTAATTATATATTGATTATTTACCAAGTATAATATCTACTTTCATTATATATACCAAAAACTTATTTCAAAATTATGATTCTATTATTTAGAACAAAATATTAATTTTAAAAAATTTTGTTTATCATTCAATTTTAATAATATTAAAATTTTAAATAACTTTCAAACCTGAGTATTCAGATTCGGTCTTCAGACTTCAGACTTCAGTCTTCAGACATCAAATTCAGACGTTTTTATTAAACAATGTAAATTCAGTCTTCAGACTTCAGACTTCAGTGTTAAGTGTTAAGTGTTCAGATTCAGACTTCAGTGATTATCAAACGGAGCCTTAATCAATATGGAAATACGTAAAGATTGTAACAAGTGATTTTATATGCTTATTGGACTACGCCATTTACTTTTATTTTTAAGTACGATAATTTATTGTTACGGTCATTAACGAGTAACGAATTAAATCTTACTAGTTAACTCAAGACGCATTTCGTGCATGCCCTATACATTTACTACCTAGAATTATTAGTTTCATTACCGATTTGAAAAGGTTGAAAGATTTGAAACATCATAGAAATATGTTGCGAGGGACAACTCATCATATATATTCACCATCCAATTTGCAAAAACAGAAGGAACTGAGCACGACTTAATTAT
Organism: Oldenlandia corymbosa var. corymbosa; assembly: GCA_949775105.1. Lineage (NCBI taxonomy): Eukaryota > Viridiplantae > Streptophyta > Magnoliopsida > Gentianales > Rubiaceae > Oldenlandia > Oldenlandia corymbosa. The sequence goes on along the minus strand of OX459126.1, from coordinate 17,027,839 downwards.
AAAAAAAAAATTATATTTGGAATACAAAAGGTTAAATGACTTAATTATAAAAAAAAATTATATTTGGAATACAAAAGGCTATCCACGACAATATGAGAGTTTTAATAAGAAAACATATTGGTAAGATGAGATGTTTTTTGCGAAAAATATGAGAGCATGGAAGAAAATTACAAAATCTCTTTTTCTTAGTGGTTTGCGTCTTAAAGTTATAAAAGAATTCAACCAAGCATTCTTAGCCAAACATGCATGGAAGATTATCTCTCAGTCCCATGCTCTCCTGACTAGACTTTTCCGTGCCAAATATTGCAACAATGGTACTTTTCCTCCGGTACAACCTCCCAAAACCTCCTCCTAGGGTTTCAGGAGTATCATGTGGGGAGCTGAACTTCTGCAGAATCATACTAAATGGAAGGCCATCTCCGGAAAGGACATCCCTCTATCAGTAAACTGGATTCCTGATACTCAGAATCCGATTGAGGCTCATTCCATTTCAGCTATGTCCAACTTGACTGTAGACGGATTTATTAATCCAAATGGTTAATGGAAGACTCAGGCTCTTAGGAATTTCTTTCCAGCTCATATAATCTCCCGCATTACTGGGATCTTTGTAGATCCGACAAGACTACATCAACAGGATAAGCTATATTGGACGCTTACTGATCATGGAGCTAATACAGTCAAATCAGGGTAATTGGCCATCAATCCTCTCCTTCCACAACCCGTGCCAAGTCCAGCAATTCAGAATGCGGAGAAATTAGCTTGGAAACGATTATGGAATTCTAGAGTTCAACCTAAGTACAAGTCCCTCTTCTGGAGAGCATTACTCAATGCTCTTTCTACACGGTCAGAACTATTTATGATGAGAGCATTACTCAGAATTTGAGGCAAAATCTTCACCACTGATACTTTTGCTCGTTATGCCAAATTTTTGCAAACATGTAAACATTCGCAAAATTTTGGCAATCTCATTATGATTTAGGATAGTTGATGAGGTTTCAATCCACATAAATAATTATAAACCTACTTCAAGCTACGTAGTATGGAGAAATAAGGTCGTCTCCTCAGTCTCCTCAGGGAACGATGGATTGTTTCCTTCAAATTAATTCGAATGAGAATTTTTGTTGTTGTTTTAATCTATAATAAAGAAAACTCAAATAACAGAAAATAAATAACAGAAAAGAAATCAAGGTAACAAACTTTTGATTCAAGGGACAGACAACTTAATTATTTCATTAATCACGGGTTGCAAAAACTATTCAAGCAATCTAAGCATTCAACAAAAGATTTATTAGGATAGCCGTAATAAATCAATTAATCTCCCTAAATTAACTAACCAAGCCTAGCACCCAAATAGTCCTTATCATAATCCGGATGGGCACGATAGCGTTCCATGCCAAACAATGACGGCACAAATACCAAGGAAATATAGTTGAACCAAAACCTAAACAATTGAGATAACTACAATTATTCTGACTTGTCATCTTGATTCCACATTTAAACTAATATGCATATTTAACGTCTCACTAATACACATACTTTATCTAATTGCTACTCGATACTGCCGGTTCGTGTCAATTACGTAACATTCAACTAGCAGATAGTATTAAAAAAGAAAAACATCCAATCAAGTTGTCAATTCGAATGATGTCTACTTTTATAAAATAAGAACAAGAATCAACAAATACTTAAATCATAGGCAAAAACAATAAATTAAGAACAAAATCTCATAATGAAATAACTGAATAAATCCCTTGAATCGGAAAAGAAAACTTAGTCATTCATAGTTGGAAGCATGACAGCTTGATTTTCCATGAAAAAACAAAGAAAAATCGGAAAACGAAAAGTAGGAGGCGCTAGCTTATTCCTACGCACGGCTGCCCATTTCTTAAACTTTGAAGTCTATATATTCCAGTAATTAGGTCAGCCGTACAGGAAAGAGAAAAGATTTCCGAAATTTTCAGATTAGTCGTTCAACTTTACAATTTTGTCATTTTTGTCTCAAAACTTCTTTAATTGTGCGAAAAGATCCCTAGACATCCAGATTTGCCCAAAATAGCTCCAATCTCTTATTTCCAGCTCCTAACATGAAATAATAACAAAACCAATGAATCAAAACCATCCGAGTCCATAATAAACTAATAAAATATCAACAATTAAAACATAATTTATGGACTCTATCAGTAATACTATCCATTTTACGAGAGTTAAACCCAAAATCTCAATAATTTGGGACACTCTTTAAACTACTAATTTTGTCGTTCATTTCGTTATGGTGAGTTAGTTTTGGCACCTCTAAGTTTTGTTGGTCTTATAATATGTAAACACTTGCAGAAATTTGGTATCAAACTTAAACCCAAAATCTCAATAATTTGAGACAAACTCTTTAAACTACTAATTTTGTCGTTATTCCATTATGGTGAGTGAGTTTTTGCACCTCTAAGTTTATTTGGTCTTATAATATGTAAGCACTTGCAGAAATTTGGTACCAAACTTAAACAGATAATTTTCCTTTTTGAGGTAAATTTTTGGAACATCTCTTTTGGAGGTATAAAAATTACGAGGGTTTCCAATGCCATTCACAAAACTGCATAAAAGATTTACATAGACAAATACCTAGTTAGTGATTTTGAAATTAACATCAATGCAACTTATGAAGTAGGTGTTAATGTACATTTCATAAGAATCCATAATCAAGCTCGAGACACATATCAGGAGTTCCCAAACCAAATTCAAAATTTCTCAATTTTTAGACGACAATGACGAAAAACACAATCAAGTTAAGAAGGAACAAGTGGAACCGTTTAATTGAAAAAAAAAAAAAATCATATTACTACTAATGTAGAGGCAAAATGTCAAAGCTACACCCTGTTTAGACGAAAACCTAATATACAAAAGTCGGATCTCTATATATTTATTGTAAAAATTATTTAGATGTAGCAAAAAAAAAAAAACAAAACACATTTTTTTCCTTTTTTGAAAAGGATTAATAGTGATTCTTCAATTACTCCGATATGAATCGAACCCTTAACTTATTGAAAACAAGAAAGATGTCTTACCAACTAAACTGTACCTCACTGTCAACACAATCATATTCTTATTATCGGAAAATTAATACGTCTGAACCAAATAAGTGAAAAATAAAGAAAATTATATATGGAAAAGACGACAAATTTTTAACCAAAAACCATACAATTTACAAAAATTTTTACCGATTCAACCATCACGTTGTGCTCTTCCTTTGTCAATTAACCACGATGTTATTTATGCATTAATTTAAAGTTTTTTTTTTTTTGGTTCTTTTTATAAATTTTGCGTTTTTATGAATTATTTTTACTAAAGAAATTGTCAAAATTGAGGGGTAAGATTTATTGGGTAATCAAATTTACATTGCCCTAATTACCCCAAATCACATCATATATTGTAATTATAACATGCTAGAGTTTACCCGCACGTTGTGCGGGTTGTTCAAGATATATATGAGGTTAATGATTTAACGATTGTATGACATTTTTACGGAGTGATATATATAAAAACAAATAATTTACTAATGTAATTTGAAAGTTTGTTATTTTGAGTAATTTTCAATATTCTAAATTATCTAATGTAACTTGTTGTCCATCTTTTTCGTTTTGTTAATTTATGACTTTATATATTTTATTAGAAGTATACTCTTAATTTTACATAATGCTCCCGTGTCACAACTTTTATATAACAATAAATAAAACGAAGGAATAGTGAAAGGGACCGTGCAGATATTCCGTTTCGGCCAATTGAGCTTGAACAGTAACATCACATGCAGTAGTAATTGATGATAACAATAATAATAATAATTAAAAACCCTTGCTAAATATAAATTTGGTACTTTTTTTGCTCTTTCTATGTTCGAACCAATAGACGCTTCATCTGATTGAACAAAATAGTTATCTACAAAGTTTCAGATTGATTTATTGGCAGAAGTCAAAGGGAGAAATAGGAAACATATTGATTTCTTGGCATAAGCCAAAGGAAGAAATAAGAAACGGAGGGAGAAGTAAGATGTCGATCCAAAAGGAATTGAATAACAACCTAGTGTTAGGAAATTGTACTCCCTAGTATTAGACCCATATTTAATTACATTTAAGTACGATCTATTGTGGTGATTTTTTTATTTTATTTTTTTCAAGCAGAAGTGTTTAGCCTTTTGTTTGGAATACGAAAATGTGAAATCTTAGAATTGATGGAAACGGATAGCCAAATGCTGGCAAACATCTTATCCAACGGGGGTCTCTTTCCTTGGAAATTTCACTTTGAAATGGTAGAGATTCATGCTATTATGGAGAGAAGGGGTTATAATACATCATATTTTCAGAGAGGCTAATGCCGTTGCAGATAGGCGGATAGGCGGATAGCTTAGCTCGAAAGGCTTTAGTTTGACATTCCGAACTATATTCGGGTCTTGGTGATCTTCCGAGTTACACCAAGGGCCTTCTCCTCTTAGATCAACAGTCTATGCCATATGTGAGAGTCCGGTAGTCTTAGTAAAGGGGCTACATAATGTGGAGCTTTGTTATAATAGATAGACTTTATTATATATCTACACATTTCTGTATCCTGGTAAGTATTAGGTACTACCAGTTCTTCTATCTTTAAATAATATGGGGATTCTTTGGACTTTGTGTTGGGGGTTAAAATATTCATTTTAGAGGTATACCCTCTAAGTGTATTATTGTGCCTCTCAGCTTAAAGTTTCGCAAGTCTCTCTTTCTTTTTGCTTAAAAGAAGAAAAAAAAGATATCGACCCAATAATTCTTTAGAAGTTTAGTTACTGTCTCCTTTCCCTTCATCCGCCAGCCTTCACCATTATCAACGGCCACATCCCTAATCAATATCCGAATAGGTTTGCTATATATGAAGAGCGTGTCAGAGAATAATTTAAATTATACATTGGTTAACTTGCTCTTGATTTATCCAATAAAATTAGTTATCTATTGTTTTGCCATGTGAATCACCCTTCCTCATTTTACGTCATGTGTTCAGTAGAAAACTCTCTTTTAATATAGTCGATTTGTTTATTTATTAATAATAAAAATACCTATCCATTTATTTGTTCCAAAAATTAGTAATTTGTGTAATTTTCTTATGGTATATGAAAATTTTTAATAGAAATAAAAGATGTATCCTGGCTCCGGAGTAAACATTCATTAGAGGGATATCTTTTTCTTAAAATGTTGTAAAAAAATATCTGTTTTATATTTGTTCCATTTGTATTTAGCAATATATGACCATTAATTATTGTGCCATGATATAGAGTTTACTCCAAGCTCAATAAAAGATAACTGCACATTTTTTATGGTTATCTAGTTTTTTGGATTTCACGTCAAATTGGATGATTTTTCGCAAATTTTTAGGACGTTAATCTCTAAACTCTAATCATTGGGATGAAAATTTTTTTTAAAAGACTATAATTCAGAATAGTCAATTAATCACAATACGTGGGTTACTTAACAAATAGTATTATTATGCAAGGACTAATAAAATAAATACAGATGTAAAATTTACTATTAAGGGAAGATCTCCTAATTAATTTAGTTTTATCTATAAATTACAATTTTATATTAAAAAATTACTATTAAATGATGTAGTGATATGGTTGCGACATATGGACTTCCATCTAATTTTGCGCCATGTGGATTAACCTATCTAACGTCATGTGTCCGATTGGAAACTCTCCTTTAATATATATAAAGATATACATTTTTTTTTCATCTCTTATATAATACGGATTTAAATAATACTAATATAAAATACTACTATATAATAGCCACCACCGAAGAGCCAACAGCCTCCTTAGTTTCTTATATATACGAGTAACTATTATCATCGTACCTATATAAAAGCAAAGTTAGATTCTGTAGATTCTGAAAATCTCTTCATCATCAAGTTTTGATTAACTGAATTATCATTCCTTTCTTTGGGAATTTAATTTCGTTGGTGAGCGGGGAAAAAGAAGAAAGGGAAATCAGATAATCATTTTCTCATCGTCATGTTTTTCTCCGGGGACTCCACGACGCGGAAGCGAGTGGATTTAGGCGGCCGGAGTTCGAAAGAAAGAGACCGGAAGAAGCTCATCGAACAAACCAAGCTCGAGAGGAATCGTCGACTTGTGCTCAAGCAGCACAATTCTGCTGCTCTTAAAATTCAGGTTTTTTTTTTTTTTAATTTTCCCCTCTTTTTTCAACTTTTTTTAATTTTTTGCTTCTTTGGGATGAAATTTTTCGTATAATGCACTTCTTTACTTGAATTCCCTAGCTTGTAATTTTAAGTATTGATTTTGGATTAGGAATTAGGTTCTTAATTTGTATAACAACTGTGATTTCTGGAGATATTTTTCGCACATTAGGTTATGTTCCGCCTAGGTTTTAGCTTTTTTGGTAAAATTATGAATTCCGGTATTTCACAGTGGCTTTTAATTTTGGTCTGCTTTCTTGTTGCACAAGTTTTTTTTTTTTATGGAAATGCTCTTATTTACTTGTCTTTGAAATTTGTATAAATTGTTGAGCTTTTATTAGGAGTTGGGTGCTTAATTTCAGCTGTAGCTGCCACTTTGAGATTGTTTTTACTCCTGTGGTCATATTTCTTGTAGGGTTGAGCTTATTTAAATCTCGGTACGATTGAAAACTGAACGTCTATTTTAGTTGGTTTTCTTCCAAGTTACCCAATTTGGGAAGAAGGATCTCTCTTGAGTTAAGTAATGAAGTGTCTGGGCGGGGCTGGATTGTCAGTTGAATACGCTTAGGATGGTGTTGAGAGTTTAGAGTTAGTGGTTTTAAGAAGATGGATATTCCAGGTGGAATGACTTTGAATTTGTTAGTTTTCTACAGTCCTAACAAGGATAGCGTATTTTTGATACAACACAAACCAGATACTGAACAAATGACCTTTTTACAGTAATGGAAATGGAAAGGAATGTGACCTTTCTTCCGCAGGTAACACGGTTATGCCAAGAAAATAGGGACTCATATCAACTTGTTTACAAAAAATGCCTGATTACCTCGCAACTTTTAGGTTATAAATCAATCTTCTTTTGCAGTTCTGAGGTGTGTTTTCTTGTTCTTGTTAAGAGTAACAATTCATGGGGAACGGTTCAAACCTTTTCGCATTTACATTGCATAACGAGCTGAGAAGGAATACACTGATTATTAAATAATCTTATGTTATGAAGAGATCTACATCAGCCATTTTAAGACATTTCAAATTTAATACAGTATAACAGTACCATTATTCTTCTCAAAGTCAATGGACTGGCTTGCTGTATCTAGTACATCAAAGTTTTCTGCTACTTATCTAGTTACAATTCTGCTTTATGATGAGTATCCTGTTTGACAATTTGTGTCTTCCTTTCTGCCATTTTGACTTCAAAGGGGTGTGGAGCATCTTTAGTTTGTATGTTAGTATCTTTTATTCACATTGTTTGCAAAGAAGCACTTAGTGTCATTAGATTTTTTTGAAAAGTTTTGACTAACTTCTTTTAACAGAAATGTTTCAGAGGAAGAAAGATTGTGGAGGCTGCACGTTCTGTTGTACGTGAAGAATTCTTTACTGCGTTTGGGAAGCACTGCCAAAATGTTAACAGGTGCTTTTAGATGCTGTTGTTTGCTTCAATAGCTTAGATAGAAACTCTGTCTTTTCAAAAATTGCAGCTAGAACGATAGAGATAGATGTTTTTTTTCTGACCCATTTATTTGATTTAGTTCCTGCACCATTTTTGCAGGACTTTTATTTCATCCGAGCTCTTTTTTTAATATCTTCTCTTCTTTTCATATTTCATTTCAGGCAGAGTTTTGGTCCTAATGAAGCTTTCCTGCCCCAATTAACTTTTTTTTTCAACCCAGCAAATATTGCCGACGTCACTGTTCTAGCGGAAACTTGTCGTTTGCTTCTGAAGTTCATTGGAAATAATTGTAAGTTTCTCATTATTAGAATTCTTCAAAATTATTAATTTTCAGCTTGTGCTTGTTATTCTTTATAACATTTTAAGCCTGTCGAACATGAATATGCAGCTCTCTAAGCTCACTACCTCTTCTATCCTTCCCGTTTTATCCTGTCGCTAATGCTTATTCTCTGTTTACATGCAGCACAAGAAATTGTTAGCCTTTTTGCTGGTGTTGATTATTCATCCAGTAAAGCCCTTGTCAACTTCAGAGTTAAGAAATTTGCTGTGGCTTGTATTCAGGCCATTCATGAACAAAGGTCGGTTCTCGGACTCACTTCTGAAGTTATGCATTTTACAATGGTTCATCTATCTGGACATCCGTGCACAGTCAATTGTCCAATTAATGAGCAATAGCTTAGCATTATCATCATATATTGCATTCTTCAAGCATGGTGTAGTTTCTTCTCTGCACGACATTTTTATTATCGTTCACGAAAAAAATACAAAAGATTTTTATTATCCTCTCTATTGTGATCGAGTGTGGGATGGGCATTGAAAAGCCTCATAAAAATTGCCTTTGTTTAAATTGATAGATGGCCAGCATAAGGCTCTTTCTATGAAAGTCTGATTCATGCGTCAACTCGAAATCAAGATACATAAGCTATCTTAGAAATGCCTAGAACATTACTTTTTGTGTTATGCTTTAGGCTGTGGAACTTTGTTTTGATTGTATAACTTTCTGTTGGTGTGTAGAAATTGATTGGTTAAAGTATTGTATATCTTTTTGTAGTTCATGCCAGGTCAAAAATTTGTTCATTGCTGAATTTATGTTTTTCAAACGTAATGATGTGTTGGGATACTTTGCTGGAGTGTCTGAATGAGTCATTTTGTTGGGTTTATCAAAAGTAGAAAAATAATAATCATAAATCATTTTTTTCTCCAATTGATAGTTGAGACCATTTCTTCAAATTGTCATTCTACTTTATGATTATGCAATTTCTTTTGATGTGAGTAGATTGCTTTTACCATTTTCTTGATTTGATCCGTCATTTTCGTTGTGGCTTGTGTAGGTTAAGGTTTAAGGATCAACTGATAACTCTTAAAAGCTCTGATGCTCCAGCAAATGTCTTTTTGGAAACATTGCATATACTTATTGATGATGGACTTCCATGGGCTTGTAGCACAGTCAGCTACCTCATGCAGAGGAATGTATTTTCCATGTTTAGGGATATCATTCTGACACTAAAGGTAAATTGGACATGTATATTTTGTCTTCTTTTGCATGAAGTTGTGATGTACTGTTGTCAATAACTGATTACAAGCTTACTGTTTTATTTACATTTTCGTAGGCATTAAAACATTCAAATATCTTTGTCCATTTTCTTCAGGCTTGTGGTGGTGTCTAATGTTGAATAATTTGTGAAATTCTTGTGGTATGCATGAATTAAGCTGTTGTTCTGATTCATGTTGCAGCAAGTAAATATCCAAGGTCCCGTTGGTGATGTATCTTCTCTGGAAAGGTTTCTGGCAAACATTATATCTCATGCTGGCCATCCACCATGTGTTTGTCCAGCTATAGAACCGCGATGGAGCTTCTTGTCGCAGATTCTTACTATTCCGTTCTTGTGGAGTCTCTTCCCAAACCTGAGAGAGGTAGTGTCATTTGTGTATTTGAAATGTTTACACTGAATTAATGTATTCCAAGAGTTGGAAATTGCTTGATAATACTGATGGTTTGCCTCAATTCAGGTTTGAATTTTATGCATATCTTCATATTGCCTGTTTAATTGCTACTTTATGTAAGCCTTGTTTATACATGGTTAAAGTGTCCCTAACGTTTCAGTTAGTTCTTTTTTGGTTCAAGAATCTCTTGGTATATTCTTTGAAGATTGCTTTGTTGTTAATCTAGGTTTTCTCAAAACCTAGAGTGGGTCAACAATATTTCCATCAAATGGCACTCAGTGTGAAGAATCACTTGGATATTCTACCTAAAGGCGTAACAAGTGATCTGCCTGGTTTTGCCTGCCTTTTGGGAAATATGCTGGAAGCTGCCGGAACTGCTTTCTCTTATCCGGAGTCATTCGACTTGGTAAAACTTTCCAAGATTAGACATGTCACTGCTTCATTTTGTTGATGGTTTTGTTTGTCTTCAATATGCTTTGCAATATGTTGCCATGAACTCATATCGTTTTGCTGTAGCATTTCCTTTATTCTTTCCTGTTAATTTACTAGACCAAGTCAATCAACTTCTTGAGCTTCCTGAATTGTCTTTGCTGTTTTGATTTAAAACATGATTTGACAACTTCTTTATTCTTTTTCTGGCATACATTTTGTCTTTCTACCAGTGAATTTTCTACCTTCCATTTCCTGTATTTTACATGAAGAATACTTTATATAATTATGTCTCGTTCTTCTCGAGTAACCAGGGCTTATTGAGCTCATACATTCATGTCTGTTTATACTATTATTATTGTGTTTATAGTCAAATTGTTTGTAATTTGTTAGAAATAGTAAATTTTTTTATTTTTTATTTTTATTTTTTATTTTTTTTAATGCTTAGTCTAATTGGTCTGAAAATAGCCTTTTTCTTTCTTCCCGAATCAGGCCATAGATTTTGCAGTTATTGCGACATCTTTGCTGGAAACAATGCCACCTATCAGATTATTTAGTGAAGGTGGTAAACAACGTAAGGCCCTGCTTAAGACATTTTTCTATTTGTTTTTCATATGTTATGCAATTATGTATTTCCTTAATTGCATAATCTAATTTGAGCAATATGTTTTCCACAGAAAACAGTTCTTTTGAGGATGATGAGATGCTTGACGATAATCAGTTAACAGAAAATGCTCTAAATAGTGACTTGGAGCGTCAAATTTATAATGCATTAGATCCTCGCTTTCTCTTACAACTGGTATGCATAATCACACTTGAATCCATTAGGTTTTATTGATTTATTTATTTTTTGGTATCCGTTAGGCTTTTCAAATGAGTTAAGGCATGCTCGATGTTGGGCACTAATGCTTTTTGTACTTTGGTTTCCAGACGAATATTATACTGGGAGGATTATCATTTACTGATAGGGCATTTTTGGGAGGTCCCATCAATAAAGAAGCAGCAACCATTAGTGCAATCTGTGCTTTCTTGCATGTAACTTTCAATGTGCTGCCTCTAGAGCGCATCATGACTGTACTAGCTTATAGGACCGAGTTGGTTCCTGCATTATGGAATTTCATGAGCCGTTGCCACAAGAACTCTGAATGGTCATACGTGTCCCAGCTGTCTACGTATGTACCTGAAGATGTACCTGGTTGGTTATTAACTTTGGCTGCCTTCTGCCCAGTTTACAAGTTAAGATCCTTCTAGATGATCATCTCTCTTTCTCTCTCCCTCCCTCCCTCTCTCTCTCGATATGTATCTATACTGTGACTTCTTTATGTTGAAATCCTGATTTTGACCTTGTGTTTTGGACCAGGCACATGCTTATGATTGTTGATAATGAAGAGTTCTATGAGCGAGAGAAGCCTCTCAAATTAGAAGATGTCCGTTGCTTGATTGTTATTCTTAGACAGGTGAATTTCTTCTGCCTGTTGGGATGTATTCTTTGATTTGTGATGTATCTTCTAAAAACTGAGATCTGATTAGTTTTTAAAGCCATTTGTGGGTTTTTCTTTGGCTGATTAGATCACCTTCTTTCCATGTTACCATGTCTTAAATTTGTTGATATTTTCTTACTTTCAGTTGGAACTGTATCCATCTTGTATGTTGCAAACTTAAAACGAGATTCATACTTTCTGTTTTGTTTTGTCATGGTGGTGAAAGGGACTCAAATGTAATAGCAGCTGACCCATTAATTTTTTGGATTTGGTTAGAAGTGAATTGGTTGAAAATTTCTGTGCATGAGTTTCCTACCTTGAACTGTCTTAAATGTGGTAATGATTCCTGCTTTAAGCGTTGTATACCTGATGGTATCTCTGTCACATGTGTTAAAGCTTTTTTATTTTCTGAAGTATTCATGCCTTAATCAATATCTGAAATATTTGTGGTCTCAGTTTTTCCCTATCCAGGCCTTATGGTATCTCTTTTGATGATTGTTGGAGATGCTTGATGCACTATTTAGTTACTTTTGAGAAAAATTGAAATGGTGGTGCTGCACTTATGGTGTATATACTCTATTTAAGGCTTTTTTCAATCTCTCATGGCCTGAAGTTTCTTTTTAATTCATTTATATAGCTCTTTGGTGTACTTAAATGGTAGAGTAAAATACCTAATATGGTCGTGTGCTTCTTGTGCATTTTGCTCGTCTTTAGGCCTTATGGCAGCTTCTTTGGGTGAACCCTGTGCCACCAACAAATTTTTCCAAGTCTAGCAACCACATCGTTGCTATGAAGAAACACCCTGTAGATTTTCTTCAGCATAAAGTTTGTGTTGTGGCTTCTGAACTCTTGTCGCAGGTATGATACGATGATGCCTATTCGCTTGATTTGCTTTTTGATGTTCAAAAAATTACATTGGTTACTGCATCTCTACTTTACGCTCCACTGACACTGCTTCTCATATGTGTGAATCTCTTAGTTGCAAGATTGGAATAATAGAAGGCAATTTGTTTCTCCCAGTCATTTCCATGCTGATGGTGTCAATGACTATTTCATCACTCAGGTATATTTACAACTACGTTTTCTTTTGGTTGAAATTATTAATAATTTTTGCCACTTACTCCTAGTCACTAATCATGATGTGTAATTTCCAGGCAACCACCGAGAACACAAAAGCAAATGAAGTACTAAAATTAGCTCCCTTTTTGGTTCCATTTACAAGCAGAGCCCAAATATTTACTGTGAGTTGCTTTTTTTATGCCTTCTGTCTCTCCAAAATCATTTGCTCGATGAATATAATGGCATGTTTATGTCATATATGTATGAAATTTTGTTTTCCCTTGTGATGATGATAGTTGTTGTTAACAGTCACAGCTTGCATCTGCACGAGACAGGAATGTTCTTCCTCAAGTTGCCTATGTTAGGAACAAGCTTCGAGTAAGAAGAAATCAGATTTTGGAAGATGCTTTTAATCAGTTGAATTCATTTACTGAAGAGGATCTTCGAGGGCCGGTGATGTCAAATTTCCCTACACTTTTGATTTGTTTTATTCCAAAGGATTAGCAGCTTTTGTCTTTACAACTACTATGTCACTATGTTTGTACAGATTCGTGTTTCTTTTATCAATGAATTTGGAGCGGAGGAGGCTGGTATAGATGGTGGTGGCATTTTCAAAGATTTTATGGAGAATGTTACTCGAGCCGCCTTTGATGTTCAATATGGATTATTTAAGGTGGTACTTTTGCATTGAATTTAGACATAAACAATGATGCCTAGATGTCCCTTTTGTGTTTGATATGGATCTATTTGCTTATATTGCTTCTGACTCACTGGTTAAGAATTTTTGCCTATCTGCAGGAAACGTCTGATCACCTTCTATATCCCAATCCTGGATCAGGGTTGGTTCATGAAATGCATCTCCAATATTTTCACTTTCTTGGAACTGTCCTTGCTAAGGTTATGCATGCATTTATTTATTTACTAAGTATAATCTGGTCGATAATCATTTATATGAAGTTGACATGGTTTCTTTTTGAAGGCAATGTTCGAGGGTATTCTGGTGGATATTCCATTTGCCACATTTTTTCTCAGCAAATTGAAACAAAAGTAAGCACATCGATTCAGATTTCAAGCTCATATACCATTTACTTTAATTACATGCTTAAAAGAGGAAGTTCGTGTTTTAATATATGATAAAACTTTTTATCACACTGTTCAACAAGATATGATGATAACATATCTGGTTGATGTTAATAAGGAAAGTATGATTTAAAAGTTTCACATAAATGAGGAAAGCTGTTAACAAGAACCAGGACATAACGAATTCCTAAAGAATTGTTACTATTACTTGTTTATTTATTTGGAGAAAAGCATTAAGAAGAAAGCATTACATTTAAGAATCAGTTACATCCATGCAATCCAAGAACACTATTTATTACTTGGCTCTAATTTTTGTTAACTGGTATCTAATAGCATTGGGGCATTATCGTTAATCTGTTTACTTTGATCTCATGAAAGGAACGTGCCTTTTGACATGGTTTATTATTGCTGAACAGGCACAATTACCTGAATGATTTGCCTTCTTTGGATCCGGAGTTATACAGACATCTGCTGTTTCTGAAGGTTACACTTCGCTTATTGCTTTTTCCTTTTCTACCATTTTTATCATACAATAGATAAGTAAGGAAATGATGGCTCTAAGATTTATATTTCAGACACTTGTAGTTCCATCTCATATGGATTCCAATATTTTAGTCTAGGGCAAGAAGATACTCTGCACTGCTTGGTTTGCCAGCCATAGTAGCTGCTGGTTGGACTTATTCTTACTTCTTGTATGTTGACAACCGCGAATAGTATATCGTGTGTATTTTCCCGTTTGACCACTGAAACACTGAGAAATATAAAAATAAAAAATAAAGAAAGGAAAAAGAAAGAAAGGAAGGAAGGAATTAAGGGCAAATGCCGTACTTCGTAATTTCATGCATACCTTTTTTTTCTGATGATCCATTATATCTCTCTCTCTTTCTGTTTTGCAGCATTATCAGGGTGATATCTCTGGGTTAGAGTTGTACTTTGTCATTGTCAACAATGAATATGGGGAGCAAACAGAAGAAGAGCTGATCCCTGGGGGTAAAGATTTACGGGTTACAAATGAGAATGTTATCACATTTATTCATCTTGTAGCGAACCACCGCTTGAATTTTCAGGTGAGGCTCTATTTAACAATCTGCTTCTGTAACATGGACTTTCATCAGTTGTTTATTGCTTATTTGAGCGTTATATAAGAGCTTATCTTGTCTCTGGTTATACCCCACTTTCAGTTTTTCCTTTTTTTTTTTTTTTAAATTATTATTCCTTTATTTTTATCATAAGATTGACATTAGTACTTAAATATGATTCGCAGATACGTCAACAAAGTTCTTATTTCCTGCGGGGGTTTCAGCAGCTTATAAAGAAAGAATGGATTGACATGTTCAACGAGCATGAACTTCAGGTAAAGCCAAACTTTTAAAATCTGGTACTTTTCTGAGCTCATTTAGACTTATTATGTTGTCTTTACCTGGCGATTAAAAAAGTTATGACTAAGGTAAAAGCATAATTGAGGTTGGAGGTTGTAAGTTGTACTGGGTAATGAGTATTGAGTTAAAGCATAACTATGTACAGCTATGACTGCGAATTGAGGTTGATATCTTAATTTTACCTTTCATATTTCCAGCTTTTGATATCTGGATCAGTGGATGGCATTGATGTTGATGATCTTCGAGCCAATACCAATTATGCAGGAGGCTATCATTCAGTAATTCCTTTCTCTTCCTCCTTCAACATGTTGGATTGCACGTCGCAGTTTCTTTTATTAAGTTTTGAATCATATTTTTAATGAGATTTCTGCAAATTAAACTATTGTTGGCCCTTTAAGAGAACAATCAACTTGAAATCTGACATAAAAGCATGTTAATTCTTTAGATTGGCAGGGGGTGTTGATACTTGAACTTTTGATCTGAAACAATTTTTGGAAGCTTAGAAAAAACTTCAGTCCTAAATTCCCATAGTCAGCTGTGTTCTATGGTTATCGATGCATGAAATCCAACAGTTTTTTTTTTTTTTTTTCCCTGTCAAATTGCAAAGTTCATTTTTGGGTGATCTTTTTTCCTACCCTCAGTCTGATTTAAGTTATTTTGTTCATTGTCAACCTGAAGCATCAAGAATTTAGTATAAGTTGGAGATACATGTTTACATAAAAACAAATTTGGCCTCAATGATTCTACATTATGTAATATTCTGATGATAAGCTTGAAGATCAACAAATGCCACAAGTATAGATGAATAGATACTACTTTCTTGATTTCTGAAGCAAGTATTTCATTAAACATTTGTAGGATAAGCAATGTTAATATCGTAATAATACTTTATATATATGCTTTCCTTTCTTCTTTTTTAAGTCCAAAGTGTGGGTTAAAACAGTTGTTTCTGTTTCACAGGAGCACTATATCATTGAGATGTTCTGGGAGGTTGTCAAATCTCTCTCACTGGAGAATCAAAGGAAGTTCTTAAAGTAAGTTGAACCTGTCACTTCAGATTTAACATGGGTTTATTTTGAATCTGGTGAAAACAATTTATTTTATTTTATTTTATTTTTATTTATTTATTTTTTTTTTGGGGTGCGTCTAAGAATGTCTTTTTCATTTAGATAAATCCAACTCGAAATTTAGCTTAATTTCCGGAACCTCATTATCATTTAGGTCTGATGTCATCTCCTTGTTTCTTGGTCATTTATTTTACTAAAACGCGATCATTTTCTTTCCTTTTCTGAATTCAGGTTTGTAACTGGGTGTTCGCGAGGGCCTTTACTTGGATTTAAAAGGTTGGAGCCATTGTTCTGTATACAAAGGTGAGACTTGAATTATGTGTAAAATTGATTGTAACTAGTAACGTATGCTTCTTGCATCAATCATTTGTGATACCATTTTCTTAAATTGAAACAGAGTTGCTGGCGTCGCGAATGAAGAAATTGTAAATAGATTACCAACAGCTGCAACTTGCATGAATCTTTTGAAACTTCCTCCATATAGAAGGTCTGGATTGCTTCAGTGTCTTTTGATATTTTCGAGTGGCTGATGTTGGAATCTGTTATTATATGACTCTCATGATTGACACATAAATGTTTATATATGCTATTCTTGTATTTGGATGCAGCAAGGAACAAATGGAACAAAAGCTTTTATACGCCATAAATGCCGCAGCTGGATTTGATCTGAGCTAGTGTTGGGGCCCTGTCGTCGATGGAGAATGGGGGCATTTTACATTCGGTAACGATTCAAAGAAGAAAAAGAATTCCCGACTTCAACCTAGTCTTGCCCTGGATCAAAGATGGACACAACTCACTCTGATCAAAGCCTTTCTTCTGTATAACTGTTGTGACAGCTGAAAAGTCTCAAGGGGTGGGGGACACAAAGAACAAATAGCTAGGAAGAAACCCTCCAAGTTTCTGCCGGGTGGGATTTTGTAAATCACACATCGCGAAGCGATGTTATTGGTTTAGTTGTAGATATGGTGGTTAAAGCTATGTAAATGATATACCATCTGAGAAGGAACCACATACTGTTCTCATGGGCAAGACCTGCTGTGAATTGGTCTTGGTCTGAAGAAAACTTAGTTTAGAGGTTGTAAATTTGCAAGAATTATGGTGCTACTGCATGTATGCTTTTAAGGGAATGGAGCAGGGAAAATGATAAGCTGATTAGGGTTTTTTTTTTTTTTTCCCTCTTTGAACTTGCTCCGTAACAATGGAGTCTTACAATAGCAAGAGCAAAGCGTCCAATTTGATGATACGATACACTTGCTGAAAGAAAGAGGCCATCTTTACTTATATTTAAAAATGTGTTTATTTGTTTTTTGGCATTTCTTATTTTATTTTGTTTTTTATGAAACCTGAAGTAAAAGATAAAAGATGTTCAAATGTTATATTATGTTATAAAGATAGAAAATACATCATGGTACAACAATATGAAAATGACAGAGAAAATTAGACAGATCCTAATTTTACAGACGTTTAATTAGGAAAAAAAAAAAAAGAAAGAAGGAAGGAGGATTAGGAAAAAAAGACATTTTTTCTTCTTTTTATCAAATCAGAACTGTGAAGACCATAATAGAGAATTAAGGCTGACGGGGATGGGCTGGGCTTATTTTGTGTTGCGGCCCATCTCCAATCTGGAGAATTAATCACAGCAATTTATGAACTTGAAGAAATTAAAAAAATATATAAAAAAAAAAGAAAGAACGATTACAACAAATTTCATCAAACTTGTTCTCCAGGAAACCAGTACGACGCATGAATTGAATTCTAGCTCCCGGAACATGCTGATAATCGTCCCAAGCTTGAAATAAAGAAAAAAGAATTCAACAAAAAAAAAAACAAATGGTGAAGGTTCGGATGAACACCGCCGATGTGGCGGCGGAAGTCAAGTGCTTGCGCCGCTTAATCGGCATGCGCTGTTCCAATGTGTACGACCTCTCTTCAAAGGTAAACGTTTCTGGAAATTTCCTTGCTTCAATTATTCATCCTTCATTCTTGTGTTGTAGCTGAATGGAATTTCTTCAATTTCGTTACTTCACCCAGTTCTGTAGCGGTTTTTCTTTATTTACGGTTCTTGTTTGCCTATGAATGCTTGCGTGAGGTTGAATTAGGCAACTGACTTATCTTCTTACTTGTACGCGATACATTGGTTATTGTTACTAGGTAACTGTATTTTTTTTTCTTTTGAGCAGACGTATGTGTTCAAGCTGGTGAATAGTAGTGGAGTTACAGAATCAGGGGAAAGTGAGAAGGTATTGCTGTTGATGGAAAGCGGTATCAGATTGCATACCACAGCTTATATCAGGTAAACCAACCTATAAGTTTTCTGTTTCTATATTCCTGAAGGGGTTAGTTTGATTTTGCTTTTGGTATTGTTCTTAATAAGATCCATTTCTGAAATTGTAAATTCTAGAGTACTGTGGAGAATTAATTGAATGAAATAGTTGTTGAGATGTAGCATATGACTCTGCAAGTCCTAAAAAAGGACTGTGTGTGTCTGCAAGTTGGATCTTAGGATCAGAACTAATTTATAATCATTATTGTTATTAGTTTCAAATTGTATTGGTTTGACATTTGCTGCCCTTTCATAGAGCGCAAGGGGTGTGATAGGAAGTCTTCGAGTTCTTACTCAACTTTTTCATGAAATTGTAGAGACAAAAGCAATACACCATCTGGATTTACACTTAAATTGAGGAAGCATATACGAACAAGGAGGCTTGAAGATGTGAGGCAACTGGGATATGATAGGGTATGAGTTATTTTAGTTGTGTTTTCATGATTTTGTGGTGGCATTTCACTCATTCTGACCTTTTTCCTCCCTCGTGACCTGTGCTCAGATAGTCCTCTTTCAATTTGGACTCGGTGCCAATGCTCATTACGTGATATTGGAACTCTATGCCCAAGGGAATCTTATTCTTACTGATTCAGAATTCATGGTCTTAACTCTTCTTCGATCGCACAGGTAGGGATTTTTTTTACCTGGTCTTAGTTTTGTTTTTTCCATCATGGAGACACTTAGGTTAAATTTTGTATTTTATCACACTTCGAATCCATGAGTAACAACTTACGATGATAACAGAGATGATGATAAAGGTTTAGCTATCATGTCACGCCATCGGTATCCAGTTGAAATCTGCCGGGTTTTTCAGCGGACTAGCAATGAAAAGATAGAAGCAGCGCTAACACTTCAAGTGGAGCCTGATGGAAATGGCCAAGGAAATACTGCTCCTGATACATCTCTAGGAAAGGAGGGTGGTGGCAAAAGCATAAAATCTAAGGATTCTAAAGGAGTTGTTAATGATGGAGCTCGTGCCAAGCAGCCTACCTTGAAGATGATTTTTGGTGAGGCATTGGGTTATGGACCAGCGTTGGCAGAACACATTATCCTAGACGCTGATCTCATTCCAAATACCAAAGTCCAGAAGAATTTCAAATTAGAAGACGATGTTATCCGGCGTCTGGTGGAAGCTGTGGCCAAGTTCGAAGACTGGCTGGAGGATATCATATCCGGCGGTAAAATTCCAGAAGGGTTCATAATAATGCAGCAAAGGAATTTAGGGAAACAAGATGGTGTTGTGCCGACAGCAGGGAGTCTTGGACAGGTTGTTCTGAACTGATAATACTCTTGTTTATTGTTTTTTTAAAATTTTCAGAATAGATTAGTGTTTCATGAACTCTAAGGTGGTTGATTGACTTTCAACAGATATATGATGAGTTCTGCCCTTTGTTGCTGAACCAATTCAAGTCTAGAGATCAGACAACCTTTGACACCTTTGATGCTGCATTGGATGAATTCTATAGTAAAATAGAGAGTCAGCGTTTGGATCAACAGCAAAAAACTAAAGAGAGTGCTGCTATGCAGAAGCTGGACAAAATCCGCAATGATCAGGTTAGTGTGACAGCAAAATTCAGGAACTCATCCGTTTGAGATCTGTTATCGATATTGATTGGAAATGTTATGTGAACTTTCTTTGGTAGTTCTTCATTTTATCCACATAACTGCTGCAAAGTTAAGTACAACAATAAACTGTACGTGGTTCCATGTTTCTTGATTGTTGGATAGAAAAACTAGATTGGTGACACCGAGGGAAGTATAGCTACGATGAATGAATATGGAAGAAATAAGTTTCTCTGTTAAAGTCAACTGGCCATATTTTTCCAATGAAAATAGTGGTTTAATTAAGTGGATTTGGTATTTAGTAAGTGATATTGTGAAGCATCTGCTCTTGGTTTTACGCCTCCTTTTTAATTTAAGATTTGAATTTCTAGTCTAGGCCTTTTTAACGTAGAGTCTACTTGAGATATATCTGGGTCTCAGTTTTGGGAATCTGCCTATGGAAACTCCATATATTTAAGGGGTTTGAATTCCTACTGCTGTGCCATTTGGTAATGTGTCTACAACGAACAGTTAATGTAGTTATTCAGGAACTATCAAACATTCAGAGTAGAGATGATGCACCATTGGGGGTCTTCCTTGCCTATTTGTGAACAGGTTTGTAACTATTTTGCTGAATGACTAGAAGATTAAGAACCAAAATAGTTTAGTTAGTTATGTGACCTCCATGTAACATGCCCATTGGTCTTCTGAAAGTTAATTTGCTTGAAATGTATACTTCTGTTTTGTTTGTTTGGTTGTATCTTTCCGGGTTATGTATTGCAGTACTTTTTTATTCTATACAGTAAGCAGAGAGTGGCAGGGAAAAATAATTTGGGAGTGTGTTACCTGAATCTTGATTTAACTTGTACTGTGTTCGAATTATGCCTCAGGAAAATCGTGTGCTTTCTTTGAAGAAAGAAGTTGAACACTGCATCAAAATGGCAGAGTTAATAGAGTATAATTTGGAAGAAGTTGATTCGGCCATTTTAGCTGTTCGTGTAGCTCTTGCAAATGGCATGAGTTGGGAGGATCTGGCTCGCATGGTAAAGGAAGAGAAAAAATCCGGAAACCCTGTAGCAGGCCTTATTGACAAGCTCCATTTGGATAGAAATTGTATGACGTTGCTACTGAGTAACAATCTCGATGAAATGGATGATGATGAGAAGACACAACCGGCAGACAGGGTATGACTGACTTACTGCCTTTCTACAATTTGTTATTGCAGGAGACATTAGATAATTTTTGTTTTAAGGATTTGAATGGTTATTAGTAGTATTCAGCTCTATGGAAGTCATTCCTACTACTTCAAGTATAATGTTAATTCACATTTGGTGCTTGGCCAATTTTGATTAGCAGCCTCATAATATCAAGTGGGCACGTTGGTGACAAATAGTTTTTGTTTATGCTATCCCTTCTCTAGGTTGAAGTTGATCTTGCACTCTCAGCCCATGCAAATGCTCGGAGATGGTATGAGATGAAGAAGAAACAAGAAAGCAAGCAGGAAAAAACAATCACGTCTCATGAACAAGCTTTTAAGGCTGCTGAGAGAAAGACTCGTCTTCAGCTTTCTCAGGTGCCTGAATGACCAGAGACTGAAATTGATTGTATTCGTCACTGTTAACCAATATTCAAATTTTGTTTAAGAAATTCTGACCCACACATCGTACCTGTTACATAGTTTTGAGCTTCTTTTCTTTAATTTGTAGGAAAAAACTGTTGCTGCTATCACGCATATGCGCAAAGTTCACTGGTTTGAGAAATTTAACTGGTTCATTAGCAGTGAAAATTATCTCGTTATAAGCGGACGGGATGCCCAACAGAATGAGTTGATTGTGAAGCGTTACATGTCTAAGGGAGATTTGTAAGTTGAAATTATATTGTTTTTCTAACACTTATTTTGGTTGAAATTTCATGGATATTGATGATTTGCTATGAAACAGGTATGTTCATGCTGAACTTCATGGAGCTTCTAGTACTGTGATAAAGAATCACAAGCCTGAATCTCCGGTGCCCCCCCTCACTTTAAACCAAGCAGGGTGTTTCACTGTAAGTTGTTTATTGTTGTATGTTAATACTACTTTCTTCCTTTGTCTTTATTTGACAATTCACTTCATGAATTGCATGATCATCCCACATTTTATGCTTTGATGTAGGTTTGCCACAGTCAAGCGTGGAATTCAAAGATGGTAACTAGTGCTTGGTGGGTCTATCCTCACCAAGTGAGTAAAACTGCTCCTACTGGAGAGTATCTGACCGTTGGAAGTTTCATGATACGTGGAAAGAAGAACTTTCTTCCTCCACACCCTTTGGTTATGGGCTTTGGGATTTTATTTCGCTTGGATGAAAGTTCCTTAGGATCCCACTTGAATGAAAGAAGAGTGAGAGGCGAGGAGGAAGAGATGAATGATGCTGAAGAAAGTGAAGCTTTCAAAGAAGTTTCTGATGCTGAGTCAGAGAAACTAGTTGAGGAAGCATCAGAGTTGCAAAGTGTTCCACAGCAGTCAGAAGCCAATTCTAATGATGGATCGCCTGCTTTAGGTGATAATACTACTGGCAGTTTGGGTGACGATCCTCGTGAAGCTTCCAAGGCATTGGAAAATAATGAAGAAAGTGTCTCGACCTCTCCACAACTGGAGGATCTTCTTGACAGAGCTCTTGAGCTCGGCTCTGCTACTGGATCCACTAAGAATTACGGCGCCAAAGTTTCTGTTGCCAGATCAGACAATCATCATGACGATGAAGCATCAGCATTGGCGGCTGCTAGAGATAAGCCATACATATCAAAAGCCCAAAGAAAGATGCAGAAGAAAGGACAAAAGGATAGAGATATCAGTAGAGCTTTTAAAAATGGCGAAGAAGATGATAAAAAGAGCGATACTGTAAAACTTCAAGAGAAACATGTTGACAGTTCAAAGCCATGTGTTGGAAAGATCAGCCGAGGTCAGAGGAGCAAACTTAAGAAAATTAAAGAAAAGTATGCTGATCAAGATGATGAGGAACGCAGTATCCGAATGGCATTATTGGCTGTGAGTAATGATGTGTATTCCTGCTTTTCTTTCTGGAAGAATTTCTGATCCAATAATTGTGATGTAGTTCACTTAACTTTCTTGATAAAATATGATATTGCCTGTCTTTAGTCTGCACCATGTTCATGTGTTCTGTGTGATGCCTCATTTATGAAACTGTTTTGCCTTCAGAAAATATTTTTGTTTCGTATGAATTTCCTGAAACAGCAAGCTTACATTTCCTTGGGTTTTCAGGCTGCTGGGAAAGTGCAAAGGAAAGATAAAATTGTGGAGGATGAAAAAGTTGCAAATGCTGAATCAAAGCCTGCTGATGGTGAGTCTAAATTTAGAAGTAGAACAGTAATTATTTCAGTTTCTTGTACATCGTTGACAGTTTATGCTTGCTACCTCTGGTAGGTTTATGCCAGTAACACTTCACCCGATTCTGTCTGAAGTAGACTTTTCATTTCTTTAGCTTTACAACATGGCTTAATTGCAAAACTCTTACATTTAATTCCAGGTCATGATGACACTCCCAAGGTATGTTACAAGTGTAAGAAGCCAGGTCATTTGGCCCGGGATTGTGAAGAACAGTCAGATGATGTCGTGCACAGTAATGATGCTTTGGAGGACAGGAATGTTGCCAGTGACATGGATAAGATAGCAATGGAGGAAGATGATATTCACGAAATAGGCGAAGAAGAGAAAGAGAAATTGAATGATGTGGATTACTTGACTGGAATCCCAGCACCAAATGATGTATTGTTGTATGCAGTACCCGTATGTGGTCCTTACAGTGCTCTGCAGTCGTACAAATACCGTGTCAAGTTGGTTCCTGGAACTGTAAAGAAAGGAAAAGGTTTGTTCATTCTCTAACGCCAGCATTTACTTGAGAAAGTTAGGCTAAGTTAATACTTGGATAACAATGTCTTCCGTAGTGAAACATTCAGCATGTTCTTGCCTAATTTATGAACTTTCGGTTCGTTGAATTGGTGGAGACACATTTTGACTCAGCATAAGTAGAACGATAAAGTGGAATGAAAAGCTTATTAATATCAATTTTCTGGATTGTTGTATCTTCTTTTGCAGCTGCTAAGACAGCCATAAGTTTGTTTGGCCACGCGCCTGAGGCGACAGTTAGAGAGAAAGAACTGATGAAAGCGTGCACAGATGCCGAGCTTGTTGCTGCAATCCTCGGTAATGTGAAAGTGACTGCTGCAGGTCTCACTCAGATGAAGCAGAAGCAAAAGAAGAGCAAGAAGGCTAACAAAGCAGGAGCCTCGTAAAGATCTTTTAAATGTATTCTGATCGCTTCAAAAGTTTGTGTGTACACTCCTCCCAATCTTGTAAGAGAAAGTCATCAATCTTTTTGTGCAAACGTATGTCGATTTCTTGAAGGTTTACTGAGGCAATCTAATTCGTAGTAAAAATCTTGAAGGATCATAGGGAACCTATATACCTGGTTTTCATTTCTTTATTTAGAATTCAACTTGAAGTCGATCAGTAGTACTATGGGGGCACCATGCAAAATGTTTGCTACTGATATGGAAAAACAATGAGTCTTTTGGTATATATGTCAACCTCGGTATGGATGCGTGTTTAATCTTTCTAGATGTTCATCACGTTTGCTTTTTGCTCCTTTTGTAATCATGACTTATATCCATTGAATTATGTGAACTCTTCTAACTGATACAATATTGCTTATCTTTTTCTATGCCGACATTGGTACCAAAATTTTGTTCAGCCCTGGCCTTAACACAGAGACGAGCGAAGTTGCCAAATGACTCGAGGAAATAAGTACTATTTATTTTATCTTTTCTGTAAGGATCGAAGGAGCTCACGAGTTAGACATCCATGGGAACCGCCATATCCCTACACAGAAGTGTAATAATCCCTTCAGAAGGTACACCAAAAATGGACCCTTTAGAGAACTTTAAAGGTGAAACTAGGGACCTCAAATATGTACAACTTCTTTGCATTCGGCAGTTTAGGGGGGAGATTGAGGCTTAAACAATTCTATGAAGAGCACCAAAAAGCTATCATACATAAAGCATTGTCATACAAAAGCTATCAGAAGGGCAACCTAGTGTTCAAAGAAAGAATAAAGCAGTGTGAGAATTTCATACTCGTTCTACAACAACATATCAATTCTTTACAACTCATGATGAATCATCTCCAAGGGGGATATCGCTCAAATCCAGGCCCTCGGCTGGTAACTCGGATGAGGACAATGGTCCTAAGATCCCGTCGGAGTTCAGAGTCAAACCACTCTGCCAGAAAAGCAACACCAGCAGAAACGAGCCATACAAAAAGCAGATTAGTAGTACGGCAGACCAGATGTAATTTAATGATATACTCATATAGTCCTGTTTATAGAATTTCCATACGACTAGGAACAAACTTTATTGAGAAGGCAGAAAGTATGAAAGCAATTTTACCTCTGGTTGGAATCTAAGCATGTCGGCACGAGCCATGGCTTCCGCTTGGGCGATTCTCTGCCTAAATGTTTGAGCCATCTCTTCTGCCTGTAAAATTTAGTCAACAAAAACTGTTGTTATTGCCTTGATGATGCTATTGTGGCAATTAGATAAGTGTTTTATTCTCCTGTCCAAGAAACATGACACTGATCTACACTTCAATCTGGTAAGTTAAAATTTGCAGTCCAGGAATTAAGAAGAGGTACACACTCAAACACAGACAAGAACAACACAAGAAGTCTATCTTTAGATAGTACTTCGTTCTCCATAATCCCAAACTTGAGAGCATCCCTCAAAAGGAAAAAGTGTTTCACAAAGAAATACCTTCTCAAAGACAAGCTTTGGATTACGAATCATGTCACCAGGGGTAGGCTCCAGCTTCTTGGTAGAGAGGCTCACTCGACCTCTCTCGCGATCATGACTCAGTATCATCACCTAAAACCAAGAGAATTTACTGAGGCATAATGTTTTTAAGGGTTATTAAGATACAAAAAGCCAACATCACGATGACATATCCATAAGCACCTTCAAGACATCACCAGGCTGAAGAACTGTTGCTATATCTGAGACACGGTCGTGACTAATTTGACTGACATGAAGAAGTCCATTAATGCCTCCAATGTCAATGAAGGCACCATACGGTTTTAAGCTCTGAACGGTTCCAAGAACCACCGAACCAATCCCAAGCTGTGCTTGACTGTCAGCCATGGCTTTACGGTTGCTGAGGACAAGCCTAGCTTGTTCTTCATCAACTTCCACAAACTTAAGGGGAAGCTCCTTCTCAAGTAGCTCTTCGGCAGTTGATTTCTGACAAAGTAATGAAGCAAATCATATGTCACCATTTGCTGTTATTGCTTTTAACTAGGTCAGAACCCACAGGGGGTAAGTAGGGATGCATGGATTTAAAACTCTCAAAGATAAATAAATAAATAGGATAAAATTGCACTCATTTCTCAGGAAGCAAAAGTGTTCAAGAAAAAACAGTATAAATGTGCACTAACCGTTGATATTTGTGAGAATGGAACAAACCCAACTAGGCCTTCAACGGTAGCCACTACTCCACCTTTATTGGCACCAATTACCTGCAGATGAATGACAGTATAACAAAATTGTCACCAGTTGAATTACTTTCCAAAACCCAAAAGATTCAATCATCAATTAAATTTACAAGAAGAATCACAATGACAAATCGAGAGAGATAAGCAGAGGATACTACCCGGAACACAGATCACAACAAACATCCAAGAATATCCATCCATAGGAACAGATGCGAAAATTGCAAAAGAGAGGAAAACCAAAGCAAAGTTGATTCGGTGGGGGAAACCTACCTTACCCTTCACAACGACGTCTTCAGCTTGAAGCTGCCTGCAACGTTCCCACGCCAGGTCATACTGAATCGCCCTCAAGCTGAGTATCAAACTGTCATCTGCCTCATTTTCACCAATGATCTCAAACTCCTCGCGCAGACCAGGCACAATTCCAGCCTCTTCCACATGCTTTATCTTGCAAATGGATGCCTGGCTAACAGGCAAATAGGCTGACGATTTGGCAGTAACGTCTACAAATGCTCCATTAGCATCTACAGCGAAAACTGTTCCTTTGACCTACAAATAACCAGTTTTTGTTCATCAATCCAGTTACACTGTTCATCGTACAACAGAACAAACTCCCCACCCCACCCCCATCTTCAAAAAGAGGGTAAAACCTGCCTTATCACAAATTATTGATAAATAATCATAAAAAAAACCCAAACAAAGCTAAAATCTATCTTCTAACTATAATGTTCCAGATAAAGCAATATCTTTCTTCCAGTTTAAACAGGGTTGAACAAATGCCATCTTACTTAAAAAGATTTACTTAAAAAGATTTACTCCACCCAATATCACCCTGACATTATCCAAAATCAAATATTTACTTAAAAAGATTCAAATACAGCAAGAACTAACACGCAACCAAAGCAACTTAAAGCTAAATCCTCCTTATCGCGAATGAATTAACAATATCTCTCAATAATCAGCTCAACATCACCCCGACATTATGCGAAAAATGCAATCTTTTCAACCAACAGTAATCCAATCTCAGCAACAAGCTACGTGAAAAAATCAAAACAGCGTAGAAGCTAGCAAACATCCATACACGCCTAAGAAAGGAAAACCCAAAAATGGAGAAATGTGTAGGATATTTTACCCTGGTCCCAATTTCAGAATTGTAGTCATATTTCTCAAGGGCAGAATGGAAGTCATCGAGGGTGAAGGCGACCCCTTCCATGGGGGAAGTCCGACACCTCTCATAAGCTTCCTGAAACATTTCCTTGAGCTCCATTCTTTCCTTTGTCTGTGCATTTGTCACTGCCACTGCTGCAGCTGATATCACCATCTTTCTCCTAGAATTCGCGGCCATTAATGGGGTTTTCAATTTGGTGAGGAGGAAATTGTCCATGGAAAGCTTGGAAGAGAGTGGTGAAAAAATTTGCTGGGCTAATGAAGCCATTTTCGCCCACCCACTTTTTCTTTTATATCCCTTTAATTCTTGTTGTTGTTGAGATATGAACAGAGAAAACACACACTACACAGTGCGAGTGTGTGTTCTGGAAGATTGATCAGAATTAGCCCTTTCGGGTATCTTCTTCTCGGATTGGGAAGAAGATGGAATTGTGAGTTGATGATGTTCTGATAAGGTGAGTCAGGGGAATTCATCCATGGAGTTCTTCGTTGTGGGGCCCCTTACTCAAAATTATTTGGGGCCATTGAAAATTGGTGATTGGATTCGGATCACTTAACTGGATTGGACCTTAAGAAGCTTTCAGCCCAAATTCTAACTGAGCTGATTTATGCTTTTTTTGGTCGAGAGCTGATTGTTTTTTAAAACACTTTCTTTTTGGGGTACAAAAAAGTGAAAAACACTCGTAACTCATGTTGCTCCCTTTAATTTGTTGTTTGAGGGCTTTTTTTTCTTTTTTTTTCCATATTTGAATGGTGTCATCGGTACACAATCGTGATTAATTCCCTCATTCGCTGAATTATAAGCACCTCAAATAAATGAGACAACCCTCGCTGAATTAAGGGCTCTTTAATAATCCTTGACTTTTTACAACGGCTCTCGAACACATGATTAATGCCAGATCGATCTTCTTTTTCTGGTTTCCATTGATCACTAGAAATCTTGAAGCTCAAAAGAATTGGATTATTGGACAACTTACTAAGAGAATTGGAGTACAATAAATTAAGGAAGCGCTTTATATTGTCTTTTAGTTCCCGAAGACTAGCCCCGTTCGTGTATATATATAGACAGCGAGGAGCATAGATATAGCTTGGGGGAAAGGCAACAACATCTGAATCATACTATACTGATTCAGATTTCAGCAAGGAATATTGACAACTTTTAATATTGTTTAGTTACGACTCCTATTTCTCAAAATCAGACGAATTATTGGAAAACAAGCCAGATAATTACTGACTTTTTTTTACTGTATACCGTAAAGTACCAAATCTAATCCGCTAAAAAGTTACTGTACACTCTTTACTCTCTGCACGATTCACGAATCACCAAAAGTGATCGCCGCCTTACACGTGTCAGATCTTTTCTTTTGGGGTCACGGAAGAGTCACCTCCTGTCACTTCAACCCACCACTCCCCGCAATTCACCCTGCTTCCGAAAACTGCAAATTGTAGAAAAAAATTCTCCCGCCGGTAATTCCCTTCGGCCGACGAAAAGGGGGAAAAATTAACGGTTTCAAGTATGCTCGGAGTTGGGAACCGGCAACAGAAAGCCCAAAACATGATGTTACGATCAAGGGTTGATCTCAATCAAGTTCATCAGCACCCTCGCCTGAACCCTTACCACCGCCGGCAACTGAGCGCCGCCACGAACATCGTTTACTGCGACTCCCATTGCATTTACACCACCGTTACTTCCGCCGGCTCCGTCGTCCGCGACTGGCTATTCAGGCTGCGCCGTTACCACACCCACCGCCTCCGGCGAGGCCGGCTCCTCGTCGGCGTCGGAGTTCAATGGACTCCCGGACGAAACCCTTCCCCTGCAACTCTCCAACTCTGCATCGGCCACCGCTGTCTCATCTTCCAACTCACCCACGCCGACCGGATCCCAATCTCGCTCCGCCGGTTTTTATCCGACCCGAATATCACGTTCGTTGGGGTTAACAACAAGAGGGATTATGACATGTTGGGGTACAATTCCGGGCACCAGTTGTGGGTCCCGCGGCTGATTGATTTGGTGGACGTGGCCAATGAGAAGAGAGGTTACGGCATGATGGTTTCTATGGAGAAATTGGCAGAGTGGGAGTTGGGAATGAAGGGATTGAAGAAGGAGATATTGGTTGGGAGGAGCAATTGGGATGGGTTTTGCCTGAGTTTGGATCAGATTGAGTATGCTGCTGTTGATGCTTTTATTTCTTTCATGCTGGGGAAGAATTTGTGGGCTTGGAATTGGAATAATTTGGAGGACGTTTCTGATGATGATGATGATGATGATGATGAATTTGAAGATGATTATAATATTTTTAATGCTTATCCTTATGGCCCTTATGATGATGATGATGATGATTCGGAGGGATGTTACTAATGCAGTGAAGATTTGATCCCATGATGATTCCAGTGCCTTTAGATGATCAACATCTTTTTTTGGAAATAGTGCTCTATTTGCATGGTTTTGGATATGACATTTTTATATTTTGTGATTGGTGATTTTTGGACGAAACTATTACTAACTCCGTCCCATAAAAATAGTTCACGTTGAGTTTTTAAATTTGTGAATTTGAAAACTCAATGTGAACTATTTTTAAATTTGTGAATTTGAAAATTCAATGTGAACTATTTTTGTGTGACGGAGGGAATATCACGTAAGGAAGCCTTTTGGTGGGGTTTTGTGGTGTTGATGGTTTAATCTAGTAGCTAGTATCTTTGATGAAAAGGATGAGAGATTTTGAAAGTAATGTTTTCTCATTGCAAATGGTATAATTCTCTCTATTTGTAGTGCTATTTGCTAGTCCCAAGTTCTGCAGGAATTGACGTATTGATGGAGAATCAAATCATGAAAGTAATGGGTCTTTCGCAATGGAGTTTAATGTAAGCGTCCATTATTTTCCTTATAAATCTTTTTGTTGATGATCTTGTTTTTGTGTCTCTTGTTTAAAATCAAGTTGCCTTAACACTGTCCCTTGTTTGTGGACATTGACGAAAGCTCCGCCTCAGTGTGGAATATGTTGTATTTTGAGCCGTCTCACTCATCGATGTGTCTACAATTCAGCAACGAGAATTAGTCACTGTTGGACACCCTACAAATATAAAATAATAATAATAATAATAATAATAATAACAACGGATTTTCAACCCGCCATTAAAAAACCACTTAAGGCCGCCATTATTAGTACTCCATCGGATCGGCAGTTACGATTGGTGTTTGACTGTCTAAAAGCAAATGTAACACTCCAACCAAACCTACCTTTTCACAAGTTGTTTTGGTTTGTGTTTGTTTTTAATAAATCTATTGTACAATACACAGAATGAAAGTGTAACACAACTAACAAGTATTATTGAATACGCAATATAATGTTTTCGAAATCACATCAAATTTTGGATAGTGCCGCATTGTGAGTAACATAGTTAATTTAAAACTAATAGTACTTTAAATCATTGCTTGATGACAATATTCATATGCTTGTGAAAATTATTATAGCAATAAATGGATCATATGACCAACGAACCTACATATATATATACCTCTAACTCCGAGAATATTGGTGATTATTCCACTATTTGATTGACAGGAGATAATAATTGGCTTTTTTTAATTGTGGATTATCATATGATTGTGACAATAGCAATTATAATGTTTGTATGAATATTATGCAACACTATTATTTAGTCACAATTAAGGATGAGAAGGGAGGGCTCTCTTAAGTAAATCATTTTTTTTTCAACTTTCACTAAACTACGAATAAATTAACTAATTAATTTTTTACAAAAATGCTACCCAGAAACCATTTCCCCAGATCCATTCAAAATGAGCCCAACCCATTCAACTCCCAACTTCTTGTCCAACAGAATACACAATCGGGCCAAACAGCCCAAATTCACTGTTTCGCTTCTTGAAAATGACGTATTCTTGAAACCCATCCCTATAAATATAATCGGAAGGTCGTCGCTTTCTTCCCCCATTTTATCTTTTATGCCTTTCTCACTCGGAGCTCTGCGTCTGATTTTGTCACTTTCAATTTATTTGTTTGTTCGTTCTTCAATTTTTTTGTAGTATTAGGAAATAATAATGGATAGGCACAGAGGAGGAGGCGGTGGAGGAGACCGGTACCGGAGCCGCAGCCCCGACCCGTATCACCATTTCAACAGCAGTAAGTATTCAAGAGCCGGTGGCTCTGGGCCTGGGCTTTTGTCTCCGGATTCCGCCGATAACCGCCAGCATTATCATCCTTATGACCGCCGCCGAAGCCCTAATTATCACAATCCTCCTCCTCCTCCTCGTCCAGCGATGGCCAATTACATGAATAATAACAATAATAATTACCGCGGCGGTGGCAGAGGAGATCGAGATCGAGATCGGAACCGTGATCGTGATTACCGTCGTCCTGCTTTCGATAGTCCTCCTCCTCCTCCGGCTCCGGTGCCGGTGCCGACGTCGCGCTATCCTCCCTCACCTGCTGCGGATGGCGCTGGATGGGGACGCCCGATTAGTAGCGGCGACCGCGATCGTGTCAGCATTGACGTCGGGAGGGAAGGGTTTCATGCGATGTCTCCGCTGTCCGGGCAGAAGCGTGGGTTTTCCTCGTTTCCCGATGATACAAGAGGTCCTCCCGTAGCACCAACGCCAGGTGAAACTACATTTTTTTAAAATGCTTAAATTCTGCCTGTTGAAGTTGTTTGTGATTTGATCAAATTAATGAGAGTTGGGTACACTGTATCATCTATTGGGATCATATATATGCCTAGGATGTGGTTATGTATTTTGATGAAGCCTGAATGCCTGCTGGTTGTAAGATGCATTTAATTTGGATTTTGTGAGATCACTAGTACAACTGCCACTGGGGTTGGCAACATATGTTATTTAGTATGGTAGGAAATTACTAAGAAGTTGTGTGTGGTGTGTTTCTGTTGCTGTGCCCCTTTGCTGTATATTCTTGGTCAATATGTTTATACACACCTGGGTGTGTTATTATTTTGATTAGTCACTTCTTTCGTTTGATTCAGAACGTTCTGATGGAACCAGCTTTGCAAAACTATTCGTTGGATCTGTTCCTCGCACTGCCACTGAAGAAGATGTAAGTTGACTATGTTTTGCTATTCATATTTGCTACACAAACAAGCTTGGACCGTTTCTGTTTGGGGTTTTCTTTAAGTAAAAGATTTTATTAATTAATTTATTTGGCGCACTTAATCTGTACTGATCCTGGTGCGTAAATTTATTTATTATTCAGATACGTCCTGCATTTGACCAGCATGGGCGTGTTTTGGAGGTCGCTTTGATAAGAGATAAAAGAACCGGGCAACAGCAAGGTATGTGGGGATTATCTCTGTCATGTTTTTAGACTGTTACTGTATGTTTTAACTTTTCAGGTTCTTTGAGGAGCTCCTGAGTTGCAACTGTAAGCTTATGATTCATTCAGTTAGTTTTTCTGCTGCGTGGTTTTCATTGCCCTGTGTGTTTTGCGCTCGTTCTGCCAATCGAGGTGAAGAGAAGAGCAAAATTCACGTGGTTAACCTGTTTGCATAGTTTAAGACTTTTGAGAGGTGCCATCTTGTATTTTTGCTATTGTAGTCAGACGAAAGCCAAGACTTCTTTTTGGTTGTAATTGGTTATGGAGAGCTCTTTCTTGGCTTTGTGAAAATGTGTGAACAGTGGTATATTTGAAAATATGAGAGATTAAGTTTGGAGTGTTGTTAATTAACTTGATATTTAAATCTTACAGTAGGCAGTTTTTTCACTTTCTTTTTAATATTTTTTTCAGCCATGCGTTGTTATACTTTGAGAAGTGTTTTTTCACTCGTGGTTTCATTGCCAAAAATGTCTAGTTACTAGTACCGATTAGATGTGTCTCTGTGGGTCCGTTCCCGTGGACATGCCTGTTTCTTTGTCTTTCTACTTTCAAATCATTGATGGCAATCTCCGTCGGGCGTCAGCATGATCTTTCTATCTTCTCATATGTTATATTGAACCAAAATGCTGGTTACTGTATCTGTATGTTGAAATGATTAACTTGTGCATTATTATGGTGCATAGAAACCGTATGTTGAGAACTATGTGGTGACATCTAAGGAAATATATTTTCCTTTTTATTATTTTGTTTTAGTCGGTGTTTACGACGTGGTTGGTTGTTCAGAACATCAAGCGACAGCGAATGGCTACTTTCTTTTTGTTTTTGTCTGGTTGGATGAGTAAGCACTTGGTTTGTATTTGCCACCCAAATTTTCTTGTGTTTTATTTGGGCGTTCTGGATAAATGGAATGAGTTGTGATTGATTGCAACTGTAGATTTCTACTCAAGTTATTTACTGGTGAACCATTTGTTTTAGTTATAATTTGTCTCAAGTTAGATAAGTTCTGCTGCCACTTGTCCATATGTAGTCGTTGTAAGAGTGGTTTTTTTTTGGGTAATTCTTTGTTCGCGCCAATTGCTGCTAGTGCAGTTACCGACACGTTCTCTGTGAATGCATTACGGCATGTGGCGAAGACTTCAGCTCAGATCTTCATATGTTTGGATGGCGAATTTCGTAGAATTTGTGTGGAGGGTTTATTGATTATTAGTTATAAGTAAGCAGTTTAGAGCTTTTAAAGACCGCTCTGTAGCAATTCTTTATTTCTTTTGCGATGTGTTTTGAATGTGAGATCACTTTATGGTGTGGTATAGGTTATTCATCCAATTGAATATTAGTCGTGTGTAACTTTTGAGTTTTGTATGTATAACGACAGCTATTCTGCCCTTCGCCAATGTTTATCAACTCTGTTATTGGATGTCATTACTATTTATCTACTCGTCATGCGGAGTGTATGCATGGTTAAATTTTCTGGTAGTCGAATGTATGTATGTGAATAGATTGCGACAGATGAGATGTTAATGTTTCATTAGTTTGCTGATTAGTTTTGGTCTGATGAACTAAAGTGCTAATCCGTCTCCGTTGGACAAGGCTGATTTTGAGTCTCGTGGCGTGTCTTAATGTGGAACGTTCCTCGGTATTTTTTCGGGCGAATCACTGTACATATTTTGCTTCTATTTGTTGTTTTTCCTTCGCTTTCAATGATATTGTTGCCTGTTTCGCGAGCATGTATCTGTATCACTTCGGGATGATCAATCTTCCCCTCGCACGATAATATAAGGAGACCTGTATGAGATGATATTACGAGCACGACAAGTGATTCGTTTACTCACCACGCTACAGTTTTGCCTCTTGGTCTATCATAACTGAACGGAAGGAACACATAACATAGCTAAATTGTGATCCTTATGATATCATGAGACAGGATGTGCATAGCTAAGTTGTGATCCTTATGATATCATGGGAGAGGATGTGCTAGCTCAACTGTGCAAATCTTATCAGAAGATGGTGATTGGTTTTTGTGATGATTTACTTTCTGGTTTCTTTTGTTTGACAATGGCATTTCTGCAGTTTTTGTTGATGTAGTAAGACAGTAATGTATAGTTTCACAGATCCCCTGTGTTATTAAGTGGCACTTGTGGGTGATCTTTACCCAAACGGTTTCATAGTTGTCGCGACCTGTCTCTTTCTTGTTTACTATGTATCTACTGTGTTGTTTATTTACATATTTAATCTCGACAAGCGTTTCTGTTTTCATATTTGTTTCTATTTCATTACTTCGGTCTCGTGGCCATTATGCTTGAATTAAGATTTACGATGAGTGTGGTGAGGATGACTTTTGCGCGTCATTTCTTGTCCCTTTAGAAGCCATTTGCTGATCCTGTAGTTAAATGCTTTGATCTTGATTTCCATTATGCAGATGTGCAATGGGATTCATCATGTTTTGTGCTTGCATTTCTGTTTTATTATTATTTAATTGTTTATGGCCTAGAATTTCCAGTGAGAGGACTCAGTAATAAAATCAGAGCACAACCTTTTTTTCTTTTTTTATTTGCAGGATGTTGTTTTATCAAGTATGGTACATCTCAAGAAGCGGACAGAGCCATAAGAATGCTGCACAATCAGTATACATTACCCGGGGTATAACTTTGCGGGTGTTTTTTCGGTTTGATCTTACATTAGATTTTGACTACTTGTCTTTTTTCAGGGAGTGGGTCCAATACAAGTTAGATATGCTGATGGGGAGCGAGAACGTCTAGGTAACTAATTGAAATGACTTTTTTATGCTTTTTATTTATTCAGTATCAGTACTTTGGATTTTATGAGTTTCTCTTCTGATTAACTGGCTATTTATCATCTGTATAAAGCCACACTGTAATTTACTATTTACTGTCTACTTCTAAACCAGGTACAGCAGAGTTCAAGTTATTTGTGGGATCTTTAAACAAGCATGCTACTGAGAAGGAAGTTGAAGAAGTATGTTTCTCATATGCTTTATATTTTCTCTTAGTTTTTGTTTTGTTTGAAAGAAGAGGGGGAAGGTAATTAGTGACTTCTTTTCGCTTTTGTGGACATAGTATTAAGGATACCTTCCCTCTATATCTCTAGGGGTGTCTGGGTTGTTTTGTTTTTCTTCCTTGCCTGTCATGTTTTTCTGTTACATGTGCTTTACATGGCCTTTGGCGTGCCTTAGTCATGCCTTCTAGGTTTCACATTGTTAGTCTCTCTACGTAGTGACAAGATGTTACCTTTTTGAATTGCACTTGTGGATCTATATTTTTTTTTGACTTAATGTAGCCGCACAATCAGGCTTGGTTATGTCCCAGTGAAACAATATTTGTGTGGTTTCTCTCTTATGAAAGTGGCAGAATAATTTATCTTACTTTGTCATCTGGCTTCCAGATTTTTGCCCCATATGGTCGAGTTGAAGATGTCTATCTCATGCGTGACGAAATGAAGCAGAGTCGTGGTTAGTTTGCCTTCTTGTCAATTTTATATACTTTATCTTAAATGCCATTAAGATTTCCTCGATAAGTTTTCCAAAGATGATACTGATTTACTCGATAAGTTTTCCAAAGATGATACTGTTCTTAACTCCCCCTTTGAATCTAGAGATTGAACCAGTTATCTTTTGCATGTTATAGATTTCAAAATGCGTGGAAATTTAAAGAAGATTGTAATTCTTTTTCCAGGTTATCACATGAATCCCCATGTTATGCTGGTCAATATTAACTGTAGGGTACCTGATGTATCTGCATGCTTCTTCTGAGTTTTAGAAGTTTATCAGCGTGAATGTTAAAAGTAATGACCTTTCGTTTTGCTTCTCCTTTTATTTTCAGTCACCAATATGTGTGCCTCACTGTTCTGCAGGATGTGGGTTTGTCAAATATTCATGCAGAGAGATGGCAATGGCTGCTATAAATGCTCTTAGTGGAAGATACACAATGAGAGTAAGATACGAACTTAGTTATGTATGGTAACTGTGAACTGTAGTTGCAGCACTTCATTTATGTAATGTGATACTTCCACATGATAGGGATGTGATCATCCAATAACAGTTCGATTCGCTGATCCGAAGAGGCCAAGACTTGGTGAATCAAGGTTGTCACTATTCATGTTTGAGCCTTTCTTCATTATTCACCTTCTCTTCTTGTTTAGATACATGGAATCTCTAGTTTCTAAATGTATGTATTAACTGCTGTGTGGTGCATTAGATGGACACTGATAATCATGTGGTTGATCTTCATAATTTTTTTTTCATGAATATATAGCGCCCTTTACTTGTGCTTTTTCATGACTTAGTTTTGTGCTTTCCAGAGGAGATGCTCCTTTTCGCGGGCCTGGTATGGGTCCTCGGCTTCCACCACCACCAGGAATCAGGTTATCTCCTTGTTATTACCGTTTCTGTTGATTTTCAAACTATTTACTCTTGGCTAAGTACGGACTATGTTTTGTACAGACCCCCAGTAATGCTTGGTGAGCCTATGCAAGATCGATTTCCAGCGAATGCCTTGCAGCCCATGAGTCCCCAAAAACCCGGGCCTTCCCCATTGCATGGTTTTGGAAACCAATTCCAGCCTAGACCTGCTGATACGCCTGTGGTCTCAATGCCGGTAAGCATTAATGTATTGTTTGATGTCATGTCTTTTGTGATACCATTCTTGGCATCTGTCATATTCTGATCCTTCAGAATAGTTGGATCCCCATATATTTGATGTACCTCGAATTTGAATCAGTAGTTATTGAATTTAACATATTTTGTAGATAAAGCAAACAAATTAGTTAACGACTTAGTTTTAATGATTGAGCTTCCAGGGGAGCATCAATGGCAGCAGTGTTCGTTGTACCACCAGCTCTTCACTTCCCGGATATGTGGTTTCTTCCTCTTCAACGAGACCATTGGTTAGTAAATTGAACTTTGGCCTTGTTTTTTGTTTTCCCATTTCATGTCACAAGTCTTTATTAGTTGTCTTTTCCAACTGCTCTAGAACTATGGCCAGTCGATGCCTCCAGTGGCCGGCCAGCAAATATCCCCGATGCAGAATTCACTTCAGTCACAGACCCAGTTGCCATCTTCCCTTCAGCTACAACCACCAAATGTGCCATCGTTTGTCCAACGACCAGTTTCTCATCCATTAGGACCCCGACCAGGTAGTGATCAAGTACAAATCCCTGAATCAACTGGGCAAACTTCGAATCAGGCTTTGCCCCAACAACAGTCGATTGATTCAGGCAGGCAGTTTTCCGTTTCTCAAGCCCAGGCACAATTGAATGCATCATCTGTACGAAGACAAGGTTCAATGAGTAATTTACATCCAGGTACTGCTTTAGCTGTAGTAAATAAACAGCAGTTGCCACCTCCGCAGCAATCATTTCAACAACCTCCACAGCAATCATTTCAACAACCTTCGCAGCAATCACCTTCTCAGCTAGGTCAGTTGTCACAACAGACTCAAACAGTACAGGCGAGCTTTCAATCATCACAACAAGCATTCTCTCAACTTCAGCAACAACTCCCGTTGATTCAGCCATCGAATCAGGTTTCAATATCACAACAGGGAGTGCAGCCTAATAAACAGCAGGTATGGTTGTTTTCACATACTGGTTGTGCCTGCCCGATATTTCAAGAAAGGAAAAACTTCGTAGCTTTTCTGTTGCATCCTCAATTGATAACCCTCAACCATCCTAGTTTTTTCTACCCATGTTTCAACTCTTAGTATGACACAAAAAGGTTTATTATGAGAAGCCTAAAGTAGTTGTTTTATGGTTAAAGTAAAGGATGTAGTGAGGATTATTTTGTCTCTTTGTATAGGCTCCTTGGGCTGGTACTGCTCCTCAAACTGTAGGGAATGCTTCTGGTGGTCAACCAAGAATGGAGCCATCTACTGCTCTATCAGCTAACCTAGTTACTGCAACTCCTTCCATAAACAGAGGTGTTGCTCCAGGCAAATGTAATTGGACAGAGCACATCTCCCCTGATGGTTACAAGTATTATTACAACAGTACAACTGGTGAAAGCAAAGTAAGTTTCTCATTACTTATACAATGCCTTGTTGGTAGTATTCCCTTTATTCCTCCCAAAGGTCTGAAGCTGTCTCTGTATGGTGGGTTTGTAGTGGGAAAAGCCTGAGGAAGTTGCAATAT
This sequence comes from Oldenlandia corymbosa var. corymbosa, assembly GCA_949775105.1. Lineage (NCBI taxonomy): Eukaryota > Viridiplantae > Streptophyta > Magnoliopsida > Gentianales > Rubiaceae > Oldenlandia > Oldenlandia corymbosa. Next base: position 16,988,697 of record OX459126.1, on the reverse strand, counting down.
ACGAGCAACAACAGCAACAGAAGCCTCCCTTTATCCAATATTTTCAGGAGCAACATTCTCAGGGTCAGACTGTTCATAGTGTTCCTCAGAGACCGACGCAGGTCCAAAATTATAGTCAGACACAATTACCAGCCAATCTGTCTGTTCATGGTGTTCCTCAGAAACCAACTCAGGTCCAAAATTATACTCAGACACAGGTACCATCCCAGAATCAGTCTGTTCATGGTGTTCCTCAGAAACCAACTCAGGTCCAAAATTATATTCAGACGCAACTACCACCCCAGAATCAGGCTCAGAATCACCTTCCACCATTGCAACAGCCTTCCCAACCTTTACCGGTCAGTTATGCTACAACTTTAGCAGTTTCATAATTTCAATGATTCCTTGCTTACCTTTGATTTTCATTTTCCAGCATCAGGGTACTGGAGTTATAGGTCACCAAACCATTCAGGTAATCTTTTGTTGCTTAAGACGGATTACTTTTAGTTTTGTCTGGGCAGATATGGAGAAAACTTCCTCCCCAACCACCACCCCCCAAAAAAAAGAAGAAGAATCTAAAAGAAAAAAATCTAAATGAAAAACCCAGTAAAATGGATGTAGGGAAAATGTGGCCTTAGAATTGTTAACATGGAAACTTCTAACTGTTGGTTAAATCTTTGATTGTATGTGATTTCAGGAATTTAGATACCCGCAGCTTCCTATCGGAGGTGTTTCAAAATCCATGAACGATCCGGGACGATACCAGCAGGTAGAATTTGCTTGCATCTTAGGTGTAGCTGTTTTTTCCTTTCACTTCTTTCTTCTAATTCTGATTTTTTTTTTTTCTTTGTTGCTCTCAGGTTCAGCAGCCTGGCGAGGATTGGATGTGGAAGAACAAGCCTTCAGGTTGTCATGAGATCTCTTTCCTTTGATGTCGTTTTTATTTGTAGGAACTAATATTTACCTTTTAATGTCTAAATGTTGTCAATGTATCCTGCTTCCTTTCAGAGTTAATAAATGTTGGTGGAATTTATTGACAGGGACATAAAAAAAATCTTTGATGACAAATTAGCTAGTGCTTCATTGGAAATAGTCCCAGACTAAGTGACGCAGGAGAAGAAAAGATGAAATGTAGCTTAAATCATCAGAAAAATGTGTTCTGTTACTTCCCGATGGATTGTACTAATATGCTGAGGAAGTAATGATGCAACAATGTACATTGAGTCGCAGTTGAAAGTGTAATTGTAATATTTGTTGCAAAGGGGAAGGTTCAACATTGCGGCTGTTTTTTTTTTTTCCTTGGTTATCATTCGTCTGTCTCTCCTTGTTCCTCGCATTATTCCGTGTGTTTAAAGTTGTCAGTATGCAATAGGTTGGTATACTAAGGTAGTACCAAACACCAAGAATAAAGTGTTTTGCTGGATATCATCGGTTCTTAGATTAAGTTTAGCCTGCTTAGAACATAAATTTTTTCCTTAGGTAAACAGCTACATCTTATTTAGTGGTACTGATCAATTAATTTGATTAGCAGCCCTACAGTTTCTGCGAATTTCGCCGCTTTCTCCAGCCGCAGGTAATATGCTTCCCATTCTCAGCATTGCATTCTTGAAATCTTCCAGGAAGACCGCCTGGTCATCCACGTAGGTTTCAACTAACTCTCTTGTTCGGCCATCGCCACTGACAAGAACTTGATCCGATGTCAATAAACCCTCCCCGGAAAGTAGGTTCATGTAGTACTGATTATCAAACGCGGAAGGTGTCTTGACATCAAGATTTGCCAGTGTAGCATTTGCATCCCCTGAACATAGTTGCTGGAGTGACTGAATGAATTCTAGGTTGATATCCGGTGCTTCATTCGCATTGCTGTTCCCGTTTAGGCGAGAACTGAAAGTAGCACACCTTGCTTTCCCTAGAGTATGAGCACCTGGGCAAATTGAACAAGCTCAACACTCAGAAACTAAGTTCAAATTTCAGTTTTTGATGAAAATTTTGGAGCATTCCTTTAAGGTTTACCTGAGAGAGTGACCATGTCTTCAAGCGAAAGGCCGACGTTCTGGAACTTGGAAACGAGTGTCGGAACATCAGAATTCGGAGCTGGGATGTTGTTGTTTGCTGCGGTTTTGTTAGCACTTAAGCTGTCCTTTCTTCCCATCTGAACTTCCCAACCTTTCCCTCCTGACTGCATATTGTACCCGAAACTAAGTTAAATCAGAAGATTAAAGTGAGAAATGTTATCATTTTGAGGTTCATTATGCATTACCAGAACGACTGAATCTCTTGCTGCAATAGCTAGAATATCAGCACAAGAGACAGTTTCAGGGCAGAAATATTCAAGATCATTTTTGATGGCATCTATGACTTCAAATCCTCTGAGAGAATTGAGGTTTGGAGCTGCAGTTTTTTCTCCTGTAAAAGTCGGTGTATCGTCTAACAACACTGAAGCATCACATCCCTGTAAATTTCAAACATGAAATGGTTACGTAACGTTTATAGTTGAAACAAAACAATTCAAAAGGGGATTAGGAAAGGACTTGCATTCACAAAGCAGTCATGGAAATGGAGGCGAAGCAAAGAAGCAGCCATTCTGGGGTCATCCGAAACCGACTTTGCAACCCATGAGAAGACAATGGGTTCTGCCTCAGGGCAGCTGTTTTGATAGAGATCAAAGGTTAAGACTAAGGAAGTGGAACCATCAAAGCATTCTTCATTGGATGTGGTGGAAACTCTTGCAAATGCTAGTGATGAAAAGAGCAAGTATAAACCAAAGTACAACATTGCCATTTTTGAACTTCAGATTCGATGGAAACAAACAATTGAAACTCGCCAAGTGAATTAAACAATTCCAATGCTGCTTTATAAACAGCATTTTTAAAGGCAAAGAAATCAACAAGATCTTCGTGCATAGTGGTTAGGAATGAGAAGCAGTCAAGCCTGAAGAAAGAGTCAGTTGATTTTGTTACTCTGATGAAAAACCTAATGCCATGTGATCAAGACCTGCCTTTTGAGGATTCTTTCTTATGTCATCAAACTCACATCAATTGGCTTTCTGTTCTATAGTTCTGATATCTTAGTTTTTATAGATGCGGTCGGTAAGCTTAGGAATAATAATACTTTGATGATGTTCATATTCTAAATCTACAAAAACGTGACATCAGAGCAATGGACTTGTTCTTTGCTTCATTTTCACAAGTTCTATAATGTAACTGCCATATATAATTAAGTTGTTTGATGTCTTAATTTTGTAGTACTTCCGTAGTCCCAAAAGTATTGTCCAGTTTGAATTTTCATTTTTAGTTCAAATTGTATCAAAAGTAAAATCTTAAATTAGACAATAATTTTGGAACAGATGAAATAGTAATTGAGATACAGGGAAAAGTAGTAGAATGAACGGAAATTAGGTAAATCACTCAAATACTTTGAATTAGTGTTTCAATCTGCTTTGCGGTGAAATCTTGCAAAGTATCAATCTAATTACAAGTTCACAACATAATTACATTATACTCACTTCTTTACTCCCCCTTTTTTTTTAAAAAAATAAATAAATAAAATTGTATTCCTTTTGTAATTGATCTCATCTTAGAGATTTGCAATTGTGAATGAGAGGAGGGTCGAGAAAGGAAGCAAAAACTTGGAACTGAGTAACCAAAAGATAAAAATGGTCGAGGAGATTGTGAAAGAGTTGTTCACATTGTAACTAATTTTGACTAGTTAAATCTAATTATTCTTGATTGAATAACTGAAAATTTTTTTGAATTGGAGAGACCAATCCAAATTGCCAAAGGGGAATTATTCGACAAAAAGAAAACGAAAGAAGCCAAACTAGGAAAAGGAGGGATATATATGGGCCATCAAACAGCCGATTGCAATCCTATCAATTCCCATCTCAGTTAGTATAGTCTTCTAATAGTAAGAAATAATGATCAAGACACAAGAATCAAGCCAACCAAAAAAAAGAAAAAAAGAAAGAAAGAAGCAAGAATAACTAAGTTGAGCCAGGAAACGGAGAGCAATACACGTGATCATGCCGCTTCTGGCTTCAGTGTCTCCAATATTATGGGTTTATAACACACATGTAGGGTTTATATAAATCGGATGTTTCAATCATACGAACAACTCGTAATAGGATGTTTCCGTTTCACTTCCTTCTCTAAAATTATTTTCGGACAGAGAGAGTATACGTTTTAATTTGTTTTTTTTGCCATAGTATAAAGACCAAATGGATGAGATTGATTGTTTGTGCTCCCCTCAATGTACACATATCATGAAGAAGTTATTGCAATGACCCCTGGAATTTGTTAAAGCATCATTAAAAATAAAGATTTTCTCCACTGATTTAGGCTGATTGCTATAGTGTTTTAAATTGGCTTCGGTCCTTGTTGTGTATGCCATTTTCATTAACTTTGTTCTTTCACGTGTTTTCTTCTTTAATTTTGTCTATTCATTTCCAGATGATACTAAACAAACCTACTTTCTCCAAAGCGCTTTGATGTTGTTGTTTCTTTTCGAACAAACATATAAACTGATTTTGTCAAATCTAAGAATGAAATTTAGTTTGTTGAAATAAATTACTCCCTCCGTCTCATAATTATTGTCCTGTTTAAATTTTCATTTCTAGTTCAAATTGTACTAAAAGTGAAATCAGACAATAATTTTGAGACAGAGAGAGTACTAATGTGACTAAAACTCATATAAATCATCGATTTAGAAGATATGTGGAAATTTTAAGGTTTGTTGCATGTATATATATGTAGCACGTAGATACGTACGTTAATTCAAACCCATTGCATGATATAACTTCGTAAGAATGTGTCGTCCCACTAATATTTTGGATTTTCTAAGGGTTTTTTTGCAATTACCAAAATGAATTAATTGGTCGAAAATCATTAATTAAATTCATTAGTGTCATTTTTTGGCAACTGACCTCCCCGAAGGATCTCTACTTTTTTGACTAATTTGCCTCCGAAAATGTCGTGAAAATTTTTACTTTCTTCACAAGTTTCTTTCACGTAAATTACGTATCCTCCACAATAATATATATATCTTAAGTGCATCAAATCATGGAAACCCCCAAAAAAAAAAAAGGCAAAAAGACGAAAAATAAACAGGAAACCCCACTATATATAATGTTAGATCTAGCCGGAAAAAAGGAGTTGAAGAAATAATGATGGGAATCAAATAATTTTTCCAGCTATATGAGTATATTGCAAAAAAAAAATTAGTGCTGACAACAGAGAATATTTTTCATGCATATATACACAATGTGTTAATACAGTACATCTTCTTTTTTTTTTCCTCCTGGAATTCTGATTCCTCTCATATAATTGTTTCCAGCTCAAAGCTCCAAGGATAATCTCTAACAAAGGACCTAAATAATATAGAGTTTTGCTAGCACTACAATCAATATACAAATCTCTTTCTGAAACCCTAATTAACCAAATCCCAAGAAAATTTAGCAGTGATCAGTATCCAAACAGGTTCGAAAAGCACCGTAGTTTTTCCTTAAAACATCGAGTTGGAGTGCCCTAAATTAGAACTATAAGTTCACCATATACATCGAAACCTAATTAACTAAACTTAGGGTTGACGTCTAATTAGTTCCATTTTAGTAACAAAACAAGTTACAAAAAGGCAAAATTTGAGCATGTTCCTCTCAAATCCAAAGATGTGATCATTTTTTTCAGTGGTCCATGTATTTTAAGAATCTATACTACTTTTTTTCTAACTCGTCCAATCTCCTCCACTTAAGCAAGAAATCCAATGGAAGTAGTTTTTCCATGTAAGATATATCTTGGCAGATTTTTAGTATTCGAAAAAGAAAAAGAGAAAAGATGGAGTTTTATTTATTTTAATATTTTTTTTTTTTATAGATATAGAGGATGGGGGGAAAAAGATCGATCATTGAAACTGCAAAGGTTGCATCTTGGTTTGATTTAACGTGTTGTGTACATAACTTTGGGAATAAATCATGCATGGCTAGAAGTAGAAGGTGCATTCAATTGAACTTGACGTCCCAAAGCACAAGACAATGTCATATGGAAAAAGACCTTCCAACCCCATTTGGTGGGTACATGACCTAGCTCCCCTAGGCAAGATTTTTGTACTTTAGACATCACACACAAAAAAAAAAAAGTGAAAAAAAATATTTTCGATGAGGAATACCCTAATATTGATCTCCACCAAAATATCATATCCATTTTATATTTCCATGCCCTCTTTTTGCATCCACTTTTTGGAGTACGTATTTTGTAGATATATATGCTAGTGGTTTGGTATTGAAATCAAAGGGCATTGCCATTAGTATGGGAGCCTATATTCCTATATTGCACGATCATGAACGCTTATATGTTGAAACCCTAGCTAGTTCCTATGATATTCCTCTAGCAGAAATGAACCAACGAAAGATACATATATGTCTAGTGTCAAAACATATTATGGGAGGTTGCTAGATAGAGGCAGCATAACATATGGGATGCAACTCCTAAAATGATCATTTAGGGGAACAAAGATAGTGTGAAATGTCCGCGGAGATGCATATTCGATACACGTATGAAAAAGTTTATCAATATACATAAATTCCAATACACGATATCTACATAGTAGTACTTACTATACGTACTATCATGTGTATTATAAAAACAACTAAATTTTTTATTGAGTTATTAGGATCAAACACAAAAGCTAAGACGTAAGAATGTTTTAGACGATTATTAAATCAATTAAAATCAAAATCCGGACTTTGGACCGACAAATACAAGTTTCGCTTGTAGGCAGAATTACACTATTCTCTTCGCCAACAATGAAATCAGTGCTTGTTGTATTGTTTTAATTTAACAAAAATAATAACTTTTTTTCTGAGATGAATACTCTAATGTAAAACAAATTAAGACTTGAGACGATTCATTTCCCTTCGAAGATCGAATATCGGATCAACTTCCAACTTGCGTCCAAACTGCCCGTATCCAAGGACCAAGAGTCGTAATTATACTCCCGATGTTAATTCCCTCCATGACCAAAAAAAAGTCGTATATGCATATCTAGCAGCATGCAAATGACTTACTTTTAATATATATCTTCACCAAAATGCACGTACGGTCAACTAAACTAACCCTAGGTAACTACTTAGTTCGACAAACATTACCATATACACGTAACCACATGTGAATGTTTTGACCATCAAAATTGCAAGTGCATGCAATTACATATACAAGAAAAATCAAAGGAAAGATGGAAGAAATAAGAAATGAGACAATAACACTAACATGCCAAGGAATATACAAAAAGATCTAAAAGAAAAATCTCCCATTGGATAAGAGAAACTAGCTCCAAGCAGTTAAGTACATAACGTTTGACTAGCTGATAAACCTAATGGGAGAAAGGAAGAAGAAGAAGAACTAGCTATTGCTAATAAACTAGAACTACATTTAAAGCTTGAATCTAAAGTCTCGTTCATTTTACATTGGTGAAAATCAGAGATCATAGTACTCTAGATGGATCAAAATACTCCTATAACTGAACTAGAAAAACGATTAACAAGGGTTCAAATTTAAAGATCAAAACCCTCCAAAAAACAAAAAAACTAAAGAACATTATAGCTAGTCAGTTTTTTTTTTCTTTTGTAATATAAGCTATGATATTCATCATCATTAACCAAAAACCATACCCTCTTCAATTAAAATAGGTCACTTGTAATTAGCATTCCCCTTGATCATCTACTCTTTCTTAGGCTCCTTGAGAAACATCTGGGATGGCAGAATATCTTCAAGAAGTCCATTATCCATCATCATGTATTGAGAAGAAGAAGAAACACCGGAAACCATACCCACAGAGGTTGAAACACCAGAAGATGAAGAAGCTGAAGGCATCATCAAATGCTGCTGAAGATCAGTAGTATGGCCGAAGTTATAGCTCAGCGGCGGCGGCATCGGCATTGTCATCGACAACGTTGGATCTTGGAAAAAACCCTGTTGCTGCTGTTGCTGTTGCTGCATTTGTTGAGTATAAGAGATAGGTGGTGGAAGGAAGAACGCCGACGGCCCTCCTCCTCCTTCACCACCGCCACCTCCAAGGAAAGAAGCAGTAGCACCACCGCCACCGGTGTTGTTGTTGGCGGTTTCCGGCAAGATTAAACCGAGGTTTCCGCGGGTTGTAACAGGCAGAGGATGAATGTGTGTGCCTTCATAAGTTGTCACCACCGTCGACGGATCATCGGAAGACCTCTCCACCCTCTTTTTCACCCCACAGGACGGACTAGTGCAACGGTAATAGCTCCTATTAACATCCAAACAATGACAACTTTTTAAGTTTGAATCCACAATGTTAAATCAAATCGATGTTTGTATGATCAAAAAGGTGCAAACTTTTGGTGAATTTGTTAGGTCAAAATGAGTAGAACCAACCAATGCAGCATATATTAAGCAGATACATAATGATAGAATGAAAATTGATTAAAGAAAAAGTAATGGTGAATTTAATTACCTGGGAAAAGGGCTGTTTTTAACAGCTTTTTGGCCGTATTTTCTCCATCTAAAGCCATCATCCAAGTGATCAACTTCACTCTTCGTCATGAACGCAAATCTCGGCTGCCTTGGCCTTTTCTGGTTCTTCTTTTTGGGTTTTAATCTGAAAATAAAAAAAAAATCAAAAATTCAATCCCGCCATTAAATTAATATAAATGTTTTTTTTTAACAAACCAAAACCCCAACCAAAAAGGGAATAAACAAAAAGAAAGAAAAGAAAAGAAAAACTCAAACACGCAAACACTTTTACATCAAGGAAAGAGGTGATCAGGATTAATAAATCCCAAATTTTTTTAAAAAAGTATCAAATCTCCTGTGGGGTTTTTTTTTTATTTTTATTTTTTATAGATCATGCATAAAGCTTTTAATAAAATCTTTTGTGGGTTTTGATTTTGTTTGAATGAAATCATTATTACTTTTTATGCCATGAAATCCCAAAAAGATTGTACGTTGATACCTTGGTGAATATAAATGTAAAAATGTTTATAATATCTATAAAAATTTAAATAAAAGAAAAATTGAGGAAATGAATAGGAAATGAAAACGTACTGTTTCTTAGTCTTATCTTGATCCTCCCCTTCTTCACCGTCTCCTCTGTTCTGCTGTTGTTGATCATCATTTTGGGCTTCACTGGAGGTGGAGGAAATCGACGACGAATGAGGGGTCGCCGGAGTTGTCACCGCCTGATCAGATGACTCCGCCGGACCACTGTTAGTACTGTTAGTCATTATTGGGAGTACTGGCGGTGGCGGTGGCGGAGGTAGTGGCGGAAGCGACTGAAAACGGTGCTGTTGTTGGTGGTGGTGAAGCTGTTGCTGCTGCTGCTGCGGCGGCGGCGGGGGCGGCGGTGCTGTCTGAAACATGTCGAAAATGGAGGAGTAATTAGTGTAGTCTTGGATGGATAGCATATCAAGAAAGCCCATCGAGCCTACGCCGCCAAGCCCCGTCCCTCCTCCGCCACCATCGCCGCCGTCGGCGGTGGCGGAATGATGATGAAGATGGGGGATTTGATGAAACGATGACGATGAAGAAGTTGTTGATGATGGGATGTCAAAGAGGTGGTCATTAGGTAGTAATAAAGAATTAATAGAAGCCGAAGAAGAAGAAGAAGAATTAAAGAAGGTGGTCGGAATCTGATCGGGAAAAATGGAAGATTGGGCCATTGAAGATTTATTATTATTAGTTGTTGAATTCTCTTCTCCTTTTCCCCCAACAAAATTCTTCTCCATAAAAAAAATAAAAAAAAAAAACCCACAACCAAAAAAAAGGACTAATTAATCTTTCTGTTTCATTTCAAAAAAAAGAAAAACACAATCCCAACAAAGAGAAATGAAATGAGAATACAGATTATCAGTCATCTCAAAACCAAACTCATCACATCAAGCAAGCAAAAGCTTTCTGGGTTTTTCTTTCCTTTTCCCACCTAGTGACTGTGTACTGTGTGTTCTTTCTCACTTGCTTGTTGAGACAAAAAGTGAGAGAGAAAGGGATGATGGAATGGAAGAGAAGAAAAAGAGAGAAAGAGAGAGAGAGAGAGAATGGAGTTTTCTTCCTTTTTGATGTGAATGCTTTTTGGGCTTATGTAATTAAGTGTGAACTTGTGAACTGCTCATGAATTTCAGATTTTTTTTTTTTTTTTTAAAAATGGAAGAGAAAATAAAATAGTAAAAGAAAAACAGGTTGGCGGTATTTATAATTTCACAAATCCACCTGGAGATTTTGAGGTATGTAATGTAAGGCAGTTTTGACTGGAAAATACCGGTGGAATTTTCCCTCCAGTGTGTGACTGTGTGTTTTTTTTGAGGGAGGTGGTGGGGACAGCGGGCCGCACAATTTGGTTTCTCACTTTGTGGGATTACAAATTCTAAGTTCATACTCTTCCCTCCCCCTTTATATAGACCATAGCCATTTACTACTAGTCTACTCTTGTTACCAATTTTTAACACTTTCAACATAATAATTTAGTTCAATTTACTTACTATGAAATTGCATGATTCTCTAATCATTTATATTTATAGTCATATCTTGAAAAAAAGCATGACTATTATTACACTATGATAATTAATAAATAATAGTAAATGAGAAGATTACATAATCATACTATTATAGTTTGTATTTTACGTTTTTTTACCAGTTTCAGTGAAAACAAACTATTAGCAAATGATTTTTGCAATTCTATACGTTTCATGGTTTAGTAAACATGCTAAGTAATTGAATAATAACACGAGAACTAACTAATGACTGAAAGCGTACAATGATATATTTCGTTATATAGAATTTATTTAACTTTTATATGTATGAATATGATTTAAACTCCAAATGAAAACCGGTCCCCCAAGTCGACCATATTAAATGGTAGTTGTACGGAATATACAGTGAATATAGATTACACAAAACCAGTGTTGGCCATAATAAATGCCTCCTCAAGCTTAAAAAAGGACGGACCGCCCATACCCACAACACGGTTCGGCTCGGTGAATTTTCAATCGGCTCTTTCATACTGACTAAACCGGGAACCGGATACGGGTGTGAACGGGTTCCCGGTTACACGTGGAATGGGAAAAGGGTGAAAAGAAAAAAAAAAACTTCGGCTCGTGTGCCTCGGAATTTTTACTTTTCCTTATTTTTTGTGATTTTTACTTCTTTTTTTTCTAAGTTTTGGCAACCAAAAAAAGAAAAAGAGTGAAGATAAAAAGAACTGATACAAAATTATTGAACTGAAAGTTCTTAATTGGAGAACAAGGATGTTCATTAAATAAATATTATTAGTGCCTGATGAGTAATTAATGAGGCTCTATAACTTATGAATTGTTTATATAAAATTACTGAATTTGGTTGTGGTTTAATCATAAAGTATAGATGAGAGAATATTCGTTACATTATTTGTAATTAATCTTTAGATGGACGATTTGCATATTTCTTTGATTTGTATCTATAATAGAAAATTTTTTAAAATCGAGTTATTGAACTTCCAATATATTGGCAGTTGCATTACAAAAAAAAAAAAAATATTTTATACGTTGATTTCAATTAATTGAAACACACAGTCACCACAATTTTAGTAAATACTTCCTTCGGTCCTTATTATAAAGCATTTTGATTTCGTGCTAAGTTTAAACTATGATGTCTTTTTAATTAGAAGAAAATCTAAAAAATATATTTTCATATTCGTAGTGTTCTCCTAATTATTATGAAATGTTTTTAAAGTTTTTATTTTAATTAAAAAGACATACTATATGAAACTCAGAACAAAATCAAATTGCCTTATGATAAGGACCGGAGGGAGTACGAGTTATCTAGTGTGAAATGCTTCCTCAAGTTTGTGATGCATGCCTCAATTTCAAGAACTTGGTAGCTTCAAGGAAATAAAAAGAAAAAGAAAAAAAAAAGAGCCCTCGACCTTTTTAAGGTATGATAATAGTATGGTCTACAACATGATTGGAATTTAGGATACATATTCTCATGATAATTTGGTAACTACGATAATGATTTGATTTTCCTACCCTCTCAAACATGAATCAACAAAAGCGTTTCACATTTACTTCCTAGTATTTTTTTAGTGTAAATAATATTATAATTACGTGTCAGAATTTATATATATCACATCATTCACTACAACTAGTTTATAACAAAATTACAAAAACTTATAACAAAAAAAAAAATTATAACAAAATAACTAGTGAAAATAAATCAAAAGAAGGGAACAAAAGAAAAATGGAGGAAAAAAGAGTGGTCCAAATGGCTGACAAAATGGCAGCAATTGGTGATGTAATATCGACGTCAGGAATTCAACGTAGCCTTCTTTTCTTTCAAGTAATTAGGCTCTTCTCCGACAAGCTAAATACCGCCGATTCCAATGGTCAAAGTCAAACACTCAACAACATTAAATTAACTTTTACCTTCTCCAACTCCCACTTTACTCCGTTATTATTGATAAATCCACCCCTAAAAGTTGTAATTTTTTACTACTACTATTTTCCCAATCGAAAAATTAAAGATATACTTTTATTTTGTAAAAATTTTTAATCGGAGATGTATGTGCGCATTATTAATAATGTAGAACGGTGACCAATTTAGAATTTTCGATGAAATTTTCGTATTGACTTCATAATTTATTACTTTGGTATGGGACAAAACTTTTGGTTAATTAGCCGTTGACCACTAGTTTTATTCTTGGTCAAAGTCAGAATATACATATGATGAATTGGATTCTAGCTATCTGTATTTTGTTTTGTAACTATATGTTATTTGTACTGATCCTCAATTTCCCGTATGAAATGAATTCTTGGAATTTTCCAACATTTTGATGGAAAGTCAATATTGTTAGTTTTTCTTTTCTTAACAAGATAAATTTATGTTATTTTGGGAGCAGGATGTGCAGTTATAATGAGGAAGGCAATGACTAACTGAGAAAGCTGTTACATGTTTCAATATTGCCAGCTACAAGTGACACGATATGAAGATTAATTGTCGGTGATAAGTATTGAACCCTCTTTATTACAACGGAGTCGTTGAACTCAAATTGTTTGACTCAATATTCATATGTAATATTGTGTCTACATGAATTCATCTCTCCCCATCACGCTGACCTAACTGGTTTTGTATTCTAGCAGAATGACCAATTGTGCTTACAAATTTATTGATTTCTTACGCGAAAAATTATAAGCAATGATGAAAATGGTTTCATGTGTTTTCCCAATATTCTAATAGGAATCAATTTCTCATTCCTCGCCTCAAGTTACCAAACTCACTCCATATGGAAAAGAAGCTAAGTAGGAAAAATGATGATCATTTCGAAGGAAGAGTGCTCTTTTAATCTTTTGTCAATTTTGCCAAGTAAAATGATGCTCCTACCTCCAGAAATGATTGTATAATTGCGATTTTTTTAATATAGATTATATTAAAAACAAAAATTTAACATGGATAGTTATGATCTAGGGGAGCAAAGAAGGTTCGTCGACCCTGCGGTCGGCAATTTTTTTAAAAAATACCTTAAATTTTTTATATAATTTTTAGAAAAAAATTCTAGTTATGATCGACTCTGCGAATGTTCGGGATTAGTTCTGTCACTAAGTATATACTCGACATTTTTTAAATAGATTGTTCTAACGACAGCCAAACCACTTCCCTGTCTAAATTTCTCACAGTCCCGTGCAATAGATGTAGTACTTGGACAGAATTTTGACCATGAGAGTAATCTTTTTTAGCCTGATTATTATATTTTTCCTTTTTGTGTTTATTGTTAGTTTCAAATTTAATTTCATGTGGGACATAACTATAGCTAGCCGCCACCAAATTTTATCATCATGCAAATTTGAAACATTTTTATTTTCAGTTGAAATCGACTTTTAGACTATGCTACAATGAAAGCTTCGTCATTCAAACTGTTCTTTCACCGTGGACTTAACACGTGTTAATTATCTATACAAAAAATTTTTAAACATTATCTATCCTTTTCCTAATGATTTATTTATTCTTACATTATTGATTAATTACTGATCGAGCAAAATTATGATGCCTTTGTAATCATAATCTTTCGAGATATCGTACATGCATCTATCTATTACGCGGTTTTGCATAGTTTTATTCATCTCTCCTTCGTGTGTATAATACTCCCTCCATCTCAAAAAAATAGTCCACATTAAATTTTAAGTTTTGTACCGTTTTTAGTACAAATTTGAAAAATCAATGTTGATTATTTTTGTGCGATGGAGGTAGTACTATTTGTTTAATCAAACTGCTCGAAAATTTCTCAGGTCATTTTGGACAAGGATGTTAGAAGTCAGTGAATTGTTAAAAAGTAGATTGATATTACGAGATTGAGAGTTTAAATCGCGCTTACAAGTTTCAATTATTATTATTTTTGAGAGAAAAGTTATGCAGGAATGACTTTTGAGAAAATAGTATGGAGATCTATGAGAATATATATATATATATATATATATATATATATATACACACGACGAAATTATCTTCTTACACATGAAAATGTAAAATAACCGCCATTGTGCATGTGTTAAATATGACGACATCCCTTATTTTTTTTCATTACAAAGTTTCAACTTTCAATATTGTATCATCGCTCTATGTTTATAGCTTATGGATACTTTCTTTCTTTATTGTTTAAATGAGATGAATGTTTTATGTTATGAAGGCTCATTTTTCACCGTCGTTCGATCAAAGCTCATCTCTTCTTAATTACTCTTATCGTATCAATGTTATTTTCGTTTACTGATAAAAAAAAATTTAAAAATTACATGTCCGAAAATGAGAATCTAGTAAAAAAAAAAAAAAAGAAATGTTAGGATAGAAAAGTGTGTATTTGAACGAGTCAATGGATAATAAAGAGAAGAAGCACTACAACAACTTGAGCAATTTTTTTGAATATTTCACGACGTCCTTAAATAGGATTTTAAAAAAAATAGAACCAAATAAAAAAAATAGACATATCAGTTGACTGGGAGCTTACTTCAAACGTACGTTTCGGATTGTATTATATTATAGAGACAACAAATGGATAGCAGAAAGCTATGTCCAATTGTTTTATTTTTGTTTTCTCTCGACAACCCAACATCTATTAGCCGGTGAAAAACCTTTTTTTTTATTATTTAATCTTTTTAAATCTTTTCTAGAGCCTTGTACTATATGTATATTCCCCCTTTTTTACCATGTCACTTTTTATTTTACTATAGTACTACAGTCAAATAAATATGGCGAACACACAGTCACGCAGTGTTTATACGAAATGTCCATGAGTTAGAATCGATTAGATAGTTTTGATCTTACAATACTGAGAATAATAGTTATGTTAAAAAATATAAACAAATTGGGATGGATAGGAACTTGATCATGTAATAAGCAAGAAGAAGTGATGATATACGGCTTAAAACAAGTGGCTAGAAGTCTTGTTAAAGTTCAATACGACTCACTATATTAGTCACCCTTCTTAAAAAAAAAAAAAAAAAAAAACTATATCAGTCAGCAAAAATTAATGAATGGAAAAAAAACTATTGACCTTTTTTTTTTCTTTTACATAACCATTGATAAAATTTGAAAAAAAAAAAAAAGGAAATGTGATATATTGAAATAGACAATTATAGATTGAAAAAATATCTCAAAAAATATTTGATCAGATCTCCTCATTAGGATTTATTTTTTTCCCCCAATAACTCCTTCAAGAGACCGGAAACAACTATCGAGGACCCGGGCTAGTTAGTTCGTCTCTGGACAGAACGATTCTATATGAATCCGAACGTAATAGTGAGATTTGATTTAATTACAAAAAAGGGGTATTATGTTTCTATATGTGGTAAGGGTTTGTTAAAAGACGACCATAAAATTGAATAACATAATATAGATCCCTAATGGCTTTGTTTAAGTATTTTAAGGTCGCGATCAATAATGACATTTGTTTGTTGGATGACCAAAAAAAAAAAAAATGCAAGGATATGGGTGTTGGTACTGAAAATTACAGACGTATGCACATATATATGCCAATACTAATCGAAAATCATAGTACCATCTGCGAGAAGATTTCAACTGTGAGAAATTCATCTACCTAGTTATATACAGGAATTGTAAATATATACTTCCTCCATCTTGAAATTTAGGGTTTGTTTGTTTCGTTTTTTTAGTGCGTGTTTTTAAGTATTTTTTGTATTGAGAATGTAAAAAAAAAAAGTATATTGAAAATGTAAAAACATATGCTGGGATGAGACAGTTAATAATAATTTAATTTAAAATCACCATCATAAAAAGAAAATAAACAAAGCCTTAGTTTTTGGATAAAGGAAATACTATATATGTTAATAATGATTACTTCTAAAGGAACAAAATAAAACAAAAAAAATAATTACAGTGATTATAGTACACAAGATTTACTCTTGTTGACCTCGTCAAAGTCCAAAGTCTCCATCTCCATTATATCATGCGATAGAGTTCGTTAGGACTAAGGAGGATATATGGGAATTACCGAAATCAATTGGTAAGAAAATAATGGTCAAAGGTCAATTTTTAACATTACTTAATTTTGTCAATGTAAATATATATATATACAACGCCCGTCTAGAACCTCATATTTAAATCATTCTAGAAACGCAGTCAAATTGTCGTCTTTGTTCTTCTTTTTTTTTTTCCACGAAAGGAAAAAAGAATTACACCATGAGTTTTATCAGCAATTAGTAAAAATTTTCATGTGTAAAAGTAACGACGAGGTATTTTTAATCTACAATACTTAGATTATTAATCAAATCCCATTCGTTTATATATGGTGAAATCTTTTTGGTGACAAAATTGTTGGAACATATATTATTAGTTCCCGATCACAGTATTAATATAATATATAACAATGAACAGAAAACACACACATTCCAGCATTACACGTAACATTTCCAACACTTTATCCAAAGATGGAGGACAGGTTTCATTAGGCTGTATATGGCACACAAACTGTCCGTATTTCTCATGGTTTGGTTCATATTGGGAAGTCGAAAAAAAAAAACTATGCACATGATGTTACATTTCACATTTGGGAAAAAAGAAGTACTCATATCCTAAAAGTCTACCTTACTTTGCATCACAAAAACAAACCATCTTTAGCAATCATCATATGCAAATCTAGCCTAATTTTTCTAATATTTTTTCTGTCACAAAATAACTGTTATATTTATATTTTTGGAATAGAAATGATATTTATTTGAAGGGACATCCAACTAAAAAGGAACGATAAATAGATTTTTTACACTTCGGAAAGCTAAGGTACAGTGTTTCAGTCATTTTTATCTGAAGAAAATTGTCGTTAAAGAAAAAGAAAAAGAGAGGAGCGTAAAGGATTGTTTCACCAAACTCTTCTTAGATGTGTTGTTTGTCTTTGCCACTCTAGTTTTCATTTTACTCGCGATGTCTCAAAATGGATATTCTTTCTTCTTTTTTTTCACAATTGCGTGGTGTCCACTGTCGGTAACAATGACGATTAATCCCCCTTGCTGAATTGTAGGCACTTCGATGGGTGGGACATCTAGGCCAAAATATTTAAGATTGCTCCATGCTCATAGCGAAATTTAAACCCTCGACATATGGTTAAGAGTGGAGTAGTCCCTCCACAACTAATGGATATTCTTTGGTTATATTAAAAATAATACAATTCATAAATGAAGAAGTATTTTGAAACGAAGAGAATTATTTTTCTTTTCTTTTTTGAAACTAATCACCATGAAGCTTTTTTTTACTCCTGATTATATTTTATCCCACAGGAGATTAATGTTGGAAGGAACAACATTTATGTTGGAGAGATGGATTTATATTTGAACATTCCTTCTAATGATAAATATATGTGGCACATAGTATATAGGATAGTACCGAGTGACTTCACATTGTTAATAAAGCAAACAACATTATCAACTCAACTAAAACAACATTAATTAGTATACCAAAACCACTTTTCAATACATGTTTCATGCCACCAAATCTACTATCTCCATCCCTTCAGATCTCGTTTTGCACTTTAAATTAAGAAAGTTGCTTCCACAAATAAGCTGAGAAAAGAAAACAGGTGCAAATTTAGATACCATTTCTTCCTTCACTATAAAAGCAATAAAAACCAATCGAGAATAGCGAAGATCGAGCTGTAAAATATTATCGCACTTCTTATGGTAAAGTTTATGTATTTACTCTCTTCGTCCCAAAAAATAATCCACATTGAGTTTTGAATTTAATTTATACTACTTTTAGTACAAATTTGAAAACTCAATACGGACTATTTTTTTTGAGACGGGGTAGTATTTTTTTTTACCGGAAAGAATATGAAAGGAAGAATGAACCTATACTATTCTTGCTAATGTGCTAAGGATAGTGTTAACCAATGCATGTTCACATGCAGAATAATACTAGTATTTGTCGCCGACTGATTCCATTCCTTCCAATCAATTGAATATTCCCACGAATTAAAGTTGGGTTAGTTTTATTTATAGATCGTTACTCACTAACCAATTTATAAATTTTATAATTGTGGCTTGGACAATTAATTATTCCCCAAAAGTATTTTTATTTATTAATAATACTATTAATTAACAGTCACATATGTACAACTAGTTATAATCAAGCTTTTTTATTCTATATAATTATTTTGATGGATACGTTGTTTCCGCGTGAACACAGCACCGCGTCTAGAGTCGGTACCTTTCAATTCCCTCCCTCATTTTTATTATTATTTTCTCCTTTTCAGTCTCTCTCTAGTGTAACTTCAAATTTTATATAGATTCCCTTCCAGCCCGGCCCGTTCTTTTGTTGCTGTTGTTGCTTTTTTTTTTTTAATATTTTTATAAATATGATTTCATTAATTATATGGTTGATCAATAACATTGTAACAGCCCTTTATATCAACCATCCATATTTATAAAATTCAATGAAGTGATCAATCATTATTATTGACAATAAATTTGCATGCCATTTGCAAAAAAAGAAAAAAAAGGTTCTGTAATCCAAAAAAAAATAGTTCACCATAAGTTTTGAGATTTGTATTTTAATTTAAATTTATAAACTTATTGCGGATTAATTTTTTAAGAATGGAGGGGGTATCTAATAAGAAAAATAATTAAGGAGACTATTTTTTGCCCTTTAAAACGAAAATAGAAAGTTGCATACTGCAATCATAATGTAGGACTTGTTAAAGATAAAATTCAGTCACAACCAAGTTGGACCTTAATTCTAGCACGGTAACATTAGGAAAATTGAATTAGAGTGATAATTGGCCCAAAACTAATAACCGTGAGACCAAATTATCTGTCTTACTTATTGTGTCTTAATTGATCGTCTTTTATTAATAAAATATGTTTCATCTTAAAATACTTCATTCCGACTCAGAAAATTCCAAAGTTACATAATTAATCATATTATCGAAGAGAAACTATTAATATACAATAAGTAGAAGTGGAGAATCTCATTTGGTGTTTACATAAGATTAGATTCATTGGACCACTTTGTTCAAAAGTTGCTTTCCAAATTGGCACAAGGACCATTTTGCTTAAGCTAGCTCTAAGCATTCCTGTCGTGCTAATACAAATAGATATATAACCTAATCAACGATCAAAAACCGACCATATTTATTAAACTTACCCAACAGTATCAAACCATCAATAGTGGTTAGAAACAGGTTACCACGTACCTAAATATAGATAGGTCTAGATCAAAAACTAGTTGATTCTCCTGCATTATTTATAGTCATCATATATACGATTAGTTTAAAAATCGTACTTAATTGGTAATGTGACAATAACAATTTTTGGAATTCTTTTTCGAAATAAAAAAATATAGGGTTTTCTACCTTAGTACATTGGATGTGTACACAAAAACGAGCATTTCTTTATATACTCTCTCTTTTTTTGTTTTTTTTTTCTCTGGATGAATTTCAGTTGGGATTCCTCGTTTAGATAACTGTTGGAATCATTCATCAAAGTCGGTTACTTTAGGAAAATTTAAAAAGAAAAATATTAAAAAAAAAAAGAGAAGAAAAGTTCCATTGAGTAAAATAAGGGTACTTTTGCATCTCGGAGACTAGCTAACCACTTATTCCCTCTCATTATTGATTAACTGATGGACGATCCTAGCAAGATTTTACAAGAATTTTCTATTGAATTCTTTTAGCCAAAAAAATTCAAAAGAAAAAAAAATTGATTCCATCTTATTATTAATTTGATTGAAGTTATCGGGTTCACGAAAGTGCTTACGTTTGCGGTGCATTTCAAGGGGAAAGAAAACTGTGGTCAAATATGACTAAACTAGCTAGCTAACCACCAAGAATTAATTAATTGAAATGTACCAAAGATGGCTTAATAGTTGGGAGAGTGATTTTGATTTAGCCATTTCGAGTCAATCATTTTTTTAATTTTCATCATTACCGAGAAAGAAGTGGATTTGGTGCCATGTACGTACCTAGTTTTTGTTCATCCATCGTACGTTTTAACTGCTGTTCTCAAACGAACTTGAGTTTGTATGGTATGGTTCAAACTATAATTTAGAAAATAACCCAAATACACCAAAATAAAAACGTAGATTGTGATACATTAAGCTCTCTCTTTTCTTTTGTCACACATTTGATTTTATTCGATGTGTTTTGCCCTTCATTAAGTTCTATTTAATCCTCTAAAATACTGGTTATTATAGCTATGTAATTAGCCTTCATGATTTGCATTCCTTTGTGGATGTGGGTTACTTTGATTGATTTCAGAATTTATGTGACAAAGATCTCTTTCTGCTCATGATCGTCTCATAACTGCAGTAGTAAACTATATTTTGATCAACCCTAAAAATTACATTAAAAAATGTTTATGGATGTGCAACATATGAACGAATTTGTTTGAAATTTGTTAAGGTTAACATACAATTTGATTAGAGTATTAATATTATTTGTAAATACACGTCTAAAATTTGTAATTATTGTCTTAGTAAATGTAACACAAAAGGTCATATAACACGAGATACAGTTATAACGAGTACTCCTCTACATTGAACTTTGACACTCCTGCTTCCTTCCCCAAATCAATTGGAAAAAAGAAAGAAGAGGATGAATCTATTATATCAATCGAGTAATCAACTAAACTATTTCTTAAATTGATCTCTCTTCCCAACTCCTACCAACCAAGAAATAAGTGTAATAAACATATTTGTAGTGAAAAAGATCGGAACGAATCCCTTGCCAAGTGCCTTAATCAACGCTACATATGAATACTAGATATATAACGTGCGATAAAACTAATATAAATCCATTTTTTTAATTAAAAATAAATAAAAACACCTAGAAGCTAGAAGCAATTAAAGCTCACAATCACAAACACATCATGTATGATGCAATTAATCCACAAAATTAAAAATGTTATGAAAAAACAAAAAGAAAGAATAAGAAAAGAAATGAATGGGTCTGACTCAGAAGGCCCGAACTCAACCCGTTGACCATATCAGCTTCCAAAGAAAATAGTCAAAATATACCCCATGAGAACACTGACCGATGATTGCGGCATTTAGAAAGATACTAGTACTACTTATTATAAAATTATTATGACAAGCTAGCTCAGTGATGTCATCCCCCTCATCTTTTCTATTTATTAATTATTTAAGGACACATCTTTGGATTTATGAACATAAATTTAAACCACAAGAGACAAATGATAATAGTGTTAGGATTGTACTAGAAATATCATTAGGATTGAATTGTTTACCGAAACCTTTGTGGTTCACAAAGTTTTGTAAATGAACCCCTTCAATGATCCAAGTAAGTCACAAACAGTCCTTGTAGAATTTTAAAGTAAATAGAATCGTCGAAATTTTTAATAGTTCGAAATGATCGATAAAATAGCTCAATATCAGTCATTCGAAAATGTCAGATAAAAAAATTAAAATTTTATGCAATCCCAATGATATCATCCAAGATAGGAAGGACCACATTGAAAAAATCATATACAATCCTAATTAATTAGACTGTTATGATCATCATCATTCGTCATTATTCATGTATAAATGTTCATCATAGTTATGGTGGAGTTACAGAACTCAAGAAACCACCACTATTTGGGCAAAAATATTGGGGGTTGGGAAGTCGAAGATGTGGAAGGAGGGTGGCACATGATGATGGAAAAAAAGAAGCTAAATATATAGGTCAAAGTCAATAAGCTTTTAATTGTTTTTTGTTTTCTTTTGGGTTTTTAGGTGGTTTTTTTTTATCCATTCATAAAGGAAAAAGATTTTATTAATTAGTAGTAGTACTGTACTTCCATTTGCATAGTATAGATATAAAAAAAATAAATAAATTTATTTGATTTGAGACGTTAACGCGTCAAACACACAACCTGACAAAATAAAATTTATTTGCTGCACAGCTCTCTATCTCCGGACAATATCGGCTTCGTTTTTCGTGCACGTCTCTCTTTCTATACAAAAAATTTTGTGAATCTATAAAAACATTAAACCCCTCTCCCTTAGCCCTTTTTGGGTTTCTGCTCATCAATTATTATTACTCCTTTTTCTTAAAAAAAACAATTGAAAATAAAATTGCACTTTCGCATCAATCATGTTCGTTACTTCTTAGTGGTACAAATCACAATGTGAAAAGCCCCACAATTGAGGGAGTTAAGTTAAAACTTTTTGGTCTTTAGGGTGAAAGAGGAGAGACCATTGACTAGCTTCTTGTAGTTTTCAGTTTCTTAAAAGGGTCAAATTTCGATTGGTTGTTACAATGAAATGCAAAATGTGACATATAGTTGATCAATGAATACAAGAAGAAGATTAATTTAACAAAAACGTTACATATGATAACAAACAAAATCAGAACTATCAGTATGAAACGAATGGATCGATATAGTGTGATCATAATTCGAGATGCGAATTGAACAGTAGCCCAAAATATACATTTACAATTTTTAAACTTGTCATGTTACAAAATCATGTTGTACGCGAACAAATCGAAGAAGGGGATATATTTGCATTTACACCAATCGGTTCAAACAAACTTCACATAACGAAAGGTAGCAAAGATTCTCGAAAGGCAAATTGGGAGGTAAAAAACTAGGGTTTCTTGGGAGGAAGAACTGAACATGGAAGCGAACTTTGTTGGTGGATTAAATCATACACCTTTTCATAACCGGACCCTTATTCAAATTACTCAGGACTTGAAGATCAGATACTAGTTTACCATTTTTTGGCGCATTACATGCACACTTTTAACGAATAAAGTCACTGTTCTGATTAATCAAATCATATCAAGATTATTTTCTCGTCACAACTTTAACATACTACTATATAATCACATCTCCTAAATTAGTATACTCGAATTCAACGAAGTTAGTCAGTTTGAGGGGGAGTTTTTTTAATTTTAATCAATATCGGTATGAATGGATTTTTGTCTGTGATCGGAGGATGGGAGAAGTAATATAGCAAGATTATAAATTTATAATACATTTGAATATTTGAAGTGGCATGCATGCTGGTGGACCTTTTTTTTCCTCACTTTGATTACTGCAAATAAAATCATAAATATATGTACTTAGTGTGGTAATCACATCGTGGAAGTTCACGTAGTTAAATTCAAGACAAAATTTGGGGAATAAATTTTTTTTTTTTTGTCAACCTTGAATGATGCTAATAGAACACTTATGGTTTCTTTCTTGGGTTTCAAAAAAAAAAAAAAAATGAACACTTCAAAAATGTCAAACACGAAGTTTCAAGTCCAACAAAGATTCCCCCAAGTAGGACACACACTTCTTTTTGGGTTCAAAGGTCAAACACACATGATCACCACCTCACTCCAATGTGTGTGTGTGTGCGTGTGTGTGTGTGTGTGATCTACCAAGTTGAAGTGACAATCACTCAAATCAATGAAACAAAATCATGGGTTTGTTTGTTTTTTTTAACACGAAATACTGCAAACCCCAAGTATTAATTAATTCCAACAAGATGGAAGACAATCGCTTTGATTACAGTTTTTATCATGTTTAAGTCAAAACCCTGGCAGATTACTGACCTGTGTTTTCTGATTAGTTAAGCCAAAAACAAAAAAAAAGAACAGACAGATTAATTTTAAGGTTTGAAAGAGTGTGGGTTGAACCATCAAAATAATGTTGTAAGTATGGCAGTTTTGAGGCAAAGATTAGATTTCGATAAATAGATGTATATAATATAGTGTGGAAACGAACTGGGCTGAATTGACTTTTTGAGTATGGTTGAAATTTTGAAACACACACACAAAACCCTGCCCATGTTTTTGTTTCCAGTTGCAGAAATGTTCACAGGGAATCTTCAGAAAACATATGACAAAGTCAATTGTAGAAAAATGAAAAGATTACATCAACTGATGATCATAAACGTTGAATCTAGGGGAATAATCTTGGACTGATCATGAAATTTTTAAATAATAGTTTCTTGATTCCTCTGAAACGATAAGAATTTCTACACTGTGTCAGCCAACTTTGTTTTAATTATAGATGTTGATACTCTTTCCGTCTCATTTTAATAGGTCATTTTATTGCAAAAATGGAAAGATGGAGTAAAAGAGAACATAGATCTATAAACTTTTACCTCAAAAGAATTCTTTGTTCATATTTCATACATGGACTTGTTTGATACAGAATGAGCCATTTCAGAGAGGTAATAGCAAAGGCCCATAACACAACTATTTCAACATCACCTACATACAGAATTAGCAGACTATAACCAAAGTGGTTGTAGTGGAGTGGAAAGAACTCCTCCACCCTTAACAATAGGTCAAGGGTACAAATCTCGTTACAGGCATGGAGTAATCTTAAATATTTTGACCAGCTGTCCCTTCCATCGAGATACTTACAATTCAACGAAGGGAATTAGTCACTGTTGTCGACGGTGGACACCCTACAAATATGAAAAAAAAAAAAAAAAAAAGAATAATTAGCAAACTATTCTTCATGTCCCCAAATTTTTTGCAGGGTTCAAATCCGTGCCCCTTAGAAGAAGTAGCATTTTGTTTCGCCAGGCTCTCGAATATGAAACCTCTGTAAGAAGTAAGAACCTTGAGTTTTTGACTACATGTCTTGATGTGTATCTAGGCAGGAACATTTCAATGGTGTAAGAAGTGATACTGGTACAATCACTTGCAGTCAGGCATCGTCACTTTCTAAATTTCACTTGTAAAGAGGAAAGGCTATTTTCAACTCAATGCTAAGCTCAGAAGTTGATAATGTCCTCATGGCAGTTGAGTTTTTTTTTTAGTAATACGAGAATCCAATAAGAGCAATTGAAGGAAGGGAGGGTTGTTTGCCCGGGTGACTGATCCTGCCATAATTGCCAGTGGAGGTCTGGTCTCAAAGTCTA
Source organism: Oldenlandia corymbosa var. corymbosa (assembly GCA_949775105.1). NCBI lineage: Eukaryota > Viridiplantae > Streptophyta > Magnoliopsida > Gentianales > Rubiaceae > Oldenlandia > Oldenlandia corymbosa. The sequence continues at coordinate 16,963,372 of OX459126.1, read as the reverse complement.
TTCTTTCTCCTCCCGTCATTGCATTTAGGGAACGCTTCACATCAACTCGCTAACTTGATTTAATGGGAGAAATTCTGAGGTTTATCCAAGCTATCGAGTGGTTCAAACATCCAAACATCAAGCATCACCATGCAACTGTACTATTAAAACTCCTTACAACCTAAACTCACAGTTTGAACAAAGCGTCAAAACTGGTGTTGACATAGGATAGTATATCTTATAACACCACAGATAGAAAGAAAATTCATAATTATGGATCAGAACCTCCACTAGTAATAATCTCAAAGAAGGGAACCTATGATAGCTAATCTCTAAATGACGAAATCCAATCCTCTAAATTCAGAAATTTCAGACTAAAAACACAAGCCTCCATCTGCAATATTGGAGAAAGGTACAACTTTTCTTCCCTTATGAATCTTTGGTGGCAACAGCTTGGCGCAGTCGTCTTTGATGTACATCCCAGTTATATACACGGGCAATAGTAACCTGATCAAATGAGAGTAACAGTGAATCATGGTGTGCAATGAACATCATGTTAACGAGAAAAGAGCATGGAACATGTCAAGGAAATAACGTGATTGCGGTTGAATGAGTTCAATAATTAGTTTTCATACCTGGGTGATGGTCACTTGGTCCCTCAAAAATTGTAGATCACCGACAAGAACTTCTAAACTTGATCTAGCATTCTCCAAATTCTTCTTAAGAAGAGAAGTAGCCTGCAAGTTGTTAAGATCCCATTAAAGTGAAGGACATCAAGAAAAACTTGCAAATCTAACGGCTGTAATATCCTAATGTAATACCTCTTCACACGAATACTCAAGCATCACATTTGCCCCAAGCCACAAGCAAACAGAATCAGTATCTTCAATTCGCGCACGGGAATAAATGCCTTCTGAAACTTCAAAATCGGCAAGTAGAGCCTGCATAAACATGAGGGGAAAAAAAGAATTTTAAAGCAAATGTCCAAGAAGAAATACTGTGGCTGACTCGATCATTATGTCAACCATCAACTGATATTTGAATGCTTGACACCGCTAAAACGAACCTCACCAGTACCCTTCTTAGCTTGCAGGGTGGCAACTATATCCAAGCACTTCTCAATATCTGGAATCTTTGCCTGATCAATGGAAAAAAGAATGTCTGTCAATCTGATGCATGGAAGGAAGAAATTAGCAAGCAGCAATAGAGTCAGCTGCTGGTACAAACAAAACAATTCCTAGACCACAAAAGGTACAATGCAGCAAAGACAGAATCCTCAGTAATTTAAATTTAAAATCAAAGCACCAAAAACAAACGTTGCAAGTTATGGTATTCATAGATGAAGATTTTAAGAGTCTGCTCATTTTCTTATCTTTCAGTTACTTTGGCATTACACATATCATGGACATACGCGAACTATGCACATGCATTTCAACCATCTACAAATCAGAATTCCTTGTATACTAAAAATCAAGGGCTTTCTTAGAGATGAGTACATAGTGATCATTATAGGTAAGTAAGATGACAATTCGAACACCAGAAATATAAATCAGCAATTTTTAAGATTGGAAATTTGTCACCGTATCCAGGGCTAACACCAAAAACAATGAATATGAATGAGTAAAAGTTTCAAAACCTACCTGAATATCCCTCTGCTGAGCTAGAAGTTTCATTTCAACTACTCTGTATTGCTGAAGTCTGCAGAATAACCGGAAAAAGAAAGATCATCAAGTTATTATTATCCATGGAAAAACTTCTGATAAAATAGGAGCATTGATCAACTGCAAACAAAGTACAGATTACAGAACAATACAGCATTCTGCAGTAAAAAGTTGAATTTTTGTGCTTCACTCCAAATTCATCAATTGAGACACTTCATAAAACAATAGGAAAATATTACAGCTTTGCAAAATAAAATAGGAAAGCAGAAAGACACATAGATACATTATATGAAAGAAGAGTAGGAATTAACCCTAATTCGCTAGGCTGCTTCTCAATTATGCAAGAAGCTGAAAATGCCAGTATGCAAATTATCTGCGACTACAATTCTTGTAATCAAAGGCACAAAGAGGACATGAAAAATACTTACTCTAGAACAAATCTCAAACTCAATGTGGACTATATTTTTTGGGACAAAAAGAGTATATGAATATGGCGAATCATCAAATTGATCCCACTACCACCAATGCCATCCGGTATGATACCTTATAAGCTACTCAATAAGGCTAATCTATTTCCTTCATGTTATTCATTGCATTCAGATATAGTATATCATCTTGCTTTCTCTTCAACATTTTGAAATCTATTCCTTATGGTAACTACTCTTCAACAAAGAGCTCTCCACTTCCTACACAATAACGGTAAAAAAATCCTTGCACAAGTTTTTTCAAACTTGAGTTCATCCCAGATTTTGGCACTTATACTTTCTAATCAAGAGCAACTAAGCGAATTGCACCATTTCAGATTACTAGAAGTTAGACGAGTAAAATTTACTCAGAATTGGCTGAAAAAGACTTTAACTTATATGCATGATGTCACTGAAAGAATCCAACTTAACACACAAACCTAGAACCAAAACAGCATCCAAACAAATTAAAAAAAGCATAGATATATACACAAGACCCAAAATATTTTCAGCTGAAATCAGACTAATTCCTCCCAGATGATTATAACAACCAACAACGAAAACCCACCAAAAACATTGACTTGATCTGGAAGAAGGAACGAACAAAAGGAAATACCTTTCTTGAAGGAAAGCGAGAGCTGAGTTGGCATCAAGGCCCGATTCCGACAAATAAGTTTGGACATCTTCAACGAAGGAGGCCGCCGGTACTCCTCTCCTCTCAGCAACCGCTAATCCACCTTCGCCGCCGCCCGCCGCCGCCGATGTTGAGGCCATTATTAAGCAAAAGATGGAAAAGGATCGATTAAGGAGGAGTTTTAGGAGTGTACTGACTGTTGACTGAAGGAAAGGGAGGCGTCGTTTTGATCTTCTTCCTGTTTTTCTTCCTTTCTCTTGGTGGAGAAACAAATCAGGTCGTTCTTCTGAATTGGACTATCAAAATTAGTCAGCCGGAACGAGGATCTTTGTGTTGATGGGCTTTGGGCCGTTGCAAAAGGCAGAAAGAAGAAAAAGATGTTAAGAAGCCCAATCTAACATTCTAATATTGGATATATATATATGGTTATACCTTAGACGAGACTCCATTTTTGGCGTTTAAAAAAAATAAAAGATCAAGCAAGTGACATACTTATAGTGTGTTTCTCCAGTGTTAATTATACAGATTAACGAAAAGAAATTAAAATGTTTCAATTAGTTGCTTAGAGTTGGTCTTTCACTTGATAACTAAACCATTACAAGGAATGGTTTTGACATAGAAAAGTATGATTAACGAGCTGCGTTTACGTTGTCCTTTTTTAGTGTTTGTTTCGGCAATATTTACTTGCATATGGTTCCATATACTTCCTCTGTCCCAAAATTATTGTCCAGTTTAGAGTTTTACTTTTAGTTCAATTTGTACTGAAATTGAAAATCGAAATTGGACAATAATTTCGGGACGGAGGAAATAATAAAATTAGTTCTTTTTTTATTTTTTTTGGTAAATTTAAAAAGACCTGAGAATATGCAACCCCAACAACATGTTACCGAAAAGCACACAGTAATTGCTAATGGCGGAAATCCAACAATACATACGGTTCTCTTTGAAAAAAATGCAAAGTCCGTTGAAAAGAATTCCATTACAGTTTGTTTTGGGTTTAAAATTTTCCCGAAGGCCCAAAACAAGCCATATGTTGCTGTTTATTACTACAACTAGGCCCAAAGGATACCTCATAAGTAGCCCAAAGAAGTTAGTAGAATAGAAACTCACAAAAGCCTACGAATTAAGAAACAATTTTGGTTTTATCTAATCATGGAGATGCATTTTTATGGATTTAATGTGGTTTATTTATGTGGAGCTCTTATATGTTTATTATCATCAGTAGTAGAATAGGCTATAGTAGTGGAGTGAGGGATCTAAGCTACTACGGGTCCATTTAGTTATCACCTTAATTAGTGGTCTCCTATACAACATAAACTTTTTTTTAAAAAAAAAAAATGTTATTGTAACATTCCTCGGTGATCTGACTCAATAATTGTATGAATTTTATTTGTCAATAGATCCTAAATAATTAACCAAACTTACTAGTAAAATACATAATATAGACTACATGAATTGATGCTTAAACTTGAGCATTTTTCTTTTGAAAGTGTATCTACGCAATATTATCTTTACAGACAAGGAGATTTGTTGTTACTCCCTCTGTACCAAAATTATTGTCCAATTTGAGTTTTCACTTTTAATATAATTTGAACTAGAAATAAAAACCCAAATTGGACAATAATTATGGGACGGAGGGAGTATAATATACAATGTAGTTTCCCCAATAATGTTTCGTGTTTGCGTTGTTACTTCAAAGTTCAAAGTGTTATTTCCATTATCCCCATTATAATTTACTAATTGCCATTTGCCCCCATTATTTCCATTTCATTTTTCAATAAGGTCGCAATTGGTACCAAAGTATAGAATAGATGAAATTGCTTTTCTATCAATCATATAATGGCCAGAAATGATCTCAAATCGACTGCGACTAGCATTACGCTTGCGATTATGCACGTTTACTTCTCTAAACAAATCTAAATTATAAAGCTTGGATTTGATATATTTTGGAATCTTTTTTCAAATAATGAAGTGAGCCAACATTTCTTGATGTATTGTATCGAATTGTGCAAACCACAACTATGACATATATACTTGACCAACAAAAATATGTGCCTTTGTTCCAACAACGAATTTCACCTAATCGTTTTATATCTACCAATAATAGTACTGTTTGTTAAAATTTCATTTTACAAAATTTATTTAATGGGGGTGATAATCTATAATCAAGGTCATAATTATTGTAGTGTCATCCTAAATCAAAATCACTAGGGTTTGAAATAGGTAACATCCACGTGCTACCCACTAATGATTTTGATGCAACCTTAGGTGGAACCCCACCACCATTCACCATCTCCATTGAAACCCTTTCTTAATACATTTCGATTTCGTAGGGTTTCTTTCTTTTCCTGTAAATTACAAACTATTGAGCACTTTATTGAAAGCCCGCAACCTGTTTGATTAATTGTTTATGAAAGAAAGCCCCCCTAAAATTGGGACCCAAACTAGAAGGTTTTGAATGACTCTTCCCCCACCCCCCATGTGCCCCCCTCTCATCTCAATTTCACAGATGTTGCTTTTTGATTTATTTCTAGCTAAATGTGTTATTCTATCCGTTTCATAATAAAAATAAATATACTTATCACACTATATATCCATCTTATTAATTACACATTATTTCTAATTAAATTGTTCACTTACAATTGCATAAAATGATTGGAACATCTTTAAATTGTAACTTTCAAGTTTGAAACGTTTAATCACCGAGAAAAATACAAACGTGTAGAGTTTTTCGTAATTAACTGTCATTTCAACGTAGACCCGTGGCTGGTAACAGATTAACAATAAAATAGTAAAATGTTTCAATTGATGTAGTTTTCCACTTTATTTAAGCTGGTGTGGTGGGTTCAATTAGTTGATTAGACTTGATCTTTGACGTGATTATTAAACTAATATTAATTAATATGTTAAGCTGTCTAAGTGGGATGGAATGGTTGGACATGGATATGACTAGTGAGTTGCTATGTTAGTCTTTATATCATCTTTTATTTTATTTTATATTTTAGTTTTTTTGGCGTTTTGTACCAAGCAAATTGGATACCAATTTCATCACTCATTAACCATATTCTAACAGAAATGTGTTTATGGACTCATCTTTCTTGTTATTCCATAAAAGATATAAAGAAGGGGACAAATGTTTATCTTGGAGCAATGGTTTTCATAGTGATAGTGGACTTATAGCTGATGTTGAGATATTTCATCATCTTTCTCCGGGATGGTTTTGAGTAACGATTGAAACCTCAATCTCGTAATTATATTTCATCTGATCATATGTATCGAACTTTCCATCTCTCGCCGTAATTAGTTGTCAATATAATTATGATCAAATTTCAAGAAAATTATTCAGAACAGCTAAATTACATTTTGATTCAAAGAGCTAGCTTTGTATAGTTTTTAACATTTACATAATCTCGCCAAAACATCAAGTCCCAAAATCGCACCGCATCCTTTTTTTTCCCCATCTTTTTGTCTTGTTAACTATATATTGTTTCTTCTTAGGTAATACTCTGAATCTTGTAGTGTGGTGGTTGTCTAGGGATAATGGGAATGATGATGAAAACTTGGACCCTAAAACAATCTTGTTTCCAAATGATGGCTTCCTAATGAGGAATTAACAAGGATAACTTAACCCTTTGGCAAACTTAAAACCTAACCAATTATTATTTAAATAAACCTTAGTTTAATCTAAAATGTGATGACCATTTGTTGCTAAGAATAACTAAAAAAGCTTTTTTATAGGTGCTAGCTAGGAAATATATGGTTCATGAACTCAAAAGATGCCCATGACACATCTTCCCCGATAAATTTTATGCTATCCATTTCACCTGTATTTCAGTTTTCATATATATATATATATATATATATATGTAATTTCTACATCTTAATCTTAATTGTTTTCTTAACTTTGGGAAGGAAAGAAAGGAATTGCGTTGTCTGAATAATGGTGTGAAAAAAGCTACAAATATATTAGCCGTTGTAAGCTCATTGTGCGAATTTAGGGCTAAACAAGATGGTGGTGAGTATGGTTACGACAAGTTCTGTTATGGGAAAGAAAACTGTGGCCCGGTTAAGGCCATTTTCATGGCATTTTGCAAGCCAGCTGATTATATACATATATGCATCCTAGATTTGATTAATTTGTTAGTTATCACCCATTTCACCCGCCCAAGTTGTCATCATCGCCCCCATCACATTTCTTGCTTATTAAGAACTAGGACGGATTTTATTCTAAGACAGAAGAAGTAATCGTTTTTAAAGAAAAATAACGTATTTGATTAGAGATTAAGGAGGTTAAGTTGAATTGGACGAAAGAACTTTCCTATAACATTTCATGGTCCTCCACCAGTGATGGCAACAATGGCTTAGAATTTTTTCCGTTCCATTGAACGAACCAATTAAAGTTGAATGGATTCATATCACGTTTGAAAATGATCGATTCATGGGTTTAGTGTGCAATTAATACTACCTCCGTCCCAAAAATATAGTCCATATTGAGTTCTGAATTTTGTACTGTTTTTAGTACAAATTTGAAAACTCAACGTGGACTATTTTTTGGGAACGGAGGTAGTAAATTTTTGTTTTTTTAAAAAAAATCTTTTAGAGGGGGTTTCGCCGAAACCGTAACTAAATGTGATTGATTGGTGATCATTTGATGACGAATTGCACCATTTGAAGAAATTTAACCATCCATCATCGTCAAAAACGTTTGGTGTCGAGGATTAATAAATTTGTGTTGCATTCGTTTCTTACACTATTATGTGAAAATATTTATGTCGGTAAAGAGATTTAATTTGGATAATTGGATCTGTGAAAAGCAAATGACGAAATAAACATTTAGGAGTGTTGATTGTGTGTACCCGTTCCAAGAACCCACAAGTAAACTGAAAATTTGTAATCCCTAATCACTGCAGAGAATTAATTTAACCATCGACTTCTTCATTACTAGTCAGTTAATTCAGATTTAATAATGCTGGACTTACGACGGACATGAACAAAAATCCGATAAAGACGAATCAATAATATGTGCATTTTAAACTGCTTCAGACAAAATCTAACCTTGTCCCTACTACAAACTTTGGTACCTCAGACAATATGGAAGAAATCATGTGTTCATTTGTACTACTAGTTTGTACCCTCCAAGAGTACAAAAGTTTATTAATTTCACCTATGAAACTTAAATGTGTTATTTTCATCTCCAAGTTAGAGGACACTTTTTCTAAACTGTTCAATGGTGATGTTAGTCATCAATGCTTTCTCAACATTTGGATTAATTTATTTGATATCTATCTCCACAAAATGACTGATGAAAGGCATCACAATCAATATTTCTTGGAGAATAAAATAAAAAAAAAAAAAACCCACATACAAGAGTACATGCCAGCAAAATCGGAACAAATTAATATATCATAATATTACTTCTGTCCCAAAAAAGAGTTTATTTTGAGTTTCTCAACGACGATATATAATATTTTCTCTGTTTCCAAAAATAGTTCACAATTCTAGGAAGAGTTACGCCCAAGAACGAGTTGATTCATGAATCGAAGAACAAAGATGATGAAGCAATCGAAAAATATTGATGATATTCACAATGAGGAATATGATGAATAAAATGTAAAAATATGTACATACACTTAATTATTCCCTTCACGATAATAATATGGGAATTGGGAAATAAAATGAATTTCTACTAATTAGCCATAGCGCATCTCAAAAATATACTAGAACAAAAAAAAAGAAAAGAATAGTGTTCAACCTCATAACAAGTGACTTTGGTGCTTCCCAAATACTACTATTAAAAAATTATTTATATTAACTCATCTTTTTTTTTCCCTCATGTTTTTTTCTTTCTTAGGTTCCTTAAGCCAATACCTCATTACAATTACACTTGAAGAGGAAAATTATAAGAATTAAAAGAAATATATATGCTACAAGAGAATATTAACAAGGGACAATAAAAAGAGAAATATTTGAGTTTCAAAGAAAACCAAAATATTTTTTTTTCCTTTTTTTCTTTTATAAAAAAAATTAATAAAAACAGAGCAAAGTAGAATGGATTAACTAGCTGGTGGATGATTTGACGACGACGCGCCGGAAAGCAAGTCGGCTAAGGCGCTCATGGCTCGAACTTGCATCTCCAGAGCCGCGATGTAATCAGTAGCTTCCTCAAGAATCACCGGAAGAGGCTGTTTCCGGCAACCGGGAACCAACCGGCCGAGAACCCGAGCTTTCCTCTGAAACGCCGGTAATCCCTTCGATTTCAGCCTCAAAACCGACACCCTCGGCTTCTTCTTCTGCCACCGGCTGCCGCCGCCACTCGACGACGTCGTTGTAATCACCGTCGTCGTACCCTCCGCCGCCCTATTCTGCCTCATCATCCGGCTCCCGGCCTTCTTCATAAACTTGAGCTTAACCTTATTCGTCAGAATCGCTCGGCTCCACCGCGTTCTTCCTTTCGCCGCCACCGCCAGAACTCTGTCCGCCGCTTCCCGCACCGCACGGCCGCGCTTCGGCGACGCGCTTCTCACCTGGCGGAGAGCTTGGAGAAGCTTGGAGGAATAAACTTGTTGCTGAGTATCCGATTTCCATGGGGTGGAGACGGCGGCCGGAGCGGCGTGATCAGGCCGGTCTCTGACGGAATTCAAATTCTTCTTTTTCTTTTTCCGGCGCGAGATTGATCTGTCAGAATTATTGTTATTGGTTACTGTGCTCGCCACCATCTTTGCTGATAACGACGCCATAATTAGAATTTGAATGGAATCAAGAATAACGGAATGATCTTAAATCTCAATGAATCGTCCTTTGGATTCTAAACGAATTCAGGAAAACGAAGAAAAAAAAGATGGAATTGAATTCAGACGATGAATAGTTACGAGTGAAATGAAGGTGGGAGAGTATGAATGAAGAACGGGATTAGTGTGTGAGTGCGTGTTTTTTTTTTTTTGTGGTAAGATAAAACGGAGGGAGTGGGAGAGAGGGAGTGGGTGGGGGGAAAGCTTTAAAGGGAATCAAGGAGAAAAGCTAAAGAAAATCCCATGTGGAGTTTGGGTTGGGGTTGGCTTTTTTTAAGTGTGTGGGTGTTAGAAATTACCGTAGAAACTCAAAGAGTGAACATTATTAGAACGGGTTTTGAATCCCTGATTTTTATTTAGGAAAAATATTACATTTTATCCCCCGAATTTTGGTAATACTATAACTTACTAATATCATCATTAACTTTGTGCAAATGGTGAAAAACTCAAAATACATGTCAACTCTTCTTTAAAAAATTATGCAATTTAAATGCTTTCAAAAAATATATCATAAATTAAGTTAAAAAAAATATTACATAATGATTCTTTTATATAAATGCACTTAAATAATAAATTTTTTAAATTGAGTATATCATGTCTTTTGAAATAATATAATATTTATTAATTAACCGATATATTTTTCAGTAAACATAATAAACTTATATTATGAATCATGAGTTCACTTTCATTTGTTAATTTATATTATAATTAGACGTGAAAATGAGAAACTAAGTAATTTTTTCATTTTTTATGTTTAGAAAATAAAGAAAAACAAATAAAAAAAAGAAATAGAAATGAAGTTTATGTATACTGTCGCCATTTTAGTCATTTTAATATTTAATACCTGCTTAGGGAGTATATGGTAGGATTACCAAACTTGGGAGATATGGCAAATCACTAAATTGGGCCAAAATTCGAGGGGTAAAATGTAATTCGCCCTCTTATTCAACTGATAATAAAATTTATATGGTACTTGTTATTTAGTTAAATTCCTTATTGCACTTAAACCTTTATAAAATAAGTATACGATAATAAAATTGTAACTTGTGTTTGATTATTTTAATGTCGACTCGGAAGTTTCTGGTTTAAGCTAACTTTATAGTTTGTATTCATAAATTAGTTTTGAGAGACAACACTTGTTATGTGTGTGGTTCTAAATCATAATTCAAGAAAGAAGTAAACTTTTGTATTCTTTTATCACTTCGTAATTTAAAAATTTTGAATAATCTCACCGAGAGGATATGCATTTATATATAAAAAAAAAAAAGAAAAGAAAAAGGAAAGAAGAGTATGTGATTGGCTGATTGAGCTTTGCGATTGAATTTATGATCAACAAGGCTAAATTTTGTTTTAGAAAATCAACAAAAAGAAACTAGAGTTTTTTTTTTTATAGACTAAAAATCAATTGTTCTACAATCTATAAAAAGGCTGCTAATTCTTTTGGAGATTTTTTTTTTATTAATTTAATAAGATTAAGACAATAATGGAGGTTTACGGTGTGTTTTGCCTTTGATTTTAGGACCACTAGACCATGTGGATGGATGGGTCCCTGTTGGTCCATCTCCTTTCTCCTTTTGAGTTTTTAATTAATATCTCAATGCTCTGTCTCTAGTAATCCTTAATTCCGTTCCGTTCTTTAATTTAATTTACCTTTCTCATTTTTCCTAGGCATATACATGGTGCAACAAAATAATCAACATAGTGTTTTGCGACTTTATTATTTTCAACGTAAATTATAAAATATAATGTAAATTATTTTTCGAGATTAAATCAAGCAACATCAATGCTATAGTGATTACGAGACATTTTAGATGCACGTCTACTACACACAGACTAAATTTCATTCGATTCAGATAGACCCTTTGTTGGATACAGATCTCTCCCAATATTATTCATCATGTATATACACCATTGCAATTTTCTCTTCCACTATTAAATGGCTGAAACAAAAATTTCAATTCGTTCCCTTGAAATAGTGTTCACTGAAGTTGTTAGGTAACCCCCCTTTTTTTCTTGAAACTAGATGATCAATTTCGAAGTGATGAGATTAGATCATTTCCATCATGGAAATAAATTCGAGAAAATTTGAAATGGTGATTGGACTGATTTAATTTTATTGGAAAAAATCTCGTCCACATTACGTCCCACAAGACCCAATAATGAAAAAAAAAAGGAACGATTTGTTGGTGAAGAAAGTTGAGAACGAGATTCCACCAACAACCCAATAATATGTGCCTCCAGGTTTTTTTTTTTTTTTTTTTTTAAAATCAAATGGTTTTTCCTAACTAACTTGAAATCGACTAAAATAGAACAAATACACACACATATATGCAGTGTGTAAGAAAATTGTCTAAACAGATATTCGCTCATGGAAACTTTGCAGATGTATTCCTCCTTAAGAAACGGAAAACTGATGTGAGAGTATTGAGTAGAATGATAATAAGGGTGTATTATTATTATTATTATTATTATTATTATTATTATTATTATTATTATATCGGAGTTGAAATATCGGCATGACCATATTATATTAACAATTTTTGTGGTATTCATACATGATTGTTCGTTTTGATAAATAAAATTAATCGTGGATCCAAATAAAATTTCAGAATGCGAGCAAAAAAGCATACACAATTATTTTTCATTCTTGGTTCCTAAAAATCGAACCTAAACGTCAAATTATGGTCCACATACCATAGTATAATAAAATATCTTTTATGGATCTTGCTAACCAAGTTTAGTACAAAGTGCTCCATTCAAAACCAAGTAATGATATATGCTTTTTTTGAGCTCTTATGCCTAATGAAATCATCAGCAAAAAAGCTCTATTGAAATTACATGCTGCATGTGCAAGCAAAAATTGCTTTTGAAAGTTACCAGGCAGGCCTCACATGAATGTAGATTTGCTTGTCTGAAAAAACTTTTTCTACAGTGGAAAAGAAGAAGAAGAAAAGTACGAGATGATGATGATGATTATTATTATTATTATTATTATTATTATTATTATTATTATTATTTTCAAAATAAGAGTTTTGTATTCCATTGATTATAACAAATTAAACTTTACCCCGTGCCTTGAATATACTAAAGTTCTCTTTGAAGATTTTGATGATGCATATAACAATCACATATCGGGTGTATTTAGGGCTCCACTATTAATTTTTTATTATGCAAGATTAAGTCTAAACCTGATTAATTTACTCGTGTGAGGACCGTTCCACAATCGGGTGACCAATCACTTTCCATTCAAATAATAATAAGAAGTTTGAATAATCTTAGTCTGATAGACCAATATGCCTCATAAATGGTGAGGATTTGGTTGAAGAACCATTAAAAATGATGTCCGTCTTCAAGTACAAGGTATTGAGATTAATTAGCGGTTTAAATCTTAGGTTAGTCAAACTAATAAACTTTTACTTGTAAGTCTATTACGGCTTTGATTTCACAGTACTGAGACCTCATTTCTCCTGTTTATTTAATTTGTTATAATAAAAGCCCTAAAAGTAAATGATGAATTTAGTGTGCCTCAGCCTGCCATTTGATAAAATGATTTTCTGGAGGTGGATGGATGGAGGAAAAGAAAAAAAAACATAGTAAATAGCAATGCAATAATAAAACATGATAAAAACGACACGATAAACAAACGAAATGCATGTGATTTCTGTGTATGTTACTGTGCACATTCGTCTCGAGTCTTATCCATTGCATTTCCCCTCAAGTTGAATCTCGTGTCCCCAATAATTGGAGCAATTTAGTCCATTTTAAACAGCATAATAATCCCTTAGTAAATGAAAAATGAATTAAAAAAAAAATACGTTTTTTTTTTTGATGAAATGCAGTTAATTTTCATCGCAGTTGATAGTTCCGGTTCATGAATTCATTCGAACACAACTTTAAATTTGTGGATTTCGCATTCCAATGTTAAAAGAGATTTTGTACCCTTCAAACGTTTTATGGTAATTGATAATTAGTACTTATTTAGTTTTTTTTTTTAAAAAAAAAGAATCATTTCTGTTATATTATAGTTCAACAAATTAACATGATATATTTTTAATTTTTTTTTAGAATGGAATAAAAAAAAGAACAAAAAGCTATTAGACTGGCCATTTTATATATTTAGTAATTTTCCCGTTCAGTATAAGAATTCTATCCATTGAATTATTTAAGTATTCATACACAGCTCTATTTGGGGACGGGAAGTATTTTAGTCGCCTAAACTTTGGAATAGCCTAAAGGAACAGCTAAGAAGTGTCGGAAGTAATATCGGATTAGGTTTTTAAATTGTAATTAGGACCCAAATCATGCATCATTGAGGGCACTAAAAAAATTAAAAAGAAGTGGATAAATCGGATGGCTTCCACTGTCTGCGGTGGGAATTTGTTGTCTAGAAAAGCTTGACAGAACTTGCTATTTCGAGATTAGTTCTAATTAGTTTTTTTTCTATAATCAAATAGGCCTTCGCGAATTCAGAGAGTCAAGAGCTAGAATGGCCCTCCTTATTATGATTCAAAATTCTGAGTTGATTACGTTCATTGTCTTAACTCTTCTGAAATTCAATAGAACTTTTCAATCGTATCTGTTCTAAAATTATTATTTAATTTGGACTAATGACACCGTATGCCGATTGAACACGCAGTATGTTGGTAGTTTCACTAAGGTTAGATGAAAAACTTCGTCAATCTTCACAAACTTAAGAGATCAATTGGTACAATGAACCCTTCTAATTAATCATCATGACAATCATGGACGTTACCATATGGTATATATCATCATTCAGCGTCAATTTAATAATCAGTAAAATACGTAAAATTAGAGTGAAGAAAAAAGACACGCACTTTCCTCCACATATAAAAGCCAAAACAAACACAAAATGCTGGCAAATATGATGATCCAGAGGCAGTTGTCTCCCTGCTATGAGACAAATCTAGTACAGTGAAGAGGGTTGTTGATGCCTTGAACCCAGAATCACAAAGAGCCTAGCATATTTTTGCTGAGCTGCATTGTACAGAAAATGTTCCTCTAAGATATGGGTTCTCCTTCAATATGGCCTTATATATAATCATAGACTCCTACCAATTCTCTTTATTGCATATCTATTCATTAATTCACAAACCCAAAACCCCCAAAAAAAAGAAAAAGAAAAAAATGAAAACAATTAATCCTTCTTTCCACATTTGATTTTGCCAGTGTATGTCGATCCCAACATATTCATCATAAATGAATCATACTTCGTGTGAAGCCAACAACAGTAATCTTGTACCTGTTATTTTCATATTTTCTCTGTTCTCATTAATCATTATCTAAGCTGATCAAAACTTGAGCGAAATAAAACTCTAGTAAACTAGTAATTTATCATATACATGCCTATTTACTAGTAATCCTTCCGTCCCGAAATTATTATCCATTTTAAATTTTTATTTTCAATACAAATTAAAAATAAAAATCTAATTTTGGAACAGAGGGAGTATAACATCTCAGATTGGTTTGTGGCTCTGAAGAATGTGCCACCCATTGGCCAAAAGCTAAAGGGCATCAATAATTCGTTCCCTAATGGCTAATATACTCAATGCGAGGGGGTGACTAGGGATCTTCAAGTATTTGTAGGCGTAACATTATTATCATAGATGGACAAACAAACCAAAGCAATACTCTGCCCCAAAGCTCCAAAATAACAATGGCCTACTGGACTGGGAGAGTAGATTTCCAAAATCTAAAGGTAGGGGCTTGTATCAACCCCTGAACATGGAGAACCTGAATACATCAACAACTCAATGTCAAATAATCATTATTTATACTATGGATTAGTTACTTGGATCTCCTCAAAGTTATGAAAAAATTACTAATGGGACAATGATGCCAATGGTAAAACGTGCAAAATAACCAAATGAGAGATGTTGTGTATGCACTGAAAAAGTTGCAATCGTCCTTGAAATGCACCAATTGTTTTTGACAATGCGTGGGTGACATCGTATTATACTTTAGCAAATCAAGGGAGATGATGGTAGTTCTTACAAAGTTCAAAACCCTAATTTTAGCAAACTTTAAGGAGCCAGGGTAATTAACTCTTAAGGATGCTATAATCACTTGGTGCTTTCATCTAAAGTAAAGTTGAACATGGTACCTAGCTTAGCTGCCCTTTCCATATCCATATTTCTTCTCGATATAGTGGACAGGAGGACCCATCTTCAGTATATGTATATAAGAATTCAAAAAATATAAGCCAATATGGGTTGATGTATATGGATTAAGATTACCGGCTCCTTAATAACCACTCCCCACTTATATAAATAAGCTCAACTACAAGTCAAAGTTACCAATAAAAGTTATTGCTTTCCAAACAAGAAGTACTCTTTTCAACAAAACAGTTCAACTATTTATTTTCTGTTCTAGTTTCAGAATCATTACTAACTGGAGGATAAGGTAATTAAATCAATTAAATAAATACTTAAAAGAAAGGATAAGAAAGTTATGATACTCTTTGGAGACTTTGCCAAGTCTTCAAATCAAGGTTGGCTTTTGATTCAAGCTTTGAGTTAGATTAAGTAAAACAGAACAGAATGTCTTGCTGCAATGTATCATTACGCGTGTACAATGTCCAATTAACTTCTTGTTATGGTATGGTATTTAAAATTGGTCATTTCTTTACTGCTTTAACCTTTTCACCAAAATCTCTACTCTATGCCGATTTTCTTTGTTTGAAGACTCAAATGTAAGAAATGCTCCAGTTACATGTGAAATGAACATTAAAATGTTAAGTCATCAGAGGCTAGCCAAACACGCATATGATTGAGCTCAATACTCGGATCATTTCTTGGTCTTGGAAGGTAACAGACGGATTAAACTATTACTACTTAAAAGAAAATGTATACTATACTTAGCACCACATTGTAGATAAGTCTATCTGTACGGTTCCCAGATTTCTCCTATAAGACAAACCATAACGTCGGCCTTAAACATCCGTTGGTTCAAATGATTGCAACAATTGACCAATGGAATTCTTTATTCTAATAACAGCTCAAGTTTGGTTTCTACCTACTTGGGGTTATCTTTGAAGAGTACCTAGGTACCAAAACCTAATATAATACTACAATATATAAGTTTGGTGTATGGAATGAAGCAGCCAGTCTCAATCATGGACTTCTGGTCTTAAACTAGGACAAGGAGGGTTGTATTCAGTCGAGTTTTAAGAACATGACTATCATTACAAGAAAGGGGGTATCATCACAATACTATTGGCTGGAAAGAGGGTGCAAAATTCCAGCAGTTGCTCATATTTTCATGAATGACATAAGAAACATAGTCTAATCCAAAATTTCGATAAACTTGCAATCAGTGTACCATTGCCCTCATTATAAACGTGCCACAGGACGAAGTTGAACCCCATTACAGCCCTTCAGCCCAAACAGAATACAAATGTTAAGTCTTTAGTCCAGAAGATGGTCTAAGTGAACCTCAGTTTCAACAGAGTCGGTATTATGTACATCCAAAATCTAAACCTCATAGAATCGGCGCTTAAGTTTTCATCCTAAATGCCATGAACAAATCAACTTGAGTCTAAAATCATTAACCTTTACTCAGGCTGCAACTGTCACAGCAAGTGATACGAACTCCACTAGTTCACAATTTTTCTTGAATTTGCTTAGCAGTTATCACTGTTACATCCGGGATTTCTGTTGTTTTGGATTACAAACAGTCTAGCACAATATGATGTACGCCTCAGTTAACAACAGTAGCTAAGAATTCATCAGCAAATATAGGAAGTGAAATTGGTTGGTTAAATCAACAAGACAATACAAAGTCCCAGAAAACAAGGAAATTTGGAAAAATTGGGGCTACTTATGAAATGATATGTCTAATTAGCAGAGTGAATAACAAGCCATAAACTCATCATAGGGAGACACGTTTGCGCATAAAAACACAGATTGTGAGAGTTGTTTCCTTTTAACCACTGGTGCCACTGCATATATATTTCACAAGGAGGAAATGAAGGTATTCACAAGAGATATTGACTAATGAATTAAGCTTTTAAAGAACAGATTATATATTGAAACTGAAAACCTGCATTTCTTCCAATTAATGATGCATTTTCTAAGTTCTAACTTGACAAGCATCCTCTCATACATAAAGACAATCAAAGATTCTATTCATGATATGCTATCTGCAATCACTCTAAGAGCATATCAGTTTAAGGTAACAACACGTGTTTAAAGACATTAACATAGAGCTCAAACTGCATAACCTTTTTGGTCTAAATCCAGAAGATAAATGTGTACTTCAATGTAGAGACTATAATTGTTGATCATCATGAAATATAAAGTTTAAATTAATGTCATCATACCATTGGCCATCTAATAAATCTCCCAAACTATACGTGTCTAAAACATTGGACTAAAGATTAAAAACTAAAGGCTCTTAACATCATTCATCAAGATTTGAGTGAGTTCAGAAAGAGCTTACTCTCAGTAACTCAACAAAAATTTCAAGTTGGAATTGATCCACCGTATTTGCTGTGAGAGAAATCGGAAAAAATCACAAACACAGCAATGGTCCACAGCAACAAAAGTAGAACTGCCAGAGAACCTTTCTTCAGCATGATTACATCGAACCAATCCTTCTCCTCAGGCAACTGAAATTGCTCTTCGGCATATATTGTCACCAAAGCATTCAGGAGCTTTTTAGAAAACAAATCCACATTTTTTGATTCTGATACCTGAACCTGAGCTTCCCTTAAACATTTTATTAGCACCTCTGCCTCAACAGAACTTGATAGTTTCTTCACTTCTTGACCTGCCGTATCTTGTTGACTAAATGAAGACGCTGTTCCATCTTTTGGTTCATCAAAATTTATCACTGATGAACATGGTGAGATTTCAGACAAAACAACAGCTTCAGAAGTGATTGCAGATGCAGGAGTCAGTGAAACAGACGATTCCTGTGATAGTAATATGTCTAAAATCGGATCTAAAAAACAACCGAAATCCATGGAGCCAGCAGTAGTAACTAACTGTCTATTAACAAAACTGCAACCTTCATCAGTTCGAACGAACAGTGAAGTATAAAATTTGCAGAAATTTTCCACATTGGATATACAAATTAAACTTATTTATATGAACTCCAAATTCGTTTCACTCAACTCACACACACTTTTTCTCAAACAGAACAACATCAAACTTAAAAATTTGACTAATTTTTACCTCTAAAATTGAAATAAAAATGCTTACGCTATAAAACATCAAACAAATTACGAACTGAAACCAAATCAATGAGTGAAATTTAGCGAGTTACCTCCGATGATTCTACGACAAGGTTCCAGTCAGAAATCTCCGCAACAGAAGAAGAAGAATCGATCCAATCCTTAGGTGATTCAAACCCTAGATCCTCTTCCGCACATGGAGAGGACGCAGAGTTAGGGTTTTTGGGGCTAACCTGATAGGAAATCCAAGCGATATAAGCATTCCGATTACGAAATCAAAACCATAAATACAGAACAACAAATCATTGATAGAAGAGTGTGTTCCGAAATTAGCAATATATCAATACCTTTGGTGGCTTCTTGCTGTGAACGGCGGCGGATTTCGGCCGACGGCTTGTGGCAGAGTTATCCTTTTGCTGCGTTTGGAGGTGATAGTCTCTCATCGTCTCAAGACTTCTCCAATGTGTGAATGTGTGAGAGAGAAGATCACGAAGAATTTTAATTTTGGCGGTAACGGATTGAGAAATATCAGAAAGTACCAAGTCAAAACTCTTTAATGTGTCAGCCCAAAACATAAAGTTCTTTTGGCCCAATCGTGAAACTTTTCTTGGCTCAGAGAACCTTGTACTTTAAGCCCAAAGGTAACGAAAAGCCCAATTTGTTTGTAAGAATTTATTGAAGTAAAATAAAATTTTTAAAACAAAAGGGATTGTGGAAGAGTGGGAGCGAGGGGATTAGTTACTGTGTCCGACGAAGCGAGGCGAATTAATCACTGTGTCCGACGAAATTTAATAAACGGGAAGAAATTTCTTAAAAACCTAAAAAGGAAAATTCAATAAAACATGCATATCTAAAAGATCCTCCGAATGTGTAATTAAAGTGTGTCGATTTACTTTTTAGGATAGTTTTAACTTTTACTTTTACTTTCGGAAAAAACCATGGATTCAAATACGAATTAATCGAGTAAGTGTAAATAATATACCCAAAAAGTATCTTCATTTACTGTTGACAGCACTAAGCCTTGGTGGGAGTAAATCAAAGTTAATCTCGTGGGAGGAAACCACTCAAATACATCTCCCTACTAAGGGAACAAAAATACATGGAGAAATTGATCATGAGCACTAAGCTTATTAATAATCACTTTAATCATGATTAATTATACCTTCAGGTGAATGGAAAGAAACCTTCATCCAATTGAATTAGAGCATTGTGAATCTTCCAATGGATGAGCACCCTTTATGATTTCTTTAGTGCTCATTCTCTAGATTTACCTTACAACCCACTTGTTGATCTTAGCCAAAACCCTAATTACTGTAACTCATGCTTTACCACTATATAAATGTCATATTTAAGCTCTTCCAATACATGAACTCCCCACCAAATCATAAATATAATCAGGAGAAGCAAGATATAGGTATATCGTTTAAAAAATTATGAACGGTTTGTGCTCTAGATTATATTAAGTTATTAATTAATTAGTTACCCTAATCCATCGATTTTCCATTGCAGGATGATGAAGATGAAGAGTACTTTGGTTGTATTCTTGGTTGCTTTGTTTCTAATTTCAGGGTCTTGGGAAGCCAATGCAAGAAAGGTTTTACTCGAAGAACGTCGTAAGGAACTACAAAGGTCTAACGATCATGAAGTTGATCATTCGGATCTGGAAGATCATAGCCACCATGTTGTTGGGTTGAACGCAGTTGATGATAATCAAGACGAACGAGATTCCGATTCGAGCTCCCATCGCTACTTCCCGGATGATCAACCGGCGAAAAACAACGTCAACAAGCCGCCACGTCGCACCCCTTGATGATTGTTCTTCAATATGGATATGTTGTGTTCATGCAAGAATGGTTGTTAAATAAAGGGCTTCAATCTAAATGGAGTGCTCAATGAGATATCTAGCTTTTATGTGGACATGTGCGCACTTATTATGTTAGCACTTCTTATGTTAGCCTCCTTCGTTGTACCGAAAATGAACATGTATTTGTGTGTTTTGAAAAACAAGGGTATGTGTCTGTTTGATTTAATGTTAGCTGAATGGTATGTGTCTGTTTGATTTAATGTTAGTTGCTGGCTTAGCATTGATTGTAATAATTTGATTATGTGTGTTTTATGTTACAAACAAGTATATGTTGATGTTTGATCCATGATCTGTGCTTAGCTTCTTTCTACGGCATCAACCGGCACTAACACACATCAAGGTACGAAAGCAGAAAAAGAAGAAACTTATTTTTTGAGTAATTACCATGCGAGAAATTATGCCCGGAGCTTTTACCTTAATCCAAAGATTGATAGACGAAGGCTAATTAATGGAGCTTTTTTTAGCTAAAATTTAATTTATCCACCAAAAAAAAAAAAAAGGAATTGAGAAAGTTATGAATGTAAATAAAAAAATTTTGGTTAAAAAACAAACCTTTGAATACTACGTCGATTTATACATCGATATATAGAGCCCGACAAATACGTCGACGGCGTAATAATTATTTTGTGAAAAAGTGAACGAAGATCGCCTTTGCCGGGTACAATCTGTTCAAACCATAATATCCTTCGGTCACTCTTTTGACAACTTGATTCCTAATGGTTTAAGCGGAGAATGAGAATCTCCAAAAATCTCATCGTTTCCTTTCCTTCCTCAAAACTATTTAAATAAATTAGTCCAGCCATACTGCATTACAGTACCATTATTCTTCAGAATTTTATTGTAATTTATTATCCATATAAAAGCTAAATACTTCACATCACAAAAGATGTATTGGATCACTTTTTGCTATATTTTAATTGACAGGGAGGTAACTTTAATTCCCAAAATCATTGTAATGTTTATTATACTATTTTTATAAAAGAAAAATATGCTAATATTTTTTAAACGAAGAATACTTAACTTTGAGTCAAACAAACCAATAATTTCCAGGATTATGATAATCATTGGTTTCCAGGATTTGTTTGAACTTGTATTATAGAAGAAATTTTGTCGACGCATCATATTTTTTTCATTTGTAATGCTTAAATAGGATTTGATTGTTTTTGTTTCCTACGAGAGGTTGGTCTACCCTGCCCGCATTTCCTTTTGAAGGGACCAAAATGTCAATACTCGATCCTTTGAATTATTGGGCAGTGTAGGAAATAAGAGGAAAAAAAAAAGACAAAGAAGAACGATGAAAACATGCAACTCGATCGAAGTAGACTAATTTATTGATCTCAATTCTTTTTCTTTTTTTTAAAAAAAAATAAAAATTATATTATATTACTTTACTGAAAATCGTCCAGCAATAATTAAGATCAACGATTTATTAATCTCAGTTCTTTGACAAACCCCATTGTCAATATGAAATCTCAACAACTCAATACCACCATCGAATCATGCATAATCAAAATTAAGATTACTATTCTCTTTCCCAAAATTATTATCTACTTGCATTAAAAAGAGCTGGAGGAAGTACTCACTTTTCAATCCTAACAAGAAATTCCTTCTAACTCCAAATCCAAAATCCAAAAATAAATAAATTTTATTAAAGTCAAAGACCTAAATTTTAGTGTTCACAGGCACGACCCCCTTTACCACCACCACCACAGCAGTCACCTCCACCGCCACCGCCACCACCATTGCCGCCGCCACCACCGCCTTCACAATTAAAGAATCCCAATCTCATCGGTATTGAGAGACTCTAAATATTAATATATATACACTCTATGGACTACTCCCTTCATTGTCAATTGATTTTGACTTTTGAGGTATAATCTTATGGGCTTATGTGTGGTATCAGAGTCAGTCCGCTGACATTCGAACTCAAAAAATTCCAACAAAAAATAGGATTGAGACATAAAACGGCGCATGAGCTGAAAAAATAAGACAAGCTTAACCCAAAAAATACGTTGGACTTGTGGGGGAGTATTAAAGAATCCCAATCCCACATCAGTGTTGGGAGACTCTGAGTAGCAATATATAAGCTCTATGGGTTACTTCTCTCATTACCAATTAGTTTTGAGGCAGAACCCCAAGGGCTTCTGTGTAGTATCAGAGCCAGTCCGCTAACATTCGGACTCTGTGTGGTATCAAAGTCAGTCTGCCAACATTCGGACTCCAAAAAGCCCAAAAAAAAAAGTTGAGACGTGAGGCGGTGTCTGGACTGAAAAAAAAAAAAACAGGTCAAATCTAAATCAAAAATTACGTTGGATTTGCAGGGGAGTATTGAGAATCACAGTCTCACATTGGTGCTGGGAGAAACTGAATGTCAATATACAACTAACCATGTCAAATCCAAACCAAAAATTACGTTAGGTTTGCGGGGGAGTATTGAGAATGACAATCCCACATTGATGCTGGGAGTGTTGGGAGAAACTGAATATCAATATACAACTAACCAGCATTAATGTAGGACTGGAATTCTCAATATCCACCACCACAGAAGCCGCCGCCACCATGGTCACCTGCATTACAGCTGCCGCCGCCACTCCATCCAAAGCCTCCATTCTCTCCATCATTGCCTCCAAAGCAGCAGCCCCCGCCACCGCCACCACCATTGCCGGCACCACCTCCGCCTCCACCACCTCCGCAGCAGCCACCGCACCGCCGCCTTTGCCGCCGTTTCCACCGCTACAACAGTTACCCATCTGAACCATTGGGAGAACAACAAAACCTTTACGATAAAGAAGAGAACACAAATTTTTCGGTTTATTAAACTAATAACGATCCATCTCAACCACCACCCCTAACCCTCCCATACCTCAAATCTCTAACTCCCGATGACTTTGATAATAAAACATATAGAGTTAGAGAAAAGAAAAAAATTAAAAATAACAAATAATTACGCACGAAGTCAAGTTCTCAGGATATACATGTACACTAAGAGTATTGTCATAACTTAGAGTTATTTATTATGAATCAATGTGCCTAATGAAGAAACATAATTGATCTCAAACCATAGCACTTTTCGCAGGAAACCCGACAAAATTAACCAAATTAAGCAGAAAAGTAGCAAACTTAAATCCTTAATACGTTGCGAGGAAGTACCTTAAAGAATTGCGCAGTGAGCTTTTTACCTTTGTTGAGCGATTGATTAATGGTAGAGGAAGACAGATTATGAAACATTAAGTTGCTTAGTTTCCAAGAATTTCCCCTCAATCTTTGGTTTCCTATTAATTTGATTGACGATTTAAATAAGGTATAACTCGATTTTTTCCCAATACCATTGCATGCAAAAAAAAAAGAAGATTTCCTTTTGATTTTTTTTTTTTAATTTCTGATTTCTTATTTTTGCTTTAAGAAAAATGGCAATTATGTTAATTAAAAAAACAAAAGTTAATTAAAAAATGGCAATTATACGTAACATATATTCCGAAAAAAAAAGTGTCAAAATACTGTGGTTATCACTAATCCTCGGTGGGAGGAAGTCAAGAAAAAAAAAAAAAAATCTCGTGGGAGGAAAGCACTGAAATACATCTCCCTAATGGTAATGAGGGAACTAAAATACATTTGAGAAATTGATATGATTGTAAGCACTAAGCCTTACAAAAATTATCAACTTAAAATCATTATCAATAATATCTTCGAACCGTAGGTCGAGGGTTCGAACATCGCCATGTGCATAGAACAATCTTAAATGCTTTGACCAGCTGTCCTACCCATTGAGGTGCCTACAATTCAGCGAGGAGGATTAGTCACTATTACCGACGGTAGACACCTTGTAAATATGAAAAATAAAATAAAATAAAAATACAATAATAATATCTTCAGGTGAATGGAAAGAACCCTTCAACCAATTGAATTAGAGCATTGTGAATACTCCAATATTCAAAAGCATCTTTTTTTTTTTTTTTTTACTTTTCTTAGTGCACATTCTCTATTAACGTACGTCAATATCCCACTTTTGTTGATCTTAGCCAAAACCCTAACTACAGTATAACTCGTGTTTTACAACTCTACATATGCAATGTGTGATTCTTTTCAATACATTTACTCATCTATATCTAATAGGTTCAATTTTCTTTTGAAGGATTGATGAGGATGAAGATTACTTTGTTATTTTTCTTGGTTGCTTTATTTGTAATTTCGGGATCTTTGGAAGCCAATGCCAAAAGGGTTCTACTCGAAGAAGTTCAAATATTCGTGGAGAGACAAATACTGCAAAAGTTGCTAGCTGTCATGAGGATCATGATCGCACAAAGTTGAATGCACCCCTTGATTATCATAATGTTATCGATGATTGTTCAATGCATAAGTAGTTTTTCATGTTGAATGGTTTTGGATTAAAATTTAAAGGGGTTCAATCTAAATAGAGTGTGTAATTTAGACCTAGCTTTAGATGTAGTTTGTGTGTGTGTGTGTGTGTGCGCGCGCGCTTGCGTGTGTGTGTTCGGACAGCAATTTTATTTGGTTTAATATTGTTAACAATGGTTGGATTTGCATCGCGTTAGATTGAATAATAACTGATCTGCCTCACAATAGAAGAGCAAAAAGTGAACAATATGCAAAATTAAAAATTCGATGTTGAGTATATATATATACTGTATAAAAAATGCAAGTTCAATATAAAATAAATGGTCACATAAGTTTTTCTTTACAGAAAATGGTAAAAATGTGGGTCTAATGCTGTGGGCCGCACAAATGAACTAGTAGTGATTCTACTATTATTATCGTTGCAATAATCTTCAAGCATCATCGTCTGTTTTTGTGGCGGTGGCTGATTCATGGTCGAAACCTTGTTTTGTTGATGACGTAAAATTTCATCATGATCAGTAATTGCCGATGATGATCCCTTGATTGATTCAATCCTGGACTTGACTAAATCGAGCTTGTTATCCAATTCCTCGGCAAATCTTTTCAATTGAGCCTCCGAATACTGGTTGCGGGAATCAATGTGGGTGGGATATAATGTTTCCATATGTTTCTTGAGATTCTTCTTAAGTTCTTCATGGATTTCCTTCTTCTTGCAATCATAAAAATCCACCAAACTGAACTTCTGCTTAACGTTGGGATTAGTTTTGTAAAGGTTGATGATCCGGGAAACCTCTTCCGGGTTGTCGGGCCATATTTCCAAGGAGGATTTTTCTTCTTTGGGAGGATAGATTATCATACAGGCATCTACGTCGCAAAGGGTCTTGAATTCTTGCATCTTCTTCAATAAATTTTGCTTTCTATTCTTGGTAATTGCACGGCGTGATGTTCCCTTCCTGATTGGGTTTATCTCCATCTTTCGATGACCCATTCTACTAAATTGACAAAACAAATTTGAATGTTTAATATTCGGGAAAAAAAAAAACACTGAAGATAAACTTTAGCGCATAACCAATTTGGCAATCAGAAACATAATCGATCTCAACTATAGCAATTATATTCCAGGAACACTTCATACATTATTGTGATACGAGAAAGCAGAAAAAAGCAAAGCAATTTTTTTTTTTTGTTGTGAAATTACCTTTCAAGAAATTGCGGCCTGAACTTTTTGGCTATGTTGAACGGAATAATGGAGGACGGAGGACACATATTCTGGAGCTTTTATAGAGAAGACACAGCAGAAAAAGTTGCTTCGTTTCCAAAAAGAACTTTGCCTGAATCTTTCCTTTTCTATTGATGATTTACTTTAGGTAGTATAAGTTTTATTTTTTCCAAGTAGCATTGCATGTAAAAAGGAAATATAATAATTGATTATTGGTTTTACTGATTTCTTATCTTTTCTATAAGGGAAGTCATACGTGGAGTTTCTAAAAGTTGATCCTATTTTAATGAAAAGATTAAGGAATATTGTCCCATCATAAATGCCCTCACATAATAATCATATATACAAAACTGAACATGTTTCGTTGAATAGAAAACCTCTAGGCGGTGTCTTACTTAATTTGGTAGCTATCTTTTAAGGAAAGGCAATTAGTATAATTAATTAATTTATATGCTTCTAACATTTAGTATATCCGAAGTAAAAGCCTCAAGAAGACTCTCGAGGACCACGGCATGTGATGTAAGGAATAATTTTTATTTAGGACTAATTTAGTAATTTTAGAAGATGATTTCAAAGGATTAAAATAGAAGAACGACATGAAACAGTGAAATTGGAGAGAATTAGGAAATTTTGGAAGAAGATAATTAAAAATTTTCATTGATTCCGTTTTCCGCGAATGATCTACTTTTTAATCCTAAGTTCACGTAGTATAAAAATAATGTATTGGACCTTCAATCTTAATATAACTTGGATTTATCCAAAAAGTATATCTGCACTTAGTTATATATTTTATATTGTTTTTAAATTAAAAGAAATAGTAACAATTATAAATTTTGCAAATTTAATGGACCCAAACTTCGTTATTAAGAACATAAAAGGGGGAAAAAGAAAGAAGAAAAGTTCATAAAAATATTCAACAACATTATGAATATATATATATCCTACTATATTAGAAACAAAAACCTCCGTTTCAAACACCTCATATGATTGCCAAGTGGCATGTAGAAAGTACTAAATTGCCCTTTTATCTAACCATAACAAAATTACTAAATCTCCCTTTGCACTTTACGTGACATGTTTTTTTTTTTTAATTTTTTCTTTATGTTTCATTCAACTAGAGTGGTTTTTTAAATTGAATTGATCAATTAGGTTTTTTGTTACAAAGTGTCAATTTTGTTTTAAGCGTATACCTTTCAGATGAAGCTTATTACAAAGCTATTAAAAATCTCCAAAACTAAGTATTGATTTGGCACGACTAATGGAGAACATCAATAAATCATCTTACTAATATTCAAATTTATTAGGATGCTTTTATATTTTATCTAACATTTACTTCAACACATATACTCGATTAAGGCTATTTATATTTAATAAGTAACACTTATAAAACATTTCTAAAACATACATGGCGAAATACAATTTATTTTTTTTTTTGCGAAGTACAAATATTTCTATGATCACACTTATAAAACATTTCTAAATCCATCAAATATTTCTAAAATATATCGCTCTAAATACAAAATTTTATTTTTTTTCAAATATAAACATTTCTAAGATATACAGATAGACTGGGCCAGGGTCGCGCATTGCGCGACCAGACTTCACTAGTATATATATATCACAAGCTATATTTGGGGCTTTTGAATTGTTTTTGCCCATGGCGTAACAAAACATATTTAACCCGAATCAATCTTCCAAATATTGCTGAAGAGGGGGAGTTTTGATCGTTGCTATCAAAGAGATCAAATCCTTTAATAAATAAAATCACCGCGTGTCACTTAAACTTTTTTTCCCCCTTTCTTTATGAGTTTCGGTAGTGAACTGGAAGAGAACCCTAAACCCTAATTACTACATCAACATAATGTGAAATAAAAAAACAAAATTTATGTATGATAGAATATGATGAAAAAATTGTAACTGGATCTGATCTTCATTAACTTGGAAGTTATTTAATTCTGGATGAAGTTATGCTTTACATGAACATATATATATACATATAGTTAGAATTGCAAAAAAATAATGGGGTATCCTTCCTTCTTCTTATGATTTACTGCAGCAAACTCAACAAACAAAAAGACGAAAAAAAAATTATTATATAGAAAAAGTTGATTTCATCCGAATTGTATGAAATTGAATTGCTATATTCCTCAACCCGGAAAAAGCAAAAATAAAAAAAAGGACTATATTCAGAGTTCTCAGGACACTAACATATAAACCGATGACAAGATATCAAAATTCAAGAAGAAAATAGTATTAGATATATCTTCATTACGTTACTGAATCTAGAAGGGGAATTGAGAAAAAAAAATCTAGAAGGGGAAAAAAAGAACTAGCATAATAATAAATATAAATGAAAGAAAACCCCGAAAATTTTCTGCATAGGAACCAATTAAAATTTGCACCATTATATTCCTCTTCCACCGAAGAATGCAAACCGGCTGCAGGTTGAACATGAGCATCGACCATCATCAGCCACAATAGGGTGCTGCTGGTATGATGAACCCGCTAGGCCAGGGAAGCGAGGATAACCATACGAACCATAATTTACGTTGTTTTGGATCTGGCTGACATCGCTGCTTGAACCATAATAGTTTGCATACGGAATTATCTCTTGCTTGAGTGGAACATATTGACCGTGATAATTGGATGATGACAATGATGTACCATTACTATAACCACTATAATAATGGTCATTCTTCGGACAAGCTATCTGCGGTTTCCCCATTGAAGCATTACGATTCTGATTATCTTGGTAGAGCAACGCCGGAGGAACAAGATTATAGTCACTTTTCTTCTCCAAAAAAGGACTAACATTAACCGGCCATTGGTCTATAGTATTGTTTTGACCTAATGTTGTAGGCGGTGGCATTGATGATCTTGTTGTTGTTATGGTGTTGTTTGCATGGCTGTTGCAGTTTTCATACGTCACCATCTGTTGTTGTGGTTGTTGCCGGAATAACTGATAACCATCCTTGATTCCAAACTTGTTTTGTGATCCCTCGATAGAATCCATCTTACGCTTGACATTATTAAGCCTACTGTCCAATTTGCTAGGTAGTTCTCTCCATTGATCATCAGTGTTCGTCATTGAACCAATCGAGGTAGGGTACAACATTTCCATTTCTTTATTGAGATGTTTCTTGATCTCTTTTTGGATTTTGTCTTTTCTTAATCTGTAAAAATCAGTCAAAGTGAAGCTCAGGCTAGCGCTAACGTTGATATTAGCGCTATAATGAGCTCCGTAGTCGTTGATCAGCTTAGAAACCTTAGTTAAATTGTCTGGCCATATCTCTCTGTGGATGGTTTCCGAGCATTTTCCACCCCTGAGAGGATACAGGATCATGCAGGCATCCAGATCACAAAGAGTGGTGATCTCAAGCAATTTCTTGAACAAAGAATCTTTTCTATTCTTAAAAATTTTGTAGCGTGTTGATTCCTTACTGATTTGGCTTATCTCCAACTTTGTACGACCCATGGTATAGCTTCACATGCAAAACACATTTGAATAATATATGTTGTAATATTCATCAAACAAAATACAGAGAAAAGTAAAACATTAGGTTGGGGGATTAACTTAAAATGTATTCACGAATTTGGTTTAGTTGTATTTTTATTTTCTCTTTGTAGGATTTTACAACTCATGCTTCCTAAGATTAAGAGACTAATTAACTACGTTGTTTTGTTTAATCAAGGTTCCGGGAAACCCCACTGCTTTCAAACACGAAACATTATTATTGTTTAAAAGAAAGAGACAAACTGAAAAGAAAAAATCAATCTTTTTTAATTGGTACTCTCCATGTCCCATAATTATTGTCCAGTTTGAGTTTTCATTTTTAGTTCAAATTATACTAAAAGTGAAATATGAAACTGAACAATAATTTCGGGATAGAGGGAATACGTGACGAGCATCAAAAGTCTAGATCACAACGGCAATACATCCCTCGAGAAAAAAAAATACCGATAATATGTTCCAATCCTGAAACGGGTCCTTATGAAGAACAATCATAATATCGTAAAGAGACTTTTGGTCCTTTTCTAATTTGTATATCCTGTGGAGCAAAATTCTATCTTTGAACTGATACTTCAGCGGAAAGGGCTTTTCTAATTTCTATCCCAGAGGCTGGAAGAATCATGATCTACCTTTAATTCAAGCAGATATTACGAGAAAAAAAAATTGTTAAATGTTAATTAATCTACGTATGAAAACCCCACATAAAACTTTTAACTTAATACCATGTGTTCTTTAGGCTGAATAGCTTCAAAATTCCTAACAGGCTAGGGTTTCCTATGATGTATAATAATGGCCAGGAATTTCAGTTTGTTAATATTTACGAACCATTTAAGCATAATAAGGATCCATAAAAACCGAGATAATTAAGACGTTTCACAAAAACTAGTCTATGTTTGAGAAAATACTGCCCAAAAGTTAGATTGCATAATAAACCTTAAACGCAACCAGACAATCTTATTCTAGACTTTTCTAAACAATCTTATTCTAAACCTTTTAGAATAAGTTTCAAAAAAAAAAAACATTTTTAGGATACTGACTTCAAAAGAGAATTCAAAGTGCCTAATCAAAAACAAAATCTCAACCATAGAAATTCCATGAACACGATGCATATATATTAAGATATGAAAGCAGAAAAAGAGCAAAGGAAAAAGATTTAATTTTGTGAGAAAATTACCTTTAAAGAAATTGTGCCTAAGCTTTATGCCTTAATCGATGGATTGATGGAGGAAGATTGATTGATGAAACTTTCTTTAATTTCTTTTGTAGAAGAAGAACCCAAAAAGTTGCTTCGTTTCCAAGAATTTTGTGTTTTGCTATTAATTAATTGAAGATTTAAATAAGGTATGATGGCAAATATTTCCCCAAAAAACTTGATCTTATCGATATGTTGTTGCATGAAAAAAGATATTGATCTTATTTTCCATATACTTAATTTCTTAAGGAAAGTCCTAGGTGAAGTTTCGACAGATTGTGTACAAAAAAAATTTCCGTCATAAATGCGTTGGTGATAGCTTAGTTATTTATTTTCAGTTACAGTATTTTTTTTTAAAAAAAAAACAACCTGGAAAGGAAATTAGGAATCGCCACTGATCTGTTGTAAAAAATAAAAAATAAAAAATAAAAACTAATATTCGTGTTAATTAACGGGGACAATTTCAATGTTCACTATTTGAATATTAAAAGATTTAAAAAAAAAATTAAAAATCACTGTTCATTGCTAACTTTATTGTGTACCACTTTGCTGTGAATATGAAATTCTCGGTTACTTTGAGAAAGCTATTTTTCAGAAAAAAATTTCTTTCTGTGAATTCACATTTGGAGTACGCGGGTCTATCCCAATATATAAGTTGTTCAATAAATTATTGAACCCGGAAAAAAAAAAAGAAAGTATTGAGCGATTATAGTGTTTTTCGGGTTTAAACAAAAAAAATCTTTCCGACTCAAAAATTCTAACTAGATAATTATTTTGTGACATAAAGAATATAATTTTAACACTTTACAAGAAACCTGTATAAGCAAACAAAAAATCTTAATTACAATTATCACAAGTAAGAACTTAAGTTACCATATGGAAAATGAAATCACTTCCCACCATAAATTGAGCCCTAATATGCAAGCATAATAACCCCATCTTGAAATTATTGCCCATGTCCAAAGTGCATCAAAGTATTTCACGTTTTATTCAGTGGACGGATGTACAGTACTATATGCCCCCTTGATCATAAAGCAATTAAATTAAATTTAAGATAATGTTCCGGATATTCAAACTGACTAAACAGTACAATTAACACGAAACCAAGCGAGTTGATTGATTGGTGTAATTTCACTGCAAAATTGATAAGGGATTATAGGTGTCAATATATCATTAACTTTAAACCTTTTTCCTCCAAGTTGTCAAAATGGCATTGGCCGCAGTACAAAAAGTTCCCTTCACGCTTTTTCCTACTGAGGGTAAAATCCCATCTATTTAATCCAACATTACTTTGATTAAATTTTCTCACACCACTCCTAGTCAAGTAATTAAGGTACGTACTTGGTTCAAGAATCAGGAGCCCTAATTCTTCTAGTTATAAATTTGAATTAATTTCTTGAATTCTTTTTTTTTATATTAATTACTTCATGTATTTTGATGATAACTTTTTCACTAACAACATTAATTAAGTTTCAACTTTTCCGCAGGCATATATACTATATAGCAACTTTGTTTAGAGTAAAAACAATATCCAATATCATGAAGTCAACCTTTCTGATGATGATTCTCCTTATTGGCTTTGTGCTGATGATTATGGGTTCTTCTTTCCAAGAAGTCAACGCGAGAAGGGTTTCTCTGAAGGCTGAAGAACAGGCTGATCAAACCAAGAATATTGTTGGTGGCCGGAAAATTTCACCACAAAAAGGACTAGCAAGTAGTGAGCAGAATGAAAGCCCTGAAAATGAGCACAAGAAAGGGACGGTAGCTGATCAGAAGGAAAGTGTCGCCGCCGCCGCCAACGACGACGAAAGAGATCCTAATCCATCATATCGGCAACGCTACTTCAAGTGCGAGATGCCGTACCAGTGCGTCAATAGTTAGATGCTTGTGAAGAGTGTCTTTTGTAATTTGCATGATTGCATATGGTTTCCAGAGTATATACAATATGAGTTTCATCATATATGTGTATATATAGGTTTATGCATGGTTCAGTTTTGATTTCTCTGTTTAATTTCACCTGTGTTATACATATATATGTTGATGTATCTGATAAAAATTGGCTATCAGTATAAGTGGCTCTTTTTTTTTTTTTTTTGTGGTAAAGCCAGGAACCTCACCAAAGATGGTAAACTGCAGTAATTTGCAAAATGACAGTGAAATGTAAAATCACCCAAGAAAATATAAGTGACTATTTTCGTTAATAATTATTCTTTTATAATTTGATAAGACTGAAACGAACGATAGTGAACCGTCATATAATAGGGACTGCTACATGATATTATTTCAATAATAAGTTATTGTATCGAGGGAATGTTGAATAACTTGTTATAAACAAATAAAAAATTAAAAAATTTCCAATGTCATGCAATATTATTCAATTGAACTTTGTATTAAATAACCATTGTATGTTACTCTCCTCGCAATACATATATAAATGCATGGAGCTAATTTTGCCCCTCCCTCAAAACCAAACGCAAATAAATTCAATTGTAAGTCTTAACCGCAACCACAATTCTTTGCTTAAATGGCTAATTTTAATATTTCCAAGGTTTTATTAGTATCATCGTTTTTATCAATCGGATCAGATGGTCGATGGAAGGCAGAGGTCAAACGTAAATTTTCCAACATTTTGCAATAATTTGACGGAGAGGAAACAGCATTTGCAAATATTGCAATGACACTACTCTTTCTACATTCGCTTACTCTTTTATTTTTTTATTTTTTATTTTTTTTTGTACAAACTTCATTCGATTAGTTAGCCTTACTATATTACAATGATTATTTATTTTATAGTTTTATTGGGGTTAATTACAACAAATTAATTTGGAGCTATATATGAAGGAGGATTTTCAAATCCTGAATGGAAGAGCAATTAGTTATGTCCTCGTTAATGTGAGGTAAGACAGACATCAGAAATGAAAAGTCCCTTCCCCTCAGATGGCATACGTTTTCTTACCTAATTAACGATTGTCTATCGTAATTAATTAACTTGTTTGTTAACTTTTCAAAATGATTAGTTCATAAAACTTGTTTGGTCACCAAAAAGAAATGAATGCATATATATATATATATATATATATATATATATAGTTAATGCACGAATTTGGATTAGTGGAAACATTAGTTTCAGATATTAAATGCATAATATATTAACGAAATTAGTATTACTATATTTAGATAACAATTTAATCCTTATTCACGAGGTAAAGCGAAAGAAGTTGCCATTTGCGACCCCGATTGACATGATCACCCCAGTCATTTGAGAATAACCCAATCTAAATCATGATCCATGTTTGAAAAAACTCTGCATTTTTCTTAATACTTATCTGATCAATATTACTTACTGTGGTTGGTGGCAATTACAGTACGCCCTCAATTACTTTCTTCGTCGAATTGCTAATAATTAATTAATTTAATTTGCCCTTTATTACAGTCGGATTCCACTTGATTACTGTAGCTATAGTCACGCCATTAGTAGTTATATTACCGGAGAAGCAATCATAATTACAATATGGACTTGTTAATGAAAAAGGAATTAAAACAGTGTATTTTGTCTGTAAATTTGATTAAAAAAGATAAAGTTCGAATCTTGGAAAGTTTTCATTTTTCTATGACTGTTACTCTCTGTGTTCCAAAATTATTGTTCAGGTTGAATTTTCACTATTAATATAAATCGAACTAAAAAAATAAAAATGTCACCATATGAGGACGCTGAGAGTATATTTTATCTATAAAAATCCGTATACTTCCTTTATTTCAAAATTCAATACAAAATTACGGCAATTATTGTAGAACCGATGAAGTACTTATTCATGAGCATAGACTTATTGGATCACGTCTACAGTACTACATTATTATTGTGGTAACAAAGCAGAAAACTGAAGTGAAAGGTTTCTTACGTACTTAGTTGAAGAGGGAAAAGCACAAGTATTTAACTGTGGATAAATGAATATTATCCTAATCGTGCAGAAATATCAGTATTTTTGTACATATATAAGATACACAAAAGCAAATAGTTTCAGGCAGAAAAAAAACGCAACAAAAATTAGAGGATTGGTATTCAGGGTTTGTTTGAACTACCTCTGAGGTTAAATTACATGGCTAAAACACGATATTGTACTAGGTACAGAAGCAGTCTATCTCAAGATGTTCAATTAACAAAGTGTACCCCCAAAAGAAAAAAAGTCACTCAAATCCATCGATGAAGAAATTCCATGTACTCGTGCAGATTAATTAATAAATAAAAATCAATACGAATTAAAAATACACAATGTTATTATACATGTGAAACTAATTGTCTTTTCAGCCTTAATCATCTTGCTAAGTACTTTGTTATGAGAAAATGGTATCTTAATCTTTTGAATAATTCATTTTTAAGATTTGGTTCTGATGAGATCGATTGAGGGTATTCAAAATGCATTAGAGTATTAAGGTATTTTGATGATTTTCTCAAAATTATGAGCAATCTAAATGAATGGACAAGAAGAGTCTTTGTTTCTCTTTTTTATTATCATACTCCCTTCGGCCCTTAATATAAGGCATTTTGATTTCGTCCTAAATTTCATCTAGTATGCATTTTTTTATTGAAGAAAAACCTTTAGAAAAAATATTTTCACATTCGTTGTATTCTCTTGATTGTTAGAAAATATTTTTAAGGTTTTTTCGATAATTAAAAATACATATTAAGTGAAACCTAGAACAAGTCAAAATGACTTATATTAAGGAACGAGGGAGTATAAACAAAGATGTTCTAAGTCTTCATTAATTTACACTATCATTACATTTTGAGATATCCGATCTCCATAATGTTAATGAAAAACCCTATCAACAGCAAATGTTTACTTTTTGATCTTCTTCCAATCTGATTTCACTCACATCCAGCCCACCGATTCCAACTTTCCCAAAATTGGGCAAAAACTCTCGCAACGGAAAAAAAAAAAAACAATATCTTACATTACTCATTCTCTGCACTTTGAATTCAATTCAGTTTCTCAAACGCATTAAGTTTTTGAATTAAGAAATAAGCATTATTACTTGCTTGGTGGCTACAGCTTAATTCCTGATGAAATTGAACCATTCCACCACTTTTATTTTCTAATCCTACATTTTTTTTTATACTGCTTTAATTCCTATACATTTTACACTTTATCCTGCATAAAATAATCAAATCACCGTACAAATATCCCACTATAAATCCTAGCGTATGTGATGACCTTTTTCCCACACCACTTCTTGCGTATACCAAGCAAGAAAAGAGGTAATAATTTTCTTTAAACCCTAAGTAGATTCTTGACCCCCGTTTCTTTTCTTTTTTTAAAAAATTTTTTTTTACCTAATTTGATAGATTAACAAGTTCTCCTCTCTCTTTTTTGTAAAGTTATCAATCATGAAGTCAACAATATCAGTGATTCTCTTTATATTGACCTTTTTGTTGATCATGGGATCTATGGAAGATGTCGATGCAAAGAGGGTTTCTTCGAAGCCAAATGAACACCAAGTTCTTAATGCAAACATGGCAAAACTTGGCCGGAAAGTCATTCCGGCGGCTGGTTACTTTTCTAATGCTAAAATAGCAAGTGAAAATGACGTCGACGATGGTGATAGAGATTCTGAATCAAGTCAGAACCCTCGTCACCGCTATCTCCCATGCGAGCTTCCTAAACAATGTGGCATCAGCCCCTAGAGATATGATGTGAGGATGTTTGTAATAATATATACTCCTTTTGTCTCAAGTTGATCGTCCAATTTGAATTTTTATTTTTAATTCAATTCTACTAAAAGTAAAAAAAATTCAATCTGAATTGAACAATCATTTCGAAATGAAATGAGTACAGTGCGCAATATCGTCCAAAGTATTTATGAAGCTGAGTATGAATTCCCGGTTTCATTTGTGTCTGTCACTTGGTTTGTCATAGTATGCAAGTCCCAAGATGCTTCTTAGGTGTGGCGGTTGAGTAAAAGGATTTCTGTATCATTTAATTTTCTAAGTAATTTGTCTTAGAGTATTGATGTAATAAAATTGGCTGTCAAGCTGCTAAATGTGTATGATCTTATGGTAATGAATTAATGAAAGTGTGATCGTCTATGTTTGTATCTCTTTCATGTTGGACATCAGTCTCGCCTATGAGACATGCTGTTGAGAATTTTCTAGTTTGCTATCGTTCATCGACGTTATCGTCGAGACAAAATATTCCGACTACAAAGTCGACGAAGCCCACGTTGATGTTTGACATTGTTTGTCGACTTAGAATCAAGATACAGATCACAATGTCTAAGTCGCCAACACTCAAATTGAATCCTTTCGTGTTTATTTTTTTTTCCTTGCACTTTAGACACCAAGATAAATAGCCAATGGCAAAACCTGAAATGGATGCTTAATATTGTTCAGCAATGAGATAAAAACCCAACGATGACATCGACAATATTAAACTTGATGTTTACTTAGTTAGTCGACTAAAGCTACGAGACAAAAAAAGCCCGACGCTCAAGTAAACCTAACTTGATATATTGGGTTTTTTGTTTTTCTAGGAATTTTAGTCGACTTATAAATGCATCAAAGAGCCGGAAGAATAAGTCGATGATACTCAGATAGATATTTGACATTCGTGGATTTAGGCATGGAGTTAATTAAAGAGCCCAATGACCAAATCAATTGAAAAGACTACTGTAAATATGAGATTAAAAAAATTTATTAAAAAAAACCATGACTAAATCGATGAAAATCATGAAATTAAATTGATCTTTATTTTTGTTCGTCAACTTTGGCTTCATTACAAATATTGCGGGATTGAATCGACGAAACTCAATTTGATATTTATTTTGGTTCTCCAAGTTAGACTTAGGTTTTTTTTCACGGAAACCAAATGACTAAATTAGCAAAATT
Source organism: Oldenlandia corymbosa var. corymbosa (assembly GCA_949775105.1). NCBI lineage: Eukaryota > Viridiplantae > Streptophyta > Magnoliopsida > Gentianales > Rubiaceae > Oldenlandia > Oldenlandia corymbosa. The sequence continues at coordinate 16,925,628 of OX459126.1, read as the reverse complement.
TAACTTGATGTTTTCCATTGTTAGTCAACTGCATTGAGAGATAAAATATATTATTTTGCATATTTACAGGGTGTTCACCGTCGGCATCAAAGTATTTAAGGTTGCTCCATGTCCATAGCGAGGTTCGAACGTTCGACCTATGGTTAAGGGTGGAGGAATCCCTTCCACTCCACTACAACCACTTTAGTTATTGAGAGATAAAATATGACCTAATCATCTCAAAACTATAAGGAATCTTGTTTTGGATAAACCAGCACATAGTGCTTAATGCATATAAGGAATCACCAAGAGAGGCATTTCATATTAGTGTGATTGTGTGAGACTGACTGGGACAATAGGAACAAAACAGAAGTCCATGTCCTTAAAGCCCAATACATATTCTAAAAAGTAGATCTGCATAAGGAAAAGAATTTGGGCTTAATTTCTAAACATGGGCTTAGATAGAAAATAAGACCAACATACGTAGGTAAAAAATAAGCACGCCTATTTGTTTTCGTTTTTTCCCGCGTGATTTCTTTTTCGTGTTTCACAATTTCTCTCATAAATCTTTCAATTAGTTAATCCAAATACCAAATATCGAAATATCAATTAGTACTTACCACCTAATTAGGCAAATAAAGGAACAACAAAAGTAAGAAATTCAAAACAAAACTACAGAGAAAGTGAGTATTATCTTCGTTCCAAAATTAGATTCTTATTTATGTCACAAACGTAACTAACTTTTATTTGTTTCGGAAATTGATAGAGTATTATAAACAAGAGTTATTATTTTTTATAGTTTTGAAAAACAAAATGGGGGTATTTCAAATTTCTGCTCCTTTAATTAGAATCACATATACTTCACTTGTCAATTTTTAGCTAAATAGTAATGTTGACATCTGCTTTCTTAAATCGCATTATTTGTCTTTTTATTTCACTTTTGAGATTTAATGGAAGGAACAACGATGTGAGCTAGTTTTAAAAGCCTTTTTCCTTATTAATTTGTTCGTGAACAAATTTAATCAATGCAGGTGCCCAAAAACAGACAGCAATAACAAACAATCCATATCAATCAGGTCCATTGTTCAAATCTAAATTGCTATCTAGTTTGCACAAAAAAAAATGCATGCCCGTATCAATCAGATCCATCTAACCACACAGTGTCATAATCAATGCGTATATTCCATAATAAGTATGATGGATTTCTTGTGAATTTTGCTAATAAATTGCGAAAAAATCAATCGAAAATTCGAAATAAGAATCATGTTTGCTCTTATTTTTGTTTGGTCCAATACAATAGTGTAAAAGTTTACAATACAATGGGAAAGCGGAAGTGGTCGAACAATTTGAGTTCATGTAATCTCCACGATATCCTAAAATTATTGTCTTGTTTGATTTTTCAATTTTAGTTCAATTTGTATTAAAATTGAAATTCTGAATTAGACAATAAGTTCGGGACGGAGAGAGTACAATTTATCTATGAGAGGTTCAAAATACTTAATCGAGGCCTGCAACCATAATACTAATAAATCGATATTTTCTCTGTTCAAGTTATAAAAATGTTGAATATTAGATTATTTTAAGTCAATAAACAAGACTTGTTATTGGACGAACGAACGGAGTTACACGTCATCATATAATTTGTGATTCACAATGGTATTGTCACAGGCTCTTAACATCTGTAGTTCTGGACACATACTCTTGTAGCTCATAGTGGATTAAGACAACCTTTGTGAGTTGATATGCGCTGCTTTTGTGTGGCTGGCTTTTGGCTACATGTGACTTGATCTCTTCTCTTCATATGAAGCCAAAAACCATACAGTCAAATTTCCCTACAGGAATATTTTCTCGGGCCAAAATTTGATTGTTTCCTGATATTTCAAGGCCAATTATTTAACTGATTAGTGGTTAAAACTTAAAATGAAAATGATATGAAAGGACACGAGCTCAGCATGTGTGAACAATGCACCCCGTGATTTGTACGACGTACTCTCTTCGTTTCAAAAAAATAATCTACATTAACATCGAACGTCAGTAATTTAAAATTTTGAGGTAATAATTAGAATGTCACAAGTGATGTGTGCACGTTAATGAATCAAATTTCAATCACTTCCAAGTTAAAACTGGTCGTATCTCTTTCAAAATTTATGAAAATTGTCGAGAAAGGTTTGATCTTCTCTCTATTAAAATTGTAGAGCATTTGTAAATTGTCACCGGTTTAGATGGTTGCTGTGAACTCAAATGAGAGAGAATTTTATACATTTGCGCAAGAAACGTGTGAATCAAAATTAACAAGAGAACCATTTTCTTTGTTGTTTCTCAGTAAACAATTAACAAGAGATCGCCGCCTCTTGAATCCTCTGAAGAGTTGCTCCAAACTTGTAACAATGTTGTAAAAGTACCCACACAAAACAAGAGCAACAACAACAACAACAACCAAAACACACACACACACACGCATAAAACTATCGCTCCCAGAAAAGGACTTCTAAAATGGGAAAAGAATAATGTCATGATTAATTTAATACTCCATCGTCACAACTCTAAAGTCAGAACAAAGAACAAATCAGTTTGAGAGAAACAGATTACAAATGACATGAGAATAACATCAAGTTGAATGCAACAATGATTTCTCATCAATTTTCTTAAAACAGGTGGTGGGGAAAAAAAAAGATTAAATACAAAATATAATCACAATTATATTCCAAAATTTCCATAAACTCCTAATCAAAACAATAATCTTGTCATTGACATTTATGATTTATCGTCATCATCATAATAAAAAAAAAAAAATCCTAAACTCTTGAAGTAGTCTTCCTCGCAAATAATAATAATAATTGATTAAACAGACAAAACCTTCAGCAATCCTTCATAAGAAACGCCACGGCCGTCGCCGCCGCCGCCCAACTTAATCATGGCCTTAATATCCTCGTCGTTGACGGCCAGCCCAGCCCAAGTCAAATAATCCTTCAAATCTTCATGGCCCACAATCCCATCTCCGTCTTTATCCATTACCTTAAAAACATCCTCCATCAAGCTGTCTTTACCACTCCGGCCTCCGTTCACCTTTTTTCCGGGCCTCTCGCCGCCGCCGCCCCCCAGAACCTTCTCGAATTCATCGTATTCAACGAACCCGTCTCTGTTTGCGTCGGCGACGAAAATCATCGTCCCGATAACGTCGTCGTAGTCGTTCTGCGACGACGTTCCGCCGAAATACCCGCCGTAGAAGGTTCTCAAATCGTCCCGGCTGATTTTCCCGTCGTGGTCAGCGTCCAGCACGTCGAATGCTGACCGGAGATTCGAATTTCTCCCTTTCTCCCTACCAATGACGCTTCCGGTCGGACACATGGTTCAAATCCCGGTGAGTTTTTGAAATGAATTACGGAATATCAAAAAAAAAAAAGGAAGAGTCTTCTGGAGAAAAGTCCCAAAATTGATGGAAACCAAAGTTTAATGAAGAACGTGATTCTGCTAAAAAGCTCCCGTCGGGCGGGCTGAATTTATAGGAGGTAAAATTGTGGGCTACCTTTTCAAGGCACATGCGTATGAGCTGACGTCACATTGGTTTGGTGATGGACTCAATGACGAACCGGTCCAATCTAGTGGACCTATCAGCTCTCTGTCTTCAAGCCCAAAATTTTTCAAAGACCAAATTGAGAACATGTTGGAATAAGATTGTGGTGTAAGTTTCTTGATGGGCAAGAGTCTTTAAAATAATTGAAGAACAACCAAAGTGGTTAGGGTGGAGTGGAAGGGACTCTTCAACCCTTAACCATAAGTCGAGGGTTCGAATTTCGTCATGAGCATGGAGTAAACTTAAATACTTTGGCCAGTTGTCACATCCATTGAAGTGCCTACAATTCAGTGATGGGGATTAGTCACTGTTGCCGATAGTGGACACCCTGCAAATATGAAAATAAATAAATAAAATTGAAGAACTATGTTTGCAAAAATCTGAAGGTCAATTATTATTATTTGATAACATGTTATTTGCTTGAATCGAAAAATAAACAAATAAAAATGCAGGTTTTTAACCATTGACCATAGCTCAAAACTCAATAGTTACCTTGAGTGTGGAGCACTTGTAAGTTACACTCTCAACTAGAAGATATATATAACAAATTTTATTTCTTTATCATCTTAATTTAATAAATTTTGTTTTGTTTTTTTTTTTTTGCATATAGTGTGTATGAATTATTAATACAAGACGAGAAAAATACTATTTCCGGTATATTGGGTTTAAGTGTGAATCTTGATCAAAGAAACTTCCATTATTTATGGATATAAGATAAAAAAAACAAGTGAACAATAATTCTTCATTTCGCGTTGTTGATGACAAGTTTATACATAACATATTTTGTTGTTAGGGAACGGTAATGTCTTTCGTATGTCATTCAGATTAGTGATTACTGGAAAACAAAAATGTGACTATATTACAACGGTAGTCAATCATGAAAATATACCACGTATATGTGATATTATGATCACATGCATTTTTTTATTTTTATTTTTATTTTTATTTTTTTCTTGTCTTTACACCATAATAAACAAACCTTTTCATTTGAGAGTTAAGACCACACAAAAATAGAGGTTTGAATATTCAATTTGTATTTTTGGTTTTTTTTTTCTTTTTTCATTTGTAATTTCCGCGCGAGAAAACGGGAATTGACAGATCCACACGGTTCTCTTGTCTTGGCCTTGGACTATGTACTTATCAGCTGAGATACTTCCAGTCAATAGAACAGTCACTATACTGTCCAAAGGGAATCGACTTTAGTTATATTCGTTTTCCATCACAATTTTGAACCCTAATTATCAAATCAAATGATATAAGTTTAATTCCGAATTTCCGATTACTACTTATTAGCTCAAAGAAAAAAAAAATATCAAAAGAAAAATCCGTTGACAAAAACATATTTCCTCTGTCCCAAAATTATTGTCCAGTTTGAAATTTTAATTTTAGTATAATTTGAACTAGAAATAAAAACTCGAACTGGACAATAATTTTGAGACCATATATAATCTATATTTACATTTTACTAATCCAAATATATCCATTTAATTTTTCCTTTGTATGTATCTAACCATTTCAAATAGTCTTGCAAATTTTTCCTTGTTGACACGAATATTTTGGAGCTCTAAAATTAGAACATAAGAATTAGTAGTATGAAAAAGAACTTGATTGTGTTGACTCGAAGATGTTTTCAAGTGACTCCGAAATTGTACGAGTTCTTGCTGCCGTAGTGGACAAGATTCTTCTACAATAAAGTTGGAAGACATGTGCGTCTTTGATTGTTGAGCACCATTCAATGGTCCCAAATTTGTGATTCGGACCTCGATTTTCAACCAGTCGTTTCTTCTTGAAAGATTCCACAATAACCATTTTGTTGCGATGGAAATGATCGTGTTCACAACTATCGTTGACCATATAGGTCATGGTCTAAAATTTATAGTGTACGTAGGGCAAATGAGTAAAATTTTTGGTTAGTAATCGTACTTATTAACGTATGTTTTCAGGTATTTTTTTTAATTGGAAATTTAAAAAAAAAAGTGTTGAAAATGTTAAAAAATATACTAGAATGGGATAATTATTATTTTATTATTATAAAAAAAATCCAAAAAAAAACAACACTCTATTGTAAAATATACATTGTCGGAAAAATTTCATAAAATTTTAGGAGACATTAATATCTTGTTAAAATATTGAATCGTCTCCATTTACTTCCAATACAATTTTAATGTAATACCCACTCCGTTCCAAAATAAGTGTCATTCTAGAGTTTGCACACAGTTTAAGAAAACATTAAATATGGTAACTAAATTACTAGAATATCTCAACCAATCCCATTAAAATAAATGTTCACCAATAATATTATTCCTTTTGAGGGTATGTTTGGAAATTTTTGACAAAAAAATGCATTGGAATCTGAAAACGACACTTATTTTGGAATTTTTCCATTTTGCCAAAATGACACTTATTTTGGAATGGAGGGAGTAATATTTTTATCTAATACAATTTTACTTTTAATATAAGTTCAATTTCTCATGTAAGTGCAATATTAGAAAATTTTGACAAAATATGCCTACTGACATATATATTTTAGAAAATTTAATTTTTCCTCTACTACGTACATTTTGGGATAGAGAGAATATTTATAGCTTATTTAATGGAGTAATTAGTTTGCCAACATCAGGGATGGACTTACATAGGGGCTCGGATGTGCCTGAGCCCCTCCGGCCGATCGGAAATATTTTCCGACCAGCCTATGTCTGTCCCGTGATGGCTGCTAAGCATTGCAGGGGGCTGCTGGAAGGTTCCACAAAGACGGCCAACTTCGAGGTCCGCTTTCTCTGTATTTTGTATTTTACAGTGCCGAACCAATCGGCGTTATTTGGGAGTTTTGGTTGTGACGGTACTGGAGAAGAAAGGAAATCCCAATTCTCACGGGCCCAACCATCTTTTTTATGGCCTTCTCCTCTTTCCAAGGGCTTTTCTTAATTCTGCTGGCCCAAGATACTTTCCTATTTATTTCTAAAAAAAAGATTATGATTTTCTCTACCAAAAAAAAAAAAAAGAAAGATTATATTTTGTACCTTTTGTTCTTACGTAATATATTTTGTAAAGACTTCTTAATTTAGTCTCTCTCTCTTTTTTAAAAAAATAAAATAAAATAAAAATATAACTATTACAACTTAGCGTGAGTTAAAAATATATTCGTAATAAATAGTTCTTGCATGGTAGTATTTACCATAAAAAAGTAAGCTTATACCCAAAAAAAAAAAAAAAACTAATATTTTCAAGAGAGTAAGGGCAGCTGCCCCTAGAAGCTTAACAAAATTCTGGGTAATATAAGAATTCTATACTACTAAATACTCACTCCGTCCCATAATTATTGTCCAGTTTAAATTTTCATTTTTAGTTCAAATTGTACTAAAAATGAAATTTCAAAGTGTACAATAATTTTGGGACAGAAAGAGTAATATTAAGCATATGCGGTACTTGAAACCTAGTTCCGTCCCTGACCAACAGCGAACATTATGCAATATGGGTGAAAAATATTGTTCAATATTCCTCTCTTTTTTTTTTTTCTTTTTTCTTTTTTTGATTTGATCAATATTCCTCTTGGATATCTCAAAACACACATGATATTCTTCACCCTTTTTATTTCCCACCTTCCCCACATTGGCTTATATTCCCTTGTTAGTGACACGTCTACAAATCTTGGTAAAATTTTGAGAGTTTTGTTGGTTTTCTTTTCTGGATTCAACTTTAAAGGAACTTTTACAGCTTTTCTTATCTAATGTTTGCATTCTACAACCTTAGGCTCTGTTTGATAATCACTTATTATAGTGACTTAATTTATTTAAGTATTTAATAAAATTAAGTGTGTTTAATAATCACTACTAAAAAGTCTTAATGAATTAAGTTCTGAAGTAATTAATTACTTATAAATTAAGTATGTTTGATAACTAAAATTTCACTATCTGAATTAATTAAATGCGTCTGAATGTCCATTTAAATTGTGAGCCAAAAAATAAGTGATAGGCCTACCACTTATTACTTATCACTTAATTTCTGTAATGATTCTTTTTCTTTTTTCTTTTTTTTCTTTTTTTCCTTTGTCTTTATTTCGACGCTTATTTTTACATTGTTTTAAAATTTTTATTTTCTTAAGATGAACTAATTAAGAGTGCTTAAAGTTAAATTTATATTATGAGTATAAAAGATCTCAAACTTTCAAACTCAAATTAAACTAATTTTAATGCATGAAATTTGCTAAATAACAAGGTATATATATATATATATATGTAATAATCTAAATTTAATTATATATTGATTATTTACCAAGTGTAATATATACTTTCATTATATATACCAAAAACTTATTTTCAAATTATGATTATATTATTTAGAATAAAATATTAGTTATTTTTCTATTTAAAAGAATATTGTTCATAATTCAATTTTAATGATATTAAAATATTAAATAACTTTCAAACCTGAGTATTCAGATTCAGTCTTCAGACATCACATTCAGATGTGTTTATCAAATAACGTAAATTCAGTCTTTAAACTTCAGACTTCAGTGTTAAGTATTAAGTGTTCAGATTCAGACTTCAGTGATTATCAAACGGAGCCTTAATTTTGTCGAAGGCTCTTTGGAGTGTAAGTGAAGATCAAGCCAGAGACACATATTAATCTTTTTCGGTTAGTTAGTCTGTAATAAACAATCTAATATTTCAAAAAGTTAATAACCTAACACGGCTAAAACATACTATTATTGGTGTTTCTTATCTACAGAATATTAGTATCTAGATGTTTTATCTCCTTCATTGTAACCGTAAAAAATAAATAAAAAATTAATGGCCTGGGTGTTTTAACTTGGGCTAGCTCTTTTTCACAATTGTGTTCCATTTCTTAAAAAATTCTCCTCATTTATTATTATTATTATTTACATTTTCTCATTGCATAATCCCAACCACCAAAAGTAAAACAATCCAAAAGAAAGCATACAATGACATTTGGGCTTTGACCGAACTAAGTTTCAGTTCTTTTGTGGGCTTAAAAGTTACTCGGGCCTAACCCACGTCATTAATAACAATCAGTCCATACTAATATGAACTGGGCTCAACCACCTGTTGGTCATAACAATGAAATTCCTTAAAACCCTAATGCTATAAAGCCTAAACCCCTCATCGTCTTCCTCATCACCTCCATACAATCAAGCCCCCTTTTGTTTTCTCCCTTTTTATTTCGACTCTGTAAATTCTCTCTGTTTTTTTTTTGGTTTCATATGAATAATATTGCCTCCTTATTGGCACCCATAAGAGATTATGTTTTTCTGGGTTTTCAATCTCAAATCTTTTTTGATATAGCGAGGCAGAGATTTAGTGGCAGGAACGTTGAGTCGCTTCGCCTATTGCTGCTGGGCCCAGTGAATAAGTTCCTTCCAAATTTCTCCTTTTCTGATGCTTTAATTCATGGTCATGGATTTGGGTTTTCAACCATTGTTTACAAGATTTGAGTTTTTGTTTTGTTTGTTTGATGTTGGGAGGAAGGATTCCTATGATGGCATGCAAATCTTTGAGACCTGAATGTCTAATATTGATGACAAATACAAGCTTTTATGCTGAGGATTCACTCCAAAAATCTAATTAGAAACTTTTTTTTTTTCATTCACGTCATTTTTTTTTGGTCAGTATTCTGGGATCTTTGGAGGGGTTGAATTAGATATGATGATTGCACTGGGCTCTGAGCAGCTAATTAGCTGCAGTTTGATGGACAATGCAGCCTAGAAAGCTACTTCTGATCTATCCCCTCATAACCTTTTGTAATTGCAGCTCAAGTTTACATCTTTTTAAGGGTTTTTTTTTTTCTGGGTCTCATGGTAAGTTTGATGTGTACCATTAGAAAATATGAAGGTGGTTCTAAATTGTTGTTAAGATTTGTGATATCGAAGTGCAATGGAAGGTGAGAAAAATTAAAAATCTAAATGTAACTGATCAATTAAAGAACAAAGTGTTGTAAGCGAAAAATATGAACAGCAATTTGAGTCCGAAGTATAGCAAAACCAAATGTGAAGGAACAAAGTATGTTGACGGGAAAAATAGTACCATTTGAGTCCAGAGTGTAGCAAAACCCAATGTGAAACTATTCTTATAGGGAAAACACTTAAAAACCACAATGTGGAAATGTAACATATGGAATACGACCTACCTGCAGAAACAAAGTTGCATAAAACTAGCCAGAGATAATTTTACTAGAACTGCACAAGCAGCCATGGACAAAATTGGCAACTAGCTCCCAAGAACCTAATGTAAGTGCTTAAAAAATAGATTCAAAAGTGGAGACGTCGAAAACAAAAATACATGTAATGAATGCGTAAATGCTTAAAAATGGATTCAAAAGTAGAGCTGTCGCTAACAAAAATTCATGTACCTCAAACAATATGTCGGATTTCTATAGTTAATTCTAATTCTGTGCTACTGGAAAGTATAATATCAGTTACAAAATCCTCTTCCATACTGAACCAGATGAGAAATCTTTCTCTACAATTCCTCACAAAATTGTACATCTCAATTCTCTTTCTGTAAAGAAACTGGGCTTCCACGAATAAGTTCACGAGCCACACAGTTTGATTTTTATCGAACAGATGGTGAAAAGTAGATGACAATGAAATATACAACAAATCCAGCTAATAGTATTCCAGCATAGATGAAGTTTTGCGACGACTGTACCGGAAGCTTGTACTCCACGCCACAGCACTTCATTTGCTCTCGCTCCCGAGCTAACACATGATCGACGTACCTAAGTTCAAGGCATGTCAAGAATGATCAGATATAAGCTCTATAAACAAGAAAGTGCAAAAGCAAAAGATCCTTAGGAGGGGCACGAATTTAAAAAATTCAGGACTTACTGCTGGGTGAAAATGGAGCTTTGAAGAATCTGGGTACTATTCAAGTTTGCATCTTGTAATCTGTGATCATATAGCTGGGAAGCTAGATCAACAAGCTGTTCAGCAAGGGTCTGTTAACAATAAAGAAAAAGTTAGTCCCAAATGTCAGTTACCATGAAGACAACAGCCAACATTAGTGAAACTGAACTTACATCAAGGTATTTTTCCAAACGCTCGACTAATTCATGAGGAATTGGTTCCGGCAAGCTGGTAGTTTTCTTATAAAACTTTTCCATCCATAACTCGGTGCTTGTCTTGTTCCTTCTACCCTTTACCGGTTCACCAAGAGGGGTTTTCAGATAATCAGAAGCAAAAGCTTGCACAGCCTGGCAAAAAGGAAGACAGTTGGCTATAATAAGTATAATAAAGATGGGATCAACCTAAGATCAGATCATGCAAATATAATACTTACCTCCGATGTTTCCCTGACTCGATGAAGAGCAGAGTCAACACGTGCATAGATGCTGTTCCTCTACACAACAAAATTCACAATGAGAGTACAGTTTTCCCTCATAAAATGCACCTATAGTAAGGGATGACAAGATTACAAAACCCAAATTTAACTTCCAGTTAGCTAAAATAGCAGCAGTAAATTCAATGATCCTCGATTCACTTATGTTTTTTGAGAATGATCCTGAATTCACTAAACTCATGTTGTTCATAGATATATCAAACTTTAAGGATGCTGAATGACATTGCAGCCTGTATGCCAGTGAGACGGATCATACCAATGCAACATCCTGCAGCATTTGGCTGATTCCTGAGGTATTAGAAAAAGGTCCAAATGGGTGACAACCAGCTGACCAGAGCCAATTCACAACAGGTCTTTCATGCACATCAGAAGCCTTTTCATATGGTGCACTCAATCCACCCACAACAGATGCCAACCCCGCCAATATATGTCTCTGTGCCTGTGATGGAATAGCATGTCGTCTCTCCAACTCGGAGACATAACTGGGGAAAAAATGCGGATAGCCAAATAAGAACTTCCCTCATTTGCGACAGAAGTAGAGATTATGATTTAAATAAGGTCATAATTCCGCATGAAAATATCTCTACAAATCTACCCTTGCCTAACATACATGGCTTCTATAAACAAATTGGAAGTGCTTGACGCATTTATTATATATAATGAAATTACACTTGGTTTCTTATACGTATATGCCTGCACTGAAATATTAAGTTAAGTGACATACCAGGTGATAATTAAATGACACATCAAACATTATAACTTAACGTAATATACTTAAAGAACATAGAAAACACTGACCTCATTGGTATCTTTTCCCCTTGATGCTGGAGAACAATGATTACTTCGTTACTTGTCCAAACAAGACTTTCATCTTCCATCATGAGATGTTCATCCACATCAGCTAATGATAATACAAAGCTGCAGAAAGGAAAGGTTAGATACTAAAGAAACGAACAAGGCAAAATAATATTTTGATGACATTACATTAATAAATCGTCCTGAAAGCTCTTATATGAAACAACTGCATGCCAAATACTACAATCACTCGCATAATTTGGACACATTTCAAATCTAGTAGAACCAGACATCAGTTAAAAGGCAAATGCAAGTTTGAAGAAAGTACAAGGGACAAAAACCGTTCCAAAATATATAAAGAATAGATTTTATGCTCACACGGGAATGACTCTAGTTCCATAAGTCCGATACAGATCCCCTTTTTTCTTTATTTCTCTTCTCTTTTTCTTGTCCTTTCCTAGATTCGGACTATAAGTAGCCCAGAGAGGTTTGTGCTTTAATAAAGAATCACTTGTGTCATCAGTTCCATCTGACCAGGACTGCAGAGAACGGGAATGGATCGATAAAATGAATGTCAGGTTTACTAAAAATGTTTAATTACAATTTCCCGGCTAAATATGAAGCCAAGTTATAACTCTACTCAAGTAATTACTTTCTGGCACCTACCTGGCGCAGGAAAAATTTGCTTGAAAGGTCTGGATCTGACACATCAAGTAGGCCAGCAGCAAGGACATCTGCAGACCGCTCCATTTCCTACAATCACCTCTTTCTTGAGTAAGAAAATAGAATATACAAGCAAACTTTTGACAACATATGTTAGCTTATACAAAGAGACATACATGATCTAGCATCATGGATTCTAGTCATCCCCGCAGGCTGAAGTACATTGAAGATATAAAAGCATATAAAAAAATCAAACACGCAGGAACATCTACACACGCAAGGCACGTATGTAGAGAAGCTGTCTCTAAAAGTGCAAACAATACAAACAAGTATAATGATTTAAGTTGATAGGATAGGCGTAAATCTTGAAACGACACTGCCAGACATTTTAAGTAGAAATTTGGAGAAGAAAAATTTTACCTCTTTCAGAATAGCACCATCCAGATATGTTTTCGTATGGACATGGAATCTTCCATCCTTTTTGGTTTCCTGAAGGGAATGACCTCTCATTGCTTTGGAAACAGCAATTGCCAGCTTTTCATGATGATGCAACGGATGCACACCTCCAATTATTACTACTTCCTGACCCTGATGCACCATTTTCTTGACCTAAAAAGAGCAGCATATTTCACAATTTAGGCCAACCACTTAGCTGATAAAGTTTTTACCATATATAATATAAAAACAACACTAATCTCACCTCAGCCTCAATAGCTCCAATATCTATGCTATAATTGTGTCCATTCTCCATGATATTGTAACGATTATGATTTTGGAGAACAATAATTGGTATAAGCAGCCTCGTGGTCATATCAACAGTTTCAAACCTAATACAAGACGATAAAAGTTATAAAACAATAACGGTTTCAAACTTTTCTCTGACCGCTGAATAAACGCGGGGAAATTAATAAAGGGAAACAGTAGCAAACACAATTACATGTTGCAACATTACGATTTAATTTACTTCTTTACCTAACATCTGGAGATAAAACATGTTCAACTGTTGTTGCAATCACATTACCAAGCTGTCCAAGAAAGGTAATATGTGTGGAAGAATCACTAGCTTCACCAAAACCATTTGGAAAAATAGCCCTTTGCAACCGAGGTAACGTTTTAGAACTAACACTTCCTTCTTCGGTTTCAATTTTGCCATACGTACAAGGACCAGCAGAGATATCAATCACAACAAACCTGACATGGCAAATCAAAACGCAGGACTTAGACGCACTCAATGTGACGCAAATTGCAAATCAAAACATAAAAAGTAACAGACTTATCATCTCCAATTCAATTCAAGGACAAAAGCTTTTTTCTCACGTTCAACAAAATCTCCCCCAAGAATTAACCAAACATCATAAAATCCCTTAGCAGTTCGAAACATAAATTATTCATGGTAAAGGACTGATGTGAAATAGTTCCACTATAATTGCAGCTAAAGAAGTTATACCTGCCAGAGCTGAGCCAGACTTGAGTTGCTCCCCCTCCATTATATCTGTAGCGATAGATGTAACCGCCCTCTTGTTTTTTCATCTCTTCCTCATTTAAACGAGAAATCCTTCCATTCATCAAACTATCAAGATCGATATCCTTGTTCCTAGGATCAATTCTTACCTAAGAAGCCGGAAAAGCAGTTCCAGGTGAAAAGATAAATAGACTGAGAGTCTCACTTAAAGAAAATAAAAATGCATGCATCCCTCAAATCATTTCAAAACTTAAACTGTCTCACAACCAGTCATTTAAAAGAGAAACAAATACAGCTGAAATTGTCTCAAATCATCTCTAAAGTAGTGATACGTACAATAGCTTTTCGCAATACGCAGATAATACCTTATCAAAGTTTGCGACAAAAATTGCCATGGGCCATGGTCTGTCCATCTGTTCTGCAGAGTATCCCCTATTGTCCATGTTAAAGAGAAACGAATACAGCTTCTCAAATTCAGCTTCAACCTTTGTTGCATCCACCTCAAACAAGGGAACTTCTCTACCAAAATCAGCCTGTACGCCAGCATCTCTTAAAAATGACTATCCAGGAAAAGAGAAAAAAAAAAGAAAACCGAAAGTATTTAAGAGGATCAAGTATGTTCTCACCTCTCTAGCCGACCCAGCAGATTCCAATGAGGATTTTACTGCGCTCTCTAGGGCAATAAGTTCTGCCTCCCCCACCTGCCAGAAGAATGACTCGGAGTTAACACCAAAGGAAAAGACGAGACGGGAACTCATGAAGGCATGAAACAGTATCCTCTAATTAGTTGGACAAGCAATGCTCACAGGGAAGACATTGTAGACAACATGATGCTCTATATCAAGGGGCTGTCCAGTCTCCAGGCATGATGGTCTATGAGTTGGATAACTGCTTCTCAGAAAATCCTCCAATTTCTGAGAATCAATCGAATACCTGTACCCGCCATCACCATTGAAACCGATCAGAACTATATTCACTTCAAGCGGCACCGGAAAAGGCACCTGCGGCCATCATCATCATCATCATATATTAATCAATTTTATTACAACACAAATAATCCATATGAAAAAAAAAACACAAAATTGAAAACATGAGGAAAAAATAAAAAGAGAAGAACCTCGACATGGGAATGCAACATTTCACGGACTTCAGATCGGACAGTTTCCTGAACATCTTGAAAAGCTCCATGATGCCATTGAGGATGACCTGGGTCTCTTCTTACATAAGCTTGCGATTTCGCCGGAGCTGAGACAACTACTACAATGGCATTTTGCACCACTAGAATTAGTACCGCTGTGAACAAAATTGGGATCGGTTTTTGTATTCTCCACATCTTTATGTGATTAATTAACAGTTTAACATTTCCAAAATCGATATCTTTGTTGGAATTCAGTTTAGGAATTAGGGTTTGAAAATAATAAGATTTTTGGACTCTGTGTTTGCGTTTCAGTGGTCGGGGGGGTTGGTTTGGGGAAGAAGAAGCTCGACAGTCAATGGTCTCGGTTCAACCAGTATTTGACCGTAACATCAAATTGCCGGCCGGCCGACTCGGATATCTCGGTTTTCAACCAACTTAATTTATTTTTCTTTTTTTTTTAATTGCTGAGAATAATTTTGGTTGAGTATAATAAATATTATAAGTTCTGTTGTAAATAAATGAACGACCAAAATATCAAATTAACCAACCACAAAAAAAAAATAAAAAACTTTGAAGGTTAAGTTGGAAAAATAGTGCGCACTTGTCTGTCTTGAAATAATTAATTGAACAAATTTCTTCTTGTTTCTGTATTTTGTTATGCATTCTAGTTCATAAAATAAATTACTTATGAAGTGGAACTTTTTCCATTTATGCACAGTTTAATAAATTACTTTGTCTATAATTAATCTCACTAATAAATTAGTAAACAAATGAATAAGTCCTGTACAACCTTTGCTTGGAGCATTTGGGATTTTTATTTTTCTTAAATCAATACGAACATTGTTTACAACAGTTGTCATTTCTGATAAGACTTTATCAAAATTCAGGAACCTGAAGTTGTGGAGCTGCCAAGCTCAATTGAAAGGCTTAAACATATGTCGATTTTCTTGCCATAAGCGTTATAATTTGCAAAACACAGAGAATATGGATGTGGCTCATTGGTCCTTAAAGGGATGAATAATCTGATCAGATTAATGCATTGTTATGCTGATCAAAGTCTCTTCAAGAATTCATAATTTGCAATGATTGCAAACCATTAAACCAGCATAGCAAGAGAAATATCGCATTGCTGTGAATCTCTACAAATGCTGCATTTGTTTGAATCCCAAAATCTGTTATCCTTTCCATTGAATCCCAAAAAAACACATACTTCGAATTGAAATCTATTACTATCTCCGTCGCACAAAAATAGTCCACATTGAGTTTTGAGTTTTGTACTATACAAAACTCAAAACTCAATGTGGACTATTTTTGTGCGACGGATGAAATATGTAATATTTTCAACTGGCTGCAGAGGTAATATGCAAATTGAAGGACAGAGTCCATAATGAACTGAAAAATGTTAACAGAACAGTCAAAGAGTTCGATGTCAAATCTTTTGTTAAAATATCTAAATAACTCTTAATCTATCACTATTTTCCCAATCCTGACTATACCCTCCAGCATAATTGCAATCCCAATTTGATGTCAACCTCCATCATGATTGTTAACATCCAATTGTCCTCTTTAAAAACTTCAAAAACTTGCCAAACAACTCTTCGGGCTTTCTTTCAGCACTTCCTTGTCCAGCCATTGTAGTATCTGGAGCTGCAACCTCTTCACACTTTTCTTTCCCATTTTGAGACATCATCGCGGAATGGCTGATCGTACGCAAGGCCGACTTGAGATCAGAGTGGATTTTCGACAGATTAGATCTGAACTTTTTTGAAGCCCCGAGATTAGAAGCTGTCGAAACTGTTGCTCCAACCACAGCTTCCTTCTTGTATTGACCAAGGATTGCTTCACCATTTTTATATGCTGTAATGGCTGCTAATATGGACTCCCCGCGGCTGCGAAAATGTGCAGCCACGAAATCCTCAAAACCTTTGGGGGGATTTTTCATCTTGTGAAGCATTGTCTTGCAAGAATAGATAAAAACATCCTCATTGTAAGCCATGGACGCCTTCCTCCAACTCTCGTTCATGTTTTTTAGTCCTTTCCCATACGCAGGCTCATTGAAATAAGGTTTATCATTAAGCACAAGTCCCTGAAGTGATACCAGAAGTTGAAGTAAGGTTGAGTTCTTTGTCCACAGTTCCACTCCGGCACCATACCAAGTTTTGAGCAAGCTCAAGCAAACATAACCCGAATTATACAGATTCGGGTTCAGGCGCATTCCATGGGAATGATAATACACTTTAGGAGGCTGGTTTGGATAATCAGACGGTAAAACAATGTCAAAGAAAAAGAGTCCATCATGATATGGAGTTCCAGGGGAGCCAATAATTACAGCTCGAAGTAAATCCATCCTGTTCTCATAAGCCCTGACATAAATTGACTCAGGAAGGTTTTTCTGGAGTATTCTCCACTCTTTAGCAATTGTCTTCGAGACATTACTGTTTGGATTGCTGAAGGAACCCTGAACTTTTCTCGACTTGTTAGACTGATTATAATGATGATCTGAATATGCTGAATCGCCGGATAGCACGTCGAAGTGAGGGAAATCAGTAACCTTGTTGGAACCCTCCTCCACCATCTCCCCTGATCAAATAAACATAGAAGCACAAGTTTATGAAGACTGTAAATTTGCACAAGAACATCAAGAACAACAAATCAAAACTGTAGCAGTCTCATTCAAATCCCCAGAACTAAATTAATCAATTTCCCAAAGAACAATACAGCAGGAGTATAAAAATAACAGTCAAAGTCATGCCAAAAATTTCTACAACTAAAAGATCAAGGGTCAAAAAAAATATCCCCCTGCATCATCAGTGGTTTCAATCTGCTTATCTGCATAATATCAACTTCTCTGAAAAAAATAAAGATCACAACTTTAACACTTCCCCTTTCTAAAAATCACTTAATAAGAAACCATAAGCCACGAAATTCAAGTAACACGAAGACCCCATGTTTCATGTCATAAAACAATCCATTAAAAAAAGAAAAAAAAAAACACAGAAGCAAACATAATTGAACAATTAAATAATGTAGCAGGACAAACAAGAAAGGCCCACCAAAACAAACCATTAATCATCATCCTTAAGCAACAGTAAAGACTTTAAAAAGTCCAAAAAACAAAACAAAAAGAATCCCTTTTCTCGTCATAACGCTGGGAAGCGAAGAATACACAGCAACAAAATAATGGCTAACCGGGGGCAGAGTTCAAGATGATTCCATGGAAATCAAGAAAAGATATCAAAAGGGTTTCAGAATTGATTATTTACCCGAGTCCATTACACCACAAACCCAACACGATAAAAGCAAAAGAACTCAAAAAAGCGCAAATTCTTGTTCCCTCTTTCCGCTGTCAAAATCCGATGATGGCTGCTGCTTCACGGTGGAGTACTAGTAGAGTGGAATTTTGCACTTTGGTTTTGATGAGTAAAAGGGTAGAATGTCGTGCTGGAGCGATACTATTGGTTGATACTGACGTCATTATTTTGTGATTCGTGAGTAATATTATTATTATGTTAAAATTTACTTTCTCTGTCCCAAAATTATTGTTCAGTTTTAGATTTTACTTTTAATACAATTTGAACTATAAATGAAAACTCAAACTGGACAATAATTATGGGACGGAGGGAGTATTAGGAACAAGAACGAGGATTATTAGGGGAGTCTAAAAACTGAAAAGGCTAAATTCCGTACGATTATGATATAACAAGATAAAGATGATGAGGAATCAGTTGTACCGGACTTTCCAGAAATACTATATTATTATTTCAGTTAAATGTATAAATGGAAAGATCATTTTTTTTTTGTTTTTTTTGGTTTTGTTTTTGGGTGGATATTGATCAGAGTGAAAGCTCTAAAAGTAAATTTCGTTTTACACTATCTAATGTATATGCGACCATATAAATGGAAAAAATTACTCCTTTTCGAAAACGATACGAAAATTGCCACACCTTATAAAGTTTTCATTTGACATGTGAATTCATCCTGAAATGTGAAAAGGACCAACTTTGGACCATTTATTTCCATATTTAAGATTCCCAAACAAAGAAGTTAAACTAAGGGAGGGATCAGGAGAACAAATAATTGTACAATGTTGTGGGAATCCTGTGAATGAGGGTAAAAACCATTTTTCCTTTTCTTTTGGGTAGGGTAAGAATTTGAAACTTATTCTACAACAGAACAATATTAAAAGCAACAGATGATCAAACGCTTGCTGCTGGACAACCATCTACAACTTGGAAGAAGGTTTCTTAGAGCTCCGGCCGGCTATGAATTCCTGCATCTTCTTGAACTGCTCCTTTGTCATACCATTGTAATACTCATGTGCTCTCTCCTGAAAATAATCAAAGCTTATGTCAACCACGTTCTACCTTGCAGTATGCTAATTGTCATTGTAGTCTATGACAAATTACTTGGGTTTAGACGATCATACAAAAAATCATTTTAAGTAAAGAAAGAGAGGCTAAAATCTTATGCTAACTGAATTTAGCTAGCAAAAGGTGAAGATTTCTTATAAACTGCATCTACTTCAGAGGGATTACCGACCGGTATCATTTTACATAGAGAATAAAGATCACCATCCATGTAAGGTACAAACTACAAAATATTACGAACCAGTTATCCTGGTGAGACTCAGACGGATTTTTTCACAATTTTCTAATAACCATCAGACTAGATTTGAAAAATGCAATGACGAGTAACATTCACGAACATACCAGGAACATATGAGAAATGACCAGATCATGAACTGCACGAAATGAAGCTAAAATGTAAAAAAGATTCTATATAGAAGAATCACCTTTTCAAGAGCAAGGGCATGAACCAAGTCTTGTTTAAATCCATCATTTATGACTCGCTTGTACCTCAACACCATGTCTTGATTGTTCTTGATTATGGCTTCTGCTGTTTGTCTAGCTTTCTTCAAAAGTTCACTTCCTTCCACGACGTGATTTACCAAACCCCACCACTCGGCTTGTTCTGCGGTTATAGGTGCTGCAGTGAGAGATGTTTCGCGAGCTCGGTTGGGACCAATGACACGGGAAAGCTTCTGAGATAGACCCCAAGAAGGAAATATTCCAAATCTGCTCACCAAGTTCAACCACAACATATGAATCAGAGAGAATAAAGATGACTAAAATTACAAATACTGCAGCTTATTGCTATGAGTGAACTATTACAAAACCAAGAAGCTTGCGCCTAGTTAACTCTCATATTCAACTGAAGACTCATACGCTCAAAACTCAGGTTCCTAAAGGGTACAAAACATCGACTTCAAATACTGATCAATGCTATAGACATATTTGTATCTTCAATGGATCAACATATACCATTTTTTCTCTAAGATTCACCGAATAGGATCATAGTGTCTTTTCGCAGAGAGGTTTCCAAGTCACCCCGGGTAATCTAAACAAGGATTTGTCTTGCCCCCATCTTCAAAGAAATCTATCCCGAAAAATGGCATTTCCACAAAACATATTGCAGATTTGAAATCAACTTAATCAATCAGCAAGAAATGAAGCTTAAATAAACAACTATATTCAAACACATACAAAAAGCTCCACCAAAATCTATCATCAAACCAACTTTTAATAAATCAAGTGGTGTTGCACAGCACCTCAACAATTACAACCCAATGGGCTTTAGTCCAAAAATCTGAAGGAATCATATTCTGCACAAACAATATTTTCTACTCTAATTGTTGGTAAAGATGGAAACTTTTTCAATCATAAACAAATTAATATACTCCATCATAAAAAATTTAATAACGAAAAGGAATAAATTAACTTGATTGACCTGGCATGAGTGTCCATGAACTTAGCATCCTTGGAAGCAACCAACAAATCACAGGCCAAAGCAATCTCAAATCCGGCAGTAACCGCGAACCCGTTAATGGCTCCGATGATGGGTTTCTTGCACCGCTCCATTTGATAAACCGGGTCGGTCTCCATGTCCTTCACGTCCCCCTTAAACACGTCCTCGGCGGCCGTCAAGTCCACGCCGGAACAGAACGACCGACCCGACCCGCACAGAATGATCACTCGGATTGACTCGTCGGAGTCCAAGGACTTGAAGGCTTTGGCTAAATCAACCATCATTTGCCTCGTCAGCGAATTCAGGCTCTTTGGGCGGTTGATCGTGATCAAACCGATTCCGCTTGGTTCCCGGGTCACCAGAATGAGCTTCTCCGGAGCTGAAGCTTCCATTTTTTCTCCGTTAATTTTTTCGAAGACAATGATGTCAGTGTGGATGTGGATATATATTAGTTAGTCGTGTTTAAAATTAGAGTCAAAATGGTAGTTTTATAGTTTTAGTCCTCAAATTTACAGGGATTGAGAATTACAAGGCGCTAATTGTTTAATTTCAGTATTTCACCATTTTAAGATGTGACCATTTTTTTTAGCTTTAAAGTTGTCTGCATTATTATAATTGGATAAATTTATGCCTAACTTCAAATAGAGTTACTACTCTCTCCGTCCCAGAAAAATAGTTCATTTTGAGCTTTAAAATTTATACTAAAAACAGTACAGATATGAAAACTCAATGTGGGCTATTTTTTTGGGACGGAAGTAGTATTATTTTGTGTAAATCCCACCCCAACTAGATGGAATATGTGTATAATTCTTAAATCCAAACAGATTTCCTTCGAGTTTTACAACATAGACCAGATCATTTCATTATTTCCTCTTTGTTTGGTTTAAGAACAGAACTCAACATATATATATATATATATAAATAAAAATAAAAATAAAAATCAGTGAAATACAATTGAAGAAGAATTATAGTTCAATGATTAACGAAAGAAAACAACGAATCACAATTTGGACTTATTTTTGAGGGATTTCGATTTGGAAATAATTTTGTTTATCCTTTTTCTTTACTACTTTGTTTTACCCCATTTTTTTCTTGGGGTTTTATTTTCTCTATACGTTTTATGAAACCACAAGCATCGAACTGTGTGCCTTATCGGCTTGCTCATCTAGCCTATGCCATGATTGGTGTGACGACAATTTTCATATGAGTCCATAAAATCTGAAAAAAAAAACACGTAAATAATTTTATGGGTAGTAAAGAAAATTAAGCGCAACAACACAACATTTCAACTAAAAAACACACTCACATTGGAACGCAGGATCTTAACTCGAGTATGATTCGTTCCATTTACTTCAATAATTTATAACGCGTACTAACAAATAAATTTTTAAAGGAAATGGAAAAGAAGAAGAGGCTAAAAATCATTTCAATCTCAAATTATGGGGTAACAATTTAAATATGATGGAGAGAAATTAAAGTGTCTAACTAATGTTCTTCGGGCCAAATGTTCGTGGAGTCACCATCAAGCAAACGTTTTGCAACGATAAGAGCAGCTTCAGTTGGATGATATGGATCCCATACCACATTTTTTGATCTGTCTCCACAAACTTTGGATACTCGCATGATCTCCGGGCAACATATAGCAGCAAGCTGAACTAGGGTTCTCAAATCCTGTTGATACTTCGAAGTTGTGATGATACACTTGCACATGAAATTTGGGACTTTAACTAAGAATAATGAGGTTAAATATTGGGTTGCATAAACATGCAATCTTCAGTCAATTAATCGTAGCTGAACAATTTCTAACATTAAAAATATGTGTGTTTTTAATTTTGATAAAAAACATAACTAATGTTACAACAATCATGGTTGATTGGTCTGTTGCCAGTTTGATCATTACTCATATTATTACCATCGTCGTCTCGTCTATTAATTAAGATATACTAATAGTTCAGATCGTATATGACTAAAAATTATCTGGTGTTGTAACACATTAGAAATTTTAATAATGTGACCGTTTTGGAGATGTTTAATGAAGAAAAAGATTTTGCCTAGCCAACGAGGGATCGGCTGATGTGCAGAATTTATGAAATTTTGAATTAAATACAGATCGACAAGTGAAACACATATATAAAGACTTAAGGAGAAATTACTCGGTATTCATTGACTTGAACAACTACATATAATATTCCGCTTCAATATTTCAAATTTTCAACAATGCTCCTCATGTCAACAATTCCATGATTGAATTGGGTAGGCTTTAACTATGTTTTTTTGTCTTGTACCCAAAATTCTACATAATTATTTAATCTAAGACGAAGATTTGGAAATTAATTGTCTAATGTTTTTGGGCCAAATGTCATTGGGGCCACCATCAAGCATACGTTTGGCAATGATGAGATTAGCAGCTTCAGTTGGATGGTATGGATCCCAAAACACAAACTTTGATCTGTCTGTGCATACTTTGGAAGTCGGATTGCATGGAAATAAACCCCCGAAATTCCCAGAAACATAGCAGCAAGCAAAGCTCGAATTCTGAAATCCTGTACAATCACCATGAATTCCAACTTAATTAAGACATTATAAGAAACATAAAATTTTTTTATTTTATTTTTTTTGGACGAAGCTAAAAGAAAGGTACTTACCGTAAGAAGTGTAGTTTTGAACAAGGTCGTATACAGTACGATAAACATCTGCATAAACAAATTCTGATCCATTCAAGCTGGATCTAAGCTCTGGAACAAGAATCCTTAACTTGTCATTGAACAACTGTGCAAGTTGATTTGGGTAAGCGGCACAACCATCAGCACCCGATTGTATGAGTTCCTTTAGATATGGAATACATCCGATTGGTCCCACATTTACTATAATAATCTTTCTAGCACCCATTTTGTATAATCTCTGAAAAAAAAATGTATAAAAAAATGGTTTCTTGTAAAACATGTTCACATAAGTATAAAGTATGTCCCGTTTCAAAAAAAGAAAAAAAAAAAGTATAAAGTATGTCATGCATTATTTTTCATTTGTTTAACTAATACCAATAAAAGAATTTCTCGACTCAATTATTCAATCGATCCATAAGTTGCAACAACTTTCTCCAATTTTGTCCAATTGCGAGTTTTGATTGACTTTTGAGCTAGTAACATTAAACATGAGATACGCATGATTTTCTTAAGGACAATTCCAGTAGCGGATCTAGAATTGAAATTGCACGACCAAATTAATTCGCAATAAATGTCGCCATACCGTGAGTTGAATTTTGTATCTTGAAATCATAGCTTTGACGAACTTCTCCGGAGGGACCAAAATTTGTTCGGGTTTTGAGGGTTTGGCGACGAAAGGTAGTAGATAGTTGTTGATGAAGTCATTTGAGCCTAATGTTACCGAGAAAAGAGCACTTTTGAGCAATTCCATTCCCTTTGATTTACCCAACTTTTTGATTATGTATTTCTTGGTGCGGGCAAAATTGCTCAACTGGGCATCAAAACTGATCCTACCAATCTGTAATAACACCAGAAAAGAAAGGAAAAAAAAAATTGGATATTCAACGAAAATGTTTATTGATATGAATAATTTATCAATCAAATTGATTGAAGAACTTACAAAAGTATATCCAGTGCGATTTAGAATCCCTCCTGCTCCAGAGGCATAATTGACGCCTTTTAGAACGATTCGCCCGGTTGTGTTTTTTGACAAGAATGGGGGAACAAATTCAGTCAATCCGAGTTCTTGATCTATTTTCCAAGAAAAAAGATTAAAAGGCTGGTGATTAATTAATGAGGAATCGAAATTCTGGATTCGGCCATCCTTCCAAAATGAGAAAAAAAAAGAGAGAGAGAGAAAAGAAAGAAACTTACCTATAATGTCACCTATGGTTCTTCCATTTGTAAATCTTCCGGTTGGTTTACCAAAATCAATCCCATTTGGTGGATAATTGGCCTTTGAGAGGGTGAAAAAGTAGTTGTTGTTTCCAACCTCAACTAGTGAATCTCCAAACACAAAATCAGCGATCAAAGTTTCATTACAGAAGCAGGTTTTAGTGATCACTGATAACAACAAAAATATGTTAAGGATATGGAGAATGACAACTTTTGTCACAAATTTCTCCAAACAACAATTTCCCATCACAGAAAAAACACCCCCCAAATCACTACCTTTTGGAACAAATGCATTAATGACATAGATAGGTGTTGATGAATCAACAGCAATCCGTATACATATATATACATATATAATGAGTAAACACATGCTTCGATACATTTATTACGAAATACTCATTCCATTCCAAAATAAGTGTCATTCTAGCGCTTGCACATAGTTTAAGAACGACTTAAATATGATAGTAAAATTATTTGAATAACGACACTTATTTTGAAATTTTTTTATTTTTAAATGTGAAATGTGAAATGTGATAACGACACTTATTTTGAAATTTTTTCATTTTGCTAAAACGACACTTATTTTATTAATTCTGGTTAAAAAGTGCATTGAAATGACACTTATTTTGAAATTTTTTTATTTTGTTAAAACAACACTTATTTTGAAACGGAGAGAGTAATACTCAAACGTTCTAGAATTAATTTGCTGATCCGTGGATCCAGATTTAAGGTTTCGGATCCATTATATTTATTAGTATATTTTGGTCTTGTCTGTATTTGTTGATGTTTTTAATGATCATAACTGCTGCTGATGATATTGAGGCTTGTACTATTTCATCCGCCACAAGTTTTAGTACTTTTTTTAATATTTATTGACGGTTGCTTTTAATGCTTTGACAATATTGAATATTTGATATGCGTTCAAAAATATCACTAATTTTACTCACTCTTTTGTTAAAGTGTTGAAAATTAATTGAAAGGAAGGAGGAATATGGAACGTGGAGGTTGTCACATATACAAGTTTAAAAAAAACATTAAAAATGTCACACTAGAACTATATTTGTCTGAAACTCGTGGATTCAGTATATAAAATACTCTCTTTTGTATATATGTCATCAATTTGAAGAGAATTCTGATCATTCTTTTGCAGATTGATATTGCAAGTAAAAGATACATCTGTATATCCTTGGTGTAATAAATCAACAATATAATGAATAATAAAAAAAATTAATAAAATCATCATCTTCATCGTGACCAAATGATTCAAATTATAGGAATCTGATGTCTTTATGATGAAGGTGAAGAAATCAATTGTCTAAGATTTTTAGGCCAAATGTCGATGGAATCACCATCAAGCAAACGTTTGGCAATGAAGATATTGGCAGCTTCAGTTGGATGGTATGGATCCCAAAACACATATTTCGATCTATCTACACAGATTTTGGATGCTGGGCTACACGGGATTAATCCCCCAAATCTCCCAGCAACATGACAGCAAGCTGAACTCGGATTCTCGATTCCTGTTGATCAAGTAACCGTGTCACAGAAGATCTTTTATCTTCAGTTAACGATTATCACATATAAATAGAATTAGAATTTTTTTTTTTTTTCAGATTTTTAAACTTACCGTAAGAAGTGTAATTCTGAATAAGGTCATCAACAATGCGGTAAACATCCGCATAAACAAATTCTGAACCATCCAAAGTGGCACTGAGCTCTGAAATAAGAACCCTTAATTGGTCATTGAACATCTGAGCAAGTTGATTCGGGAAAGGAGAACAGGCATTCCCAGCAGATGTATCCATCTCTCTTAGAAATGGGATGCATCCAATTGGCCCGACATTTACTACAACAATTTTCCTACCACCCATATTGTATAGCCTCTGACAGAAAAAATGGAAAAAGAAAAAGTTAAAAAAAAAAAAATTGGTAGTACTTATTATCATGTTCGATATGCTTTTATTCGTATTGGTGCCAAAATATTCAACTAACAATTCATAAGATATGGTAATTGATAGTAAAATTTTCATTTTCGATTTCAGTTGATCACTTAATTCATTAAAACATCGTCCCTTTCTTACAAAAGGGGTGGGCGTCGCGTCACGCCAAGGCAGTCCCTTTTGAGAAAGGATTGTTTCTAAAGAAGACTGACATGATATCTTCGAAATGACCCAACCATGATTCACAATTTTGGACCAAATTACATTTAAGAGAATCACGAGTCTCATGCATGAGTGTAAATTGAATGATTTGTTCTGTACAAGGACTCAAAAGGGGAATTTTTGTATTAACAAGAAACTTCCTACCGTGAGTTGGAGTTTATATCTTGAAATCATGGCTGCGACAAAAACCTCCGGAGGAACCAACTTTTGCTCCACTTTTGAGACAACGGGTGTTAGATAGTTGTTGATGAAGTCATTGGAGCCTAATGTAACAGAGAAAAGAGCCGAATTGAGCAATGCCATAGCGCTTGATTCACCAATGGTGTTGAATATGTATTGCCTAGTGCATTCAAAATTGTCCATCTGGGCATCAAAGTTGATCCTACCAACCTGTGTAACACCAAACCAAAAAAAGCTTCATTCTTGATCAATATTGTGAAGCACAAAAAAAAAAAAAGAACAATGAAAATGCAGAAAGCAGAGCTAAAGTCAGAGTGACAAACTTACAAAAATCTTTCCAGTGTGATTGAGAATCCCTCCTCCACCAGATGCATAATTGACACCTTTCAAGACGATGGGACCGGTTGTTGTTGGTGCTAAGAAAGGAGGAGAAAATCCAATGAATCCAAGTTCTTCACCTGATAATAGGCACACCAAGGACAATGCAAATAGATAAGTTAGAAGTTAATCATCTGATGATTGAATAAGGTTAATCAAGCAAAGAACAAAAAACTTGCCTATAATGTCCACAATGGTTCTTCCGTTTGTGTATCTTCCAGTTGGAGTACCAAAATCAATCCCATTGGGCTCAAAATTAGCCTTTGACAGAGATACAATGTAGTTGTTGTTCCCAACATCAACTAATGAATCTCCAAAAACGAAATTAGAAGGCAAAGTTGCAGCACACAAGCTGCAGGTTGTTGTCACTAGCAACAAAAAAATGTTTAGAAGTTGGTAAAAAACAGCCCCTGTCATTACAAGAACTACACCCCCAAATCAATTTTCTTTTTTGGCTATTTTTTGAAGGAAAAGATCCAATGGGGTGAAGTTCCCTTTCCACCAATGCGACTGAAGAAACTGAAAAAAAAAAATGACTAACATTTATAGGACTGATGAAAACAACTGCAACCTATACACTATATAGGCTCCATATTTCAAATCTTACAACTCACTCGAAAATAAAGTGTATTTTAAAACAAAAATTTTTTATGTCCTTTCAAAGAGGGTATACAATTTTTTGCAAACTTATGTAGTTCGGGACGGATTTATTAGTGCGACAGTGATTCAAACTTGGGACGGAAATACCTATTTTCTCAACTTATATGCGATCAAACAACTTAATCAATCATATTAACTTTTGCTAATCAAAGCACTTTTGGTTTTTCAAAGTAGATTTAAGCATGGAAATTATATAGTTGTGTAGTTGGAGAACATATGTAGTGCAAATTGCAAAGCTATATATTGAGGAGCCGAGTAGGTTTATTGAAAAAGAAATCATTGAATGTTGAGCAATGGCTGCACTACCAACCCGTGACAGTAAACGCGGGACATTTTTCTGAATGGCTACCATATCATTTAAAGCGCCTACCATTGATAAGGTTAAAAATGCTAAAATTATGATTGATCAGATTGACCAAAATCCTTGGAATCCTATTGCTGTTCGATTGTTTTCATTTTTCTTTTTGCCCCTGCAATTTAGTCATTTTTTAAGTTTAACGATTTAGCTAGCTTGATCCAATTAAAATCAATTATTGGGAGACTTTCGACATCAAAACTGACAGATCTACCCGAATCGAGTGAGAACTAATTTTAGTGTGATATATCTATGTACCAACTTTGGAAACCTCATAGTTTCTTAACCAATAAATAAGTAAATAATAATTACAATGAGTATCCAAGTTGATTTTCTCAATAAATTTCAGTTACTAAATTTGTAATGAACATATATACAATGAGAAATTCTAATGATCAATTTACTCATAATGTACTTTTTTTGGTTTAAAATAGGAGACAAAAGCCTATATCAAGTCATTACAATGGACCGTAAGTAAGAAACACTAACAAAGTCATGTTCTAACCACTGTTTCATCCCAGACGGTAGATCATCTAGCAACTGCAACTCTCCAGAATTAAGAGAAGCTAACAAGGTCAAATAATCTATAGCAAAGTTCGACTCACGAAATTCATGCCTCAACTCCACAAGCCAACCTCGTAGACTATATTCAGGTTCATTGAAATCACTCGTAGACTAAACTTGAAAAATTAACTATTAGCATCAAATAAACCATCACGAGGGAATTAACACATCGACCATTATGTTAAAATCACTTAATTTATTTACCAACTTCGTTCTCTTCTTTCTTTTTTTTTTTTTCCCTCAAATCCAAAATTATATGAGACCGGTTGTGAAATTAACTCAAACATAACATATGCTGCCAATGGGTTTTTTTTTTTCAACCCCCAACGAACCTAACGAACCCTTTTCAGAATTGATGAAACCAAATGAGATGGGAAAGTACGCGAAATTTAATGTAAATCAGAGGAAGAAGAATGGCAACAGATCAATAAATTTGGACCCATACTTTGTTCCCATGTCTTCTCAACCAATCAGAAAGAAATTTTAAGGATTTGTAAACGAATAATGCAACTACCAATATCTCTTTAAATTTCAAGATTCATAGTGAAGTTGAGTTTTTATGCTGATCATCTACTCTGCATGTGTTAGTGATGTTGAACGTCCATGAAAGATGGAAGTCATAGGATATGGGCTTGAATACTTTAAACTTTAAACCATATGTGGTCTGCAAAAATGTTTGTTGAACATGAGTAAATGCTTCTCCACTCATAATTCGTTAAAAATTAATCTTTCCTTTTTTATATATTTATTTTTCTCTTGTTTTTTTACTACCTCCGTTTTTTTATGTGTCGTATGCAACATGAAATACAGTTTTTCCAATGCAACATGAAATACAGTTTTTCCAATTTTACCCCTATCTTCTCTACTTTTAATAACATATATTAATAACAACTACCTAATCTTTAATTTCAATTTTAAATTTATTAAAGTTCCAATACTTTTTAATTAGGGGCAAGAAAGACAATACCCTTATAATTAAATTCTCAATTATTACTTTCTTAATAATTATACAAACCCTCAAGCGATAGATAAAAAAAAGGGAGGTAGTACTCCCTCCATTCCAAAATAAGTGTCGTTTTAGCTAAATGGAGAAATTCCAAAACAAGTGTCGTTCTCACATTTCAATGCACTTTTTGTTAAAAGATTTCAAAATTACCCTCAAAAGAGTTGATGCTATTGGTGGACAATTTTATAATGAGGTTGGTTGAGGATATTCAAGTAATTTTATTACCCTATTTAAGAGTTTCTTAAACTATGCGTAAAGTGTAGCACGACACTTATTTTGGAATGGAGGGAGCACTACCCAATGGCGGAGGGTAGGGACCAGTAGGGGTAATTGTCTCCTCCAAATTTGCACAAGGAAATTATAGGAAAAAATTACATCTTAGCTATGAATTTTATAATTTTTTTATGTTTGCCCCCGCTAAATTTATTTTACAAAATATCGCCCCTATTGTATTTAAGTTTTAGCTCCGCCACTGTTACTACCCATCAATTTCAACTTACCCCGCTTCGTTCGAGACTCAATTGTTGCAGTGAGCCGCCAGTGATTGTTTATTTAATTAATGAAATGTCAAGTTTGGTATCTCTAGAAAATTCTCTTACTTTGTATATGGATCTTTAATAAAATCACTTAATTTTGAGTTATATTGTAGTAGGAGAGTTGATTTATATGATATTGTTCATGTGATACCATGTGAAGAGCCCAATGTCTTGTAAGTTATTCAACTTTGATAGGAATCTACAAGTAGCAGTGTTTGATTTAGAGATGCAGTGAAATGATCTTTAGTTATTTCTTTTCATAGACTTTTTTAGGTAGGAATTTCAAAATGTTCTCGGAAGATTCATAATACGTTCTACTATCTAATTATCGTTTTCAAGTAGACTCACTCTATGGATTTGTTATAATTGTTGAAAGGCCATAAAATGTTTGTGGGAGATGATGGGATTTTTTTTTTTTAAAAAAATTATAATATGTCTAATTTATTTATTCGTTTTATTCTCATAATTATTAAGAAATATTTTTATTTTTTTTTTAAATTAGAAAAATGTAATAAGTAAAGTGTAAGACAAATAAAAATACTTTATAAAAAGTACGGGAGGAAATACGTTTAACTCTTATTATAACGAGGACCGAGGGAAAAAAATATCTTGGGCCCATTCTTGACATGGATTTTGATCTCTCTTACAATTGTGGATCTACAGGCTTTCCTTTTGAGCCTTGTGTTAAGCACGGGTAACTCAAAATGAGATATCGAAAGGGAAATAAGTGGGCCTCAACCTCAAATCACAGGCGAAGACTTTCAGTAGCCCATAATAAATGAAGATTGAGAAAACTCAAAAAAATTTCTTTTTTGTAACGAAAAATTAATTAACAGTTTCATCTCAACCTAATCTTGCTCGTAAAAACTGTTAATTGTTTTCTCCTTAGTGGAAAGTTGTGTCACGCCCGCGTACTTAATTGTCCTCTCTCTATGTTGAAGTAGATTATAGATTTGATATTTATGAATAGTTTGCATACTGTACAATGTGAGCCCAATGTCACGTAATGTGTAGGATCAGCTCTACATATTCTTTATGAGTTATAAGGCCCAAAAAGGATCTTGGAAAATGATTATTTTTGAATAGTTATGACTTATGACCCACTTTCTGAAAGATTTTCAATCACAAAAGTGAAAAAAAAAATAAAAAAATTGATCCATTTTTAATGAAAACTGCTTATTACTAAAACGTGTATTTCTCCCCCCTAACATGAACAATCATTTTGAGACGGAGGGATAGAGTTGCCAATATCGAGAAGGATTTGGGTCACCATTACAATTCAAGATTTACATGATCAATATCTCGCTAGGCTTTCATTTTGAGTCTTGCGTCCGTAAATGATATAGTTGGTTCAGTCAATGTTGCATTTCGAAGGGAAAATATGTGGGCTTTTCCAAAATTTAACAAATACTTTCGTGTACTCTAAATTGCAGAAAGTACTTTCCAATACTAGTACACAAAATTATTCTTTTTTGGGTACTAAAATTTAATTAATGTAATGTGTTACAATTTTTCCTAACAACCCCTTGATTACCAACAAGAACATTAGAAGAAGAAAGCTTGACAAAAGCAGTAGAAAACGCATTGAAAAAGCTATCCTGATCGATCGCGAAACGTTGTACAAATGGAGCTGTTCTTGGATCAACTGGCATTTCGGTATCAACCCTAAGCACCCCATTTCCAGACATTGAATTGACATAGTAACTGTTGTCGAATATTACTGAAGTTGGATCATTAAACACGAAACTAATGTTTTCCAAGGTTGATCCAACCAATGGCAAAGAGCATACAAAATTTGGTGTCGTCATGGCGTGTTGGTGATGATCTTGACTTCCAGATGACGATGATCTTTGTTGTTGCTGTGATCGTGATAATCTATGGTTCTTATTATGAAGGTTTAGGCAATGTGTTACTCCAAGTGTGTGAGAACCTGCCAAAAATGCCATGAAATCAGCATATATAGTTAGGAACTATCTACGCTACACATATTTTCAACCCCGCATCATTTTGAGACAACTTTCTTTTAGGTTTTTTACCTCTTTACTGATCGAGATTAATTAACCAATATGTTAATTATCTTCTACATTACCACCTAACACTTTTAAATCTTTGACTTGTACTTAAATTAATCACTTACGGTCCATCTTCCAAAAAAAAATAATAATAATAATAATTCACGTCACTTAATGTGAACGATTTTATTTATTTATTTATTTATTTTGGATAGAGGGGTATTTATTACATCGGTTATAGAAATTGAGACTAAGTAATTACTCACCTATGATTGCAACTGATTCTTCGATGGACATTCCTTTCCTTGCAAACAAAGGAAGCATTCCATCAACTCCTATATCACCTGGAGGGAGTGAAGCCTCAGCAGCTCTGAAATTTGAAGGCTTCTCAGAATCTTTTCTTCCCAGTGGAACCCTTATTCTTGGTCCTCCTGATATGGCCACTGCCTCTCTGGCAGCCAAAATCAATATATCTGAACACGAAACCTTGAGAGGACAAGAAGCTTCCACCATGTCTTTCATTTGGTTAATCACCTCCCTTTTCCGAACCCCGAAATTTTTTATTGAGTCCATCTCCGTTCTTCCGCCGCCGGGGTTATCTGGGTCAAGAAGGATGGAACCATCACAACCCTGCACAAGAAACATGACTTAATGCATGACTATATGATGTTTCTCCAATAATTTGTAAATACGAGGAATTGTAACTTAGCATTAGATTTCATTTTGATGAATTGTTCTTGGTCAATAAAACAAAATTTTTATTTTTAGATGAAAGGAGTATATCATTTGAATATCAGCTTGAAAAATGTACTATTTCTTCCATTCGAAAATAATCGTCCAGTTACAAATTGAACTAAAAGTGAACATCAGAACTGGATTATCGCTTGGGATAGAAGGACTATTAATTACTTCATATACCTCAAAATTATAAGAATATGTTTGAATTTAATTCAACAAACAAAACTTTTTTTTTTTTCTTTTGAGATGGATGGAGTACAAATTACCATTTTTTGGATGAAAATGATTGCTGAAACAAGAGAGAGTAGGGGGAAAGAAGAAGTGAACCTGAACTTGGCAATCATGGAACATAAGCCTCAGCATAGCTGCTGGTGTGGTAGGATCAAGCAGTGACACTGATTGAAGCTTTTCTCTAACAATGTTTTCAACTCCTGGGCATGATTCCTTGTAATAATCAAATGAAATCCCCTCTGATCCCACAACTCTTGAACTCATCATCATCACCAAAAACAACAAGAACACAATTTCCGCAATGTTATTTCCCATTTTCTTCCTTCCCCTCTTTAGCTTTTCTTGTAGTATAATCCTATGCATATAGTGAGTCTTGCTGGAAAATTAATTACTCCATGTAGCTTTATAGTTGATGAACGTGTGCATTAATTGAATTGGTGAGTCGACCAACCAAAAAAAAAAAAAAACAAGCCTCCTTTTTCTCCATTTTTCTAGAAATGGAACTGATTAATTTAATGTTGTTCCCAGCGTTTCAAAAGCTTTTCTAGCTAGTGTACATTAGTCCCTCTTGTCAATTTCTTTTTCTTATTGAAGGAAAATTGGATTTTCACTTTTGAGTTTGTAAGTTTATCAGGATAAACTGTTGCACAAATTCAGCCAAACCTACATTCGTGCAGATTTACTACCTACATTTAATTAACGTTTAAAATCGAGCAGACATACTTTTAATTTTTTTAAAAAATTTTTTCTGGGTGAAAAAAACTCACGCCTTGTCAGGTGAAAAAAAAAAGACAACAAAATTTTCACCAGCTAACATGCATTTTTATTCAATTATATTCTCTCGTTGCATGATCCTGTAGGACATTGAAGCATTTAATTTCTTGGCAAAAAGATAGTCTTCTTTTTCTTAAGCCCAAGTTAAGTCTATATATGGGTTGTATGTTTATATATAATATTATTTCTTTTATCTTAAAATAATTGTTATAATAATTATTTTGAGACCGAAAAAGTATGTAGAGAGAAAGCCAAGTATATTAATCTTGTACATTCAGAACCGCCCGATGAATTATTGGTGTTTGAAGAAGTCATAATGCATGTAAAGGTTTTTTTTTTTTTTTGCTTGCATGTAAAGGTTGATATCTTGTGATAGAGATATATGTTTGTGGCAGCGAAGACGGGATTTCTAAGAGGATATCAGTTAGTAGTTGGTCGTCCGTCATTATTATTTCATCCGGGAAAAATTAATCAAATAATAATAATACTATGACTATCAAACCCTTTTTTGCATTTACGTGACGCGTTTTTTTTTAATAATTTTTTCTTTATGTTTCATTCAATTAGAGTGGTTTTCTTTTCTTAATTATGGAATCTAAATTGAATTGATCAATTAGGTTTTTGTTACAAAGTGCCAATTTTATTTTAAGCGTATACCCTTTGGATGATTAAAAATCTCCAAAACTAAGTATTAATTTGGCACGACAAATGGAGAACATCAATAAATCATCTTACTAATATTTAAACTTATTAGGATGCTTTTATATTTTGTCTAACATTTACTTCAACACATATATTCAATTAAGTCTATTTATATTTAATAAGTAACACTTATAAAACATTTCTAAAACATTTCTAAAACATACATGGCAAGAATAATTTCTTTTTTTTTTTGTGAAATACAAATATTTCTATGATCACACTTATAAAACATTTCTAAGTCCTTCAAACATTTCTAAAATATATCGCTCCAGATACAAAATTTTATTTTTTTCAAATATAAATATTTCATCTACAGATAGACTGGGCTAGGGTCGCGCATTGCGCGACCAGACATCACTAGTATATCAAGATGACAATATAGATGTAAGAAAAAACATTAATACTCTTCCCGTTTCAAAAACTAAAAAAAATTACTAATAAAATTGATTCGGGAAAAAAATAAAATTGATAATATTAATAAGTCAATCCCCAAAGTCCCAACCGAAGCATTAACCAAATCAATAATGCATGCAATTTGCGATAGAAATGGGGTCTAATTTATTGTTGGATTACAACCACACAGCGACTGTTGGAGGCCCTCCAATTTAGATATACTCATAATTCACTGTTAATTTTTCCCCCAACAATTCTCACAGCTGAATAATTCACAAAACTATTATATAAATTCATCATAATTAAACAACAAAAAACATAAAACTAACCCCAAAAAAATTAAATGATGCCTTCATCTTCATCATCTTCTCTGATTAGATCATCATTAACAAATGTTGCACAAACCTCCTTGGTGATTCTATTTCTGTGTCATGTCCTTTTTCAGAATTGTTATTACGTAAATGGATTGTTCATAGCGGGAGATCCAAAAGTGATTGACTCTCAGCTTTTAACAGAGAAGATTGTTGCTAATCAAACGATTAGGGTTAATGTTAATGGAGAAGGATCGGACTTTAAATCCATTCAAGCTGCCATTGATTCTGTTCCAGAAGGCAATTCCAATTGGATCATTATCCATGTTCGGAAAGGCATTTACAAGTAATGTCATAATTTATTTTTTTTTGAAAAGGTTTCTATTTATATTAAGAACCTACTCTATTACAATGCATTTTATTATATGCTAATTTATGAACTTCATCTACATTTAGTCTACTAATTTTAAAAATTTTACAGAACGAAAAACTCAAAATTAGATTACATAATAAAACAATGATTTTTGAGCTTCCGTCGGGATTGGTATTTGATTGAAATCAAGAGTGAGCATTTCACATTCCGTAAAAACCTTCACCCTAGTGATACCAAAAATGGAAGCTTCACGTAGTGCCAAACAAATACGGTCATTTATGTCATGTTTTTAATTACATAATCATATATACTCAAAGTTGTGTTTTTATTACAATATACGATCATTTATAGTTTACGATAAAAATGTAAAGTTACAATCTAATTGATTTCAACTACAGAGAAAATGTGCATATTCCACGTAACAAACCCTACATATTCATGAGAGGCGATGGGAAAGGAAAGACATCGATTATATGGACTGAGAGCTCCCACAATAAATTTCAATCCGCAACCTTCAAAGTTCAAGCCCAGAACTTCATCGCCTTTGGCATTAGCTTCAAGGTATACATTTATTTTCTGCACATTTTTGCCTAATCGATTTCAAATGACCGTTTAATGACATTTTATTTTCTTTCTTTTTTTTTGGTTGGGTTAATTATTATTATTGTGACATTATTGTAGAATGAGGGTCCAAATGGGGTGGCTAATGCCGCACATGTGGCAGCATTTGTTGGAGGTGATAAAATAGCATTCTACGATTGTGGATTCTTTAGCACACACAACACTCTATTTGATTATAAAGGAAGGCATTACTATCACAATTGTTATATTCAAGGATCTGTTGACTTGATATTTGGACGGGCTCGATCAATTTATGATGTAAGTGCGTAGCTCTTGATTTTCAAACCCGTAATCAATTTTCATATGATACGTTGATTCATGTATGCTGTGTTCCATGTGCAAACGAAGTGGTTTCTTGTGTTATTACATCAACAGCTGTATCGGAAAAAAAAAAAAACTCACATTTTTTTTTTATATTGTATCAAATAATTAAGACTTGCTTAACAACATGATAGCGAGTTTACTATCGATAGCTTATTATTGAAAAGTATTACTCTCTCTGTTCCGATATTATTATCCAATTTAGATTTACACATTTAGTTTAATTTGTACTAAAAATGAAAACTCAAACTGGATAATAATTTCGGGACAGATGGAATACTATCTAGACACACACATCACACTAAATCTTGTTGTTTTCCCAGTATATATATGACATTAATTTCATGAAGTAATAGCTATATTGAGATAGTAATATAAGGGATATGTAGTTTAACATACGTTAAAAAGAGAGTTGGTGATAAAGTTGGAACACAAAGCAGATGATCTTATGTGTAGTGCGCAATTTACTTACAAGTAATATCCATGAATGGAAATGTAATTGATATTTAATTTGCAGAAATGTGAGATCTTTGTTGTGGGAGACAGGAGGGTTGATATTCATGGCTCAATCGCAGCACACAGCAGGAAAAGTGCTGGTGAAAACAGTGGATTTGTGTTTGTGAAGGGGAAAATATATGGTGTTGGTAATGGAAATGTTTATTTGGGGAGAGCTAAAGACGCCTTTTCTAGAGTGATCTTTGCAAACACTTATTTGTCTAGGAGCATTGTTCCTCAAGGGTGGACTAACTGGAGCTATGCTGGAAGCACAAAGTAAGTTACATCAATCCGTCCCAACAAAAAAGTCACGTTTATCATAATTTACACGACTTTTCTATTTTTCCCAACCTTGAATATATGTGTCTAATTGAAGAAACTTATGAATTTTCTTGTTTTTTTTTTGGTAATGTTAAAATGGAGCAGCCATGTACACCATGCAGAATATAATTGCCATGGTCCAGGGTCAACTCCAAAAGATAGGGCTCCATGGTCAAAACAACTCAGTGACAAAGAAGTTGCACCATTCATCTCCCTCGACTTCATCCATGGCAAGCACTGGCTACCTGCAGCCTCCCTTTGAAATATGAAATATGAGCGGGGAGCGAACCAAGTAGAGCAAAGAGTTACAAAAATTTGTATACATGTATAGAAATGTGCACAATTGTTTAAATGTTTTTGTTTTTTTTTAAAAAAAAAAATTGGGACTGAAGTAATATAAGTTCCAATATCATGTAAAGTAATAGGGTTAGCAAATGGCTTTTTTCCAAAGAGAGAGAGAGCTTATCAACCTCAAAGAGAGGATTTGAGGAAATTATGATGCTGATGACATTTATGCAGTATTAGGGTTAGCTGTTTACGTAGATAGGCACCATACACGTCCGGTTCTGAGGTCCAGTTTGAATAAAAACAGTATATAGTTTTGATATTTCATATACCCTCGCAACCGAAATAATAGCCTTATTTTGAGGCTGTTATTAAAATGAAAATATTTCATATTAATTGTTTGGTGAACTGTTTTAATATCACAAAGAATTCTTATTTTTTGGGATAAAAGATTATGCTTCTAAAATTGATAATCAATGAAGTCTATATGAGTACATATAACCTTCATACTATGTTTGCAATAATTATCTTATTGTGTAAAATTAAACTAATTTGACAATCCTAAACATATATATATATATATATATATATATATATATATACTTGTGATGTCTGGTCGCACAATGCGCGACCCTGGCCCATTATATCTGTAGATCTTAGAAATATTTGTATCTGGAAAAAAAATATTTTGTATTTGGCCCGATATATTTTAAAAATATTTGAAAAATTTAGAAATATTTTATAAGTGTGATGTTTGTATTTGGCATAAAAATAAATTGTATTTGGCCCGGTACATCTTAGAAATGCTTGAAGATTTTAGAAATATTTTATAAGTGTTACTTCTTAAATATAAATAAACTTGATCAAATATATGTCTTGAAGTAAATGCTAGACAAAATATAAAAACATCCTAATAAGTTTAAATATTAGTAAGATAATTTATTGATGTTCTCCATTGGTTGTGCCAAATCTATACTTAGTTTTGGAGATTTATAATAGCTTTGTAGTTAGCTTCCTCCAACAGGTATACGGTTAATTGTTGGAAGTATTTCTTCCAAAAGTTTATAGGTAGTAAAATATCAAAAATATGATTTTAAAACTGGTTAATTGTTGAAACTGGTTGAGCACAAATATGAGAATGAAAATAATGTAAATTTGCATAGGTTTCAAGATATAGCAAAAAAGAACTCACCTCACCATGGCAAATAAACAAAAAGAGTAAAAGATAGCCCATTAAAATTTTATAGAGAGGTAAAGAGAATATTTTTTGAAGTTGAAATTTTATCCGATTAGGATGTAGTTGATTATCACTAATGAAAATATTGAACATGCTAATAGGACAGGAGTATATTTCACCACATACTCTCAATTGATGATTGATGATTGATGAGGAATTTATTTTTTTTAATTGTGGAGAAGAAATTGATTAGGGAATCGATTGTCGTGGAGATGGGGATGAGGATTTGGATTTTTTTATGAAGCCGTGGTTTTTTTTTGGCGAAAATAGGAGGTGGAGGTGAATTTAGACTGCATTTGCCTTTTAAGTCTAGGAGATGTGGAAATAAAAATTTCTTTTAAAAATATGATGTAGAACTGCCACATGGCAAATGGTGATTTCTCATAAGTGTGGTTTTTGTTTATAATATAGTAAGATATATATTAAAGGATATTTGATGAAATGGCATGTGTCATTCAGTTAAACCATTAATTGACAGATATCAATTCATCATTGGCCATTCATTAAAATGTAATAATTAATTAGTTAAACTTTTAAAATAAATTTCATCTACTATTAACTTTAATCATAATGTGTATTTATGAATCTTATCACTCCACTAAAACAATAATAACTGCAAGATAATACGCATTAAATATGATAATTTTCATAATTGAAATTGATATCATCATTAATCTCAAATATCTATTTAATCTAAAATCCTAATTAACAGTTATAACACCTTTTCCACCCATACTCTGAAAAAAAAATCTTTTTGGTAAAATTATAATAATTTATTAGAATTTCGAACTAGAATATTAAAAATCATATGCATGATACAAGCTCCTTGGTTATGGGTGTTTTTTCTTCTCCTTCAAAACTATAACCTTTATTAACTGTAAAAAAAAAAGTATACATAAATAAAACAACGCCAAGTCGCCAATGAAACAACAATGTTTATCACTGTTTCAAAAAAGTAAAATAGTAGTACTCTTTCTGTCATTAAAGAAATAATTGATATTGAGTTTGAGATTCGTGTTATTTTTAATATGATTTCAAAATTTAATGT
The DNA here is from genome assembly GCA_949775105.1 of Oldenlandia corymbosa var. corymbosa. Taxonomy (NCBI): domain Eukaryota; kingdom Viridiplantae; phylum Streptophyta; class Magnoliopsida; order Gentianales; family Rubiaceae; genus Oldenlandia; species Oldenlandia corymbosa. The sequence goes on along the minus strand of OX459126.1, from coordinate 16,885,276 downwards.
GAATTATATTCTTATAACAGAAAAGTATTCCAACAAAATAAATTTTTTTCTTGGGACAAATTGAATATGATTTAATTTAAAATGTATTAATTTTTTGCTTTATGGCCATGTCAAGGAAGAAACCGTAAGTCGCGACAACAAGGGTAAGAGTTTTGGAGCTCCTAAGTCGAAGTCTCGTAAGTATTTCCTTGAAATAGATCGCGGATCGTGAATATAGATATATTCTTCTATCTCAAAAGAAATTTACATTATAATAATTTATAAATTTCATTACTAGAAATATACACTTCACAAATGGTAATGTAAATTAATTATGTGGAATGAGTATTTTTTTTCCTCAATCTATTATAGTTTAAAAAATAAATAGACAGTCCGCATTGGGTTGCAGGACCAGGCTTTATGTTAATTTAATATGACAAGTAGGCCAGGGAACAAGCGCCAGGCCGGGCCCGTTAAGACGAAAAACCAAGCGGGAAATCCATCTCTTAAAAATTTTGAAAACCAAAACACCCAAAATAGGGAGAGAGAAAAAAAGCGGTCCCCCCAAAAAAACACACGCAGTCACACACTCAAATTCAATCCGGTTTTCTTCTCTCCTTCGCTACTGTTCATAATAGCCTTCCCAAAATTTCCCAAATATTAGGGCTTTTGAGTTGAGATGACGAGGAGATTCTGAAGCTGTGAAGGGCCTGTCAGTAATGGACGTTTCGATTCAATTGATTCTGCAAAAATGAACAAAGCTCCAGCAGAAGAACCCGAATCCGAACCCGGATCCGGCGGGAGGTTCCACACCGTCGTGCAGCCTCACCGTGACCTCGAAACCAACTGGGCAGTTGATTTGGCGAAGAATCTCGAAGAGTATTTGCTCAAGATTTGCTCCGGTGAAATCGGCTCCTCCTCCCAAGGCGGCCACGACGTTCCTCAACTTTCAGTAAATTTTGCTGAAGGTAAACGCATACATTTACCCCATCTTCAAAAATAGTTAAATTTGGGCCTTTTATTGATTTCCATTTTCTAATTGAGTGATTGTTTTGTAGCTGCATTGCTGCTTCAGGGTTCAGTGCAAGTGTACAGTAGAAAGGTGGAATATTTATATTCTCTGGTTTTGCATACTTTGGAGTTCATTTCCAGGAAGAGGTTTGTTCTTTCTCCCCATTTTTTCTTCCCTTTGAAATTTTTAATGTTTTATTATATTGGTTAATTTATTTATATTTATATTTTCGGTGAATTATGGCCTATTGATATTTGAATCTTACATTTTGGACCCCTGGTCACTAAATTGTGAGAATATGTATAATTTAGTGTTCTGTTACGTTGGTGTGGATTGAATGATAGTTATATTCCATGAAAGTTTAGCACTTTTAATGCTCTTGAGTTCAAGACCTAGGTGAGAACCTTTCTGGCCATTTTAAAGACTATTGTGGAATGACATTCCAGGAATTTTATTATATTTAGTGGACGTTTGAAGCCTATAGTCAAATCGTATTAGGTACTGGTAATGCACATTCTTTTATCTGCCTATTAGTTTGCATTTGCCATTCTGTAATGCATGTTGTTTTCTTTCACAATTTCAACGAAATTAAGGAAACCTCTTAATTTCTCATTAGAACTTGAGTTTCCTAAAGTTCATTTCATGTGTGCCGATGGGTCATGTAATACGGTAAAGCATCTATGAGTTGGTCTGTTCAGTACAAACAATTTATATACTAAATCAGATCGTTTAAGCTAAACATTTCTGTATCTTGTCGATTACTATATCTATTTGCCATATTCATCGTCGTACTGTCATTGGTTGAAACATTTTCATTCCTGTAGTTTCTTTTTTATTAATAGCTGCAAACATAAAGAAGAAAAGAACAGAGGAAGATGATTTAGAACCTAGGGCTAAATATAAGCCTGAAGCACCTTAGAGCTGTCAACCTTAGCACCTTAGTGTATTGCATTTTGAAAAGTAAACAACTGATGGCCAAAAATCAATCTTCTAAGATTTCTCGTGACAATAGTTATATTTCGTCCTGAAATCTAGTATGTGTTAAATTTTATTAGATTTCTTTTTTGTGTCACATGTTGATAGTTCTCAAGAGCAAGCAACCGGTGCAAGTACTTCAAGCCAAGAAGGAAGTGTTTTGCAAACTCATGATGAGGAAAATGATAAGTTCTGGGGTTTGGATGATATTCCAGGTAGCCATTCTCTGTATTCATCAAACTGTTGCAACATGGATTAAAGTGTTGCCCACATTGCTAGCTTAAAATGTTGTGTTTTACAGCTGAAGCGAAGAACTCATTAGATGGTGCAAACGCCAAAGATGCTCAAGTCAATTATTTAATGAGGCCCCCGGCGAATTTGGTTGTACTTGAAGGCGACTGCTTAGATGCTATTGGAGATGCTGGCGAGCTAGAGTCTTATCTGGTAAAGACTGTTAAGCATTGAACATATGGTATAATGTTAGAATGATCTTGCTCTAAGTACATGTTGCTGTTTTGGGAAATTGCAGTTGGCCACCAATGATCTTTTTCGGGATTTTGTTTTATTAGACTCATGTGATGCCGTAGCAGTCAATGAGTTTTTGAACAGTCAAAATAAATCTGGAAAACTAAATTCTGATGCTCGCTTGGGGATCTCTTCGAATTCCAAAAGTCACAAGAGCTTTCTATCTCCAAATGGACGTTCTGGAGGCACTGGCCATAAGCTGTCAGCTCAAAAAAGCCTGCATACTGATATCAACCAGTCTCCGCTGGTTGATGGTTTTGAATCTAATGATTGTGGAGTTGAGAATTCTCCACCCGCCGACGATTTTCCTGACCAAGATGTTGGTGACTTTGATGTGCATAATGGGTTTTCAGATGATTCGGATGGTGAAGATCCATGGAAACCTCTTAATCCCCATGAACCAGGGAATTTGAAAGTCAAACCTTATAAAAAAGGTCAATGGATATTCTGATTTCTTTTTGCTAAATCTTCTGTCAGTTCGTGTGATTGCCTACTGAGCCAATGTGCACTATGATCCAAGCAGGGAAAGTTACTAGAAGGAAGGGAGGTAATTCACGGAAATATAACCCTCTTACGGCAGAGTTTCCCATTGCAAGATTGGATGGTCCCATTAGTGCAGAACTCATTGAAATGTGGGAAGCAAAATGTTCCATCTCTCAAAGACAAGAACCACAAGTCCTTTCGCTGTACGAGAAGGTTGGTTAGTGGTCTCATCTGTTCTTTTAATTGAACTTGCTTTATATTGAAACAGTGCTGTTTGCAGCTTCGGGAATCACTTGTTCAAGGTGGGAAGCAAGGGTTCAATGCTTTCTCAAGTTCAGCTGAGAACATGGATAATGGCATTGACAGTGAGGATGCAGGAGGCGATCTTCCAGATTCTGACATTCCAGATAACAATGAAGATGCACCTGAACATGACGAGGTTGGAATAGTTTAAATGTGTATGAAGTTATGGATGCAATGTTGCTATATTGTTGAGGCAGAAAACTTTGCTAGAGTTTTCAATTCTCACTTCTCATGCAGGATGAAAGCAATACTCACCTAAACGATGGTTACACTTATGAAGATCCCAATTCTAATAAAAGCCTTGAAGATCTTTGTCGCTCCCACTTGGTAAGTCTCGATATCTCAGTAAAGTATAGTAACCTTCTCCTTGGTAAATTGATTTTTGGTGCAAGTAGGCATGGTTTCATAACATGGCAGTTTCTTTAATTCTCCAAAGAGGGATAGAGAGAGGGTTAAGACAGTATTTCATAGGAACCTCCGTGAATTGAGACCTTATTGTGTGGTTTCTAGTTTCCACCATCTTATTGTTAAAGAGTGTTTTAATAATTTCTCCACCTGCTGCATTTAAAAATTGCGCTGTGTCCGCATTTTAGAAACTACCGTATATCTGTGATCAGTCTCCTTTTAATTTTTGCAATAAGAAGATGCAGGATCACTAGTCTATATAGATGGATCCATGATATCATTGCCTGTTGTTTGTTAGAATTTTTTTTCCTGGGGAACTGCTTTATAATCATAACTGGTGGAATACATAACGTGAAAGCTTGTTTTCTTGCATAGGATTCCCTGCTTGCCAACCTTGCAGAAACTGAGAAGCAGACCGAAATGGCTGCCCGAGTTTCGACATGGAAACAAAGAATTGAGGAGAACTTGGAAGAGCAGGTTTGGGCTTCATAGTTCTCCTTTTTTCATTTGTATACTTTAGTTTTCCTGGTATTATTGTCGCAGAATTGGTCAACCATTATTGTGACATAACATAAATTGCTTCTTCGTAGGACTCACGACCGCCTTTTGATATCCACGAGTATGGTGAACGGGTGTTGGAAAAGCTCCATACGGAAAGACACAATGGGAGTTCCATGGCTTTTAATGATGTTGTCAAAGGCCAAGAAAAGCATGATGTCGCGCGGACATTTTCTGCTCTTCTGCAATTGGTAATCTCTTGTCCAGGACTATAATGTTTCAGAAAGTAGTTTTCAGTACAATTTCATGAAGGGAAATATCACAAAGTAGAGATACAATTCTTTTTCAGTGCATCCATCCAGATGTAAGATGAAATTGATTGATATTTTGCCCCTACATGTACATTTCTTATCCAAAAAGTTGTGGGCTTTTCCCTATTAGAGCACATCCTTATACTTTGTGCAACAGATGTAATGAACACCTCCCCTTTTGCATGATAGCGATTAGATTTAACATTGTTCTTCCTCTATCTAAACAGGTAAACAATGGAGATGTTGAGCTGGAAAAGAGTGGCAGTCGCGGGGAACATATATGTTACACTTCTGAGAATACCTTTTATGTGAATCTCCTTCGGAACAAGCAGCAAAGTGATGGCCTCATGCCACGAATAACGAAGAAGAGAGCTAACTCACAGAAAGGACGCGCAAAAGATTACAATAAGCAGCCTGCTGGTAAAGAAAACATTCCAGTGACCATAGTATCACCTTCAATATCCACTTCAAGTTGTAGGTTCTCTATAAAAATTGGTAAGCCTGGTGTTACTAGTAGATGCACTCCTGAAGGTAAAAAGAGGCGAAAATCACGGTTTATTCTTCGGGACGAGCCAGTATAGTTAGTGAAAATTCACAAATGATATGTTGCATGAGTAATGAGTATAGGATTAGATTGTTAGAAGACAGCGTTAGCCTGTACGAATTTAGATGCCTAACTGGTAAGAGGGGTTGGCTGACTTTTTCTAGTCATTGACTTCAAAACTTAGAAAATTTCTCAGCATATGAATGTAATATGTAAGGACTGATGTTTGTAACATCTTCATTTAACCGCTGTAATTGGATTAGTGCAAATAATTTAAGCAGACATTTGTTGACCATTTTCATTGATTTCTTCCTTTTTCCCTTGTTTACAATTGGGAATTCTTGAACAGTTGAACCCTGGCTACGAACATTTTTTATCTCGTTAATTCGAAGTGGGTAGATGTTATGCTCGTACTGAGAAAAACAAAGCGAATACCAAGCAGCATGAAGCACAGGGAAAAAAAAAAGAAAAGAAAAATAGATTAACACATCAGAGTGAAATAGCTTTATTTATTGTAGTAGTAAAGTGAGTGCCATAAAATTATTCCAAACTCGAACAACATATCCAACTGAAAACACAAAAGAGAAACAAACGCCCTGAAGATGATGATGTTCTAAGTCCTAACCATCATCACACTAAGAAGGAAAAACAACACATTTATTACTTGCTTGATGGTCACTCACACTACAAGAGAAAAATAAACTGCAATTGCCTATTAAAGTACCTAATGTAGGCTAGAACTTAATAATAATCCTTCTCGAAACAGAGTTGTACCAACTCTTCCACCACATTATCAATCTCTTCCTCTCCCTTGTTTTGAATCTTCTTGCTCATCTCTTTTGCCTTCTCCCTAACTTTCTCTCCATCAATTCCTTTCACCACTTTATCGATAACGTTTGCAATTGTCTCCCTTTGAAGATTGCCACTTGAATCTCTCAAAACCTCGATCCCGACTCCATGTTCTTCAATCAAACGAGCATTGACAGGTTGGTCAAGGTGCATTGGCATAGCAATGATAGGAAGCCCAAATTTCATGCCTTCAAGAACAGAATTCCAACCACAATGGCTAGCAAATCCGCCAGTATTAGGATGAGTCAGAATTTTTGCTTGTGGCGCCCATCCATTCACAACTTTTCCCCTATCCCCAACCCTAATGAGAAAATCTTTTGGCAAGACCTCTTCAAGGGAAGTTTCGTTTCCCTTTGGAAATCTAATCAACCAAATAAAATTAGCATCACAAAGTTCCAAACCATAAGCGATTTCCAACAAATCTTTGTCACACAAAAAGTACTCACTCCCAAAAGAAACAAAGATGGTTGAACCCTTTTCTTTCTTGTTAAGAAAATCCATGATTCACAATCCTTATCAACATAATCATTAAAGTTAGGTTCTTGAACCAAATGACCAACAGGGATGACTTTTTTTCCAGTTAGGGACGAGAAATAATCAATGTATTTTCCCTCAACTTCCGCAATGCTCTTAACTAAGATCATTTTTTTAGAGCATTCAATGCATTGGGTGAAAGATTGTGAATCTTTGTCATGCACAAACAATTTCTCTCTCAAAGCCGATTCGTAATCGCGAAAGAAAATGCTCTCAAAGGGGAACTCCGTACCTGGTGGTGACACAAGAGAGTGATAGCCAAGCGCAGTCATTGCGACGCTTCCGGTGATGAACTCAACCGCCGGGATGCCGGAAACGGACGCCGCGACCGCGGACCAAGGCTGGAGGATGTCGTAGATGAGCAATTCAGGATTCAAATCAGTGAGAATGTCCAGAAACTCGGGAACAGAACAATCAAAGGCCTCTTTGAGAGTAGGCATCAGATGGGGTGGGAGTCCATTGGTGGTGTGATAATTAGGTGGAAGTTCCGGAAGCGATTCAAATTCGAGTTCAACAAGTTTGATTGACTCATTGAACTCTTCTTCTTCGCTGAGTTTCGATCTCACTGAGGTTAAGTTTGCCGGGGTGGAACACAAGTAAACCATGAAGTTTTTAGCAAAGAGTTTTTTGGCTAGTTCAAGGTAAGGAGAAATATGTCCATGACCTAGCCATGGAAACATAAGAACCCTCAAACTTGGATGGATTTTCGCCATTGCAAAAAAGCTTAGAAAAAAAACAGAAGTTGATACAGAGAATTGAAGAAGGAAAAAGGTCTGATTTTGGGGGTGAGGAAAATTGGTGTTGGAGAGGGTGGTATTTATTGAGGAGGTTCTTGGAGACGAAGGAAGAGGAAAAAAAAAAAAAAACCCTAGGTACGGGGCTAAAAAATGGTTAGAATCGAATTGATTTCATTAAGGTTTGTGTAAAAGAAGAAAGAAAATTTTAGAGAATCTTGAAGAAATGTTTCAGAAATGAGTCAGCCAATTTCAAAAGCATTGTAACTTTCCATTCCCATGCATGCAAGATTTGAAACAAACATAATATCCCGATTTTTTTTTTCTTTTGGTACAGTATTATTGCCTGTTTTAGAATATTCATTTAAATTCGTTTTTTGTACTCAAATTTTTCTATTATTCTTACCGTACATACCGTACATGTATAAAAAAAAATATGCCTGAACATATATTTTTTTCTTCCTGTCCCAAAAGGATATGATTCTTTATTAATAACTCCGGAAAAAAATATACTTATTCTATCACCATCATTCTAAAACATTCTTGTAAAAAAGCTTGTAGTATTAATTAATTTTTACACTAATGGTTTCTATTTTTCTCATCGAACATGTATAAAGGATATGCATGATATTATTTTTTTCCCCCCATATCAATGAGATATGACTTTTTGGTTATCCTCAAAAACAGCGGCGGAGCCACATATAGAACAGCCCAAGGTCAAAATTTTTGAACTACCCATAATCTGTGATTAAAATAAAAAAATATACCTATAAATTTAAACATAAATAGAATCTTGCTCCAGTAACATTTGCATATATAATTTTCGCCCCACCTAAGAGTCGGGGCTTAGCTCCGCCCCAGCTCAAAAATAAAAACTATATTCTTCAAAATATTATTTTCCGATTTATAGTGTTGATTAGTTTTTACACTAATGTTTCTATTATTCATATCGCTAGTATGAGTAAAAAGATATGCACGATTACATTTTTTCCCTATCCCCCCAAAAGAAAATAATAATAATTCTTTGTTACTACAAAAAATATAATAGCATAAATATATTACCAAAATGCGACTTTAAAAAGAGAAGAAAAATTTGGTACACAATAAGGAAAAGAAAATATTGATATATGTTTAGAGGTCGGGGAAAAAATATTCGTGCATTAATTTTCACACCAACGAAATACGTAGCCGGACTTTGCCGAACGGGTCAAATCGGTCATAGGCGGGTCTTACAAAAGAAAGAAAGAAAAAAGTTAAATTCATGGAAGAAGACCAAAGGAGAGAATTAGCCATTGCTTTATGCACCATAATTTTTATTCACCTTTTCCCTTCTTTTTTTTTTTCGATAATAGGAGGATTTGTAAGCAAAGTAGACTAGATTACAACGTTCTAGCCACCCCTACTACATCATAATCTAATAAGGTTATGACTCTTGATGATATCGAATCCAATTTATATAATTCGACTAGATTCAACGCCACCAGGAATGCTAGATAATCACCGGAGAAATTCTTCTCCCTATAAACATGTTTCAACCTGACATCCCATCATTCACCTTATCCTTTCTTCCCAAGTTTATTTGTTGCCTAGCCATCTTCTCAGTATACAGATTGGTTTATTAGTTTCTGAACTACTACTAGAATTACGTACTAAGTAGCCTGGGTGTCGAAGAAACCGTTCCAGTGACCATTTGCATTTTCAATTTCCAAGATTTTCTGTAATAAAGATTGATAACTCAAATGTTACTAGTAGGTTCACTCCTCAAGGTGAAAAAATGGCGAAAATCGCGATTCATTCTTCGAGACGAACCAGTAGTAGGATTTAGATTGTAAATTTACGCGAATTTAGCTGCCTGACTGTAAGAGGGTAGACTATAAACTTAGAACCATATGATTCATAATTTTAATGGTACTCTCTGTCCCGAAATTATTGTTCAGTTTGGATTTTTATTTTCAGTACAAAAAATTAAAGAGAAAATTAAAACTGGACAATAATTTTGGGACAGAATGAAGCAGGTAAAAGTAAGTAATGATGTTTGTATTATCTTTAACTAGTTCAGCTATAGTTGGATTAGTGCATGCAAATAATTTCAATAAATCAATAGCATCACTTGTTAATGCGAACTCCAGTTTCAATAATTCTTTGTGCTATTTTGTTTATACTTCATATGAATTTCTTCGGATAATATGTTTTTATTTTTTATTACGTCCATACAAATGCAAATTTTGTAACTCAGAGAAAACGATAGCTTGGGAAATCAATTACGTTTACGCCGGGGAGGTGAGATGATGCCTAATCGAAGGCCCATAATCCAAAACAGATGCGACAATCTTCAACGATTCCACACTAAAACGTGATAGCCATATCCAGCGATTTTCAACTTACCTTTGACTTGACCTAATTTAAAATTTTATTTCGTGATTTAAGACAAAATATAGTTAGTTCGTGTATTAATGTGGAGGATTAATTATAAATTTCGACATTGTTAAGAAAGATGGGAATGGAGTCAACTTAATTAAAGATAATTCTCTCTTCTTCGTACACGTTGAAAAATCCTATAGCTGATCCAGCTATGCTTGACGTGATTTGACTATTCAACCAACTCAATCAAATTGCTCATAAAATAGTTTTTGAAAATAAATCCAAAACTCTGACTCTATTGATCATTTTTGAATAATCATGTTTAACAACGTGTTTGCATCACTAGTTACGTGAAGTCTACTGTGGTTTCCAACGACTTAGGCTTTGTTTGTTTTAATTTTTAATTTTTTAAAAATTATTATATTATTAACTGTCCCATCTCATCCTACCTTTTTACATTTTCAATACACCTTTTTACATTCCTAATACAAAAAACACCTAAAAACACAAAAAAAAAACGAAACAAACATACCTTTAGTATACTTTCATTGAGTATATAAGTTAAAACCGATTCGACATATATTAATTTTATTAACTTAACTAATTACATATATAACTATTATATTCCCTCCGTTCTTTACAAGAAATCATTTTAATTTGGGAGCTGATATATTGAAAGCAGTTTTTTTTAGATTGAAAGCAAAATTTTATCAACTTCCTAAATTCCCCTTGAAATTATAAAAGCCATATATCTAGCTTATTTTCTTTGAATTCTGTCCATACATACTTTCCTCGGTCTATCCTTATTTGCAGCAACTTAATCTTTAAAGTAAACTATTTTTTACATTGAAATCTTCACAAACCTCTAAATAACTACTTCGAAATAAAAGTTTCAACAAAAGAATCACTACTGTAAACTACTTCATCAAGTAAAATTTCCAACAAATATCTTTAATCAAAGGAACTGAACTTAAATCATTCATTAGAATCATCACATAAGGATTATCCCTTGTGAGGTTTCATATAGCCTTTAATGCCATTGATACTAAGATTTTGTATTGTTAGGCACATGCAATAATTGAAAAATACCGAAACATAGAAATACTTATCATTTATCATAAAAACTGACCTCAAAACTGATCTTTAGCCATGATAGTATTCAACATAAACATGATTTAGACAATATAAAGCTCAATTCCTTCGCATAATAAGTAGCCTCGAATCAAATAACAAATAATTATGTAGCTTAAAAAGCTCAATTCCTTCGTATAAAAAGTTCAATTCTAAGCATCCTTGACAAACTAACCTTCCAGCCCCTTTTCCACCCGATCCAAGTTCAAAATTCTCCCAGCCTACTTGGTTCATTCAAATTTACCCCCTCCTCCACCCTCAGCTACACAAGTTATTATTTCGATTCCAATTTCTACATGTCCAGTTTTCTAATTAAACAAATTGCTGCGTGAATTTAACACCTATTAAAAGGGAGAATTGCCCAGAAAACTAAATATAGGGATGATGCTTCGGTCGGCTCTATTGAACCAAGAAAATAGAAATTGAACTCCATGAAAAATAGATTTAAAGAAGTCGGAACTTGTTTGGTTTGAGTCCAAACAGTAATTTAAGACATCATAGATGAATGGTGCTTGAAAAAGAAGCACAAAGAACACTCGTGGTGAAGAAGAACCGCCGAGAATGAGGCATGAAAAAAGGGAATAAACATGATAATTTTCTCAAAATCTTATGCGAGGGTGACATAGGAAATAAATAAAATTTTGCTCTCAATATAACAAAACTGTTCTCAATATATCAATTCCTTTTTAATTTGTGTTAAATTTCATCTAGTATTTTACTCCGATCGGAAATAAAAACTTAAACAGATTTTATCATAATTGAGAAAACATAATAAATGTGAACATACATTTTTAAGATTTTATTTTCAATTAAAATTAAAATGCCTTAGAATAAGGACATGGGAATTTTATTTTAAGAATATACTAGATGAAATTTAGGAGAAATCAAAATACCTTAAAATAAAGAAAGGAGTTTTTTTTTAAAAAAATAATTCATTAACTTTACAGGAATTCAACTAGTTCTGACTAAAATAAGAAGTTTGAGTGCCACAATATAGAGTCAATTTTAGAAAAGATACTTCATTAACTTTACTGAAATTCAACCAGTCCTAATTAAAACAAGAAGCTTGCGGTTGCGGTGAATGCCAAGACAAAGAATCAACAACTTCAGGTTTCACATAAGCTGCCATTAAATGAACTACACCAGTATTTATTTCAATGGCACGAACTGTGTAAATATGAAATTTAATTGCAACTTATATATCACACTAGGAAACCTCCATTTTTGTTTGCTCTCCTTATACATAAGCACACTGGTATCACTTCCGTCTCTATCATTGCTTTGAAATAAGTTTACTATGGGAATTGATAGTTGTCACAGTAATTTCGGGAGGGAGAAGCTATCTTATTTTGAATGACTTTGTTCGTCTGCAAGCATCATCCGATTAGTTTGTGTAGAGTTAGACATTCCTCTGATTTTTATTTATAATAAAACTTGATCTCATCAACGTTCCTTATCCTCAAAGATAAAGAGTACAAACTACAAACTACAAATGAGTGTACAACTTGCGTGTGGTCATTTAGCAAGACGTAGTGGACATTTCCACTAGATCCACTTGAAGGTCTTGCATCCCTTGTGCAAGTTGCAAAAACGATATCTTATTCCCGGTTCCCCCACAGGCCACAACAAGCAAAGGGGTGGACATATAATAGTGATCAAAGACACACTCCCTATAGGCTGCGATAACATTCATGTCTACAACAGTAAAAAGCTATTCTATGTATTTTTATGGACCGAAAAAACTGAACAAAAGATTTAAACCCATTCCATTACAGGATCCTTTCACAAAATTATTGAAGGATTGTATGTGCATGTCGACAAAGAATAATAATAGTAACACAACGGAGATTGGAAAGATAGAGAATGTACTCAGCCCAATAATTTCCTTGAAACTACTTGGGAAGTTCACATTCTTTTCAATTTTCCAAAATATCAATAATTCGTATTGTACTACTTCCGACAAGAGTCAATTTCCTTACCTAAGTCTTTGCTCTTTTGATTGCTTGAGTCAATGTCCTCTGCATGTAACTGTTATAGGGCCGCGTACAATTATAGTTAATTGTTTGTTAAGCTTTTGAGTTTATTGCCTAAAGATAAGATATGAAGGCACTACTCTTTACATAAAAAGTATCATAAACATACCATATGCTCTCTTCATTTTGTACACTGATGCTGATAGCGTCGCACTGTCAAAGAGTCTCGTTTGTTAAACTATAAGTTTAGAATTCGACCTTTTTAGGACGTAAGATAATACTAATCACACGCAGATAACATGATTTTTAAAAAAATTTAGTTAATTTTTCAGTACAAATACTAATGTTTAAAATGGTTAGCTACTTAATTAGCTCCTACTCTCAAACTACAATTCTGTATAATGCATGAAGTTAGAAATTTCATTTTTCTTTTGACCATTCCATTTCCATCCATATGACCCTACCCCTCTAAAAATGGCTTGAAACTCTATTTACAAGTCAAACATCCCAGTCAACCACCGCCCACTAAGTCCCAACTCGTGTCCACGTCGCAATGTCGCCACGTGGACCATGACATTATCTTTGTTTGACTCCGGCGTCTTTCTCCCGCCGTTTCACCTCGGCGTCGCAACCCGAGTCGACTCGCCTGGCGAGATTCCATTCTCCAAGTCCGGCTCAGCCGCGTTCATGGAGCAACTCGTTCCGGCGGCCGAAGACGATGACCCGGTTGGGGTTTTCCTTCCCATGCTCAGAATCCGTTTCAAAGACAGTAACCGAGCTCCGGGCGACCTGAACCCGTAACCCGCCGGCGAGCTCACCGGCAATTCGTCGTCCAACTCGGTTGCGCCCCTCCTCGGAACCTCGATTCTGACATCATTTAAACGCAACCCTTTTCTCCTCGAACCCAACGGCGGCGGCATTGAGCTGCTACTGCTACTTCCGCCGCCGCCGGTGGCGGCGACGGCGTGTTCCTGGTGCTGACAAGTTTCGCATAAACCCGACCCAGGATCGGAATTACCCGGTTCAATAACTGAATCGACTCTGTTATCCTGTTTTGGAACCGGTTCAACCGCCGCCCGGCAGATTGGGCAAGTTGAATGGGAATGAAACCACATATCAATACACTCTGTATGAAAGGAATGATTACATTTGGGCAAAATCCGGCCCTTCTCTTCCTCCTCAAACTCCGACAAGCAAACCGCGCATTCCATCCCCTCCGGTTGAGTCTTGGAAGAGTAAACAAAAACCGGAAGCGAACCGATCACCGCCGGTTCGAGCCCTTTGTTAACCGGAATATAATTAGGCCCTCCACCGGCGGCGGCCAGAGTGACAAGCGCGTTGGGATTATCACCGTCCACGTAGAACACGATGTGGGCCCTCCGGTTTCCACTGTTGCGGCGGCGATTACGACGGAGGAGGAGCTGGCGGCGGCGCTGACGGAGCATGTACCACCGGGCGTACAAGTGAAGGGAGGCCATCAAAATGAGAACCAAGAACAGAATCACAATCGCACTGAGCATTATCTTCCCGCTCATAGCAAAGCCTTTGTTGGGACCCGTACCCAACTCCCCCGCCGCCGACGATGGATTATCCACCACCTGGGGAAGATGATGGCGACCATTTGCTTCGTTCACTGACATGATTTTTTTTCCTTTTCTTTTCCTTCTATCAGATAATAATGAGTACTATAATTCTTTCAATGGGAAGGAAATAAAAAGAGAGGTAAAAGGGATTTGCAGAATCTAAAATGTGGGTGGGAGATATTAAGTATGGGAAGTTGAATTAATTGAGGAAAGTAGGAGGAAATGCTGGGGAAGGGAAGGAAGGTTCTTGGTTGTTTCAGTGAGAGAGAAAGAGGGGCACACCAAAGGCGTGATTTCAAGAATTGCAAGTAGTAGACTAGACGCCAGTGTTGACGCGGGATTTTCTTCAAAATTACTAATTTGGGCTTTTTTCTTTTTTTTTTTTCAATATTTATGTTTTTGAATGGCTGCTCTAGACAGGATTGAGTAAATTGGAGGGTTAACTCATAGCCCACACGGCCTTTAAATATTGTGAAAGTAGTGAAATTGAGAATTTAATTTGTAAGTGTCGAGTTTGAGTAACAGGTAACACCGTAACAGACCTGAAACGTAAATTGAAAGACGAGAATTGAAAAGAAAAGAAAAGATTAATAGTAGTAATAATAGGTTGGATGTCTCAAACCTTTTTTTTATGAACAGTGGTGAATGCCTTACTTGCCAACCACGTCCAGTCGTCGACGCAACTTCCTGATGAAAAGGATTGTTATGTCGACATTATCACTAGGAAGACTTTATGTTACATATGGGGGTGTGTTTCTTTTTCCTCCAAAAGGATGATGACTTTAGTGACTTTATATATTGACTTGTTTTGTTGAAAATATTGGATTAGTTGAACTGAACCGTTTACTACTCTTACTAGTTTACCAGATTTTTTTCTTTCCCTCTTAGAATACGTCAACTTAAGGACTTATATATTATGTTTGCTGCATGTACCAAATCACGATGCCCTTAATTAAGTAGCTACTTATCTTTGCTTTTTGAATATGTGTAAATTGAAATCAACAGGATTCGATCTTATTTGTGCCAAACTGGTGTGTTTGTTGGGTCATCATCTTTGGTTGTGTGCATATATGTAAATACACATTTGGGATAGTTTTTGGTGCATTTTATTGCTAATGTTTCTGGTGACCTGTATCATCAAAATGAATGTGACTTAGGTTTGAACTAATTAATGTCATTATTAACTAACTTATCAAAGGAGAGATTTCGCTTCTGTTATATTCTAAGAGTTTTTCCGACTGATCAAGATTACTGCAAAAGTTGGTTATAATATTAGCATCTTCAACCATAATTAGAGCACGATTCTTAATAATTGCCTAACAATTAATTTAAAGTAATTTGGATCTTTTGAGTTATACCTTTTCTTTTTAAGCTGAACATACATTGCATTTATCATCGTTGCAAAGATTTTTGTTTAATCTTATCTTAAAAATCTCTTAATTGTACTCGTAAAACATATTAAACGAAGAAGTTTCGACTCGCTATAGTTATATTAGTACGTGCCAATATGAAAATTACAAGTACAAAGATTTGAGAAATCGACCTTTAATCTCTTAGTCCCGAAGCTATTCCGATAAGATGAAGTAAACTTTGGACAATGAAACTTCCAACACTATACGAGTTTGCGTGTCTCTGGATAAATGCAATTTTGTCCAGTACTTGGGGATATATAATCTTCCTGGAGTTTGCCAAACAAATTGGAGTTTTCTCTCTTTTGTTTTTGCGTTTTAATTTGAGACAATCTCCTCTACTGTTGTAGGGTTGTGTCCAGAAGGTACAGATGAATTCACATTAATGGGTTTTGGCCCACGGATATCTTATGATTATGGGCTTGTGACTTACGAAATGGCAATATTTAATTATGAAAGAGAGCAAATTTTTGCATTTGGGGTCTTTTCTTATTGAAAGAAACCTCAAGGAATGGATGGAGAAGAAATTATGAAAGGAATGGCAATATATTGCATGTTTCCTTGATACATTTTGGGAATCACTAATATATCATTATCGCTTGCTCACAATGTTTTTCTTTTTCATTGTATCAGCGCATTGATGCTATAATCTTTTCGTAATACTCCCTCCGGTTCTTTTTCATTGTATTAGTGCATTGATGCTATAATCTTTTCGTTATACTCCTTCCGGTCTTTAATATAAGTCATTTTGATTTTTCCTAAGTTTAATATAGTACGCATTTTTAATTGATAGAAAAACCTCAAAAATATTTTATAACAAGAGAATAGAACATATATGAAAATATATTTTTAAGATTTTTTCGTCAGCTAAAAATACATACTAGGTAAAACCTAAAACAAAATCAAAATGCTCAGACTAAAAATGCATGCTACAATTAAAGTTCTCTAGATAAAATCATAAAAATTCAAATTGATCCTTTCAAAAAAACGAGAATCAGTGAAACCCAATTGATGGAAAGTTAAACCACCAATCGTTTTAAAAAAATTATACTACAGTACTTTCAATCCTTCGAACGAAATGAACTAAACATCATTTGCTTGAAGTACTTATTCAAATCATGAAAAGCAGGAAAAAAAACCTAGCGACTAAAAGTTAAAAAAAAAAAAAAAGAAAACTGTGATTTACATCATGCGACAACCTTCATTACCATCATAGTATAACGGAGGCATATCTGTGTTATAAGGCAGTTGACCCGGATGACGAAGAGGACCTTGAGAACGAATAGGCCAACCAATACTGGCCGGCCGACCGATACGAGGATGGCCGAAGTGGGCTGCCGGAGGCGGAGGAGGAGGAGGTGTAGCTGCCGTGGTTTGGCTCCGAAACTGTCTACGGTCTGGTCCATAAAGATTACTCGAACATTGTCCAAATTGAATATATTTCAGTTCCATTTTCGTTTTTGCCTTTTCTATGGCTTTCAACAGCGAACTTTGATCCACGTATCCTGATATTTCCAACAGTTCATCGTCACCCATTACTGCTTGGCGTATACCTACACATATAAATTCATGATCGTTGAGATAGAAAATCATTCTTAATACAAATTGTATTAAAAATAAAAATTTAAACCATACAATTAATTTGGGACAGAGGGGTATGACCTAATAAACCCTATTAAAAGAAAAAAAAAAGTAATTCAAATTATATTTCTCTATCAGGAAAAAAAAAACACTTGTTACAGTAATGGAGAATATTCATGAAATTACAAAGTGAATAAAAGTAATTTGATTAATTAGCAAAATTCATACCGTGGATGCTTCTGAGTACTTTGTTCACATGTTTATGCCACCGACTTCGCTCAGTATCCACCCTTATGACACATGCCTTTTAATTGAACAAGAAATTGAAAAAAAATATAATAAAATCCGATCAATATTTAACTCGAACAATATAAATAAAAGGCTTGAACTGTTGTTAGAGATCTATCTAAACCTCAATCTCAATATCACTAGAACATAATTGTAAGAAGCTTTTCTTCCGATTATGTTTATCGCAATGTACTATAAAAGAAGAGGGGGAGGAATTTAAGAATTAAAGATTGCTCACCATGAATGTTGGGGTGTTCTCCCTAACGCGACGAGGATCTTCATCATCAATAACACAAGCCTTGAAGCATTTCAACATTTCTTCTTCTTCGTTTTTATTTTCGTCTCAGAAAGAAGTGACTATGACAATGTTAGATGAATGAAAATGAACCTATCAATATATACGGAGGAAATGAGAAAATTTCTCCCAAATCCACAATTAACCCTAATTGATTGAGGAAGGTTAGTCTGGCCATATAATTATAATTGATTCTTTCCATTTTCGACTTCTCCTCCGTGGAATATTTTTGATATCTCTCGTTCATTTTCTTTTTTTCTTACTTCATATCATCATATTTTTTCACATTTCCGATAATTGAGATACGATGAGTCGATAACTGCTTAGTGACCAAGTTATACTAGCTTTCTGAAATGAAATATCCGTCGAGTAAGGCAAAGATCTGGTAAGATTCAATTCCATAATTGCAAATCTGATCATCTCAATCAAGACATAATGTTCGCCAATTAATAACAAAAATATATCTGATAAAAGATAAGAAAAACACACGTCATCGTCATCAAAGTAACTTGGGCTTCTGATTAGTAACTAGGTCCAATGATTTCCTCCATCAGTAAGTATATTATGATGCCCATTACTACTCTTCTTCAAACAAATTTGGACTTGCGTATGGTATATCATACCGTACAATTACATTGGGTATTTGGGTTCCGCGGCGTACTCCTTTCTTCCCGAAATGATTATACAGTTTAAAAATTTATTTTTATTTTAATAAAATTTGTACTAAACATGAAAATTCGAATTATATAATAATTTTAGGACAGAAAGGAATTTATAACATCTAACTTTAGATTTCCGTTTCTAACTTAGTTGAATTGACTTTGATACCTTTTCAAATAACTTGGGCTATGCTATGCTACCATGGTCAGCTGGAGTATGTTGGTGCTACACCCTTTGTTTTATCTTATGTTAGTGTCGGAATTTGATTTCAGCCAAAATCTTAACCTATCTTGTCGGTCGCCAACTTGGTTAGACTTAGACTTTATAATTCTTACTTCACTTTCAAAACTAAGAAGCTGATACACGGCAATCCATGTATATATGCATGATTTCTCAATTACACATTCCCTCCGCTTAAAATCGTTGATTGAATAGGATATATTTTGCGCGATCGGCATTTCTTTTGCAATATTACGCACGTTTTAGAAAAATAATTTATTTTACTAAATTAAAATCTTCCTCTGTCACGAAAGATTGTACACTATAATTTGTACATTGTCTTTTAATATCAAAAAAAAGGAGAATAATCCTTTATTACAAGTTCCAATTTATAAATTGAATCATTTTTATAGAACAGAAAAAGTAGATCAGGGAGTGAACTATTTTCTGATAGGGAAAAGTAGTGAGCTAAACATATACGATAGAGAGGGTATAAAAGAACTATTGAACTAAACATGCGTTCTAAAACGTCATCTTCTTCTTCTTCTTAATTCCCAGACACCATTTGTTAATTTTGTCGTACAAAAGGTATGAAAACATTGCTAAAATTGCAAAAGCAAAAGTATATCGCATTTATTCACACATCATCTTCTCTTCATACACGCAACCAATTAGTTAGCAATCACTAATCATACTCTATTATTGGTAATAATTTATCTCTAACTGATCTTTCAACCCAAAAAGAAGTTGTTGAACACCCTGCTTTTATATGAGATGCTGCCAAGTGCCTAATAAATGAAGGAAAATGAAAATTTCATGATGTTTGATTATGGCTCAAGATTTATAAAATGAAAATTTTTATGATTTCTCATGTTGTTAATTGCCCCATAAATCTCATTGTCTGCACTCGAGCTGTCCCAATATTAGGAGTCAAAAAGTAATTAATTTTGTCATCTATTCAGAACAAGCAAACAAGATTCATTAGTACATAATTAAGGACCACATTGTGTTTAATTAACAAAAGAACATTTTCAAAGTAATTACTAAGTTGGATGGAATACTTAATGTTTCCCCATTAAATTATACAAATGATGTCATTAGACAAAACATATCACTTTCAGATCACATAATATAATATTATAATCAAATCAAGCTAAATATCGAATCAGATCTCGTAACGCACTTGATTTTGTCTTGTTTTTCCACCCAATAAAATCCCACTATTTTTAATTCTCATTACTTCACAATGATAAGAACCTTAACAGAAAACAAAATTGCTAACAAGGATCCTACTCGGACATTGAGGACTACTCCGTTTGATGAAAATAGTGAGGTTTGGTTTTTGTTTTTAAAGCCATTAAATTGTACTCGTATTGTTTAGTTTGCATTTTGGCTCTGAAGACTGAAATGATGTTTGTTTTAAACGAAACTTCTCCTGATCACGTTATGGGGTCTGATTTGGATCTGAACAGGAAGCTTTTTCAGGGGGACTCCACTAGAAATTTCTTTCATTCTGAAAAATAATAGCCAAAAGAACATAAAGATCCAATTTTTCCAGACACTATAATAAGAGTGACTATGAAGTGGAATTGAAACTTCAAAAACTTTTGTGTCGAAACAAAATTTCGCTGTCTTTCCGTAGCATCAAAGTTCATACCTTTGCATGAATATCAACCTCCTCAGTGGCGGAGCTAGGGGCACCAGCAGCGACGGTAGTTCTCTCGCCAGAAATTTTCTTTAAGGAATGTTTCGAATTTTTAGTGTATATTATCATTCCTACAAACACAAAATCCTTAACTCCGCCACTAAATATCCTTAATACGATTGTGTTACCTCTCAACAGATTTTCCATTTCTAAATAAACTTGCTAGTGTTCTGACCAAGTGTCATGTTTAAAATTACTACTAAATTAGTATTCTTATGAGATACTATTAATCTGTACGTAATTGATGTCAAATCTCACCAACCTAACACCTACCACTACAATTAAAGTGTGTTTGGGTCAAACACTAACTTGATTATAAATTTACAACACCAACAAAAAATTATTAATGTTTTGCCTTTTGCGGGGCTTAGTATATCTTGAAGACGAAGTTTCAGACATAGATAGCAGAAGAAGTACACTCAATTTATGGGAATTTGTAAACAAATTTGCACCCACATCTATAAGCGTGACACCCATAAATGACATTTATAATCTCTCATGTGTGAATTAAAATCCAAGAAGATCCCTTTCTTTGTGGGCTACAACAAAATTTTAATACTCTTCCTAGCTTAGCCCTACCAACGGTTAGTTTACATTGAGCCCACAAAATTTCTTCCATTTTCCCCCACTCTTCACTTCACTGATATATCTGCTCAAATAGAACAAGTGAACAAACAGAATCAAGATTTTTGAAGATCAGCTCAAGATAAAATATGTCAAACAAATCACCGATTTTTCCTATATGTGAACCTCAACACTTCAGTGATTATGGATTTGATCCTCAAATTGATTACTTTCAGGTATCTGTTTTCTGCATCTGTTTCCTAATTGAATGCTCTGTTTTTTTTGTTTTTTTTTGGCAAAGTAAGATAACCCAACGTTTTGGTTTATTTGATTGTTAAGGTTTTGGAGGAAGCAAAGAGGCACAACAGAGAGACGCTTAATATTAATTCTTCAACACCAAGATCCTCCATAGATGCTCTGCATTTCAAGCTCCAAAAACCCATCTCAAAGGATGAATATTTCACCAACAAGAAGATCAAGAAGAAGCGTTGGTGGAAAAACGCGCTTCATTTCTTCAAAGGGAAACATCCTCATGGTGGTGCAACCGGAACCGCCGCTGGCGCCGGCGGTGGCACGGAAGTTCTTGGTAATGGTGTGCCGTACTGCACCGGGCGACCCGTTTGCAGGGCATCAGTCTCGGGTCCGATCTATATTACTGAGAGTAGAAGTGGGTCCTCCACTCCTTACCGGACGACCTGCAGCCGACCAACTTCCGGCCCACTTGCCGGAACGTTGACTCCGGTGGAGAAAGATGAGGTTCAGAATCCTTACATTAGTCTCAGGGAGTTTGAATTGGATCAGCACCAGCAGCAGCATAGGTTTTCGACGTCATCAGCTATGCCAATATATTTGGTGACGTAATAATTTGTGGGGGAAAAAGAAAAAGGATTTTCTTCTAATTATGTAATAGTAGCAACAGTAATGACTTTTAGGTGTGGTACTTTCTTGATCAAAATTGTTGGGCTTATCTTGAGGTCTTCTTTTATTTGTTATTGAAATGGTTAAGTCTTAAGTATTAACCCAACCAAGAAAAATTAGCCCCTTTTTAGTTCTTTTTGTCTATAGAAAAAGGTGCTTTAGAAGCTGGTGTTTGTGGATTAAGGAAGTGTTCCTCGTTTACATTTGTCTATTACATTGTTTTTTCGTGGACTGAATTTCTGTTTGAATATTGCAAGATTGCCATGTTATATAACCTTTAAGATTGCGATGTTTTTTTTTTTTTTTTTGGAGCAATGGTTTCGGACAGTAAATATATAATATACCAAATCACGTTTGGAGTTTTTCTTTCAAAGATTATCTTATAAGTTCATCATGTTGTGGTTTAACGTTGTTGATGGATTTGATGCCTATAGGCGGCTAGCATAGTGAAATTTGTCTGATTTGCAAGCAATTATGTTGTGGCGAGAGATCCGTTAGAGAGCCAGACAGACTTCAATTGACAAGTTGACAATTGACATTGATGGTTCATACTTCATAGTTAGTAGTTAGTACTATCAACAAAATTCAATTGGCATTTTGACAATAAGTTTCGGTTCAATTGTCCAATTGTCCCATAAAAAGTAAAACACAACAGAAAAATCCAAACGACCAAACGGTGGCTTCTCGTTCTAGCTTCATGAATTATTCATGATGGGATGTGGGGGATGGTCTTCTTCCTCTCGATTAGATTAGACCATGCAATTTCTTCATTAATGTAAAGCCATTTTTCTGTTATACTCCATCCCTCTCATAATTATTGTTTAATTTAGATTTTTATTTTTAGTTCAAATTGTACTAAAAATGAAATCTCAAATTGGACAATAATTTTAGGATATAGGGAATATATAATTTTTTTAAATCATTTTCTGGTTTTTTGTTTTTCTTTTTTCCTTTCGGAAGGCTGGAGAGATTGGAGAACAGAGAAACGTGGGATGTGTCAGCTAAGAAAGCTTTCATGTTCAAATTCACGAACACCAGACGCTCCTGGGCCTCCTGGCTCCTGCCTCTCTATCTCAAAGACCAGTCAACTAATGAGTACTCCGACTAATAGAAAATTATTTATAGTAATGAATCTCTTGTATGAATCCCTGTGGTGACATCTAATAATTTTTAGATATGTAGTTTGGAGTTTTTAACAAAATTTTATTGATATATTCGATATCAGATTTAATCTCTGGTATGTGATATGTTTGTCAATTATACGGTAGATCTGTATAGATTTATTTATGGTAAATATAATAAAGTGATATGTTGTACGTTTTGTTTGATCGTTTTTTCGTATTATTCATTCGCAACGGGACGATT
Source organism: Oldenlandia corymbosa var. corymbosa (assembly GCA_949775105.1). Classification (NCBI taxonomy): domain Eukaryota; kingdom Viridiplantae; phylum Streptophyta; class Magnoliopsida; order Gentianales; family Rubiaceae; genus Oldenlandia; species Oldenlandia corymbosa. The sequence continues at coordinate 16,862,072 of OX459126.1, read as the reverse complement.
TTTAATAAATGAATAGAAGTATTATTTTATTTCAAAAATTAAAAAATTAAAACAATATAAAACGCGGATCGATAACTTCTCAAATTCTCCCGTTCTCTCTCTATACCATAGTTACACCACGTAATGATAATACTACGACTTAGTGCAACACACAACAAGTTAACGAATTGTATTAATGCATTATTAAACGAATTCGTCTCTTTTATTTTGATAACTTTGTTTTAAGGTAGATGTAGGTGCAATCTTGTTTCCTCCATCTTTTATAATCAGTATCAATAACTTAAGTGTTCGTATAAAATCATATTATTAACACATTTTTTGCACATGTTCCATAAAATGTAAATTTAATGTATACATAATCATTTTTTAAAAATTAATTCTATAAATTTTAGCCATATTATAAAAGATTTTGGTTTGGCCGGCCCTAAAAGATGTCCCTTCGTCATCCCAAAATTTCTTCTACAATATAATGGGGGTACATCACATGATTCAATATATATTATATTGGAAAACTTAATTGATTGATCCCGCTTTACAGATCATCAAATATTCTTTCCACATAGTAATAAGTATCCAAACGTGGTGTTATGTCATATGTGACTCAAATCTCAATCAAAGCATCTTCCAAAATTTAAAAGAATTGAATAATAAAATAAACACCATTCTTTAAATATGATTCTTTTCTTCCATCTTTCATGATTCAGCTACTTCATTTCCCCTTATAAAACCAATCTCCCAATCCATCATCAACCAACTACTGTGTGACTGTGTGTGTTTTCATTTTTCAAAGGTGAAGGAAGTACAAGCAAAAATGGAAGGAGTAAACCACAAGAATATCGATGTGAATGGGATAAACATGCACGTAGCGGAAATGGGCCAAGGCCCATTAGTCCTGTTACTTCATGGATTCCCTGAGTGCTGGTACACGTGGAGGCACCAGATGGTTTTCCTGGCAGCCAACGGCCACCGTGCCGTGGCGCCGGACCTCCGTGGCTTCGGCGGAACGACGGGTGCTCCGGTGGATGATCATTCCACGTTCACGAGTTTACATGTGGTGGGAGATCTTATTGGGCTCTTGAATATCATTGCCCCAGATGAAGAAAAGGTGTTTGTTGTGGGCCATGATTGGGGTGCAATGATTGGTTGGGCATTGTGTTTGTACAGGCCTGATAAAGTTAAGGCCTTGTTCAGTATGAGTGTTCGCTTTTCTGGGAGAAATCCTGAGAGGAAGCCTCTTCCCACACTTCGTGCTGTTTATGGTAATGATTATTACATTATGAGATTTCAGGTATGTTCGATTTTTTTTTTTTTAATTTTTTTTTTTGTTGAAATACACTGATTGTCGGTTGGTTTTGAGTTGGACATCTAAATTCTTACATTTTCTGTCTCGAAATTATTGTCCAATTTGAAATCTAAATTAGATAATAATTTTGAGATGAAAAGAGTATAATATAACATGCCGCGATAGGTCAATGACTATATTTATACAATTTTTTTTTCAGGAACATGGAGAGATAGAAGAGGAGTTTGCCAAAGTTGGGACCAAGAAAGCTCTGCACAAGTTGCTAACTTATTGTAATCCAGGTCCACTTTACCTTCCAAAAGGAAAATGGGTTGAAGAGATAGCTGAAAATCCAATGGCATTGCCATCTTGGTTAACTGAGCAAGATCTTGACTACTTCACTAGCCAGTATGAGCAGACTGGCTTCACTGGAGGTTTGAATTACTACAGAGCATTAGACATGTAAGCCTCACTTATCCTACTCAATTATACCATTAAAAACTTCGTCAATCCGTCCCAAAATAAAAATATTGTTTATTATACTGTTTTACTTTCTCAATATTTTGGATAGAAAAAAAGTAGATAAAATAAAAAATAATCTCTCACATGGTCTCGGAAGTTACATTTTTTTTTTTTTTTTTTGTCTTTTTGTGTAATCAATCACTACCACAATGCATTAGATTGATCCCTGCGATTTTGTACAATTTATAAAATTCAAATATGTATCGTTTTCTATTCAGTGATAATAGATAGTGAGATAAGATACTGAATGCTTATGTGATTAAATTTTACCAAAAAAACATGTAACTAATGGAAGATGAAAGTTTTTCTGCCATCTAAAGAAGGAGAGATGAATTGCCATTAGGAAACAAACATACAGGTTAAAGCCCTCTTTTTTTCCTCTTTTTTTTACGTTGGTGTTGTTTTACTTTGTAGGAATTGGGAACTAACAGCAGCATGGACAGGGGATAAGATAAAAGTGCCAGTCAAATTTGTTGCTGGGGATTTGGATCTCACGTATAATGCACCAGGAACCAAGGACTACATTCACAAAGGAGGGTTCAAGAAAGATGTGCCATTTTTGGAAGATGTAGTGGTGATCAATGGAGTTGGCCATTTTGTACATGAAGAAAAGCCTGATGAAATCAACAAACACATCCTTCAATTCATCCGCAAGCATTCTTCTTGTTCGATTCCTAGATGCGCCATCATGTGATTTTCTACGTTTCGCATTTTTCGTGGAAGTTGGAATCAATTTGTGACGCACTCCCTCCGTTTCAAAGTAATTGTCCCATTAGTCTTTTTCAATGTACAATGAACATAACAATTAATTTGGAACGGAAAGAGTATTAGATTGGAAAAGTCAGTCATTTGGTGTTTATTTGGGAAATCATACAATGATTTTTTTCTTCTTTTGTTTGATGTTAAATTCTATCTACAATTATTATTGTAAGCAGTTTCCAAGATGCGTGTGTGTGTGTGTGTGTGTGTGTGTTTTTTTTTTCCCCTTTTCTTCACCTAAAAACTTTCAGCTACTGTTGTATGCTTTGTAAGCATTTTCATTGATTCAAGAATTCTTTGCATAGACAAGTCCAACCAAAAAAAAAAAAAAAACCCATTGTCATATATGTAGTGTTTGACTAGTTCTTATTCCCTTTTCCAAAGTTTCCGATTTTGAAAGTTCAAAGTACACAATATCCAAGAAGATATTAGTAGTAAATTATGGTGTTGACATTGCTGATTGCACCCTTATATTGAGAATTTGAGATCTTTACTTGGTTCCAAGTACACTAATAATTCTTTTCACAGAAAGATTTGATAGAACCTGCCCAAAACAAAATGGATAAAATTGAGCACAAAAATGTGAGTGTGAATGGCCTGAACCTACACATAGCTGAGCTAGGAACAGGGCCATTAGTACTTTTACTCCATGGTTTCCCTGAACTCTGGTATTCATGGCGCCACCAGATCGTCTTCTTGGCTGCTCATGGCTACCGGGCTGTGGCTCCTGATCTTCGCGGCTATGGCGATACAACTGGGGCCCCCATTGAAGACAGCTCCAAATTCAGCACTCTGCATTTAGTGGGAGATGTCATAGCACTTCTTCAAGCTATTGCACCTGATGAAGATAAGGTGTTTGTAGTTGGTCATGACTGGGGTGCTTTGATTGCCTGGCACTTGTGCTTGTTTAGGCCTGATAAAGTTAAGGCCTTGGTTAACTTGAGTGTTGCTTTTTCGCCCATAAATCCATCCCTAAATATTGTTGATCTGGCTCGGAGTATCTATGGGGATGATTTCTATATTTGCAGATTCCAGGTTCTTCCTGTCTTGATCATTCACTGATTTACTTATTTTGTCTGACTCTTTTTGGAATCTTGATCAGTCCCATGTGTGTTTTTGAGATGTGGAATTGGAAAAACCGGGTCTTGGATAAAGGGCCTTTCTTCATAGTACTAATTCTTACTAAAAATGACTGGAAAAGAACTGGACTTGTGCCTAAAGTTAGTGAAATTCACTGCAGCACTTTAGATTCATCAATAGTAATTATGTGGAGATAAATTCAAGTTATGAGCTTTTCTTTTTGATGATATAATGTTAAGCTTGGTTAATGGCTTAATTAGCTGAGTTGCATTGCTTGAAGATAATGGAAGGGAAGTGGGCAGTTTTCTGCTCCATTGTATGTGAAATTGTGAAGTGATGACAGTGCATCATGGTTGATGAATGTATTATTGTTAATGGTGTTTTCAGCCACCAGGGGAAATTGAAGCTGAATTTGCTGAGATGGGAGTCAAGTATTTTATGAGGAAGATACTTACTTACCGCAATCCAGGTCCACTGTTTTTCCCCAAGGGCAAAGGATTTGGCGATTCATCTAAGGATCCGGTTGTCTTGCCGTCTTGGTTAACAGAAGAAGATGTGGATTATTTCGCGTCAAAGTTTGAGAAAACTGGATTCACTGGACCGGTGAACTACTACCGTGCTTTCAATTTGTGAGTAGCTTTCTTTAGATAGATATAATGCACTTATTTGTTAAGTTCTTATATGAAAATGTGGCTCATGCAATGAATCTGTTCTGTAAATTACAGAACTTGGGAACTTACTGCTCCTTGGACTGGTTGTCAAGTGAAAGTGCCGACGAAGTTTGTTGTGGGAGATTTGGATTTGAGCTACCATACGCCGGGAATTCAAGACTATATACACAAAGGCGGATTCAAAGCCGACGTGCCATTGCTGGAGGAAGTTATAGTGATCAAAGATGCAGCTCATTTCATCAACCAAGAAAGGCCTGATGAGATTAGCAAACACATCTATGACTTCATTCAACGATATTGAGCTAGTACTGTCCCATGTTGCGCTTCCCTCAAGTTCCTAAACTTGTTTTTGTCTGAGATTGTTGCAGTTCTACTACATTAGAGCATTTCCATTGCTTGTTGCTTCAATTAAAAAAAGGACAATCATTAAACTGTATGCTAAGTACTGATAAATAAGAGTTCTTGCATTGCATCCATGAGGAATGGTTATTACAGTGATGGATTGACAAAACTGTTGATTTTAATCACGATGATTTCAAACGTAAAAACATTGATGAGAATATACTTCCATTGCTACGTGATCTGATCAGAGTTGTAATGAATGCTTCCAAATGCTCCTTTTGTTAATTTCTTATCAGAAAATGCAGACGAAAGTTTACTGTCACAATTTTCCTTATATAGATTTGTTTCCTTTATAGCCTTTGGATGATGTTCACCATATATGATTCTTCAAGAATAGGTTCATGGATTAGTCCAAAATACAAGTATACACAAGCATTTTTTTTTCCCCATATAAGCATTATTCTTTTTCAATTCCTAGATGCGCCATCTTGTTATCTGCAGCATTTTGTCGTGTTTCCCCAGTTTGTTCGGCTGTTTCTTTCTTTCTTTGTTAATTTTAATTTTACCGCAAATTTAATAATTTTTTAAAATTAGTCTTCCGGGGTTCCAGTTTTTCATCTTCAACAAGATAAGCATGGATGATTAAATTAGTAAAATTCAGTAGCTGGAAATGTATTATGTGGATTCGGAAATCTTTTTATGAATTTTGTTATTTCAAGGATATTCTACCTAATCATCAACTCGAGATTTTTTCTGCCTGCCATTTTCCTTGCATACATAACACATGCATTTTTTTGATAAAGCAATCTCATTATTTATTCGTAATCACTGAAAAGTCTATAGAAAATAAGAAAACAAAAGATAGTTGTCGTTTTCTTGCAGTTTTGTACTTTGTTGGCGATTTCCTTTTCCAAAGTTCCCAGCTTTGATATTGTTCCACTCAGAAAAGTAGGACCTTTTCTTTTCTGGCAGGTTGTTAAACCCTAAAAATCTCCCTTCAACGCCCTAAATAAATAACAAATGACCATTTTGCCCTTTACATGAATTTATAAATAAAGAGTTTCAATTTCATTCTTTTAATTCCTAAATCAATCTTTCATTTCAAATTCTCTCAATCTAAATACCTAAAAATCTTAAATTTAATGGGGGATCGAATTAAACGGCTACGAAATGAGCTACGCAAACTAAAGGTACGTAAATTTGAATTTGAATTGTTTTAAAGTTTATTTTGAAAAAAAAAAAAAAAAACTCCACTGCCCGTGGCGAGGAGAACCGCGCCGGGCAAACGAGCTAGCGCACGGATCTGCGCCGGCTCGTAAGGAGTGGCGCAAAATCTTCGCCACTCCTTACAGAGCCGGCGCAGATCTGGCGCCAGCTGTTTGCCCGGCGGCTCTCCTCGCCGCGGGCAGCTGGAGGCGCCGGTTTCTTCGCCACCGGAAGATTGGGTGGCGAAGAATATTCTCGCCAGCCGGTTGAGCACAGGCGAGAAAAACTTGCGCTGGCTTTTTTTTTTTTTTTTTGTTAATTAATTTATATTTATATTTATATTTAATTATTTAATTATTTAATTATTATTTAATTGTTACTATTAGTAAATGTTTGTCTTATGAAATTTAGTTTAATTATTTGTTATTAGTGAAATTAATTAGTTATTTTTATTAGTTTAATTTATTTTGGAATTCAATTGTAGTTTTAATTTAGTATAGGTTTAATCTTCAGTAAATAGAATAGTTATAATACTTTTATAGTTTTAGGAATTTAATTGTATTTTTAGGGAGTTTAACGGTTTGTAAATTAAATTGGATTATTATGAAAGTTATTATAATTAATATAATTATAGAAAATATATTTATTGGATTAGTCGGTATAATTGTAATTAGGTTAAAAAATTAAATATTTAGTATAGGAAAATTAAATAAATAAGTTATAATTAAAAAAATACAGGAGGTTTGTAGATAATTAGGGTTAATAAGAAATATTTATGTAGTTGTAAGAAAAAATAAATATGTAGATATTATTAATAAATTGAACACTTTAGATGTAGAGTAGATAATATTATAATTACATATTTGAATAATATAAAACTGTATTAAACTAATTAATCTAAGTTACGTGTAAAATTTGAAACTGTTGTAGGATGGGATATCGCCTCTTCAGGGATCTGGGCATCGGCATGCGATTCGCGCAATCTGTATGCGAACATCGAGCGAAAAGAAAAAAGTTAAAGAAAGTGAAAATGTACATCCTACGTTTGGCCCAGTTGGTGAGTCACCAACGTAGACGATGATGATGATGATTTTGAGGAGAGGATTCAGCAGAGGATAGTTATGAGAGTGGGGGACGATGTGGTGAGGAGGATGACACATCCTCGTTTTCCTCGTATGAGAGGAGGGATATACGGATTGGAGATACCTCGATCGAACCCCATTGGTCGTCTTGTTGATCGACTCTAGTTCACCCTACCCGGGGAAGACCCTTGTTGGATTATCGGCCCCGAATTCACTTACACTCCCGGTGGTTCCAAGTGTTCGTCCTGGTCTACAGAGTACTCTTGGGCGAGGTCGAGTACTACTCTTGGCGAGGTCGAGTACTACTCTTCAAATGCATCGTCATCAGGTACGTATTTGTAATAATTTAAGCATTCATTACTGTTTGGTCAATTTCTTAATTGCATTCGATAAAGTATTTATACACTATTCGTTATTCGAGTTTCAGGTACTAGCAGACGGTCTAAGGTTTCTACCGAAGAAATTGATGATTGGGTTGTGACAGACGACGTACCTGGCGGGCCATGTGATGGGTCAGTGATTCCTAGTTTTCTTGGACACACTGCTTATCAGTTGTAGAATGGAGAACCACGAGATTACCTTACCATTAAACCAGCGAAGAAGAGTTTGTCTAGATTGCATGGATGGTATGCGAGGTTGCCGGAGAACGCACAGTTGCAGATTCAGCATACCGGTTTGTATCATCTCATTGATACCATGTATGATGACATTGACCTTGCGCTTGTTTCGCCTTCATAGAGAGGTGGCGGCCAGACACAAACTCTTTCCACTTGCCGTTTGGGAGATGACCATTATGATGCATGATGTGGCACACATTTTGGCGATTCCCTTGATGGTGACTTGTTGATCCAACATGCGGAAGGTGAGATTTTGAAGATGCAGTCGCAGGATTGCTTGGGATGTCGTTGGTGAGTTAAAGCGTGCATGGAGCCACGGAGGTGTGAGCGACATATTGATTGAGGAGTGTTGTCGTAGGGTCCTCCCATTGTTCAGTGCAAGCTTGGGTGTGGATCTTGTTAGCCTCGACACTCTTCCTTGACAGGAGTGGGGGCGGGATCGGTGCTTCGCTTATGACCGAGCCGCACGGAGGTATTGACAATATTGGAGAGTACTCACGGGGATCCGTACACTAGCATTCCTCTACCGTCGACTTGGTATTGCTAGTCGAGCGGGGTGTACCACGATGGCTGGTTGTATGACCCTTCTCCGTGCATGGATATATGAGTATTTTCCATGCTTCCACCCTCCAAGAGGCGAGGACGTCGAGGTGTTGTTGGTTGGCCCAGAGCCCGAGACTGGACCCCGTTAGCTATAAGGGGCCGAGGCCTATTCATAGTCGTCTCCAGCAGATTCGTACGCAGCTCGACGTGATGACTGAGCAAGAGGTACACTTTATATTTCATTTCCGTATATTGCGTAAGGGGTATTTATTTTTTTACACTATAATAAATGTTGCTAACGTTTGCAGGTCGAATGGGAGCCATTTGGTCGCGATCAGGCTGCAGCACATCCCAGGACCATCTTCAGTGGGTGGATTATGTACCACGACTTCCAGGAGCCATACATGCCGGAGAGAGTGCTACGCCAGCTCGGTTATGTGCAGTACATACCTCGTGCGCCGCTCACACCGGTTACTCAGTTTCGCGGGAGAAATGCGCACAAGTATTTTGTTGAGAGTCCTAGTGCCGAGACATGTAACTGTTGGGTTAGATTTTCGGAGTCGGAGTGCATCAGCCTCAGTCATTGTGTGCCGGTATCGTCTACTGAGGTAGGACATGCAGCTGTAGATTACCTCGACTGGTACAGGAGCCATTCACATCCATTTTTACTGCCGGAGTCCGTACAGTCTACATCACGCATCCCAGGGAAGAACTGCACCACATACGTAAGTTCAACTCTAACAAAATTACCCATTGTTTAAAAATACATGTACTATCATTAAGGGATTAATTTGGTTTGATTTAACATTTGTAGTGGATGCGTGAGCTGGAGAAGCTGACTCGAGGTTGCATCGATGATTTGAAGAAGCTCGATGTGGGTGTAGGTGAGAAGTGGGATACTCGCTGGATGATGTCATCTTCCTACAGTCGAGCCCCATGACATTCTACTTATGATGATTACGTACAATTATGCAATGATTCTGTACTTATGAACAATATGCACTTATGTTTGTTTGCAATTTAAATTTTAATTTACGTCACCATCTGTGCTTCAATTTCCAAAATATATATATATATATATATATATATATATACACAAAAGATCACCCCAGATCTTCAAATGCCTGTGTGGGTCTTATCCGAGGTACCAAAGTTCGCCATAGCTGTAGTCTGGACTCAAAAGGTTCATCCCAACCAATAACACTACTATCACGATCATGCCTCCAACTGAGGTGAATGGGGGGAATCGGGAAATCACCCTGTAGATTGAGTCGAATGAAGTGTTGGTAAGGATTGAGGTGGCAAATAACTATCTGGAACTCAGGTCTTGTTGCCCCGCCTCGTGCGCTCAGTGGTAGCACACCAACATGAGCCGTTTAGATTTTCAGCACCGCGGCATCAAGTAGTACACAACTGCATTGAAATATGTACCAAGGGGATAAAAGTCATCTGTCGACATCCAGTGACCTAATGCGGTGCCTGTCCACCGTATACGCTCTAGGCTCTCAGCCCATCTGTCCCACCTACACAAAGACACGGGTATGAAAGTTTTTAAAAAAAATAACAGTAAGACAATTGCTCAACAACATTAAACTGGTTGCATACCCGTAAATGTTCCCATATAGGCCAGGGTTATTTATAACCTCATCATAACATATCTGTCTGCACAAAATGTGATTATTCTGCCCGCCCAACATGCAACTCGCAAAGACACGGAAACCACAATTGCCGTCAGGCTCGACATCAAGATATGACTGAACATGATTGTGGAGTACCTGCGGAATCCTATTCTTGTGGCTAAACTGGAAAAATCATCGCATAACATCTTTAACCACGTAAAATAATATCATTATTTCGAATTATGTATTAGTAATTAAGTCTCAATTATGTATTACAATATAAATTATAAACTTACCTCCGACATGTGGTTCGAACCCGACTGTTGCCTCTACTGGAACTAACTGCCGTTCGTCTCACCTTGCCCATCCATGGACTGTTGTAGCATGGGTAAGTAACAAAGTAAAATAATTTATCACACATTTAAAAGAGAAAGTAATATCGGACCTCTGTTCGATCTTCGACTCCCGACGTATGCCCTCTCTGGAACTATGGGTGTTCGTCCCGATTTACTGGAACCGCTGGTATTCGTGCCACCCCGATTGCCGTCCCCGTATGCCCACACATTCGGTTTGTCTTGCCTTTTTAGAGATGCCCTCTTCTTCGGTCTCGCCTTGCCTCTCTTTCCAACCCGCGGTTCATTTAATCTGCTTGGCCGGGTGGAGTTTGTTGTACATCAATCTGGTGATCTCGCGCTGTATAGGCTCATCAGCAGCGTTCAATTCTTCCACTAACTGGCTGAACAACAATCTGTGAGGAGGAACATCATCCGAACCATCCTTCTCTGTAACCTCACCGATGTCAAGTGTGCTCCAAAATTGGTGTAAGTATTTTGGAGTTAAAATATCGTTGGCCTCCATTACACGCTTAAGTATACATGCACAAGGGATGGAATGAGTTTGTTTCAGGTAATGATTGCATTCCCAATATACATCATCTCCGAGTTGTTGCATCCTTTCTAATTCATTTTTCAAAAGATCCAAGCAGTGGTGTGAAACATTGCATCTTAATTGGTAGAAAGGGTACTTGTTGTGTTGCCTCCCTATTTTCTGCCTTGATTCTTGCAATTTCTCCCTGTACAGGAATTCAAAAAAATCAATTAAACAACCTAAACACACAAATTAACTAAAAAGGGATCAACAGGCCTGTACCTTATTTGCGTAAGCTGTGTCTCCAGTAACATGTGAACCCTGTGCCACACCGTTTCAAAAGAAGCATTTGGAATGACGAGCCATTCCTTTGACAACTTGTGTGCGCTCTCCACTCTACAGGTAGTGGTGTTGCCAAAATGCAAATAAGTGTTGGTCCATGCACGCACAAACTTGTGCGCCACCACTAACCATGTGTTCCTAACATACTGTAGAACGGCCCGAAATTGGATCCATTATGCTCCGTAACCGCACTCTTTCTTCGTATGCGTCTCGGTTTCAGCTTCGATCACCGCTTTGAAGGCATTATACGCGAAACTTTTTGCTGTATGAGCATTTCCATTAAAAATTCTTTTCACATTTCTTTCAACATCCCTGTAAACATGCCACGTACACAATAAGTGATGTGAAGATGGAAATACATCATCAAGAGGCCTCATCACCCCGTGTTCGCGATCACCACGATGACACTCGGATGCATATCTTCGCCATACAAGTTACGGAGCTGCCACAGCGCTCAATGGTAGCTGTCCCCTGTCTCATCACTCAGAATGGCATATGCTATGAGGAATGTCTGATTGCAAGGGGTCATTCCAACAAACTCCACAAGAGGCAGTTTATATTTGTTTGTGTTGTATGTGGAATCTACACAAACAACCCAATGATACGTCCGCAATAACAACAAAGAATCCGGATGTGCGAAAAAGACGTGGGATAACCTCTGTGTCTCTTCATCGCACTCCGTGAAGATGATGTATTTGTGATGTTCTGCGACCTCTTAACACCTTTCCCACTACGTCCATGGCAGACAGGTCATCTAGAATTGGAAACCCCGCCTTACGCAAAAAATTTCTGTAGTTGTAGACTTGTTTAGCGGTTACATTTTCATCGGAAATTGTGTCCATATCGCCCGTAAAATGTGGACTGCCTTAGTCCCGATTTGGAGTACTCTTTAATAAGCTCTTTTACTTCGACACTAATGGCCTCCGACTCGAGGTGGATCTTTCAATGAATGGTTGTGCATTCCCACGGACTGGATATACACGGATTGCCCATCTATCATACATCTTGTAAGTAGTAATACGAAACTGGCATCCGGTCATCTGTGTCTTTGTGTTAGCTCGGGCCCGCACGTTTTCATCCACCTGTTCACCTTGGTACCGCCCCCCTTTATGACAAAGGAGTATAGTACTATTACCCTTATACGAGGATATACTTAACACCATATTGTAGATGTTCGCAATACCCTTCGCATATTCAATAGCTTCCGTGTTCGTTGAGAAAGTCTCGTCAGTAGCAAAGCCGCACTATAATCGATTCCATCCCCGATCAAAACTATTCTCGCACACATACATTAAAAACAAATTATATCATAACTTAAGTTAACTCTAACATTGTTAAACCACAATTAATTTCATATGAGTAAACATTGTTATAGAATCCGATATAATGATCTTTTACTTTAGAGATAATTAATATATACTAATAACTAATTAAAAATATTATTAATCAAAACTCATTATTTTAACAAATATTCTAATCCCTAACAACTATACGCATTAACATACAACCTAAATACCCATTTAACAAGAAACAAAGTATTTCTTACGAGCATACAACGTAATTAACATATAACAGTATACGTAATTAAAAAACATTCTCTAAATATCTAACATAAACCCTAATTTTCTAAACATATATTAAACTACAAAACAAATACTCAAATAAACTAAATACATGAATTAATTAAATTTATTAAACTAATAATAATAATTTTTAAACTAATAAATATTAAATATATTAAAAAATTTAAAAAAAAAATAAAATTGGTTGGCGCCCGTTGGGCGCCACCAACACGGCGGTTGGCGAGCATTTAGTGGCGCCGAATATGGCGCCACCGCCTTCGCCATTGGCGAAGGCTTGCCTCGCCTCCCCTGTAAGGAGAGGCGAGCTTATTGCACGCCATCCCCTTTGGGGATGGCGTGTTTCTTCAGCGTCAGCCGTTAATGGCTGGCGCGTTTCTCCCTCGCCAGCCCCCCATTTTCCCGAAAAAAAAAAACATACCTCCATTTTCAGGGGCGTGTTGGTCTCTTTTGCGGGCGCTCAAATGAAAAAATAAGGGCGTTCAATAGTTCGACCCTTTCTTTTTGGCTTTTGCCATCACCATAAATAAAGTGCTTTGGCCTACTTAAGATGATAAGACCCTCCTCATTCCTCAATTAAAGCACAGAATATCCTAAGGAAAGAAAAGCTACCCAAGAAATGGATAAAATTGAGCACAAAAATGTGAGTGTTAATGGCCTAAACATTCACATAGCAGAGCTAGGAAAAGGGCCATTAGTACTCTTCCTTCATGGCTTCCCTGAACTCTGGTATTCATGGCGCCACCAGATCGTCTTCATGGCTTCACATGGCTACCGGGCTGTGGCTCCCGATCTCCGTGGCTATGGCGATACTACTGGGGCCCCCCTTGAGGACAGCTCAAAATTCACTGTTCTTCATGTTGTTGGGGATATTATAGCCCTTCTTCAAGCTATTGCACCAGATGAGGATAAAGTGTTTGTAGTGGCTCATGATTGGGGTGCTCTAATTGCCTGGCATTTGTGCTTGTTTAGGCCTGATAAAGTTAAGGCCTTGCTCAGCTTGAGTGTTGCCTATTCGCCTAGGCATCCTTCCCAGAGTACAATTGATAGAGTGAGGAGTGCCTATGGGGATGATTACTACATGTGTAGATTCCAGGTTCTTAAATTCTCGCTTGACTGTTCACTGATTTCCTTTTTTTTTTCCCTTCTTAAATTTTGGCCCTTTTGAATGTTTGATTAATCCCTTGTTTGGTTTAAGAGCTATGGAATATGAAAGGTTGAGTCTTGTTAGAAATCAGTGGTTAGTTTTTTATTAAGAATTCAACGGAAAATAAATGCATATGTGCTTAAGGTTGGTAAAATTTTCCACGATACTAATAAAGTCTTCAAAAGGGATGATAAATTCTAGTCAGGAGCTACCTTTTTGGTTATATTTTGTAGTGTGTGATAGATCCATATATGTATGTCTTTCAGCTTTGCAGTTGAAAATTTGGTATCTTTCCAAATTTGTTAGTCTTTGAATGCAAGGTTTTCTTCGTAGTAGCATATAAGAGACATCATGATTGTTTAAAAGGAAAGTTCATGACTAATTAATTAGAAATGGAAAGTTCATGGTTGTGCCTGAATCTTGTATATTTGCTGCCGTGATTTTATATTGTGATTCATTGAGTTATAAATAAATCGATTCAAGGTAGGAGCTTTATTTTGGTTTATACTTTGTACAGTGTGATTGATGGATGATTTAGCGTAATATCTTGGTTGATATTAAGTAAAGAGAAGTGGATTCTGTGTTTAGGTTTCACAGTTTGTAGGTTACTTGGTAGTTGGTAGTATAACTGCAGCTGGGTTGATGGATATACTGTTGTTGTGTTCCCAGGCACATGGTGAAATTGAGGCTGAAATTTCTGAGATGGGAGTTAAGTATTTTATGAAGAAGATACTTACTTATCGCACTCCAGGTCCACTGTTTTTCCCAAAGGGTAAAGGCTTTGGTGATTCTTGTGGTGATCCGGTTGTCTTGCCGTCTTGGTTAACAGAAGAAGATGTGGATTATTATGTTTCTAAGTTTGAGAAAACAGGCTTCACTGGAGGAGTAAACTACTACCGTGCTCTGAAATTGTGAGTATTTCTACATAGAGACGATTCACTTGCTGAGTCATTTATCAGAATGTAGCTCATGTAATGATTTTGTAGTTGTACAAAAATAGGAAGGTACCTTTTGTCCACAAACTATGAGTTAATCATCAATATCGTTTGCGAAACCGCCCTTCTAAGTCTAAGCCAATCTATTTTTGCTGTAATTCATTTTAAAGATTTAAGAGTTGGTGATGTAAGCTTTTTCGGGAGGTTGAACGATTAAGGAGTTTGATGGAGATTTGACAGAGAATTATTTGACTGAAACTTTAACGTCTTAGAAGTGGGAGACTAGATTTTGGTCATTTTTCAAATTGAGAGGGACAGAAAGTAGTTTTCTTAAACTGTATGTTAATGATGTTAGCTGATTAACTGACAAAATGCTGTGCTTTGATTTGCAGAAGCTGGGAGCTTACTGCTCCTTGGACTGGTGCTCAAATTAAAGTACCGACCAAGTTTGTTATTGGGGATTTAGATTTGACTTACCATATGCCGCGAGTTCAAGACTATATACACAAAGGAGGGTTTAAAAGAGACGTTCCATTGCTGGAGGACGTTGTTGTCATTAAAGATGCAGCTCATTTTATCAACCAAGAAATACCAGACGTGATTAACAAGCACATCTACGACTTCTTTCAACAGTACTGAGCTTTCTGTTTGATCTTGGGTTCAAGATATCCTCAATCCTGTATGTTTCTGTCATTTCGTTTCCTGCAGCTGATGTTATGACTCTATTTTAGGATGTATTTCCACTCCTTTCTTGCTTTGTTAAGATAGTAAATTATGTAGATTGGCTGCTAATAATAATGATAAATAAGAGCTGTTCTGATGTCGAGTTGAAGTTTTGCATCCACAGGTGATTGTTGTTACAAACGATGAGTATTTATAAATACGACTTTGAAGGTAGTAAAGGGAAATGTGATCAGCATTGTCAATTCTTATAAATGTACTTTCTGTTACTTTATCAGAAAATGCAGACTTATTCTCTTGTTCCTGTGAAAATTTTCTTTCTGATACGACAACAATAGCAATGACAAGTGTTTATGTCACAATGGGAGGGTTGCTATGGATTAATCAGACAGACATATATGCTTAAATTTTGTAAGTGTTGAACTCAACGTTTCTGATATGTATGAGAAGGTTTCAGTCAAAATGAAAACAAGTTTCTTCCGAAAGCATAACTCAATAAAAACACAAGGTGGTAGTAGTAATAAAGTTTACTGCAACATCAGGTAGAACTCATCAAAATCAAACCATTTGTTAGAGTGAATTCAACTGAGCTGAAGGTCGCCGACTTAAACGTCAACCTTCGCTTTCTCGACAAGATTCTCCACAAACTTTGCTCGGAATTGCTTTTTGGTCCTTTGACTTTCAAACTCTCTTATACCAATCCATTTTTAGTTTTCACTCAAAATGGAATAAGATGCAACCAAGAGAAAGGAAAAAAAAAAACCCAAGTAATCAGTTTTGGTTGCTTCTCAACTGAGGAGATGTATAATGCAATCAGTTGTATTACCCCAAAGTATATAAAAAGAAAATAGAAAATAACTTTTACTCAACGTGTTTTCCTTTTTACAATATTTTGTAATTATATTTTACATTTTCTAAACACACGTTTGCATTTTTAATTTAGAAAATACATACTAAAATAACGTTACAAACAGATTTGTACATTTTCATTCAATTCAATCTAATTCAAGTCTCTTGCTTTATTCATCATTCACATAATATCTACAGAATATCCTACTCTGATGAAGAAAGAAAAGAGTATAAAAGATCTCAAAAGCCACTATAAGCTTGTAACACTCATTATTTCAGTAACATTGGCTTTTGTTTTTTTTGGTTTGGTATTCTAATTTTATATTTCAACAAGAAAGATCATGGGAGTTTGTTTGTTGTTAATTGTTCATTTGGAACTTAAACCAATGACAATGTCACTAAAAAGTAGCTGATAATGTGATGATCTAGTACGACTAAGCAACAGAAAAGATAATGGAAGATTAAAATCTGAAGCAGGATTCCTAAGGAAGACTGATTAGGTTGTCCTAGTAATACGAAAACAAACCAAGTCTGTTGAGCAAATAATCATCAATTAGTTTCCTTATTTATTGGACATTTTGTTAAATTTTTCCTAACTGAGATTTACAGGATAATCCTAATTTCAAGTCATGAAATATGTAGTAAGAGAAGAATATAACTCATGAATTATAGTAAAGTGGCTTCAATGGAAGCAATATTATCAACAGAAAATGGAATGCAGGATAGATATAGTATCAAGGGAGTTGATAAAACCATCATCTCCAACTCCACTTGAAAAGAAAGAGCTTAAACTCTCTCTTCTAGATCAGCTTCAAGCTCCTATCTTTGTTCCTGTTCTGTTCTTCTACCAAAAACAGCCACCTTCCTCAAATGATTTTCATGAAGATCAAACCAAAACAACCCTACATTTAAAGAAATCCTTCGCGGAGTCTTTAACGAAGTTCTACCCTTTAGCAGGAAAGTTGAACCCGGAGCATCATTGTGTTGATTGTGATGATTCTGGAGCTTTGTTTGTGGAAGCTAAGGTTGACGTTTCTCTATCAGAAGCAGTCCAGAGTGATGAAATGTTAGGTCAATACTTGCCATTTGAGCCATTTATTAAGGATGAAATTGAAGATGTTAGAGTTAAGCCACTCCTGGCAGTCCAAATAACTAGGTTTGGATGTGGAAGCAATGCCATTGGTGTTTGCATTTCCCACAAAGTAGCTGATTTGATGTCGTTTATGACCTTCATGAACTCGTGGGCTGCCTTGAATCGTGGGGAAATTACTAGACTTGTAGTATCAAATTTTGATGTTGGAAGGCATGTTTTTCCTCCAGTTGATCATGATGTTAGTTTTCCTTTACAACCTCCAAATAAAGGAAAAGGGATGGTGTATAAGCGATTTGTGTTCGACAAGGAAAAACTAAAAGAATTGAAAGAATTGGCCATTTCTTCCTCAGCAGCAAAATCTCCCACTCGGATTGAAGTTGTTACTGCTTTCTTGTGGAAGCATTTCATAAATGTGGCAAGGGCTAAAATCCAAGGTCCTGCTACAACAATGTTGTTCAGGATTTCGCATCTTGTGAATGTAAGAAGCAAAATGAGCAGCTTGTTGGCCTCATCTCCTGATGAAAATGTGTTTCCTTTTGGCAACCTTGCGATTGGTGTTCCTGCCTCATTCACTTTTTTTCGCGGCGAGAATCAGGAAAAGAAAGATTATTATGGCGATCTAGTTCGCCTCACGGGCGATGCAATAAAGAGAGTCAATGAGGATTACATTCTCAATTCTGCAATTCCTTCCTTTAAGGCTACAAAAGGCACAGTAGAAGTAGTGCAGAAACCAGCAATAATTGAGAAAGATTGGATCTTCACAAGTTGGTGTAGATTCCCATTTTATGAAGTGGATTTCGGCTGGGGCAAACCTGTTTCAGTTGTCCCTGGAAATCTAAATGGCATCCTAGTAATCTTAACCAGCACAAGAAATGAGGAAGGGATAGAAGCATGGATTGCTATGTTAGAAGATGAATTTGCTCTGCTTCCTGCTGAGTTTCTTTCACTGGCAGCAACTCATCTTTTTCATGCTTAACTGCTGTCTACTGAGCGTAACGATCATTTCCAGTTTAACTAAATATTTCAGAAATGTCAGTTACACTTTTTAGGTATGCATTTCATCAATACAAATTAATGAGCCAACTATCCTGTTTTGAGGTTCTTAACCTTTTTTTTATCTAGTTCATGTTTGATAAGAACTCCCTTCGTCCCCAAAAAAAGAGTCATGTTTGTTGAACTGTTACAACAAACTTAGTAACCTGAGAGAAGTTTTTATTCAAGTTTTGGCACTAAGAAGGGAATTTTTCAGTTGTTAAATGAGTTGGTGAATGTTAAATGCATGTACCTAATTATCTCTCAAACTGATTCAATTAGAATTCTCTCTAAGAGAATTGCTTACCTTACAATCTTAACAACTCTTCTTATTTGTCTACTTGTACATACTAAATAATAGCAGAACTAGTGAGGTACTATTCATTGGCTAGATACAACTCTTAATCACCCGAGACCACATGATCAAAAACCGTCGCCAGAATCAAATATCAACGTCGATTCTTCCACGAACCGACATTTAAACTGATAACAAACTTCTAACCTTTGGCAGGGAAGTTGAAGCTGGATCTTGCTTTGATTGATTGTGATGATTCTGCAGCTTTGTTTGTGGAAGCGCTAAGGTTGACGTTTGATGCATCCCTCCCTGTCAGAAGCAGTCCAGATTTCAGAATGCTCCCCTCGAAAATTTTGGCCAATACTTTCCATTTGAGCCTTCTGTTAATGACAGTGAGGACAAAGCAATATCAGGTTTACTTGCACGAAAAATGTAATACTATTAGGCATCGAAACCACTTGGTTTAAATGTGGAAGCAATGGGATTGAAATACGTACTTACGACAAGGTGGCTGATTTCATGCTGGAGAATTTAAGTTTGTGAACAACAATAGGCATGTATTCAACAGGCATGTGTTCTCCCTTATCATCACTAGTAACGGACCCACTGAGATTGAAATTGTTTCAGCTTTTCTATTCTATGGAAGCAATTTAGCAGTCCGCAGCAAGCTAAGAATCAATGGTGCTCACAAAGAAAGCTTCTGATCTTTTTCGTGTGAACTGATGATCATCGAACCAACAATGAACAGCAATATAACATTTTCACATCCAGAGTTTCAAACCATGTTTATCCGCTTGGAAAACTTGTGTCTCTGATTATTGCAAAAGAATAAACTTGTGTTCCGGATTCTCCTGTAGTTGTGACCTCGGTTCGAGAGAAGTGAAGTTCGCATAGTTAGCCTACAGTACAGTATGCTCAATAGATCTTTTGCTATAAGGCTATAATCCTAGCATAGCAGCAAGGACATGAAGTAAAGATCCTAGGTTCATTTCTGTTGTCTCGAATCATTAAATTTTATGCTATCATTTCAGAATTGGATATTTCATTAGAATTCATGTTCTTCTACTCCCTCTGTCACAATCATAGTGGGACAGATTTCGATCTTTCCTTTTCCTTGAGCAGTAAGACATGACATTAATAGTAAACCTGACATTAATAATATTAATAATACCATTAGAAGCCACATTCTTGATAAAGAAGATGCTACCAGTGCCTTTTAAACTGACCCAGTGAGGGAAAACCCAAATGAACAGAAAGTCTTATGTTTCAGATACAACTTCTCCTCGATTCCTTCCAACAGGATAAATAGTAATCTAAAATCCTTCGGAAATGTAAAATACAAGAAAAGAAGTTTTCGGTACCTTGTTTATCAGTAGCACTTATTTGGATAATGACATACACACTAAAAAAAGGAATAATGGCTTCTCACGCTTGAAATCTGGTTTACAGGGAGCAATTGGCAACAATCACGCAACTTAGTTTCAAGAATCAGCAGTTCAGAATTTTTGAATGAAGTCATAAATGTGTTTGCTAACTTCATCAGGGATTTCTTGGTTGATGAAGTGAGCTGCATCTTTGATTACTACAACATCTTCTAACAAAGGTACATCACTCTTGAATCCACCCTTGTGGATGTAGTCTTGCATTCCCGGCATGTGGTAGACCAAATCATAATCGCCAGTAATAAATTTAGCCGGTACTTTTACTTGCGCTCCAGTCCAGGGTGCGACAAGTTCCCAGGTACTGCATGCATATTCATAGCATAAGTAATACTTTCAAACTCAATATACCAATATCTATGTTCAGAATTTTATTTCTCCTCTCCCAAGGATTAATGATCAAGGAAACCAACAAAAGTGAACAGAACTTTACAGCCTCTGGGGCCATAACCTCATAATTCTGTTCTCACTTCACAGAAGCGGCTCCAACTGAAACAAATTTTCCAAAAAGGCAGAATTTCGACAGCTATTAAAAATTTTTTTTTTATCTTTGTAGTCCTCTTCCACACCCATTATCCCAGACCAGTTAAAATGTCAATAAAGGAAAGTAAATGAACCACAAAAATTGACATCATTGTATGTACTATCCATTTCCAAATCAAGCTCTTGAACAATGAATTTAGGCTTCTGGTGGAACACAAAATTGAGACTTAATTTGATAACAGAAAAAAGCTCTGATCACTTATAAGAAAATGAAAAGTTTTATCAATGGCATTTCCGAATAATGCTAGGAAATTGAAACACGGACCATGTATCCAACCACAATTAAGTTTCTCAGGGTTCATAAAAGAGCTTTGACCAACGTGAATCATGAATGGAGGAGTTGATTGTACGAGTGTAATAAGTTGCTGATGTCAAGACACTTATGAGACATTTAAGGACCACAGAACAATGAAAGATGGCTGAAATTATCTTGTTTGTGCATAAAGTTAGCTGGAATTAGGAAACTACTTACTGATTGAGGGCGCGATAGTAATTGAGGCCTCCAGTGAATCCAGTATTCTTAAACTTACTGACATAACAAGCAGCATCTTCTTCACTCAACCAAGATGGCAAGGTTACTGGAGTACCAGGGGAACCCCAAAAGCTTTTATCCCTAGGGAATAACCACGGACCTGGAGTGCGGTCAGTTAGTAGTTTCTTAATAACACGCTCCACACCTATTTCAGCAAATTCAGCCTCCATCTCACCCGGGGCCTGTAACAAGAAATGATCACTTCTTTGAGAAAACAAATGAATCCTTTTTCAAGTTGTACTCAAACCAATTCAAAATCATAATCAATCCTTCGTAATAAATTCTTAAATTTTCCATATCCACAAGACCATCACTATTATCCAATCATACTGATTAGATACCCTGACTCCTAATCAACCTGTTATAGCCTTACAAGTCCTGGATTCTGTAAACAATGACTTATTCACAAGCATCATCAAGTAATACTTAAATATCATGATCAAGATCTCAAGGAGTAAAGGTCAAAAATAAAAAAAATGAAAAAATGAATCAGATTACCTGGAATCTCCACATGTAATAATCATCACCATAGGCGCTTTTCAGTGAGTCAACCATATTGATTGAGGGATTAAAGGACATAAAAGGAACACTCAAGTTGACCAAGGCCTTAACTTTATCAGGCCTAAACAAGCACAAGTGCCAGGCAATCAAAGCACCCCAGTCATGACCAACTACAAACACCTTCTCTTCATCAGGTGCAATAGCTTGAAGAAGTGCGATGACATCTCCAACAATATGAATTGTACTGAATTTGGAGCTATCTTCAATGGGGGCCCCAGTTGTATCGCCATAGCCACGCAGATCAGGAGCCACAGCCCGGTAACCATGAGCAGCCAAGAAGACGATCTGGTGGCGCCATGAATACCAGAGTTCAGGGAAGCCATGAAGGAAGAGTACTAATGGCCCTGTTCCTAGCTCTGCTATGTGTATGCTTAGGCCATTGACACTAACATTTTTGTGCTCAACCTTGTCCATTTCTTGAAGCGTCTCTCTCAAATCAAAGAGATTTCAACAGATGATCTGTGTATGAGGAATTAATGATCTTTCCTTCTTTGAAGACAAAGAAAGCAGTTGACTTTTTAGTGTATGGAGAAAACAGAAGAAAAGAAAGGAAAATAGGTTCTTTGTATTTTTGGCACGTACGAGGTTTTTCCTAAAAAGAAAACACTTGCCAGTTTTAGTTCTTGACGAAAGGTGCCCCTTAAAGTTATGAAAAACTACAAAAAAAAGTCCACTTATTTTTTCTACAAAATTAACCCCCTATTTCCCGCCGACTGGAATAGTCGACTTTCACATTCCGGCCAACTGCTGATGAACCCTTCGCGAATTTGTCCTTTTCTGGCCCTCTTAGGTTCTGTTTATTTAGGTCTAAACTCTTAAAGTATAAGTGTTTAAAATAAGGTTATTGGCATAATATATTTAGTAATCACCTAACAAATTACAAATCAGCTCGCTCTGAAATTGAAGAAAGAAAATAACTGTCTAAAAAAATGAAGTCAGAAGAAATAGACTAAGTTTTAGCCAATTTTCAATACGCGGTCTAAAAAATAAATGATGATGGGTATAATTTTTTAATTTTCTCTTTGAGGAAAGTCGTCTTATTATTAGGTCTTCTAACATGTTTCTTTAAAAAAAAAAATCATGACTTGAATAAAGATATTGTGGCTATTGGTATGTACTTTTTAAGAAGTTTTTCGAAATATGATTATATACATATTTACTAAAAATAATATCATCACCCTAAAATAGTTGTATAACAATATTTTTTCCAATTCTAACACAATAATTTTAACTTTTATTAATTTTATTTGAAAATGTTTAAAAATTAATTCGTAAATAATTTCGTACCCGTGCATTACCTAGTATGTATTTGTACGAGCAAAATGAGATTATAATGAAGTAACTACAGTGGTTCTCGATTTCGTAACCCCAACAATTATACGAACAATTATATATGAACAGTTGTTGGCCTTAAGCAAAATTAAGATGTACTAATAATCATCTCATATTGATTTACATTAATCAAGGCTTTCTTTTTCCATTTGGTATTTGTTAATTAAATTGTGCAATCTAAAAAATGTATCTTAGATTTCATACAACTTAAATCTAAACTAAGACTTATTCACAAATAATTTATCAGTACATTTTAAAATAAACTAATTGATTTTTTTTTTAATCTTCGGCTGGGATGCGTATCCAATATTATTGTGTGCTCTAGCCTATAGTGACTGAATTATTGGGGCGATTTTATAGAATTGCAGAGTTACAGAATTGATCGAGGAAATTAACTAAACTATCTCTCGTGCTTTTTTTCAATCTTACTCGATGCTTTCCCCCAAGTTCTCTCTTTTAGGAAGCTCATCAATCGAATTAGGGTTTTGGGCTTCAAATTCAACCCAAATGTCAGAATAACTCAGCCGGGTTTTCAACAATTTCGTCAATGGAGGAAGAAAGGGTTAAACATTTGAAGTTGATGGGGGATTCCGGACTGCTGGATGTAAGTCTTCTCGTATAGTTGTTGGCTTGTTGCTTTAGTGCCAATGTAGAGTATCTGTATTTTAGAGTATTACATTATTTCATATAATTACGTCCTCTTATGACTCTTTCTTGCTGATAAATTTGTTTGTTTCATTCGTTGCTCTGCGAGACCCATCAATTCATTTGTTTTTATTTTTTTTCCCTTTAATATGTTGATTATTCTGGGGCTTTTTTTGTTGCCCTTTCTAGCAAAGTTCCTAAATTTTTTTGAAGTGATTACTGGGATTGCTTGGGGTTTGTTGCTCTACCAAGTTATTTGTGGTGACAGTAACTCTTTTCCCAATTTTTTTCTTAATAAATTTGTTGTTCTGTGAAACCTATGGTGGTTTCTTTTTGTGAAACATTCTAACAGAGGCATACTACTGAAGATCGGATTAGTCAGCTCCCAGATGAAACCCTCACTTGCATATTATCCTATCTAACACTCAAAGAAGCTGGCAGAACTAGTGCTTTGTCCAAAAGATGGAAGGATGCCTGGACTTATGTTCCTGACCTTGATTTTGATACATTTACTTTTGAATGCGACTGTCGTAGGAAATTGCGGTCCAACGGCTATGAGGTGTTACGTGCTATGGGGAAGGGAGAAATAAAGAGACTTAAAAGGGAAAGGTGCAAGTTTGTTAAGTGGATCAACAAGGTGATAGGGTCCCGTCAAGCTTCGGTGTTGAATAAGTTCAGAATTTATTATACTTTTGATGATTCCTTTCGGAAGGATATTAATAAGTGGCTACAGTATGCCCTTGACAGGGGAGTGCAGAGGCTGGAACTAGACACGAATAAGCCCGGACTTTATTCCTCCCATGGACCTTATGCTTTTCCTTCTACAATGGTTACTCAAAGAAGTTGGAATTCTCTGAAAGTGTTGAGTTTCCGCTTTGTAGATGTCTCTGGGGGCAATCTTGAATTATTTCTGCACAATTTGCAAATTTCTTGAAAGTCTGGTAGTACACGTATCTCGTCGTTTAAAGACTCTGGAGGTTTGCAGTCCACAGCTTGCATTGCAGCACTTGGAAATTTTAAGTTGTCCCTTAGAGTCCCTTATTTTGTGTAATACCAATCTTGGCTCTATAAGTATTGATGCTTCATCGAGATTAGTGCTTAAGAATGTCCCTCGACTTAGTGAGATTCATTTCACGGACTATCATCCCATTGTTGAGGATATTCTTCCCCATCTAACATGCTGCTTTTCGAAATTGGAGGTTCTTTCTTTAAAACTACATCCTTGGAGTGCCAAAGTGATATGCATCTTGCTCATTGGTTGTTTGTTTTGTAATATTCTCTTACCACCTTGCTGACTTCTGAGTTGGTGTTTAATTTTTTTTTTTGGGCTATATTTTGTTTTGTATTCCAGTTCAAAGGTAAACTTCCTCAGCTATCTGCACTGAAGCAGTTATTTATACAACAAGAGATATTCTATGATGAGATCATTTCTGGACTTTCTTCCTTCTTTAGGGCATCACCAAACCTCGAGAAGTTCAAAATAAAGGTAGTAGATATATGTTATAAATTTCCTTTCCTTTTAGACTGTCATCGTTCTTTTAAATTTCTGGTTCCAACCACCCAGTGATTTTTCAGTGAGTATGTGTGTGGGTATGTTTTTTTTTTCCTTTTTTTTTTTTGCAGTTGTTTTGCCCGTGGAAGAATATGATTGAGAATGAGAGCAACAGAAAGTCAGAGAATGACGACATAGATTATAGTGTCGATCATCTCAAAGTGGTTGAAATGTATGAATATAATGGCCATGCAATAGAATTGGAGCTTATCAAGTGGTTTCTGGAAAATGCACTTTCACTTGAAAAGATAACTGTTGATCCGCATCCTACACGTTTTACTCATTGGTACAATGAAAGTGCAGTTTGTTGTGCGAAAGCTGAGGAAAAAGTCAGTAACAGGAGGACTGCTGAGCAGCAACTCGTGAAATTAACAAGGCGTTCACTTGTTAGATTTCAGATACTTTAGCTCTCGGCACAACAAAAGGAAGGTGTTGTTTCGAGAAGCTGTGATTTCAATGCAATGGCCCTGGATTTCTCACAAAATGGTCATACAACCAAAAAAGTGTTAGAATTTTCGCGTTTCGGCCTTTTATAGTTGTATTTTGGCTTCACTGAAACGGAGCATCAGGCTACTCGATTGGAATTGATTCAATTTCTCTAAGTCAACTATGTTCATAATACGCAGCTCTAGAATATATTTACTACATTGTCCTCTAGTATGTCATGTAGTAGTTTCGCTAGGGTTTATACCGTCCTGAGATCTGACAATGTGCTTATTGTTTTGCTTATAGTTTGTTAAATTCGTGGATGCGTTTGTAAATGATATGGAGTGAGACTCATAAGTAATTTACTCACTCCATAAGTAATTTGGAATTTGGACGACAACAGATTTTTATTTGGCATAATGCCATAACACACTGAAACATTAATAGTGGCATCTTACATTTGAGATCAAAACCAATGGGGTGAAATCGGCAATGGCAACAACAACTTGCAACTGAGTTTCATTCAAGAAGCAGAGAATTTCTGAATGAAGTCAAGGATGTGTTTGCTAATTTCATCCGGGATTTCTTGGTTGATGAAATGAGCTGCATCTTTGATCACTACAACTTCTTCTAACGACGGTACATCACTCTTGAATCCACCCTTGTGGATATAGTCTTGCATTCCCGGCATATGATACACCAAATCCAAATCTCCCGTAACAAATTTGGTTGGCACTTTTACTTGAGCTCCAATCCAAGGAGCAGAAAGTTCTCGGGTACTGCATACATATTCACAGCATTGTTAGTACTTGCAAACTCAAAAACCAGAAGTTCAAAATCCGGCGATTTTCAGTATCTACAATATCATATAAAGCGACATTTAAGGTAACAAGTTAGTTACATACAGATTGATTGCGCGGTAGTAGTTGACGCCTCCAGAGTAGCCTGTTTCCTTGAATTTACTAACATAATAAGCAATATCTTCTTCACTCAACCAAGATGGCAAGGTTATTGGAGTGCCAGGGGAACCCCAAAAGCTTTTATCCTCGGGGAATAACCATGGACTTGGATCTCGGTAGCTTAGTAATTTCTTCATCACATGCTCCACTCCTATCTCAGCAAATTCAGCCTCTATATCACCTGGAATCTGTAGCAAGAATTGAGCATTACAGCCCTCTGGTTTCATTTCTTTGAGAAAACACATATAATGTAATTTCTCATGTGTTTACTATTAACTAACATTATACTTGTCTACAATCTATATCCTCTAAAGAAATCCAAATCCTTAAGCCTATGTAGAATCTGAAGTTTTTAGCCACTAAGCAAAGATGGACTAATTGGCTAGCATCAAGTGATACTTAAAAATCATGCTCAGGAGTCAAGATCACAAAGAGTAGAGATTGAAAGTAAATGAATCAGCTTTACCTGGAATCTCCAAATGTAGTAATCATCACCATAAACACTCCTCAGAGAATCAACCATATTGATTGAGGGATTAAAGGACATAAATGGAACACTCAAGTTAACCAAGGCCTTAACTTTATCAGGCCTAAACAAGCACAATTGCCAAGCAACCAAAGCACCCCAGTCATGACCAACTACAAACACTTGATCCTCATCAGGTGCAATTGCTTGAAGAAGGGCTATGATATCTCCAACCAAATGAAATGTAGTGAATTTTGAAATATCCTCAACGGGGGCCCCAGTTGTATCGCCATAGCCGCGGAGATCAGGAGCCACGGCCCGGTAACCATGAGCAGCCAAGAAGACGATCTGGTGACGCCATGAATACCAGAGTTCAGGGAAACCATGAAGGAATAGTACCAATGGCCCTGTTCCTAGCTCTGCTATGTGTATGCTTAGGCCATTAACATCCACATTTTTGTGCTCAATCTTGTCCATTTTTAAAGGGTCTCCCTCAAATTAAAGAGGATGCAAAAAGATTATTGTTCTGTGGATGAGATAGTATGATACTATTGTTGCTCTTTCTTTTCTGAAAATAAAGAAATCAGTTGACTTCTTATCTGTTGGGACTTGGGAAATAAAGGAAGAATCTTGATATTTACGTATGGGGAGATTCCTCCAAGAGACAATGTCAAAGCGACTTCTAAAATAAGTGGCCCTAAAATTTAGAGGGAATTGCATAAGTACCTCCACGTTTGATGAATCTACAAAATCAACCGGTATTGATAGAATAGCATCTGCAAAATACAGCACTTTTGCATAATACAAAATGTGTTACTTTGTACAAATGTGCGTGATTTGTTTATGCTATTTCCATTTAAGTTTATAGATTCATTTTTGGAACTGCATCATTCTCTATATTTGATTATGAGAATCAGGAAGATACAGATGATTGCTATGGAATGTCACTGAAGATTATGTACTCAATTGTGCTGTTCCTTTATTGAAGAATTTTTGCTGCAGTTTTCGGAACAGAACAAGTACAAAAACAGCAACCAGCAAAATTCAAGGTGAATGATTGGATCATTAGCAGTTGGTGTAGATTTCCGAGCATCCCAATTTAGAGTTACAATATTTTTTTCCTGTTTTAATCTTAGAAATGATACAAAAGTGGCGTAAAAGGGCAAAAACATTCAAAAACGTGAACAACTGGTAAGCTGAACTTCAACCGAGCTTATCTCCACAAGATCTTAACCGAATCATACAATTCTTGGACCAAAGGGAAGATAAGAATACGATTAAACAGTCTCGTAAAGAAATGAAAAGTTAATTTCCCCTGAAAACTGAACAAAAATGCAAGGAAAACCGGCTGGTCGATCGCTATACTCTGAGTGTAGTCGACTTATTCGTCAACTTTGTTAAGTGAACCAAACGCCCGACGACTAATTCGTCGACTTTGTTAAGTGAACGAAACGCCCGACGACTAATTCGTCCACTTTGTTAAGTGAACCGACTGGTTGCATATTTGCATTTGCTGAAAGTCGCCAACTTAATCGTCGGGAATAGCATTTCAAACGTACTTTAGGCCTTTAGGGACCGAAGAGTTTGAAGTCCTACTTTCAAATTTAATCCAACTTAAATCTGGCCTTTATTCATCATTTTAGTAGCATAATATCTACAGAGTGTCCCACTTTACTGAAGAAAGAAAAAGGGTGCAAAAGATCCTAATAAGCAAACAAAACAACTACCAATAACATTCCATCAGAAGGATGGATTCACAAATGGAGCGCGAGAACAGAAGCTCAGTATCGCCGAATGAAGTCGTATATGTGTTTGCTAATCTCGTCAGGTACTTCCTGGTTGATGAAATGTGCTGCATCTTTGATCACGACGACTTCCTCCAACATGGGCACATCAGTTTCGAACCCACCTTTGTGTATATAATCTTGATTTCCAGGCATATGGTACACCAAATCCAGGTCCCCAACAATGAACTTGGTTGGTACTTCTACTTGAGCCCCATTCCAGGCTACAGTCACTTCCCAGGTACTGCAAATTCACAGCTTTTAGTACTTTCACATCAACAGCAAAACTTTAAATTTGTGCATTGTGCAATGAAGTTACTCACAGATCGAGAGCGCGGTAGTAATTGACACCTCCAGTGAAGCCTGTCTTCTCAAATTTACTAACATAATATGCAACATCTTCTTCTGTCAACCAAGGTGGTAAGAAAACCGGGGTATCAGGCGAGTCGCCAAAGCCTTTACCCTTGGGGAGAATCAGTGGACCGGGTGTTCCATACGTGAATATCTTCTTCATGAAATGCTCAACTCCCATTTCTGCTACTTCAGCCTCTATTTCACCTGGTATCTGGTAAATAAAAAACAGCTATTTCAATCCGTTATCAAGAAGATATGTTAGTTCATTCCGTTCCTTTCAACAATCATGGCACCTCAAAACAATGAAAACTAGTAAAATTTTCAAATCTGATATCAAAGAAAAGAACCTGGAATCTGCAAATGTAGTAATCATCGCCATAGGCAACCCTGAGTCCATCAACTACACTAATTGAACTGGGCATAAAGCAGTTGGCCAAGGCCTTAACTTTATGAGGCCTAAACAAGCACTTCCAGGCCATCTTCAATGCATCAACTACATGATTGATTGAAGAATATCTAGGCATCAATTCAACGCTAGTTTTGACCAAAGCCTTGAGCTTATCAAGCCTAAAAAAGCACTGCCCGAAAATCTTCAGTCCATCAACTATATTGATTGGGGGATACCTGGGCATAAATGGAACACTCAGATTAACCAAGGCCTTAACTTTGTCAGGCCTGAATAAGCACAAGTGCCAGGCAATCATAGCACCCCAGTCATGGCCAACTACAAACACCTTTTCCACATCAGGTGCAATAGCTTGGAGAAGTGCTATCACATCTCCCACTAAATGCAGAGTGCTGAATTTGGAGCTGTCTTCAATGGGGGCCCCAGTTGTATCGCCATAGCCGCGAAGATCAGGAGCAACAGCCCGGTAGCCGTGAGCAGCCAGGAAGACAATCTGATGGCGCCATGAATACCAGAGTTCAGGGAAACCATGAAGGAAGAGTACTAATGGCCCTGTTCCTAGCTCTGCTACGTGAATGCTTAGGCCATTAACATTCACATTCTTATTCTCAATTTTATCCATTCTTTTTGGACAGGTGTTATGACAATTTTTTCGAAATGGTTAATGTAATCTGTTCAGCAAGTCGATTTTACATAAAAGTATTAAAGTTTGCAACTTTAGAAAGGGGGTTATTAAACGAGCTATTTTATTTTATTTTTTTGAAAAAGAACAAGCTAATTGGAATTGTCACTGAAAACTTTTCTTCATGTTTTAAGCCAAAATAATCAGCAGTTCAGCAACATGCTTGGCCGTTAACTACAAAAGGACAAACAAAGAAAGGTGGAAGATCAGGTGGCACAAATCTAGGATCACACCTTGAAAATTCATGCATTGATTTCATACTACAAAAATCGTAAAATAAACACCAATTCCTACTACTACAACATTACAAATTGGTTTCGTACTTATCTCCGGTGATAGAAAATACTTGAAACCCGCAAAAGAAAAGAAGCCGCCAAAACTGTTAGAAAGAAAAAACCAAAAATGCAGTTTCAGTGTTTCACAAAAGAGAGCATCTGCAAGCTAGGAGAGCTTGTGCCCCGACTTATTCGTCGAGATATCTATCTCGATGCATAAGTCAACGAGATATAAAAATATTGTTTGGTAATGATTGATTTCTCGGTCTGATGAACTTGGAAAATCCGAAAAGATGAAGAGACAAAAAAACTGATCAGATGTAGTAACATGTAGTGCTTCACCTGATTAAATTCTTCGCCAAACACACAATGCAGCTTCGTATAAAGCTACAAGTAATACAAAATGAGCTTGCGAAACATGAACCCGATAACATAACATTACAGAACAGAATCAAAATTTGTCCTTGGATGAACAATTGAACATCAGTTTACGCATGAAAATAATCGGCAGCTGCGAGTGAAAGAAACTCATCAGGAAGCAAAGCGAACTCTGCTTCCAACATAGAAATCCAAGCTTCTATTCCTTCCTCATTCCTTGTGCTCTTTAAGGCAACCACATTGAAGCCTGGTGTACCAACAGGGCCGACTGAAACAGGTTTTCCCCAACCAAAGTCCACTTCGTAAATCGGAAATCTGCACCAACTGCTGAACAACCAATCACTCGCCATCGTTTTCTGATGATTTAATTGCTCCGTCACACTACTATTCAGCAAGCCTCTCATGAGAGGAACTGCACGATTGAGAACATAGTCCTCGTTGATTGTCCGTATTGCATTGCTCGTTAGGGGAACTAGATCGCCATAATCATCATCTGTCTCATCCTGATTCTTACTGGAAGTGAATGAAGCAGGTCCAAGAATTATATGATTTCCAAAAGGAAACTCATCACTAGGTAAGGCCACCAAGCTGCTTATTCTGCTTCTCAAGTTCACCACATGCCAGATCCTGGATGTTGTTTCCTTATTAGCAGTGCCCCGGTTTTTAGCCTGCTCCAATTTAATCAATTGCTTCCATATGAAAGCAGTAACAACTTCAACCCGGGTAGGATTCTTCATCAGCGATGATGATGATGGTGAGGAAATGGCGAGTTCTTTCAGTTCTGTCAACTTTTCCTTGTTGAATATAAACCGCTTGCACACTTTCTTTCCTTCCTTCAATGCAACAGGAGGCAAAATAATGGGGAATTCCGGCATAGGAAAAAGCTGCCTCCCTAAGTCGAAATTCGGTGTCAACTTCATTGATGATTTGGTACTGTCGCCGCGATTTTCAGAAGCCCATGAATTCATGAACGTTATCAACGATATCAGGTCAGCTACTCTGTGGAAAAGGCATACCCCAATGGCACAGCCTCCGCATCCAAACCAAGTGATTTGGATTGCCAATAGTGCTTCATCATCATTTCCTTCATTTATATATGGATCAAATGGCAAGTATTGTCCAAAACTTTCAAAAGGTGCATTGTTCACTGCTTCTGCGAGGCTAACATTAACCTCAGCTTCCACGAACAGAACTCCAGAATCATCACAATCAACAGAAAGCTCATCATCCGGCCTCAGCTTTCCTGCTAAAGGGTAGAACTCTGACAAACATTCTGATAAAGATTGTTTTAAATGCAGGGTCCTTTTGGACGGATCAAGATCGATTTTTGAGTTAGGTAGCTGTTTTTGGTACAAGAAAAGAATAGGGATAAAAGCAGGCGGTTCAGATTGATCCAGGAGAGACAATGGAAATCCCCTCCTGTCAATTGGAGTTGGACGTGATGGTTTTATCAACTCCCTAGATATTATATCTATCTTGGCTTCCATTTCTATAGCTTCTACCCTATTCTGCGTTGCCTTCCGTTCATTTAAAGCTGCTTAAATAGAAATCCATGACGCTGATTTTGTTATGCAATTAGTTGACTTATGGAAGATGACATTTAGAGGCTAGGGCCGGATAGTTTGGTTCAATCCGACTATACTCCTATATAAAATTCAAACATATAAATAACCCTAAACTGAAGTTTCATCTAATCATTGAACTGAATGCCATCTTTTTATATTAATAAGGATTGAAGTATGATATGCCGGCCGCTGATGGAAGTTGCCATAAATAAAGGCACTAAGCACTTTGTCAACCAAGAAAGGGATGATGAAGTACTTCCTGTTATTTCGCTTTTTAGCACTCCATCCTAAGGTACAAACAATAACAGCTTGTAAGGATCATGGCATGGAGAAAAGACAAGAAATCAATGAAGATGCCAATCATGAAAAAACCAAAAGAACATCTTGTTTGGTGGCTATTTTTATCATAGTTGCCATTAATGAAGTATTGCTTATGTGGAGAAGTCCTAACGAACACTTCTTTAAGGTGGCAAAATGACCGAGTTGTTGAAGGGCATCAGTGCTAGGCACTTTAGGTATGGATATTCTTCTTACAATTCAATCTTTGATACACGCGATATCCCGAACCATGTCTGTTGAAGAACAATATCACATTTTTTTCCACGTAAAATTGTCTCTCGAGCGTGAAGTACTAATGCAAATTATGCAATCACTTTTCATGTCATATAGTAAGATATAGATATAAACCTTTGACTATGAAATGATTATGCAATGCCACCAGGAACTGACAACATTTTCCTCAGGAATTTCGATTCATTGTGAGGATCTATCAAATCCTATCCCTTCGTGCATACAACATTCTGTAAGGATAAGTGAGAACCAGGCCGTAAGCTGGTTTGCATTTCATGTTCAAGGAGTTAAAAGTAATGACAAACCTCATTCGGTTAAGGCAGAATAAATGTAATTGGAACTGTAGGATCCGTGAGAGTTTCAGTTTATTTCACAAACTTTGGCAAACATTATTTCTCTAACAAGCATGTCTAACTTTTCCTTCTACAAGAAACTTTAATGTTACAAGTGCGACTTATGATATCGAATCTTAAACCATACATACATATGGGTTAGATTTCCAGATAATATGCTACAAACATCGAGGCAACTTAACTCATCAACTTTTCAGACTCTTCCGTCTTCCAACATCAAAATTAATATCCAATATGCCTGTGATACCAACCTCTATCTTTTGACCAACCTTAACAGGACCTACACCTTGAGGAGTGCCTGCAACAAGAAACCACTTTTATTCCACTTCTCACATTCTTTGAGCTATAATCAAATGCATATGTATCTACGGATTATACATTTTCAGTACAAAGTATCCATCACAAGAAGTGTATAAGATTTTAGGATTATGGAAAACATTCAGTACAACCTACTCATAACGAGAGGAAGTGTACTAGGCTTTCACCTGTTAGAATAACATCTCCTTCGAGAAGGGTAAAGAGAGAACTTATGTGGCTAATCAAATATGGGATCTTAAAAATCATATCTTTCGTAGAGCCCTTCTGCCGAATAGCTCCATCCACCTGTAGCAGAAGATATTCCTTTCAGGAACCTAAGTAATATTTGCTAACATTTTAAACAGCAACCCAAGAAATGAAACAGAACATATATGACGAAGAGCATGATCTGTTGGTAGTGGTACCTTTAACCACAATTCTACATCGTGAGGATCAGGAATCATTGAGCAAGGCAACTGCAACAAAAGATATATGCACTGGTAAGCATTCCCATTAATCAATTAAGAAATTTTTCTCAACTACTTCAAGGGAACTACCTGCAAGATTCATAAATTATAGAAGACTCATCTCACAAAGATTTTCTACTGCCTACCAAAGCAGGGTTTCAGTCAACACTTACAACAGAGCTGATTGGTGTGAAGGTGTCTTGGCCCTTGGAAACAGTCCATGGAAGACCTCCAGACTGGCAGAAAGCATTAAAAACGTTAGAACAAAATAGAGCACAAGAAACTTTCAATCCGATTACGCTTTATACACAACACAACAGTCTCTTCATTCCTCTTCAACAAAAACGGAAAAGGTAAAAAAAAAAAAGGAAAAAGTTGCAATTTGCAGGCAGAATTGGCAAACAGAAAACTAACAAACACTTACAACCAGAAACAAACCAGGAAAATATCCATTCAAAGGAAGGAAAACAGCATTTTTGACCAACGGAGATAGCAAGAAGAGAGAATCTACCAAAAGATAGATAATAGCCTGTGTAGACTATGATGCATTGAGATGAAAAAATTCAAGAGCATCGCGTAGCTATTAAAGGAAAAAAAATACAATAGTAAAAATATTTGTGAAGAAGAATTCCACCTTTGCAACAGCTTGGATTTCCCTGGCAGTCATGTCCAATGCAAGCGCATAACCTGAATCACACACCACACAAAATCTTTTTCAGCAGATTCCTAAACATGGTTTAACTTAAAACAACAACAAAAAGAAAATGCTTAAAAATCAAACTTTTGCTACATATCAACTTCCGCTACACTGTTTCACCTCTCATCATTTCAAGATACAGACTACTGAATTTCATACTAAGAAGAAAATCTAAATCCTTAACAGTTACAGAGCAAATTTAGAAGTTGAAATCTGAAATTGATTGGGATAGTATACCTCCGACATAATCCATGGCAGAAGCCTCGGAAACATCACGGGCCTTTTGGCCGATGACGACGGCAAGTTCCACCTCGTGATCCAAGGACTCCAAAGGGTGGGGAACTTCGATCTTACCTCCGTTCTCCAAATACGACGACGTTGGCTTCATAAACAACACCGGCTCCTATTGCCAATTTGTAAGTAGTCTCAGTTTAGTACCGATTGAATATCAAACAAATGGAGAAAAGGAATAGCAATATATGAAACCACCTTGGGGACGGCGTTGCCGAGTTCTTTGGCGTGGGCGGCGTAGTTGCGGCCGACGGCAATGATCTTGGTGCCGACGGCGAGAAGCTTCTGGTAGGCGGAAACGGAGGTGGCCATGGTGGCTGTTCTTCTTCTTCTTCCTGTTGTCGCCGTCGTAGTGATTAGTCTTAATCCTCCGCACAATAGGTGGTGGCCCACCTGCGCCTGCGCCATCGTAACGACGACGTATTACTTTTTTGTTGTGTGTGTGTGTGTGTTCGTGAATTCGTGATGGATCGTGGAGGATCAATTTTGATCATTCATTGACCTCCCCAGAAGTTTGCTAAAATCACTAATCGATCCTAAATGTTTTATGAAACTACCCAATAGCACACTTAATAGCTAGATATAATTTTCAACTGGCGATAATCAAAGTCTTGATTAAGAATTTATATAGCTCGGATTATGGTTCCTTTCAACATGTACTCCCTTTTTTTTTTTTTTAACCCCATATTGCAATTTTTGGCTTGATTTTAGTTATGGCTTACATTTGATTTGCACATGATGAAATGTCAAAAACTATATTGAGATGTAAGATGTAACACAATTGGATTTGGTGGCAAAAGTGCGTGTGTATACATATAGAGAGAATGGGAGTGGAAAGATTCCTTAATTTCACATGTACGATTCAAAGTGATTGTCCATTTTATAACATATATACTCCTTCCTTTTTTTAAGTATAAACCATTTTGATTTTTCTAAAATTTCATTTAGTATGTTTTTCTAATTAAAAATAAAATTTTATAAATTTATTTTCATATTTATTGTGTTCTTTCAATTATTATAAAATAATTTTAAAATTTTATTTTTAACTAAGTTGTTCTTTGTCACGCTCGCTAAGAAATTGCTTCACCATCATTGTTTAATTGGTTTCTTTCTTTCTTTTTTTTTGTTGCTGTAAATATAAGTAATTAAATAAAGTAACTATGATCGATTACAAAAGGCATAAAAAATAAGCATGAATTCTAGAATAATGATAATGGTTTATATTTCGTCCAAAAAGGATGACAAAAACCATGGAAAATAAGCATGAATTCTAGAATAATGATAAGCATCCTTTCTCCTTAGCAATCCAAAGGGGTTTGCGGCATGCAACCTCAATTTCTCCTGGAAATTGCAAGTTCTCTATCTAATCCAATGAACAAATACACACATTACAAGGCACAAAACTTCATCCCCAAAATAAAAAATGACAACTCTAATTAAGTCAACAGGGCACGTGAAGCATAAATACAAACAAAATTTTCAGGTATATGTATGACTGTAACTAAACAGAACCGGCGCTAGTTAGTAATGACTAACCTTCACAAAAACTGCAACTTGTTGCTGGAAAACATTCCAGTTCATAGTCTAAATTCGAGGCTGAATGAGGGCTCAATTGTTTGTGTTATAATTGCCAATCCAAACACTGAAAATAAGAACACACGATGGTATGGATTTCCAGGAACAATGAACATCCATCACCTTAAACCGATCTAAAAAATATTGTGCCTAAGAACTCACAAAAAAAAAAAATCAAAATCTTAATGTGCTTTTTCACCTTATACCGGTCCTAAAAAGAACCCTAAAGTAGTCAGAACAGACACAAAGAAAAACATCAATTTCAGTGACTCGATTAGTTGAACTTTAGTTGTAAATATATACTCCCTCCGTCTTAAAATTATTGTCTAATTTGATATTTCACTTTTAGTACAATTTAAACTAAAAATAAAAACTCAAAGTGAACAATAATTATGAGCCGGAGGGAGTTGTTAATACCATACCAGTTAGTTAGATGCAAACGTACGTATTTACAGATATGAACTATATATAGCTTCTAAAAATCTCTTGCATACATAATGTCATTGGCAAACAAAGCAAGTAGCAAACTTTTGAAAGTTCATATTTTCACGAATCAAAGTTGAGCTTCCATTCCCTTACCAAATAGATACACGACACATTTCAAGCAAACCTTTTTTGTTGAGCAAAAAATCAAAAGTAAGTATTAAAACATCTTTCAAATTATGATAACTAACAAAGATAACCATAGAATTTCACGCTAATAATATTAGTAGCAACAAAGCCAAGTGGATACATCGAAAGTGTTTAGCTTTCACGACAACAATATTGATAAATCTGTTGAGCTAAACCTCAATTGCATTTTGTACTAAAGATATCACAAATAGTTTTGATTAGTAGAAACCGGTAATGAAATGAAAAATTGATAAATCAAAACCGTGAAACCAATTATTTAATCGCTTGGTTAATCGATTTATTCAAAATTGAAATTAATCAAAATCGATTAACCGGAAAATTGGTTAACTGGCTGGTTAAACACCGTACATGTCATTGATAACAATGACTAATTCTTTTCTTGATATGTAAACATATCAATGGACAGAAAACAATTTCTTGTTTTACTAAAAATAAAAACGTTTTCTCAAAAATAAACAAACAAATAAAATCTTGATCTTCTGTGATGGAAAGCAGGATTTAGCAACTTTCTATGTTTGGTCCATTTTTCTCCCTCAGCTGTAAACAGGCCTTGGGCCAAGAATTTATTGAGTGGATTGGAATTGGACTTCGGAAAACGATTGGGCTTCAGTAATATTTCCTTCATAGATTCAGGATCGTTGATGATGATTACAAGGTTTTGGCCCGGTGGTCAGGTTGATCTGATCACCGAATTCAGATCTGTAAATCTGCACTATCAACACAAGGGGGCTCTCCGGTGATCAGGTTTATAGCGTTCGGTGAATTCCGAAAGTCGCGTGAGGATGATTTGATCAGCTACAGCAGAGGATGGAGGAGGCCAGACCTATTTTGAAAAGAAAGCGGAAAAAAGAGAAAAAAAAAATTGGAGAAAAGAAGGCTCCCCCTACCACCGTTAATGGCGGTCGGGGGAGTAGAAGAATTCCGGCGAATAGAAAATACACAAAATAAACCTAAATTGGAGGGGGCTATGCCTTTTTTGAATAGAAAATACACAAAATAAACCTATTCCATCGACCTTAAAAAAAAAAATTACGTACCTACCCTCCAATCGGAGTTCTGAGCTTTTCATTTGATACAAGTATATTCTTTTCAAGTATGTCCTTCTCCTAAATTGTTTCTTGGCAAAATTTTTTAATCGCGTAGATTGTTATTGTTTAAGAAAACGTTATTTCTTTTTTTTAAAAAAAATTCTTTCTGTCTCAAAAAAAAAAAAATATCACACCCTCAATTTTAATTTATTTAACAAGAAATCAAGCATTAATAGAAGTGTTACAAAGCATTTCCCTACACTTAATTGCATTCCTACACATTAATGAACCGGACGCCTTAAATTCTGCCAAAAAACTGTAGCAAAACGAAAAAACAAACATCAAGAGCAACATAAGATAAAAAAAATTATCTGCGAATATGAGCAACAAAAGAATCCACCCCAAATGGGGTTCCATTATCCATGAGAGATGCTTTGACTGCTTTGCTCATTTCTTGTGCCCTTTGCCTCATCTGGTGTCCCTCCGCAGAATTCATCAGCATTCTCACCGCATTTTCGATATCTTTTGATGCCACCTGAACCTGTTCAACTTCCGGATCCGATGACAAAAATTCCGGCAGGACAGGCAGTCTAACTTTAAACACTTTTGAAATTAACACAGCATTTGCCGGCTGGTCGGAATGCATAGGCCATGCAGCAATTGGGACACCGTGGCAAAGGCTTTCCATGCATGAATTCCATCCACAGTGACTCAAGAACCCACCAACGGATGAAAGCGCAAGAATTTGCAGCTGAGGAGCCCAATCCCTCACAATGATTCCTGTGTTGGCTTCCTTAATCCGACTCTCAAACCCTTCTAACCATTGAACTTGCCTTACTTCTTTAACCTGATGATCACCACCACCTTCGTCTTTAAACAAATCACCTTTATCCCCATCCCTAAGCACCCATAAAAACTTTTGACCACTTTTCTCCAACCCGATTGCCATTCTTTGATCTCTTCATCTGAAAGCGTAATGGAGGAACCAAATGACACGAACAGAACGGAATTGGGAGATTGGTTGTCGAGCCAAGCAAGAAGTAATGCCTCTGCTGCCCTCCTTGTTTAACTTCATCTTCATCTTTTTTTCCCACCCCTGGTACATGATGACGATGATGAACAGGATGCAATGGACCAACTGCCCAAACCTTGTCGGAGCCGAAACTTTTGAACTTAGTACGGTACTCAACAAACAGACCTTCTATTGCGGTGCAGGAATTGAGGAGGGTACCGGAGCTGGTAATTTTGCTGTAAGGTTTAATAGCACAAATTGTTGGGCTTCTTGTTGGAATTTAAGCTTTGGCAGAAGTTGGAGTAATTGGTGTTCGGGCACGCCTTCGGGTTCCCCTCCAAGTTGCCATAGAGTGGAGTAACTACTTAACGTAGAGTAGGGCGAAAAGGTGTAGGATTCAGCGTTTGGAACAACACCGGTGTCTTGGATAACATACAACATGGAGGCATCATGAATGACTACTAATCTTTTAGTTGTAGTGGACAATGTTTGCATGAGTTCAAAAACTGGATCCCAAAGGTGAACTATCGAAAGAATGGTTGGAATCTGATGCGTAGGGAATTTGGTGGAGGCAGTTGGATCTGGAGGGGGTGTTTCATAGGGAGGGACGGGGAATCCGTGGAAATGAACGTCGGAAGAAATGGAGTCTGGAATATTCCAGCCTTGGACATGAAGCTTTACCTGGCGAACGTGAGCCGGGTTGCTGACGTAATGAATCGAGATGTATTTTATTTTATTTTTTTGGTAAATTGTAAATTGTATTGATCACTTCACAAAACTTCCCTGTACAATGTATAATTACATCAACGGTCAAAACTCAGTCCTAATCTCAACATAAACTGACTCTCACTGTTTTTTAATTTCTCCATCCACAAGCAAGAGAATACTCTCCATTTTATCTCCTGATGAATTCTACTAAAACAACATTCCACCACACATTTTACATCTATGAACTTTCTATAGTTCTATTCCATCTAAACATGGTAAACTGTAGCATTGAGTACAGCAAATAGCACTCTCTTCTGCAACTTCTTATGCCTCCACAGTTTCAGCATTTCCTGCACCATCAGTCTGTTTGGGATGATAACAATTCCCAGCCAATCTTGCACCTTTTCTAGCAAGCTTTTAGAGTAAGCACACTGAAAATAAAGATGTTTAACGTTTCACTTGCATTTTCACACAGAACACACCTTATGTCACCAACAACTATATTCAATTGCTACAATCTCTCTCCAGTAGTCAGTCTGTGTTTCCAGGCCAACCAGCTGATAAAGCTGTGTTTTGGCACTGAATAGATACACCAAACTATTTTAGTTGCATGATCCTTCCTGTGTTCTCCTCTCAACCATGTATAGCCACTACTTGTTGTATACTATTTCCCTTAATTTCCCAGTCATTTATCATTGCTAATCCCAGATTTCATATCCTCTTTTACTCTCATCAACTTCTTCCAGTGCCAACTGCTGCCACTAGGAGCTTCGCATTCCCATACTGATCTTCCTTTTATATAGTAAATATGCATCCATTTCATCTATAAGCTTGCCTTCCTGTTACTAAGATCCCATAATTGCTTTATGATCAAAGCCTTATACCAAGAACCAGGTTCCTTTATATTCAAATCTCCTTCTGATTTCTTCTTACACACATCATTCCATGCTATCAGAGACAACTTTCTCCCATCCTCCTTGCTTTCCCAAAGGAACTGTCTACAGACTTTAACTATATCTTAGATCACATTCTATGGAATTAGGAAAATACTAGCCTAGTAAGAGTTTAAATGCATCAAGACATCATTAATGAGTAAGGACCTGCCTGCATAAGACAGTTGCTTAAATGTCCAGCAATTTATCCTTCCAGTAACTTTATCCACCATGCTTTGACATTCCATTTTACTCCATGCAGTTGGTGATATTGGCATCCCAAGATACTTTATAGGAAAGCTTCCTTTCTCAAATCCCAGTATAAATTGGATTTGATCAGCTATAGCATCAAATACTCCTACCACATAGACATTAGATTTACAGAAATTAACTCTCAATCCAGTAGTGGCTTCAAAATTCTCCATTATCTTCTTCACTCTTGAAACAGTTGGAATATCAGCATCACACATGATAATTAAACCATCTGCAAAACTCAAAGAAGTTATTTTCAGTTTATCACAGTAAGGATGGAACTAAAATCCTTCTTTACTTGCTTCTGTCTTGAACATTCTAGTTAGATACTCCATTACCATGACAAAAATGAGGGGAGACATCGGATCACCTTGTCTCAAACCTCTCTTGCCTTGAAAGAAGCCGGTACTACAACCATTAATGTTCAAAGAAAAAGATGCTGTTTTGATACACTCCATGATCCAGCCTATCATCTTTGGTGGAAAGCCATATTTCTGTAACATCTCCTGAATAAAACACCAGTGTATAGAATCATAAACATTCCTGAGATCCACCTTCAACAAGCAACTTGGCTTCACATTTTTGCTGTTGTACAATCTTACCAATTCCTGTGTAAGTAAAATATTTTGCAAGATAGATCTACCTTTCACAAATGCTCCTTGATTGATGTCAATCAGATCATCAAGAACAAAGCTCAGCCTCTTGCAGATCAATTTAGAGATGCACTTGTATACTGTGTTACAACAAGCTATAGGCCGGTATTCAGTTGCATCTTTTGGCATAGCTACTTTAGGAATCAGGGCTATCAGAGTTGTATTTAACTGCTTCAACATTTTGCCAGTTTTAAGAAATTCCAAAACAGCCTCACAAACATCTTCTCCTTTAATGGACCACATAACTCTGTAAAATCCACTGTTGAAGCCATCAGGGCTTGAATTCTTGTTAACATCTATACTGAACAATGCTTCCTTCACATCTTCCTTAATGAACTCCTCAGTCAGGAGAAGTTGCTGTTCTACAAACAACTTGATCCTTGTACTAAAAAAGTTACTTTGGATTGATGATCTGGTCACATTTGTCCCAAGTAGAGATTGAAAATACTCCAAAAAATGTTCTTCAACCATTGGTGCATCTTCAACAAGAATTCCTTGATTATCAGTGTAGGCTCTGATTTTGCTTCTTGCTATCTTTTTCTTTAAGCTGGCATGGAAGTATTTAGTATTAAGATCACCTTCTTACAACCATTTCTCTTTCAGTTTTTGGTTATAGAAGCTGATCACTGTTTTCCCTCCCAATACACGCTCCTTTGTAGCTTCTTTTTCCTCCGTTAAAGTTGTACATTAAAAGGATCAGTCTTCAAAAAGCTTTTTGTACACACTCCAACTTTTTCCTCCACTGTCATTCTGCCTCTTCAATGTTTGATAATTTTCTTTTATTCAAGTCTCTGAGAGATTTTTTCAACATTTGCTGCTTTTTAATCACTCTGTATTGGCATGTCCCCTCCACCTCCTTATTCCAGCATTGCGTCATAATATCCTTGCACTCCTGATCTTGCAACCACATATTAAACAACCACATATTAAGCGAGTCAGATGCAAGAGTTGGTTCAGATGGCCCTGCGCCGGAAAAGGAACCATCACTACTGTGACTGCCGCCTCTTCATGGTTTTGGTTTCCAGCTGTGGCCATAAGCACCTGTTAGTGGGCTTACAACTTTATTCCTAAAGCCACTTAAAATTGATGGTTAAACTTTGTCTGCTTATGTAGAACACGTAACAAGTTATGTAGATGGTCTAATCGGAATTAATTTGTGAAACTACAGTATTTCTTGTATTATATCCAAAAGAAAAGGTTAATAATGTTTCTCTTTCTTTTTTTTTGTTTTAAATCACTTGCTCAGGACTTTCCGTTCACTAACTGTAATAGCTTAGTACTCCCTCCGGTCTTTATTATAAGGTATTTTGATTTAGTTCTAAGTTTCGCATAATATGTATTTTTAATTAAAAATTTTAAAAAATATTTCACAGTAATTAAGAGAACACAATGAAGTTGAAAATGTATTTCTAAGGTTTGTTTTGCAATCGAACAAATATATTAAGTAAAACTTAGGACAAATCAAAATATACCAAATCAAGTTATAACAAACAAGCAATTACGTCAAAGGTGAATTTGTCAAACCATGCACGAGAGAGAGTATGTGTTCTGTTCGCATGAAATTTGACAAAGTAGAACTAAGCATTCTAAATGGAGCTTCTGATTTG
Source organism: Oldenlandia corymbosa var. corymbosa (assembly GCA_949775105.1). NCBI lineage: Eukaryota > Viridiplantae > Streptophyta > Magnoliopsida > Gentianales > Rubiaceae > Oldenlandia > Oldenlandia corymbosa. Next base: position 16,818,554 of record OX459126.1, on the reverse strand, counting down.
ATTAGAGATCCAGTCTATAAATTAATACTTCAACAGCTAGCTTTCACGTTAAAGTACATGCATTTTGCTCGTTGTATAATGATGTCATGTGAGTTTGAGAGAATCTAATCGCACCCAATAATCTGGATCCCCCGACCTACTTCATGCATGCTGTAGTGCTGCTACCTTAATGCTATTATTATGATTAATCAATCCGAGAAATTAATTACAGAGATTGGTTTTTTTTTTTTTTAAATACTAACAGAGAATGGGTTTTTTTAAAAAACTTGCAGAGATTGGGTTTATTTTTTTTTTTTTAAAAAGAAAACTTTATTACGATTGCTGGAAATCAACCAACCCTGATTGATACAAACTGTCCAACAACGACTGACGGAAGAGTACAATCACTAAACTAGTCACTAAACTATTAGATTGAGTTTACATAAGTCCACCGATTCCATTGCGTGTGATCAGATCGATCCATGCATTTTGACTTTTGGGTTGATCGAAAATGTAGAGGTTACCTTATAAATAATAATTTTATATTCATCTCCACCCGATTAACAAATTCGGGTATTTGGGCTGATCGGTTGGGTATTCAGTCGAACCAAATAGAAAAAAAAATGGAAAATTTTAGTTAAGCACAAGAATCAAAATTATTAAGAAGGGCATGACTTTATTTACTCATTATTATAAATATTTAAAACATTTTCTACTTAACATAAGACTTTCTTGTCCTTTCTTTTGTTCCCCCACCTCTTGTCTTTGGATTGATCACTTGTCATTCTGATTACTACGCCGATTCGTCGCTCACGGAATCACCACAAGTTCATGTTCGCGTTAGATAGTAAGGCTACCTTTTCAAATGCATATCTCCAAAAATATCTTCCAATCGATTTTTATACCGGATGAAGAGCAATATGAGCTCCCAATCTTATCAGTTGCATTCAAAATTTTTAAGAGAATTTCAATGGGAAAGGAGCGGCTTTGCGCACTACATGAATTAAATTTTTGAGGCTTTCTTTTACAAGATAAACCTACTTTTTAGAGACGAAATAATTTGGTGATTGATTTTTGTTATGTGGATCCATATGAATATTGCAACCAGGTTTTAGAAAAATGAAGACTTTGACGTTTTCGAATTATGTTGCTCTCAAGTATTTGGTATATGCAGATTTCTAAAGGATAACCCATCCCAATTCTTCGTCGGCCACCACGACTGACAAACTTTTCTATTAGTATTAATTGGCAACGGTATCGTAAAAGGCTAAATGCATAGTTGATAAGCCGCAAGGCCGCAACAACTTAATGAATGAGGTATTAGTTTGTCAACTTAAATGATGTGATTTATTTCTTTATCAGTGCCTTGGCGGTAACGGCAAAAAGGTGCCCAAAAACGAACAAATTCTAATCAATTTTACATAATTGGTGCCGAGAACAAATTTAGGCAGTTGGCTTAAGAAGAAGGAGAGTAGTCGATCGTTAGCTAGGAAAGGAACTTGACAAAGAAGTCATTTTTTAGATGTGAAAAAAATTAAAAAGCTAGCTCTTAAATGATCATAATAATTAGTAACTAAAGCTCACGCCCTTCTTACTAATTTTTATTCTTTCAACGCTCTTAATCATAACTAGGTTTTGGACCCGAGTATTTGTACGGATTTAGACTTTAATCCCTGAATTGTTTTAAATTATACAAACATTAATGGTCCTTTTTAAGACATAAATGAAGCATAAAGTAATAGATGATGCAAAAATATGTATTTCATTTTCATATGTTTCTAAAATTGCGAACATAATTATGTCTAATGGTGCATCGTTTTTTTATTAGATATTAAATATCCAGTCCCGGTTTTTTTTTTTTAAAATTTTTTTGGAGACAAATCATTATTGTAGCATCTTTTAACTATAGGCAGAACAAAATTTAGGGAAAAGAATCTTGAAACTTATCACTAATTATTGAACAACTGCATCACGTAAAATTTCCGAACATACTGCTCAAGAATATTTTAATTAGATATAAGACACTCATCATAAGATTGAAATATTTTGTTTCAACTTTTTAATTGTTCTCATGAAACACCTTTCAATTTGATATTGTCTGTTTCCATATGAAAAAATAATTATTTTCATAAAACTTATAGGATTTTCTTTGTGAACGACTAAAACCTTAAATGTTAAACAAAAATATCTGAATACAAAGAGTCATAAAAAGAAAAGAAAATTAAAAGGAACTAATCTCCTTGATGCTGCTTGCTCTCGCCGTTTGCCGCTTCCAATCGATCGAAGAAGAAGATGGGATTATCAAACCGTAAACTATATTTTACACCCTGCGTTTCAAAATTACTGTCTAGTTTGGATTTTCATTTTTAGTGCAAATTGAACTAAAAGTGAAAATCCAAACTGGATAATAATCTCGGGATGGAACGAGTAGAATTTAAACCTAAAATAAATTTTTTTTTGAGAAAAACATAAATCCAAAAGGCAAAGCAAATAGATCGAATTTGCTTGGATTTTGCTGAATCTTCTACGATTTGATCAGGATGAAGAGAGGGAGATATTATTTGAGAGAGTTTTTTTTTTGGGGGAACTGAATTACATATTGAGAGTGAGTTTGACGAATAAGTTATTTTTTGAGGTTTTCTTTTTTCTTTTTAATTTTATTTTAATTGGATGAAATGGTATCATAAGTTTTAATAAAGATATGGATGTAGTAACTTTTAAGGTTTATAATAGTTGAAATATTTGAGAAACGTGGATTATAAAAGGGGATAATGATTTCATTTTTTTTTTTGAAAAAGATAATACTTCCCTTTTTTGTTTTTTTTTTCTTGGGGATTAGAGTTAGGTGTTCAACCGACCAGTTAGCCGGTGTACCGGATAATTAGTTTCGGTTAATTTTAATTTTGTCAATTTTGGATAAAATCGATTAACCAACCGATTAAGTTATCGATTTAACGGTTTCGATTTATCGGTTTTTGGTTTAATTACTGGTTTATACCGGTTTAACAGATAATATTTGTCATATATTTTCGAACAAAATATAATTGATGTTTAGTTTCACTTTTAAATTTTGTTCTACTATTTTTTTTAAAAATTTTGTTCTACTAATTTATATAATTCATATCATATTTTAAGACCATCAAATAATGAAACTCTTTTTTAAACTCTCAATCTACAATAAAAACAATCAAAACCTTTCTTTTCTATAATAGTTTATTCAACTAAAAAACAAGTTATTACAACAAAATGTTTTAGTGAAATAAATTGACTAAATAAAAAAGATTAATGACATAGAGATATGAAACATAGAAAATTTTTCTAGATTTATAATTGTAATTATTATAATCGGTTATTTGATTTAACCGAGAAAGGTATAAGCAAAATCGAAAACCGAACTAATTAACCGGTAAAAAATCGTTTAATCAAGTCCTATTAACCGATTGTTCGGTTAATCGACTCGGTTTTATGTCGATTTTCGGTTCGGTTAATCGGTGTCGATTTTTTTGAACACCCCTTATTAGGGTGGGAGAATTTTGAGCAAAAAGTGACACTTGAATTTTTATGAGAAACATAATTTTTGTTATAATGGGGGTTATTATAGATAGATAGATTATAGATTTTCCCAAAAAAAAAAACCAAAAAAAGCAACAAGTCAGTTAGTCAATACACTAGAAATTTTCCTGATTTCGTGTTAATATTTTAAAAATATTAGCCCACATGCATAAAATACACCCACCTAAATTACATGTTTTCAATTTTCAGTAGATAAGACAAAAAAGAAATTCTCAAAGACAATAAAACCACACACTGATCATATCCACAATAATGTAGAAATAATCATATACTTCCAACACATCAATATAAATAATTGTATGTTTCCAACAACTCCGACTATCATTCCAATGATGCAGGGGCGGAGCCCTTAAAGAGGCACGAGGTCGCCGGACAACTGGAGAGCCCCCTAAGGGTACGTACCCTGGGTAGAGTTCTACCACACTATCACTGCCCTCCCAATTTTGAAGAAGAAGGGTCATGATGAAGAGTGTTTCTCCTTTCAAACATTTTGTTGAATACGAAAGTGTTTAAGTTAGCCCAGCTTCTTTTGTTTTCCAGCCCAAATCTCCTTCCTTTTATTTTATTCAAATCATAGAGTATATGCAGCACATCTGGATGAGTTTCACATGGCGAGTGCATGCAGTACCCTCCTCAGCCAACTTGCATAATTATTTATGATTAGGCTGTCTTTGCATTTAAAAAAATAATTCACACTGAGTTTCGAAATTTGTACTGATTTAATAAAAATCTAAAAAATTAATGTGTACTTATGGAATGAAGGAAATATTAAAATATTTTGATGCATGGATTCACACAAAATGCAAGTTGAAATAAATTCAACAAGGGTGCGCTCAGAATTAGTAATAGAGAGAGAGAGAGAGAGAGAGAGAGAGAGAGAGAGAGAGAGAGAGAGAGAGAGAGAGATATGGAAGCCAAAATAGAAGTAATATCGAGGGAGTTAATCAAACCATCATCTCCTACCGCGGTTGAAAAAAAAGAGCTTACATTGTCTCTTCTAGATCAGCTTCAACCGGCTCGCTACATCCCTTTGCTTTTCTTCTACAAAAGAAACCCGTGTGATTCCAAAATTTACGGTGATAAATATACTTCTAATGCAACCTTCCATTTGAAACAGTCTTTATCAGATTGCCTGACGAAATTCTACCCTTTAGCCGGAAAGCTGAATCCAGGCCATTGTTCTATTAATTGCGATGACTCTGGAGCTCTTTTTGTGGAAGCTAAGATTAATATTGGGCTCTCAGAAGCAGTCCACGATGTTCCTTATGAAGATTTTGGAAAATACTTGCCACTGGAGCCATACCTACAGTCTGAAGATGAGGATGGCGAATGCCGGCTTAAAAGCGAAATGATGGTGTTAGCAGTACAAATCACTTGGTTTGCATGCGGAGGAAATGTGGTTGGTGTCTGCATCCTCCATAATGTCGCTGATCTCATGTCCTGTCTAACATTCATGAACTCATGGGCTGCTCTAAACCGCGGCGCCGGGGAAGGTGGCACTACTAATTTCTCAACACCCAATTTCAACATTGGCACTCAAATGTTTCTTCCTTTGAAACATGTGATCCCGTCTCAAAATCATTTGGAAGCGAAGAAAGTTTGGAAGAGGTTTGTGTTCGACAACAACATGTTAACGAATCTTAAAAAAATCGCCACTACTTCACCATCATCTCATGAAGTGAAGGTGAAGGATCCCACCCGGGTTGAAGTCGTATCTGCGTTTATATGGAAGCATTTCATCAACGTAATGCTTGCTAAGAATCAAGATGATGCTGCCACAACACTGATGTCAAGGATCTGGCACCTGGTGAACCTGAGAAGAAGGATGAGCAGATTGTTGGCCTTACCATCTACAGAATTCCCTTTTGGGAACTTCTTAACCTGCGCCGTTGCTTCATTCACATCCGAGGAGATTCAGGAGGAAGGGATAACATATGCTAATTACGGCGATCTCGTTTGGCGCACACGTGATTCAATAAAGAAGATAGATGAAGATTATGTTGTCAAACGTGTAGTTCCTTTTGTAAAAAAGATGGCTACAAATGGAGTAGGACACCTCCAGCCACCACCCACGACTACAGTGACTGAAAGGGTTTTTAGCAGTTGGTTGAGATTCCCGATTTACGAAGTGGACTTTGGTTGGGGAAAACCGGTTTCGGTTGGCCCTACAGCAGCTGCTTTTGGAGATGGCAATGTTGTATACTTAATCAGCACAAGGAATGAGGAGGGAATAGAAGCGTGGATTTCCATGTCAGAAGACGATTTCGGTTTGCTTCCGGACGAGTTTCTTTCACTTGCAACAACTGATTTTTTTCAGATCTAATTGATCATAGTGAGATAACTAGAGGCTTGTTTGTTTTTTTGTTTTTTTTTTTTTTTCTTTTGGAGACCTTTCACTTGCAATTTTTTTCTCTAAATTAACTAGCCGACCAAACAGTTCTTATTTTCTCCAAGATGATATTTGTATGTTCTTATCAGAAGTTGCGTGTCAATGGAGTTATCAAGTACCTGCTACGATTTGTCAATGTGAGGTTTCATATGTTTCATTGTAAATTTATAATCTGTGAAGCTGTCCTTCATTTGTAGCTAACATTTTGTTTTTTGGTGGACAATCGGCTGAAAGGTAACTTTTTAATTTAATCTAATTACTTTTCGAGACTAATTCTTTTTCTTTTTTTGTTACGCCCATAGAGGCTAAACATTAGCTAGATGTAGAATATGCAATTCCTACAATATCATACTCGAACCGTTCCAACAATGGCTTGACTTCTGATGGTAGAGCTTCTAACAACTCCAACCCTCCTGATTCATGACTAGTCAATAGTACGTGATAGTCAGCAAGGAAAAATGATTCCCCAAAAAAATAGTAATTTTTAATGATGCGTGTTTGTCAATATATTCTATGAAAATAGTTGTGTGATAGAAATTCTTCATACATCTCGCAGTCTCGTACAATGTATATGGATTTGATTAGGACTAATTCTGATTGGAATTTTAACCGCTCTTCTGGAATGGCGAGCGCTGTAGGGGTTGCGAGAGATTGCTACGGCAGCTGTTTGGGAGGTTTTTACTATGAATATTAGATTTTGCTCCAGATCAACTGAGATCAACAAAAAACAAAGCTGATCAAGCATGTACCTTTCCTTTCATGTAGCTAACAAGCCTGGAAAGAGACTTAGGAGGCTTATTGATCTTGCTCATGAACAGCCTCTTCAGTATCACCGCATTAAACTTGCTCTCATGAACAGCCTTTTCTGTTAGTACTTTATATTTTTTTAAATTCCATCGCCGTTGACTCTATTTCCGCCATCGTCTACCATTCTGTTCCTCCACCATCTCAATACTTTCTGCCTTTCTAATCATTTATATGGTGATAGAATTATGTGAATGGATATCAATTTACAATTTTTGGGTGAAAAATTTTTCAAATCCACAAGCTTCTTCCTTCTTGGCTGTATCTCACCCCCAACTAAACTCCCCAGTCCCCATCATCGCTGCAGCAATCACCTCAAAACCCAAAAGCTTCTTTGCAAACACCTCATCGGGCAACCAACTCAAATAGACTATTTCTTTCAAATTAATTATTTCAGCCAAAAATAAAAATTGAGGCGACGGAGGCACTGAGATGATGGCAGCGAGGAAGGAGGGGGTGTTGGTGTAACCGTGTAAGTGATGGTGGTCGGCGGCGTTGAAATTAAAAATGGAGGAGCTAAAATTTATTAAATATTAAAAAAAAAACGAAGAATGCCAACGAAAAACGTTAGAAATTCCGTTAATATGTTCACAAGTCTAATTAGATTGACTAAATTGACTAAATGTAGTATAGGTTGGGACTAAATTGACAAAATGGAATAGGTTGGGATGACATTATACCTAAGATGCCTACATTGAGACTAATTAATCGATTTTTTCAAAAAAAAAAATAAAATTTGAGTATGACTTTATTGAGGGACAAAATTTACAACACCATATAGATGATAAACATACTTCGCATGTCAAAACATTTAAGATAGTATTTTTTTTTTTGGTTATCTTTTCAATAATAAGATTAAAATATTTTTCAAAAAATAATTATAGTAAACAAAATCCTAAAAAATGAGACTATAAACAATATGAGACTCCAAGCCCCATCCTTAATTAGTAACCTTCCCCTAAAGCCGACTCAGAGGTACCCCATGAGGGCGGAACCACATTGGGGCTTGGGGGGTCTCAAGACCCCCCACCCGCCCAGAGAAGCCCATTGGGGACTTACAATCGGAGCCACGAACCTTTCAATCTCAGCCCCCCTCTCCCCCCCTCCCCCCTCCCTCCCTGGTGGTTTTGGGTGTAAGGGGGCTTGAGGTAGGCTAGATCCAAGCCTAAGCTTTGAGGTTATCAGTTTTGTTTTCGGTCGGCGGCTAGTTGCAAGTTTGCCGGGATTAAGGAAAAAGAAGAATTATTTTTCTTCTGATTTCATCTATTTAGATATTGATTAATTGGTCCTCAAAGTTTAGAATATGGCATAATCACCCCATGCTATTGGCATTTTCTAAGTAGTTTCTCCTCCCTTGACTTTCTAGAAAATACAAATCGATCAAAAATCCAAGACTTTTTGCATTTACACCATGCTAATCAATCTTTTGCATTTAATTTATTTATTCAGTAATTGAATTTGAACAAGGGAACTAATAAATACATAGTAATTCTTTTATGATCATGAAGAAATTTTATGAAATCGTTGTGCTACTGCCCTATTTAAGATTTTTCACTAATTTTAATATCGATTTCTTGGTAAATTTATTCTTTTCATTATATGTTGCTGCCTTTGCCTTTTTTATCCATAATAATTTATTATATGTATAACTAATATTCTCCTTTTCATTCTTTGTGTTGGTAGACCTAATATTATATTTGAAAGTCAAAATTAATACATTCCAACTTCATCAATTTTTTTTAATTGTTTAGAGATTAAATATGAGTTTTAAAAAATAAATGAGAGCTCATCTCCAAATCCAATTTTTTAGCTCACTTCTTTCTAACAAATCATGCAAATTCTAAGCTCGTTTATGCAGATAATATATCCCAGAACATGAATATTAGTTTATCTCTTAAAAAATTATTAATTATTTGAATAAATAAAAGAAATTATCTTTAAAAAAAATAATTCACATTGAATTTTTTTCAGAATAAAGAAAATAATAGAACACCGAAGCCCCAACTGTCAAGAGCTGGTTCCGCCACTGCCATGGGTGATCGAACTCATCATGTGCACTCTCTATATACATACACCAATTAGGAAATTACTATATATGCGCTGTATACGCATTACAATATTACATCCATCCTGTTGAATTATCAGCAGTCATCAAATTCATCCAAGTCAGAAGCAAAATACTTGGCTGTCACTTTGTTGCGTCACATGCATGGAAGTCAAAACTCTCCTCCTGATTTCGTTGATCAAAAGCAGCCTTTATCATCTGAATCTCACCGGCTGTGGCTCAACCAGGCTGAGCTGCCCAACGAGCCTTCTAGAGACATCATAGGTCCATGTCATCAATCCATACCAACACATCTTCAACAAACATCGGGCGTACGATTAAGATTAGTTGGATTTTAACTATCATGATTAGATTATTTTGTGGTTCTTTTCTCTCTGTAAAGTGAAGATATAGTTTTGTACAGATATATCGAAGTGTATATATAAGAAATCGAATTCCTCTTTTGTACAGATTAAAGAGACAATTACAAGAGATGTAAAATTATCAAAGCTTTCTTGAGGAGAAATTTCTTTCTTTCTATGATCACTCCTTTACTGAATTCTTGCCACAATTCTTCCTGTTTTTGTTCATTATTAAGATCGACAAGTTTGAAACATCCCCATCCCATCCCAATACAACACATAAATCTGGAAGTCTTCCATTCTAAAATAATTATAATATCTGTATTTTAGCTTTTACAAAAATTTAAACTAAAAATGAAAATATGAATCAGACAATAATTTCCAGACGTAATGAATAGTTTTTATCACATTTTCTTCCATTTATGCTTTTGTCCCTGAACATATGGAAATGGAATCTTCTTTTCCAGACAGATAATTTTGACGTTTCATTTAGCTTAATTTGGGGGGAGGGGGTGGGTGTTTAAGAGAGAATGGGGGAAGGCGCGATCCTTCAAAATCCATTCATTAATGACTTGCCTAAAAGGTCGGGTTCTCAAAAGTGAACACAAAAATATTTTTTAATTACTTCTTTTACTCGTGTGATGGCCATATTATTTACGTATTTTCATTTTGTGTCGCGCAACCTAAGGATGATGCTAATCAACTTCATGACAAGTGATTAGTTAGTGACAACTGACAACTACGTCTCGTCATGTGATCTGTTCGACGACCAGTAAAAATCATTTCGAATTTAATAATGACCATCTATGTTAGTATATACTCTTTCCAATTCATAAAAATTGTCTACATTAAGTTCTTAAATTTGTACCTAAATTAATACAAATTTTAAAAGCTCGTTGTGGACTTTTTTTTTTTAGACAGAAGAAGTGTATGTAATATAATTAGTTTATTATGATAATTGTAATTTAATGATTATGGTCAAAACAGGGTGCAGTCTTCTATTCTTGTTTTTTGTCATCATTATAGGAGTGAATAAAGCTAATTCAACAGTATTCAAAAGTTTCCGAAAGGAAGTTTTTTTTTTGGGTAAATACTAAAAGATAGTGTATTCGAAAAGGTAAGAATAGAAGATAGAAAGATTAGGAGGAAATTCGAGGCTCGTGAAAGACACGATTTCCTTAAGACAGATTAACCCTCTCCCGAATGTGCAAGAGATTTAGTGAACTTCTATCTCCCAGGATACAACGAATTCGTAAATATTCCTTTGCACTAAGGATCTTCATCAGCGAACTAGAACCATAGAATTCAGAGAATACCAAGAGAAATAAGCTACAAAGGCTAAGAAGAAAGCTAAGAGAGCTTGGAAATTTTTGGATGATTTGTTTGTTTAAAAATGAGCCACTATTTATAGGTGAAGAGTTACTTGAAGTAGTATAATTGTTCTATTCATTCTCCCAAGTTAATTCAATTAACTTAGTTAGATACAATCTTCCACAAAAACCAAAGAGGTTTTATTCATGAACTTAATCTAACTATGAATATGAACATTCATCCCCTTTACATCCCATTAATATTGATTCATGAATTTAGTTCATTCAAATGAATATGCAAGGACTCTTCATCTACTTGGAAAACAAATCAAGATAGGTTCATGACTCGGGTTGATAAGGTCCGACGTACTCATGAACTCAAAAGTTTTATACCTTTCATGTAATGTCTTTAATTTCATTTTCCAATTAATGAGAAACCAAAATTCTCATTCACATTAGCTCAAATTCCAACAATCCCCCACATGAATGAGATATTGTTTCGAATTAGTAATGGTGTTCATTGACTGATTCATGCATGGGGAGAAAGTAGATGTTACTCTTTGAACTTCTTCCTTGTAAAGTACGATCGCTTTACTAGCTGTCCATTAGACGCGATGTCCTTGTACGATCACTTCTCTCTCACATAGGTGACTTCTTAAGTCTAGAGTAAAGTTTATTACTCACTTAAGTGTCATTAAAGCAACCATTTGCTATCCTTTCCATTATATCACTGTTTTATGACAGGAATGAGTTGAGGTTTTCTCCCACAGTGACCACACAAAGTCTTAAGATTAGGTTGTCCCTTTGAACCTAGATCTTGGGATCTACAGTCAACTAGGTTGGGTTTTCCTTCAAAAGACTTATCTTTTCATAGGCTTTACACCCATTCCTTTTGTCAATCTTTCAACTGCCTCTCTATTTAACCCTTTGGTTAGCGGATCCGTAATATTATCTTTTGACTTCACGTAGTCAATTGTGATAATTCCTATTGAGAGGAGTTGTCTAATGGTATTATGTCGACAACGAATATGTTTCGACTTACCATTATACATAGTACTTTGTGCCCTTCCAATCGCTGATTGGTTATCACAATGTATAACAATAGGTGGCACAGGTCTTTCTCACTTTGGAATATCCTCCAAAAATTGGCGTAGCCATTCAGCCTCTTTGCCACACTTATCTAATGCAATAAACTTAGATTCCATTGTGGATCTGGCTATTACAGTTTGTTTTGAGGATTTTTATGACATGGCTGCTCCAGCTAGTGTAAAACGTAGCCACTTGTACAGTTCGAGTCCTTTGTATCAGATATCCAATTAGATGTATAACCTTCTAAAACAGATGGATATCTGATATAGTGCAATCCATAGTCACAAGTATGTCTCAGGTACCTTAGTACTCTGATTATTGCAGTCCACTGTTCAGCACTTGGATTACTCGTGTATGAACTTAACTTGCTTACAACATAAGCAATATCTGTTCTAGTACAACTTATTAGATACATCAGACTCCCTATTATCCGAGAGTACTCCAATTGAGATATGCCCTATCCACGATTTTTGGATAAATGGACACTATTATCTAATGGTATTTTTGCGACTCCAGAATCATTCTTGTTAAACTTATCAAGAATTTTGTCTATGTAATGAGCTTGACTCAAAACCAGACCTTCTGTTGTTCTTATGATTTTAACACCTAAAATCACATCAGCTATACCCATATCTTTCATGTCAAATTTAGAATTCAACATGTTCTTAGTAGATTTGACAAAGTTGTCACTACTATCAACAATGAGTATATCGTCTACATATAGACATAAAATGACATAGTCATTTTCTATCTCCTTGACATAAACGCATTTGTCACATTCATTGATTTTGAATCCATTAGTGATCATTGCATGGTCAAACTTTTCATGCCACTTTTTCGGTGCTTGTTTCAGACCATACAAAGATTTTACTAGTTTACAAACTTTCTTTTCAGTTCCAGGAGCTCGAAAACCCTCAGGTTGCTCCATATAGATTTCTTCATCTAACTCACCATTTAAGAAAACTGTCTTAACATCCATTTTATGTATTTCCAAATTCCGTAAGGCTGCAATGGCAAGTATCATCCTTATGGAAGTTATTCTCGTCACGGGAGAATATGTATCAAAGTAGTCTAAGCCTTCTCATTGCTTATACCCTTTAATCACAAGCCTAACCTTGTATTTATCAATGGAACCATCAGGTTTCATTTTCCTCTTAAAAATCCATTTGGATCCTAATGGTTTACTTCCAGGTGGGAGATCCACAAGCTCCAAAGTGTGATTCTGTAAAATTGAATCAATCTCACTTTTTATGGCTTCTTCCCATAAAGGTCCCTCTGAAGAAGTCACTGCTTCGGCATAAGTCAGTGGTTCTTTTTCCAGCAAGTAAGTTACAAAATCATCACCAAATGATTTTTCCACTCTTGCTCTTTTGCTTCGTCTTGGTTTAACATCTTGAACCTCAATCGAATCTTGAACTTTTTCATGAGTTCGTTTTGATGAACTGCCTTCATCTTTACTCTTACAAGGAAATACATTTTCATAGAAATATGCATTTCTAGATTCCATAATCATATTCTTGTGTATATCCAAAATTTCTGAATTATGCACCAAGAATCGATAAGCATTGCTATTATGTGCATAGCCAATAAAAATGCAATCCACCATCTTAGGTCCAATTTTTATTGCCTTTGGTGGAGGTACAACTACCTTTGCCAAATACCCCCACACTCGCAAGTGTTTGTAGGATGGTCTTATTCCTCTCCACAATTCATATGGAGTCTTGTCTTCTTTCTTTCGGGGCACCCTATTTAAAAGGTAATTACTTGACAAGATAGCTTCCCCCCCACATATTGGGAGGCAATCCTAAACTTAATAACATTGCATTCATCATTTCCTTTAGCGTGCAATTCTTTCGTTCAGCTACCCCATTAGATTGAGGTGAATAAGGTGCGGTCACTTCATGAATGATTCCATGTTGTGCACAAAAATTACCTGTAGGTGCTTCATATTCGCCACCTCTATCACTTCTCAATCTCTTTATCTTTTTACCAAGTTGATTCTCAACTTCGGTTTTGTAGAGAACAAATTTCTCTAACGCTTGATCTTTGCTTTTTAGCAAATAAACATAGCAATATTTCGTGCTATCATCAATAAAAGTGATAAAATATTTATTACCACCTCGTGTTTGAACAGATTTCAAATCACAAACATCACTATGAATTAATTCAAGTGGTTTTGTGTCTCTTTCCACTGTTTTGAAAGATGACCTCGTTAATTTTGCTTCAACACAAATTTCACATTTATGTTCTAAGGCAATTTTACACATTGGTATGTGGTTCAAGTTAACCAGTCGACGTATCGAATCAAAACTAACATGACCTAGTCTACCATGCCATAAACTGGAAGACTCAAGCAAATAAGCAGAAAGTATTTACATTCATGTTGTTGACCACAGTCATTACATTTATTTTGAACAACCCCTCAGTTGCATACCTCTTTCCAACAAATACACCACACTTAGAAAAAAAAAACCATATCAGATTCTATTATAATGCGAAAACCATTCTTTTTTAGCATAAATCCTGATATAAGGTTCTTGCGAACTTCTGGCACATACAGCACATCTTTCAGCGTCAAGATCTTGCCAGAAGTCATCTTCAACATCACGCTTCCTTTCCCTTCAACTGTAGTTACATCAGCATTTCCCATGTAGAGTTTCTCCCCTTGAACTGTTTCAAAGGTAGAGAAATAGTTTCTGTTGGTGCATACATACCTGGAAGCACCAGAGTCAATCCACCATTCTTTCGGGTTGGACTCAAGCATATTCACTTCAGACACCACAGCAACAAGGTTCAGATCCTCCACATCCTTGGTGATGTCACTGATCATGTTTGCCTCTGAATCCTTTTTAGGATTACGGCACACAGACGACTTCTGACCTTGTCGGCCACAATTGAAGCACTTCCCTTTGAATTTGTACTTCGGCTTCGAGACTCCACCGGTAGTCCCGAGCTTCACCTTCGCCTTATTGGTGTTTTTGACCTTAGCTTTGGAGCCATAGTTTTTGCCGTACTCCACAACATTAGCTTTGGTCTCTAAACCACCAGATGCGTTAGATTCGGCTTTCCTGTTGTCTTCTTCAATTCGAAGTCTAACAATCAAGTCATCCAAGGTCATCTCCTTACGTTTGTGCTTGAGGTAGTTTTTGAAATCCTTCCAGCCCAGAGGCAGCTTTTCAATGACCGCAGCCACTTGAAAGGTTTCACTCAGAATCATCCCCTCAGCCTGGATGTCGTGCAAGATGAGTTTAATCTCTTGCACTTGACTGTCAACAGTCTTGGAATCAACCATCACATAATCAAGGAACCGTCCGACCACAAATTTCTTTGAGCCAGAATCTTCCGATTTATGTTTACGGTCCATGAATTCCCACAATTCCTAAGCCGTTTTAAACTTCTCATATACATTATACAATGAATCATGAATACCATTCAAAATATAATTACGGCAAAGAAAATCTGACCGTTTAAAAGCTTCATAAGCAGCAGTAGTTGGTGCATCAGAAGTACCTTCTGGCAACGTAGGATGCTCATCCGTTAGAAGCCTAGCCAAGTTCAACGTGGTCAAGTAGAATAACATCTTTTGTTGCCACCTCTTAAAAGTTGCAGTCGTTCCATTGAATTTGTCCGGCTTTTCTACATGGTTGGCTGGAACATTGGGAACATCAATAGCAACGGTGGCAGTAGCAGCAGGAATAACAACATTAATATCACCATCAGAAGCCATCAGGAACACAAAAAGTTATTATGTCTTAAGATTGTTGGGTAAATATTAAAAGATAGTGTATTCGAAATGGCAAGAATAGAAGATGGAAAGATTAGAAGGAAATTCAAGGCTCGTGAAAGACACGATTTCCTTAAGACAGGTTAGCCCTCTCCCAAATGTGCAAGAGATTTAGTGAACTTCTATCTCCCAGGATACAACGAATTCGTAAAGATTCCTTTGCACTAAGGATCTTCATCAGCGAACTAGAACCTTAGAATTCAAAGAACACCAAGAGAAATAAGCTAGAAAGGCTAAGAAGAAAGCTAAGAGAGCTTGGAAATTGTTGGATGATTTGTTTGTTAAAAATGAGCCACTATTTATAGGTGAAGAGTTACTTGAAGTAGTATAATTGTTCTATTCATTCTCCCAAGTTAATTCAAAAACTTAGTTAGATACAATCTTTTACCAAAACCAAAGAGGTTTCTTTCATGAACTTAATCTAACTATGAATATGAACATCATCCCCCTTACATCCCATTAATATTGATTCATGAATTTAGTTCATTCAAATGAATATGCAAGGACTCTTCATCTACTTGGAAAACAAACCAAGATAGGTTCGTGACTCGGGTTGATAAGGTCCGACGTACTCATGAACTCAAAAGTTTTATACCTTTCATGTAATGTCTCTAATTTCATTTTCCAATTAATGAGAAACCAAAATTCTCATTCACATTAGCTCAAATTCCAACATTTTTTTTATAATTGTGAACATCATATCACTTGGGTTTCTCTCTTCAAAGTCCAAAGTCGGATAGGGAAGGGATTTTATTAGCCAGATGAATGAGTAGGGTGGTTAGATTTTTCTCTTCAAATCCAAAATCTAATAGGACTGGGATTTTTATACGTCATATATGTAGTAAAATCAGTGGAAAAATAGAATTGAGAGGAGAGACAATTTGTATCACGAGAGATTCTACACTTGTAAACTCTTCTATTTAGTGACGGTATATTTCCACATGAACATAGATCTATTGAGAGATTGAACCACTTTAAGTTGTGTGTTTGCTACTTGTTAATTTTCTACTGTGAGTTAATTGTGTGTATGATTAGTGGTTTCATTTCCTAACAATAGTATCATATTTGTACATTAATCTGGGGCATTTTTTGAGTTGTGGGACAGTGCTAATTTCGAGATTGGCATTTGAGGAGTCATTAAATTGGCAATCAGAGTGTGCAGTTTGGTTCCTTGCATCAAAAAATAGTTGGAGCCTAAGTTTGAGAGAAAGCAGACCGTTGTAGTGAGAGAAATTGAGGAGAGAAAATTTCCGATTACGGTCTCGATTTCTTGTAACCCGAGTGGAGTTTGGATGATCGAACACTAGATCTAAAATCTACATGGTTGATTTGTGTTAGTATTGAAGTTTGAGATGATTCCAATAATTGGATGTTAAGATATTGTGGTTCTAATTTGGAGCTTTCTAGACCATCGATTAAGTGGGAAGAGTGTCGGCGGCTAGCATTTCAGTATGAACACCACGTGGTAGAAGGTTACTGTGCCATGTGTCATGCAAAGGGAGCACCAAACGTCCTACTCGATTTGGCCAGATTTGTGTGTTAGTGATTGCAATGTGTCATGCATTTGGATGTGTCACGTGTCAGATAATTAAAATATAATATTTTCACATTAAGGTAGATTAAGTACAAATATGAAAATTCAAGGTAGACTAATTTCTTTGACATAGATAGTATAATATCAAAGTTTGTGAAGTATTAAGTTGGCACCGTGCTCAGGTTTCAGTGTAATTACCATATGAGGTGCATGGGTGTAGATTGGGGAGAGTTGGAACGAGAAACGTTGCAGAATCATTGCCAAAGTTAGTTTTGCTTCTACCATTGCAAAAGTTTGTCCAATGCATATCCTGGGACCCCAGCTAAATGGTAAAAATACAACTGATTGTCCCTCCTTTATAGTTGCATTTGAAATTCCATTTTTAAATCTCTCCGGATTGAACTCTTTAGCATCATCACCCCATATTTCAGGATCATGATGCAACATTAATATTTGCAGCGCCAGAAGCACCCCACCTGGAAGGTTCAACTTTCCTAATTTGGTTTCTTCATCAGTTTTTCTGAGCAGCACTGGCGCTGATGGATATAGCCTTAGAACTTCATAAAGGATCATTGTAACCTGTGATTATAAAGGGGGAAAGAAAACCATAACGGAAAAGCGTGTTATTTTTGATGGGGATAAATAATCCTATAATTGATTGGACAAATACTTACCACTTTCAGCTGGTTAAGGCCATCCAATTGTATTTCATTCTGCCCAAAAACTTGCAAAACTTCCTCTCTAGCACGCGACTGCCAAACTTGGTGCTTGCCAAGTAGAATCAAAGTCCATACAAGCAATGTTGAAGTTGTTTCCTGCCCAGCTAGATAGAAGAGTCTACACTCTTCGATAACATCTTCAATGCTCAAACCAAACTCTTGCTTCCCGCCTTGTTGTTCAATCTCTTTAGCATTGGACTCCAATAATATGCCCAACAAATCTTCCTTGTTCTTTTCCCCTGCTTTTGTTTCCACCATTCTCTTGACAATGATATCTTTTGTTATCATTTTGACTGTCTTGTCAATCTCTTTCATTCTTCTAATTCTCTTGGTTGGCAGAAACCTACGTCAATGAAGAAATCTGCATCTAATTTGACTTTCTGACTCAACTAAAAACTAATGAATTAAAGCAATTGCCAAGAACAGATTCTTGTAACCTTAATCCTGGGAGATATAGCGATTGAACAATCGTCATGAAATGGTGTGTTTGTTCACTTTGGAGCTCAGATATCTTTCTTCCTTCTTCATAATTGCTACCAAACGCAGTTCTAGAAATAACATCACTTGTTAAAGTTTGAAGGGATGGCCAAACATCTAACTCGCAACATCCTTCAGGTGAAAGTGTTTTCTCCCATTTAGCCAACATTTCCTCCGCATTCAAACGGAAAGCTGGTAACATGAGCTGGTAATAGCAGTAATAAGTACAAATGGACACATTAGTCCAAGTCAAACACAACCAGAAAATTGCCATCCAACCACAACAAAATGAAAATTTAACTTATTGAAGCAATAAAAAAGAAAATAATTTTCAGTCTTCTAATTATTATTATTATTTTTTTTTCTGTATGCATATGTGTAAAGTACCTACCATTAATAACAATGGTTAATTCTTTTCGTTTGATACGTAAACAAATCGATGGACAGACAACAATGTCATGTTCAACTAAAAAAAAAAACAAATCTTTTTCTCAAAAATAAAAAAACAAATAAAACCTTGATCTTCTGTTGATGGAAAGCCGGGTTTAGCAACTTTCTATGTTTGGTCCATTTTTCTCCCTCAGCTGTAAACAGGCCTTGGGCCAAGAATTTATTAAGTGGATTGGAATTGGACTTTGGAAAACGATTGGGCTTCAATAATATCTCCTTCATGGATTCGGGATCGTTGATGATAATTACAGGTTTTGGCCCACTCCAAACAAAAGGATTCTTACCTGAAATGTAAGATGTAAAAGTAAATTCAATCAAAACAATGTAAAAAATAAGATGTTTTAATTGTTTAAAAAACAAGATGTTTTCTCAACTTTTAAGAAAACAAAGATGTTATGAAAACAAGGAGTATTTCTTAAGAAAGAAGATGTTAATTTCTTAATAATTAGCCACATACCCAAGATGCTTTGTTATAAACACAACTACAGAAAAACACCATACATCGATCGTATTGCAACAATTAGTAAGAATTCTGTATCTTGCCTTAACATTAGTATGGTTTCCATATAATATTCACAAAATACTGTTCTAGACCTAATTAAACCGAAAATGAACTCGAAAATAATTAAAATATTACAATCAAATTAGTTAATAATTTTATTTTATTTTTTGATAATAATGCAGAGTTTCATTTTTCAGCTGCACAAAAAGTAAAAACAACAAAACCAAAAACAAAACAAACAAGATTGATGGAGTGATTAGGATGACAAGTTTTGGGGGAATGATGTCAAAAACGAAGGATTGTAATCATAAAGTGGGAGTCTAAAAAATCTTAGTTTGCCTAACCCGGAGGAAAAAAAGACAAGTAGAAGAAGAAGAAAAAGGAAATGGAAGATTGATTGTGAGATGATCACATACCGTATTTCTGGATGATTTCAAAGAAGAAAGGACTAACTCGTGGCCTGATATCGTGGGAGATATCGATCATCGGCTTCGATTTAGCTTTTTGAAGCATTTTATGATATTCTTTCAAGTCACCAAGAATGGATCTATAAGAATTTCCAACAAGACCTTGTGATCTGAGTTGCTTCTCAAGCCTCCTAGGTTTCAACCATAAGATATTTAACGTCTTCCATGCACAAAGCAGAGAACCAAAGACACATGAAAATGCAAGTACTGTGCAATAATATTGATCCATTTTCTCCTCTTCTATTATTTCTAGGCCCCAAATCCCCACCAAATGATGACCCCTTAAAACTGAGATACATTACAGATGAGGAAGACTCTTATTTTATAGTTATAAAAATATGGGGTTGACCTGAAGCATTTTGCATGTTTCTGTTTGGAGTTAATTGCATTACATTTAAACCTAAAATATCTATTTTTCACTCCGGTTGGTCCAATTGAGCTCTAGTGTGTAGAATAAGGAGAAACTAATGGGTGAATAATGTAATAAGATGACCAAACAATTTTTTTTTTTTTTTTAAAATACCTTTTGTTCCCTAATTGATTTGTAGCATTTTTAAATTCCCCACCGAATCTTCTTCGAGAATCTCCCACGTTGTCATGTCATTTGCAAGTTATGTATGCCAAATTAATATGAGAAATATGAAAACTCCAGTGCACACAGTCTACACAGATGCAGTAGGCTAGCAGCTGCCAATGATTATAGAACTCCCACTTACCTGCATGTGTCAGAAAATAAGAATTGTCTACACCGTTTTTGTTTCTCGTTATACCAGAACCCTTCAGAGATGAATAAATTAAAACCCATTGCAATAGCATGCTACGCCCAGTATAAAGTAAATCATCGTAGACCAAATTTGAGGTAACAAATTCGGATTCAAAATTAGAGATTCATGTATGAGTTTTTGTCATAACTTCTCATCCAGAAATATTATATGTAAAGATAGAACCAATTCTCACCCATGTGGGAGTAGGAAATTAAATTCAAAACCTTTCTTTAAAGAGCAATGACAATTTTACTAATGAATTAGTACCTTATATGCTGCTACACCATTTTTGGTGTAACACATTTGATAACATTATATAAACACTGTAGTTTTAAGATTATCTAAATCTCTAAATTTTAACAACTATCTAAATCTCCATTAGATGAACCCTTGAAAATAAAAGTATGACACACATAAAAAGTACTAACTCTGTCTTACAAAAATAGTCCACATTGAGTTTTCAAATTTATACTAAAAACAGTACAAAACTCAAAACTCAATTTGGACAATTTTTGTGGGACGAAAGGAGTATTACCTTATTCTAGTAGAGGTTTTAGGGTGTCTTTTTTGCGTATCAAATTATGGTAATGTAATGTGTTAATCTAAAAATTAGAAACTATCTTCTCGTATGGTATGTCAATATCCTTACCATTTCTCATGCCAATTAATCCATCGTTTTCGTAGGAAGTAAATGGATTATAATGCATTGATACAATTTCTATGTTAGATTGTGCGTCGTGGGGTGGGGTCGGTAGGGGAATTACAACTTTGTTTTTTGACACAGTCATTATAAGTACCTAAACTATTACAAGTGTGAGTCTGGGGAAGGTAACCTGCAAAGAAAGGCAACATTTTGCTACCATTTGGTTTCGAACCTATGCTATTACATGTGTGAATTTGGGGAAGGCAACCTGCAAAGAAAGGCAACATTTTACTGCCATTTGGTTTCGAACCTATGCTATTATATGTGTGAATTTAGGAAAGACAACCTGCAAAGAAATGCAACATTTTGCTGCCATGTGATTTCGAACCCAGGATTTCCAGGTTAGATGCTTAACCCTTCACCACTTGGGCCACCCCTCTTGGCGGGAATTACAACTCTAATAATGGTGTACCAATAAAATCTTTAAGATACCCTCATGCACCTTGCTCCGAATTCTTTATATTTTGTACTAATAATTAATACATTTTTTTAGACTACTATTCGACAATCGGCATCTTACTTGTTAACAGACCTCACCAACGACGTTTTGGTAACCATCGAATTCAATTTCTATTTCAATTTAATTAATCTCTAATTTGGCGATAGGAAAAGTTAGAGCCTAAACTAATCCTTTTTAAGCTGTCCATCATCTCCACCGAAGCAACAACTTAAGCTTCATTATCTGTCCAACAATTAATGCCTAGATCTCGTTTCCATTAATGTTGTTCCAGTAACTAAAAACATCGTGATGCGCGCATACCGGTGAGAAAACGCAATAGAGTTCAATATAGATCCCAAGATCGATGGAGAAGGTTTAACAGCTGTTTTGCGATGATTACTTTAATCAATTATTATAAGCAGAAAGTTACTCATAAACTGATGAGTTAATAAATTAATTTGGATCCAGTGTTCCCATTTCTGTGTCTAGGGCAGATCTATACACATTTTAACTTTTTGAGTTCATCCAAGATCAACACAAGAGAACACTGAAAAAATAACAAAAGCTGTAATGGAAAAAAAAAAAAAAAGACAAACAAAAAAGAGAAAAAGTGAAAGAGTCACTTACTCCACCTTAAAATTGCAAGTTAAATTGATCTACGTACAAGAACTATATGTTACTTTTGTCATTGTTACATAATTTTGACGTGAAATCATATATGTAAGTCTATATGGGATGTAAAGAATAAGTCTGACAGACTACTAGCTAGACGAGCTGTTAACCCCTTGATATGAATTGGAGAATAGTCAATGTACATTAAGTCATTAACAATGAGCGATGTTCAAGGTGTCTTTTTAAAAAATTATTTATAGGGAAAATTACATTCCCCCTCCCCCGAATTTTGGCTAGCAGATCTATTATAAACCCCTTGAGTTTAGATTTTAGTACTAAATACCCCTTAAACTTACAGTCAATCCAAAATAACATCATTATCAATTCTGCGTAAATGGTAAAAAATGCCCTCCAATCTATATTTTTGAAATTATAAAATTTGAATATTTTTAAAAATATATCATAAATTAAGTTAAAAAAATACCATGTTAATCCTTTTATAATAATGTACTTAAATAATAAATTATTAAAATTAACTATATCATTTATTTTGAAATAAAATAATTTTCATCAATTAATATATATTATTAATTATGGATTAACTTTTACATAGTAAATTGTATTATTAATCATCGGTTAACTTCTTTTTTGCAAATTTATAATATAATTAAATGTGAAAATGATAAGTCTAACTAAAATTTCATTTTTAAGGTCAAAATACAAAGAAAAACAAACCAAAAGAAAAGAAAAGAAAATGAAGTGCATATAAACTGTGGTTAATATAGTCATTTCAATGTTTAACCCCTGCTCAGGAGGTATATAATAGTATTACCAAATTTGGGGGGTTTATGGTAGATTAGACCAAAATTCGGGGAGGGGAGGTAAAATGTAGTTCACCTCTATTTATATTTATATCTAATACTACAACCATTGAGGCACTGACAATGACTGATAGCAATTAGATGAGTTGTTAACTCCTTTACAAAAATTGGAGAATAGTCTTTCAAATTAAAAATATAGATCATTATAGGTATGGGAGAATTATTTAAAACATGGATCGTCTTAGAATTTAAAAGTAAATTAATTACTAAACTTTCAACTTTTCTTTCGATAGATGGTGATATTTCCTTTTCATTGTATTCAATAAAGAGTATAAAAGCTATTCCCTCCATTCTAAAACAAGCGTCATATTAGCAAAATTGAGAAATTTCAAAATAAATATCATTTTTTGATTGTAATGTACTTTTTGTCCAAAATTTCCAAACTTAGCTTCAAAAGAAATACTACCTCCGTCCCAAAATTTTTGTCCAGTTTGGATTTTCATTTTTAGTTTAAATTGTACTAGAATTGAAATATCAAACTGGACAATAATTATGAGACGGAGGGAGTACTCTGTTTCAAAATTATTGTCCGATTCGAGTTTATACTTTTAGTACAATTTGAATGAAAAATGAAAACCCAAACTGGACAATAATTTTGGGACAAAGGGAATAGTATTATTGGCAAACATTTATTTTAACGGTGTTAGTATTCTAGTAATTTATCTACCCTATTTAGGCATTTCTTAAATTTGTCTAATGACACTTATTTTGAAATAGAGAGAGTATTACGAGGAAATTAATTACTAAATAATTGTTTCACAGATCTGAATTTTAAAGTGACTTACATTTTGGAATGGGAGAATAGTCAATGCAATTAATAACGAGAAATGTTCAAGGTGTTTTTCCACTCTCTATTTTCGAAATATCATTTATGAACTTTTTCTAATCTTACCTTTATCTCTCTCCACTTTTGATTGGTTATGTCAATAACAAATATTTGTGTTGAATTTTCTTCACATTTTTAATTCAAGTAATCAGGAATAAAAATATTAATATGCATAAAAATTATATTCCCAAACATATTATTTAATGTACGTAATTGTCTTATACGACAGATAAAAAAAAAATAGAGATAATGATTATTTATTTACTACCAACCTCAACTACAAATGACAAACTAATAGCCATATGAGATGTTAACCACTTCATATGAATGGGAGAATAGTCAACATACATTAACAATATGGAATGTTCAACGTACCTTTTCAATTACTTCCACCATCCCGAAATATATATCGTTTTAGGATTTGTAATTTTTTAAAAAAATATATATGACATTTTACGAAATCGAGACAACTTTTATCCGATTTTTTCAATATTATCTTTACGTTGAAAATGAAATAGTATTTAAAATTAGATTGTATTTCAAACACAATATTTAATGTCTCATTAGTATTGATGAAACTGTTAGGAAAATATATATTTTGAAATGGAAGAAATATTTATTTATTATCCACTACTAGTACAATTAAGGCATATTAAGATTACAATGTTTATTATATATTATTTTAATATGAGCCACGAAAATTAAGATCTTTTATTGTTTTAGACATAGAGAATACGATATATAATTTGGAAACTATTGTAGCTCCACTGCAGGTTTACCATGTTCTTGGATAATGGTTACATTTTATAAAATTCTATGGAGTTTTATCACAAAACTAATAGACAATGAAAAGGAAGTGGCCCATGACACATATATTAATATCAATATTTTCCTAATACTAATGTGGGATTCTAAATCAATAGTCCCTTGCAAGGCCGATGGATTCTTTTGGCTTGGGCTTTCCCACTACTTTTGTTTTATCAAGGTTGGAGATTTGGTTTTTGAAGCACTGGCTCTCATATCATATAAAATCTCAGGACGATTTAACTCAAAACCAATTAGCAATGAGTAAGAATACCTATAACACTTATATTGATATCAATCTAATGTGGGATTCAAAATACATTCGTAGGGGCTTTTAACTAGTCTCAATTCACTTATGATGTAAGTATAAAAAATGTGTATACCTATCATTGTGTATGTTTAATATCTCGTGATAATTGTTTGAGATATTAGTGTATGATTGGACAACCTCTCAAAACTAAATAATAATAATAATAATAATAATAATAATAATAATAATAATAATTCACCTCTAAAACACAAATCCCAATGAAAAATAAATACTACCAAACAAGATTTTAACTTACTTTCTAAAATACCTTTTAAACATTACTTTTACACAATTTTTACCTATTAGCACTCGACTACCTCCACCACTGCCGACCGCCGTCAGGCCACTGCCGGCCGGATTCCGGCCAATTTCTAGCAAAGTTTGCTAGAATTCGGCCGGTCGGTCGCCAGCCAGCGGCGGCGGGTGGCAGTCCGACAGTGGTGGAAGTGGTTCAGTGGGAAACAAATAATAATATTAATTTATTCTCAAAATCATCTATATAATTTTTTAAATCTCCAGTCAAAACACATTTTAAATCCCAATCTAAATCCAAACTAAAAACAAAAATAAAATATTGTCCAAACAAGATATATATCATTTCCGCTACAATTTTTATTTGATGTATATAATTATATTTTGAAGTACATGAATATAGATAACAATAAGGTGATAAGTTGCTGTAAGAGGGGAGAGGTGTTGAATTGGGGAAGAAAAACTTACATTTGAAGATTTTTCTTTTAGGTTTTAATGATTTTATATTTTATTTTAGTTATTTAATTTTTGGTAATGCCGGAAATCCCACAAGAGATGGGTAAACATACGCCCGTTGCAATAACTTGCAAACCATAGTTGGAGGTAAACAACCATAGGCAAGCCCAAGATGTCCAGCTCGGGTGCGAAATCATATGTTCATGTATAGGTTTACCATAACAAACTCTCTAGAGGTACTAACAGGTAAGGTTGGACCCATCACTCACTCTTGTTGGAGTGGGAATTGAAGTCGTGACCTCCTCTTGAGAGTAAGGGTGGTTTTACCACTGAACCAACACCTCATTCGCTATATATTTTAGTTACTTTTAATAAGTGTTTTGATACACTCTATAGCCTCTTGACTTAAATTGTAATTTCTAAAAAATTTTAATAAATTATTTTGTAAATCTAAACTAAATATTTTATTTTTATGTTGAATATTCATTTTAATTTAATGGTTTTTTTTAATTGGATGGCCAGCGAGAATCGAACTCTCGACATCCTAGTAGTAACCATCCTCCATCCTCCTGATAATTTAATGGTTTTATTCTTTAGATTAAGAAGAAAAATGTGAATCTGAAAAAATTCTATTCTTACTAGTAAACAATCTTATTAAAAAATAGGTTTATATATACAATCATGAGTTACAAATATGTACAAATTATTTGTACAACAGAGTTTTGAAATAAATAAATATTTTCGTTAAAGATTATATACTATATTTTTATGGTTACGAACAAAAGTAAAAGAGAAAGGGAACGAAACGGGGAAACAAAATTTAAAAAGGATTGCTTTATTATTTTTACACATTTGGAGTTATTTTTCTTATTATTGAAACCTTTTAGGATTTTTTGTGATTAATTTTTTGTTTTTATTAATAGACTAAAAGAAATCCGTTAATTTGGATGGAAATTGAGTCAATTTGACAAAATTGTCTAAAATTCCAAACAAACTGGACAAAATTGTCTACGTGAAAAGTTTCAAGGTATCATTCACGATACCCGAAAAGCTTTGGATCTCGCTGGTTAGAATTACAGAGGATCACTTTGCACACATACAAATTAACTTCTCGTAAGAAAGATATTTCATGTTTGCTAAGTTTAAATCAGCGTAAAGTGTGGTGAAGAATACGTCACTACCTTTTCAGAGTGATATATAGCAAGATATTAATTTCAGCAAGAAAAATGAGGCTAGACGTGCAAGTTATTTAAAGAAAAAGAAGGTTTGATGAATTTGCGTTATTTTTTGGGAGGAATATAATTAAGACGTGGATGTATAGCCTGTTTGATAACTCAAATTATTGTCTAAAATTACTGTTTTAAGTATTTTTTAGAATAAGTACATTTGATAACCAAAAAGTGATCCTATTATTTTATTAAGAACTGTTGAAACTATAATACAAATTTTAAACAATAAAATCTAGCTTAATGCTTATAGCCGACTACTCTTCTCCATCATTTTTTTAAAATTATTTATTATTGAATTCAACATTACCCATGAATATTTTATTATTTAATACACTAATTAAATATTCTTTAAATATTCTAATGGATGATTTAAAGTCTTGTTGATTTCACCCATAAAATTCTTAATTATTTAATACATATATGATGGTTCTTTTTAATTTATTCTCAAAAGGGATATAAAAATTTAATACTCCATAATTTGGCTCATCCATTATATTAAGAAAAATGCGATGTGTGCGTTCTAGTTTGCTCTTTTACGCTATATATAGTAACTGTATAGTATGTATTTTATGCATAATGAACATAATTACTGCAAATTTAGGGAAAAGATATTTTACAATAGAGAAATTTAAAAATAGATTATTAGTAAAATTAATACAATTCAACATTCGTATCCATATTTTTATCAAACAAGAATAGTTCGTTAATCATTTTGTCTTAGACATTAAATTTAAAAATATGAATGCTTAATTAAACACTTTAATCGATTCAGTATTTTTATTTCAGTATTAAGTACTCCCTCCGTCTCATAATTATTGTCCAGTTTGTCAAAAAATTTTTGTCCCATTTGACTTTTTATTGATTAAGTTACATATATGCCCGTTACTAAAAAACTTTTAGTTCACCGATACCAACATTTTAATCGGTCAAAACAATAGAAAAAATCAGAATCCTCCTTAACTTTCTCTCTCTAAAACCCCGTTTATTCTCTCTTCTCCCTTCTCCCTCAATTCGTTCAGCCTAAAAAGAACTTTAGCAAAAGACACCGGCTTCTGCATTGAACACCTCGCCATCAATAACCTAGTTCAGTTGGGTCGGCCTGGAAAAAGCGAGTGGACAACATCCGATTTAGGTTCATCCAATGGCACTCTCTCAAGGCCTCTGTCCCGTTCAGAACTTCAGATGTCTGCCGGCCACGTCATCGAAATTGGTGAGTTGACGTCAATTGAGGTCAGGGTTGTTATGGTAGTGGTAACCGGCATGGAGGATAAAGGAAGAGGCGGAAGGGGAGACCTTGGAGTAGTGGAGAATTGGGGCTACTCGGTGGTGGAGATGGGGAAAATGGTAGATTCGGGGCATTGGATTGATGAGAAGAGTGAAGACAAGAAACTCTCTGCAATCCATGTTCGTAGACATCAAATTCAACTTTAGATTTGAAAGTTTTTCATCTGAGAAATTGGTTCGACAGTGAAGAATGATGTTCTTGAGTTTTGATTGAATTATTGAATTGGGAAGTTGGGGACTACAGAGGTTTGTCATCTATATATGGTCCTCGGGGTCTCCTGGAATTTCTGAATTACCGAAGAAGATCTTGAGAATATGGTGAGTGGTCAAAATGGTTTCAGAATTTGTCATCCTTAACTCGAAGCATATTGAAGTATTCCCACTTCGGTTTTGGGAAATGCAGAAGCCATAAAATTTGGTTTTGGGAGTTTTCCCACTTCGGTGCCAGTATGAGAAGAATTGTGTTCCCTAATTTCTTTGCGGGGTTAAAGAATTTGGTATATAGGGGTATATCCAGAAGTTTAAACCAAAATATAGTTAAGTTTGACTGAAAATAAATTCTTCTATCTTGGTTAAACTGGATAATAATTATGGAACAGAAAAAGTATTAAGAATTAAGCACTGATTTTCATCAAAGAGGCCTCACTTATTAAAGAGAGTTTTATGCTTTAGAACATCCACTAACGAAAAACTCACAAAGTTCATAAGACAACATAGACTCCTTATAAAATATAAAGAGAAAAAAAAATTAAAAAAGAGAAAAATTCTTAAAGACAATCATGAAGAAAAATTCTACTTAAATGTGGATAAAAAGAAACTCTCACAAATTCATTGGTGGGATTTGAACTCGAGTGTACTCGCATGAAGCCTAACCTACCAATAAATTGTTATTCAATTTCCATCCTGCGTAACTACATCAATACACACAATTTACTATAAATAAAAATATATTAAGTTGAGATTTATATTAGTTTTAGTAAAAATTAGAAAATTTAATGTGAATTTTTTTAATAGAGAGGGTACTAGTTAATAAAATTTTTGTCTTAACTTATAACACAGCTAGCTAGCTTTGGATCCATTCCAGATTTGCTGCTATGTTTTGAAACCTGAAAGTTTCAAAAATGCATATGAACAATAATTCACATTAACCTATTTTTACTTGTAAATTATAATAGTTAATTAGGATTTTTTTTATTTATAAATTAGTTTTGTGTTTTTGGGTGAATAAAGGACTTAATTGCAAAGAAAAATAAAAGGTGGGCAAAAGGGTGCAAAAAACGAAAAATAGTGATTTGGCTAAGATGTGAGGGAGTCCACCCGGGTGTACCATGGTCCCCCTCCTATTTTTTGTACATATGATTTTTATTGTAATTTTTCTTAATTTTCTTATATTTTACAAGTTTAGTCCATATCATTTTTTTTTCTCTCCTCATAAAATGTCTCTAATATTCAAATGAGCATATCTCATAATTCGTGAGAATTAGAAAACGAATTACATATGAAATTAATAGTACTCGATGAGATCTATCCAACAAGATCCATATCGAATATAGATATTTTCAAAGCACTTATCCATTGTGTATATACTGATTATCCAACCGGTTTGAACTGATTATCCATTATGTTTGTACAGGTTATCCAATCATTTGTTTTTTAGAAAATGGTTGTCCACTGTGTTCATAGTGTTTATTCATTTTGTTTATACCGCTTATCCAATCATTTTTCTTTGGAACACAGTTGTCCAATGTGTTCATAGTGATTATCCAATCATTTTGTATTGTTTATCCAATTATTTTTACTACTTGTCAAAATAAGTTTGTATTACTTGTCCAATCATTTTTTTCTTTTGAGAAAATACTTGTTCAATGTGTTCCTACTGATTATCCAATCTCGTGCTATTGTTTCTTCAGCTATTTTTAAAATTTTTATGAAAATAATTATCCGATATGTTTGTACTAGTTATCCAACTAATTGGTATTGCTTATCCAATCAGTTTTTTCTTAAAATGGTTATCTATTGTGTACATACTGATTATCCGATCTGTTTGAACTGATTATCCATTTCATTTGTAGTGGTTATCCAATCTTTTTTTTTCAGAAAATCATTGTCCAATATATTAATATTGATTATCCAACTAAGGGCCTGTTTGATAAAGGCACTTAATGCTTAAAATTATTGAATTAAGTATTTTTTTTATTTTAACATGTTTGATAATAAAAAGTGAACCTTTTCATCTGAGCGGGGTGCCAGTACATAGGAATAGCGACAAGTTTTGAAGTAGAATTAGCAACAATCAGCAACGGTCTTCAATACTGCATGGAGAAAAGAATATCTCGAGTGGTCGTTCGATCAGACAATTTAGCGATAGTCAACTTGCTACAACAAAATAAGTGTTATCCATGGAAGCATCATTATATGCTCAAGGAAATTCAAAGTATGCTTTTTCTCTCTCATTCAAAAATCATTCATGTATTCAGAGAGGTCAACGGCATGACAGATGAACTTGCTAAAATGGCATCACAAGGATCAACTTTTCAGTATGACAATAAAGAACAGTTACCAGCCTCTTTGATAGGCAAATGGTATCTCGATAAGTGATCTTTTGTTTACATTAGAATTAGATATGTTTAATATCATCTCTTTAGATTAGATGTAGATGTCAGGGGATTTATGTAGAATCTTTGTAAGACATTCTCCTAGGTTCTAGAAATTAAATTAAAAAAGGAATTGTAAGGGATATTGCAATATCTTTGTAAGGCAATTCATAGTTGTAATTGCATAGGAGCCGTCATGAAGTTTTTCAGAAAAACTTTTGTAAGTCGGTCTCCATTTCCGTTTGGGCAAGTCTTAAGTACTGCCTTGTGTAATTTTTTTTCTTATATTAATAAAATCGGGGTCCTCCCGCCAGGTACTGCCCTGGATTTCTCTAAAAAAAAAAATGAACCTCTTAATAAATTAAGTGGTGTTGAAACTGCAGTACAAACTATAAGCAATAAAAGTTTGCTTATTGTTTATTCCGTAACTGATTCATGAATTCAGTATTTCAAATTCAGTATTAAACATTCAGAATTAAACGTTAGTTTTTATCAAACAGGCCCTATTTAGTACTGCTTATCCAACCTAGTTTTTCTTTTGATTTTTATTTTTTGAAAAAAATAGTTATCCAACGTGTTCATAATGATTATCCAACTGCTTGGTATAGATCATCCAACCATTTTTTTTCTTTACTTTTTGCGAAAGTCCTTGTCTATTTTTTTTGTACCAGCTATCCAACCGTTATCCAAACAGAATTTCTTTTCCTTTTTTTTGAGAAAATATTTGTCTTATGTGTTCTTACCGATTATCCAACTTCTTGATGATGATTATCCAACTTTTTTTTCTTATTTTTTATGAAAATGATTGTCCATTTTTTTTTACTGATTATCCAACCAGTTTGTACTGTTTATCCAATTATTTTTACTAATTATCCAAATTGTTTGTAATGCTTATCCAAATATTTGATTTTTTTTTTGAAGAAGAGGAGGGAATGTAAAAGAGAGTTTAAATCGAGACGCCTACCCATTTATTTATTTCTTTTGTATTTATTCAACGTCTTTAATTCTATTGATTATCCATTATATTTGTACTGTTTATCCAATCGTTTATTTTGTAAAGAGTGGTCGTCCAATATCTTAATACTGATTATCCAATTAAATGGTACTATTTATCTGGCCATTTTTTCCCTTCTCCAGCCGTTCTTTTCATTTTAGTTTTTATGAAAATCCTTGTCCAACTTGTTTGTACTGACTATTCAACCATTTTGTATTGGTTATCCAATTATTTTCACTGCTTATCCAAACAAGGTTTGTACTGTTTGTCCGATCATTTTTTCTTCTTTCCTTTTTTTTGAGAAAATGTTTGTCCAATATATGTGTATGTTCATACTGAGTATCCAACATTCCAACTTCTTCGTGATAGTTATCCGATTTTTTTTTTGCTTGCTTTTTTATAAAGATGATTGTCCAATTTTTTTATACTGATTATCCAACCAGTTTGTACTGTTTATCCAGTTATGTCCACTGATTATCAAAATGGCTTGTAATGCTTATTCAATCATTTTTTTTTTGAAAAAATGGTTCTCCAATTGTCTCGTACCGATTATCGAGCCAACAGTGTTTGCACTGCTTCTCCAACTTTTTTTTGTTTTTATTTTTTTAACATCCTTGTCCGTTTTTTCTAAACCGATTATCCAACCGGTTTGTACTGCTTATCCAATCATTTTTACTGCTTCTCCAAATCGCGGCGGCAATCTATTGGTTTTGCAGTGTTTATCCATTGCCTTTGAATGTACCTATTTTCATCAGCAAAAAATGTGAGAGTGAATTTGAATCAGGCCGCCGCCTATCTACCGATTTCCAAGTGCTTATCCAACGTCTTTGTACTGACTATCCA
Source organism: Oldenlandia corymbosa var. corymbosa (assembly GCA_949775105.1). NCBI lineage: Eukaryota > Viridiplantae > Streptophyta > Magnoliopsida > Gentianales > Rubiaceae > Oldenlandia > Oldenlandia corymbosa. The sequence goes on along the minus strand of OX459126.1, from coordinate 16,786,080 downwards.
AGATAAAAATTCTTCGTTTTTGCCCGAAATATTTTATTTTTTTATTTTAATAAAAAATTATTAAACATTGATCTTGACGGATAGATATCGTCGAGCACTATAAATTTCATATATAATTTGTGTTCTAATTATATGTGAAAAAAAAAGAAGAGGACCTCGGTGGTTTCGGGTGGACCCAATAAATTGCCGTAAGGAGGGATGGTGATCATTAGACCCGGCCAGAAAAGGAAGAAGCTGATGTGACCAGGCTGAATACACAAAAGCACGTTGCTGGATTTTGCGAGTAAAAAGCAATATAAAAAATGTGATAATGAGACAACAAGTACAACCCAAAGCATGGTTCAAAAAGTTGAAAAAAAGACTAATGCAAAAGGTAGGTTTGACTCCTTGGAAAAGCAAGCACAAATCATGCAAAAGGAGAATGTACTTAGAGTCATAAAAAAAAAGAGATCAGATTGGAAGGATGAGAGGAGTTAGCTTTAGACAAATTGAAAAGGGCGAATAACAAATCTGCAGAATGAGGGCACTTGAGCTGACACTCTAGGAAGCGATAAGCTGACTTGCGGAAGACACCTAGACAGAGCAAACTACATTCCTGAGTTCCCCTTTACTCTTGTTCTTTCTTAAGTGTTGTAATGATGTTAGATACTTTTTACTTCATTGCTTTTGTGTTTAATTTTCTGAGCATGTATAGCTAAATTATTTTCTAGGGTCTATTCACACGAATTTATATAGTTATGGCTTTTTTTTTTTGTTGTATTCCCTACTGTTTTTGTGTTGAATCGTAAGTCCTCCATCTATGATTTGAGGCTGATTTTAAGAGCCCCAACGTTTGAATATTTTGGGTTTTAACGAGTTTTAGCATTTTTTATGATTTAGATTAGTAATTTTTGCTCGATCACTAATATTTGTATTATATTTAGTTTGGAGTTTCACTCATAAGTGAGGCTCTGCTACGACATTAAAATTTATATTTTCAACTCAAAATTAGTTGATACTTCCTCCATTCTAAAATATATATATTTTTAGCAATTTCATCAGTATCAATGAAACATTAAATAATATGTTTAAAATACACCATTACTCTTATTTATATATTCATAGAACTCATTGCCAACAAATATAATTTTATTTTAAATACCATTTCATTTCTAATTCAAGGGTAATATTGAAAACATAGGATAAAATTTTTTCTCAATTTTATAAAATGATATATAGTGTAAAAAATTTTATAAACCCTAAAACAACACACATATACATATATAAGAATGGAGGGAGTAATAGATAAATTGATCTAAATTATTTTAAATGTATTAATCACGGATATCCTATATTAATGATGTGAGTGGGAATGATTTACAGAGATAGTACTCCGTGTATTTTAAAATATTTTTCCATTTTAAATTTTTTATTTTTAGTACAATTTCTATTAAAAGTAAATTTCAAAATAGACAATCATTTGGCAACGGTTACAGTAATTTTATTCATTTATTGAAAAACGTGTAATTTTAATTTGCGATTATTAATAAAAATCGTCTATAGGATTCCTGACGGGGACATAGTATGTTCGTCTAAGATAAGGATTAAACTAGATTTTGAAGCAATTTCAATTTACTTAACGACTAATCAAGCATTGAAATTATCACACAGCATCGCGTTATACACTCAATGGCATACCTACTCATCAATGATCGAGGCGCCTTAAATTCAGCCGAAAACAAGCATTGGGACATTAAAAACAAAAATTATCTGCGAATATGAGCAACAAAAGAATCTACCCCCGATGGAGTTCCATTGTCCGTAAGAGATGCTTTCAATGCTTTACTCACTTCTTGTGCCCTTTGCCTCATCTGCTCTCCCTCCGCAGAATCCATCAGCGTTCTCACAGCATTTTCGATGTCTTTTGATGTCACCTGAATTTCTTCAGCTTGAGGATCTGATGAAAAAAATTCCGGCAGGACCAGCAGACCAACATTGAGCACCTTTGTCAATAACATAGCATTTGCCGGCTGGTCCGAGTGCATAGGCCAAGCAGCAATTGGGACACCGTGACTAAGGCTTTCAATGCATGAATTCCATCCACAATGACTCAAGAATCCACCAATTGATGAATGTGAAAGAATTTCCAATTGAGGCGCCCAATCCCTCACAACAATTCCTCTGTTTGTTTCTTTAATTTTATTCTCAAACCCTTCCGGCCATTGAACTTCCCTCACTTCTTTAACCAGATCACCACCACCTTCCTCATTAGACAAATCACCTTTATCAGCATCCCTAAGAACCCATACGAACTTTTGCCCGCTCTTTTCGAGCCCGATCGCCGTCTCTTTGATCTCTTCATCTGAAAGCGTAATGGAGGAACCAAACGACACGAATATAACTGAATTGGAAGATTGCTCATTGAGCCAGTCAAGACAGTAATGCTGCCCTTGCTGGACGTCATCATCTTTCACCCGTACATATTGAACAGGATTCAATGGACCAACTGCCCAGACCTTATCGGAGCCAAAACTTTTGAACATAGCACGGTAATTGAGAAAAGGACCGTCTATTGCTGCGCATGAGTTGATAAGGGTTCCAGAGCTGGTAATTTTTGCTCCAAGTTGTAATAGCGCAAATTCTTTGGTTTCTTGTCGGAATTTAAACTTTGGCAGGAGTTGGAGCAGTTGCTGTTCAGGCACTCCTTCGGGTTTCCCACCAAGTTGCCACAGATTGGAGTAACTGCTTAACGCAGAGGATGGCGAAAAGGTGTAGGATTCTCCGTTTGGAACAAAACCGATGTCTTGGATAACGTATGACATGGAGACATCGTGAATTACTACTAATCTTTTGGTTGTATTGGACAATGTTTGCATGAGTTGAAAGACTGGATCCCGAAGGTGAACTGTGGAAAGAAGGGCTGGAGTCTGATGCGTAGGTAATTTAGTGGAGGCATTTGGATCTGGAGGAGGGATTTCATAGGGAGGGACGGGAAATCCGTGGAAGTGAAAGTTGGAAATGGAGTCAGGATTCCAGCCATGGATACGAAGCTTTGCCTGGCGTACGTGAGCCGGAGTGCTCACGTAATAAACCGGGATGTTATAAGATGAGATTAAGCGGGAGAGATGGAGGAGCTGGTTCAGATGCCCCTGCGCCGGAAGAGGAACCATCAGCACGGTGACGGCGTTTTCATGGTTGTGGTTTCCGGCAGTGGCCATATATAGCTATTAGTGGGTAAAAGCTGCGGCGCAAGCCAATACTACTTTTTCTCAAAACCACTTGAAAATTGCTTCTTATCTAGATATTCAGACGGTCAAATAGGGATTGAGTTGTGGAATCACAATTAATAATTCTTTGATATTTATTTTGAGCTCATTTGCTCAGGAGCTTCCATAAGCGAGAGAAAGCGTGTTCTCCTGAACTTGACAAATTAGAACGAACCGATTAGATTGGATTCATTACATTTAATACTTCAACAGCTAGCTTTCACGTTAGCACACGTGGATCATGTGGGTTAGAGAGAATCGAATCGATGATCTGGATCGATCGACGTCCCACTTCCTGAAATCGTGCAAGCTTAATGTTTCTAATCAATCAAGCAGAAGAAGATTTTATTACAGACTCTGGGTTTAATTAATTGGCGTCCACTGATTCCGTTGCATGTGTCCAGGGCAGATCGATCCATCCATTTTGACTTTTGAGCTGATCGAAAATGGAGACAGGAGGGAATACGAATCGTTTAGTGCATTCCTGGAAATCAGCCGGTACAATACAGCTTAATACATTGACTGTTCGGCTTCCATGTAATTTCCGTAAGTCAACCTGCAGGCTGAATGCACCAAAATATCATTAACTACGTTTTCATTGTGTGTGTATATATGTGTATATTCTCTCTGTCCCAAAATTATCATCCAGTTGAGATTTCACTTTTAGTACAATTTAAACTAAAAATAAAAACTCAAACTGGACAATAATTTTGTAACGAAAGGAGTATAATATATATGCGAATAGCTGTTGAATTCTGTGGCATGTAAGTTAAGATATAGAGAGGGAAATATGGAAGCCAAGATGGATGTAATATCGAAGGAGTTGATAAAACCTTCATCTCCAACCCCACAAGATAGTAAAACACTTGAACTATCTCTTCTAGATCAGATCATACCGCATTTTTTCGTTCGTTTTCTTTTTGTTTACGAAAAACAGCGACAACCCAGTGTTGATCCTTCCAAAACAACCGCCCAATTGAAGAAATCTTTGTCGGAGACTTTAACCAAGTTCTACCCTTTAGCTGGAAAGCTAAGTCCAGATCATCACTCCGTTGATTGTGATGACTCCGGAGTACTGTTTGTGGAAGCCAATGTTGATGCTACCCTCTCACAAGCCGTTCAAAATGCCCCATTCGAAAGATTTTCGCAATACATGCCATCTGAGACATACATTCGTGGGGGAAATGACGATTCTAAAGCAGTACCATTTGATGCTAACTGCGGAAAAGGAGACATACTATTTGCAGTTCAAATCACTTGGTTTAGATGCGGAGGAGCTTCCATTGGGGCATGCATTTCCCACAAGGTAGCCGATTTTATGTCCTTGATCGCGTTTATGAATTCGTGGGCGGCCATGAATCGAGGTGAGAATACCAGCAAATCAGACTTGTTGATGAAGGTACCCGTTTTTGATTATGGGACGCGCATTTTTCCTCCGTTACACAATGCTGTTAGGGCTGAACGGCCTAAACATACAAATAATGAAGGAAAGATGGTGTGCAAGCGGTTCGTGTTCAATAAGGAAAAGATAACAGAACTAAAACAAATCTTGATTTCTTCTTCCTCGTCGTCATCAACATTACCAATAGTACCAGAGGACCTGACCCGGGTTAAAGTTGTTTCCGCTTTCCTATGGAAGCAATTTATCAATGTGGCAGTGGCAAAAAACAACCAAGCTGGCGGAGCTAATGTTTCGTTATTCAAAGCTTCGCATACAGTGAACTTGAGAAGCCGAATTGGAAACTTGCAGACCCTTTCATCTAATGAGTTTGCTTTCGGCAACATTATGGTTCCTGTGTTTATTTCATTCACTCTCAATCAGAATCTGCAGACTGATTTTTATGGTGATCTTTTTAGGCTCATGGGTGATGCATTGAGTAAAGTGAATGAAGACTATGTAGTCAATCGTGCAGTGCCTCTGTTCAAAATCATTGCTACTCGTGGACTAGAACGAGTATCACAACAACCAACATGGAACATGGCGATTCATGAGACGCGGTTTAGCAGTTATTGCAGATTCCCGATTTGTGAAACGGACTTTGGTTGGGGTAAACCTGTTTCAGTCGGCCCTGTGGATATCTCAAATAGCAGCATGATCATCTTAATTAGCACAAAGGATGAGGAAGGAATAGAAGCGTGGGTTACCATGTCAGAAGATGAGGTGGCTTTATTTTCAGATGACTTGCTTTCAATTGCAGCGCCTGGATTTTTTTCAAGTGACTTCAAATAATTAGTTAATAATGATCATGAGACGGATTTGATTTGTTACGTTTGTATTGTAAGTTTCTTGCCTCCTACCTCGTATACCAACCAATGGTTTCAAGAAACATTGATACGTACTGCTTTTGATTGAATATGAAGCTACGTTAAGAAACATGGTTGAATGTCCGGGATAAGCAAACAATTGTTTTTATCGTGTTTTCGCCGAGCAGATACATCTTCATTACGTAAGGTTATGCCATGTGCAACATGACGCGCGCTAGCTGGTGAAGATACAATTAATTTGTGTGTTCTCAGTGCAACGTGAAAAAATTTTATGGGGTGCTTTGGTTAAAAAATTACCTAGAAAAAGAAGTAGAGAGATATATTGGTCGTTTTTTTTAAAGAAAATTACAGAGATCGGATTTTTAAAATCCGAACTACTAATTAAATTAGTAAATCGGATTTTCAAAATCTGACATAATAAATAATAATTTTTTTTTGAAAAATACATGTGAAAAAATTAAAATAATAGTCAAATAATGAACAATGCAAATTCAGATTTAAAAAATCCAACCTTGTTTTTTTTAAAAAAAAAAATTGAAGGGCGGAAAAATTTAAAAATTTATTATGGTTGGAAAGTTTGAAAATTTAATAAATGAACAGTAAAATCAGATTTCGAAAATCCAAACTACTTTTTATTAAAAAAAAATCTTTAAGTGCATAAAACTTTAAAAATTTGTTCGAGTTTTGATAGGAATTCACATTAAAAGACCTATCCACTTTTAAAAAAATAAAAATAAAAACAAATTGTATTAGATATGATAATAATAAAATCTTATATTACTAACAAAAAATTTGCATTAAATTGATGAAAAAAAAATATTACTAGTGTTGTGTGGTACTATTAAAACTGTTTACATATCAGATATTACATGTACTAGTACTATGTATTATCATTAACATTGTTACACATTACTGCCATTAATATTTTTACCTATTACGTATTATTGTTACTATTAATACACATTACTATTAATATTGTTCTTTTAGGGACTATTAATACTGTTTCTCGTTAGTTATCATCTGAACTAGTATGACATAATACTATTAATTCTGTTATACATTAGATATCATATGTATTACTGTTACATATTATTATTAATACTGGTACAGATTATTATCATTAATATTGTTATCGATTACAATTTGTTTGTTACTCATTACATATCAAATTTACTAATGTTAGAAAGCGTTGTTAACTCTGTTACTCAATATTGTTTTAGATATGATAATAATAAAATCGTATATTACTAATAATTACTAGGAATTTGATTAAATTGATGAAAAAATATATTGCTAGCGTTGTGTAGTACTATTAAAACTGTTAGGAATTTGTATTAAATTAATTCATTATAATTCATCTGTGCTAGTGTTATGTACTATTCATACGCACTAGTATTATTTAGTACATTAATACTATTACCCACTATATATCACTGGTAGTAGTATTACTTATTAATGTTAAATCTATTAGTCATTAGATATTATCTAGATTAGTGTTACGTAGTATCATTAATACTATTACAACTTAAGTATCACATATATACTAGTATTACTTATTATTATTAACATTGTTTAACATTGTTACATATCAGATATTACATGTACTAGTACTACGTATTATTATTAACATTGTTACACATTACTACCATTAATATTGTTACCTATTACGTATTATCGTTACTATTGATACACATTACTATTAATATTGTTTTTTAGGGACTATTAATATTGTTACTCGTTAGTTATCATCTAAACTAGTGTGGCATAATACTATTAATATTGTTATAGATTAGATATCATATGTAGTACTGCTACATATTATTATTAATACTGTTACAGATTATTATCATCAATATTGTTATCGATTACAATTTTCCTGTTACTCATTACATATCAAATGTAATAATGTTAGAAAGTGTTGTTAACTCTGTTACTCATTAATTAAACACACGTACTAATGTTATACAATACCACACAACATTAAAATTGATACATCTATTTTGAAAATTATATTGACATAATATCATATTTGAAATATGAATTTTTAGTCAAAGCGAATTTATAAACAAATTCGGAATTTGAGGTTAAAACAGATTCCACAAATCCGATTTAAGAAAAAAATTGGATTTCCAAAATCCGAGATAAAAGAAAATTTGGATTTTTGAAATCCGAATTTAGGAGTAAGTCAGATTTTTTAAATCCGAGTTATACCCTAAACTTGTCTAAGGAATTTCGAATTCTCAATATCCGAGTTAGTTAAAAAAATTGGATTCTTGAAAATCAATTTTACCAATAACTCGGATTTCAAAAATCCGAATTAAACCCTAAAACCTAAACTTGTTTAAGAAATTTCAGATTTTTAATATCCGAGTTAGCTTGAAAGTTGGATTCCCGAAATTCAATTTTAGTTTATTATGTCGGATTTTTGGAATCCAAATTTTTTTCTTCCATCCCGAGGCTCCTAATGTGCCTTGTGTGGGTATGAGCACTGTAAGAATTATAAATTTGAGATATCATTATCAATTTTGGTTTTACACACAGTCTATTTGTTTAAAAAAATTCTGTTTAATGTCAGATTTAGCAAATCGGAACTTAGTCAAAACAAAACTAATTATTGTTTTTCATATTTATATGGATGAAAAATAATTTTTGTTATTGTTGTGACATATTTGGACTGGTTTGAAAATTAGTTTCTCTTTTTTTTAAAAAAAAAAAATCTTGGTGGAAGTTCTGATTTTCAAAATCCGACCTTAGGCAAAAACAATTTCGCCAAAAAAAATTAAGTTTTTTCTCCACAAAATATTATTTTAATGGTAAAACTCGGAGTTTTGAAATCCGACTTTTATCAAAATTTTATTTTCGGGAAAAAAGCTTAAATTTTTTCCAGATATTATTTTTTATAGTCGGATTTAGAAAATCCGAGTTTCCTTTAATCCTGATTAAGTTAATTAGTTTTTGATGTTAACATAAAGTCGGATTTGTGAAATCCGATTTAAGGCGAAGGTCGGATTTTGAAAATCCGATCCCGGTATTTTTCTCTTCTCCAAAATTCGACCTATATTTCTCTCTATTACCATTTCTAAACCATTTTTTACCTCAAAAACTCAAATTTTTGGGTTAGGACCTACTATTGTATATATACTTAACGATAGCCAAATTAAATTATTACTTTTCCTTGTGATATCGTCCCTATTATATATATATATATTATAAAAGCTGGAAGAGAGTATGGGATTTAAAGGATTGGTTTTGGAAAAATCTCACACACTTTGTAGATATGGGAGTTTTATAGTTAGGATTGTGTCTCTGGTGTTGAACTACAGTGGATATGAAATGGCAAGAATGTAAAAATATTTTCAGAGAAGGAATTTTTTGTTCTTGAGCGCTTAAGGGGAAATCCAGAGTGAGAAGAAGCTCGGTGGGATGGGAATAGAGGGAGATACGAATGATTAGATAAAGCCTTTGATCGTGGGGCTGGTCTTTTTGAACCGCGGTTCGAGTCGAACCGACGATTTGAACCGAACCGAACCTAATCGAAATCTTAATTTCGATTCGGATCAAAGATTTTAAAAGGTGGAATGATTAGGATCGGTTCGGGTTAAAAGAATATCTAAATTGAATCGAATAAACCCGAAACTAAAAAGTAAACAATTATATTTTAATATTGTCATCGTTGACCGCCGCCAACCACCTTTGACCACCGCCACCGGTTGCAGCCGGCGACAATTTCCGACCAAAATTCCGGCGAAATCGCCGTGAATATTATTTTTCCCAACGGTCAATGACCAGTTTCGGCGTGATGACGTCATTGTCATTTTTTATGTCGTCATCACTAGCAAAACGGTTCATTTCGGATCAATACGATCCAGAACCGAAACTTAACCCGAACCGAACCGAAACTATTTGTGATCCTAAAGAAGCTGACCTGTTTCTGAACCGATCTAAAATAACGGTTTGGTTCAGATCAATTCGGTTCGGGTCGGTTTTCTTCAAAAGAACATCTCTATTTGATTGTGTCTCTGGAATCGGTGGCCTTGTATGCCCAAGATATCCTAATGCAGAAGGGTTCGTTTTGGGCATCGACTTTGTTATAATAACCATCTCGGATTTATGAGCTATTATTCCATTTCTATGATCTCCAGCTAGCACGGGAGTTGGGTTATCTGTCGCTTTGGTTACCGAAGTCAATAGTCAAGGAGCTATGCAGTGGCTTGTGAGACGGAAACATGTCTACAGGGAGGTCAATTTTATTTCTGACAAGGTGCAACAATAATTAGAACACGATATAATTAGTGTTACATATTCACGTAGTGTTATAATCTTTTATGCTTAGGTTTCAACCTCTTTTCTTAGGAAAAATTAGCTGATCTACCCAAACATTTACATGTATTGTCAATTCTACCATATTCTTTTTCGGATAGCCAATATTACCTTAAACTATCCAAGCGTTAGCCGATTTTGTCCAATTTGCTAGTTTTCGTTTAAATTATGGAATTCTGTTATTTTTAATTACAAAAATACCGTAATAATTTTAAAAATTATAAAAATGACGCCAAAAATTTGTAAAATTAACAAAACGGACGCTTTTCACTTTTTATTTAATTTTTTTTCTGTTTTTAATCATTTTTACTATTTTTCATAACTATAAAAATATACTATATGATCTTTTTAAAAAAATAATATATTTTTAAACACTACTGTACAAATTTATAGATATACATATTTATAATTCATGGTTGATTTACATAGGTATATTAAAGTAAATATAAGATTAATTCTCACCAAAAGATTTTTAACCGGGAGAGTGATTTTATCCACATTAAAACAGGGTCCACTAAAGATGAGATGGCTGAGTTGGATGGTCTAGGTGATTTAAGATGTGAGATGATTATATTTGTGTTTGAGGTCTCGATTCTCACTGAGGCAATCCATTTCTTTTTTTTTTTTAAGGTGGAGTCCAGTACTGGAGTAGATTTTCTTTATTTTTTTTGTTTTTAAAAAAAGACTTCCTGCTAAGTTAGATATATTAATATCTCAAAAAATTATCACAAAATGTTTCTCCTCGCAATGATAAATATACATATGTTTTATGAAATATTTTATACTATTTTTGTAAATGCCATGATACTATATTCTTGTGTTGGGGCAATGTAAAAACAAAATAGGTGTTTTTTTTTCACTTCCTGTTCGTACTTGGCCTTTTAAAGAAAATTTATATTATAGTTTTACTTTTTTTTTAATTTTATAATATAATCTAAAGTTTGTTGAATTAAATTATAATGCATTAAAGTATACCAATAAGTTCTTTTTAAATTCACATAAAAAACCTTCTCTCTCTAAAAAGCTCTCTCCCGCCTCTCTCCAAAAAGACTCCTTCCTCGGAATTCTTCTACTCCTCCGACCGCTATTAACGGCGGTCGGGGAAGCCTTCTTTTCTCCGATTTTTTTCGCCTTCTTTTCAAAATAGGCCTGGCCTCATCCGTCCTCTGCTGCAGCTGATCACCGGAGACCCCCGCTTGTGTTGATAGTGCAGATCTACATATCTGAATCCGGTGATCAGATCAACAGCCACCGCGGTGATGCGATTGCTGCCGATGATTCAGGTGAACGGCCTCCACTTGCTGCCGCAGAGCCGGTCACAATAAGACGGAACCACGGTGACGTCGCTGGATCTGTTGAGATCTGCAGATCCGATCTGAAATCCAACCACCGCCACTGTCTTCTGCTCTCTTCAGGCAGACCAAGATCCAACTCTAGAAGCGACCATCTATAAAAAAGCCCATCGACGCTCCAGATCAGCCGACCAGAGAAGCTCTGATCTGATGCCATCCAGATGCCGAGTGATCCGCCATCTCAATCCATCATGACAATTGCTTTTCATCTCCGGCCACAAATCCGGTTAGCCTCCCACAGCCAATTATTCAGATCCATCGGCTTTAAAAATCAATTCCCCGGTTCTCTGGTTCAAAAAAACCGGTTTTTTTTGAAAACCGGCCTCTTTGGTCAGCAAATAAACTGTATCGGGTTATGGCTTAGTTAGGTGACAACTTGGAGGCAGCAACCAAATTCTCTATGTATCACTCACTGTTCGGGATTCTCAAATATACCCACCAAATGCGGCAGTCCGTGAACGGTGATCCTCAAGATGCAAATCACGCAAATAGAGGAAATGATTAATGTCGTCTATCGTTATCACACTGTACTAGTCTATTCCTGATATAGTTTACTAATATTCAAATCACCGTTATTAAATGACGGCTTCTCTTTGTACAGAGTAAGTCTTACACACTGCCCCGAAAATATTTTATTTTATCAATAAATTCCCCTGGTACTATCCTGGTTTGCTAAAAAAAAAATTCTTTTTAATCTATGCTAATTGTTTAATTTTTTTTAAAAAAATTAGTTTTAGTTAAATAGTTTTATTCTTTAGATTGAAAAAAATGGATTAAGAAAATAATATCATTACTGTTAAACTATATTATTAAAAAATTAATATGTTTATGTAAATCAAACATGACTTACAAATATGTAATTATAAATTTGTACATTAGAGTTTAAAAATAAATAGTTTTTTTAAAAGGTAATATTGTATATTTTTATAGTTGTGAAAAATAGTAAAAAGAAATAAAAACAGAAAAAATTAAATAAAAGCTAAAAAAGAGACTGCTTTGTTATTTTTACAAATTTTTTGGATTATTTTTATAATTTTTAAAACTATTTAGGATATTTTTGTAATTAAAACAAACAGAATTCTATTAATTTAAACAGAATTAGCAAATTGGACAAAATCGGCTAACGGTTGGATAGCTTAGGGTAATATTGGCTAATCGAAAAAAATAGAGTAGTATTGACAACGCATGTAAAATTTTGGATAAATCGATCAATTTTTCTTCTTTTCTTATATTTTTTTTTCTTTTTCTTTTTTTTCTTAGAAGGACGTTGCAGTGAGTGCATGGACTACAAAAATGTTTGGGGTTTACATTTGAGCTTCGTTAGAGAATGTGTGCACTTGACACTTGACAGGAAGATGAGAGAGCTTCGTTAGAGAATGTGTGCACTTGACACTTGACAGGAAGATGAGAGATGAAACTGTTACCGATTGGCGCATGTCTAATTGAAACCGATTATTTGCTTTCAGAAGAAAATTGAATTGGTATTTATTTAGAAAAAAATAAAAACAGAGAACGAACTAATGGAGTGAAGGACCACATTTCTATTTTATTAATAAATAAAATACATCACATACTTTTTTATAAGCTTAGTCTACAAATATGATAATCATGTAAACTAACTAATTTTTATTTAAGTGATAAATATAAATAGTTAATCACTAAAAGTAACTAACTAGATTAAAACTAATCTAAAACTTTTATCTCTTTATCTTTTCACAGGAAGTCTTTAGAGTTTAAGAAAATCGTCAAAAGAGTATAAATCATAATTTGAAACACAAACTCGTCGATATATCCCATCCATATAATGTGGTCATATACATGACAAATTGCCTACTTTGTATAACAAAAATAAGCAAAGGATAGTAAATTCCACATAATCGTGATTCCTGACCGCAAATTTTATCGGAAGGGACGGAGACAGATCGAGTAAATAAGCGACGAAGAGGTAAGTACGTCGACCGTGCTGGCAGAATCACCTGGAAGACGGCAGCGGCGGCCGAGGAAGATTAATTCCACCTAAATTGGGCCTGCTTGTCATTAGATCAGATCTATTAGATAAATTAATACTTCAACAGCTAGCTTTCACGTTCACACGTTGCTCTTTGTACTCTTCGTGTAATGATAACTATCATGCGGGTTTGAGGGAATCAAATCGCCGCAAATAATCTGGATCGATCGATCGACCTACTTCGTGGGAAATAGTGCAAGCTTAATCCTATTCATCAATCAAGCAGAAGATTCTTACAGAGATTGGGTCTAATTAATTGGCATCCACTGATTCCATTGCATGTGTCTAGGGCAGATCGATCCATGCATTTTGACTTTTGACCCAAGCAGAAGATTTATAACCCAAGCTGTCTATCTATATAACTGGCATCCCAATAATTATTGCTAGACTGGATAGGCTGTAAATTAAAAGTAAGCACAACAGACAACAAAAAAAAATTAAAGATAAAGAATGAGTAAATATATGGATTAATCTTGAATCTAACAATAATAGAAGATTCATAAAGGTTCTAGTCGTGTTAGAAACTATTTTTTAAAAAAATATTATAAAATCGAGTTTGATTGACAATTTGCCTCTACAACATAAAGAATACAAGAAAATGTAATTTTGTAATTAGCAAATGTTTTCTAAGAATTTAAGAATACAAAAGATTAGTTTAATCCGTAATACATAACATATTTGAAGCCAAAAACTTGCATAACCTAACCTTTAGGAACCGAGAGGATACACATCAAGGTACGAAACCCTTGAGTGTTAAGCTAATGATTATAATATAAACTTTTCAGCATAATAAGTTGCAAGGTTTTTATTTTAATTATCATTCTTAAAATTTCACGTATTGGTTTTATATAACAAACTATATTACCAACATTAACCCCTTGATATGAACTGGAGTTTAGTCAACGCATAAGAATGTGAATAGTTTATGTGCGATTTTAGGTTCGGTGTATATTCAAGATTTGTTTTCAATACATAATTTACAAGTATTTAAACTATTACACGGTGAGAATTACGAAAAATAGTATTAGTACTACAAGGGAAATTTCACGTACAAGTTGCAAGTCCCATGCAACTATGCTTAAGTGCAAGTTGCAAATTCCATGCGCATACTTGAAATGCCTCGTGGCTGAGTGCAAATTATAAATGCCATAGGTGCACGCCTCATTTCGTGCGTGCAAGGCCATCTGGTTGGGTGCAACCTACAAAACTACGAAGTGACACTTAAATGTTCTTGGTGGAATTAAATCCGGGTCTCCCGTGTTTGGTGCCGAAAATCGGACCACTTGAACTATTACCTTTTGGCGGGTGTATTTTCAAGTTAATTAGCTTGAGGGAAAAAAATAATAAAAAGGCCAGTGTTTTATTTTCGTTTTCGTTTTATAATGGGGTTAAAAATATAGTTTGGGTGAATGTTCAAAGCATATCTTGTAAATAAAATAGTAATTTTCCAACCACAATAGCTACTGCGGGACTACCACCGACCAAGTTAGCCGGAATTTGAGCAGTGGCGGCTCAACTATAAAGCCACTAAAACATCCGCTTTAGGTCCCCTTAGAGTTTAAGGCCCCAAATTCATAGTCTCTGTTATATTATTGATAAATATATCCTTAGACAAAAATTTAAAGGCTAACTAGTTATGCTTATTGTATTTTTTTCAAACTAAAGTTACTGATTAAATATTATTTAAGTATAGAATGGTAAAGATTTGGCTATTTATTAGTTCAAAAAGATATCTCCATCAAAGATTGGGTAAACTTATAAGGATACAGTATCAATATTTTAATCACACTATTAGGGAAAAAAATGTATTCATGACCTCTTTTAAGATTGAGAGTCGCTTACTATAAAAAATAAGTAGCTAAAACAAAATTGCTACAAGTTAATACTTCCGAAAGTTTGATTAAAATTTATGTTAAGAGAAACTTAAAAAATGTTGAGAGGCCATAATTTGAAAAATGGCTTTAGGCCCCCTATATCTTTGAGCCGCTCCTGGATCCGGCGGTGGTTGTTGGGCTAGTGGTATCGGATGGTGATTACAAATTAGTTAAAATAACTTGAAAATGAATTTTAGATCGCAAGTTATACATTTGTATGGATATGTGATTTTTGTTTCAATATTTGGATTTAAAAATAAAATACAATTATTGTGCATTGGAATACTGGCATATACCCTTAGTTACAATCTAAATACATTTCAATGAAAGTTAAAGAAATTAAAGTAAATCACATTGACAAGCTTAGGGATTCACCATAATGTATATTTTTTTTTGGTGATGAATAATTATTTAACATACAGAAAGAACAATAAAAAATGAGTTCACAATTTACTTTATTCGTTGCTAAAATGAGATTTTTGTTTTATTGTAACCCCCTAATTCTCGAATGTTCATGTGAAGGTCAAGAAGTGTAGATTTTCTCAGAGAGGGTTTTGTGAGTAGCAAACTTTTTGGAATTATATGAGATGCATCCCTAACTCCTCAGAATTGTGTGAGCTAGCCCCTAACTCCTCCATATGTTGTGGGATGTATCCCTTACTCTTTGGAATTGTAGAACAACAATCTATCTATATAATATACTAATAGAAAATCTAGAGAGAAGAAATTGAGATAGTTTTCCACTTGCCACGTAAGACTAGAAATTTTCTCCATTTTTTGATTTATTAAAAGAGAAAAAATTATTTCGGTTAAAAAAAACTCAATTGGTATTTGTTCTATCTTTTAGTTAAATCGAAACGCATCCAAATCGAACATCCCAACATTCTCAATTTCCTCAATCGAAACTCAAAACCACCGCCTCACAATCTTCTCTCGATCTTAATCTTCTAATTTTGTTGGAAGATTTTTCAATTTCAAACCATAAAATCTTCAAATTCCAGCCCAAATTTATTCTGTCTTTTGGTTATTTTAACAAACCAAATCTTATCTTACCAAAATAAACCGAATCTTATCTTATCAAAGCTAATCAAATCCAAGTATACAATAATCTGCAAGTTTGAAATTTGTTATCTAACCATAGTAGTTTTTAAGAATTGGCCGGTTGTAGTGGATTATTTTCAAAAGATACGATCTTATTTAAGAATTTGAATATAGTCAAACCTTACCCCATTCAACCCTAGTCATGATTTCCATCCGGCTTCTAAACCAGTATCAAAAGTCTATGCAAACACTCCTGAAGAAGAATAGAAGGAATGTATCCATGATGGTCTAATCCATATTATTATTCTTTTCTTACTACTTTACTTGTATATGAATTTTATTTGCGGCCGCCAATGTTGTTTTCCGTGAGTAGTACTTCTTTTCATGTCTTCTAATGGCTTTGGGTAGGTTGCTCGTGTAAACACTATGATGGTGGTTAGTTAATAGGCTTCTCTTCTATTTTAATCTTCATGAAAAGGTTGATTTTGATTGTTTCTCACAAGTTTACACAGTAAACTATTTTTTCCCTCTTCAATTGTAGTATAAATGGCTTAATCTTCTCGATGGCAATGCATTAAGGTATGTTGTCCCTTTTTTCCCTGTTGGATTGAGCCTCCCTCAATTAATTTCTGATTGAAACAAAACTAGTGGTTCGTGTGTCAATTTCCTTCTGAATAATTGAGACCATACTTGTTTGATGATTAATTTTTTCTTCTCTTTTTGTAAATTGATTTCTTTCCTTTATCTATTCTACGAATTGTTGTTGTGAAGATCCAAAGTCATGAAGAAAAGTAGGAAACTATATGTTGTCGAGAAGTGAGGTCTGTGATTGCTTGGACACCTCAAAGCCGAAAGATAAATTTATGTTGTGCTTCCCCAAGTAGATCTTGCTTGCTCTTTTTTTGCTATGTAAAGTTATGTAACAAATTAATTATTACCTATTGTAGCTTAATAAAAATAAGTATATTAACAAATTATTTTCTTGGCTTGACAAGTTATAGAGGACAATGTAATATATGATTCCCATCAAAATATATTATTTATAATATGGTTATCTTTTTCATTTTAGTTGTACCCGTATCAATTCTTTTTTCAGATGGTTGAGGGTAGGCATGGCTACGGTTCAGAATCGACGGTTCACGGTTCAAGCGTGAACAAGAAATATATGAATCTTAATCATCCCCTAAGTCTACGGTTACAGTTACAGTTACGGGTACGGTTTTGATTTATAAACTTTCGGTTCCGGTCTGCTTTCGGATGGTTTCAGATTCAGTTTATTGACGGTTTTACTTCGTGTTGTTGACAATTTCAATCCAATATTTTACGGGTTTAATTAGATTTTTGTACAATTGTAATTCAGTTTGTTACTATTTCATTTTTATGTTAAAATAAAACTAAAGAAATTGATTTCATAAAAAAATAAGTGTATAAGAAAAATAAAATTAGAAATACTTTTAGTAGAATGGATAACCAAATTTTTAATGTTTAAATATAGAATGACATTTTCAGGTTTTCCATGAATTAACAATTGAAAATAAGTAGTCTCTTATTTTAATATATATATATATATATATATATATATATATAAAAGTCCATTTTGAGTGGCACAAGAACTAAGGGTTGGTTATTAATAAATGAAAAAATATCATTTACCTAAAATTAATTAGGTCAATCACTTAATTTAAGTAATTATGTATTAAGATTCTATAAATATCATTTAAAATACAATGATAATTTGATAGAATTTTATGAAATTATGCATTGAAAAAAAATGGATTTATAATTTAATGCAACCACAAATAGAAAGTGGCTTATATTTTGAAAATAAAGTAGTATATAAAATATTGTTTAGAACTTAGTTGAATCCCAATAGACAATTACTTAATGGATTCTCATTGCAATTTTCCATAACATTTACTAATCGTTCAAAAATAACAAAAACACAAGTATAAAAAAATTAAAAATTACATAAAAAACTAACTTCTAATTAGAAATTTTCAATAATTTTTATAAAAAGGAAGGTTAAAAGACCGGTTATGACGGTCTGAACTGCCAGTTTAAAACCTCCGGTGTGAAGTCTCGGTTTACAGTTTTTCAAATACTAAAACCGTAACCGACCCTTGACTAGAGGGTCCGGTTACGATTTTATAAGCTGTCTTTTACGGTTTCGGTCCAATTTATGAACCGACGGACTAGTTTCGGTTACAACCAAAACCGTGGTCATGCCTAGGTTGAGGCCATACTTTCCTCATATTAAAACAAGTACAGCACACTAGGCGGTTATCTTGGAATGAATAAAGTAATAAATATTCTCTTGATGGGGTGTCAAGCCACACAAATAAAATAACCTACTTCTAACTACGTAATATAGGGAAGTAAGGTCGTCTTCTCAGGGAACGATGGATTATTTCCTTCAAATTAATTTAAAGGTGGGTTTTTGATTTGTGGTTCCTAAATCTATGATAAGAAAAACTCAAATAACAGAAAGTAATAAAAGAAAGAAAATCAAAGTAACAAACTATTGATCCAAGAGACAAACAACTTAATTATTTCATTTATCATAGGTCAAAAGGCATTCTTACATTCAAGTATTCAACCCCCAAATTTATTAGGATAGCTATAACAAATTCGGACTTCTCAAAAACATTGACCAAACCCAGCATTCAATCAAATCTTGCTATGACAGACTGGGCATGATAGCGTTCCATGTCTAACCACAACAACAATACACACAAGAACTAGTTGAACCAAAACTAATTAATATAGATAGCTACAATTAATTAGTTTTGCCTCGTTGATTCCACATTTAAACTAGAATGTGCATCCTATGTCTCACTAATACACATACATAGCCTAATTACTACTTAGTATTATTGGTTCGTGTCTATTACATAACATTCAACCAATAGATAGCAATAGAAAGTAAAAATCAAATCAAGTTGTCAGTTCAAATGATATCTACTTTCATGAAATGAAAACAAGAATAATCAAATACAAGAATTAAAAGTAAGAAAGATAAATTAAAGCATAATCTCACAATGAAACGACTAATTAATCCCTTGAATCAGAAAGAATTAGCCACTCATGGATGCTACCATGGAAGTCCATGGAAAACCAAGAAAAGTTTCGAAACGTAAAGGTGGGAGGTGCTAGTTTGGCATACACACGGCTGCTCTTCAGAAATAAAACTAAAAGTCCATTTATAAAGGAAATTTAGGTCAGCCGCTGGAAAAGAAGAAGAGATCCATAATTTTCAACTTTGATCCCTCAACTTTGCAAATTTGTTATTTTTACCCCAAAACTTCTTCAATTGTGTAAAAAGGTCCCTAGATGTCCAAATTTGCCCAAAACAGCTCGAATCTCTTATTTCTAGCTCCTAACATGAAATAATAACCAAACCAATGAATTAAATCCACCCGAGTCCATAATTTTTCACAATTAAAGTATAATTTATGGACTCTATCATCTCTCTAATGAATGAATGAAGTATATCCGTAAAAAAAAAAAAGTATAGCAAATGCAAAGAAGGAATCATGCGTTATATTTTTCTATCCCGCACAACTAAGATATCACAGTAAAATACAAATTTGAGTTTTATTCCACATTAACACCTCATAGTCATAGCAACCTATATTCCTCTCAACAAATCTTAGAAATATAGCTTGTTGGGTGCATTTGATAATGTGGTATCTACTATTTTCTAGAATATAGGTCACCTCTTTTCTAATACAGTAAATTATCAATTATGAGTAAACCTACTCCTAATAGTAACTGTCTAATCACTTATCACCAACTTTATATAAAGAGATAGTCTCTTTTTTATTTACACAATCTCTATGCACACAACTTATGCATAATTTCTCTTTCTATACATCATATCTTATCTATATATAAAGTCTAGCCAGTTTGATCGTCTAAGTTCTGACTCTTGTCTTGTATGTTGAACACTCTCATCTGCCCTTTAGGACATTACCATCGATTGTCTTAAAGCATAGTGTGGAATCTGATTTCATTATTTGCCAAAAAATAGGAAAAAATTGTGAAACTCTTGGCCATATCTTAGAGCTGTCACAAATAATGAGTGCACGTCTCGTATATCAGCTTGTTAGATTTTGGTGGTCGGAGATATATATTCAAGAAGAAGTTACAAGGGAAGAAAAGGAAAATATTGAATTCTCTTATTTGATGATTGTTGTTTCAACCGATATATATTTATAAGATTACAACAGATTTAACAATTTCTTGTATCTACACTACAATCTTACTAAATTTTTATTGAATATCCCTAAAAGAAGAAATCTGATCAAAATAGAAAATTATGTCCTGTAAATTGTAATCCCTACTTTTCTTTTCTCAAGAGGATTAATAGTGGTTCCCCACTTACCTCTGGTGTAACTTGAACCCATGACCTATTGTAATCCCTAATATTTTAGTCTAAAAGGCATTAATAGCTTAGAACTTCAAGTCATGCTAGCAATTTACAAAAACTCCAATTTCGTCTCTCCTTTTAGTGAAATTTGTGATAGATATGTTACCAATATGCAACTAAGAATAAGAATTATCGATATTAATAACAATTGTGTCAAGAAATTACTATGAAACTAGTGATATGCAACTAAGAATAAGAACAAGAAAATAGAAGAAAAAGAGAGAGAAGAGGTTTTACTTGTATTCGATTTTACTTCTGGAGTATGAATAAATTCTCTGTTTATGAAAAAAAAAAAGGATGAAACTATAGAAAATAAAAATTCTATGAAAATTACAAATTCATATCTCGCATATCACTTGGAGAATATGGTCTATTAATTGTGAATATTCAATCAAACCAAAGTAGATACTTTAATAACAATCTAATTATGTTTTTATCAGGTTTTTTTAACAATCTTTTGTATAATTCTGATACATTTCATTAGGGGTAATATAGGAAGAACCTTCTCATCCAATGAAGTTGGTGACATTAATGGGTTCTACATAATTGACGAGGAAGGTGTTCTTCAGTCTGTGGACGTTAGTGCCAAATTAATTTGTCAGCGGAAAGCCTGCCGAAACTGAAGCCAAGTATGTGATGCAGATCCCTCGAGATTGGATCAGTTCATGAAGTTCCTTAGTTCACTCTACTCAATTGTTTTTTCTCGATAAACATTTAAATAGCTCGATCAGGTTGTACTTTCATTTCAATTGGAAAACAAAAATTAACTACCTTTATGAATTTAGAATTCTTCAACGTAATTGCGAGCACTAAAGATACAAAAAATTGACCTGACAAGCATGACAAAGTCCTGCCGCTCCTGTTCTGCTAGAGGCGATTATAATAATCATATCACGTCAAAAGAAATTAGTTGCAAGTGAAAGAAACTCATTCGGAAGTATAGCCAATTCACGTTCTAACATGACAATTAATGCTTCTATTCCGTCATCGCATCTTGTATCAAGTAACAGAACCACAGGTCCAGGTGGCTTACCGAACGCCGGACCAGCTGAAACAGGTTTTCCCCAACCAAAATCCACTTCATATATTGGAAATCTGCACCAGCTGGTGATAACCCTAACACTTATCTTCATTGTTGGTTTCTGCATTTCTTCCAGTCCGGCGACACCTGCGGCAGATAGTTTCAGTGAAGGAACTGCACAATTAAAAACATAATCCTCATTTACTTTCCTCATTGAATCGCTAACAATTCGAACTAGATTGCCATAATCTGTTTTCTTCGTATCTTCATCATGAATGAATGAAGCAGTTGCAACGATCGACAAGTTCCCGAAAGGAAACTCATCATTCAATGATGAAGAAGCCAAGTTACTGATTCTGGTTCTCAGGTTCATAGAATTCCACATTTGAAACATTGTTTTGTTATCACCATCTTGACGTTGAGCTCGTCCCATATTGATGAAATGCTTCCATATAAAAGCGGAAATAACTTCCACACGAGTGGGATCCTTCAACGAAGATGAAGCACAAATCGCTAGTTCTTTCAATTCCGCTATCTTTTCCTTGTTGAAAAGAAATTTCTTGTACACGTACTTTTCTTTCCAATCCGCACGATTCTGAGGAATAGGGAACTCTAGGGCGGGAAAAAGATGCCTCCCTGCATCAAAATTGATGGGTTTGGATTTAGATGAACTACCGTCTCCGCGATTTATTGCGGCCCATGAATCCATGAATGTAATCAAGGACATCAAATCGGCTACTTTGTGGGAAAGGCATACCCCAATGGCACTTCCTCCACATCCAAACCAAGTGATTTGAACTCCTAATAGTATTTCATCTATTGGGTAAGCACCCAATAGATTAACCTGATTGGAAAAGGGATCAAATGGCAAGTATTGCGCAAAACTCTCCATAGAAGTATTCTGGACAGCTTCTGAGAGGGAAGAATCAACCTTGGCTTCCATAAATAGAGCTCCAGAGTCATCACAATCAACGGAGAGATGATGATCATCCGGGTTGAGCCTGCCTGCCAAAGGGTAGAACTTGGTTAAAGACTCCGATAAAGACTGCTTTAAGTGCCGTGTAGCTTCGGAAGGATCAACGACTTTAGCATCTTTTGAGTCAAATAGCTGCGGTGGTTGATAAAAGAGCAGAAGAGGCATGAAAGCATGCCCTTGAAGCTGATCAAGAAAAGAGAATTTAAGCTCTTTCTGCTCATCGGGGGTTGGTGTTGAGGGTTTAATCAACTCCCTCGATATTATCTCTATCTTGGCAGCTTCCATCTCTCTCTCTTTTTGGTAATAGGTACTGGTTCTGGTTTTGGTTTAGGTTCTGGTTAATTTGCCTTCCATTTCTATTTCAGCCACATTATATCAACCAAGAACAAAGGAAGGACAATGTGACGGATGAGTTGTCTCAAAATCCAGGGAAAGAAAATACTAAAAAGTAAAAATTCAAACTGGATAATTATTTTGAGACAGAGGGCGTAAGAAAATAAGGAAAATTGTTTATCTAAGAGACCAAGTCATGATGTTGAAGATCCAGCTGTTCGCTGTCGTGCATAGATGAAGAAACACGTGCTGCATGTTCCTCGAAGACGGGAAGTTGTCTTGGCTAGAAAGCTTGCGTTGACTTCCAAGTATATCAAATTTTTTCCCTTCTTGTATCAGGTTGATCATTTTTCAATTATATTTTCGACAGTCTCTCCTAAGTCGAATTTGTCTTTTGTTTAGGCGACTCACACAAGCCTCGAAGTAAAGATAAAATTCGAAGATAACCAAAGGTATTTACTAGGGTGGAAGACTGAAAGAGACTCCATTATATACATGAAGCATCACGTGCTGCATGTTCCCGGAAGTTACCTTGGCCAGAAAGCCTGTGCTAACTTCCAGATCGATCATTCATTCTTCAACGGTATAGCTTTAGTCACCTTAGTTCACCAGGTCCCAGTTCATTCTTATGTTATCTTTTTTTTTAAAAAAAAAACGATTTCACATTAATAGTACTAGAATTCGTCCAATAATGTGATTGACAGAAAAGTAATACATACATAAACCATTTAAGTGCACATGTATAATCAAATTTGAAACAGCTGCCTTCAATGTAATTCGACCAACTCAGATATATTTGGTTAAATTCTTCAACTCTGGGATCATCACGTACTAAAATATGATTTCGAACATATCAATTGTGTTGTGATAAAAATTCCATTTCGTAGATCTAATCACCAGATCTACAATAGCCATATCTTCTCGAACAAGGACAACAATCAATAACGCAAATAACATCGATCACTGACAAATTTCGGATAACTCCTACGATCAGTTCAGACAATCAACACTAATACTTGAAAATAATCTCACTTAATGATAAATACTGAAACTATGACAAGAAAATTGCATAAAACTATTTTCACATCTTGGCATGATGAGAAGATGGAGAAGAAGATGATTTTATCTACGTATATATAGGGTTTAGGAGATTATTAATTCTTATGTTATCTATTTATACCAACTAGCTAGGCAGAGAAGTACCGGGCATTGATAGCACGGACAAAAGTGTGGGTGGAAATTTTCCTCTTATCCTTCCTCCTCCTTTAGCATATCCTGTCACCAACAATGGCAGAAATGAAAAAAGCAGAGCTGGTATTGATTCCAGCAGCAAGTGTAGCCCATTTGGTGCCATGCGTAGAGTTTGCGAATCTGCTTATCACTCAAAACAATAATCTCTCCATCACAATCCTGATTATGCACCTCCCCTTTGGCACAAGCATCCTGAGCTTCAAGAATTCCTTAGCGGAATCCTTGGATCCTCGGATCAAGTTTATTGATCTCAAACCAGAGGTTACCACCGACCCTTCTTCACAAAAATCTCCACCAACCATTCACATGTTCTCTCAGTTTCTAAACAGCCGTAAACCTCTTGTCAAAGAAATCCTTGCTGAACTAAGTAAGTCGGAGAATTGTAAGCTGGCTGGGGTGGTTTTCGATGTTCTCTACACATCCATGTTTGATGTTGCCATTGAATTTGAGGTCCCATATTACGTGTTTTCGCCTTTTGGGGCTTCAATGATTGCCTTAATGTCGCATCTCCAAAGCTTGAGAGATGATCACAATGTAGATGTCAATGATCTTAAGGTCTCTGAGATTGATGTTCCAGCGTATATCAATCCGGTTCCGACCCGAGTTTTGCCATCGATGCTTTTGTACAAAGAAGGAGGCAGGAATGTGTTCCTGGACGTGGCCAAGAGATACAGGGCGGCTAAGGGAATCATAATCAACTCCTTCAATGAGTTGGAAACCCAAGCCATTGAGGCTTTGAGTAAGGACGCTAACCTCCCGCCTGTTTACGCAGTTGGACCTTTGTTAAACCACAAAGGAGGGAAATGGAATGATAACCAGAAGCAGCAGCAGCAACAAGAAGGTGTACAAAGTATTAAGAAATGGTTGGATGCTCAACCAAACTCCTCTGTTGTGTTCTTTTGCTTTGGAAGCGCAGGAGCATTCGATGACAACCAAGTCAAGGAAATGGCCAACGGAATCGAGCGCTCGGGTTACCGTTTCTTATGGTCATTGAGAAAGCCACCTCCTCCAGGAAACTTTGAGTCTCCTACTGACTATGAGAATCTGGATGGAGTATTGCCGGAAGGCTTCGCACACCGCAACTCGGATGTCGGAAAAGTCGTAGGATGGGTGCCACAGGCTGCCATTTTGTCACATCCTGCAATTGGAGGCTTTGTTTCCCACTGTGGATGGAATTCTGTACTTGAAAGTGTTTGGTACGGCGTGCCAATCGCGACCTGGCCGCTTTACGCCGAGAATCAGGTGACTGCATTCCTTCTGGTGAAGGATTTGGAGCTCGCGGTGGAGATTAAAATGGACTACGTGATGCGTGCTCCGGCAACCCCCGACCTGGGTAGCGAAGATGTAAGCGCGGAATTGATTGAAAAAGGGATTAGGCTTGTTATGGATCCAGAGAGTGAAGTGAGGAAGAAGGTGAAGCAAATGCAAGCTAAGAGTCAGTCTGTCCTTGAGGAGGGAGGATCATCTTTTACTTCTGTGAGATGTTTCATTGATGAGGTAATAAGCCTTGTCCTATGAGATCACAGTTCCCCCATCTTTGACCAAACAAGTATGAACAGTAGTGGCTGCCATAAATTAAGACGCCTCCCAAGTCCCAATGCTCTCAAAAATCTCGCTTTAGTGTGAAGAAGTTTTCTACAAGTTCGATTGCGGTCACCAATAATCAGAGTTCCCAATTTGAATCTTCCTTTATTTTACTTTCTCTTTTGTCACCGTTTCAAAAAATAAAAAACTTTCTCCTCTGTGGCTTTTGGGTTTGTATAATTATTAAAAAAAAAAAACGATATGAGACTTTAATTGTTATGTGTATTGCCCTAATTAAAAGCATTGGAATTCTATAAAAATTTGAAATTAGAGGGTAAAACATAGACAATTGTCATTGATATTTCTTGCTAAACGTAGATAGAGATAAGGTGAATTTAAAAATTGTATTTAATAATGTTTTGAGAATGAAATGCGGCAGATAAAAAATAGTTTTGAGTTTACCTTAATACCACAGGTTAAAATAAAATAAATTAGAGATAGCATAACGTTTTGTCCAATTAAAGATAGCTATGGGGTTATTTATTCATGGATAAAACTAACTTTTGGTTTCCCAAAATTTGGGTGCAGTTGCCACAAAATTTTCCTCAACAAAATTAGTCTCCTAAAATATTTTTTCCCAATCAATTTTAATCAATTTAATGGAATTTTTACAAAATTAACCGGAGATATCATTTTATTTGAGAAAATTTGGCTGAAGGATAGTAGAACATGTCAAATTAATAAAAAAGGTATGACTAAAAAATACTTTCTATCAAGGGTGATAACTTTTTTATCGAAAGTCATAAAATAAAAAATATTTTGAAATTACAATACCACCCTTATAATGTCTTAGAGTAATTTTTTGTTTTCATGGCCTAGCTTCCTACTAATTTTACACCTTCATCAAGTACGGTGTGCATATCCATGGCAAGTAGTTATAATCATAGCAATAATCAAACTATAAACCCCAAACAGACAGCCATGTCCAGAGCCGAGTAAGCCGAAGAACATTCTTCCCACTTGGAGATCTGAATGTTGCTCGTTTCGGTCAGAAAAACAAAAACTTCTTCCTTTTTTTTAAAAGGAAAAACTCAAGACAAAACATGAACCACCAAATGCTCTCCTCTGAAGTCTGATTAAATTGCGCAGCCAGCTTTGCCAGGGGTTGAATTGCCCTATGCTATCAGTTTTCAGGGTAATTCACCCAATGAACGCTTGATCTCTAAGGGTGGTGATACAACTAATGTTTTGAAACCAAGTTCGATTTCCTACCTTCTTCTTAATTTTTTATCAAATAACTAATTTTTTTAATTAAGCCATTGCTCTTACTAAAACTTTGTAGTAGACGATTCATGAGGACAAATGCGAGCATACATAGTGCAGAGAAATCACGCTCAATTTTTGCCAAGGCTTTATCCGCACCTTAGCCATTGGAATCGATAATTTTAGAACTTCGTCGTGTTTTTCTCTGGAAAATCCCAAATCGTGATGGCCGATCATGAGAAGAGGGAAAAAAAAAAGCCAGGGGTAATTTTTATTTTATGATTTTAAAAAGATTATAAAAATAAGGGTAATTATGTTATTATAAAATTATATTAATTTTGTAAAATTAGACTAATAAACTATTGCCCTTCATAAATTTTTTTTTTAAGTCATACCCCTTTTATTAATTTGACCTGTTCCACTGCCCTTTAGCCAAATTTCTCATTTTATTTAAGAAAACTACCCAAATAATATTTTTACTTAAAACACTTTGTAAAACGCATCTCATCTAAACACTTTAGATGTTTTTACTTTTAACATGCATATAGTTGCCGGCCGGTTTAGGCAGAGATATTATTAATTTTTCTATTTCTCTCCTCAAGTTCGGTAAAGTCGCTCCGACTAATTGAAATTCGAGCTGGGTTAGTCCCTTTCGAGAGAAAAAATTCTCCCAACAAGTATTTTAATCACGGCTACATGTTCATGTTCGGGTTTAATCCTGAGATATAGTTAATTGGCCTAATACCTTTACCATTTAGACCAAGTGTTAGTTGTTAGTCATAGCTAGCATTAATTGTACAATCAATATATATACGTACACGAGATTTGACTAATTCTACAAGACTAGTACATGTGTGTATTTACAACTATAACCCTAACTAATCAATTAAACTAGAACCGTGTATAAACTTTACAAACCAAACTAAATAGGAAAACCTTTGACGAAGCATGGATCTGCATGGTGCCTTAGGACGAGCGGCAATGATGATCTAGGCAGCGGCGGACGGTCTATAACCTGCAAGATAGAGCCTCGGGTGTCTTCCGAGGGTAGACTCTCCGATGTTTAAGTCAATAAGAGAATAGAGAGAATAGAGAGAGGTATGTGTATCGTGTGTAGAAGGTGTAGAAGATAAGTAGAAGATCTATAGAAGATGTGAAATATGGGAGATGCACCACCTCTTTATATAGAGGTGGTGTTACCTATTTCCTTAAACCTAGTCGAAATAGGTTTAGACGGTGACTTAGCCTTCAAGGTAGCCGGCCCAAACCCATTAGAGTTAGGATTTATTTATGACTCTTCAAGTGCACCTAGCAAACCACATTCACGAGACTTGATGAAAAGAATATGGGTTGCTATAAGTACGAGGCTGGAGTGTTGACGACTTCTTGACTTCTGTAATGTTGCCCCAATTCTCGAACACGATGTTCCTGCAAGATGAACAAAAGGGTGATGGTCGACAGAAGAAGTTCCTTGAGGGGACAAGGGTCGACGATGACGGGGTCCTTAGAAAGACAAAGGTCGACAAGGGGTGGTCCTCAGAAGAACAATGGTCGACAATGGAAGGTCTTTCCGAAGGACGATCTTCAAGAGGACAATGGTCTATGAAAAGACGGTTTCTGTGAGAGAGTGAGAGGACGCTCCTCGAATGGATGACAATCTTCAGGAGGACAATGGTCTATGAAAAGATGACCTCTGTGAGAGACAATGGTCAATGAGAGGACGGTCCTCGAATGGATGAGTAGCCACTAGAGAAGGGTTCTTGAGAAGACAATGATCGACAAAAGGAGATCCTCGGAAGGACAATGGTCGATAGGTGGTGGTCTTCTCGAGGAACATGGTGCATAAGGACTTCTAGAAGATTAAACTCGAGTGGCTCGAGCTTGTGGATCCTGCGATTAAACTTGACAAGGATATTGCAATAATAATCATAATAGAATGACATATAGTAATAAGATACTCGTAAAGAATATCAGTTCAAGCAGAGGATGTTAGGATGATCCCTCAAATTCCTTATCCCTAGAGTATATCCCTGTTTGTGCCCCCGAGTACATTTTTCTCGTTGAAGGGTGTACGGTTTTACCGCGAGAGGATTGGTAACTTACTCCTTTGATCGTACTCAAAAAGATATTTTTATATGACATGAATCATATACTTATGGCAAGAATTATGATGTCAATGATATACGAACTTATGTTCAAGAAGCATATAATAAGGACAAGGTTTGAGAAGTACCTCGATCTCGAGATTAATTGATTATTCGAGAAGGTGTTACCTTGATTCCGAGAAGGTAGTAGTTGAGTATATAAAAGTCAAGATACATCTTCTCGAACACTTTGAGTAATAGTATGGTGCTCGAGGGATGGTTGCCCCTTCGAGAAGATGTATCTCTCAAAACTCCAATTTTCGAGATTGTCCCTTGCTAATCTGCAAAATTTTAAAATCTTTAGGGACCAAATAATTAAAATTATTAGGAATTAAGTGGCAATTTTCAAATTGAGAAATTATTCTCGGCTGAATATTCTGCCCTTTTTGACAGATTTTCAACTCCAGGACTGTTCTTCTCGATCAGCTATGGAGCAAGTGCGGCTCCTTGAATTCTTTGTGCGGCCAAAAGCTTCTTTGTGCTACTTGTCGGCTGACGTCTCCTTGGCCAAATAAAGATAATTTTTTGCGTGATCTTCTAGTTGCAAAATCGGAGCAACGAATTAACACCGTGGCTGTCCAAAGATACAAAAAATTTCATGCTTCACCAAGAAATTTATATTGGTTGTGAAGACCAAGCAAATCGGTCCCACTAGGCATGCCACTTGACAAAGCATGGATTTGCACGGTGCCTTAGGACAGGTGGTGGTGATGATGATCTAGGCGGCGGCGGATGGCCTAACTTGCAAGAAAGAGCCTCGGGTGTCTCCTGAGAGTAGCCTCTCCGATACTTAAGTCAATAAGAGAATAGAGAGAATAGAGAGAGAGAGGTATGTGTATTGTGTGTAGAAGGTATAGAAGATAATTAAAAGATCTATAGAAGATGTGAAATATGGGAGAGGCACCACCTCTTTATATAGAGGTGGTGTTACATGTTTCCTTAAACCTAGTCGAAATAGGTTTAGGCAGTGACTAGCCTCTAAGGAAGCCGGCTCAAACCCATTAGGGTTAGGGTTTATTTATGACTCGTCAACCTTCAAATAATTTCATCATCTAAATCAAGTATCATTAGAAACTTCATCTGTATAAAAGCTAACAGAAGTAACATTTTCATCATTACAATTTTTCAAACATCTAGGGAGCGAATCAAGGCTATTGAAGAGCCGATCGATGATGAAGATGATAAAATTTTAAATTTTTACCAAACTTGAGGGGAAAAACATAAAATTGAACAATATTGGAAGGAAAAGAAATTATTCACTCAACCGAACCGGTAATAGGATATGTTAAAGTAAAAAATAAAAATAGATAAAAAATAAAAAATGTTTAGATCTTGATGCCACAATTTATATTTTTGGTACAAAGAAGGAGGTATAAGCATGTGTGATTAAAGTCACAAATTTAACTTTAATTATATAGTATAATTTTATGGGGAATAGATAGGGATTTTTTTACAAAGGTGATCCAAACCTAAAATGACAGGATGAACATGCGTACCTTCTCCCAAGACATCGATAACAAAGATCAAGCCATCGAGAAGTCTTTGAAGGAGAGAACATGTATAGCTTCTTCCCAAATCATAAGTAGTATAGAACTAATCAATAAACCCACTTAAATATGCTCAAGGAACAAACGGACGTACATATTTAACTTATGAAAGATTAAGAAAAACTTGGAAAAAAGAAATAACAAAAAAGAAAACGGGTGTGGAGTAGGGGGGAACTTTTGTACATATGGATTAGAGAAGACAGATAAAGTAGTCAGATCATTCAATGTGTAAGATTTGGAAAAAATTAGTGGCACCAAGTGAAAGAAGCTCATCAGAAACCAAAGCCAAATCATCTTTGGAAATGCCAATCCATGCTTCTACACCTTTCTCATCTCTGGTGGTGGTTAAGATTACGGCATCCATGTATAGGGTACCCGCAGGGCCAACTGAAACAGGTTTGCCCCAACCAATATCCACTTCATAAATTAGAAATCTGCACCAACTGGTAAACTGAAATCAACCACATGGCCCATGGTTTGATTACTTCGTCTCCTTTTTTTGCTGAAAAGAATCAGAGGAGGAATGGTATGGCTATTGCACTACTAAGCACCTGAACTAGATTGCCGAAAAGATCTGTTTCTTCAAGATTCTCAATGGAAGGGAATGAACCAGTGATAGGAGCTACAAGGTTCCCAAAAGGAAACTCGCCATCACTACTAGCTAAGGAGGCCAAGCAGCTTATTCGGCTTCTTAAGTTCACACCAATCCAGGTCCTTGCTGTAGCACTTGCTTGATGATTTTTAGCTCGTTCTAACTTGATGAATTGCTTCCACAGGAAAACGCCAGCGACTTCCACCCGAGTGGGATCCCTAACTTGTGCTATTGAAGAAGTTACTGCTAACTCTTTCAATTCGGTTATCTTTTCCTTGTTGAAAATGAACCGTGCCCGCGTGAGGTTTTGTTTTTTTTCTTTTCAGGCGGTAGAGAGCAAACTGGATAGTCCAATGGAGGAAAAAGATGTCTCCCCACATCAAAATCGAGTAATGGTTCGCTACCACCCGCACCACGGTGTGTGGCAGCCCACGAATTCATGAATGTTACCAACGACGCGAAATCAGCGACTCTGTGAGAAATGCATACCCCAATGACATGGCCTCCATATTGGAACCAAGTGATTTTGACTCCAAATAGCATTTCCTTCTTGTTCAAATAACCATCAATAGTACCTAAGGATGCTTTGTCACATTCCTTAGAGCATGTCTGAAATGGCAAGTACTGTCCAAAACAATCCAAGGGTACTCTTTGGACTGCCTCTGAGAGGGTAACTTCATCAACTTTAGCTTCCACAAAAAGGACTCCGCAGTCATCACAATCGATAGATTGATATTCATCGTCCGGGTTCAGCTTTCTAGCCAAAGGGTAGAATCTGGTTAAACACTCAGACAGTGACTCCTCTAGATGTAAGGTCGTTTTGGAAGGATTATCAAGAGGGTTAGTGTTTGAATCAACCGGCAACTGTTCGTTGTTAGCATAGAAAAAAAGAGGAGTGTAACTATATGAAGTGAGGAACTGATCTAGCATAGAAAGTTTATGCACCTTTTTTTCATCGGGAGTTGGAGATGAAGGTTTAATCAACTCCCTCGAGATTATAGCCATCTTGGTTCCCATTTCTCTCTAGCTAACTTACACTTCTTTGAAACCTGCATCTTCCATCGATTTATTTTAGGGTGCTTATATATGTTCTTAACCAATGTAACAATGGTAGTCTAGCCGTGCGTGCAAGTAGGTCTAAGGAAGTGGCATTTGAAACATAGGCCAGCTGGTTTCCGTGGTTCATCATCATCTAAACTGTATGCGCACATGCATGCATACTACTACCTCTCTCCGGAAAAAAAAAAATAAAAGTAAAAATTTCTCAGTTCTAAAATTATTGTCCAATTCAGTTTTAGTATAAATTAAACTAAAAATGAAAATCCAAACTGGACAATAATTTTGGGATAGAGAGAAGAGTTGATGACATAGAGTTTTTAGATTTGTACTATTTAATTTTTAGTACAAATTTCATAATTTAATGTGAAAGAATTATTGTGTGTACTATTCACATGATACATTGTGGTATTTATAGTACAATAGTCTAACAACCCTAGCCGTCTACATAGAAAATCCTAATTAGGGTTTCGATTATTTTCATATTCTATCATCCCCCCGCAATCGTAGCAGGAGAAGTAATCATGCCTAGATTGGTTCGAAACAAATACAATTTATCCTTAGGTAAAGATTTGGTAAAGGCATCTGCAAGCTGGGATTGTGAGGAAATATGAAGGACCCGAAGAAGACCAGTAGCAACACGTTCAAGAACAAAATGAATGTCTAGACCAATATGTTTGGTGCGAGCATGATTAACCGGATTTGCAGCTAGGTATGTAGCATAAACATTATCACACAAGATGACCGGTCGATGTGAGAGCTTGATTTCAAGTTCAGACAGAAGATTCTCCAACCAGACGAATTCAGCCAACGCAGAGGCAATAGCACGATACTCAGACTCAGCAGAAGATCGAGACATAGTGGATTGTTTCTTGGAAGACCAGGAAACTAGTGAGGAGCCCAGAAAAACACAAAAACCAGTCGTAGAGCGGTGAGTAGTAGGGCATCCAGCCCAATCAGCATCGGAATATGTAACAAGGCGATCAAGGGGGCCAGCACGGAGATGTGTACCATAGTGAAGTGTGCCCTTAATGTAACGGAGAATGCGTTTGACCGCCTGAAAGTTCTGCTCACGAGGATCATGCATATGTTGAGAGACAAGATTAACCGCATACTGAATATCCAGTCTGGTGAAATTAAGATACTGTAATGCACCCACCAAGCTCCGATAGAGAGTCGTATTGTGAAAAGGCGGAGACTCATCAACCGAAAATTGAAAGCCGGAGCAAGTGGAGTTGTAACTGGATTGGCATCGATGAGATGACTGCGAGCAAGCAACTCCTCAGCATACTTGCGTTGGTGTAAAAACCAACCACCAGAATGAGGAGCAATAGTAATACCAAGGAAATAGCTGATTGGACCAAGATCCGTCATTGCGAAAGCTCCTTTCAGTGACTGAATAATAGTAGTGAGGAGATGATTGCTGGAAGCTGTCAAGAGAATGTCATCAACATAAAGTAACAAAACAGCCATATCCGATCCAGAAGAAAACACAAACATGGAAGTGTCCGAGCGACTGCCTTTAAAACTCTGTGTAAGCAGAAAAGCAGTGAAACGATTAAACCAAGCTCTGGGAGCTTGCTTTAAGCCATAAAGAGCTTTGTTCAACCGACAGGCATAGTGAGGATGGTCTGGATGAACAAAACCAGTAGGTTGTTTCATATAGACAATTTCAGTAAGATGACCATGCAAAAACGCATTTTTAACGTCCAACTGATGAACGGGCCATTTTCGAGAAGCAGGAATACTTAAGACAGTCCGAATTGTCACAGGTTTAACCACCGGACTAAACTTTTGGTCATAATCAAGTCCAGGCTGCTGATTGTAGCCTTGAGCGACCAAACATGCCTTACATCGATCAAGAGAGCCATCAGATTTTAACTTGACTCAAAAAATCCATTTGGAGTCGATAATATTGGCAGAAACAGGGGCAGGGACTAAATCCCATGTATGATTAGTGAGGAGAGCATTAAATTCGTCATTCATAGCGGCACTCCATTCAGGGTATTTATTCGCTGCAGTAAAGGATTTTGGTTCAGTAGGGAGTGAAGAGGATGTAGTAGTGGCAGTAAGAGAGAGTATCTGTTTAGGTTTACGAGTACCATCACGAGTTCTAGTGACCATATGATGAATAGGGGGATTCGGAATAGGAGGATCTGAAGTATGTGACAATAAAATGGAAGGTGTGGGTGCAGATACTAAAGGAACGAATGACACATATTTTTGTGAAGGAGAAGCAACCAATGGAGAGGATTTTGATGAAGGGAGGGATCGTGAAATAAGGAACGAGGGATATTTAAAAGGAGATTGGGGAGGATTGTTTTGGGGAACCGAAGAGAGTTGAGGAAATGGAAAAGAGGTTTCATAAAAAACGACATGACGGGAAGTATAGACTTTCTTAGAAGCGGGATCAAAACAACGATAGCCCTTATAAGATTCAGGATAACCAAGAAAGACACATGGAGCGGAGCGAGGATGGAGCTTATGAGAAGCTAAATGAGAAAGATTGGGAAAATAGGAACACCCAAAAACCCTTAAGGAACCATAGTTAGGTGGATGACCAAAAAGAAGGGAGAAAGGAATGGCCCCATTTTTTGATTTAGTAGGTAAACGATTTAACAGATAGATACTAGTATGTAAAGACTCTACCCAAAATGCATGTGGTAAGTGAGCTTGATGCAGAAGCGTGCGGATCATATTGATTAGTGTTTTATTCATGCGCTCAGCCTTGTCGTTTTGTTGAGGAGTGTACGGACAAGAGATACGCATTGTGATCCCCTTAGATTTAAGAAAAGATTGAAGATAATGAGAATGAACATATTCAGCTGCACCGTCAGATTGAAAAGTTTCGATGGAAGCATTGAATTGAGTTTGAACGAGAGTATAAAATTCAACAAACTTTTGAGAAACCTCGGATTTATTTTTAAGAGGATACACCCATAAATAATGAGTGAAATCATCAAGAAAGAGTACAAAATACTTGAAACCACTAAAGGAATGACACGGAGAGGTCCAAACATCTGTATGTATAATATCAAAAGCACTAAAAGTAACCGAAGAAGAAGGCATAAAAGGGAGCTTATGATGCTTCCCAATTTAACAAGCCTGACAAAGACTAAGTTTATTTGAAGAGATCACGGAACCAGGAAGACTTCGACTGGACACTAAACTGGACAAAACAGAGGCATTCGGGTGACCAAGGCGTTGATGCCATAATTGAGAAGAAACGGAAGCAGCAAACACCGGACAAGACGGAGAAGACGGTGCAAGGGATGGATGGAGCAGTGAGGGGGGAAATGTAAAAAGGGAACCAGTACTATTCCAACATAGACGAGGGGTCCTCGTCCAAAGATCCTTCACAGAAAAACCAAAAAGGTCAAACTCAACAGAGCATTGATTTTCAGTGGAAAATTGACGCACAGAGATTAGATTTTTTGTAAGTGAAGGAACATGGTAAACATTAGGGACACGGAACTGAGAACAAGAGAGTTGACCAACGGATTGAATAGGTAAAGAATGACCATTACCAATAATGACTCGAGTAGAACCAGTCTAAGGTTTTGAATTAGTGAGAGTACCTTGAGAAGGAGTCATAGTGTTACCACAAGCAGTGTCCATATACCAGGACGAATCAGCAGATGGGGGAATAGAAAGCCGATTATTGTGACCCACAAAGTAAGCGGGCTGTTGAAATTGATACCAATCTCGAGCAGAGTGATTGAATTGATTGCACAATTGGCAACGAATAGTAGCGGGATTGGACTAAAAAGAGGGAGCCAGACCAAGAAGAGAGGGAGCATGTTGTCTGGGAGTAAACATAGGAGCTGTATAAGAATTAAAAGGTGCAGAAAATGAGGAGGGATACTGACCAAAAAATTGGTTGCGTCCACGGCCACAGCCACGTCCCCAATTATTCTGAAAACTGCGACCCCTGCCACGGCCACGATTGGAAGATGGCTGCTGTTGAGAAGGGGTATTTGACTGCTGCTGTGGAAGGTCAGTGGAAGATAGCGACCACAGCGTTGGTAGCCGTGGAGACGGAGAAGGAGCAATGTGCTAAAGTTGCACTTCATGCAGGAAGAGCATTGATCGAGCTTCAATGAAGTTGGGTAAAGGAACGCGATGGCTAATGTAGTAGAGGCAGACTGGTAGGTCGAAGGAAGACCAGCCAGAATTTGAAGCACCAAGTCATCGTCGGAGATGGGAGAACCGACGGCTGTTAATGAATCGGCCAACATCTTAAGCTTGGTAACATACTCATTAATGGTTAATTCCCCTTTCTTTAAGCTATGAAACTCCAATTTCAATTGGAGAAGGCGGGAACCAAGCTGATCGTGGAAGAGTTTCTCAATGGTGAGCCACGCATCGCGGGCAGTAAGGGAAGAATTGGGCCGAACTATGGCTTGCAAAATTTTGGTAGAAACAGTGGCTTGGATCCAGGAGAGGACAATGGAGTCAATTTGGGTCCAAGTTAGAAAAGTGGGATTTGGATTGGATGAGGAAGTGCCGTCAGAGGCAGCGAGAGTTGATGGAGGAAAAGGATCGGAGCCATCGATATGACCAATCACGGCATGTCCGCGAAAGACAGGAAGAAAAAGCTCTTTCCATAGCATGTAGTTTGTGAAATCCAGAACGGGAGTCACATAATTCTTGATGTTAGAGAGACCAATAGCCGGATGAGAAGGTAGTGCCGAAAAAGAATTGGTTGTCATGGCCTCGGTTGATTGAAGATCAGTTTGCTGTGAGACAACAGAGGTCACGGCAGAGTTCGTCATGGCGGCAGGGAGGCAAAACCGAAGAAGAACACCGAACTAAAGCTATGAAGAAGAAGATTAAAGGGACACCGAACCGAATGGGGATCAAAAAACAATCACCAAAACCGAAAACGGGGGCTAGGTTTATGAACAAAAACAGAGACACGACAAACAGAGAGCTAAGTTTTGAGTTTTTGAAGGAAGCCGAAAGAAGAAGTAGCAACGGCAATCGGCAACGAAGCTTCTTCGATGAAGAATGGCAAATTATGAAGGAGCAGTTGGTTTTGATAAAGAATGGCAGTCGGCGGCAGTTGGCAAAGTAGGAAGAATGGCAGAGAGGAGGAAGGAGCAGCCGCACAAAACTTGAGGGTTTGAAGAATCAAGGAGAATAAGACAAAAAGGTTTGAACTATGCTATAGAGCAGAAAGGACAGAATGGTTGGATTTAGATTCGGTGAAGAACGGCAGACGAAATATGCTATCAAGGCCGCCGGAATTTTGGTTTGCCAAAACCAAAAACGAAGAAGGAGCAGCGGTACGTACGGTGAAAACCCTAAGAAATTTTTGAGAGGCCAGGAAAGAAGGATGATACCATGAAAGAATTATTGTGTGTATTATTCACATGATACATTGTGGTATTTATAGTACAATAGTGTAACAACCCTAGTCGTCTACATAGAAAACCCTAATTAGGGTTTCGATTATTTCCATATTCTATCACAATGTACACTATTTTTTTGAGATAGAGTGAATAGCTGATAATATACACGAACACGATTTTTGATTGATTGCACACCGCGTGAGAGTATTTGGATCAACTTAACCATGTCATTCATTACAATGAATCAACATGGGAATGTCAGCTGATTGATGGACTTGCCTGAAAATATGGATGGAGATCTTCCATGCACTTGTTTAGGCATATATAACATGGGTTTTCCAGCTAGCCAATCTGACGTCAATCCAACGAACATATATAACATCGGCTTTCCAGCTAGCCAATCAGCATGATGGGCTAGTACAACATTAACTACTGGATTTTCTTAGCTATTATTGGTTTGTCAATTATATATATAGATAGATGATATGCTGGCCAATTCAAGACCAAAACAAAAGGAAAATGACGTGAATCGGAGATTGGATTGGAAATTAGGGTTCAAAGGAACAGAGAGAATTGGTGATCGATTACTTTCTGATTAACCAAACCAAACTTAGACTATTCCATAATTATAATTCAACCCAAACCAAGACTATATATAGTCTGGTAGTTCGCATAATTACATATCAGTCCCTAGTCTATACTTTCTGATTAACCAAACCAAACTTAGACTATTCCATAATTATAATTTAACCCAAACCAAGACTATATATAGTCTGGTTGTTCGCATAATTACATATCAGACCCTAGTCTATTAATTTAATATAATTGAATCCTCTACTATTGACAATTCCATGAGAAACTCCCCACTAAAAACAATGTGTCCCCAACACTGTCTTTACGAGATTACAACTCAAAACTGGTAAGTATATCTGGCATAAACCTTACTACTAAGCAGCTACTACTTCAAAATATATGGCAATTGAAACAAAACTAAATAACAAAACTCTTCACATAAAGAACTATTAGCCATTGAAAAACAGAATCAAAAATCACAATTTCAGCAAACTTGAACAGCAGCATCCTGAACCTTGAAATCTGCCCACTTGAAATATCAAACACCATGAGGCAGATTACTCAGGTCAACCATTTCGCTATCAATGGTCCACAGCACATTTTCAGGAACATTTGCTTTTGCCGTTTCTTCGCAGAGTATCATGTTTACCTGCCCAAACTTGCAAACATGTCCTGGCTTGAAGTGTTCACCGCACCTTTAGCACAAATGATTGTAGGCGCGGTACTGAAACTCCTGAGGGGACATTTTCTTAAGGTACCTATTACCAGGCCCCTTATACTCACTGAACTTAGCTCCTTTCCCGTTCCCATTTCCTGAGACATTTTCTCTGTCTCCCTACCATTAACCAGTTTATCTACCAAATTACTACCATTTAGCACTTTGTCACCAGACTCCATAGATAAGTCGTAACTACTCTTCACACTGCCTGGTGAACTAACAGGGGAATTCACCTGTCCAGAATCTTGCCAATTCCCATTACCACTGAAAATTAGAGCATGTTCCTGTTACAGTGCAATTTCAAAAGCTGTGGCTATGTTTTTAGGTCGCCACATCCTTACAACAGGTTTCAATTCAGCCTTTAACCCACTAATAAAACAGGACACATAGTAATTATCATCAAACTGATAGCCTAATAGCAACAATCTGGAACGGAGCTCCTCAAACCTTTCATGGTATTCAATTACACTACCAGTCTAAAGTCTTCAGCAAAATCTTTACAATTACAGCTACCAAAGCGTTTAATCAATAATTATGAAAACTCAGTCCAAACGGGCTTACCATAAGCGTGTTTCACTCCCTGGATGGCCTTACCATCTAGGAACAGCTCCACAGAATCGACCATTTTCATCTGGAATGTTGTGCATCTGGAAGTACTTACGACACTTGCGGAGCCAGGTTTGGGGATTGTCGTCGGTAAATAGTGGTAAATCCAACCGGGGTTCCTGGTACCACCGGTAATTCTGTTGTCCCTAAACGTGGTCACCTTGAGAGCCGTCGGAAGTGCTGAAATCCGGCGGATGGCTGTTTCTGTTTGAGAGGCCAGTGAGTGGTGGAACGTCCTGGTCCACGCGCACCGGGTTGATAGTGGACGGCCATTTCCTTTCTCCACCACAGCCGTGAACATCGTGCGATGATTCTCAGCTCCTCGTGCAGACGGTGGTTGTATGGTGCTGGAGAATTCGGAGATGAATTTTCCGTCACCTGCGCCTTTTCTGGGTTTCGTGAATGCGTCCATTCGAACATCTCCACCAACTTGTCAAACCTGGCGTCACGTTCTGCCATGGACACCACCAAAGCATTAAGCTTCGATTCCAGATTTGTGAACTGCGACTCCATGGTCACCGTTCGTGATTCCAGGCCTTCAAATCTGGAGGAATTCACATCGTTGTTCGAATCCTTCATCGATTCGTCAACCGCAGCTCTAGCACGAGTCATTTTCTGGAATATATTGGATTCAAAGTGGATGGTTTCAATGGAATTTCTGAGGAAGAAATGATGAATCAGAGTGATTTGAGCGGAAAACTGGGATTTGGAATCGGAAAATCGCCAAGGAACGACTAGCTCTGATACCAAATGTAATGCTCCGGCCAATTCAAACAAAACAAAAGGAAATTCGACGTGAATCGGAGATTGGATTGGAAAATTAGGGTTCGAAGGAACAGAGAGAATTGGGGAGAATTGCGGATCGACTACTTTGTGATTAATCAAAGCAAACTTAGACTATTCCATAATTATAATTTAACCCAAACCAAGACTATTTTTTTTTAACAAAAAAACAATTTTATAATAATAAATAAAAAATAGGGCAGCGAATGTACTAAACCCTATATCAAATAAAATTTTGATCTTAAAGTAAAGTCGAATCCTTATTCAATCTAGCAGACTGACAAACTTGATATTTCTTTTTAGCCTTGGCTTTTTTCGAATTATTGTGATATGTTGGAGC
This sequence comes from Oldenlandia corymbosa var. corymbosa, assembly GCA_949775105.1. Classification (NCBI taxonomy): domain Eukaryota; kingdom Viridiplantae; phylum Streptophyta; class Magnoliopsida; order Gentianales; family Rubiaceae; genus Oldenlandia; species Oldenlandia corymbosa. Next base: position 16,745,465 of record OX459126.1, on the reverse strand, counting down.
AAAAACTTAATTGTAAAAGGATTCTTGTTCCATTGCATATTCCATATCGAAATTTTCATCATCAGAACCATTGCAAGCATGATTTAGCCCGCCTTCAAAATTTATTTCTTCAATCGAGTAACTTGGGTAATCAAGTAAATTTATTTATATATAGTCTGGTAGTTCACATAATTACATATCACACCCTAGTCTATTAATTTAATATAATTGAGTCCTCTACTATTGACAATTCCATGACACTAGATGGCTTTGGGGTCATTTACTCATTACTCTCTGTTCTTCAATCGATCAAGTGAAAAGTCAAAATGGATCGTTTTGCGATGGGCATGTGCAATGGAATCAGTCGATGCCAACTAAATCAACTCAATCTCTTGTAATTAATTTTCTGCTTCATTAACAAATTAATCGCAGCAGTACTATAGTTTGCATCCCCATTTTTTGGGGCGATTTTAACGCTCTCAGGCCCACATGATCTGACATCATTACACAAAAGAAGCTTTGACCTAATAATATTTGATCTAATCTAATTAATTATAATTAAGCTCGGTTTGGTTGGTCAATCTGTTTTGGCACGGCTTTTATGGTTTACTGATTCATGTTTGACCTAATTGCTTTTGGGAACATCTTTAAAAAACCAAATATCAAAATTATTACCAAGGGTGTTGCAATTTTTTCGTCCTTTTAATAAATAATTTGTCTTTTCAAACTAATGTTTTACAGTGAAGTTTCCATTTGATTATTTTGTTTCTTTCTAAGGGGTTTACTTTGCTCTTCCAATCATACTTTCTCTTATGGACCATTCTTTCACTGGGAAAATTTTGAGCCATGAGACTACAAGAGCCAAGTTATCTACGTACGGATATAAAATTTACGTTGTTCACTTTACCAGGCACAAATTTTGCAAAATCGGATGATCAGATGACATGAATTAGATATATATTCTATTAAGTTAATTTAAAAAAAAAAAAAAGGAGAGAGCATAATAATGAAGATGGTCCTTAGTTGGCAAAGCATGCAAGCTTGCATTTTTCTTTCTTTCTTTTTTTTTGTGTGGCCAAATTTCAAAAAGGGGTGGGAGAAAAACATTACAATCTACACGTACATATGATTTACAGTGTGTGCTTGTTGATTTTCCATGCTAAAAAGGTGAGCATATATGGTGCGTTTATGCTTTAGGAAACCGACCGAGCTTGCAATCATATGATCAGTATGTTAGCACTTTGTGATGTTGTAACCGAGCTTGGAATCTGGTTGTTTAAAAGTCTAAGTTTGCATAATTGTTCATAATGATTGGTTGTTCGCAAATAGTATGAATCATACAGAAAGAATAGTTCGCAAAGAATTATGGAAGATCAGATATTCATAAAGAATTATGGCGGATTAGAATCAAACAGGAAATAGAACTAATTGAGGTACTGAAATTTATGTTGGAAAAAGAAAGTAAAATAGTAGTAATTATAACTAATTGGTTGTGGAAAAGGGTAACCTAGTCATTTGCAAAATTATAAGATATAGAAACTATTATCTGCAAATATGGGCCACAAAAGTACCCACTCCCAATGGAGTTCCATTTTCCATCAGAGATGCTTTGACTGCTTTGCTCACGTCTTGTGCCCTTTGCCTCATCTGGTCTCCCTCCTCAGAATTCATCAATGTTCTCACAGCATTTTCAATATCTTTTGATGTCGCCTGAATTTCTTCAGCTTCAGAATCTGATGACAAAAATTCCGGCAGGACCGGCAGACCAACTTCTAGCACCTTTGTCAATAACACAGCATTTGCCGGCTGGTCAGAATGCATCGGCCATGCGGCAATTGGGACACCGTGACTAAGGCTTTCAATGCATGAATTCCATCCGCAATGACTCAAGAATCCGCCAATTGATGAATGTGCAAGAATTTCCAGCTGAGGCGCCCAATCCCTCACAACAATTCCTCTATTCCCTTCCTTAATTTTATTCTCAAACCCTTCCGGCCATTGAACATGCCTTACTTCTTTAACCTGATCATCACCACCTTCTTCTGTAAACAAATCACCTTTATCCGCATCCCTAAGCACCCATAAAAAGTTTTGCTCGCTTTTCTCCAACCCAAACGCCATCTCTTTGATCTCTTCATCTGAAAGCGTAGTGGAGGAACCAAATGACACAAACAAAACTGAATTGGGAGATTGCTTGTCGAGCCAATCAAGACAGTAATGTCTCCGCTGCCCTTGATCGACTTCATCTTTCTTTACCGGTACACAATGATGATGAACAGGATTTAATGGACCAACTGCCCAGACCTTGTCGGAGCCGAAGCTCTTGAACATAGTACGGTAATCGAGAAACGGACCTTCTATTGCTGTGCAGGAATCGATAAGGGTTCCAGAACTGTTTATTTTTGTAGTGAGGTTTAACAGCATATATTCGGAATATTCTTGTGGGAGGTCAAGCTTTGGCAGAAGTTGGAGGAGCTGGTGTTCAGGCACTCCTTGGGGTTTCCCTCTAAAGTCCCAGAGAGTCAAGTAACTAAAGAAAGCAGAGGATGCGGAGAAGGCGTAGGATTCGGCGTTAGGGACAGAAACAATGTCTTGGATAACGTACGATACCAAGGCATCATGAATGATTACCAACCTTTTTGTTGTTCCGGACAATTTTTTCATGAGTTGGAAAACCGGGTCCCGGAGGTGAACTGATGAAAGAATGGCCGGCATCTGATGCCTGGGGACTTTAGTTGAGGAAGTTGGATCTGGAGGAGGCGTTTCATAGGGAGGGACAGGGAATCCGTGAAAGTGAAGGTCAGGAATATTCCCGCCGCCATGGATACGAAGCTTTGCCTTGCGGGTGTGAGCCGGAGTGCTGACGTAATGGACCGGAATGTTATAAGATGAGATTAAGCGGCCAAGATGGAGAAGCTGGTTCAGATGCCCCTGCGTCGGAAAAGGAACCATCAACACGGTGACGGCATCTTCATGGTTTTTGTTTCCGGCAGTGGCCATAGCTATTAGTGCGTGAGGTTGTAGGATGCAAATTCTCAAAGCCACACTTAAAAACTGTTGGTAACTTTGTCTACTGGTAAAGGAGAAACAAGATACTCATTGAAAGAGTAAAATATATAATGAAAAGAAGATGCGAAGGTAATTAAGAATATCGTGTCTTGCATGTTCTTTGCATATTATATTCTTCCTCAGTCTCAACACCCTGGTCCACCTCCCACCCATTCTATCCGAATACTTTGCAGTTTTCGTCTGCTTTTTGTACATTCGACAAGTTGTGTCACTTCGGACACTATGTATGATAACACATTTATTTAGTTAATCGAAATGAGCGAACCTGAAGAATTATGATCATGAAAACGTGGCTTTTACTTTGATATATAGTCTGTACATATGGTTAGACAGTTCAGTTTTGTACAATTAGTTTACAGTTGCTTAGTTAGGAATTAGGATCACGTATGTAAATTCACGCTCACTTGTATAAGCTTCTAGACTAGTCAACTCCTGCAATTATTCTACGTATAAGTATATATCTATATATACTCATCTCATTGTATAGTACTAACTCTCTCGGGAAAAAAAAATTCACAGTACAAAACTTTTCAAAAAATACAATATGATTTTTTTTTTGTAGACAGCGGAAGTACTTTACAGATTAATTAATTAGAATATGACAACCGTCATTTGTAAACTCTAGTTATATGCATGGCTTCCGCTATTTTCTTGATCATTACCATCTTTTAGATCCGATCTGGCAAAAACATTGGGGCAAATCTTTATTTTTCAAGTAATTAAAAACTCTCCCCCAACATCTTCAATCCATGTTTGACTCACATGGATGTTACTCTTGTGTAACGATGTCATGTGGATTTGCGAGAATCAAATCGCCCAAAAGATATATTTGCAGATGATTGGGTTTAATTAATCTGGATGCACTGGTACCATGCATGTGTCCAGCGCAGATCGAATTGATCGAAGAACATAGAGAGTATACTGAAAATAATGACAACGTATGTTGAGTCCCCCCTTATATGAACTGAATTTAGTCAACGTACAAAAATGACAATATTTTATGTAAGTTTTCACGTGGGTGTGTGTTTTCAAGGTTAATGGTCTTAAGGGGGAGGTAAAAGTTACTCTGTCCCCAACCAAATAGGAAAAGAATAATCCACTAATTATACTGATTTACTTCAATAAAATAAATTTGCTTTGCAACAGAAAGAGCAAGATCCAAATACATACATTTGAATGAAAATTTAAGAAATTGCCACACTCTAAGTAGTAACCATCCTATCACCCATTAAACCCCAGTAGCCGCCACCTCTCTCTTTTCTCTCAAACCCCAACTCTAAAAAATAAATTTTCCCCCATCTTCTCATCGTGAAAGGACGGGGGAATTAATCGTGTTTCGTTTCTCGTTTCTATTCTCTGTCTTTCGAGTTTTAGTAAGAGGGTAGGATTTTTTTAGTTTGCAGTATTCTATCAGTGGATTACTCAACTGAGAGGTAGATCCGTTGATTGCAGTGTTTGTAGTGGTGTTGAAAATGTTCGCAATATTACATGTGTCCCAGGAACAATCAGTTACCGCAGATTTAATTTTTAAATTTGTGGTTTGGAGTTTTCAGCAGAATTTTAGAGATATATTCGAGATCAGATTTATACTCTGGTACGTGATATGTCCGTCAATCATATGGGTAAATCTGTATAGGTTTATCTATGGTAAAATAAAGTGATATGTTGTAAGTTGTATTTGACTGTTTCTTTGTATTATTCAATCGCAGCTGAACACTTTCCAGTACTATTTTATTTTTTTTAAAAAAAGTAGTAACCATCCTAATTAACTATATTCAATCGCAGCTAGACGATTTCCAGTACTATTTTATTTTTTAAAAAAAAAGAAGTAGTAACCATCCTAATTAACTCTTTCTCAAGGATTCACCAATTATGTAGTTTCCTCTGCAACAAGTAATTATGCAATACTCAGAAAAAAACAACATATCGAACGCGTGTTTATCATTTATTAATTCAGCGCTAAAATGGGAATTTTATTTCCTGTACAAAAAACAAACGAAACTCAGATTTGTTGAGATGGGAAGATAATGGTCTGACTTGATTGAGTGTAGAATCTCAAATACTGTAAGTGGTTTCTTTTTGACATGATTATTGCCACGTTACGCTGAAATGTCACGCGGATTTGAGAGAAACTAATCACGAGTAATGCGCCCGAAATCTGTACTTCATTTATATATATAAAAAAAAAAGAAACTAAAATATCTATTTTGTATTATGTGCCCAAAATCGAATACATATGGTTCAAGTTTTTCCCAAAATATTTACTAAATTAATTCCGAAACTTCAACTTTTAAGTCTCATTACAATTAGAGATAAAGTTCATGAAATCTCACACAACTAGATATAATGTATATGTACTTATTTATATACTCCCTCCGTCCTATAATTATCGTGCAGTTTAGATTTCTATTTATAATTCAAAGTATACTAGAAGTGAAATTTCAAACTGGACAATATTTATGGAACAGAGGGAGTATTTGGTTTCTTGTCTTCAAAAAGCAATGGGCATTTTAATATTCACACCTGAGGAGCGACTCAGCATGGCGCAGTTTTCTATATTTTCAGACCTGTCAATTCCGGTAAGCTATCTTATCATTCTTGGTTAAGGGATGTTTTTTAATACACTATTTCTCTTTTTTTCTGCATCTTCTTATGCCGAACCCCTGAAATCCATTTTCAGCGGTCAATTAAAGCAGAACACTTTGAAGCACTGAATAGAGTCAGTCTACAACAGTAGAGAAAAACATCTCGATTCTTTTGTTCATCTTTTTTAGTGCTTTGAATTTCCTATTCATAAAGGTTTCTTGTATTTATTTTTTTTTCCCAAGATTCTTTTCTAACGATGCCGAATGGTTTAAAGGGCTGGTTGACTTTTCTGGCAATTATTATGCTCTCGGTGGGAACTTGCCAAAGTTCAGTGGCGGATGAAATGGAGGAAAATGGGGTGAAAAAGGCTGTGTATCTATCACCTAGATTTGAGCTGGAACCCGGATCGGTATGCAATAAATTTTACTATGATATTGGCTTTCCAAAAGGCCACATAGCTGTCAAGAGTTTCGATGCTGAAGTAATCGACGAGGCAGGAAACAGTGTTCCGCTTCACGAAACTTACCTTCATCACTGGCTTGTTGTGAACTACTATCAACGCCAAGGCGGCACTGACAAGCCAGATACTAAAGCCGGCGGGAACGATGGCTTGTGTTCTAACGCGCTTCCACAGTTTTTCGGGCTAGGATCCGAGACACGGAAAACAAACACTTATGTTCCAGATCCATATGGCATGGAATTCGGTAATCCGGCCAAGATACCTTCTGGCTATGAGGAGAGATGGATTCTCAATGTGCACGCGATCGATACACGAGGCGCGCACGATGAGTTAGGATGTACAGAGTGCAGGTGCGATCTGTACAATGTTACAATGGATGAAACGGGCAGTGTTTTGGACCCAAATTATGCTGGGGGCTTGAGATGCTGTTACGATAATACCAGATGCAGGGTGAAAGAAGGTTTCCAAGGTGCGAAAAGAGGCCTTTTCATGAAGTACATTGTGACTTATGTTGATTGGCACAGTTCCATTGTGCCTGTCCGGGTCTATATCTTTGATGTTACGGATGAATGGAGAAAATCTGTTGATGATGATGATTCAACGGGAAGTAATTCATCAAGACATGACTGCCGGGTAAGTTTCACGGTTTCTTTTCTTCCGTGTATAACTGTACCTAGAAGAGAGTGGTGAATGTCTGCATATATATATATATATATATATATATATATATAAATATAAAATAGATTTGCTCTGACAGATGTAGGAAGATGTTTTTGCCCCTTTGTATACTCCTGAAGTGTTTCAATTTTCACATGGTTGTGTACTCCTCAAGTAAAGAGAGATGCTGAACTTATAGCTAGGACGCCAAAATCATATACTCCTTCTGTCTCAAATTGATTGTTCGGTTTTTAATATAAATTGAACTAAAAACAAAAAATTCAAATAGGACGCAATCGTTTCATGACTTATAGGGAATTCTTAAAAACATTAGAATATATATTCTTTCTGTTTGGAATTTTTCACTTTTATTAGAATTAAAAACTAAAAATAAAAAATTAAAATTGGACACAATCATTTCATGACTTATACAGGGCATATTTAAAAACATCGGAATATATGTTCTTTTTATTACTATTGATTAGTAGCCATTTTAGATATGCTGCACTACTCATTCTTCAGTAGTTACAAACGGTTCACTTGAGGAACTAGCTATTTGATAGGTTCATGAAACTATATATACTGGACCATTTCTTAATACAAATCTGTGAAACCGAATTCTTACACAAAATCAGCTCAATAAATCCTTTAGGATCTAATACACACATGTATTCTGTCATGAAACAGATCGAGTATAACGTTGAGTCTTGCGCTCATGCTGACGAGAACAGCAGTTGCATTGATACAAAGAGTGTAAGTATCATTTTGCCCACTGGCGGTGTCATGGTCTATGGTGTTGCACACCAGCATACTGGAGGAATTGGTTCAGCTCTTTATGGACAGGTAATAAATTCTCTTGCTTCGATCATTATTCATACATTAGATTTATTAAATATTGACACAGAGTGTTTCACCATACTAATGTGAGACAACTTATAACATGTGATGAATGGGTTTGAACTATGTGGGACAACATATAACAAGGGATTTCATCACTGTAGTTGAGCTTGGTCATTAAATCATTAGATACACTGATGGGTTAAAACATAACCGTGGAATAATATCGTGAACCAAAATTCACCATAGGCCGAACCCACACTAGTACCATATATATAAAAGTATATTGTGTTCCACCTCAAAACTAATTAGTAAGAAAATGAATAACCCATTAAACTTATATATTGATATTAATTGCCTCACTAAACCAATACCGAAAACATATAACAATGAGGTTTCATCGCCTTCTGTTTCCCTTTAATTTTGTCCTCGTATGGGGGATTTTTATTGCTCCTGTTCAGTTTGATTAAAATTTAAACATCATCATGTAGCATCAGCACCTGAATGCCGCCAACTCAGTCTTAAGGAAAGACGTCTTAAAAGGATTTTTTTTAATTTCGTTGTTTAATGCTTTTGGTTTATCAGGATGGAAGAGTTCTGTGTTCATCATCTCCAATTTACGGACAAGGGACAGAACCTGGAAATGAGGCTGGTTACATTGTGGGAATGTCTACCTGTTATCCTCCACCGGGATCTGTCAAGATATCTGATCGGGAAACTTTGACTGTGGTATCGAATTACAATAGTGCCCAAGGCCATACAGGAGTGATGGGGCTCTTTTATATTCTGGTCGCAGACTTCAACTCCTCATCTACAGTAAATATTTCTTCACAGGTTCAACTTGTGCGGGTAAACTTCTACTAATGAAGTACTCCCTTTCTCCTAAAATTATTATCCAGTTTGGGTTTTTATTTAGTACAAATTATCTAAAAGTAAAAATTTAAACTGGACAAGAAATTTGGAACGGATGGAGTACTAGTATTAAACTGAGTCATTCAGAAAGAGGGCCTATACTTTTGAATGGATTTCAGGAAGGCTGCTTAAATCAATCCATATTTGAGTACTAATTTTCCGGAATGCTTTGGTTCCTGCAGTTGCAAGCAAAGATGTTGACGCCCCCTCGTATATCGGGTATGGCATTGTTAGTAATTGCAACAGTCGGTATCGCTGCTGCTGCTCATCAGAGAAGGAAGCAGAGAGAGAATATATCTGGTTACGACAACATAGTTGACTCATTCATTGTGGGGAATTAACTTCTCTCATTCTTATTGTCTTCCCTTTATACATTCTTGAGTCATCAAGCAAGTAAACTACCGATGACCTTCTGCAATATTTTGATGGAGAAGCTATATACTAATTCTAATGCTCTTCTTGCTTAGTTCTTAACGATCATGCTGTTTTTGTTTTCCAAAAAAAACAAATAAAACTAAGATGAGATTCACCTAAACCTAGATAGCTCCCCGAAAAAGGTGAATGCTGATACACATTAATTGTATTGTTGTATACATCATTTTATATGGTTAGCTTTCTGAAAAACACCCCACAATCATCAACGCCCAATGTTGTTGCCAATCCTACGGAAAACACATACTAATTGTATGGAAAATTATTGGGATAAAAAATCTCGCACTGGCCTTCTGAAGAATCTGAGACCAATATATAAGTTTCATTCGTCACCTTATTCGTGTTAGTGAATAAACTGGTTTGGTCCAAAATTAAATTGGGTCATCCAATTTAATTAGTTAGATCATTAGTCTTTTGTTTAAAATTGAGCCCAAATCCAATATGAAGAATAGACTAGAAAGAGATGATGAAAGTAGTAGAAACTTCTACTAAAATATCTAGATATTGTAGAATAATCGATAGAAATATCTAGAGGAAATATCTAGATATTAGTAAGGAAATTTTTAGATATTACGTGTAACAGAAAAATTTTGAAAGTATGTAGAATCTTCCATGAACTCCTATAAATAGGAGTTAACCCCCTTATGTAAGGTGTGTAGAGAAGTTGTAAGAAACATTAAGCTAAAAGCTCAACACACTCCACTTTGTTTCCTTCTACTACAAAGTAGTAAAGTTCCCTTTCTCCCAAAATTTCCTTCTCTTCCATTTCTACTTCATTCACCCATCACCTAAAAGGTGTATTTCTTATAACCCAAAGGGTTCTTTTGCTAACAAACTGGTATCAGAGCTGGTGTTAGTCCAGCTTTGAAGTAAGATGGCAAATGGAATGATCTATTTCCAATTCCCTCAACTTACCAAAGACAACTATGGTAAGTGGTCCATTCGAATGAAGGCGATCTTAGGCTCTCATGAGGTTTGGGAGATTGTTGAGAAATGTTATGAGAAACCTCTAGATGAGGCTTCTTTGACTCCTGCCCAAAAGGGAGAACTCAACAAAGTAAGGAGAAAGGATCAACAAGCTCTTTCACTTATCCATCAATGTCTAGATGATTCCATGTTCGAGAAGGTGGCAAATGCTTCTACATCAAAGGAGGCTAGGGATATTCTAGAAAATGCTAATAGAGGCATTGAGAAGGTGAAAAAAGGTACGTCTTCAAACACTTAGAGGAGAATTTGAAGGTTTACAAATGGAGGAGTCCGAATCTGTTTCAGATTATTGTTCTCCTGTCTTGAAAGTGTCAAATGAGATGAAGAGGAATGGAGAAAGCTTGAGTGACACAAGAGTGATAAGAAAAAATTCTTCGCTCTTTGACACCAAGCTTTGATTATATTGTGGTAGCGATAGAAGAGTCAAAAGATCTTGACTCTATGACCATTGATCAACTCATGGGTACTTTAGTAGCCCATGAAGAGAAACTAAAGAAGAGAAGGCCCAAAGAATCTTTGGAGCAAGCTCTCTACACAAAACTCTCTTTCAAAGAAAGAGATGGAGGCTTTGGACGTGGCAGAGGCCTTGGACGAGGCAATGGTGGATTTCAAGGACGTGGACGAGGAAGGGCTCGAGGTGGCTACGTTCAATCCACCAAGGATGACAATAACAAAGGTTCTCAATCTACAAGAGGTCATGGAAGAGGTATGAAATTTCAGAAAGGAGGTAAATCTCGAATCTAATACTTTAATTGCCAAGAATATGGTCACTATGCAAGTGAGTGTAGGAATTCTAGTCAAGTAAAAAAGAAAGCCAATCTTATGGAGGTTAAAGATGAAGTTCAACTCACTCTCTTAATGGCAAGACACAAGGACGAAGGAGAGAAGAAGACATGGTATCTTGACTCCGCTGCGAGTAATCACATGACTGGGGAAAAAAGGTTGTTCGTAGACATGGAACCAGCCAAAGGGTACGTGATGTTTGGAGATGATTCTAGAGCAAGGGTTGAAGGCAAAGGTAAGATACTAATCCTTGCTAAAGATGGAAGTCACCAATACATCTCAGAAGTTTATTATGTTCCAAGTCTTAAGAGTAATATCTTGAGCTTGGGACAACTTCTGGAGAAAAATTACGATATTCATTTGAAAGATCGTAGTGCCATAGTTAAGGATCCAGAAGGAAAATTGATTACCATTGTGCCAATGACAAGCAATAGAATGTTCTTGTTGAACATTCAACATGAGAACTGCATGAAAGCATGCTTGAAGGATGATTCGTGGATTTGGCACATGAGGTATGGTCATTTAAATTTTGGTGACTTGAAAATGTTATCTGCCAAATGCATGGTGAAAGGAATACCTCCTATCAATCAGCTCAATCAAGTATGTGAAGGATGCTTACTTGAGAAGCATTCAAGGAGTGTTTTCCCAAAAGAAGCAACATCAAGAGCTAAGGAGCCTTTAGAACTCATCCGTACAGACTTTGTGTGGTCCTATCTCTCTGCCATCCCATGGTAAGAACACCTACTTCATTCTATTTATTGATGATTTCTCTCGAAAAACTTGGGTGTATTTTTTGAAGGAGAAATCACAAGCCTTTGATGCCTTTAAGACATTTAAGGCTGTGGTGGAGAAGGAGAAAGGCTTGAAAATCAAAGCCTTAAAGTCTGATAGAGGTGGAGAATTCACATCAAGTGAATTCACCAAATTCTATGAAGAACATGGGATTAGATGATTCCTTACCGTTCCATACTCTCCGCAACAAAATGGAGTTGCAAAAAGGAAGAATAGAACCATTCTCAATATGGTTCGTAGCATGCTAAAAAGCAAGAAGATGCCAAAGGAGTTATGGGCTGAAGCAGTTGATTGTGCAGTATACCTACTAAATCGATGTCCAACGAAGAGTCTAGAAGACAAGACTCCACAAGAAGCATGGAATGGGACAAAGCCCACAGTAAATCACCTACGAGCGTTTGGGAGTATAGCATATGCCCACGTACTAAGCCAAAAGCGGTCCAAACTTGATGATCGAAGCGAGAAGCATGTCTTTGTTGGCTACGACAAACAGTCAAAAGGCTATAAGCTCTACAATCCAGTCATGAACAAAATTATTGTGAGTAGAGATGTAGAGTTTGATGAAGAAGGAACCTGGGATGGGAATATTGAAGGTGGTAAAACCTACGACTTCCTTCCTGTCATCCACGAATACGATGATGAAACTAGTGATGCGGGTGAAAATACTCAGCGACCTCAAAGTCCACGTTCACCTTTGAATGAAGAGTCACAAAGGACGAGAAGCCTACAAGAGATCTATGAGGAAACAGAACGCATAGAGGCTCTCACACTCTTCTGCCTTTATGTTGACTGTGAACCTCTAGGTTACGAAGAGGCAGCAAGGAACGAGAAGTGGAGACACGCTATGGATGAGGAAATAAGATCCATAGAAAAGAATCAAACTTGGGAGCTAGCCTCTCTTCCAAAAGGCCACAAAGTAATTGGAGTAAAGTGGGTGTTCAAAGCAAAGAAGAACGCTAAAGGAGAAGTTGAGAAGTACAAAGCAAGACTTGTCGCCAAAGGCTACAAGCAGAGGCGTGGCATTGACTACGAAGAGGTATTTGCTCCTGTTGCTCGCTTGGAGACTATCAGGTTAGTAATTTCTATCGCTGCCCAAAATAGATGGAAAATCCATCAAATGGACGTAAAGTCTGTATTCTTAAATGGCTTTCTTGAAGAAGAAATATATGTGGAGCAGCCAGAAGGATATGTGGTCAAAGGCCATGAGAATAAAGTTCTCAGGCTAAGGAAGGCTCTATATGGTTTGAAACAAGCACCAAGAGCCTGGAATACAAGAATTGATCACTATTTTCAGGAAAATGGTTTCAAGAAATGTCCAAGTGAGCATGCACTCTATGTGAAGTTTTCAGGCAATGGAGATATGTTACTTGTTTGTTTGTACGTGGATGATCTCATCTTCACAGGAAATTCGCCTAGCATGATCGAAGATTTCAAGAAGGCAATGACTAAAGAGTTTGAGATGACTGATATAGGACTTATGTCCTATTATCTTGGCATCGAGGTCAAGCAATTGGATGATGGAATATTCATCTCTCAACAAAGATACGCTAAGGAAGTTCTTAAGAAATTTGGCATGGAGAAGTGCAAGCCAATAGCCACCCCCATTGAATATGGAGCAAAGCTCTCAAACGATGATGAAGGAGTAGTTGTAGATCCAACTCACTTCAAGAGCCTTGTTGGAAGCCTACGTTATTTAACATGCACAAGGCCTGATATCCTCTTTGCTGTGGGACTTATCAGTCGATTTATGGAAGCACCTACTACGACACACTTGAAGGCTGCCAAGAGGATACTTCGCTACATCAAAGGTACTAATGATCTTGGCTTGTTATATTCCTCATGTGATGACTTCAATCTTGTGGGATTCAGTGATAGTGACTGGTCTGGAGATTTGAGCAAACGGAAAAGTACTATTGGATTCGCATTCTTCCTTGGCAACACTGCCTTTACATGGGTTTCTAAGAAACAACCTATAGTCACCTTGTCATCATGTGAGGCCGAGTACGTAGCAGCAGTATGATGTGTATGTCATGCTATCTGGCTTAGGAGCATGTTGAAGGAGTTAAGTATGCCACAAGGAGAAGCGACAGAGATATATGTTGACAACAAGTCAGCCATCAATCCGGCAAAGAATCCAGTCTACAATGATCGAAGCAAGCATATTGATACAAGGTACCACTTCATAAGGGAATGTGTGGCCAAGAGGATCGTTGAGTTGAAGCATGCAAGATCACGTGATCAAGTTGTAGATATTTTCACCAAACCACTCAAAGGAGAAGACTTTACAAGATTGAGGATAATGCTTGGAGTCACCAAACCAAGTTTAAAGGGGGGTGTTAGTGAATAAACTGGTTTGGTCCAAAATTATATTGGGTCATCCAATTTAATTAGTTAGATCATTAGTCTTTTATTTAAAATTTAGCCCAAATCCAATATGAAGAATAGACTAGAAAGAAATGATGAAAGTAGTAGAAACTTCTACTAAAATATCTAGATATTGTAGAATAATCAATAGAAATATCTAGAGGAAATATCTAGATATTAGTAAGGAAATTTCCAGATATTATGTGTATGAGAAAAATTTTGAAAGTATGTAGAATCTTCCATGAACTCCTATAAATAGGAGTTAAAACTCCAATAAATAGGAGTTAACCCCCTTATGTAAGGTGTGTAGAGAAGTTGTAAGAAACATTAAGCTAAAAGCTCAACACACTCCACTTTGTTTCCTTCTACTACAAAGTAGTAAAGTTCTCTTTCTCCCAAAATTTCCTTCTCTTCCATTTCCACTTCATTCACCCATCACCTAAAAGGTGTATTTCTTATAACCCAAAGGGTTCTTTTGCTAACAATTCGTTGCTGATTGATTTGAGATAAGAGCTCAATTCGCTTTGACATTGTATTAGAGGCAACTTTGTGTTGGCTGACCCGACAATATGTCAGGTAACTCAGGGAATTTCAAAATGAGGGGTTGAATTGATAGAAAAAAAGTATTTGCATTGTCATTCATAAATTCCCGTAGTTACAATAATCCTTATTATATAGGACTATTCCGCAGCTAAAAACAAATATACTAACACAAATACTGTAACATTTATATTCGATGATTCTGTTATAAAAAAAAAAATACAGCTTCAAATTCAACAAACTCAAAAGGTAGCTAGAATTATAACTAATTCAGGAATATAACTGTATATAATTATCTGAACCATCCTATATGCATCCCAAATATTTGTCTGTTTAAACCTGCCACACAACTTTCAGCATTTCCCAGTTAAGCCTCTAGTTCCATGACAACTTCGACTCTGAAGCTTAACCTTGTCCCGAATTTTGAAAGGGGATAAAAGATCAATATTGTTTATAACTTCTTCTTTAGCTACTCCTTGCCGTAGGATCAACCACTAAACAATGTGTTTTTCATCCCGTTCCACAAATCTAGCCACTTCTCAAAGAAAGCCGATTTGGTGTCATTCTAGTGCTGCTTTGCAAAGAGGAATTGTGCCACCATTCAGCCAAGCACAAGGAAGAAGGGCAGAAGTGATGCAGCCGAAAGCCTCCAATCTTAACCCTAGAAATCGTAATTGTTAAAGGCCATTTGATTCGAGGCACGAATGCCTAACAATTAACCTTCTTAGATCCGTTGACTCTAAGAATACCCGGAAATAAGGACCAAAGTTCAACACACATTGAGATTTTCGAGAGAACCTCTCTTTTTTTATATATAAATTCATCAACAACTAAGTTACATTAACGGCTGCTATGCCATTTACATAGAAATAACAAAATGAAACCCTAACCAATATAATATAAAATGACCAAAATAACCATAAAATAAGCCCTAATTAATTTTATTCGTTACGCCTCTATCATTCTCCCGGGGTTAGAAAAACTCGTCCTCGAGTTTAAGTTGAGTTAGTTTGCAACGATCAAAAGGAAAGTCAGCTGAAAGTTGTCGTTGACAAGGACATGGGTGCAAAAGGTATCCACTAAAAGAAATTAAAAGGATGTCCCAGATCTCCATCTCTACCGAATGTACACGAGAAAAATCACCATATTGAGAAGTAGCAGGATCACCGAATGGTGTCAGGGAAAAACAAAGTCTTCTGCAACGCGGCACAACACGAAATATATGAACAGGAGAAACAGAAGAATAATAATGGCTAGGAACAACAAATCTTTCATTCACTCCATAGGGAGAAGAAATAACAAGTGGTGGAAGGCATAATTCCTCCGCAACTGCAGTTCCCAAAACTACATCAAAGGAAACTAGAGCAACAACGATGTCCTCATTTGCAGCCAACGGGTGCGGAATGTGGATGATGTCGCAAGTGTTCACTTCGTCATCAGTGTAGTTGTTCACTTCGTCATCAGCGTAGTTATCGAACACATGAAGACTGTCCCAGTCAATAGTACGCTCCCATGGGTCATAATCTGATTCAAGAGCGAAAAGATGGTGACCAAAATCAAATTCCAACCCTTGATCATTCCAAGTCAAGACACGCTCATCAAGTAATCGTTCCGATTTCATCCTAAAGGCCTTCATTTCATCTCTCAATTGTTGCCGGAAGTGAAGGACAATCTCATCTTGTACTTGAACTAGGCGTTGTAACAGCTGCTTTTGCTTCTTGTCACGGATAGAATAGCTGTGGTGGGGGAGCTGTTGCGATGCAGTCTTGCACATAGGCTTGCGTTGTTGGCTATTTTGATTAGCCCTAGACCTCCGGTGGTGTTGCGTCTCACATGAAGTATACTCTTGACGCATCGGTCGATCTCTAAATCTTGGTAGTTGGTGGCATCGTGGTGGCTGTTTATCAACATTATATTGTTTGCGACAGTATAAAGCTTCCCGCTTGAGCGAGCTCTTCTTTCGATGAGGCAATGGACGACTATTTTGGAGGCCAAACTTGTATAGCCTTTGTCGTACACTTTGCTTCTCTGGCTTGATTCGCTGCACAAATTGAATAAATTCTTCGTGACAGCACGACTTCTGTCTCGGAGGCATCTCAATCAACAGAAAGAAAAAAACCAACCAAAACACATCCCCACGCAAACTCAATCACAAAATAAGTACTGACTCAATCCACACCCAATTCTTTATAAACCAGGAACACAACAAGGCACTAATTAGCGCAACCGCTAACAACAATCTGAATCTGATTGATGAAAATATAACTCACTTGGCCGAATCAGATAACAACAAACACCAGTAGATAAATTAACTTAATTGATCAAATTTGCAACCCAAAACAAATCAATTAATTCCACGGCCAAACTAGTTTTTCCACTTTCTACTTTGGTTTGGCAAAACCATGCGCAAAATCGGGCAATTTATCCAGTATACCCGGGGCACCATACTCCCCCTCCTATTTTTTACACTACTAGTCATTACCATACTTTTTTTTCCATTTTTCTAAATAACATCATATAATTTACAGGTTTAGTCCCTTTGATTTTTTTCTCTCTCCTTTAAAAAACATCTCTAATATTGAAACTAGTATATCTCCCAATCCGTAAAGAATTTGTGAACGAATTATATATAAAATTTATAATACTCGATGAGATTTATCCAACAAGATCCATTTCAAATATTTTTTTTGAGCTTAAAAACAATCAAATTTCGATGGGCAGAATTAAGATGGATATCCAGTTTAAAAATATAGATAACCAATTTAGTTTATATTAATATTCTTGTATGGTATATATCTTTTGATCCGTAAAGAATTAGAATACAAATTATATATGAAATTTATAGTGTTCGACAAGATCTATTTGATAAGATCAATGTTGAATATTTTGTTTGAACTTTAAATGCATTTAAATTTTACGAGCAGAAATGAAGAAATGTGTTTTTCGTTTTTGTTTGAAAAATTGTTATCCGTTGTGTTCCTACTGATTATCCAACTGGTTTGGACTGATTATCCATTCTGTTTGTACTTGGTATCCAATAATATTTTTGACATTCACTCTTCAAAAAAAAAGAAAAAAAAATGATTGGATAAGCATTGCAAAAAATTTGGATAATCAATAGAAAATAATTAGATAATCAGTGCAACACGTTGGATAATTAGTATAAAAAATTTGACAATCATTTTCATAACAGAGCAAGGAAAAAAAATATTGGATAACCACCACAAAGAAGTTGGATAATCAATATGAACACATTAGATATCCAGTTTAAGAAGATAATTAACCAACTTATTTTGAATTAAGAAGTTGGATAATTAATATGAAGTGGATGGATATCCAGTACAAGCGAGTTGGATATCCAGCACAAACAAGTTAGATATGCATACAAACCCGTTGGATTACAACTACAAAACAAGTTGGATAGGCATATAAACCAAATGGATAGATATCCAGTACAAACGAGTTGGATATCCATTTCAAACAAGTGGGATATCCATTACAAACAAGTTGGATAGACATACAAACTAAATGGATAAGCAGTATAAACAAGATGGATAACCAGTTCAAACTGTTTGGATAATCAGCATGAACATAATGGATAACCAATTTAGAACAAGTTGGTTATCCATCTTGTAAAACTGGATATCCACCTTCATTCTGCCCATTAGAATTAAATCATTTTAAGCGCAGAAAAATATTCACTATAGATCTTGTTGGATAGATCTCGACGAGTACTATAAATTTCATATATAATTCGTTCACAAATTCTTCACGGATTGGGAGATATGCTCGTTGAAAGATTAGAGATGTTTTTTTTTTGGAAGAGAGAGAAAAAATGACAGGGACTAAACTTGTAAAATATAAAAAGATTGATAAAAAATTACAATAAGGACTAGAAATGCAAAAAATAGGAAGGGGTACACGTTGCCCCCAGGTATACTGGATACAGACTCCAAAATCCAACCAAAAGTGATGTTAATTAATCAATATTCCCCCGGGCACAATTGGCACAGATACAACCAAAAGCAAATTAGTACAAGTGATTCCGCAAATCAATATCAAGGAAACATACCAATATAGCAAGGCACACCAACGCGGTCTAAATAACCGTATTAACTTATTCCAACAAAACACTAATATTAGATCCAGTAAAGAAACAAACAAACCAGATTGATTATAAAACAATGTTACCGAATCCACGAACACAGCTTCTGTGGTACAAGACCTTTCGGCTCTAGTACAAACAAATGCAGCCGGAAGCCTCCAATTGTAACCCTAGAAACCGTAACTGTTAAAGGCCATTGATTCGACGCACGAATGCCTAGCAATTAATTGTTAAAGGCCATTGATTCTACGCACGAATGCCTAGCAATTAACCTGCAATTAATCTTCCTAGATCTGTTGATTCTAAGAATACCTGGAAATAAGGACCAAATTCAACACACCTTGGGATTTTTTAGAGAACCTCTCTTTTTTTAATAAATTTATCAACAACTAAGTTACGGCTGCTATGCCTTTTAAATAGAAATAACAAAATGAAACCTTAACCAATCTAATATAAAATTACCAAAATAACCATAAAATAAACCCTAATTAATTTTATTCTTTACGCCTCTATCAAGAAGCAACGTAAATAAGACTCTAACCATTAGTTGTTTTATAAAAAGAAAAACAAAAAACAAAAAACCATCCGGTTTGGCCAACGGTGGGTGAATGATATGTTTTGCTCATCTTGAGCTTTACTCCCAACTGCTGGAAAAGAGATTGCCATGCAGTCTGAATACTTCCTTCAGGAAGCAGTTGGTAGTGATGTGTTAGGATTCTATTCAAGTCGAATCCTAAAACTTCATAAAATTGAGTGAGACAAAGACTAAAACATAAAATTTTCTTCTTTTCTTCTTTCTTCAGAAGAAGAGTTACAAACAAATATATAGACCAAAGGCCAGTTTGATAAAACAACTTAATGCTTAAAAATATTAGATTAAATACTTTTTCATTTAAGCTTGTTTGGTAAAAGAAAATAACTTCTTAACTAATTAAGTGGTTGTGAAGCTCCGACCAAGCTAGTATGTCAAGCTAGCTGGTCCTTGTCCCACATCGGCGAAGGAGGGAGGGAATGATCAATATATTAAATCAGCAACTAGGTCTATTAATTAACTTGGGTTAACCATTTCAGGTACAACGAAAATGAACACTCAAATAATTATTGAGACAGACCTGACAGTTGGGGCGTTATAATTGGTATCAGAGCTGACCCTAGTTCGGGTACGGACCCACCTCTGAGCTCACACGTAGAAGACAAGTGTTTTGTGACACCTCTGAGCTCATAGGAGGTGTGAGAGAGGTGAAACGCATCTGTTCTAGGAGCCTGGGCCAACTGCATGTGCTATATGTTGTGTTGTGCTGTGTGTCTTGGGTTTTGCGAGTACGCAAGTATCTGAAGGAAGGGTGATTGTGAAGCCCCGACCAAGCTAGCTGGTCCCTTGTCCCACATGGCCAAGGGGGAGGGGATGATCAATATATAAGTCAGCATCTAGGTCTACTAATTTAGCTTGAGTTAACTATTTTAGGTATAGCGAGAATGAACACCGAAATAGTTGTTGGGACATACCTGTCAGTTAGGGCATTATAGTGGAACTAAAAATGTAGTACAAATCTAAGTAATAAAAGTTACCTTTTATTAATTATTTTCTAACTACTTAATGAATTCAACAATTGTGATTCAATATTAAGCATTCAGAATTAAGCACTAATTTTTATCAAATATTATCTTGTGTTGCTCATTTAGTGTATATACTTCTGGAACTCGAGTTCCACTTGGATTTGGTAGCTACAATTTTACCTTTTGCACGAATGACTTCTGAATGGCTGCCCGTTTGTGATCTTTTAAACATCTCGAGCCACTTGATTGTCGTCAAGCTGTAGTGACAATTTCTTTGTGTGGAAGTGTCTCCTTTGCTTTGAATTATGATATTGGCATTTCAAAACGTGTTTAATTATGATTTCAAAAATTTGTGCCAAATGAATGTCATTCTCAGTTTTATTGAATTTGTATAGCCTGAAAGTCTGAAGTGAATCTAATCTCAAAAAGTTTAAACGAAAAGATATCAAAAGGCAATATTAAGTTAAGAGATCGAAGAAATTTCCGTCCAAAAAGGTTTCACAAAACATTACAAGGTAGTTACTATTTTTCCATTTTGATTTCCGCATTGTTAATTATTCTTCTTGATTGAGCGTGCAACTTCAATCGTCGCTCCTTTATTGCTTTTTTACTTTTTTTTATTGTAGAACTCAAAGTTCTTGCTGTAAAATCAGTTTGTAAAGTGAAAATTGCAGCCGCAACCAGAGATGTTATTTATCATGTTTATCTATTATGTGTAAAATACTTTATGCTATTTATCATGTTTATCTATTATGTGTAATGTTACAAAAAGATCTTTATACATCATTGCACACTATAATTTTACTTGAGATTATTGACATAAAGGTAAATTTAACACTTTGAATTTGTTACATATTACAACTTGATTAATATTAGTAATATGATTTTGAAATTGTTTAGATAAAAAAAAAAAAAGTCTTTCATGTACCCGTGTGAACACACGGTCCATAACCTAGTATAACCCTAAAATAACTATCCATTAAAACATGATTCTTAAGATGACTACCAGTCATAGAAGTAACTTATTAGACAACCACCCGATTACATAAAGTAAAATGTATTTAACTAGTAGTTAAAAACCTTACTTAAACGATGTTCGACTAATTTACTTCTAGCCTAACATGGTGTAACTTGCAAGACCAATAAAATGTGACCATACTTGGTGTATACTCTAACATAATATCCAACTGTTCAGAAACATGCAACTTGACTTTGAAATTCATTGAAATATTCTTCCTAGCATGCCAGCTGAGGTATGTAAATTCATCAATATTCTGCGAGAGAATTGATGTAACTCAGTACGTAACTTGGCACTTCTCGAGCATCTAATTATCCACTCGATCCTACAGTTAACTGAGCTGGCATAATTTATAATTAAGATAAGTTTAAAATATTAATAAATTGGTTTGCCCTTAATCTGAATCTAGTTATTCACATGATCATGTCCAATTTAGGGGCGGATATTGTATAGTTTCGAAGAAGCCAGAGCACACCCAGCAGCCGGAATTTTAATTTTTTTGGTTATAGATTTACTATGATCATCTACAAAGCACGTCCAAAAATATGTGTTTTTGGTTATAGATTTATTTGCTTTGTTGGGTAAGCATATTCTTAAGAAAAAAAAATTTTCAAGACACGCACACAAAAATTAAAAAAAATTGCTGCATTCGCTAGAAATAAATCCAATCCCAAGCTATCTACTAATAAATTTTTAACGCTAAATTTTTTTTAACATCCTAATTGTTGCCGCGATTATTGCGGATACCTGTGTGTTAATTACTCTCATCTGTGCTGGAAAAGAATCAAATCGAGCAACGTGCCCAGAAATTTGGATGATCGACCAGGTCTAAATAGCTTGTTCACATTGTCTCTCTCGAAAAATAAAATAAAATAAAATAAAAAGAAGAGCTTATGTAACCTATCTGGAACTATGTTAAACTAAGTTGGCTTTGAAACCATGCATTTTAATCCCTGAGAGTTCTAACTGTAGCTTCTCATTGTTTCTTACACTTTTTCCCACATACTAATGGATCGATCTTGTCCTGGAAACATGGAACCAGTACACACAAATTAATTAATACAATCCACAATTAGCAATTGATTTTCTGCTTGATTATATTGATCGCATTAGGTAATCAGTATCACAAGATGTAATAGCAAAACAGACCTGCTGGATCGATGATCCAGTTTTTTCGGGCGATGTTTGATCTCTCAAACAAACCACATGCATGACATCATGACAAAAGAGCCCAACATGTGTGCCAACCTTAATCAAAACCGTCAAATACTAGTCGATGTCACAACTATAAGCGCAATTTTTTTTTAATACAAATGTATATATAAGCTCCTGCTAGAACCCATTACTCTAAATAATTTGGTTTGAAGTCCCGTAGATCCCTAGCTATCGATGGTAAAATTTTCCAATAATTTATTGTGCAAAATACTGGGGACACTAACGTTGAAGAACCAGCAAGAAACTGTAGCCGAATTTTAAAGGCTTTAACAATGACAGAATTAGGATTTTTGTATTTGCGGGGCGAAATGTCCAAAAATTCATTTGTAAGGACAAAAATCTTTTTTTTTAAAAAAAGTAATTTACACTAAAAATTTGAAGCACTCAAATAAAAAGTACGGCGAAGGGAGCAACCGCCGCTGTTGGTTCCCTTGTTCCGCCTATGGGTTTTAATGACGTTGGCCTAGTTACATAAGTTAATCAATTAAAAATGATTCTCTTGCCCTAATTTTGCCATCATAATAATAATCATGTAATAGGAAAATCATCTAATGGCACCAATACTTGTTAAGCCAAATTATTAGAAGTTTGGCACCTCTTAACATGGATTTCCAGAAAATGAATCTTGAAAAAAAAAAGAAAAAGAAAAAAACATGCTGCGGTAGGTTTTACTTCAGAAAGGATTTGACCCAACTTTTTTGTGCAGATCGTGTCCGTTTCCCTGATTTTCTGGCAACTGATCATCAGCTGAATTTGCATGTTCCTCTTTTTAATGATATGAGTAAATTGATCAAGATACTATAATGTTTAAAATTGACGTAGCGGAGCAATTAATGAAGAAGTTTCATCGTGCTAACAATAATAACGAGTCGTAACACTTGCAAGCCTAAAATTATAGATATAGCAATCTGTCACCAACATTTTATGCATCATACTGTATATATGATAATACTTCCTCCAAATCCCATAAATTAGGTTTGGGATAATGAAAAGAATATTCAAGTATATATGAGCTTTCCCGATCTCACGATAAAAACGAACACTTCTAAAAAGATTATATATATATATATATATCTTATTATATTAAAAACAAAAACCACACTTAAGAGAAAGTATCACCATTTGGCATGTGGCATTTCCACATCATATTTTTAAAATAAATCTTTATTTTCACATCTTCTAGACTTAAAAGGCAAATGCAGTCCAAATCCACCTCCACCTCCTATTTTTGCCAAAACAAAAAAAAAAAAAGACGGGTTCATAAAAAACCCAAATCCTCATCCCCATCTCCACGACAATCGACTCCCTAATCAATCCCTTCTCCACAATAAAAAAATAAATAAATTCCTCATCAATCATCAATTGAGAATATGCGGTAAAATATACACATTTTCTATTAGCATGTTCAATCTTTTCATTAGTGATGATCAACTACATCCTGATCAGATAAAATTTCGAGTTCAAAAAATATTCTCTTTACCTTTCTATATAAACACAAAGGAAAAAAAATTATCATTGATCTTGCTTCGGCCGTTGTGGTGGTGCAATTACAGGTATTAAAATTTAAATAATTTTATTTCCATAGATCATTTGTTTGGCTTTTATTATTTTTTGTTTTTCCAGTTCAAGAATAGTGTTATTACTATTATTTTTATGCGTCCATCCATTACAGTTACCGTAGCCGTTGTCAAGTAATATGATGTGATTTCTTATATAATTAGTTAGTCTAGAAGTTTTGTATGATTTTAGTTCTATTTGGATTGAATTGATTAATTGAGTTTTTGTTACAAAGTGTGTTTTTTAAATTTCTTTTTAATGTTTCATTCAATTAGAGTGGTTTTCTTTTTTTAATTATGGAGTCTCAGTTTTTTTTCGTATATGGTCAGTTACGAAGTGTGTTTTTTCTTTGTTTGATTGTTTTTTATTTTGTTTCATACTCCTAGTTGACCAATTCTTATTATTATTATTTTATTTTATTTGCAAATAAAGCGCGTTTTTTTTTGTGTTCGGGCTTTCAAGAATATACTTTTTGAATTTTGGTTTTTGGATTTTTTTTTAGTTTCTCATCATCTAAATAGTTCAGGTCGCTTCTTCTAACTAATTTCTGAGGAAGCCTTTTATGAATTTGAGGCGGAGAGGGAAAGAATGATGTTTCTACGTTTATTTGTATTTTTATACAACATTTTCACCTATAGAAAAAAATAAATTTCTCAATTTTAAATGGGCTATCTTTTACTTTCTTTCTTTTTTTATTTGCCATGGTGAGGTGAGTTCTTTTTTGGTATAACTTGAAACCTATGCAAATTTACATTATTTTCATTCTCATATTTGTGATCAACCAATTTCATCAGTTAACCAGTTTCAAAATTATATTTTTGATATTTTACTACTTCTTATTATTATTATTATTATTATTATTATTATTATTATTATTATTATTATTATTATTTTTGCAAATGAAGCGCGTTCTTTTTTTGTGTTCGGACTTTCAAGAATATACTTTTTTGGATTTGGTTTTTGGACTTTTTTAAATTACTCATCATATAAATGGTTCAGGTCTCTTCTTCTAACTAATTTACGGGGAAGTCTTTTATGAATTTGAGGTGGAGAGGGAAGGAATGATGTTTCTACGTTTATTTGTGTTTTATACATCATTTTTACCTACATGAAAAAAAAAAATTTCTCAATTTTTAATGGACTCTTTTACTTATTTTTTTTTATTTGCCATGGTGAGATGAGTTCTTTTTTGTTATAACTTGAAACCTATGCAAATTTACATTAATTTTCATTCTCATATTTGTGATCAACCAGTTTCAACAATTAATCAGTTTCAAAATCATATTTTTGATATTTTACTAACTATAAGCCTTTGGAAGAAATAGTTCCAACAATTAAACGTATACCCTTCGGAGGAAGCTTACTACAAAGCTATTATAAATTTCCAAAACCAAGTATTGATTTGGCACGACAATGGAGAACATCAATAAATCATCTTACTAATATTTAAACTTAATAGGATACTTTTATATTTTGTCTAACGTTTACTTCAAGAGATATACTTGATCAAGTTTATTTATTTTTAATAAGTAACACTTATAAAATATTTCTAAAATATTCAAACATTTCTAAAATGTACTGGGTCAAATACACTTTCTTTTTTTTGCCAAATACAAACATTTCTATCACCACATTTATAAAATATTTCTAAATTCTTCAAACATTTCTAAAATATATCGGGTCAAATGCAAAATATTTTTTTTTAAATACAAACATTTCTAAGATCTACAAATATACTAGGCCATGCGCGACCAGACATCATTCAGGAGAAAGCGCCACCATTTGCCATGTGGCATTTCCGCATCATATTTTTAAAATAAATTTTTATTTCTACATCTCCTAAACTTAAAAGGCAAATGTAGTCCAAATTTATTTCCACCTCCTATTTTCATCAAAACAAACAAAAAAAAACCACGGGTTCATAAAAAACCCAAATCCTCATCCCCATCGCCACGACAATGAACTCCTTAATCAATCCCTTCTCCACAATTAAAAATAAATAAATTCCTCATCAATCATTAATTGAGAATATGTGGTGAAATATACTCCTTTCCTATTAGCATGTTCAATCTTTTCATTAGTGATGATCAACTACATCCTAAGCGGATAGAATTTTAACTTCAAAAAATATTCTCTTTACCTCTCTATATAAACACAAAGGAAAAATAAAATTCTCATTGATCTTGCTTCGGCCGTTGTGGTGGTGTCATTACAGGTATTAAAATTTAAATGATTTTATTTCCACATATAATTGGTTTGGCTTCTATTATTTTTATTTGTTATGATAAAGGAATTCTCTCTCAGTAATTTTATTATTCACTTGCATCGTTTTCTTTTTTTTAAAAAAAAAAGGAAAAATATTCCCCTGGATATATAATCCTCTTATAATTTCTAATACTAGTAGTCTTTATCATTAACAAAAATATCTTAATTATACCATGTGAAATACTAGTATCGAAGAATCGGCCAAAGCAATATACATGTATACTCCCTCTGTCCCAAAAACCACACTTAAGAGAAAGTACCATCATTTGCCATGTGGCATTTCCACATCATATTTTTAAAATAAATTTTTATTACCACATCTCCTAAATTTAAAAGGCAAATGTAGTCTAAATTCATTTCCACCTCCTATTTTCGTCACAACAAACAAAAAAAAATCACAGGTTCATAAAAAACTCAAATTCTCATCCTCATCTCCACGACAATCGACTCCTTAATCAATCCATTCTCCACAATTAAAAAAAAAAACAAATTCCTCATCAATCATCAATGGAGAATATGTGGTGAAATATAGTCATTTCCTATTAACATGTTCAATCTTTTCATTAGTGATGATCAACTACATCTTAATCGGATAAAATAAATAAAAAATATATATCAAGAAAAAAGAGCCAGTATATTTCATTGTTAATTACTCTCAAAAGTCAACTCGCTTGCTCAAAATAAAAAGAGTCAAAAGTCTCAATGCATATCTTGTCACGTCTTTATATAATACCAAAGTTATCAGCAATGTGAAGTGGCTTTGAGAATTAGCAGCATTAGCCTGCCACACACAACCCCCAAAGAAAAACCCACCTTTTACCCGCTAATAGCTATGGCCGGTGCCGGAAAAATCCCAGAAGAGGCCGTCACCGTGGTGATGGTTGCTTTTCCGGCGCAGGGGCATCTGAACATGCTCCTCCACCTCGCCCGCTTAATCGCATCTTATAACATTCCGGTTCACTACGTGTGCACTCCACCGCACATTCGGCAGGCAAAGCTTCGTGTCCATGGCTGGAATCCCGATTCCATTTCCAACATTCATTTTCACGGATTCCCCGTCCCTCATTATGAAGCGCCTCCTCCTGATCCAAATTCTGCCCAAAAAGTACCCGTGCATCAGATTCCAGCCATTCTTTCGTCGGTTCACCTCCGGGATCCAGTTTTTCAACTCATGAAAACATTGTCCAGTAGCTCGACAAAGAGATTAGTAGTCATTCATGATGCCTTGATGACGTACGTCATCGGAGACATTGGTTTGGTTCCAAACGCCGAATCCTACGCCTTTTCGGTATCCTCTGCTCTATGTAGTTACTCCGCGCTGTGGGAACTTGCAGGGAAACCCGAAGGAGTGCCTGAATTCCAACTCCTGCAGGTCCTGCCAAGGCTTAACTACCCACAAGAATTGCAAGAATTTGTGCGGTTACTTCTTGGTACCAAAATAACCAGCTCCGGAACCCTCATCAATTCCTGCACCGCGATAGACGGTCCGTTTCTCGATCACCGTACTAAGTTCAAGAGTTTCGGCTCGGACAAAGTTTGGGCAGTTGGTCCATTGCATCCTCTTCATCATGTAATGGTAAACGATGAAGAGGATCAAGGGCAGCAGCGACATTACTGTCTTGACTGGCTGGATAAGCAAGCTCCCCATTCAGTTATATTCGTGACATTTGGTTCCTCCACTACGCTTTCAGATGAAGAGATCAAAGAGATGGCAATCGGTTTGGAGAAAAGCAAGCAAAAGTTTTTATGGGTGCTTAGGGATGCGGATAAAGGTGATATATCTAACCACGAAGGTGGTGATGATCAGGTTAAAGAAGTAAGGCAAGTTCAATGGCCAGAAGGGTTTGAGAGCGGAATTAAGGAAGGGAATAGAGGAATCATTGTAAGGGATTGGGCGCCTCAACTGGAAATTCTTGCACATTCTTCGGTTGGTGGATTCTTGAGTCACTGCGGATGGAATTCATGCATGGAAAGCCTTAGCCACGGTGTCCCTATGGCTGCTTGGCCGATGCATTCGGATCAGCATATACATACTGTGTTAATTTCAAAGGTGCTCAGAGTTGGACTGCCGGTCCTGCCGGAATTTTTGTCATCAGATCCTCATGCTGAAAAGATTCAGGTGACATCAAAAGATATTGAAAATACGGTGAGAAAGCTGATGGATTCTGCGGAGGGACACCAGATGAGGCAAAGGGCTCAAGAAGTGAGCATAGCAGTGAAAGCATCTACAATGGATAATGGAACTCCATTTGGGGTGGATTCTTTTGTCGCTCATATTCGCAGATAATTAATTTTTTTTATTTAGGCAAAAAAAAAAAAAAAAAACCCAAACCAGAATTTCTTAATTAGTTTCCCAAATCTTAATATTTGTTTTTTGTTTTGGAGTTCTTTTCAGGATAATTTAAACCTGTTCCCCAGTTTAAAATAGTGTGAAAGTGTGGGGAAGTGTTTGTGAATTCATTGCTAAGATGATGATCATGATCTGCTGTTCTGTTATCAATAATTTCTGGTCCTGAATATCTGTCTAATGCCTCTGTTATAGCTCCAGAACTTTTGCTTTCATAAGTTATGATACTCTGAGGTTGAAAATAAATGGGCTATAAAATCATAAAATTTGTCGTAAACTACTCTTATCACTTTATTTTTTTCACCAGTCTTTTTACTCATTTTAAAAAGGTGCGTAATGTGCTTATCATTAGTATCACCAGTTTTTTAAAAGAACTACCGAGTGGAACCCCACATAAATATTGGTAAGCCCCGTTACATCCAAGTAAAAAGTTATTCAATTCGCTCATTTGTATAACCTGTTTGTTTTTGCATTTTATTTGATAATCAACAATAAGTCAATTATCTGATATTACTTTTGCCACTTAATACTATAATTCGACATACCTCGTACAACTTATGGGAGCAAACCTAGCTATTTATTTTACTAAAATGAATATTATATACTCTTTCAAGTGAATTATCAAACAGTACAAGATGAATACTAATTTTTATGAAAGGAAATTTCACAACATACCAAATGAATGTTCAAGTTCTACTTAATAAATGTTAGGGTTTTTTTCGCAAAAACAAATTCCTGCCAAATTACAATGTTAAGAAATTTTCAAGGATACTCTAAAGGTTTAAATGAAATGAATTTTAGGATTTTCTTCAAATGAATAATCAAACATCACAAAATAAATATTTTAGGTTTTTTTTAAAAAAAAAAATGTCTTACAAATTTTGGGCGCATTACTCGCGATTCGATTCTCTCAAGCCCACATGACAGTTCAGAGTAACATGGCAATAAGCCAAAAAAAAATTCTAGAAACCCTTGTTTGAGATCTCCTCCTAATTAACTAATAAGTCAACCTCTTTATTTTATATCTCAACGAATACGCCTTTTGTTTATTTTAATACAACAATTAAGCCAAATGAGTAAATTACAAACACATGTGTGTTGTTCTTTCGATTGTTGCATGATTATTTGTCACAGAGGAAATTACAGAACTAGTGAATCCTTGAGCCAGTTAGGGAAGGATTAGTGAGGGCGAGTTCAAATTTCTTCAATTCTCATTCAAACGTATTTAGACTGCATTCTCTTCATCTTAAAAAAGAGAAAATAGTCCATTTTGTTAAAATAAAAAATACAACACTGTGAATTTTTTTCTAAGACAGGTGGGATTTTTTTTCAATCAAGATAATTAACCTTGAAATGTAGAAAATTCACGCCCACGTGAAAATGCACATAAAATACTGTCATTATTGTAACGTTGGCTAAATTCCAGTTCATATATATGATGGGTCAGCAGCTTATTGATAGTTTTGGTTTTATTGTTCTACTCTTTGTGTTCTGCGATCAATTCAGAAAGTCAAAATGAATCGATCTGCGCTGGACACATGCAGGGAATCAGCGCATCCAAAAAAATAGGACCCAATCTGTAATTAATTTTTTGCTTTGATTAATTTTAATAAATATATAGCATTAAGTTAGCACTATATACGGCATGAAGTAGCTTGATCGATCCAGATTTTCTTGGGGCGATTTTTTTTAAAAAATAAAATAGTACTTTTATTTATTTACTGAAAATCGTCCAACTGCGATTAATTGATACAAAGAAACAGTCAAATACAATTTACAATGTATCACTTTATTGTGTTTACCATGGATAAGCCGATACAGATCTATCACGTACCAGAGTATGAATCTGATCTTGAATATATTTTTAAAATTCTATTGAAAACTCCAAATCACTCCAAATCACATATCTAAATATTAGATATGCAGTGATTGGTTTTTCGTGGGGCATATGTGACGTTGAGAACATCTTCAACACCGCTACGAACACTGAAAAACAAACCTACCTCTCAGTAGAGTAATCTACTGAAGAAACACTGAAAACAAGAAAACCCGACCCTCTCAAAAGATTATCTAAATAATCTATTGAAGGAACTAATTTGTGAGAATAAACTCACTTATTAAACGACAAAGAACAAAACAAAAAATAATTCAACAAGTTTAATTCCCCATCCTCCCATCATAAGAAGATAGGGGAAGAAGTTTGTTTTGGAGTTGGAGTTTGAGAGAGAGAGGGAGGGAGGGGCGGCTACTAGGGTTAAGATAAATTTTCTTGGGGCGATTTGATCCTCACAAAACCCACATGACATCGTTACACAAGCATGTGCGCCAACAAATCAACAATAATTTTAGTTGTTGATGTAATAATAGTTCTCACTAAAAAAAAAATGATTTGAAGGTTTGTTATAGTTGTTGTCACTCGAAAACAGGTTGATAGTATTTCACTATTTCTCGATATTTGTAATAATACCTCTTGAAATCAATTATTTTGTAGTGATGTTATTATTTCACTGCAATTTAATATCTTAATATTGATATGACAACTCAGTATGAGTTCTATACCTTGTCTATTCGTTTTTGGGCATGCTATTTCACCTACTTTGGTTTTTGGGCTTTCCATAACGCATACAAATTGTCTATATAAAAGAAGGGATCCTGATTCCTGAGTTCATCATCACCTATCTTCCCTAACAATGTAAAAGCTGATATGATATCAACTGGCATAATAGGTCGTCTTCATTTACCAACAGCAGACTTGAATGATCTGGGCAAGTATTTAAAAGCAAAGTGGTCAATTTTTCGTCTCGAGTGGACAAACTATTATACTCCCTCCATTCTAAAATTATTGTCCAGTTTAGATTTTCACTTTTAGTTTAATTTATACTAAAAATAAAAATTGAAACTGAATAATAATTTCGAGACCAGTAAAATATTTTATAGGATTTCCGCACATTACTAGTTGTGATCTGTAGATCTTGAGTGTTTACAGAACCAAAAATAAAAATCAAAGGGAAAAAGTAGTATCCCCATTCAACCAGTTACCTGTAAATTAAATTAAGTGGGAATTACCAAAAACAAGTACTTGGTACTTGAACCTGACTCAAGGATTGTTACGTACACACCAACAATAATGGCAGAAACAAAGAGGTTTTGACAATCTCTCAATGGTTCCTTTAACCTTTTTTGCTGGTACTGGCAGATCATGTACCAAACTTCTTATTATCATTTGCAGGTTTGCTGTAGTGACAGGGGCAAACAAAGGGATTGGTTTTGAGGTATGCAGGCAGCTAGCTTCACATGGAATCACTGTGGTCTTGACTGCTAGAGATGAGAAAAGGGGTCTTGATGCTCTTCACAAGCTCAGAGAATCTAGTGGCTTTCAGGATGATCTTCTGCTATTTCATCAGCTTGATGTGGCTAATCCATCTAGTGTCGCTTCCCTCGCCGAATTCATCAACAATCAATTTGGAAGGCTTGATATATTGGTTAGTAAATCTTTGTTGTTTGATGCCTGAATATGCACTTCCATGGTTCATACTCTTTTATTCTTAAAAGGGCCTGGTTAAATCATATCCGCATTAAGTAGGCACAGCAAGAATTTTCGCTGGTTGACCCATTGAATTCTTACCAATCCATATGCCATTTAAGGTGAACAATGCAGGAAACTCTGGCGTCCAAGTAGATGTTGATGCAGTTAAAGCTGCTGCAGAAGTGGTAAGTTGAACTTGTAAGATAAGTTGCCATGATATGGAATCTGAGTGTTTGATACAGTGTGGAATCTTTGATTTACTTTAACGATTACGTGCTGATATAGTGGTTTAACAAGTATTCCGCAGTAAAAACCATTTTACCGATTTGTCAATTTTTTTCTTTTTGGTGTTTTTTTTTTTTTCCTGAGCTGTCTTAATTAGAGGCCTCTTCTTTGAATCTTTATATGGATTGATGCAGTCACTAGAAGCTCAATGGGAAGTAATGAAGAGTACAATGACTAGCTCTTACGAGTCGACGCAAGAATGCTTGGAAGTAAACTATTATGGTGCCAAAAGAATGGTTGAAGCCTTTTTACCACTTCTAAAGTTTTCTCAGTTGCCAGTAATTGTCAATGTTTCGTCTTCTGCTGGCAGGTTGAAGGTAAGTCCACTGAGTATCCTCCGGTCCTTAATATAACACATTTTAATTTCGTACTAGGTTTCACATAATACATATTTTTAATTGACGAAAAAACCTTTAAAACATTTCATAACTTAATATAAATACATTTTGGTTCCGTCCAAGATTTCATAAACCTTGGACGGAACCAAAATACCTTTATATTAAGGATCGGAGGGACTATTTTGTATCGCTGGAAGATATTTTCCCTGACATTATTTTGACTTGGGTAAATGATCAAACTTAGCCAAACTGCAGGCATTTATTTATGAACGGCCCTTTTGATACTTCTGAACCAACAAACCGAGGATTCTTATGTACTGCTAAACGTTCTTCTCTTTGCTTGCTAAAAGATCTTTTTAACAAGCCGACAGTGTTAAAAAACTCTAATTCACAACTAAAATGAATGGAAAGAAACTTAGATATATAGGAAATTCTCTCTGTTTCAAAATTATTGTCCAGTTTTAATTTTCAATTTTAGTTCAATTTGTACTAAAAAAGGAAATTCAAACTAGACAATAATTTCAGGACAAAGGGAGTATATCAATATTTCGCGCAGTCCAATTAATACATAACAGACATATATCTAATCGAGCCTCAACATGTTTCAGACTATTCCCAGTGAACGGGTGAAAGGCATACTCAGTGATGTTGACAACCTTACAGAGGACACAGTTGATGAATTGATGAATGAATTTATGAAAGACTTCAAGGAAGGTGCCCTCGAAGCCAATGGTTGGCCTGTTCTCTTGTCAGGTTACAAGGTCTCAAAAGCAGCCATGAATGCATACACAAGACTTCTGTCCAAGAAGCATCAAAACATCAAAGTCAATTGTGTCTGTCCTGGATTTGCCAAAACTGATATAAACTTTAACACAGGCATCTCTACTGCCGAAGAATGCGCCGGAAATGTTGCCAAGGCAGCTCTGCTGCCAGATGATGGTCCGTCTGGCTTGTTTTTTGTTTCTGGTGAAGTTTCTTTTTTCGATTAGATTGACATATTCATAAGCAATGTACCCATATCTCTAGTCTCCACCCTTTTGCTTTTGTAAGACCAGTAAAGTATATCCTTCGTGTGCAGAGACTACCGAGGATCTTTACAGTCATGACCAAGAAATTATCATCTTTGGTGTTATTTGATAGCATGTGCTACTGGACTGAAACATGAATCGAGAATTGGTCAATCTAAGGGAACACAAGCAAAATTAATTGCTAGCACAGTTCTGCATACAATGATCTGAACTATATATATTAAGCGACGATTAAGTAAATACATATGTGTCACATCAGTCACTATCTCATTTTACTATTATTTTTGTCTTATATACCATATTCCAGGTAATAATGTTCTTATGAAACTGTGTTGATCTTGTTAATCCCATCGATTTCACTTTTATTATACTCATTTTGTCTCAAAAAAAAACTTTTAATACAAACCTCAAAATCTTAATGTAATTACTTTTTCTAGACAGAAAGAGTATCTTTTTTTTCTTGGGCATTTCCATATTTCTGAAGTCTTTAAGATTTTATATGAAAATAAGATTTCAAACACATTCAACTTTTTTAGCTTGGAGACAATGGAAGAATGGAACACCATAAGCAATATTGCTTGATCTAGGTATCCGCGAATCCAACAGCAAGACATGAAAGTGATTCAATGCATACAGATTGGCTTACTAATTTGTTTCTTTGATCTAAGACCTACCATGGCTTCAGTGGTTCTAATGCTGAAGCTGAATAGTTCCTCCGTTGCGCAATCAATCCCTAATCCATCTGCATTCTTTATCCATCCAGCACAGATTCCCCAATCAAGGCAGCCTGTTGCTCAGCGGGATCGATAAGCATATTAGTCATAGGATTTGATTTAGCCATTTAAATACTTAGCTTGATCTGATAGATTAGGAAGGAGCCTATCGTATATGTATTATTAGACTATTGTTTGGAATCATATACACACAAGTTTCCAGCATGATTCTTCTGCCTCTTATGCATAGAAAATGGTGCGGAAAGAAAAAGACCTGATGACTTTATTCATATTTCCATCTTGTTTGTGAACTGTTTGGATTGTAGACACGACGTTTTATCGGTCGGCGAAGGCTTGGTGAAAATTGACCTTGGGTTTGCTACCCAAGAAGTACATCATTCTAATTATTAGAATGTTATTCAATTTCCTCATTTGTATAACCTGTTTGTTTTTGCATGCTATTTTATGTTTAATAATTAGTTGATTACGTGAATTTATTTTTGCATTCATTTATCAACAAAATTTTATAATTGCACATACCTCATGCAACGTACGGGAAAAACCTATTTTTATAGGCAGAAGATGACTATTTATTTTACTATAAAAGGATTGTTATACACTCTTGGAAGTGAATTACCAAACTCTACCAACTACCAAATGAATACTAATTTTTATGAAAGGTTCGCAACATAAGAAATGAATCTAAGAATTTTTCTTTAAATATGCTCTCAGTTTTTTAAAAAACAATAAAAATTAGACTTTCTTAAATGAATTTCAAGTTCTACTAAATAGATAAAAGGTTTTTTTTTAATATAAAAACGAATCCTGCCAAATTCATATATTAAGAAATTTTGAAGGGAACTCTCAAGGTTTTCATGAATTGAAACATCACAAAATAAATATTTCAGGTTACTTTTTAAAAGAACAAGGATGCATATATAGGAAAAATTTACAAGAAATTTTAACAGAGATAATGTGACTGAATTTTAACCATCCTCTAACCCTTAAATGTATAAATCCGTAAAAGTAAATTTCAATTATGGGCGGTTATAATTCATTTTTAATATACTTTTCTTACAAATTTTTCCTGTAACAATCATTACTCTTTTAAAATATATATATATATATATATATATTACAAATTTTGGGTGCATTACTCGCGATTCGATTCTCTCAAGCCCACATGACATTTCAGAGTATAACATGCAACAAGGCAATAAGCCACAGAACAACAACAACAATAATAATAAATCCAGAAACCCTTGTTTGAGATTCTCCTCCTAATTAATATTAGTAAGTCAAACTCATTAACTTCCCATCTCAACAAATAAGAGTTTTGTTTGTTTTAATATCACAAATAAAATTATCATTTTAGCGCTAAATGCGTATTACAGATGCATGCGTGTTCGATTGTTCTTCCTGAGTGTTGCACTTGCATGATTATTTGTCGCAGAGGAAACTATAACGGGTGAATCCGTGAGCCAGTTAGGATGGTTAGTCAGTGTGCGCTTAAATTTATTCAAATTTCATTCAAATTCATTTAGATTAATTGTCTTTCATTCGTTAGATGTTGAATTAATAAATCCTTATATATTACGGGAGGGGAATTCATGACCAATTGAGCATTCTGACTCAATTGAAAAATCTATCCAGACATGTATCAGATTGAAAGGAAACCGTAAAAAAAAATATTACTTCAAAATAGTAGTTAATAAATCGTACGAAATTTGAAGGTGAGATTTATTAAGATGTACATTAACCCGAATTAACAAAAATTAACTATTTGAATTTGAAACTATATCTATTCTAATAAATTAATTAACCATATCTTCAAATATCTACAAGATGAATAGGGATTTGTATTTTTTGGTTTGATTGTTTTTCACTTGGGCAGAGGAAAATAATTTTCTTTTTCTCCAGCAAGATAGTTAACCTTGCAAACACACCCCCACATGAAAACACGTATAAAATATTGTAATGTTCCAGTTCATAAAAAGGGTTCAACAGCAGCTTACAGATAGCTTTTGTTTTATACTTTTATTAGTAGTACTCTTTGTGCTCTCCGATCAATTCAAAAGTCAAATGCATCGATCTGCACTGGACACGTGCATGGAATTAGTGCATCCAAGGAAAATTACACCCAATCGGTAATTAATTTTCTGCTTGGATTAATTTTAATGAGTATATAGCATTAAGTTATATGGCATGAAGTAGCATGGATTAATTTTAATGAGTATATATATATATTATATATATAAATGGGGCATGAAATAGGTTGATCGATCCAGATTTTCTTGGGGTGATTTGATTCTTACAAACCCACATGGCATGTGCGTCAACAATAATTGAAGTTGTTGATGTAATAACGGGGTTTGGCCAGGTTAATGCCGGTAAAAGCATGTTGGGAGAGAGTTTTCACTTGGAAAAATGATTTGACCATATTGTTTAGCCGGAGCGCCGTCAACAAGATGGCAATCAGAAATAGAGAGGAATTAAGCCATAGTTAGAGCTTACAGTCAAACTCCCATTCCCAAACACCCGCACACCCCCGCCCCCACACCCCACCCCCGCGTAGCCCGTCCAAAAAAGTCCCAATTTCCCATTAATGGTAATACTAAAATCGGAAAAATAACAAGATAAAAAATTATAGAAGGGAAACAAAAAACAAAAAAAGAAAGAGAGAGAGAGAGAGATAGAGAGAGAGAAATTTACGGTGAAGGGGATAAAAGTGAAAAAAGGAGGAGCATTAGAGGTGGGGTTCATAGGTTAAATTAGATTTTTTTATTTTTTTGAATTTTTAATTTTCTAATTAATTATAAATCAATATAATATTTTAAATATTATTTGAATCAAAATTTATTTTTTCATTTTTAAAAAAAAAAAATTAAATTAAGCATTGTGGAAAATACGAGTTGATCCATAAATGGTCAACCTAAGAACCCCCAAATGTTAAGTCTCAAAAAAGGTAAAAAATGAACAAATTACTAAAAAATACAAATGTAATTGACCAAACCAGTGAATTATTAATGTTAAGAACCAAGTTAAAATTTTAAAAAAAAATATAAAAGACCATTTGAGCAGATTAATCATTAATATTAGATATAGATTAATGCAAGGGACAGCCTACTTAAAGAGGTGATATTTCTATGTTAAGATTTGCTTGTCCAATACCTTTCATGGATTTCGTGTAGCGAAAAATGTTATTACTTATTCTTTTGCAAAGTTTGCTAACACTTAATTTCAATGTAATCTAAATGTGTTCGAGTAATCTCTAAATATTATTTCTAACTTTATTTATCAGTTGGTACTGGATTCTATCCAGTAATTATTGATGCAAGTATGTATTTTTCAAAAGTAAATAGAATGCAACGGAGGTGGAACCCAGGGTAAGAGCTAGGAAGAAAATAAACTATAAAAGAGTTGAAGTGAATAAATAAATATGCAAAATTGGGAAAAGAAAACAGGAAGAACGTAACATGCAAGATACGCGATTCTTAATATTTTGTTTGAATTTCCTAAGTGGGATATTACTCAAGGGAAGTCTACCATTTTGATGTTTTTTTTTTTTTTTTGCTTAACAATTTGGTTAAATTTTCAAATCAAGAAAATTGGCTAATCAAAATGATCTAGCCAACTAGCCCCCAATCGATCGTGCATTCTCGTGCGCACTTCTGAAAGTCAACACCTGATTATGCCAACTAAGGGCGGGGTTGGAGGCATCACAATAAATTCTCAGACCATCAAACAAAAACAACATTAGCTTGAGTATTTATTAACTCAAGTGCTGAATAGAATTAAAATGATCCAAAACTGTATTATATTTAGGTAGGTAATGGGTGATTTGCTTAATTGCTCGTTAATGGGCTCGTTATTCGATGTGATGATATGATGATGGGAAAAACCACCCAATATTTAGCGCAAAAAAAAAAAAAAAAAACTCACGGAATCAGCCTCAAACTGTTGAATCATTTCGTTTTAGTCCTAACTTTAATTAGATCATGTGCTTCATTTTAGTTTCAAAGTGTCACTAAGAAGAAAAGGTTGTCGTTCCAATTAAGTATCACTGACAGTTTGCTAGGGATTGGAACTGTTTTACATACACAATTAACACACATAGCAAAAATAAAACAACCACAAGGTATACCAAGTTTGATCCTCAATAGTTCTAGTGTATGTTTCTTTGCCTAATGCCTAATATCTCTCATTCTCAATTCTATTTTTTCTCTTATCTCTCTGACAGTTACATTGTATTCTCTATTGATTTCAGTACAGATATGTTATGTTTACACTAAAACTTTAACTCACTGTACTAATAATGATCCCATCCCAAAAGGATTGAGATTTGAGGAGATAATCCAACAAAGTCTCCTTTTTTGCAACCAAAAAAAAAAAGAATCTTTTATTGAATTGTGCGTAATAATTGCCGGCGATAGTAATTTTTATTTACTGAATGTAGTTTTTTCTTTTCAATACAGAGTAACGAATGAGTTAAATAAGCTTAGAATAATACACCAAAAGAGGTCAGAGTAATGTTTAGGGACTTATATAACACTACAAGCGATATGACTCATATATGATAATCCCAATTCATATGTGTCGTTGATGGCTACATCTCAAAACTGATAAAAGTTAGTTGTAGGTTAGTGATCCGGTTGACTAAATTGTTAGTATAAACTTCTTTATTTACTTCTTGCATGTGTTAATTTGAGTTTCTCCGCTACATGATTTATGTGTTAATTATGGAGTAATTAAGTTTATTCTCAATCTTTAACGCACAACTATATCAAGAGTTAGATATTTCCCCCGTCCCATAATTATTGTCCAGTTTGGGTTTTTATTTTTAGTTCAAATTGTACTAAAAGTAAAATCTCAAACTGGATAATAATTTTAGGACAGAGGAAGTATATTGTAACTAGAGGCGGAGGGAAGGGGACCAGCCAGTGCGGCCGCGCCTCCTCCAATTTTAATTTTTTTAAAATTTATATATTTTTTATGTAGAAAAATAAATAAGATATGATTTTGGCACCCCTCCTAAATATTTTTAAACATGTATAGTAATTACAACGCTTTTTGTGAATCCAAAATCTATGTTGCATTTGTGTTAAATTTTTTTCAATAAAAAGCTAATATAAAAAAGTTTGCCAAAAAATATATGTTAGTTTATTTTTCAGTTTTAATTTTTAAATAATGAGAAAGACATAATAGTCATTGTTTTTCAATTGGGCTCATTCAACAAAAATAAAACTTAGCCTTAAAATAAAATTAAAAAAATATATAAAAAATCAAACCTCTGGCCCAATTTACATATATTTTTTACTTGGCCTAACTTTCTTTTATTTTTCTTTTTTCCTTTAAATAGACCAAGTTTTCAATTTATCAACTAAAATGGACCATTTCAGCAAACTTCAGTAAACAACCAAAAAGGGAAAACATTAATTTTATATTTTTATTTGTTTATTTTTTTTGTTAGTTTACGAAGCATTATCTTTTATCTCCTCTATTGTTTAAATCATATTTTCTCCGGTGCTAATTGTTAACATACGAGGTTAAATTTTAATTTTTTTTTAAGTTTTCCAATTTAAAATTTTATTATGATAATATCCCGTTGATGACTATTAAATGTGTGTATACATATTTTTTCTCTTTAACATTATAAAAACATATGCGATTGAAGCTGTACAACAAAAATTAATGAAAAATATAGTAAGTTTTAGTGCCATTTTGATGGTGTATTAGTTTTTAATTAAAAAATGCAAAAAAAAAAAATATCTTAAAAATAAAGATGAAATATACAATAACATGACTTTTAGTTGGAAAAAATAATATATAAAATATTTATAAAATGAAACAAGTTGGATGGGCATAGATTTCTTTTTTAATGAGAAAAATGGTAAATTTAACACTTATAGTTGTTTTAGTATATATAATACACTAATTCCGATAATTTTATTTTGCATCCCCTAACATAAAATTCTAGTTCCGCCCCTGATTGTAACTATGCTAATGTCACCTCACTCACAATCTTCTTTCATGGTAAATCTTTCGCGGTAGATACCATTTTTCATGTTTAAGTCATTATCCCAATTACTAAGCACGATTTTTATTTCGAAAACATTGATAAAGTTATTACCTTAAATAGAAGAGGCTATCTTTTTATTTTTTATTTTATTTTATTTTATTTTTTTGAGGGATTCAAAAAATGAATGAAATCTTGGAGACATAAGGTACTTTACAAAATACATAGGACTAAACTGAATTTTAACTCCTACCCATAAATACAGTAAGTATAGTAGACATGCTTTTTGGATAATCAACACAGTATATAAGTTTCATTTTTACTCTCATCTCAACACATATCTTGTTACCTCTATATAAGTAGACCAAGTTATAGACAGCAATTTGAAGCATCCCAACTAATAGAGCTATGGCCGGCAGAGAGGCCGTCACAGTACTGATGGTTCCTCTTCCGGCGCAGGGGCACCTGAACCCGCTCCTCCATCTCGCCCGCCTAATCGCATCGTACAACATTCCGGTCCATTATGTCAGCACCCCGCCCCACATTCGCCAGGCAAAGCTTCGGGTCCATGGATGGGATCCAGACTCCAGTTCCAACCTTCATTTCCACGGATTCCCCGTCCCTCCCCATGAAACACCCCCACCCGACCCGACTGCCTCCATCAAGTTCCCAACCCATTTAGTTCCCGCGGTACTGGCTGCGTCGGCTCATCTTCGGGAACCCGTTTCTCAACTCATGAAAACATTGTCCGACACAACACAAAGGTTAGTCGTCATTCATGATTCCTTGATAGCCTATGTTATCCAAGACATTGGTCTGATTCCCAACGCGGAATCCTACTGCTTCTCCGTGTACTCCGCGTTCTTTACCTACTCTTTTGCGTGGGGACTTGGCGGGAAACCCGAAGGGGTTCCTGAACTCCAACTCCTCAAAACTCTGCCAAACCTCAGTTTCCCACAAGATTTCTTAAAATTCATGCTTTTACAACTTGGAACCAAAATAACCAGCTCCGGCACCCTCCTCAATTCCTGCGCCGCGATAGACGGCCCGTTTCTTGACTACCGTTGTAAGTTTAAGAGTTTCGGGTCGGAAAAGTTTTGGGCTGTTGGTCCGTTGCATCCCGTTCGTCATGATGAAGCCGATCAAGGAGGGCCACGAGGGAGACATTACTGTCTTGACTGGCTCGATAAGCAAGCTCCCAACTCGGTTTTGTTCGTGGCATTTGGTTCTTCCATTACGTTTTCAGATGAAGAGATCAAGGAGATGGCGATAGGGTTGGAGAAAAGCGAGCAAAAGTTTGTATGGGTTCTTAGGGATGCGGATAAAGGGGATTTGTTTAAAGACGACGCCGGTGGCGGTGATCAGGTTAAACAAGAAGTAAGGCAAGTTCAATGGCTAGAAGGGTTTGAGAGTAGAATTAAGGAAACGAACAAAGGGATAATTGTGAGGGATTGGGCGCCTCAGTTGGAAATTCTTTCACATTCATCAACTGGTGGATTCTTGAGTCCCTGTGGATGGAATTCGTGCATGGAAACCCTTAGCCACGGCGTCCCGGTCATTGCTTGGCCCATGCATACAGAGCAGCCCATAAATGCTGTGTTATTGACAAAGGTTTTGAAAGTTGGTCTTCCCATCCTACCAGAATTTTCATCATCGGATCCTCAAAATGAAGAAACTCAGATAAAATCGAAAGATATTGAAAATGCTGTGAGAACGCTGATGGATTCTGAGGAGGGAGACCAGATGAGGCAAAGGGCACAACAAGTGAGTACAGCATTGAAAGCATCTCTCATGGACAATGGAACTCCATTGGGGGTGGACTCTTTTGTTTCTCACATTCGCAGATAATTTCCAACACAAAGAGTACTGTCTTTTGTGTGTTATATTATCTTAATTAATTCAACCCACAAAACTCTTATTTTCAGACCCCCACCTATTTGTTTGTCAAATCTCAATGTTTGTCATTTTCTATCTTTTTTGTTAAATTTTTCTTTCTATGTTTTTAAATCAGTTTCTCTGTTGAGAAAGTGAGGGGAATTCCGGTCAGCAATTAAGTTGATCCTGAGTTTATCTGTTCTCAATGATTTATGTTAGAGTATTATACACTAATTTTTTCTGTTGTTTTTCTTTTCACCTGAAACAATAACTTGTCTTCCTCATCCAGAGTCGTCGTTATAGTCCAATTCTAATTGACCCAAAAATTCAATTAATCTTAATAGTCATACTGTATATAGTTTCAACGAATCACTATTGTGTGGTACCGGATCCACAACTTAAAAATGGTGAAGTCCTTATTTCTAAGCATCGCTGCGTGAAAAATGCATGCTTAGTTAAAGAGTAATGATCAGAAAAAATAAACTACAAATCCATCAAAATTAATTAGAATGAAACTTTATTGTTCTTACATGAACATGATTAACAGTTACCAAAAAGTCCATCATTTTGTTGAATAAAATGAGCATCGCATCTAAATTGAATTCCGTAATTTTTCAAACAATAGATGTCGAACTCACTAAAATGTTTTTGAAAATTACAATACTACTAAAAGTCCATCGTTTTAACACAAGAACTCCATCATCAGACAATTGGAATTCTATGTTTTCAACAAAACTCCCTCATCAAAAAAATTGGAAATCCATCATTTCACCACAATAACTCCATCATTAGGAAATTATGTTTGTTTGTTTTTTTTTTTAATAGAATGAAGTCAACACTACCGCATCCAATCCTAAAATTAAACAATTCTAGTCTATCCAATCAAAATCTCACTTGTTTTCAGACTAAAGTATAAGGTGTTCTTTCTTGCGTTAATATTGATTATATATATAATTAAAGGTGCATGGCATAATTTTTTTTTCCTGAACGGTCCGGACGTCCTGAGAGTCAGGCGATGTCCCCTCGAACTTGGAGAGATCTGATAAAAAGAATTCAAGTTGATAAAGAAATATTCCAACATCTTCGAGTTGATGAATCAAGTTGCATTGCACATGCATATCATCCAGCAGTTTCTGGTTGTATACCCCCAAAAACACTCACCATAAGAGTTAGATCTGTAAATTAGTATAATTTTCTGTTTTTGAAAGGTCACCTTCTATATCATAATAATGCTTTTCATTAATGTTCATTATAAACATTTAAACTATATAACATGAGTGGGATTTGATAATGTTATCATTGAGGGAGATCCCGCACTTACACGTCTCTTTCCGCTCGTCAAATCAGTGCTTCAAAGCCTTCCTGAAAATATCACTCCCTCCATCTCAAATTTATTTTATAATTTAAATTTTTATTTTTAGTATAAATTAAACGAAAAATAAAATTACTGTTAAAAAAGAGACCTTAGAATGCGGTCGGTAGAAATCACCACAGGATTGCCTTTGAGTTTTTGCCACTAGAACAATATCCACTTTCCCTTATCATAATACTTGATTCATAATCTGTCAAAAATTATACTTGTCATATTCCAATTCAATAGTTCAGATTTCACAAAATATAAAACAAACGATGAACCAGAATGAGAGAAGTCAACAAGGAATCCCTGCACATGTAAACACGTTCGAGATTTTCAATCATTTTTACTACCATCTTGTTGTTGTTGGTCGTGATAGAGTGAAAAAGAAGTCTGTTATGGGTACAGAGTGATCTTGACTTTTTTTATATCATATTTCTTATCCATCGAAATATTTATAATTGAGTATACGGATTAGTCACTGTTACCAAAAAAAAATGTGAGATCAAAATATGACCATCGGTGATAGCAAATCAGCGAAAATATGAAGATTATTTAAAACACCTTGATTAAAGAAAAACTGTTTTGACGAAGAAGACAAAAGTGAAAGAAAACTGAACTATTCTTTTTCTATTATCTTGATCGTAACTTTTGAGTACACAGAACTATCATATATATAGACTATTGCTAGACTTGAAGCTTTCCTAATAACTACTAATAAGACTTTCACTATAACAGAAAGTAGTAATCGTAATCTGATGATAGTTTGCTGTGATTGAGGATAATAGATAAACTCAAGTGAATTACACTTTAACAGACTTGTTACTAAGTAAATTTATCTCTTGATCAGGCTAAGTATTTGACGCCTTATGCCTACAATCATCCTTATCACCCCTAATACTCATGGACTCAGATTGTGATGCTTTAATAAAATCCATATTCCCCGACAAAATGGGGAACTAAGCAACAACACAAAACAGGATTTTTCC
This sequence comes from Oldenlandia corymbosa var. corymbosa, assembly GCA_949775105.1. Lineage (NCBI taxonomy): Eukaryota > Viridiplantae > Streptophyta > Magnoliopsida > Gentianales > Rubiaceae > Oldenlandia > Oldenlandia corymbosa. The sequence continues at coordinate 16,700,879 of OX459126.1, read as the reverse complement.
CTGAAGTTCACTTGTTCTTGTCAGCTCCCAACCACTGTAGCTGCTGAAAACAGTTTACCATATAGCTTCTCACATGTCTAGTTTAACTCTTCAATCATCATCATCTTCCTCATCATCCACTCAAACAACAGCAAAAAGCTTATGGCCCTTCACTTTTCTCATTGCACTGGCATTATCCGCAGCTGTTATCTATCAGCTCGACTCCTTCGATTTCGCCGTGCCGACTCTGAAAGGTAACACCACAGTCGCAGTACCGGAAATAAACATCCACATCCTTAAAGGATGGGAAAAAGTTGGACTTGGTAGATTGTGGGCACCCGAAGACATAGCTTATGACCCAAATGCCAGAGTGATATATACCGGTTGTGGGGATGGGTGGATAAAACGGGTCACGGTGAATGATTCAGCCGCTGACTCGGTGGTTGAGGATTGGGTTAATACCGGCGGCCGTCCTCTAGGAATTGTACGCGGACTTGAGGGAGAAGTTATCGTTGCTGATGCTGATAAGGTCAGTACATACTCTGTTTTCCTCTGTTTTTCCTCTGTTTTTACTCTGAACTTTGGGATCAATACTCTGTTTTTTCTCTGTTTTTACTCTGAACTTTGGGATCAAAGAAGTTGATCATCATGATTCATTCTTGAATATATGTTTTTCAGGGATTGTTGAAAGTGAGTTCAGACAGGGGAATCCAATTATTAACAGATGAAGCAGAGGGTCTAAAATTTGGACTAACAGATGGTGTAGATATTGCTGAGAATGGGGTGATTTATTTCACTGATGCTTCTTACAAGTACAGTTTCAGGGAATTCACTTTGGATCTTCTTGAGGGTAAACCTCATGGAAGATTCATGAGTTATGATCCAGCCACTAAGAAAACTAAAGTGCTTGCCCGAGACCTTTACTTTGCTAATGGAGTGTCTGTCTCCCCTGATCAACAATTTGTCATCTTCTGTGAAACCCCTTTGTAAGTAATCTCTTTCACTCATTCCATTCCTGTTTACAAAACGAATTTCTTGATTTGGTTTCAATTTCAATTGTAGATTCATTTGTAAGAGATACTACATAAATGGCGAGAAAAATGGATCAGTGGAAATATTTATCGATAACATCCCTGGAATGCCTGATAACATTCGGTACGATGGGGAGGGACAATTCTGGATTGCTTTAACCTCGGTAAGTTGAAATGATATTCAAAACCTTTTTACAACTTTAACAATTACTCCCTCCGTCCCAAGTTTGGATTTTCATTTTTAGTTTAAATTATACTAAAACTAAAAGTGCAAACTGGACAATAATTTTGGGACGCATGGAGTACTACTGAAAGCCCTGAAACTTTTGACCGTCTCTTCTTGCTCTGGGTCTGTGCACAAAAAAAACAAAAAAAAACAGGGAGTTACATATGTTCGGAGGCTGGCACAACGATATCCCTTCATCCGGAAGATTGCAGGGTTGATGGAGAAGTATGTAGGCCTCCCAAATCAGGGGTACAGTGGAGGTGTATTGGCTGCTGATTTGGAAGGGAAACCTACTTTACATTACTACGATCAAGATTTGTTCCTCACTTCAGGTGTTACTAAGATTGGAGACCATCTGTATCTTGGTTCAATAAATAAACCTTACATACTTCGTCTCAACATCAAGGACAAAGAGAGTCAGTAATCAGCACTACTACATAGGTGAGATATTGATTCGGGATCGCTGTAAAATTTGATTATTCATTGATTTTCGACATTGAAAAAATTAAAAAGAAAAATGAAAAAAAAAAAAAAAAATCCCTCCCTAGTTCTTCTGAAGTCCAGCAATTTTCATCAGTCATGAGCTCATTGGACGATTTGCATGAAATAAATTCTCCAAACAATAAAAAAATGTGGAAACTGCGGACCTATAAATCCGGGCTTTTCCCCAAAAAAAATTAAATAAAATAAACGTGGACAAAATTAAATTTTTCAGAATATCTGTGGATAGAAATATATTGCTCGGATTTCTGAAATCCGAGTGTTGATTAATATTAGAGATTCGGATTTTGTAAATCCGAATCCATACTTAATAATAAAATAATAATTTCATAAATTTTGTTGAATAATAGTTTTTTTAGTTCTTTAGTGAACAGTAAAGCTCGGATTTGTAGAATCCGAGTTTAGTTAAAAATTAATAAATCGCGGCGCGAAATTTTTGAACCCAAAAAACCGGAAGTCCGTAATCCGGTTTGACGAATTCGGATTTTAGAAATCCGGATGCCTTTAATTTTGGTTGGTGGAAGTAGGCATGTGCCTTAAATTGGAGGACCAACAAATTAATAAAATAATCCTGAATTGACTAAACTCGGATTTATGAAATCCGAATCTAACACAGTTCGGATTTCGAAAATCCGAGTTATTTACGGACTCGGATTTCGTAAATCCGAGTTTAACGTGCTATAAAAGAAAAAAATTTCAGCGGTTCTCATTCGAGAACCGAGTTGGATTTTCTGTTTTGCGGCTCAAACAAGGGCGAATTGAAGTTTTTGATGCATTCTTGCCTCTAGATACGTGGAAATCGTTATTTGAAAGAGGTTAGATTGCAAAACCATGTTATTTAGTTTATTTTTGTGTTATTTTGATTGTTAGAATGATGTATGATAGATTAGGGTTTATGTTGGTTGGTTGTTTGGATGTTTTAGGTGTTGATTTTGAGGTTAGAGATGAGAAATCATAGTTCATGAGATATCGAAGTTGATTTATAAGTATTTTAGTATGGTGTATTTGTTGGAGTATGTATGGTGTATGGTGTATGGTGTATTTTAGAGAATGTATGGTGTATTTTGTTGATTTTGTTATTAAGAAATGATTAGTTATTGATGTTTTTTTTAACAGTTATCAATGGCACGTAATGTATCATACATGCTTAATTTGTATCATACAAGTAAGTATGTGATAGAGAACGGTAGCATCAACACTTTTTCGAATATACCGGATGATGGTTTGTTTGTCGAAGAAAGGTTGTCATATGAGGGATTGATTAGTAAGATTTGTATGACCCTTGGTTGGGATCCAAGACACGTGAAACTCCACCTTTCTTTGATTTTCGATAGTCCCGGTGGTAGGCGTGTAGTGAAGATCAAGAATGATTCGCATGTAGAGTTCATGAACCGTGTAGATCCAATGTCATGTTTGGATTTATACATAGATTTGGAAGATATCACTCAAGAAGAAAGAGAAGCGAGTTTGGAAAACGTGTCATTTGGTGATTTTCGAAGGGGGGAACGTGCTAGTACTTCTCGAAACCGTGATGAAGAGGAGACACCTTTATTTGCACAAAATGACTACCGGGAAGAGTTGGATTCCGACTACATAGCTCCAAGTGAAAGCGAAGAAGACGTGATGTCTCCGGAGAGAGTGATTTTGAAGAAAGTGATGATGAAAGGTTGGAAAATGAGGAAAGGGATTGTAATCTATTCGCCCGACGCCATGTATATAGTAAGATGGGGAACTGGGATGCCTCATGTGTAGACAAGGATGAGTTTGCTCTTAAGATGTGGGATGAGACGCCCGAAGGAATGGACATTGGTGTTTGTTTCAAATCTCAATCGAAGCAAAGCATCTTTGTGAAATTATGGAATATCCATCATAAAAGGGAATATACGGTCGCCGCGAGTAGTCCAAGGACGTGGGGTCATGCGGTGCGGAACATTTAATGTGGAAAGTGAGGATGGTGAACCACCATGTGAGTGGAAGATGCGTGTGTCATTGAAAGCTCACGGCCTTCATGAAATTGTGAGATGGCATGATGCACATAATTGCATGACTCCTGTGAATGATAATGACAATCGGTGTGTGGACGCGTCTTTGATTGCTAGACTCATCGGAGAAAGGTTGAGGACAACGTAGATTATACGGTAGCCTCGGCACGAAAAGATGTGAAGACCTTATTGAAAGTAGATGTGCCATACAAAAGGGCGTGGCACGGGAGGAGGAAAGCCATAGAAGCGGTTTATGGTGATTGGACCTCCAATTTCGAAGAACTTCCACGGTAAATATCAACTTTTATCCGTGTATTGAAATATTTATAGTATTTTTATTTTTACATGTATTGAAATATTTTAACAATGACTTGTTGTTGTTTAGGTATATCGCTGCACTTAAGTTTACTAATCCACGAGGCTGTAGTAGTGTGGGAATGGAAGGAGGGACAAGAAGGTTGGAACAGGGAAACCGGACATTTAAATACGTCTTCGGTCATTTGCACCGTGGTGAGACGTTTTTGAATGTCCACCGGTCATTTGTATCGATGGAACCTTTTGCGTGGTGGATACAAGGGTAAATTGCTTGTTGCGGTGGTGTATACCGCAAACAAGCACATTTTACCGTTGCATTTGCGATTGTTGATGAGGAGACAGAGAGAGTTGGACATTTTTATGAGGAATTTGAGGTTGTGGGTTGTGTATGATAGAATCGTAAGTGTGATATCCGACCGGAATGCGGGGTTGTTGAGCGCAATGTCACGAGATGGATGAATGGCGTGATTTAGGTGATGGTGGGCACTTTCTTTGCCTCCGCCACGTTCGCAGCAATCTTGTGTCGCGATATAATAGCAAAAAGGTGAAGCGGTTATGTTGGAAGATGGGCACGACACTTTCAAGAGTGAAATACAACCGTATGAGGCGAGCTTATTGAATTCAAACCTGTTGCATGGGAGTATCTTCGAGGATTGGGGAGTAATCGGGCTCGATTGAAAGCTGGTCTTCGCCGTTGGGGCATAGCGACAACCAACATTTCGAGAGTTACAACAATGCGTTGAAAGGGATCCGTTTTTACCAATTAGAGCCTTGATCGATGCAACCTTTCGCAAAGCTGTTAAATTCTATAGAGAAGAACAATTGTCTGCGAGAAATTGCATGACACCGATCCCTCCTGAGTTATGGAAAAAATACGAGAAAATGAATGATAAAGCAGCCGGTTTTGAAGCCACCCCTTTCGATGGTGATGATGTTATGTGGCGTGTTGTTACTGCCACACGCCTAAGTGGCAGGGGTGGGTCTCTGCATACGGTGAACTACGATGAACATAGGTGTTCGTGCAGGAAGTGGCAAGAGTACCGGATGCCTTGTACGCATGCACTCCAAGTTTGTCGGAGAAAAGGGGATCGGCCTATTGATCTATACCATAGTGTGTGGCGCCTTCCAACGTGGCGCAGACAATTTCATTACACGGGCTTTGTTCGGTTCCCGATGAGGAACAATGGCCGATGGTCAATGGAACATCATTCGAATTATGAGCGTCTTGTGTTGCATGCGGGACCGGGACGAAGACAAAAAGGAGACATAGAATGCAAATGGATTACGGGGATGCCGGAGCCGGGGGGAATGTTGGAGATGTGGACAACTAGGTCATGATGCCAATTCATGTCCGTTCTCGCACCCAGGAGTAGATAGAAGACCTGTGAATGACAGCTGGAATTGAGTGTAATTTACTGTTCTTGCAAGTTATTTAGTGTTTGATAAATTTATGTGAACATTGATAAATTCGGATTGTAATGTGAACATTGAATTTTTCGGATTGTAAAGTGTGATGAAATATGTACTATTTTTCATAATCAAAATCGGATTGTGCAAAATACTCATCATTGTAAGGTTTTGTGAAGAATTCGGATTTCAGAAATCCGAGCTCAGAGTTATATAAGGTTTTGGGCGTTATATAAAAATACGGCCCCGGAGGTTAAGGAAGTCATTAGGAGAGCCGGTTTTGAGGGGATCATGAAGGTAGGGTACAAAAGAGTTGATCTAGGCCTCATTACCGCGTTGGTGGAACGGTGGAGGCCAGAAACCCACACTTTCCATTTTAATTTCGGAGAGGCGACGGTGACGCTACAGGACGTCGAGGTCCTGTTTGGTATTCGGTGGATGGTGACCGGTGTACGGCACGACAGCTTAGCCGGACTGCAGATGAATGGAGGGATCGATGTGAGGCTTATTTGGGATTCCGGCCAGCGATTGTAAATGGCCAATGTGTCAATGTTGGTATTTTCGAAGATGAGATGGGCCGTGCACTACCTTCAAATTCCACTGTCCATCGATTCGAGCAAAGGGCCAGGACACTTATACCGCATTTTATTAGCGGTTTCATGTTTCCGAACAAGACGCGTAACACCGTCAATCTACGGTTCTTGGCCCAGTTGAGGATTTGGATCGGTGTAGTCGATACGGTTGGGGATCGGCACTGCTTGGCCGGGTTGTACTCTGGCCTATGCGAGGCATCACAGTATACCATGCACGACGCCACTGGGTGTCTATATTTGCTACAGGTACGTATTAGTTTTCATATTGTGCTTTAATTATTTTGCGCTTTCGACGTTATAATTTGAAGTTTCTACATTATTATTGCAATTTACTAGGTATGGGCGTATGAGCGGATCGAGATGATCGCGCCCCAAAGAAAAGGAGTAGATTATTTGCTTGATGAGACCGCTCCATTAGCTCAGCGGTACGTATTTTCAGTTCAAAATAACTCAACGTTTAATTCTATTTGTTTCTTATTCATTTATTTCACTAATTCAAATGTACCCCTTTGTTTATTAAGGTGGGAATGTAGGTACACGTACGGCGACGCCCCAAGGAGCAAGACTCCACCGTTTAGAGATCAATTAACAAGCTGCGTGTTGAAGATGTAAGTACTTGTAATTTGGTATTTATATTTACTTTGAGATCAATTACCCCTTTCTTTTGGTTTCGGTTGTACCATCTAATGAAATTTTTTTCGTGCAGTTTCGGTGGCAACCATATGCACATGTCCTCCATAGACTCCCTGATTTCTGTACACAAGGCCAAGCCATTTGGACGACTAGGTGTTGGATGTTCTGTTGGGCTATTAGGGAACCCCACGAGTCGGGCAGAGTCGTAAGACAATTTGGATACATACAGGATGTTCCCAAGCGCCCCATGATTAAAGATAACGCAGCATTTCTTCTCGATCACGCCCACGGTATGTCCGGTATCCTAGCAATAATTGGGAGGATCACCATTCCGCAATGCGCCGTCATTGGAATAGGAGAGAAGAGTTCGTGCTACGAGATTTGGAGGAAGGAGATCCCAGTTACGTATATGAGGGTACTATGAATGGTTTATGGTGAACACTGTCGATTGATATCCAATCCCGTAATTATGAACCTCAAGGATACGAGACTTCTTCGAGCCGCGTGAAATTATATGTGAGTTAATTGTAGATTTCTTTTATTATTTCTTATGTTTCCATTTTTTTCATTTTTTTAGAACTTTACTCTCTTAATTAACGTCCCAATTTCTTTTCGGGTGAAGTATTGAACAACATTCGCGTGAGTACCGAGAGGTTTAGAGAAAACGAGAAGATGATAATCTCCTAGACGAAGAACTTGACAAGCATTTGGACGATATCATCAATCAAACACATGCCGCCTTAACCTTGGCGCAAATGATGAGATGGAGGCGGATGATACCCAAATCTGGTTGATGAAGATCCATTTTTTCCTCACAACCTCCGCCGGGTAAAAGCGAAACCGTGGTCAAGAGATAAGATTGGAGGAGGAAGAAAGAGAAAGGTCACAATCCCCCTCGGACATCGCAACAACAAACCGAGGTCAACAAAATGAGGATCAAGCACATTCCTCTCGAGGCTCGCGCATCCAGTCGAGACTCATTTTGAAGAAGTTGGTGGACCCGAGACTCGGTTTGACATTGGTGGACCCGAGACTCGGTTTGACATTGGTGGACTCGAGACTCGGTTTGGTGGACGATGCAACCACAACCGGAGTCAAATTTATCACCATGGGGAGTCCCAATCTCAACCCCAAATCGAGGCTCGGTTTGGTGGACAATGCAACCACACCAAAGTTCAATACTCACATATCTTAAGAGGGAGACAGGATCCGACAGGCCCAAACAAATACACTCGGATGCGCATAATAAAGGAAAAGGGAAAAAATGAGACATTTCATTATTTTGGACATTTATTGTAGTTTTTGTATTGAACTTTTTATGAAACTTGATTTATTTTGTTGTTAATTGAATGCCGTTTATTGTTTTGTTGTTATTAAATTCCTATTTTCCAATGTTTCATTGTTGTTGGTCTTTGTAAACATGTTTAGAACTGGTGAAAATCACCCAATTTTTTTCGTTCGACAAAGACCGGATTTGCGAAATCCGAACCCAGACTTTTCTAAAGGATTCGGATTTCGAAATCCGAGTCCGTGGCCAACCGGGAGTCGCCATTTTTCGAAAACAGAGCAGATTCGGATTTGTAATCCGAGTTCTGCCCGAATTTAATTTTTCAACACATTTTTTTTATAGTATCCGGAAATTAATATTTTATTCATAAAATCGGATTTAGATTAATTACACTAATTTTTGTCATTAACTTAATTTCAGATTTACGTAATACAAAGTCGGATTTTAATAATCCGAGTTTAGTTGGGGTCGGATTTCCGAAATCCGAGTTTTCCCCCCATTCGGATTTCCTAAATCCGGGGCATATAAATTTGTCCACAAGGTTTTAAAAAGTTTTATTTTTGTCTAGGTTTTTTTTTTTACATATATTTAAGGAAAAAATTCCTATAAATCCTGTCTCATCATTTCTTTTTCTTAACCCCCATAAAAAGAAAAAGATAAATGATTTATAATCACATAATATGAAGCTCCTTATTAGCAACCATTCCATTTCAACAACACATCACACAGCTTATGCAAAGAATTCGAGACACATCATCCACTCCCACACGACAGAATATCACATTCGGATAACAGAAACTAGAAAAACGGAAATGTGTTCTGAAATTATGATTAGATAATAATAATAAAGCTAAACCATAAGAATTAATCTGATTCCGCATTCAAATAACCCTGACAAAATTGTTGACTCAATGTAGTTTTTGTCTCCAAAAGAAATTGTTGTATGGGCACAGAGAAGAAGCACCAAACTATGAAAATGTTCCGACTCAAACTCTAAAGCCACGGCTATTCCTTCTTCCTCTAGCTCTCTCAAATTTCCTACCCTTGGACCTAAGATATGGTTTGGTGTGACTATGTGGTACACCAGGAGCTGGTCCAAAATGCTTGACCGCCTCACGAGCATTCTTTGGACCTCTTAGGAGCACCTGCAATTGAGAATACAAAGACATAAAAATCAATAAAAATGCAGGAAACCTAACTGTGCGAAGAATTGTTTTCTTTAGTTAGAAGATCCTTGTCATATTAACTTAAATTTCTTCAACCAATCACCTGTTAATACAGCATGAATGAGAGACTGCTATTTATATGACAAAATACTATTACAAAAGAGTCCCATGCGCCAAGGCACTGGACCAAGAACTATATTACAAGAAATCAAGCTAAGCTGAAAGGGGATATTTAAATTTGTATACCGTGCTCTGACCGAGGGGAGCCCTAAGAGCCAACTGATCAAAAGTCAAACACTCTCCTCCAGCATTCTCAATCCTTGTTCTTGCTTGTTCCGTGAACCTCAGAGCAGCGACTGTCAATTTCGGCACTTCATAAGCTCTGTTATCATTAGTCACTGTTCCTACAAGCACGGCAATTTTGTCCTCCTGAATGGAGAATAGAAAGATGGAACTCATATCACTATCATCTGTTTCCACAAATCAATATTAATTACAGCAATTTGCAGAATGAATAAGTGCATTGCTTCCTATACAAAAATGTGGCAAGAAAATGATGCATCAATAAAGACATCTGTAGTTTCTCAGAGGCTCCTTAGAATCAAACATTTACAATTACATTTATGAAAAACAAAGCTTATTCAGAGCATTAATCATAAGTACGTGCATCCTTTTTAGTTAGCCAAAAATACAAGTTATCAATGAACCATCATCTGTGAAACTAAACATAATAAATCCCAACAGACAGCTCAAAGCATAAAACATAATACGGTACCATAGCCAAAGTCAAATCGATGAAAATGTAACGAATAAAAGAAACCGTGGAAATAAGAGTAAACTAACTACTCAATATAATCAATAATCAATTGAGATCAATCAAAATGTCTGATCAGGTGTGTACCTTTCCTTTCATGTAGCTAACAAGCCTGGAAAGAGACATAGGAGGCTTATTGATCTTGCTCATGAACAGCCTCTTCAGTATCACCGCATTAAACTTGCTCTCGGTCCTCCTTGACAAAAACCGATACAACTGTAAAATCCCAAAAACCCCACAACATATCAGTTCAAATAAACCAACCTATGATCACCCATCACTCAAGTTCATGCGCATCATCACAAAATCAAGTCTTTCAAACAACCTATATTCTTCAAATCCTTAAAATCTCTACGACAAGGTACATCCTAAAGCACAAAATCAAACTCAATCCACACTAATTCTCAACTCAAAACTCTGCCTTAATTTATATCATTACACTCACTGATAAGGCAGAACATGAAATTCTTCTTTAACAGCTAGGAATTGAAAGAATATCAAGTACATATTAAAAAATAAAAATGAAAAAGAAAATATAAAAAATAAAACAGCGCACCTTGACGAGGAGCTTAAGGTAGACATCCTCGGACTTAGGAGCAGTACGCTTTGTCTTCTTGCTTTTGCCTCCCGCTTTCAAATCGATACCCTAATTTCCATCAATGCAAACGGATAATTTCAAAATCATTGATTCAAAATCCACAAGATTCACTTAAACAAACAGAAGCAAGAAAGAGGAAATTGTAGTCGGAGATATAATTACCATGGTTCCGGCCGCCGACTAGGTGGAGCTTTACTGATAAAGTGAGGCCGCGGCTAATTGTGGCTGAAGAAGAGAAGATGCTGTGAAGGGGTTTTCTCAGAGCTACTATAGTGGGAGTAGGGTTTTCGTTTGAGCATGACCAATTAAAACTTGACGCGTGTACTCATTTTCCTAGCTTTTTCTAATTTGGTTCGCAGAATTTTTATAGTGAATCAAATTATGTTCTTAGGATTTTTTATTTTATAAGAAAATGACATTTAATTTCGAGTTTTTGGACTAGACATGATTATATTTTTCTTTTTCAATCTCAAGAATAATCTTCTATATGTATAGTACTTAATTAAAGCAGTAAATGAAAAAGACATGTGTCAGCACCACAATGAAAATTTTTCCACCAAAAACTATTTTCAGTACAAAATTATTTTTGACCCGTGGCACTCTAACTAATCAGAAAAAAAAGATGGAATAGATAAATACATAAATTCCTTAATTATAATTACATAAAAATCTATTTTTATTATAAGTATATACTAATCTCTTAAAACAATAATATTTAATTGATAAAATCAAATGTAAGGAAATCTCCTTAAATCAAGTGAAACACCAGTAATGTCTTCCCAATCCCCAATTTTAAAAAATCTCTTCCGTTCTGCTCCTCTCTCACACTCGGGCCTTTAAATCAATTACTTAAAATCTGACATTAATTATCAATCCATCTCTTTCTACAACAGAGAAAAGATAAGCTGTCATGAAAAAAATTTGATATTTTAAGGATGATTTTTTTTTATTCTTTTGTTGTAGATATTGGTTTATGATTTATGTAAACCCAGGCATAAGTTAACTGTTGTAAATTAAATGTTATAAATTTGGGCATAGATTTATGTGTTCACTTTCTGTCCTTTCAATCGATTTTTTATTCTTCTATTTTTTTTTATTCTTTTAAGAATGATTCGTATTTTTTATTTAATCGATTTAAAAATACAGGCGGTACCCCGGGCATTCGCCCGAGGCAAGTATCTAGTACTATACTAAGGCAAAAATCAGAGAGAGAAATCTAAAGTTAAGAAGCACATGTCACATAGGATTTTATCCTATGTGGTATTTTCTTAATTTTTTAGATATAAAAATGCACAAAACAAAACAATAAAAACAAAAAAAAATATTAATATACTACGGCAAAAACCAGAGAGTGAAATCTAAAGTTAAGGAGCACATGCCACATAGGATAAAATCTTATGTGACATTCTTAATTTCTTAGATATAAAAATGTACAAAACAAAACAATAAAACCCCCCAAAAAAAAAAACGCAACTGAAAAAGTCCAAACCCTATATTGATTCGACCAAATCCCTGCAAATCCGATGGATGGATCTCTTCCTCCTAAAAAAAAACGCAACTGAAAAAGAATTTTATATTAATAATTTATTAAAATAATTAAAGAAGTTAGGCCAACCTGAAACTTCTATAATTCAGCTTCAAATATGGAATTGCGTTAAAATACTATGGTGATGGGTTGATGTAACGGGGCTAAGAAATCAAAAGTCACTCTGGAACAAGGAATAAAGGTCCTGATATCCAACTTTTTTTATTTTTTTTATTTTTCTTATTAAAAAATTAGATGGCCTCTACAACAAGTTAGGGTTGTTGTTTCTGTAGTAACCATTCTTTATCATAAACCTTTTCAAAAAAAAATAAAATAAAATTCTTCATCATAATTTCTTAACCACCCTAACCGACCTTTCCACCCCAAACTACCAATGTAGTCTACCAAGAAATATTACAAGACATATAATTATTTAATTCAAAGTTCATTTTTTTTAATTTCTTAACAATCTTTTTTGCGTTAAATAAATTACCAATGTTCGTTTGGTAAAGTATTGTCGATATTTGTATTTTATATTTTTTAATGAATTCATTATATATTTTATAAAAATACAAAAATTAATACAAATATTAATATATTTTTTTATTTGTTTGTGTAGTAATGTTTATGTATATGTGCTCCCCGTCCATCGGATCGGTCTAACACCTAGTAATAATAGTGAAATACTTGTATTATTTTCTCTGTCAAAAAAAAAAAAAAATCCATAATAAACTGCTTCTATGATTCTGTCATTTTTTTTAAAATGATAATACACTTCAAAACCTATTCTCCATTGAATCATTTCTCCAATTAAAACTTGACTTTCAGGGGAAAACCTAGTTCATGTAATATCTCTAAAATTAACTTTTGGACGATTTATCGAATCTTCAAGTTCTTTTGAATACTTTACTTGAAAGACGAGATGAGTAATGTTGCTTGCGTTAAATGGTACTCCCTCCGAACCTTATTATAAGGCAATTTATACTCCCTCCGAACCTTATTATAAGGCGTTTTGATTTCGTCATATGTTTCACCTAAGATGCCTTTTTAATTGAAATGAAAACCTTAAAAACATTTCATAATAATTAAGAGAATACAACGAATGTGAAAATATATTTTTAAAATTTTTTTCCAATTAAAAAGGCATCATATATTAAACCTAAGACGAAATCAAAATGTCTTATAATAAGAACCGAAAGGAGTACTAGTTAAATATTTTTTTCATCAAAGATCCAATTGAAATTATAAGGACTACATTCGTTCGAATCAAGAACTTGGAGGTCTCAAACCGCTGAGTCTTCAAATATTGACTACATGTTTGCAACTAATGGGAGTCGAGTTTTCTTTCACTGGATGAAAGTAAAGAAAGGCCATTTCCTAGGGTTGATACCTGCATCTTTGTAGATCAAAGCCCAACTTTAAAAATTAAAAGCATAAAACTAAAGAGGCAAGTAATGGATGACTAGCAAATGGGCTTCGTTCCTCATCAATTTCAAGCCAGTCCAGTTAACGGCGCAATTATATCAAGTGCAACATCAATAGTTCTGGTTTTTCAATATAAAGCTTCCATTCATTGCAGAATTTTGCCACCGTAGCTCCATCTAGTACTCTATGATCAGCACCAATATTTACCTGAAATGATACAGAAAACACCACATCAGCCAGGATCTGTACAGACATTAAGACTTCCTATAATTTGGCAATGAAAATGTAAAAATTTGGATCGCAGGAATAGAAAACGGTGCAACGGAAATTTAGGCCATTGCTTGATCATTTCACATTCTGGTGGAAGGGTCTACGCAGCACATGGAATTTGTTCACGGGGTGAAGAAACATGTACGATGTATAATAATTCATGCCAAGAAAACTTAATTAGAGCTACATACAGTTAGCACAGACGAAGGTTTTACAGTCCCGTCATCATTGAAGTGAGGCACTTTCTGAATGCGGCCTAGTGCAATGATGCAAACCTCAGAAACATTCACCAGTGGGGAACCAAACTTTCCGCCGATTGCTCCAATGTTACTCAAGGTTATAGTTCCACCAGATATATCATCAGGATTGAGCTTATTAGCTAAAGCCAGTTGTTGAAGCCGTGATAGTTCTTTAGTTATCTGTATAAAAACCAAGGATGGCAAACCAAAAAAATCAATTTCACATGTTCAATTGACTTAAGCAGGGAGAAAAGAAATTCTATTTGAGGACATCTGTGTATCAGTTTGCAGAAGAAGTCCTTTATGTTTAACTAACTGCTACAATCTCAAAAGCTTATTGCTTTGGTCCTTTCAAGTCATCATAATGTAATAAGAAATCTACAACTGGAAAGTGAAAATATGAATTGTTCATGAAGATACTGACCGGACGTGACTCAAAATGTACCAAGAGAACTAACCTCCAAGATTGATAGAGATTGGACATTCTTTATATTTGGAACCACCAAACCATGTGGAGTAGCCATCGCAATCCCAATGTTATGAGATCCTAATGAATAATTAAACAGAGAATTAGTTTTGCATAGGAAAAAATCATAGAGCTTTGACTTGCATTGGAACTACCAGAAGTATTTATCAACTAAACTTGAGTGAGTTCATGCACCTCTCATGAATTCAGAAAGATTCGATTTAAGTGAACTTCTGATAGCAAAACACCAAAATTTTGTTTGCAGACCAACCGCTAGGGCCTAGGTAGATAAGAGTACTTACCTTTGAGTATAACCTCATTAAGTTCTTCATTAAAGCGACTATTCAGCCATGGATATTTACTCATTGCCATTGACAGTGCCTTTATCAAAATTGGCAGGAATGTAAACTTGATATCTGGATCAGCATTTTCATTTTGGAATGATGATTTGAGCTTTACTAGAGCATCACAGTTAATTTCCTCCACATAATGGAAATGTGGGATTTTGGCAGCTAATGTCATTGACTTGACCATAGCACGCTGATATCCCCTAGAAAGTTAAATAACAGTGGCTTAGAATTGTAAATGTGCACAACAAAAGCTTATGATTGACATTATATGGATGCATAGCAAATATGAACACTCTTGAATATAAGACATTCTTGACAAAGATATCCATCAAAGTACCCGTCATTACAGTAGAAGCATGACAACATACCTCAGTGTAATTTTCTTATCTTCGAAAACTTCTTTGTTTTCTCCAATAGGTGATCGTTCTTCTGAATTATCACTTGAAACAGTTGGACTGACCCTTATAATTCCCTTCTTTGCAGCATAATTAATGACATCTTCTCGTAAAACTCTTCCATCTTTACCGGTTCCAAGGACATCACCTATATCAATACCATACTGTTTTGCAAGATTGCGAACAGCAGGTGTCGAGAGAACTTTATTACCACCTCCCTTCTGTATTGGATTGGGGAAATCTGCATAGAGAACATTAGAATCTGGCTCTTCCACACCATCTGAAGAATCTGAAGTCTCAGTAGGCTCAGAAATTTCATCTACAAATAATTTCAGGAGAGTATCTCCAACCTGTAAACCAACAGAAAACAAATTAATCAGTTTCACAGGAGTTAAAACAATAATCTTGAATATCACCAAACATGAATTTGAAATGGGAACTAAAATTCATGGAAGTTGTTTCAACAGAAGGGGGAAAATAGAGAAACAAAGATACCCTAGAAACATCAAGGTTAATGGTGATGACAAAATTAACTGGATGCTCAACTCCTGCCAAGCTTGGCATATCAGGATTGTCAGAATCAAACTACCCATCCAATTTGAGAAAAATTTATTGCTTTTCTGGAGCAAAGATCTACTCTTTTGAAAACACTATTAAACCAAATCACAAAAAGGTGCAAGCTCTGGAAATCAAAAGAAGAAACCAATCTTGCAGCAATTAGATTACCTTTACAATATTGCCAGGAACATGGAGAATTTCAGAAACTTTTCCCTTGTAGCGACTGGTTATTTCAATGGTGGCTTTGTCACTCTGTACTTCGCAAAGTGGTTGAAATTCTTCAACTTGATCCCCCTGCAATAAGTCTAGCTCATTTTTATAACTTCATACATACATAGGTCTGATAAAAATTAACCATGAAGATGGTACATTGGCCCCGATCCAGATAGCTCATAGGTAATTTAAAGGAATGCGGTAGAAGTCTACTAACTGTTTACTTAATTACACAACCAAGAAGGTCTGGAAACGAAGCATGTGAACGAAGTGAAAACCCAAATTCACCAGTAGCAAAGCCAAAGAAATTGCGATTCAGAAATTAAACAAAGCCAAGAAACAAATTATACTAACCTCTTGAACAAACCATTTGAGAAGCTCACATTCAGCAATGCCTTCTCCAGTTTGTGCCAAGGGGATATCAACCATCCCATTAACTGGAGAATCAGCGAGAGCTTGAGTTGAAAAGCAATAGCTAGTCACACCAAATTGACAGCTGAGCTGCAAAAAAAAAAGAAGACATGAGCTTGGCAATAGGATTCCCCAATCCAGATCACAAACTCTTCAAAATAAAAGACAGAATAAAACACAACAACCAACACCAACATTTCTAAACTCTGGTGCCTAACCCGGAAAAAAATGTATATATGACTAACTTCAAAATCCAATCTTTATGTTACCACAGGTTAATTTCCATCATGCACTACTACTCCTTAATGATCCCAACTTTATCGGCAATCCATTAAAGCAAAATTTAATTTAACCAACAATCAAACAGTTAAAAGAGGCAACGCAAATGATTGACAACTTCACCACAAAATGAAATGCTAAAGTCCTCAACTTTGGCAATCAATCAAACATCCCACAAACTTACGCGCAAAACTAAAAGTATGAGAATTTAATTTACTACTTCAAGAATGTTTTCCTAAGAAAAGGGGAATAGCAGAAAGCCAATAAGGAAGTAGAATTACATGATTGAGCTTTTGGTTGAGTAGATACGACATCGTGGAGGAAGGGAATCTGGGAGGAGCAGCATGAGCATGACAAGTGGAACCCAGTTGGAGAAAGGTTGTTGGGGAGGTACCGGAGGCCGGAGCAGGTGAGAAGGACAGTAAACGGCGGCACGACCACCACTGGTCGGGATATTTCCATAGCTTCTTCTGATAAATTCTCCGGCAAATCATAGTCTTTTCTTAACTCTAAGCTTTGGTCGGACAGTTCCACTCCTTTAATTTAACGTTCCTAACAAAAACTAACGAAATCAAAAAATGATAGGGATGATGAAGAATTGATGACAACAGATGGTGGGTATGTGTTACTGATTCGGGTAAATGGAATTCGATCTTTTTG
Source organism: Oldenlandia corymbosa var. corymbosa (assembly GCA_949775105.1). NCBI lineage: Eukaryota > Viridiplantae > Streptophyta > Magnoliopsida > Gentianales > Rubiaceae > Oldenlandia > Oldenlandia corymbosa. The sequence continues at coordinate 16,683,555 of OX459126.1, read as the reverse complement.
GCTTTTTCGTGACTATTACATTGAAGTTGGCATCATGGTACAGCTACAGAGTTTGGTAGAAGTTGTCTAAAAAACAAAAATAAAGATCAAGCTCATTAAGAAAATTTCCAAAATTATTTTATATAAAATAGAAACTCAAATTCAGTAAACTGAAAATAAAAGGCATTGATGATATTTTGATATGTATTTATAGTATTGTATCATACTGTACTAGAATTTGTTGTTTCCTCAAAAAATCGCAATCAACTTGCAAACTTTGAATTCATGGGTGAAGAAGACAATAGAGAAACAATAGACGAGTAGTAAGGGAAAGTGATTCATTAACACTTCTTTGTTCTTATCCGTGTCGAAGGCCAACTAACATTCTCGTGTTTATCATCTCCCTTTTGTTCTTGAATTTTACGTATTTTATTTTCTATGACATATTTTCCTAACAGAACATTTTTTTTCTTCACGAGAATGGTTTGAGTTGTTTACCAAAGGCAGGCAAGTTTGTATTACAGCAGCAAAAAAGATTGTAAAACCACGAAACGAACGCCACGACCTAGTTTGATCTATTACGACACTATTTGTTGAACTACAAATGGAACTTACAGAAGTAGTCTGCAAAAAGTCTTTTAACTTCACAAGGATTTATGCCGAACACATTGTAATAGTATCAATTTTATCAGCAAATCAGATGTAACAACACAAAAGTACAACTACTTTTCCCTTCTTTTTCCATAGACAAGGAAAACTACTCCACTTCTTGCAGGTAATCCTCAACCGCTGCAGCATCAAGAACCCTGCAAAGAAAAAAGTAATGGTAAAATAGAATGAAAAACAACTCAGCGTTGCAAACATCCATAACAACTTAGAACCAGAATTTATTATGATGAGGTCACTCACCGAAACTTTCTGTCACTTCCAATGATACCAATCTCGATGTTCTTCCCGGAAATTTGTCCTTCAAACCTACTCCAATGATGCAAAGTATATTACGATGAATTTCGCAGTACACCATGGTAGATAATAGCAAGATCCAAGTGTCCGAATTCATACAACTTATTGAGATTCTTAAAACCAACTAAACAAAAGCACAAAGAGAGAGGACACGAGGCCAAGAGTTTGGTTTTACCCTTCTTTAAGGGTCAAAATTGCTGTGTGTACAGCATCATCAAGTTCCATATCCTCTGAATACCTGCCACAAATAACTCAAATTTGACGTTACCAGGCAAGAGCAAGCAGCAACTCAGGCAATTAAGACACTCTACACTACAACAGTGATCACTGATGACTAATGACTGACCTCTTTTCAAGAAACGTTTTTGCATTAGAAACATTCTTCCCCATAGCTGAAGCTTTCCAGGAAAAGTATGAGCCTGATGGATCCACCTACCGACAAAAGGAAACAACAGCTTCAGGAATATTTACGTTCTTGGCAGCATTTCCAGATAATACAAACTTTACAAACCAGGCCAGGCAACACGGCAACATTTAGTTTTCTTCGGTGGAATTATAATGTGAAAGGTACAAATTTCAAAACCCCAGCATTCAGAATCTCCAGTAGAATGTATTTCCCAATACATGTGGAAGCTAAATCAGAAAAGGAAACACAAAAAAAAAAAGATTAAACTATTGGCAGTCTGGCAGATAAAACTAGATGACTTACTTGATATAGCTGTGGGCCCTTGTCATCATAACCCGCAACCAAGAGTGAAACACCAAAAGGGCGAACCCCACTGGAACAAAACCAGAAAACATGAAATTGCAAGATAATTAGCATCGTGCCAGTTAATCAAACATATGGTAAGATTATGCAATGTTTAAGAGACCAAATTATGCTCTGTATATCAGAATCTGGCAAATGTCTCTTTTAGTTTTGATTTGAGCTTCGATCACATTATCTTCCTGAAGTTGAGTAAAGGAAGAAGTTATTATTGTAATCACAGTGTTGAGCCTAGGAGAAACTACCTCCGGTGTTTCTGATTTAAACTTTCATAAACTGTGTCGTATTTGAATAAAAAGCTTGAAGACAGGAAAGCCACAATACAGCCCCCATCCACTGTAAGCTGAATTGCGTTCACTTGGATCTTTCTAAGCAAAGTACTCTGGTTCCCAGATTCATGTTTCTTATTATCACAGCTAAGCAACTTACGAGAATAAATTAATTATTGCAATGAAAAAACTCAACTCCGGAGGTGATTATTATTTAAATAAATGTAATTTGATGCTTCACGAGTAGGAGCAGATAGAGTCACATCTCATGAATCCTAAAGAAAACAACATCATCCTCATGGCAGTGGACATAGAGGATGGCCAAAAACAATCACATAATGATAAGCATAGATTACCCTGATTGAGTAAATTCCTGCATAACTGTGGCTGTTTCCCTGACAAGTTGTGTAACAGGAATTGCTTCCTGCGAATAAACAGCAAAGAGAGGATAAGGTACAAAATTAACATCACTTCAATGGCACCAAAAGTTCCAACAGAGATTTAATGCTTCAAAGAATGGAAACTTGTCATTATGCACTTACGAAAGAGAGGGGGGGAGAGGGGGGGCGTTTGGAACATATATCAATAGCTTATCACTTACTTTATAAAGTCGATAATATTGCTCTGCCTGCTTCCTACTTTTCCGAACTAAAACTCGAAAATCTGGGCCCATGCCACTGCAGGAAAAAAGGGAGCGTGATGAAAGAAATGTAACAACATGCATCATCAAATGTAGAATACACTTGCATGCGATGAGGTTAGAATACTAAAATGAAATGAAGTCAATCCCGGGTTTTTAAAAAGAAAAGTGTAAGCCAAGAGCACTATAAAGATGTAACATAGTAACCAAATGCCATGCAAGATTTTCTTCCCCTTGAGCAGACGCTGGACCTCAAGGAATGTCAAAGAAAAAAGCCCTACAAACTGTGGGATATCAAGGCCTTAATTTCATTCATCAGCAACTACACTCCTTGAGACAAAACAGGTGCAGGTAAAAGTCACATAAGAGATTTCAAAATAATAAATAATGCATCGCTATCCTCCGAACAAAACTATTCAGCTACAATCATATTGCATACCTGTACACAACTCCAATATTTGAGGTCAAATTCTGAATTTTATTCATCTGAAGCAACAAAATCAACCCCATATATCAGAACTCTATGCAACAAGAAGTATATTCAAATCTGACCGTTAAAAGCCAAAACAAGACTACATATATAAAAACACTTCAAAAATTACAACTTGAAAACAGTCTATACAGTAGAAAGTCTCCTACAAACTTTGAGAAGAAAACTAGAAAAAAGTATATAATTAGGTAAGAGAGGGGCGTCATGGAACACTCACAGATGTCTCATCAACCAGGATGGATGGCAATTTCTTCTCAGTTGCAATTACAACACCGTTGGCAGCTACAACAATTACATATCAAGTTACTGTCACAACTTTATGCGAAAAAGATGCTATCAGATATTTTAATAAGAGAGACATACAACTTGCAGATTCACCCAAATCTAAATTACCATAACTAACTGACTAACTAACTAACAACAGCAACAACATAATACCCAGTATAGTCCCAAAATCGTTGGGGTCTAGGGGGTCAAGATGTACCCAGTCTTACATCTATATTTCAATACAGAGAGGCTGTGTAAGTACAACCCAGAATGCTTTGGTGCATTTGATGCATTTGATGCATCGACTTCCAGCAATTTCACTAAAATTAAGAAGCACAGGAAGTTAACTGTCCACTTTGATCTAGTAAATTATAAGGACAAAGCTAATAGAATTGTCAATGATGACTCTTCCAGCCATTTGCAATGGACATACTATAACTAACAACAGTAAAGATAACTACAAGTTGCATTTAAAGCTGAGATTAACAATTTTTTTGTCTACCACAGTATCAAGGTGATCTCTTTATACTGATCAACAGGGACAGCGTCACAAACTTAATTAACTTCTACCTTCAGTCCAAACTATAAGGCACAAATTAATACTAGAGTTAGCTCAAATTTGTATCTAGGACGAGAGGGAGTATACAATTGCAATAATTGCTTCACACTAAGAAATGGAAAGGGCCAAAAAAACCCCTTTAAAGGACATTACAGCTTAAACCCATGAGATCAACCAACCTGAAAGTTGAATTATATACGAATCAGAAATCCTGCCTAGATGTATTAAAAGAATTCTGAAAGTATAAATACCTTTTATTCCCAATGATGTTTGACCAGATCCGACAGCTGTCAAGGCGTGTTCAATCTGAACAAGCTTTCCAGAAGGACTGTTAAAACATGAAAATCAGTAGCATGAATCAACACAATCTTATGATGGATAGACGCACATATTTTTAGGTATCTTATTTCATCACAGAAAAGAAAGCTAATTCCATACCTGAAAGTGGTTAGCGAAAAGGAGTACTGACTATCCCCCATTTTGTATGAAATACGAAATTAATTACACCCTGCAGCAAGAATGGATTAAGAGGTAAGGTTAACAATATTCAAAAAAATATGAAATCATCTAATAAAAAAAAGTACTCCCTCCGTCCCATAATTATTGTTCAATTTGGGTTTTCATTTCTAGTTCAAATTGTACTAAAAGTGAAATCTCAAAGTGGACAATAATTTTGGGACAGAGGGAGTACTTAATCCAAGAGGATCAAGACAATTATACACACAATTGTAAAAGCTTTTCCTCCATCTAACAACAAAGAACAGGCTGCAGTAAATCTGTTTCAACAATTACGGAATTTCTCCCTCTTGAAATCACGGACGAGGATAGCTAAATTGGCTGTAGTAGAAGCTATTTCCTCACAAGTAAATACATGCAGCACAAAAGCAATAAATTACTGTTTTCCATGAGATACCAAGAATTAAAATTGCGACTTTGGCCCTAAGCTAGGGCTCAAGCTCCAGGTGAAATAAACTTGTGCACGACTATATCAATTAGCACAAACCACTGGCCAAAACCCTACTTTTTATTTCTTCAAATCAATTATTCCGGTTTACGGCAAAGATCGTACGAAATTAACAATACACAAGGCTCTCAAAACTCATATTTCAGCTAATGAAAGCATCGAATTGAGATAGATAGTTTCTCGTATACAGAAAGAACAAGTAGAATGCCATACCTTAAAGTGTAGTAGCCCGAAGACGGTAAACTCGCCGATTTACAGACGCCGGATAATAAAGACGGAAGAACTCGGCGGTGGTTTAGATCAGCGTGAAAAACTTTTAAACTGATGTTTTGTAGCCCCAATTTTTACGGACGGACCTCTGCAACAATCGGTCCATCCAAAACCAAAACCAGGCCTGTTATCCACTTTAAATAGCCCAACAGATTGTATTGTGAATCCGCCCAAAATTTTGTCCAATGACTAAGTTTTAACCGAATGGTTGTGATGAAGTGGAAGGGATTCTTCCGTCCTTAACCATAAATCAAGGGTTTGAACCTCGTTAACCATAAATCAAGGGTTTGAACCTCGTCATGAGCATAGAGCAATCTTAAATACTTTGGCTAACTGTCATAAGCATTGAGGTGCTTACAATTCAGCGAGGGGGATTAGTCACTGTTGCCGACGTTGGACACCCTACAAATATGAAAAAAAAAAAAAAGACTAATAATTTCGTAAGTGTGTTACAAGAAATATATTAATAAAATAAAAAAAATTTTAAGTCAATTATTAAATCTTATAAGTACCACAACACGTACCCGATTAGTTGTTGGCTGTAATAATAATAATAGAACAAACAACACCATATCATCAAAATCTCTCTAGTTGAAAATTGGTTTAGCAGGAGTCACCATCTTTTTATACATTTAATAATAGTTTGTTTAATGCATTGTTGACTTGATGTATTTTAGGTGGGAAAACCTTTAACTACACGTAACACGTCACTTTTATTCTCTCTCTTAATTTTTTTTTAATAATGAATCATTAGGGTCATTGAGTTTAATTATAAGGATAGTGTTTTATTTTAATTTTTGCCGTAATTTTACTCGTAAAATTTCTTCTTTTTCTTTTTTACCTTATTTTTTTTACCAAAATGAGAGTATTTTTTCTTGGTGAGTAAAGGATGCATTACGACATTAGATCACAAAACATGGAAAGTTCTTTATCTGACTGTTGCTGCATTATTAGGAGCTGATTTTTATATGTATTTATAATAAGAGCTTGTTTTTATCTGTATCTTTGGCAGCTACTTATAATACGTAATGAAATTAAAAAATATATTGATTGTGTTGTTAAATCTGATGAAGAAAAAAGATCCAGTTAATTTGTCATTTAACAGTGCATCTTTGTACCACAACTTTACTATTGATTCAAGTGATTGTTCAAATGTCACGATTCTTAATGTACTAAAAAATACAAATACAATTCAAAAAATTACTCCTTCTGTCCCATAATTATTGTTTACTTTGCCCAAAATTATGGGACGGAGGGAGTATATCATAACGAAAGGAGTGTAATATATCATACTTCATTTTTAACAAGGTACCTGTATAATATACAGGTTAAAATGAAATGGATTTACATACAATGATTGGCTGAAACAATCTTTCAAACATGTAGACAACGTGTTCAACACTCAAATCAAAGTGAATTAGAACAATGGTAATTTACTAATAACATTAATACTTTATTCATACTAGAATAATTGTATACCTTGTTATTTCTTCGTTCTGAAATTATCGTTCACTTTAGATTTTTATTTTTAAATATTGTCTACTCTAGATTGTCACTTTTAATTTATTTTGTCGTAAAAAAAAAATCTAAATTGGGCAATAATTTTGAGAGGACGGAACATATTTTTAAATCACGATGATTTCGAAAGTTAGGAAGGTGATAGTATTTACTATTTAGTAATGACGAATACAAAAAAATCATTTAAAATGGGGTCAAATTTAAAATTGCTCAAAATATTTTACCTCTTTGCAAAATATTACCAGTATTCTTCTACTTCCAAATATTACTAGTATTTTAAAATTGCTCAGCGTCAACCACGGCAGTCGTGTTCATCAACAGCCAATTTGTTGTTGCCTCCAGAACTTTCCAAAATACAAAAAAATTCAAATTTTTCTAGAGTTCCAAATGGGTTCGATACTCTCAATCGTTCTCACAGTTTCAAGCCTAAACCCAAACAAATCCCAAATTAACCATTTTCCACATCTTTCAACCGGCCATGGCCACCACTTTAGGTTTCAGCTTGAAATCCGGCACGTTGTCGATTTTTTTTTTTTACTTTTTTTTAACAGAAATCGGATTTAGCCGATTCATCGTCCTTCGTCATGGTCAACGGTCAACCTGGTTTCTCATCTTTCAAGAACCGACTGGATCAAGCGGCGACCTTGTTCCTGCTGGTTGAAATGAGCATTTCAACTGGACTGAGAAAACGGCGAAAAAAAAAAAAAGGTGAGTCCAGTGCTGAAATATTTCTGTGTTTAGGAGAAAAAATTAAGATAATATTTGTCTCTGTTTAAGACTATGAAAACATATAGATGGTGGATCCTCCGGATCCGTAGTATAGCTACTCCAATGGTTATTAGAAGATATTGGGTGATGATCTTGGTTACTGTGGCTTTGTTTTCGGTTGTTGGAGTTGCTCGTATGATAATTGCTGGTGGTAACATTGATCAAAATTTGAGGATAGATGATGATATTTTTTATCTGGCTAGTTTACTATTGTTTGCCCACCTGTTCATAGTCGCTATTCGGCGAGCATCAGGGATTTGTATTGTTCAGGAACACAGAGATGGAGCTGATTCAGTTGTGGATACGAATGAATCTAATGTCAGCGGTTATGCTTCGGCTTCTCCAATCTCCAAAGCGATGTGGCTATGGATGAATCCTTTACTGAGTAAAGGTTCTAGAGCGCCTCTAACGTTAGATGAAGTCCCTGCGCTTCCACCAGTTTACCGAGCTCAAGAAATGGCGCAACTCTTCGAGACGAATTGGGGCGAGTCTGGTAAAAAAGTGAAATACGCGTTGATCAGGTGTTTTTGGAAGGATATTGCTCTGACTGCTTTTCTTGCCATGGTGCGATTGGCTGTTATGTTTGTTGGTCCTAGCCTAATCCATAGTTTCGTGAAGTTTGCTTCCGGAGACAGAAGCAACCTTTCTGAAGGATATTTTCTGGTATTGACTCTTTTGGTTGCCAAACTTGTGGAAGTCCTCAGTTCACATCAGTTCAATTTCCAAACTCAGAAACTTGGCATGCTTATTAGGTCAACTCTCATTACCGCCTTGTACAAGAAGGGGCTTAGACTTTCTTTTTCCTCTAGACAAGCTCATGGTGTTGGACAAATCGTGAACTATATGGCTGTTGATTGCCAGCAGCTTTCAGACATGATGCCGCAGATGCATTCATTATGGTTGATGCCACTGCAGCTTGGAGTTTCTTTGGTCCTCCTCTATGCTTACGTAGGTGGTGCAATGTTAGTATCAGTGTTTGCAATTGCATCCATGATTGCTTTAACATTCTTGATTGCTCTCAGAAACATCAAGTACCAGGTCAACCTTATGATGAACCGTGACTCTAGGATGAAGACAACCAATGAATTGCTCAACAACATACGGGTCATCAAACTTCAAGCATGGGAAGAACATTTCAGTAAGCAAATCCAAAATCTTCGCAGAAAGGAATATGAGTGGATTAGCAAGCTTATGTATGCCATTGCTTACAACTTGTCAATGATTTGGAGCATTCCAGTTGTTATAGCGGCTCTTATATTTGTCGCTGCCATTTTTATGCACATTCCACTTGAGGCTGGGACAGTTTTCACGATAACTACTATTCTAAAAATCTTGCAGGAGCCTGTTAAAACCTTCCCACAAACTCTTATGTCAATTTATCAGGGAATGATTTCACTAAAGAGGTTGGATGGGTATCTAACAAGTTACGAGCTACAAACTAAAACAGTGGAAAGGGAGGAAGCCTGTGGTGATGGATTAGCTGTGGAAATTATTGGTGGTACTTTTTCGTGGGAAGATGAAGGTGAAGAGCAAATATTGAAAGACATTAATTTCCAAATCAAGAAAGGACGGCTCTCGGCAATTGTTGGAACTGTTGGATCAGGGAAATCCTCTTTACTAGCAGCTGTCCTGGGTGAACTTCACAAATCTTCTGGGAAGGTATATGCTCCTTTTATCCCATCAAACCAGCACATAAATTTACAGTCAAATTGATTGTCAGGCTTAAACGGTTAATTAAACTTAGTTTACTTTATGCGAGCTAGTTCAAGATATCTTGGTTTTTTTTTCTCAACTGGTCTTACTGTGTTGTTTCTGCCATTTCTATCATTTTCTGACTAAATCACATGTATGAAGGATGTTTTCCAGAATGGATCTGACTCTTACTCTATGTATGCATTATGCTCGTGTCTCTGGTGTTTTGTTTCTATATGCAGGTCAGAGTTTGTGGAAACACTGCATATGTGTCGCAAACCTCGTGGATACAAAATGCAACTATCCAAGAAAACATCTTGTTTGGTTCAAAAATGGATAAAAAGAGATATAGTGATGTACTTAGAGCTTGTTCATTGGAGAAAGACTTGGAGATTTTTGAATTTGGTGATCAAACTGAGATTGGTGAACGTGGTATAAACCTAAGTGGTGGCCAGAAGCAACGCATACAACTTGCTAGAGCCGTATATCAGGATTGCGATATATATCTTCTTGATGATGTATTCAGCGCGGTTGATGCTCTAACGGGAACAAAAATATTTAAGGTCACTGCAAAGTTTAAGCCATTTTTTTTTAGTGATTGCCTCTTTTTCTGATAGGTTGAAGAACCTTATGTTAGACCTTCATGTACATCGGGTAACATGTGGTTTGACTTATGGAATATTAGCTAAACAAAACAATCCTTATTTACAAGTCTGCATGAAAATCTAATGTCGATGTGGCCTTGCAGGAATGTGTACGAGGAGCCCTGAAAGGCAAGACCATTTTACTGGTAAGTCACCAGGTTGACTTCCTGCACAATGCTGATCTAATCATGGTGAGTGGAAGTGCTTCGTATGATAAGATTTATTATTTTCTTGATTTCCATAAAAAAGGAAAATAGAAGAAAAAGGAGAAGCCTGCTATGGATATCAGTAAGTCTACAAGGAGCATTTACTTATAATCTCGTTTACTATGTGGCCTCTTTAAATATTTATTTATGTGAATTGTGCTTGGATATTTTCCTGTTGTTCGATTCATGCAAACTTATCACCCCTGCCATTTGACATATTAGCCTTGTTTCTCAGGTAATGCATGACGGGAAGATTGTGCAATCTGGGAAGTATGAAGAGCTTCTTAAATCTGGAATGGATTTCCGGGCCCTTGTAGCTGCTAATGAAACTTCTGTTGGCATTGTGGAGATGAGCACAAACCAATATGAACTACAATCAAACTCGCCTCACCCCATAACGCCTAAATCACCCCAAAATCTATCTGGTAAAAAGAATGCTAATGGTGAAAACAGGTCTTTTTCAGAGCAGTCCAATGCTGATAATGGAAACTCCAAACTAATTGAAGACGAGAAGAGGGAAATTGGACAAGTTAGTTTGGGTGTCTACAAACAGTATTGCACCATGGCATATGGATGGTGGGGAATCGGAGCAGTTGTCATTTCATCTTTGTTATGGCAGTTATCTCTTATGAAAAGTGATTACTGGCTGGCGGAAACTTCAACAACTCACACTTTTAACCCTTCATTGTTCATAGAAGTTTATGCTATTATAGGAGTTATATCATGCATTCTGGTGGGACTCAGAATGTTCCTTCAAACATTTATTGGTCTCAAAACAGCTCAGAGTTTTTTTGATCAAATGCTTGAAAGTGTCCTTCATGCACCCATGTCCTTCTTTGATACTACTCCATCTGGAAGGATATTGACCAGAGTAAGCTTCTTACTCAGTTCGCTTTTATTATTATTATTATTATTATTATTATTATTATTATTATTATTATTATTATTTATGATTTTGAACTAACAATGAACTTCTCGTCTCAGGCATCGAATGATCAGTTCAACGTTGATGTACTGATCCCTTTCTTCTTGAGTCAGACCGTTGCAATGTACTTCACAGTCATTGGCATATTGTTCATTATAATTCAAAATGCTTGGCCGGCAGCATTTCTTATCTTTCCTCTGATTTGGCTTAACTTTTGGTACCGGGTATGAACATTGTATACCTTCGCTGTCATTTACCGCTTTGATTGATATAATTAAGCTGAATCTATGACTTGTCTGTACATTCTAATAGGCGGCGAATGTGAACAAGATGAGTTCCATTGTGCAGTTCTTTTCCAAAATGTATTTAATCATGTTACTCTTGCATAAGCCTTTTCTTACAAAAGGCATCATGTGATGCAAAGTCAAGTAAAATAGTGAATGTTTGGTGCGTGCTTATTCTTCATATGACAAATTTTAGGACCTTTATGGCAATGTTATGAAAAAATTTGCTTCCAGACAAAAAATATAATCAGCTTATGCTTGAAAGTTGTTTTGTGCAGAGGTATTATCTCTCAACTTCACGTGAATTGAGCCGTCTGGATTCAATCACCAAGGCTCCAATCATCCATCAGTTTTCTGAGACAATTTCTGGTGTTATGACCATTCGTGGCTTCGGGAAGCAGGATAAGTTCTTCCAAGAAAATTTTGATAGGGTCAATTCCAATCTGCGAATGGATTTTCACAACAATGCATCTAATGTATGGCTAGGTTTTCGGTTGGAGATGATTGGAAGTTTTGTCCTTTGTGCTGCCACAATGTTCATGGTCCTCTTGCCTAGTACTATTAGAAAACCAGGTGAGTTCTATGATTGACTCCATGAACGTATTCATTTAGAAATATACTACTTCCACTAATCTTGTAAAGAGGTTGATTATTAATAATTTGGTGATAGAAGTGAACAACACTTTTTTATTATGTTTGTTTTTCTCCACCATCAGAATATGTTGGCTTGTCTCTTTCCTATGGCTTGCCACTGAATGGTGTGCTGTTCTGGGCTATATTCCTGAGCTGTTTCGTGGAAAACCGAATGGTTTCTGTCGAGAGGATAAAACAGTTCACAGCTATCCCATCAGAAGCTCCTTGGAAAAATCCCAACTTTGTTCCATCATCTGACTGGCCAAATCATGGTGATATTGTAGTAAGCAACTTACATGTAAGTTATTCAATTTTGGCTCACACCATTGGTAATATAAGTGCCTAAGTTTGTTACACTATTTTGGAAGTTCAACAAAGAAAAAGCTATATGTCAACTATCTTAAAATAAAAAGAAGCTATATGTCAACTATGTTCTTTAGTCTCCAGAATGTATTAATCAGCTTTTTTATTTTTTTATTTTTTTTTAATTCTGACTTTTCTATTTGACTTGAGCAGGTTAGATACAGATGGAATACTCCTCTAGTTTTGAAAGGAATATCACTCAGCATACATGGAGGAGAAAGAATTGGCGTTGTTGGCCGGACTGGGAGTGGAAAATCTACACTTATCCAGGTTTTCTTCAGGCTGGTGGAACCTTCAGCTGGGAACATCATTATTGATGGAATTGATATTTCCAATCTCGGCCTTCATGACCTTCGATCCCGGTTTGGAATCATTCCTCAAGAACCTGTCCTTCTGGAAGGAACTGTTAGGAGCAATATAGACCCCATTGGTCTATATTCAGATGATGAAATATGGAAGGTATGTTGCTTTCAATGTACTCCCCAGTCCCTAGAGACATTTTTAATTTTAGGATGTTTTTAACACGAATTCGCTGTACTATTACAATTACTTCTGAATGTATTAGACCTTTCTGGCTAATTAGCTATCAAACCTTCTTCCCTGTTTATAGAGTCTCCAACGTTGCCAGTTGAAGGATGTGGTAGCCGCAAAGCCTGAAAAACTTGATGCATCAGGTCAGCGGCCATTTCTTCTGAGTCTGTCTCTTGTTCGTGTATCTCAAATTTTAACTGTGAAAAGTTTTCTTGTTTAGTGGCTGATTGTGGAGACAACTGGAGTGTTGGGCAGAGACAGCTCCTGTGCTTGGGGAGGGTCCTGCTAAAACGCAGTAAGATCTTGTTTATGGATGAAGCAACAGCATCTGTTGATTCGCAAACTGATGCTGTCATCCAAAAGATCATACATGAGGATTTCGCAGACTGCACAATCATTACAATAGCTCACAGGATTCCTACTGTCATAGACTGTGACAGGGTTTTAGTCGTCAATGATGGTCTGTTTCTCCACATTTTGCTCTATGATTCACATCAATTCTCATCCATTTTGTTACAAAGTAAATCATGTTTATGCTCATTAACTTGTATGTATTCTTGTGTAATTCTCGGAACAGGATTGGTTAAAGAATTCGACAAACCATCCAAGCTGCTTGAGAGGCCTTCATTATTTGGTGCATTGGTACAAGAATACTCCAACAGATCATCGGGTTTATGAAGCAATCTGCTATCTTTAGGTATATCAATCAACTTGCTATACGGGATCAGAAAATCGAGCCCACTCATTGCTCGCTACGCCATTTTTGTTAATTTGAGATGGAAAAACAATTAGGGATAAGCTGATTATCAAGCTTACCTTTCAACTGGAAATGATAATGGTGAGGTAATAATCCTAAAGGACCTAAACAGAAGAGGAGCTGAAGGTAGCATCTGTTAAAACATGATGGAAAGAAATCATTGTTTTTCAGAATTTCACAAATACACTTCAGTAGTCTCTGAGGAAGTTAGCATGTAGTCTGAATATATATATATATATATATATATATATATATATATATTATTTTTGTTTTCCTTTACAAAAACATGAAGTATGTACACTTAATGTTGATACCTTTGGTTATCGCCATGCAGGATGGTGCTTTGTATTATGTCCATTTTAGGAGGGAAGACTCGTACCACAGGAAAAGAGTTCCAAGTCGAAAAGGATACAATTACAATCAACCCGTTAAACCCCAAAAAAAAAAAACTAATTCTATCATCCGTCACAATGCGCTACATATATATATTTTTCTATTAATGCAATAATTTTACTTTTTTGAGAAGTTAAATTATAAATAGTGATAGTGATTTGTAATGTGATGACGAATGACAATTAACAAAAGAATAATGATTTGTAATGTGTTGACGAACGATAATTAACAAAAGATAAAAGAATAACTCAATCCATTTACATTTTCACCAAAAAAAAAGGGCGAAAAAATTTTCCTCCCGAGTTATGGCCTCATAACAAATAAACCCTCTTTGATCGTATTACAATTTCCCCCTTTGACAAGGTTATACTTTGAGTCAATGCCGGAAAATGGTTAAATGTCCAATTGACATTCGGCTTGGTAGGTTGATTTTTTTTTTCCTTTTTTTTTTAAATCTATAAAACTTTCGAAAGATGACATTCTATTTTTTTTTATTGGTTTCCTGCCTGAAAAATGGAGAAGAGTTCACTTAAATTTTGCCTTGATGTACGAATGAATTTTGGGTCAACATAACCCAAAGAAAAATAAAATTGAATCAATATTTTTCAACTGTTTTTGCTGTGAATAGCGTGTTTAATTCCATCGCGAACTGTTAGCAAGGTGATTAGAATTTAGAAGATGGCCGGGGAAGATTATTTTTTGGTTATTGCCTTTTTGGAGAATATCTAATTCTCTTTAGTGTTGTGTATAGCAGCAACGGTGGCCATGGCAATTGGCGACGTAGAAGAAAAGAAACTCTTTGGAATTTGATTTTTTAATTTTCTTTTGAAATGGTTCTCTTGGATAATTGGAAAATGTGAAGCACGTAAAAGGATTTCTTTTTTTTTTTTTCCTGAAATGATTTTTTTTCTTGAAATGATTTTTTAATGACTTTTTTTTTCTCTGGAATAGGAAAAGGACATGTTTCTAGATATAGATACTAAATGTGTATATAAAAGAAACAATTGAAAAAAAAATAAAAAAGTTAAAATCTGGACAAAAGAAATGGAATGGTGAAATTTTTATTTTTTATTTTTTGAAAAGTTTATACTTCATTCAATCGAAAGATCATCGTACATTACTTCTTAGTTGAAGGCACGCCTTTGCTAACTTAAGCGAGCCTTCTACTATATGCCTGCTAACTTTAATAATATTATAAACAGAAAAAATGAAAATCAAATTTCTAATATCTTCCACTAAGCATTGAAAGAGTATCGGACAAATCTTTTTGTTAGTGACTTAACCATTTGAAGTCCTAGCAAGCATGCCCGACCTTCAGAATCCTCAACTGATGTCGCATAAAATGCTTCTGTTCCTGATGTGATATAATATCCTTGGTTCGTAACTATCTCCCAAGCTACTGCTCCTCGATTTGTGGTTTCCAAAAAAGCTGCATCTGTTCTAATGTAGAAGTCACCCCTCATTTGCTCTTTTGAAATCACACCATCTCCCCCCTGTACTTCTAAAGGAAGGCCTTTAACTAAAGGCAATTGTATTGTCTTCACATAAACACTCCATTCCTCCATTGTCAATCTTTGCACTTGGGATGACTCTTGTAACTGCAACTCCCGCACTGCTTTATTCCGGGCTAGCCAAATGTACTAAAACAAAATCAAACCTTAACAAGAATGCAGCCGTCCAACTTAGACGAGTATAATAATATTCGCAATAAAACTCAATAGTTTGTTCGATACTAACAAGAATTCTATAGCTACTTCAGGAGTAACTTTCTTATTATTCTTGTTAATAATCTTCTATTTCAGGTGAAAATATTTTTTTTTTACGTGGCTACCACATTATAGTAGATCCATTATGACAATTTGACTCATAAACGATGTAGTTGTCCACTTGCTTCAGGAAGTGAAAATTCTCAAAATCAAGAGTATTGTGATTTCTTTAAACAAAACCATAATGATGAGTTTAATAAAAACATAATGAACTGCTACTCCAAGAGTAATTCTTTCATAATTTTTTTCTCATATCGATATAATTTTTATATCGTCTATCTTTATTCATATTTACCACTTCAAGTGGCCAATCTATATGACTATGATATTCTAACATATTCGAATTCATATATTTCGGGAAGTGTAGAAAATCTCTTTGAATCTTTTCATGAAATTGCTACTAATTGAGCAAATTCAATACAAGAAAAATTTATAATAGAAAAGGCTATTACACGAGCACTTAATTATATCTAATATACAAAATTAATACAAAAGAAGTAAATTTGTATTGCACATAAAAAATAAATTCCCGTATTGTAAAATTTTCCTATAGAAAGACAAAACAAGAAAAATCTTACTCTTGCTCTATTGATCAAAATCAACTTACCGCACTCCCAGATCTACCCCAGTTGGATCAATATTAACTTATCACACATCTTGATCTACAGATCTACCCCAGTTGGATCAATATTAACTTACCACACATCTTGATCTACAGATTGCAATTTTCGCAGTTGGATAGAGAGTCATGGTGATAACATGTTGTAAAAGTAAAGATATGAAACTGTAGAAGAAGAACAAATAGAGGGAGGGAACAAGATGGGTGTTGTAAAAGTAAAGATATGAAACCGTAGAAGAAGAACAAATAGAGGGAGGGAACAAGATGGGTGATAACATGTTGTAAAAGTAAAGATATGAAACTGTAGAAGAAAAACAAATAGAGGGAGGGAACAAGATGAGAGAAAGAAATAGAGAATTCATGTCTATTTAATTTAGTGGAGACTGATATACTTTTATAGGCAAAAAATACAAAAATAAGATCAATTAATGATAATATCTAACTAAATATTATCTCTGAATACTTGATTCTTTGTATAACTCTTCTGACTTGTGAACATCCACATTAAATATTTATAACAGAGTTTATAATATCCTGCTCTAGTCTAGTTGCTTGTAAAGTGGATCATTAAAAAAAACAAAGAAACAGTGAGCTCTTAAAAAAAACGAAATTAAACGCAATCTTCATAATTATTCCACAAACACTAAAATCAAAATGAAAATTCAAGAAATTGAACGATAAAATGAAAGAAATCATAACAACGTGAACTGGTCATGGCAGCACCAAAGATATGTTGATCGGCTCCACACATTAACACACAACAGATGCCAGAACACCAGAAGAATGACACTCCTCTTGGCTCAAAATTATTGTCTTTTTTGGAATTTCACTTTTAGTATATTTTGAACTAAAAATGAAAATTCAAACTGGACAATAATTTCAGAGTAAAGGAGTAGTTTCCGAACAAATTAATCATCAAAGCCTACACAGAATACACTTCAGATTTCTACTTTTTGACCTTGGTAGTGCCATTTAACAGCTGATGTTTTGAAATAATCATAACAAACAATAACGATAATAACGATATTGTTTTTTGCACTTTGACTAGAGAGAAGCCATAAATTGTGTGCTCATCATCATCATCATCATAGTAACACAACTTTACAGAAGAAGTGGTGTTTTTCAGTTCAACTCTTATGGACTGAGCTCTGCAGCCGTCGGCCCATCAAAAACCAGGCCTGTTATCCATTTCAAATGGCCTACGGATTGAGAATCGATCCAATACTTTGTTTGTATATAACCGTTTCGACTGAAAAACAGAAAATTTTTTATTTTCTTTTTCTGAAAAATAGTTTAATAAATTTCATTTTTCTTTCCGATATATGGTTATAAGATGTGATTATAAGGGCGAAATAAGTTTTTCCAAGATCACCCAGTGATAGATTTACGGAGATAAGTATATATAAGTAACATATGCTAACATTTTTACTGAATATTATATATATATATCTATATCTATACATATATTAAAGGAGAGTTTTCAATCGGACACATGGCGCAAAATTAGATAGGCTAATCCACTTCAAGAAAAATTAGAGAGCCAAGTCCACATGGCGCAACCACATCGCTCCATCATTTAATGGTAATTTTTTAATGTAAAATCGAAAAAAAAACTAAACTAACTTAAAAAACAAAAAGGGAAAAACATACTTCATCAACAAAAACAACCACGGCTTCCTTAGGGTATAGCTTACCAAAATTAGAATTATGATTACTTTAATTCTGAAATTGACATGAAAATGAGTCATCTTAGTTATAAAGAGAAACTAGATTTTTTTTTTTTTATTTTCAAGCCACAAATAAGCAATAAAATTGCTAGAAGAATTGTTCTAATTTATGTTCAATCTTAAAATTCTAGAATTTGTTTACTTTAATTAAGATTCTAGCTCTATTAATGAAAGACTTTGACAATTCATTCTTTCAAACTGAACGACAAATGGCGTAAATTAGAATATTAAATGAATCGGTTATTTTAATTCAAAAATGAAACAACTACTTACGGGGAAGAGCAAGTTCTTGACCTTATGAGGGCAATTTTTAAAAGAAGTTTTATTTTTGCTTTGGATGATAAAAATAGCTCCGACAATCGTTACCTATATTAATTTCATAAAAAATACCATATATTATTAGTGGTGCTTCGTTTTTGTTGTTTAAATATATGAACACTATGTTGATTAAAATACACTTCTCAAAAACTTTTCTCCTTATTTTTGATGGCTGATAAAAAAAAAAAAGTTAAAAAACACGGAAAAATTAATTCACGGATTAATATTGATTTTTATAGTTATATGGTAAAGTACAATTATTAATTGGATTTTTTTATTCTTTATTGATTAGTGAATTGGTTTTTATTTCAGTTGGTGGTGATGCGGTTATAAATCTTTTTCATGGTAATATTTTTTTTACTCCTTAACATGCAATACTAATAAATGATTATGTTGTGTCAAAATTATAAGAGAAAACATGTAAAATAATATTATTATTATATTAATCTGCTAAATTTTTAATTATATAATAGTACATTAGATTATATATAATATATTGTAAAATAATATAATAGATGATTAGTTATAAATTAATAATAATATAAGATATTCATTTTATTGTTTTTACATGATATAATAGTAAAAAAAGTTGATGCTATGGGATAAAACAAAATGTAGAGGTGAATGGGGAGAAAATTTTCCATAATAAACAAAAAAAAGGAATAAAGGCTTTTATGACAGACAAATAATAGAAGAAAAGCATATTGACAAATTAATAAAAATAATTATATAATGAAAAAAAATATGTAAATAAAAAAATATGAAAAATAAATCTAGATAATAGTGAAAATTAATTTTTTTTAATAATTTCAAGAAATGAACTTTTAAAGAGAGGTAATCAAATTTAGGAGGAAAAAAAGTAAAGACTATGAACCCAGGAAAATGATGAAGAAAGCACTATGTTATAGGAAAATATACGAACAAATTTCTAAAAAAGATTGTAAAAGATATATAGAGAGATGGAAAATAAAGATAAGTTTATAGAAAGAAATAATAAGAAATGTTAGAGGAAAAGTTTATATGTCACGAGTAGAAATATTTAGGAGAATCACTATAAAAAATTAAGAGAATATTTTGAAAAAATATAAAGCAATAAATAAACAAAACGAAAAAGATGAATTATAAGTTACATTGGATGTATTGAATATTGAAAATTATTCAAAATATACTTAAATAAAAAAACAGATTGACATTAAAATTGCAACATAGCAATTTTTATCATTAATATTATTTTTTTTTACATATATCACTCTGTCAAAAATATCTTATAATCGCAAACCATTAAACTCATGTATATCTCGAACAATCAGTACAACATGCGAGGTAAATACTAGAATATATATAATTGACTAATTTTTATGCTGGCTTCTAAAAATACAATGATATTGATTGTCTAGTAAATTTTACACACATTCTCCGTGAAAGTTTAGACTTGAGACTTCGTCACCTAAATTGATGGAACCCAATTGTTTGGGGTTTCGCATTACACCAAATTAATTGATATTCTCTTCGTTCTAAAATAATTATATAGTTTAAATTTTTGTTTTTAGTAAATTTTTTATTCAAACACTAGAAAATAAAACTTCAAAATTTTTAATTATTTTGAGACAGATGAAATATATATTCTATAAAAATAAAAATATAAACTGAATAATTATTTTCGGATGGATGAAATATATATTTAATCGAAGGTTGAGAGTATGATATGATGAGGAGATGTGCTGGATGGAGTTGACCATTAACTACCAACATGTTATGATTGTGACATCATTCTTAATTTAATGAAATTGTTGGTGGGGGGAAAAAAAAAAAAGAAAAACTACATAAAAGGGACTGATTCCACCTCCCCATTGCAATTGGAAATGGGGGTTTCAGCCAAAATGGGAATAAAATTGCTTTGTTCATTTTTCATCCACATGGTTGGAAAGCAATCTGATGTATTTCACCCTCAACATAGTGCTTGAACTCATTTAACTAAAGAAAAATGTGCGTCCTTTTGGTCTTTTATCATCTTCTTCTTCTTCCCCCCCATGTTCCATGTAGAAACTTTGTTTTCCTTCCTAAAGTTAGATTCACAAAAAGTAGTTGGATATAGGAGAATTTCACTTCCACTGGATAAGATTTTTATACTTTTTCTATTTTGTTTGTTTTATTTTTTCAGTACATATATATATATATTTATTTAATATAAACGTAAAAATATGTATTAGAGTTATAAATATATTTAGTTTAAAAAGATACTAACGTAAATATTAATAATAAATTTAACTCACTCCGTCTCATTTTAATATACACGTATTTGAAATATTTTGTTGCCGTGGAGGGATAAAGACACCAAGTAGCTGAGAGTGCAGTTGCATCCTTTATTAAATTTATGGGACTTGCGAATGGTTTCCTAGCTAGCATGTCCAGCTTAATATAGAAATAACACATTGATATTGCATGTGATTAATTTGTGGCTATACCACTCAATTCTCCATGGCTTCGATCATCATTCATCAACACGACTTGACTTCACTTTTCGGAAATCGTTCCTTTCTACCCGAACCAAGTGATTTTGGTATGATGGAAAATTGCAGGTTTTTTTTTGGGGGGGGAATCATATAATACATTATATGATGTACCGATTTAATTCAACAAACAAAATTATGAGACATATACAAAATTACTATTTACTTTGACCATCATCACATTTCTTCTTGTTACATGCACAAAATTCACAACGTGTGACAGTTAATGTCTGATGTCTCGCAGGTGAATTTCATTTTATGATGTTTACTAAATGATTTTTGTTTTTCCTATTTTGTTTGCAATCACAAAATCTTTTTAACTCCACTACTGTTCTTTTAATTACGATTGTTTAAAAGTCTCCCTCTACTCTTCTCGTAATGACATTATATTCATTTTTCCCATAATACTAATTAACAAAAAGAATCTTTGACTCCAAGCAACGCATGCATTCGGGGAACATGAAAATAAATTAAGTGTTAGAGAGATAGAGTGGGTTTGTCTGAAATTCCAAGCGCAACAAAATGTAATTGGGTGCTATCCCATCCAAACATAATTAATTTGTTGCATGTGACTTGATTTTGATATTGTACTATAATGTCCTTTGTTTAGATATGTTTCAATTGTTTTCCTAATTATTGACGTTGTATACATGTCGATTTCATTTTTTTAAATATATATATATATGGAAATAAAAGAAAACAAAGACATACATATATGTCAATTTCAAGACGTATAATGAATGAAAGACACTAACCTATTTTCATGGACATTGTTTTGGTTTGATTTGATGTCCAAAGCTCAACCGAAACGATATATTGGCTTTGGAATTTTACACAATGTCTCTTTGTTTGGTGGTAATAATTCCTAGATATAATGTCCGACACGATATGTAAAGAGTGAACAGTTAGGTTGGTCAGTGTATTATAAAAAAAATAGGAAAAAATTAAAAAAAAAAAAGAGTGATTGTGATTGCATCATAATATTGTAACATTATTGGGTTGTGCTTCATTTTTCAAAACAAGAAAAATAAAGGTTAGCGAGACGCTTTCATTCTGCGTTTAAGAAACATGCATATCGATGGATCAATGAGAAGATTATTTCATTAGAGATAAACTTTAAAGGAAAATAAATAGGGAATTGCCTTTAGGCAATACCTTACAATAGTAAAACATCTTTTCATGTCTTCTTTTTTTTTTTTTGGTTCTAATCTTTGTGGTGATTAATCTTTGATGGTAATGATTATCAATCTTTGATCTTTCCCACTTGAAATGTTTAATGTTTTAAACTAACTATAGGTAAATTAACTAACTATCTAGTAGCAACTAATGTAAAACCTATATACATCTACACTTTTTAAGCCTCCATTTTGGACTTTGCTAAAGAGATTTTGGGATCTTATGAATTAAACCACATATAATAGAGTGAACAAGAATGACGGCAATGGCATTGGCAGTTGGACATCGTACATTTTGGACAACTTGGTCAATTGTTGGTCTTTTTTGCTTTGAGTCAAAAAGGATCCCTAGTAGCCCAACCTTTAAAGTTTGAAGTTACTTAAACAATGTGCAGAATCTATTTGGAGAAGATTGAAATTCTTTCCACTAGCAAATTTATATGGTCCAATGATAACACTATAGTATGGTGTTTACGAATATACCACAAATATATAAAAGCTAAAGAAATGAAGAAAAGAGCAATATTAAGTGCTTGCTAGATCTCTAGTGAGAAATGTGTCAATAATATGTTCGTCCTCGTCCTCCCAAGGATTGTTAAGCTCGATTTTGTACTAGATCTCAGTTTTGAAATGTGATTCTTAGTCCTTTTCTTTCCTCCTTTCTTTTGCTAGTGCAAAGAGTATCGGTGTTTCTATGATCTCCCGTCTAAATTACGTTCGTGACTAATACACAAACAAATTGATATCTTCCATCGACTTAAATTAAGAGAACCACATTAGGGTTTAATACTATCCCGTCGCACAAAAAATAGTTCACATTGAGTTTTCAAATTTGTATTAAAAATAATACAAAACTCAGTGTTAACTATTTTTGTGGGACGGATGGAGTATATATTAGTTGTGAAGTGCGGGATTCGATAAGAAAAGACCCTCAAATTATTATTTTTTATTTTAATTTTGGGAAAAAAGTTGAATCATGAAATCAACTTTTTGGGCAAGTTGCGAGCCTAGTTGGATTCCTTTTACCGATTTTGTGGTTAGTAAGCGCTTTGCTGGTCTAGTTTTGATTACATATAATACTCCTTCCGTTCCAAAATAAGTGTCATTCTAGAGTTTGCACATAGTTTAAGAAAACATTAAATATGATAACTAAATTACTAGAATATCCTCAACCAACCCCATTAAAGTAAATGCTCACCAATAATATTATTTTTATTGAGGGTATGTTTGGAAATTTTTGACAAAAAATGCATTGGAATCTGAAAAGGACACTTATTTTGGAATTTCTCCATTTTGCCAAAACGACACTTATTTTGGAATGGAGGGAGTATATGTTAATTACTATAAGAAGTAGGTTACACATAATTACTTAATTAATTCCAAGTTGAGAAGTTTTAATCATTGTTTTTATATATCTTTTAATGATGATACTAACTTTTTGAGAAACCATATAAAGATTTGTGTTTAGATCGATGAGTTGAATTTTGACTATCACTAGGTCCGAAAAGAGCATAATGTACATTTTATATATGATCCGGAAAAAAAATAGTTGAAAACGATAGTCTAAATAAAATGCAGTCATCAACTTAAAGTTGCTATTATGCAACAAAGAGTTATAAATTATAATGTAAGTGTAGCTATAATATGTAGACATCCATTATGTAAAAACCCTAATTTCCTGGAATTTTTCTATTCCCACCTATTCAGACCGAATTACCGAAATGAGGATTAATCTATATATAATATGCACTCATTTAATACAAAAAAAAAACACTATTTTACGCTTAATTGTGCCATGGAAAAATGAACCATGTCGGAACCAAAGTGGCCACAAGAACAACAATAGAGTAACGACCCCCTTTTGGACCCCGTAGATTAGCAACAGCAACAACAATAGATCTAGATGTGACATGCTAAAAATAAAACCTACATTAGACCGTACCATAAGTCTCTTTGATTTGCTGTTGAATTGCCATTGGGTTGGATATAGAAGTTGCGACATCCCATCTTATTAATTTCTTTTCGACATTTTTGTAAGAAATTTATGTGCTTGGAATGCAACCTGTCTGCAACATAATCGCAAATTTCTTTCCCCTTCTCTTCAATTAAGCAATTGATGATTGATTCTTTTTCAGTCATTTGTGGCAACTAAATAGCACATGCTCGGTCTCATTCGGGCAGGACAATCGATAGTTATTTTCTGTTGCAACAAAAAGTGCCAAGCCTTTTTAACCAAACTTCATTAGAAATCAACATTAATAATGAATGAATCATTGATTTCAAAGCAAGGAGGAGATGAAACAAATCATTATCAGTTTGGTTTGCTTCGTGTTTGTAATACACATATATATCATCATTTAAACAATTGAAAATTAATAACGAAACAAAATTGGCCGAGAAAAGAATCCGGGTGTAAGTAATTAATGCTGGTTATTTCTAGATCACGGTACAATACGATTGACTATTAATTACAGTGGGACGAGGGAGTAGTAACTTTTGCTTGTAGTAATTATTTGAATTCTGAATTTGATTAGGGTTTGTTTTGGCCTTTCATCCTCCTGATTTCTTCAACAATATATGTGTTATATTTGTAGGGTGAAGATAGGACCAGAATCACACGAGCATGCCTAACTCCAAATGCACGGGTGAAGGGATGTTTGGAAACTATTCAAATGCATAATGGAAAACCACTCAAGAAGAAGTTGATTGATCCATCAAACGATTGGAGAATAGACTCGAATCGATCGTATAAATCCATAAACCTTAGGCAATTCAGTTGACAAAAAACTAATCTTTATAAAAATATTTAACCAATAAGTGAATTTGTAACGTAAATTGTGATGCAATGTGACATATATGAATTAATTTGATACTATGAACCAAGATGTATAATTGTTAGAGTCCGTTTGGGTCGAATGATGAAAATGATGATTAATCTGATGTAGCGTGTGTTTAATTATGACATCATATACTTACGGAAACAAATCATGAATTCAAGGAATTGCTAATAGTGCTAATTATTATATTTTCTAGATAAATTAATTACTTACACCATGAACAGAAAAAGAGAAAAAAAAAAAAAACAAAACAAAACAAAAGGTTTGGCCGGTCCCAAGATCTTGGCTCCTCTCTATAACATAGGCGATTCAAGTAAGCATAAGATCTGGAAGGGATTTTTGCAATGCTTAAAATATAAAGTTGAGGGAGACATAGACCTAAACACGAGCTCACTTACCACCATTTATAGATACTTTCCATCATTAAGATGGAAAAAGGGAATGGCCTAATTGCAATAAAGAAATGGAACCCTTTTTCGCAGTTCTCTTGTGGTCCTATTTGACATTATCCAGAATTAATTCTTGATCAACCCTACATTCCTATTCATAATCAGCAAATGATTCCCTCCTGCCTAACACACACATATATTATTACACTTGTTATAGTAATTTTCTTCGTTCTTCTTATGTTTCAAACATTCATGGACGTATAACTTAGTTTTAAATAGTATCGGCTGAATACAACACAAAAAGTCTAACATGGATTCATCCATTGGAAATTATAGCCATGGTTACTCAGTTGTCTATGATTTTCTATAGGCATGCTCATGAAATATTTTAATTATCTTGACCTAGGATTTGCAAGTACAAATATGTCAAAACTTGGGGAAAGATCACTCGTGCCATCGTTGCAAATAATTTTGATATGTCCCAAAAAAATATCAAACTATTTGAGAAAATATGTTGAGACAGAACATTCTAAGAAAGGTAGGAGCAACGATAATAGGTTGATGCAAAGTAAGTTGTACTAATGTGTATATATCTCTTGTTCACTTCGATTGCCAAAAAGAAAGGGTTTCTGTTGCCCATCATTTCTATATTCCAAAATATCTCTCAAATTCTTGTAGTACATGATACTCGCATCGATAAAACTTACTTGTGTTAGAACGAGATATTCATAATTTTAGTAAAGAGATGACGAGTTAGATTTTTACATATTACAAATATGCTTGAGTTTTAGTGTTTTCGTAGGTTCTCTAAACCAAATACTACATCAGATAAAAAGTACCAAAGACAGTACCCTTCATAGTGAAGTGGCAGCATCACTTTCCAACAACACAACCTGTGAAGTCACCATCACTTAAGTGCATAGCTTCTACTTTCTCATTGGTTGGGAAAGCGTTAATTTTGCTTCTTAAAGTGTAATATTAACTACTTAAACCTCCTATGTTGTACAATTACTTTCCTAAATTAAACTCATCACATCCCATTACCTAATCAAATGATCTGCATAGCTAAAAGTAGCTTAACAACCAAACTCGAGGAGAGCAGGAGCAGAAGCATAAGACGTAGACAACTAATTAAGTTATGAAAGAAAAAAAAAAGTATTAAAAGATTTTCGGGTTCTTGTTACATCACAAATATCTTTTAAAATTTTCAGAAATTTTCTTTCCCGAACCAGCACTTTTTTTGCACTCAACTAATTACCATCTAACAATCCCGCTCCGACAACGAAACGATGGTTAATTACAGTGATTATCTTCAATTCATCTAGATCAAATCAATGAAAAAAATTAAAACCTATTTAATATTCACTAAATACCCAACTTAATACAGAAATTAGTCATTGTTGTTGAGAATAGACACTTTGTGATACTTAAAAATAAATAAATAAATAACCTAAAATGAGCAACAGAGTAAAACTCTTATATTGACAATGAAATTAAAGTATGATTTGTCAATTAGGACAGATTAGGGCACTAGAAAAGAAAAGTTCCTTCATGTGAGAAGATAAAAAAGCAATAGATTTAGGTATTATTGCAATTAAGCTGGATTCCTCGGAAGTGAAAGAGGGATGCTGTTCTATTAAAAATGGCAAAATGACAAGCTACCTTAGTATGTGGGAGCCCTCTTTTTTTTTTTCTTTTTTCCTTTAAAAAAATCATACCAATGCAGAAATATCACAAATTTTGTCCTCTAGATTGTGAAGTTTCACTGGCAACTCAAAAGTGAACATCCGCTCGTTGCATTATAAAAACCCCTAGATATCTCTTCTTTCCAGTTGAACCTCAATTATTCAATAAAGGAGAGAGTAATTTTGGTGGTAAATCAGAAACTTGCTCTTTATTCAATACACAATGTATTTTGTGTTCGAAATTTAAAATTTTGACGTGACAATTATTTTCTCCTTTTTTTGATCCATTTCTACTATCTTGAGTTAAGATCCATCACTCATTTCAGTAGTCACCACTTCACTCCCCAAAAAAAAAACATTAAAAGAAAAATATATTTCTATTTTTTTTTTTGTGTATATTAAAATTTAAAAGTGTCTCTATGTAAGCCAACATGTATATATGTTGCATGGTGGAAGAACAAAACTTGCTATAACCTAGCATCCAGTCCTCTTCCTTGATTCTCCATCTTTTTGAGTGCTGCAAAATTTACCAAACAAAAAAACAAGCAAAGGCAAAGGCAAAGGAGCAGAGTAGTACACAAAAGGGAAAAAAAAAAAAAAAAAAGATGGAGTTATGCGTGGAAACCAAAAAGTGGGCAACAATGGCAGAGGTACAAAAAAAAAAAAACTTTACTTTTTCAACTTCATTTTCCATAGATGTCAAATCAATGCCAAAAAAAATTGATCTTCATGATGACCCTTTTCTTCTCTGTTTCTCTTCTGATCAGGTAATTGAAGAATTGAAGAAGCTGATGGGCATAAGTTTTCCGATCATGGCCATCGGCTTAGTAATCTACCTTAAAAACATGCTTTCGGTAATGTGCATGGGAAGGCTAGGGAGCTTGGAGCTTGCTGGTGGAGCATTAGCAATTGGCTTCACTAACATCACTGGTTACTCTGTTTTATCAGGTTTGGCAATGGGAATGGAGCCTTTATGTAGCCAAGCTTTCGGGTCGAAAAACATGGGAATTCCAACTCTAATTCTCAGAAGAACAATCCTAATGCTGCTTCTTGCATCTTTCCCAATTGGGTTGTTATGGATCCATCTGAAACCTATGATGTTATGCCTTCACCAGGATCCAAAAGTAGTTGAAATTGCCAGCCTTTATTGCCAATTTGCAATTCCTGATCTTATTGCAAACAGCTTGCTTCATCCAATACGTATTTATCTACGTAGTAAAGGTACAACATGGCCATTATTATGGTGCTTTTCACTTGCTTCACTTCTTCACTTACCAATCACTATCTTTTTAACCTTTCACCTTCAATTGGGCATTCCAGGAATTGCGATCTCCACATTTTTATCCAATTTTAACACCTTATTCTTTTTAATAATTTACCTACTCTATTCCGAAGGCACCGAAAACTCAAGTGAAATTCAACCCTTGTCTAAACCCTTAGCTCCAAAAACATCAAATTCTTCAACCTCTTCATTAGGTGAAGATTGGGGGGTGTTACTTAGATTGTCTATACCAAGTTGCTTGGCAGTATGTTTGGAATGGTGGTGGTATGAAATAATGACAATTTTAGCTGGCTACCTACAAAATCCCCATATTGCCCTTGCAACATCAGCTATAGTTATACAAACAACTTCTCTAATGTACACATTGCCTTCAGCATTGAGTGCATCAATTTCAGCTAGAGTTGGAAATGAGATTGGAGCAGGAAGACCGTATAAGGCCCGATTGGCGACATTTGTCGCAATCGGATTGGCGTTTTTTATCTCCATTTTTGGCTTATTGTTGACTACAATTGGGAGAGAAATATGGGGGAAAATCTTCACTCAGGACAGAGAAGTCCTAGAGTTGACTTTGGCTGTCTTACCTATAATTGGGCTTTGTGAGATTGCAAACTGTCCACAAACAACGTGTTGTGGGGTGCTTAGAGGGACGGCCCGACCCAGTACCGCTGCATGCATCAACTTCTATTCTTTTTACTTGATGGGTACACCAGTGGCAATTGGACTGGCTTTTGTTTTGGGACAAGGATTTTTGGGTCTTTGCTATGGGCTTTTGGCAGCTCAGGTGGCCTGCATGGTGTCCATCTTGATAGTGATAAGCAAGACAGATTGGGAAAGGGAGTCACTAAAAGCAAAAGACTTGGTTGGAGAAAGTTGCAATTTGTTGTATGAGGAAGATATTGTCAAATGTGAGGAAGGAAAGGGAACCACTCTCAAAGATAGTTGCTTTTAGACTCTAATGGGAATCAAAAGATGGCACTAACAGGGTAGAAAGAGTTTATCAGTCTCTTAGTTTTGCAACTTTGTAAAATAAGCATTAGTTTATCAATTTTTAACGGATTTAACCAACTTATGGTTAAAACAAAACGGTAGCCAAAATAGTATAGAGTCGTGATCTTGAAATCTCCAAAAAGACGTTGACTCCATATTGGTCTATTTTAAAAGGAACTGTCTCACCGGTCAACATAAAACAAGATCGCGGACTAATTTTGAGTGTTAAATCACAGTTGATAGACTATTTTAGACAATTTTCCTTGTCTCGGTTGAGGTACTTCTCCCATTTGCAACCTTGATTTTTTTTATTTATTTATTTATTTATTTTGTTTGGGGGTTGGAAATGAAGCACGACTATGATAAAATGAATGTGCAAATAGTTAGCTTGTAGTCGTACATTCATCAGATCAAACGCACTCAGTGGCGTGGATTTGTATTTGATGTGGGTTCCAACTTCCAAAGCACAATTCGTTGTTTTCGCGGTTTCGCCTCCTCATTATAGCCCCCATACATGAACTATTCTATCCTCTAAAAGAAAATAGTCGAAATTGTAATTTATATATTGTACTGTGCTTAATATAATTTATATGTAAACTAATTTCATGAGATAAAAGAAGCAGAACATTTTAACAATCAACGTTGATCTCTCAATACAATTAGTTACGGATTTTATTCTGGTTCAAAGTTGAGTTTTACCATAAATCTTTCCGAAAATTGAAGCCAAACGTTTCTTGATCATTTTATTGATTACTCCAACTCTCTCACTCATTCCATAGAAACAGTAAATGTGAAGCATGTGATGGAAAACAGGAAATAAAGAACACAAGCCTAACTTAAGTATGCCAAATTGTTTATTTATATTTTTGTGTATCAAAAGAGAAGTACAGTCAGGAACAATAACTAACTATTATTGTTTATTTATATTTTTTGCTAACGTGAAAGGAGGCTCAAGCCTAAAACTTTACATTTTAGGGACATGTAATTCCGTCAAATCATGCTCCAACCACAGTTTGTCTCCATTGACCCTTATCAATCACGCTTTAATAATAGTAACTAAATGTTGAGGTTACTCGTGCTCAAAAAAATATTGTTACAGGACTTCACAGAAAAAAATTTGGGCCATCAGTGATAAGTCTTATAATAAGTGTTTGTCTTCGGCCCATATCCAAAGAAAGATCCAAAACGCTAATCAATCTTCAGTTCTTCAATGAGTATGGCCGGTCTCATGAAGTGCGTAGATGTTAAGAAAATGGAGGTGGAGACAAAATGGTGGGACCAATGAAAGTAAAAAGAGGAGAGTCCATTTTGATTACTTTTCATATAACCAAATCAAAGAGAAATTTGGGCCCTTCCAACTCACCGGATGTCTTATCACTTATCAGTGAAAAGTCATTTTTTCGTAGAGAACAAAAATGTTAAAGGATTCTCAAAACTCAAAAGGGCTTGCAAAAGTTACCGTTGGTGAAAATCTGTTGATACATTAATCTTGAGCTCCAGTATGGGGAAATTTTTGCATCTTTGTCCTTCATAAAAATTATAAAAAGGGTTCATTTCAACCCAGTTAAATGTGGATTGATTGAAAGGTAAAAAACTCATAATATTTGGTCCTTGTTCATACTTCCATAATATGTTAGGGAAAAAAAAATTGTTTGATCGGTATCAAAATACAGTTTGAAAGGGGATAATTTTTTTTTTTTAAAAAAAAAAATAACTTAACTAAGAAAAGTATCTTTTTACCCTAGGTTAAAAGATGCATCTTATGGTTCATTACCACACATCCCATCAGATCAACAAGACAAGATTTAACCTATATTTTGATGTTCTCCACCACGAAGACAAGATTGTTCAAGTGTGGTCTTTTGAGTTCAATGGCAACTTTTAGGCCCCAGTTCTAAGGGGAATCTAATCATACATACATTAAAAAAATAAAAATAAAAAATCAGGACATTATCAAATCAACACGATTAAACTGCATGTTCTTTTTCTTTTCTTCTATGTTTCGGATCTCACAAAACTCTCTTGACTGATAGAGTATAAGAGCAAGAAAAAACAAAATTTAAACATAATTGGAAACAATATAATCCAAAATAAAAACAAAATGAACAACTTGCTAACCTGATCTTACATCTTCTTTATGTAAAACTTTTTCAAAAAATACAATTTTAAATATGGGACCAAACGGAATATGATAAAGGGGGTCGGGCTATATCTAGGTAGTTGATTAATTTGAGAAAAAGACCATATACGTAAAAGTTCAATTATTTTCTTTTCTAGGGGCTTAACTAGGCTAAATATGTTCACTGGAAAAAAAAATATTCATCGTGGGTTGATATGCCAACAGAATAATTATTTTGGGACGAGAAAATAATTGCAAACTGAAAAACATCTTTAAATATATACAAAGGGTTTCTAGTTCTCCACCGAGCGAAAAAGGCTTTTTTTTTTTTCTCCCATAGAATGGATCAATTCATGATAATGTAATAAAGAAACCAAAGCAGATACGTACTCTTTTTCTTCTAGCTTGAACCTTAATATATCTCCTCAATTAAAGTTACAAATCATTTTGAGATGTAGACTAGAAAAATATAAATTACACCACTTTCTTATCCATACACTATAATATGCTTGATTACGCATATATGATCTAATTGCAGTCGATCAATTTGTTAAACTTATATTACAAACATATGCAAATCTTGACCAAAAAAATAGAATAGTTCATTTTGTTTTTCAACATAAAAAAGATTGTATTGGGCAAATTCCACACACATATATATAAGAACTAAGTCTCAGTCTAGTTATTAGGACGGTGTGTTTTCTGGTATTAGACCCAGATTTAATCTCCACCAAAAATATGGAAGGAAGATTTTTACCCACATTCCACATGTCGATCATTGATTTTTCGAGAACAAGGTCAACCTACTGATTACATATCCGAAGAATCTGGAGTGAAACCCCTATGAACCGTGAAGACTGGAGCAATGGTCATATTGAACAAATTAAAAAGACATCAACGACGAGTCGATTTTCAATTAGAAGAAGACCCACCATTGCCGAAAACTCTTCTTTTCTCCTTTCAGTTAAAGAGGAAGTAACTCGCTGAAATTCGTACACTTGCAATTAAGGATACCATGGTTTTTATCACTTGCATTTAGTGATAAAATATCAACTAATAAATGCATATGCGCCTTCAACCATAAAATGGTGCTGCTTTTAATCCCAAAGCTTATCACAGAACTTCTACATACATTAACTAGGGTTTTGTCTTTACCTCTTTTCCTTCCCTTAATTGGTTGTCTGTTTCTCATAAGCATGTGTTACTGACTCTGTTCCGAAATTATCGTCCAGTTTGAATTTTAAATTTTAGTACAAATATAACTTAAATTTGAACCGATGTTGATTGTGATTGAAAACTACAAACACATACGATCAAAAAGACTGGCTCTAGTTAAAATAATTCATGTCCTAAAAATTACTACTAAGTAACCTATATACTAATGGTAGTATTCACATCAAATAACAAAAAAGCAGCAGTACTGAAACTTATTTATCATTTATGGGTGCTACCACCAGTTCATAGGCTAGAAAGTAGAAACATTGCTTTTCTGAATTTCTTCAGTAATAATATCCCTAACTGCTGGGAATTAAATAAAAAAATTACTGCGTAGTGGTCGTACGTTATAATTTATGTTCATGTCAGGTGACAGAATAATTCTTTTATATGTACATAAGGTATTATTATTATTGTTATTATTATTATTTAGACCCTTTTTTTTTTCGTTTTCGAAAGAGCTAAGAGGATAGCAAAGACTTGTCCCCATCCAACAATGAAGTGTGTAAAATAACAATAAAATCTGGAAGATTACTTGTGATGATAAGCTAGCTTAACTAGAAGCCAAAAGAAAAGTAATTTACTCACGATGGTGAAAGATTAACTGATGATTAAGCTTGTCAATTAATTAAGTGGAATTCCACAAGTTTTATCTCTTTGTTGGAAAACAATGATTATTTTGCCCTTCTCTTCTAATTTTCAATCGCGCCTACTTTCCAGCATTACAAAAAATCTAAATTATTATTTTGTGCTCACAGATTATTATGCCTCTGCTTTGGCTTCCGCACATAGATTTATCTTCCCTTCTTACGTTCATGATGAAACATAATTTACATAACGAAAAAAAAGACGGTGAAAGATATATAGTGAAAATGCATAGTGACTAATGTGCACATAATATTTTGGAGGAAAAAATGTAAATTTTGAGGGAAAGATAAAGGTTCAACGACAAAATGACAACAATATAGAGATATACATCGGTCACTATTTTTTTTATTATATATTTTCACTACACATCATTTTTCATAAAAAAAATACAATAATTGCATGGGGAAGGATAAATTTTTATTTTCATTTTATATGTAATTATGAATCGGCTTAGGAGAACCATTCTAATTACCGTAAGATTCTAATACGATGAGGGTGAATAATTACTTTCAAAGATTTTCCAGAATTTGTTATGCATATACTCGAACACGAAATCTGTTAACAGAAACAAGGTACTTGAGACAATCACATTTTTGTTTTTTTTCTCCATAGGAAGAACTGAGTCAGGCTTAATTAAGGTTGGCTAAATGCAACTATTATCATCAAGTAAGATGGTTAGTCAATTTAACTAATGGATTGCTTTTCCCCCTTCTTTTGTTTTGTTTTGTTTTTTTTTTTTTTTGCTTTTTTGTCTTGTTCGATCTCATAGTTAATCCTCATCGACAACATTAAGCTTTACTTGTACTTAAAGTTTTTCACTGGTTCGTCGTGAATCGCTACATAATTTTTGTCATGACATTATAAAAATAGTATACTCTTACAATATGTTAATGTAATTTCTTCGGCTTCATGATTCCTTTTGAAACAAAAAAAGACAATTCTCAAAAATAAACTAATTTCAGTGATGGATCAAACAAACAAAAACTCCAACAGTTCACGTAAGGTAGTTACGTAGCAATGAGACGTATATGATCAGCTAGTGCTACACAAAAGAATCGTCCGAATAGAGGCGTGGAATTGATATTGTGGTTAATAATGCGCAGTCGCGAAACTAGCTACTCAAATTTGGAGCTAATCATGTATTCATGATCGAAATAAGTGGTCGAAAATATATGACAGGAGATTAAAAATGACTAATCCTAAAGGGTTTTTTGGCAAGTCGAGGATTCCGAGCCCTTTTAAGCGATCTGTCCCTGATAATGCGATTTGTTAGATATATATTTCTTCTGTCAAATATATATATATATATATATAATTTACGTTGAATTTTGGAATTTAATGTTGTACATTTTTAAGTTTAACCAAGTAGACTACTAAAACATGACAAAAAAAAAAAAAAAAATTTGTATCCTCCTATTCCTATGAAATTAGTATTTGTAGAAAGTCTAAAAATGTCACTGTAATAAAATGTTTTATGTAAGAAAGATAAGATTGTGAAATGGGTCTATTTCTCTTTTAGAGTTTTGATTGTAGTAATCGCAATCAATTTACAATAGATATACTAAAAATCAGCACTTTTTTTTAGTGACATGGTGACAGTGACAATGCCGTAAATTAATAGTCCAAAAATGAATTGTTCCTCTCTTTATGATAAAGTTAATTAATCAATGAATTGGTGAAAACCTCCTTTCAAGGTCGATTTTACATAACATGTTAGACATTTTTACAAAACTTCTCATTGCCTAAGTACTTATGATTGCACGCAAAGATGTAATACCACGCACTTAAATATGATTGATCCACATCTTTTTCTCTATATACATATCTGCAATCTTCTATGTAAGTTAACTATTCTTTGTTTTTAAAAAATAATTAATAAATGTTCTTGTAGCAATTGACATGTTATATCATAACTTGATTATTTCTTTGATATTTGTATTCTTGTAAAATAAGTACGTAAAAAGTATCGATGTATTTCAGGTTTGTAAGTCGGTCTGATATAAACATAATTTTTTCTTTTAGAAATGTGAACTTAGCATATCTAATTATTGTAAAAATTAATCGATGGTTACCATGAAAATTAAAGTGTGTGTTACATAAATGATTCTTATTTTGATATTTCTTCAAGGTCCAAATAAATATCTTGAAGAGTTGAAGTGTCTAATCCCTCTAAATCTGAAAGACAAAAAAAACTTTTACTCCTACCACTTCTTTTACTTAAATACACCATCACCAATATTTTTATCAATATTTAAAATGTGTTGAAAGGGGAAAATGAAAAAAGAGAGTAAAGAGGAAAAGGACAAAAGAAGAATGCATTTGGATTTGGACAAATGAAATGAAATTATTGAATATGTAGACAATGAAAGCCCAAAACCAACAGAAGGTGGGTACGTGGCAGCTAAACAAGCAATCTAAATCAAAGTACACCATCATCATAGCTCATAAATTTTTGACATATATTACTGCTGTCAAAAAAAAAAAAATTAGTACAAAAAATTGAAAAAATCAAAATGCTTCTGTGGTGGGCCCCCACTCTAAATGACCACCTCCTTGTACAGTTGTACAATTCTCACACCCTTCTCTCTTTTAGTACTTTTGTTTCTTCTGCGGGCCCCCACAAATGACAAAGCCTCCTTCCTTCCTCCCTCTATTTATTTTCTCATTTATTCATCAAACCAGAAAAAAAAAAACCCTTCTTGAAACAAAATCACCACCGCCCACCGCCACCGTCCGCCACCGTCAACCACCACCAAAAGGGGCGGGTTTTTTTTTAGAAGTAGTTAACTAGCTATTATAATATGAGATGATGGTAGGACTGAGTGTTGTATTAGAAGGGTACAGAGATATTACAACTAGTACAACTAACAAGAAGAAAATCCCTTTTCATCAGATTATAAACAAAGCCAGCATGATCAAATCCCCATCTCCTCCTTCTCCTTGTTTTGATTCTTTAACAAAAGCAAACCCTTTTAGTCTTATTAGCAGCAGTTGCAGAAATGGTGGTGGATTTCTTGACTATTGTTTTCTGTGCAGAAAGAAACTTTTGCCTGGCAGAGATATCTATATGTACAAGTAAGCAATAATTTTTTTATTTTTTATTTTTGGGTTTTTACAAATGCTTCACAAAGTTCAAATCTTTCTTTCCTGTAATTTAAAGGAAATTTCATGGGTTAATTTCTTGATTTGTTTCACTTACTGCTGTCTGGCCCCATGCACAATAGAGGGAAATTTTTTCTAAAAAAAATAATCAAGCTGCATGTTGTTTCATTGCTAAGAAGAAGAAGAAGAGGAGGAGGAATTAAACATGTGAATAGTAATACTAAAAATGATAAAAAGAGCTTGTTTTTTTGGGGCTGTTTCCATCTTTGCTTTTCTGGAAAAATTTGCCATTTCCTTTTAGTCATTCAAAGGGATAATCAGTATCACTATCATAGTTGAATAAATTTAGATATTTTGCAGCAACCTTTTCACACTTTATCCTGTTTACCACAGTTTTTGCTACTTACAGCTTGATCTGGATAACAACCGAATTTTATTATTATTATTTTTTTGTTTTGAATGTATAACTATAACTTAAATTTGTATAAATTGTACAGGGGTGACAAAGGTTTTTGTAGTGAGGAGTGCAGATGCAGACAGATCTTCATGGATGAAGAAGAGATTTTCATGTCCAACAAAACTTCTTTTGATCATCATCACTGTTCAGTTGCAGCTACATCAGCATCTGCTGCTTCTTCTTCTTCTTCTTCTTCTTCAGCTAGAAGAAAAGCGGCCAACAAAAACCAAGCAAATGGCTTTGCATATTGAAAAAAGAAAAAAATAAATAAATAAAATTTAAACTCAAGCAAAAAATTTGAGTTATTTTCCGCCCTTTGTTTTTTGCCTTAACTTTTTTTTTTTTGGTGGTTAGTTTTCTAATTCTGGGCTGGGAAAAATCTGTATTTTAATGATGAATCTTGTGCTTCGTTCATTGGTTTGCAGTTGAGTAAGTAGTAGTAGTACAAGTATGGCATTTAAGGTTTTCTTTTTTAACTGTACCACCTAAAATTCTGTAAGCTCTCACTTTTTGGTGTATGTATATATGAGAGGGAGAGAATTTTGGCAATTGGACTATTTTATGTTATTTTAGTGTGTTATTATTGTTTTCGGATTCTGATTACTCCATCCGTCCCACAATAATAGTCCACATTGAATTTTAAATTTTGTACTGTTTTTAGTACAAATTTGAAAACTCAATCTGGACTATTTTTTTTTTTTTTTTGGGACGGAGATAGTATTTGGTAATTTTTAGAACACTTTTGATTTCATAAGTGCACAAGTGATGTATATGCCCTTAATTATGGTTAAAATTCGTTGTCTGTTAATTCGATTGATCTTTCAATTCAGAAATGTGTAAATGCCAAAATCCAATTGTGTCAAACTTTGTACAGAAGGAAAGACTGTTCAAACATTTTAGTTCACGAGAGACTCATGTCTCGTAGTACATAGTGATTTGGATAAATATTCTACGTCACTGTTTTCTTCCATTTGAATCATTATCCTCTAAGTTGGTACGTTTCGCGTTTGGATCATTATCCTCTAATTCAGGTGCACTTTCTCTCCCAAATTTTGTTGTTTTCTAATTAAGCATTTTTTTGCCCATTTGATTCTTGTAATCTATTGATTTTGCATTAAATGATTAACGTTCGTGTCAAAGAAAATATAATCATACTTTGACAGTAAAACCAACATTTGTGTGTATTATTCTATGTTACGTTCATTTTTTGTAGCGACTATTATTCTCTCTTCATCCCGAAATTATTGTTCAGTTTGGAGTTTTATGTTGAATATTATACATGAAACACTTTTGTAGGGAGTGGTGTAAAGAGTATCACATACAATTTATGTAACACCTTTGTGCAATGATGTGCGTCCATACCACTATATCGCTAATGTCGTGTGATTTCGCTCATCTTTTATTGAGATTGTCCATGCACAAACGTTGAATACGTGAGTGTATCTGGCCTTCTACTAGGAGTTTCCTAATAATTTTACTTCAGAAATTACTTTTAACTTTTTAAAACATAACTTCAAACTATATGAACAATTTATGTAGTCTATTGTAAATTTATTTCTATCGAAATTGATAAGTGCACCGTAAATCATTGGTTGATACGTAGTGAATAATCAGTAAAAAAATGCTGACATATATGATAGTCTTCTCCGATTAGCTATCTCTGTCTCTTTTATGATTATATCATATTCGCTCCCGAAGTCTCTTTATAAGTAACAACAATACAGATTTTACTTTTGAACATTGAAGTATGAGCATCGAAAGGTAAATTTCTACTAAGAATCTAAATCATGGAGAGAATTATTGGAAAAGGGGGAGGAAGATAGCTACAGATATAACTAGGTGTTAGATCCGTCCAATGGACGGGGAAGGCATACACATATAAATATTTTTATGTAAATTTTATATTTTTATAAAATATATAATGACTTCAGTTTTAAAAATGATTACTTCTGGATTTACAGGAATTTATTTTTTTAAATGACATTTTAAATTAATTGGTGATAAGATTTATGCATATCTCTCTAAAATTTGTTAGGATTTAGTACTCTCTTCAATCAATCTCTATGTTAGGATTTGGTTCATGAAAATAAGGGTTCAGTTTTTATTATTTTGTTTTTTTAAAAAAATTATTTCAGTTGCTTTTTTTTATTTTATTATTTTATTTTGTGCATTTTTAAGTCTAAAAAATTAAAAAAATACCATATAAGATTAAATCTTATGTGGCATGTACTCCATGCCTTTAGTTTTCTCTCTCTAATTTTTGCCTTAGTATAATATATAGAAGAGAGTATATAGATACAAATCATACAAGAGACATGGACAGTGTAGTAAAGTAGGTACCATTTCTGAGTGGGCCCGACCCAAATATCTGGCATAGAGTGGGAGCCCATGAGAGTAAGTGAAGTTCGTCCATTTCGTTCTGTGTCAGCATTGCCTAAGAAAGAATCATTGAGCTGATTACGACTTAATCATCAAATCCAATAGTGGTTCACTGTTTAGATCGTGTAATCACGAGCTTCCCATTAATTTTTCATATGTATCATCAACGTTATTGATAAAAGTAAATTTAAATAAAAAAAATTACGAAAATAAATAATAATGAACAATGTTTATGAGTAATATATACAAATATAACCATTATTTGTTATTTACTATTATTAATTAACACAAATTATTAGTTGGAACTTGTTGTTATATGATAGAGAAGAGAGGAAAAATATGAAAAAGGAGTTAGGATTAAAAGAAAAAAGGTAAAAGTCAAAAAGGAACATGTATGTTGTGAAAAAAATTATCTAAACACGCATTTGTTTATTACAAAGCATGAAAATCGATGCAGTACACAAAGAACAATGTTGCATGCGGTATTAAACTAAAGAAAAAGGAAAAATTTTGGCACATCAGTCATCCAAACTAAGGATGTAAAATAAAAAAAATAAAATTAATTCTTAATTACCAGAAAATGAACTTTTCCAAGGGTTCTGTTTTAGTATATAGAATAATTCATCCCTTTCCAATTTAATCTTCCTTCATGCCTTCTACTATCAAGCAATGGACAGAAGATTGATACAAGTATCTCTGTAAATTTAATCTTCCTTCATGCCTTCTACTATCAAGCAATGGACAGAAGATTGATACAAGTATCTCTGTAAATTTGAAATTGTTCAGTAACACGTACATGAGACATAACACGATACCAACCTTTAATAAGAACAATAATTGTGTATTCTGTATTTTTTTATGCGTCAGTGACCGAATAAATTCATTTTCTTTATCATTTTGATGAATTAACGTGTAAAGGAAATCTGCAATACTTGAGGCATGGAGACTACTGAAAACATGAGATTTTTCCCACGTTCATCGTGTACCTAACCCCGCGAGACAAAATTCGAACACATTTGAGATTTTCAGAATGATCGTTTTGGGTTTGAGAGTTTTTTTATTTGATACATTTTAGCAAATGGACATGTGCATCATATGATTTTTTTATTTTTATTTTTTTCATTCACATTTGAGATCATTTAGACAAAGTGACCCAAAGTCTTTTTCGCAATTGTGAATGCTTTGGTTAGATGTTTTAAGCAAATAGGCAGGTGCATCACATGATTTTTTAGTTTTTTTTTTTTTTTTTTTAAAAAAAAGAAAAAATTAGTACAAGAGAATCCAACAAAAACATGGACCATGGAATCCAATACCATCCTAAGAGATGTGCCCACGAGGCTTAAGAACCATGAATTTTAACTTGTGATACTCCTAGTGGGAGACAAGAAATGGCAAATAATGAAATAACCAAAGAAGAGTTTGGTACGAATTTGATCCTGGAATCATTCAGGTTCTCCTTGCTGGTGCGTTTCTGAATTCTACATGTTCCAGTGAACCCTTTTTGGTCCACGTTTTTTGGTGTTTTGGTATCTCTCTGTTATGTGTTAACCACCATTGGCAGTTGAATTCTATGTTCGTTTAACATCTATTTGAGCACCTTGTTAAGCTACATCTGCACCAGAGGTAAGCTCCCAATGTCTTGACTTCTGTTACTTCTTTTGGATACAAGATGTGTCGTTGGATAAATAAAGGACTAGTGTTTTGTCGCTCTTACCATATTACTCGATATTGATACAGAAGGATAAAGACTTATGACTCGGGAAATCGAAATTATACATTAGTGAAAACAAAGGTAAAAGGTCTGCAAGCACTTAACCTTCTACAATCACAGAGCCAGAAAATCTAAGGCAGGCAAAATTTCCTCACATCATGGAGAATGTTAAAGAATGATCTACTACAGCCATTTGTCATACAAAAACTCTATATTTTCGCCCCCCAATTGGACAATGATTTCATACTTGCATCCGGTCCAATTTTCTCAAAGTGACAACCAAGCTGTAAAGACCACGGGGATAGTACAGTCGAGTCCTCTAAAGTTTAGGAACAGATGATGCAAACAAATATACAAACACAAGAAAAACTTTTGCTAATTACTTTGCGCTCTACGAGTCTGCAAATAATACATACAATATCAGAGATGTGGTATCACCAAGATCTTTTTCATCACAATGTTTAACATCAGCGGGCTCAGCCAGATTTGAATAGGAGCACAGCTTTTGAGTCCAAGTAGAAGTAAACAAAGTGGTTCGTCTCATGCGTAACATATGAACCTGCAGACATATAGAACAATGACATGAAAATGAACTCAAACTGAGCTACTAGTTGAAAAAGACAACCAGTTTCAAAGCTGAAAAGGACTGGCTTTTTTAATCTCTGCCTTTTTTTTCCCGAAGATAATGATTCGTGTGGGGGCTTTTCAAAGCAGTCGATTTTAGTAACTCAGTAGTCAAAGCCCAAGTAACTGAAACAGTTTTAGGAGATTTCTAACAAACATCTTGCAGTAACAAGGAGTTTGTCAACTGTTTTACACACCAGACCACAGAATTAACCAGATCTATCCTGAAAGCCGCATCATTTCTCACTACATTTGTTTGTTGGATGAAATTTGTTTACAGATTTAAGCATAACTATTATTATCTTATCAAGATAAGGTAAAAAACATATTAAGATACTACAAGTCAGTGAAAAACATATTAAGATACTACAAGATACTACAAATGATTGGATGAGAAAAAGATGAAACTCAAAAGTGTAGCTATAAAACTACCGCATCCAAGTCATCTTATATCCAGTAGACTGTAGAAGGAACCACAGTCCAGAGTAGATTAATACATTTCGGCACATAGACTGTCAGTGGGCCCAAGCTGTATCAAACAAGAAGTCAAATTTCAGTTTGTCATTTTGCATTGACAATGGAGAATTAATCCACAGACAAATACAGATCCTGAATTGGTTAATCGGGTATCAACCACTATTGCTCAACCATTGATGTCATTTGATAAGGGGAGAACAAAAGCCATATCTTAGTTTCACACAAGCCTCAGAGTTAAAATTGCTTTCCAGAACCCCAACTCGATCTGTATTTCAACAGACTTGTTCTATTATAACAAGGGCCGTCAGCCAATCAACCAAACAAAGAGTAGTAGATTTATGTGATGTTAGACATGGTTCCTGGACAAACTATAGCCAGCAGAATGCTAACGCTCCATAATGCAGTTAAACTAATCACAATAATTCTT
The DNA here is from genome assembly GCA_949775105.1 of Oldenlandia corymbosa var. corymbosa. Taxonomy (NCBI): domain Eukaryota; kingdom Viridiplantae; phylum Streptophyta; class Magnoliopsida; order Gentianales; family Rubiaceae; genus Oldenlandia; species Oldenlandia corymbosa. The sequence continues at coordinate 16,641,220 of OX459126.1, read as the reverse complement.
CCATATAGCTTCTACTGGGTAAGGACAAGAAATGCAGGCAGCTCCAAAAGGTGTAATGGGATGTAAACCAGAAGATATGAACATTTAGCACGACGTCTCTCAATCAGAATCCACACAATGAAGAAATAATAAGATTGCTATCGCAGAACTAGCACAAAGAAGCAAAATACAGCATTTTCGCCCAACAAGTCTTTCACAGCGAAGCAGAAATTGTGATTACATGCTAGTTCCATTCATTCATTAAATTTTACATAAGATTCCAAAACTTTACAGAGTTAACATTCAACCTTAGTTAAGCTATCCTGCACGAAATGATTACTTCCCTCATCCAGCCAGAAAATTGTAAAATTTAAGATTTTATAAAACTGAATTGGGATAAAAATTGAAAAGGAAAGTGATATCAGAGCAAAATGACTAAAATGGCTTCAGGGCCAGTTTGACATTTTAGACGTAAAGATGGAAAAAGACCGGCAACGCATTACCCAAGTGATTCAATTAGGTATGTAATGCATGTCACACAGGTTTAGCAAACAACAGCAGGTATTCTCCAACCTATAAGCAGGCCTAACAGGGCACTGATATGAAAACAATACAATAAAGTATCCCGCTGATTAGCCCAATTTCGGTGCGTCTACTAGACGTCTGAATTTGTGCAAAGATCTCGGCGAGGACAAAAACAAAAACTTTGATATCCACAGCCAAACAGTTCAAGTTTAAAAGTAAAATTAAAGAGATACATCATGCATCCATAAAACTTATATTTACGAGAACTATTACTTTAGGACATAGTTCTGTTCAACAAATTACATTCACGATACAATTAAACATTCAGAAAAGACTCCTTCTCAATCTTTCTAGTAGGCCAGAATGCAAATGAAAATAACTCCTGAAGGCAATAATAAGCCTGCGGTTGAACTACATTGCAAACTTCCACAAACACTAATCCAAGGCTAAAGATGAACCCTATTTACATAGGAACTTCTTCTAACGTTAACTCAGTTAATTAACAGTATACTATTAATAGAATCAGTTAATTGGGCCATCCACAAAAGGAGTCCCAAAAGCAATCCCCTAAGCTTCCACAACATGTAGGACTAGATCTAACTCATTCCAAATTTGAGCACGGATGATATTCTTATCACAGCCTAATAAAGATTTCAATGTTGCTATTACGAAACCCCGATTGAAAACAAAAACTAAGTTAAAAAAAAATCAGATCATTACCGAAATTTTTGCCGACAATGCAATGCCAAGTAGGTCCATACCGCTTATCAAATTCCTTCTTAATGTGCTCTGCAACATCTTTCTCCACATTATTCTTCTCAAATGCCTGATAATAAGAAGTAAAAACAATTCAGAAACTAAATTGAAATATACATCCAGAAGAAACGCAGCCAAGCCTTCATTTTCCGGATTTCTTTAACTTCCCCCATTAAGCGAACTGAAAGTCCTAAAACATTCTGTTAAAAGCTGCAGAAGAGAAAGAGAGAAATACTTACGCCGATGGCAATGTCGACGGCCTCTTTCTGCATGTCTTCTTTCATATCCGCGTTCTTGATGATGACTTTCTTTCCGGCACCGGAATTCGCAACCGGACCTGCGGATGACTTCCGATCATCGGTGAGAGGCTTGGCGACAGGAGCAGGTCCTCCTCCTCCACCTACAATCACCATTCTCTTCGCTTCCTCACTCATTTGCCAGAAAAAGAGACACTTATCGGACAAGCTCTGCAAACACCGGCGAGGAATACTAACCTTTAACGGAAAACGAAAAAGCTCGAGAGTCGTGAGTGGGGAGAGAGAGAAAGAGAGAGAAATTTGGAGCAAACAGTGCGTGAGTGTGTGAGAGAGAAAGTGAAACAACGGGGAAATGATTTGTGGTCTTTCTGATTTCTTTTTAGTGTTCGGTGCGTTTTTACCCTTTCGATTCCGAGTCAATCAGTAAAATGTGTATAAACACAGGTAAGAATTTCTTACTGTTGGAGTTTTTTTTTCACTCCACTCTCTAGCATAGTTATCAAAGCAGGATACGTATCGTGTATCGGAAACATAAATTTATGATACGCGTATCGTATTGTGTATCGTATCATAAGATACGTTTTAATATAATAATATCTATAAAAAAAATAATAAATATCATAAACTCCATATGTAGTTGATATATTTATGTTTTTTTTTTTCAGTTATAAACAAATAAATTGATTAAGTTGGATTCAAAATTATTTAAAAGTTACACATATTACTTATTCATTATATGAATAATGGTCGTAAAATCTATGTAATAAATGTTATTTTTCATAATAGTTGTTATTAAGCCATAAATTTAATGGAGAGAAATTAATATAAACATGTATTGCATTTATTTAACATGCTATTAGTTATACTTGATTTAAAAAAGGAAAATGATATTATGAATAAAAAATGCTTTTAAATAATTGAATTTTTGAACTAGAATAATTTATTTATCGGTTTTATTGACAATTGGGGAAGATTATGTTTATGAAATAAATCAAACATATCTATTTAAAACAAATTGTAAATAAAATTCGTTCTTAATTTAAAATTTAAATGGTCACAATTTGAATTCTTTTAAGAAAAAAATTATTCTTTACCTATGTTTTTACATCGTATTGTGTATCGTATGTATCGTACGATACGTATCGGTAATTAATCGATACACAAACGATTGCAATACATACCATGATACGTATCGAAATCTTTAATTTTGATACGAATCATGCGCTACGTATTGCGTATCTCGTACGATTACTTACTACTATGCTCTCTAGTAAATTTGCGTTTCTTCTAAGAGCAGGCAAAGAATTCAAAATCGAAGTATTTTTCTCATTGCACTTCGCTGTTTTGTATCACATTATAATTTTATTGATTATTAGTGTTTCATAACTCAATTATATGAACATAAATAAATCTCTTCGGACGGAAACATCATACAATAAATTATTACTCATCTCTTTTATACTATATAACCTTTTTAAAAAATAAAATTAATTTTCAAAGACTTTATTTTGCTAATTTTTACATCTTGAACTTACGAAATGGATAACTTTTTTTTGTTGACTGAATGGTTTAGTAAAGAGTCACATTCTTGACTATTTGGCTCGAATCCAAATTAGTTGAAATAATGACTTCGGACACTAAGTGCGTAATATAAAAAAAAAAACCACATTCTTTCTCGAAATAAGAGTGATTATAACTGTTAAATGATTAACTTGATTATCCTTGCCAAACTCAAAGGACTCTCCAATTTTATGAGGTAGAATGAGCTGGAAACTGCCAATGAGCTTAAAATTTCCTCCTATTCAACTTTTGAGGATGCAGAATGAAGAGAACAATTTCGGTGAGGGTAAAGCGCTTCGCTTAATGAGTTGTACGCTTTTACTAATACTGATCACATAAAAAAATAAATAAATAAATAAATAAAAGAAAATCAAGAATGCTATCAATTTTCTTTTACAAAAGAATTAAAAAAAAAAATAAAAAACAGCCAAAGAACAGTTGTATGATTGCATTAGTCAAAAACACCTCAGTCCATGGGAATAATTGACCCAAACTGGAGACAAAACAAACATGCATGAGGCAATGATTTGCTTGCATATTTTAGTGTTTTCGAAGGAACAAACAAAAAAACTTACTTCGAACTCCGGTAACTCTACAAGATAATAAGTAAAACCACAGTAATAAGTCCTTTTTTCATATATACTGGAAACTGTAAAAATCAATAACATTTCAGAATGCTAAGCTCTGACCAGAAGCCATTTCTTCATCATCAGACTCGTCCTTCACAACTCTTCGCCTCTTTGATCTTACTCCATTTGGATGTTTATCTTCGCCTTCATCATCATCCGATACAGAATCTTCTGCAGCCGTTGGAACCTCTGATTCAGGGGATAACACGTTTTCCACCCCGCCATTTCCTTCCTCCCTTTCTTCACCACATTCCTCTTCAGATGGTTCATCACCTTCTGCTGCATTTTCTTCATTGTCTCCGTTTCTCTCTTCTTCTTCTTCTTCTTCTTCCATGGCAAAGTCTTTGGTATCTAATATCTTGAAGTCCCTCGAAGTGCTTCGCTTTGCGTACCTTAGTAAATTCGTTTTGGTTGCCTTGCTGAGCAGGATGAGATACTTCTCATAGTCTTCTATCTGGAAGATTAAGTCTGGGATGCATTTGTTTTCCCTTCTAATTTTGCTAGCCATTCCTTTGGTGTTTGTACACTCTTGTTGATTCTGTACAATGCAAGCAAGCAATAATGCAAGTTGAACCAAATCAGATTATGGTAATTCAATATCTATAACTGAAACTGAGGTTAAAGAAGCAAAAAATTTGTATATACCTTTTGCACCATGTCCATAAATTTATACAGAGGAGCTGTCAGCTGCCTACAGGTTATTTCAACCAGCTTCTGATACTTGAGGCTTGGTAAAGCTTGAATGCAACCTCTGGGGGATATTTGAAGCTTTGCCACTCTAGCTAAATCCTTATACAGTTTTGCAGCCAAACTCAAGAAATGTTCGGCTTGGGGATCTGCAATATGTTTGCACCAGTAAATCAGATCAAATGCAAGGGTAGATCACCCATAAATCAAGATCAATTATTCATTGTCAGTACTTTCTAATTAACTTACCTTTCAGGTTCATCAGTACAAAATAAGACAAGACCTTCACAACAGCTTGCATCCTGGAGTAGAGAGACTCCTCTAATGCCAATCTAGGACCAATCTTTCTGTTAGGATCGAGAGATACACCTTTCCTAGCAGCTGTAGAGTAAGCTATCAGTTTATTTATGATAGAATCCATGTCGGTAATATTTGACTCAAGAAGCTGCAATATGGAAGAGGCTATTGCAGCATGAGTTGCTTTGTTCAGAACATGAAACTTCTCGGACACGTCCTCTGGTTCAGTAGCTTCTGATCCCACTACTTTCAGAAGTTCTGAAGCCAAATCTTCAGAAATTATCAAGTCATTTGGAGGTAAGCTTAATGAAACAACCAGAGAAACCAAACTTCTAGCAACCTTTGAATTTTGCAAATGACTGATTTTACAGATACGCAGGATCCATGCTCCAACAAGACCCTGGCAATCAGCAGGGATTTGATTGCCAATCATCATTATTATGTCACAGATAACCTAGGAAGGGAAGTATAGTTTGAGTTAAGTACAGACTACAGAAAAGCCAAGAAATGTTTATGATAACAGACTAATCTCATAAAAATAAATAAAAAAAATAAAAAACTATTGTCGCCAAAAAAAATAGTCCACATTGAGTTTTGAGATTTGAGATTTGTACTGTTTTGGGACAGACGTTGAATTTTTTAACCACAGAATACATGGTTTGAAGTTGCTAGCAAATTTCACTTTAAATGCATAGCAATTCCTAACTGGAAACAACAATTTTCGAATGAACTTCTGCTTCCAGATATGCCATCTTCAAGATGCAACAGAGAGTTCTCACAGTGATTTGTGATTCATGCATCAGAAAGAGCAAGAGGGGAAAATATAGAATCTCTTTGAAAAGGAAGCTATAGGGAATAGAAGAAAAATAAGTAAAAATAACATAAATGGCTTGAAAGCAGCAAGCTACACACTGTATTTCATTTGACGAAACAAACAGTTTTGAGCTCACCTACCTCAACTTCACGGAATAAGGAAACTTTAAGCAAATCGATGACCAAGGGAACCATACACTTTCTAATGAACATCACATCGCTCTTTGAACTGTGATCAACTCGGCTATCAGCTGTACCATATTCATAGGTTCCGTCAGCATCCAGAATACCTCTTGATTGAAGCTCAGATTCACAGAGTGACATCATATCTTCTATGAATTCACTGTATCCGGGGGTACCCAATGTTGAAGTTATCAAATTTTTCAAGCACATCAAAGCTAAATGAATATATTCCTTTCGGTCATCTATTTTCTTCTTCTTGGTATCGTTCTTTATCAGGCTAGTCTGATTATCTGGAGCAGATGTCAGCAATAAAACCAGTTTCAGCAAAGGAGGTCCCAATAACTTGATTTCTCCATAAACCAACATCCAGAGAGAATCTTCTCTTTCCGCAAATGGTAGTGATGTTAATTGATGTAGGCAAATGTGCAGCATAAAGAGAAACATTTTAGAATTCCCATCTGATGCCTTACTGGAGGACAACTGGCTATTATTCTGAGAAGTTACATGGGCAGAACCATTAAGTTGCAATTGTTCTGGTGCCTTTTGCAAAAGATAATGTATACTCGAAGTTGCCAAGAAAGAAATTCTACCCTGTGGTAGCGTATGACCACTGCTAGTGAACTTATCAACCAGGTCACTGGCAGTAGGACGAACAGTCTTTCTTGCTTGCCTTGAGGTGGACGTAAACTTTTCCAGGGAATTATGAATATTGACAAAATCCAAGAGCTCTTTCTGCAATTCCACTTTCTTTAAGTCAATTCCTTTCTCCAGCTCATTGATAATGATATTCAATACCACCTCAATAATCCCTAATAAAACAACAGCATGGAAGCTACTATTTTTTTCTTCAGAAGTTGAAGATTCTGAATCACAGGTTTTCCCCAGTAAGCCTGATCTGACAACAGCAATCCAAAATAAGGAAAAAGACTACCCAGGGCAAAGCCATAAGTAAAGAGTTTTTTCTTCGGATCAAAATCAAAATTCAATAGAAACAAAAAATAATAAAAGATATTCATCAACCATAAGAACAAAACTTGTTCTGGATTGATCTTATCAATTCAAAAAAGAGTAACTCAACCTTCCAAATTTGACTGCCTCAGGAACTTCCGTATCTTCGATAAAGCGTTCGAAAATGTTTCTCCAGAGATTGTTCTTCCAGCCTGCGCCAAATGTATATCAAAATCCCAGTTGATTGTAGTACTATTTTAGTCACATAACAAATCTCATAGCACATTAGTAGTACCTCATTTTCCTGTGTCAGAGAGAAGCCAAAACTAGCCCATGAATCCCGAGGTTGATCTGCTTTATCTTGAGGCTGAAGAAGAAGAATCCAAGAGACGCAAGAGAGAAGAGAATCTAAAGGCTCTCCAATATAAAGCTTGCCATTGTCTGACTTAAGGGAGTGAGTAATATCCAGTAGAATTTCTGCATCCTGGAAAGAAAAATCTTCTTCATGATCTCCCGGTGAAATGTGCATAGATGTTGACCCAAACTTGACTAATAGGATAAAATAAATGCAATACATTTTAACCCTCAAGATTCTTACCTCTCTGTAATATCGTAAGAAGTGAGGCAAAAGAAAATCAAAAACAGAGCCAGCAGATAAAGGATCCGCTAATACAAGCTTTACAAGTCCATGATACAGCACCTCTCTTACTTTTGCCTGAAAGAGTAGGCAATGTGCACAATAGTCACTAATAATTGGCTTAAAGATTAACAATGACATAACGAACAAATGTAATGATTTAAGAAAGGTATACCTGCTGATAGAGGCATCTCTGAAGCAAACCACTGAGTTCTCTAAAAAGACCAGCCTCTTTAATACAGGGTATTTCAGCCTGTTGACTACAACTAGCTTGGCTGCTTGATTCTTGAAAGGAAAATGGTCCATCTTTTATACGTTGCTTTTCTGCCAATATCAAACTAATAATCGAATTGGTTGCAGCAAGACGAACCGAGTCCTCTCTTCTGAACATAGCCTTCCTCAAGACTAAAACCATATAATCCTGAATAGTTCAAGAAAACATGAAGACTGTTTAAACCAAAGAAAAGAAAAGACAGATAGAGACAGGAAATGCTGAGCTTTAAATTGGTAAAAGATGGATTCATTACTTGAAATACAGATAACTAAGACATCATCCAACTTGGAAAAACAAATGCCTTGAGAGTATAAAATTTCAGGAATTCCCCCTTTTCTTTTCTTTTTCTTTTTTTTCTTGCTACTAAGTAATTCAAGTAGTTCATTTTAAAATTACCAAAAAATATTCAGGCTAGTAATAATGGAAGGTGGTCACTTGCCAAAAAGTGACTTCATTGAGAGATTAAAACCAAATACCTGAAGGTCAGGGCTGAATTTTGTTAGAGGCAATAAGACAGATACTACTTGTGAAGAAACCTTGGCATCGGTAAATGTGAAATAATCCAACAATTCCTTGAGATGTGCAACATAATCCAACATTTGGTTTGGGTGACCCTTAATTAGATGTTCAAACAATCTACAAGAAAAGGGGTAAACGCAGAGGAATTATCAAGCTAAAGGCGAAATAAAAAAGGTAATGTTAAAGGAGATTTAAATACCTTAAAATTGGCAAGGCTTGATGTGGCTTCGAGGAGAGTATGCGAAATTTGCATTGCTCAATTATCTGCACAGAAAAGTAGAATGTTCAGATATACAGTGAAGATATAATTAACATGCACAAGACATAGACCCAAATGCAAAAACGGATCATATTGAGGCAGGACAAATATTGCATGCATGTATGTTAACTGAACAAATAAAACCCAGTTTAAATTCCCTGTACGTAAATACAGAACAGCATTCAGGCACCGGAAACAAATCAAAATCACAAAAGAACTTAGTATTCCATAAGCTTGTCCACCTTTTCTTGATCACATTTGTCCAACAACTAAGCAAACATGTAAGATTCATTTCATACAACTACAAATTTTTCATTCTGACCTCCTTTCTTGCCATGTCATGAACCTCAAATGAACTTTTCAACATTTCCATACCCAACTCCTCAGTACCCAATAAGCCATCAGCCTTGCTGAGTCCTTTTTTGCTTCCATCTTCGATTCCTTCAAGCAATGCAAAACCAAATTGCACAATGCTTGGAATGACATGCTCTCTTCCATAATTGCTTTCATTAATCTGTGAGAATTGAAAGGCAAAAACAAAAGAAGTATCGGCCCATTGAAGGATGGCCTCAGATGATACATAAAGATTAAAAGCACAACAAGTAAGCAGTAAGAAAGAAACTGAATAAACGCCAAGAGTAGTGCAGCACATTACATCATTTTTTCCTACACTAGGCATTAGCCAACGATTTCATTTTTATTTGAGTTGAAAAGCTCTTAGCAGTGCTATCTCTTTCCAATTTGTTTCCAATAATGTCTTTAGCTGCAAATTTTTATTCACCAAAAGCTAAGGGAAGCTCAAGATAATTAATTTCTCATTAAACCATGAGGGCCGTGTCTGTGCTCAAGTCAATGATTAGGCATTCACTTACTTTCCCTTCTAAAATATGGACATTATTTCATTTACTTTTCATCTTTTGTGGAACCATGACTACAGAGAAAATGAACAGAGAAAAATAGGAGGAGCAAGTAAAAGTTACAGCTCTTATGATAGCTTTCTCCATCAATTGAGCAATCTTTAGGTACTCTTCCTTCAAATCTTCAGGTAACCACTTGCACTCTCTGAAATACAAATTGGACCTTCATCATTTACGGTTAGCTAGAATGAAGCATTATTGTATCATGGATGAATGTGAAATCAAACATAATTAAATAGGTTCAGAGAACTTCACCTTGCAAACATGTAGTCTTTATAAGCAGAAAGAAGAGTAGTCTTCAAGATTCCAATAGAACTCTCACAAAATCTCCTAACTCGAGCAACCGAAAACAGGACAGAAACTGTAAAATGATTAAATGCCCTAGAATCCAACTTAACTAGACCCAGAACTTCCTGCCCTAAAGAAGGATCCTGCTTCACAGAAAAATTCACATGGAGTAAAACAGTCCCTTCAACTTGTTTTACTATTGAGCTGCCCTTCTTCCCCTGAAATTCATCACCAAAATACATCACAATCCCTTCTATCACTTCCTTCTTACTAAACCCTTTCGACGCCAAAACCAGCAACTGGTAAACCAACCCAGGCAAATCCTGCAACTCCACATCCCTCATCCCATAAAAAATTTTCCCCAAGAAATCCCTTCTTTTCTCTCTATTCAGAAATGAGAATTCCCGGATAATTTCCACCATTTTCACCAAGAACACCTTACTCCACTTCGATTTGATCAGAGTATCAATCACCGAATTTATACACGCGTAAGGTTTCTCAATCTCGTTTGAAACTCTAATCAAGTCAAGGCATTTTGGGAGGAGAATTAGCAACTGGGCATCTTCGGAATCTGATATCTGAGGGGTGTATGAGGTAATAACGTCGATGATTGAGGGTAATTTCGGTACCGGAACGGACTCGAGGTGGGTTGCGAAAAGCTGGATAGTGGAAAGAGAGAAGCGGTCATGTGGGATTTTGTGGGCTGTAAAGAGAGAAGCGTAGGAGAGGAGAAGGGAGGAGAGGAGGGAAGAGAGGGAAGGGTGAAGAAGAGAGAGAGAAATGAGAGCGGCGGCATAATCGGAGACGGCCGGAGCGGGGTTGGGAGAACTGGTAGCTCGAGTTTGAAGGTAGGAAAGGAGCGTTTCATGGGAGGATTCCGAGAGAAGGAACGGCGGAAGTGGAGGAGGTGCGGTGGTGGTGGTGGCTTGGGAAGAGCTGTGACGTTTTTGTTGGGCTAATTGTATTATGTCGGCGTCGGTTAGCGGCGGCGGTGGAGGGCGGTCCGTGGCGGCTGCGGTGGAGGTGGAGGGTTTCATTTTGGCGGTGGAATACTGTGTGACTGTGTGTGGTGGGAAATAAGTAATACTAAATTACATTGGGAATGGCGGGAAATCTCCCGGGAAAAGCTGAACAACTAAAGGCGTGATGCTCAAGCGGGATTATTTACACACAAATTGGCGCCTTTTTAATCTCACCAAAGTTATGAATTTCTTATTTATTATTCATTTTGGTTTCCAATTTCCATCCACAATTAAAATACTACTCCAATCCAATAAATTGACATGATTTGACATTAGCTTTGTTGTTTTGAAAAATTAATCATGGGGTAAAAACATTAATCATGTCAATTTATTGGATTGTTAAATTAATGATCCAACGGTTACATTTAATATAGTATGAATCCAAAAGTGATTTGAGCTAATTAGACCTACAGACTAAATGGTCTACCAGAAGCAAATGACTTTGATTATCAGGATTTTGGTTCTTCATAGCAAAAGAGGTGCCCATCGACGGTAGAACACAAAATTAAGATAGGGCTTCTTTTTGTTCCTCCACTAAAATGATTTCCGGTCTTATTTATATAACACAAAATTAAACCAATTCGTATCTTATAAACATGACCATAGTAACTATATCTAGAATTCTAGATATATGAAATAGTACAAGCTCATTAGAATGTTACTCTTCTTTTTTTATTACTGTTGTAAACGGAATTTATATAACGATTGAAAACGATGATAACTGTATAACTGACCTCACTTAATACGAAAAAGGTGAAGGTCTGTTGTTATTATTGTATTGTGGCAGAGGGGCAAGCAATGCAACTACATGATCTCCATTAGTCATCATTTCCCTTTCTCATACCATCTATTTTATTAGTACTTGGATGGACTATAAAATCATGATTCTTCTGGTTCATTTTATTTTCTTAGGTATAATACAGGAGCACGATGGCCTAGTAATTTAATAAAACATGCATATTTCAAGGATAGTATCCTCTATAATATAATGTTCAACCCCACCTCACATAGTCCGGTGAAAGATCATACCATTACCACCTGTTAATATGAACGAAGTGCAATATATAAAAATATTATTTAATACTCTCTCTGGTCTTTAATATAAGACATTTTAATTTAGTACTAGGTTTCATTTAATACGTATTTTTAATAGACAAAAAAAAATTAAAAATATATTTTCACATTCGTTCTTCATCGTTAGGAAATATTTTTAATATTTTTTTGCAAAATATAAAATCTAAGATAGATCAAAATACTTTATATTAAATACCGGAGGGAATATGTAGCTATCAATAATGACTTTACAATAATAATAGCAATCGATAGTTATCATTACTCAACCATCCCGAAATGAAAAAACTGAAAAAAAATAAAATAAAAACAGGCAAAATAAATTGTCAAACATCTAGAAGTCGACCCCAGGCCTCAACCAATTTTTTTTTTTTTTTTTTGGGTGAGTTTTGGCCTTTTTAATGAGTCAATAATTTGGGATTATGATTAAACTAAGAAATTTATTAGGCAATATCCATTTATTAGTCAATCATTTTGGACTAATAGCCTACCCCACTCATTTATTAGTCAATCATTTATTAGTCAATGTCCAAATTGTTATTGTAAGTCTCAAAACTAAAGTTAATGCATATACTTCCTCCATTTCAATTTGTAGGTCGTTTTAGGATTGAGAGGATTTTTCATAATGTAAGTCGTTTTAGAGAATTTAGGCAAATTAATTATTTTTCTTCCAAATTTACCCCTATTAATGATGACAGATAACCATTAGTTATGCAACTTTGACATTGAGAAGGACTAAAACTCTTCAAACTCTCCTCAATTCCAATGCTAAGCAAACCAAACTGCGGCAATTGAACGACGACAATTTGGAAGACGCATCATCATTCTTTTAGTTTACCAAAATTCAAAGACGCATCACTTTTAGTCATTACCGGAGGAATGGAACTTTTAATAATAATAATAATAAAAGATGCTTTAGATTACTTTTGTTTATGGTTAGTTAGCTGGAACAATAGAAATCTTGGGTGGGTGGAACACTGATATTAGTAATTATAGTTAGCTGTAATATTGATGTTTAACTTGTGATAAAAACTATAAATATTTAATTAAGAGTATAAAAGGGATTTAACACATAATTTCTTTGGAGTATCCAACCAATTTGAAATGGAAGGAGTATTAGATTACATTTTCTCCAATCCCACAAAATACGCTTTATATTCATTATTACAACGACAAATATAAATTTGTTTCGTGACGGAGGAGGAAATAATTACAATATTAATTTTTTTTATTTTTCATATGATCTGGGCTTCTGAAATATGAATGATTTCAGTCAAACCATTCCGGTGCTTCCACCGACGGTACCTGAAGTCCGGCCCTTTTTAAGAAATTGTCAATAAAAGTATAAAACATCACCACCCAGAAAATGGTGTGAAACTGAAGAAATATTCACTAGTACAACAAATTGTTGCCACTTTCATCGTCAACGACGTCAGTCCAAAAATTTGTTATGCTAATTTAATAGTTGGAAAATTCCGCACATTTTTCCCACAACAAAAAAAAAAAAATAAATTAAATTAAATGCTTTGTTTTGTTTTAGATGGAATATTTTGACTATAAACAAACAATGGATGGCGACTAAACTAATTAAACACAGCCTATCACTACTATAAATACTTAGGCATCATTCCTCATTTGTGCATCAAGACTTCAAAGTAAACACATCTTCTCAAGCAAAAACCTTTTGCTATCTTATAACATTTTCTTTTATCCTTACCAAAACCTTTGGAATTATGGGTGCCTTCACACATGATCATGAGGTTACCTCCTCAATCCCACCAGCTAGGTTGTTCAATGCTTTTATTGTTAATGGAGACACACTTATTCCCCAAGTCTTACCTCAAGCTATCAAGAGCGTCGAGATCCTTCAAGGAGATGGCGGTGCTGGAACCATCAAGGTCGTCTCTTTTGGTGAAGGTCCGTACATATAACATATTTTCCACAATATCAGATGTCAATAAATACTTTTTCTGTTTCAAAATAATATTTGAATAAATAAGATTCTATTTTTGAAACATAAAGAGTAAATTATAAAAGTATTATAACTTTATTGTATTCTTTTTGAAGTGTGGCATCTGTATTATTTTGGTACGATGAAACTAACGATCATATGCTATTAAATTATGGCTTGTGTACTTGGAAAACAGGTAGCCAATTCAAGAGCGTGAAGCAACATGTGGATGCACTAGACAAAGAGAATCATGTCTACAAATACAGTGTGATTGAAGGAGATGCTTTGCAAGGTGCGGTTGAAAAAGTGTCTTATGAAGTTCAAATTCTCCCTTCTGGTGAAGGATCTGTTTGCAAGACCAAGAGCACATATTACCCTAAGGGAGATGCACAAATCAATGAAGAGGAAATTAAGGCTGGGAAAGACAAAGCCGGTTTAGTCTTCAAGGCTGTTGAAGCTTATCTCATTGCCCACCCCGAGGTGTACTAAAAGTCAATCTCAATTTGCTACCCAAATTGGTCATTAATTTGATGTTTTAATTTGCTTCATATTGTGGCTCTATTTCTCTCTTTCTTTCCAAGACATGGATAGTATTTTCGTGATAAATAAAACCCACTAAGTTGTAGTGGTGATGAAATGATTTTTTCTTTGTTACTACTATATTGCAAAATTAAAATCTTCCTATTTATAAACTACTGTATCTAAAAAAAAAAAAAAAAGCACAGTATCTTTTCTATTCCATAGTGCTGCTGGTATACAAGTCAATTTCACCGAAGAAGTTGGAATAGGAACTCACAATTTGTGGATGAATATGAAAATATATCAGTCGAATGGTTAATTTAAAGGGAATAAATCATTTCAATTTTCAAGCGATACATAAATGCCCCGAGTTTTGGTAATCGAAGAAGTTGGAACAAAAATGCGAACTAATGCAAAAAGGCTTGGAAGCCTTGGAGAATCCTTCTACTGAAAGTATAGTATCAGTAGCTTCATAAATGCATAATCATCTGCTACTTTTTTTTTTTCCATATAAATTAGGAGGCAAAATGCCTGGATTACCTATACTATTACATTCTGGGGATAAAACGGTTCCTGCAGTATCATGGTGCAGATGCAAAGTTCGCCCGACCTTAAATTCACACTCCATTCTCTCTGCTAAAGTCAGTCTTGTATTCCTTATATATATCAACGGATAACATCACGCGCTCTTAGATGACAAGATTTGTAGCGTGCCATCGCTTAAACAACTAAGCAACTCCGTGTTTGAGATGCGCGAATACTTCACATCACGAATTGGATGATGTGCGGAGGACTTGATCCGCTGAACAGACTTAAAGTGGGCAACTCTTGCAAGACTAGGTCACACACGGCTTCATCTGCGGCTGCAAAACACTGAGTTCTTGCCGATACTTGTGTCAATCACAGCAGATCTTGGTGGTCTACCGACACTTACATTGGCACAAGTAGATCCCAGCTTCTGATATCCTGAAGTGCTGTTAGTAGTAGGAGCAGCTTTCCTGTAATGAACATGAAGACCCTGCACTACTTGGCCTTCCAAGGGATTGTAGGATGGCGAAAGGCGTATGGGCGCTGCCTCTTGCATTTTTGGACGGAATGAAGCAACAATATCTCCACATTCAGGACCATAAGCAAGTGATACACAACCCCCCCGGCCTAACGATTCAGGTGTCAGAAAACACCGGTTTTCGCCACAGCTGCTGAAGCTCAAATGGCATAACCGGCAGTAGAGGCGGTTAGAACAGCAGCTGAATTAGTTGAAATTGAGCGTATGGTATGAACAGGGTGGCTTGAACACCGATCGAGGAATACACATGCCTGGAAGTTTGACGCAGATCATCAAACAGAAAACCATGCCATTCTGTAAACCCGCGTACAAAAAACGCGGGTCGTAGACATCCCACGAACACGACCAAGCACCAGTTGGTAAATCATATGCAAGAACAGGAGCCCTGTTGTTACTTCCCGTGCTGAAAACAGACACTTTCTTCTCCTGAGAAGCCAAAAGCACTAATCTGTCGTGCGGCGAAACACGGAGATCCTTGACGAATTTCGTGTTGGCAGGAAGCTGAAAATTGTCTGCCCGATCATGAGAAGCCAGTAAGCTTATCTTGCTAAGGATAATTGTTCCTCCCATTCCCGAAAGCATTCGCGCAACTATCAACGATTGATTATAAACATCCACATCAAACAATCGAGCTCCCTCAATCCGTAACTCCTGCCGTAACATAAACCTAGTAGTAGGACTTCCTTCGTTAACATAACTCAGTCGTCATCGTTGTTGTTGTAATAATTCTGAATTCCTTAATTCTGAAGCTTTCAAGGAACCCTCTAAAGAATCTACCTTCTCCCTAAGATATTGCATCTGTGAATCTAAACCGAGTTTTCTCCTTTTCCATTCTTCCTCCTTCCTAGACCAATCTGCATCCCTTTTCCCCAAAGCTCTCACATTCAGATTCCAGAGATCCAACTTGTTTCTGCAACTCGTGATCAACACCAACGATTCGAGACGCGTAAAGGGTTCGAATCTCTGATGTTTTTGCACTTGGTATTGCATTGAGGGCACTTGGCTCCATTGCCCCCAAGTTGATTCAGCCATTTAGTGATAGCAAGATTTGCCTGCCATAGATGTGACCACATGGAATACAACAAACTTGATGGTCACCGCCGGTGGTCCAATACTCCATACAAATACAGCAAAATATCCCATCATTCTGATCATCTTTTTCTTCAGGTTTATGAGCATCCATTGGTGCTTTCCTCTTCCCCTCCTCCCCTGTTCTCCTTCTCATGGGTTATTTACTGATGGTCTTGTAATTGGTTTTTGGAAAATCCAATTAATTTCTAATTTATTAAAAAGAAAAAAACGAAATAATATTACCAATTACGCGTCGACCGAGAAATTCTTCTTTTCTGATTTTTCTCCACCAAGAAGAAGATTCTTTCCTTTCTTTCCATTCCAAATTTACAATTCCCCATGTTCATAACAATCAGTAAGCCCCAAATCCTCGGTTCGTGGGCTTACGATTCTTCTCTTCAATCTCATAATCCGATCCATAACTGTATTCTTCTTTGGAGATCCATCCATTCCACGATCATGGTCTTGACCGCCGCCTCGAAAGTCTCGAGGTTGACGATCGTACAATTCATCCTCCTCGTCGCCGTCGTGTTTCTCTCCCCCACCGTCCGTTCATCGTCGCCGGAATTCGATCCGTTACGGCTACCTACGGACAACGACGGCGGTGATGATTCTCATATTTGCCCTCAATCTGCGGGACCGGATTCTTGCCCGGTCAGGTGTTTCCGGACCGATCCGGTTTGCGGCGTTGACGGGGTGACCTATTGGTGCGGCTGTGCGGACGCGCATTGTGCTGGGACCCGGGTCGCTAAGCTGGGGTTTTGTGAGGTCGGAATTGGCGGCTTCGGCTATGGCTCCGGCGCCGGCTCCGTCACCGGCCAAGCCCTGTTGTTGGTGCACATTGTTTGGCTCATCTTACTCGGCATTTTTGTCTTGTTCGGCTTTCTCTGAATCTGGCGCCACCCTTTTAAATCCTTTTTGTATCGATCAGATCTTATAATCATTTAAGTAAATCATTCTAATTTACTGTTGTATTATTCTTTTTGTATCATCAATTATTCACTTTTACTTTCATTGAATTTTGTAACTCAAAAATTGTTAGTACCATTAACAAATCATAGTGGACTGTTAGTCAAAACAGGAGTATAACAATATGATCCAATTTCTATTTCTTGTAAGGTTTTCCTCCAGAAGTGATTTCGGATGCATATATTATGTACTCAATTATGTACTCAAGTGGAATGAAATAAGGAATTGAGTGTTAGTTTCGTAGTTCGAGAGTTAGTACCTTTAACCGTGAAATTGAGAATCCAATTTCTAGTTTGGTCAAATAAGCAGGAAGCATGCCATCATTGACGGCGGAGTACACGAGTAAAGTATCCTTAAGAGTATTACTTTGCTCCGATAATCTCTATTCTATTATAATAGTTTAGACATCTCTAAACAGCAATATGTATGGTCTAAAAAAATAAAATAAAATAATTAACTTGAAATATATCCATATATTAATTACCAAAACCAAATCCCGTTCCAATAGAATTCCAAAAACAAATTAAAAACCTAAAAACAAAAAGAATCACCGAAAAAGGATGTTGTCCTAACCGACTCATAATTATGAGAAACCCTAATACAATTAGGAATTAAGAACTAAGAAGGATGATGACCTAAAAAGACTATATAAATATAATCACAAGCGAGAATAGTGGATTCCACGTCAAAGTACTACCATCCATAAAATTTTACCTTCTCCCCTACTAATTAAGCAAAATTTGCTTCTAGCCTTAAATCCATTCGTGCTATATATATATATATAGAGAGAGAGAGAGAGAGTTTAATTACAATGTCAACTGCTTCATCATCAAAGGAGACGATCGTCTTAAGATCATGCGACGGGGAGGAGTTTAAGGTCGGAAAATCCGTAGCAGCCGGATCCAAAACAATCAAGCACATGATCGAAGACGATTGTGTTAGCGAAACCATCCCTGTCCCAAATGTCACCGGCGAAATTCTGTCCAAAGTCGTCGGATATCTCAATCGCCACCACCATGCTAGCGTGATTATCAGCGAGGCGGCGGAGGATGATACGAAAATAGAGGAAGAGGAAGCCTTGGAGGATTTCGATTCAGAATTTGTGAAAGTTGATAGAAAAACTCTTTATGACTTGATCATGGCCGCAAATTATCTGGATATCAACGATTTGTTGGATTTGACTTGCAAAAGTGTGGCTGACATTATCAAAAGCCATAACAACGTCGATGACATTCGCGCGGATCTCAACTTTTAAGGATAAATTCACCCCTCCAGATGAAGAATAGACAAAGAACTCGACGAGAATAGGGTGACAAATTTTGCGTGAAATTTTTACATTATTAGTTTGTTTGATTTTTTGGCGATTTAGTTTGTACTCTTTTACATTATTATTATTATTACAATCAAATAGTGGAAAATTTAATTTCCAAATTCTTTTTTAAAAAAGTTATATACTACAAGATTGATGGTCTTATAAAGTTCTATTGTTGCTACGAAAAAATGTGTAAAAAAAAACCTAATGCTGTAGCTGTACAAATCACTAAATTTGTTTCATCCTATATAGTAACTGAAGTCCGTGTAAGATTACAAATTCGACTGGCTCCAAGCTTCGTGGTTACATTGTGGGAAAAAAAACGTTTATCCACTGGCACAAGAAGTTTTCAGCTGATTATTTTTTAATAAATAAAAAAAATTATGACCCTTCATAATAAAAAAGAAGGTCATTGGCTGTCCCAATTATGAATTATCCTCCCAAAACCCGTTTACATTGTTACAGGCCTCAGACTTTACATCAGGTTTAGAATTTGGCCCAAAATTCAAATAGCAATATGCTCATGGAGTTATGGTATGATATAAAAACAAAAATTTACTCGCTTCCTCTCAAATAATTATCATTCTTGTTGGACGTTATTATATCAACATTATAGATACAGTAAGGCATATATGGGAGTAACATCAACGTGCATTCTTTGGGATCTTCATTTGGACAAGAAGATTGGTGTGCATTGCACAATTAAAAAAAAGTGAGAATATATGGTGGAATATTACACTTGTTTAAGAAGTTTTGTAGGGAATGAAAATTACGAAACTGATAAAAACAAATGACATCCAAAATTCTTTTTACAAGGCATAGTTTTAAATAAAATCTGTTTCAAGTTGTACCTCGTAACTACAATCAGAGAATTAAATGTGAAAAACATAAGGAAAGTATTATGGTGAACTCTAAGTTCTTATAAGTAAAACCCTTAGAAGGGGGAAAATGGAAAACCTTTTCCTCATAATACTATCCCAAAATTATGCTAAAAAGAGAAGGTAGTCTAATTTTGGATAATATTAAAATAAAATTTGCAACTAGTGAATTTTCTTTTTTTTTTAAAAAATAATAATTGAGAGCATTGGAAGATGTGAAACATCGGGAAAACCACCTTCCATGCCCATACACAGATACACTTATTCCATTTTTTAGAATTATTATTTATTAAATATTAGGAAAATAAGGATATTCACAACTTTATTTTTAGTATCATTGAGAATAAGAACTAAAAGGATATTTACCAAATAAATAATAAAATTTGAAAAGCCAAAGTCCGCCATAGGGATGCGTAACTAACTTTGTCTAGGACATAAAAAATATTGAATAATTGATGTTTCAATTGAATTTCCTTTGTCCCATACCTCATGAACATTTCCAACTTTATTTTATTTTAGTTAATGTTAAAAAATGCACTTGTAAAATAATCTTATAAAAACACTAATGTCTAGTTTCTCCTTTTTTATTATTTTTTTATAAAAAAAACACAGACTCGCTTTGTAATAATAATCAACAAACTACTATTAGTTGGTTTTCACGAGATTCATGATCCAAGTAGACCCAATATTTTTCTTCTTTTTAATTTAATCTAGTTAAAAATGTCTTTCAGCACCAAAATCAAAATTTCATCTCCAGCGGAGATGTTATGGTTTAAACAAATATACTTATAAATTTTGTAATATTATTTTTTTTGAAACATATTGTAGTATTATTTTGATTAGAGGAGAAGAAGAAGAATTTCTTATATGTCATCCTTTAAACCCTTCCGTTCCATTTTAATAGAAATTAATTTATTGTACTGATAGTTTATTTTTTAAAAGGTATATGTATATTAGTTAAGAAAAAGTATATCCTAACGCATTCTACAGCAGCATTATATATATGTAATTATGTAATGCTAAATTATGCTAAACTATGCTCAATTCCCCTACATATAGTATTATTTTATGCAAGAAAAAAAAGAAAAAGAAAATACACATCATTATCTAATCCGTGAAGACTGCCTGAGTTATCTTACAGAAACAAACGACCCCTTACGTCACTCCGTATTCAGTGCCCACACGACACCTCTTTTTTGCCTTCTAAAATAAGCACTCTTTAATAAATATCATTTCCATATATAAATAACACGTACCCCTTTTTCCCATTCTGATTGCTTCTTGGATGAATTTTGGGTTTTTTTCTCCCAAGTCTTTTCTGGAGTATAATTAATATAACAAGATCAAATTTTTGTTGAAGAAAGGAGGAAAAAAGAAAAAGAGGGAAAATGAGTAGCAGGAATCCGAAGGGAAGGACAACGATTGAGGTTGGAGCTGATGGGGTGGCGGTGATCACTATCATTAATCCTCCTGTCAATTCTCTTTCTTTGGACGGTAATTTTTCTTGGTTGTTTAAATTCTTCGTTTTGGATCTCTGGAAAAAAATCCCACTTTCCCAGCCCCTCTGTTTTGCTTCAAAGTTTGAGTCTTTATGTGAGTGATTTGTAAAAATTATGTCCAACCTATCACTTTTGTGTTTGATTTGTGTGATTTTAGTTTCTGGGCTGTCCCTTCAAATTCAGCCATTGTTGCAGATATAAGAGTTGTGAAAGCTTAAATTTGATGTTTTTCTGTCTTCCTTGTTTGAATGGTTAATGTTGCAGTTGCTGTTGAGATATGATCACTAGGAGGTCGTGCTTGTTTGATGAATTGTCGAAATTGTGATTGAATTTGAGGACATTTTTGGGTAGTTATTGTAATATGAATGGAATCATTAGCTTGCTAAATCGATTTTTCACTTCATTAACAGTAGCTGCACCACTCCAATTTTACAGGCTTACCGCATAGTTTATTGTGTATGGATTTATGTTTCACTATATTCATGTCTGGTCAATGTGTTTACAGTATAGAACATCTTTTCACATTTTGAACCACATGATTATTTTTGCGAAAAATTCTTGTAATTGTGTTGCTCAGTTTGGGCTTTGAATTTTGAGTCCTTTCGTTTATGCACTTCCAGCAGACAGCTTAAATAACTTGCTTCTGTCTTTTTAGTGTTGGACAGTTTAAAAGAAACGTATGAACAAGCTCTGAGAAGGGATGACGTAAAGGCCATTGTCATTATAGGTAACCGTCATGATATTTGATTGTTGAAAGCATTGTGTATATATGATGTTCCAAAGCTTAAACTTTGTGATGCATGGGCAGGTTCGAAGGGGAAGTTCTCTGGTGGTTTTGATATTAGTGCTTTTGGTGCAATTCAGGAAGGGAGAGGTATCCATTGCTTCTTTGTTTTGTGCTGTTGTTGTGGCGCATATCCAGGTCTTCGCTAACCTTAACTTGTCTCCTTCTCAGTGCCAGCGCCTAAACCTGGTTATGTCGCAATTGAAATTCTAAGTGATACGGTGGAAGGTATGTTTTTGAATTTGTTCTCTTTTGTTTCAGGCTTTCAGTAGTGTTTTTGTGCTTTATTGCTTATTAAATCTCCTTTGCTTCCAGCTGCCAGGAAAC
Organism: Oldenlandia corymbosa var. corymbosa; assembly: GCA_949775105.1. Lineage (NCBI taxonomy): Eukaryota > Viridiplantae > Streptophyta > Magnoliopsida > Gentianales > Rubiaceae > Oldenlandia > Oldenlandia corymbosa. The sequence goes on along the minus strand of OX459126.1, from coordinate 16,619,223 downwards.
CATCTGTCGCGGCTATTGATGGCCTTGCCTTAGGTGGAGGACTAGAGGTTGCAATGGTATGTAAATGCTGCTTGTTGTGAGTTTAATTAACTTTGTTCTGATTACGTTGAGTTGAGTTTTATTATCTATCTCTATTTCAGGCTTGCCATGCTCGTATATCTACTTCTGCTGCACAACTAGGCTTACCTGAGTTGCAGCTTGGTATACTTCCTGGTTTTGGAGGTATGACAAGAATTTTGCCTTTACTGTGATCACTCATGTATTTGTTAGTGTTTGATGCATGAATTAGAAAAGAAAGATGATGTATTTTGTCTGTCTCTAGTGATAATGAAAAGTTGTGTGTAACAGGAACTCAGCGCCTTCCTCGCCTTGTGGGTCTTGCTAAGTCCCTTGAGATGATGCTGGTAGGATATATTGTGGCCTTGCAACTTTGATGTCTATCTTTTGGTAAACTTGGGTTCGGTTGTAATTTGTTTGTTTCTTTTCTCAAATGTAGACATCAAAGCCTGTAAAAGGTGAAGAAGCTCTTAATTTGGGCCTCGTTGATGCAATAGTCCCACCAGATCAGCTACTAGCTACTGCTTGTCGCTGGGCACTTGAAATTTTAGAACGCAAAAAACCCTGGGTTGCCAGCCTTTACAAGACTGATAAATTGGAGCCCCTTGCTGAGGCAAAGGAAATTTTAAAATTCGCTCGTGCCCAAACTCGCAGACAGGCTCCAAACCTCACTCATCCACTGCTTTGCATTGATGTTGTGGAGGAAGGTATTGTTAAGGGTCCTCGTGCTGGTCTGCTGAAGGTATTTTTCTGGCTTGCATTCATTTTTTTTTAATTTCAAATATGAATCAGACTACATATAATGTATGTCATTGCACATTTGTGGCAGGAAGCTGAAGCATTTCAAGTTCTTCTTCATGGGGAGACTTGCAAGAGTTTGGTTCATATTTTCTTTGCTCAACGTGGAACAACGAAGGTAAAGCTAAATATCAGCACCTTGTGTTCGAATGCTTCTATTTGTTTGGATATGAAAATTCCAATATACTGCATTGAACAAGTTTCAAGCACGTAATGAGCTTCTTTTCTGCCCTGTGCTTGATTTCCGTGAAACTTGTAGAATTTGATTGCTTGAGCTTTGAAAACTTGGCAAACTGTATTATTTTATCCGTCCTTGGAAGGATATCTTTGCTGTCATATTAAGATTCTTCATGGTAAAATTTGAAAGACGTGAGTAATGGATTTACGTTCAGCACCAAAGGTATTCCAACAACCTTATTCTCAATTCTGTTCAGGTTCCAGGAATCACTGATAGAGGGTTGACTCCCAGAAAGATAAAAAAGGTCGCAATTCTTGGTGGCGGATTAATGGGTTCTGGAATAGCTACAGCACTCATCCTCAGTAACTATCCTGTGCTCCTAAAAGAAGTCAATGATAAATTTCTACAGGCTGGGCTTGGAAGGGTGAGAGGTATGGCTGACTCTAGCCTCTGCTGTAGTAGTATTCAAAATATGAAATGATATAATCTCACGGATTTTATTTTACCACCAGCCAATCTGCAGAGCCGTGTCAAGAAAGGAAAGATGTCTGAGGGAAAATTTGAAAAGACTCTGTCTTTGCTCAAAGGTGTCCTTGATTACAAGAGCTTCCGGGATGTGGATATGGTCATTGAGGTATAATTATTTTTGGATATCTTAGTACCCGATGCGCCCCATTGTCATATGATCTATCCATTTGTTTTGTTATCTTGTGTTGCTGATGTTGTTACTTTAAATGCAGGCTGTGATTGAGAACGTCTCCTTGAAACAACAAATATTTGCTGATTTAGAGAAATATTGCCCTGCTCATTGCATACTTGCAAGTAACACCTCCACAATTGACTTAGACCTAATTGGAGAGAAGACCAACTCTCATGATAGGATCATTGGAGCTCACTTTTTCAGGTAAAATTAGGAAACCGTTATTTAATAAGCTCTCTCTCTCTGGGCCATTCTTGTAATGCCACTTTTTGCGTGTTGGTCAATGCAGTCCTGCTCATGTGATGCCTCTTCTGGAAATTGTTCGTACCCAAAGGACCTCTCCTCAAGTTATTGTGGACTTATTAGATGTTGGAAAGAAAATAAAGAAAACTCCAGTCGTGGTGGGAAATTGCACAGGTTTTGCTGTTAATAGGATGTTTTTCCCTTACACTCAAGCAGCCCTCTTGCTTGTTGAACGTGGAACGGATGTTTATAAGATTGATAGGGCTATTACCAAATTCGGAATGCCCATGGGACCTTTCAGGTGACAATTTATATTTATTTTTTGTCAAGTGTAACAATGTTTTCCGCGGTCTAGAGGCATTTTACTGATGAGTAGCTCTGCTGCATTGCAGGTTGTGTGACTTGGTTGGTTTTGGTGTTGCCATTGCAACTGGCTCTCAATTCGTGCTGAATTTCCCAGAGAGGACTTATAAGTCAATGCTGATTCCTTTAATGCAAGAGGATAAGAGAGCTGGTTAGATCTCCAATCTCTATTGTCTAGTTACGAGTGTGGGGTGCCGTATATTGAAACTCTTACAAATGTGTCACATTGCAATCTTTTGTTGAAATGTTTAAGTTGCCCTGTGCTTTTATTAGGTGAAACTACTCGCAGGGGGTTCTATGTCTATGATAACAAACGTAAAGCCAACCCCGATGCAGAATTGAGCAAATATGTTCAGAAAGCAAGAGAAATGTCTGGTGTTACTGTAGACCCTAAGGTTTGTGACGTTCTTCCCCAGTTGTTATAATGCTTTTAACAGATGCTTAGATGCGCCTTAACTCTGACACTTTACTTGTCTGTAGTTGGCAAAATTATCGGACAAGGATATTGTAGAGATGATATTCTTCCCCGTGGTGAATGAGGCATGCCGTGTCCTTGCTGAAGGTATTGCTGTCAAAGCTGCCGATCTCGACATTTCCGCCGTCATGGGAATGGGATTCCCACCTTACAGGTTCGATAACTTTGTAGATTTAGGGTTTCAGGTTATTGCCACAGCTCGTGGCAAGTACATTAGATTGAGTGCTGTAACTTGTAAGATTGTCAATTTGTAAGTGGATTTTCGTTTTGCAGGGGAGGGATTTTGTTCTGGGCTGACACTCTTGGATCCAAATACATTTACTCGAGATTGGATGAATGGTCGAAGGCATATGGTGGATTTTTCAAGCCCTGTGCATACCTGGCGGATAGAGCTGCAAAGGGTGCTCCTCTGGTAAGAAACCGTATTTTATAATATTTGTAGCAATTCATTCCTGTTCATCCTGTTCAACTGTACCCTTTTTCCACACCATCACATCCCTCCGCAAACTTAGCCTTGCTTTCTGATGAAACTAAAACGACGATTATGCAGAGTGCAACCGACAATCAGGCTTTGTCTCGTCTATAAGACCGACCAGCCACTTTTCATCTGCCGCAATGCAGAGAATTTGGCAGCTGGAACATCTCATTGCAATATTCATGCATTTTGAGTCTTGATTATTGTATGGTTTACTGGAGGAGAGATTTGCGGATGAAGTACTTAATAATGTTAATTACATAAAGAACGCTGGAAACTTTCTAAATAAAGACACTTTTTGAAGCAAATGTCAATCAATATATATATCCGTAGCTTTCTGAATTTCTGTATGTTTTGAAACTCTTTATTTTTTTTTACACCAATTAGTGTTCTCTCTGATTCCTTCCATCTCAAAGTAAAAAGAGATCCTGGTTATATTTTAACTCATTTCCCATAATTTTAATGATTTTCTACAGTCCTGACGAAGTTTTGGATTCAGTACGAACTGAAGCCCAAGATGGTCATATTTTTTTTTTGTACAATTCCAAAATTGATTTTCCCTTCAATACAAGCTTTTGGCTGTTCAAGTCATCAGATCACAATTTGGTTCATATAATAATCATTGATGAGTTTATGATTTAGTGGAATACTATTACGAAACTTTTTCAAAATTATTGTCTCCTCACCGGAGGAAGGAGATCGGAGGTTGAGACGACGGTTACCACCGCCAAGAGAAAGAGAAAGAAAAAACGATGCTTCTAGAATTAGGAAGAAAAATATATTTTTGGTAAAAAGGAATTAATTAACATAACCTTTGTTCTGATGACTATTTATATACATATGACAAAGCTGACAGCTATTTACACATAACTCCTAGTACTATCACATATGTACACGATCAGCTTAAATAATCAAATCATAAGTACTGGATTTCCTTATGCATAAGCGGGTCTGGTTCCTCCGTCTTTCTGTTGTTTATCATCTCCGTCCAAAAATATTTACTCCCTTCTGTCTCAAAATTATTGTCTTCATTTTTACAATTTGAATCAAAAATGAAAACTCAAACTGCACAATAATTATGGGACGGAGCGAGTAAACGAGTAAACAAAAGAGAGAAGTAAATGAAAATGCAGTTGGTTGGTGGTCCTAAGTGTGAATATGATTTAACACCGGAAAGATGGATGGAATCCGATACATATTAACCGGCTAAAATGCTAAATATTGTAAATATATGATGTAATTAATCCTCTCATTAGTACACTACCAATACAATATTAACTCAAAATAAATGGTTGAAAATGGAACAAGAACAGAAAAAAGAAAACAACAGGGGGGAATAGAATCAATTTGTGAACGTGTGACAATCTCCACGAACTGGATTGCACATGGTCTAAATTCATTATTTTCATCTAACACTGCCATTTTTTTTTAATGAAGAAATCGTTCACACTTCTAGCCTTTTTTTTTTTCCCCCTTCTTCTTCTTTTTTATTATTCTTCGAACAAATAATCCAACAAATAAGATGTGAATGAACGCGTAAATGCCTAACCAAATATGTAAAAAATCATAAATTTAAACTCATTGTATTAAAATTGTTCTATATAGGTTTTATATTCCCATGGGAATGGGATCATCCATATAATTAGATATGACTAAAACGTACTAATAAAAATAATAATTACATCGAATGTGTTGTGTCGCGTTGAGTTATTTCTATAAAGTGAGTTAACGTGTTAAACTCTTACCAGATACAAATTATCTTAAACTCCTCTTCCAATTACAAAAAAAAAATAAAAAATATTAGGGACGGTGATTAAATTAATTGGAACAAAACCACTCAAAATTGAACACAGAAAATCAAAGGAGTTAATGACTTAATGTGGTTCTAAATTGGATTGATCCAACAAACATTGTTGTATCAAAGCTGGAGTGTAGTCTGCAAAGATGACAAACGATAGCATTTTGGACCACAAGAAAAAAGCTGTAAAAACTCCAACTATTTAAACAATTAATCAACCTTCGGGTCACGAGGGCTTTAGAGTTTAAGAAATAAGAAGAGACACAAACAACTGTTTTATCCCCAATTTGTCTGAAGGAGGGCTTTTTTTTAAAATTTTTTTTTACCTTAATAGACCTCTCTTAAATGTATTAATCTTGACAGCAAAAAATAATTTACATGCAATCAAAAATATCGTATAATATACTAACATCGTTTTAGAAAAATAATTCATTTTATTGAATAAAATCATTCATCCATCTCATTACATTTACTTGATTAATTTTTCAATTTATAAGGTACTTGCCAAAACATTTCTCAATTCTCCTAACATTATCTAAAAAAATATAATTTTTTATTCAAACAAAATTCTTTTCGCTGAAAGTTCTTTATGTTGTAACAGCACAATTTTGATATCTTCATCCTCTCATCAGTCTTATTCATCCTTCTGTAAAAACTGTTTTTGTAGGACAGTATGAACGTGTGTAATCTAAATCAAATTAATAAAAAATAATGATAATAATAAATAAAAATATCTCCAATTGATTTTCTTTAGCAAGCTTGGCCAATGCCCAATTTATGTCGTTTTATCTTGTCTCGTCTAATTATTTTGGATTACTGTTACTTATTAATTCATTGAAAATGACTTATCAATAGCTGATATTATTATTCACAAAATAGATAATCAATTAATCACATTAAAATTATCGTATTATACAAGAAAATAGAACCGGGAAAAAAAATTGTGCACCAAACGAAAATAAATGGAGGGTCGATGTATATGAGTAAATGTATCTTTCTTTTTTTAGCTACATTTTGCTTCTGGTTTTTAATTAACTAATAAGACTTTTACAATAAATTGTTGAAGTCGGTTGGCTGTTGAGTTCTGCAATTTCAGCTATTTATTAACCATCACTGTTCAGTTCTTTACTCGAAGCATTATTTATCCACTGCACTGCTATCTCTTGTTGCAATATGCAAAAATGATAATTAGTATTAAGAGATTTTTATTAGGTTGATGCAGCGTTTAATATAATGAATTTGATCGATAGTTATAATATTTTTTGAAAAATATAATATTTTTTTTATAATGCTGAGAACCTCACTGTAATAGTCTGCAAATCACAATGGGAGATAAACTACCCTAGGTATACCCGGGATGACAAGCTCGAAAGTTCATTTGAGAATATTTGCTTTTGTGATCTCAAATTAGACATTGCTTTCGAAAATCATTATAAATCGTTTATCATTGACTGTATTATTCAGCCGATGATATTATAAGTTTTTTTTTGTTATTCTGGTTAACTGACTATACATTTCTTCGTCCAAAAATTGGGTAAAATTTTCGCCTAGTTCTCAAACTTTCTAAACTGCAAACTCCAATGAATCTTTTGGCTGTTTTAACACGAAAGGCAAAAATAAAACAACTACACAAATAGCCATAATTGTAGTAACTCCAATGGCGATTCACTTGAAGAACTGGTAAAGAAGAAAACTCATAAAGTCCAAAAAAACAAACTTGAAAATGGTAAAAAACCAGTCTTAAATTCCCTTGGGAGCTTGATGGATTAGAATAGACTTTTAGCTAAAATAGAAAAAAAAAAAAAGAAGAAGCTATTTAATTATAGTAAATTTTGAACGGTTTTGCAGAAAGAAAGACGAAGAAAAAGCAGAGTCTAGTAAACAGAAAACAGTACGTAGAATATTGGCTGCATGAATCAGAAATCAGAGATTCCTCTTTTTCTCCACAATCCAATTCACTATTAATTCTAGGTCTTTTTAGTAATATAATACTAATAAAATTCTTAATTGATGGAATTAAATAAAATACAATAAATCTGTTGTTGTTGTGCTGTTGTGTTGTGTCTGTTTGGACAAACTTCTTAGCTGCCTGGTCAGAGATTCTTCCTTACGAGGGCTCTAGATTGTTAACCTTACAGAGCTCCATGAATGGACCGTTTAATAGTATCATTATTGTCCAAAGATTGACGTATTTAAATTAATTAAAATCGTTCAACAAATTACATTACCTTGTAAAAAAATTAAGCGGTCGAAATTCGTTTCCAACCTATACTCAAAGTTATACTGCCTCCGTTCCAAAATTATTGACCAATTTGGACTTTCATTTCTACTGTAAATTATACTAAAAGTAAAATTTCAAACTAAATGATAATTTCAAGATGAAATAAATAAGCGTAATTAGAAGTTTTAAACTACATCCTAAAACGAACATATATAAAACATTAATAATATCATCAAATATGAGAAGATGAAATTCAGGTCCTGTTTGTTCAATTCTCATTTTACCTCTTAAGAGACCTCTCAAACACAAAATTCAATACTATCCAAATAACTTTTTAACTTGTCTTTTAAAAAATATTCTAAAAATTATTTTTACAGAATTTTCGTCCACCACCACCGGACCACCTCCACCATCGCCCGCCACTGTCAGATCGCCCCTTGACGCCGCCGGACCGTCGTCGGCCAACGACCGAATGGCCAAATTCCAACGAGTTGGCCAGAATTTGACCGGAATCCAGCGGCAGAGATTGATGATAGAGTTGGTCGGTGGTGGTAAAAAAATAATATTATTTTAATAAAAAATCTATCCAAATAATATTTTAAAATTTTTTCTCCAAACATATTTTAAATCACATATCAAATTCAAACCAAAAAAAAAACCAAGTCAAAAGACAAAATGAGATGTTGGCAGTATAAGCCCCAATTTTTTTTGGCAATAAGTTCAAAACCTAACTTCTTCAATAAACACAACAAACTTTGTGATAAATCGAAATAAGAGAACCAATTGTAATATGGGTAACTAATAAATTCTAAAACTGTCGACCTTTAAAATGAACCACAAATACCAGCTATCGTGGTCATCGACTCATAGACGGATCTTCTTGTCTAATAAAAACAGTTGAAATATAAAAATCTTTTTTAGCCTTAGTTAGCTAGGATGAAGAATGAGGAAAAGAGAAGAGGGTTATTTGTTTGTCTTGTATTGATTAGATTAAATAATTATATATAGTAGTATAAAAAATAAAAACAAGTCAGGATTCCACGTGCTCCTGGGGACTCTCTCCCTTTCTTCTCTATATACTATTTTCCCCACAACCCCACCATTTTCTTAACTTACTTTAATGCATGTTTTTTGCTTCCATTAACTCCATCAACCCCATACACCCCTTTGACCATCTTCCTCTGTTTCTTCTCCTCACTCTTCTTCTTTCTCTCTGTATTACACCTGCCATTTTTCTCAGCTTTCATCATTGAACAGCTACATTGTAGCATTTTCCCATCAGAAATTTGATCCCTTTTTATGTGTTTCATCCACCGTTAAGATATTAGAGTTTCAGCCCCAATAAAAATCCAATCTTGGTTGGTTCTGTTTTTTGTAAAGATACGTTTTTTAGTTTTTTGCGATTCATTGTTTTGGAGTTTTGGGTTGGAAAGAAAAGAGAGAAAAATGGTGATGGAAGTTGTTCAAGAAGATATGGGGGATGGTAGCATGCAATGCACAGACCATCCATATAAAAACAGCACCCCAGGTGGGATCTGTGCCTTTTGTCTTCAAGAGAAGCTTGGGAAGCTTGTTTCTTCCTCATTCCCTGTTGCTGTTTTCCCATCTTCTTCTTCTTCCTCTTCATCCCCACCTTCATTGAGATCTGAGTTTGGTCATGGTGGATTAGGAGGCAGTATGATAAACCCTTCTTCTTCTTCTTCTTCTTCTTCTGCATCAGCTCTTGCACTCCGCCCTTCCCACCATAATGTTTCTTCTTCTTCTTCCACTAGCTTTAACCATGTGGTGGGAGGAAACAGGATTAATGACTGTGATTTTAGTACTAGTACTAATGGTCAGTACTATTCCAGAAGATCCAAGATGCCATTTTTATTGTCTCAGAGAAGGAAGAAGAAGAAGGATTATAATCATCATGCTGCCATGGGAATGGGGGTTACTAGTTCAGATGCAACATCAACAACCAGCAGCATTGTTTTCAAGAGGAGCAAATCTACAACAACTCCAAGAAGAATAGGAGGCATTCATAATTTCTTGGATGAGGAGGAAGAGGATGCTTATGCAAATGATGCTGCTGATGATTATAGTCCCCACAAGAATAAAGGGTTCTGGTCATTTCTCTATTCCTCTAAGCATTCTGCATCCAAGAAAGGTTCCACAAACCAGAGGGAATTCATAAGCTATCCATCCTCACTTTCAAGTGCGAGTGGAATTGGGATTGGTGTGGGCAGTGTAAATGGTGGAACTTCAATGAGATCAAGGGATAATAAGAAAAGAGAAGAACTTGTTGTGGTTGATGAGAATGAGAGCCCTGATCAAGCTGAACTTGATAGGAAAGTCTCAAGGTCTAGATCTGTTGGTTGTGGGAGTAGGAGCTTTTCAGGGGACTTCTTTGAGAGGATTTCAACTGGTTTTGGAGATTGCACTTTAAGAAGAGTTGAATCTCAAAGAGAAGGTAATAAACCTAAACTTTCCTCAATGCATAGAAACAGTACTGGACAGGATTGCATCAAGGAAAGAGTCAAATGTGGTGGGATTTTTGGTGGTTTCATGATCACTTCATCCTCAGCATCTTCTTCTTCTTCATCATCATATTGGGTTTCAAGTTCTGCTGAAGATAATAAATCAGTATCAACCCCAGGTGGGCATAATGTGAGACATCTTGCTCATGGAAGAAGCAGGAGTTGGGGATGGGCACTTGCTAGCCCAATGAGAGCCTTCAGTAAGCCTTCTTCACAAGGGAAAAGAGAATCTTCAAGTAAGAATTCAACACCAAATTTGTCAGCAATTCCTTCATTGTTAACTGTGGGAGGCTAATTGATTCATATCTTGTTGCTGCTGCTGCTGCTGCTGCTGGAGTTTTCCTTACAAAGTAAATTACCACTATTAGCTTATACTACTACTACACAACTTACTTTAAGAGTGTTGAAACTTGAAGCTGTGTTTACATTCTCCTAATGTTCTGTTGGAATTCTTTTTTTTTTCTTCTGGGTATTGTTAAAATTGGATTTATTGTACTGTATCTTTAGGGTGTTGGCCAATTTGGTATATTTCTTGTCTAGAAAGTGTGTGATGGAAGTATCTGCTAAAATAGATCTCTCTTCAATTTCATATTATCAAGATTTTTGTATATGGTTCATTGGTTTTGGCATGGATCCAATTATGATAAAACTTTCAGCAAACAATGAAAGGAATGTGTGCCATTTTCTTCTTCAAATTTGGAATTGGATAGCACATGCTAGAGTCTTTTCCAATTCCAAGGTTTCATTTCATTTCAAGTAAATTTAACATCATTGTTAGCAACTTTTGAGCAAAATTCTTGAAGGTTAAAGCCTTCTTTTATCAGTGAAAAAAATTGTGGGCTTTTTTTGGTTGGTTGGTTTGTTTTGGTTGGTTAGATCTTGTGATGTTTCCATCCAGGAATCCCTCTACTTTGTTGTGTTTTGTTTCCATCTTCAAATCCCTTAGCTGGCTTGAATGAGTTTGCAAAATTGCACGAACTCAAAAGAAGCTTTTTGCTCTCAAAGCCATGTGCAAAGGAGCTGCATGAACAACTAATCATTGCTAGAAAAAGAACTGTTTGTATTGAAAGGAGGTCATCATCATATTCAAGTCTTTCAGGTTTTTGGTCAAATCAATTGCACATGTTTTGGCAGATAAGGACACATGCAACTCTCTTAATTTGGTCAAGTCCACCCAACTGAGTTCTTTTGCATCAATTTGTGTAGTTTTGCAATTTTTTAAAGTTACTGAACTCTAGTGTGACCTCCCCCTTGAAAAGGGCAATTAGAAGAAAAAACTCAAAGAATAAAGGTATAACTATAATCTATAAACTGCTCCTGGTTACTTCTAACAATGGTTCCGACTTTGTTGAAAACAACATCAGAAAGTATCATGTTCAATAGACAAAATTTTGGATTGTAGGTGCCAAAAGCATTTATTAAACTGAAAAATTATCACCTTCATGAATTATTGGTTTGGAAAAATGAGCTTTATTGAGTTTTTATAATATCAGTTCACTCTGAGTGACACAAAAAGTTTGACGGCATAGGATTCGCCGTATTCCTTCTATCCCAAAATTATTGTCCAGTTTGAAATTTTATTTTTAGTATAATTTCAACTAAAAGAATGAAAATTTGGATTATAATTTTGGGACAAAAGGAGTAATTAACATTCAATACCCTAAAATACAGTAGCTATGACATGAGTTACTCTATTTTTTTAAACCTAAATTCAGAACCCAGCAAGGTGAATAACCCTTCTTTAGACTACATCAATTATTTGTTGAAATTTAGGAAATATAAGATCAGTACCAGCAGGCAAAGGATGGCCAATGGGGGGCAAAACAAAATTTGTTTGTCATGCAAAATCAAATCTTTCAAGGAAAAACAAGCGAAATGGACCAAAGAAATAAGGTTTTAATTAGGCTAATTGTCATATATGCATTCATTACAAATCACCCACCAACCAGAAAAATTATATGGAAATTTGTGGATAAATAGACTGATAATAACAAAGGAGGGTTGGGGGGATTCAGGTGTTGGGTAGGAAGATAACAAGGCAGGGCCTTGAAGATGGGGATTTTCCAGATGAATAATTCCAAAATTATGATTGAGACGTATGATAATGATGGCATATGGGAAGAGAAGGGATCTGGGGATTTCTTTCATTTCATTATATATATGTAATCTTACAAGAGAAAAAAAAAAGGAGAAAAGAAAAAGGCACTCAAAATAACGTACAAAAAAATGCATGCATAACGACATCCAAAAAGGCTGTCTTCTCCAAAGCTGGCAATTTTTTTTTTTTTTTTTGAGTTTTATTGAGTGTGAGATTGTTATATCGCAATCTATATATTGAATGAATGCCTACTTTCTAAAAGATATTGCACAAAAATTAAGGGGCTACGAGGGGACCCTTTTGGGGAAAGAAAGCCCTTATCCATTTTTAGTTTTAAAGGGGAAAAAAAGGGTAAATTTTGAAGAAAGGTCCCTTAATTTTGAGATCAATAGAGTTCAAACCATTTTGATTTAATTGGTTATCTAATGAAGACAATTTAATTTTAGTTTTTCTGGAACGAAGTGAGTTAGAAATGTTCGTTGTTGGATGAGTATTCTAGTTTAAACTACATATAAAGCGATTAGTGTACTCGCTAAATTGACAAATGATATTACTCTTCAGAGTTACTGATTAAAAGAAAATTAAATCTCTAATTAGGGAAAAAGACGGTAATGATATCGGCTTAATCATGATTTTTACATCATATGGATCGGATTGGTTAGGTTTACCAGTTTAGGTCCCTTTTTTGGCTTAACAAAAAGATGTGGGGATGACTTTAGTTAATTGTTCATATCTAGTACTGTTCCTCTTGCTTCTCTAGATTTGTATGCTAGTACTTCAATTTGGGAAAGGTCCAATAACTTTTTGCTCATTTTACAAGCAAACTTTCTAAAGCATCTCTGTATGGTCCCCAAGTTCATCATTCACCTTCTTTCCAATCATTCTTGATGATGCATTGGCATGATTAATTAGGGAATTAGGGTAAATTTGCTCAATTTTGATGGACATAGCTCCATTCATTATACAATATGATGCAGGTCTATAAACGATTGGTTTCAAAACCTTTCGAAAAGATTTGTATGTTTATTTAGTTTTTTTAGTGTTCGTTTTAGGTGTTTTTTCTATTGAGAATATAAACAGGTATATTAGAAATGTAAAAAGATACGTAGGGTTGACACAATTATTATTATTTAATTCTAAAAAAACCAACTAAAAAAGAAAACAAACAGAGAATGCGTGAAGGCTTACAACAATAAGAAATTCTAAGAATTTCGGAAGATAAAAGACTAAAAATGATAATATCCAAAATATAAAAGACCAATAACATTTTCTTTTTGTTCTTTTGCTTTGCCCACTAAAAAGTGTAAAAAGTTGTAAGAAGATCTAGTACAAATGATAAAAGATACTACTACAAATCCATCCAGCCCAATCTAGCTAAGCTAGCTAGCTATAGGAATAAGAAAGCAAGCACAAGAGAGAATTTCAGATTCATTTTCACATAAATTAATCAAGCAACAAATAAAGAATAAATAAAATCAAGCAACAAATACAATATTAATGCACAAATAATTTGGTAAAAGTAATGGACTAAGCTCTAAGAGGTGTAGCTCCATTTTTTTTTTTCTGTCCAATTTTAAAAGTTTGTTTGTATCAAAATTATATTATTTTAATAATTTATATTATTAAATTGTTCTTCTATAAACAAAGTAAACTGTTAAAATGAGACAGAATATTTATGCAGAATTTTTTTTTCTTATTTATTTATTTATTTGGAGAAAAGTTTGGAGATGATTGGCGAGCTGAATATTGAATTAAAGGGTGAGGAGTGAAGACTGAAGAAGTGAGATCACTTTTTGTCAGTTTTCTCCATTGTCCAGCCAGCCTAGCTTTACTTTATCATTATTTCTCTTCTGTGTAACTCTGCTACTGCAGCCAGATTAATGATGTACTCTCCCATTAATTTCCTCTTTCTTTTTTTGGTCATAAATAAACCCAAGTATTTTTAGTATTTTTTTTTTCGGAATTGGTAACTCTGGGACTGTGTACCTTTCTATTTAAATTTTATAACTCGAAATAATAATGACTTTGGACACCGGATACATGATATATTAAAAAAAATAAATTTTATTCATCACTATTTAATTTTGGGTATGTCGTAAATGTAAAAATAGTTAAAATGGGATATCCATTTTCCTTTGGCAATGACTTTCCCGCCTGTGAAATATATATCGAAGGAGCTGCCCAACATGAAAGGTTGGGCCTTTGGTCACTTGTACGGTATGGACCGTTGGCCCAAGATTTATCTTACACGTTTCTTTTTGTTAATGAGCTATTTTAAACTTCTCGAGGCCCATTTTGATTCTCCACGAGATGACGAGAATTGATTAGATAGTACAGTATTTTTCTAGTCTTGAAATAATTATAGGGTTTAAATTTTTATTTTTAAAACAAATTGTACTGAAAGCAAAAATCAGTTAACGGATTCTGTGACTCATTCCATTTTCTCATATTTTGTGACATTTGTGTTGTGAGATGGGACACTGTCCGTCAGGGGACTTTCCCTTTTCCTTAGTTTCTTCCTATTTATGCGTCTCTTCATTTTCAATATCATTGTATATATTTTTGAAAAATTCGTTAATTAATATATCCTATCAAAACAGCAGTTCAAGAGGAAAAAAAAAAGCTTATGTGTGACGCTCTCATGAATCTGTTTCCCCCCCAACCGACGTCGTTTTGTTAAAAAAAAAAAAAACTAATTTTCCTCCCACCTAATTCTACAAAACTTTCCATCTCTTTATAAGAAAAAAAATATGATTGACTTTCCTATTGATTGTCCTGAAATTAATGAAATCTTTAACCAAATAAAAAATAAAAAACAATAAGAATCATATCATTAATATACATTAATTTTGAATGATCTCTTAGTCAGCAATAAAGTTGGTTTAGTGAAAAAAATTATTTTCCCGTAAAAATCAGCTCATTCTATTTTCAGATAGAAAAATTTTAATTATGTGTGTTCAATTAAATATTTTATTTTCAGAAAAAAAACTGGCGCCATATATGATAAAAAAAATTGTTGAAAGTTCACGGGTGAAATTATGAAAAAGAAACAAATGAAATATCCATCTTATTAAAAACATGTTAAAATCTAACGGATAAAACTACGAAAAAAATTCAAGAGAAATATTTTTTTTATATTTAAGATTAAAGAAATTTAAATTATAATAATACTAATACCACTTAATCTTCACACTGTCTTTTTTTACCTTATTTTTTATTGTTCACTTATTCTTTCTATTATCCGTTTTTTTTAAGATTTTATTCTATAATCAACCATTAATTGAGTATGTTGTATTTTTTTCACTACCAGTAATCATTTTAATATATTCTGTACAATACACAGGAGAGAACCTAGTATAAATTATTCGTGTAAGTACTCCTACATTCCAAAATAAGTATCATCTTACACTTAAAAAGTGCATTGAAATGTGAGAATGATACTTATTTTGAAATTTATCCATTTTGCTAAAATGACACTTATTTTGGAACGGAGAGAGTAGTATTACTTGTAATCCACCATAAAATTAAATAAAAATATCATGCAATATGTAACACAACAAGAAAACAGTTCACTTTTCTATTGCATGGATCACAACGTACTAAAGGTACAAATCATCACATAGTTATTGGCAATATTAATTGCCAAAAGATGAGTACAATTTCTTGAAACACACCAAATCTAAAACTCAATACATCAAACCACAAACAATACAATTACAAACAACAACGGACAATTAAGATGAGAAACACAACTTAGTTTTCTCATCCTTTATTTATTTCACGAATACGTAGTAACTAACGTACGGCACGATTGAAGTAAACTGGATATTTCCATGCAAATGCATGCAGGAACTAAAAATGCCCTAGTTCCCACGGGTAGCTGGACTGATCAGCTGGAACTGATTAGCAGTGAGCCTGAAGATATTGAAACGGTCCCCAAAAGCGGTGGTTCCGGCGGACGTGATCGGCGATATCAGGCTAGCAACTGAAGGCAAATTGGCGTTACAAGTTGAAAGTGGAGTGGCTACAGCAACGCTGCAATTGTTAAGCAAAGTATTCATCAAAGATGGTTTCAACAGTGTTGCGAATTCTCCTCTCGCATTCGTAGTTGTAGTTGATACCACATCTCCATTGGTTCCACATTGCACTT
The DNA here is from genome assembly GCA_949775105.1 of Oldenlandia corymbosa var. corymbosa. NCBI lineage: Eukaryota > Viridiplantae > Streptophyta > Magnoliopsida > Gentianales > Rubiaceae > Oldenlandia > Oldenlandia corymbosa. The sequence goes on along the minus strand of OX459126.1, from coordinate 16,603,148 downwards.
GTATTGCTGCATCTATAACCCCACCAAAATTGGAAAATGATCAAACATTACTAAAATTATAATGTAACCAAAATATATACTCCCATGTCCCAAAATTATTGTCCAGTTTGAATTTTCACTTTTAATACAAATTGAACTAAAAATGAAAAATCAAAACTGGACAAGAATTTTGAGACAGTGGGAATATATTGTATGCATTGTGTCATTTTGTCACATAGGTGGAGAAATTATTCAGTGCATCTGTTATGAGAACTTTTTTATGAAGACAAAAATATTAATTATGAAGATTATGAGAACTATTACTTGGAAAAATCGGGGTTTGTGATAGAAAGCCACCGGTATTGCCATTGACGGAGCAAAAGAGCCTCCCTTGGAGCTGAATAATACTAGGGGTGCCATTGATGTTCTGTACTATGCCTCCTAGTATCCCTAGTATCCCTCCAAGTATCCCCGTTGGTCCGAGTAGCGGCCCGAGTATCCCTCCGAGTATTTGTCCGAGTAGACCTCCTACTCCGCCCAACTGTGCTTCTCCCATTGGGATTGCTACCAAAGCAATCACCATGAAAGTTAAGAGAGTCCTCCTCAAAGCCATAGTAATGGAAGTTATGGCAAATATGCTTTGAAAAGTTTGTAATGTGCTTGAGGAGGTTGCTAAGTGGGATGGTTTTTAAAGCCCTTTGTGAAGTAGCCTATTTATAGGAATGAATGAAGGAATGATGAACCAAGGGTAATGAGTGGATGAGATTCTGTGTTCCAACTAGTTAGCCAAAGGGATTGCTCTAAACTTTGCCTGATTAAAGGGGGAGGAATATACCATCCATTCCTCTCAACATTGTCAAGATCCTTTACACACTTTGCACTCGTGGGAGACTAACTTCACTTTTTGTAAGGAAATAAAGGGTTTTACGTAAGAGTAATGATTGTTGGGGGAAAATATGCAAGAAAATTATACAGAAATGAATCATAACCGTTCCTAGTTCTAACTTGCCTATACGGGTTAATCTATTTGATGATTAAGAAATATTTAAGATTCAGTTACATTATTTCCTGTAAATTTTTTCTTCATGTATCATTACTCTTTACACACTTGATTTCAAAAGGAAAAAAAAGTTATCTAATCTATCTTGATTTCCATGTACTAATTGTATCTCATTAATTATGGTAGCAACATAAACCACACGTCTCACTTCTAACCTACGGCCCAAATATTTCACGGACAAAACACAGTTAGTACATAAAAGTAAAGACGTCACGTATCTTCTCTTTAGGGCCAAAGAAGACATCAATTTGTGGACTATAATGTTCAAGCATGCATTTCTAGTCAAAACTTTCGAGAGTTTGTTCCTCTGGGTGATGCGTTCATACTTGAAATTTCTGCATTCTATTCTAGATTAACAATCACCATTGCATGCAATCTTTGTGGTCTTCAACCTACAAGGCAACTGTTATAGGATCCTACGCTTAAATTGCATGCTTCTCTCGGCCATATTACGCGAATGTTACCATCTCAACTCTGCTACTTGTAAACATGGTCCAATTTGAACAGCAAGTTTATGGTTCGATTGGGTAAAGGAACGATCAAACCAGTCGTTTCTTAGAACTTCAGTGACATATATTTGCCAATATTATAAATCCTAGGTTACATAGACTAATTACCAATTGATCAGGGAACTGTTAGTCCTTGGAGGGATTTTTGTGTTTTCTGGAGTTTCTTTTGGCCATTTGGTGGTCCTGATTCCTAAACACAAAACTCTGACTTTGATAGCTTTGTCTTATGATAGACAGGAGAAAGAACACTGAAGAAGCTTGCTTTGTGCATGTCCAGTACTTCAGGGCAAGTTTCACACCATCGATTGGATATCTGCATTTTGTTTTTAACTGGAAATTTTTCTCGAAACCATTTTTTTTTTTTTTGGGTCCAAAAGGAGAGTTCTGTTTACTGCAAATAATATGTCTTTTTTTAGGGACGGAATTCAGTCATCACATATATGCTGTATCCTCTACTTTTTTTTTTTCCACATGTTAGGATTTTTTTTTTCCCATTTTTAAAAGGGATCGATAATAGTTCCTCACTTACTCTCAGGCGTGATTCGAAGATGTAACCTATTGAAAATAGGAAAAGCGTATTACCAACTAGACTGTACCTCATTGTCTAAGATTTTACCAGTAACAAAATTAAGGAAAACTTCAAGTAGCCTCTTCCGCTGCGAGTTTCATTACTAATTCGGTTTTTATCAATTAAAAGCAAACTCCATGACCAATCTCAATTACAACAACCATAGTTTGATTATGACGTGATAAGAGTTGTTTATTCATGTAGTGCATTTAGATTGTTGTGTTAGACATTTGCGAACTTATTTTCCCCCTCCTTTTAGACAACAAATTGCTTGGTTACAAAATATCACCGTTTGATGAATTCCGAATTCTATCCTAACTGTAGCGCCAATCCTAGTTTAACTAGATTATTTATAGCAAACTCTATTACATTCTCCACTGACCATTTTGTTCTTTCCGTTGGTGGCTGTTTTTTGTTTAAAAAATGGCAAGAGAGAAATGGTGTAAAAACTTTTGTAAGAACATCTAATACAAAGTTAAAGGATACTGAATATAGAGGTACTCATGCTGCGTATTTATCCAGTATTCCAGCCGAATTAAGCTAGTTAAGCTAGGTAGATTTTAAGAATTTTTTTCCCACAAAAATAATTTGGTGAAGCAAATGCATGTTCTGGAGCTGTAGGTTCATTTGTCCTTATTTGGTACTCCCTCTGGTCCTTAATATAAGGTATTTTGATTTGTCCTAAGTTTCATCTAATACGCGTTTTTAATTGATAAAAAAAAATTTAAAAATATAATTTCACATTCCTTGTGTTCTCTTGATTGTTATGAAATATTTTAAAAAATTTTTGCAATGAAAAAATACGTACTAGGTAAAATTTAAGTCAAATCAAAATGTCTTATATTAAGGATATGAGGGAGCATATTACGTTTACATTAAAAGTCATTTCATCGATTAATCCAAATTAAATCAAGCTATTCCTTTCAATTAATTAAATTCTTCCAACTCTTATATAAGTACTTCTTAATTGATTATATTTCAGTAGATTATACTATCTCAATTTTTTTTATATGCTGCATTAGGGTGACCCTATTTTTTATATCTATTACACTTTATTTCCAATGCAGGATTAGATATAGTTTCTTCAAATTTTCCCAGGTCTTGGTAGGTGTAGGATTAATTTTTGACATCTTATAAAAAAGACTAGAGATAGTATTATATATACACTACAGAAACTTGATGGGGTCTGTCACACAGTCACCTGAAATAATAAATTTGGTTTAGTTTCACTTACGAGAGAGCAGCCCAACATCTAAGGTTGGGCCTTTGATCATCTTTTACGGTATGGGTCTTTGGCCCAAGACCTGTCTTACACCGAGCATTTGTAAGTGGTACTTTCTCAGGTCCATAAGTCATTTCAAATAAATAAATAAATAAATAAATAACTGGTCCATAAGTCCCCCCTCCAAATGATGGAAATGACCAATAAAATAATCTAAGCAATCTTAAATTTTCTGGCCAACTCTCCCACCCATCGAGGTGTCTATCATGAGCGATAGGAATTAGTCACTGTTATTGACGATCTGTAAATAATAATAATAATAATAATAATAATCAAGGCAAAAGGTAATTTTGAGGAAAAAGTGAAAGTTTTTATGCGAGTCACAATATGTGCACCAAAATACCTAGTAAAAAACTAACGAAAAAGAAAATTATTAATTAAAATATTATTATATTGGTGTGGGTTTTTTTTTTTTTTTTGTTGTTGTTGTGAATGTAAAGTATTATATTGCAAAAGAAAAATTATTAATTAAAATTTTCAAAAACACAAAAATACCTAGTAAAAAACCAAGCGAACATATAGGAAAATATAAGCTCTGCTTCGACAAGAATCTTTCTCTAGCCCTAGGAGATTATTGTGGTTAGAGGCGTATTTAGGATATGAAGGGGGGTTTAATGTTCGACTAGTCCAAACATGTTTTGGTTAGGCCATTGTCCAAATATGGAAACACGATCATGACCAAAACCAAAACCCTCAAAATTACATTTTATCTTGTCTAAAACGAAGCCGCAGTTCCTTTTGAGACTTGGTTTTTCACATACAAAACTATATGCATCCTCCCTCTTTCTTTTTAACTTCATTAATGAATTAGATGTGGCCAACCAGGAAAAAAGAAAAGAACGAAATATATTCATAAACAGTGATAGAAAGAATTAGTTAGTTGATTTTGCATTACATGGATCACAACTTACTGAATACACAATTCATCATATCATCTTTGGGAATATGAATAGCCAAAAGAGAGAGAGAGAGAGCATTTGATTACAAGTGTTGAAAGACACCAAATTCAAAATTCAAACAACAAACCACAAATAAAGACACTCGAAGGTGGATGATAACACCCCAAGGTGAATCCCTTCTTCCTAATTCATAAACTACCCAAGAAAGACAAAAAGAGGGGGGCGGGTGGAGAAGAGAGAAGAAAACAACATGTATAAAACACGAGAGAATATGTAGTTTACATTTCCATTGCATGGGCCTTAATCTACTTAATTAGTACCGTTCATCACTATATATTACGATCGATGAGATTCATGAGAAACATAACCCACATAATACAATTGGAAAATGCAAACAGAAGCCACAATTACGATGGATGATGAGAAATATATATATATATATATATATATATATATATATATATATATATATAAAGTTCTCATCTTTATTTATTTAAGAAACAAATAGTACGTCGAACGATGTAACCGCAAATGCATGCGAGAAAGCCCTAAGTTCCCGAGGGCATGGTTACTTAGATGTTCATAAGCTGGAATCCAGTCGGAACGAGGTTGGTGATATTGAGACCGCCAACAACGTTGTTTCCGGTGTAACTCATGGATGATACAAGCCTTCCAGTTGAAGGCAAACTGGCGTTGCAAGTTGAAAGTGGAGGGGTTACAAAGAGGTAGCCTTCTGCCTTCAAATCACCAATCAATGGTTGAGCCTGCCGGTAATTAATTTCTCCATTCTCATTTGTGATCGTGGTTGACACCACATTTCCACCGGACATTACATTTATTGCTGCATCTGTAACCCCAAAAATCGAAATTCAAACGTTAGTATAAGATTGATTTATAAAACTCAAAGGTCAGTTATTTTTCTGAACCAGAGGGAGTATTATGCAAGCATGTACTACTTTGTACTCTAAATTTTAGAGATACAAATTTGTGAAGATAATGAGACTTTACTAGGAAAAGGCGGGTTTTGGGAACCCCTCATATTGCCATCCACGGTGCAGTAAAGCTTCCCTTGGACTTGAATAGTCGGTACTAGCCCTCCTAATCCTCCCAATTGCGCTTCTCCTGTTGGGAGTATTGCTACCAAAGCAATCATCGGGAGAGCTAAGAGTAGTGTCAACTTCAAAGCCATGATAAAAGTTTGAGCAAAAGGCTATGTGTATGGACTAGTTTGTAGGTTCTTCAGGCGAGGTTATAAGTGGGATGGTTTTGTGAGCACTTCGCATATAGTAGTCTTTCTATTTATAGAAATAAATGATGAGTCAAAGGGTTGATCAGGATTGAAGGAGACTGTGTCCCAATCAGCTAGCCAAAGGGCGCCATCACTTGGGCAAACAGAACATCCACTTAATAATATAACTATGTGTGACAAAAATATCGAATCAATTTAACTGTAACGATCTAAATTTAAATAACGAGATAGATATGTAATAATGATATAAAAAAAATGAGCTTAAAAAAATGTATATCTCTCAAATTTCTCTCTCTATATATATGCCAATTTTATGATAATTGTGGTTTCATCTTACTATTAACATCACATTATCATTTTTAAAGACAAATAAAATTCCGAATCGTTTTGCTAATAAGCCACAATACTACGCGCAAGTTGAGACATAGTTCTTCTCTTTTAAGGGCCGATCCAGACATCATCCATTGGTGGAGACATGCTTTTTAAGCATGCATTTTAAGTTAAGAAGTGTGAAGTCAATTTGTTCCTCCCTTCATACAGAATTTCCAAACTCTCGAATATGTTATTCACCATTGAGAGCAATCTTTGTGGTCCTCGTATGAACTAAAAGGTAAACGATCAAACCAGTCCGTTCTTAAACCTTCGTTGAAAATCTTCAAAATTATTTTTTCCCTTCCAAATAATAATAATAATAATAATAATAATAATAATAATAAAATAATTCGCTTGAATTATCTAATTCACGGAAATGAGCCATTTGTATTGAATGGAGAAAGTACTATATATATCCCTAGGTTTCGTAGACTTATACGTATAACCTCTGATTACCATATGTGTGTGGCGGGGGTGGATGATGAGTTTTGGAATTTGACTTCATGAAACTTTTGGCCATTTATTGGTCCTCAAAACAAAGCTCTGACTTTGTAATTTTTTTATTAAAAAAAAAAAAGAAATTTGAGAAAGAAGCTCTAACATAACTTTGAGAAAGTATGTATATGATAACCCTATATATTGTTAGGGTAGAGCTAACGAAAAGTAACTGAAATCTTTTTTCCTATGAAAGGAACGCAAACTGAACTATAGATTGCTTCACGCCTGTACCATTGATTAAAAACTGCACTTTAAGATGGAGTTGTTCTAAACTAATGTTTACCACCATGCAGATATCAAATGTTTATTTTCCCCACGGGAACCAAAGGACGGACATTTTCAGAGCAACAAGCAAAACTTCCTGTGGTCTCTTTTGAATGGCTCGACTCGGCTCAAAATCGGTCAACTCGAGTCCGAGAAGAGCTTTAACCGAGGCATCTCGCGAATAGCTCGCAAGCGGCCAGGCTTGTTTACGGCCCTAACCACAAGATACATTTCCTCGAGAGGCAGCAACTAAAATGGTCCGACAATTATGTGCTAATGAAACCGCGGCTTAGAAAATGTCGAAAACCAGTCAATATCGCAACACTTGCTAAAGAATCAAATGGGATAAGGTACAAAACTCTTCTTGCACAAAGACAAGGAAAATTAAAAAAGAAAGAAACAAAGAAAAAGGCTAACAGAGCAGCAATAATACTGAAGTATGCAAAATTTCGCAACAGTTTTCTCCTCCAACGAACAAAAATTGTTCCCAGCATTTGTCTGCCCTCCCACATCTCGAACCCCTAGTTTCTCTCACTGTTTTGAATGGTTCCGCTAATCCTTTTGTACCGGTTTTTGTTTAGTTCACTCAAATAGGGCAGGGTGGGACATCCAGGGTAATACCAGCTTGAATTTGGCCCCAACCAATAAGACGCCAGTGCTTCTCAATTCTACGACTGAGGGCAATCTTTTCACCTTTGCTAGTGCAGACTGGAGATGTAAGTTGTAGTTTTGCAAAAACGTTCTTCACCGCAACAACACGGGCTCCAGTTGACATAGATCCTATGTTCAACATAAGGGTCTCTCCCTTGGCGAGCTTCGAAACCTTGCCCTGTCTCTCACTATCCTTGGTCCTCACACCAAGAAGCCGTCGAAGCAGGAAGAAATTTACCTAAACGAAAGCACAACATTAGAGACGAGAACATACCATGAACTAAGCATGCTTTGAGAATGGAACAGGTGTAGATGCATTATATAAACTTTTAGAAACAATATTGCTTATTGGAAGCATCAAAACATCAAGATTCTGACACCATGTGATTATAGAGAATTTAACTTACCTCTAGTTCAACAAAAACTTCTGGCAATGATCCAACTTCTCCCAGAACCTGACCCACCAATCGATCAGCTCGGGTCAGAGTAGGGTCCATCGTGGTTCCAACACCAATAAGGCCTCCAGGCACGGCAAATTGTAGTTCATTTTGCTCAGCATACAATGACACTATTCTAGAGTATATTGGGGTGCACTTAATGTTGCCATTCTCATCCTTCACAACAATACCAGGACGAACTTCTATGTTTTGGTTTACTTTCAGAACACCCTGCACAAAGCAGGCAATAGCTTTTTAAAACAAAGTATCTAAATTACTTACTATCCGGTTACTTAGTCATATTCCAAATTAAGAGGGATAAAGAATGACCATATACCTTCAGAATACTGCCACCGGCAACACCACCTCTGATCTCATCAACTTCAAATCCAGGCTTATTCACATCAAAAGACCTGATAACAATCATATTTGGTGGCGAGGTGAAATCCCTAACCGGAATGGGTATTCTTTTCACAATGTATTCAGCCACAACATCAATATTATACTTAAGCTGTGCGGAAATGGGAACAACTGGTGCACCATCAGCAACAGTCCCCTGAGACAGAAACCAGAAGGGGCATAATGTCAGATAGAGTACATATAATATTTCAGTTTTAAGATTAAAATAGAACCAACAACTCTGACCTGTATGAATTTTTGAATGGCTTCATGTTGGTTTATAGCTACATTTTCTTGAACCAAATCAACCTTATTTTGAAGAATAATGATATGTTGGAGACGCATAATTTCAACAGCAGCTAAATGTTCAGAGGTCTGAGGTTGCGGACAACTTTCATTTGCAGCTATGAGAAGCAATGCTCCATCCATAATAGCAGCTCCATTAAGCATTGTAGCCATGAGAATATCATGTCCCTACAAAGTTATGACAGCAAGAACATAATCAATAAGATCAGAAGCTTATAATAGGGTGAAAGTATGTCACTTGCAAAGCAGTGGAGAATAGAGAATGATAAATCATCGTATCTAGAGACACCACTGACATGTTAACAAAAATATCATTTAATCTTTAACAACATAATACATGAATAAAAACATCATAAAAATAGTGAGCACCAAACAAACATAGCGTATTTGCACCTTTATAGAAGCAGTAAAATTGAAAATAACTCTTAAAGATCATCAGCAGTATAAAATAGTGAAACATACATAAAATGTAAATTTAATACCCATTATTCAACTTAAACCACTGCATGAAAGCTAAGAGTATCTAATCACCACTCCAATAGCACTTATACAAAATCATAAGGCTAAATCTGTTGCGTAAAGATGCAGAAAAAAAATGTACAACCACACCGTGACGTAGTAAACATTCAAAGCATGTCGGCATAAAGAAAAACCACTTACAGGGCAGTCGACGAATGATACATGCCTCAACAATTTCATCCTGCAATTCTCAAATCCAGGTACATCACACATGGGACTATCTTCTTTCCCACTCCCATAAGCCCTGAATAAAAGTCAAGGGTTAGAAATGTCTTTTCAATTTCACACTACAGCACAGTACAAATAACACTAGGAAATTGACAACTCACTTGTAGCACATAGGTCGAGGGCACTTCTCTTCCTCACATTTATATATCTTGGCATTTGCATAACCAAGCTTGATGGTAATATTACGTTCCAGCTCATTCTTAAAACGAACTGTCTGCAGAAAGAAAGAAGATAATGCAATAATTACTTTCTCAAGAGGTAAATCCACATTCAGAATTTAAAACCATCACCAAATTAGAACTGTAAATGAATTCCCATATCAGCAAAGTAACAAAAGCTCAAGAAAATCCAATTATTCTCCCAAAAGACATTATTTTCAAAGACGATTGACGGGGAAAAACAACACAATTCCTCCATGTCATAATGGAGCCTTCAAAAGGGAACAGTTCTAAGTGAATATCCAATCCACCAAAGAAACATAATTACTATCGTATCAACCTCAGAATTAAAGCAGTTGAACTTAAACGCACACTCCAAATTAACCAGCAACATGAAATTAGAAGGGAAACGCAGAGACAACTATACCTGGACACCAGATATAGCTTTCACAACAGTGGATTTTCCATGTGCCACATGACCAATGGTACCTGATAACAAAGAAACACATCAGGAACTCACAAAGTGAAAACAACTCAAAAAGAACACATCAAACATTAAATAATCAAGCAGAGAAAACATTTCAGATTATGATGTGTATGACCATACCGATATTTATAGTAGCCTGCCGCGAAATAACTTCAGGAGACAGAGGATGTAGCGTTGTAACATCCAGCTTGCTTAGATCCTGCTCCATCAAACCTTTTCGAGACATTTTGCCTGATCTTAAGTTACTAAAAGCTTCTCAGTCACAGCACAAAGCAATCCAACAACTGCATCAAACACAAAGGTCAGACAGAATGCTCTTTTCTATGTTGTGATACTCAACTACTATAATTGATTTTACAAACCAGGACACGGCAATGACAACAAAAAGAACAAGAATTTATCCCACCAAACAGACTAGGCCATACGGATCATACGCCATGATGGGAATAGGCAGACTGAATAGAAAACTAATGAGAGAGGCGAACCCTACCTGTAGGAATTTAAGAAAGACAGAGCCTTTGAAAGCAAAGAAAGTATAGTAAAGATAAGAAAAAGTGATTAACAAAGCTGCAGAACTTCTTTATTTATTGAGGGGTTCTGATTATTCCTAATCCTACCTAAAATAGGTTTGCTAATTTCCTAAAACCAATTCAAAGAGGAAAAGAAAAAAAAAAACCTTGAAATAAAAGGAAACCAACTAAATTAGCCTTTTCCAATATGGATTTATGATAAAGTTCCTACATCCTGTCAGCATTGAGCTCTATCAAAAAACATACAGCTTTCTTTACATTCGGATAAATCAGACAGCAAACCCCTGCATATTAAAATGATCAAGAATACTCAAGTCTCTTCAAATTATTAGTCCATACAACAGAACCATCCGTTTAATGATAACAAGGAATGAAAGTCATATTCTCATATACATTACGGGCATACTGTAAAAAACTAACACATCCAGCCTTCAGGAACCACACTAATACTCCACCCAAAAACTCCCCATAATGAACAAAATTAAGTAAATAGCCTAAAAGCTCAAATTAATTGACATCATTATACTAAAACCCTAAAATCTCACGTTTCAGCTCTTCGGCAAATCGAAGTTGAGGAAAGCCAATTTAACACCAACTAACGAAAAAATCCTCATACTTTACAACTACCAAGAGCTCAATTGAACCATAGTCGATTCAACTACCGAAAATCACAAAATTTCAAATTATGCAAAAAAAAAAAAAACTAAGCATTTAGCAACAAATTCAGAAGCTTAATAATCGAAGGAGACTAACCGGAAAAAAGTGAAGGGTGCCGCCGGAAAAGAAAGAGCAACGGAAGAAGCGGATTCGCCTTGAGCGAGACTTAGCTGAGAGGTAGAGAGAGAGGAGAGATTCTGGAGAGTTTTTGAGGCCGGAACGATGCGTCTAAAAGTTAGGGCTTTAGAAGAAGGAGAGTATAGATTATAGAATAGAAAAGGGTAAATTGGTAAAAAAAATCCAGGATCTTTTTCCCAGTTTTGATTTACCTATTGAGTTTTACCGTTCACTTCCTTTTTTTTGCTTCTATTCTTTGTAGGAGTAGGGTAAAATAAATAGTAAAACATATTTGCCAGCTAAGTCCCTTACGTTAAGCTTAGTGTTGCATTTGCACCCAATAATTCATTGCATCAAAATTTTCCAAATCAAATCTTTCTTCTTTTTTTTGTCCCTTTTTCCGCCTCTTTAGTGGGGAATTAATTGATTAATAATTAAGGATGCGATCTTGTGATTTTTATGGATTAAAGGAGTGATCTTGTACGTGCAAGGGCAGGATGAACGTGCAAGGGCAGGATGAAGAGTTAGGACTGCATGACAGTGTTTTATGTGCTATTTGTGAGCTCTTAGGGAGGTCTTGGTCTGTAGTTTTAGAATATATGTATCATGAGCCTAATTTTGTTGCTGATTGAAGAGCAGATTGCATCCCGTAGTGCTGGTGGTTCTAGGCTTCCAACAACTTTTTGTTCTTCTAAATAAAGTCAAAACTTGACTGCAACATAATTTAATTGGCGTTTCTTATCCAAAAAATGTCATGATTTCTTATAATTAGGCTTATGCCTCTCCCTCTTTTTATAAAAAAAAAGAAGAAAAGAAATATGATCTTGTGAATTATAATTATTATTAAGAATATAATCTTGTCGATAAATATTTTAGCAACTATTTGTTCTCACGGACTTTTTTTTTTATTTTTCTTTTTACAACTTATCGATCGGGATTGGATTTCTTCTTTCACTATTGTTATATTGCTTCAGGGGTCGGTTACCTTTAGTAAATTCATGACGATTGAGCAATTTCTTTGTAGAAGGATGAAATTTCCTAACAATAGTTAAATGATACAGAGATGTCAATTAAAATGTGTAACAAAAATCTCATCTACACATATTGAGTTTGCGTACATAAGTGGTTGGTAGCTCGGTATAATGAATTAAGAATAATGCTAGCACACTATAAAAAAAAAAAAAAATCATTACATAACATTGTCAAAATGACCTTACAACATTCATAGAGTTTGATTCTTTAGCCATACGAAAATTTTCCTGAATACCTTAACCAAGACAAGTATCATTAATTCTTGCAGGAAGGAGTTGACATCGAAATCTACGGTGTTTCTGTCACTTCCCCTTCATTTATTGTAACACAGTTGCATCTACATATTTGTTCTAAGGCTTCTTTCTTCTACATTGAGAATTTCTTCCTCTTTACCAATTTAATTGAGAATTTCTCAGGTTGTCATCGATCAAATCAAGTCTCTATGCTGCAAAAATGGAACCACCTGAGTTACTGCTACTTTTGTCATCGCCAAATAGACGTTGCCTAAAGTCAGAAACCATGAGGGGAAGTCCTTCTCTAAGTGACACTTTTGGCTCCCATCCAAGTAGGTTTTTCGCCTTAGAAATGTCCGGCTTTCTCTTGTGAGGATCATCCTCCGTGTTTGGCCTGAATTCGATTTTAGCATTTGGATCGATCGTCTCTTGCACAACCTGTCACGCAATGTGAAATTCTCACAATTCGTCCCTTAATAGTAGTCATGTATACTGATACCGATTTTCAACAATGTTGATGAGATGGACTAAATACACGTTTGTGGAGAGATCATGGTAGTTTTTTTTCAGTGATGTTGTAGTGTACCTTAGCTAGTTCGAGCATGGTGAATTCACCAGGGTTCCCGAGATTGAAAGGGCCAACATGATCACCTTCCATCAATCGCATTAAACCTTCAACCTGTTTCATCATGAAGTATTGAACATAACTTCTTGTCATAAATCTATAAGTGGTTAATCAAGTCAAGTTACAAATTAACCACTACAAACAATCTGGATGCACCATAGATGTGTACAACCGAACCATCAAACTTTATCAGCCCAAAAGAACAGTATAGAACTTGAACTTTACAGCCCTAAACAAGAGTAATGCTGAAGTAGTTTAGCTAGCATCGAAGTGTTTTTAAGCACTTTACCAGGTCAGAAACGTATTGGAAACTCCTGGTCTGCTTCCCATCCCCATAAACAGTCAATGGCTCTTTTCTTAAGGCCTGCAGTACATGAGAATTTCGAAAAGATTAAATAAAAGCAGAGAGGAAACTCTGCTCAACTTACATATCAACGTTGCTTAATAAACCATCAAGTTAATTATCAAATGCATACGTGATGGATGAGACCTAGCAGAATCAAACCTGAGCAACGAAATTGCTAACAACACGTCCATCATCAAGGCACATACGTGGTCCATAGGTGTTAAAGATCCTAGCAATCCTCACCTAGAGATGATCAAAGCACAAAACGAATCAGCTCTTTGAGTACATTTAGGCCTTTCCATATGGTGGTATACATAGATGCAGAAATGGAATGGAAAACTGACCTCAAGGTTCAGTCCTCGGTGATAATCCATACTCAAAGTCTCAGCAACGCGTTTACCTTCATCGTAACAACTTCTAACACCTAATACCATACAAATCAAGATATTAAACTAGTGACTATTAACTATATGCATGCATTTCTTCTTCCTAAATCTTTTTGCCCCTTAAACATAAATTTGGGCCAGAAGTCTTATAAGAGATTGACAAATAAGTGGCATTCTTATATGGAAAAATTACTGAGAAAAGTTTATGTCGTCGACTCACCAATTGGATTCACGTTTCCCCAATAGGTCTCAACTTGTGGATGCTGCAAAGGATCACCATAAACCTCGCTGGTGCTTGTTATCAGAAATCGAGCGTTTACCCTCTTTGCCAAACCAAGCATGTTCAAAGTTCCCATTACATTTGTCTTGTGATCTCTAGCCAAAAAAGTTAAGGACAACTTCCAAACAGAAACATGCATAATGCATTCACATTTCTACTAATTCTCAAAAATAATACGCCAGTTATACATTTCGTTTATTAGTGAAATGCCACACGAAGATCTGTTGCATCACTTCTAAAGAAATGTTTTAAGATATGATCATACGAACCTCCTAAATTTAGTGACTGAAAATTTTCATCTTCTATAAGGGGAAACTTTTTCTTACTATTATTAGACAGAAAATTATCAGCAAAAGAATGGTAGAAAAGGATATAATGGTCTTGACAGGGTTATACTTGTAATGGACCGGTGAGGCCGGGCAGGCCAAGTGGTAGATCTGGTCCACTTCAAGTAAAATGGGCTCAACTACATCATGTCTAATGAGTTCGAACCGTGGGTTCTTGAAATGATGGACCACGTTGTCTTTACGCCCCGTAAAGAAATTATCCACAACTATCACACTATCACCACGGGCCATGAGACGGTCCACAAGATGGCTCCCTACAAACCCGGCCCCACCAGTGACCAGAACTCTCAATCGCCTGCTCTTCAGCCCCATTGGCAACTTTGCACCTACACCCCATCAAATAATAATTTAATAAATAGAAACTTAATGAATACTAATTTTTTTTTAATTTTGGAATTTTCCTAAAAGGGATTCACAACAAGATTGTTGCGTTAAAGTTTGGTACGTTACGTTTTGGATTTTGTTGTCATTACTCATTTGGTTGAATCTCACTCATGATTACAATTTTCAAAAGCAAAGCTGTACTCATTTGTCCTAAATTACTCATAATAGGAAAGAAATAATACTCCAATTTGTGGAGTTCAAGTTATAATAACTGAAATGATGATTACTCACAATGACGAAAGAACTAGGATAACTTTTCATCGCTTTCTTATTGATTATAATAGTGAAAATGTAAATTAAATAAGTAAATATCTGTCGCGAAAGTCATGATAAATGCACACTAGCTAAATTTCCAAAATTTTCTTTTGAAAAGAGAGAGAGAGAGAGAGCCATCAAAATTCATCAAAAATGCTAAAAATGATGATGAAAGTATTAGATACATATTCTTTTTCAACGCATTTACACAAACGAATTCCGTAATACATTCGTTCTCTCGAACAAACGTCAATTATTTTTTTTATTTTTTCAGGACGAAAAGAGTATGTATGTCAATTTCAAAAGAACGTTAAATGGACAGATGAACCAATAAAAAAAAATTATGTTACTATCATAAACATCAGTTACTACTCACTAACCCTATTGATTAGTCAGAATCAAGCCCATTTACTTTGATTTTTCAACAGCTAATAAAAAGAGAAACGCCTTCACGAGTTATGTTGGTTTTTGCAAAGTAAGAACCAAAACCCAAAAAAAGAAAAACCGGTGATATCTGTATTCTATTACATTTCCAATGCACATTTAACAACATTTTCCAAACACTTGTCAAAACCATAATAAACAAATTAAAAAAAGAAAACACCCATTAATGAAAAAAAAATTCCCAGATCATGAATTTGTTGTATACCTGAATTGCCCCGCTGATCAGATTCATCTTGAAGCTCATAAGCAATTCTTCGAGAAGGAACGCTTTGTTGTTGAAGATGGTGTTCAGACAATGAGGATGATGATGAATCAGAAGAGATCCATCCATCATTATTGTTACTACTAATCCGACCCGATAAAGACAATGATGATTTGGAAGGAATCAGAGCGAAAATGAGAGAAGCAATGCCGATTCCAAGGAAAAGGCAAACCAAACGTTGCTCTCCGATAACATATCTAATCGGGTTAGACGTTACTCTTTTGTTAGGCCGGCCAACATTCACATTCATCGTCGGAAAATGAGTTAATTTGTACTAACAATTTTGGAAAGAAAAGAAAAATGTGGGTCTTTACTGTGTGTGTGCGTGTTTAATTTGTGATGGAATTAATTTTATTTGGGATGGAAATAAGAATAAGAAGAAGAAGAAGGAAGGGGGAGTGGGATTTAAGTGAGAAAGACTCAAAGAAAGAGAGAGAGAAAGAAAGGGAAGAAAGAGTCGGAAGAGTGTGGAGAAGAATGGCTTTGTTTTGCATGAATTTTCGCCGTAATATCGCTATTGTCCGCCGCGCGCCACTCTTGCTATTGGTTCTTTTTTCTTCTTTAACCTTTGCTTTTTATTAACGTTTTTTTTTTCTTCCTTTTTTGGGTTAATATTTATTTCGTAGACTGTGAAGGAGTAACTAATTTATTTATTTACTATACTTATTTATTGTGGTAAGTTGTAAGTGGTGACAGGTAAGCTTTTTAATTTGTCTCCTTAAAAATGATGATTTTCAAAAACATGATATTTTAATTTTATGGATCTTTATTTGATAATCCTACTACGTATAATACTCTTTCGGTTTTCGATTAAGAAAGTTTTTAAATTATTTTTCTGAGAGAAAAAGAATACTAAGATTTTATGTGTTGCTTTGAAGATTTTCAACCATCCATGAGCTGATAAGAAATAAGACTTGATTTTCATTTTCGTTATATCATATTATATGAGTTTATGTAGTAACAATTTATAATCATTTTTTTAAAATTTTTTTTGTAGGAATCTCCTTTATGGTATGTAACATTTGGGAAGCTCATCATTGACAGAATGCTATAAATAGTAGAGTAGTATTTGAATTTCTGTATTAAAAAAAAAGGAAATGCAGTAAAAATAAAATCTCAAATTAATTTCTAAAAATTTAACACGGCATCGAGTGGAGTTAATTAACGTATTGAATAGTAATGTCATAAATGCAGGGTCATTTACTAGGTTTACTGCACATGATTTATTGAACAGTGGCATGCATCTAGGTACTGATGGCCAACGTTAGACCTCATAATTACTGATGCCCAAATTTAAAGTTCTTCCAATGGAAGGAATTAACCCCAAATTTCAAATTCGACTCCTTAACTCGGATGAAGTAACATGATTTGAATATGTAGATGGGAAAAAATGGCCGTCCTGGGAGACTAGAACGGCAATATTGAAGGCCAAGCAAAGGTATTTGGGAGTCTGGATTGTCCATGTTCTAACGCAAAGTTCATCAACTATGCTTGTGCAACACTCTCCAACCTCGGACCATCTCCCCTCCAGCCAGATTGACTTGGTCAGTGATACTCCCCTTCCGTCCCGAAATTATTGTCCAATTTGAATTTTCAGTTTTAGTACAAATTGAATTAAAAGAGAAAATTCAAACTGAACAATAATTGTGATTATGGGAGGAACACAGAAGTAATTTGTATCCTGTTTGGATTAACCGCTCAATTTGTGACACAATAATTTTGGGACAGAGAGAATAATTTGTATCCTATTTGGATCAACCATCCAATTTGTGACACAATGTACAATGTGATTAGAAAGAATATTAGTGTCACCCTCGAATTTCAAATAGAACCTAACCTGCGCGTGTTCGTGACCCTAAATTCAGATCATGTCTTACGTGCATACTGTACTATGTTATTTACATTCCCACTCAACATTGGGTTTTTTTTGTATCATTGCTTCTCTAGCAGCGTAAAGATTACTCGTTACCTTTGCTTTTTTTCTTAAAGGACTCGCATTTTCCCTGTTTTTCTTGAAGGCCTAAAAGGGTTTTTTTTTTTTAATTTTTTCTTAACCTAAATAAACAAATAAATCCGGGTCTAACAATCACCAGAAACCATAACAAACACCAAGAAAGAAGATGAAGATCAAGAAATGAAGCTAGCTCATTATTCTATTCCACCTCGTCCATACTTTGGATACAACTACGGTTTCGTATTCAGGTGGTCTTTATAAAGATTGTGACATGAATAAAAGGATTAGTCGGCCTAAAATGGGATACACAACCATTCAGAAACCCGTAATTGTGCTTGTACTTTCCGTGAAGGAATCTTTATCAGGGTCCTACAAAAAGAACTCCTTTTATACGTATCTGTGTCACGATGGAAGTATAGAGTAGTTCACCAATCATTTCTTCTGTTCATGCCTGTCATAATCGAGGAACTTGGCGACACGTTTGGCTTTATCTCCAGATTTGTGGTCATAGTACTCGACAACTGCAGCCCCGGCTAATGCAGCGAGGGTAAGAGCTTGTGCATGTAACCTGATTGATTGCCCAAGAGGAAAATCATAACAGGAAAAGAGAGTGTCAGTGGCACTAATAGCAACAAACAGCAATCATCAAAAAATAAGAATGTGCCGTCGTATGGGGGAGAGGGGGTAGAGGAACGTGCCGCAAACAGATTTGCAGAGATGACATAACAGAACATCAATCAAACATATGGTGATCATGCCCACTTTCTGCAAGATACACATACTACTAAATGTTATAACGCGAAAAGTGTCTGAGAGAAGTGGTCAAACAAGCATACAGACCAAACACATCCCTAACAACGAAAAGACAAAAATAGTAGCACCAAACACCCACGAGGCAATGAAGGATTCAGCATGATTGGAAAGAAGGTAACAAGGATAAAAAGAAGCTAAAAATGACAAATTCTACTGTTCTAGGCACTAACATGATCTAACAGGTAAGATTGTCAAGGACAATTGATAAGCAGCATTATAATTTCATTTCAAAAGTTTCTATTAAAGTCACAATCGGAAGGTCTCTCAAAGATGTGCGCCATGGTAGTGATGTAGCAGCTAATCTGAAAATTTCTTCCAGGACCATACCTAACTATTTCGCTCTGGAGAACAACATTTTTAATCCAAACTTGCCAGATTATAATACTCTAGGGAAAGGGGTACGTCTGACACGGTAGTGACATAGCAGCTAATCCTGAAAAATTCTTTCAGGACCAAACCTAACTATTTCGCTCTGGAGAACAACATTTTTAATCCAAACTTGCCAGATTATAATACTCTAGGGAAAGGGGTACGTCTGACACGGTAGTGACATAGCAGCTAATCCTGAAAAATTCTTTCAGGACCAAACCTAACTATTTCGCCTCTGGAGAACAACATTTTAATCCAAACTTGCCAGATTATAATACTCTAGGGAAAGGGGTACATCATATGAGAAAGGGAGACAGAATTTATACTGTTCACTGAAAAGATACTGCTTGCGTATTTAGAGGTGACACTAGTACACTACTTTGAAATCATTTTGCACCACACATAATCAACACAATTTTGCATATGGACTGCGCACAGCTTAACTATTAACCAGCATAAAATTTGACCTGAAGGAGAATAGAAAATGGAAGCTGACATGTGCATTCTAAGAAAATAGAGAAAAAGTCCACCTAGCAAAACAGCACTCAGCTTCAGACACAATCGAAACAAAAACTCGGTAGTGCTTCTGCTATTTCCTCAAACACTCATAGTTTCATCCTCTTTTCCGAGTCATCATTAACGCAGAATCAATTCAACTTAAAGAAAAAAGTATAAACCCAAAAAACGCCTAACAAACACAACACTTCCCCTCCCTTGACAAAGAAGTGAAAGAGCAAAACGTCAGAATATTCTCCAATATGCAGAGAAAGATCAAAGAACTTCAAACCACATTTCAAATTACTACAATTCAGGCTTTCTTTTCTCTGATTGCTAATGCCAATTCAAAATCGTAAAAGACACAAATACACAAATCACAATCCCAGCTTTACGCAATAAGACATCGACAAATTAAACAATTCCAAATCTTATATCCTTCACGAACAACAAACATTCTATCAGAACCACTTAAATAAAAAAAAAAAAAAAAATTTAAAAGAGCCTAACCTGGCATGAATGATCTTAACGCTGGTTTTCATGTTGGGTTGCGACCAATTGTAAGCAATGGAGCTCGCCAGTCCAGTCAGCCATAAACACCCTGCAAAGAAAAAACCATCGAATTAGCAAAAAAATTGGATCCAAACAAGAAGAAATCAAAACAAAGATCGCCGCGATAATTAACCCAGAAGAGGTAAAAAAATAAAACAGAGAAATCAATTACCGACGGTACGAAGCTTGTGCTCCACAACCCATTCCCTGACGGAATCAAAGGTACTTGTTTGCTTCTCCGCCATCTTCTTTCCCAGTTTTTTCTTCTTTTAATTAATTTTGATAAATTGTACCCAAAAAAAGAAATAAATTTTGATTTAAAATTTGGGAAAACACGTACGAGGTTATTTGTGTTGTGTCCATCCACGTATGTCATTCTACTTCTCAGCCTTGCACGTGTTCTTTTGGCCCAAAACCAAACCAAACTCCATGTCGTTCTGGACAAACTTGGGCCATGTAACCCAGCCCAGCAATTTCTATTTATATAATTTAATTTTTTTGTCTTGGTCCAATTCCGGTCTGGCAAGGAATCAAATCAGTACGTAACTGAGGCAAGACTATTATTTTTTTCACTTATCATTCGATTAAATAATAAGTTGAGCAACGTATAATAATAATGCTATAAGTGATCGTGACCGAAAAAACATCTCAAGCTCTCTGAACTTGATCATTTTGTAATGAACTCGTCCAGTTCAGCTTTATGAGCTCTGATTGAGAGCTTGAGAGTTGATCTAGGATAATAAGTACATTTTTTTTTTAAGAAAATAAACATTTTTAATTTATGTATTAGTAGTAGTATTAAATAAATATTTATTTGACAGATTTGTTAAATGAATGAAAGAAAGAAAATGGTCTCATGTTCCCTTGTTCCACATGGATGAAAGTAAACACTTGAACCCAACATATATACCCCATTTGCTACTCCCCTCATAATCAATTGGTTTTGAGGTGGAACCACATGTAGGTTTATATTTGGGTCTTTTAAGATGGTATCAGAGCGGGTTTTAATTCGTGGATCTGTGGGACTTGTGGGGCGAGGTGGACTGACTCAGATTGGGTCTTGAAACTTTGGACAACCCACGGAAGAAATCCGAGGTTTGACTTTGAACTTTAACTGGCCCGGCAGGCGACAGTTTATCCGGAAAAATAACCGATCGCAAGATTGAAAAAAATCAGAAAAAAATATAAAATTACCCGTCCAAGTCTATTGGGCTTGAGAAGGGCGTGTTAAATGAATGAAAGAAAGAAAATGGCCTCATATTCCCTTGTCTCATTGTCCCACATGGATGGAAGGAAAGAGTTGAACCCAACATATATACCCCATGTGCTACTCCCCTCATATCCAATTGGTTTTGAGGTGGAACCACATGTGAACTTATATTTGAGCCTTTCAAGAAGATTATTACAAAATGTACTCTTTTTTAACCGTGACTAAATCATTTAGTTGATGATAATAGAACACTTTTTTTTTCCCTCTACAAATACTTCCGTCGGTAGCATTTTGATTTGTCCAAAGGTTAATTTAGTATGTTTTTTCCATTAAAAATAAAATCTTAAAAAAATATAGTATTATAATAATTGGGAGAATGATTGCAAATTATGTTCTTCCACATTGTTTCTACAACTGAGTATATTGAGCAATCTGGAATCAAGAATAACTGCTACTAAATCACTTTCCCATTATTATTAACTTACATTAATTTCAAAGTGCTTCAGCACATATACATGATACACTCAGCTTAAGGGAAAAAAGGTAAAACACAAAAAAAAAAAAAACTAAATATAAGCTGTACCTTACAAGATTTATAATCGCATGATTACATTATGGTGGTGTTAAAAGTTTCCTAGATGATATATATCTGTACCTGCTTTATACACTGGAAAAATTTTGGTTGCCACTGAGCTTGAGGATGAGTATCTTCTTCTACAATGGAATCCAGCCCTGTCAAAATATGAAACATAGTGTAAATGATTCTGAGACCCTATATTGGAGGAGTGATTTATTGAATTTTAATGAAGTGCCTGAAAGCTTAATGAGCAAACCTTAATAAGTCCTGTCTCAGTACCACATAGAATCATGTCATTGGCACCTAGTAGACTTGTTACTTTGCTCCCAGCTGACAATCTTCCCACTTTATGCATTGTTCCTCTCAACCAAATCTGTACCACAAATATGGAAAAACCTTAGATGATGATTTTCTTCAAAATTCGGACCATTTTTGTTTAATCTTGACAATGCAAGATTTAGTTTTCATTACTGTCAATTTAGTTTTGCGGCATGGCGAATGGCATGGCGTATTTGGTTTTTACCTGAAGGGTACTTCTTGATGCAGCTGAGTTTATGTATATGAAATCTTCCACTACTTCCATGGCTAACACGTTTGCACCCTTGTCACAAGTTACCGAAACTTGAGGCTTAATGTTTCTTCTCCAATCCTGCATCATTTGTAGTGTCAGAGTTAATGGAATGATTTTGAGTACATTTGATGTCAATGGTTTTTGTTTCTCTAACTTGCCTTAATCTTTGAACCTTCAACTACTACACTTGCTCCATAGAGCCACTCTTTGTAACTAGCAAGCGAGTTTATGGGCTTATTCTGCATCATCCACATCTTTGCTGGTGCTCTGATCTCTTGCTCCCGGCCAGTTGCAATAGCCAATTCCTGGATTGAGTTTCAAGTTAGTTTCTATGTTGGCAACTTGGCATACAATATACCATGTTTGGTGAAGTTTCGGACTAACCTGTATACTCGAATCCATGCAGCCCGCGTAAACTTTTCCCTGCGTGACTTTCATGGTCTTCACACGTTTATGCTTGAATACATCTTTGGCATTTCTTGAGGCATCAAACACCTAAGAGAACATCATAAGTCCATGTCCACTACAATGTACTTGCTGATCATATATACGTGTATTCGCCGCCATAATCTTAACACTTTACCTTCATTTTGTGACCTCGGCTAATCATAAAGATCAGTTCTCCATATGTATCCAATCTATCTATTGAGCTATTTGTTGAAATGACTTCAATGCATTCCAGATGCTGTTGAACCATTTGCCAAATCTGCATGAAAACGTAAAGCTTCTCAGAACATGTTTACATCCACTGTTCTGTTACCTAATCAGTTGCTGAGATGAACCATTGTCCTAATATTCTGTTAATGATCATACCTTAATAGTTTTGTCAGCAGATCCACTCAGGAGGCAGTTCCCTGGTTCAAGAAGCGAAAAGCATGTCACGGCTTTATTGTGATTTTTCATTTCCTGTACCACAGTTGCAGTGTGTCCCTTGATGTCCCACATCTGCAATATCAACTACATCAGACTTGTTGCTACAATGGAACTTATTACCTCACAAATAAAGTGAATTTTTAAGCTCATGAAAGATTGCAGGCCTTTATTGAACCATCTGCATATCCACTGCAAAGCAGTCCCTTGTAGTAGATTAGAGCAGTAACAGCTCCATTGTTGCTATGAACTATCTCTAACGTCTGCGTGTGAACGCAAGATATTCGCTGTTTGTTTCATGCAGAATGGAACTGGAAGTTAGTATGTGCAAGCCTGCATTATGACTTAGGATTGTAAGGCGATCAAAGGGAACTTTTGAATACTTACCCATTTATTTGGCTGGAAATAGTCAGCTACTTTTAGTAATTCTTCGGCCATCCAGGTAACACTTGCTAGACGCCTCAGAGATTCTTTTACACCTTCTGAAAAATGAATCAGTTTTTTCATCCCTGCAAATAAGTAGATTTCATTTCAGTTGATAACTTCAGCAAAATGTGGACATACATGTGCTTTGTCATCTTCTTCTGTTAATTTTGTAATGTTGTGTTGTGGCATGCAAGATTTATTACCTCTACCCAATGTGTAGTTGTATATACATAAACAAGCCAACAATCTTTCTTCAAGATCGATTCCAGGATGCACGTATTGCTCGATGCTGCTTAACAAAATCTCGCACGCACCATATCGCAAACTTTCAGAACTCTTTGCTACTTCACAACCAATCCATGCAATAGTTGTCAGGCAGTCTCGAGAAATTCTCTTTGACTTGTTGTTAAGTCCCTTAACCAGATCATGGAAGACAGGAATCCCAAACTTCATGACACATCTTGCCAGTTTCCCGCACCATTTGTCTACACCTGCATCCTGTTTCAAAAAACTTAGTCAGTAGTTGAATGATCCCTTTTATGTAAACAACATCATTCATCCTTTACCATAAATCAAAAGGAAACTGAGGGAATTTTACCAGCAAACTTTCATCCGCGAAGTCATATTTCTTTATCATGTTCTTGTGATGTAGTGAGGTTAAACCAGCTTTCTTTGTCAGCCATGCGACTGTATAAGGTTCTCCTGTCCAAGAATAAGTTCCACCAATGTTTGATAGGATGGATGCTGATAAAGCTTGTAAGGAAGAATTATCTTCGCACGCCAGCGATTCAATCAGTATCTTTACTGCTTCTTCTTGATACATAAGCTTTCCGGAATCTTCATCCTGATAATAAAAGTATTGCTATGATCATCGAACAATCCATAGAAAGATAAAACTACTAAAGAAATTGGTAACTAATGTGTAAACAAAACTTTCTTTTGAAGGGCTAAAACAAATTCAGTTTACCAGCATGTCTAATTGGAGCAGCAAACTTGCTGCTAAAAGTCTGTGCTCAGGTTGAGAATTCTGGATCAGTAGTAACAATGCACTCATCATTTGGCCGCTTCCAGATTTTCGTATCTCTTTCAGTAGTTTGATGGCATTTGATCTGAGACAGAATTCTACCGTATTAGCCTTCATAACTGGGAACACTGCTTTCTTACAACACAAGTTATGTAACCTTTACTTTCAAAATCAAAGAAAGCTCTTATTAGTGAACAAAGTATTTAAAGCTGGATACCTTGGCATTTGGAGCAGTTCATGCAGAAATTCCAATGCAGTCGATGATGCTCGTTTCTGGTTGCTTCTTATTAGAGAGATAAACTCAGAAACTGGAGCAAACTCAGTGATGAATCTCCTGCATTGTCCATCGAAACGCATGCACCTTACAAGGATGGAGGCCAAGGATATGAATTCTTCAAGGTTATCGTTTCCGGGGATATCAAGTAACCCGGAAAGAACTCTAGGTGAACTGATTATGGAGAGGTGCATGTTATTTGTCCTGCAGTCAAACGCAGTCACTAATACTTCAATGATCATCAAAGATGCTGCACGAGGCGTCAGCAAAAGCGATGTTATGGCATACTTGTAGCTGTTGGAAGTGCACACAACGTCCACCAAACAAGGTAAAATTTCCAACATCTTTATCTCTTCTGGTGGAGGATTTATCAAATAGATCAAAACAGATGCCTCATGCACATTTCTTCTAAGTGCACTGGCCAGATCATACAACTGAAGCCCCTTCCTCTTAATGTCCTCTATGATTGGTTTGTTCCATGAAATGATTGTTGAAAGTATTGTCACTGAAGCCCTTATTACTTGCTCCTTTTCCGATTTTGAGATAGCCATGAGCAACTGATCTACAATGATGTCCTTGAGTAGAGAATACTTAAGCCCTCTTCTGTTGTTCAACAACTTATACACAGTTGAAATCTCGATGGTGTAATCTTCCTCAACATTTCCCAATGTTTCTGAGAAGCAAAGGTTTGAGATTATCTTTTCTAGTATTTGTACTTGTTCAATCTGAGAAGTTTCTTCAGGGAATCTTTGAACTTTATATAAACTATCCTGGAAACTCGCGCTTGTCAACCTCACATCCGTAGCTAAACTTCGCGTGCGATGCAGCTGATGGAGCTGCTTGATATCAGATTGTTGGTAATCATGCAACTCTAGCCTCCCTAGAGTAGAATCCTTTTCTGGATTTCCGTCTGCTAGGAAATGCGCCTCCAAATCATGTAGTCCTAGCGCCGATATGTCTGTATGCCTGAATGAATCAGATTGTGTTCTGGAAAAGAGATCCATAACCATCAACCCCTTGTCATTTTTGTGGTCTTTCTGTCTACATGCTTTTTTATCTTGATGAATATTGGACTTGAAGAGAGATCCCGGCTGGTTCCTGTATGTCAACCAAGGTAATGATATTAGTACATTTAGATAAGCTCAGTTGGATAACTTCTAATTGTCAAGTTTGAAAGTTAAAGATCTTCAGAAAATGGACCAAACTGATCAACAATTTGAGCTTGCACATCTTCTGCACATCTGTTTCTGAGTTTCATCGACACTTTCGATTCTCTTTGAGTTTCCTGATCCAGAAGAAGAAAACATTTATCATTTCCAGTTTGAGAAATGGATTGCATGAACCATAAAACTGCACAATTTTTTTCTTACTTATCTAACACAGACGAATCAGGACAACATGTTCCTTGACAAATTTACCTCAAAAACAGTTTCTGTAGAGTTGCTGTTGGATGAACCTATGTCCGAAGATGATTCGAGCAATATATCTTTTAGGTATCTGATACTTGAACTTCTGGTGGTTTCTGCATAACTGCCCTGTGTCAAATATGGAATAGCTTTTGCATCATTTAGTAACCACTGAAACTAATGCATTCCACAGTTACATTCTTCAAAATTTTCATTCCAAGTAAAATGAAACTCAACTTCATTAGCTACTAACTATACAAAGCATACTCGCGTCGTCCCAAAATGATTAGTAAAACAAGCAGGACAATCTTCTTGGGATAGTTAATAGTATATCCAAATTTCAGCCCCCTTTAAGAAAGCTATTTTGAGGGTACAATTCAATATATGCTAGCTTTCGTCTGTCATGTTCAACATTGAAAAAGTTTCTCAAGTATTTCTTTATAGAACCACTAAATTCAGTCATCTTTAATCTATGAAATATGAATGAGGATGGAAAATTGGCAATTTCTTACCTGCAGATTAGTCACTTGGGTATTTCCTTTAGTACTCCTGAAGACACTTGCCTTACTCACGACAATCTTGGAAAATCTTTCATCAACTTGCTTCGAATTACGCTCCCCATCAGACATGATCTGATAATATAACAACCAAGCTTTGTACTCCCTGGCCATTGCTCCCATAACAACTTCAGTATCCTCATTCCTATGATCAAGATCCATCCTTTTTCGCCTAACGTACGAATGAAGCATGATTTTGCAGAGTTCTGGTGCAAAATCTTCTTGCACAAGTCTAGGAGACACCACAAGAGCTTGAAGAAAATGCAATGCAACCTGCCAATCATCCCTCTGAAGGTTCCTAACAACCGACAAGTAAAAATAGGAGCAACAGACCAAATACTCATTGGGAATTCCAGAAGTTAGTCCTTGCTCATGTAATGAAGCAGGAACTTGAAGCATTTTCTCTGAATTCAACAACTTTAAGGCTCTTTCTTCTTCTGGGATTTTGGCTTGTGTTGCATTATCAATGGACTCAATACCCCAGTACAAGTTTGACACTATTGAGTACTCCGAGAACTCAAAACATGATTGCTGTTTTTCAACATTGAGCTTGGAAATGCACTTCAGCTTCAAAGACATCCATGCTTTTGCATTTGCAAGTAATGCATCAATGTGTTGATTGATTGTAGTGACTAATGAACTAACATAATCATAATCCAATTTCTCATTTTCTTGGTAAAGGGATTTTGGAACAGAGGAACAGGAAGAAGAAACAGATTTGGAAGAAGCCATTGATGATGAATTGGTCTTCAACATTTTTTTTCAGCCTCATGAATAGGAAGAAGAAGAAGATAGTGAAAGAGGGAAAGTTACGTAAGAATTGTTGCAGAAGAAGAAGAATGGGAAAGTTCTGAAACATCTGCTCGTGAATGTCAGCTAAAACTTCCAAATTTTCAGTTGGTCCCTCAAAAGTTTACTTAAGAATGGAGCAGTAAGACAAAAGTGAGGCTGTTTTGCTCCCCTCAAACGGAAGGAAGGTGCGCTAGATGGAACCAAAATTCTTACTTAATTCTAAGGGCAAAATCTTTTTGAATGATTGATTCCATGTTATTGAACTTGAGGTCGTGTTTCGTGGTTGTAGGCCGAAAGATGGTAAAAGGAAAAAATCGATAGACAAAGTTAGCACAATGTTATAAAGTCCGCGTTAATTGTAAAATAAATAGATTTTGTTCGTATCTAATACTAAAAACGTATTATTTCTAAGTTACATTCGAAGTCACAAATTGCCACCTCTACATTTTGAACTTTAACAAATTGGAGAGCTTTAGTCCTTTAGCCTATTTTTAAGGTTATCATAAAAGTAAGTACAATTCATCACGCATGAAGAACAGTGACCTTAATTTCAGGGACACTTGTTCTTATTGATCTCATCTTTGATTATCATTGGTGGAATTGTTTTTTGTCTTGGCATTATGTTTTATTTTTATTTTTTCTTTAACCCTGTCTAATCTGCACTTCTGCAGGCATGCTGACTTAACAGAGAGCTCCCATTATTGATAAATACCCCACAGAATTGAAGTGCACAAAAACTTTAGGAGCACACAAAATCTGACAAAATAATGCAGCTAAGACTTTTGCTTCCTAGTGTTATATTGAATCACATAATTATGATTCTAACGACAAAACAGAGAGACATTTCATTCAGTAATAAGTAATAACAGTGTCCCCTGACCCTGTTCAGTATTTGTACTTACAACTCAGGTGAGAAATTCTTAACCCTAGAAATTGTGATTTAATGAATAGAATCATTGACTGAATCATTCGTTCACCACGTTAGCAATTATTTCTCGCCTTTGTTTATTTTGCCAAATTTCTATTGGATCAGCAAAGAAAGGGTTAATTAATATACTTTAGTATTCATTTTACCAAGTGTGATGTCTTTCTGGAAAACCACTAGTTGAAAGTGTGCAAAAAGAGCCAAAGAAAGCCATCAGATAAAACAGAAGAACAACTCAAACACTGAGAAAGGATGAGGAACCCTTTTGCTCATTTGAGGTGATTTGATAATTGAAGATTTGGAGGTTATGAGTATGAAAGAGAGGCCAAAGGCCACATGCTTTCCAGAGATTGAAGGGCTCTCTCTCTCAATTTGACCTGTCAGAACAAGAAACTGTCACATGATGGTTTTTTTGATATGTACTAAATTTGTTTTTTCACTGTACTGAGCTTCATTTATTTATCTGCACTTACATCTTTTTGTGAAGCTAAATTCTACTGGAATATGCATACTCCAATCATAAACACTATACAAAAATTTTCTATTTTTATGCCCTACAAGGACATATGTACAAATTAAAAAAAAAAAAGAAGGAATATTTGTAATGATTCAATATTTGTTTATGTACTATAGGCCTAGTTTATTTATTGCTTTTTTATTCCCGGGTCTAAAAGAAATGGTTTGGGAAAGCATAATAAAGCAAAAATTTGCACATGCCACAAATCAAGAAGTGATTTTTACCCGAAAAAAATTTAAATTTTAAGTTTATCAGACAATAGTCTCCTTTTTTCTACCGAAAAAAGACGAATTTTACAACTGATTTGGTGACTTGCTTGACTGCAAAAGTATTACAATTAAGAAATATTTTTGTAACACCATTGAGAGTTCAGTTATGTATTAATTATGATGTTATATTGGAGTACCGTTAAACAATTACTTGTACTACAATTAAATGTCTAATGTTACTACTGCAATAATGGTGTATAAAGTATAAACCTTTCCCTATGCATACACCAAATGAGTGATTTGAGTATGCCAATCATCCATCTTTGACTCAAGTTGGATATTCAAAATGTTGCTTTGAACATGTATAAAATTAGCTATTTCTTCCATCAAGATAACTATAGAATGCTAACCAAAGTAATGAAAACTAGGATATTTTTAGTGTTTTCCATTTCAAAAGATTAGGTTATGCCACGTTTTATTATTTTTTTCACACTCCTTTATGACAAATCGCCATCGGTCAACATGATCAATCTCAATCACTATAACCATTAAAGATGAAATTCTCCTATTAGTCAGTTGGGCACTATCATCAAGCCATGCTAGCCGCCTGAATTTGGGCTCAAATCGTCGGAATCCCAATTGGAACGTGGCGGTCCGACGGTTGCCGTCGAGTTGTCAGGCTAATGTGTTTGTTGCTGAAATGACAATCCAATAAAATTGTTGAAAATTTTTCGAATTGGACTTAGTATAGTATGTTAATTATCAAAATAACACAAAAAGTGTTACAAAACATTTTTCACCGTTTATTGGATTTTTTTTTTTTTTTTGGTTTACATTTACATGCATGTTAATCATCTAGATAATATATAATCACATTAATTGGCAGAATATTATTTTGGCCCAACCAAAAAAAAAAAAATTCCTTTTCATGGTAGCCAATAAATTAAATGATGAATGTTGTGAGGCTGTAATGAAAGCGACTCCACAAAAAAAAAAGAAAAAAGAAAAAGTATGCCAATGTGTCATTGATGAGTTCCTGTTCTTCTCGGGCCATTTATTATTATTGTTAACAAGTTCCCAAAAAAACAGAAATTGAATAAAAATAATGTAAAATACTACATTCTCCGTCTCATTTTAATAGTTTATGATGTTGAAATAAAATAATATGATAAGGTGGATCATCAAAGTGAGACGAAATGGAAGAATTATATTATATATCTTGATAGGTTGTGCGTGGGGATGTAAGACTGCAAAAGTAGGAGAATCAGTATAGATTAATGGACTGAAAATATTGATGAAGTAATTAATTGAAATAGAACAAGAAAAAAACAAAAAGTTTTAAAAATAGTTAGGCTATCGTCTGTCACGGGCGAGAAACACATTAATTTTATTAATTTTTCTTGTTCATTTTATCCTTTTAGAATCTTTAGAGAAAGTCATGGGGGTTTCAATATCACATGTATTTGTAACGTAGTGATGATTAATTGCCTATGTGAAATGAATTGGACAAACTCCCTCCTTTCATTTTCGACATAGAATGAAAAATATATGGACGTTATATGTTACATTACATATATCATAATTGTCCAAATTTTGGATTTTTCAGTAATAATAATAATAATAATAGAAAATCTTCAAACTATAGAATGATGCAATGGGGTTTTAGACGAGGGAATTGATTGAAGCCTCTTCCAAAGAAATCGTATGCGATTATTATTGTGGGACGTTTATCATTATAGTAGTAGTCTAAGTATTCTACTCCCTCCGTCCGGTAATTATTGTCCAGTTTAAGTTTTCATTTCTAGTTCAAATTGTACTAAAAGTAAAATATTAAATTGGACAATAATTTTGAGACAGATGGAGTATAAAAAAATGGGACGAATATGATAGGAAAATTATCGTTTTTTTGTCTCCGTGAGCAAGATTATTTTGTTATTTTTAATGTTTTTCTGGAAAATGGAAATGGGAAATAATATGTATGATTGAAAAAAGAGCAAGTTAACCCTATTTATTGACTGGGACTTTCATGAACTCAAATCTGATTGTGAAAATAGTGGTTTTCTTGGGAAAAGAAGGTAGAAAGTTTATTTTGTTTGAGAAAAAGATTAAAAAACACCCAAAAATTTGAAAATTAGCTAGAAATCAATCCAACTAGGTACTCGCTCAATTTCAAAATGTAAGTCATTTTAGACTTTGCATGTAAACTTAGAAAACAATCATCAAACAATTAATTCATATTTTAAATATCTGTTTTACTCATCATTAATTATATTGAAATTATAAACAAGATTAAATGAAAATAGGTTGTGTCATCTTTTGTTAAAGATAAAGTTAAAAAAATAGTCATTAATTTGCGAAAAATTTATAAACGACTTATATTTTGAAAAATATATCCAAGACCTGCAAATTGAAATTGAGGGAACACAAATTTGGGGATATTGGCATGGGCTCATTTTGGGGATCTTCCACTCAAATGAATGGGCTACTTTTAAGTGTCTCTTATGATCCCAACATAGGCGGCCTACCTTTGAGCCTCTCGTGGAAGTTACACGGAGAATGATACAAGTTGGTAAAACTTTAGAAGCAATAAAGACTGCCAAAATTGCAAAAATTTATTAATTTTTCTGATAGTGGAGACCCTATAATACACTTTTTTTAAAAAAATAAATAAATAAAAAATCTACACTTCTGATTCCATGGAAGTAACAAGAAAGAGGTCATTGACCTTCTCATCGAAGTAACACTTGGAGTGGAATACCAAAAGTTGTGTAAGGTTACAAGAATTGGCCCAAATCCAATGAAGAAGGATGTGGGAGAATCTGTGCATGCTGTGATGGAAAATGTGTAGACCTTTACAAAATGGTCATTAACATGTGTGGATATGTGCTCTTTCAAAAGAGCGTCCTTGCACACAAAAAAAAAAAAAAAGATTTTAGATTCTTGAAACATTATTTGTTAGACTGATCAGTAAGTTAATTGCACGATCAACCCATTTCACTAATATATTTTTTTTTAATCTATGCTAAATGTTATTATTTTTTGTAAAAAAATCTTATTCTTTAAATTGAAAAAGACAGATTAAAAGAATAATATCATTATTGTCTAGCCATATTATTAAAAAAATTTATATGTTTATGTAAATCAATCATGAGTTACAAAATGTATATCTATAAATTTGTACAGTAGTGTTTAAAAATAAATTATTTATTTAAAAGATCATATAGAATATTTTTATTGTTATGAAAAATAGTAAAAAGAAATAAAAAAAGAAAAATTTAAATAAAAACTGAAACAGACTATTTTGTAATTTTTGTAAATTTTTGAGATTTTTTTAATAAATTTTTAAAATTGTTAGGGTGTTTTTATAATTAAAACAAATAGAATTCAGTTAATTTAAACGGAAAATAGCAAATTGGATAAAATCGGCTAACGGTTGGATAATTTAGGGTAATATTGGCTAACCGAAAAAGAATGGGGTAAAATTGACGACGCATGTAAAGTTTTGGATAAATCCGCCAATTTTTCCGACAGATTTTCTTAAGTTTTGCATTATGTCTTCCAATATTCTTGACAAGATGATGGTCAGCTGAACTCATGATTCCAATATTAATGAACAGAATTTCATTCATGTATATCCCTCTTCTCCAATATCATTTGTATTCTTTTGAACCTTGTATTAATCTTGCAGTTAGAGTATATTGCAATGGCCAATGGGAGTCAGTAATAGACGTCGCAGAACTGTAAAATGTAAAGGAAAATAAATCAAATAGCTGATGACATTTGATGGGAATATTAAAAGGTACACATTCCACTTTTCGAGTCAAAATTAACCTAAATGCTTGGCAATTCATTGTCAGCATGTACTCCTTTCGTCCTAAAAGAATAGTTTACTTTTGCGCGCAACCTCGCTGATTTTATAGTATGGAGTTAGGCTGTTCCACATTGAGCTGACGCTTGAATGTCCGGATCACCAAATATGGCAAGATCACCGTGCCTGACATAAACAGAGTGAACACAAGCGGCAAAGTCAAGAAACTCCAAATTGGCCACAATGCAAACGTGAAGAAGCAGAAGGTGGTGATTCCAATGACAATGAGAATTGGCAAAAGTGCAGCCACACTTAAAATTTCCCAATTTTGATTGGTTTTCCTGGCTCCACAAGCTACCATAATTGTTGCATACAAGAAGAACAGAGTAATCAAACCAACACCTATCATCCCAAAGTACAACGGAAGCCTTTTAATTCTTTCTTCATCATGCCACAAGAGGAACACAAAATTGGAATCACCATCACCAAGATAGATCATAAAAACAGCAGATGCAATCCAGAGAAAATTCAACAGGAATTCAACCCATGTCCCAGGTTTAGGAGGTGTTGAAAAATCAGGTCTTGAACATTCATCACCATCATCATCACTACTTGATGATGCATCACCATAGCCTTGATTGTGCCTTTGCCTCATGTATCCAGACATTGCTGCTAAGATGTTGATGATTAATCACAAATTTCTCTAATTAAAAATCCTAATCCCCTGACCACCCCACCCAACCCAACCCTCCCACCGGACCCACCCCCTTTAGGCTATATACTTGTAGTGAATCCTACAGAAAAAAACAGCAGGAGGAAAAAGCCAATAAAACTGTCTCAATCTCTGTACATTAACCTAATAGTATCCCACTCACAGAGAAATTTCAAGACACCAAGCATGATTGCAATATGCATCAACCCAAGAACCGATTTTTAATTGCAAAAGACTCAAACTTTAGATAGACCCATCAATGGAATTAATATAGCCCACTTCATGAATCGCCAAACTATCCAATGGAAACAATCTCAGGCCTTCAATTCAACTCTAAAGTTCAATCCTGGGAATTGATACTTAATTAGAAATTCTTGAAGAGAACAAAGAGCCAGATTGTGGGCTTCAATCTCACTTGAAAGGGTTTATACACAATGCGCTCTATAACAGGGAATGAAAAACGTAACAGTAAATAAAGTTTATGGAAACAATTGGTGTTTGCCCAATTGATGATGATGATGATGGTGATGCATGGGGAAGATGAAGAAGCCGAAGAAAATTATGAGAGGAAGGGTTTTTGCTTTGTTGATTTGGGCTTTCTTATGTGGTGGGCTTATGGGCCCAATCTACGAAACTTGATTTGGTGAGCTGTTTGGTATTCTTGGTTTGTTTGAGCTACAGATGTTGGAATTGGAGGTTTGACCGGAGAAGCAAATTTCAGATGTCACAAAATGGTGGTTTTGGTCCTTTTTTTGGGGAAGGATGGGGAAGGGATTAGAGAAAAAAGCAAAGGAATTGAGTGACAAAAATGAGATTGAAAGGGGAGGAAAAAGAAACTGGAAATGAAGTGGAATTAGGTTGTGCAACAAGAACACCAGCAGTAAAGTATGGCCATTTCTGAACCATAATTTGTGATTATTGATTAAGTTTAAAATACTTAAAAATACACAGCCTGCAGATGAAGTTGTTTAGTTTTTTACACACAAAAATGTTGGCTTGGGAGCATAAAATCTGTTGTAACTTGGTGTCATACACAGCAAAGTAAGCTTTTGCTTTTTAAGGTAAAGTTTTCTTGATCAAGTCACATTAATTTTGGTCTTAATTTTATCAACTGAGAAAATGTTTCAATGGTATGAATGCAAATAAAAATTGTAATCAACATGTAACACCTATATCCTAAAATGATTGTCCAATTTAAATCTTTTTCCTCAATACAATTTGTACTAAACGTGAAAACCTAATGCAGTTAATGCAGCAGTTTTGTTAGTCTTCCAATGTGTTCCATGGCAAATGATGCCATGGCCATAATCAACTCTAAGGAGGACTTAGTTACTCCTCCATGTGTTATTTTCAGTCACAAGAGCACACAAGTTGATGGCCTTACACTCAAAATATACAGTGATAAAACTCTCAAATCACCATCTTGCTTGCACACCTGACACGACAATAGTTCTGCGGAGCAAACAATCTGATCTATCAACCGCCCCTTAGTATTTACGATCAGAATGTATTTCTGGTTACCGAAAACGAGTCAAGCTCTCTGCCCCGACAGAGTTTCAGTCTCAGCAAAACACAAGTGAAAACACTTGTGTGGTTTTAAGCTTCACAATCTGATTAAAATTACTAGATAAATGAACTGCAATGTTGATCGTGTTTTTTTTTTTTTTTGATATAATGTGATGGACCTTAATTTGTTGATTTATTACATGGGCCTATTTGTTGAGAAGAATTTTGAGAATCTCTTTGAAAAAGATGGAATAAGAGGAAAGCTTTGAAAACTCATATCTGCTTTTGAGAATTTTTGTGTTCTGCGGCTTCAAACATGATCAATAATGAGGTCGTTATGATCTATCTCCGCCTGATGTTTCAAACATGATCAATAGCAACTCTTGATATTGTCCAGTTTGGAATTTCATTTTTAATATAATTTGAATAAAAAAAATGAAAATCCAAACTAAATAATAATATTGGGACGGAAGGAGTAACAATGTAACAGTTTTTGTTCAGAAGAAATGTATTTCCTTTATCCAGAACTTATTGTCCACATTGGATTTTCATTATTAGAGGGAGTACATGGCTTATGTTCTTTTATTGAGTCAAGTCATGGGAAGGATGAAACAAGTATCCGATCATTAAGAAATTATCCTTAAAGGGCCTAAATCTCTACTGCTTTTCAAGTGTGTGCCATTTGTGACCACTTTTTTGGTCTCTTTTAGGGGTTTTAAGAACTATAGTACCAGTCAACAGAATCCTGTGCTTCATCCATGGAGGAGACTTCAGAATCATCTGGTTTCAAGGTTTTGATGTTCCCATGGTTGGCTCATGGCCATATCTCTCCTTTCATGGAGCTCTCCAAACTACTCTTCACCAAAAAAAACTGTCACATATACTTTTGTTCCACAAAAATCAACCTTAATTTTGTGAAAGAAAATTTTGGAGAAACCTTATCCAATCATCACTCCATTGAATTAGTTGAGCTTCATTTACCAGATTCCCCTGCGCTTCCACCACAGTATCAGACGACCAAAAACCTTCCACCCCATCTCATGTCAAAGCTTATGATAGCTTTTCAGATGGCAAAATCCAGCTTCAGCATCATCCTCAATCATTTGAGCCCAGATTTGTTAATCTTTGACAGTTTTCAATCATGGGCTTCATTGTTGGCTGCAGAGAAGAACATTCCTGCTGTTCATTTTGCTACTTCAGGGGCAGCAACAGCTTCTTTTTTCTATCATATGTACGCTCATAATTGCAGTGATGAGTATCCTTTTTCTTCCATCTTTCTGATGGACTATGAAGCAAGAAAGTTTCAGGCTTTGGTTGATTCTAATAAAGCTGTTGCAGAGGATTATGCATTCAGATCCTTTGATTTGAGCTCAGAGATTGTGTTGATTAAAACATGCAGAGAACTTGAAAAGAAGTATCTTGACCATTTATCTTATCTTTGTGGTAAGGAATTAGTATGTGTAGGTCCACTGGTTCAAGAATCAAATAGCCAAGAAGAGGACAATCATACTGATATAATTAACTTCCTGAATAGTAAAAATCAAGCTTCAGTGATTTATGTTTCTTTTGGAAGTGAATACTTCTTGTCTGAAGAAGAAAGGGAGGAAATTGCACATGGGCTTGAGCTTAGCAATGTGAATTTCATTTGGGTGATTAGGTTTCCTGTTGGGCAAAAACTTACCATTGAAGAAGCTGTTCCAAAAGGGTTCTTGGAAAGGGTTAAAAGCAGAGGAATTGTAGTGGATGGATGGGCACCACAGGGTAAGATTCTTGAGCATGAAAATACAGGTGGATTTCTAAGTCATTGTGGATGGAGTTCTGTGATGGAAAGTTTGCATTTTGGAGTTCCAGTTATTGCTATGCCAATCCATCTTGACCAGCCCACAAATGCTAGACTATTGGATGAAATTGGGGTTGGGATGGAGGTTTTGAGGGATGAAAATGGCAAGATGAACAGAGGAAATGTTGCAAATGCTATAAAAATGGTGGTTTTGGAGAAGGATGGGGAAGAGATTAGAGGAAAAACTAGAGAAATGAGTCAAAAGTTAAGATTGAAAGGGGCAGAGGAGGAAGTAGAAGCAATGGAAAAGATTTGGAATTTATGCAGCAAATACAAGGAAGCCAGGAACGGTAAAGAAACTGAAATTGAGCAGCAAGAACAAGCTTCCAGATGAACTTAATTTGAAAACAACAACTGTAATGAGCTAGCTGGTCTTTATGTAAATTTTAATTAGATGTCATTGCAATTTACTTTGTAGCTTTTCAGCTTTATTCAACAAAAGTTTTCCCTGTCAATGTCATTTAGAATGGCACAATTTCATGGTAGTAACTTTTGATCAGTGTAAGTATCAAGTTCTTGGGTGGAGTATGAATTTCTAACCACTGTGTATGCATGAAGAATGAAACTTTGCGATACTAAAAAATTTGAGTTCAGACAATAAAATTTTAATTTGGAGATATCAAGGTTTTCGTAGACAAAAAGAAATAGATTATCCAAATTGATTTCATGGATGGTAGGTACATACCCTAATTAGGTGACTAACTCATTGACCATTATAAGGAGTTAGAAAGAATTTGAGAAAACAGAAGAAAACAATTATAAGGAGTTAGCATCACATGAACACCGAGTTGCAAATGTTGAATCTGAAACCTTCAAAAAGTGTCTGTTTTCCTTTTAGTTCTAGTCTTCTAGAATGAAGAGCATATATGGACAGATTCCTGAATCATAATCTTAGGTGCCAATCAGGCTATCCCCAAAAGTCAAAGTGTCAAACCCATATTCTTGGTTTTCTTTAATGTTTTTAAAATTCACCCAATCAAACAACAAATTCAAGCTAGACTAAAAAATGTCACAAATTTATTTGATTCTACCAGAAAAGGTAAAAGACAAGAATGCCTGAGAGAAAAACGTTGCCATTACCAGAACATATTGGATTACTGTTAAAAACTAGTACAAATTTGAAACCAATATTATTTCTACAATTAACGAATGAGTGCAAGATAATTGATTTCATTTGGATTTCTTCCAGAAGGTACGTAGGTAGCCAGCCATTCATTCATTTTTCCTAATGGATAGTTTACAACATATGCAGTCTGGAATTTGACTGCAATAATTTGGTCAGCATATTATTGTAATCACAGAAGAAAATCCACCTTTTAAAAAACCCTCCACAAGAAGCAATTTTTTTCACTCAGAAACACAAAAGCTTCTTCAATGGAGGAGAAAAAGACTTCAGAATCCTCTGTTTTCAAGGTTCTGATGTTGCCATGGTTAGCTCATGGCCACATCTCTCCTTTCATGGAGCTCTCCAAAAGACTCCTTGCCAAGAAAAACTGTCAGATATACTTTTGTTCCACAAAAGTCAACCTTAGTTTTGTGGAGGAAAATTTTGATGAGATCTTATCGAATCAATCCTTCCAATTAGTGGAGCTTCAATTACCTGATTCCCCTGATCTTCCTCCTCAGTATCACACAACCAAAAACCTGCCACCCCATCTGATTTTCAACCTCATACGAGCTTTTCAGATGGCGGAATCCAGCTTCAGCAGCATTTTCAATTCTCTGATCCCTGATTTGGTCATCTTTGATGGATTCCAATCATGGGCTCCAAAGATTGCTGCAGAGAAGAAAATCCCTGCTGTTTATTTCATCACTTCAGGTGCTGGAACCATGTCCTTTTACTATCATATGTACATTAAAAATGGCAGCTTTGCAAATTTTCCTTTCTCTTCCATGTTTCTAAGAGACTATGAGCTGAGGAAGATGAAAGCCCATGTGGAATCCAACTCTGATGATCAAGCAGATGTAGAAAATGTTGGATTCAAATGCTTTGAATTGAGTTCAGAGATCATTCTGATCAAAACAAGCAGAGCGATTGAAGAGAAGTATGTTGACTATTTGTCAAAGCTATGTGGGAAAGAATTGGTGTGTTTAGGTCCACTTGTTCAAGAATCAAGTAACCAAGAAAGGGATGGTTGCAAAGACATCATGAATTTCTTGAATGAGAAAGATCAGGATTCAGTTGTTTATGTTTCTTTTGGAAGTGAGTACTTTTTGTCTGAAGAAGAAAGGGAGGAAATAGCATATGGGCTTGAGCTAAGCAATGTGAACTTCATTTGGGTGATTAGGTTTCCTGTTGGGCAGAAGGTTGAGATTGAAGATTCAATTCCAAAAGGGTTCTTGGAGAGGGTGAAAAACAAGGGAATTGTAGTGGATGGATGGGCACCACAAGCTAAGATTCTTCACCATGAAAATACAGGTGGATTTTTGAGTCATTGTGGATGGAGTTCTGTGATGGAAAGTTTGTACTTTGGGGTTCCAATTATTGCAATGCCAATGCATCTTGACCAGCCCACAAATGCAAGGGTATTAGGTGAGATTGGTTTTGGTGTGGAGGTTTTGAAGGATGAAAATGGCAAGATGAACAGAGAGGAAATTGCAAATGCTATAAAAATGGTGGTTTCGGAGAAGCAGATTGGTGAAGGAATTAGAGGAAAAGCTAAGGAATTGAGCAGGGAGTTGAGATTGAAAGGGGAAGAAGAGGAACAAGAAGGCGTGGAAAAGCTTTGGGATTTATGCAACAAATACAAAGCAGCAGCTCAGGATTGACGAAAATTTTTGGATATTGTAACTTCGTTTTTTCAAGCATAATTGGTTAAGCCCATTAATGTTCTTGGGCCTTCGTTTATTCACCAAACCAAACAAAGAAGTCAAACAAAATTTATTTTATTTTGATGATGAATTTTATTTTTTTTTATAAAAAAAACCAGAGAAAATTTTTAGTTTGTTTTTGTTTTTGGTTCCAGAGAGGATGTAATAATAATTCCTTCCAAAAAGTAAACTTAACACTTGCCGTGGCTTGTCTTGTTTCACGGAAGGTATTATCATTGCATATGAGGATAAAATTTAGCCAATTATGAATTCAAATCGAGCAATTTATATGAAATCTTATTTTGACCAAATTTGAAATAAAATTAATTTAAATAAATATAAACACAATATACTAATTTTCTATTTAAAAAATTACGCAATTATTTTTAAATAAAAAATCAATTCATAAGCGTGTAGAATAATAAAATTATTCACTCAAATACTAAATGTAAAGAACTAAACTTTGTCTAAAAAGAATAAAAAGTACATCATTTACCACTATTATAGCTAAGCTTTAACTAATTGTGATGATCAGAGTCATCAGACTGCATCAAACAGGAGACCTTTGGAACTTGACGTCCGTATATTGTTCCTTTGACGTTCTCACAAATCGAACTTGTATTTTCTTTTCCATCTGTTGACACGAGATAAATATCCTCTGCAATTATATTTCGGCATGGAACTGTTTTACTGCAAGAAAATTTCACCGCCACTGACTTTTTGGACGTGCCGGTAAACTTTCTGAACGTCACATCTTCAATTTGTACAGCCGATTCCTGCAAAATGCAAAGAAATTCAAA
Source organism: Oldenlandia corymbosa var. corymbosa (assembly GCA_949775105.1). Lineage (NCBI taxonomy): Eukaryota > Viridiplantae > Streptophyta > Magnoliopsida > Gentianales > Rubiaceae > Oldenlandia > Oldenlandia corymbosa. Next base: position 16,562,367 of record OX459126.1, on the reverse strand, counting down.
TATAAACTATATAGTCATATTGAAATCGCAATATTCACATAAGAAAAAAAAAAGAGTAAAAGATCACTTACGTGGTCTGTACACTTTGTATGATCACAATAGAATTGATCGATGATGATAGGGTTTTTGGCACCATTACTCTGTACTCTCTCAAATTTGATATGTTTTGCGTAACCTCTTCCACCCTAATTAGTAATGCAGATAAGTAAAAACTGGTTATTATTGCGAATTTAATAAATGGTAGATCGAGTTATTTAATTTATATATATCATCTAAGTAATGATGGTTTTACTAATAAACTAATAAATTACCTGCCATGTCTTGATTCTTGCACCATTTTGAGTATTAGTGAATACAATATCTCTCATCTCAACGTGTTCAACTCTGTCATCTGCACCGTTTTTGCCCAAACTCCCAATGCTGCAATTAAAATTTCCAAATACAATAACTATTTAATTACAAAAGAAAAACACAACTATTATTTAGAAAAACATAGCAAACTTGAATTTTTTTTACCTAACACCATGTCCAGGTCCACAAGAAATATTTGAACCTCTCACGTATGAAGATCCATCCACAATTGAGATACAATCGTCGCCTGAATAATAACAAGAATAATAGCGAAAATGAAATAATTCTAGTAAACTAACTTTTCTTTTGCCGCCCTAATTAAAGTATGAATATTGCTAACTAAATTCTAATTTTTGAAAGGGGAAGAACTGTATAGAATGTTAGAAAAATAAAATGGAAAGAAAAAAAGTTACCTGTGCCAATGTTGCAATTCTCAATGGTAACGTTAGTAGAACCAGTGACATGAATTCCATCTGTGTTTGGACTCTTTTCAGGTGCAACAATGGTTACATTGTTGACATAAACAGATTGCAACTGTTTAAGGATAAAATGCATTCTGGGATTATCCTTAAAATTCAGATTTGCAACATTCACATTCTTCGAGTCTTCAATCTGCATAGCAGCTGGCTTTTTTTTACCCTAAACAAAAAAAAAAAAAATCAAGATTATAGTAAATTTGTATATCTCTTTCCAATAATAAATACAACAAAAGAGGCAAATTAATGTAAGTATTTTTTTTTATTGATTTACCTTCTTTTCCCACCACTTTTGTCCTTGACCATGAATACTGCCATCACCATACAAATTCAGTCCTGTTAAGTCTTTGAAGAGCATCCAAACATGACAATCTCCTTTGCACTTCCAGTCAGAAGGTTTTTTGGGTGCAACAATTTCTCCACTTATCTGTACACAATAAAATTATATATATAAAAAAAATTAAGTAAGAATTAATTAATACAACGAGTTGAATTTTTATTTTATTTTGTTTAGATATATGTTATATATATATGTATATAAACCAACCTGAACATTAATTTGGGGAGAATTGCATGGACCTTTGAACTCCACTGGTTGGATTAAGAACTTTTTTCCTGAAGGAATCACCATAGTTGGGGGAATACGTGATGCCATTTTGCATGTTGCTTTCCACGCTTTCATGAAAGCCTAATGAAAAATAAATGGAAAGAAGGAAAATAAATACATATATTTTACCTTGAATTAAGATACAAACAAAAGAAAAACAAATACATTCGTATAAAAAATAAATGATCATATATTGTAAGAAGAAGAGGAAAAACTATATTGATTAAATCATTCGAAGAGTAAATAATCCATACAAGAAAAAAGAAAAATTACAAGCCATGATGTGATAAAAATCTAAATTATTATCTATCTAATCGCAAATTGATAAATCTTTAATAAAAAATCTAAAAATAGATGAATGCAATTTATAATTTTACAATTTCACGTCGGTGTTTTTTTTTTTTTAAAACTTTTTATTGTCGATATACATCATTATTGTTGAGTAAATTACGTACGTTTGTATCATCATGCGAACCATCTCCAGCTGCACCAAAGTCTAGGACATTATATTGTAATGTCGACGATGGACTTTCATCCGAATCTGACTTTGATCTCCCCAAGCAAGACAGAAACAGCATTCCAACGATCAAAATTGACAGAAACACTTTCATGTTCCCCATATCAAACTGCACAAAAAGAACCAAAAAAAAAAAAAAATTAATAATGATAATTAAAAGTGGAAAGAGAATAGCCATAATCAACAATTTTATGTTCGTCTAGCTGAAAACAACATGCATCAATGGTAGTTTGTTTTAAAGATAAAAAAAATAATAAAATTTCAATACGTAACTAGTAAACATAATACGAACACTGTCTATGGATTTTGTGGATCAGGCATATTATACAATACAAAAACTTGAAACTTTGAAAACGGGGTTGATATTCATCCCATGTAATTAAACAAATAACATTGTCACGTACAAAGGAAAAGAAGTTTATGATCGATGGCCACTTAATTAATACATGCAAAAAAAAAAGTTCAAGAATACAATTAGGAACTAAAACACACATGCAAAGAAATTCCAGAACTATGAAATAACATGTATTAATTGGTGCTTTAAAGTTTGAAAACTAACCTTTTGAAGAGTGAATGTGCAAGAACCCTTAATTATTTGATGAAACTCTAACCACTTCTAATCCACTTTAGCACTGAAAAAGCAAGGGGCTTGCCGGAAGTTGATCGGAGCCACCAGGTTATACAATGTGACGATATTGTGTGGAGTATAATTTTGTGATGATTGAAAAACTTCCATAGTGCTGGCTATTTATAATACATAGTAAGAAATTCTAATCCATTATTGATCAGAATGACATTTTCGATTCCAAAGCTGATTTCAGTTGTAATGGAAAAAGGGTTAAGCATGCATCGGACACAAACGGAACGAATAATTAATGAACCTAATCCAGTTTGAATAAGAATATGAATCCACGAGTATTTTTATTCTCCTCCAAGCATGTTACGAGTTTGATGTTGTACATAAACAAGTAATTGATCAGAATTTCTTATGTAGTACAATATAATTTAGAAACACAAAAAGTTCTCTTTACCGTTAATTAGACTACATATACATCAACAATAATTCAACAAAAAAGGGATCAAAAGTTAAGAACACAAACTTTTTAGAGGTTTAATGAATTACTCGCCATGAATAATGATGCTTGATGTAACACTAACACTATGATCAGTCCAATAGTCTATGATGACTAAAGAACCGAAAGGGCTACCTACCAAAAATCAATGTAGACTAGCCGTATCATGTTTGCTGGTAACATTATGATTTGAAACGTCATATTTTCATCTCTATAATTTGGTACTCTGCTTATATTATATTTTCTCTATCTCAAAAAGATTTGTCTACATCGAACTTTCAAATTTGTACTGTTTTAAAATTTAAAAACTTAATGTGAAAATTTTTTTGGGACACATGTAATACTAAATTCCCAATCAATTGAATACCTAGAAAACTTTTTGAAGCCTTTTTCCTTTTTTTATCTTCTCCATTTTCGGCTTCTTTATTAATTTGGGGAGAAAACAAAATTTTTAAAAACCCCAACAAGACAAAATTTCTCTATCATTAATGTCCCGTTGCTTTCCAAGAATAATGAGTAAATCGGTGTGGCAACGAAAGCAAAATAGAAAATGGACCTCTGCAGATACTGTAAAAATCTACAGAAAAATCTGCTGTACAAGTCTACCTTGCTAGATATCTTGAATAGGGTTCATATATAGCGCTAGGGCATCGGTAAAAATTGTAAAGGAAGTATCCAAACCGAGAAAATAAAAGCTTCTACCTTGATAATATGCCGTACAAATTAGATAACTCACAGTAAATATTATTCCTTAACACTCTCTAATTAGAGTTTGCTTCTTCTGATTAATAACCTATTACGACAATAAAATTTTTTCTCGAAAAAGAAATAATCTACATTGAGATTTTAGATTTGTAACGCGATCAGATATATATGCAGTAGTATTAAAAACGTTCTCCCATAACTAATCCTCATTAGCCTTTCTCCAATACACACTTGTTAGGAATAAAGAATTAAAGAACAGAAACTTCCTCGAAAAAAGGGGAAAAAAAAATTCCCTCATTAAAAAAACACGCACACACACACACACTAGGTAAAAAAAAAAAATTTCTACCAAAGCGCGTCAACTGGAAGAAGCTCTACTACTATATGAGTCCCCCCATTCCCATTTTTCCTCACACTCAGCAAAAAAAGAAGAGAACGAAAGCAAGAAAACAAAAATCAGTAACAAACTGCTGTTACAAAACAAGAAAACCTTTCCCCTTTTTCCTCCATTTTCTTTTTTATAAGTAGGACCAAATAAAGCTGCATTGATAAAACTGAAGATCCACTAAAATCTACTAGCAATGATTGATCAAGAGAGAGGTGGTGGCCGGGGACCGCCGCACGGGATACTGTTGGCGGTGGTGGTGGTGCTGGTGCTGGTGGTTCCGATGCTTGTCGGAGATCAAGGCGAAGCCATTACGGAGTTCATCGCCGAGATGTTGAGCCCAATTGGGCTCCTTCTTCTACCCATTCTTCTTCTCCTTGTTATCCAGTTTCTGTCCTCCGAAACCGGGTCTTTTGTCTCCACCATTTTCTCCACCGGCGAACCCGACTCCATCCACCGCGTCAGCGGCTCTCCGGTCGGCGTCGCCCTTTTCCTCGTCCTCATTTTGTTCCTCCTCTACAACCGGGTCTCCATCTTCGGCGGCGATGATGATTCCGGTGACTAATCCTGGATCCAAGTATTTTTTTTTTTTTTTTTCACTTTAGTCAACTTTTTTTGTGATCCAAGTATTTTAGTATTATTATTATTTTGTATACGTAAATATAGTGCTTATAGTATATGATGATGATATTATTATTATGCCGGTTTGACAAAGTGTACGTATCATGATTTATGAGGAATTTCCTTTTAGTGAAATGACAACTCAATCCGTCCTTGATACTTTTTCTTTTGAGTAGTAGTAGTAAATTTTGTGAAGGACAATGCTGTCATTTGAGCATATACACGGTGGTTGTCGGCAGCTCCGGCCAAGGACTTACTTTTTTATCTATGAACGAAAACTGATAATTTTCATTGTAATTTGGGTCCTTTCCTATGATTCTTCCTTGTTAATTTCCTTTTCTTTTTTTTTTTAGTGCATGGTTGATTGCTATTAGTTGTTGGATCTCTAAACTTCGCACGTGCAGAACGATGTTCATTTTTGACTCCTTGAATCTGAGATTGTTTTTCTTTTTTTCTTTTTTTTTTAATAAAATATAATTAAAACTAGTAACACCAACACTCCTTCACCCAACGACAGTAAATTTTCATAATTAATCAGTAATTTGTACTTATTACGTTATTTATGTCTCTGAAAAATAATTCACATTAAGTTGAGTACGAAATAATTCACTTATACTTTCGTCGTATTATCACAGTAACGTAGTTTTTTTTTTTAAAAAAAAAAAAAATCGATGGTCTCCAGTGAGAATCGAACTCTTGACCTCCCGGAAACAATGATCCCCTCTTAATCCCCTAACCACTCCTCCCCGTAACAACGTAGTTTATTGAACTGCTAAAACGAAATGTTTTGATTAAATCTTCATTTTCACTCTGTTTGGTGGTGTGCAGTCACGTGGTGGCAAGTGCAAAATATAGAGATATTTTGTACTGCAAACTCTGTTCATGCGAGGTAGAGAGCCACAAGTCTTTCTTTGCCTCCTCCCATGTGGGGACTTAACCCAGTTGTACACATTTTGTCTGAGTTCAGATCCGGATCAAATACTAAAAGAAAAAAACAATATAGACTACCACGATTTGTGTTCAGAATTCAGGTGCTCAAATTCAGGTAAAAAATTCGATCCAAATTGAGCATTCGATCACATACTGTGCGCGTTTGAAGGAAAATGTAGCTAATGGTGTAAATGACTACCAGATAGCTAGTTGTTATGTCACATTCCGGCCAAATCATTAGATTTCAGATTACAACAATGCTCCTAATTTATTGAAATGTACTTCCTCCGGTCCAATGGAAAGCTCAGGAGGCCGAAAAATACAAGGGAACCGTGTCCCGGGCTGGAAAAGACACTGTACATGTTTCATTGTCTCAGGCAAGGCATCTTACTATCAAACTGAAAGAGGGCAGCCATCCAGCAAGAGTTGGTTCAAATTTTTTTTTGGAGGGAATGCAGGTGGGGAAGGGGGAAACCACGGCGACAAATGCAGAACATAGTCACGTCAAATAACAAGAATTTGTAACACAAGTCACATGCAAGCGTAACGCAAAAGTGCTTTTATGTACCACAACAAACGATCAATAGCATTAAAGACTGGTTGGGACTTAAAGGAAGGATCACAGGCTTGCAGCAAAGCAGCCTGAGGAGAATTTGGAGGCACAGATCAGTAAAGAAAAAGACACTGCAGCCCTGTATCAATGCTGCAATTCATCATCTCTGGAATGAGAGGAATTCCAGGAAGTTTGGAGACAGAAAGGAAGAGGTGAAGAGTAGATTTGAGAGGTTGAAAGCGGAGGTAAAGTGGAGAATTGAGCACATGTATAGAAATGATAGTGGTGATGATATAAGATTTCTTGAAAATTTAGGAATCAATACCGGCAGGAATGTATAGGTTGATGTAAATAACTTGTTTTTTGAATCAATGAAATTCACATTTTACCCACAAAAAAAAAAAGAAAAAAAGAAAAAAGATCAATACTAGTATCATCCAAGACCTCAAGAAACATTTTCATAGAAGACTACTTTTACTGGTCTACCATACTTATGTTCATCAACCCTTTAAGCATTGAGAAAAGTATCTGTAGATAATTAAGTTGAAAGAAAAAGAGGACATGCTACAATATTGATCTATAAACTGTGATCAAAAGATCACGATTCCATCAGAAAAGTTGACCTAAAAGTGATGGGAGTTTCTGTCCCCTGGTAATGGTAATATCCAAGTCACACGACAGTATATACGTGTAACATGAATCACAAAATGTGGAATAAGTTGCATATTTATATGCAGGAACGAAAGCTCTAGAAAAAAGATTATTTTATTACAAAACAAACCGATTAGGTTGTGCTACAGTATCATATCCGCTTCTTAGCTTCTCCCTATATAAATGGGGCAGGCAACTACAAGATGGAGTAATTTCACAAAAAAAAATCCAATACATGAAAAGGATGCAGGCAACCATCATGTGTGGTTTTCAATAATCTAGCCACAGGGTGCTACTGACTAGAACCCAAGTTACCCAGCCATGGGATTCCTACTAAAAACACCAGTAAAGTTGGACCACAAAAACTTACTGTCTACCCCCCGATCAACTTGTAAACATATATATATATCCATAAAACACCATGACACTTCTAGACTTCCAGCAAAACCTGTAAAAAAACACAATTAAACTAATTATACCCACAGTTGGGATTTTAAGTATATCAAAGAAGCAAAAAATTCTGCAACTCAAAAACAATCTCACAATTTCACATTCATAATCGCCATTAGCAAAGGTATTCCACATTTTCATAAAACAGAAGGAACATTGCACTATCATGTACAGTTTAAAAATCAGAGAGAAGGGCTGCCAAATCGAATAAGGTTTCCTTATTGCAACGCATAACAGAGCAAATAGTCCAATTCCCAATAAACTCATTTTCCATCTTTTAACTTTAAATATGAATGCATATAAATAAAACTAATACCCGGTTTAGTCATCTACACACATATTCTGCAAACAATTCCAACGTCAGAACTCTCTTTGACAAATTACCTTCTTTAGTTCTTTAAGCCATTTATTTCCTGCATTCTCTAAGTGAAAGGTGATCAACATTTAAACAGTACCATGCCTAAATAACTTCAAATAGCGTGACCGGCATATGTGATCTTCAAATAGAAGGATAAAAGAACAAGCACGAAGACACTCAGACGAGATATTTTCTCTAAATTGTTCACTGCTCAAATAATAGCTGGGTTGCTCCAGCATAACACATGAAAAGAACATTAGAGATCAAGAAAATACAAAACAATCACAAACACCCTCAATTCACTAAAAATGGAAACAATAAGGGGTTGCGTAAACAAGCTCAAATTATTGTTTCTCTCGAGCATTAAACAGGCAATTTTACAATGCCAGCTTTACAAGCTTCATTTCTCAGTCATAACCCCACAACACAGAAATAGCAGCAGAGGAAAGCTAACAACTTCACCACGTAGATCTTGTGGCATTAAATACACGAGCTAACATAAGAAACGGACCACTTTAGCAAAGAGAAAGAAATCAGCACACAGATTATAAATATATGCATAATGATTTGAGGGGAACTTACTGATTTTCATGCCACTCCAAACTCCTGTAGCCTGTCACAGTGAGGTGTTGGATAGTTTCTACTCCATTGACGCCTCTGAAGTTCTATGTGACAATAGCGACCAAGCATGTTTTTGTAATCCCTGATTACATTAACTTCTATGTTTTCTCGTCCCATACTACCCACTGGATAGTTGACATCAAATTCAGATGACTTAACATAATACTCTATGCCATGTTTTTCAGTTGTCCTCTTGAACTGGTAAGTATAATTCTTTTGCAAAGAATACTCGGGCTCGGAAAACGGAAGATAAGCAAGCAAAAAAATCAGCAGAAAAGGTACCAACTGGAGAAGCAACATAAGATTAGGTCCATTATTAGCTACGTCTTCTCTCCGATGACCACTCGCTGCTCTAGATCGGTAGACATGAGCAGTCCTGAACATGTCTGTCTGACCAAAAAATGCCCTGAAAATCTCATCTGGATCAAACTCTTCCTCATAGAAACCATGCCCATTACGTCTACTTCGCCGTCTCACATTGTACTGCTGATTATGCTCAAACTCATCAACCAGACCCGTTTGATCATACTGCCTCCTCGATTCATCCTCACTCAAACACTTGAAGGCCTTGCTAACTTTTTTGAATGCCTCCTCGGAACCTGGGGCCTTATTCTTATCAGGATGCACCTTCAATGACAGTTTCTTATATGCCTTCCTAATCTCCTCAACCGAACAACTCTTTTCCACTCCAAGAACAGCATAATAGTCCTTTTTACTCTTTATCTGTCTAACCAATTGAACATGCTCTTCCGTGTACATCCTCTCCCCGTTAGTAACCTCATCTATCTTTGCCCCAGCTCCCTCTTTTCTCGCCTTCATAGCATCTTTTACACTATTTGAAGTACTAGATGATGATGCTGAATCAAGATCCTCACAAGCAGCCAGAAGATCATCCACTGCTAAACTGTCATTCAACCTCCGTGCTATTCCAATAAACTTAAGTGCCCTTTGCTTATTCCCAGAGGCAATTGCCTCTTTAGCAATGCCAATGCATCTTAAAGCCTCATCTTTGTTACTATCCATTTAAGAAACCCTTTTCCCAAATTTCAGAGTAAACCCTGATCAACAACTTGTCATCCAATTCACGCCAAACCCACTGCAAAATTCAACAAAACCCAAGCATTTTCATCCCTAACACCAATTTCGAATTCAAAAACGTTCCTAGTTCGATAATACCTCGACACAAACAAAAACAAAACAGAAAAAAAAAAAAACTTAACCCTTACTTAAATAAAACGGATCAACCGATCAATAGAAGATCATAAATGACAACGAGAAAATAATTACAGATACTAACAAAAGAAGAAATCATACATGCACCCCCACACACACACACACACGAAAAAGTAATAATTCCCCTAAAACACAAATTGAACTTCAGCGAGTAAAAAATGTAACATGAATCTAGGCTAAACTTACTTTGAAAGGACGAAATCATGAATCTCGGACCAAATCCGATGTCAAACGAGAAAAGGGTCGGGAGATTTCGGGCTCAGACGATGAAAAATTTTGATTTTTTCGGGAGAGAGATGTACACACAGTTCCCTCTCGTTGAAAAAGATATTTCTGACGAGTCATCCAACTGGTAACTTCTTTTTTTTTTTTCTTTTCTTTTTTAAAAAAGAAAGATTTGTATTAAAATTAAAATAGGATTATTGTTTAATTATTTGACTTTAAAATAAAAATGTATTTGTAATGGAATTTGACATCAAAGTGTATATTTTATTTATTTTTGCTTTGTCAACTAAATACAGTATTTTCCCTTTTTGTCTTCAAGTCCAACTTCTGTACGTATGCATCTTCTATTTCATATACGGTATGTTATAATTCTAGTATATTATTAATTAGACTACTAAATTTATTTTTTAAACATATTTCCCTCAAAAATAAATTAAAAGAAAAACCAAAAAAAGAATTATTAGTAGTTTCTTCCAGTCCAATGGGATTAGAAAGCAGGTTATCAACTGAGAGGGACTAGGGGCAAAGTGGCTTGAAACAAGCAAAGCATCTTTCTAGTTTTAAACTAGAATGTAGATGTACTCTTTTTAATAATTTATTAGTTGTTGAAATGAAATAGTATAACAAAATAAATCACTGAAATGAGACGGAGAGAGTATGAACTGAAACGCATTAGGAAATGCATGTGTATCAAATGCAGAGGAAGATTAGTGTATTAGATAACATAATCCCTAATTTCATATGTACATTTAACAAAGTTAGAACTCAACATTAGTTGCTATGTCAATTCTGAGTCATTGACACATTAGATAAACCATCAACACTGGCAGTTTGGTCTGAAAATTACAGCACTTGTGTAGTATAGCGGCTCCACTCTTTCCAGCTTAGTCTGAATCTTTGATTTGCTGATACGGATTAAAGAATGGACATTTAGTTTGCAATCCTCCCTCATTCGCCTTCATAACCACGATAACAATCACCAATAAAACGATACAAGATTTCCAACGAAACAGGGTGAAGTTTCCTCAGAAGCAATTCAGTTCTCTTCATCAGAGTCAAAGGAGTGTCTTTTCCTTAAAGACTCTATTATAGCTGATGACTTATCTGCTACTCCATTAACAATTCCTGTGCCTGACTTGAGCTTAGGAACACTCATAGCACTTAGTGGTGGAGTTGATGCGTGGTGGTTAACTTCCCTGAGCAGGGCCCGTGCTCTTGTGGCAGCAACTGCATCTGCCATGGCTGAAGCCACCTTAGAGTTAGAAACCGTTTTATTATACTTTGAGGGACCTGATCTTGCTGCATCAGGTGACTTAAAGGCTTCTGCTTTATTGTACTTTGAGGGACCAGATCTTGCTGCATTCTTAGGATCTGGTGACTTGTAGGCTTCTGATCTTTGCATGGTTGCAACAGCTTCAGCAGCCGCTGACTTTGCCTTCATTGATTCATACTTTTGCATGTCGTAGATAAGTTCCTTCTGCAGCTGCTTATCAGCAACTAGTATCTCATCAATTTCATTCTTGTAGTCCTTGAGAAGGATTCGAAGGCATTCCATAAGGGAGCCAATGAGAGGACTATGTTTGCTCTCCAGTAACCGTTTTAACTCTATAAAGATGGGGACTGTATTTTGGATCAGGCCCTTTTTGACAGCTTGCGTGATAGCTCTTCCCTTGGCAGCAGCCAATGATGATCCACCGGCATCACCTCCATCATCGTCCATCTCTGCAGTGTCAGATGCGGACGATCGGGTGGATGGAAATCGGATCTCCTTGCTGCAAAGAATTTGAAAAGCATCCTGTCCCAAGCAACAGGTTCATGTAAACAGCAAGTTATGGGAAAAAAGGAAAAGAGAAAACTGATGCCTTCAAATGTAAATTAAAACAGTTGAGTGCAAGTAAAGATTGCAGTATGTGCAGCCAAATGTCATAAGAAAATTGTTGCTGACTTCATTAACTATCTAATCTGAATAATTTGTCTAAGAAAGCTCATATAATCCCAGTAACATGAACTCATAGCCAAACTGAAGCTGACCTAGTTGTTAGGAAAAGTGAAGAAAAAAGATAAAGCTCAACAAAAACCAGTTCTTGAAAAGGATCACCTTTTGCTCCAGCCAATGCTGCAACATTTCCAACAGAATGACAAAAATAGAGAATAAACTGTGAAAGCTTCAACTTTTTATATTCCGCAAGTGACCAGTGCTTCCATCCATATTGGTAAAATGGCAGTTATATAATTGGGAAAGTTGGAATACGGGAACTGATACTTGTTTGCAAAAAGGCTGACTGACATGCATGACTAAGTGAAAAGAAGGTGAAGAGAAATCAAAAGAAATACCTGCAGAACGGACATTCCAGTAACATCCTCAAGATTCAGCATACCATCAGATGCAGCAGCAAGAATTTCTGCACATACTTTTGCAAAAGTGGCCAGAAGATGCTCTGGAGCCATCTGCTTCAGCAAAGTGACATATATGTGCAATCTTCTAGACCTTGAATGCTCATCGTTACCTCTGGATAAATTAGCAAAGGCAATTAAGGGAAGCTTACAACACTAATGATGAGGTCTTTTGAGGGCTAAATCTTGCTTACCGAATGCAAAAGTGTAGGTTTTCATTTTTTGAGTTCTGGGGGTTACTTCGTCCAGTGTGAGCATTGCAGTCATTCAGAACAAATATAGCTTCAACAAAGCTATTATAAGCTAGAAGGGGTGCCTTAACTGCAGAAACATTGTGAAAGGAATTCAGATGCATGGAAAGAAAATAATTTTGCAATAAATAGTAGAAAATGGCTGGTAGGTCTTAGGTAATATGTAACCTTTCAAGATGTTTCCAAACAGGTAATCAGCTAGTCGTCTAATTGCCTCAGATTCATCAACAAGGGACATTAGAAACCGAAGGAACAAAAGCCCTCGCCACTTCACATAGTCCCTCTAAACATGTAAAGAAAGCCAACATCATGTCACAATAACATAGAGGTGAAAGACACGGGCCCAAGGAAAAAAAAAAGAAGCAAATTCTAGATTCCTAGCAGATATTGAGAAGGGACAACCTGCAAAAGCCTAGCAAGCAGAATGAAAGTATGCCTTCTGACTAGTTCACATGGATCACGAAGGCACTTTGTAATCTTTGGCATATAACTGTTCAAATGGAAATCAATTTATTAACCAAAAAAAAAAAAAAATTGAAAATATTTAGAGATTCAAGCTCTTATTCACGTAGGACTGAATACAGACATGTAAGCCAAGCCTCACCAGTCAACAAGTGCAGTGTGTCGTACGCAGAAGTCTGCCATTGTGACAATGATGTTATTCCTAAGAGCGGCAAGGTCACTCTTCTCAAGCTCCTAAAACAAAGCAATAACTACAAATATGAGGGATCACATAAATAAGGACAGACGAGATGCAAACATAGAGAACTGAAAGCAAGTAAAGAATACTTCAGATTCAAAAAAGAATTGAACATATGTGGAATGTTGAGGCTTCAATGTTGCAATTGTCGATTAACATTGTGATATTCATATTTCCAAGTTGGCGGGTATAATATAAATTGGTTATGGTTTCCATTCTATACATTACAATCACATGAGTACCGGAAATTTTTACCTGCACAAATATAGGAATATAACGCTTTGCCAGTTTTCCGTCAGCAAGACAGACCTTGCCCATAGTTAGCCATGCATTAATGTATAACGGTGGTGCTGTCTGCTTTATAGAAATAGTAGCCCCTAATGAGATCTTAGATTTTGTGACATCATTTCCAGAAGTGATGATGGTATGTAACACGGGGACTACGGCTTTTAAGTCAGCAGAAGGACAAACCAACACCAATGAACCAATGGTGTAAACTGCAGTGACAGCCTGTGATAATAATCTTGACCTGGAAACTTGTGCTCTCGTTCCACGACGGCCACTACAATGTGGTGTACGAAAGGTATTGTCTTTGTTCTTCTCGGATTCCTTTGAGATGTATGAATCTATCATTTGCAATGCTTTAGAAAGAAGTTGATGCACCCATTTTGCAACCAGAGTTTCAGCTTCATCAGGGTTTAAGGCCTTCCTCTTGCAGAGTGTTCTAAGGGCCTTCACATGAGCATTAACCTGAAGAAAAGTAGCATGCTAGTCAAGGATGCATCAATGATGTCGTAATGTAAGAAATAAAAGAAAAACAGCAGACAAGGACCAACGCAATAAATTTCTTACGAACTGCAGGTACCTCTGTGGAATGCATGTTGAATTCCTCAAGACGTTTGAGAAACTGATGTGCTAGATCTGCCGCAGGTTCAGGGGGCAGATTCACAGTGACATTTGAGATTGCTTGCAAGAGGCAGACACGATCTCCGGCCCAGGAAACAGAATTAGATTCCACATTCACTTCATCATCTACTGTCTCATATGCACTCCAAGGTTCAGCAGCAGACTTATGCTTATCAAAGAGCTGCCAATGATGGATAAGGAATTCCCAATCTACTTCTTTTGGAAGAAAGGCAGATACCTCTGCCAATAGAAACCAAGCACCTCGTGGTGCTGTCCACTTTTCGATGGGCATAGAGTGACTCAACCACAGGGACTCAGATGCAGATATTATGTTCTGCAAGGCAGAAGCAATTTTTGGCTTAAGGTTTTTTTTTTTCCCAAGGCTTGCACAGATCTTCCTAACCCAAGGAGTCACTTCACCATGACAAGTCTCCTCTAAAATACACAGAACTCCCTCAGGATATAATAGCTTTATTTCACTATCTAAGGCTTGTGTCTCTCCATTTATATTACCGGAACCAGGATCCTTGTGAAATGTGGCCTTAGACACCCGATCAAGAACTAGTTCTGAGAATAAAGTTTCACATTCTTCTTGTATGCTAGATTCATTGTCTGCTATTAAACGAGGAACAGAATGCAGCCATTCTTTGGATACATTTTCATCAGGGAACAACCTAAAGGCCTGCAAAGAAAATTACACTCCTCAAACATAGGATTAGACGCCATGCAAAGAAAATCTCCCAGACAAACTAATAGAGCATTTGTAATGAAGATAATCCAGCTTTTGACATTCTCATGAAAAAGGACAAATCGACCATCATTAGAAGGAATACAGAGCCAACAGTTGAAACCTTCAACCTATCAGTATTTTTCTGTAAAATGCTTATTAGTTGAACTTGGATGGTTAACACTGACTTTATATGCAAGCAAAAGCTACCATTGATGCAATTCTATATCATGGTTCAAGCAAGATGGCTCATCTAGGGACTTAGGAGCTAATTATACTAAGAAGCAACCACAACTACGCCTTTACTTCACATAGGCAGGGAATGTGAATCATAAATACATCAGGATCATGCTCTGCTAGATAAATTAGTGAAAAAAGCAAATAGAAACAAAAAGATGTAAGCCTACTAACCTCTGATAGAGCTGATAGAGCTGCTTTCCGTATACTAACAAGAGGGTCTGAACAAGCCATGCCTACTATCCTCAGCAAATCTCCATTAAAGCTGCTACCTAAAAGTGCAATTAACTTCGATATCAAAAAGAGGGATGCCTTCCTAACTGCAGCCTTCTCATCAAGACACCTTCTTTGCAACAGACTGTTCATCCCACCTTGAAATCTAGTAGATCCCTCATTTCCGATACCCATTAAAACCTTCAATATTTCCTTGCTCCTTTCATTTTGGCCTAAAAACCCTGCTAATTGAGCTAGATTAGTCAAAGCCCTGGCTCGAATTGTAGCAGTTGTATCTGAGCAACGCTGAATCAACACTTCCAGACACTGACAACCCCAAAAGTTCTCATCTGGATTATCTGATTCCAACCCCAGTGGATCTTTCAAAGTAGTCATCAGTATAAAAATAAGGTCCACAGCTAGAAGCCTGAATTGACCCTTTCCTTGACTCATCTTCACTAAGTAATCTACAAACTCCACTTGATCCTCAAATTCGAACACTTTAACAATCTCCATTATACATTCAACTGCCAAAGCTCTTGGTTCGGCTTTCTCTGGAGCCTTATGCACCAAATACTTAGGCAAATTGACAACTGCTTTCTTGATCTCAGGCGAACTTCCGGCCAACCTCGTCATCCTGTTCACAACAAACTCCAAAGCAAACCTCCTCACAGTCGATTTGTGCGAAGAAAGAATCAAGGGTGTCAAACATTTCAACACTTCAGCTGCAGACAAACTCTGGTCTCCATGCTCGGACTTGAGCACTTCATTCAAAATCCGTGAACAAAACTCACACAATCTCCCATAATGACTCCCAGTAGTATTACTGCTCCGGCAAGATACCTCATTTCCCACCACCAAAGGAATCTCAGCAATTGTTTGAACCAAGCTCCTCAAACTATCCTCAAACCTATCCAAATGAACCAATCCCAAAACCGTTTCCAAATTCTCAAGAACCCTGAACAGAAGCTTCACATCCAAACCTCCTTCATCACCCTCATTATCACTCTCTTGCAACTGTTTCCCCTTCTTATTCTTCCCTCCACTCCCCTTCCTCTTCCTACCCTGAACCTCGGAAGAAAAACCCTCATTTGACAGCCCCGAATTATTATTCTTGATGCCCCTTCGAATCGAACGAAGAAGAGAAACAAAAGCCATAGGAGTAAACAATGTAAAAACTGGGGAATTTGGGGATAGAATCAAAGACAAGTAAACATTTGAAGCCAACAAGGAAAGATTCGCCCTTTTTGGCTCACCTGAATCCATAACTGCGGAAAGGGCTGAAATCAATGAATTTGGGGAGAGATTTCTTGAGGAAAGTTCAGTACAAACGTAATCCAGAGTTGAAGAATCATTGGTTCTGATTGAGGAATCCAAAAGGGCTTGGAAGTCTTTGAGGGATTCGGCTGAAATGGGGTTTTGGGCTTCGATGTCTGCAAGTATTCTGTGAATAGATTCAGATTCAGCCATGGCTGCTCTGAAATTGGGAGGAGAAAAAATGGGGGGTTTTTCTTGCTACCTATCTAATCCGAAGTTTTGGAAAGTTGCAATCTTTTCTTGTTCATATATCTGGATTTCGTTTTAAGAGCTTCAAAATTTTTGGTTTTCCCGCTTCAGCGATTGGGGAAAGATGACTCGTTTACCTTGTTGGGAGAAGGCGCAGCACGCTTTTAGCTTTTATAACTTAGAAGCGCAACATTTATTTACAGTAAAAAAGAAAAATGATTATTATTTGGGTGCTTTGGTTAAAAAATTGCTTAGAAAAAGGAGTCGAGAAATCTATTGGTCGCTTTTTTCTTTGTAAAGAAAATTATAGAGATTGGATTTTCAAAATCAGAACTACTAATTAAATTAGTAAATTGGATTTTCAAAATCCGACCTAATAAAATAATATATATATATTTTGGAAAATATATGTGAAAAAAATTAAAATAATGGTCAAATAATGAACAGTGCAAGTTCGGATTTACAAATTCTGACCTTGTTTTTTTTTTAAAAAAAAATTGAAGGGTGGAAAAATTTGAAAATTTATTATGGTTGGAAAGTTTGAAAATTTAATAAATGAACAGTAAAATCGGATTTCGAAAATCCGAACTACTTTTTATTAAAAAAATTCTTTAAGTGAATAAAACTTTAAAAATTTGTCCGAGTTTTGATAAGAATTCACATTAAATTGACCTATCTACTTTTAAGAAAATAAAAATAAAAAATATTATATTAGATATGATAATAATAAAATCTTATATTACTAATAATTACTAGAAATTTGCATTAAATTGATGAAAAAAAATATATTACTAGTGTTGTATAGTACTATTAAAACTGTTAAGAATTTGTATTAAATTAATTCATTATAATTCATATGTGCTAGTATTATGTACTATTTATACGTACTAGTATTATGTAGTAAATTAATACTATTATCCACTACATATCACCGGTACTAGTGTTACTTATTACTGTTAAATCTATTAGTCATTAGACATTACCTAGATTGTGTTTTGTGGTATTATTAATATCTAGATTTTGAAATCCAATTTTTGGAGTAAGTCGGATTTTGTAAATCCGAGTTATGCCCTAAACCCTAAACCCTAAACTTCTCTAAGAAATTTCGGATTTTCAATATCCAAGTTAGCTCAAAAATCGAATTCTTGAAAATTGATTTTACCAATAACTCGGATTTCGAAAATCCGAATTAAACCCCAAACCTTAAACTTGTTCAAGAAATTTCGGATTTTTAATATCCGAGTTAGCTTGAAAGTCGGATTCCCAAAATCTGAGTTTAGTTTATTATCGGATTTTGAGAATCCAAATTTTTTTCTTCCGTCCCTGGGCTCCTAATGTGTATGGACACTACAAAAATTATAAATTTGAGATATCAGTATCAATTTTACCTTTAAAACCCAGTCTATTTTTTTTTTAAATTCGAACTTAGTCAAAAGTAAACTAATTATTGTGTTTCATATATATATGGATGAAAAATAATTTTTGTTATTGTTGTGACATATTTGGACTGGTTTGAAAATTATTTTCTCTTTTTTTAGAAAAAAAATCTTGGTGGAAGTTCGGATTTTCAAAATCCGACCTTAGGCAAAAGAAATTTCGCCAAAAAATAAGTTTTTTCTTTATAAAATATTATTTTAATGGTAAAACTCGGATTTTTGAAATCTGACTTTCGTCAAAATTTTATTTTGGGGAAAAAAACTTAATTTTTTTCCAGATATTATTTTTTTATTTACGAAACTCGGATTTAGCTGATTAAGTTAATTAATTTTTGGTGTTAACATAAAGTCGGATTTGTGAAATCCGGTTTAAGGCGAAGGTCGGATTTTAAAAATCCAATCTCGGTGTTTTTCTCTTCTCTAAAATTCGACCTATATTTCTCTCTACTCCCATTTCTGAACCATTTTCGAATAGGTAATATTCAAGGGAACAATTGTTTGATCACCGCATTGGTTGAGAGGTGGCGGCCTAAAACCCATACCTTTCATTATCATTTTGGCGAGACCACTATCACTCTAGAAGACGTTGAGGTGTTATTAGGTCTGAGAGTGGATGGTATGCTTGTGGAGGGGACTACACCTGAGAAGATTAGGGCACAGTGGATGACGATGTGCTTCAGATTGTTGGAATTTACACCCGCTCATGACATGTTTGATGGGAATAAGATTTATGCAGAGTGTTTAATTGCCGAGTGTGACTCTCGATCCCAGACGATGCTCCGGGAGAGGCCTATCCAAAGAGGGCTCTTTCTTGATTCCTGACAATACTGGAAACAGAATACCGCTTTGGATCTTGTCTTCTAGAGAATTTGGATGTCTATGCTACCTATAGTTGGGGGTCAGCTCTGTTGGCGAGATTGTACTTTGGTTTTTGTAAGGCTTCCGCCCCCCGATAAGCAGCATGACTTACCGGATGCTATATACTGATGCAAGTAATTTTTTTGTTTTTGTTTATTTATATTTTTATTTGTTATTCTAATTTATGCCTTTTCTTTTGATTTATAATTTCAGATATGGGCTTGGGAGCATATCTCAAGAATTCAACCGAAGAGAAAAGTTAAAGACCAGAGTTACTTGACGCCGGGCGCTAGCTCCACTGGCCAATAGGTAATTATAGATTTATTTTATTATTATTGCTTATTATTATTTATTATTTCCTCTTATGTGTACTTTGGTTTTTTAGATTTAAATTTAATTAATCTAACTAGAATTCCGTTCCTTCATAGGTGGAAATGCCCAAAATCCAAATCGAATGTCATTGTGTTGCTGGGATCAGGGATCAGTTATCTAGCCTAAGGGATGGTGATGTAAGTATTGATTTTTATTACTCGATAAAAATTCCTTCTTATTTTTTTCCTATTTTTTTTACCATTTTTTTCTTCACATATATATTTTTAAAAATTATTTCATTTTTGGCTAGTTTCTGTGGACTCCATACGCTCCCTTCATCGACGCTCTCCCTGATTTCTGTAAAGCGGGGAATCATATCTACCTCTATAGGACGTGGATCTTTTGTTGGGCCGTTAGAGAACTATAGGAGCCCAATCAGATCCTTCGTCAGTTTCGGTGTAAGCAAGCTAGGCCTGAGGAACCGTTAATCTGTGACAGTGATCGCTGGAACGCAATACACCATGGATGCCTACAGACTGGAAAGGCATATGATGATTGGGTGCTAAAACACAGCGAGGTACAACCTCATTAGAATGTGAGAGAAAAGAACGTGGTCCCTCATGAGTTGGTTGATCTGGCTCTTGGTCCTCAGTGCATAGCAGACTACATGCCGCGGTTTCAAAGGAGGGCTGTCAGATTCATCACTGATCCTACCCAATACGGCACTCTGGCACAGGATTATCACTCGTCTTCATCTCGAGAGAGATTTTATGTAAGATTTATGTCGGTATTTTAATTTTATTTTCTTTTATTTTTTTCTCCTTGCTATATCTTATACTTTATTAACTTGGTTTAAATTTCGCAGGCTAAAGATTTCAGTGAGGAATATCATCTTGTTGAATTCACCTTACGTGTAAATCTTGGCCTCGGTGGTAGTCTCGAGAAAAAACTCTTGGAAATTGTCCATAAGAGTTTCAGTGCTCTGACTTTGGCCCCAAATGATATGAGCACTCAGAGAGATAGTGAGGTTCTTCAGAAAAGACCATCGGAGTCAAATAAACATATTGTGCTCACGCAGAAAACAATATTTCAGCCTGCTTGAGGTGGAAGGAGGAGATGATAGGGACCATCAAAGCGATCAATATTATTACATTGGGGGTGAGGAAGAAGAAGGAGAAGAAAAAGAAGAGTCCCTTCCACCTCGTGTTTCTTCTCAAAAGAAAAAGAAAACGGTCGAGGTTCGCAAGAGTGATAGGGTAAACCGGCCAACAAGTATACTCCCGGTTCCGAGGGTAGAGGGAAGAAAAGGCCATCCAAGGAGTTCCATTGTAGGACTCTTTGATGTGTATTAGGAGTAATTTGAATGTTTTTATGATTTTGAACTCGTTAATGTTTATTAGTTGTAATTTGGATGATTTTAGAATTTGAATGCTTTTGAACTAGTTAATATTTGTTACGATGTGTTTCGAAAGTGTTTTTAGATAATTTCCTATGTAAAATTTGGTTTTGGTGCTGTTGTGATAGGTTGGGATTGGTTTATAAGCTAATCTTTTCTTTTTTTATAACTTTTTGTCCACTGTTCAACTGTCCCGGATTTTAAAAATCCGAACTTAGATTACTCGGATTTCAGGAATCCGACCTCACTGTTGTTCAACAGTAAATCAGATTTCTGAAATCTGATTTCTGTCAAAATTTTGATTTCGAAAAAATCTAAGTATTTTTCTTAAAAACATTATTTTTTAATATGTCAAGATCATATTTTTAAAATCCGATCTTACGTAAGTCATGATTAATGTAATTAATTTTCCGTATTAAAGGAAGTTCGGATTTTGTAAATTCGACTTTGGGGTAAAATCAAATTTTAGAAATTCGATCCCGATATTTTTCTCTTCTCCAAAATTCGTCCTATATTTCTCTCTACTCCTATTTTTAGGCCATTTTTTTGGTCAAAAACTCATTATTATTCAGTCTGGCTTAGACTCTCAGTTGAATTATGGCATTACCTTTGATTTGACAGTCTCAAAGTTACCACTCTCAAACTTACACTATTTTTATATGTATTTTAGAGTTTTTAATTTTTGTTGATACAATTTTTCTTTATTTGAAATTTCAGGACCAATTTGTCCTCTATAAACTTTCGTATATGATTACTCCATCTATTATTGTTATTTGTTAGAGCAACCTCAACTCTGTTACCCATTTTGGTAAAGAAATATAGTCCAGCCTGACACATATCCTTATTAAATTTTTGTTTGCAATGAATTTTTGGTTAAATGTCCCACCATCAGAGAGAATTTGAACTAATCTTTTCTTGTTGGCCCAATTTTTTCAGAATAGTTTGGTAAAAAATGAAAAAACGCATTCGTACAAAATAACCATGAGCAATGGTACCCTGTTATAAGTCGTGTAATTGACTCGGACTCCGATGCCAATTACTCAGCATTGAGTTTGCTCTTAGTGTCTACAAGGTAATGCATTTTGTTAGCTAATTTTGGGTTAATTTATAAGATAGAAGGTTCTTCTTGACTGTGTTAGTATACCTTATAGTCAATCTTTCTAAAGAATCGATTGAAGTTCTTCAAATAAAGTCACGATCTTTTTTACTATACCTTTAAATGGAGCCTTTAGCTTCTTTTGTGGTTACTATCTTCGAACTGTTCATATTTCTTTTGGGTAATTGAAAGTAATGAAGCTATACCCATAAATTAATAAAGGATATAAAATTTTCTTTTGGGTAATTGGATTCCATGAATCATATTTCTTCGTTACTGTGTAGTTGATCCTTATTTTGGAGTAAAGGTGAAACTCGATATGTTGAAGGTTTAAAACTTTTGATATCAAATTGTCAAACTTTATATGAAATGAACTTGATAAGCATTTATATGTGTTAGACCGATTTTGGCAAATATGGTCCACATGAGTTGGGCCAATCGCAACAACAATAATGGGAGGAAATAAAATCATTAAACCCGCCATGATATTATTTAAGGCTCAAAGAAGAAGTAGCGGGCAACAATTCGAATTTGAGAAGGAATCGTCGACACCACAGTCCTTATCGGATAAGGATTTCAACTGCAGCAGAAATCCTTCTTAGATTCGACTTTGGTTGCATTCCAACTAGGGTTGGCGCAACTTCTAAAAAAGCTATAAAGGAGAGACGGCAGAGGACACACAATTCACGATACAGAAATCATATTCTTAGTTCCTTTATAATTTTTATCGTTTATTTCCTTCGAGTTTTCATGTATTCTTTTACTTTTCAGCATTAATTCTTGTAAGCTCTTTGATGTTTCTGGCTATTCACATCCGATTCGTTTCTCATCAATTCAATAAAGCTGGTCTTGAGTGGCCGTTTTATTCATTTTTTCAAAATTATTCATTATTTCATCATCAAACACTTGAACTTTCAATCTTATTGCGAGTCGAGGGCATTGACATCTCTAGATAATTTTAACGGTTGGACTCTGAATTTCAAGAATATCACACAATCGTTTGAAATTAGTTTGAGCTGAGTCGGTCTTTACTTTTATATTTTTGGCAATTTATATCACGCACCGTGTTCACCAAGAATGGTGCTCTGGTTTCCTGTTTGCGAAACACGCAAAAAAAAAGTGAGTGAATTTCTATAACTTGTTTAAAATTTTCTCACGCGTAGCTGATCCAAGTCAATCAATTCCTTAATTGATTCAATTTTTTTTTTTATTTTTTTCTCCCAAAAAAATTATTTCAATAATTAATTGATTTCTCTCCTTTCTCTCTCCAAATCAACCGTGTAAATTAACTCTAGTTCAAAAATTTCCATAACAACTTATTATGAATATTGGGCACCATACTTATGAAAATTGTGACCAATCATCATGAAAATGTAAAGATACGATGAATTCTTTTATAATACATCATGAATATTATGATATGATATCTTGAATATATGTGGTATTATGAATATATGGGTAATAAATATATGAAAAATATTCTCGGCATAATATGAATAATAATGTGTACTATATTTTCATATCTGGAAGTTCGAATTCTCAAACGAGTAAAGATATATAGGATAGCAATTTATAAGGAAACCAAAAAAAAAAAAAAGCGAATTAAATCAATACGTCCATCTAATTCCCTTGTCAATTGAGAATTTCCCTTTTTTTTTTTAAATTGTTCTGATGTATCGCGACTCCAACTCAATTTCCCTTCTTTCACGACCTCGGAACGATTTCTCAAATGAAAAGAAGAGGCGAGAAACTTCAACCGCGTACAAAAACGTACAAGATAATTCTCAGAGTTATACATTTTCTTTGAGAGAATAAACTCATCAACCGCATTAATTCCGGTGGGTGCGTTCTTGAAAGGTTACCAACAAAGTTTTTTTTTTCTCTACTCTATATGTGATTGTGTTGAATAGTAGGAAAGTAAAAAAGTGTTAACATAATAGTGGAAATTTTTGTGACATTTGATTGATTGCTGCTCCAATTATCATTTTATTAGTAGCTTTGGGATTTCTCAATTCTATTCTTGATCATAATTGAGATGATTTGTACTTGATGATATTCATAGTAGGATTTCTTCATCTAAAAAATCGTGAAAACTTAAAAAGAATTACTTTTAATGATAATCAGGAAACGATGACTGATGTGATGTAAACAACAATCCATTTTGGATGCCCTATGAAACTAAGGGGAAAATATCAAAATAGTGTCAGATTTGCCTACTTTAGTTTGGTCCAAATCATATATAAAAACTGAAAAGAAGAAAAAAGGAAAAAAGACACAGTATATTGACATGTATAATAAGGGGTGCGAGGGGACGAAAAGGGTAAGGATTGTCGTCTGATGTATTATTCTAGTTAACATAATGGAATATTTTTTTGACAAATATATAATTCATACTAGAGCTTTGAGTGTAGCTAGTACGAATAGGGATTATATGTATGATCTCTGCCCCTTTGCAACGTGTTCATTTGAATTTGTAACATTACTAGACAATCATTTCGAGTCAGAGAGTACTAAAAAACACTGCAGATCAGCTTGTTTGTAATTCCATATCTCCATTGCTATAGTATAAAATATACTACTGTTTAACTAGAAATGAAATTTTACCATCTGCTACCGCTATTATTTGAAGTCTAAATTTCGTTTTTTGATTAAGGATTTTGCTTGAGTTACTTGTCTGATGTTAATATGTGTCTTTAAGAGTGTGCGCGTGTGTGTTGTTGTTTCGTTTCTTGAACTTCCTGTACAGAGGCATTCTCAGTTACTCCTATAGTAATAGTCAACAAGGTAAACCAATAGTAAATTATATTTGTTGTTGTTTGTGCGAATCCAGATTTATTCGATGAGCACAAACTCGGGGGATTCTACTTCTCGGAGTATCCCTGGTATTGATGTAATCAGCAACTTCCCCAGCGAGTTGATTGAACACATCTTGGGATATATGCCTCTGCGTGATGCAGCCAGAACTTGTGTTTTGTCACGGCAGTGGAGGTACGTATGGTTGAACTTCCAAAACTCGCATTTGATTGTAAATTTGGCGAAGTCAAAGATGATTCATCTAGGGAGAAATTGCTTCTGCGCATATCTCAAATATTACTAGTTCATGATGGACCGATCCTTGAGTTTTTGCTCTCTATGCCTGGTCTTGAGAACGGTTGGGAAATCAACCAGTTATTGAGATCTGTGTCGAAGAAAGGTACTGTTCTTCGAAAGTTGGTCCTTGAGTTTGCAAGTGGCGCCGCCAACGGTCAGTACACCTTGCATTCATCAGCTTTTTCGTGTCGAGAATTGAGAAAGTTAACTCTTCGTGGTTGTGATATCAAACCATATCTTCCTCCTTCATTCAGAGGGTTTAGGAATCTTACTCGCCTCGCGCTGCGAGAAATCAGCATTGCGGCTGATGTGCTCTCGCACTTGGTCTCGCAGAGTCCTTTACTCAAATTTCTTTATATATGGCTGTCCTCCTTGTGATATCCTTGAAGTAAACTCCCCTAAGCTCAACTGTTTGATCTGCAAAACACATTTTCAAACTTCGATTCAAGTAGTGGCTCCCCGGCTAGCAACTGTTTCCATGATCTCGCACGTATCAAGAAAGAGGGAGAAGCTTGAAGAAAAACAGACCAAGTTGGAATCTATAGGTTTTCTGAAACTTGTTAATGAGCTGGTTTTGGATCATTATTATATGAAGGTAAGAAGTACTACTTTAGCTTGATGGTCCTTTTTCTTTGTTCTGATTTTGGTGATGCCTATGGTTCTTACTCAAAATGTTCTTTATGTTTTTTCTGTTTTCCAGATAGTACTACTGAAAGCTGGCTCAAGCTTTAAGTTTAAACACCTCAAATTCCTTATAGTATATGGAATATACTTTGGAAGTGTCAATGAGGTCACAGGTGCTTTGCTATTTATCAACAGTTGCCCTAGTTTGCGCGTACTTAGAATCGTGAAGCCGGTGAGTAGATAGGAATCTCTCCAAATGTAGTTGATTTAATTTCTATGCTTTTTTAAAACCTATTTACAATTAACCATTTCTTCCTCTAGAACGATATCAAGTTGGAAGCTTTCACAAACAGTGATGTGGAGTTCTTCAAAGGACTAATGGAAAGGGATCTTTCATCTTGTCATGTCCACCAGGTGGATATGAGAACTGTAACTGGGTATCAGAATGTTGTTGGGTAAATTGTTGGCATTGGAAACTATGAGTATTAAGCCTTGTTCCGCTACGGTTGCTGATGGAGGACTTCACATTTTGAAAGAAGTGAGCGAGTTTCCACGCGCATCATCCCAAGCTGTTATCAAATTCAAGGACAAGAAGTAAGAGGTTATTCGGTAGGAGCTTTGATCTAATTCCGATCTCAAAGTCCATTCGAATGTGCTACACCCTTTTTCCTCCCAAAAAATTAAAAACGTCTTTGAGGATTTGGTCATAGATAGTCACTAGTTGATCTATGACTTAGGGTTTAACCGGCTGCTGGACAGTTTTAATTAGTAGATTATTTCCACTCAAATACTTGGCTTCCGTCCCATAAAAGTGCTCTAATTTGTACTATTTTAGTTTAACAAATGAAACTTTAAAATTGAAACTAAATATATGCAGTAACTGGAGTACATAATTAACGTAAATTCTGTTTTTTTTTCTTCTTAACTTTTTTTTTTTTTTGAAAAGGTCTTAACTTATTAGAGTACTACTGAGGCGTTGATTATGTAGTCGAAATTCTACCGAGGCATTGGTTTATGGCAATCCTATTTGGGTTTAATGGATCACTGGCCCAATGTTCAATGATAGCGTACACAGTATTGAAGAAATCCAATTCACAAAAGACACTTTCCAATCCTCCATCATATATAGGTTGCTTTCTCGCTTTAGCTTCTTAGTTCTGGAGTTTTGTTCTTATTCCCCCTTGATTCCAGTAACCATTTATTTTCCAGAGCTAAACAAATAAAATGGAAGCTTTGAATCCTATGATCAACAACAACAATGGCGACGACGGCAACAACAACAACAACTGGAACCGTGGTGAAAATGCACGTCTGGCGCCTCCGAAATCCGAAGGAACCCTTATGCCATCGACAAGCGTGAGAAGGATAATGAACAAAGTCCTGCCTCCCGGAGCGAAAATTTCAGAGGAGGCTAAAGAATCTGTCCAGATGTGTGTAACGGAATTCATAAGCTTCATCACTGGCGAGGCTAACGATAAGTGCCAGAAGGAGCACCGGAAGATCATCTCTTCGGAGGACGTTATTTCGGCTATGAACACTCTAGGGTTCGATGATTACATCGAACCCTTGCAGCATTTTCTCCAGCACCGGGAAAATTCTCGCGGGGGATCATCATCAGTTGCTCGAAATCGGTTCAATTTCAACCCTCGGCTGCCAGCTGGCCATTGGGCTCCTATGTTGCGCCTCCAGCTTTCGGTGCCTTTGCTGCTCCACCTCCTGATCCGATGGGTCAATATTATTACCAGCTGTCACCTGGATTCTTTGGAGCTGCTCCCTCGGAGGGTTTTCCGGCTGCAGGGACATATGATCAGCTTCCAATGTTCAATGATAACCCATCTATTGCGGGCGCGTATCCCTCTGGCGAGCCGGGGCAGGGATCTGGGGAAGGGATGGACAATGTAGATTGAGAAATTTTGTTTCCGTGTGGGTAGTTGTTATTAGTTGCTTATGTTTGTTGGATGTTAACTTGTGATGTTCTGTGTAATGTTTTTTTTTTTTTTCTCAATTGGAATAAAAGTGAAGGATATTGCCAGACCCAGATCCGATTAGCTTAGACTTAAGCAATGCTCCGCTGGGGTCCGGCAGCTCCGGTGAACTTTGCATCCGGATGATGATGGCGCTGCTAGCTTCTGTTGGTATTGCTCCGATGAATGGCTTTCTTAGCAAAAAGTAAGCCACTGTTTTAATTATTAAGCTGAGATAATCTGAATGCTTAATTTGTTAAATTGTGTTGTTTGTGTTTGAACCAATTTATGGGAGTTGTTACTTGTTATTACGGATTATCAAATCTTATGGTATGATTAGTTTTAGTTGCTTTACATCTGTGGTTTATTTTGTTTTGTTCAATTGGACTAATTAACCCTAAAAGACATTTCGATGACTAGCTAGCAATACGAAGTCATCTCAACGGAGTACACAACAAAATGGGTCGTGGTCAAATTGCTCTTAATTATCTGAAGAAACTAATTTTAAATATATAATTATTCATCAAGTGTTCATTTATTTAAAGAAATATCCAAGTTTGATTTCAAGGATTCTTTCTATGTAATACTACATACCATCTACGAGTAAAATATAGACATCAAGAGTAGTAATTTTGTCCTGGCCGCCGCGTTAATTTTGAAATTTTAGTTTCGTTACAAAATAAACGTTCCTTGCTTTTTCTAGAGAAGAAAGATCACGTTCATATAAGAGGTTGATAATATTGTCGGATCATTTATTAGTCTCCATAGCAAAAATAACTTACATTTCTACAATTGTCCTTGATAAAGTCAAATACAGCCTCTCTCTCCGTTTCAATTCCTTCTCCCAATTCCGGTTTCTGTTTTTTGTTTGAGTGACAACTTTCTATTTCCAAAATTATAGCCACAAGAAAGAAGGATTATAGCAGCGGACAAAAATGGACTCAAAACTATTTCAAATGTTTTCAACTTGTCCTGCTAGCTCGTCCGATTGAATCTTTCATTAATACCAGTATGTAGTGGCACATGATTCTCTGTGCCACTATCTTGTGACACTGACACAATTCAATTACTTTTTATAAATTTGTGTTAATGCATATGCTATAGTCATATATTTTTAATATAGATAATTTTCATATTCTTATTTTATTTTTTATATCAATGTTTTATTTTTTTATGAAATTTGACTATTTTTATTGAATTTTTTAACTATAAAAATTAAAATTAATAAGCTCTAACCCAAAAAAAGTGAACCCTTAGTACTAAAATATATAAGTTCGAAAGTGATTGTGAATGGTATATGTATTAACACAAATTATATAATTTATAAGGAGTAATTGGATTGTGTCATACTGAGTGTCACAAGAAAGTGGTACAGAGCATCCCGTGCCGTACGTTGTATGCATTTTTTTTTTTTTTTCTCCTATGAAAAAGTAGTATGTAGTTGTAGATTGTTCTTGTTTCAACGATGATAATTCAAACTCTTCAGACTCCTGGCGAACAACACATTCAATACAATCAAGAAGATCAAATGAATGTATATTGCCGGTGTAGCAAGCTCCTGTACAATTACATAGTACGTAATTCTCACTAAAGAAAAATTCGATAGCAACAATGAAGTCCAGCCCTTAGGAATGGTTAGGATATGCATGCAATACATTTCATAGTAATTTCCATAAAGCAATTTAAAGGAATCAATATAATTTCACCATTCAATTTAAAGTAACTTAATCTTTATTCCCACTTCTAGTGTTTGGGAAGATGACAACATCGATTTAATTTAATGTTAATTAGGGCAATATCATACTCAGAAATTTCCAAAACCTAATCTATATAGCACACACCGTTGAGCTGGAGGAAAACAATATTATGTTTGATTCACCACCACCACCATGGAGAATCTTATCATTAAGCTTCAATTTTGATATTTGTTCCTGTTCTTTTCTTTTACACAAGCAATAATCATTTTGCATTCAAAACAATAAGAAGTGATATGAATAATGTTCACCCAACTTAAGTGGAACTATTACTGTCTATCATAAATGCTTCATCTTATCACAAAGGAGATGTATTTTACCAAGTCTGTGGATAAGAACTAACTAAAGCAATATTAGCCAAACTGAGAATTGAGGTTTTCTATTCTTTCTTAATAAACTAAAATTTAAGCAGTACTTTAAAATAAGATTTCAACAAAGAGATAAATTTCTGAGAAATTTCAACAAAGAGGTATCTTTAACTATAGCCCAAATTTCAATTTCCAGAGATACAATTCCCTGCAGTTATACGACTATATTCTTATCTCTTAATTTGCACTTCCAGCTTAACATTTCTAGGCTTAGCTTCACTTAAATCCATTCTGACCGCCATCATTTGAGTAGTGAAGGGTTGAGAATTTCTTCTAACCTTGTGTAGTTTTAGCATGGATCAGCTCACTATTTGCATCTCTTAGTAGAAATCCAATCCCTACAGTACCATTTTTTGTATCAGACCGTAAATGAAGTTCATTGAATGCTCTATATAAGGGATGCAAATTCTAAGCTCATCCGATTTTCCTCCTACATCATGTTGGCAATTTCGCTTACAAGAAATATTGAACTCATATATATATATATATATATATATGAGTTAAAGGCAGATCAAAGAACACTGTCAATGGTAGACAACTAATTACACTTTGGCAACAAAAATTTTACAGAGAATTACATATGCTATTCAATTCTACAGTGTTGCAAAAGTTACACAGAAAATGTCTACAAACTAGAGAAAGCATCACTTTAAAAAACTTGTGCATACATTATAATGCTGCCATTTTTTATATACCCACTCATCCTACCCACATAGTAGGGTCTACAACAAAAAATGTTATTAAATGATTTGTTTGAAAATCTAAAACTTCTCATAAAAAGAAATAAGGAAATCATGTCTAAAACCTCTTATATATAGGAATGGAGATAGTATACCCCAATTAATCTAGTAATGAAGACCTCTAATTCAATTTTTGGAACATGTTTTTATTTTGTCTTTCAGAATTTTCTATGATTAATCTGATCATCTATCAATATTGAATCATAATCCATATCGGTATTAATCTTAGAAAGATGTGCTTAGCTGCATTTGACACATACATACACATTTAGGTTTTCAAACTTTAAATTTCACGATGATTTGTTCCTATTCACTATATCAATTTGCCGCTCCCAAAACAAAAGAATAAAACCAGAAAAAGTACATAATAGTTGATATATAAAACATAAACAAAGTATCCACAATCTTTAAAATCACAACCAATGACCGTCAAAACACACATTGAAAAAGCTATACTGTAGTGTTTTCAAAATCTCAAATGCTAAGAAATTTATGGCGGTGTGTTTAAATCCATGCAAAAAGAATATTAATACTATAAGATCATCGTTAGGGCTTTAGATCTCCCAACTAATTAATTCAGATTGCATCCGAAAAGCCTCACTTGGGTCCGAGTCCTTGTTCTAGGACGCTCGCCCATCTCCGGGAAACTTGTGCCTGCAGCCTCACGAGTAGGAAGAGGAGCCCTACTGACAAATGCTCCGGCGAAAGTTGTTTCCGGAGGTGGCCTTGTAAGCCGTTGGCCAAACAGGAAAATATCTCCTCTTTGTTGTTGTGTTTGAAAATGGCTTGCCTCTCTAAGAATACAAAATTAACAATATATATATATATATATATATATATATATATATATCAATTAGTATTATTGAAGGCACGAGTAGGAATATATAGTTGTCCTATATATATCGATATCTAAGGGCAATAAAAAATAGTTAAAAAGTAAAAAAGATTCAATACCTATCACCTTAAGATTTTAGATTAATGTGTGTTTCTACTTAGTTTTCAATTAAACTGCACCTATTTTTCCAATTTTTTAATGTAATTAGAAAGGTTAAAACAACTCAAGAAAGAATTACTAAAGAGTATGATCGAATTAATTAATACCTGTTCATTGACCTGAGATAAATTTCAGCAACCCTTCTTCGGTTAGACCCATTCTCGTTTTGAATTGTTGCCGGCGCAACCGGCCGTGCCCTTCTTGTCGGCGGCGCCCATTCTCTTTCCATCGCTTGTGAGTACCAAGCAATCGATCCCGGCCGTACAACTTCAGCTGCAGCCGGTGGTGGTTGGCTTCCGTTCCGAGAAGGATTTTCGACACCGACATTGTTGTTTCCACCCGAGTTTTCTTCATATCATGCAAATTATGTGTGTGTATATATATATATATATATATATATATTTTAAAAAAGGTTAACAATTTTATTTTCATTAAAGATGTAGATTTTCATTAAGAATTATCTTACCGAAAAATTTAAGAAATATAATGAGAAATTACACCCACTAATAATAAAATGATGTTTTTTAATAAACAAACTTACCATGATTAACTTGGTTCGGGCGTACTGGTTGTTGATCTCCATTCTGAAATTCATAAATAAATCTAAAACCATCAGCATGCATACTATCATCATATAACTACCCGGAGAGGAATATTCTTGGAGTTGATATTAGAGGGAGTTTGGGAATAAGATTCCAATCCGAAGACATTTAGTTGTCTATTAGTCGAAATTAACATTTAATATCGCTCGCTCATGAAATTTTGTTATCGTTAAAATCATAAAGACTAATTAAGTGATATAAACATATCCATTCATTCATTAAGAAAAAAAAGGGTTTCAAAGATGAATCCGCATTTGTGTAAATTACTTATTGGTAATCTGTATTTGCATCTTTCATTTTTAGCAATTAAACGACAAGATTTATGTCCTTATGAAACATTATTGTTACTATATGCTACGTTTCTTAATAATTATTAAACATTATAGCAAATGTCTGGATTTTTTTTTAAAATTATGAAATACTCTAATATAAGAAGAAAATTTAAATTCATTTAAAGGGAGATCTCTATGTGATTGAACAACAGATATATATGCTCGTGGGAATGAGTTATTATTGTTCATCTTGTTAAATCGGGTAACATTTCTCTTATTGAACGTGTAACGCACCTGGACAAATTAAACACTAATCTAAATGGGAAAAATGCAGTGGAAATTAATGAATTTTATGAGAACTAAAGGTAGAAATATATATATATATATATATATATATATATATATAGACACACACACAAATTAATATAGGGTATGCATAAATGTCTGAATTAATTTACCTGGTCATCATCATTCTGATTATCATCAAAATCACCATCATCTTCTTCTTCAAATTCGGGCTCGGCTTCGGATTCCCACTGTTGATCAGTACTATTTCCAAGGCAGAATCTCCATGGACTAGATTCAACATCCCCACAGCTTGGACATTCCATGAAACCTCTAATATTAAATGTATTTCCAATGCAGTCTACGAAGTAAAAACAGTTACACAAGATCATGGTTAGAATTATTTGAAAGAAATGAATATCAACCAATTTACTTTATTAAGAAATTAAAGAACTACTCAGGAATTGGCATATGTAAATTATGCAATTTTTATTTTTGAGAAAAAAAAAATCACCTGCATTTATTGTTACGCATCATATCAAATTATGTATTCCCGTTCAACATGACCGAATGTTAAGAAAATAAAATCAATCCAGACATCTTGTAACGGAACGAAAATCACATAAAATCGAAAAATTCATTTTGTCCTATACAAAATTTAAATTACGTACGGTGTGATGAAAAAAAAAAACAATGGGTGAAATATAAAATAGTAGAACATTAGATCAATTCAACTTACTCAGATGAAAATAGTGGCCGCATTTTAGCTCTGCGGCGGAACGGCCCCGGCCCCGAACCACCGATTTCAAGCACACAGAGCAATTTGGAGCATCTGCTTGGGTCAGAAACCCGGCACTTCTTTTAGTTCTTGCCATTTCAACAGAATGAAGATGGGAAAAATGGAGATATATGGCCGGCTGGTTGGGGTTATATAAAATCGAGTCGGGTTCTTTTTTGGGAAATCTTTTAGGTACTTTTTTATTTTAGTTTTCAACAAATGTAAATTAAATTAAGGATTGGTTTGTTACTAAAAGATTAGAGAGTACAAGTACTCACTTTCTAGACTTTTTTTTTCGAAAATATTTTGCCGTATTAAGCCTTTTGAAATTTTCGAATCATAATGACCTAGATTTTCTAGTTAAAACACTTTTTTTAAAAAAAAAAAATTTATGTGTTGAGTATGAGCTAGAGAGCATAAAGAAATTGAGTCCACCTGAGTTGCTGAGTTTATTTGATAAGAATTAGTGTTGGATTATGAATAATTAATTTTGAAAAAGCTGTATAATTTATTAAATAGATATGGAATAAGCAACAAACTACTTTTATTCTTAATATTTTCATATTGAAATCTTAGCAATTTTATCCATTAAAAGGTTAATCTTTTTTTTTTGAGATCCAACACAGTCAAATGATAAATCTCTTAACTTAATAAATTCATTTTTTATCAAGCCATAGGCTGCAAATGGGTCTACAAAGTGAAATGTATGTCGGATGGTTCTATGGATAGCTACAAGGTAAGACTTGTGGCCTAGAGATATACTCAGATTGAAGGGGGAAACTATTTTGAGATTTTTCCATCAGTTGCTTAGACAATTACAGGCAGAGTTCTATTAGTTTTAGCAGTACTAAGGCTGGAACGTTCACCACATTGGATGTGAACAATGCATTTTTGCATGGTCTCCTAGATAAGGAGGTGTATATGCTACCACCTCCTAGCTATGATCAAGATGCTTCTCACCAAGTTTGTTAATTGCAGAAATCTCTTTATGGCTTGAAACAGCCTTCCAAACAGTGGAACATCATGTTCACTACTATTACCAAATATGACTTCAAACAGTCATATTCTGATCCTTGCTTTTTTGTTTTACACACCTAAACTGCTCTGCTTTAGCTGATTGTGTATGTTGATGATGTACTGATCACTTGTTCAGATGTGGCTGAGATCTCCAAAGTTTAAAGTTTTCTTGATAAACCTTTTACTATTAAGGACCTTGGCCATGCCAAGTTCATTCTAGGCGTAGAAATTGCAAGAAGTTCATCACTCATGTATTTGAGTCAACAAAAATACATCACTGACATTTTGAATGATACAGGGATGCTTAATACTACTCCAGTCTCTATTTCTTTTCCCAGTGATTTGAAATTTTCCAAAAAAGATACTACTTTTTTCCTGCCTAATAAGTCTTCATATAAATGCTTGGTTGCTAGGTTACTCTATTTGTCCTTCACTAGACTAGACTTACAACATGCAGTCCAACAACTCTCCCAGTTTGTCCATGCCTCAAGACAATCCCACTGGAATGCTGCACTTCTTCTCCTCAAGTATCTTGTAAGCACTAAAACTTAAGGACTCTTCTATCCAACTTCCACTGCTTTGAATGTTACAGCATACTCTGATGCAAATTGGGGATGTTGTGAGTTTTCTAGGCATTCCTTAACCTGCTACTGCATTTTCATTGGTGTTTGTCTAGTGTCTTGGAAGACCAAGAAGCAGCCCACCATCTCCTGTTCTTCTACTGAGGCAGAATACAAGTTCATGGATTACACTATCAGGGAACTTCAGTGGCTCTCCTATTTGCCGACAGATATGGCTGTTGAGGTGCAATTGCCAATCCTTTTTTGGTGTGACAGTAAGGTTGCCTTGTATATTGCTGCCAATCCAGTCTACCACGAGAGGACTAAACACAATGAGATTGATTGTCACGTTTTACGTGACAGTTATGTTTCCGGATTCGTTGATCTTCAACACATTCGATCCTCTCATCAACTCGCTGATCTCTTCACCAAATGTTTCCTTCTACGCCATTTCACTTCAAGATGAGCTTTTGGTCTTCTTCCAGTCCTCATCTTGAGGAGAGCATGTTGAAGAATATGGATCAGGAGGCACCAAATCCAGCCACTGATAAGGATGGTACTTGTAAATAAGTTAGTATATGATCTTAGACAAATTTGTAAATAACAAAAGTTTCAAGGTAGTTTTGTACATAGTCAACGGTTGAAAGTCAAGGTAGTTAACCAGTATATATATTAGGGTTAAGACATAGATTGGGTAATTAAGACATTTCATTAATTCCAATTATTGTGAATCTTCTAGAATAAGATTTCTTCTTCTCTCAACTGATGTTTCCGAACCAAACTTTTCCCCTTTTCCGACCTAAATTCCGGTGAACTTATATACAGGGAAGAAAGAGAACTAACGTTAAAAGTTGATAGTTTTTTTTTTTTTTTTGGTAAAAGGAAAAAAAAAGTTGATAGTTGAGTTCATTGGAAATCACTGGAAAAGAATCCATTATATCTGTAATAATGCGAAAAACAATGTCTTGGAAAAGGATATTTTCTTATGATTAAATATAATCCTTACCTAACTATAATGTCCCAAAAATATAATCTTGGATAAAAGCTGCCACCAATAAGGTTTAACATCTAACATACTCTCTACCATTTTCTAAATCACAATTGCTGACAATGAATAAAACTAACTGAAGATACAAAGGTAGATCACCTTGCCCTAATCTTGAATGATGATTTTTCTAAACTTAATTTTCTTTTTTTATTCTCTATTTTTGTTGAAGGATTATAAAATATGGACTTTCTCCAACTTAATTATCTTTAACTAATCAATTCAAAATGTGTCCAAACAGTCTTGGAGCTCAAGACTTTCACTAAGCTGATAATTAAGCATATATATTATATGGAGCTCAACATACTGGGAAAGAACCAACAAAATTAAACTTACCAGAATCCCAAGACGTCAAACAATCTATTGATTCAAGATAAATACCGAAAAGTAGGCATCAAAACATTCAAGTTTTGGAAGAGAGAATACTCTCCATTTGATCAAATATTCAACAATTGATTGACACAATAGCGGCTAAACGCCTTAAAAA
This sequence comes from Oldenlandia corymbosa var. corymbosa, assembly GCA_949775105.1. Classification (NCBI taxonomy): domain Eukaryota; kingdom Viridiplantae; phylum Streptophyta; class Magnoliopsida; order Gentianales; family Rubiaceae; genus Oldenlandia; species Oldenlandia corymbosa. The sequence continues at coordinate 16,525,999 of OX459126.1, read as the reverse complement.
AAAGAAAGAATAAACCCTAATTAACTATTAAAAAATGACTAAAATACCCTAATAAATCAAAAACCCTAATCTATTTTTAATTGATCTTTACATCCTTCGTCATTCTCCCGGGTGAGAGAAAAATTGTCCTCGAGTTTTAGTGATAGTTTTTCCCCTATCAAATGGAAACCCGGATAGAGACTTCCAAAGGTGGCGTCATGATTTCCACTCCAAACCACTAAAAGAAATCAACAGCACATCCATCATGACTTTAGAAAGCAACCCCATCTGAGATAGTAGGTTGGAACCTCCGGAACATAACATGTCATTTACATGGGAATTGCAATGAAATCCACTGTGTTCCATAGAAGCATACTGCAAAACGTCATGGGGCATGTTATGATCATTGCAATTCCCAAAGAAAAAATAGAATCACTAGTCCAATGCTTGAGATCTTTAACTCTCCCCAGCTTGTCTTCTTCTTTATCAACATGCTAAATGCAAAGGAGTTGTGCATAACTTGTGAAAGCTCTGTGCGTAAACCCCAAGCCTAGTTGAAGAGGCCTAACTTTGGTAGCATAATCATCACAAAATGTTTCCACGTGAACAAATAATTCCCCTCCATACAGCTAGCTAGTAAAGTCAGCAAAGCAACAAAAAATTTTCGCTTGCTCAATTAAGGGACAAAATCCAACAAAAGCAAGTGAATGCTCCAAACTTGTTGTTGTCACAAACCGTCAAACCTCTGAAGCTAAAGGCCTGTAGTGACAGCGTGGCTCTGCAACTATGGAGGAATCATCTTCTCTCGGTAGGAAATCAACACCAACAACCTTTATAGAAGCAGAACTACACCAATCATCATCTTCTGGGTAAACTCCGAACAACGGTGGGATGCTCCAGTCAATACCAATATTCTCCTAAGGATCATGGTCTAATTGTGGACTAAAAATGTCATCAAAAAAATTGGTACTTCCACATACACGCGGAGCTTCTTCTCACTTTGGTAGCGTATTGTGTCTTAAAGGCATCTTTACGAACAAAGTTTGCATCAACAGCAAGAAATTTTCGCTCAATTAACACTAACCATGCCTAAAAGTGAATTTATTGGGCGATTTTTTTTTCAACTACAATTAGCCACGCCACCAGCACAAATCCAACTAAAAGTGATGCAGTATAGAAAATATTTGTGGCTGTTTAATTAAAAGAAAATGAACCCACAAACTGAAACCCACACCAAAGGAAGCAATAACCAATTGACCAACTGACCATTAATGCTCCCAATTTCCGGTCGGTCCAGCAAAACACCAAAACCCCTTTATTTTAATCAAACAATTTCAATAAGAAATTTGAATTGATCAATTAAATCAAACTTGAGCCGCCAAACAACAGGAGTAACTCCCTCAAATTGATCCGTCCAATAAGTCACCCAATAGAGTTCAATTAATCAATCAAAATGAACACCTCAATGAAATTTAGCAAATCGACCAAACAAAACAAGAGCATGAACCAAAGCTTAACGAACCGACGGATTTTGATGGTATAGGACCTTTCGACTCTGATCCAACTGACGAAGTGGAAGCCTCAATTCGATCCAAAAGTAATCATAACAAGAACCGTAACCTTCGTAGGTCCATTTAGTATGATAATACCCAAAAATACAACCTTTCCAAGATCTCTTTAGTCTAAGAATGCCGGAATCCCTTTAATCAATCTTCTTCTTCAAATTCGAGTTCAGGTTTGGCTTCGGGTTCCCAGTGTTGCTCAGTGTTTCATTTACAGAATCTCCATGGGCTATGTTCAACATCCCGACAGTTTGGACATTGCATGAAACCTCTAATGTTAAATGTATTTCCAATGCAATTTGTCAAGTAAAAAGATCTACACAATGATATCATGGTTAGAATTATATGGAACGAATGAAATCATCCAATTTTCTTAGGAGATTAAAGAATAACTCAGGAATTGGCATGTAAATTTTGCAATTTTTATTGTTGAAAAATAAAATTCGCATGTACTTTTCATTATGCTGTCATTTCAAATTGTGTTTTCAAGTTCAAGATGATTGAAAATTAAGAAAATAAAATCAATCGAGACATCTTGAAATGGAACGAAAAATTACATAATTTTTTTTTTCAAAAAAAAATCTCTTTTTCTTATTTGAAAATAGAAATTATGCACGGTGGAATGTAAAATAGAGATTAGAGATTAGAAGTTGAAGGACCAGCCAATATGATTTAACATTCAGCTTATAAATTAGAAACATGAGAAATTTCGAACCCATTAAATTGTTCAGTTAAATTCTTATGTTGAGTATGATGTTGCCTTGAAAAATTAACGGGCCATGTTCGTGCAACCTGAAAGTGCCATTGGCTTATTGCCCTAACTAATATAAATTACACTAAATTATCCCCTTTCAATGATCTCAACAGTAAACATCTAAAAAAAACATAATGTCTTGAAATAAAAAGGTATAATAAATATGATGATTGAATTAGCCAGAGTGCACGAAAGCTACCCGTACAATCAATCATCAATAAAAGTTGTAATGATTAAATACGAAGGAACGACAAAATCAGTGATCTATGAATTCAAAAGAAATCATTCGCTTTTTCCTCCGACAATGTTTATTGGCTACTTCCGCGGTCATCTCGATGAACTCCAAAGCGCACTTCTGTACTGGTGTCAAAGATTCTGGCGTAATCCGGTTGGCTTTTTTTCATAAATTTGGTCAAATTCATTGCCGGAAAGAGCAGATCCCAGACATTTCTAGTATTGGTTTTGTGGTCATCAGGCCGCATTTCCAGCTATTATACAATCACATTGGATAAAAAATGCAACTTGGATTTATTATAATTGATTAATGAGCATAAACAAAAAGAAGTTGTAAAGATTAAGTTTTAACTATTTAAAAAACCAACCAAGACAACGATACGGCTATATAGTTTAGCTAGAAATTTAGCAAGTTCCTTCTAAACACCTATGTGTATCGATCATCGAAACTATAAACCTTGAAACTTTTTGACCAACAATATTTCTTGGCGTCGAGTGAGATAACTGGATTCGACATTTTCCAGCTCTCTCATTCAATTCAATTTGTTGCTATTCGTACATGTATACCTAGATCGAATAAGGACTAAATAAAGTATTATGTTAGCCGATTGAAACAACAAGAAATTGTATAATTAAACCTTGATGTGTACACGTATTGAAACCAGGAAAAGCCAAAACCCCTCTTATCTTCTACATAAAAATTTGTAACCACTCCCTTCAGATAAAAAAAATATTATTATCATTGGCCTGAACTCTTGAAAGTACAGAATAAAAAAAAAAGCACCAAATTTATTTAGAGTTTCTTTTATTCAAGACAATCGTGTAAGTAAATCATATTGATCAAGTGACTTAATTCTTGGAAGGTTAATCTGACAGGATAAAAAAAAAATTCCACCCGAATCATGTTTATTTTTGCTAAAGGAAAAAAAGAAGCACATTACACAATTTGTTCAAAGAAAAAAAAAGAAAGAAAAAAATAAATACCAAAAACATCAAAATGAAACATCCAACAGCAGAATTAGCAGCTAATAACACAAATCCTGCCCACTAAAACCCCAAAAATCAGGCTCCATGTTGTCCCTAGCTAGTCCCTGGCCTAGCTCAGTGGAGGTATACTGACCCGCCCCAATATTATATGGATCATAATTAAACAAAAGGAACTTTGCAATCCCTTCTTGAAAAGCTGGAGCTCCAGCACTGCCAAATGATTCAGATGCAGGCGGTGGGTAATAGGGCATCACCTGTGAAAAAACGGGGCTTGGGTGTATCCCACCAAAAGATTCACCGCTAATGGGCCCCATTGTCATACTGTATTTTTCTATTAGATTTTGTCAATGTAGTTTCCCATGGGCGGTATACTAATGACATTACTCCCTGCAGTGACACAAACAAAAGAGAAAAGCCTTAAAAATATATAGTATAGAAAATGAGCATAGATTAGCTAAGATGGTAGTAACCTGTGATGGATTCATGTAATCCTTTGAAACTTGAATCATCAATGTATATATTTTAAGGTTTTCTTCGGGGGGAAAAAAACAAAGAGAAACCTTAAAAGGAATAACAAAATCAGATTGGCACACCAACAATGTTATTGTATGTTTTCTTCTTCTTTCCACTCAATATTGGAACACATCAATTTGTAAATAGAAGGGGCATATAGTTTTAAATGGTGCAGATTATAATGATCTTGGAGTACATGGTGGGCTTTGGCAAGGACATTACTGATTTTCTGACATTGATATATACTTGGGCTAGATTAATAAATGTTTTTCTGAGGCTTTTTGGTTCTTCTACTGGAGGAATTAGACCGGTATTAGTATGATGTCCTAGCTAGAATAGTTATAGCGAACCTGTTTCTTTTCTATGGAAAAAAGAGTATAGATTTTTTTCCCCAAAAAATAAAGGGTATATATAGTTAAATAAATTTTATGTATGTAAGTAATGCGAATATATATATCTTATATTAGTATTATACATTCGTTTATATTTCTAGTTTCCAATACGTAGATACAACTTATGACCCAACTAAAAAACTTACTATTCAGGTACAAAGAAGTCTAAACTCATAAAAATGAGCTATTTAACCAATAATGGCTATAAGAATTCAAAACAACTCTTATATGCAACTCTTATATGCCATACCTATAATGGACATTTTTTTTAATGAGTTTGGTTTAGAATATTCAAGTAAGTTTATTACCCTATTTAAGAGTTTCTTAAACTATGTGCAAAGTGAAAGATAAAACATATTTTTGGAATGCAGGGAGTATCATTTTAAAAAGGCCCAAAAAAAAAAAGCTCAGGAAAAGCCCAGAAAACGCACAAAAAAAAGATCGAAAATAAGTCCAATAAAAAAAAAGTTCAATTTATGACCCAAAACGGAAAAGTCCAATCAGAAGCCCAAACCAAACCGTTCAGAAGGGTTTGGTTTGATCCGATTTAAACATCAATCCGGTCTGGTTACGGTTTGAAAAATTAAAAAACCCTAAGTAACGATTTGGTTACGGATTAATAGTGCCGGACAGATTCGGTCTGTGAACACCCTGAGGCCAATGATAAATGCAAGAACGAGCACTGGAAGATTACTCTCCGGAGGACGTTATTTCGGCTATGAACACCCTAGGGTTTGACGATTACATCGAACCCTTGGATCTTTATCTCCAGCGTCACCGGGAGAATTCTCACCGGGGATCACAGTCTTCTTCATCTTCAGTTGCTCGAAATCCGGCGGCCCAACCCTCGCCTTCCTCAGTTGCCAGTTGGCCAATGGGTCCCAATATTGCACCTCCAGCTGTCGGTGGTGCCTTTGCTGCTCCACCGGGTTATCCTGATCTGATGGGGCGATATTGTTACCCGCCGCATGCTAGATTTTTTGGAGCTGCTCCCTCAGCTGGTTTTTCGGCTACAGGGACTTATGATCAGCTTCCGGTGTTCAATGATAACCCTTCTTTTGGGGGTGGGTATCCCTCCGGTGAGCCGGGGCAGGGATCTGGTGAAGGGATGGACAATGTGGATTGAGAATTTTTGTTTCGTGGGTCTTGTTAGTTGCTTCTATGTGTCTGATGTTAAATTGTGATGTTTTGTGTAATTTTCATTTTCTAATATTGGAATGAAAAGGAAGGGTTTTGTGTGTTTGAATTTACTTCTTCAGTAATTTCTTTACTTTGTGTTTCATTTTGGATTATTGGGAGCTGAAAATAAACACATTTTGGGTTTGAATATATATATGGTGTTACAGTAATTATCATCCAGAAACAATTCAGTTGAATATGAAAGCAGCTGTCCAGAAATGCAGCTCGGAGTTCATCGGGATCATCACCGAGGAAGCCAAGAAACGTTGTCGGAGGGAGAAGTGAACGACCATTAGGGCTGATGACTTGTTGTGGGACTTGGGGAAGCTAGCGTAATTGGATAGAAAATGAAGTTTTTTTGACAAAAAAACTTCCGGGCTACAAAATTAAAAGGTCCATGTTCATGCAACTGAAAGTGTCGTTAGATAACTTATCAAATACTACAAGAGACCCTAAAAGACATTCCATCATTTCCTTAATACTCACTCCCATTGGCTGTCTACGCAAGAAAATAAATTCTTTTTTCTTTCTTTTGGTACAAAGGAAACTAAATTCTTAATCAGTATACTCCATCAGTGTTGTGGCTTATCAGAGAAGAACATTCAACACAGTTCAAGTAAAGGTCAATGAGAAAGGATAATTCAGGCCTCACTTGTAAAGTTTGAAAGACCAGAAAATATGATTTCACAGATAAATTAGAAAAATGAGAGAAATTCCGAATCCATGAAATTGTTCAGTAAAATTCTAATATTGAGTTGATGTTAACGTGCCATGTCCGTGCAAGCTGAAGGTACCATTGGCCCATTGCCCTAACTAAATTACACTAAATTATACATTCATTGATCTCAATATTAAACATCTAAAAACCCACATAATGTCTTGAAAATAAAACAAAAATGTATAAAAAATAAGATAATTGAATTAGCTAGAGTACACCAAAGCTGCCCGTAACAATCATCAATAAAAATTGTAATGATTAAATACAAAAGAACAACAAAATGTATGATTCCAAAGCTCGCCCTAAAAGGGCCTAAATCTCATCAGAACTAAAGGCTTCAATACATTGGAGCACTCAGTGAGATAACTAGATTCGACTTGGACCATATATGTGTATGAACTAAAGGCTTCAAATTCGGGTTCAAGTTCGGCTTCGGGTTCTCAGTGTTTCCTTTATAGAACCTCCATGGGCTATATTCAACATCCCGACATTTTGGACATTGCATGAAACCTCTAATGTTAAATGTATTTCCAATGCAATCTGCCAGATAAAAACATTTACACAATTATATCATGGTTAGAATTATATGGAACAAATGAAATCATCCAATTTACTCAGGAGATTAAAGAATAATTGAGAGGTGGCAAGTAAATTTCGCAATTTTTATTTTTGAAAAACAAAATTCACATGTACTTCTCATTACGTACGTTGTTATTTCAAGTTGTGTTTTCATGTTCAAGATGACCGAAAAGCAAGGAAATAAAATCAATTGAGACATCTTGAAATGGAACAAAAAAATCACGTAAAATAAAAGAATCCCCTTTTTCTTATCTGAAAATAGAAATTACGTACGGTGTGATGGAAAAAATCAGTGAAATATAAAATAGAGATTAGAGATTAGAAGTTGAAGGACCAGTAAATATGATTTCACATTCAACAAATAAATTAGAAAAAATTGTTCAGTTAAATTCTAATGTTGAGTTTGATGTTGCCTAGAAAACTTAACGGGCCATGTTCGTGCAACCTGAAAGTGCCATTGGCTTATTGCCCTAACATATATAAATTACACTAAATTATACCTCTTTCATTGATCTCAATAGTAAACATCTAAAACAAAACATAATGTCTTGAGAATAGAAAGGTATAATAAATATGATGATTGAATTAGTTAGAGTGCACGAAAGCAGCCCGTACAATATTAATCATCAATAAAAATTGTAATGATTAAATACGAAGGAACGACAGAATCAGTGATGCACAAATCCAAAAGAAGTCATTCGCTTTTCCCTCTGACAACATTTTTTGGCTACTTCCGTGGTTAACCCGATGAACTCCAAAGTGCACTTCTGTACTGGCTTTGTGATCATCAGGCTGCATTTCCAGCTATTATTGAATCAGCTTGGATAAAAAATGCAGCTTGGATTTATTATAATTGATTAACGAGCACAAACAAAAAGAAGTTGTAAAGATTCAGATTTAATTAATAAAAAACCAACCCAGACAAAGGTACGGCTATAGTTTAGCTAGCAATATCAGCAAGTTCCTTCTAAACACCTATGTGTATCATCGAAACTATAAATCTTGAAACTTTTTTACCAACAATACTTGGCGTCAAGTCAGATAACCAGATTCGACATTTTCCAGTTCTCTCCGGTACAGACAATTCAATTCAATTTGTTGTTATCTTGTACAGGAATAGCCAGATCGAATGAGGATTTAATAAAGTGTGATACATAACCGATTGTTACATCAAGAAATTGTAAAATTAAACATTGATGTGAACAAGTATTGAAACTTGGAAAAACCAAAACCCTTCTTATCTTCCACATAAAATTTTATTATCACTCCCTTCATATCCAAAAAAAAAAATATTGTTATCATTGGTCGGAACTCTTGAAAGTGCAGAGTAAAAGAGAAAGATCCAAATTTTTTTAGAGGTTTTTTTATTGCAAGTCAATGGTGTAAGTAATTCATATTGATCTAGTGACTTAATTCTTGGAAAGTTAATCTTACAGGATAAATAAATTCTACCCAAATCATGTATATTTCTGCTTAAGGAAAAAGAAACACATTACACAATTTCCTAAAAAAAAAAAGAAGAAAGAAAAAGACACATAATAAAAATATCCGAATGAAGCATCCAAAAGAAGAATTAGTAGCTATTAACACAAATCTACCCACTAAAATCCCCAAAATCAGGCTCCACATTGTCCGTAGCTAGTCCCTGACCCGGTTCGCCGGAGGGATACTGACCCACCCCAATATTAGATGGATCATAATTGAACAAAAGGAACTCTGCAACCCTTTCCAGTAAACCCAGAACTCCAGCACCGCCAAATGATCCAGGTCCATGCAGTGGGTAATAGGTCTCCACCTGCAAAAAACCCCTGCTTGGCTGCATCCCGCTAAAAGATCCACCGTTAATGGGCCCCATTGTCCAGCTGGGGCAAAACTACTCGCCGTCAGATTCTCAACAGCAGCCGCTGATGAAGAGGAAGAGGAAGAAGAAAACTGCAGTGATCCCCCGTGATTAAACACCCGGTAACGCCGAAGATAAGCCATCAAAGGTTCCACGGAATCATGGAACCATAGTTTGTTCATTGCTTAAAGTAAGTCTTCCTAGAGGATGGTTTTCCGGTGCTCCCTCTTGCACCGCTCATTTGGTTCCCCGGTGATCAACCCGATGAACACATTGACACATTGCTGGATCAGCTCTTTAGAGTCCAGGAGGATCTTCGCGTCCGCCGAAGTATCTTCCACATGATTCGCTACAAGTTGGCGAGCAGCGTCAGGGTGCCATTGGCTTTTGAAAACGGTGGCAGCAACGGTTCATTTTCCCAGGGATTGCCATTGTTCTCGATGTTGATGTTGTTGTTTTCATTGATGATCATACCTCTAAAGGGAGCTGCGATTGCTTTAGACCTTTTGAAAATGTGAAAAGACTTTTTTGAGTGAAGGTGTTTCTTTCTGTATAACATACAGTAGAACGTCGGTAAATTAATAATTTATAAATTAATAATTTCTAAAAAAATAATAATTTTTTTTGGATCCCAACTTGAGACCAGTACAAAAAGTAAAAAAAAATGACTAAATGATAAGATAATAATGTTTAAGAAAATATCCTATATATCGACAGGTCCCAGCAGTATCATAAATTAATAAATATCGTAAAAGTAAACAAATAATAATAATAACAATAAATATGTAATAAAGTATGAACTATTGATATTTGAATCTTAGTCCCCAGAGATGATATGAACTATGTATGTTTTTTAATATTTTAGAGGAGTTTTAATACTCGACTGATTCAAATGTGAAAATAATTACTAATTAAGTAATTTAGTGACGGTTCTTTTTTTTCTCATAGAAATTATTCCCAACACTATTAATTTATCGATATCCTACTATATATGTAACTACTAAAGAACATACAATGGAGTGAAGGATTTGAAGAAAGAAAGCTGACTATTTGTAGTATAAATAGCGGATGAAAAATGAGTTTTTGTACTACGTTTTTCTATTAGATTTTGTCAATGTGGTTTTCCGTGGGCGGTATACTGATGATATTACTCCCTGCGGCAAAAATAAACAAAAGAGAAAAGCCTTAAAATATTTAGTGTAGGAAATGTGCATAGATTATCTAGGATGGTACTAGTAACATTACAAGAAAAAGTCTCTTTGGTGATACGCACATTGATGCATTTTAAAGTAAATGTCTTGTTAAATATGAGTTATTAAGACACTAGTAGCAATTTGCCTTAATAGCAAGCCTAATAAGGCATTTAGTTTTTAAAAGATTAGGTTTTTTTTGTGACACAGTTATTGAGGCATTAATTAAAACGTTTATCCCCCTCCGTGTAAACTAATGGAGTTTTTTTCTTAGCTTTTTATATTATTATTTACAAGAGAAGTTTAAATCAAATGCAACTCCCCATTTCCGTTAATTCCATGTTTCCCATTCTCCCATAATAATCCCATTAACTCTCTTTTCTCCTTCTCCTTCTCCTTCCCATCTTTCACATGGATGTCAAATTTTTAGCTTTTTCTCATACCAAATTTATAGTTCATCAATGGTTGTCTTCGTCTTTTTCTGTTCCCATAAATTTTAGTCGTGCCTTAGATCCAATAGGGCATTTTTTACCAATTTTTAGATAAAAGGGTTTTCTTTCCTAGCGTGATTGTCATGTTTGCATATATGATTCAGAATTACTTTTAATTTTTTCTCTAGTCCATTGCAGCGGGAAGAAATTATAATTTTTTGCTTTTGATTTCGATGAAGATAATGATATTTTCTTATGATTTTGTACTCATGCTTTATGATGTAGATTCTAGATTTGTGGCCTTGATCAAGATGAATTATGATAGCTTTTTTAAAAGACTTTGAGTTCTATTTCATGTACGAATCAATTGTTACATTACTTCGCTTTGCTTCTATATTGTGCTAAAATTATGAATTTCTTTTAGATCTTACGTACTGTCTATAGCTTATTCACAAGTTTGTCATAAAAATTATGGTTCCATAGAGTGATTGAAGTTAGATTGATGGTTTCAGGTTTACTTAATCGGACAAGGTTGGGAGGAAGTCAAACATTCAAGTTTTATTAGAAGGGGAAGCAAGCCGTAGATTCTGAATTCTAGCTATCACTAACAAAATTAGCTTGACACACCAACATTGATATTGTATGTTTTCTTCATTTTTCCATTCACTATTGGCACACATCAGTTTGTAATTAGAGGAGGCATATAGTTTTAAAAAGTGCAGATTATAATGATCTTGGAGTACATGGTGGGCTTTGGCAAGGATATTACTCATGATTTCCTGGGTATAGATAGAGGTAATTGTAAAACATTTATTTAAGGAATTCAATTTTACATTAGATTTTTTGACGTGATATATATTGCAGCTAGATTAATCAAATCGTTTTTTGAGGCTTTTTGGTTCTTCTACCGGAGGAATTGGACCGGCGTTTGTATGATGTCCTAGCGAGAGTAGTTATAGCCGGCCTGTTTTCTTCTATGGAAAAAATGGTATAGTTTATTTTCCCAAAAATAAAGGGTATATATATATATATATATAGTTGATAAATTGTATGTATGTAAGTAATGTAACTAGGAATATATATCTTATATAGTATTATACATTTGTTTATATTTCCAGTTTCCAATATGTAGATACCACTTGTGGCTTAACTAAAAAACTTACTATTCTGGTACAAAGAAGTCTAAACTCAGAAAAATGAATTCCGAAAATGAGTTGTCTGACCAATAATGGCTAAAAGAATTCAAAACAACTCTTATATGCTACTCTTATGCCATATCATGAAGCAACTACAACTGTTAGTGTCTTAGTGAAAGACCTAGGATGTGTTCAAATCTTTGCATGGCAGGTTACATTTCTAGGTAAAAAGGAGTGACTTTATCATCATCATATGTGTCAATTAATAGTTTAGGGTTAGCCAATTGTGAAACTTCACGTGATTAATTACTAAATATAGAATGATAATTGTGTGTCCTTTGTGGGAAAGTATGCTTAAGAAATTTTTTTTGGTTTGTTTATTTTATAAATTAAGAGAATTCCTCGATATGTTTTAGCGCAAGTTCACCTACTAATTCCTCCTTAGCGAGTTAGAACATAGTTGGAGCTTAATGCCACTGAAATAACTCAGGTTTGTAGCTTGCTTTTCCGAGTTTAGATTTCTTTGCACCAAAATAATGAGTTTATTGCTTGATCAAGTCATAGGTAATATCTGCAAACTAGAAAGATAACGGATACATAATCCTTGGCATATGTATTTTGTAGTTACATTATTCATATACATAATATTTTTAGTAATAATATTTTGATTTTGTAAAGGAAACTATATCTTTTTCGATATAATGAAAAAGACTAAGTCTAACACTTCATATTAACACCACTAGATCATAAAATTTCACTAAACAATTTGAATCTAACAACATTATTACAATAGAAAAAAATCTCGCTACAAAATTAACTTCGCCGTTTATGTTTTAGCTAGCTCTATGACCCATTCTCAATCCATCAAATCTCTAGTCCCTGCGAAGCTCACCAAGTAGTACTCCAAGATTTCATCTTCACCATTTAATTAAAACTATACCCTTTAATTACAAATTGATAATACCCATTGAACCAAAAATCGAAAAAATTAACGTACGTAGCATAATGTTGGTGGCGCAAATTGATTTAATTAATCCCTCAAGACTTCCCCCCTGTTAATTTCTTTGCTTTTCCCCTCACGGGATGCATCATTCATCCCGCCAAATTTTTTTTGAAAATCATGAGAATATATCATCATCACGTAAAAAACAACATATAATGATCAAGAAGTAGTTCAACATATGATTAACACAAACATAGGTACAATCGATTAATTTCTATCCTTATCAATTTGTTGCAATATCCTTCTTACACAATGCATTGTAAGTTTTGTGTTCTGATTAATTGTGTATAACTTCATTGTGAGTCAAATTTTTCTTCTTTCTTTTTCCCACTAAATAATAACCACAAAGAATTCGACTTGAAATTAAATTTAGCTGTAGGTAACAACATGTTGACAGTATTGCACATGAACATGGCCAAATAATTTTCAGGCAAAAAAAAAAAAGAAACAAATATGAATTCTTGTATAGAAAAACGTGTCAACTTCATTTCATGCAAAGTTGACGATTTGAACCGAAAAAAAAAAAATCGCCCCTTAATAGACGAACACGGTAGCTTATGCTGCCGACACAGTATTGAACAAATCCAATTCACAAAAATACATTTTCCAAATCCTCTATTCATATAGGTAGCTTTCTCGCTTTACTTTCTTTCATTTTGGAGTTTGTTCTTTTCATCAGCCAAAAACCTCCCCTTGATTCCCGCAACCATTTATTTTCCCGAGATAAAAAAAAAACAAAATGGAAGCTCTCAATCCTATGATCAACAACACCAATGGCAACGACGACAAGAAGAACAACAACAATAGCAACCGCGGCAAAAATGCACAGCCGGCACCTTCGGAATCCGAAGGAACACTTATGTCTTCGACAAGCGTGATGAAGATAATGAAGAAAGTCCTGCCTCCCGGAGCGAAAATCTCCAATGAGGCTAAAGAATACGTCCAGCTCTGCGTGACGGAGTTTATAACCTTCATCACTAGCGAGGCCAATGATAAGTGCAAGAATGAGCACCGGAAGATTATCTCTCCGGAGGACGTTATTTCGGCTATGAACACGCTAGGGTTTGACGATTACATAGAACCCTTGGAGCTTCATCTCCAGCATCACCGGGAGAATTCTCGCGGGGGATCATCATCAGTTGCTCGAAATCTGGCGGTTCAACCCTCGGCCTCCTCGGCTGCCAGCTGGCCATTGGGCCCCAATGTTGCGCCTCCAGCTTTCGGTGCCTTTGCTGCTCCACCTCCTGATCAGATGGGGCGACATTGTTACCCGCCGGCCCCTGGATTCTTTGGAGCTGCTCCCTCAGAGGGTTTTCCGGCTGCAGGGACTTATGATCAGCTTCCAATGTTCAATGATAACCCATCTATCGCGGGCGGGTATCCCTCCGGAGAGCCGGGGCAGGGATCTGGGGAAGGGATGGACAATGGGCAGGGTTCTGTGTGGGTAGTTGTTGTAATTAGTTGCTTTTGTTTGTTGGATGTTAAATTGTGATGTTTTGTATATATATATATATTTAGTTGCAATAAAAATGAAGGGTTTTGTGTGTTTGAATTTACTTCTTTTTCTTTACATCGGATCTTTAGAATATCGTAATTGAGTCGAATAACCTGACTCAAAGTTACCCTGTTGCTCCAAAAAGAATTTTGAGAATCTCATCAGTAGGCCGTTTTTCAATATTGAATGCTCCAGATAAGCTAGGGATGCATACCAATAATTGATAAAATAACAACATGATCAAAGTCCATAGGGACATCCAAAACAACATGATCAAAATCTCCACCAGCTTTAAATTGTTCAGTAAAATTCTAATGTGAGTTGATGTTGACTAAAAAATTAACGGGCCATGTTCGTGCAACCTGAAATTGCCATTGGCTTAATGCCCTAACTAATATAAACTACACTAAATTATACCCCTTTCATTGATCTCAACAGTAAACATCTAAAAAAAAAAACATAATGTCTTGAAAATAAAAAGGTATAATAAATATGATGACTGAATTAGCTGGAGTGCACGAAAGTTGCCCGCACAATCAATCATCAATAAGAATTGTAATGATTAAATACGAAGGAACCACAAAATCAGTGATCTATGAATCCAAAACTCCCTCAAAAAGGGCCTAAATCTCATCAGAACTAAAACTCCAACTTATTGGAGCACTGAGTGAGAACCATTTTCGACTTTGGACCATATATGTATATGAATAAATTAATTGTTATCACCGACAAGGATATGCCCAAATCAAATAAAAAAATAGGTAAAGTGAAGTACATGTGTACTGGCTGGACGACCAACAAAAATGTTGCAAACCTTAATGTGTGCACACATTTTGAAAGTTAGAAAAGCCATAAACCTCATATCCCTCCTAAGAACTTATTACCTCTTGGCTCACGGGAGAATGCAAAATAAAAGGGAATTAAGTTCAAAATTTAGAGGTTTCCATGGCAAGAATGGAGTAATTTAAATTCAAGTGAACTGATTTTTAGAAGTAGCAAACAACAAATACCAGTGGAACCAAAATTCTCAATTCACATTGTCCCTAAATTCACCAGATCCCTAACCCGGCTTGCGGGGATACCCACCCCCAATATGCGGGTTAATATGATTGAACATGGGATACTAACATGTCATGGGGATTCCGAAGCATCCTATGGGGCTATGAGTTATTAAAGGGAAAGTTCAAATGGAAAGTAATTTCGGGAAACAGCATTAAGATCAGTGATAACTAGATCCCATCAAGGGACAATCCAATTGCTAGTGATTCCATCCTGGCAACAAACACTGATTTAAGAGTTGCCAACTTGCTTAATGCAAATGGTTCCTGGAAGACATCTCTGCTTAGAAAGATCTTCCCTCCCATGATATTGCCTTTTATCCAGGAAATCCACATTGATCCAATGCGGAGAGAGGAGGATGACAAACTACTTTGGACAGAAATGGAGCATGGCATGTACACTGTTAAATCAGGCTACAAGGTAGCTTACAATAAAACATACCCTCTGGATTTAAGTGCCATACATCAAGAGAAGGCTGCGTGGAAAATTTTGTGGAAAATCAAGATACCTCCAAAAATGAAACTCTTTGTTTGGCGAGGAATTCATAATGCACTTCCAACAAAACAAGGCTTGCTTAAAAGAGGAGTAATAGCAGAGGATTTATGTCCGAGATGTCAATTGCAATCAGAAGATGTTTCACACCTATTCCTGGAATGCCCATCCTCAAGGAGGCTTTGGAGAATTACGAGCTTAGGTTTTAATTTCGACACAGGTCAAGCCATCCCCTTCAAAGATTGGTTCCTGGAGTGGATCAAAATAGCTCCTGATGCAATGGCAATTGAGTTATCAATCTTTGTTCTATGGGAAATTTGGAAGGAGCGAAATAACCGAGTTTGGCGTCCACAACAGGGAGATCAACAGGGTGACTGTACAAGGATCTGGAATACAATCAAACAAGATTATAACCTGCGTCTCACTCTTTTTACGAAAGAATGGAACCGAAATCGGGGCAATTTGATCCAAACAGAGGAAATAGCAAAGATGGATGACCTCGATATAGCATAACATGGCCATACTATCATGCTAAATGTAAAAGTTTAAACTCCTTCAACTAATATAAGCAGGTACAATTTTCAAAAAAAAAAACATGGGAGTGGCGGTGGCCCTCAGATTATAATAGGTATCATGCTTTGATGAAAGTTTAAATATTTTTGTATCAAACAAATTGTCAAAGATAATTATAGGGTTTTGCACGAAAAGAAAAAATGAAAAGAAGAGAAAAATCAAAGAGAGCTCACGTGATCTGCACGTGAACAGTCCAAGGGAAATCAAATTTTTGGAATAAAAATTTTAGAAAAAAAGAAAAAGAAATTGGTTTGAAATCAGACATTCCCACGCGATTAAGTTTTTTCTAAAGGAAGACCCCTCATTATCCTTCACTAACAAAATCGCATCTGGGTCCGGCATCATTGTTCCAGTAACGACAAAGAAAAAGCGATAAGGGAGCAACACAGTGGTCAAACTCCGAACTGCATTTCTGTACCGCTGCTTTGGCATATCTTCGGAGATTCTGGCCTAATCCGGTAGGAATTCCAGCATGCTTTTGGTCACATTCATCGCCGGCAAGAGTTGATTCAGGACATTCTTTATAGTACTGCATTTTGTGATGAAATTAGCTTGGATCGAAAATGCAGTTACTGGATTTATTATAATTGATTAATAAGGAGAAAGAAAAAGAAGTTGTAAGGATTAAGGTTTATTTAATCCAAAAACAACCCAAGACAAAGATATGGCTAGGTTAGCAAGAAATTCAGCAAGTTCCCTCTAAACACCTATGTGTATCATCGAACCTATAAACCTTGAAACTTTTTTAATTACCAACAATATTCTTGCATCAAGTGAAATAGATTCGACTTTACCCAGTTTCCTCACGAACAGACAAGTCAATTTAATTTGTTGTTATCTTTGTGCGATTCTACCAAATTGAATATAAAGATTAAATAAAGTATGACACGTAACCGATTGGAACACTAAGAAATTGTAAAATTAAACCTTCATGTGTACATGTATGAAACTTGGAAAAGCCAAAACCACTCTTATCTTCTAACTAAAACTTTATTATCATTAGATTTCTTAAAATAAAGAGTAAAAAGAAAGCTCCAAATTTATTTAGATGTTTTTTTATTGCAAAGAACGGTGTAAACAATTATTATTGATCAAGTGACTCTTGATTATTGGAAGGTTAATCTGGCACGAAAAATAAATTCCTCCAAATGATGTTTATTTTTGCTGAAAGAAAATGAAACACATTACACAATTTGTTCCCAAAACAAAAAAGGAAATAAAGAAACACATTACAAAAAAAAAAATCATAATGAAACATCCGAAAGCATAAAATTAGCAGCTAACAACACAAATCTACCCACTGAAACCCCCTAAATCAGGCTTCTCCACATTCTCTCTACGCTGACCTGGCTCACCGACAGGATATTGACCCGCCCCAACATTATATGGATCATAATTGAACAACCGAAACTCTGCAACCCCTTCTGGAAAACCTGGAGCTCCAGCACCGCCAAATGATCCAGGTGCAGGCGGTGGGTAATAGGGCCCACCTGTGGAAAACCCGGGCTTGGCTGCATCCCTCCAAAATGTGAAGTATATGAAACTGGCAGCTGGAGGACCAACAAAAATGTTGTAACCCTTAATGTGTAGACATGTTGAAACTTTGAAAAGCCCTAAACTTCATATCTCTTTTAAAAACTTAATTAATTTCCACTTGGCTCAATGGAGAGAGCGCAAAATTAAAGGGAATTAAGTTCAAAATTTAGAGGTTTCCATTGCAAGAATGGAGTAATTCATATTCAAGTGAAGCAGCAAACAACAACTAACCACGGAACCAAAATTCTTAATCAACATTGTCCCTAGCTTCACCAGATCCCTGACTCGGCTCGTCGAACGGATACCCACCCACAATAGACGGGTTATTGTTGTGATTGAACATGGGAAGCTGATCATAAGTCCCTTCCTAAAAACCCGCTCAAAGGAGCAGCTCCAAAAGAATCCAGCCGGCGGCGAGTGAAATGGCCACACCTGCGAGTAGCCCTAAATATGGTGGCAGCATTCCTCCATATCCACCGTCAATAATTTAGAATTTTGTCAAAGATAATTATAAAGGTTTTGCATGGAAAAAGAAAAGGGAACAAGAAGAAGAAAAGAAAAGAAAAATCAAATTGAGCTCACGTAATCTGCACGTGAACAGTCCAAACATAAATTAATTTTTTAAAATAAAAATCTCAGAAGGGGGAAAAAAAAAGGAATTGGTTCGGAATCAGACATTCCGACGCATCGATTAAGTTTTTGACAGCTTTCTAAAGGAAGACTTCTCATTATCCTTCACAAGCGCCACTATGAATCAAGGGAAAAAAAAAAAAGAAAAAAGTTCGTTTGTTAATATTGTAATTACTTTGTAATTTTGTACCCATCTTTAATATATATCATCTGTCTGGGAAAAAAAAATATGACATTTATTGAACTGAAATAAAACACTCGCAGTCCTAAAAATTAAGTCCAGTTTTAATCGGATTTTTTGACCCAATTCACTTACCTTAATTTTTCTAAAGTACATTTAAACTATTTTTCTAAATAAATGAGTTAGAGGCTTAGAGAATATTTTGTGTATTTGAGTCCTTCATATATATATGTTACAATTTCAAACTTCTTGTAATTATATTCATTGCAGAAATAAAATTATGGAGGACACAAATTTAGGTTAACTAATTTTATAAAATGATTCAGTTAGGTACAACAAAAATTTTACCAAATGTACAAATTGGAAAAAGCACTCCCAATTTTTGGATATTAGTTTCGAGAGTGGGACAGTGAGATTAACGTAATCTGGTTTCTCAATAAACTGACTTTTGACTTACTTTGTTGTACTAGATTTGAACTTTAAAACTGGAGGGGAAAAAATTTTCACAAAACAAAAGTACAGACAAGGAAATTTCTTGACAAAATGCTGAACCTATTCATAACCCATTTAACACTGCCGATCTTCTAAATAACAGAATTATAATATAGCAAAAAACAAACTATATTAACTGACAGAAAATATTGTTTGTCGCCTATTAAATTTATTACTATGTACGTCACCACGGCTAGTAGAGGAGTAATATTTCAATGATAAAGATGAAATTGCGTTCATATTTTCAATGTTACAAACATTAACTAAATCGTAACAATGCACTTGAATCAAGTCATAGAGATTTTACGCCTCTCTCGAATGCAAAAAATAATATCATGGCTTATATGCTAGAAAGAAATAAACCCTAACCCTAATGGGTCTGGGTCGGCTACCTTGGAGGCTAAGTCACCACATAAACCTATTACGACTAAAACTGATGTCACTCAGGCAAGAACGAGAAGAATCTATTGGAGATTATTATGGCCACTTCACCAAGGAACAACTTCAGGTGGAAGGAATATCTGAGGAGACTATTGTTACCACCTTCATCTATGGTCTTTATCTGTATAGAGCACCTGCTGCTTTGAGACAAAAGCTGACAAAGGAGCCGCCACATACGCTGCAACAGCCGTTTTCAATCATTGAAACTGAAGTTCGAGCGGAAGAGGATCTCCGTCGAGCCAGAGACAGCCTACATATCTATGAGAAGAAACGCCTTGAGGACAAAGTTAAGGACTTGGGGCAGAGCGTCACCGAGGACGTGAACGCGATTGGCACCAAGATAGGGGCAAGGGTAAGATAGATGATCAATACAAGCCCTTAACTCGTCCTCGGACAGAGGTACTAGAACTTTGAGAAGACCGCTCGAGAACTATTTTGGATTCAAACAAGAGCCAGAAGCACCCATGGTGTGGGTTTCACAAGAGTTATGGACACGACACTGATGACTACAAAACCCTACAGAGTTATGTGGAAAAGGCTCTTCAAGAAGGAAAGTTCGCAGCATACACACAGTGTGGATTACGTGAGAACGAAGAGCATGATCCTAAACACGTCCACCCAATAATCAAGATACCTTGATCCAGAGCCGACGTCGAGTAAGGTTTAGAATAATCCCTGAGAAGGATCCCTTTCTCGGATGACTTCCTACATTTAGTATTTCAATTTCAATATTTATGCTTTTTCAATATTGTGAAGACATTAACAACTCTTCTTTGAGGATGACTTAAACTCCTTTATTATTATTGTAATATCCTTGTCGAGTTTAATGGCAGGATCCACAAGCTCTTGCCGATCGAGCTCAATCTTCTAGAAGTCCTTATACACCATGTTCTTCGAGAAGACCACCACCTATCGACCATTGTCCTTCCAAGGACCTCCCTCTGTCGATAATTGTCTTCTCGAGAACCCTTTTCCAATGACTACTCATCCATCCGAGGACCGTCCTCTCACGAACCATTACCTCTTATAGAGACCGTCTTTTCATAGACCATTGTCTTCCCGAAGATCGTCCTTCGGAAAGACCTTCCATTATTGACCATTGTCCTTCCAAGGACCACCCCTTGTCGACCTTTGTCTTTCCAAGGACCCCATCATCGTCGACCCTTGTCCCCTCGAGGACCTTCTTCTGTCGACCATCACCCTTTTGATTCATCTTGCAGGAACATCATGTTCGAGAATTGGGGCAACATTACAGAAGTCGAGAAGCCGTTAACAATCCAACCTCATACTTATAGCAACCGATATTCTTCTCATCAAGTCTCGAGAATGTGGCTTGCTAGGGGCACTTGATGAGTCATAAATAAACCCTAACCCTAATGGGTTTGGGCCGGTTACCTTGGAGGCTAAGTCACCACCTAAACTATTACGACTAGGTTTAAGGAAATAGGTAACACCACCTCTATATAAAGAGGTGGTGCCTTCCTCATAATACATATCTTCGACACATCTTCTACACCTTCTACACACGATACACATTCCTCTCTCTCTATTCTCTTTATTCCTTCATTGACTTAAGCATCGGAGAGTCTACCCTCGGAAGACACCCGAGGCTCTGTCTTGCAGGTTTTAGGCCGTCTGCCACTGCCTAGGTCATCATCGCCGCCCGTCCTAAGCACCGTACAAATCGAGGCTTCGTCAAATACAGTAGAGTTAAGTGAAATATTGATAGTTGAGTTGATTAAAGTCACTAGAAAAAAATAAACTGTTATATTTGTAACAGTGCAAAAAAAAAAGTCATGGAAAAGGATCTTTCTGATGATTAAATATAATCTAAAACTAGCTATGATGTCCCAAAAATGTAGTCTTCCATAAAAACTGCCGCCAATAGGGCTTAATATCCAACGTTGTCAACATAATCTACCATCTTTTAAATCGCAATCACCGACAATGATGGAACCTAGCTCAAGATATAAAAGCTAAATAACTTTGCCCTAATCCTAAATAATAATTTTTTTAATTTATTTTAGTTGAAAGATTATAAGATACAGGTCTTCTCAAAACTAATTATCTTCAACTAATAAATTCAAAAAGTGTCCAAACAGCCTCAGAGCTCAACACTTTCACTAAACTGATAACTAAGCATATATGGAGCTCAACATACTGGGGGGAAAATCAACACAAGTAAATATAGCCCTATCACCTATAATATGAATCCGGCCCACTATGGGAAAGTTAGAGTTGTCATGAGATTAATGATCCATATTAAGTTTGAAGAAGTAAAAGAGTGATTCGACCATTTATGTGATTAGATCTTGAAAGTAGTTAATTAATGATACTTTTAAAATCAGTAATTACAAATTTTATCGTATATTTATACACATATATAATCACTAAGTTACATATATGTACATGCAACAATAATGTGGACTAGACTTCTTCCTCTAACATTATTAACATGCCAAGCAACGTTATTTGGGAATGGTAATAACATTTGTTCCCAAAAAAAAAAACAAAATTAACGTGGGCGTGACACATGACACTTTCACACACGATTTCTATATTTTACTCTGAGTAGTATATGTTCTCATGAAGACTTGATTTGAAATTGGATTATGTGCTTTAAATGATCATGAGGACTTGGTGAATAATTATTAATATTGTTTCTTTAGATGAAAGCATTTTGACTACGACAATCAATTGTGTGTTTTCAAGTGTGTTTGTCCAATTAAACAAACTAGATGGACATTATTGTGTCACTTTTGATTATCAGTTTAATGTGTTATCCGTCTACCCAGATTAAATAAGGACTAAATAAAGTATGATACGTAACCGATTATAACACTAAGAAATTGTAAAATTAAATATCGTTGTGTACCGTATTAAAACTTGGAAAAAGCCAAAAACCCTCTTATTTTCTACATAAAAATTTGTCATCATTGGCTAGATTTCTTGCAATTACAAAGTAAAAGAGAAAGTTTCAAATTTATTTAGACTTTATTGATTGCAAAGAATAATGTAAGCAATTCATATTGATTAAGTAACTTGATTCTTTGAAGGTTAATCTGACACGATAAATAATTCCATCCAAATGATGTTTATTATTGCTGAAGGGAAATGAAACACATTACACAATTGGTTCAAAACATAAAAAGAAGAAAACTAAAAAAAAAACGATATCACAAAGAAATATCCAAAATAGAATAGCAGCTAATAACAACACAGTCACTGAAACCCCCAAAGTCAGGATCCACATTATCTCCACTACTTCCTTGACCCGGCTCACTGGTGGGATACTGACCTGCCCCACCATTATACGGATCATAATTAAAGAAGGAGACTTCTGTAACTCCTTTTGGAAAACTCGGAGCTCCAGCACCGCCAAATAATCCAGGAGCAGACGGTGGGTAATAGGGCCCTACCTGCTGAAAACCAGAGATTTCTTTCATCTCTCCAAAAGGTCCACTGCCAATGGGCCCCATTATCCAGCTGGGGGCAAAACCACTTGCTGCCGAATTCTCAACAGCAACCGCTGATGAAGAGGAAGAAGAAAAAGATGGCAGTGATCCCCCGTGATTATTAAATTCCTTGTAACGCTGGAGATAATCCATCAAGGGTTCCACGTAATCATGGAACCCTAGCTTGTTCATCGCGTAAAGTAGGATTTCAAATTGGATAGTTTTTCGGTGCTCCCTCTTGCACCGGTCATTGGCCTCCTGAGTGATCATCCCGATGAACGCATTGACACATTGTTGGATCAGCTCTTTAGACTCGAGGGGGATTTTTGCATCTGCCGAAAGTACCTTCTGCATGATTCACTGCAAGCTGGCCAGCGGCATCAGGGTGCCGTCGGCTTCTGAAAAAGGTGCTGGCAATGGAGCATTTTACCCAGGGTTGGCGTTGTTGTCGACCTCGACGACGTCATCGTTGTTGTTTTCGTTGGTTATCATACCACTGGTTGGAGCTACCATTGTTTCAGAACTTAGGAAAATGTGAAAAAAAAAGAAGACTTTCTTGAGAGAAAGGTGTTTTTTTATGTATAATATATTTAGCTCCTGAAGAACAAACAATGAAATGAAGGATGTGAAAAAAGAAAGCTGCCTATTTAGGGTATAAATAGGGGATGGAAAATTAGTTTTTGTACTGTGTTTCTATTTGATTTTGTCAATGTGGTTTGCAATGGGCGATATACTGATGATATTTACTCCCTGCGGCCAAAACAAACAAAAGTGAAAAGGTTGTGATAGATTTATGTAATCCTTTGAAACTGAAAGCATCAATATATTTTAAGATTTTCTTAACGGGGAAAAAACATAGAGAATCATTAAAGGGACTAACAAAATTAGCTAGGCATTATCATACAACTGGTGAAAGCTGCCATTGTTTTAGAACTCCTAAAAAATGTGAAAGAAAAGAAGACTTTCTTGAGAGAAAGGTATTTTCTTTTGTATGATATATTTAGATACTGAAGAACAAACAACGAAATGAAGGACTTGAAGAAATAAAGCTGCCTATTTGGGGTACAAATAGGGGATGGAAAATTAGTTTTTGTATTGTGTTGTCATTAGATTTTGTCAATGCAGTTTCCCATGGGCGGTATACTGATGATATTTAAAAAGCATGTGATGGATTTATGTAATCCTTTGAAACTGAAAGCATTAATATATTTTGAGGTTTTCTTAAAGGGGAAAAAACAAAGAGAACCCTTAAAGGGACTAACAAAATCAGCTTGCCACACCAACCATTCTATCTATATATGTTTTCTTCATTTTTCCAATTTAATGAAACCCATCAATTTGTAATTAATTAGAGGGGCATATAGTTTTAAAAGTTGCACATGATGGTGATCCTGGAGGACATGGTGGGCTTTGGCAGGGATATTACTAAGGGTACAGATAACAGATAGAGCTAATTAAACGTAAAACACTTATTAAAGGAATTTGATTTTGCAGTAGATTTTCTGACATTGATACCGCAGCTAGATTATTCAAATGGTTTTCTGGGGCTTTTTTGTTCTTTCACTGGGGGAAATAGATCGGTGTTCGCTAGTATGATATGCTAGCTAGAGTGGTTATAGCATGTTTCTTTTCTATATAAAAAAGGGTATAGTTTTGTTTTTTCCAAAAAATGAAGGGTATGAATAGTTAAATTGTATGTTAACTTTTTCTTTTCCAAACAAAAAAAAAAAACTCAAAAATTACAAAGTCAATAGTGGAGCACCAACAAATGTAGTTTCTACTATTTTTTAGTCTACAAAAATTGGATCAAGGACCTACTCTCCCATATGAACGGGGAATCTGCACCTGACTTGGTAAAAGTAAAATTATCAAGTATGTAGATGTCAATCACCAAATACATGAACGGTTGCTAGTATTTAGTTCGATGAACACTTGTCCCAACAGTCTTCAAAATCACGGCACATTACACCTGAGCCCCAAGCTATCAAAATTATATAACTAAGAACGATCAAATTAAATGGAAGCATCCGGGTATAACAGTCTTTGTATAGTAGCCGCCTCAAACTTAATTATCAATCTTGTATTGGTTCACCCCTTTACTTTAATTTTGTGTTAATAGATAAATAAATTCTTGATTTGGAAAAAATAAAATAGCTACACATTTGGTTTTTTTCCCCTTTTTTAGCCAAAAATAAAAATAAAAATAAAAAAACAATCATCTGCCAAAGGAGAAAAAATATTGAAAATTACAACGATGCAGAAATCATACAAAAGAATGTGGAGTAATAAAGGGGATAAGTTTATGGGCAAATTTAAATACTATTTTAATTTGATTGATAAATGATAAATGTTAGGAGTTAAAATTGTGTAGCTATTTTTGTAAAGTAGCTTTTGTTTCTCCAGATAAGATTTTTTTTTCTTTTAAAAAGGGATGACACGTGGCAGAATGGTTATTGCAATATGGTGCATTTAGAGCCAAAAAATTTTAATAAGAAGTTGCCACATCAACATCCTGTATTCTGCTTTAATAGGGTAAAAGGGATGTTCATTGATTTAATCTCTCCTTTTTCAAAGTGATTTTTATTTTTTATTAATATTTTGCAACTCTAGAAAGAGTATCTATTTTATTATATCATTTTAATTTAACTAGTTGGACTAAAAATCACAAATTCTGTCTTCAGACTAGACTTTGCATTCTGTGCATGCAAAATTCTTTTAAAAAAGAAAAAAAAAAGAAATTTGTCAATGTTCGAATTACTCTTCTCATAATCACACTAGGCTATCCAAGTATGATTATGAAGATTGATCATTTACCACCTTAGAATTCTCATCCTGAACCCTTAGAATGCTCATCCTGAGAGTTACCAGAAAGTTGCTGCCAAGATTTGAAGGCGAGATCACTTACTGCTGCTGGAGTATTGCTGATCTTTGAACCTGCGTTTTAGCTAATTCATGCCGAAATGTTTTTGGCGAGATGATCTCTAGAAGATTCATTTTATAATCCTAGCAGGCATAGTCGGTTAAGAAACCTATTCCATTGTATGTATATATATATATATATATATATATATATATATATATATACTAGTATACTTAGCATGATAGATGTAACATTTACACTCTAATAATTCAAAATACTCAGATCTCATTTTTTTTATTCCTGCTTCTCCTTTCAAGTTCTTCCTGCTTTCTCGATCATCTTGTCTCGAATTATGAATGATCTCTGATTTTCTTTATGGTGTCAGAGCAAGTTTCGGCCTGTTCTGAATTCCGCTGCAAATAATCTTGCTCAAATTCATTAGAATAAGTATTAGACTTCTCGATTCTGTTCTCGATTCGTTCTTAGCAAAACCTAATTCAAATTACAGTCAATTTTTTGCTTTCATGTGTTGATTCAAGTTTAATAATGGATGAGGCAATTCAAAGGCATCAGGTTATCGATGAAGCAACACAAAGAGAGCTAGATGAGTTGATCGAAGAACAACTGTATGTTCATGGTTCTGATAATCCTGTTACACCTTTGGTTTCAGTATTGCTAAGTGAGAAGCATTATCTAGTATGGAAAAATGCTATCGTTCCTGCTTTAGAGCCAAAATTGAAACTAGAATTTGTTGATGGAACTTTTCCTAAGCCATCTGAAGGAACACTTAAGTGTATAAAGTGGAATCGAGCTAACAGTATGGTGTATTCATGGTTGAAAAGTTCTTTGATACCTGAGATTGCAAATATGTTTAAATTTGTGCATGATTCTCGGACTCTGTGGAGAGAATTAGAACAGAGGTATGGAACGACTACTGCACCTCAACTATTTGAATTAAAACATGAATTAACTTTGGTTAAGCAAGGAAGTATGTCAATTTCACAGTACTATGGAAAGTTGAAAAGACTCTGGGATCAATATGAGCAATTGAAACCTACACTTGTTTTGGACGGAGAAATAGGAAATCTGTTGTTTATCAGGTGTAGGGAAAACAAAAACATGGAATTTCTAATGGTTTTGAATGAAATTTTTGAGCATGAGAAGAATCAAATCCTCTTTATGGAGCCTATCACCTATAATATGAATCCTGCCCACTATGGGAAAGTTAGAGTTGTCATGAGATAAATGATCCATATTAAGTTTGAAGAAGTGAAAGAGTTATTTCCACCATTTATGTGATTAGATCTTGAAAGTAATTAATTAATGATACTTTTAAAATCGGTAATTACCAATTTTATCGTATATTTATACACATATATAATCACTAAATTACATATATTTACATGCAATAATCATGTGGACTAGACTTCTTCCTCTAACAATATTAACATGCCAAGCAACGTTATTTGGGAATGGTAATAACATTTGTTCCCAAAAAAAACAAACAAAATTAACGTGGGCATGACACATGACACTTTCACACACGATTTCTATATTTTACTTTGAGTAGAATATGTTCTCATGAAGACTTGATCTGAAATTGGATTCTGTGCTTTAAATGATCATGAGGACTTGGTGAATAATTATTAATATTGTTTCTTTAGATGAAAACATTTTGACTACGACAATCAATTGTGTGTTTTCAAGTGTGTTTGTCCAATTAAACAAACTAGATGGACATTATTGTGTCACTTTTAATTATCAATTTAATGTGTTATCCGTCTACTCAGATTGAATAAGGACTAAATAAAGTATGATACGTAACCGATTATAACACTAATAAATTGTAAAATTAAATATCGTTGTGTACCGTATTAAAACTTGGAAAAAGCCAAAAACCCTCTTATTTTCTACATAAAAATTTGTCTTCATTGGCTGGATTTCTTGCAATTACAAAGTAAAAGAGAAAGCTTCAAATTTATTTAGACGTTATTGATTGCAAAGAACGGTGTAAGCAATTCATATTGATTAAGTAACTTGATTCTTTGAAGGTTAATCTGACACGATAAATAATTCCATCCAAATGATGTTTATTATTGCTGAAGGCAAATGACA
Organism: Oldenlandia corymbosa var. corymbosa; assembly: GCA_949775105.1. NCBI lineage: Eukaryota > Viridiplantae > Streptophyta > Magnoliopsida > Gentianales > Rubiaceae > Oldenlandia > Oldenlandia corymbosa. Next base: position 16,498,173 of record OX459126.1, on the reverse strand, counting down.
CACATTACACAATTGGTTCAAAACATAAAAACAAGAAGAAAACATAACAAAAACAATATCACAAAGAAATATCTGAAAACATAATAGCAGCTAATAACAACACAGTCTACCCACTGAAACCCCCAAAGTCAGGCTCCACATTGTCTCCACTACTTCCTTGACCCGGCTCACCGGTGGGATACTGACCTGCCCCACCATTATACTGATTATAATTAAAGAAAGGGAATTCTGTAACTCCTTCTGGAAAACTCGGAGCTCCAGTACCGCCAAATAATCCAGGAGCAGGCGGTGGGTAAGAGGGCCCCACCTGCTGAAAACCAGGGATTTGTTGCATCTCTCCAAAAGGTCCACTGCCAATGGGCCCCATTGTCCAGCTGGGGGCAAAACCACTCGCTGCCGGATTCTCAACAGCAGCCGCTGATGAAGAGGAAGAAGAAAAGGATGGCAGTGATCCCCCGTGATTATTAAACTCCCTGTAACGTTGGAGATAATCCATCAAGGGTTCCACGTAATCATGGAACCCTAGCTTTTTCATCGCGTAAAGTAGGTCTTCAGATTGGATAGTTTTTCGGTGCTCCCTCTTGCACCAGTCATTGGCCTCCCGAGTGATCATCCCGATGAACGCATTGACACATTGCTGGATCAGCTCTTTAGACTCGAGGGGTATTTTTGCATCTGCCGGAAGTACCTTCTGCATGATTCGCTGCAAGTTGGCCAGCGGCATCAGGGTGCCGTCGACTTCTGAAAAAGGTGCTGGCAATGGAGCATTTTCCCCGGGGTTGGCGTTGTTGTCGACCTCGACGACGTCATCGTTGTTGTTTTCGTTGGTTATCATACCACTGGTGGGAGGTGCCATTGTTTTAGAGCTCAGAAAAATGTGAAAAAAAGAAGACTTTCTTGAGAGAAAGGTGTTTTTTATGTATAATATATTTAGCTCCTGAAGAACAAACAATGAAATGAAGGATGTGAAAAAAGAAAGCTGCCTATTTAGGGTATAAATAGGGGATGGAAAATTAGTTTTTTGTACTGTGTTTCTATTTGATTTTGTCAATACGGTTTGCCATGGGCGGTATAGTGATGATATTTACTCCCTGCGGCGAAAACAAACAAAAGTGAAAAGGTTGTGATGGATTTATGTAATCCTTTGAAGGGACTAACAAAATTAGCTTGCCCCACCTACAATTTTATTGTATGTTTTCGATGATTATCATACAACTGTTGGGAGCTGCCATTGTTTTAGAACTCATAAAAATGGGAAAGAAAAGAAGACTTTCTTGAGAGAAAGGTATTTTCTTATGTATAATATATTTAGCTACTGAAGAACAAACAATGAAATGAAGGACATGAAGAAATAAAGCTACCTATTTGGGGTATAAATAGGGGATGGAAAATTAGTTTTTGTATTGTGTTTTCATTAGATTTTTTCAATGCAGTTTCCCATGGGCGGTATACTGATGATATTTACTCCCCGCGGCGAAAAAAAAACAAAAGAGAAAAGCATGTGATGGATTTATGTAATCCTTTGAAACTGAAAGCATCAATATATTTTGAGGTTTTCTTAAAGGGGAAAAAACAAAGAGAACCCTTAAAGGGACTAACAAAATCAGCTTGCCACACCAACAATTTTATCTATATATGTTTTCTTCATTTTTCCAATTTGATGAAACCCATCAATTTGTAATTAATTAGAGGGGCATATAGTTTTAAGAGTTGCACATGATGATGACCCTGGTGTACATGGTGGGCTTTGGCAGGGATATTACTAAGGGTACATATAACAGATAGAGCTAATTAAACGTAAAACACTTATTAAAGGAATTTGATTTTGCATTAGATTTTCTGACATTGATACTACGACTAAATTATTCAAATGGTTTTCTGAGGCTTTTTTGTTCTTCCACTGGGGGAAATAGATTGGTGTTAGCTAGTATGATATGCTAGCTAGAGTAGTTATAGCATGTTTCTTCTCTATGTAAAAAAGGGTATAGTTTTGTTTTTTCCAAAAAAATAAAGGGTATGTATAGTTAAATTGTATGTTAACTTTTTCTTTTCCAAACAAAAAATAAACTCAAAAATTACAAAGACAATAGTGGAGCACCAACAAATGTAGTTTCTACTATTTTTTAATCTACGAAAACTGGATCGAGGACCTATTCTCCCAAATGAACTTAACGGGGAATCCGCACCTGACTTGGTAAAAGTAAAATTATCAAGTATGTAGATGTCAATCACCAAATACATGAACGGTTGCTAGTATTTAGTTCAATGAATACTTCTCCAAACAGTTTTCAAAATCACGGCACATTACACCTGAGCCCCGAGCTATCAAAATTATATAACTAAGAACGATCAAATTAAATGGCAGCATCCGGGTATAACCGTCTTTGTATAGAAGCCGCCTCAAACTTAATTATCAATCTTGTATTGGTACGCCATCTCTTCCTTGAGTCGAGCTGCTCTTTAAATTGTATGTATATATAATTAATGTAACTAGGAATATAATATATATATATATGTATGTGTTATATAAGTACTATGCATTCGTTTATCTTTCCACGTTTGCAATCTGCAGATATGAGCTATCTCAATAATATCATGATCCTACCATGTTCTAACTCTTAAAGGAAGAACAGCTAGATTAACTTATTTTAAAAGATATTGAGATATTATCTGCATTTGTCAAAAAGAAAAGGAAGTAATAAACTCCTAGCAATCTTTCCTCGTAAATCATGGTCTTGTATGTATAAAACTCGCTACCTAGATATTTCTTTTTTTGAAAACTTAGAGCTGGAAAAAATATTTAGCATTATTAATCACTCACTTATTATTTATATGTTCATTTTTGGCAAATAAACGTTACGCAAACATAAGTTAAGCAATTAAAGTGTATAATCTCGTTCATATCATGATTTAACCAACTTCTTGTCTTGAAAACTTAGATCTCTTGTACTAGCAAGTTGCTGGCAAAGTTTGCTTTACAAAATGCATGTTTTGATGGCTCAATTTAAGTTCCAACTCTTTGGAAAGTAACAATTTTACAAATTTGCATATTTTCATTAATTTCTTAAAATTTATAACTGGAAAAACCGACACAAAATTCTTAACAAATACAACCATGTTTTCTCATAAAAGACACAATTATCACTCCATAGTAATTGATCACGTAATGATTTTTCACAATATGATAACCGGCCCTAAAGCCAATCTAAACAATTAAATGACACATATGATGAAGATAAAGTCAGTACTTTTCACCTAGAAGCGCCTATCCCAAATATTTGAACCACATCCTAGGTCGTTGACTAAGACAGTAGCAGGTGCATTTGCTTCATGATAGAAACAGCATATAAGAGTTGCATAAATTTATGATCTTGCATGATCTAATCAGGTGATGCTTGAATTCTTATAGCCTTGAACGGCCAAACCAGAAGTTTCATGATGGATGCAATCACAAAGGTAAGTGATTTACCACTAAATCACTCCACAGAAGAGAAGAGAAACATGATGATGATGGACAACAATACAAATATCATTAGATATTATGGATTCGTAAAGAAACAAAAAAAAAAAAAAAAAAAACCAATTTTGCTTATATCAACATCGAGAGCTATAAGTACACTTTGTATGATATTGTTTATGCTCAAACTAGTGGAAATACTCTGGATGGAATGAACATGAGTAAGTGGCTAGTTAATGGAGTTCCAACCTTCTTTTTATTGAAAATTCTAAAAGGCGTATGTGGGTTTAGGATTGTAACATCTGCATTAATTAGGTTATCTTATTTGAAACGTGACACCCCATAATATCGTCATCATCGAATTGAAGGAAGGATTATGTGCCAACCTATCAGGATTAAGTAAGAGTATCATTGAATTTGTATAAACCAGAGTAACAATTCGCCATGAAATACAAACAAGAGCTCTGGACATTTTCAATCTTACTTGTGTCTTTTATTACTGTCTAGCTGTGGACATTTTCAATCTTACTTGTGTCTTTTACTACTGTCCAAACAACAGACACCATACTAATGGGGATAATATGAATGACCTATTAGCCAACAGAGTGGCCTATTTACCACAATCTTATGAACTTTTGAAACAGATGTTAGATTCCAATACAGCGAATAGACCTTCAAAAATAATGGTAGGTGTGCATTATTTTTTATGGGATCAAGCAGAATAGCTAGGGTTTTACATCTAGCAAGTGATATAGTAGTAGCGAACCACAAAGGGGTAACACTAAACTTTAAAGGAAATTTGATACATATTTCGCTTCTGTCTCCAGATCTCTCAAGTCAAACAATATTGAAATGATATTTCAAAGACGAGGGTAGATTGAATGCTTTTATTTCACGCATTTAGATGTGTTTGGGAAAGTAAGCTGATGTTTGGACAATGTTTTGTTTTAGTTTTACATTTGGATTTGGGAGGAGATTTAAAATGTAGTTTGGTGACAATTTTTGCAAAGTATTATAGTATAGTGACCATTTTTTGAAAGTGTGATAGTATAGTGACCGGACTTAAAACTTACAATAGTTTAGTGACCAAACTTAAAACTTTACAATAGTTTAGTGACCACCGCCACTAAACTTTATAACAGTTTAGTGACCAAACTTAAAACTTTAAAATAGTTTAGTGACCATCGGTACTAAACTTTACAATAGTTTAAAAGGTAAATTAAATTGATGTTTGGATAGTGTATTGGGATTTGTGTTTAAGAGATAAAATGAGACAAAAATTAAAATCAAATGACAAACAAACAAGGCCTAATATTTTGTGTGGGATATTACAATTAAGTTATGATGGGAAGTGTTTGATAGTTTTGCATTCTATTAAAAGCACATGTATACTTTTCCTGTCAAAAAATAGTCAAATTTTGAGATCTGTAATGATAAAAATCTCAAAACTTTATGTGGAACAATTTGGAACTCTTTAACAAAATGGCCTCATTTGATCACTGTTTATTAGTGTAGTGACTTTATTTAGAATTAATTTGTTACAGTGACCAAAACCTAAACTTTTTCATTGTTTAATGACTATCTTTGTATTCACTCTTTTAATTTAAATGAAGGATACATTTGAATTATATGTAAGTTATGTAAGTAACTAGGAATATAGCAAAGACTCGTTCGTTTATCTTTCGAGTTTATAGTACGCAGGTATGATCCCATATTCAATACTGATACTTCCTCCGTTTTTGACGATTCACATGAATCCTCCTTTTCTAATCCTTCTCCTGATCCTGTATCTCATTCCACATTCTCTATTCAACCCTCTCTTAGAATGAGTTCTAGGGTCAGAAAACAACCTGGCTGGATGTAAGACTTTGAGACCTCTTTTATCTGTGTAGAAAATCCTTCTCCATCTATTTTCCTTCCATCTCCTGCATACATATCTTTTGTTGCCAATGTGTCTGAGATGTCTAAGCCTAGTACTTATAATCAAGCTCGAACCAATCTGAAATGGATTGAAGGCCCTCAGGAAAATAACAACACATGGACCATAACAGATTTGCCAGTAGGAAAAAAAGTAGTTGGTTCAAAGTAGGTTTATAAGATCAAAAGAAAACCAGATAGATCATTGGACAGATTTGGCTAGACTTGTTGCAAAGGGTTATACACAAGTTGAAAGAGAAGATTTTTGTGAAGTTTTTTCTCCTGTGGCCAAGATAGTAACAATCAGAATGGTGTTTTCTAAGCAGCATCCACAGGTTGGCCAGTTCATCAACTTGATGTAAACAATGCCTTTCTTCATAGTTTTCTGGATGAGGAAGTGTATATGCTGCCTCCTTTGGGTTATGACAATGTGAAATCAGGTCAAGTTTGTCGTTCAAATAAGTCAATATATGGCTTAAAGCAAGCATCTAGATAGTGGAATCTGGAGTTTTCATCTAAGCTCACTGCCTATGAATTCCAATAGTCTTACCATGATCCATGTTTGTTCTGTTGTCACAGACCTGATTATCAGTTATATTTGTTAGTCTATGTGGATGATGTGTTGGTGACAGGATCCAGTGAAGCTGAAATTGTCAAGGTCAAGGAATATCTTCATGACTTATTCACTATAAAGGACTTGGGTTATGTCAAGTATTTTTTAGGCATGGAGATTGCTCATTCATCCTCAGGGATTTATATCAGCCAAAGAAAATACATCACAGATTTATTAGCTTCTGCTGGTGTATTGGATTGTAAAGCTCCAGCCACTCCATTACCCCCTGGACTTCACTTTGTTTTTGAGGATAAAGATTCTACCCCCCTTTATCATGATCCTGCTCAATATCGTCGACTAGTTGGTCGACTCCTCTATCTCAATTATACACGTCTAGACTTGACATATGCATTTCAACAGCTCAGTCAACATGTGCAAGCTCCACATGATTCGCATTGGCAAGCAGCCATCCATGTGATGTGTTATCTGTCTGGTTGTGTAGGCAAGGGACTTTTTTATGCCTCTACTGCATCTCTTTCTATTCAGGCCTATAGTGATTCGGATTGGGGGTCCTGTAGATCATCTCGACATTCACTAACTGGATATTGTGTTTTCTTAGGAACCAGTCTTATCAGTTGGAAAACCAAGAAACAAGGAACGATCTCTTGCTCATCAGCTGAAACTGAATATCGAGCAATGGTCACGGCCACTCGAGAGTTACTGTGGATTGCCTATATTCTCAAGGATTTTCATATCTCTCCTTCTTTGCCGATTCCCTTTTATTGTGACAGCAAAGCAACCTTAGAGATTACTGCAAATCCTGTATTTCACGAACGAACAAAGCATATCGAGATCGATTGCCATGTCGTTCGCGATCAATACAAGGTTGGATTCTTGCTGCCACTGCATATTTCTACTTCACTACAGCTGGCTGATTTCTTTAATAAGCCATTGCCATCATCTATTTTTCAATTTCTTCAGTCCAAGTTGAGCTTATGGGATGCTCATCTTGAGGAGGGGGTGAAGAATGATCATTTACCACCTTAGAATACTCATCCTGAAAGTTACCAGAAAGTTGCTGCCAAGATTCGAAGGCGAGATCACTTACTGCTGCTGGAGTATTGCTGATCTTTGAACCTGCATTTTAGATGATTCATGCCGAAATGTTTTTGGTTGGATAATCTCTAGAAGATTCATTTTATAATCCTAGCTGGCATAGTCGGTTAAGAAACGTATTCTATTGTGTATATATATATATATATATATATATATATGCTAGTATACTTAGCATGATAAATGTAACATTTTACACTCTAATAATTCAAAATACTCAGATCTCGTTTTTTTAATTCCTGCTTCTCCTTTCAAGGTATTCCTGCTTTCTTGATCATCTTGTCTCGAATCATGAATGATCTCTGATTTTCTTTAGATTAACTCGTTATTTGACGAATGACAATAAAATAAATAAATAAAAAGGTTAAACAAAACTATCGCATCCTTTAAGAAATAAAATATCCCACGACCAAAAAAAAAATTCACAAAAAGTGTTTAAAATTCCAAACGAGAGAAACTAATAATGTTTTTCTTGTAGACGAGGAGTGACAAAACATGGCCTTACTTATGAGTTTAAATCATGTCCAAATAGCCTGACTTGTGTCCTGGTTGAAGAATTTTCCACACTTTGTGGTGTCCTCGTGATATTTTGGCCGAATAGAACAACATCTTCCAATGGCTGCTCCCCACGAAAATTTCCTCCTTGCCCAAGACTAGACTCTTCATGAGCAGCACTATTTGAATCAAGAAAAAGAAGAATTGTCATGTTTATTAAACTGAAAATAATACAACAAAGAAGCAATATTAATTAAGCTTCGAAAAAGAGGAGGGGGGGGAGAGAGAGAGAACCTATACAAACTCCAAGAAAATTAGTTAAAAAAATTTGAACAAATATGTACCTGTGGGTTGCAAAAGATCTAGGGTTAGCTCCATCAACACTTTGATAAGTTTGATTATTCGCGAAATTTCTATGATTAGGATGGTTTCCAACATGTATTGTTGGTGTAGCTGGCGCAACCCATGTTGGAGGCATTGCCACCGGCATTGGTTGTGCCGGTAATAGCGCCACCACCTCCGTTCTCACCATTACTAGCGAAGACCGAGTACTCGATCCTATTACAATTGGTGCAAACCCAACTTGTGGAGGTTGGTTGGCGTTAGGATATGTGTTATAACCACCAACATTGTTGTTGCCACCCAACCTTCCTGCATATCAAATCATGAAATCAAACACAAAAAAAAAAAGGAAGAAAGAAAAACAAATTACAACTCTTTTTGCATGAACAAGAACAATTAATGTTTAAGAGAACTCACCTTGGTTGACGTGAAGTGGCCGTACTTGGCTGCATATGTGAAAAAGCAATATCAAAACACATATTTTTGTAAACAGATACTAAACAATGCATCATTTCATTTTTCAAGCAAATCAAGTAATTTTTAAATAAAATAAAAAAACATTGTTGGAAAAAAAAAACATAATTAATTTTTTTGGAACAGGAATTCAGTTAACATCTATAACTATACAAATATAGTACTAATTTTGGTTTATCTTGTAATTAATTGTCTTCCAAACTAATAATATTATGCATTTATCATCACCTGAAATCCACCAAGAAGTTATTCCAGCAATGACAATTAATCCCTGGATGCGGATGTAGCTGCTGCTGATGAGGGTGTGGCTGTGGCTGCTGCTGAGGCTGCGGTTGACCTACATTCTGTGTTTTGCGATACTAATAACATTACTATGTATCATCATAAAACTAACAGAGCCGGGGCGTTTCCCTCGGCTCCACCTTTATGCTTGAATTTTCATGCATATAGTAGAAAAAAAAAAAGAAAGTTAAAGAATTCATAAATCAGATTAGTCAGAAGAATGATTTTAGACATCTGATACATAATGTATCCTCAAAAAAATAAGGGTTTATATATAAACGGCAAATTAATGAATTATGATATGAATAACTCCCTAGTTTACCTGATTATTATTCTGGTTAACCTCGTACCCATCATCATCATCCTCATATTCAATATCCTCATTTCCCATAGCAAACCGCCACGGGCTGTCTTCAACCCCTCGGCAATTAGGACACTCCATCTCGCATTTCATATTAAAGGCACTCCCAATGCAAGCTGTTTCAGGGGAAAAAAGATTACAGTTTGCCAAAAAAAAATATATATATATATATATATATATATATATATATTCGCAGAAGTCTGGCATTTAAAAATCATAAAATCTTCTTATTCCAATTCTACCCCATGAATCAAAATATTTTCTTCAAACTGGTTGGATTTCAAAAATCAGTATATCTAAGCAATGTATATGCAGCCGTTTCTGAAATTTTGTAGACTTAGCTGACATTATAAAAAATAATCTAATTATATAGGCATTATTTATTTTTACAATAAAAGAGACATTAACCATTTTTCACTCACTCATAAACCCCACCCTACCTAAACAAGATTCGAATTTTAGATTCAGAATAAGTTATCTTGGCAAATAGTTGTTCACATCTTCAAAATCATGCTGGGCAAATCGGATAATTAATTTAATGATCGATGCTTTCTGGAGAAAAGGAACAAGAGAAAATGGGAAAGAATGAGGAGAAAACTCAAAGATTAATTCCTGTAGCCTTCTTTTGTCTTCGAGTCTCGAGTAATAGAGCATATCAAATAATTTGAGATCTAGTCGATAAGTCTAATAATTTGTAATAATTTTTTGGACAAGTAACCATATAACGTAATTTGAGTAAACTACAGTACTTGATCGAGTAAATTTTAAAACTTGAATAGTTTTATACTTTTGGTACCTATTTTTCTTGTTCCCTTGATTAAATACTCTATATTCATAATATGCTAAAAAAAATTCACTATGGAGGACTTCATCGGGAAAAAAAAAAAAAAAAAAGGAACTCAAATTTTCATAATTGCGCTTATTTTAGAGAAAGACTCACTTAATTAAGCGGGGGGATATGGGAAATAAACCCAGTGAAATTTTCATTTTGTAATCGGCGATAAACTTTTAGAAAAGTAAGAAGTTAATTATTTGAGAATATATTTTTTTTATTTTGGTGAAAAAAAAAAGATTTTTGAGAATATGGCTCTGCAAACCAGGTTACTTTAGGAATTAGGATATGTATGATAATCCCCGAAAAGTGACAATAGGGTAAAAAAAAAACTCTCATGAATCAATCTGTTAACCGTAAAGATAAAATAAATAAATTTGAGGACACTACAGAAAGTTACTATACGAGATAAATAAGAATGCAATAAATTAATTAAGCAAAACGAAGAGAGTAAAATGGAATTATCTTTTTCCCTTTCCTGTTTGTAGGCATGACGAAACCTTGCAAAGTTCTAAAATTAGAATAGTCGAGCTATATATGGAATGTAAATCAAATCAAATATCAATATGCCTTTTTACAAAATGGTAATATTCCACCTCATATTGATCTGAAAACATTATAGTGTTACAAACCCTAATAACAAGTTAATCATGTAGAACATCGTCTAAATAAATACTATGATGAGACAGCGAAAAACTTCCCCTACGGGATTAATAGGAAAAAATATAAGAACGTACGCAAACAATAATTCGACATTTTCATATCATAAATCATTGTTACATCACGAAAACCTATTTTATTAATTCAACCAGAAAGAAAGAATAATGATTAATTACCTTATAAGACAGTGATGTACAGAAACACATAATCAGATGATTATAAACTTACAGAGATGGAAGATGTGGCCGCAGTTGAGCGTTGTCAACGCATGATTGCCGCCGTGGATCACCGGTTCCAAGCAAATTGTGCACGTCGGAGGTGCAGCAGCAGCCGGAATCTCCATTTGGAACTAAAACAAGAGAATACTTTGAAGTGATAATTAAGGAGAAAAAACAAAGCTCTGAAAATCGGATGAACTGTAAACTTTTGCGTGACTTGGGCAAGAAGATTATATATAGGGGTGGGGGTTGGTCCAAATATGTTAATTAAGGAATATATTTATATATATATATATATATATATATATAAATTCATACAAGAAGTGTACTAATTTATTACTTCCGGCCTGAAAAACCATTTGATTTTGTTTTCTCTCTTTTCCCACTGTATAATTCCCTTGAAAAAATAATGCATATAATAATAGTAACAAAGTGAATTACTTTTAAAAGGACCTAAAAAGTACTAGTACCTAGTACAATAATTCATCCCTCATGCACAGGTAATTTATTGGAGCGTAATAATAAAAATGGAGGGTTCAGTTTAAGCCGAACACAATCCAAAGAAAAATTGAGCCGGTGCAACCCAAATATGAGTTTTATTGCAAATCTTATGTTTTCTTTTACATGACAAAATTCGTTTACTTACCTTCTCCACAAATAAAAGCAAGTGTCAAATTTAGTAGAAGATTTTCACCGGTAAAAACATTTTTTTATAGGTGGACCTCAATAAATGGAACTTATTTAGCAACTGTTCTATCCTTCATAGCTCAATGATGATCAGATTTTTCTCCATATGTTATATCAAATCTAGCAAATGACAAAATTTAATTGGAAAAAAAATCTGAAGAGGTTAATAGAAGAGGATCTTCTTTCAACACATTTTGGTTTATATATCTTGCAACACTCATTTTTGTTAGTAAGCGTATTTAATTTGTCCCCCCCAAAAAAATATCCGATGGTTTATCAGGAACTATATATTAGTTAAATTTGTTAATAAATAAATAATATATAACAAAAAAAAATACATGCATATTGCTTATTAACCATTGTTACAGGATTTGTATAAAAAAAAAAAAAAAAGTCAAAATGTGACCCTTGTCAAAATTCCACTCATCAATACCCTCTCTCATGAAAGGCAGATTTTTATTTTTATTTTTATTTTTCCGACTTTTGCCCCATATTTTTGGCTCATTAAGTTTACAGGGCCTTTAGTTTCTTCTATTCATCATCCGAACTTTTAATACTATAATCTACTGGAGGGAATATCATTTATTAGAATTGTTCTGACAAATGATTTCTCAAGACACCCAACAATGATATAATGTCACCTAGAACTTATTCAAAATTTATTATTATGGGAGTTGAATGCTACTTCCTTAAATTATTTATATTTATTTTTCATTAACATTAAAACCCAAATAAAAAAATGCTACCTCCTTAAATTATTTATATTATTTTTTCATTAACACTAAAACCCAAATAAAAAAATAAGTAAACCGTTTTGGTAATGATCAATTAAATAACATGATATTAGTAAGTATTTTTGTCAAGGTCTCTATCAGGCAATTTATTGAATGCATCCGGGGGCACCATACTCCCCCTCCTATTTTTGGCACTACTAGTCCTTATTGTACTTTTTTTACTTTTTCTAATAATCTTCCTATTATTTGTAAGTTTAGTCCCTGTCAATTTTTTCTCTCTCCTCCAAAAAAAAATCTCTAATCTTTAAACAAGCATATCTCTCAATCCGTGAAGAATTAGAAAATGTGTTAAACATGAAATTTATTGTTCTCGTCGAGATCTATCCAACAAGATCCATAGTGAATATTTTTTTCAGGCTTAAAAATGATTAAATTCTGATGGGCAGAATAAAGGTGGATATCCAGTTTTACAAGATGGATAACCAAATTATTTTAAATTGGTTATCCGTTGTGTTCATGCTGATTATCCAACCAGTTTGAACAGGTTATCCAACTTGTTTGTACTGGATATCCACCCATTTGGTTTGTATGCTTATCAAACTTGTTTGTAATGGATATCACACTTGTTTGTACTGGATAACCATTTCATTTATACTGGATATCCAACTCGCTTGTACTGGATATCCATCTATTTGGTTTATATGCTTATCCAACTTGTTTTGTAGTTGTAATCCAACGGGTTTGTATGCATATCCAACTTGTTTATACTGGATATCCAACTCGCTTGTACTGGATATCCAACTTGTTTGTACTGGATATCCATCCATTTGGTTTGTATACCTATTCAGCTTGTTTGTACTGAATATCCATCCATTTGGTTTGTATGTCTATCTAACTTGTTTGTACGCACTGGATATTTATCCAACTTGTTTGTAGTGGATATCCTTCCATTTGGTTTGTATACCTATCCAACTTGTTTGTAATGGATATCACACTTGTTTGTACTGGATATCTATTTGGTTTGTACTGGATATCCAACTCGTTTGTACTGGATAGATCTCATCGAGCACTATAAAATTCATATATAATTCGTGTTCTAATTCTTTACGGATTAAGAAATATATGTAATACAAGAATATCAATCTAAACTAAATTGGTTATCCATCTTCTTTTTTCTTTTTTTCTTTTTTGAAAAATGAATGTTAAAAATATGATTGGATAAAACAAAATAGGTAATTAATTCAAACCGGTTGGATAATCCGTATGAACACAACGAATAATCATTTTCCAGTTTATTCATTTCTGCCCGTAAGATTTAAATGCATTTAAAGCTCAAAAGAAATATTCAACATTGATTTTATCGGATAGATCTCGTCAAGCACTATAAATTTCATTTATAATTCGTGTTATAATTCTTTACGGATCAAAAGATATAAGTAACGCAACAATATGAATGTAAAATAAGTTGGTTATCTATCTTCTTAAACTGGATATCCAATGTGTTTATATTGATTATCCAACTTCTTTGTGGTGGTTATCCAGTATTTTTTTTCCTTGCAGTTTTATGAAAATGATTGTCAAACTTTTTTGTACTGATTATCCAACATGTTGCACTCATTATCCAATTATTTTCTATTGATTATCCAAATTGTTTGCAATTCTTATCCAATTATTTTTTCTTTCTTTCTTTTTTTTTCTTTGAAGAGTGAATGTCAAAAATATGATTGGATAACAAGTACAAACAGAATGGATAATCAGTCCAAACCGGTTGGAGAATCAGTAGGAACACAACGGATAACCATTTTTAAAAGAAAACGAAAAACACATTTCTTCATTTCTGCCCGTAAAATTTAAATACATTTAAAGTTCAAAAAAAATATTCATCATGGATCTTATCGGATAGATTTCGTCGAGCACTATAAATTTCATGTATAATTCGTATTCTAATTCTTTACGGATCAAGAGATATATGCAATACAAGAATCTTAATCTAAACTAAATTGGTTATCTATCTTTCTAAACTAGATATCCATCTTATTCTGCCCATCAAAATTTAATCATTTTAAAACTCGAAAAAAATATTCGACATGTATCTTGTTGGATAGATCTCGACGAGTACAATAAAATTCACGTGTAACACATTTTCTAATTCTTCACGGATTGAGAGATATGATCGTTTGAATATTAGAGATGTTTTTTTAGAAGAGAGAGAGAGAGAAAAAAGTGACAGGGACTAAACTTACAAATAATAAAAAGATTATTAAAAAAAGTAAAAAAAAGTACAAGAAGGACTAGTAGTGTAAAAAATAGGAGGGGGAGTATAGTCCCCCGGATATACTGGATAGAGACTCCTCTATCAAGACAAAATCATTTTCTCCTTACTAAATCAAATCAAATAATTGAGAGTCAACTTGACTGTAACACCAATGAGGGGGTGACCTAGTGGTAGAGGTCATAGCATCCAACTGCAAGGTCACGGATTCGAACCTCATGGCAATGATTTATCGTTGACCAGCTTTCCTGCAGGATAAGAAGTAGCAGCAGCCGAAGGAGGTGCGTTTCAAGGGATCGAGTGGACTAGGCATGTACGCGTGGAGTCTCCCCCTAGTAGTAGTAGTATCCTCTTTCTCATAGATTCCACCCATGTAATAGTCTATGCACTTGTAAGGTGGTTTCTAAAAAAAAAATCGAGTGAATTAGGCATGTACGCGTGGAGTCTCCTCCTAGTAGTAATAGTATCTCCATCTTCATAGATTCCATCCATGTAATAATCTAGGTACTTGTAAGGCGGTTTCTAAAAAAAACTTGACTGTAACAATAATAATATTGTTCAAGACTTCAAGCTGATTTACAAAAATGAATATTAAAAATAATTTGCTCTTCAGCCCATAAACTTATATAGTCAGCAGCCTTTTAAAAGTTAAAACAGTCCAACAATCATAAATGGGCTAAAACGATAACTACCGACATCTCCAGCCCACGACGAAAAGTCCGCTTCAACTTGAAGCAATCATTATTATCCCATTTGGAAAAGGATACGAACGTAAATAAATTAAAAAGCCAGACCCATTTAGGTCATCGTGAAAAAGTGGCCGCCCCTCCTCCAAACCCTCGCCCTATAAATTTTTGCTGTCCATAACTCTGCAAGTCCCTCGCTCGCTCTAAGCTTCCCTGTAAACCAGTGATTTATAAATCGTTGTTTGGAGCGATCCGGGAGCTTGTTTCTGCCGTCATCATGTTGGTCTATCAGGATTTACTCAGCGGTGTGTTTCTTTTTTCCTTTACTTTTTCTTCCTTTATAGTTTGTGCATAAAAATCTAATCTTTATACGTTTTTGTTTGATTTTGATTGGAGTTTGTTTCAGGGTTGAGCTGGGTTTTGGATTTGGTTATTGATTTTTGATGGGTTTTGGTCGTTATTGATTTATTACTATAGATCTGGATTTGACTTGAGGATTTGTATATTTTATGGGATTTTGATGCTTAATTGGCTTATTGTTCGATGCTTTTCAAGTGTTTGAATTCAGACTTGATTTGGTTTTGTGTTGCTTTGTTTCGTCTGGAGGTAAAAAAAAATTCAGACTTTTTTGGTCTGTTGCTCTTGATTTGCTTTTCTAGTATAGAGGCAGTAGAGAATTTTCATTTGGTTATTTGATATATTGCCTCAATGATTCTCTTCAGTTAACTTCAACTAAGTTTATTTATTATTTATTATGCTATCAAGTTGATTTTTTAAGAAAAAATTTGTGATAAATGTGTTTAGATGCCAATTGCTTTGGCTTCTATGTATCATCTAGAAATTTTTGTTTCTGAATGTGTTAACATAGCAGGTCCATGATTGAAGTAAGCAATTGTTTTAAAGATCTCTTTATGTTTGAGTAATTTATCTTGAATGGTTTCTTTGGTATTTGTGTGTATTTGTCTTACAGTTTTGAGTTAGTTTCTGGTCTAAGAGTTTACCTTTTGCTCTCTTTCTGGTCTAAAATTAAGCAAGTATACTTTGTAGTGCCTGACTTATCTGAATATTTGTGTAGGTGATGAGCTTCTCTCGGACTCGTTTCCTTACAAGGAGCACGACACTAAGATCCTATGGGAAGTTGAGGGAAAGGTGAGAAATTTTTCTTTACTTGCGTTGCAGTATGAATACCCCTGGATATCATACTAATCCTACTTAACGTTGGAAGTATCCTCACTTATAGTCTTGAATGTCATTGCTTGTGTTTTTATCAATGATATGTTTCTTGTCTTTTGACACAACATAAAATCTTTTATGTGCCAGTGGGTTGTTCAAGGAGCCGTACAGGTGGACATTGGTGCCAACCCTTCTGCAGAAGGTGCTGACGAAGATGAGGGAGTCGATGATCAGGCTGTGAAGGTGGTTGACATTGTTGACACATTTAGGCTCCAGGTTTGTTTTCTGGCTTTTATCGAGTCTGTGTCGTTGGTTACTCTGCTCAGGAATTTGGTGTATTAACCTGAAAATCCATGCAGGAGCAACCCGCATTCGACAAGAAGCAGTTTGTGGCATACATCAAGAAGTACATCAAGTTGTTGACACCCAAGTTGGATGAAGAGAATCAAGAGCTCTTTAAGAAGAACATTGAGGCTGCAACCAAATTCTTGCTCTCCAAGCTCAGTGACCTCCAATTGTAAGTCCATCATTGAGTCACTTATCATTACGAAGTCACAATTATGAGAGCCTGAATGCCAGTCTTGTATGGGAAACTGATGTTAGGTTTTGTTTCTTTGCAGCTTTGTTGGGGAGAGCATGGGAGATGACAGCTCCTTGGTATTTGCTTACTACAAGGAAGGAGCCACTGATCCAACTTTCTTGTATTTTGGCGTTGGTCTGAAGGAAGTCAAGTGCTAGGAAAAGCCAAGACCCTTTCCTTCTAGTCTTTTTAAGAGATTATGTTGTTTGCTGTAGTTTTAGTTCTTGTTACTGCATTTTTGATCCTTGTACTTGGTACTTGTTGAGATTTTCAGGCTTTGCTACTGAATTATTGTCCCCGGATCCTATGATTTATGCCATAAATTTCCTACAAGAAGACCCCATTGCATGACTTTGTGTTATGTTTTTACCTTTTCCAATCCATTTACTCAAGTGGTATGCTAGGAAACTTGAAGTTGTGAAGATCTGTTGACCCACGGCCACGGAATTGTCCAGGATTTTGTCATACAGAATAAATAAACAATAGAGCGAATATTAAAGGTTTAATATTAATTGTGGATCTGACCAACATATGATGCCACAGAATATTCCAAGCAACAGATGCCTGATGAAGCAATATGTGTTTCGGGCGTTTCTTTTGGGCATTTAATATTAACTCTGGATTTAGTGTTGTGTTTTTGGTTTCTTCATAATCATCACAGAGCAGTGAGCGTGGTGAGAACAATGGTCACTAACGCTGCCGAGAACACCCCTGCCAAAATAGAAACTGAATTCGGTAACATTTTCAATATATAAACCGAATTTGATAACATTTTCAATATATCTTTTTATATCTAAGCGAGTTTATTAGAGTTCTTTAAACCTCCTGGGTTATATCAAATATTTACCTCTTGAAACTACCATATCCATGGCTACCAAGGACCAAGAGGAGAAGCATGGTACTTGTCAGCAGCTTCACACATGACCACCCGGGCATCTCCTTCAATGACTTCAAATTGTGCATCGTCCTCGGAAAAAATGTCGTCTTATCCAAAACTTTGCCCTTGTCGTCAATTATATCTAATAGATTTTCGATTAGTCAATTGTACCCTAATGTTTAAAATTTTCGCCAATTTCATCCAATCGGCCCATTTTCCGTCCAAATTAACGGATCTCCGTTAATTTTTTAATAAAATAATAAATTTAAACACAAAAACACCCCAGTAGTTTGTAAAAATTTTAAAACTAACTCCTAAAATATATCAAAAAACAAAATAGTCCCTTTTCACTTTTTTATTTCATTTTTCTCTATTTTGTTCTATTTTTCTCAACTACTTTTAATGACCATAAAAGTATTTTAGTTATTTTTTATGAATTATATTAATGCAAGTTATAGTCTCTTGAGTTAAATTGTAATACACTAAAATATATTAATATTTTTTTTATTAGAGCTAATATTTTATTTTTATGTGAAATATTAGTTTCATTTAAATGTTTTTAATCTTTATGTTAGGAGGAATAAAATAAATCAGAAAAATAGTGTCTTAATTATTTTATATTTTATTTATTTTTTTATGAATTATATTAATGCAAGTTATAGTCTCTTTAGTTGAATTGTAATACACTAAAATATATTAATTTTTTTTATTTGAGCTAATATTTTATTTTGATGTGGAATATTAGTTTCATTTAAATGTTTTTAATCTTTATTTTAGGAAGAATAACATAAATCAGAAAAATAGTGTCTTAATTATTTTATACTTTATTTTCTTTATGAATTATATTAATGCAAGTTATAGTCTCTTTAGTTGAATTGTAATACACTAAAATATATTAATATTTTTTTTATTTGAGCTAATATTTTATTTTTATGTGGAATATTAGTTTCATTTAAATATTTTTAATCTTTATGTTAGGTAGAATAAAATAAATCAGAAAAATAGTGTCTTTATTGCTAAACTATATATTATTAAAAAAATTAACATGCTTATATAAATACAATCATGGGTTACAACTGTACTAAGATTAATTTTTACGGTAGAGTTTGAAAATAAATAAATATTTTTTTAAAAGTCATATAATAGATTTTTATGGTCATTAAAAGTAGTTGAGAGAAATGGAACAAAATAGAAAAAAATAAAATAAAAAAGTGAAAAGAGACTGTTTTGTTATTTTTATATATTTTAGGGGTTATTTTTAAAATTTTTAAAAATTACTGGGGTATTTTTGTAATTAAATTTATTATTTTATTAAAAAATAACGAAGATCCGTTAATTTGGACAGAAAATGGGCCGATTGGACGAAATTAGCGAAAATTTTAAATATTAAGATAAAATTGACTAAGCGAAAATCTATTGGGTATGATTGATAACGAGGGCAAATCTTTAGGTAGGAATGACAATTTTTCCCATCGTCCACCTGAACATTTTGATGCATGAACTCGATTTTCACTTTTCATATTTAAAATTCTGAAAATATTTACAAACGTTTTGATTGGGCATAATTTTGTGATGGAATCATGGAAAAAAGTTGCATTCTTTTCCTCCCACGTACCACTTTGTCTTTGCAGAGGTCTTTAGCTTTTTGGATAACTTTATCAGCTGTTTTCTTCAGGTCTACCTCCACTAGTGGTATTACATCGCTAGATCCTTCAAGCATTTCACATGCTGACCTTTTAATCAGAATCAAAAAGGACATTTTTCTTCTATAATTTTATCGTAATTAATTCAGGAAAGAAGAATAGGTTGGATCAAGCAACATGAAAGAAAAAGTAACAAAACTTGGATCATGATGCCCCGTGCAATATATGATTATTCTTTTGAATCATTTCAGAACTATGAAATAATAAGACGACATATGATTTATACAACCGACTTTACATAATCAAATAATGCTTAGTTCTTACATTACCAAGATATAAGTCAAAAACAGAATGCCATACACACAAGCCTATAAATTCCCTTTTCACCTTATTCATTTGGTCTTTTCAGATGAATCAAATTGAGTATAGACTAACTTCATCTCTTTAGTGACACCGATAGCATAAGCAACAGTTAAAAAGTAAAATTTAAAATTTTACCGGGTCCGGCGAGTCCGATGACGGAAGTAGGAGGATATCTGGCATGAACAACAATGAGCTTGAAAAGGGAACTCGAAACTGGTGTAAAGAAATGGGTGAGAGTCCATTCCAAAGCATAATAGCTATGCTCGCTGTCATCAATCCCTAGTATCATAACATGCTTCCCTTCCGCCATTTTTGCTTCCTTTTCTTCTTCTTTTTTTTTTTTTTTACCCTGTGAATTTTTGTTAATTTTTTAACTCAACTTCTGTTATGGGCTGGAATATAAATTTCGTTACATTTGGAATGACAAGGTTAAATTGTGCATGACCGTTCATTACGGATGGAGTGCGGTAATTTCTTGAGGTAGAAAAATTGTTTTGTAATAAAAACTTGTCACTTGAATTTCAAGAATATTGGATTCCGAGTCAATTGGAAATTAACAGCTTAAGGCATGCTTGTACATACTTAGGTCTTCTTGTCTAAAAAAAGTATTGTCTTACTCGTGACATAAAAGTAATTTCTGTGTTCGAAATGATATTAGAGGGGATTTTAAGAGATTTTATGAGCAAATACCATATTAGGCTATGCGTCTTAGGACACACTTTTTTTTGTTTTTCTTTTTTGGTCTAATAATAATACTCCCTTCGTCCCACAAAAATAGTCCACATTGAGTTTTAATTTTTGTACTATTTATTTGTCTCGTGATAAGTTTAATAACAACCTTGGTTCTTTTATTTCAATTTTAGTAGAATCACTCTTCTAACTTTTTCTTACTACTATTATGAAAGTGAGAGGAAGCATCTAAATATGGATTTCATCAAATAAAATAATCAATGATGTAGTAACTAATTGAGGTGATTCGTTGCAATCTTATTAAGAATTTGTCTTTTCATGCGTGTTATATTTGTTAAAAAAAAAAAAAAAAAAAACAGTTTTGCTCTTTTATGAGTGTGGCTCTCCAAAAAATTGCTGTCTAATGAGTCTCATATCGCTTAATTAATTTTTGTCACTATCTTTTCTTCATCTCATACAGCATCTCATAAAGAATTAGTTTATGAAGTTAATGGTTTCATTAGTTTTTCTATTCAAAAAAAAAAAAAGAAGAAAGGAACTTTTGTGGTACGTAATTTTCTTTTCCTTTTCCTTTTTTTTTTATTAAGCCTTGTGGTATATATTAGTGATGGGCTCACTATAAATGGACTTCCAAGAGTTGCTGGATGCTCAAGCCCAAATGGGTTTTCTAATCAACTTGTAAAAAGAAACAAAAATTCCAAATCGCACAATGGAGAGGGAGTATTATTGTTCTGTTCGAATATTTACAACTGGTAACGCCAATATTGTAAGGTGATTATCTTAGATATGTTTTCTTGTAGTCTACATTTTAATATATCTTCTCAAACAAATATGAACTCTCGTCATCTAAAAAAGTTTCGTCAATTAATTATTTTAATACAATAAACGCAACTCCTATTTTTGGGACGAACGGAGTAAATTAGCTAGTGATTCTTGAAGGACGACATGCATATTGAATTGATGAGAGCAGATCGTCTATCCGTTGCTTCTCTGTCTTATCCTGTCTAGGGTAGAAAACGTTGGTTTATTGGTTATTTTCAGTTTTAAGGTTTGTGTATTGGATGATTGCAAGCATCTATTTCTTCTTTCTTCTTTTTCTTATGTCGTAGGATTACGTTTCGAAGTCTGAACATTAGTATGGTAAAAGTTGTGCACACAAAAGCAAAAGAGAGTACCAAAAAAAAAAAAAAAGAAACGACTGAGGTGTTTTTTTCCCTTGACAGAATAAGACAGAGAAACTATGGGACAGACGATCTGCTCTCCATATAGATTGATATTGTCATCACTCCTAACGGCTAACACAATTTATAAAGAAACAAAGCAGATGGACATATTTGGGAACATGCATCTCTCAGATTTTTCTGCAGGCTTGGCTTTTTTTAAAATAATTTGATTGACCCATTATAAATTGTATCTGGATTTTGGGCCCTCACAAAGTCACAGGTCCATGAATGTATCTGGCACACTTGCCATTAACACATCTGATGGTTTCTGCAGAGCTTGTACTATACTGTCTTCACCATTAAATTGAATATACTATGATTTAATTTAGTCACACAAAATTATCAAACAAAAAAAATTAACTATATAATTATTGTTATTTGTTTTATCTATCACATTCAAATAAGTGTCATAGCTTTGGTCCAATAAACAACATTGCACTCTCATTTTTTTTCTTTTTTTGTTTTTGCCGGATACTAGATAGCTATGCTGTCATCCGGCGTATGATGCCGAAATCATAATTTAACCTCCTGCATGGATTTCACCAATTTATAAACCTCCAAACTATTTTTGTCACAAGCAAAATTAGAGAATTAGCTCTGAAATTCGCTTATCTGAATAAATTATAGTTAAATTTAGATGATTAGTGTATTAAGGTGATAGTCTATCGAGCATAAAATCCTATAGAAATTTCTCTCGATCCAAATTCTCTGATAAGTCTGTTTATATATCCTGTGATTGAATTGGGTCCGGCAATTTTTTCAGGATCCGATGTTTGAATCAAATACATTGTCATCATGGTATATCATCATCATAATAAAATTTCTTTAGATTATTTATCTGCATAAAAGAAGGTTATTTTTATAACTACTATAATTCGAGGGGAAAAAAATTGTTTACAAAAGCAACTAAGGTTTTGTGTGTGTTTAGTATTTTCCTCCTTATAAAATACTAGTTATGACTTAGTTTGTGATGACGGAATAGATATGAATTCATTGAAAAAGTTGGTGAATGAAAGGTATACTGTATGTATACATATAAACCAGTAGAAAAATGCAGGAGAACTATAACATTCGTATACGCTCGCTCATGTAGATGTAGTGTAAACTTTAATCCAAAAATTGGGCTCTTTTCTAAATTGTTGAATATTCCAAATGCTTTAAGTTAAAGCAAAACTTTTTGTTCTTCAAAAGAAAAAAAAAAATAGAAGTGCACTACAAGGCAATGATAAGTTTGGGAATTTTTAAATTCAAGTGTAAAAAAACAAAGATCCAAAACTGGTCGTGACTCCACGTTTGAATTAAGCAATCATTGATTTTTCTTCACATTCACAGCTATATTCATATGATCCTATCCCACCAAATCCCCTTCCAATATAAATACATGTATTTGTCAACTCTTTTGTCTCTTTTTTTTGCATATCTTTTGTGAGTAAGAACATCAAAACTAGTTGTTTTATGGATAAAGGTTTTCAAAAAAATGAAAATGAAAATGAAAAATCAGTAAAAATAAAGATTTCAGACAGTCAAGACAGGATCAAAACTCCCCCAGTCCCAAAAAAATAATTCATATTAGATTTTGAGTTTTGTACTGTTTTTAGTACAAATTTGAAAACTCCATGTAGAATATTTTTCTAAAACGGAGGTAGTGCGTTAGTAACCTTGATGATTTGTAATAACTCAACGGATCGCATATTTTACGTCCTAGCAAACAGATAATTCAAGGTTATGCCTATTTTGGGAAAATACCATTTATCTAGACTTTTTCTTCTTCTTTTTTTTTTTAAGGAAAATCACAACAATATTGTTCCAGATTTAGTTGGTGGCAAGATTAATAATCTTTTTTACATTTCAAACAGCGATGTCATGTCATGATGAGTATATAGTGTTTTTCACCTTAATTAACCAATAGGTGATTCGAAAAGAAAACTAAAAGAAGCAAAAATATCTGCATTAATCCAGACATACAACTGTAGTTGCCATGATCAGAGGAACCTTGTTCCAAATAGTAAATCAATTATTCCCAAAAAAAGAAAAAATCTCATAATAACAGAAATAATTGAAGCATGTGATGGGTACTATTAAATTAATGTATCATCCCTGACCAAATGCCAACACACAAGATTAAGACAGATTGGAAAGGTAGCAACCTAAGTTAGGACTTTTAAGAATGTGTTTCAGATATATTAATCATATGTCATTTTTCATACAAATTTTAAATCAAATTAGTCCTTCTTTGATTCTTCCCTCCCAAACAAAAAAAGAGATTAAGTGATTGGGGAACCCTCATCTATCCTAAAATAACAATCGTACTTATGAAATTAATTTATTTCAATTAAAAACTCTCATCCATTGACAGAAAGAATATTATTTTGTCTTAATATATTATCGAATGAATTTCGTATGATGAAAGTAATACTTTTTCCCATCTCAAAATAGTTGTTTTATTTTGATTTTCACTAAATGTATATTTTATGTTAAGAAAAATTCTAAACCGATAATCATTTTTATACAGATAAAATATATATATATATAAAGTTCCCTGTATAACACTCTATAATATGAATTTTACATACATGATTAACAAATGTCCGAATACAAGGATGATTAAATACGTAGATACAAATCAAACATTTAGGGAAAAAGTGATATCAAAAGGATAAAATAAAAGGGTTACACAAAACTTTGGCCGTAAATATATATATATATATATATATATATATATACACACAGCTAGAAGGGATTAAAGATGAATGGTTGACCTTGAATATTCTTGAAATCCAGAGTGATAAGTCATAAGTGTATCAATATCGATGGAGTAAAGGGGTATGGAGAAGAAGGATGATGAAAGTTGTTGAGATCAGATTGAATTTTGCCAAGAGATCAGTGCATTATTTGTTTCTTTGCGGGAAAAAGAAAAATAATAATTGGACCGGTTCACGTGCGTTCATAATTATTTGTGCCTAAGAAATTAATACAAAATTACGGTAATGTTCTTAATTAAAGTCCCCATAAATAGTACTCTTTCCGCTTCATAATTATTGTCCAGTTTGAGTTTTCATTTTTAGTTCAAATTGTACTAAAAGTGAAATCTCAAACTGCGATAATATTTTTGGGACGGAGAAAGTAACAATCTCCTCCTAGAAGGAACAAATAAAAACAGAAAACAAAATTAAGTGAACTCGAGTATTACATTTGTGGAACACATATATATACCAGCTTCGATGCCTCCCTAGTTATCAGACAAACACAAACAGTTCAACGTTAGTGTTAATGATGATGCCTCACAGTCTAAAAAATGCATTCCACCCTCCATCTAGTTTCTTTAATTTGATTTTCGTCACGTCTCGAAAAATAAGAATTTGATTTATTATGTTAAAATAATTAAACAAAAAGCGTAATTTTATTTCAAAAAGAGAATACTCTCTACCCATGTCGATGTATCTGAAAATAACACTACTTTAGTCTCAGAAAAAAAAAAGAGTCTAATTTTAGAAATGTAAAATTTTAAATTAAACTTATGAGGTTGTCATAATCTGAAATTGATTATTAAATTAATAAATAGTTAAACTTTAATCAATTTTATATTAATTTTTTAATTTGTAAGATTATATCACCTAATTTTTATATTTTAAGTTTTTTAAATTAGACTATTTTTCTGAAAAAAAGCGGTAGTCGTAAATGAAAAAAAAAAGTAAGAAGAGAAAACAGAATGAAACTAATCAAAAAGTAAAACGAGATTATAAATATTTGTAATTTTGTGTCAAAAAAAATTATAAATATTTGATTTGCGAAAAGAATACTACCACTCATGTCAAATCCAAAGAAAAAATATGGTTGTTTATGGAAAAAGAGGACAATTGGCAAAATCTGGGGATGAATTCTATTGGGACAACCCAGAAGAAGTACTGAGGAGAAACGACAGAAAAGGAAATGAATGATAGGTAGAGAAGAATTTTTAAGAAATACTTGCATGCAAGTTTGAGCTCTGAAACGAAAACGTTATGGAGTGAAAAATGTCAGCTTTAACGAGTTTTTTCTTGACCTGTGTGTGCTTTGCAGCTTCTGCATCGTACTACGTAGACCTGTGCCCTAAATGAATTGCTTACAATATTTGTAGGTTCAGAAATTCAGGGGCACTGTTTCAGAGAATCTATGTACTAGCATGCTAGTAGTAATACTGATTTTCTAGGGTTTCCTTTTGTGAGTTTGCTCTTGATTTTTAGGGTTTACTTTCTATAATTCTATTAGAAATTAAAAAGCTAAAACCAAGTTAAAAAGAAAAAAAGAAAAACTAAGACCAAGTTAATACGATGTCCCAAAATTATTATCCAATTTGAGAATAATTTGAACTAAAAATGAAAATATAATTGAACAATATTTATGAAAAGGAAAGAATACATATGTAAATTAAAATGTCGATGTTGAATACCCTGTAACATAATAATAATGATGATAATAATAATTATAGTAATGTGGAATTACAGTTGCTTGTAAGTATTGAACAAGTCGAATTACTACGTACGTACGTACCAAACTCTAATATAAAGAAAAAGTATATTTGCTTCTCACGAGATGGTATAGTAAAATGTTTACAGGATATTACTGTAATAAACTGTATGAATTGTTACTAATAACAAGAAAACAATACTTCCTCCGTCTCACAAAAATAGTCTACATTCAGTTTTGAATTTGGTACTGCTTTTAGTACAAATTTGAAAACTCAATATGGACTATTTTTTTTGGACAGAGGTAGTACTAGAATTGATTGAAGAACAATCACCAACTGATGTTCGCGTTAGTGCATTATTGTTTGTTTATTATCAAAACTTGATTAGTAATAAAAATTGTGATTACGACATTTTATCATATTTTTAAAGTTCTCAATCTACCAAATTTCAAGTTTATTTGAACGAGCTTTACCATCTAAACAAGACATTCATAGAGGTTTGTGAAATTGTGATAATTTGATTTCATTCATAATGACGAAAACAAACAATCCCAAATTACCTTCATGAAAGGGGACATGCGTCGACTTGGGGACCCAATTCTGGTCGGCTTCACAAAAGAATATGATTATTTGAGGAAGTGATTAATTTACCTTAATTTAAAAATTATCCCATGATGATATATCCTTTAAAGTGAGTTTGGAGTAAACTTGTGCCGCCTAAGCATTTAGATGCCTATTTTAATAATCATAATATCTTAGCTTCCAAATCAAACCTGCCCCCCTCGTTTTATTTTATTTTGTTTTCTTTTTTAAAAAAGCACAACCATTATTATTATTATCATCTGTTATTATTTGAGTTTTACCTACCATCTTTTTCAAGTTTTACAAGGCTGAAATTTGATGGTTAGAGTAATTAATAAGTACATTCTATAAATTAATTTTGCAACTTCTAAATCTATTAAAGTTTGTTTGAGTAATGCAATTGTTTCTTTCTTGAAAAAAAAGTCATAAGGTTATTTACGGTATACGAGTGTGGCTTGAATTACCTTTACAATAATAAGTTTTTGACATTTTAATTTATAGTAAAAATATTTTTTTATTTACGAGATTTCGAAATTTTCTCCATCAGACATTTGATTAGCAATTATACACATTTGGAATGTAATCAAAACTTAGTAAACTTAGAAATAGAAGTATATTTTCATGTATATGTTTTTAATTTAACTAACTTTTTGTAACGTCGAAATAAAATACTTTGTCCATTAAATACCGTCCCAATAAACATGATGATTTTTTTTTTATAAACAAGAACATAGTCACGAAAAAATAAAATAATACATCCCATTAGAAAAATGTAAATCATTTTAAATATATAGTTACGAAGTAAATTATTATCATTATTAATATTTTTGAATTATTAAATTCACCAGCAAAATTGTCTCTGTCTTTCTTCCTTTCCTTCCTTCCTCCGCTTGTGAGCCTTCCCTCTGTAATAAGCCATCTCTCCCAAAGAAAACAACACACACAGTCACACACTGGAATTCGTTTCCATTTTAAACAAACAAATTCTAATTTTCTCCATTTTTTCCCCCATTACATTGTACCATGAATTTAGGGGTTTTTTAGATTCTCTCAGATCCATTTATCATTTCCCCCAATTTTCCAAAAATTTTTTCTAGATCCCGGAATTCCCACTGTTTCTCATACATCAGGTGCGTTTTCCTTGTTCCTTTTTTGTTTTTTTTTTTTGTTGGGTACTGATTTTTTATGTTTTATTTCTGACATGCATTTTTTGATCGGATTTTTTTGAAGGCCGGAATTCGTTTTTTCGGATTATTCCCCATTTCCGCTTCCACATGATTGGGTCGTTCTGATTGCCGGTTTGAATTCAATTCGTTCCATGTGCCGCTTTGATTTCGACTTCTCTCCTCACAGTAAGTAATTTTTTGATTTTGTGATGTTAGTAGTTCTTTGGATTTGGGAGGTTGGTTGGCTAAGTTGTTTGCGTTGTTTTCTGCTCTTTTTTTCAATCCAATTGGGGAAGTTTTTGGAAATTAGATCTTAAAAATTGGCTCCTCAACGACGATCACAGCGCCACATGGGTGGCCAGATGCAGCAGAGCAATGCTGCGGCTACTGCTCTGTATGATCACCCTGGAAATGGGGCCCCCGCCGGCGGTGATGCCGGAGACGCCGTCATGGCTCGGTGGCTTCAATCCGCAGGGTTACAGCATCTGGCCTCTCCATTGGCTTCGACGGGAATCGATAATCGCCTGCTGCCCAACCTTCTTATGCAGGTAATTATCTTCTCGTGATGATGATGCTGCTGCCTAGTTCTCATTTTATTTGAAGGAAACAATGTGTCGAATCAGTGTGTCAAAGTATTGAATTCTTAAAATTTTCTTATGCATAATGACTGAAGCTGGTCGGGGAATTTCTGGGGTATAGTGTTTGGATTTGGGAACTGCATGTTTTGAGTAGGATGTGAGTGATTTTTCCCCTGAGGAAGTTATTGGGTTATTGTAGTTTTGTTTAAGTACGTGGAACATGTATGTAGAATTATGTCCAATGAATTTGATGGCTGGTGACTTGGTGTTCAATTTTGTGTTTTCATTCCTGACGTAATGAGAGGGTTTCTAGCATCAACTTGAAAAGTAACTTGGATATGCCCCATCACATCCTTTTTAGACAAGTGGCAACTCATGTTATTTGGTTCACTTAAAAGGACAATGGTTTTGCTTTTTATATATTAGTACTTGGTTCACTTAAAAGGGCGATGGTTGTGTTTTATGAATCTAATTTTTCAGTTTGTTATTAGTATAATTTTAACTTGGAAATGTTGTATTTAGAAGGGCCGTCCTATATCTTCTGTGTTATCCTCTTATCGTGAATTTGATTTTAGGTCATCAGTAATGGTAAAATTTGGATAATTTTTGCAGGGATATGGAGCACAATCTGCAGAAGAGAAGCAACGGCTTTTCAAACTAATGAGAAACCTTAATTTTAATGGAGAACCTGGTTCCGAGCCATACACTCCGACTGCCCAAAGTTCAGGTGGATTTGCTTCTTCAGATGGGTTGTATTCGCCTGAATTTAGGGGTGATTTTGGTGCTGGTCTCCTGGACCTACACTCTATGGATGACACAGAGCTCTTATCTGAGGTTTGAATCATCTCAGTTCTCATGGAATATTTATTGTTTGGATTCTTGTAGCTTCACTGTTTAATTTACAAGGATTGATATTTTGGCATTTTGTTCCATATTTTTGAGATTTCTGTTCTCTTTTCATGAAAATCTCTTAGTCTTCTATAATGTTTTTTGTTTTGTTTTGTGTTGTTCTTTTTTTCCCTTGAGATTTCTAAGTTTAGCATTGGATTTTCTGGAGTCTACTTGTTGTAAGAGTTTTTCAATTAATGATTACTTCCCTCTGAGCTTCTTATTGGTTTTATTTTGCCTCTATATTTAGTACTATTTTTAGGGGCACTTCTTTGAGTTTCTTGCTGTTTTTGGAAAAACCTTGTATGTTAGGAAGCAGTTTCCTCATATAGTAGTTTCACTCTTGCAATTTTTATATCTTCTTTATTCCCATTTTTTAACTTCTCATGTCGATCAATGCCTACTTACTAACGAATCTGTTGCTTTGATTACAGCATGTAATTTCTGAACCTTTTGAACCATCACCTTTCATGCCTGCTGTTTCAAAAGCAATTGATAACGACTATGAGATGATCACCAGTCAGCAGCAAAAAGGAAAAATGGATGCAGATGCTCAAGCTGGATTACTTGCGACTGACAAAGATAGTAGTACAAGAGAGAACAATGTGGCGAAGATCAAAGTCGTGGTGCGTACACCACCTTATTTTCCCCTCTAAATTTGTATGTGCTTTATGAGAATGAAAAGTTATAGATTAGCTTTTTACTCTTTTCTCCTACTGGTATTTTTTTTGAGTAGTGACTAGCAATTTGAACTAAACTAGGCAACAGAAAAGCACAAATTGTTAATGCTGTTCTTTATTGTATGGGAGAAAATCTTCTTCCTGTCAGCCAATAAATGATGGGTATTTTTTTCTGTAAGAACTGGATATGAAATTAGTTACTCATAACACTGTATGTGTGCATAAAAATTGGGCGCGCAGGTGTTTGGAGTTTTGGGGTTCAGTAATATTGACCATCTATTGGGGTGAAATTGTGATGACACTTGAAAGAAAATGTTAAAAACTTTTTACCATCACACTTCCTTATATGAGTGTGCTTTTCTCTTTGCTAGATTTAGGGCTGTTAAGAAAAATTTTAACAATTTTCGGTAATTATTTCAGTAAAAATACTTTCAAGGACTAAGTTTAAAAATGTTCATGGTTTTTCTTTCAGATTGCAAGATATCTTTTCAATACTTCTCCCCTGGAGCTGCCTAATGCATAGTATATGTGAAAGTATTCTAAACATTTAAAACATGACTATTGTGTATATAATGCAATTTGTTGTTGCCATATCTAACTCATTTGCTTTTTGTTTGAAAGCTCATATTTATTCATCTTTTTGGTGCATAGGTGAGTTTTTGGGGTAATTTTAATGTTTCAAATCTGATGTCTGTCTTAGGTGCGTAAAAGACCCTTGAACAAGAAAGAAATTTCTCGGAAGGAGGATGATATTGTGACTGTACATGAGAATGCATATTTGACAGTGCATGAGCCGAAATTAAAGGTTTGGATATACATAATTCTCTCACATTGTTGAAACATTGCCTGCAAATAAGAATAGTGATTGGTGAACATTTGGAGGGTCTGATCTCATTTTGGCCTTTTTGTTTTAATGGAGGTTGACTTGACTGCCTATGTTGAGAAGCACGAGTTTTGTTTTGATGCTGTTCTAGATCAGAATGTCACTAATGATGAGGTAACACTTTCTTGATTCTTCAAAGTTTGTTTTGTTCTTTTGCCAGGCTTGTTCTATCTCTTGATTCATTGAGAACTTCGTGAATTGTGGCTACTTATAGTTGGCTCTTGTTGGTTGGCGGGATGCCCCTGTTTCTCTTGTTTTTCTTGATCACTTCCTCTTTCCCTTTAGTTTAATTTAAGATTTCTGGTATTCTGTTTTATGACATCAGGTATATCGAGAAACTGTAGAACCAATAATCCCTACAATTTTTCAACGCACAAAAGCTACATGTTTTGCATACGGCCAGACCGGTAATTTGGACATCTTTCCTTAGTTCTTTTTGCTTTTCTTTTGAAATTTTTTCTTAAGTATGATATATTTTGAGTGTTTTACGCTCATGTATTTAAGCATTATTTTCTGTTATCAAGTGTTCAAATAGTTGTCTGCTGGCCAGCTAAATTCATCTGTTTTGGGTTACTGCATACTATTTGTAGGTTTTCATGATCCTTTTTATCCTTTGCAGGTAGTGGCAAGACATACACAATGCAGCCGTTACCTCTTAGAGCTGCTGCTGATCTTGTTAGATTGCTGCATCAGCCTGTCTATCGTAATCAGAGATTCAAGTTGTGGCTTAGCTTCTTCGAGATATATGGCGGAAAACTCTTTGATCTTCTCAGCGAGAGGAAGTTAGTGTTCTTCTGTTGTTGCCAACGTTTCTCACTACTTGATAAACTGAAACATTTTAAATGATAGTATTCTTCTATTTTGCTGATGTTCCTCATTAGTTGAATAAAAAGAAACAATTTAAACGACTGCAAGGAATCAAGTGCTTTAATATGGCCGGATCATCGACATTCTATCGTTGTTATAGTGAATGTTATGATTTACACTTGTTGTAGTACTTCATGAAGTTGTTGCTGTCAATATCCTAGCTAAATGAAACCATTTTTTGCAGTCAAATTATATGATCGATAATAGTTTCTGTGTTGAATGCCAAAAAGCATTCTTTGCAATCTCCACATTTTGCCATTTTGTGTAGGGTAATAATAGTATCCCCAAGATGTGTTACATGTTTACATTGTTTGCTTCTGGCAGCTTTGCTCTTCTTTTCTTAAATTCTTCTGATTAAGTATACTTAGACTATTTTGTTTGCTTTTTGCTTGTCCTGCAGAAAGCTGTGCATGAGGGAAGATGGACGGCAACAAGTTTGTATCGTTGGATTGCAAGAATTTGAAGTCTCTGATGTCCAAATTGTGAAAGAATATATTGAGAGGGGAAATGCAGCCAGAAGTACAGGCTCTACTGGTGCTAATGAGGAATCATCTCGATCTCATGCAATTTTACAGCTTACAGTGAAAAAACATATTGAGGTAAAAGACTCCAGGAAGAACATTGATGTGAATGATTCCCGGCATGGAAAGGTTGTCGGGAAGATCTCTTTTATTGACCTTGCTGGTAGTGAGAGAGGTGCTGATACAACTGACAATGATCGGCAAACACGGTAGGTATCCCAGAGAATATTTTGTTCTTTTTATAATCTTGTAAACCAAAACCCCCAATCTTCCCATCCCTCTTATTGGAGTGTAATGGGACTAGTCAAATGGTACCTGTGCATCATGTGTGGGAATTCAGCAGGCTGAATAATTTTTAAATTTGCTGGGTGGTGATAGTTTTCTTGTTGTAATAGCTGTTTTTTTCCCTTAATTATTATATCCGGAGAAGTTTCTTATTTCCATCACTTTATTTACTTGTGTTTCTGCTGGCATTGGAATAAATCACTTATTTTTCATTCAGAATTGAAGGTGCGGAAATCAACAAGAGTCTTTTGGCTCTTAAAGAATGTATTCGTGCGCTGGACAATGACCAGCTCCATATTCCTTTCCGAGGTAGCAAACTTACTGAAGTGCTGCGTGACTCCTTTGTTGGCAACTCCAGGACTGTTATGATTTCGTGCATTTCACCAAATGCTGGTTCCTGTGAGCATACGCTGAATACATTAAGATATGCTGACAGGTATCACTTTTTCAGCCTCATATACATTCACTTGTGATGTTGCTGAACTTTATGAAATTCTAAAGCTTTTTGGGTGATACTTTAATGGACAGGGTCAAAAGTCTTTCCAAAAGTGGGAACACAAAGAAAGATCAAGGCTCAAATTCATTACCCCCAACTGTTCCCGCTTCAGCACCTTCTACTTCTATCTCTGGTGATGTAGAAGATGCATTTGAACCATATCCAGAATCTAGAGGAGTGGAAACAAACAGAGGATCTGTAGAAAAAGAACATGCTGCTTACAATTCTTCAAGTGATTTTGATAAGCCACCATCGAGTTTTATCTCAAATTATAATTCCAATGGACGGGAGGAACCTCAGGCAACTTCTAATGCTCCAGAAAAGGAGAAGTTTGACATGAAATCTTCTCATGGGAGCACCACAAGTCAGAAAGTTGGATCGGCTTCAACTTCACAAATTTTAGTTGACACAGAGGAAAAAGTTCAGAAAGTTTCTCCTCCTCGTCGAAAAGCTTACAGGGATGAAAGGCCTGAAAAAGTGGGAAGCTTGCCCAAAAAAGATGGTTTTGGTTCTGATTGGTCAAGACAGCAGAATGTGAACAGTGCCAGCACAAATCACGTTGGATCTAAATCATATGAGATTGAGACGCCTCAGGAGGATCGTATCAATGAGATACTTCAGGTTTGATGGTCTTTAATTGGATTTTGCATGTTGAGTCTCTGTTCTGTTGTTGGATTTTGTTTAACTTTTCTGGCATTTTGCTTACGAAGGAAGAAGAGGCCCTCATTGCTGCACACAGAAAAGAAATTGAAGATACCATGGAGATTGTGCGTGAGGTAAGCACTCTTGGAGAAGTCTTCTGCTTGTTTAATTTGTGGATGGCATTCTTGGTGCTTTGAGCTGGTGTATTGCATGTTACTCTAGATCCTTATTTCATTGTTCGCATGTGCCAAGATATGCTATTTAATTGCTTGTCATGAGGCAGTTTGGTGGCATTTTAATTACGGTTTTTTAGTCCTTGGATGGATTTTTTGTTATGCAGTTTTTACATATATGTGAAGTTGAAAAAATCCTCTCTTTTTTCCACGATAGTATTAGTTTATAAGTTCATAAAAATGACAAAGCAGAAAAATCAATGTGAGGAAGAGAACGCCCTTTATGAAGTGATAAGGTCTATAGTTCATCTACTTAAGGTGCGCTTCTTATTCCAGGAGATGAAACTGTTGGCTGAGGTTGATCAACCTGGCAGTCTTATTGATAACTATGTCACACAGTTGAGCTTTGTGTTATCTCGCAAAGCTGCAAGCCTAGTCAGCCTGCAGGCTCGCCTTGCCAGATTCCAACATCGATTGAAGGAGCAAGAAATATTGAGTAGAAAACGGGTGCCACGCTGAGTGGATTATTCCCCATTGGATGCAGTAGCTTTCTCTACTTTTCAACAGCACTCGTTAAAAGATTGCACAATCTGGGAACTTATGATAAATGGTGAAGTGGTTCTCTTGTGGACTTGGGACTTAAACATTGGGACTTAAACATTAGACTGTTTAAGTTGGTGCAGCTGTTGTAAGGCGGTGGTCAATCACAAACTTTAGAGGCATTTATAGCCTTTCTACTGTAACTTTGTTTGTAAAGATGAAGCTTTAAGTCAACTTTTTCCAGGCAGGAAATTTTATTTGCTTGTAGTGTATAGACAAGAATGGCATGGGCTGACTGTTGATTGAAATGGTTTTTGGAATGATTTTGGTGGACAAATATGATAGTGAACATGTGATTTTGCATTATTTAACTGAAAACATGTTACCCCAAAAAAGGGGGAAATAACAATATGTTTTGTGTTGTTATTAGTGTTGTAGTAAAAACCTTGGGGTCATTTCACACATTGATTTAAGGTGTTAAGAATGGTTACCAACACAAAGCACGGGAGCATGCTAAGCCTACCAAGATAAAAAATAATAATAATAATTATTATAAAATAATTTTTTTAAAAAAAGAATTTACTAACTCCAAACACAAAAGAAAGTAAGTATGGCTGAAAGAAGTGGAAGCAAACAAACACCAAAATGAGAGAACTTCCAAAACTCGCCACTCAGGTGCTACAAAAAGAACAACTTTACATCTTCAAAATTAATACACCTAGTGACAACAACCAAAAAATACATTAGGTGCTTTCTTTCTCACTAGAATTAAATAAATATCCACTTTCCGAGGCATAAGCACTGTATAACATATTCAATGAATAGGGCACATCATTCTGCTTTTAGTCTCAAAATCTCTTTGGCTGTCCTCATCCTGAAGTATGGCATGTCGTCCTGTGCTCAAGAAGAGAGTGGAAACAACTTTAGATACAAATTTTGCAGGATATAAATGACACGAAGAAATTCCTGAGAATAGTGTGCGAGCCTGTACTAACAGACGCAGTTGGCTACCATTAAATCTCTACAAAAAGGAGCATACCTGACTAAAACAGAGTCCTATATCTCTACTATAGAAGTCAGCGTATTTGATCATAAAGACGCCACAATCAAACCTGTCGACATAAAAACAAAGACGATAAATGATCAATGGATTGAAGGTAACAAAAATACAAAGTCTTAAACTTTTCTGTTATGCTTATAGATAAAACAAAATCAGATCAACTCTTTAACAGTACAACTTAATAAACACAAATGAATTGCCAGCCTGAATTGGAACGGATGAAAGTGCAAAGTAAAAATATGTATATGTATTCTAATCAGAAAACACATAATACAAATTACACCAGACCTGATTACAAAGTTTACATGGCCTACAATCAAATTAGGAATAGAAAGGCAGAAAAATTATAACTTCATGACAGAAAAGAGTCCCCGCATTACACAGTAAAAGCCTCTTCAAGGGCAACATCCAGCATTCAAAAATAAACAGCAGCATATGTTTCGAATTCATCCACAGGTTTAAGACAAATAAGAAAGGAGCCCTAGTGCAAATGGAGGAAATCTAACAGATGGGAGCGAAGGGGCATGGTGAACTAAAACAGCAGCACTAGATAGTTGCAGCTATTTTTCAGCAGAAAATGAATTCAGGAGGAATTTACTCAAACAATATAGATAGTAGATAGTCCTCATTATTCAATATACCCGTTACGCTGTTCTGGAAGGTCCTCAACAAATTCTCTTCCCCAAGAGCTCACATCAAGATCTTTGCCATTTTTCTCCTTCACTTCATCCACAATATACCTGGACTGGGAGCACAAAGAACAGGAAGATACAGTCTTAAACCATAATACTAAGGGACCACAACCATTTCGCCATACACAAAGGCAAGGAAATTCAATCCCGTACAGCTAACAGCTTAAAACATTAACTTTGTTCTTAAAACCCTGTTGCTGACAACAATAATCTCCGTTCTTGATTTCATTTGATCAGAGCCATTCTAACTGATACAGAATTTCACTTTATTAAGTTAAATTAGGAAAGATTTGTTTAAATAATTTTGGACTCTTCTAGAAGTTATAGGGTTGGTCTTTTCGGTATCCTTATTATTAGTATTTTAGGGTTTGGCTATTTAAAGGACTGCTGCACTACGTTTACAGCAGTTTTTTATTGAATTAAAATAACATGAATTCCTGCATCACTAGCTCTTCTCAATACCCCCCAAAAAAATTCTTGCTTTTCTCAATACTACAAAAACTTCATATCATCTGATATATTATTCTAACAAAAGATCTAGCAATTAAAGCATATAGAGCATAAAAAAAGACTTTACCAATGCTGCCATCACATGACTATCGCCTCCACCGAGTGAATCAAGATATTGAATTTTTGTTTCCTTCTTGTTGATGACTGCTAAACACCAGTGAACTTCTTTGTGGATGGGTACAAAGATCTACACCAATTAGGGGAATAGCAAGTTATAAAGAACAGAAAGCAACAAAAAGAGCAGCAACTGACAACACATCAGTTTAAAAAATAACCTTATCACAATCGTAAATGCAATATCCAAGTTTCCGTTGAGAAGTCCATCTTCGAACTGATTGATAGTTATATCCCCCTCTTCCACTTGTTAACTGAAGTTTCACATAAAACCGCCACTTAGAAGTATAAAGATTAAAAAAAAAAACTGAATATAGAAAAAAAAGTACAACTATATTATAACACTGAATAACCCAACACCGCGAGTAATGCTTAAACAAAATCAAAAGCCCACAGCTACTTCACACAGACTTTCCAGACAATGCAGAAACTTTAAAAAACTTAGAAGAATCACACAGCATGAATAAGACAGACTCGTCCACTAACAAAATAATGATGACATCAAGGAGAAGCAGGCATCAAAAAAGAAATCGAAAGCAAGATTCCAACTTGCATCTCATATCTTAATAAAATCAAATGGTCCAAATCCAAAGGGGCTTCTACTACCAACACTACGCAGTAATCTAGTGAAATAAATTTTTTTCTAAAACTAAACAAGTTTGTAAGCACACATAACCCACCTTCTTGTAAAAGAATGTATTAAAGAAATGACACTTCAAGAACTTCTGAGGTTCTCTCTTCTCCCTTTCTTTTAGAAGCTCAAAATATAAGTTTATAACCTGCATAATAGAAATAAACAGGAGTAAAGCAACTGCTAAGGTGAAAAAAACCACTTCAGCTGCTAAAGGAAGCTCATGAAGAAGATAGTACCTCATCATTTAACCATGCTCCCGGCCTCAAGCATTGCAATATTTCCCCAGTAATCGTAATATTGGAGCTTTCATGAGTTGCCAACTGTTTTCTCCTATGCATTACCAACCAATAAAACAAGTATAAAAAAGAAATTCAGATTGATGGACCCAATAACACAAATTATGAAGCTTTCGTAAGTTACCAATAACATAAATTATGAAGCTTTCATATGTTGCCAAATCTTTTGACCTATGTTACCTGCCCTATAAAACATGAATGCGATAACATAGCCCATTTTGCTTAAGTTAGAGCTTCATAGATTTATCGAAATTTTCATGTCAATTCATTCATTGATTCAATAACCAATAAAACAATTAATGACCAATCATAGACCCACTTATGCTACAAGTGAAGCTTATATGCACAACAGGATTTTAACCCTACATTTAATTAACTAATACAGCATTGATCACATAACAACATAGACGCACTTCTGCAAACATTAGAGTTTCCACAAATCACCAATCTTCTTGATCTATACATTGATCTACACATTTACAATCCAACAACCCATTCATCACATAAGATAGACCCCATTCATCAGACACAAAATTAAGTACCAACTCATACCGATTGGAATTCGAAAGGGCGGATGCAACCTCGGCCTCTTCCTCCTCAGTAAGAGGCTTAAATGCCTCAGATGCCACATCCTGCAATTTGATATAGTCAAACAGATATACAAACACTACAAATATATACAAACAATGATGTTATTACATCTCTATTCCGAAAAGTTACCTCCTTGACCGCTTCTTCTTTCTTTTGGGGTCGCAATAATTGCTGTATCTCCCACTCTTTTTGTTTCAGCTCAATCTCAAACTGCAAAGCACTCAGTTTACTATTACTCCTCTCCGCAAAATGCCATAATTTCTTGTATACTCTTGGATCCTTAGCATTGTAATCCCCATCCAAATGCAAGGACTCCAGCAACTTTTCTGGACTCTCCTCCCCCTTCAAATTTCCATTGGTCAACACCGACGAAGTTGAAGGCCGAGAATCCTGCTCTACAATCATATCATCTACTTTCGCGGGACTCTCCTCCAAAACAACACCACTACTCTCCTTCCACTTCTGATCCTTCTCATCTCCCAAAATCTCTACCTCAACCTCAATACTCGAGTCCTCAGAAACAGCAGCCTCATCCGCCTTAGTATCTTCTACTATCTTAACGTGTCTAAGACTTTCAAAAGCTGTTCTCTTCTTATTTTCATAAGCTTCCTTCTTATCATTAAACGAAGTAAAAAAATTTCCCATATTTGTAGCTGAACTACCCAAGAAACTAACCTCAGGGGCGTCTTGTTTAGAATTCAAAGAATTCCGAACTCTGTGCTGCCTTACAGGAGCGTGGGGCTCCCTCTTGAGCTCGGATTTCGCAGTCGGGTAACGGAAATAATTCAATACTTTCGACCGATCAGCAACGTGCTTGAAACAAGACGAAATTCGGGGCTTTTTGGCGACGTGAAACTCAGAAGAGGGAGAATATGTAACCGGGCTTTTCAAATTTACGCTGACAGATTCATCCACTCGCTTTCTATTACTCGTCAAAGCTCCCATTGTATGCAAAATCCACGAAACCCTAGACGAAGAAGAAGGAGAAGAATACGCCCCCGACAATTCATCCACAGAGCTCCACCAAATCGACAGGCTTTGAACGTAGCAAAGAAATTAACCCCATAAACACGCTACCTGGTGCTCGAATTCATCAAATTTAAGACGGAAAACACCACAATTGGTATAGAATATGATTCAAATTAGGGTTCCAAGAATGAAACTCACGGCCAATTTCTCAACGACGATTTGGGGAATCGATGCTTCTCCGCAATGCTAGTGAAGATGAAAACGCCAGAATTGGCAATAATCCCCCTTCCGCGGAATCAGGCCAGAGAAAACAGAACAGAAATTTAAAATCTTTTTTGAGTAAATTGCGAAGTGAGTTTTGTGCGCGTCCACTGTGTGACTGTTTTTTCGAGTAGCAAATGGAATGGAGAAAATCGATGACACATTAGCAATACTTAATAACAAAAACGAGGGTTTATGCAAATTATTAGTCCGCTAGTAGTATATATTTTCTTAAAAACAAAAAGGAAAAGAATATTTGCAATAGTTGCTAAAATCTTGGCTTAATAATTTTTTCGATTTGAATTTTCACTATACTATAATAATGACGAACTAGTCTTACCACATGCTGTACTAGTTACTACCTCCATTTTTTTTATCATCGCTTTAGGGTTTGCACAACTATTAAGAAAATAATGATTGAGAATTTAATTTATAAAGGTAGTGTCTTTCTTATCTATTGGAACTCTAAAAATTTTGAAATTGAAATAAAAAAGTAAGTAATTGTCATTAATATATGTTATTAAAAGTAGAGAGAGATAAGTGTAAAATTGAAAAACTTGTATTTAATATTGTATTAGAAATGAAGTGCGACAGATAAAAAAACACTTTAAGTTCACCCTAAAATAACAGATAAAAAAAACGGAGGTAATATGTGTTATGATGTGGTAACACTAATTGTATCTTACTCCTTTGTTCCAGTTCTGGACGGTGTTTCAGGAATTGAATGAATTTCTTTCTTTTCAAAACAAAAAAAAACAACACACACACACTAGTCTTACCAGATGAGAGGTGTTAATTTTAAACTTAAAATAATCAAATCTAAAAATGCAAATCTCTATTCATTTAGTCGATACATATACTTATCACGTGCGGGTGCTGTGAGAGGAAAAATACATTCTTGAAAAAACTTTAACCTTCAATTTAATTCATATTTTTTTAAAAAAAAAAAACCTTGAGTCTATTGTACCCAAAAAATTAAAACTAATAAAATAAAGATGATGTTAATATAAATAATAATAATAAAATTAATATAAAATAGAGAATTTGAATTTAACACATCATTGATATAAATAAAGAGCCTATTCGTCAATTAATATACACTCGATCATAGTAATCGCATTTTCACAATTCACCTAAAACTCTAAGAGTTATCAATTTTGTTAAATATGTTGAATTTGGCCACCATATTAAAAAAATAATATCGATTGTATTATTTTGGTGTGACTCTCCATGATAAATGTATGGGGTATTTATAGGACTGAAAAAGGAAAAAAAAAATAATAATGTTGGACGGGATAATATTGGGAGAAAAAATAACATTTTCAATTGTAAATTTTGATTTTTGTGAAATCGATTTGTTTATATTTGACCCTCGATGAAGGTTGCTAGGATAATGATTATTCGGTTTAGTTTTCCTTTAGAAAAAAAATCATGAAAACTAATTACATGATTTTTTTTATTTATGTATGGATATCTATCTGATAAAATTATGTTTATTTTTCTTTGTTTTAAGTCGTTAAAAGAGATAAAAAAAATAATAAGGTTAATTACTAAATAATATCATGCTTAATCAGTTGTGATGATAATTTTACCAGTTGTGTTTATGTTAATAATCATTGAATCTCATCTTATCGTAATAATATGAAAACATTAATATGGGATATATTAGACTATAATTTGATGGTTAATGTGATAAATATGTCTAGGTTCGTTGTGAAAATGTTTTTAGAAGTATGGATGGAAATTATTAATGGGAATCCTGAAAATCATTAGTCATAATAATTAGTTAAACAAATGTCACAACAACCTAACCAAAAAATCATCCAAATTGATTGAACATCCACACGATTTGGAAATCTTGAAATTTATTTACTTTAGTTCATAAACTATATAGATAAATAAGTGAATTGATTAGTCAAATCGAAAATATTTACTTTACCTAATTGATCTTTATTTGTCAAATTTTTTTATTGATCAACCAATGTCTCACCACGTGTCCCAAAACACTTCTCGTTTAAGATATAAGATTTGAAGATATGTTAAATTTGTTAGAGAAAATATGGTTTCAAACTCAAATAGATGTTTCTTCTTAATTCGAATTGTATCTTATATATTCTCTTATCCTAGTAAATCTCATCTTCAAGTTTAAATAATTGATTCTTAAAATTTAGAAAATTATTACTTTAAATTAATATTTTTTTACGCTTCTTATCATTCTGATACATGTCTTGAGATATTTTTCAGTTGAGCCAGAATGCTCAATTTGTCATAAAATT
This sequence comes from Oldenlandia corymbosa var. corymbosa, assembly GCA_949775105.1. Taxonomy (NCBI): domain Eukaryota; kingdom Viridiplantae; phylum Streptophyta; class Magnoliopsida; order Gentianales; family Rubiaceae; genus Oldenlandia; species Oldenlandia corymbosa. The sequence goes on along the minus strand of OX459126.1, from coordinate 16,456,390 downwards.
CTCTTCTTTTAATAGATAAGTATTATTTTTAGGATTTTTTTTTTTTTGATAAAGTAGCGATAGAGCTAGTGAAAATTTATATTGACTCATGTGCATATAACAATTATAGGTAAAGTATAATTTGGGAGGAAAAAATAAAATATCTAGTAAACAGTGACAATAACGAGTCATAATACTACTAAAATTAAAAAATAAATACACCTTAATCACTATATTTTTTTCCTATATATTTGTTACTATCAATATCGTTTTCTTTTTTATTATTACGTATTTATGAATAAATATTAGATTAATCAATTTTTAATCTCAAAAAAGAGTATACATAATTTTTTTCAGACATTTCAGTTTAACAATAATTTGTGAATGGAAAATATTGCACAAAATACTCTATTGTTACATGTTGCTATAGGTTATTAGAAATTTACAGTCAATATTTCATCAACATTCTATTGTTGTTATGTTTAATCATTACTCGTTAGGCTTTGCGCCTTCTTTTATTAAGGAATAAAATGAAAAATTTTACTAAAAATATTATTACAAATTTATAAACCTGTGATCGGATCGTCAAACTCCAACTAGGTTGCATGAACGTCAAAGTTTTCAGCAACATTCCAAGATACGTGGCTTTCTTGTTGTATTTGTCAATTCGTGAATTGCTGAATGTGTATCAATCTTAATAATAAGCTTAAGTCTTTTAAATTTAACCTAAATGTACATTAACAAACTATACTTCTTATTTATTACTTCAATCAAAATAATAATCTATTCAAATATCGTCAAAATTATCACAAAAGTTTGAAAATGCTCCATTTCAATGATATATGATCGTTTTAAGATACTTTCTTTATCTGGAAGAAAGTAATAAAAATTCATACTTGTCACACTAACATAATAAAACGAAAGAAATTTCTTTTTTCCATGACGTAAAGAGGATGAATTTTTTTGCCACTTTAAGGATTCACATATTGAACTATATTGAATTTTTTTTTTCCTAATATTGGTGAGAAAAGTGCGAAATGATTTAGAACTATAGTTAATTACACCAAAACGTCAAATTGATTCTAGCAACAAGAATAAGTCTCCTTTGGGAACTATTTGATTCCAGTAACAAGAATCAATCGTCTTCTTTGGAGTAGGAGGAGGGATGAAAGGAAGGAGAATAAATTGTTGATGTACAAAAGGTAGAAGATGATAATTTGAAGAGTTTTCCGAACATCAATTGTTTAATAGTAATAATTATTCTGTGATTGTGAATCCTAAAATTATACATTAAACGTGCATCATCTATTCGTGTTCAATTCATGCTCATAAAATTGAACACCTTTTCGAGAATTGTTATTGCCAAAATAATAATTAACAAAAAAACAAATTTATCCGTTTCCAATTGGCTTAAATTTACCTGATTTAGCATTATGAAACTTAATTAGGAAAGGTCTAGTTAAAATGTTACTTAAATTTGGAAAGTACGATATGCATAAGTAGAATCAGATCTTCAAACTGTTTATTTGGAGCAAATTATTCTTTTGATTTTACGAGCTTAGATTTTTCACCCACATGCACTAATTTAGAATTATAAGCATTTGTCTTCTTCATTTTACCCCAAAAAAAAAAATATTGATAAAGGTTTTCTTTTTCTAATTGTAGAACAGTATTTAAATATGCAAATTAAATACGTTCATAACTAACTACTAGATGAAATCTAAAATGAAATAATGAAAGTTATTTTACATGTTTAAACAATACTGACAAAAGTTAGTAAAAAAGATGTGATAGAAATGTTATGATATTTTACACGGGGTTCGCACAAGATTTTTGATCAAGTTAAAAGACAAATATTTTTTAACAAAATTTTTGAAAATATTTTTAAAGAAAATATTGAGAAGAAAATGTGATGTTATAAATTCAGTTCTCTCCTTGATGGGGTTAAGAAAAATGAACATTGACAAGTTACAAAACGTGTAATTAAGTGGGAGAATTTTGACACATGTCCACAGTTGGGAGTTTGATATAAGTGGGAGAATTTTTTTTATTCATTTATTTAGTCAAGTTCCATAAGTAATAGACAAGAGGGAACAACCACAAGATTACTGTAGATTTGGCCCCTCTTGCTTTTATATAGTAATAGATAGATTAATAATATTAAGACATTTCTACATTTATGAAGTAAGCTACCATATGAAAATTGATTTTACTTTGTGACAATATATTTGCCAAAAGAAGCAATGAAACAGTCACAGAATATTTATTAAATATTGTTGTTTGACTTGAACCCCTAAGACCTACTAAGTCTTTGGTGGAGTCTTTTTTCCAATAAGTTTATAGTTTTGCAAGATGGTTCTTTGTTTGATCACATGGAATGACAACGGAAAAATTCTCTTTTTTTTACATGGAATGACAACGCAAGATAGTTTTACATAAACATATTAAAATTAATATGTTTATGTAAATTAACCATGAGTTACGAATATACATATCTATAAATTTACACAATAGTGTTTTAAAAATAAATAGCTTTTTTTAAAAGATTATATAATATATTTTTATAGTTATGAGAAATAGTGAAAAGAAATAGAAAACAGAAAAAATTAAATAAAAAGTGAAAAAAAAACTGTTTGGTTATTTTTACAAATTTTTGGGGTTATTTTTATAATTTTTAAAATTATTAAGGTATTTTCTCTGAAATTAAAACTAACAGAATTCCTTTAATTTAAACGGAAATTGGCAAATTGGACAAAATCGGCTAACAGTTGGATAACTTAGGGTAATATTGGCTAACCGAAAAAGAATAAGGTGAAATTGACAACGCATGTCAACCTTTGGATAGATCGGCCAAATTTTCCGAATGACAACTATCATCTTCCTTTAACTGATTTGTTCTTTCCAATCTACGACCTTCTTCTCAAAGGTCACAACTTGTCAAATATTGATGGGAGTTTCAGAGCAAGTGAATTGCAAGTACCTTGGACTGCCTGTGGTGGTTGGTAGATTAAAGAAGCAGGTCTTCAATTTTGTGAAAGAAAGGGTCTTATAGAGGCTGAAAAATTGAAAATCCAAATTTCTAAGCAAAGCAGGCAAGGAGGTACTGTTGAAATCTGTTGTTATGTCATTGCCTGTATATTGTATGTCGTGTTTTAAACTGCCTAAAGGCTTGTGTCAAGAAATTGCTGGTTTAGCTGTTGAGTTTTGGTGGAGTAGTGGTGAGAAGGAAAATAAGTTGCACTGGTTGTCGTGGAGGAAATTGGCGAATCTTAGGGAGGATGGAGGGCTGGGGTTTAGGGATTTAGAAGCTTTTAATGATGCTTTGTTGGGCAAACAAATTTGGAGGCTCATTACTAGACCTAATCTACTGGTGTCTAGAGTTTTGAAGGTTAAGTATTTCCCGAATGCAAGTGTTCTCTATACTGAACCTAAATCTGGGGATTCTTGGTTTTGGAAAGGGTTATGTGCTGCAAAAAGGGTAGTGATAGAGGGAAGTAGATGGCAAGTGGGAGATGGCAAATGTATTAGAATATGGGATGACAACTGGTTGCCTTTTGAAATCATTAAAAAGTCTTTTTCGGCTAAGCCAATAGGTTGTCACTCGGTGTTAGTAAGAGATCTTATGTGTGTTAACTCTGCTGGCTGGGATCTGGAGGTATTACAACAGTTGTTCTCACCAGAAGAGGTTTATTTGATCCTTTCGATTCCACTAAGTGTAACGGGAGCAATGGATAAATTGTGGTGGAAGGCTGAAAAAGAAGGGGTCTATTCTGTAAATTCAGCATATAGGATTGCAAAAAATATGCTGGATAATGGGTATGATAGAGATGAAACTAGTAGTGCAACTGTGAGGGACAAATTAATTTGGAAAGGTATTTAGAAACTCAAAGTAAAGGGTAAGGTGCACCATTTTCTTTGGAGCTGTTGTAACAACACTTTAGCACTAGGAAGTAACCTGCTAAGAAGAGGCATCCCTGTCGATCCAAAGTGTAAGTTGTGTGGGGAGGAGTTGGAATCTGAGGAACATCTTTTCCTCCTTTGTCCAGCAGTAAAACATATATGGGAACTAGCTCCAGTGAAGTGGGATGGCTTGGAGGCTCATACATATTCTTTTTAAGGAATGGTGTTTTCATATGATGAAAGTGGGCAATAATTGTGAAGGCCAGAGAAGAGTCTATTTTTCTGTATTTTTGTTATGGAATATATGGAAATGGAGAAATAATTGGATGTTCAATACTCAGTTTCTTTCGCAATGGGAGGTAGTCAATAAGGCAATGGAGGAATGGTTGGAATATGAAGCCCACTGCAAGGTTCTTCTTCCAAGCCGGATTCATCACACTCGAGCACAACAACACTCGCATTGGAGTCAACCAGCAGAGGGGGTGATCAAATTAAATGTAAGTGCTTTATTTTAATAGTATGCTGGTATAACTGGAGTAGGTATTGTTTCTAGAGATTGTAGAGGCAGTCTTCTGCAAGCTTGGACAGTTGCTAGGGATCGTCTTCAAAATCCAGTAGTGGCAACCTTAGATGAAGTTTGAGTGGCTCTAATTTTTGCACAAATGAATTTGTGGAAGAATGTACAGGTGGAGTTAGATGTTAAGACTTTGGTGGACTGTCTAAATGATAAAAGGTGTCCGGTACCTGAAGCATTAATCATAATTAAAGATATCTACGTTTTAGAATCTTTTTTTCTTGCTTGTAATTATTCTTTTGGTCATAGATGTTGTAATAGCACTTTTTTTAGATTAAGAGAATTCATTTTGGAGGGAAATGTCCCTCGGAGCTGGAAGGAAAACTTTCCACTTTGGCTACTAGAGGTAGCATGTACAGACATAGGATCATTTGATCCTATTTTGGCCTGATGTTAATATAACTTTGCTGATTACTGGTAAAAAAAAAAAAAATCTACGACCTTCTTCTCGAACGGACTATTTATTTTGATGAGATATTTTGTTCGGTCATTTATTATGGTAAAAACTATTGATGTCATCAAGGTGCTTGCAGCAAGTTCGTTGTCCATATCTTTGTTCTATGACATTCATAAATTTGTTATCTGATGAGATTGGTATCACTATTGCATTCATAACATCCATCACACCCTATACATTGTAACATCTAGAAATAGTGCAACTTAAATTTTGACTACACAATTTACAAACAAAAAAATTGAGGACACTGTGTCATTCTCTTAAGAGGAATGAGTAAATAACATTAGAATGTAGCTAATCAACAATACCTTTGAATACTTTTTGACTGATTAGTTTTTTTTTTTTTTTATTTAATACCGGGAATCCTACAGGAAATAGTTAACTCCATACATATTGCAATATCGTTTGATTGGTAGTTTTGAACAATAACAAAACTTGATATAATTCCACCATAAAAACGTGAATTAGATGCATAGTTTTAACACAAGTGACATCTTGTAACCTTTATAACTGTAAATTCAAGATATCTCTTAATACTTTTCTTTTATTTTTAGAGCATAAATCCAAAGAACCATTTAGTGAAAGACAAATAATAAAATGTAGTTCAAAATTTATTAAGTATCACAAATTACATTCAAAGAAATTTCGTATTTGTTACTTTTAAAAAGTAGATTGCACCATAAATCTGTCCAAGATTGCTAGCAGATCAATCGATAGCAAAATGTGTATATCTTTCCAGGGCTAGTTTGCACGTATGTATTATGATACGTGTTTAATGATGTGGTTTCTAATCTTTATGGTGGTAATTGAAGTTCCTACAAAGATGGAAAATAATTAATTAAATTAATAATTTCATTAGTGGTGCTGATATACATATCATGTTCATTAATGTACCATCTTAATTAGAAAGGGTAGAACAGGTATATTAAAATTGTGAAGTTAATTCTTTAATTTAAACATTTTACATTTTAATATTTTACACTTCAATAAAACAGAGTCTTATTAAATGATACACATTTAATAAATGTAAAGATTCGGTTCATATGAACATGCTATTGGACGTTTAAAAAATAAATACAAAAACCTCACTAGATAACCAAAGGCATCAATATCAAGTTTTAACAATTGTTATCGGAATTTACATCGTTTTACAACTTTATCTCGCAAATTGTTACCTTTACACCAAAAGGAAAAAAAAAAAAAAGAGAGAGAAAACTATAGACTACTATATCCTTCCTGAGGTGTAAAATATGAGAAAAAACTGATGATGTTAACTTCAGCGCCTTTGTTTAGGATTATTACCTCGCCATCATCATTTCCAGTTGAAAGCCAAGCTTCATCATCAGTATATCCCTAATTGTTGTTCCATCTTAAATAGACAAAAATGCCATAGCGGGCGATGAATGGACTCAATTTTCTGATCTTGTTTAGGAAGTCAAGTGATTCACCTAAAAAATAGCAGATTGCTTCATAATCCTGATGACCTGTTGGAGTATTCTTGTACCAATGCACCAAATAATGAAGGTCTCTCAAGCAGCTTGGATGGTTTGTCGAATTCTTTAACCCATCCTGTTTTCAAGAATTTCACAAGAATACATCATATAAGTTAATGAGCAAAAACATGATTAACTTTTTTGTAACAGAAGGGATGAGAATGGTTTGCGAATCGTAGGGCAAAAATGTGGAGAAACTGACCATCGTCGACAACTAAAACCCTGTCGCAATCAATGACAGTTGGAATCCTGTGAGCTATTGTAATGATTGTGCAGGCCGCGAAATCCTCGCGGATGATCTTTTGAATGACAGCATCAGTTTGTGAATCGACAGATGCTGTTGCTTCATCCATGAATAAGATCTTGCTGTGTTTTAGCAGGACCCTCCCCAAGCACAGGAGCTGTCTCTGCCCAACGCTCCAGTTGTCTCCACAATCAGCCACTAAACAACAAAACTTTTCACAGTCAAATCTGAGATACTCTAACAAGAGAGGAAGACTTGGAGAAGAAATGGCTGCTGACCTGATGCATCGAGTTTTTCAGGCTTTGCAGCTACGACATCCTTCAGCTGGCAACGTTCGAGACTCTACACATAACAGGGAAGAAGGTTGAAGGTTGACACTAATTAGCCAGAAAGGTCCAACATATTGTAAAGTATAATATTAGCACTATGAATTCATAGACATAAAAATTAACTCGTCAATTGAAATGAGATTCTGTTAAAACATCCAAACAGTTGAAATGCCCTGTAGGCCAGGGGGAGTGCAATGGAAGCAACATACCTTCCATATTTCATCATCTGAATAAAGACCAATGGGGTCAATATTGCTTCTTACAGTTCCTTCAAAAAGGACAGGTTCTTGAGGAATGATTCCAAACCGGGATCGCAGGTCATGAAGGCCGAGATTGGAAATGTCAATTCCGTCGATAACAATCTTCCCAGCTGAAGGTTCCACCAGTCTAAAGAAAACCTGGATGAGTGTAGATTTTCCACTCCCAGTCCGACCAACAACGCCAATTTTTTCTCCTCCATGAATGCTAAGTGATATTCCTTTTAAAACTAGAGGAGTATTCCATCTGTATCTTACCTGCTCAAGTTACAAAACAAAGATGTCAGAATAAAAATATGCTAATTAATACAGAATGCGCATCTCGAAACTAATGAACATAGTGTATATAGCCCTTTTTTCTTTTTGGGGTTAAATTTCCAAATCGAGTAACAAATCCTAGACACTTATATTACCATTGTTTTATGACAACATTGAATAACTTATTACCTGTAAGTTGCTTACTGCAATATCACCATGATTTGGCCAGTCAGATGATGGTAAGAAGTTGGGATTTCTCCAAGGTGCTTCTGATGGGATAGTGGTGAACTGTTTTATCCTCTCAACTGAAACCATTCGGTTCTCCACGAAACAGCTCATGTATATAGCCCAGAACAGCACACCATTCAATGGCAATCCATATGAAAGAGACAAGCCAACATATTCTGATGGTGTAGGAAAAACAACGAACATCAAAATCATGCTGTTCACTTTAGTCACCATCTTATTAATAATCAACTTCTTTACAAGAGAAGTGGAAGTAAGGTATAGTTTTCTCCATGAATATGTTTATGGCGTCAATTATAGAACTTACCAGGTTTTATGATAGTACTAGGCAAGAGGACCATGAACATCGTGGCAGCACATAGGACAAAACTTCCAATCATCTCCAACCGAAAACCTAACCACTCATTAGATGCATTGTTGTGAAAATCCATTCGTAGATTAGCATTGACCCTGTCAAAATTTTCCTGAAAGAATTTATCCTGCTTCCCAAATCCACGAATGGTCATAACACCAGAAATAGTCTCAGAAAAGTGATGGATGATTGGAGCCTTGGTAATTGAATCCAGACGGCTCAATTCACGTGATGTTGAGAGATAATACCTCTGCAAATAAATACAACTTTGAAGTTTAAGTTGATCATAAGTTCTAGTCTGAAAGCTACAATTTTCCATTACATAGTGATAATGGTTCTACAATGTCACATGAAGTTTAGGAACTGTAAGCACCACATATTCACTATTGCTTAACTTTGCATCAATGAGTGATTTTCAAAAATAAGCTTCTGCAAGAGTAACTTGGTTAAGTACATTAGGAAAAACAACAATGCCTGGAAACACATCTTGTTAATCATATTTACTGCCTACATGCAACTTGGATGTTCAGCGTAATAAAATCAATCAAAATGGTAAGTGATGATGATATGTTCATACCCGGTACCAAAAGTTAAGCCAAATCAGAGGAAATATAAGGAAAGCTGTTGGCCAAGCATATTGAATTGTAATGAACAATATGCCAATGACTGTGAAGTACATTGCAATGGTGAGACTCAGGAACAAAGGGATCAGTACATCAACGTTGAACTGATCATTCGATGCCTGAAATGAAAAGTTCATTATTAGTTTACAATTATCTATATATAAAATCAGAAATGCAGATCAAGGAAGAAGCTTACTCTGGTCAATATTCTTCCAGATGGAGTAGTATCAAAGAAGGACATCGGAGCGTGAAGGACACTTTCAAGCATTTGATCAAAAAAACTCTGAGATGTTTGAAGACCAATAAAGGTTTGAAGGAACATTCTGACTCCCACCAGAATGCATGATATGACTGCTATAATAGCATAAACTTCTATAAACAATGAAGGGTTAAAAGTGCGTTCTGTTGAAGTTTCAAATGCCAGCCAGTAATCACTTGCCATAAGAGACAACTGCCATATCAAAGATGAAATGACTACAGCTCCTATTCCCCACCATCCATATGCCCGGGTGCAATACTGTTTGTAGACACCCAAACTCACCTGTCCAATTTCCCTCTCCTCATCTTCAATGAGTTTAGAGTTTCCGTTATCAGCATTCGACTGTTCTGAAAAAGACCTCCTTTCGCCATTAGAAAAAGACCTCCTTTCGCCATTAGCATCACTTTTACCTGATAGATTTTGGGGTGATTTAGGTGTTATGGGGCGAGGCGAGTTCGATTGTTGTTCATATTGATTTGTGCTCATCTCCACAATGCCTACAGATGTTTCATGAGCAGCTACAAGTGCTCCGAAATCCATTCCAGATTCAAGGAGCTCTTCATACTTCCCAGATTGCACTATCTTACCGTCACGCATTACCTGAGAAACAAGACTAAACTGTCAAATGCTGGTGCTGATAAATTTGCTTGAATCAAACAAAGGAAAATATCCAAACACAATTCACTTATTGAATAAATATTTCAAGAGGTCACATAAATATTGAGATGAAAAGTAAATGCTCATTACAGTTTTGGCCCTTTTTTGGTATATTTTTTTATGGAAATCAAGACAAAACTAGTAAGTAGACAAAGTTCTTCCACTCACCATGATTAGATCAGCATTGTGCAGGAAGTCAACCTGGTGGGTTACAAGTAAAATGGTCTTGTCTTTCAGGACTCCTCGTACACATTCCTGCAAAGCCACATCAACATTAGGTTTTTTTGTGCAAACTTGTAAATTATAAGTGGTTTTGTGTCGTTAATATTTCATAAGTCATACCACATGTGATCTGACGTACATGAAGATTAAACAAGAAGTTCATTAACTATCCAGCCGAAGGGAAAAAGAAAAAAGAACCAAAAAGAACCAAAAAGAAAAAAAAAGCAATTCAATCACACTCAAAAAAGTGGCTTAAACTATATAGTGACCTTAAATATTTCTGTTCCCGTGTGAGCATCAACTGCGCTGAATATATCATCAAGAAGATATATATCACAATCCTGATACACAGCTCTAGCAAGTTGTATGCGTTGCTTCTGGCCACCACTTAGGTTTATACCACGTTCTCCAATCTCAGTTTGGTCACCATATTCGAAGATCTCCAAGTCTTTCTCCAATGAACAAGCTCTAAGTACATCACTGTATCTCTTTTTATCCATTTTTGAACCAAACAAGATGTTTTCTTGGATAGTTGCATTTTGTATCCATGAGGTTTGTGACACATATGCAGTGTTTCCGCAAACTCTGACCTGTACATGTAAACAAAACACCAGAGATGCGAGCATTATGCGTACACAGTGTAATAGTCAGCTCCATTCAGCAAAACTTACCTCTATCTAAAAAAGTCAGAAAACGATTGAAATGGAAGAAACAACACGGTAAGACTAGTTGATGAGAAAATAACCAAGATATCTTGAACTAGCCCGCATATAGTAAACTTAGTTTAATGAACAGTTTAAGCCTGATAACCATTTGACTGAAAAGAATATGTCCTGGTTTGATGTTACTAAAAAGGTAAAGGGAATAAGAAGAGAACATACCTTCCCAGAAGATTTGTGAAGTTCACCCAGGATAGCAGCTAGTAAAGAGGATTTCCCTGATCCAACAGTTCCAACAATGGCTGCGAGCTTTCCTTTCTTGATCTGGAAATTGATGTCTTTCAATACTTGCTCTTCACCTTCATCTTCCCATGAAAAAGTACCATCTATAACTTCCACTGCTAGTCCATCACCACAGCCTTCCTCCCTTTCCACTGTTTTAGTTTTTAGCTCATAACTGGTTAGATACCCATCCAACCTCTCTAGCGAAATCATTGCCTGAGAAATTGACATAAGAGCTTGTGGAAAGGTTCTAATAGGCTCCTGTAAGATTTTTAAAATAGTTGTTATTGTGAAAACTGTCCCAGCCTCAAGTGGAATATGCATGAAAATCGCAACGACAAATGTAAGAGCTGCTATAACAACTGGAACGCTCCAAAGCATTGACATGTTGTAAGCAATTGCATACATAAACTTGCTGAGCCACCCATATTCCTTTTCGCGAAAATTTTGGATTTGCTTACTGAAATGTTCTTCCCATGCTTGAAATTTGATGACCCTCATGTTGTTGAGCAATTCATTGGTTGTCTTCATCCTCGAGTCACGGTTCATCATAAGGTTGAACTGGTACTTATTGTTTTTGCGAGCAATCATGAAAGTAAGCGCGATCACGGATACTATTGCAAACACTGATACTAACATTGCACCACCTATGTAAGCATAAAGAAGGACCAGAGAAACTCCAAGCTGCAGTGGCATTAACCATAAAGAATGCATCTGAGGCATCATGTCTGAAAGCTGCTGGCAATCAACAGCCATATAATTCACAATTTGTCCGACACCATGAGCTTGTCTAGAGGAAAATGAAAGTCTAAGCCCCTTCTTGTACAAGGCGGTAATGAGAGTCGACCTAATGAGCATGCCAAGTTTCTGAGTTTGGAAATTGAACTGATGTGAACTGAGGACTTCAACAAGTTTGGCAATCAAGAGAATCAATACCAAAAAATATCCCTCAGAAAGGTTGCTTCTGTCTCCCGACGCAAAATTCACAAAACTCTGAATTAGGGCAGGACCAACATACATAACAGCTAACCGCACGATAGCTAGAAAAGCAGTCAGAGCAATGTTCTTCCAGAAACATCTGATCAATGTCATTAGTACATGGTATTTCACATTTTCACCAGACTTACGCCAATTCGTCTCAAAGAGTTCCGCCATTTTTTGAGCTCGGTAAATTGGTGGAAGCGTAGGGACTTCATCTAACTTTAGAGGTGCTTTAGAACCTTTACTCAGTAAAGGATTCATCCATAGCCACATTGCCTTGGAGATTGGAGAAGCAGTGGCATAACCACTGACATTAGATTCATTTGTCTCGACAATCGAATCAGCACCATCTTTATGTTCCTGAACAATACTAATCCCAGATGATCCCTGAATAGCAACAATGAACAGGAAGACATACAATGGTAGACTAACCAAGGAAATAATATCATCAATCCTCAAATCTTGATCAATATTATCACCCGCACTTATCAGACGAGCAACTCCAGCACCAGAAAACAAAGCCACAATAACCAAGCTCATCACCCAATATGTTCTAATAACCATTGGGTGATAAACAGCTCTAAATTTCTTCTCATGAGCAATCAGAATCAAAACTACAAGATGGCTCAAAGCTTGAAACAATCTGAACAAAGCCTCTGCAAAATTCCATGCGGACCGAATCCCTCTTGTAAAGGCTAAAATCGAGATACCAATATAACATAAAGCCAATACAGCCGTCACCAGGACAGTAAATTTGAACCAAAAAGTGGCCTTAAATGTTTGAGGCCTCTCTGCTTCAAGCAGAGGTTTTTCAAGAATTGAGCTTGAATTCGAATTCTTTCTGGCTTGAAATCTAGAGTATATCTTCTGGACTGCTAATACTATGCAAGTCAACAGGAAAACCACATCAACTGAAGAAAACAGAATCCTCTGAGAACAAGGGGATAGAAAAATGAACTCTAACCACTTTACAATCACAGAAACTGTAGATGAACTTCCTGAAGATTGGATGATTGAAGATGAACACTTCAAGGAAGTTAGCCATGTTTCAGATGACATTGTCACAAACTAACTCCAATTTCTTCCCAGCCTAGTCTTTCTGACAAAACAAAAGAAAAGGGTATACACAAATGTTACAAAGATTCAAACTTTGTGAAACAAACTAGCCAAAAAACAAGAAATTCATGAGAACCCAGAATTCTTTTGCAGCAGAAAAGCTAATAAAAAATCGAGTCTTTCACTTTCAGCATAGAAAACTGAGAAGTGAAACACAAAGAAGAAGAAGAACAAAGAGGACGGAGGAAGAGAGAAAAACTTTCCAACCTCTTATTGCATTTGGAACGTTGTGGCCGAAACAACAAACAAGAAAAGACTTTGAGCTTCTTGGATTAATGTATAGTATTAGTTTAGTCCTGCGTGGATTGCTTCAGAAACGCATATTTTACTAAGGATTTGAACATAGAAGAACACGACAACAACATGCAGAATATTTATTATAAAAGCAGAATCTGATAGAAAAGCAGCCGGGAAATGGGATTTTTAGTAAACAAACTGGATTTTTTTTTTAAAAAAAAAAGGTTAATGAGAAAATCAAAGAAACTAAAATGTGTAGGAAAAGAAAAAAAAAAGAATTTTGGTACGACTTAGATTAAATGTAGAGTCACGAGTAGTAGTAGTGTACCATTGCTGATGTACGGCCAGATGATTGAATGAATGAGATTATTGTAATCTTTTGGTTAAAAAAAAATAATAGTCTGCTTCGTATATCGCTTTAATACTGTTTTTAGGAAGAATTAATTTTATGGAGTATGTAATATAAATACATAAACACATTTTATGTGCAATTTTGTCTCACTGAGTCTCAATGTTTTTGCATATTATACCACTAAAATGTGGCCACATTTTGGTTTTTAATCTTTTGGTACATAATTCTACCAGAAACTTGATCATTGTTAAATGATATATAGCTCTATTACAGTGTTTCTGCCTCGACATTTTTTTTTCTTTTCTTTTTTTCTTTCTTTTGTTTGTGTGTTTGTTCTTTTTTATATTGCATGATGTCCATTATCGACAACAATGACTAATTCACATCGCTCATGGTAGACATCTCAATGGGTGAGAAATTCGACCAAAAAATTTAAGATTATTCCATATACAGTTCGAACCCTCAACCTATGGTTAAAAGTGATACTACTCCACCACAGTCCCTTTGATATTTGTTTGTGTTATTTTAAGTGGTCTTGAGATTGAAATGCTGTGCTGTTAGTTGTTTTCACCTTTTCAGTTTTCAATCAGTGAAGAAAATCATTGAATCATTTGTGGCCACTTGAGAATGAGAGACATTATCACATGTTTTTTCAAGAGAAGTTTGGATTTGGTGGCAGAATCAGAGAAAAGAAAAAAGGCCCCAACTCTAGTAGTTTTGTTATTTTAAGAATCTTTTTTTCTTTAATTTAGCTTTCACATCCAAATAATAACACATTCATTTGTTCTATGCATTTGGAATAAAATAATAACATATTCATTTGTTCTATGCATTTGGAATAATTGAAATGATTCAAGTACCTAGGCTAACATTTTTTTTTTACTTCTTTTTTATATTCGGTTTTTTAAAATAAAAATTTTATTCGTTACTAAAATAAAATAATAAGCTAGACGATGAAAATGCAATTTTCAATTTCGAAACTGTTTGGTTGATAACACGACTGCCGTTACACGAACGGCTTTGGAAATGTCAAAAAGAAGCCATCAAATTTATTTTTTTACATAATATTGCGGTTGGTAATGATTCCTCCTAATTGACTAAGAAAGGTCTTCTAGAAGGTTTAATCAACATCGATTCATCATCGTCTCACAACAACCAGAAAAAAAATATATATATATATATATATATATATTGATATATTTTTGTCTTAGCTAGAATACTCCATATACTAAACGTCAAAATTCGATACTGAAATACTAACTGATAAAATAAGATTATCTCTCCGTTCTACTCTAGTAGTTTATCTTGTAGTACCTAATATACATTATTATGTGTTACACAAAATTTAGACTATTAAAATAGAGAGAAAAAAGTAATATACAAAAAAAATAAAAAATAAAAAATAAAAAATAAAAACCTTAATAGTACACTGTTGTCAATTTCTAAATCCTATGGATTTAAATAATAATATACACACGTCTTGATGTCATGCATTTCGTTCAAATTTCAACTTCCTTGCTCGACCTTCAAAAACATGGCTAATTCTTTAACTTTGTCTCAATCGTGAGTAGAACAAAATGAATAAAAAGACGTCATATAATATATATATAGTAAATATAGAAAAATTAATTTGTAAAATACTCTATCCTAGAAAAGTTATTTTTACACTATTTCAATTTAATAACGTTTTTTTTTTGGACAGAGAAAACAAATATCTTTATATTTTCGTAAAAAATGGGAAAATGCCAAATCAAAATACTGCCCTAACAACATCATATATCATAAAGTCATGGTTAATAACATACTTATACAACTAAAAATAAATTTCAAAATTAAATAATCTGCCACAAAATTAGTACAGTATATTTTAATTTTCATAACAGAACTGCATGCACTGTGAGAATCTTTCAACATTTGAGATCATCGGAAGTTTAGAAGGTCATTTTCATAATGTTCCTCCCGGAAATTTATTTAAACGAAAGCTCATACTCTTTCTAGTTTTATTTATAAGATTTCTTTTGGACTAGATTTGATTTAAATTTGTATTTTATAAATAAAACAGTAATAGTGTTAAATTATCCGAATCTATCTAATAAAACGACAAAGGTCAAATATGTCGATATCAAATGGTACGCAGTCTTTCTTGGTTTTTCTGTTGTGGACAAATATGCTTCGTGTAATGTGATTTTAAGAAAATCTTAACTTTTGTTTGTTTCGTTTTTTTAGACGTTTTTTATATTAAAAATGTAAAAAAATATATTAAAAACGTAAAAAATTATGATGAAATAGAACAATTAATAATAATTTAATTTAAAAATATCATCAAGAAAAAGAAACAAACAAAGTTTAATACTATTACTACAAAACTTGACATTGATCAATCATTACCACATATGGTCCAGATCATTAAATTATTCTCGTTATATACATATTATTGTGTCTTATTTTATTTTATTCAATTTTGCCAGCACTCGTATAAAAATAATAACCTTATCTTGTATCGTTTTCGGACAAACTGAAATAATAATAAAACATAGAAATCGAAACCACCTAGCTTGTATCACCAGAATAAGTTTTAAATTTGTTTGGTGGAAATAATTTTGATGTCTAAACGATGTTTTTTTTTTCCCATTTTTGATACTAGAATACTAGATACGAAAACCGTTTGCCACCCCTAAATTTTGAATGACTACAAGAAAAATAAAAAATAAATATAAAAATAGTTACAAGACCGACAATGGCTAAAAAAAAAAAAATATGATGGAATCAATCATTCCATGTCAGAATATCAAATCAGTGAGCCATTCAAGAACTACAGCCTGCACTACTTTTTGTCTTTTTCTTTTCCCTCAATGTCAATAAACAGGGAGTTGCAATGTGATTTACAGCAAAATCTTGATCGAATTGATCACTGTTGCAGAAAGGAGAATTCTAGTGGGCAGAAGGGTGAGTTGTTGTTATGACTAATCAAGTCTGTTATTTGCGTGGGTTAAGGTTCGGAATTGACATTAAAAATTGAAAGACTCAAAATGCCCAAATTGAGTTCCCCATAAGTTCATTTGTACGAGAGATTTTCTGTGACACTTTTGTATTACATTTCTTGTGACATTAACTAAAATCTTGACACGTGATTAACCACTTATTAAACAGGATTCACTTATTATCTAGTTATGGCGTTAATTAATTATCAACACGTATTAATTGTTTAACCAATGTCACAGGGAGTGTCATACAAAAATTTTACAGAAGATCCTATGCCGTTTGGATTTGTTTTTTTCATGGGTGATAGAAGAGAAATTTACAAAAATTTCATCAGTTTTTCTATGTTTTTCCCCCAATATGCAAAGTACTAGACTAATACCACTAACTGAAAGCTACAACGCAATAAATGAAGAAAATTTTCTTAGTTGTTAGGACTTCTTTTTTTCGTACATGTCTTCTGAGCCAAACGTAAACATGTTTCAATGCGTCCTAAATATAGTGAGTTAGTTCGATGCATTTAAGGAGAAACAGATAGCAGCTGATGGCATTTAAGCCGGTCTATGGTTGCCGCCTTGTCGGTTAGGTC
Source organism: Oldenlandia corymbosa var. corymbosa (assembly GCA_949775105.1). NCBI lineage: Eukaryota > Viridiplantae > Streptophyta > Magnoliopsida > Gentianales > Rubiaceae > Oldenlandia > Oldenlandia corymbosa. Next base: position 16,439,345 of record OX459126.1, on the reverse strand, counting down.
CCCAATGGAACAGTCAACAGTGTCTACGGCATCAAGTCTTCCATAGGAACAGTAAAAGGGTCGGAAGTCAGATGCAGACAAGATTGAAACCGGAATGGGTTTTGGGGGCGCCATCTATACTTCCATACGGATCTAGAAAGGGTCGCAACCCTTTCTGGTTCTATATCAAAGTAGGATGAGCTACTCTTTTCTATGGTCAAGCCTTTCTTGAAGGCTGATTCGACTAGAGAAGCTCGATTTACCCAATAATTCAATAATGATGAACACCTATAAATAGTCTGCGATAACATTCCCACCAACTAAAACCCATGATTTATGTCACACACAAAAACAGCTCTTGATTGCAATGGAACTCTAAAGATATATTCAATCAATCTCAATGAGAGTATCAGGCAAAATGTATTTTTGTTTCATTCTACAAGAAAAGATACTGTGGTACATATACCTAAGTAAAAGCCTAAAGGCCCATCTACTGACTTCACGCATTAAGTATCTTAATACTACAGTCTGATGTGACCTTTTATTAATTATCTTACAGCTAATAGATTCAACATCACGTATGAAGTATAGATGTATAATACTACAGTTCCATCTATGATCCTCAGGAATGATGGATTCTTCATTAAAGGTCTCACCTTTCTGCCTTAAATAAGCTGTACAACAGCAGCTACTCGCAGTGCTCCATTCTGAAGGAGGTCACCAAGCTCATCGAACAACAGTGCTGTCCGCCAACCCCATCCTTTTGGAGCTTTTGGTAAAAGTGTTCCTGTTTGTTTGAAGCTTCCAAACACCATGACTTCTCTCTTTGATGGACATATCAGCTGGTTCATCACATGTCAACATAAAACAGACCAGAAAGGTGAAACTCTTCAGATTTAGGAATGCTGATACCTGGGATTGCTGGCTATTAGACATAAAAGTATTCAGCAAACTTTACCTGATATCTTGCAGTGACCTTTTCGCGAGTATCAATATACATATGGACCTGAAACCCGCAAAAAGAAAAAAAAAAAAAAAAAGAGTATAAATACTAGAAGGAGATAGATTGAAGGATAAAACCTGGCAAGTGCAGGCACGATTAGGGATCTTCTCTGATGGTGATAAAAACTAGAACCAATACTCCTTCCCCACCATTTCTCTTTTCAATCTCATCGCAACTCAAAAATATAATAAATTAAATAGACATTCGGAGAATGATTCACGGAAGTGCTAACCTTTCTGACTGTGCTACTGAGCTCAGCCTTCCGTCGATGAAGGAAAAGTCCTGAAGCAACAGAACTAAAGATGTTAACTGGGAAATATAGCAATCAAAAGGTTCCATCTTAAAAGTTGAGGGAAATGTACCAAGGGTCCTGCGTCCTTGAGGGTCTTCATCGCTAAAAGCCTGAACACTAACCTATAATTTCAAAGAAAAAATAAATAAATAAAAAATCAGCAAGGCCGAAAATTTATAGTGCAGAGATGGAAGTCATCCAACATCACAAAACGATCAGAAATGACAAGAAAATAGAAACAAAACAACAGTAAACGTGACCATGCACTCGCTTTTGAGGGAGAAAATAGTTAAGATACCTTCCACAAGGAACCGGCATAAAAGACTTCAGGAGAGTGCTTCACTTGGCCATCATTCAGCCTGTGCACATCCTGAAATTCAACCCTGCAAAAGATATTGAGAGTTGTTAATCCCATAAAAATGGAAATATCAAGCACTCCAGTTTTTAATAATTACTTTACCATCAACTTGAACCACCCTATTAGAGCTTTCTTTGTAGAAAATGTAGAGGAAAAGATAACAAGCACAGATCACGAGTCACAAGGAGAATCAGCCACTGTTCGAAATTCTATTCATGAACGTCATAAAATCTAAACTGAAGCCGGCGCGCTATTTAATACTTCTACTGTAAAATACTATGGTCCACAGTAAGAAAATAACAGAAACCAGATAACAAGTTAGATGTAATAAGAATCTTAAACAGAAACCAGAATCTCCAACTCCAGATTTACAGCAATCCTAAACTTGTGTAACCTGGTAAGAAAATATAAACAATCAACAAAGAAAAATGAAGATCACTTACGCAAAGCGAAAGGGAGGGAAGTGACTTAGAGGTGTTTTCATATCCAAAGATATACAATTGCTTGTGTTTTCCCATTGAATTCCAATGGGATGCTCAGAGGAATCAAGAATTTGCATGTGAATACCCCTATTACTGGGCCCAGCAACAGAGGAATCTACCATTCTGCTCTGCATATCTGTGTTATATTGCTCCCCATGAACATTACCAGCACTATTCCCTCCTTGGCTTAGCCCAACTAAAGCTGTCAATCCATCGCCAGCAAGGTCTCCATTGTGATCAGCTCTACCCTCAGGATCATCATTACCAATAGACTGCTGAGAGTTACGGCTACCTACTCCAAATGGTACACGAGAAAAAACAAATCGTGTTGGTGGCCATGCAGCTGCAGGTACAAATGTTGTTCCTCGTCCGAGACCAGCAAGCCCATCATTAGGTCCACGAACATGTAGACGCACAGGTCTAAATAGTCCATTTCCTTCTCCTTGAACAGAATCAGTCACAAAGACATTTCCAACATTATTGGAGGGATCACTATGATCATACTCTGGCATGTAATATCCAGTTGTTGAAGCACCACGAGAATATCCAAATGGCGGCCTACAGGCACATGCAAAACTCATAAGGCAGCAATTGCGGCATGTCTCTGCACCAACATCTTGCACCCTCTGACTCAGTAGCATCTGAAAAGAAAACATTCATATCAACCAAGAGCAGCTATAAAAAAATAAGTGACAATTGAATTACATGGATGTAAAAGGTAGCATAAGCGTCTGTCAAGACAACAACTTCCATCCAGGAAAGCTTCCGTCTAAATATGCCGCTCTGGAAAGCGCTTATAAACACGCTGGTCCTACGTATTTCTGTGTGAAACTAGGAAAACATACACGAGGAAAAGATACATGCCCTCTCAAATTACAGCTTAAAATGATCCAACATCAGTTTCATACCTGGAGCCAAAGACCATCATTCACAGCTCTGCACGGGAATCCCATCTCTTCAAGCTGCTTTCTAACATTTAGAAGAGCTTCAAAAGACATGTTGCTGTACAAGAGAGAGCCTCCTTCAAATATATTTACAAAAGCGTCGTAATCTTCCGTGTTCACCCCATTATGCCCGGAAAAGCAAGTTTTAACCTCTCTTCTTCCAACAGTCCTACCACCCCATGCTAGAGGCGGCATACTATTCCTTTCCCATTCACTAGGCATGGCATTATTACAAGATGAGCTCACCGATATGCAGTGTTTTTCATCTCCAGGAAGCCAACTGTTGTTATTCAGTAGATAACATGAATCTTCTTCAGATGGTCCTTCCATAGCCATGTTATTTCCATTAAGTCCATATGGACGAGCACCAACTGGCACTTCAAGATAAGAACATGAGGACTCCATGCCACCCGTGTATGCAAATCCATTATTTGATGATGATCTTCTAATACTGCTATGGTACCCCAACTCCATGGGTGGTTGAGCACATGCTGTTTGTTGAACCTGCTGTTTGCAGCTTGCACCCTCAGATTGAGAATCAACAACACGATCAGCAAGTTCAACCAAAATATTGTGAGCAGTAGTATGGCTATCGAGTTCGTCTTTCAAACTTAATTGCCCTAATTCAACATCCAATTTTTCTGGGGAACCATCAATCAAGTTATTATCACTTCCTTTTGGATCCTCAGAGTAACTAACATTTGCCGCCTCAGCCCCAGAACTTTCTGATTCTTGATTTTCTGCCTCACAGATAGAAACTTTTGCAAGAAGAGTGTGCAATGCCAGTTCAAACCTAACATTAAGACAGTAGAACTGTTAAACCACATCAACATAAACAAGGCCCTTCCTGTGAATTCAGGCTTGTAGACTAGTTGGCAATAATATGGCTTCTTCGAAGAAAAACAAAAGAACAGAAAATTTTGGAAGTATCGGTCTTTTCAGATTAATACAGCCTATTTGTGCAAACAGTAAAAGAACAACTCTAGTTCCAGTGAGACTAAAAGAAAAGCTTTGCATGTCCAATCAGATAATGCAAGCAAAAAGACACCATGATATATAACCTCTTTTCTTCACTGGGCACCCACAGCTCATCAGAGGTCAACAAAGCATGCAATGTTTGAGAAGAAAGTTTAGGAAGCACCTGTCTTGATCAGATAAAGTGAAAAAATGTTAGTACTGAAATCATTCATTGGGCAACAAAGAAGCATATGAGCTCAAAAACAAAACAGTAACTATTTTGTTCTACATAAAACCCCATTTAATGAAATGACGCCCTTGGTTGATCATGGCAAGCTTTGTAGATCCTCAACCCCACATTGAGCCATAGGGAGAAAGACAATAAAAGCAAGCCGACAAAAATATTAGTGCCAACTAGATATTTAACTGTTAAAAGATATATTGGCATGAATGTAAGGATATTCATTTAAGAGTCTCATGGGAAGAAGAGGTAGAACACGTAAAACGTACATTTAATTGACAGCCGAAACAGTTCGCATAAGACAACTTATACCTGGACACTATGACCTAAATATTTATCCGTATTCATCCACAAACCTCAATTTCAACTATTAAAACAAAATCCCTATAAAAAGGAAACTTAATAGTAACCTACAAAGTTGTCGTCCATTACCTCTTTAAGTTCCATAGATCCACTTTGACAAAGGTAGCCCCAACAAGCATTTCTAACTCGTTCTCCATGTATTCCATAATCTTGGCTCTCTGCAAATACCTGAACGCAGGATGATGTTATAGTAAAAGATAAACCTAAATAAGTAACAAGGACATGGAAACCAGAAACAGAAACCTCCAACCTGATAAGCCAAGAAGTTTGAAATCCAAAGTTCAGATATTATGTAATCCGTGCAGATCGCGCACAAATCCTGCATATGTAAAATTGGGTTGTAGAGAAATTACAATGAAGCAGAAACACCACCGATGGGAGAATTTGTCAAACAAAATGAAAAAAGCTAGAAACTCTAAAGAATAATTTACCTGAAGGTCAAGAAATGATGCTGCAGCAAGAACTCGAAAAGCATTATTATCATTAAGCTTTGGATAATGTCCGTACAGATAAGCTAAAGAAATTGCAATAGCCTCCCCATTTACATTATTATCATCCACATGCAAAGTCAACACAGGTGCATTGGCTTCTTTCCAGGGACCCTGAAGCATGTTCCTGCACACACCAAACAGAAAACCAAGATGCAATCAGGCTTGTAAGTAAACATCATGAACTGAATATTGTTTTAGATACAAGTAGTCAAATCTTAAAATGTATGCTTGGATAATTTAAAAATCTAGATTACAACAGCAGATAACTAATAGCAATGGAAAAGAAAAACAGCCGATTCTACTTCATAGGTAATTTCTTCGGCTTGTCAATTACCAAATGTATTAATGTTATCACACTACCCCATTTACGCTTGCGATTAGGGTATTTATCCAAATAGGACAGGGATTTTATAATTTCATATCTCCAGAATGATGGAGTATTTAAAGCACAATGGATGCATCATATCAAGCTAGTTTTGGCATCTTTCCATTTGAAAAAATCACAAACCTACAGTCCATGGGTAAAAATGCATCCAATCATCATCATCATCATCATCATCATATTTAAACTTGAGAATTTCAACAACACCATCTTAGACTGAAACTTTTCAAAAAAATAGAAACTCTCTTATGATTATAGGCAACTATCATTCAAATAAATTTGAAATAGAAACAGTACAACAAACCCGGTGCTTGCCAACTCGATGCTTGCCAATATGAACTATCACCTCATAGATAAAAGCACGGTCCAATAACGCAAGCTCACAGTTTGTCTACTAAATTGATAAATCAATTGTGTTTTCGGCGAAAATTCAAACGATACAAGGAAAAAAATTATGTTAGGAATGAAACAATGCGTAAGGGAGCAAAGCTGACCTGAAATAAGAGCTACGGGATAAAATAATCCGATGGAGGTGGTAAGTGGAACCCATGGCGTGAACAACGACGTCTGAAAAGGCACCATTGTTGAAACCTTCCAGCTGGATATGATCACAGAGAGAATTAAGGTTACAGTCAAGCGCAGCCGCGGCCCGAAGCTCCCCGTCGGTACTCCGGTTGACATTTGACGGCGAATGCGATGGCTGTTTCGGAACTTCAACCATAGGGCTTGGGCCTCCACCTCCACCTCCACCGCCGCCGCCGCCGCCGTGGCTGTATGGCCGGTGAACCGTCTGTTGGTGTTGCTGCCTGGTGAGAGTGTTAGGGTAATGCATTTCCATTTCTAAATTTTTTTCTACACTTTTCCCACTGTGTGAGTGCGTGTGATTAGAATATGGAGGCAAAATCGAGGATCAATGATTCGGGATTGCGTGATTGGTCGCCATTCTTTCTGCAGACATTAATGATCTCAGAACTTTTTTGAGGATTTGAGAATGGAGCTTTTCTCAGATCATCGTTTTTGGTTTTTTTAAGAACGTAAGACGAGCAAACGTCATCGTATTCGAATCTGAAAGGGTACTCGTAATTTGAGAAATGACCTCTTATTTTTCGAAATCTTGCACAAATACCCTCTTAAAGTTTTTAAAAAAATCAGTGAGTAACTATTGAGGCATATTTTAAAAATAATAAACGAGTGTCATTATTGTTGGCGCATTTAGATACTATATTTGATCAAATACTTATTAAATAATCTAATTATGATTACAGTAAATGTAACACAAAAATGTCACAGAAAATCTTTTGTGAACTATTAATAAAAGAAATTTCGTCAAAACATCAACTTTCAAGTTAGCATAAGATGCATTGGCCAAATTTCACAGCTCCTTTATGTTTGGATTTTGAGAAATGGCAATTCATATCTATTTCATAATAAGAGCCATAATTGAAATGGAACACTTCTTCCATCTATCCCTGGACAAATGAAATAAAAAAGTTGTGTAACAGTATAGGAAGTATGTCCTGGATGTGGCTAGTATAATTTCATAGAAACAATTTGTTCATTTAAATGATTCAACAACATAAATGTTAAATGTTGCTCTCTTAGTGTATGGTATTCATTATTTTGTGGAGGTTTCTTTACTATCAAAACCCCTTTTTTTCTCAACAAAGTAAATAAATAAATTAACGAATTCAGTTCTCACTTCTCAGTAAATTTGATGTTGAGTTGAAGACAAGACAATAGGATTTAGTTGGTCATTGGCTATAGTCAGCCAGCAACAACAAGAAGTCGTTGTAGTATAGTGGTAAGTATTTCCGCCTGTCACGCGGACGACCCGGGTTCGATCCCCGGCAACGGCGCTCTTCTTTTTTGTTTCCTCCATTTCTCGTTGTGGCAGACTGTCATGGTTTTGACTTTTGACTGCTTGCATGCATGCAGTGCTCCATTTGTCACTTTTCTTCATAATTTCATACACTTGGACTCAGGTTAGCAAAGAGCCTAGCTGGATTTCTTTTCCTTACTAAAAAGCTTTACTCTTTTATTTATTTAAATAAATCACAAAAAGAAAAACAAAGATTTCATTTTATCATAATTTGGGCTTAATTGATTTGCACAACTTAAAAAGCCAATCATTTAAATTTAAGGACAATGAATTCTTTTGTCATAATCGACTCAATGATTATTTTTACCTTTGATTTTATTCCTGATTGGACCCTTCAAAGTTAATTTAAATGAAGTATCTAACTGTCTGGCAGTGACTTATGCACAGTATATAAATTTTTCTATCTTGGAACAAGGTATATTATGCAAATTAAAATAAATGAAAATTTAAAAATCTGAAATACTATTAATATTCTCCAATGTGGAAGCCCATCGTGTTGGTGTGTGTGACTGTGTGTGGTGGTGTACCCTAATTTGGTGCATTTCATAGTTTATATGATCACCTTGAGGCAATTGACATTTAGGTTACCAACCATACTCAGAACCGGTTAAGAAAAGAATTTCATGGACTATTTTTTAGGATTAATTTCGTTGATGTTTGTTATTATCTCGACCATGAGAAATAGGGCTAGATGGATTATGGTCTGCACCTTTTCGGAAACACATCCCGGCTAAAACAAGTTAATGAGGTTATTGTTGTTATTCATCTGTATATGCATCGTACTATACTTTGAGGAAACAAATTTATGAAAATCAATGAAATTAAATATCAAATTTTATCTTCCAATGGCACTATATGTAAGGTACTATATATACTTTGAGGAAATAAATTTATGAAAAATTAATGAAATGAAATATCAAATCTTATCTCCAATGGCATTATATGTATGGTACTATATTTTGAGGAAACAAATTTATGAAAAATCAATGAAATTAAATATAAATTTTATCTCCAACGGCATCATGAAAATTTCTGAATTTATATAGATTTATTTGAATCAGAATAGTTACAAGGCAAATCAATAAATAAGTAGCATTTTCGTCTAAAACCTTTCAATGTGGTCAATGTTATTCTATACATGAACCTCAGTTTTCCTCAAAAAAAAAAAAAAAAAAAACCTCAGTTGAATGAATTTGAAACACTGTTGATTGTACAAGCTCAATAAATCCACTACATATTTTGTATTTAGCTCTTATTTAATAGCTTTATTACCATGCCACAAAAAGTATCATCATCTGGGTCAATGTGCTTTTGTCTTCTCTGTTTTTTTTTTTTTTTTTGTTTTTGAAAAAAATTTTATTTCTATTTTTCTTAACTTTGCGATGCTGTCAACATGTTTTGCTCGAGTTTTCATGATCATGGCTCTGAAACTAAAGTCCATGTTCATATAATCATATGGTAATTAAAATTACGTGTCCCATGAGATAACAGGCCATTATTTCACTAAGGGGATCACAAGTTCCATTTATTTCGAAATTATTGTAATATATTTGGATTACGTTATTCTGCCAAAAGGCAAAATCTCTTACATTTGACCTCTAAGACTTAATAACACTGACTCTTTGAAGAAGAAGAAACTATTACAGCGGATTAAAAAAAAAAAGCTACATATAAATAGTCAACATATTGATTTCGATATTTTCTTCTTTAGCCACCTCGAACACGCCTCCTCAAGTCTTCATTCTCCCTGTTGAGTGCATCGATGCGGGATTCGAAGTTGTTAACCAGGGCTTGTGCCCGAAACGCTTCCATCCTCCATGCCTCCCGCTCCATGATCCCATCCAGATTCTGTTGCTCCAAATTGCTGAGGAATTTCAAGAATCCAGGCGGCACAGATTTCTCCAGATTCGAGGAATCAAATGCACCGCCCCCCGTGCGGCTGCTTCCTTCACCTGCCTGGGAGCTCTGGTAGGATTTAGTTTCGACAGATTGTAGAATTGGGAATTCCAAAAGTGTTGAATCATCTTGCATTGGACTTTTGTTTTTCTCCCTGTTGGAAATAATAAATGGTATTTCCTGATGATGAGGAATTGGAATTGGAGTCAATTCACCATTTTGAGGCTCATGATTATTATTATTATTGTCATCCCATTCCTCGTCGAGAAATGGAGCATAATGATCTCCGGTTGGGGGTCCAAGGCCTTTCTTGTGGAAGATCCTGCAGAGGACAAATGCATTTTGATTAATTAATCCTTCTTTCCGCAGCTCTTCGTCCTCCAGCCTGTACTCATGCATCACCCAATCGGTTCTTATGCCGCGTGGCGCTTTCCCGTCATGGAAAACCAGTGTCCTTTTGCTCCCGATTTTCTTATTCTTGTGAAGGACGCACCGATCCTTGCCGGTGGTTTTCCAGTACCCTTTTCCGGTGGCGCGATTCAGGCGAGACCCGGTGCCGTATTTCTTGTCCACGGGGCTGAAAAAGTACCACTCCAGATCTCGGGTCTTGGATGATGAATGTTGTCCGAGTTGCCATGGCTCTGTTTTGTACACATCTGTTTCGCTGACCGCTTGGGAATAGAAGGGCTTCCCACAGATCTTCCTCCTCAGATAATACATCACCAATTCCTCATCTGTGGGGTGGAATCTGAACCCTGGCTCCAGTGACAGTGGCGGCGGCTGCGCACCTGCTCCGGCAGGGGTTGATGGTGGTGGTGGCGGTGCCGCGGCGGCTGTCTCGTGCGCCATCCTGTCTTATTTGCCAAAAAAAAAAAAGAAGTCAAAATTAAAAAGAAAAAAAAAGAGAAATTGAAACCAGAAAAGATCTTGACTTCAGTCCTCCAGAACAACGCAAAACAAAAAGAACAAAAGAGAAAGTTAAAAAAAAAAAAAAAAATTGTTTGATTTGACGAAGGAAGAGAAGAAAAATGGGTCAATTAGAAGCGAAAGTAAGAAAAGAGAGACTGAGGCGCAAAGAGGGATTTAGGGTTTTAGCATTGTTAACCATGGATATATTATAGACCACATCCTCCTAGGCTCTATTTATAGATGTGGGAAATTTTTCTTACATGTCTCAAAGGAGATTATAGATATCCAAGAGATACACCAGATGGCGTTCTTGTGGGCCCTATTTATAAATGTGAATTTTTTTACACGCCTCAAATGAGATTACGGATATCTATGATATTCACTACTAGAAATTAAACACTTAAAAAATTCCATTAAAATACAACCCTCTAAGAAATTACACTAGAATCATATCCCTTACAATAGATTTATTTATTTCCTACCGAGGAAGAGACGAGAAGGAGGCTAGTAGTCTAATTACGAGCTATAACAAAAGTAAAGATGTACTATCTTGATTACGTCATGTTTAAGTTATGATTTTACTGGTAATGACAGTTTCTCTAAACATGTACATCTCCTAGTGATCGATGCGAGTCATGCTAAGTAATCTGTTACATAGTTCATTTTCCCTATAGATGTGTTCAAGCGTTACACTCCCGTTCCGATTTAGGAGTAAGGCCCTCGTGGGCAGTGGAGTAGGTTCGGGGTCTGTTAATCAATTGAAGCACACATTTACTAAATTGATTGATGAGTAAAAGAGTCGTCTAAAAAGGAGAGATGCATATTCCTTCTGCCAAATTTGGTCAATTTGAATGGTTTACTCTTTTTATGAGAATAAAGTGGTGAAACATATTTAATTTTGTAAACAACCGTTTCTTCCCTACGACATAGAAGAAACAATGTATCATCATATTCACTTGTTCTACGTAAATTGTGCCATATTCACTTCTAAGGACAAGTTGAACTGTTACTTGATATATCCCGGATCTATTTATTTTCTTTAGTAGCTAGAACTTAATGTGGTTCGTTTACTTAGATAATCCTCAACGAAGAGCTAATGGTTATTGAAGCTTTCAAGTAAGTTATCTCCGCAAATGATACATACAGACAGAAGCACTTAATCAAGAAGAATGTAAGACCGATGTTGAATAATACCCCTACGTAGCCAGGTTTATTTATATATAGTTCACAAATCTATCTACTGCTACATATAAAGCGTCGGTTCCTGTTTCTACCGTAACTTTTTGTTCATTCGTCATTTGGTGAACATCCTGCTTTTATTTTATTTTTTTTAAATAATAATAATAAAAAACCCTCCATTGATATTGATTTGATTTTGGTAACCTTAATAGTGTGATTCATGTTCCTCTACATTAATATTGATTTTTTTTATACTTATACCCTGTGAACGTTAAGGTTCATAATTACATCTCTAATTAATCCCAACATATTTGTTTCATACTAAATAAAAATACATCTAGGTCGATACCTCTTATGTCTTGAGTTATGGGAATGAGATACTATTCTAGAATTCAAACTCGTACTACATATGTAATACAAACTTCCTTATTGAATTAAGATGAATGGAAATTTAAAAGCATATATATATACTGGTTTCTATCTTTGGCGGCTTTTGGTGGAATTTATTTTTGAACTATCATCGATGCTTAATCGGAGATATGCGGGCGCGAGAGACAGACTTAAGAAACAAGAAATGTATCATGAATTTTGCTGAATCAGAACTGGATTTAGCTTCAAGGTCCTCTACTGATTCTTACATGAGAGAGAATATGTTGATGTGTGTCTTAACATTTTCATTCTAAAGCATTCTATTGCTGTAATAGAGGGACTTGAGCACAGATTTTAATATAGAGTTGCAGAAAATTAAGTAAACATTAGTACATTTTCAATTCCCTTTAGAATGAAACCAGAGGGGATTGAGTTCCTAATTATATATATTTAGCTTTTGGATTGCAAGAATCGGGTTTGCAATGTTGTATTCGTAATCTCCAGTCCGTTCATGGTTAAGTACTCGCAAAATTATGCGTTCAATGGAAACCGATTAATCAAGCAAAAAGTATTTGCTTTTATATAATTATGTGTTTCAAGTGTTGATTATATATAAGATAACTTGAACTCAAGATAATATAAGATAACTTGCACTCGAGATAATAAAGACTATTCACTGATTTTATTCTTCTGGGTAACTTTTTGCCTTTTGTTTTTTCAGCAATTTACTTAAATTCCTTCCTCGACTTGTTTAAAATTTCCAGGTCATTGCAGACCAAAATGTTGGCATGACACGGATATTTGGCTTTACATCACTACTTGCAAATTGAAGGGAATTCTTGAGTGGTATAAGAAAGTTCATACCCCAACTTCGAATGAAGAATGTTGCCACATGCTACAGGGAATTTTAAGTTTCAATTTTCAATCAATTGCAACATATTTGATCTCACATGGAAATAATTATGCTTCGAATTTACTGCTATACGTGTGAGTTTTCCGAAACAGGCTTAATGTATAAATACCCTAGTATCCATTAGAATTGGAAGTAGTTAACGTTTAATCCATATTGATGATGAGAGTTTAATTAAGATCTGATAGGGTGGGAAAGGGAGAAAACTTGAAGACATCTAAATGCACCATTGATGAAAAAACACCATATATAGTTTCTACAGCGTGATTAATAAAATTCACACTGCTGAATAGGAAACATCTCGATAGATGTATGATAATATATTATTCCCTCTGTTCCAAAATTATTGTCCAATTTGAAATTTCATTTTTAGTACAAATTATATTTAAAAGTGAAATTTTAAATTAGATAATAATTTCGGGACGGAGGGAGTATAAGTTCAATCCTACAACTCTAATAAGCCTACACAACTATGATCAAACCATCATAAGAACATACCAAAGGAAACAATTAAAAAAACCTAACAATGATCTACATTATATGACAACCTTCATTACCATCATAATACGGATGGATATCACTACCGTAGAGGCGTCCGTCATGTCGATAAGGGTACCGTGCACCGGGAGGATAACCGAATCCGGTGGCTTGCAGTGGTGAAGGCGGCGCTGGAGTAATGACCGGAGGAGGTGGCGCCGCGGGTTGGATCATCATAAACTGTCGACGGTCTGGTCCGAACAGATTAGTGGAACACTTTCCAAATTGGAGCCACTTTAGTTCCATTTTTGATTTTGCCTTGCCTAAGGCTTTCACTAGCAAATCTGGATCCACAAAACCTGATACCTCCAACAGTCCATCTTTCTCGATTACGCAATGACGCATACCTATATAATATATAGTATATATATTCATTAATTCGGTTCAAACCAATCAATTAATCGTATACCCTTCTCACAATAAGAATTAATTGAAATAGAAACTATTTATTTAGAAAGGAAAAACCAACACAAAACTTATTGCATGTTTGAATCGTATTACAAGATCCACAAGTCAAATGTTTTTAATCAGTCATAATAAAATTAGGTACAAAGAGAGTAATTTGATGAATTAACCAAATACATACCGTGGATGCTTTTGAGAACTTTGTGCACATGTTTATGCCACCTTGATCTATCAGTATCCACCCTTATGATACAACACTTTTTTTTATTATTTTCCGCGGGGCGATCGAAAAATTGAGCAGAAAACCAAAGATTAATCATCAATATATATATACTTTAACCAAGCCCCAAAAGAAGGAAAAGAAAGAAAACAAAAGAACAAAGTTAAGAAGTAAATTGCTCACCATGAACTGTGGTTGTTTTCCCCTATTCTGGTTGCTATAATCTTCACCATCATCATCAACAAAAAGCTTGAAACAGTTCATTGTTTCTTCTTTGGTTTTCTATTTCTTTTCGTTGCAAGAGGGGGTGAAAATGACGGCAATGTTGATGATATAAATCTATCTCAATATAAAAGAGAGGAGGGTAAACCCACCGATGAGAAAAAGTCTCCCAAAAACCCTAATTAATTTAGGGAAGTTAGTCTGGCCATATATTGATGATTGAATTTTTCCATTTTCAGCTTCAATTCTCCGCCAATGGAGAATCCGCAGTATTAGACCAAACTTGACTGGAAAGGAACTAATCGCAATTAACCCTGTGTTGCTGTTTTTTCTTTCTTTTTAAAGGAATGGAACCAATCAGGTTAATTAGTAAAAATAGAATAAATTAGTTGAGTAAAAATTATATGGTGGGAGTAAAAAAAACGATAATTAAAAAGCTGGGTTCTGGGCCTCTTTAATTACTTTTGATAAATAAAAATATATATATATTTTTTGACAATCAAGGGCCAAAGTTACATAAATTAAAATAATTAGATAGCTCTAACGGTAAAAGAACCTCCTGATAATAACCATCCCTAACTAAATCACCTCACCAAACCTTCCCATCAAAATTAAAAGATTTTGATGGTAAGAAACACCAATAATGTTATGCGCTAAATACGGTTTCACTTCAAGCAATGGATCATTTAAATTTATAGAATAAAAAAAACCAGCTGATGATGCAAAATAATCGGTTGCAAAATTGAAGTTCCAATAAATAAGTTTAATCTCTTCACATGTTAATGACGACTGGCGTATCACATTCTCCTCAAACTAAGCTGCAATGTCAACGAATTCCTTCGTCTCAACCATTTGGACCACAATAACTTATCAACCTCAACAATGACTTGACAGACTCCCCAAATCCCAAGCTAACTGTAAACCTTGAAATGAACCTCATAGCTCAGCTCTAATAATTGTATCATACCCAAGATTTATAACAAACTCTTGGAGCCATCATCCGCAGTTATCACGAATCAAACCTCAGATTGTACAAATAATTAATTATTCTAAAACTTGATCGACAGCAATCCATTAAAGTATTGGACTAATTGTAAGTATTATTAATTGTCCATTACCAATGGATTTAAAAAAATTTCTACGAAAATGTTTTAATTTCTGCGGTAGTGATATAATTATATCAAAATGATTCAATTAATTCCTTCAAAACAAAATGAAAATGACTCACTTTTCCGATGTCCATTTGTGAAATTATGTAATTAACCAGCTCGCTATCCATTATTACCACAACAATCTCATTAGTCTCCTAGAAAACGAGCAGTTTTCATGCATCTGCATCTTTCAATTCTTCATCACAATATTTAATTTTCCCTTTTCGAAGGACCGGGAAGGAACTAATGTGGGAATTTGGGTCGATCTTCACTTTCTTTTGGTGGTTTCATTTCTGTTCAGTAGCCATTGCCGTTGCATATACACGTTGATTTAATTTATAATTATATTTTCTCCGTCTTAAAATATATATAAGAGTACTGTTTGTTTAGTTTACAACAACCAAAAACAATAAAAAAAAAATTGAAATCACTTAATACACAATACTTTTTAGGTTAACAATATTAATCTTAATAATGCTTGCATGTACGTAAGATAAGACAACTCAATTTAGATAACACAAATTAATTAATATACGAACTCTCCTAAGGTAAGAGAGTATTTGGGTTTATACCTATATGTATTAACCAGGATAACGCCAACTGTGACATCTAGCTAGACATTCATTGCTATCCCAAACATTAATTCAATGACATTAAGATCCACTAACATATCCTTTTTTTTCCTGTAGCTCTTATAGTAGTATATAAAGCTTTTTATCATACCACCAAAAAAAAGGGGTATCTGAAATTTGGGTCGAAATGAGTTGCTTAATAGTTTTGAGCAAAAACATTTTAAGTTTTGCTACGATGCAAACAATAATAACAATAATATTGTTGCTTTCAACATTTCATGTGTCTGAAGCAGCAAATGTTCAAATAGTGAATCTTTTAGGTCACAGTGTGCGCGCGCATTGTTTTTCTGGTGACAACGATCTTGGGTACAGAACACTTGCTCCTATGCAAGAATGGAGTTGGTCGTTTAGGTCTGGATATCCTTTCGTGAAAACCCAATTCTTTTGCCATTTTTGGTGGGGATCTAAACAAGGAAACGTCAAGGTTTTTGACAACCAGATTGGTACGGAATGCGTCGGCTACTGGTCCCTGAATGGTCCTCAATGTCATTGGTCCATCTTCCGCGATGGTTTTTATCTTTATCGGAATGGGTATAGCAGTTATAGAAGGGCCGTTTGGCAGTGATCCATCGAATGTATGAATTTCTTACATATTTTGGCGCAAATTAAAATTATCACAAAAAAAAAATCAACTTTTATTAATAATAGATGAAATCTACAAATCCTACTTATTTTACATATTCTTGAAATGACTACTTCAAAGTACGCATTGAATTTTCCTTCTACTTTTTTTGTTTTTTATTTTTTTAATTTTTACGGCGTTTGATGTTTGAATTCACCATTACTCAAAATTACTATCACGACTGATTCAAGTTCCGATAAGTTTTTTTTAAAAAAAAACAAAACTCTACGAATAAGAATATTTTGGTTAAGCTCGATTTTAAGGGTTATTATATCTTTCATCAAGCGTACGGACCAATTCTATGGTTGCTTCCTTGTACTATATAAGTTGGTTTATTTGAATTGTTGCTTAAAATCGCACCTCACTTTAATTAATGGTCTAATCAGATACTCCTCAGCAACCAGCCTAATTAATGTATGATTCAACTAACTAATGCCTTAGAGAATCAAAAAAAAAAAAAAAATTCTTTTAGAGAAGGTAAAGGGTTAATGTAGGACCGGCATGCAATGAGATTATTTGTTTCATATTTGTATTTGTTAATTATTGCGTCAGTGTAATTAAACTAGTTGTCAGTGCATTTGATTTTTGTTTCGAAAGTAGAACAAAAGATTGCGTGGATTCGTTTGCCATGTATGCTAATGCACCTCTATCATAGGAAAGTATTTCAGAAAATCGGATTGATCATCATACAGCTGCACAATTTAGAGGACGATTTGCAAGGCTAGCGATACAACTGAATCTCACCAAACCTTTGTGTGCAAACAAAATGCACCATTAAGATTTTTGAAATGAATATATGGTTTTGCTCTATCACTCGAGCAAAGCTCCTAGTTGTTTCAAAGTCTCCAAACTTTGTTCTGAGCAAAACCCTCTATCTATATATAGATATAGATAGAGGGTTCTGCTTTATCACTCGAGCAAAGTTATGGGGTTGTTTCAAGGCCTCTACATTGCTTGAACAAATGGATGTCGTCAGATGAAGGCGGAAGTTGACAACCCGTTTATTATCGACTTATAGTTAAGTCCAGTGACAAGATAGTGAGGATGCATGTGTTTTCAATACTAATTAAGAATCAAAGAGTTTTCGAAACGGCGCCAGAACTAGGACATGTCTACAGAAAGATTAATTTTGCAACCGATTTAGTTTCTTTAGCATCTATAGTTTTGAGGGTTTTATGAAACTTACTGAACCACTGTTAGGTATAAGAT
The DNA here is from genome assembly GCA_949775105.1 of Oldenlandia corymbosa var. corymbosa. Lineage (NCBI taxonomy): Eukaryota > Viridiplantae > Streptophyta > Magnoliopsida > Gentianales > Rubiaceae > Oldenlandia > Oldenlandia corymbosa. The sequence goes on along the minus strand of OX459126.1, from coordinate 16,421,713 downwards.
CATAGTTGGAACACGATGTAATTGGTGTTTTATACCAAAAAAAAAATGTCTCTTACTTTTCACAAAAGAAAAAATATTGAAATTATGACAACAAAGTAAAACCGTTTGAATGTATACTAGGAAAGTGACTGTGATACACCTTGTTCCAAAATGATTTTTGAGTTTAAATTTTAATTTTTAGTATAATTGTATTAAGAGTAAAAAGTTAATTTAAACAATCAGTAGACAACTAAAGACTCCAAAGACAAACAAAATGGTTCTCAGCTCCCTATACTATGAACAAAGTAATGAACTTAATGGATATGGTTTTTGCATTAAAATTTTTGAATGTCATAATTAATTGACTAATTGAGTCATCCTTTTTTTTTAATTCATTGCCAATGGAGGGTGACCTCATTAGATCGTCAAGCTAGCTAGATCATGTCTTCAAGCAGCTTTTATGTGCCCACTTCTATTGTGAAGCAAAAATACAACTACCAACGATCTAAAGATTTCATGTCAAATAAGCAAAAAAGTAGGTAATGAAAAGGGATCTAAAATAGATTTTTGATTATGAAAAGAAATTAGGGTTAGTGCTTTACAAATTACATAAATTAGGAATCACGTATCCCAACAGCGACATGAAAATAAGATCAATGAGAGTAATGTCAGTATGGGGGAAAATGTATATTATGTAGAGAGATTTGAGGAGCTCCCGTGTTACTAGCCTCCCTCCGCGCTTAATTACTTGACATTTATTTTACGACGGTAAATTAATCATCAAGTGGCTCTTCCCCACCTAACTAGTAGTCTTGGATTGAACAAATGAATACCAAATAGCATAAAAAAGCCAAAAAAAAAAAAACAACGACAACAACAAAACAAAAAAAAACTAATGTTGAACGTTCTAATCGAGTGATCTAAACAAACAATCTCTGGGATTGCTGTATTATGGAAGTCAAGATAGTAGCAGAATACATTGATTATGGATTTTTTTTATTTTTTTATTTATTTATTTTGCCTTGATCTTTGCATCGATCCGTGGTAAAACAAGATCGAATGTACTCAAAACATAACCAAAAAAAAAGAGAGAGAGAGAGAGAGAGAGCTAAAATTGACACAACAAAGAAATAACTTTATTCCAAAAACTTACTAGGAAAGTAGGTGCCACAAGTTTAAGGCAAACTTACAACATTAGAAAACATAAAATCAGAAAAAGAAACAAACTAAGATGGTTCTAATGCCACCCGTAACACAGAAGGAGAAAAAAAACAACACTAAAACATAACCATCACACACTAAATCTGAGAAAACCCAAAGCAAGAAAAGGCATAGTATTTTATGGTGCTTGCAATTTGCCAAATCTTATTGTTCTTCATGAGACAAAGTTGAACCAACTCCTCGACCACATGATCATCAAACTCTTCTTCTTCCGTCATTTCAATCTTCTTCTTCATCTCCTTTGCATTCTTCTTAACCTGTTCTCCATCAATACCTCCCACCACTTGGTAATTAACTCGTGCAATTGTCTCCCTTCTAAGATTTCCACTTGAATCTCTTAAAACCTCAATTCCAACCCCGAGTTCTTCAATCAAACGAGCATTAACGGGCTGATCAAGGTGCATCGGCATAGCAATTATAGGAAGACCGAATTTCATAGCTTCCAATACAGAATTCCAACCACAATGACTCACAATACCACAAGTGTTAGGATGAGTCAAGATTTTTGTTTGTGGTGCCCATCCAGTCACAAATTTTCCCCTATCACCAACCCGGTTTTGAAACCCTTTTGGCAAGACATTTTCAAGAGAAACATTTTCCCCTTTAGGAAACCTAATCACCCAAATAAAATTAACATTACAAAGTTCCAAACCATGAGCAATCTCCACCATATCTTCACTAGACAAAAAATACTCACTCCCAAAAGAAATAAAAATGGTTGAACCCTTTTCTTTTTTGTTAAGCCAGTCCATGACTTCACAATCCTCACCATCATCATCAAAGAAGGTTCTTGAACCAAATGACCAACAGGTACAACTCTTTTACCAGTCATAGTGGAAATATAATCAATATATTTCCCCTCAATCTCCTCAGAGCCCTTGACTAGAACAATTTTAGTAGATCTATCAATGCAATCGAGGAAAGATGTTGAGTCTTTATCATGCACGAACAATTTATCTTCCATAGCCGACTCATAACCGCGATAGAAAATACTAGACTCGAAAGGGAATTTTTTACCTTGTGGTGACTTAAGAGAGTGATAGACAAGTGAAGCCATGGTGACACTGCTACTTATGAACTCAACCGCGGGAATATTATAAAGCCATGCAGCCACGGGCGCCCATGGCTGAAGAAGATCATAGATGAGCAAATCAGGCTTCAAATCTTTGAGGATTTCGCGAAAGTTGGGACAAGACTTGTTAAAGGCTTCTTTTAGGGTTGGCATCAAATGGGATGGAAGTCCATTGGTGGTGTGATAATTAGGTGGGAGTTCTGGAAGTGATGGAAGATGAAGTTCAACAAGTTTGATTGACTCCTTGAACTCTTCACTTAGTTTTGATCTTGCTGAGGTTAAATTAGCAGGAGTTGAACACAAGTACTTACATGGTGAAATTCTTAGTGGATAGTTTCTTGGCTAGCTCGAGGTAAGGAGAAATGTGTCCATGTCCTAGCCATGGAAGCATAAGAACATTGAAATTGGCTTGTTTCTCCATGGCTGAAAACTCAAAAAAATAAATAAATAAATAAATAATTTACTGATAAGCAAATATGCGAAAGGGAAATGTGACGTGAGAATTGGGAGTTGGAGGGGGCCATATTTATTTGGTTTCTGAAGATACGAAGGAAGAACAAATCTAGGTCCTAAAAATGGTAAAGAAGGGAATCTTTTGAGAAATTTGGAAAGGATAGTGTTTTCTTAGGCAACTTTACGCATGTTAGGGTTTCCATCTTATTTTTCTATACATAAATACATAATGCTTCAATATTTTCGAATAATTTATATTTATTAATCATAAAAACATTATTCATGATATAGATCTCTCCACCTTTTCTTTTCATCATGATCCAATGGTTGCATTGAATTATTCAATTACTCATGAACGTCCATGATTATTTTTGGACAAAGATTAATTAGTCGGTTAACTAATTGTTTTGAGGTATGTGAAACATGATCAATGTCATACAAATTAAATCAACTTGGTTAATGATGTAATAAAATATTTTGAGATCTTCCCCTCTAATTAATTTTTCTCTTATTAGAATCGTAGGGAATTTTCTTCTCCGTAGTTTAGTCACATTGAATGTTCAGTCGGATTCAATCAAATCAGTCAATTACTATATTCGTATTAGTTGTTACTATAAAATTTTAGAATAAACATCAATCAATTACTCCATTAAGCTTTGCCTATAATTACTCCGCAACTCGATCGCGTAAGAATTGTATCACATTAATTATATGATGATGAGATGATGCCCAAAAAATGTCAATATTTGCTGACAAATAACTCTTATTTTTTTTCATTTTGTATATTACGGGATAATGTAGAATGTTATTGACAAAGAATATCAGTTATATTTCATTTCTCTATTTACTTATATAATTATTATTTTTGCTTTAAAAGTTCTGCCCGTAGGACGCTTTATTGAATTACATATACTTTGATTCTGATATATTGACATTCCATTTAGAACATTATTCGCATTGGATATCGAAAAAATAATTCTGAATCATATTCTGGTTTTTTTATTCTGAATTAATTCTGAAAAAGAAAAAAAGAAAAACGCAGTAAGAATTGCTTCTTCCATGGCAAGTAAATGGTCTTTGCCTATCCCGTTTGTAACTTTCTCTGTGTAGTCGGATCTACTGCTGATTTTGGGCTTGAGCTACCTTGTGTATTAAAAATACTTGGGCCTTATGTTCAAGTTTACTAGTATGAGTTCCCTTATCATTACAAATTGAGCCTTTTACATTTTAACTTCTTCTATAGAAAAAACTACAAATTTTACTACTGCATAACTTTATTACTGCATAGAAAAAAAAAGCTATAAAATTAGAAATTTACTACTCCCTCGTGTCCTTATTATAAAATATTTTAATTTGTCTTACGTTTCATCTTGTATATTTTGTTAAAAAAAACTTTAAAAATATTTCTTAATAACTAATAGAACACAATGATGTGAAAATGTAATTGTAAAGTTTTATTTTTCAATTTATAAAATATATCAGGTAAAATTTAATACAAATCAAAATGACTTATAATAAAGAGTAAAATAATGTAACAATTCGTCAAGCCGCCTACCGGTTATCAGAATCTGAATTTGATGGCAAATGCACCAGTCAAATGTGACTTCTCGGATGCTCTAGTCAAATGTAGCTTCTCAAGTCCTCGTGGGAGAATACATTTTATTTGTGCTACCTACTAATAAGATCATAAATAGTCTAAGATCTTAAATAGTTTATGGGTGTTTTGTGACAAAATTTTGGGCCCCTTTCTACTTAAGTCAAAATTTGGGAAACATTACGTTCAGGATGTTGAGTTCTTCCTTTATCTAAAACTAAAAATTCAACCTGGACAATATTTTTGAAACATAAAAAATATCTTCGAAACGAGATTTTTTATTCGAAAGTATTAAGCTATATTAAACAAAAATGCAAACCCAATAATCATAGTTCATACATACCAATACACATCTTATGAATCTAACCAAGTATTTTATACTGTAAGCAAAATTCTAGTTCCGTCACTGACTTTAATGCAAAAATTGCAAACCACATAGTGACCTCATAATACATACAAACACATAATCAAGACGTTCATCAATCCGATTATGAATGGGGAGGCAGAAGGCTATCTTTAAAAGTCATTACTCCCTCTCCAAACGAATCAGGAACGCCATCAAATTCCATATCCCTCCAACCTCCATTTCTGAAATTATGTGCAACCAATTTCTCACAATCCATCACCAGAACAATCTCATCATCTCCCAAAAAACAAACAGGCTTCCACGAATCCGCATCTCTTCTGTCCTCAGGACAATCGATGGCGATCTTCGTCCAAGAATCTCGCACGCCGTACTCTTTCATCACCCAAACATCAATGTGACCCTTGTACGAATCAATAAACAACGCAAGACACCCTCCAAGAACAGCAAGCTCGTTGAACACGAATTTATCTTCATCAACGCCTATAGGAGGCGGTAATTCCTCGAATTCCTCTTTGGCCAAATCAAAAGCAGCAATAACTGAAGGATACCCTTTTCTCCGACTACTAGCCAACCAATGTAAACAACCACTTACAAATATTCCAGGGGAAATACTAGGGACAGCATGATCGTAAGGAGAACAGGGCAATCTCTTCCAAATTCTCGATTTTAAGCTATAAATATCCACAAATGTTTCAGCACAATCCGGTTCGTATTCATTATCCGTGTCATAATACGAAAGCGTAACAACTTTGTAATCATCATTAGCCTCATCATATCCAAAACCGTGCATACAAAAACTCATTAAAGGGTCTAAGGATGAATCAAATACAGGCAAATTCTCAACTTCTGAAGTAACGGGATTCATCAAAAACTTACCCCGATTTTCAGTCACTAGTAAAATCAACCCGTGGCATGAACCTTCCAGCTTAGCCCAATTCTTGTCTTGTAAAAACGGACAAATGATCTGTCTTGAAAACCCACCAATTTGAGCCCGGCTCTGTTTAGTGAAAGTTAAGATGTAGGGAGAATGATCAGCTGCGAGGAGGATAACCTTTTCTGGGTTGTGAAATTTCAAGTGGGATTTGATGAATTTGGAGTTCGAAAGGTAGGATTTCCATGGTTTTGAAACACATCTGAAACGCCCAATTGATTCAACTGGGAGACGTAACAGGATGTCGGTGATGAGTTCTTGAGGAAGGTTTGGAGCAAGATCAGACATGATTTGATATTCTTCTTCTTCTAGGAAATTCTGATCAAGTTTTGGATTTGGGATGTTGTAGTGTGTCAACATAAAACATGGTGGAAGAACAGAAGCAGTTCGATCATTCGTTTATTATTTTAAATTATGTTTCGGAATTACATAAACACCTGTCCGGTTTATTTATGTGCGGTGGCGTTAAATCTGTAATCTTCTTAATCTATGGGAAAAGGAGCCATCGCTATCGAGGAGTGGACCTTTTGGAAGATCACCAAGTACTCCTCTGTTTCCCTTTTGTTTTCTTGTGTGTGTGTGAGTGTGTGTGTGTGTGTTTTTTTTTTTTTTTTTTGGTTTGACAAAATAATTTGTTTTCAATAGATACTGCATTTTTAAGATTTTCTATTATGTTCGTTAAAAGAAAATCACTTTATTATTAGTAATATCTTAGTTCAATAATAAATAAGTACTCGTTCTATCCCAAAAATAATTTTTGTGTTAAAATTTATATTAAAACTAGTATAATTTTCAAAATTCGTTGTGGACTATTTTTTTTTTTTTGGTACAGAAAAAAGTAATATAATTTCATAAAATAGACGTCAATTGCAACTCTTTATGCAAAATGTTCAACATCCAAATAAGATAATCGAATTATACCTTTTTTCAATATCTAATTGAGCTATTAATGTCGGGATCAAGATTACTTGTAGTAATACAGTTTGAAATATATTTTTTACATAACAATTAGACTACCTAACGTAATTTCGTTTTGAACCAGAAAGTTTATACTTTATATATAAACACACGATGGAAGCCTTACCGGCTTAGATACTTTCCGTGACAAAATTGTATTAAATCAAATTAGATACTTTTTTTTAATATACTTTCCGTGTTTATACTCCAAATACTTTTTGGTCATTTTCTATCAGAGTCCTGAGTTTGTTTCATTTTGAAAGCCCAAATATATATAAATGTTGCAATCGGCCCATTCACTCCGTCCACCAAAACTGAAACGGAAAGCCCATAAAGAGAAAGAAAAAAGAAAAAAAGAAAAGGAAAAAAAATGGTGTTTTTAGAGTAACCGTTGGAGAAAGAAAGAGATAGAGATGTAAAAAATATTCAAAATTAAAAGTGACCGTTGCGATTTCCCCTCTCTTTATTTTCCATCATTTCTTCTGCTTTTCGGTTTTAAAAAATCCCAAACCCAAATCGAATCTTTTTTCTCAGTTTTCATCAAATCAATTTTTCAGCCTTCTGGTAATTCTCCAAATTTTGAACCTTTCAAGTTCATCATGGCTTTGAGATCTCTCGATAACGCTTTGCCGGTTCTTCCATCGGAAAGACCCAAAAAGCAACCCAAAGTGGCCGCCGCCGCCGCCATGAAACAGCAGCCTGATCTTGTCAGAGTGAATGACGAAAACAAGCCGCCGGTGCCGGCGCCGGCACCATCCAACGCTGATGCCACCATTGATTACATCCCTTCTGAAAATCTCAAATCGATTGATGACCCAGATGTTAGAATTCATGTAAGTTTTTTTACTTTCCTAAATTTTCACAATTATGTTGGCAGGTGTTTGAAAGAAGTACGATTCGTTGAATTTCTTGTTCTTGAATGTTATCCGGATTTTGTTGTTGACCCTTTTATGCTTACTGTTTCAGGGACTAATTGGAGGGTTAGAATCAAAAGATTGGCTTAAAGTTTGTGAATCGTTGAATGATGCCAGGCGGTTTGCTCTTTATCATTCAAGCCTACTGCTACCGATCTTGTATGTATCTCATATTTCTCTCTAATTTCTCAACTTTTTTTGCCATGAGAATCATGTCTGATGTGCATTTTTACTTATATTCAGGGATAAGGTTATGCTGATCATAGTGAAGGCCATGAAGAATCCAAGAAGTGCTCTTTGCAAGACTTCAATAATGGCTTCATCTGATATCTTCAAGGCTTTTGGTGATAAGCTGTTGGAATCCCCTGTATCTGATGCATATGACCCTTTGGTTAGTACTCTTTTATCAGTAGTTATTATACAAAATTCAGGGTCTTGAATGGTTGAATTGAATCAGTAGTTGAGTTTAATAATGACAAGTTGGAGCATTTCTGGTCAACTTACAGCTTCTGCAGCTGCTGCTCAAAGCTTCTCAGGACAAAAAATTTGTTTGTGAGGAAGCAGATAAGGCACTTAAGGCAATGGTAGAGTCATTCACACCTCTTCCGTTGCTCCACAAGCTAAAAAGCTATGCTAGCCATTCGAACCCAAGGGTTAGGGCCAAAGCTGCAGTTTCAGTTTCCCACTGCATTTCCAAGATGGTATTGTTACCTTCTATCATTCTATGGGACATAGCTTTCCAAGTTGTTAACTTTTGAGAAGTTTTGAAGAGTTGTTTTTATGTCTGATCATCATGCGATCTGTTTTCATTTAATTTAGGGGCTGGAAGAGATGAAGGAATTTGGGTTGATTTCCACAATTCAAACTGCAGCAGAATTGCTGAATGATAGGCTTCCTGAAGCCCGAGAAGCAGCTCGAAGCATTGTGGTTTCGTTATACAAAGCTCTGACAGAAAATGAAGAAGAGAAACAGGAGGTTTGGCAAAGCTTTTGCCAGTCTAATCTCTCAGCTATTCATGCACAGGCTATGCTCAAGCTCGTCTCCTCTTAGTATGTCCCATGATGAATGTGGCACAGTAGTACTAGATACATCTCAATCACCAGACTCTTAGCAGTTTTCAGTAGTAAAGGCTCTTAGCAGTTTTCAGTAGTACTTTACTACCAGTCTCATTGCATATATTGCAATTTTTTCTCGAGTGAACCTTATTTTTAAGAAGATTGTGAGATGTGAGATCTCACTAGTTTGTACCTACTACTAAAGTAAGAATAATAGAGTTTTCATGTGATTCAACATCTTTAGTAAAGATGTCATTGCGTGTTTTTCTTCCGAAATGTCTCCTCAATTGTGCAGCACTGTCTAAGAAACTATTCCAAAATTTAACTCAGAATAGGATGAGAAAGAGAGGGGAAGGATGAAATGATTCGAAGTAAATACAACTCTCATTAAAGCGAATGAAGAATTACAATCATCCGGAACAATGTGTGCTAGTTTTACCAAAGGGGCATATTTACAAGTTAATCCGTTTCAGGCCTACACTAAAACACTCCCCCAAGCTCTTCAACTCAGACAATTTTCTCCTGCGTATCAGCTTAGTCAGAAACAAAGGAACGAATTGTCTACAATTACGCCCAATAAAATGCAACCAAAAAGAAAATTCTGTTCATCCCATCAGTCTGGCTAAGATTCTATGAGCCTAACCCAGCGGTATCTCTCATAGATGGAAAAAATCCAAAATTTTCCATGTATTTCAACTTTGATCAATTAGAGCTCTCAAGGCCATCTCTGCGTCTTGTAGGGGTTGCCCAACAAAGAGCTTCAGCTGCCCCTTCTTCACCACAAGTACCTTCATGGTCTGAGATTTTACTCTTTCAATAAGTTCCTGAATAGGGCCAAAAAAATGTGGAAATCTATGTCAGTTGAAAAGCAAATAAATTCAATGTCAAATGGATTAAAAGGTCCCAAAGTATTTCCTTAGGTTATTCACATTAATAGTTCGCTTGTGGAATCATTATATTTTCTGTAAATCGACATCTTCAAAAGACTCGAATGAGCAAACTGATTGGTAGTGGTCAGTGAGTCAGTAGTATTGAATCGGTCAAGGTATCATCTTAAGTTCAAAGTAAACTCTGAAAGCTTTACACAAGGTAACTCGAAAGAGAAATAAAGGGTCGAATTGGTAAAGCCAAAAGATTTGCCAAGATACGCTGAAGGTCCTTACTTTGATTGGTATTGGAACAACTTCAGCACTAGAACCTTCAAGATCTTCAAAGAAGGACTGCACAAGGTAACAAAAGTTGGCAGCATCAACACGGTCTTCAAAAGCAACAGTGTGAGGCAAGTCATTCTTGTCCGAAGAATCGAGGTTCCTCAAGGTAAATAGTCCAGTTACGTGACCATCATATTCTCCTTGCATCAGAATGACCTAAATACACCATTTAATAAGTAACAGAGAAGAAAATAAACAAGGTAGATGTGAGAAAGTATAATGTCTACCACATACAAGGACATAAGGAAGTCTTGTCCACCAAGGTTCAGTCTCACTTTCTGATTTCGTATTCCCAATTTCGGACTGCAACGGTTTGCTTTCAATTGCCTTGCTCCTCGACTTGCCTACTTTCTTCAACTCCTTAGGTTTATCAGATACATTTGTGAGTCCATCTTCCTTTGAATGAATCGAAATAGCTGCTCTAGAATTTCCATTGCCGGACAAATCTGCAACTTCATGATTCTTAATGTCTCCATTTATCACAGCATCAGTTCCATAATCTTCACGATCACTCGTAGTTGTAGCCTCGTCAATCCTGCCGGTAAAGCCCTTGGATTTATCAGTAGGCCTGCTCGATAAACCTTTATATTTATACTTCTTCTTAAACATCAAAGCTTCTTCATTACTGTTTTTGTTCATTCCATTCACAACATCTTTCTTCGCATTATCCACAGGAGCCACAGGCAAGTTCTTTTCTAGCTTTTTACTCAATTTAACCAATCGATCCATAACCTCCTTTTCAATGCCACTCTTGCTAGAATCATCATCCGCGGCCTCTTCTTCTTCATCACTCTCATAACCAACATCCCTCTTACCTTCCAATCTCTCCTTAGCTCTCGCCTCCCTCGCCATCATCCTAATGTCCTCAACTTTCCTAAGCATTTCATCTTCATCTAGATACACTACCTCACCATTTCCCAAAGTCATTTTAGTATTCAGCCCAACCTCCAAGACTCCATTTTTACGCTCCCTTTTCCCATGTTTCTCGTTTTCATATTCAAATAAACCAATATCCAACACAACAACAATTGCATAAACAACAAAAGCCCCAATCAACCAAAAAACATATTGGCCAACAGAAAATTTGGGAAGGTTACCTAAAACCCCATCCAAAGAAGGGTTGGAAGAAGATTCTTTCAAATCAGCTTCTTGGAACTGTTCAATCTCCAGTAACTCCGAGCCAGCTTCTTCGGGTTGGGCTTCAATTTCAACAGGGATTAAAGGGTCAGGTGGGGTGGGCTCAAAAGCGGGAGAATTTGGAAGGGGTTTAGAGAGGGTTTTAAGGAGCTTTTGACGGAGATAATTCCTTCTAATGGTGAATTTTCTTGGGGTGGAACTGGGCATACCGCAGAAAACTTTGAAGGGCTTCTTCTTCCGAGATAAAAATGGGGTGGAAATGGTGAAAATTGGGAGGCGGGAATTGCAGAAGCTCATTGCCGCCGCCATTGATGGGAAGTGAAGGAGGAGAAGGTTCAAATGCCATCGAAGTAACTTCAGTAGCTTCGGTCACTCCAATTTTTAGTGCCCAAAATCTACTTTCTTTCTTTTTTCTTTTTTCTTTTTCCCTTTCTTTTCCTTTTTCCTTTTTCCTTGTTTTGACAAGTCCAATATAATTTTTTTTTTTTTCATATTTGCAGGATGTCCACCGTCGGCAACAGTGATTAATCTCACTCGCACTCGTTGAATTGTAGGCACCTTAATGGGTGAAATAGTTGACCAAATTGTAGGCACCTTAATGGGTGGGATAGCTGACCAAAGTATTTAAGATTGCTCCATGCCATAACAAGGTTCGAACTCTCGACCTATGATTAAGGGTGGAAGAATCCCTTCCACTTCATCACAATCATTTTGGTTCCCAATATAATATTTTAAACAAGGCTAATGCACATTTTTATAAAACATTTATGCTACTAATATGGAGCTTTGAATTTTGTAGGGAGGGTTTTTATTAAAAAATATTGCTATATTGAGTCTATGAAAAGGATGATTAATTTCTTATAATATTTCCAAAATGTTATAATTATGGGAGATTCTTATGTTGCAATCCTTGCTGTCATTGGAGAGTCCAATTGCTTAATCATTTGTTTGCCGATCTTTGTGAGATTAGGATTTTATTGATAGAACTTTTTTTTTTCTTTACTTTGTATAGGATTCCTAGATTAAAAAATATTGTAGCTCATGTTATAATTACCCATTCAAAGTCTAATGTAATGCCGGTGAAATTGACAATGCTAGGATTTTTTTTTTAATCAATTAGAACTAGCTGAATTTCAGTAAATTTAATACATATCTTTCTTTCAAAAAGACATACTATATTGGATAATGTTTAGTAACTATTTTAGGTTGATTGACTATTTTGTTTGTGGTGGGATTCCAATACCAAATTCAATCACTTATTTAACATGTTTGGTCTAAGTCGAACCTTAGATGCCAAGGATTTAAGACACAGTGATGATTAAATTGTAGTGCTTGATTTAAGATATTATTGGAATCAACCGAGTCAGATTTTAGGTCATATTAACAAAAAAAAACTTTGAAATAATTGAATGAATCATGTACTTATGGTCAACGGGTTCAGTTTTTTGGACTTAATCTTACAAAAACTAGAAGCCTTAAATAATCCTAAGTACAACGAAAAGTGTAAGCCACAAAGGCAAATAAAAATTTTTATTCAATTTTTGTGACTGCCAAAAATGTAAAGCCTTCCTAGACAAACAAGGAGTCAATTCTCAACCAAGTAGAACTCACCAAGACCAATGATGTTTGTTTGATTATCCTTGTACCAAACAATAAACACGACATCCCTTCAAAATTCGAAAAACAACAAACATTATACTACAAATTCAATTATAATCACACAAGAAAAGCCCAAAAAGAAACCCTACGTATTAACAAAAAAAAAACCATCACCCCCCAACCATCTTTTCCAAAGATTCTCTCTTTATTTTGAAAATTTGAAACCTAATGCATGTTTAATCATTATTTCCTTGTTTCTTGGTGAAGAAATTTGGCAAAAGTTTAAAACCCAAAAGGGAAGACAAGGGTTTCATGTTGATGGGCTCAAAGCTTCATGGTGTTCCTGTTTCTGCCACAGAGGCAGCTCCTCCAACAAGTCCAAAGGTCCTTTCTGTTTCTTCCACCTCAGCAACTCTTTCAGGTATCAGAGCTCCTTTGACTATTGATGATTCTGATTTTGAATATGATTCATTTAGTAGCAACGAGAGTGATTCTGGGATTGAGTCTGATGGGTTCTTGAGTGGTGAAGATGGGTCTGAAACTGCTGCACCTGATGGTGATAGTAAAATTCTTCAAGAAACTCAATTTGTCAAGGAACATGTTGTTTCTAGGCTGCCTTCTCTGAAAAACCCACTTGTGGAAATTAATAAAGTAAGTAGCTTTAAAAGAAGTTTTGAAGATTCTAGGCCTTTTTTGGCTGACCCGGGCATAAAAACTATTGGAGAGAATGTTCTTGGGACATCCCTGAAGGAAGCTGAAAATAAAAATGCCATTTTGGATCGAAAGCCGAGTGTTAATAGTAAGGGAAGTCCATTTATGAACAGGCAAAAGGTAGGGATACCAATTGCCAAGGTTTCTGGGGACACTGATGAAGATGATGATTTTGACAGCAACGAGAGTGAGGAAGATGAACCATTTCTTGGTACTGCAAGGGTTCCTAGCTCCGGGAATGCTAAGAGATTGCGTGGCAATGTTCCTAAAGTCAGAATCTTGGATGTTGGAGGAGGGGATGATAGGACATCAGTTTATGATTCTGGGTCAGAAGGGGAGATGGTTGGAGGTGGCAATGGGCTGTTGAATTCTGATTTTGAAGAAAAGCAGATAACTGATGATCTGAAAGCTGCAGAATTGGTTGAAGATAAAGGCATTGGTGCAGAAGAAGCTAGAAGTGCAGAATCATGTGATGGAATTCGAGAAGTTAATGCAAATGCTACAGAAGATATTGTTGGATATCACAAAGATGAGAATAGTTCTGACTCTACTGGTTGTGGTGCTGAAGAAATTCAAATTTTGAGTTTGTCTGAAACAAACTCTGTGAAGGATGTTGTTTGTGTGGCCTTAGAAGGTGAGGGTACAGAAGTACAAGAAGAAAACTGTTTGGAGGAAGCAGCCATGGACTATGGGAACTGTGGAGATGAAAATAAAATTGAAGAAGGAAGGGCTTCTCAGTCTTGCGCCTTTGATGGCGTTGAGGATTTTAGAAGTGACACTGAGCAAGTGACTAATCAGAAGATGGACACCGGCGACAATGGTGGTTCTAAACTTTTGGAATCTATGGATAGCTCTATCGAAGAGAATGAGATGCAGTCGATGGTAAATGTTGAAATGTCAGAATTACAGGTTGTTCAGGAGCCAACATCTGTAATGAATGCACACTCTGTAGATGTGACATTTGGAGAGAGATCTGGTGATGTCGAAGAAGTATCATTGGATCATGGGAAACCTGCAGATGAAATCATAAATCACGATGGAACTGTTTCTGAGCTTTTTGTGCTTGATGATGATGAGGCTTTGAAAAGTGAAATCGTGACCGTGGAGACTTGTTATACAGATGCTCCCAAGTATATTGAATCTACGGTCAGCAGTCCCAGAGAAAGTGAGATACAGTTGATGAACAAGGTTAATATTTCAAACTTCAAGGACCTTCAGGAACCAGGATACGTTATGAATGGTCATCCTGTGGATGTGACATTTGGGGAAACTTATCATGATGTTGAAGAAGCATCAATGGATTACAGGACATGCGAAGGTGAGGAGATCACTGACAGTGAAATTGTATACTGGCCTTGTGTTCTTGAAGATTTAGAAACTGGCGATGAGCAAACGACTGATCAGAAACTGGTGGCTCTTAATACACCTGCTCATGATCCTCTTGATGAAACACAGTTCCTGAACAATGTTAAATTTTCAGGCTCACAGGCTGAGGCTGTTCAGTCTCCTGGATACCTTGTAAATGGCCATTCTGTAGGTGTGACATCTGGAGGAAGTTCTGCAAGTGCTTTGCTGGCAACTGATGCGGAGAAAATTGTGGATTCAGGAACTTTGCTGGATGCTCATAGTCACAGTGAATGGGAAGATGCTTATAGTTCTTCTTTGCCTGAGCGACCAGAAAACCCAGGTGAACCAGTAGGAAGTTTAAGTCAAGGACAAAAAATGAAGCTTGAGAAAGTGGAGAAAATGGTTGTAAAATTCCTGCGGCTGGTCCATAGACTACATAAATCTCCAGAAGATTCTGTTGTTATGAAGGTTTTTCATCAACTGCTACTTGCTGCTGGACTGCCACCACAAGCAAAATCATTCAACCTTGACTTTGCTAAGGAGACAGGTTTAGCAGTTGAAGCAGAGGAAAATAAGAATGGTATCAACTTCTCTTTGAATGTTCTTGTTATTGGGAAAAGCGGGGTTGGAAAGAGTGCAACCATAAACTCTATTTTTGGAGAAGAGAAAGCAAGGATTAGCGCATTTGATCCTGGCACTAATAGTGTAAAGGTGATTAAAGGAACATCGGAAGGCGTTCATATTCAAGTTTTGGACACACCTGGGCTGAGCTCTTCCATACAGGATCAATCCTTCAACCGTAAAGTTCTGCAATCAATAAAGAAATTTACCAAGAAGTTCCCTCCGGATGTTGTTCTCTATGTTGATCGTTTAGATACAAAAATCGGAGATCTCAATGATTTGCCCCTGCTGAAGCTGATCACTAGCTCCCTTGGTTCATCAATTTGGTCCAAGGCCATTGTGATTTTGACACATGCAGCTTCTGTTCCCCCTGAAGGGCCCTTTGGTGATCATCTCTCCAGTTACGATTCATTTGCAGCTAAGACATCACATTCTTTTCAACAGTTAATAAGCAATTCTATTGGAAATTTCGGTAACATTGAAGAACCAAACGTTATTCCAGTGTCTCTTGTAGAGAACTGCTGTATGAGAAGTGGAGTGGAGAACAATAATGAACATCCCTTCCTTGGCAGTAAAGGGAGTTGGAGATCTCAGATCCTGCTTTTGTGTTTCTCTATGAAGATCTTGTCAGAAATTGATTCTCTACTTCAAACAAAGCAGTGGAACGAGCAGGTTAAAAGTTCTCAAGATGCAAAGAAGCAGCAAAGGTGGAGCACAGAAGATAGTGGCTACATGGAGGACATGTTGAAGAATGATTTCCCAGGGCCAAATGAAGATGACAGCACTGGCCTCATTCAGCATGAAAATGATTCGGTGAATGGAGATATGCTAGGAATCCGGTTAATGGAGAAAGATTATCCTGGTGTTCAGGGCCAAATGCTGTGTAGGCTGTCTCTTTCTAGGTCGAGAAGAGACTCAACTTGTGGATTGAGCCTGGATTCCCAGTTCGTGAGACAAAATTGCAAACTGTGTGTCCAAGCACGACTCAATGGTGAACAAAGTGGGGAAGTTTCCGTAAGGCTGAACAGCTCAGCTCAGCCCCTAATTGCTGCAGTGGCCTTTCTTCCTGTTGTGAGAACCATTTGCAGGACTCTTTCCTTGTTGCTCAGTCCAAGAAAGACAGAGAAATAGAGATGGTCTATTTCTGCTGTCTGCATTCGACCGAAGTCTTAGTGTTCCAGGTTTTGTACATTATCTCCTGTTGATCTGCTTTTGTAGACCTCTGTAGAGCAGTTTCATTCATTACCAAGTATAATAATGAATACAGATCACAAAGTCTTTTTGTTCACTGCTTTTTTTGCCAAGATTGTGGTAGATCCATTAGAACTTCACCCTTTAATTATACCATTGGATTTTCCATGTAACCACTGTCCACCATTAAAACGTTATAATTTTGAAGGATCTGTACATGAATACAAGGAATTTCAGCAGAGAAGCAAAAGGAAGTTCATTTTTTTAACCCAAAAACCAGAAAAAGAAAAGGAAAGAATAAAGTTCATTTCGGACATATTCGACTATTTTGCGAATATCCTTTAATCCAAATCTCCATTGGCATAGAAGAATACAGTGATATTTTGTCTACTGTTTTTCAAAAAAAAAAAGAAAAAAGAAGAAGATATTATGTGTATTCAGTGATATTTCGACCCAAAAAAAAAAAATACAGGGATATTAGTTTTCCTTAACTATTTTCCTTTTTGTGGTTTAATCCAACAACACTTTAATACCGTATTTAGCATTTTTAGTGTACGTTTGGAAATAATCTTTTATGTATTTACTTAACCTCGCCAAATTCTTATTCTTTTTTCTTTTTTTGGAGGTATGAACATTACTCGATTCATGAATGAGGCATTTTCCTCCATTCATGATCCAATTGGTGTCTTATGCATTAATTTCAACCAAAATTAGAATGAAGATAGAAGATCAATTTTGAGGGGAAAATGTCTCCCTTTTCTGGTTGTGGGAGAAGTCGTATCAAAAGCTAGTCATTTATCATGCCGTCAATCCAACTTCCTGATACATGCATTCCATCGCGAAGAGATCGTTACATGGTTTGGCTAGTTTTGAAAAAATAATTTGGTCAAAGTAAATCTGGAGTGGTTAAGACTTATTGTCAAAGAATCTGTTGGTTGCTAGGCTTTCTGTGAAAAAAAACAAAAAAAAAAAGGGCCCTTGTTGAAATTAACAGTTGCTAGTGTAACTAAATGAACTTTGTAATTTACTCTGCAATTTGAGAGACCTCAGAAAAGGTTCATGTACCAGTGTGTTATCTACTGTGTGGTGAAAGATCGTGTAACTCTAAATTCACAAGTGGTTTAGGATTTCAACATTTCCTTCAGACTTGAACAGATGGGAAAAAATAATTGAGTCTAACTCTGCAATGTTTCCGTTCTAACTCAGGTTTCCAAAACAGTAAGGGGATAGATAGCTGGAAGCTTGTTTATCTTTCAGCTCACTGCAGCAGCAAGGGCAGGTTCTGGCTGACTCGCGACGACATTGTAACATCGACCGCAAAGTGACGGGTGTTCATTGTATGAACCAACTTGTGGCGAAAAATTCCAGCATCTTTCACATTTTGCGCCTTCTGCACGTGATACTCCAATCCAGACTTTGCTCTTTTCTCCAATAAGGTATTCTCCGGTGTATGATGCTTGCTCAATTTGTTCATTCTGTAAATATGGAAGAATCTCAACCTGCAGGTAAGCCATTTGTAGATTACATATCATTCAGTTTGAAGACATTCAAGCTGGAAAATAAGAAAAGAAAGTCCCTTAAAGCATGCAATTTTACTGATCATTGAACAAACACTTGGGCTGAACAACTCCAAATGGAAAAGGAGTTCAAAATGGGGAGGGGTTAAAAATATCCCTTGAGGTTTGAGGTTTGTCGAAACTACCAGCACCACTTTCACCAATTGGTTGGTAAGTCAACCGTCAGAATTATGAAAATACTAAAAAGCCACAATTGCTTTCAAAATTTGAGAGATTGTCAAGTAAAATCGTTCATTTAATACAAATCAGTCAAGGGAGTTTAGAAGTTTTCTGACGCCATTCAACTCAAATGGAAGTGTCTCACAAGCAGCAACCAATCTAGTATCATGTATTTGCTGACTGATGTTTAAAGCTGAAAAATACCTGGGACGTTATAAATATGCGAGGCAACGTATCAGCATCATTTGAGGATTCACAAGCTTCCGTCAATTTTCCAGAAAAGCTATCATCGGCTGTATGAAGAAAGACCTTGGCCTCTAAGCTGGAACCTATTAATTTCCCGGATCGAGCAACTTCTAGCACTTTATTTACCTCAGTCCTCAGCTGATGATTATAATGACTTTGTTAGATTTGAGGTGTAAAGTTATAAGATCACCGAAAGAGAACGATAGCAGATTGGAGGTTTAATGAGATTACAAGCAATAATTTTAGAATTAAAAACTTCCTTATGTAGCAAAGTGGTCAATCAGCAGAACGACATTTCGTTAATTACATTGAGTGCCTCATCTTCTAAAGATGAGTTCGTTCTTAATTATTTTAAGTTGCACAAACCACGGCAAGATATTTTAAATTGTGTAGATTCCATTACCTCGAGGATTTTGTCCCAGTATTGAACTTCTTCATCAGGCAAAGCTAGATATCTTTCCTCATTAGAAGGCCATCGCGACTCAAAGACATATTTGGCAATTTGTCCATCTTCAGTGGTATACTGGAAAGGAAGATGTTGCCAGACATCTTCAGCCAAATGCGGGAGGATGGGAGCAATTACTTTCACAATGGTAAGTAAATGTTCTGCCAGGACAGTTTGACAAGTTCTCCTGGTGCAGCTAGTAGTGCCCCTAATAAGATTTACATAGAAAGATTTGAGAGTTATGAGTAGCCTAGACCAACTTTCATATATCTATTTTAGAGTTATGACAAGTTCTCAGCCAAAAATATGTGACACTCTTTCTGAAGGCAATGGAAAGTAGACAGCGATTCCTTTAACTGTACCATTACTTGGCAAAAACTAAGATCGGAATATTTAAGTTTATGATGACAAGCTTAAACATGGTATTGTTACTTCTGGATTTCCATTCTGGTTGTGGATGTCAACTACTCTTCAGAATACAAAAAAAAATTGCGTGATAGTCTTTGAGTTAGCAAATTGATATCACAGCACTTACCCAACATAGAGCCGATCCTTGGCAACATCGAAGTAAAAATTGGACAGATCAACAATCACAAACCGTTGAATAAGCTGTCAAAGGTAGGATAAAAGGGAAATGCTGAGGTTCAATACACGAATCAGATAGAAGACTTCAGGAATTAATCCTTTATGGACTGTTTTCTTTTATGCAGATTTAATTTCCAATTCTGCATCCTACTTGGTTGTATTTGATGCTTAGTTCTTTTGTTTTTACAAAGATAAAGCATTTGTTTTTTTTTTTTTTTTTTTCAGTTCTCTGAATGCTCAGCTTCATACAAACATTGATGCATTTGAAGGAAATCCATTCTTGAAAAGTATACCTGAAAAATTTTGAAGAACTGGTAATGCTCATAATTGTCTTTAATGTTCTTTACAACATTCTGAAGCTGGAATAGTGCATGCTGATCGATTTTAGGAAGTTCATTATATGGGACTGCATAGTCGATCTGCAAAAGTAATCAGGAGATGTTTGAGTAGGAAGTTAACAAATATAAAATGTATTAACATTTTACATCTGGTTATTGGACATAGGCCGGAGGATAAATCCAAATTCATGCGGTTCTAAGTATCATATTTATTATATTGAGAAAGAGACTAAAAATTTAGAAAACAAATTCGTCACTGATTCACACATAAGTAAACTAAAATTCAGCAAAGGAAGTAATCCATCTTAATGGTAAGACCAGAGACAAAGCACAGGTCAACAAACATTCTCCTTACTTTCCAATCATGAAGGTTTGCCAAAAGGAATCGCAGTGTTCCCCGCAATTTCCGATATATGTCAGACATCTGACGGAGGATTTGAGGTCCAATCAGCACATCTCCAGTGTAATCTACACTTGAAACCCAGAGTCGGAGGACGTCAGCACCATAAGCAGGAGTCTCCTGTCAAAAGAAATGATATTAGATGTTAAATGTTCCACTATTGCTAAAAGGACTAAAAATACTCAAATATGAATGTGGCCGGCTGGTGACTAACCTTTTGGTTTTTGCCCCCATCAATTACAGTAATTGGATCAACAACATTGCCCAAAGATTTACTCATCTTTAAGCCTCTTTCATCGAGTACGAATCCATGAGTAACAACAGCTGAATATGGAGCCCTTCCTGCAATAATTCAAAAAGAGAGGAAAAGACTGAATATGGAACATTTTCCAGCTAATATGTTATAGATAATGAGGCATATTTCCCCAAAAAAATTATGGAATGCAATTGACAAACATGAAAAACCCTTCGTCTATCAACAGCACCAGAGCAGAAATTAGTCAAGAGGAAAGCATTACTCTTAGTTTACCTTTTGTTGCGACACTCGTCAAAAGTGAGCTTTGAAACCATCCACGATGCTGATCTGTACCTTCAAGATACACATCTGCAGGAGAACTTAATCCATCTCTTTTCTCGAGCACAGCAGCCCATGAAGAACCTACAAAAATGCATTCGCCAAATTATATAATAGTTACTCGAAATTCATTGAGAATCATGCCCCGGATAATAATGAGGAAGGTAAAATGGTTCCAGCCATTGGAGAATTCTCAAAACCAACATTCAAATGAGTTTGCTTCCAAGATAGAAGTTCATAAGATAAACTTCATAACAGAAGGAAAATCCATGAACCAATTTGTCTTAGAAACCATAACTTAGCGGTCTCAATATTTTTGCTCACTGCCAAAATCATAAATAACCGACAAAGCAGGAGACAGTTCTATCTTACCTGAGTCAAACCAAACATCCATGGTATCTGTGCCCTTTTCATATTCTGATGCTTTGTGACGATAATCATTAGGAAGCAATTCCTCTACTGTCATATACCACCACGCATCACTACCCTTTTGAGAAAATATAGCTGCAACGTGAGGTTGGCAACCACGAAAAAAAAGCTGTGAGTATGAAGTGGATAACTTTTACAATTGACAAGCATAAAGAAGGTGCAAAATTTGCTGTGAAGATAACAAGTTCAGTGCAGGGAAATTATAAATTTGGAATTTAACAACAGATGAAAGAAGTTTATCTTGAAATAATTCATAAGCAATTTAAAATGGAAATGCTAGTTACATCCATAAAAACCATATTAGTTTGCAAACATTAAAA
The DNA here is from genome assembly GCA_949775105.1 of Oldenlandia corymbosa var. corymbosa. Taxonomy (NCBI): domain Eukaryota; kingdom Viridiplantae; phylum Streptophyta; class Magnoliopsida; order Gentianales; family Rubiaceae; genus Oldenlandia; species Oldenlandia corymbosa. The sequence goes on along the minus strand of OX459126.1, from coordinate 16,400,280 downwards.
CGTCCTTACATTTAATATGGTTGATGGTTGCTTCATTCATCAGTGGCTCCCTCGTCTCCACATGATAAAAGACTGGAATAGGAACACCCCACGTCCTTTGGCGAGATATACACCAATCAGAGCGACTTGAAGTCATTGAGATAATTCTTTTCTCTGCCTAGAAGTTTACAATAAAGAAATGGTAAGATTTTGATTACTTGATCAAGGAGCAGTAACTAGCACATAAGGAAAATGACGGAAACAATATGCTCATCTATTTGTGCACGCAGGCATTTCTTCTTTCACGCCTTTTCTTATTTGCAAAACCACATACCAGCAGAGAAACATATAGATTCAATGAATTACAAAAAGAAAATGGCATTTTTCGACCTCCAGCATGGAACATCCAAAATTACAAGCCTCAAGAACCAAATACCTGAGGTGGAACCCAAGTAACTTGGCTAATTGCAGCAATTGCAGCCTGGCGAAATCCTTCCACAGAAGCAAACCATTGTTCTGTTGCCCTAAATATTGTGGGTTTCTTGGTCCGCCAATCATAGGGATACTTGTGTTCTATGGGAAAAACAAACGTGTTTCTGAAGTTAAAACTCTATATAATCAGAAATTTCACTACTGTATGAACTGATTCAAGCCAAATTAAGGCAGGAGATCCAGAACTTACTGTATGGCTCTACCATGACCAGTGAGCAGTTCTTGTCCAGATATTCAATCACAGCATCATTACCATTACCAAGGACATCAAGGCCACAGAACTGTCCGGCTTCTTCGGTGAATTTTCCATCATCATCCACGGGTGAACGAATTGGCAAACCATATTTTAGGCCAGTTACATAATCGTCCTGACCATGACCAGGAGCAGTATGAACTAATCCAGTACCTGATTCTGTTGTAATATAGTCTCCACCGATGACAATAGGACACTCTCTACTGTCAATGGGATGCACATACCTGAATCAACAGTTGGGAGAACTGTTTAGATGAATGCCAACTATCTTTTACTTTGGAAAATGCAAATAGGCAAATAAAGCGATTATGTATGATTTGGAGAAAGCCAAAAGAAGATATGATATTAATCTCACAAAACAATGAACACATATATACATTTCTTTTTGAGCTCTTGCTTTCCTCAAGTGATCATTTAAAGACTAAAAAAAACGAGTCACAGCATTAATCAAACAAACAGAAGTCTAACGACCAGTCCATGTCATTATCATGCATTTTACATCCCCTACCAACTGATAGAATAGGATAGCCATTAATCACTTGTTTCTTGTGGTAAACTCAAGACGGCAATAGGCAAATCCGGGACACAACGAACCATTCGAAAGATTTTCTTGTTTTTGGCATTTTCTTTGCAGTGGGCCCACAATTAACACAAAATGTGGCCAGAACTTTAACAACCATCATTCAGTATAGGAAACTGACCTAGAACTTTCAAGATCTGAACCCATAACTGTTTTCTTTAGAACAAGTTTTGTGCCCCATTTTGCTTCTAGAGTGGGTATGAGATCCAATGCAACAATAAGGAATAGACTCTCCTGCTGTTTGAAAACATTGCCAAGTTTCTTTTTTGCATTGCCAGGTGAAGCAGAATCATCAGCCGGAGAGGATTGTACTTCAACAACCGCATATTGAAGGTTAGCGTTCACAGCAACGGCTGCAAAACCAGAAACAGAAAAAGAACAATTGTTACAGAACGAGAGCAGGCATTATCATAGCTTATATATACATGTTTTAACATACCAGCATTTGCTGGAATTGTCCAGGGAGTGGTGGTCCAGATGGCCACAAACAAATTTGGAAAAAATTCCTCCAATAGATCATGCGACTTCTTAGCATCAACCAGGTTGAAAATGGCATACATGCTTTTTGAAACATGCCCCTCAGGATACTACAACAGAATTTAATGCAAGTAAACATTAGCAAGTATGACAAAGTAATCTTTTGTTTGCATTTATTGGAAACTCTATGCAGATTCTAAATTACACCACCCCTCTAGAGATGTTTTGACCTCATTGGCTCTTTGCATGTAATCAAACAGAATCAAAAGTCAAATGTAATCACCAAGAGGTTTTTTAAGCTACTCGAGATATTAAGGCCTCAAATTTCAAAAATTCTAAAATGACAAGAGAAATCTGCAAGTACATATGCCCATCTGATTTTAAGGAAGGGAATGGAAAACTAGCAAAAAGGATGCAGCAAATGGATCAGAGGAAAATAATCCTTGAAGAAGATGTTTATTTATAAAATATTCATTTACCTCCAATTCAGCTTCCGCAAGAGCAGTTCTTGATGAGGGACTCCAATGAACCGGTTTTCGACCTCTGTAGATATATCCTTGAAGGGTCATTTGTCCAAACACTTCGATCTAGTTAAAAACATAATAAGGATATCAGATCTAGACATGATAAAAGTAAACTAAGAAAACTGCAAAAGCATGGACGTTGAAATTTACTCTGGCAGTGTTAAAAAGGTAAAAAAATGTAAGATACAAATTGATCGACCAGAGGATGCGTCAGATACATCTAAATCTAAAGAAGATCTTGGCAAACAATCACCTGGGCAGCTTCGTACTCCGGATCAAGAGTTCGGTAAGGATGATCCCAGTCGGCCCATACCCCATAGCGCTGGATGTTATTTAAAAGAATTAAGTATTGGGTAGAATCACAAAATGAACTTGATGATAACAAGTTAGGTTAGTAGCTCAAATTGTTTTTCACTACCTGAAATGATGCCATTTGAGCTTTTACTGTTGCTATGGCAAATTTTGCTGCCTTCTTTCTCAATTTGATTGGTGTAAGCTCCTTCCTGGCGTCTTCATCCAGTGACTGCAACACTAAGACAATTTATATAAAGCTATAACTTTCCTCTTTATTTCCAAAGTAATCATTTAGTTAAGAAGACACATGAGAGCGATTCAGCGGTGATCTAATGTGGCTTCCAAGAGGAAGTTTAATGATAAAAGGCATAAAGTTTTGTATCGCTGGAAGATCTTTGGACTCAATCAAATTTAACGAATCATAACTTGGTTGATCACATGTCAATACAGCATAACTCACTTGTTGGTTAGAAGGCACTATTATTGGAAAGAGTTTTAGTTAAATATTTATATATTACTTGACTAAAACAGACCTCGGCATATTTCTACATAGTGTAAAAATGTGTGTTACACTAGTGCCACAGAAGATTCAGTCTCACAAGAGTCTCCACAATGCAGTCACATTATTACAAATTTGAGTTAGAAAATATACTTGGGATGTCAGATAAAATCTTCAGAAGCAAATCTTGAGTGTGCATTGTGTGTACATTTCTAGCCGAGAACTATTGACATGTTTAAATAAAGCTGACCCAAACACCAGCAACCTCTTAGATTGCTATTCAATTATGCTTTACAAATTAGAATACGATAATTCTGAAAAAAAAAAATACATGAAGCTTTCTAGAACGGTGCTATATGTGGCATTCCTATTAAGCAAAATACATGAAGAGCAAAGGAGAACAGTTTGAGTACGCATTTACGCATTGTGTGCGTATTGCATACATTCCAAACCTACAATTATGAGCTACAACTATGCAAATCAAGTAATGATTTTAAAACTAGCAGTATCTCTACCCTCTTGACACCACCCATATAGTATTAACAGTAATAAACATCCATCTAGTTTTTAATCCTTTTTTTAAATATGCGTGTTGTGGACTGTGTACATATCCTCCGTAACCGCAAAATATATCAATGATGCAACAGAAAATGGAGTGAGAAAATCCAAAGAAAATTATAATATCAAATAGTCCTGATACTTGCCTTTCAATTCGATTGGTAGGCCATGACAATCCCAACCAGGAACGTAGTGAACCTTATAATTTTGAAGCAGCTGTAAAAGAACAGAGTGTAATTCAGCAGAGAATAAATGGAAGTTTAAATGGCCAACATAGGAAACAGAAGTTAGCAAATTAATAGCTACAAGTGAATGGCAAATTCCATCCATATACAGCAGCTCATGGACCAAAATGTTTTGCGTTAGGTTATAAAATACCATCAAATCATGAGGACAGAATGCTTACCTTGTAACGGTTTATAATGTCTTTCAAAATCTTATTGAGTGCATGCCCAATGTGCAAATCCCCATTAGCATAAGGAGGACCATCATGAAGAATAAAACTGCCCTGCCATGGAACTCAAACATCAGCTAAACGAAGAACGTAATCTTAGAATTTCACAGAAAAGTTAGGACTTACCCCATCATTCCTCTCCACAACTTTTTTAAACACCTGATTTTCATCCCACAGTTTCTGAATTTCAGGCTCCCTAACAACCGCATTCGCTCTCATCCCAAATGTGGTCTTGGGTAGATCCACAGTGTGTTTGTATTTTCCATCTTCCTGTTTTAGCCCTAAAGTACAAAAGAACTTTATTCAGTTATCAAACCAGGTCAAGTACTGACATAGTACCTCCTCTTCTTCTGTATAGAAAATTAAGAACTTATTCAAATAATACAATTCCACTTTGTATAGATATCCCCAATATTTCCCAAAAACAGATATTACAGATTGAGGACTACTATATCATTCTCCCTTTTACTCATCTCCTCCAACTCTTTCACCCAAAGGAGAAAAAGAAGAAGGGACAAAGAAAAAGTAAAGCTCTTTGAAGAAGCTACAAATATTTAATCAAGAGGGGATTAACTTAAGGGCTAACATATAAAATATTTGCTTCCATTATTTCAGCTATGGAGCGTGTACAATCTTGTACCTTCAGAATTTTTCTTGGCAGCCATAACAGGTCCACGAGATCTTTTCTTCACAGATACACAGGATTCCGACTCAGAGCCGGTAGAATAATATTTAGCATTTAAGATATTTAAGAGAGATAAGAACTGAGAAGATGAACGTCTTCCGAAACATGAAAGGCTAGCAGATGTGGTTCTCCTGAAAGATGGATATTTTCTCAGAAGCAGTACCTGTGGCAACACAAAAATAACAAATCAATTACTAAAATCAAAAAACTCAGACGATGATTGACAGCTAATACGTTTAATAGTGGTGGATCAAATACATAGAGAATATATATTAATGTTTAGAGCAGCAAAAACTGAATCTGCTATGATGTCAAAGTCTTTCCCTGAATCAATTATGATTATATTCAGATTGGGCTTCAAACTACTAATCAGTGAGGGATAAGTAATGCCATACGAGCCAGCATCTTAAAATACCACCAATGAAGTTATTACAATGAGTGCATCAGTTTTAATTGACATCAACAGTTGAAACCAAAAGTAGATGCAGCACAAACACGGGTTAATTAAAATTATCTTATGTATGTTAATAAGCTCTTACATTGCAGGAAGCTGGGAATAAAATTGCAAGAAAATAGTAGAAATATTGCAGGAAATCAGAAATTTTCTAAGCATCACTCTAAGAAACTCTGCTACATATTTATTTATAGACTAAAAGACCAAAACCAACCAGAATTAGGAGAATTTAGACTTCAAACAAAATCGCCTCAAATTTTCAGTTGCATGTCAAATTTAGATACTTGATTCAAATAAGTGCCAATGACATTGGACACTCCAAATCGGAACACCTTAAAGAATGAACCCTTCGGCTCTCGAGATCAAAAAGAAGAATAAATCAAATTATTATGCTCCAGGGAAACATATATCTCTCACTGTTATCCACATTCCAGCTCTATATTTTTCATCTCACCATGAAATCAGACACAACTCTGGACTCCTAAACGTACTGTGCCCTTGCAAGTGCATTGCAACCATTTAAAGCTTCACCTCTTTAATTCAACAAATTGATTTAAAAGCCACAAACCGGACTCGAATTCTGAAATTTCCAAAATAATTAAATTCTAACTATACCAGAAAATTGAGAAAAATACAAGAAGAGACAATTGATCAAACACCTGGAATTCCCTCCAGTACAAGAAACTCTACTCTCCAAAGTTCCCGACTAGATATAATTACTTCTGAATCAACACTTTCCCATGTACAAAAAAAAAAAAAAACCAGAAAATACATCAAAGAAGCAAAAACAAGTCATTAATTTATAAGCTTCTTCAATCGTCCACGAATAGAATCGTCCCGGAAAAAAAAAAATCCACTTTTAGAGAATCCTTCAATGCAAAATCACCAGCCCTTTCGTCATTAGTCAAATTAACGAATAAAGAAGTTGAAGAAAATTTACAAGCATTGACAATTCCACAGTACTTAACAGAAGTTTTTTTTTTAAAAAAAAAAAAGTTTGCATACCTTGTAAGGGGAGTTTTGCATAGCCATTTGTGATTGAGAAGTGGTAAGAGAAATTGGTAATCGAGAACAAAAGGGTTTGATAAATGGGATGACTTCCATTCAAGTGCAGAGCTGGAGCTTCATCTCCATATTTGTGGATAAAATGGGAGTGGTGATGTTGGCGGGGATTCAGCTCTAAAGCTTTAAGGCTTTTGGTTCTTCTCCTTCTTTATATGTTTGGGTTAATTACATTTACCTCCCATGAGGATTTTAGAAACTAAAGATTTTCCCTTATAATTTTGGAAACTGAAAAAGTAACAAAAGATAATATTGAATTGTTTTTCGCAGTTCGCAAATTACTCACTTACAATTCGTTTTGGACAATTTTGCTCTTAAACCTTTACCTAGTTACAAAACCTACTCAAAATATATTTATCATATAATTTTAATATAATATCTAGTGCATTCTTTATTTGAATATAACAAATAAATTATAATAATAAAAAAAACTTATTATACCTGATTTCTGCATTTAATCTATATTAATTATTAAATTAAATTAATTATACCTAATAAATTCAATTAATTTAAAAATTTTATTAAATTAGTAAATATAACACAAAAAATAAAACTAAAGTAAATATAAAAAATAAGGACAATTACACAAAAAAATTTTAAAAAAAAATTGAAAAAAGTTTTTTGCCCAAGCGGCCTGGCACCTAGATAATACCTTTTTTAAAACTTTTTTGTGTTATTTTTATTTTTTTATCATTATTTTTTGTATAATTGCTTTAGTTTTATATTTTGTGTTATTGTGCAATTAATTTAGTTAAATTTATTTATAATTAATTTAATTAGTGTATGTTGTGTTATTTAGTTGTAATTAATTTACTCAAAATATAACAAAAATAATTAATTCATTTACGTAAACAATAATTATTATAGCCTACAAATTAATACTAACTAAATACCACATATTTAATTACAAAAACCTACTCAAAATATATTTATCATATAATTTTAATATAATATCTAGTGCATTCTTTATTTGAATATAAAAAATAAATTATAATAATAAAAAAAACTTATTATACCTAATTCTCCATTTAATCTACACTAATTATTAAAATAAATTAATTATACCTAATAAATTTAATTAAATTAAAAATATTATTAAATCAATAAATATAATACAAAAAATAAAAGTTAAAGTAAATATAAAAAAATAATAACAATTACACAAGAAAATTAAAAAAAATTGAAATTTTTCTTTTTGCCCAGGGTGGCCGGTTGTCGGGCCGGTCACCTTTTAAAGGTTAGCGGGTTTATTTGTCGGCCAACCGGGAAGAAGTGGCCACTCGATGGGTCGGTCATTTCTTCCTGGTTGGCCGGTGAGTAAACCGGCCAACCTTCAAAAGGTGGCCGGCTCGACGGCCGGCTACCCTTACCTTTTTTCTTTTTCTAATTTTTTGTGTTATTTTAATATTATTTTTTTATTATCATTATTTTTTTGTATAATTACTTTAGTTTTATGTTTTATGTTATTGTTTAATTAATTTAGTTAAATCTATTTGTAATTAATGTAATTAGTGTATGTTGGAGAAGAAAAAAGAGTTCAGGGCAAAATTATCCAAAACGAACTGTAAGTGGGTGATTTCTGAACTGCGAAAAGTAACACCCTAGATAATATTAAGCATAATTCAGGTTTTTATTAATTATTATCAACTTTAGTTTTTCTTTTTCCCCATGCAACGTTTTGTTTAGTTGCATACACAAAACATTTTAATAATTTGGACACTTGACCTAAAGATGTTAATCATATACTCCTTCCTTATTATAAGACATTTTAATTTGTCCTAAATTTTACCTAGTGTGTTTTTTCGACTGAAAAAAAAAATCTTAAAACTACACTTTTCATATTCATTGTGTTCTCCTAATTATTATAAGATATTTTTAAGATTTATTTTCAATTAAAAAAATATACTAAGTGAAATCTAAGACAAAACACAATGCCTTGTAATGAGGACTTGATGATTCAATTGATGATCTTATTGTTCTTGGCGGATGTCTTACATTGATTATTAATGCAGATCAAAACAAGTTTAATGCTTTGGTGATTAAAGACTATTACGTGCAAGATTATTGGACTAAATTCACCATAGAGTATTTACCGAGTGTTACATTCTCTTGAAGGATCATGAAGTTCTTTTAATCAAGGATGATAAGATAATTATACACACCCTGTCAAATGGGAGTATATGGAACAATCATTCAAACCTCACCCCATTTCTCTATGTTCTTTGTGTTCACACTGAGGTAAATATTAAAAATAGTAATATTAATGAGTAAATTGATAATAATGCAATGGAACATGTTTGTTTGTTTATCTATTTCTATTTTACGCTTTAATTAAACCCTCTCTGGATATTCTCGTTTCCATTTCGGTTGTAGGTGTAACCAACCCGCTATTAAGAATATGGTAGATTTCTAGCCTATGTGTTTCCATGAATTTGAGAACCTTTTCAGCCATTTTGAGTAAGTTGCAGCATGTATGCGTTTCCGCGAATTTGAGAACCTTTTGTACCATTTTGAGTATGTTGCAGAATGTATTTTTTGGGGTCTTTTCTTTATTTTTTTTTTGGTTCCTTTTTACTTTTATAACTTGTTAGATTAAAAAAAAAAAAGAGTTTAAAAAAATTTCAAAATTACTCGTATCATACACAATAACAGTATTTCATGTATTACACTCATAATATATCTAAACTAAGTTCTGGTCGAGCCGAGTCGATTAGTCAGTGTTGATACAGAATTTCCTTGTGAACGAAGAGATATTAGTACACAACTTTTATTTAACATGTAAATGGCAAAGTTTTTAAATTCTATATGTATGGGGGAAGAAATAAGGAAAACAAATGTATTTTGCTTTATTTCCTAAGAAAATGAATTTCACTTGTCTATCTGCATTATTTGTGGGATGAAAAGATCTGTATTTATTCGCAAATCGAAATTATATTTATATTTCATACATATACAGAGTATAATGGCAATATTGAGTAATGAAATCTATACCTTTAACAAAAAAAAATTCATTTTCACTAATTTTCTTATTAACTCTCTTTTGCTTTCTTCACTTATTTGAAATTAATTATCGTGTACAAAACAAAAACTTTTTCGATTATCTTTTAGTTTCATTTTTATTTAGAAATATTGTTGATAATAATTATCACACATTAACAAACTAACTTTATCTCTTATTTCTCACCTCTCTATCTATTACCTTATTGCCCGATGCATGATCGTACTTTGATTAATTGAGAAATACTAGTATAAGAACTTCCTTGCTAATCGGTTCGCTATAGAAGTAAATTTATAGAAGTCTATTATAATGGCAACATTGAGTAATGAAATCTCTACCTTTAATAAAAAAAAGATTCATTTTCACTAATTTTGTTATTAACTCTCTTTTGCTTTCTTCACTTATTTGAAAGTAATTACCGTGTACAAAACAAAAACTTCTTCGATTATCTTTTAGTTTCATTTTAATTTTGAAATATTGTTGATAATAATTATCACATTATCACTCATTAACAAACTAACTTTATCTCTCCTTTCTCGCATCTGTATCTATTACCTTATTGCTCAATGCATGGTCGTACTTTGATTAATTGAGAACTACCAGTATAAGAACTTCCATGCTAATTGGTTCCCTATAAAGTTTTTGGAGTAAAGTAAATTCATAAAAGTCTATGCAAACATATATGGTTTATATTCATTTAAACTTTTTTTGCATGACCAAGTCGTGCTGAGGATTAACCAATGATAATGCTGGCTCGACTGCTTTGGTTTGTTAGCTCGACTATTTTGGTTGTTAGCTCAACCTTATAGTTATAATCTTCATTTTATTTTATATATGTATGTCGTTTTTGCCAAAAATAATTTTTTTTTAAAAAAAATATTGTTGGCTTATGCCTGCTGTTTAAAATCTTTTAGTGATAGGTTAAAATTATCTCATAGTTCTTATGTGAAAAATTGGAATAATAATAGAGATTTGACCGCAATAATATCAAAAACTACTAGTACATTATAAGGTTTCTGGGATGAAAATTTGTGAGCAAGAAAATCTGGGATCATGATGGTTCAAATTGCTTTATCATTCAATATCTTGAGAGTATTTTTTTTTTTTTTGGTGTTATACATTTATATGATTCCTTATCCATTCCTATCAGTTTCTCCTTTAAATTCCCCATGCTTTTAGATTATAAATGCCAAGGATAGCTCAAATTTTTTTGCTTCATTTTATTTACAATAACTAAGAATGAGAGCTGAAATAACTTATGGATCACCAAGTAAGGCTGAAATCTCCGTCAATGTGGAACACTTTATTTTTTATTTTTTTTAATTTTTTTTTTTGGGTAGAGATTTTTTTTAATTACTGAAACAGATAATAAGGGCAACTATATTTAAATAAAAGTATCTAAATTTTATGGATGTAGACAAAACATATGCTACCTTAATAATAAATATTTTTCGGTAATACCTTTTTTTTTTTTATCACTTTTACATTTCCATCGTCCCCGTGCCAAATTTTTTCAATTTTAATTGAACATAAAATTTAAAAATATATTTTCACATTTAATATGTTCTTCCAATTATTATTAATATTTTTAACATTTTATTTTCAATTGAAAAAATATACTAAATGATAAATCGTCTTATAATAAGGGCAACGTAATTTTTATTAAGAGGGGGCGATAGTTAGAATTATTTTACAACTCCTTTTCTTTTCATTCAACTAAATTTTTTTCCCTAAAAAAAAATGACTAAATTCCCTCATTCATAGTCAAAGCTTGTATATGTGTTCATATATGGAATGGACCTGATGGCTTTTTACATTAATGTCCAAATTTTCCACCCCGCAAAGGTTATTCAACAGGGCAGCAATTTCCGGGAATTGGGTTTGTGCTTAGCATCATCGATCTCTGAAGCCAACCAGAAATTCTTGACTCCTCAGTTAATTGGTCTAGTTTTCTGGTGCAAGCTTCTGTATATTTGAGTTCTGCAATTAGACCAAAAATGACTATCTTTGATTTGAACACGGTACCATTGTTTTTTAATGATTTGAACACTGTGCCATTTTTTTTTCATTGACGAGGAACACACTATATATTATTAAAATGTAGAAGATTACATATTCAAACGTGTTATATATATGATTTTAGTTGTTGAACTAAGCTACAAATTAAAGAAAATGAAGGAAGCGAAAGCTTCTTGTTGGGGAATTTGGAGTATTTCTGCTCCATTTTGTTAGACATTGTTACCACATTTTGTGTGTGTTATGCTAGTTAAAGGACAACTAAACACTAAAAATACGCCTAATTAGGACTATCAAAGGAAGAAAAAAAATTATTTGATTGATTTTCACGTTCGAGCGGAAATTTATAACCAAAAAAAAAAAAAAGAAGAAAAAGCAACAATAATAATCTCGTATGAACATGACTTTACAATACAAATCCTACACAAAAAACAAACCAAAAGTTCTTTCCTTAGTCTTTTGTTTGCTTTTTGCTTTCTTGCAGTCACTGATTGTCCCCTTACATTTACTTCGTTTTTCACTGCATTTTTAATTATTTTCTTGATCAGTCTCAGAGCACTTAAAACCGTTTCAAATCTTCCAAGTACTTCTTGATTAGCAGCGATTTTCAACCAAGCCCACCCCAGCATTTCTTCATAGTCAACAGCTTCAATACTTCAACAGCTGAATTCGCTGCAGGTAATTTTAGTTTTCTAGATCTATTTGAGAATCGTTATTATATTTGGGTTTTGCGATTGAACCAGAAAGATTCTATTTTTATTGCTTTAATTAATTTGTTCACTGACTTTTTAATTTCAGATTTAACTTCTTGCTGGTTTAGATGCTTTTTGTGCCGGAAAAGTAACAGATTGATCCACTTTGGTAAGCCTTAAGGTTATGTGATTTTGGCAGCTTCATGGTAACATATTAGAGTAAGTTGGGCTGTATTATACTAGACAAATTTGTGTCTGATAAGTGACATTTGGAGTAAGTGTTTACCTAATCTTTTATGTGACAAGAAAGAGTTCATTAGCCACCATTGAAATCCACACATCTGAGATTGCCATGTGTTAGGGAATTCCTCTGTTCAACCCTTTTCCTTCTTCTTGTTATTGCAGTCACCTTGCTAAATTTAGCCTGAAAATTTTGCTGAATTCAGTAGCTATGTCTGATTGTATTCCAAGCTTTCCTCAGGACCTCATTATTGATATACTAGTACGCCTCCCTGTTAAATCAATAGGTCGTTTCAGGTGTGTTTCGAAACCATGGCGATCTTTACTATCCGATCCGCTATTCATTAAACTACACCGAGCTTATCACCTTCATGACCCTGAAAGTCTCATCCTCACTGATTCTTATGCACCTGATAATTTCCCTTTGGTCATAACTTTCGCTCCTGACAGCACCAGTGAGAATATATACAATGGGGTTACAAGAAAGATCATTAGTCCACTTCTACAAGAGAAGGATAATTGGCAGCTTAACAAATGGGCTAAGAGTATGTGGCCACTGAAGAAGTGGACTAATGATAAGAGGAAACAAATCGAATGGATTGAGGTGATAGGTTCTTGTCATGGTTTGGTTCTGCTAATCAATGAGAAACATACCAAGTTTCTGATGAATCCCATTACTTTAGAGGGGGTCAAAATCCCAAAGTTTAGTTTATCTTTGGACCCTTCTGGTCATCTTATAGTGCATGGCCTAGGATACGATGGTACTAATGATGATTACAAAGTTGTAACACTTTCCATTAGGTTTCGGGATGTGTCATCAGATGATGGTAGAACGGTTGTGGATATTTATAGTGTAAAAACCAAAACTTGGAAGAGGTCGGCGAATTCTCATTATTATCCTCTTGGCATGAGCAGGGACAGCGGAGTATTTGTTAATGGTTGTGTACATTGGTTGGCTCGTGATGAAAGAGGTAGCTGCTATGATCCATTTATAGCTGGTTTTGACTTGGCCCAAGAGAAGTTCCAGAAAGTACCACATCCTAAAGTTTTTGATGATAGCTTTTTGTGTGGTGATCTTACTGTTATTGGCGGATGTCTTACATTGATTGTTTATATTGATCATGACAAGTTTGGCATTTGGATGATGAAAGACTATGGTTTGCAAGATTCCTGGACTAAATTTACCATCCTCAATGGTTATATGTGCTCAGTAAGTGTTGCTTGTCAGTTGAAGGATGATGAGTTTGTTTTGGTCAAGAATGATAAGATGGTTGTGCACACTCTGTCAAATGGGAGTAGGAGGGATATGGAAGTTGCTGATGCTCCAAGTTTATACGGATATCGGAAGACGGCTTTTAAAGAGAGTCTTCTGTCTCCTAATTACAAACCAGACTGAAAAACTGAAGCAAAATCTCCTTAATTAGAGCTGTATCAGAATTTAAGTTTTTGCTTTTCATTTCATGGGAATGTTTGTATTTCAGAAAGGACACATGAGAGAATTTCAAAATTGGTAGCATCAGATTGCCGCACTGAAATGAATATGTTGATTTTGCTCTTGGGACTTAGGTCATTGTGTGTACTCCAGTCTCAGTCCTGTAAATGTCATTTTGGCTGTGCCCTATTTTGTAATCAGTGTGTGAATTTGTTTATACTTCCGTCCCAAAATGATTGTTTATTGGATATTCATTTGTTTGTTTTGTTTTTTTTTTTTCTTTTATAAATTGGATAATCATTTCGGGACGTAGGGAGAATATAATTTTCTGAAGCTTTTCCTATTTCAATTCAGTTGCCGGGCTCCCTGCTGAACCAAATTGATCATGAAGATCCAAATCTTTGAAATAGTTGTAATGATGCTCAAATCTCAGTGAGCTTTCAATCAACTGCAGAGAGCCGGAGTTTCATCTCCATTTTTGTGGATAAAAAGGCGGGAAACTATGAATTAGTATGGCTTAATTACATCTACCTTCATTCAGGTCTAAAGATTATCTCTTAAAATTTTGGGGAAAAAAAATATTGGCAGCAGAAAAATAACTAAGCATAATTTCGGTTTTGTTTTTTTTTTCCACTAATTATAATCAATTTTTAGTTTTTTTTCTCAAGAAACTTTTGACTGTTACATGTTGCACACACAAATTGTATTAGTATAATAGACTAATAAGAGAGGATGAGATGAACACGGGCTTTTTTGAAATAATTGGAACGTTAAACACGATTTCTTTGCAGAGATCATTCATCAACATAAATAAGGTCAATGATTCTCATTCACAACGACGTAAAAGAGAGTTCTTTTTAGTTTTTATCACTCTTCTTTCATTAAAGAATGACTTCAGTAAATTCACTCATTCAAAGTCAAAGCTGTATATGTTCATATATGGATCTTCATCACTTGATCGTTGACCTTTTTCACTAGTCTTCTAAAGCTTTCCATCCGGCAAAGATTATCAACCGGGCAGCAATTCCGGGAGTTGGGTTTGTGCTTAGCAATCGATCTCTGAAGTTAACCAGAAACTCTTGGCTCCTCTCAGTTAACTGGTAAGAGTTTTATGCTGCAATTTGGATGCTTCTGTATATTTGAGCCCTGCAATTAGACCAAAAGTGATCATCTTTGATTGATTTTGTTAATGTATTATGTATGTTCTTGACATTTTCATTTCAGAGGGTGGTCTGTGATTCTAACTTAAAGTCTACTTCTTTTTGTTGTTTTATGCTTTCCCCCAGAAAAGAAGCAGAAAGGGGTTGCCAAAAAAAATTTGATCCCTTTTGGTAAGCTTCAAACTATGTGATAGTTTTTGATACAGCTCAAGGAATCCAGCTAAAAATTTGCTGCCAAATAGTACACTGAACTGAATTCTCCATTTGCCCTCAAAGATTTGCTGCAATTAAACTAGAAAATCAAAAGCTATAGATATGTCTGATTGTGCTCCTTCAAGCTTTCCTCAGGACCTTCTCACTGATATACTAGTACAACTCCCTGTTAAATCAATAGGTCGATTTAGGGGTGTTTCAAAGTCGTGGCGAACTTTGCTCTCCAGTCCTAAGTTCATCAAGGACCATCTCGCTTTTCACAACCTTTTTGACCCTGAAAAACTCATCTTCAAAGAAGCATTTTATTGCCCTCTCGTCTTAACTTTTACTACTGATGGAAGTAGTAATGATGGGATTTCAAGAAAGGTCGTTTGTCCCATCTTAGATCAGACTATGTGGGCTAAAATAGAAGGTTCGTGTCACGGTTTGGTTTTACTAATCAATTCAGGATGGAGTATGATTTTGATGAATCCCATTACTTTACAGTGTGCGAAAATACCAAATTTTGGTTTGTCTTTCGACCCTATTGTAGTTGCTATGTATGGTTTAGGGTATGATGAGAGTACTGATGATTACAAAATCGTCTCGCTTTCGTACTATGATAATGGTGATGAGCACAAAACGGTCTCACATTCTTACTATGATTTCGATTATGAGCATGATGATGAAGATTCTGATGAAACATTTGTGGACATTTATAGTGTAAAAATGCAAACTTGGAAGAGATTGGCGAATTCTCCCTATAATCATACCATCCCTCATGTTGCGCACGGAATATTTGTAAATGGTTGTTTACATTGGTTAGCTTGTGATACTAAAACTCAAGGATGTCCTTCAGTTATAGCTGCTTTTAACTTGGCTCTAGAGAAATTTGAGAAAGTTCCACCTCCTAGAGATGTCGAGGAAAGTAAATTTCTGTTTAACCAACTTACTGTTCTTGGGGGATGTCTTGCATTGATTGTTGTTAATACACATGAATCTGTTTTTGATGTTTGGGTGATGAAAGAGTATGGTATGCAAGAATCTTGGAGTAAGTTTACTATCAACTATCCTGAAGACAGAAATCCATACTGGTTTAAGGTTGCCTGTCTTTTAAGGGATGATGAGATTGTTTGGGTAAGGGATTATGAGAAATTGGTAGTGTATAGTCTGTCAACTGGAGGTTGGAGAGATATGGAAGTTGTCGATGTGACCGGTGTGTTTGGAGATGGAATCATGACTTTTAAAGAGAGTCTTTTGTCTCCAAACCAGATTGGAGAACTGATGCAAAATCCTCATTGATTAGATTGTTACATAAAGATAGACTGCAGTCGCCACTATACTTTTCTTTTTTTTTGTGCGTGTCATCCTTGCGCAGGGGCCATGCTAATCTTCTCTGTATCCTTCCAATTTTATCGGATGTCCCCGAGGGGACCAGTCTGCAATTTACATTCTTGTGTATGTGAAGTGAAAAACTGCATTAGAATGTAATCAGATGTGTACAAACCTTTACATTGGCTGTCATCTCCTTGTTTGGTAGCTTTGGAGGGTCAAATTGCAGATGATCAGACTGAAAATTAACATATGGAATCTTGCTTTTTGGTGTTTTTGATCAATGTATACTTATATAGATATGAGTTAGTTTATTGTGTACTCAGTCTCAGTCATTTCATATCATTCTGCTTATTTTGCTTTTTTGTAATCACTTCAAAGCTTCTTTTTTTTTTTGTTTGAAAAAGATCACTGCAAAGCTTATTTGTACAATTCTTCTATTTCGATTTTATTGCATAACTCCCTACTGAACCCATTGATCCTGAAGATCCTAAGTCCTTCAAAAAGCTGTTTATGATGGTCTGCTATAGTAATAATGAGAAGCCTTATGATCAATTTATTGTTACTAGATGGTCTAGAGTTTAGACCACCTTGAAAATTCTTGTAATCTAACAACTCATTTTCACTATTTCATTCATCCAATGTATGTTTGAATTTCAGCATTCAAAAACGATGGACAATTAAAGTGATTGGATCGATTTAATCATGACCATATTCCACTGCTGATAGAAATGACCATGAACTGTCATTCTGTGAGCACAACTTAGCAACTTAAAAAGCTCCAGAACATTTCATTTTCACACACTAAAGCGTGAATGTAATGAAAATTTGCCGGCCTTTCTTCAAGAATCGCCTTAAACAATCAATTACAGTAATAAATAAATCCCTATACATTTCCAAGATTTTCAGTATTTGTGTACTAATCCTGAAATTGACACCTACTCAATGGGACTATTTGACAAAGGAATTAGGAATATGATCACCGTGGCGGGTTTTATTCTGGGTTGGCAATACTATGTCCCAATGATTTATTTACAACAATGTAAGAGAACCAATTCGTTATCATTTAATTAGTTACAAAATGACCAATTTGCCTCATATATTAGAACTCTTCTTCAATGAATCTTTAATTTTCTCCACTAAATCTTCAAGACTTTTCCATCTGGGCTAGATTATTGCAACCAAGAAGCGATCCCCGGAATTGGGTTTGTGCGTAGCAATCCAAAGTTCCAAACTTTCAAGCCAACCAGAAATTCTTTGGCCCCTTTTACTTCCCCGGTAAGGGGGATTGTTTGAGATGCTTTTGTGTAGTTGGGTTATGCAATTGGAACAAAAATCAATCATCTGTTTTTGGTTTGGTTCAATTTTTCATTGATCTCAGCTGGTAGTTTTGGCTGCAGTTTGAAGTTCACTTCTTGCTGATAAATTGATCCTTTTGGTAAGCTTCATTTATATGTACTCGGATTTTCTAATAATAAAAACTTTGGCGAGTATTTCATCTCAATGTTCTTTATGTCTGCAGCATCAAGCACTTCAACTAATATAGAGGTTCCCAAATCTATGCAGTGATTAGTACATTAGTGATTGATACCTTAGTAATATCCTAAATTTGCCGTGACATTTTTGCTAGAAAGCCATTGCCATGTTTGATTGTGTTCTAAGCTTTCCTGAGGACCTTATTACTGATATACTAGTTCGTCTTCCTGTTAAGTCCATAGATCGGTTTAGGCGTGTTTCAAAGTCATGGCAATCATTGCTCTCGAGTCCTAGGTTCATCAAAGACCATCTTGCATTTCACAACCTTGGTGACCCTGAAAAGCTCATCTTCACAGATGCATCTGATCACTCCCCTGTTATGTTAACTTTCACCACTGAAAACCGAGGTGGAAGTAGAAACAATGGGGTTTCAAAAAAGCTGATCTGTCCATCTCTGCCTCGGAATGAGTGGGCTAAGGTGGAAGGCTCGTGTCACGGTTTGGTTCTAGTGATACAATGAAGAATGTAGTAAGTTTTTGGTGAATCCCGTTTCTTTAGAGGCTGTGAAAATACCAAAATTTGGTTTGTCTTTGAACCCTTTATTAGTTTTTCCATGCAGGGTTTAGGGTACGATGAGAGTAGTGATGATTACAAAATTGTCACACTTTCATATTTTTATACGGATAATGAGCATGAGCCAGACTGTGCTGAAACGTTTGTGGATATTTATAGTGTAAAAATGAAAACTTGGAAGAGACCACCGGCTTCTCCGTACGATCATGCTGTTCCGCAAGTTGCCCATGGAGTATTTGTAAGTGGCTGTTTACATTGGTTGGCCTGTGATATTAAAACAAAAGGGCATCCTTCCGTAATAGCTGCTTTCGATTTGGGTCATGAGAAATTTGAGAAAGTACCCCCTCCTATAGGTGTTGATGAAAGTAAATTTGTGTTTAATGAGCTTATTGTTTTGGGAGGATGTCTTGCATTGATTGTTGATTCATACGACGGTGTCGTTGATGTCTGGGTGATGAAGGAGTATGGTGTTCAAGAATCTGGACTAAATTTACCATCAACTATCCTGCAGATGGAAATGCATGTTCATTCAAACTTGTTTGTCTTTTAAGTGAGGATGAGATGGTTTTGGAAAAGGACTGTGAGAAATTGGTAGTTTATAGTCTGTCAAGTGGAGTTTGGAGGGATATGGAAGTTGTTGACGAACCAGATGCATATGGAGATGGAATAATGACTTTTACAGAGAGTCTTTTGTCTCCAAATTACCAAACAGACTGAAGAACAGAAGCAAAATCTTCATTGATTAGATAGATGATCACATATAATGATAGACAGTAGTCTCTTATTTGTAGCTTCTGAGGTTCAAACTGCAGGTTATCAAGACTGGAATAAGCATATGGTTTCTGCTTCTTTTTGGTGTTATTGATGGATGGATTCTGGATAGGAGTTATGTTACATTGTTACCTGTGTACATACCACTCAGTCATGTAATGTCAGTCTGCCTATTTTGTGATTAGTGGAAACAAATTTGTAAAATCTTTCTATTTCAATTCAAACTGAATCATGCCATATATAACCCAATGATCTTGAGGAACATGTGTGGAAAAAAGAAAGGACTTAATTAGCACTTGAGTAGTTAAGTGTGACTCCACACAGCCTAATCTTCCAAGTCAGAAAAAAAAAAAAAAAAAGGAATCCAACTAACGTCTTCCGGTGGCTGTTGTATAAAATTGCAGTGATTTGTACACTAGAAGTACAAAATATTAGTCTTCCCTGAAAATCTTGCTAGTTTTTGACCAAGAAGATCAAGCATTAGCGATTTCTGTTATAGCTTCTGTGAATTTGTCCAAGGAGGAATTTGAGAGATCAGTGCCACTTCCTAGAAGATACAATTAATGTTGTTGGTCCAACTAAGGAAAAGTATAAGCTCACTGTTTTCAGAAACTGTCTTGCCAGAGTTGTCACTTCGAATCGCTCTTTGATCAATGTTTGGGTGATGAAAGATTATGATTTGCAAGATTCTTGGACCAAATACGTATTAGAAGTGAAATTTTAAACCGGAGAATCATTGCGTGGTTGAGGGAATGCATAATTATCACTTTGTAATTGAAGTTCACGAAAATGCAATCTTGTTTGTTTCTTCAACCTCAATATATGTATGTTTCTCAATGCAATTATATGTCGCTAGGAAACCCAAAATGTCTTGGTATCACCACACAAGGTAATATTAGTGAAAATGATTAATTTGAACCTCGACTTGCGATTCGAAATTATTGCTGGACACATATTTCAAATTTCACAAGGTGCACATTGAAACATTCAGCCAAAACGGATGTAAAATACTTTACACTAACAACGGATAATATAAGCTACAATTAATCATGAAAATAGTAACGTTAATTGATGATTTTATCAAACAGCGCGTGACTATATTAATAATTAAACCACTCCAACTTCAGTTCAATTTATATGCTGCAATACTTTTGAGACCATTTTTAGGTAGCGTTTAAGAAATTTTCTGAGTTTGTACGTACAGTATCAACGAAGTATTACTCTTTTCGTCTCAAATTAATTACTCCCTCTGTTCCATAATTATTGTCCACTTTGCTCAAAAAATTTTGTCCCAAAATTATTGTCCAATTTGACTTTTTATGAAATCTTAGTGGTTAAACAATTACTTATGTAGGGGTATATCCGGTTGTTTAAGGTAAAATATAGTTAAGTTTGACCAAAAATAAAATCTTTAATTTTAATAAAAATGGACAATAATTATGGGGCGGAAGGAGTATTAGTTTAATTATTACTGTGAAACAGAAAAACTACAAATATTGTCATCAGTAAAATACTTTCCTTTAATGTTTTTCCTTTTTCCAAAAATCAAATAAAATAAAGGATATGATAGCTACAATCATCAACCCTATAATGAAGCTAATCACATAAATTATCATAATTGATCCCCTTCGATTCACACAATTTATAATTTCCTATATTAAGCTAACTTATTTGACGCCCTAAACCCTTATAAAATAAAAGCTTCGCTACCCCTTTGCCTTTGAAACTCACAAAAGCTTCTTCCTTCAACATCCGCAAAGTCTGGTAAGATCATGGTGCTTTAGCATAAATTTGACCCAAAAAAATTTCATCACGAATGAGAAATTCAAAGAAGTTACTCATGTCTGATGGAGGAAGCATTCCGAATGAGGTTCTCATAGATAATATATTGGTGCGACTTCCGGCTAAATCAGTGGGTCAGTTTAGGTGTGCTTAAAAAGAATGGAAATCTTTTCTGTCGGATCCTCAATTCATCAAAAACCACCTTAACTTTCACATCCTTCACGAACCTGAAAAATTCATTCTAACGGATTCCTCTGACAATTACCCTGTTGTCTCAACTCTGATCACCACTGAAAGCAGAACCAATGATGGGTTTTCGAAGAAATTGATTTCTCCGCTCCTTGGCCGGACAACTAGAAAGGTGGGCTAAGATGGAAAGCTCATGCCATGGTTTAGTGCTTCTCATCAGTCAACATTGTACTTTTCTGATGAATCCCCTCACTTCAGAGTTGGTCAAGATACCGTCTTTCGCTTCTTCTTCTGCTCCGGATCATGTTCCTCGTGACATGGAGCATGTTTTAGGATATGATGGTACTAATGACGATTACAAAATTGTCCTAATTTCGTATCCTCGTGACGGTTTTTCAATTGATGATCCCGTAACAAATGTGGATATTTATAGCACGATTTCAAGAACTTGGAAGCATTTGGGGAATTCTACTTATCATCATTGTTCTTCTTATGCTAAGAATGGAGTTTTTCTTAATGGATACGCACATTTTTTGGCTCCTGATCATTCAACTTCATCGTCAACCTCGGTTATCGCTGTTTTCGACTTGACCCATGAGAAATTCGACAATGTACTGCCACCTCCTCCAAATTTTGAAAGCGATTTGATTGAGGGTAGACTAATGACTACTTCTGAAGGATGTCTTGCTTTGATTCTAAAATCCAATTATGATTTTGATATTTGGGTTATGAAGGATTATGGAGCGCAAGATTCTGGACTAAAAATTTAGCATCAATTGTCGTACATATGAAGGAAGCTTTTACTCGCTTCACCCCTTTGTCGGTTTTTTTTTGAGAAGGATTGCAGGAAACTGGTTATGCATACTCTGTCAAGTCAAGTGGAGCTTGGAGAGACATGGAAGTTGTCGGTTTTTCGGAGGGCTTAGATGGAGCTCTGAGGTATATAGAATGTGCAGATTTTGCAGATGACTTGGATGATGATGAAGAAGCTTGGAGGGATATGGAAGCCGCTTGGAAGGATTTAATTGTCGAGTTTCCAAACTGCTTTGGAACAGCAACATTGACTTTCAAAGAGAGTCTTTTGCCTCCTAATTACATTTCAGGCAGGAAAAAAAGAGCAGATTAATCCTCTTGACTTTCTTCACTATTGTGCACGTGAACTGGAACTATATCAATTGCAAAGTCCTTTTATATGAGAAGTGCGAGTTTGTGCACTGGCCATATAATTTCTTTCGCATCATTTCGTTTCTTGATGATAGCAATGAATTCAAACTTCCCTTGAAAATCTTGGTCGTTTCGAACTAGAAGATCAAGCATTAGCCATGTGGTGACTCCGAGCTTACAGATTTTGGTAGTTTTAAAGGTTCAAATTGTAGGTTGTGGAACTAAATCATAGAGGGATTCTGTTTTCAGGTGTTATTTATCAATGAATGTGTAGCTAAGTATTAGTTTATTGTGTTCACTTTATATCTTTTTGCCTGTTCTGTAACAAGTGCAGTTTCATTGCTGCACTTTTTTCTTCTATTTTCTAATAATAAACTGCATTTTTCTTTTTTCGTATTTAAATCCAATTGGATCGCTTTCTAGGGTATAAAGTGATTCTAAAGTTTTATAGACCTTCATATTCTTATTGAGAATCAGAGATATATTATTTTTAACTACATACGCTTGCAAAAATGCTGGCATATAACTTAAATAATTCTCGATTTCGGAAACTACAAATTTTTCTAATGCCACTAGCTCATGGGACAACTCATTTCTTATGCTTAGTTTATAGTTATGTAAAAGACCAAGACTTTGATATACTAAAATGTGTGAATCTTACTAGTTAATTAGACTACCAAATCTTAGACCTGCCCGGAAAATTTTGTTAAAGAGTACGAAAAAACCAAGCTTAACAGTAGGCATTACAGTCATGTCTGATTTTGCTCCAAGCATTCCAAATGATCTCATTGTCGACATATTAGTACGACTCCCGGCTAAATCAGTTGGCCGATTCAGGTGTGTTTCGAAACCATGGCGTTCATTGTTGTCAAGCTTTCGGTTCATCAGGGCTCACACCGACTTCCACCTTCTCTATGATCTTGATGAAAAGATTGTCCTCTCAGCTTCCCGGAACTCTGTTCATTCCCCTGACTCTCTTCACATATTAACTTTTTTCACCAATGAAAGTGAAAGGAGCAGCAGCATTGATGGTATTTCAAAAGAGGTTAGTTTTCCGCTTTTACATCCAAATGATCAATTTGTTGTTGTGAAAGGTTCGTGCCATGGATTAGTTCTACTAATGAATCCCGATTCTTATAGTATTTGTTTGGCAAATCCTGTCACATTAGAGGTTGTAAAAATACCTGATTTTTGCTCACCACTAGACTTCGATGGAATCTCATATGGGTTGGGATACGATAACACTACAGATGACTACAAAGTTATGGCACTTTCGTATTATCGAAAGCGTGTTACTAGTGATGATTCCATTGCTGAAACATTTGTGAATGTTTATAGTACGAAATCAAGAGCTTGGAGAAAACTCGCAATCTCCCCTTTTGATCATGCTGAGCTTCATGGTAAACACGGAGTATTCGTAAATGGTTTTATTCACTGGTTGGCTTGTGAATATAAGACCAAAATGGCTCCATTTCGTAATCAGAGATCTGTTATAGCTGCTTTCGATTTGGCCCGAGAAGAATTTCAGAAATTACCACCTCCTAAAAGTGTGGAAGAACACATGTTTGTGGTTTATAAGCTTACTGTTCTTCGAGGATGTCTTGCAATGGTTACTGGTTTATGCGATGGTGTCTTTGAGTTTTGGGTGATGATAGATTATGGAGTGCAAGAATCTTGGACTAAATTCTCTATTATTTACCCTGAAGATGTACCAATGTTGCGGTCATTGAAAGTAGTTTATGTCTTAAGTGATAGTACTGAGGTTGTTCTAACAATAGAGAGTGAGAAATTTGCTGCATATAATTTGTCAAACGGAGTTTGGAGGGTTATGGAATTTGATGGTATTCCGAATTCCATTGGACTTGAAGAAGTGACCTTTATGGAGAGTCTTATATCTCCAAATCACAAATCTGATGATCAAATAGAAGAGTAACAAGACACTTTCATCTACTCCCAATTGGTTGTGGGTTCAAATCACAAATTCATCGAAGTGACTACAGTTTAGACTTTTTTTTTTTGTTTATCCATATTTTTATAAATGACCATATTTGCGGTATCTGCAATTCAATGTTATTATTGGGATTTTCCATTGTGGTGCCAAGATGATAAAATGATGAATTTTCTTCGACACCCAACTTGTATGCTAGATGTTTGATTGTAGGTCTCAAAGAAAATAAAGTTGTCATTTGGTGCCGTATAAAGAGTTTAAGTTTACTATTTTAGTGATATATCATAATTTACGCTAGGAATCTAATAGGCGATTGTTTTAATAACCGTACTAAATAAGAGATCGTACAAATTTTCCTACCCAACCAAAGAAATTGAAACAAGAAAGTAGAAGATTGACTTCAACAATCTTTTTACTGAACTCATTTTGGTGGGATTTTCATTTCCAATCATTATGCTTCATTAAAATGTCCCAAAGCTGTGTTTTAGCACCTATGTTTCGTTTCGCCATTAAGCCATTAAGGGTTCCCCGATATTATTATTGATGAATTTATCAAATGGAGTATGACGAGATATGGAAGTTGCTGATATTCAAAGATCATTATAACACACTAACACCTGATATTCAAATATCCTGTCTTTCTAATTTAAGAATCTTGATCAATGGTGCCTTTTGTATCACCAGATAAGAGTGCATATTCATTCAAGCAGACAACTTAATTTGCCAATTGAAAATGTTATTGGAAACATGTACTCCCTCTGTCCTAAAATTATTTGTCCAGTTTGAATTTTCATTCTTAATTTAATTTGTACTAAAAATAAAATCAGAAGTGGGTAATAATTTCGGGACGGAAATTTGCAGAAATTTGCAGCGGACTCTTCTTGAACAACGGTCTTCTTCTGCTCTAACTTTGGCCGTCTTGCTAGTAGGTAGAGTTAGAATATGAAGAGAATCGGGAGCGAAAATATAATCTCTTGGAATTGTGAGGATAAGGCTTTCAGGGTCATCCTGAATGTGGAAATTCAGGTGATCCTTGACGAATTCGTAGCTACATAAAAGAGATTTCCATGGTTTCGAAACGCATCTGAATTGGCCTATTGATTTAAGTGGGAGACGGAGGAATATATTGGTGGTGAGGTCTTGTGGAAGACTTGAAATGTAATCAGACATGATTTATGGCTTTGGATATATTTCTGGATATTCAAGAAATGTTTATATGATTTTGGTCTGATTTCTTTCATGTCAGATTAGAGATTAATGGAGCATACATATTTATATATGAAAAATGGCTAAATTGGTTGTTAGAAGTCCTTTTGACTTTTGAGTTGACTTGAACAACGCCTCATTGAAGGTGCCGCGTAAGTCTTTATTTTATGATTTCAGGAGTATCATCACCCAATAAAGTATATACTCCTCTCTCTCTCCCAAAATTATCGTTCAGTTTAAAATTTTACTTTTAATATAATTTGAATTGGAAATGAAAATCCAAACTGGGCAATAATAACTAGAAATGAAAACCCAAACTGGACGATAATATATGACCGTCATTCACCGTTGTAACGATAATAGATGATTTTGTTAAGTTATTACAACAGTCCGTGTGAATCAATAATTGATCAAATCTTGTCTAAATTATTCTACTTACAATTCTATACAAATAAAATAAAATGACAACCAACATCCAAATATATATATTTTGGACTCGTGTTTCCCTATAGGTCCTAACAACCATTTTTTTTTTTTTGCAATGAAAGAAATCAAGCCTGAAAAATTAAATTACAATATTTTTAGAATAAGCGACTCCTATTAAATTATCATGATGTAGTCATATGTGTCTCCTGTTGAAGATTCCTGTGGAATATACAATCCCCAGGCCAGATTATCCTAACAACCATCAAAGTGTTTGTTTCCGAAACAAAAGAAATTAGTTCTATAATTTTATTAATTAATCATGAATTGTCAAAGGTACAAATTCTTTATTACTTCCTTCCAAAAAAAAAAAAAAAAAAATACACTTCGAATTAAAATAAAAATAAAATTGATTCATTTGTATGAAACCGAAGGAGTATAAAATATTGTTATAAAGTTGTAATCTTTTTATATAAACGAGGACACATTATTATTTGTTAGTCTCTAATCTACAGTAGAGTAGTAAACCAGAAATCAAGACATAACCATGTCGGAATTTTTTTCAAGTCTTCCGGAGGACCTCCTCATCACCGATGTACTAGCACGCCTTCCGGCGAAATCAGTAGGTCGATTCAGGTGTGTTTCAAAACCATGGCGTTCATTGCTATCGAGCTCGCATTTCATCAAAACACACCTAAAATTCCACATTTTTCACGACCCAGAAAAGCTTATATTCACATCTCCGGCATTTTGTATTTTAGATCCTGATTCTCTTCATGTCATAACTTTGCCTGTTGATGACAACAACATGAGCAAAAGTAGTGATCAGAGGAAAAAAGACAGTAATGTTTCAAAGGAAGTTCAATGTCCACATACTAAAGGTCGGTCTCATTATTATGATTTAGTTCTTCTTGTGGATATCTACCATGGCAAGTTTTTGTTAAATCCTGTTACATTAGAAGTGGTTAAAGTTCCTGAATTTCATTCAGTTTTAGACCTTGATACTTTGATGTATGGTTTAGGATACCGCAATAATGCTAACGATGATTACCGAATTGTCGGGGTCTCATATCATCGTAAACATAAGCCAAGTAGTAGTAGTAATAGTAGTGTTGAAACTTTTGTGGATATCTATTCTGTAAAAATGCAGACTTGGAAGAACTTAGGAGTTTCTCGTTTTGTTTTTGGCGATGTTGCTCCTCATGTTTCCAATGGAGTGTTTGTAAACGGCTGCATACATTTTTTTGGCTTTCGATCTCAAGATTAATGATGAAAGATACATATAGAAATTTGTGTAAAAGAGCACCAGAATCATATACAAATTCGCCCTAAATTTAGTTTTAACTTGTGTTTGTTTTATTAATTGGATCGGAGAGTGTATAATTCGTGAGTGATTAAAAAACTAGGAAAAATATTTAACACGAACAATATATAGAAATAATAACAAAAGAAATAACAGCAGAAAAAACAGTATTCCCACCTACTCTAGTTCTTGTTATAAGGCATTTTCATTTCTCTTATATTTCATTTGTTGTGTTCTTTCAATTAAAAATAAAATTTTAAACATGTTTTTTTTGGGTAATGTCGGAAACCCCACCACAGATGGGTAAACTTAAACGTGTTTATAATAATTAGAATAACACTAGTTACGTCATGCGCGCTTCGCGCGTGTGCGCCCTCAATCATAATAGAAATATAATAAAGTGATAACTGTAAAAATGAAAAATGATAAGTAAATAAAATTGAAGTTGTTGTATAGTTCTATTAATGTGTATAATCAATTTCACTAAAAAGAAAAAAAAAATTGAGAAGAAGAAAGACATTTTGATTGCTCTCTATATAAACTCTATATATTTATTGATTGAGGAGGCAAAAAAGCCTTACATTATATTATTATAAAATTCCTTGAATAATCTTCCTGCATCAGTCACCTTTGAAACCACACCAATGAGCAACCGGAAATGTAATGATGATGCAAGCTAGTTCTTTAATTCAGAAAATAGAGGAGAGGAACAAATTATGTGGTAAATACTTATTTACTGCTTAAGTATGATAAGTAATATAGGTAAATGGTATGTAGAAATAGTTTAGAGCCTTAGAATAAATTAGAGAAAAAATATTATAATCTAGAAGTTTACGTTTTAATTAAAGTAATAATACAACAACAGCACACGATGGGATCATCAATTGCATAACAGAGCTGCTTAATATGAACTGGAAAGTGCAAATAAACCATATATATAGGAAAGCAAATTTCTCGGCCGATTGCTTAGCAAGCATCAGTCTCACATCTTGGGGATTCACGAAATGGTCGATGCTTCCCCCGAATGTAAAACCGTGACTTACTCATGATGTGTTTGGGATTTCCTATCCCCGCTATGTAATAGCGTAGACTCCAGGCTTTATGCCTCCTTTTTATACCAAAAAAAAAAAAATAATTTGCAAATGCAATTTCATTGACAAATAGTTCCACGTTTTTTTTTTCAAATCTAATGAATTCAAGAGAATACAAATTCACATATAAGGCACATGAGTCCACTTCCTCAACTCTAAATGTCACTGTTCTTTAACTCTCTTCCAAGATTTCCAAATACTTCTCATGCCATGTAAAACTCCCAACACAGTTCAATCGTATATATACATCAATTACCAAAAAAAAACGAAGAACATGAAGAAGAAGTAGAAGAAGGAGGAAGAACAAAGCAAATCGTAGAGAATTGAATTTGTAAACATAGTTTCCGGTATACCTTTTGGCTTTATAGTAAAAAATTATTCCTTTTTTAGATGCAACATCACCATCTCTGTCTAAATACTATTTTCTCCACAACTTATATCTACAAAACAGAAGAAAACGATCAATAAAATCATATACACTTTTAAAATCAAAGGATTAAAAAAATTCTTATATTCATGTGGTTTCTTATGATCAATTGAAAAGAATCTTGTGCTACACCAATCTTAAAGAGAAGAGCGAAACAGAGTAGACGACAAGAGGTGAACGTCATATTGTATAGGTTTGTTTATATTTTAGAGAAATTTATTGCATATTAAAACCCATTAAACAACTTAAAAGAAAACAAATGGGCAATATAATTAGTAGAGGAGGCTAATTGATCTTTTGTCTTTCGGTTACTATTGAGGAGATTAACTAAAGGTAATAAAATTGAACTTAAATGCAATTTAAGCCACCCATTTCATTTACTAATAAATTTTCCATCGTTTACACGTGTGACATAAGACTACTACCATAAACATACACATGAGAAGGGAGAAACTCCCTTTTTATATATATAGTTGATAATATGTATATAATATAATATATTGTTTGATGAAAAAATATATAAAAAAGGCAAAGAAAAAGTTGAATTCGAAAAGATTGAACATATTGGTATTGTAAAAGTATATATCTTTTACTTTGAAGAATTAAAAAAAAGTTAGTAAATTTGACCCTCATAATTAGCAATTGATGTGGTAAATTTATTATTACGAAGAACAAAAATGAAAAACAAATTGATTGCATGCATAAATAGATAAAAAGTGGGGTAGATAGAAGGACAAAGAAAAATAAAAAAAAGAAAAAAAACAAAATTGAAATATTGAATGTTTAAATTACATACATAACCGTTCACATACGTGAGAAGATACCACCAAAGTTTCACGTGTGAGAAGGGAGAAACTCCCTTCATATATATATATATATATATATATATATAGTTAATAATAATGGATAAAAGAAATGTAAATAGTTTTGTCCAAATTAGATGAGGGACTACAAAAAAATAAAAAATAAATAAACCAAATAAAAAATTAACTGAGAGACTACCAAACTGTTAAGGTTATTCTGCAATTATAATATAGTATGATAATAAATAGAAAAATGTATGTTTAAGATTTTATGTTTAATCAGAGAAATACAATAAATAAAATTTAGGTGAAATCAAAATATTTTATAATACAGACCGGATGAAGTATATATATAGTCAAAAAGAAAAACGCCATAGAGTAAACTTTATAACTACTCTATGTAAGTTTCAAATTTCTTTTGGCCGCGTTGACCAAACAGTAGCCAGCAGCTAATGAGTATCTAAATTCTACTTATCTGTTGACAACAGCATTAGTAGAATGAATGAAGAGAGTGTTTCAAGTGAGGTTCCTTGTCCACTTGTACACAATAGTTTCCGTATGAAAAGTTCATGTCATGGTTTGGTTCTACTGGTGGATATTTACCGCGGTAAGTTTTTGATGAATCCTGTTACTTTAGAGGGATTAACATTCATCTGGAGGCTATGTTACTTCCTGTTATGGTCTTAGGATACGATCATGTTAACGATGACTACAAAATTGTCGCGCTCTCTTATGACGAGCCGGGTAGGGTTGAAACTTCTGTGAATGTCTATAGTGCAAAAATGGAAAGTTGGAAGAGGTTAGAAGTTTCTTCTCTTGTTTTTGATCATGGTGGCCCACATATTGCGAATGGAGTATTTGTAAATGGCCGCATACATTGTTTGGCCTGCCATCCAGAAACTAGGGCTTACCCTGTTATAGCCGCTTTCAATTTGGCTCGCGATGAATTCGAGAGAGTACAACCGCCTACAGTTGTTCATGAACATACAACCCCGTCTAGCGAGCTTGATGGATCGACAAGGAAAAAGATCAAGCTTGCTGTTCTTGGCGGGAGTCTCGCCGTGGCCGTTGATTCAAACAATGGTATGATGGATATTTGGGTGATGAAAGAGTATCCTCTGCAAGCATCTTGGATCAAACTCACCAGCATCAATTATACTAGATTTGGTCCCCATTGGTCATGTAAACCTATGTGTCTTTTGAGGGATGACGAGATCGTTATGAGAAGTAATTGTGACACTTTGGTTGCATACAATTTCTCAAATGGAGTTTGGAGAAATATAAAAGTTGAAGGCATTCCTGATCAATTTGGAGATGTAATGACCCATACAGACACTCTTCTTTCTCCTTAGTTTAGATTGATGTTTAGCAATGCCTATAAATAGTTCATTCCCCTCTGCATTTCTTATTCGTGTAATCAAAGGTTGTATTGACACAATAAAAGTTGTTCTGTAAATCGTTGGAGTTTTTGCACTAGTATTTTTTCTTGAATTATATAGTACACTTGGGCAAAAGATTCAGCAATGCAACTAGAATTATTGTTCCTTTCCTGATTTACAGGAACCCAAAAAAAAATGGCACTGTTACAGGTTAAGTTCACTAACGGACTAAAGGCTTTTCTCCCCACATGGAGACCAGCCAATTTGGTAAAAGTTTAAAATCATGCATAAAGGCCGTTAAGTCATTAGGCAGCCATAGAGCTTTTAGAGGGAATTGAGCTCAGCACCTGTAGATTGTTGTGGTGGAGGCTGCATCAAATCTGAACCATCTTCGTCCTGTGATAGAATGGGTATATCCTGTTAAGAACATGGCAATTGAGCTCTCCTTAAGCAACAACGAAAATAACACCACGACATATAGAAAAAGGGTGCAATAGTAGAATCAAACAAGGCAGACAGTGAAGCAACAAGTACTACCGCGAACCAAGAGAATCTTGGACCTATCATACACGGATATGAATAAAGCATTTTAAGGATTACAAAAACTAAATAACAATAAGCATACATACTTGTTTATATATATCTGACACCATCACAAGTTTCAACATTTTCATAAAAAATTTCACATAACTACCACAAATTCTCAGCAATACGGCAATATACATCATCAATGCACAAAAACAGACAGGACAAGGATTACTTTCTCGGTACCTATGTCTTTAAGTCGGTCACCCGATTCTTAATGGAAAGATTAGACATGAAAATATCAGAAGGAAAGAACAGGCAAGATGGTAATCACCTGTGTTTGCAACAACTGTTGTGATTGCTGATCTTGAGCAACTGGGTACACGGGGGTTTGAGACATTCGATAATAGGGCTCTTTTAGATCAAGTTTGCCCGACGAAGTTTGAAGTATTCCTCCTTGCTCAGCACCAGGGCCCCACATTTTGGCTGTTAATGATGTTAAAAACATGACAATTAACGATAAAGCTACAATTTTAGAAAGGGAGGGGGGATCAGAGATAAAAACTATAGCTAAAAAAATGAGCAAGGTAGTCTCACTTGAAAGTGTCAGGTGAATTGTGTAGCTCTGTGCAGTATGAGCAACCAAATGAAGCCGGCCAGTTATCTCTTGTCCTGGCATGACATAAAGTGGTTGAGCTAATACACAACGTAGCTGATACCAGTGGGTAGTAGGGGCACCAGGTGAAGTGGTCAACCACCTCTGCACAGTGCTGCAGGAGAAAAAATTCAAGAAGATTAAGTTTTAAAAAATAGACAGAAAAGAATTCTGAAATCTACAGATTCTCAAACAATCACCTTCCATTAAATAGAACATCAAACCAGCAAGCCAATCCATGAATCCTGGTGCCAACTGATGATACAAACTTTAAAGGGACATCGATTTCATAGAGATCTTCCTCCTGAATAATGAATTATAGTTCGCCTTATTAACATGCTAACAAAGAGTAAACTTCTGATGCTCACATTGGGAATTGAAGGTATCATTGGACTACTCCACATAAGGGAATTAATGAGTTGTAGCAATTGAAATTGGGTTGCATGCCAGAACAACACAAGCATTTAAGTTTCATGGATCGAAAATACCTTTACAGAAGTGAAGTCTATAACATGGGCAATTGCAGGTGCCACCAATAACCTTGGATCAAAAGCATCAACAACTGGCTGTAAGAGCAACAAATAACAGAACCAATGTCATTCTTCCTTTCAGTAAGAAGGAATACGCTTGAAGGAAAAAATTGACATAGATATAGATCTTCAAAACAATCCACAGATGTGCATTAAAGACCTGAGAAAAGTATCCTTGAAATGCTGATCCATGTAACGACGTTAAATTGACCCCATAATAGTTTTGCTGCTGCCAAAAGAGAGCCTGAAAAGCAAGGAGCAAAGAAATATAACCACCACGAATTGGCACAATATTCAAAGAAAAAAGAAAAACAAAGCATTCAACACGTTGAGAAAAACGACTAAATGATACATCCAAATGCAACCCATAGGAACTTCTTAACAACAGTCTGGCATCAGCACAGATATGATGACCAAATCTAAGCATAGGTAGCACTAACTAAAATGAGACACTAGACTCCCTCAAAGATATTATGACCCATTCCTTTGACAGAAATACCAAATTTTAAAATGGGAACTTGCATCAAACCCCAAATTCCACTACTCTAAATTTCACCCAGAGCAAGACTATAAACAAATCTGTGGTAGAAACCTTAT
This sequence comes from Oldenlandia corymbosa var. corymbosa, assembly GCA_949775105.1. Taxonomy (NCBI): domain Eukaryota; kingdom Viridiplantae; phylum Streptophyta; class Magnoliopsida; order Gentianales; family Rubiaceae; genus Oldenlandia; species Oldenlandia corymbosa. The sequence goes on along the minus strand of OX459126.1, from coordinate 16,367,065 downwards.
TACAACCAAACTAATTGCAACAGTTTAGGGCTTTTTGCACGATTAACATACGTTTGTACTCCACCAAACAAAAGAACCAGCCAAAAAGGAAATCACAAAGAACACATACAGATCTACAGTACCTGATACCACATCTGGATTTTGAAGAAAGTACATATATTTATCGTGGGTCCATATAAAAGCTACCCAAAATCAGAAATCGACAGAGAATATAGACAAGAAATCCATACCTTGTTAGCAATTTCAATGTACAAATACTCATCGCTGAAAGGAGCCATGTGTATTCTGCAAGATCAAGCACATACATTTAACTCATCAGCTCAACATTACGAAAACTAACATATCTTGGAAAGCATCAAGGTAAATAGATACCAGAAGCTATCATGCTTGGAAACAGTTCACCCATACTTAAAACCATTCCACCACAAGTCACTTATTTGTCAAAATATTACACAGCAAGGAATTTCCCAAGTGAAGAAGAATGGAAGAGTACAGAGATTGCTTCTTCAAAATAACCACTGAAAATTGTTCAACTGAGCACTGAATGCTCTACCGCGGAAACATATAATTGTAAAGGCGCATAACTTTTTTATTTGTGCACAAACATGTAACATCACTAGTGTTAAGGATACTGTTTCCATAACTAAAAGATTCAAGTACTTGAAGATAGTATTTGGAGGATTAATTAATTAGTGTGGAGCTAGGAACTTAGAATATTGTTAATCACCAGGAAAATTAGCAGGGTTTACCTCCCAACTGTAGGAAACATTTTCCCATTTGGAACTAGGAATCTATCTCTAGCAATAACGTAGGATTCCAGCATGCGTTCGTTGACCAGTAAAGTGCCTGCAGCACACAATCCACTGTCACATAGTTGGCAAGCATAGTTTCATCAGACGCTACAAGACAATTGTCAGTTTTCATGATGTTGGCATGCATTTAAGGAGGCTAAGAACAAAAAATGTAAAATTTATCCAACAATAATATGACCAAATACAACATTAATTTTTTATTTAAGAAAGAAAAAAAAAAGACAAGGTAATCAAACAGTTAAACAATCTATCATGAAAACAATTTCATACTTTATAGAAGATTCAGAGATTAGAAAGCCAGAGGTCATGAAGGGGAATTTACTAATACTATAAAACTCATGAATTATCAAAAAAGAGACAAGCCCAATTCTTCACCAACAGTTCCACAATCAAACTGAGGTTGAAATCTAGCACTATGAGCAAAAATATAAAACCAAAACAGATAAACACAGCAAAACAAAACAAAAAAAAGAAGAAAATATACAAGATTCAGAGGGAAACAGGAGAAATGTAGGTAGGTTAAAATACCAAATCATTAGCCCCAAATCTACGCCAGAAAGAACCACATCTTTTAGGTTTAGTAGATAATGATTACGAATTTGTGATAGGGCTAACTTACCCATTGGTTCAGAAATCAATACATCAGCTTTCTCGGGTAATTCAACTTCTTCAACTTTTCCCTTGATTACCTAAAATACAAATGAAATGTTAGCCCTTCGATAAAATGGAAGGGCGAACCAACAATAAGAATCACTAATAACATTTGTTTTCCCAAAACAGATACTTAACTGTAATTCTTTCACTAAGTGATGGATTTCCAGCGATCAGTTTACGGGCATAATCAGCCATTTCAGATGCTTCCACAGCATAGACATGTTTTGCCCCAGCCTGAGAAAGGGACAGACACATAGTTGGCAAAAAAAGAAATCAAGATGAGGGAGAGAAAAGTAGAACAGAAGCGAAGAAGACTTCATTGCAAAAAGGACATTTCTGAGACCAGCTCATATGTGTAGGAATACCTGGGCAGCAAACAAGGACAAAATGCCACTGCCAGCACCAACATCAACAACTACCCGGCCTATGAAATCAGCACGGTTCTCAATTACTGCAGCATAATAGGTTCCTGAAAATGCATACGATGATATTAGTGCCTCAAGAAGTAAAAGGAAAGAAAGGAACTGTATCCCTTGCGCAGAACACCTTTGATAACAAGTTTCAGATACAATCAGATAGATCCCCTGACAAACATTTCAGAATGGGCTCAACTCTTTAAAACATGAGGATCCTAACTCCTAAGTTTTGAAGAGAGCATAGGAAAAAGTAAGCACTGCTCTTTAAAGTTCACCGCGTAGAAGCCAAATTCTATTGTTTACTTAAACCATACTAATAAAAGGACAACCACAAAAATGGTAAAGACGGGCTCGCCTTAATTGAGCACTAAAATCTAGCTCAAATATAATGTAAACTAACGGAACCCCTTAGTGAAAAAAACCCAATTTTCATCAATTTTCAGATGGGAGCTAACCTGTTCTCACGTAATCCTGCAACATATTTTGTTGATGTAGCAATTGTCCATAGTAATGGAAGTACATCTTAGCTGAAGATGCTTCTATCTTGCTATCAAATTTGCTTTTCAAACTTGTCATGGTTCCATTGGGCAAATGTGATCCTGGAGAGACAAGACAAATCAATACCGTATGGATACTTAATGCAGCTTAACAATCAATGATCACTTCAGCCTGTAGCACCCATTTATTCAAACAAAAGCAAAGAAAAGCTACTTCCACAGATTTCTCTACAGTTCTAATCCACAGCGGATTCAAATTGGTCATCATTGCAAACAGAAAAGTTCCAAAAGTGAAAGTAACAAGTTTGCATGTCAAAACTAATAAAAGATAGAATCTTTGCCAACCCACATATTAAAAGAAAGACTGACCTTCAGATACCACTTCTTTCTTCCATAGTTCAAATGCATAATGGAAGGCCCTACTTTCGTCTTCATTCCTAAATTGAATTGTGGTTCCCCTTGAATAAGTTTTCTGAATCCAAATCACAAAGTCAAAAGACGGCGAAGCAGAACTGCAGGGCAAACTTTTACAATAATGCCGAGCTCGTTCAAAATAAAAAATTAACCGGTATAGGAGATCTCTCTTACCTCTTTATTAACTTCCGAACCCTCTTCAATGCACACTGATTGAACTGCAGTGAGTTTAAAAATCTGAGACAGAGAAACAGGGGGAAAACTCAAAATCAGTACAACGTAATGTCGGTCCTCCACAATGTGCTATATTTAGAATTATTTAGCATTGAAAACAAGATATTAACTGTGCCCGCCTCATAAAAGTTGAACTTTGCAGAAGAAGATAATCATCAAAGGTTAAAAATCTAATGTTCTGTCTCCTGAGCTTAACATCTCTTTCCAAAAACAACAATAAGTGGAAGCTAAGAGAATTTCCCACTTCTCTAAACATACCTCCCAGAAATTGGAACATACATAAAAGAATCATTAAGAAAATTTTAAAAAATAAAAAAAATTCCAAAGTTTAGAAATTTATTTCCCATAAATTTTACATTAAATCAAACCTCAAAGTCTGCCCATCACAAATTGCGCAACAATGAATCACCCCCAAAAAGAAACAAAAAAAAAAAGAAGAAGAATAACTGTTACTGGCCTGAGTGTTATTAAGGTCCAGCTGAATCAATGATTTGGGTTCTGATTCCTGCTCGAAGCGGAGCTCAACAAGACCCCCTTTATCCAACCTGAAACGGGCTTTCACCGGCGAAGAATTGGAAAACCCAGAAGAAGGAGATGGAGATTGTAGCTCCTGTATTGATGCCAAGGTAAATTCTTCACTCCTTGGCTTTTGCTTCGGCTTTGGCTTTTTCCCGGCTTCTGAAGCAACCTCCATTTTTCAAACTACTGAGAAAATTTAATTCTGAAATCCCTTTAACACCAAAGAATTTTGAGCACCAATGAAGTGTATCTGTGTATACAAAGTGTATATTCAGTGTATAAATGTATAGGAGGAGAGAGATATATAACTAGGGTTTAAGAGAAGTGATGATGAAGAAGGTGACTAGTGACGTAACTGGTGGACTGTGGAGTTTGGGCCCGATGCCACAAGTGTAAAATCAACATAAATGTTGTCGACTTTAGACAATTTGCTTAAAATGATGTCCTCTTTAGTAAATTCCTCTTCTTTTTTTTTCTTTTTTTTTTGTGTAAATTGTACTTCGTGTTGTGAATAATGAATATTCATGGTGGAATATAACATATATAGAATTAGATATTAAACTCGTGCGATGCACCGGATTTATCTTAATACAATCTGGTTAAATCATCGAAAAAATAAAATTGTAACAAACACAAATGAGTTGTGATGGTATATATAATATGATTAAATCTAAATTATAAGAGCAATTTCAAATATAATAAAAAATATAAATTTGTATTTAACGTCAAATTAAATATTGTATAAATTGTAAAAAAAATTAATCTTAGTGGTGATGAAAGTAAAGGTGATACTCCCTCCGTCCCATAATTATTGTCCACTTTGCCCAAAAAATTTTGTCCCAAAATTATTGTCCAATTTGACATTTTATGGATCAAGTTACACATTTGTCCTTAGTAAAAAACATTATCCATAAAATCTTAGTGGTTAAACAATTACTTATGTAGGGGTATATCCGGTTGTTTAAGGTAAAATATAGTTAAGTTTGACCAAAAATAAAATCTTTCATTTTAGTAAAACTGGACAACAATTATGGGAGGAGGGAGTATTATATTTTATAATGGTATGGAAAAAACTAAAAAAGTTAATATTATACTTAAATTGTATTGGTTAAATTTATGAGGACTTTATTTGTTATTACACAAACTTCTTTTATTTTAAATTAATAGAATAATGCCACGTAAGAATTTTTTTCTTATGTGGCACTCCATGAAGGATTTACCAATTTCTCTCTGGTTTCCTTTATAATATACTATAGAATAGATAGATAGATATATGGATTAATAAGGGAAGGCATATGACAATTTTTATGTAAGATATTGGATTTTTCTTTTGGTAATTTAGTTTTCAAAAACATGTTTTGTCATTATAATTATAACTATAAATGTGCAAGTGTAACACGAAGAAGTAAATGATTCTGAACGTTCAAAAACTTTAAATCGAGATTGAAATAATTTTTTTTTTAAAGAAAATAATTCTATAGTGGAAACTACTATGGTGTAGAGTGTAGTGAGTCAGAACAATTATGGTACTATTTTTGTTTGCTTTTTTCATGTTCTAACATGTTATTATACACAAAAGTGTATTTTAATTTTCTAAACACATTGCTTCAATTATGTCGAATTCGAACTAATAAATCATTATTGTTATTGGTATCAAACTGTCTCAAATCTCATCACATAGTACTTTGTCATGTCCTTAATATAACACAACGAATGTATACATATATATTTTTAAGATTTTGTTAATAATTAAGAATGCGTACTAAGTGAAATTTAAGACAAATCAAAATGCGGAGCATTAATTTTTATGTATCTACTATCCTTGCGTTGTTTTTTCGCACTGAGGAACCAAACTTACTTTCATTTGGAGTAGAAACATAAATAAGATCGATAAAGGGTCGTCGCTTGAACCCCTGAATTTTTCGCCGGAAGAAGGTGGAGGACAGTATTCCGACATCGACCCTTTTTTGAAATCGGTGAGTATCGGAAAGGAAGATGGCCGAAAAGATCATCTGTCGGGAACGTGAACCCTTCAGGATAAACTTTGAATCGATGGAGACGTATTTAGATTCTTCCAAAAAGGTGGATAATATGGGAAAGACCCGATCTGAATGGGTCGAACAGAAGGTGGAAACCACCGGGAACAAGCCGGCCGGCCGGTCGTAAGATTAATCCTGCCGGCGCTCCGCCCTTTAGAATCCATCATCTGGATGCTAGAAGGAAAAGCCAGTGGTTTATGCCGTCGGACAGAAAAGGGAACCACAAGGGATTATGGTATCTGCTTCTCACTGTTCAAATTCCTCTGTTCCGGACATAGATTGAAGCCAATTCTGTCATGGTTGCTGCAATTTCCGGTGGGAGAGAAGAATTTGATCAATTATTTGCAAAGGAAGTGCCGCCGATTCGAAAAAGAGTGGGTGTTGCAGAGGCAGCAATGGCGGTGGCTGACTCTGTATGACTGTATCATATGATATGTGTATCAGAATATTGATCGGAGGAATTGAAGAAGAGGGTTCTCCGGTATTGTATCATGTGAACCGTGAAGGGAAACCGGAGCACTTAAAAAGGACAAACGGACTTATACAGGAACCGTTTGGAGAGGTTCTGGCAACAGCGGAAGTTTTGTTTATGGTTACCTCCGGCGCTGGGTTTCGTCAGGATATGTCTGTAATGGAAGCTAAAGAGTTGGGAAAAGCTGCAATCTGTGCCTAGTTCAGATGATCTGATGAATGTGGTGAATCTGTGATGGCATTGAAGAATGGAAACAGAAGAAGAACACAAGAAGAGAAGTCCTGTGTATGACTCCTGTATTCTACGATTGATGCTGTGGATTTTTCCCTCTTTTTTCACCGTCGGCTACAGTGACTAATCTCCTGGCTCCGCGGTAGCTTCTGTTTTTATTTGTCCGTTGGTGGGTGGTTTTAAGCCCTTTGTTCGAACTCTCTTGTAGGCTTTTTCTTATTATTATTACTCTTCTAATCCAGAAAATGAAAAGACTTCAATTGGAGCCAAAATAAATGATTTCATTATTATTACAAAAACTTCTGTTCAAACCAGCTTCAATGTGCTAGGACAACATTCTTGTTCTTCAATTGAACTTATTTCAAACTACGATCCAATGTAATGAAAAAGTCAAAGTCTGCAGGAAGGTTTCTGTTCTGCAGAAAGTGTTTTGGAGAAAGGCCATCTTTCAGGCATTTGATGTGAAGTTGAAGTTGGAACATGTAGTTTGCTGGAACAATAGTGTTGAGCTGAAACCAAGCCTGGATCTTGCAATATCAAATTCCAAAAGGTTATCTTCAATCTGATGAACTCCAATCACCATCGAAGTTCTTGGATTTACACCTCCATCCACAAATCCAAGGCACAAAACATCATCCTTCACCCTCACCAGTGAATTCGACCCGAAAATCCTCCACATAACAGTTGGACTTTGGAACACAAAATCAATGATTGGAGCAGGAGGCCCAACTCTTGTGCTACCTAAGTTGCTTGAGTTGAAACACAGCCCGAAAGGCGCCAATGGTTTCACTCTAGGAACACCAGAAAACGCCGCGGAAACAGCATTAGTCAAAGCGTTGTAGATGGAAGTCTCCATGACAGTGTAAGGATTAACGGTGCTGATTTTGGTTCCACCATTCCCATCCTTGATACTCAACAATGTCGTATTTATCGACACGGGTTTTTCGTTGACCCTGATAGATTTCACCCCAACAAAGTACTCCACAGAAGGCTCCCCTTCAAAAGAAGTACCAGCAGTGCTGACAGGGTTGATGAGAAGTGGAGTGTAACTCAAAGACTTAGAAATGTCTCTGCCAGGAAGAAAATCATATGGGCTCTCACCAAAGAATATAACACCAGTTGAGCCTAAACAGACAGCAAATTTCCTGGAGAAACTGAATGAACTTGCTAACTGTGATGGAAGACCAACTTTTCCTCTTCCTAATCCAGCAATTCCTTTCACTCCATTAGCAAGACCTTCAAGTAAAAATGTATATCCACAAGTGAACAACACTTTTGGTGCTACCACAATAGGGCCTGGATTTGATCCATCAGTTGATTGCAACGACAAAACATCTTCTGTAAGTTCTCCACTTGTGGTAACATGAGTCAAACTGTTGTATGGAAACAGGCCACATGTGTGATTGTTGCAACCTGGTTTAGGACCATCGTAGCAATCACCACAAGCTTTAGAGCTGGAAAGTGAACACTGAGCGGAGCCGCATTTCGCGGGTTTATACGATGAACTAACATAGCCCTGTTCACAATCTACCCACAAGAATTGGCCACCAAGATCTACTGTTAGTTTGACAGGAACAAGAGGGGTTCTTTGGCTGATTTGGGTGATGTATTGGCCAGTTTTTGAGTCTTTAGTCACAGGGAGAACAAGAGCTTTAGGCCTAAAAGATGTTGTTTGGGCAATGGAGGAAGAAATCAGGAAGAAGAAAACAGAGAAAGCAAATGATCCCATTGTGATAATTCGAAGAAGAGAAAATTGATTGACTTGTTTGTGATTAGGTTGGAGGAATGCTGTGTTGAAAGACACTATATATAGGCAAAATCTAATCCAGCTCCTCTTTAATGTTTGAACTTAAAACCTCAAAAAAAAAAAAAAAAAGACTAAAACAATAAAAAGTTTATCCATTTGACGGTATTGATTTTAACATTGATAATATAATGCAAATCCGCACGCGAAAGTTTTGAGGTTTCGGATTTATGGATGCTTCGTGGATGGAGTATGGAGCTTTCCAACTCAATCGCCATTAACAAAAATCCAAATTGAATGAAATTAAAAATTAGACCAAGTTGAATCAACGTTGACGGGTTTATTGTATGACAATATTGCGATAATTTCATGTTTTGCAAGATTTCTTATATATCCCAAAAGAATTTGGACGTTTTGGTTGAAACAATGGACGTTACAAATTATTATGTCACTTTATGGAGTCCGAAATTTTATAGAAGAGGAATTCTTCTCCTTTTAAAAAAGTACGAAATTTTGTAAAGAGAACTAATAAATCTTTTAATGCAAATTGTGTACCCTATAATTTTTGTAGAACACCAGCGGAAAATTAATTAATAATATAATCTATTTATATATACTAGTGGTGGACCCGTGCGTTGCCCGGGATGTGAAAATATTTCAATATACTTGAGCGGGAATTTTTTTTAATAATTTTTAGATGAATTTTTTGCCTTTTGCCTACAGCCACTATTTCACCTATGACATCTGGAAAAAGGAGAATTATTGGATTATTTTGTCTAAATATTAAGTAATACTTGTGGAGTCATATATAATGTAGAAAAGATAATGCACCTATCAGTAAAGATTCATTCACCCTTTTGTTTATGATGTCAGCAAATTTCAGGAACTGAAAACCATATTCACCAATATAAGGACGATCCACAAACTCAGGAATTGTCGCAATCTTGATACTGCGTTTGAATATTATTTTGTATTTGTTATCACTATATCTTTGGAACTCTTTGTCAGTAGCCGTACCAAAATGACTTATTTGTTTGTACTCTCCCTCCTTCATGGGATCTTGAAACTTGTATATTAGGTCTTTTTTAATTTCAGCAACGACCCTATTGACCTGCGAAATAATAATACAACAAAGAAAATAAAATTTTAGTAATCAAATAATCACAATGATAGGTGTGTATATATGAATATCTAGATATATATATATATATATAAAATACTTTTTAATAATAAGTGCAATATACCTTTTCATCGATTAAGACGCTCTCAATCATGGAGATTTCATTATCATCATTGAAATCCATCTTTGTCCACACGCGTAGAAGACGAACTCGGACATTCCATCCAACTCCTCGGCTATTATCGAGCTCGTTGTGAAAATTAAATTTAGAAGACATGATATACAAAACCAATATGGATGTGAGTGTATTTTGGTGTGTGTTTTGATTCAAATCATATGCTAAATATTTATAGGTAATGAAAGTTCCGTAATTTTTTTTTTTATTTGGATAATGCACCATTTTTTTCGGATTAGGGGGGAATATTTATGTGGTCAAACCGTGAAATTTGTGTGCCATGATTGGCGCGCTTAGATTATATTAATAAAGATTTAATTTGATTTCAATTTTTGATATAGTAAGAATGTCCAAATTTTTGATTTAGTAAGAATGAGAAAATTTAATAATTATCTAAAAAATAGTAATCATGGAATAATTTTTGGAAAGATTGGTCTGGGACTTGGGCATTGTTTACGTTGCGTAAATTCCTGAATCACATAAGCCGCATAAGTAACGCCTAATCTTTGCTTCCAATAATAATTAATTATTTTGATTTCCATTTTATGATTTAGTAAGTATGGGAAAGTGATTTTGAAATTTTGGCGCATTAATTGTAGTTTGAATCTGAACGGAATTATGGGTCATAAGATTTTTTTAAAATGGTATTTGAAATGGGATAATCAATACATACCTAAAATAGTTAAGGATAGGACAATTGTGAAACTGAAATTTCATCCATGTTTATTTGCATTAACGGTAGAGACATATATGTAATTAAGTGAAAGGGCTATTTTGTTTTTTTACCTGGTTAAATAATCAGGTGTATGCGTAAATAAGTAAAATTAAGTTGTTACAATAAAAATTTATTATATCTAATTGAGTCTAATTTTTATGAAGGTTTTATTAGATATCTCATTATGTGACACGTGTCCTAAAAGCTTATTCTCTTAATATATAGGATTATTACCTATTGAAAGCAGCTATCACAAAAGTCACGTGACAGCTCCAAAAAAAAAAAAAAAATTTCCGCCTAAACTCCATAAAAGCTACGTGATAGTTGCTTTCAAGAGTTATAAAGGAATGCCATAATTTTACTCATCTATTTAAAGTTATCATAGTAGATTAATTTAATTTTATGGGTCAATAAATTTTGGGCATCTATTTTTAAAAATAAATATTAGAATAAAAATTGACAATCGGACTAATTTCATAATTTTATGCTTATATTTAAAATTATCATAGATTAATTTAATTTATGGTAAGTTAATTTTTTTTATCATAGCAAAATACTTTTTTGTTTCTATTCTATATATATACTCTTTTTTTAGACATGTTAATCAGTGCCCGGGCAGTTAGTTTCAAATTAAAAAATCTCTACCAATTGTGAAAGATGAGGAGAGTCGGTCCTAGCTGCAGATGTTTGTCTCCATTTCTGTTTTTGTTATGGAATAAATGCCAATTGTTATTGATTAGTTTATTTCAACAATGTTTGTCTCTTTAATCAAATTGGTATTAGTGTCAGTGGGCAGCAAGAGGTACATGGTTCGAATCTCTCTCTTACCTTCCTATTCCTCAATTTCCTAACTAATGTTACGTTATTCCCTTCTAAAATTACTGATCATTTTGATTTTTTTACTTTTAATTAATATATAAAAAAAATCAAACTGAACAATAATTTCAAGATAGAAAGTAAATAATATGTGAGAGTTTCACCTTAGTTTATGCGAAGCACCATCTTGTAATAGAATGAAAGGAATTACGTATATAAAAAATGGTAGTGTTTTTACTTTTGCTTTTGAGGAACGCTTTTCCTACTTTTTGTTTTCCTATCCTTGTCTCTTCGATCAAGTGATAGTATTTTTTGATTATTATTTTTTTGCCGACAAACGAGTTATTCTGCCCGTGGGATGCATATTCGACCAGGGAATTTGACTCAATTTTCATGGTAGTTTTACTTTTACCTGTCCCTTTTGCGAGTAAGGATCGTATTTTATGATCCAATATTATTATGAATCTTAAAAAAATAACAAAAGATCAAAATGGTAAGGATCTTAAAAGAGTAGCAATCAAAATGTAATCCGTGGTCAAGCGGCAATCTTTGTGTTTTGAAACAATTTACAAGAAAAAAAATTACTCCCTTTGTCCTAAAATTATTGTCCAGTTTGAGATTTAACTTTCAGTATAATTTGAACTAAAAATGAAAACTCAAACTGGACAATAATTATAGGATGGAGGGAGTAAAGGATAGTAGTATTGTTTAACATAAAACACGTTATTTTAAGACGGTAACACTAATGAATTTCCGTCTTAAAACAGAGGAGTAGAGGACAATTAAGGCAGTATTCTTATACCTCCATCAATGGCCTTCATGAGTCTCTTGTACTTCTAGTAATCTTTTATTATGTCCAAGTCAAGTAATGGACAGGTCTTTGCTCAAGAAGTATGGCACCAAGGAGCTTGTTGCTCATTCTTAAGCATTTTGCACTCTGGCTTATTACATCAAGCAGGAAGAAGGAATGAAGATTCTCGAAAACAGAACAATCACATTACAATCAGGCTACGATAGCCAATAAAATTTAACAAATCTAGTAGCGCAACCATTTCGCCACATTTTCCAAAGGTTTCGGTCTACAATAACCCAGCTTCAATGATTGGCAACGGTTTAAACCACTCAAGAACATCAGGAAGAGATCGACAAACCAAATTCCTGCTGTTTAAAGTCTGGACCTCAGGTTACACTCAAAAAGGCTATTCTGCATTATCCATCCAAAGCTATGATAGGAATCAACCACTAACCTAAATCTGACACATAAAAGCACTATGTTCCCGGCTAAAACTAATCCTCAGACTAAAACTGAAGAAAACATCAACAGGTAACACTGCAATACACAACCAAGAAGACATCTAATAGGAGCCCTGTTAAACTTTCAACCAAAGGTGGTTGACAACAATAATAGTGCAAACTATGTTCCCAGCTAAAACTTATCCTCAGACTAAAACTAAAGAAAACATCAACAGGTAATACTGCAATACACAGCCAAGAAGACATCTAACAGGAGTCCTGTTAAACTTTCAACCAAAGGTGGTTGACAACAAGAATAGTCAAGCTAAATCTTTAGAATGCTTTTAGGATCGGGTGGAGTGGAAATTAATTCGAAGCCACAATCTTTCGATTCAATAGAAGAAAATTGTTGCCTTTTATACAACTTTAATTAGAAAGAAGCCTTAAGATAAAGTTGCACTGCTCAGAGAAGATCAGAGGCAAGCAAATTGTTTGGGACACACCAAAGGAGAAAACAGAATGAAGGAAAATCTGAAATGCCTTGACACAGTTCCAATTATACCAAATTAATATACAAAAAGACGATTCAGTTCCTTTCATTACTCTTCTTATGCCACGTATTCCAGAATACTATAAGTCACTCTCAAATACTGCTCTAGCTAATGCAATCCAGTAGCAGCAAAATCGCAGCTCAGAGCTCACAGGCTTAGTTCATTTAGCAACTTTTCAAAGTTTACTTTTACTCTACAAACCACTAATCATCAAAACAACCATTCCTTCTACATGCAAACTCAAAAGGCGAAAACTACTAAACAATAGAAGTTAATTTTAGATTACTTTTACAGTGAACATTTGCAGTCATCGGGTTTGTGGTGTGTAATGTTCCATAGATTTTCTGTATTTTCAGGAAACTTCAAGCAGAGCAAGCCCTAGAAGAAAGATTCTTTCATGAAACGTAATAAGTTGCATGGTCTTCAGTTACACGCCACAAATGTCATTTGCAATAGGAAATAGAAGGTAAGATTTGAAGACTATCAAAAGTCAAAAGTAGAATAAATTCATTGCAACAGCTGTCTAGAGCCACAAGATAACAAAAGAATCAACTAACAGACAAACAACCGAAACAAGCAAACATTACTAGAATACATTTAAGGAACCCAACATAGACAAATAATCAAATTCTACTCATTGATTCTGTGGTGCTATAAATTACATTGATCATTGCACAATAAATGGGAGCGGCATACTGAATTCAAAGATGGATTACAGAATCTAATTACAGACAAGGCAACCTCACAGGCAATTTCGGCGTATATGGTAGTAATTATACTTTAATAATCAGGGGAGCTAATTAGTTGTCAACGAACTAGTAAGGATTGCCTCAACAAAATAAATATAATCAACATTCGCAGCAAAACATAATATAATTGAATTTAGGCTATTGCTTTCTTTAAGACTATTTCACATAAAAGAATGTGAAAAATGAAGTAATACAAGAACCAGAGCTCCACGGCAAGTAATATGCAATTACCACAATATATATAACACCTACTACAAGTGAAACCGTCAACAAAAAAATGAGCCACCAGAACAGATAAAAGCTAATATTGAATCCCTTTAGCACCCCTTCTGATCATGTACTAAGAATTTGATACCTTAACAGCTCTAAATGAAGGGTGAAGCAGGCCTAGTTCATCGGTGAGCTCAGTAGGATTACTTGTCTCGTTACGGATCCTCTTCACCTTCTTACTAGCCAATGTTTTATGAGCAAATCCATACATCTGGAGTACCTGATTGTCGGCGAAGTTAAAGGCTCTATCCATCTGCTTGAAACACCGCTCCACCGAATAATCACCGAATTTTACACAAGGCTTGCAACCCACAAAGTGCGTGACAAGTGGCCACCGATGATCACCAAGACCAGGATGGTAATTCTCAATCATTTCCTCGTACCTATCCACCAAAATCCCCCAATAACCATGCAGATAATAAGCACTCTCAAGATACACCTTATCACCCCACTTCTCCTTTTGAGTAGCCAATATATACACCATTGCAGACTGATCGTCAGCTTCAAAAGTAGGCCTACCTGCAAGCTCCCGAGTCAGAAGCTCCCCTGCCTCATCCCTAATCTTTCCTTTAGGACCCATAGGAGCCCATATATCGAGAAGATCCAAAGACCATTGGCAATTCCTCAGCAAGAAACTACCAGTGTTCAACCCAATCCAATTCTTATCATCATAAACCTTCTCATTCCAGCCATGCAGCACAAAGTTATGATCTTTATATCTCTCCCAGGGCAATTCAAAGACCATATCTGTGAACATCGCATCACTATCCATCCACCAAAGGAACTCCACTTCCGGATGGGAAAGCAAAAGCTTCCTAATCAAAGGCAATTTGGCCCAGAAACCGGCCATTTCCGCATCAAGCAAAGCCATATTATAGAAAATCTCAATCCCATGTATCCTGCAGTAATCAATCTTATTCTTAATCGACTTCAACAAGTAATGATCTCCAACAGGATTCTCACAAGGCTTAGGAGATGACCCAGTAACCAACAACACCCGGGGCTTACTTGGGCTGACGAAATTCGGGAAGTTCGGATTTTTCTTCAACCATTCTGCTCTCTGTTGATCCCAATTCGATATCTTAGGCCCTAAACTATAAGGCTCATTGGGATCTCTCTTGTAAACTACCTCATTTTCGCCATCCTCTTCATCAGCTATAATCTTCTTCATATCAAAATCTGCATAACTATTACTATCAGACCCACCACCAAAACCTAGACCTAAACCTCTCATCGAAAAACTCTTCGTCTGCCTGGCTTCCTCGAGAACACGACGCGGCTCAACTCGCCGGCCGATAAAAGAAAAGGTTTCCCGGATCTCGTTTAAGTCCTGCTCCGGCGTACCAAATTTCCCGGCACCCAGATTTCCCCTCAAAACGAGGACCGTCAGAAACAGGCAGAGAAGAGTAATCTTGAAATTCTTCGCCAGCCTCTGCATTTGCCGAGCTCGCCTCGGGCTCAAAAACCGATCCAGCATTGTCCCTTTTAACTTTTCTCCTCCTACAAACAACCGGGCTTTGAATAAAAGCTCAAAACTTTCTTCACAATGAGGATTAAGCTATGAGATTCAAACTACAAAACGATAACATCGAAAAAGGGCCGTGAAAAAACGTGGAAAAAAATGGATGGTTTTTTTCCTATCTTATTTCCTCCCCTAAAATTATGAATGTAACAAAAAGTGGAACAATGGTGACGGGGTTTATGCTTTGAAAATCACAAAATAGTACAAGGGTCTGATGAAGAATGAGGTGTCGGTGGAGGCAGTAAGAACGTGGGATGAGCGATTTGAAGGAAAGAGAATGTGATAAAAAAGGAAGGAATAATGAAAAATTAGGAATGGTGATTGATGAGAGAAGGGAAGAGACTCTTCTCGGAAATGTGTGTGTGTGTGTGAGTGAGAGAGAGAGAGAGAGATTGAAAGGATTCGGACAAATATAGGATTGATTTGTAAATATTTGTTTAGATTAAGAAAAAGATTAGATTCTGTGTTTAAAATTTTGGTATTTAAGGTTTGAAGTTTGAACGTGATTTTCCAGTTCCATTCACGCGTATTAGGAAGGAAGATGGAAAGGTTAGATTGTAGTTAGTGTAAATTGTAATATACCCCTAAATTATTCATCTCATTGCAAAATTACCCGTAATTAGTTACACGAAATGTCACATAAAAAGCTCTTATAGTTAGACAGATCAATCGAAATTGTCATGTAGAAAGTTGAAACCGGAATTTTCCTTCAACACAAGTCTATATTTGTGGTCTCTTTTCTATTTTTGGAGCAACTTAAGATGGACCCAAATTTATTTTTGTCTAATATTTAAATGTTACTAAAAAATTGAGTCAAAGATTCAACGATAATTTAATTTTCATCCATGCATAAGTTTGAAATTTGAATTAATTGATTGCAGTATGAATCATTTTTCAAAGCCAAACCTAAAATTTAAGGTTGTTGAGTCAAATTCTACCTTATTAAACATAGCCTTAGAAACCTATTTTATTTATTAAACATAACCTTAAAAACCTATTTAATTTATTACATACCACTAAGTGACTTCCTTATGTTGTTTTTAAATTCTATCATTTACAAACTTTTCTAAATTTAATTGAGTCAACCTTCAAACACTATAATCAAAGTAGCTAGCAGTAAACACATTTGAAGCACAACAGTTTTCTCTATGTTTAACCTATGATTTTGATAAAATGTTACGAATGGATAACGTGTGAATTGTTAAAGTTTGATTATCTGTTTTTAGACAGTTTTTGTCAGTAAACTGGTGTCAAAAGTGTGTGAATGGGTTTTGATGAAAAACAAAAAGCGTGTGGGTATGTTTTCAATAAGAAAGTATCTTAAGGGGTGATCTGCAATATTATTAATTATCAGTGTGATTTGTCTCAGCACCAGTTGTCTCTCTGTGTGAGCGTGGGTCCCAGAGCATCTGGCGGTGTGCTGTAAGGAGAGGCGGAAACAATAAAACAGAAATCACTTTCTTTGGGGACGATTTTACGTGATTGGTGTTTTAATGATTTTAATCCCCTCTTCTTTGACTTGTCTTATTTCTTTCTCCTTAATATTTAAAATTATTTTTTCATACCAAAATATAAATAAATCTACACAACAATATAATGGGAGCCCCCCCCAAAGAGCCTACAAATTGACGTTTATTGTTCAAGAGAATGATTTTTAAAAAACTTTATTATATATAAAAGTAAATACGCACAATGTAACACGATCACGAACACGAACGCAATGCATAAAATTTACAAATTCTGAT
Organism: Oldenlandia corymbosa var. corymbosa; assembly: GCA_949775105.1. Lineage (NCBI taxonomy): Eukaryota > Viridiplantae > Streptophyta > Magnoliopsida > Gentianales > Rubiaceae > Oldenlandia > Oldenlandia corymbosa. The sequence continues at coordinate 16,350,137 of OX459126.1, read as the reverse complement.
TACATGTTTGATCATACTACATGAAAATCATGGCATCTTAATCAGCGAATGCGAAATGTATATAGGCGGTAGGTAAAATGATGCAAAATTTTTAATGTGGCTTTAGTTAATTATTTAAGTTATTCGTCTTCTAGAGAAATAAGAGAGGGAGGGACCAACTAATTATACTAGTTTATTCACTTATATATGCTAATAATATAAATTCTTATAAATCAAGATCCGTCATGACATGTGTAGTAGCACCACCTCATTGAACATAGTTTAATGACCATTTACATTTTTTGGTCACTTTATATGGCACATCCACAATTTGGTGCCAAATACTTTTGTCCACCTACTTTGAATTTTTTATTTTCCCTTTATTTCTTTTCTCGCCAATACGTAGAGTAATTGTTGAAAATAATTAGAGGGGACGATTGATAGGACAATTATGTTATAGAAAATTCAATTAGGTCGGCATGATTAAAGTTTGGAATGTAATCTAGTGAGTTAAGTGATTGAGAGCATGATGACTATTGAAGTGGCACCTAATACATTGAATCTCAAAGTGCAGGTTTTCTGATTCAAAATATTTACCGGTTTGGATTTTCATTTTTAATATTTTTACAGTTCCAAATTTCAATTTCCATTTTTGGTTTAAATTTTTTCAATAATAAAAATCTAAATTAGACAATCCTTTTAGAATAAATAAAATATAATTTATATTTAAAATAATAATTTAAATTAGATAATTATTTTTAAATCAAGAATAATGTTTATATCTTCATTGGGATAAACTTTCATGTACATATGGAACTTGTTCATTTTATATCATAAAAAATTGAGTTTTAAACTTTTTGGTACAACAGGATCTTTACCTATAAAAAAAAAAACCCTAATAAACTTTGTATGTAGGGTCAACACCTGTAGCCTGTAGGACTTACCTGAAATTTGGTAGCCTCGGAATGGGGTGTAGCCGTCTAGGGTGTGTAATTTTGAGATGGGCTCGGAAAGTGGACTGGGACGGCGGTTTACACAGGCTGAATGTGTAAATACATGGGCTAAGCCGAGGTATAATGGTTTGTTCAATAGGCAGTGTATGATTTTAGTAAAAATCCTTCAAATGTGTAAGAACTAAGAAGTATGTTGATCAAATGTGTACGAAGTAGGGTTGACTTAATTAAGGTTTGACTACTCCACTCCACCGTATTATGGACGTAGTATATTGACAAAATGAAAAAAAAAAAAAAACCGTGGCATATTTCTAAGAAGACATAAATTCTTCATATTTCACAATCAATAGTGAAATCGAGAACGATATGTAAATTCTCACATGTTTATAAGAAACGAATTTCGTAAGAAAATATTTGAAATTAGTAGCAATATCTAAGTTAGTGTGGGTACTAGATATAAAGCAAACCCCAATTGGATTAAGCTTGAATACATTATGTTATGGAGAGGTAATTTCACTTGCAATAAATTTAAGAATCTAAGTTCAACTAACTCACACTACATTTACCATAGGTAAAATTTTTCACAGATTACTTTATAAGATCAGAAATTACACGACCTTGAAACTGTGATTTTGGAAAGGTATGATCAAAATGAAATTACCCGAGAAACATAAAAGTATATAAACGATATTAACTTCGACTTTGTATCACTTTTATTTTACCAAAAAGAAATGTAAGTGAACATCTTTCTAAATATGACTTTACAAGTGTAAGAAAAAAAATAAAAATAAAGAGGTGATCATCTTTGAAATGAAAAATAAAAATAAGTAGAAAATTAAAAGAGAGCCCATAATAGAAGGAAAAAAAAATGAAGGGAAAATAATGAAAATAGAAATAAAAACTTTTTGGTTGGTCAGGATAATTTTGTCATTTCAATTATCTTCGCAATTTGTCCCAATTTGGAATTCAAATTCACCAGTCACGACATCGTTCTTCCTCGGTCTGGAAAAGCGAAAAAAGGCGAAACTCACTCAAATCTCACACACAATCTTCTCTTCGCATCTGCAGAAATTTGAACAATGGTAATGTAACTGTTGATTTTTAATTCCCGTATTCCTTTACATCGTTAATCCGATTTGCTCGATCTGTACTATTTTGGGAATTCCAATCGTTGGCTTTGAATCTACTTCGCTTTCCATTTCGTTTTAGGGTTTCGATTGATTATTCGATTCCTTGTTGGTTTTGGTCAGTGATTTTTGTTTTGCTTTCTCGGTTGTACGATTTCATTATCAGCTGTTTGTGTGCTTATAAATTTATTAGAATTAGAGTGTAGTAGGAGAGAAAGCTACCCGTACGACCTTTTATGAGAAGGAATTTTGAAATGCTCATATTGCTTATGGAGAATTCCCTTAGAATCATGTAGGAAATGTTTGGGTTGAAGTCTTTTTTGTGAGCTATTGAGTTAACAATTTCGAAAGTGGATTGTTTGTTGTAGAGTGTCGATTATAATCGATGAACGAGTAATGAAGTTATTCCTGTTAGTTATTACATTCAATGTTTTTTTCTGTTACTAGGTGAGGTGGTTTATCATGTAGCACTATGGGGAGAGTGGTTTCGTGCAGGGTTTGCATGCCTTAGCTCACTAAAAGAGAATGTTGATTTTTGAAAGACAGACTTGATTGCATTGTGGATTCTGTTCCCTTGTTATATTTCAAGTTTGGCTTACATCGCTGATTGGTGATTTGCCATTCTGAGGATGTATGCGTTCTTGTAAACTTGACAATGTTAGGATTCTTCCGTGGGAACACTCTGTTATAGAACTTTATTAGATGATAGATGCTTTGGCTATTTGTAGTATGACTGATAAAGATCCGGGGAAATTATTTTAGCTTGCAACTTTTCAGAACCTGGTTATATGACGTTGTCTGCACCACCACATTTAACAATTCTTGGATTGTTTCGATGTGCATATCCTGTTGACTCAAGTTTCTGCTTCTTGATTACTATATCCTGTTGAAAGCAGCATGTGCATCTTGATGACTTATACATTGACTAGCTAACAAAGTTGTTTCTCATTTTTCTATGGTCAAGATCTGCACATCAGAAAAATGAACTCATTAAGCTAGCTGCCTTTTATCTTGTAACTAACTGCAATACTGCATGCTGGTTTTCTGGCAGGATGGACAAGATGGAGACAATTCTAAACAGAGCACTGCTGATATGACTGCCTTTGTAAGCTTTCTTTGCTTTTAGTAAATGATACCTTGTAATCGGGTGCTCTACCTTTCAAATTTTGCCTTTATTTTGTGATTCATTCTTATCACATAATCTAATGTGCATTTAAATGACTGCTGAGTTTATTAATCTTACTGGAACCTTCCGTTCATATTTTGGTGTTGGCATTTCTTACAAGATAAACCCCTGACCCCCTGTTTAATGTTTTGATCTTGTTCTCATTGTGTTCTTTTTCATTCAGGTGCAAAATCTTCTTCAACAAATGGTATGTCTGGATTCTTATTTACGTTTGTTCCTCCCCTTTTTGTTTAATTTTTTAGTACATGCTTGCTATCGAATTCTGATTATTTTCTTCTATGTTGTTTCTCTCCTTCGTGCTCTAGTTTTATTTTTGCACTAACAGTTAAGTTTTTATTTGATACTGGCTTAACTATTTTCTTCTTCTCTCCTCCAGCAATCTAGGTTTCAAGTAATGTCTGATTCAATCATTACAAAGAATATCCTTTTCATGCTATTGGAGTCTAGTTGCTGTTTGAATAACTGATTTGCTATTGAAATGGCCTAAAAATTATATTTGTACTTTTGAAAGATAACCATTAGCACGCATATTTACTTTGTCATACAGTGTTAAATTAGCTGTAAGCTTTCGACTGTTGGCCAGATATTTGGTCAAAACCTAGGCCTAAAACTTAACGACATCTTTCCTTGTGCATATGGGCATTCATCAGATGCTTCTAGTTTTTGCTGAATGCTGATGCTATATCTGTAATCGATATGCTTCTTTTGTTTTCTCCTTAACTATGACTCCACTTGATGAGATGGGAAACCGGATTGATGAGTTGGAACAAAGCATCAATGATCTTAGAGCTGAGATGGGTCAAGAAGGCTCTCCATCTCCTTCAGCAGCTTTGAAGCCGAAAGATGAATCGATCTCAGCTCTGAAGCCAAAAGACGAAGCGATGTCAGATTCTGCTTAACTTCTGGCATCCGATCTTGCAGTAGTTTTAGCACTGTGTTTGTCAAATGTGATTTTGTTTTGCGGGAAACAACATCCATTGTTCGATTCAGTAACTAGTTGTAGTGCCGTAGTTTATCTTCAAACACTCTTTCTCCCTTATTATTTTGCCTGAAGCTACTCAGCGTTTCACATATATAATGTGTATTACCTTTTAAACTCATGATTGGTGTGAAACTTGAGAAGAGTTTGTAGGGTAGGGAAGTCGTGGATGCCGTATATTGACTCATGCTGTTCTTCTTTATTTGCCATTTAATCCCATGTTTCTGTGTAATGGTAGATGGTGTTCTTGTGCACGTGCAAGCTTACTAATGAGATGGTTAGTAGTTTAGGTCATTTGGGAGCATCACCATACAGCTAGTTTCGATGTTGTTAACTGTTAATTGCCAGCTTTGTCGGCCTATCATACATTGTTGATGAGTGCGGGTGGGTGCTATAGTTTTTAGCTGTTAGGGAGCAATCTGTGGCCCTTGTGGGGGCATGAATTGAATGCCCCAAAAACTCAGAGCATGTGAAAGTCGCTAGTTTGGTTCCGTGATTTGTGAGAGGCTTTGACAAACAAACGTTTGAAAATGACCATTTCGTTTGTGCTTAGTTTGTCGGTGGTGAAGGGTCCGATTCTTTACCCCGTTTTTTTTTTTTCCTCCAAAATGACTAATCCGTCCCAACATAATAGCCATGTTTTTTTGTACTAAAACAATTCCCGAACAGGTTTTGTGATTGAGTGATTCTAAAGTGGTTAATACTTAATAGTGCAAGGATGCTAAATTTGCTAATCTTTACTTTTAATACACGTTGTGCGAGGGTCAATTTGATCGATGTTGCTTGTCCCTTTTGCAATGGCAGTGTGTCAAAAATTTGGACTCATTTCTCTCTGTTGCTTATTTTGTAAGAAAAATCCATTTCAAAGCATGAATAATGCAACTTATTTAGTGGGGAACTGAGGAGAATAATGAGAACCGAACCAAATGCTTTTTCAACTCGCAAAAAAAAATTTATACTTCATCCATTCCCAAAAGTAAATAAAATTTCTTGTATTTGTTGTGTCTTTTTTCTTTCCTTTTTTTTTTTTTTGTATTCTTATTTTCCTCGTATTTGTTTTTGGTCATGTTGAATCATTATCTTCTCGACCTATATAATGTATGAATTCCGATCAGATTTGGTCCCAAAAAGGAAGCACAAACAACCCCAAAAAGAATTAGGGTGAAGAAACTCGAGTTCCATCCACTCCAAATATAACATGTACCAGAAAATGACCCTCCTATAGTTAGTTAATCAAGAATGGATAGAATTCCCATTTTCTGATCATCAAATTTTGCTAGACACATATCATCAATGAACTTGCTTTGGAATAACCCACAACAAATAAAGATTTAGTAGACACGAAAATCCATTGTCTCAAAAAAAAGGCAGTATTTGTTGAACATTAACAATACAAAAAACAATAAACTTAAATTAGGGCCTAAGGGAGTAAAATTTAAGTAGGATTATCACAGCATAATGCATAATTAGAACACATACATTCGAGTTTTGACATCCACACAAAAGGGATAACTCATGAGCAGGAAAAAAAAAAAAAACTAGAACTAATCATAGTACGATAAATTATTAATTACTCAATCATTTTTTTTCCCCTCCACCGAAATGATGAAGTTTGTCATCGACTAATTAAAAATCCATGAACACAAATTCACATTGTTACCCATAATAACAATTGATACTAAAATTACAAATCTAGAAACTCCGGCAACGGGTAATGGCACTGCATCCCCGGACGTACGGATTGACATGCCTTCCCGGCCGGCAGTTATAGTAAGAATATCCCCTTCTGGAACAGGGCACTCTGTCCCGGAACAGAGCACCGTAGCTAATGTACCTTCTTCTGTAATAAAGACTCCTCCGGCTGCTCTCCGACTCCATCTCCGGCAACCCATCTTCCCCGATGTCAATGTCATCCATTTCCTCCTCCTGGTTCATCAAGCACTCCTCGATTGAGCCGCCGCCGTTGCAGGTGGAACCGCCGGACACGGTGGAGGTGGCAGGGAAGTAGAAGCCTACTAGGTCGTGGGCTGCTCCGGTTTGGCCGTCGACTGCCGGAGATGACATCAGCATTATGGTGAAGAAAGTTGCAGCCGAGATCAGGATAAGCTTAATCCCAGCTGACACTGGGCTTACCATTTTGGAAAATGTTTTTTTTGGCTTCGAAGGAGAGAGAGAGATAAAGAGAGAAATGAGAATTCTTGAGAGTTCTTATAAATAAATAAATAAATAAAAGTATTTATATTGGGAACTTTGTACTTTAAAAATAAACTAGATGTTTGGCCCGGACACATATCGGGACGCCCTCTCTAAATTATTATTTTATTAAAATCTAATTGAATTATTATGTTTTGAGGAATTAATTTGGCGTATATATCATTTATGCTATGGTTTGGGGCTTAAAAAAATATACCTATAAATCTGAGGTTATAAGGGAATAATAAATAATTAGTTTATAAGGCATTATTCTTAATTGCTGAATTTAGGTATTTTTATTTTTTGTTTATATTAAGCCTGCAAAACTATACGATTGGACATTTAAATTTGAATTAATATATCTATTCGTTTGAAATGTAATTGATCCTTATTTGTAGTAAAACATGTGTTTTTTTTATAAAAAAAAATTATATAGATTCTAATTAAAAGAGACTTACACGTGGCAAAAAGACTTCTGAAATCTGAAATATGGTGCATTGGAGCCAAAACAGATGCATACGTAGTTGCCACATAAGCTTCATGTCTCCTGCTTGAATAGGGAAAAAGGGATAAATAAATAAAATTTTGACCTTGGTTCATTTGGTTCCTTATTTGTGGCTCTATGCCATGTTCTCTGTTTTTAATTTGTTGGGAATCTTGATACTTCTTTGATATATATTATTACAAGACATTTTGATTTTTTCTGAATTTTATTTATCTTATTTTTAATTAATTTTTTTTCTAAAAAATAAATTATAATAATTAAAGAATACAATAAATATAATAATATATCATAAAGTTTTATTTTCAATAAAAAAACTTAGTAAATAAAATTTAAGAGAAATCAAAATACAATATAATAAAAACCGGAAGGAATACTACAATTTATTGAAACTTGTGGCCGAAAAATATTAAGATAACACCTACATAGTGACAGTGTGACACATCAATTGCTATAAACATACTACTAGTATGTAATTCTTCTTTGTACCTAGCCTACATAAAAAAATTGCCCTAACATATGGTCAAATTACAGGGGGTTGTAATACAATTAAATTATTTCACAGATACAATTAAACTTGTCTTTTTAACAAGTTCACAGATACAATTTTAGTTGGGACGTTGGGAATCATTTTAGCCTATATGTGATTGATGAAAAGTTGGCAATTAGAATAGGAGGTCTTAGAAAAAAAGAGGTAAAAGGGGAGGTCCAAGTAACTCTTTAAAAGGGTTAAGTGGCATTTATGATGGTTGGTGTAATTTTTTGAAGTGTAATGATGAGCTTGTTGATGATGATTTAATGGAGTTTTGAGTGGTTGAGAAGCAATTGATGTTATGCTGCAAAGTTGCAAACTGGAAAGTGCTTGCAACTTTGCAGTTTGGGATGGACAGTAAGAGAAGGATGTGATGCATGATTTCTCTTATCTTTACTTTTTTTTGGTTGACAAAGAAAAAGGCAATACTTTATACTTTACAGAGTTCTGAAATTTTTTTTTTTCCAAAAAATATATTATTACACACTTCGTCTTAAAATGATTGCATTTTTTTTTTTTTTAAGGTCACGTGTTAGTAGACTAGTTTGCAAACTATTAGATCCGCCATTTTTTATAAGACGAATCATAGCAAAAATTAACGACTACAATGAATCTCAAAGTTACCTATTTCTTATTCTTACGATTAAAAGATAAATAAAAATTGGACCATAATGATCATTCTTCACCCAGAAACAAATTAAAGAAAGAAGAAGGAAAAAAAAGAAAAAGAAAAGAAGAATAAGGAGGAGGAAAAGTAAACAAGAAGAGCAGTTTTGGGCTATTTGCTTCGTTGTTGCCCCAATGTTACCGCCAACTATTGAGATCTTTGTCCACACACCATCTATCTCACAAAGTTTTGAGCCCTCGCAGATCACAGTTGAAGCAGATCAACCCACAGTTTGGATGGGTTCAAACTTCAAAAATGAATTTGGATATCATTTTTCAATTGATGATGAATGTATTGGTTTGGGAAATTCGGAAAAAGCAAAAATTACTCTTTTCACCCCTTTTAAAAATATAATTTGTAGCGAATGAGATGTTGGTTCAGTAATAAAACCACTTTTACTCTCAAGAGAAGGTCATGAGTTCAAACCTCCATTCCAACGAGAGTGAGGGGATGGCTCTAACCTTGCCCATTTGCACCTTTAGAGGGCTTGTTATGACAAACTCACAAATGAACTCCTAATTTCAGAACTTGTCACCCCGAGCTTGCTTAGGGTGGTTTATCTCCTACTGTGGTTTGCAAGCTAGTACAGTGACATGGGTTTACTGGGGTTCCCAGTGTATATATATATATATATATATATATATATATATATTGTAATATGTGAAGAATTGTTTCTCCAAACAAAGGTACCACATCTACATCTACTGCTTTTTACCTTCAGATTTCTTTAAAAAGTGGTTTACTTTGAAAAGTAAGGATATTAAGGTGAGGAGAACCGGAGAAGTATCATCTTGCGACGAACTTAGTCGTACCTATAGTAATTCAATACAACGGCAACAAGACTCAATAGTGTACATTGACACGACTCCAAATAATTCATGTATTCATCTTTACAAGAGAGAAAAAAAAAATCAAATCTCTCTAATTATAAAATACAACATTCTAAGTATTTTCCCAATGTTGACCTTAATCGGAAGAAATCGCAATATCAAAATAGATTTTTAATAATATTTTCTTGACCCGATAAATAAATCAATTTTGTTGATCTAAAATAATATAAACAATTATTTCCTCTGTTAAAAAGAAAAAAAAGTCTACATTAGTTTTTATATTTAGTATATATATGAAAACTAAATATTAACTACTTTTTTAGACAGAAATAATAGATTATTTTTTCTGGACATAGGCTGAATATACCTGAATGTAGCTACTTGAAGATGGCAAGGAAGACTTGGTCTTCATTTCCACTTTTCTGGTCTTTGCCTCCTAAAAATTTTCTTATTACAGAATCTGAGATGTTCACATTGGCAAGTAGATGCAAATATTAGTTTCTCCCTGGTCCATGCAATGATCGATGTTTCATTGATACTTCACATATAGTTTCGGTTCATGCACGGTTTGATAATATTGGATCCTCAACTTTAACTACAAATGGCCATATAATAATCAGTAAAATGCATTCCAACAAAACATGATTGACCTATACGCGATTTTGATTAATTTTGCTGTTTGCAACTAAGTATTTTTAATTATAAAGAAAACTTGTTTTTTCCATATCGGGAGCTGCTTGTGTCTTTCCTAATCTATGAAATGTTGATCAAGTCGCTTAACTTATGTATTTACCATATATAGCATTGACTAAATCTATTGATTTGGCCAAAAATAGAAAGAAAAAACACACAAACATTATTTCGTAGGATCTGCCTGTATTTTTCTTCTTTGTGTATTGTTCAGTGTGAGTCATCTACTCATCTTATTGATGATTATCGTAAGCCTACCGTTCCTTTCAACTTTCAAGGTACTATCTAATGTCATTTTTACCTTATAGTAGTTAATAAAATCAAGACAATTTTTTTTTTCAAAAAAAAGTAAAGATACTCTATTAGAGTCTTAAACCCTAAACCCTAGTTAAATATTTGAAAAACACACACACACACACGCACACACTAAAATAGGTCAAAGAATCAACGAAGTTGGTAAAAGACGCGGCATGCATGTCATTTCGTAATTGAATTTGATTAGCAAATCTTACTAAACAATTCCTCAAATTACATTACTTTAATCTCAAACTTTTGTCTTAGTAGTAAGAAGAGTGTGGATGCCACACGCCTTTCATTTGTTTAATATTATTATTAGTAGTAACCAGTTTCCTGTTTTAGCATTTCTATGGGTATTTTTTTTTTCCCCTTATGAATTTTTAAAATAAAGTTTTGAAGTTTTCTACTCAAATTTAATTTGGAACTCTCTTCCTTGGTGATTCCTCTCCTATAAATTGCCTGCTCGTTTGCATATCTTCATACACACAAATTAATCGTCTTCAAATTAAACTTGCTTCTCGGTAATTCCCTGTTTAATCAATAGTTTTCAACCAAGTAAATAATTTAATGGCATATTTTGCTATATTTCTTGCCATTTTGTTGGTTTATCCAACCAAAATTGCATCTTTGGAAGTGGGATTTTATCAAAAGACATGTCCATCGGCTGAAGCGATTGTTAAGAGTGTTGTGGAGAAGGCTTTTGCTAATGATTCAGGCACAGCTCCAGCCTTCATTAGGCTTCATTTTCACGACTGTTTCGTCAGGGTAAGCCCACCCTTTTTTACTCTTCTCCTAAAATTACTCCAAAAATTTTAGTACTCTTCCCGTTAGAAAAAGATAGTCATTTTCTTGGGATTTTTTTTTTTTTTTGATGAAGGGAAATTTTGCTCATTTGGCTTAATATTTTTTTTTATGCATGCATGCAGTGTAGGCATCGATATTGCCTTCAACATAGTGATTGTTGATGCGTTATATATCGATCAGAGTCCTTTTGGCTAACCCTAATTGGGACATAACAATTTTGGCGTTTGCTTGATACAAATAAATTAAAGGATCAGTCATTGTTGCCGATAATGGATACTTTGCAATATAATTTTTTTTTGATACATTATTATGCTGCAAATTAATATACATGGAATGCTAGGATAGTTTTTTTTTGGGGATTCAATTCGTATTGATATTGATATTATTATTACCTTTTCAGTTTAGTGTCTCTCATGAAATGATGTCTATATTATGGTCCTCATGAAATGGTGTCTATATTTTGGTTTTTAAGTGGTTCTTGACATGAAAATTCCGTCTTATATTAATAATCCTCTCCGTTAAATATTTCGAATAGTCAATCAGTTAATACTGGACTAAATTTTTGCAAATCCATGGACGGACTACTAGATTTTGTCTGATTTTGAGCTAGTCCAATACAAGTAATTCAGACCAAAACCAAAATACTACATTTATTAGTCTTTCTGTCTAATAAGACTGTTATGCATTGAACTAAAACATTATATTACGCCCGATCGACTCTATTGCTATAGTAAAAAACCAGGACCAAAGTTGACTAAATTTAGTTGAATGAATTTGATTCTTTTATCAGGGTTGCGATGCCTCAATTCTTCTTAACTCAACACCTGGAAATCTTGCCGAAAAAGATAGCTCCGCAAATTCTGGCGTACAAGGTTTGGAATTGATCGATGAAGCCAAAGCCAAGATAGAATCCCAATGTCCAAACACAGTTTCTTGTGCAGACATCCTTGCCTTTGCAGCTCGAGACAGTGTTAGCGTCTCTGGCGGACTGTACTATACAGTCCCGGCCGGACGTCGAGATGGTAACGTTTCTCGAGCTGCTGAGGCCGCTGCAAATCTACCTTCACCTAATTTCACTGTCGCGCAACTCAAGAAAAATTTTGCCAATAAAGGGTTGTCACTTGATGAAATGGTCACACTTTCAGGTGCACATTCAATTGGTGGATCACATTGTTCAAATTTCATGTCAAGACTATATTCCTTCAACAAAACATACTCGCAAGACCCATCAATTGATCCTAATTATGCGAAATTGTTGAAAAAAATGTGTCCCAAAAAGATGAGTGGGGCTAGTATTGATCAAGTTGTTGTGTCATTTGATCCTGTTACTCCTGATCGGTTGGATAATGTATACTACAAGAATTTGGAGATGAACAAAGGGCTACTGTTTTCAGATCAAATCTTGTGGGCTACTTCTTCAACTAGAAAGATGGTGAAGAACAATGCAAATCATGGAAATTTGTGGGCTAAGAAATTTGCAAAAGCTATGGTGCATATGGGTTCAATTGAAGTTCTTTCTGGAACTCAAGGAGAGATCAGGAAGGATTGTAGGTTTGTCAATTAGACACATTCATTTGCAATTGAGTGTGTGAAAACAGCTACTTGTGATTTTGTGCGTGTGTGTGTGTGTTTTCCTCAAATTCCTTACTCTCCATAATTTCTTCATGTTGTGTGGATTCAAAAATAAAGAGTTATTGGTCAGTGATGTTCATCACAATTGTATTGTTTGGCATGAATTAAATTACTCATTGAAGTGTGCGACATTTCGTTTTTTTGCAATTTCTATTTTTGATGACCATATAAGTGCAATAAACCCACTACATACGTACATAATAGGCTAAAACCATATGGTATTTTTCCTCGGAAAACTTTAGCTGAAAAGAACCTTATTGCAACTTGGAGTCGTAGCTCACCTGCACAAAATAATAATTATATTCTTCAGTCACAATATAAAAGTACTACCTTCATCCTAGAAAATAGTCCAACTCAAAAAAAAAAAACTAAAATATAGAAATTAGATGACTTAATCTTACAGTATTAAAAAATTAATATGAAAAATTAAATAAAGTTTCATAACTATTTATCAATTTACTAATCGATTATAGGTACTATAGATACCAATCTCATAAGTCCAATTTTAAGATTTATATTTTTAAAATTAGAATTTTTTTTGGGATACCTCCCCAGCCAAATCTTTACTTACGATCCATTTATCTATGCGATCATTTTTTGCACGCTTTATCATTTAAGAATTCCGACGAGAATTTCTTGGCATCGGCTAATACATTTTCCGACGGAAACATCACTCCACACGCTCTGTACAGGTTATAGATTCCGGTCAATCCCTGGTCAGACTGTCCAGCCATGCAAAAAAATGAAATTCATCCCCTTTCTTGAGCTTACTGAACACATCTGTCAGTACATTAATTCGTTAATTAAAAACATCGTCTCCACGATATGATTAAAGTATTAAAAAAATGGGGAGAATGTGCCTTTTCATCCCAAGGTTTGAGGCACACCATCTAAAACATCCCAAAGTTTAAAAGCATGCCATTTTCATCCCAAACTTTTCAAAAATATGTAATATTAGGACATTTGTTAATTTTTTCAAATTATTAACGGTGATTTCATTCAGTTTCTTTTCTCCCATTTTTTTAGTCAAAAAAGTTTCATACTTGCGTTTGGTAAATTTGGTCCATGCCAAGCAAAAAAGTTGTATGCTCCTGCATCAATTACAATATCAATTTTTATAATGATGCTACATATTTAAAAAAATAAATGAAATAGGGCTTACTTTCTAATTAGGACACACACAAAACCTCTCATTATTGTTATCAATCTAGAAGGTGAATCTTAGATTTTTTTTTTTCTTTTTCTAAGCAAGGGAAGAATGGATGATGTGAAAACCAAATTAGGTTTAGCTATTTTCTTATAAGGTGGGAGTTAGTGGAACGTGTTAAATGATTAAAAGAATTGGGGGCGGAGAAACAGAATAAAGTACCACCACTAATTAATTAACTGGAGTTAAAAATTTAACGAATATTCTAATGTAACATGTTTTTAAAAAGTTTGGGATGTAAATGACATGTTCTTAAACTTTGGGATGTTTTGGATGGTGTGGCCCAAACTTTGGGATGAAAAGACTCATTTTCTCTAAAAGAATGTATGAATGTTGTAATGTCATATATATAGACAATGTTATGTAGTGATTTTTTTTTTTTTTTTTGCAGTGAATAATCCATTAATTCAAATTGAAGCAGGCAGAAAATAATCTGGCAACCACATTTCTAAATTAAACGTATAAATGAATGTTTGGATTTCACATTTTATCTGTCTCTCCATCATTAGTTTAAATTACGTCATTCTAAACGTATAATCTCTCCTTTCCCAAATCAACTTGCTCATATGTTCAATGACCAATTAAGGGTTCTTATTTCATAGCTAAGTGCCACTTTGATTGGTTCAGAATTTGTTTATGCGGATGTTTACCGCATTGTAGATGACCTTATTCAGAATTACACTTTTTACATTAAATTTTTTTAAAAAAATCTGAAAATCCTAATTCTATTTACATATGATATATAATGGTTAACTGAAGATAAAAGATCTTAATGTGACACAAGTGACTTGATCAACAGGAATTGAGAATCCGAGTTGGATTTGGTCCAAGCAAGTCCAAATCCCAATGCCTTTTGAGGGTAAATTTAAAAACAGATTGAAATGTCTCCTGAGCAAGATAAAAAACCAGAGGAGACAGCCTGATTGAGGATGGCTTGATTGACAATATAGAAATCCATGTTTGGACCAAAGGGCGTTTTTCTTTTGTTCATTTTGGCTAACAATCATGGTACTTTCTCAAATAGCACTTTTGCAATATGGGAATTGATAGTTTGTGGGTTACAATGAACTGTGTAGTAAAAGCTCTTTGCCACTGTGAGAACTGTGTTCTTCAAATCACTGTCCAGATCGCCTGGGGAATTCGTCAGAACTGATTCCACAAGTTCTTGCATGCTTGAATCAATTGAGGAGATGCCAGCCAAGTCTCCTCGCCCTCCTCCACTATCCATGTTTTGATCCTGATAAAAAGAGAAAGAAAAAAAAAATCAACTAATACCGTTACATTCTTTAAACATTATTCTTTCTGTCTTATACCAATTGATGTCGATCATAATTCAACAATTTACGAATTAATCACACATAATAATAGAGAATCGTCTATCTGTTATATTTACCCAAACTAGCCTATGTAATAATTCTGTTTTTTAAGTTAAATCTACAGTGAAATGTACAAGTGAGAATAACTGTAAGGTGTTGATCAGATTGTTGTTAAATATTAACAAAAATGTCAAATAACCGAGTCGAAAAAAACAGTGGTGGAATTCCTAACCTTTTTGTGTTGGATTTGGAATTGGAATTGAGAACATTGAAGACAAATTCTATTGGTAACATCCATAAGCTGTTGGTATTTGGGATGGGAAATTAGTGAGTTCAACGGTTCGTAGCGAACAGTGCTTTGATTTGGAATTAGTGTCCACACAATGAGTTCTGCTTCCTTTCCTAAGCTTCCCGCTTGCAAGCCCATCCACCAATTTTCCCACTATATAGAAAAAAAATTTATATATATATATATATATTATATAAAATAATTGTCCAAAAGGAGAATAACTAAACTACAAACAAGATATTCCTTCTATCTTAACATTATTGTCCAGTTTGAATTTTCACTTTTAGCTTAATTTGTACTAAAATTGAAAATTTAAACTAGATAATAATTTCAAAATGAAGAAAATAATGCATTATTCCCAAATATGACAATTATTTTGGAAGGAAAGAAGAATAAATAAAACAAAATAAGATCAGTGAATGAAGCCAGATAGCATTTCATCCTATCATATGTATGTACTACTTGGTTAATGCATGTACTAGTATTAGTTTTGGACAATTAACTTAGTTAGCAACAACTAACTAAACTTAACTAATTTAATTGGTTAGTTGTCAGGATTAACTCACCGCTTGACGCAAATACTTGTACATGTCTCCAGTGTGACTTGATATTATATCCATTGATAACTGGTTTAGCTTGTCGAGTAGAGCTTGATTAAGTGTTTGTTTTGGCTTGTAACTGTGAAACAAAAATGGTGAACTAGATTAAAAAAAAATTGTGGTTAATTATTCCCCTAAAACTCAGTGTGAATTAAGTAATGGTTATTTATTTATTTATTTAAAACTAAAAAATAATGGGAAGTGTCTCTAACCTTACACCATTGATAGAATTGGAGCTATTGCCACAGAATTCCATTTCTTGAAGAAAGGTTCTCTTGTCATACTGTTGGATACTCAAACAAGATTTTGTTGTATTGATAAGGGCATTTGTTTTTGCCCAAGCAATTCTCTCTTTGGCCCTCTCTGGTTCAAAGATACTGGCGGTGGCCAAGTAGTAACTGTATAGAAGATCTCTTTCACTCAATATTCCCAGATTCCTTAGGCCAGATTCCTTAAACCATCTGATCATACATACATAAAGATAACTCTAATTAATACGATCTAAATGGGGAGAAGTTGTAAATTTATCAAATGAAATGATTTAATAACATACTCACTCTGTTCCAAATTTATTGTCCAATTTGAGATTTCACTTTTAGTACAATTTGAACTGAGGGGTAGAAGATATGAAAATATGCACGGTATTCGAAATTATTTTATCAATCTATCCGGATTTCAGAATAGTTTAAAATGATTAAAATCTTTTTTCTTTTCCTTAGAATTTTACATTGCATAATAAAGTTGATTATTTAAACGAGATACGAATAAATTAATTGAAGCAAATGGAATTTTTGATACTTACTTTTGAATGCATGTCCACTCTTGTTGGTGCAATCCCTGGCAATTATTGTAATCTAATTTACCCAGCTCAAGATAAATATTATTGTTTACGTTATACATCCTGTAAAATCCAAAAACATTAGAAACGGCATGTACATGCTGCACAAAGTTGCATGAGACAGTAACAAACAATGAAATAAAATTGATTAATCAAAGCTAGAATATTGAAACCCACAATTTATTTTAAACAAAAAGATTTAAGAATGGTTGGACACTTTTGATAATATTGTACTTTCTGTGACACTCAAGAAGATTCACTTACTACTACTATTATTATTATTATTATTATTATTTGGTTTCATAAAGAGGCATACTCTAAAATTTCTAAATTGACATGCTTGAGGATGGGATACTCCAATTGCATGATGATTCAGGAACCCAGATTCCCATATCTGAAGGGAGATTCAGTGGTTGTTGCTAAACTGCTAAGTTACAATGTTACTCCTTTGTCTACAAAATGATTGTCCGTATTTAAAATTTCATTTTTAGTATATAGTATAATATTTATTGAAATAAAAATTCAAATAGGACAATCATTTGGAACAGAATGAGTATTACTTATGAAAATATATGTCCAACGGTAAATAATGTCACACGTATCTAAATCTGGCTAAAATGCATTGGTCTGAAAAAGAGAGAATATTCTGGATTAAACATTGTTAGTAGGAGTCTTATTTTGGTTAATTTGCTGCCTCAAAAAATTGGGCAAGAACAGAATTAGCGATATCATTTAACCTGTACAGTGTCTTGCCGATCCAGACATCATCTTCTCCCCCGTATTGCTCCAAGAACATCCTTGTTTCCACGCGGGGTAGGCTAGCATACCAAGGAAAATCTAATGCATAGCCCACCTGCACAAATTAATAATCATATTCTTCCGTCTCAAAAATAAAATTACGTAAAAATATTATTTATAATGGTCGAAACTATAAGATTGTAGACCTCGTTATAGATAAATTAAATCTTCCTACCTCCCCAGCCAAATCTTTGCTTATGATCCATTTATCTATGAGATCATTTTTTGCACGCTTATCATTTAAGAATTCCGACGAGAATTTCTTGGCACCGGCTAATACATTTTCCGACGGGAACATCACTCCACACGCTCTGTACAGGTTATAAATTCCGGTCAATCCCTGGTCCGACTGTCCAGCTATGCAAAAAAATTCATCCCCTCTCTTGAACTTATTGAACACATCTGTCAGTACAGTACTTCGCTAAGTAAACATATCATCTCCACATGTAATATTTTGTTTCAATACACGGTATATTACAAAATGATTATCGAGTTTAAATTTATATTTTTAATACAAATTATATTAAAAATGTAAATTCGAATTAGACAAAATTATTCTAATACAGGAAGAGGGTCGATATTTTGAAACGATAACAATATAGATTCAATTTAGAACACTGACCTGCCGAAACAGGGTAACCTTCCAATCTTAAAACTCTAAAACCCATTGCGGTGTCATCAATATCATGGACTAGGCTATTTCGAGCCCAACAGATTCCTGTGTCGGTCCAGTGACTGAATACATTTTGCAATTGCCATACATGGGAAAAAGGAAAAACAAAATTTTTAAAAATCAACGGCTTTGAATGAATTCAGAATTGATACAAATGTTAATAGTTACCTAGGAAATCTTTTTCTTTTACTCAAAAAAGAAGAAAATATTATCGATGCTCTAAATTCCGTACCAGTATACGTAATTGACGCATTCTTCAATTTCTGACTGAAAATACCGAGAAATTCCCAATCTTTGAAGCCGATCAACGGCCCAGATTCGTTCAAACAAGTCCACCGGGTAGACATTTGGAACTGAAATGAAGACGAGATCATCCGTGGCAAAGAAGATGAACCGTTATTCGACCTTTTTACTATATAATATACGAAAAAGGATATATACAGTAAAAATAAATAGTGAAATGTGAAAATGACTGATGTGGCGTGCATGTACTTACTTGAACTTACTATGTTAGTAGTTATGAATTAAGTGAAATGGTGAATGTTTTTTCATGAGTCACCATCTCATTTTTCTGTATATAATTACTATCTCTACCATTACTGATAATATATAATAATAAAAGCACATGTGTATTGAAGAGTCATTCCGAAATTTATTTTTTTTAAAAAAAAACAATTGTGATTATTATACTGCTTTAGTAGGATTGTTATTTTTATGTACCTCCACCCTTGAACTTTTTGACGAGAGAAGTTAAGTATCGGAGGCAATCATCGTCTTTAGTCTGCATAAACGCATAGGCAGTGGAGGCTGGCGAAGTATAAAATGAACCATCCTTCGACTTGAATCGTAGCAGTCTTGGCCAATCAATCCCCGGCATTCCTTCCAAGCTATAAAGCAATGATGTAGGGACTGAGTGCAGTACCTCCATCGGAATCCTAATCATAAATTAATTAAACTCTTTAGTGAAAGAGAAGTAGGGAATTACTTTCCACTTACTTATATATAACATTAATGATGAGGCAACCCTTTATTTTAAGTTCGTTTCTGATGGTCAATATCACTCGCATGCATGTGTAATTATTCCTCTACCTCAAAATATAGCTCCAGTTTAGATTTTAATTTTTAACCAAAATTGTACTCTCTCTGTTCCCTTCTCCCCCAAAAAAAAATAATATTGATTCTTGAAATTTATAATATTTTTCTGGAACAGATTACTAAAAATCAAAATCTAAAATAAAAAAAAGTTTTGAGACAGAAGGAGTATTTAATATTACTTATTATACTCGTTTGATCAAAATTAATTTTTTGTGCATGTTAGTAGGTAAGTAGTGATCTTTGTGTTCTTTGGCGAAATAGTATAGGAGAGCTTTATGCTATAGTTAGACAACCAAACATTTGTCTCCCTAAATATTGTACCTTGCAAGCTTAACATTTCTTCGATCATAAATCTCTTGAAAAATGGGAGCATCGTCTTGGATGTCAATGCTCAACTTTCTCGCTAGGTCAATAAGGGAAGGAAATGTCACTTCAAAACCACAGGGCATGTACACGGCATTGTCTTCTTCGAGCTTGCTTATGTTCCCTTTGATGAATAGTAGACCTATGGCATGAACCCAAAAAAAAAAAAAAGAAGAAGAAGACGAAGCGAATAAATAAATCATTAAGTGATGAAAAAAATTATATCAGAGAAACTAGATATGTACATCATTGCACGAGAAATGAATCAAATGGTACAAACAGGTAAAGGATAAAAATCATAAAATAGATTTAAAAATGGCATAAATTTCCTTAAGGAAAGTAATACAAGTATCTCGGGCAAGTAGTTGTTTTCCAAAAATGTTACTCCCATTCCACAAACAAAAAAAAAACCTATATTAAATTTTAAGATTTGTATTAAAAATAACATAATTCTCGATCCAGTGTCCAAAAAATATAGAGAATATGAGAGCATCTTCAACCATTGCACTATAATTTACATCAAATTTAGCACACAAATGGAATATTCCATGCATCTTTTTACACCAAAGTTCTTTACACTCCAATATTAATGCACTAAAATGTCTACATATTAAATATTTTAGTTTAAATTTTATTTTTATAGTTAACTAAAATCATGTAATTTGGCGATTATTTTATGAAATTTGTTCCTTATAATTGCTTTTTATTTGGTTGTAGAAGTATCAAATTTTTTTTACTTATTTTTCATATTCAATTTTATTAATAACTAAAAAATATTTTTTTTAAAAAAAATTTATATTCAATATGGGTGTTATTTTGAAGATCTCAACAAAATATTTAATATGATATAATTTTTATAACATAATTCATTTTATAAGTTTAATTACATGGCAAATATATATTTAGATCTAAGTAAAAAAATAATGCACTAAAAATAATGTAATGGACAATTTACACCAAATTTAGTGTAACACTATTCTTTGCACTAAAACAGTGTAGTGATTTAGTGTGTTCGTTGGAGTGAAAACTTTACACCAAAATACCAAATTTAGTGTTTTGGTATCTTGGTTGGAGATGCTCTGATAAAAACAATGACTATATATAGTGAAAAAAATAACGACTAATGAACAAACAAACATCACACCATTCTGTTACTAACTACCACTGTAATAGGCAAAAGTTATGTATTGTACACGTATTGAATGTCAAATTGCTCATTTAAAGATATAGTACTCCTTTCGTCTCATAATTATTGTCTAGTTTGGGTTCTCATTTCTAGTTCAAATCATTGTACTTAAAGTAAGATCTTAAACTGGACAATAATTTCGGGATAAAGGGAGTATAAAAGAGAAATTAGAACACACAAAATTCCTTGGGTCTTAAAACAAGAGCCGCATTTTTACCGACCTTTTTGGCTAATATCAGAATGGACGCCCCAATATTCTAGCGCGATGACACACGCTAAGGTGTTGATGATCCGGTCATGAGCCTGGAAGAATTTCCCGTCACCCCAGGAACCGTCGGGTAGCTGATGGTCGGCAATCCACTCGACGGATGCCGGAAACTGAGGACCGCCGCCACTTCCGTTAATGTCTTCCACTAATGCTACCCATGCGGTGTCGTATGGAGATATGCTTATCTCGCCGTCCTCCATGGTACGCAGCATTCTCTTGATCCCTTCTACTGCTTCTTTTATTCTTCCTTCCACGAGCACCTATGATGTGATTTACCCATAATTACAATGCAAGAAGATTTTAAATGATGCCATTAATATAAACTATAGACATTTTACATACATTAGTGCCCCTAATGAAAAGTACGAAAATGTAAAAATTTAAGTAGAAAAGCTGATGGTTATTATTAAAGAAATTGTATCTAATGCTGCATTTGGATGAAGTATGTGACAGATAAAAAAATAATTTATATTTACTATAATACGATAGATAAAACAAAATAATAGAGATTATAAATTTTACCGATTTAAATATCGAAAGTGGCTTGCTCACCTCTTGGATGCCGTTCTGCAACTCTTCCCTTAATTCTTCTGCATGAAAGTTAAAATTGATTTTCACAGGCAATTAGAATTCTGTGTTTTTATGGTTTGGTATCACCATATCCTATTTTTGTAATATTCCACAAGTTGAAGTGAATTACCAGGTATAAGTTGCCTGGAAACTATGCTACTCTTAAGACGACATTGATAATGATCAAGCCTTTTTCCAGACCGCCATGTACCTATAAAGAATCATTAAATAAAAAATAAAATACAATGAGTTACGAAAAAAATTTGAAAAACATATGAAACACAGATTCACTGTGAGAGATCGAGTTTGATCGACGTTGAAACTAATTAATGATTGGCGTAAGTCCTTTTATATCAATATAATAATAATACAACGACGAATTTTTTTTATTTTTTTATTTTTTTTGCAATTACCTGGTGTAACGGTAACATGTAACGGCCTTTCAGCGATCGAAATGGAAACAAAGAGATGGTGCCGGCGACCGGAGGTGGCCGGGAGAGAGAAGCTATTGGAGGAGTACATGGTCGGCCGGGAGCACTCTGCACTCTGTTTGAAAAAGGTTTGTGGAGCATTTTGGTCGAATAGTAGTAATAGTGTTTATTCTAGCTTTGGTGTGCCCTCAAGAGTCAACTCCCACCAAGTTGGCCATTATTAATTATACGTATTAATTAGGTTTGATGATAGAGTTGTTAAATTCGTCCGATCCTTAATATAAGTCATTTTGATTTGTCCTAAGTTTCACCTAATATGAATTTTTAGTTTGAAAAAAATCTTAAAAAATATGCTCTTACATTCGTTGTGTTCTCTTGATTGTGAGAAAAATATTTTTAAGATTTTCTGTGTCAATTAAAAATATGTACTAGATAAAATTTAGAACAAATCAAAACGACTTCTATTAAGTACCGAAAGGAGTATATAGTATTACCTTTACATTTTTTATATGTCTTTTTAGACAATTCATCAAAATCAACAAAATCTTAGTGAATGTAGATAACAAAACGTCAATATTTTTTACAAGTCAATTTCTTTCTTTATAGAAGCTGAAGAATTATCTTTCGTTTAATTGATGTGTTAAGAGAGGAAATTAGATACTTCCTCATTACACGACAAATAGTACTTCAAATATTAAGACAAATATTAAGATGCTTCTTCATTTCACGACGATTAGTACTTCAAATATTAAGACAAATCAAGATGCTCCCTCATACTAATCAATATATACGACAACGTTACTAAGAATCCGGAAAGAGAATCAACATCTTAATCTTAACAGGTATGGAAGAGGGAAAAAAGAGAATTAAAACAAACATAATCGTCTCATATGAGACAAATGACAATTATATATGACTATAATGCATATACTGTACACTCTAATCTTATTTAATTTTGTTGTTTTGTATTCTTTTTGTCTCTGAAAATCATTCGTTTTTTTAATCAATAAACTAATTACCTTTTTATGTGATTGAATGTACTACCTCCGTTTTTTTTTTATCGGTCATTTTAGGATGAATCCAAAGTGTTTTTTTATCTGTCGCATTTCATTTCATACGTAACATTAAATATTATTTTTTCAATTTTACCCTTATCTCTCTCTACTTTTGATAACATATATTAATGACAACTACCTACTCTTTAATTTCAATTTTAAATTGTTTAGAGTTCCAATACTTTTAATTAGGGGCAAGAAAGACAATATCCTTATAAATTCTCAATCATTGTTTTCTTGACAATTGTGCAAACTCTAAAGCTACAATAAAAAAACTGAGGTAGTACCCTTTTTTTTGAAAGAAATAAAAAAGAAGTCACTTGGAACCAAATCTTTTAATTATAACATCCCTCATTCTTAAAATTACAAAACTAGAATCTTCAATGATTTAGAAAGATTACTGTTTTCTATATCCTTAAGTGTTTAACTTTATAAATAGAATTTATTTTAAGGAAATGCATAACATATTAAAGTAACAATTTGAGGGGTTTTTTTTTTTTTTTTTTGGCTGGGAACAATACCCAACTTAGCAAGCTCATGTCATCCTTGGCATGCCAAATAATTCATCAGCTACGATACAACAATGCACAAATATTGCTGACTATTCAGATCAAAGAAAAAAAAAATTATTAGCAGTAAAAAAAATTGGTGTTTTTCAAAATTTCTTATGCTTTTGATCCACTTTTTTAACATTTTGATACATAAGTTATCAGTTAATGTAAGTAAATTTAAACCCCGAATAAAAGGCTATGAATTAATTCCAACTTCCCTCTTTCTTGCTTCCTTCCCAGTAAAATATAACAATTTTATGGAAAGGGAACTCATATAGAAAATGGCTATTTGACGGCAAAGGGAAGAGATATAATGGTTATTAGTGCAGGTGAAGGTTCACATTCAGATTTTTCAAGTACAGTATCACTAGGCCACTTTTTTTTTTTTTTTAATTTTTAAAGGGAAAAAAAGTTTTTAAAATAATTTTGCGTTTAAGAAATCGTCATCTATGGATTTTGCCATTTCATCTGAAAATTTTCAGAGTGCTTTCCCTACTCAGTGAGTTTTTCAATTGCAACAAAAACTTGAGAATCATAAAGGTGAAGAAAAATGAATATCAGTATACGAGTAATAAAAACGATGGATAATCGCTGCATTAGGATTGTGGTTGTGTTTTCTAATGGAATGAATGATATCCCTCATTGATACGCTATTTCAGTATTCCTATCCGAGAATTGCATTGCGATTTTCAAGCACAACATTAACTGGGTGGAATCGGTTATATGAATCATATTACTATTGACCAGGACGTGCTTCATTACGAAGTTTCAATGGATTTGGTGTGTATTGGGGCAGTGTTCTAAAATTTACAAAGTAAAATACTCATACAACTCTTTGATATGCTGATCTAAGGTACTTAATACTTCGTATATACATCCTCTCTTTGGGTGGGAATAATCTCCAGCAAGAAATTCATGTTTACTATTTTCTACCTCAATCCAACTGCAACCAGATGGCTTTTTCAAATCTTTCGTTTTTATCAGTCTCCTCATTTTCAGAACACCATCCCAACTAGCATTGGAAGCATACAAATTCGACAGCGCCACATAGTTTCCGACATCATCAGTTGCAGCATTAACATCAGTAAGGCGACTGCTAATGGACTGTGCCATCTCAACTTCATTGTGGATGGTACATGCAGCAAGCAATGCACCCCATATATTGGAACTAGCTTCAATAGGCACTTTGTGTGCAAGAGAATAGGCATCCTTTATTCTACCTTTTCGGGCGAGGAGATCCACCAAACATGCGTATTGCTCAACACTTGGTTTCATGTGGTGAACCTGTTGTATGGAATCGAAAATCTTCAACCCCTCATCCACAAGACCAGAATGGTTGCAAGCTGATAGAACCGTAGTCATTATTACATTATCAGGTTTCTGGCCTGAATCTAGCATATGATGAAAGACTTGGATTGCCTTTTCACCCATTCCATTTGTTGCATATCCTCCGATCATTGATGTAAAAAGAACAAGGTCTTTTCTGGCTGTTGAGTGGAATAGACTACTTGCATAGTTCACATTTCCACATTTCGAATACATATCTAGCAGAGCCGCCATCAGATGCACATCAGCGAAACAAGCCCTAACCACATAGCCATGCAACTGCTTCAATAAACTTACAGAGGCAGATTGGGCACATACAGGGAGAAGACTCATGATGGACATTGCATCAGGTTTTACACCAGCAAGTTGCATCTCATGGAACAGACTAAGAGCTTGAGCAGGAAAACCATTTGCAGCGTAAACCCGTACCATAAGATTCCACGTGGTTTGATCCCTCTGTGTCATGTTCTGAAACATCTTAAATGCATCTTCATGAGCACCGTGATTTACAAATCCCGAGATCATTGAGTTCCATGTAATCAAATTTTTCCTTCTCGATACGCATTCAAAAATCTTATATGCATAATCCAAATTCCCACACTTTGCATATGCATCAATTAGTGCATTTCCAACAGTAGGTTCATCATCACTAAGCAGGATTCCATATTTTAAAGAAAATCCATGAGCTTCTTTGACCTTATCTATTCTGGAAACAGAACTGCAAAACCGGATAATGGTTAGAATACTAACTGAGTCAAGATTCAGTCTTTCTCTGAACATAACACGTAAAAGATCAACAAACTCCGATCTGGATTCCGTTTCACAAAGACAATCAAGTATGGTATTCCAGGAAACTAAGTCTTTCTTAGACATGGAAAAGAATGTCTTCAGTGCAGATCCTCTGTCTTTACAATTGGAATAAAAACTTATTATTGCGTTTTGCACATTAGTATCCTCGCGTAAGACAGGATGATGAACAACATAGCCGTGGATTTGTTTCCCTACATTTGCATATTGTAGTTGGCCACAGGAAGGAAGAATACTAACAAGAGTAACAGGGTCTGGTGCCATTGCCTGCAGGACCACAAGTTCATAAAACATCTCCAAAGCTCTAAGATATTCACCATTGCGTGAAAATCCAGCAATCATCGAATTCCAGGACACCAGATCTTTAAATTGCATATTGTTGAATAAGGTTTTGGCATACTCCAACTGTCCTATCCTCAAGTAGAAGCTTAAAAGAGCATTTAGCACAGATATCTCTACTGCCAACTCTGTGCGTCTCACAACATAGGCATGAATTGCCATTCCTAAACCACCACCAAAATTCTCCTTCAAGCGAGCACACAAAGGCAGAACGTTCACAATCGTTGCATAATTCGGACAAATGTTCCATCTCAACATCCCTTGAAACATTTCAAAAGCATCATCTAAAAGTTCATTCTCCAAAAAACCCGAAATGATTGCATTCCATGAAATAACATCTTTCTCCGCAATTCCATCAAACACGTTATACGCGTCCACGACAAACCTTGATTTCGCATACATAGACACCAAAGCATTTCCTACCAATGTATCAGAATCCAACCCACCTTTAGTAGCATAACAATGCACACTTTGACCAAAACTCAAACACCTAATGCGTGCACAAACTGGAAGTATTATAGCAAGACTAACAGTACTTATTTCAGTTTCCTGGGAAGCATGCATTGAACGGAAAAAACTCATTGCTTCAAGATCATGAATCCTAGAACCAGCAAACCCAGACAAAACAATGTTCCACATGACTGTATCACAACATTGAATTTGATGAAAAAGGCGCTGGCAATCATCAAGAGCATTACATTTGGCATACATGTTAAGTAAAGCTTTAGAAACCAGCTGACAAGAACCATGGCCTAGTTTAACAACATTGCTATGAAGGGTCCTTCCCAAATTCGCATCTAAATTGGTTGCACAAGATTTTAAAACATCAGAAAACCATTGGTAATCAATTCGATACTCGGGCCAGGATCTTACCTTTTGTTGAATGATTTGAGAAAAGCGTCCTTTCATCTGTCAAAAACGCATTATAAAAGCATTCCCAGCTACGAATTTCTCATGGACGTGATCAATTTCCATAGACTAAAGCAAGGCGCGAGTGCGCGACGGAGAAGAAGTCGGCGGTGGATGTGGCCGGTGGTGATCATCGGAGGCTGTGCAGTTATCCGGATTCCGGAGTAATTTTGATTGTGTTTGTTCCAGTTTCAGCTGAATTAGATTAAATTGCAAATAACTCTCTGAGGTATTTTGTATTTACATCATACCTCCCATAATTTGAAGTATAGTACTCAATGACCTCAGAAGTATCAATTATTTGAAATTTAGTCTATATCTGAACTTGACCTTAAAACAATAATACACCCTCTGTAGGCACCCCCCAACAAAAGAAGGTTCACAATCAAATTTTGATATTTGTATTACTTTTGGTACAAGTTTAAAAATTCACTATAGACTATTTTTCCGAATCCCGGGAAGTATTATTTATAGTGGAATGAGTTTGAGCTAGATCTCATCAATTTCCTTTTTTTGACGAGTTTAAGTTAAATCTTAAAAAGTAAGCAGTAAGCACAAAATATTAGTTCCTATGATCTTATCTGTAAAGAAATCCAATTTGAAGCTGTTGTAGTGTTTAGAAGGTTAGTGTTAGAGCATCGATTCAAATACGGACAGCACTAAAGTTTCATCATAATCTGTACGTCTCTCTTTTTCTTTTCTTTTTTTTTTCTTTTTTTTTTTTTTTTTTTGGATTTTTTGGGTTCTGTTCATGATCAATTATGAAATCAACTTACAAACAAACAAAAAAAAAAAAATTTATCATGTGTCGAACTGTTTGAAAGATTAAAACTTTAAAATTTATTGAATTTTACTATTAAGTTTTCTAATGCTTATAGTTTCTTTCAAATACTCATATTTTTCTTGTCAATGTAACAATCACGTAATATTTATTTTATCGATATTATTTAAATCAACTCGTTCTACTTAGAAAAGAAGATGACAAAGTCGACCGAAGCATAAAAATCAATTTGTTGTATCAATAGGAGCAATCCAAAAATATATTTTTAATTATAACCGTTATTTTTCCAATTCCTGTCGTAACTCTCAGATATTCTTTAATTTTTTTATTTATTTATTTTTTTTATGAATGTAAAAGTAAAACATGGCTCGTATTTGCGGAAATTTTTTTGTTTTTTGGATTTTTTGGGTTTTGTTCATGATCAATTATGAAATCAACTTACAAACAAACAAAAAAAAAAAATTATCATGTGTCGAACTGTTTGAAAGATTATAACTTTAAAATCTATTGAATTTTACTATTAAGTTTTCTAATGCTTATAGTTTCTTTCAAATACTCATATTTTTCTTGTCAATGTAACAATCACATAATATTTATTTTATCGATATTATTTAAATCAACTCGTTCTACTTAGAAAAGAAGATGACAAAGTCGACCGAAGCATAAAAATCAATTTGTTGTATCAATAGGAGCAATAAAAAAATATATTTTTAATTATAACCGTTATTTTTCCAATTCCTGTCGTAACTCTCAGATATTCTATAATTTTTTTATTTATTTATTTTTTGTATGAATGTAAAAGTAAAAAATGGCTCGTATTTGCGGAAATTTGTTCGTCGACTTTGGACATGATTCGGAATAAGAAGAAGAAAGTTTAACCCAAGTATAGATAGATTCTCGAAAACCTCTTGTTAATGGTGAAGCAAAGATAAGAATTGAAAGTAAAACAAGTATAAGCAAATGATTGTGCTAAAGTTTCCATGAGTTGAAGGCTTGAAGCAAGTCTCCCAAGAAGCTCACAGAATTTTGGAAGAGGATATGAGGATGAAGCCTGTAAAGAGGAAAAGGTCCAGACTTGAGTAAATTTGGAGAAAGAACAGTGGTGGTAACTGGTAATTGCTGTTGAACAAATTCATCCTAGGTTTGGGCATGTTACATGAGTTGGTTGATTCATTATCATTGGTTCAAAACTAATGGACTTATACTCCCTATGTCCCAAAATTATTGTCCAGTTTGTGATTTCACTTTTTAGTGTAATTTGAACTAGAAATGAAAACCCAAATTGGACAAAAATTATGGGACGGAGGGAGTAACAACTTTCCATTTCAAAATCACACCTTTAAACTGAAGAATACTATTTACTTTTGTAATGTTTTTATTGCAACAAAGAACATCAAACTTGGTTCAGTAGAAACTACACACATATTCATTTAACATTTTCAGACCCATTCTTCTTGGTACAATACAACATCCAAGTTTAGTTACAAAACGTTATCAAAGTCTGTAAGAATTCGGTAGCAACTTGCTTAATATTGCCACAAAATGTCATGCTCTCAACATTTTCTACAAACCAAACGGAGAAATGTTGTTTGTCATGTAGCAGGAGGCAATGACAACAAAAGGTTCACATGCCGAACAACTCACCTGGGGAGTGACTGAAAGTTGGAGCCTAAACAGCGTAATAGCATGATATTCTCCTCGTGATATGACATGAGCAGATCCTGCTCAGCATCATCATCAAGGTCCTCATAGAGCGGAAAATTTGCTGCTATAATTCCTCCAAAAATTTCTGATATGCGACAGTCAGATGTAAAACACTTCTGCAGCATCCTCGTGCCTTGATCGTATAAATGATAGATCGTCTTTAAAGGATTGTCCTTGAATATAGTAGTGTCCCTGAGTTGACATCAAATCAAGACCTTTCCATTGGGGAGAGAACACACAGCTTCAAAACAAAAATAATCATATGGTCCTCGAGGTTTTGGGAGCATAATTTCATGTTTTACCCATGATCCCTTTGATGAGGCCTGTCCATTGATACCACAGACAATAGGATGATCACTATTGTAGAAATATAGAGACATTACAGGGTCACCACCCCATCGTTCCTGGAATTGGAAGGGGGGACGTGATGCAAAAGCTAGATCCGATCCAAAAGACAACATTTTTAGATCATTTTCAGGTAGTGGACCAACTTGAAATTTCTCTTGACCAAGATCAAAAGAAACCAGATAATACTTGTTACCAGGAGGTTTGTATGAAAAATCACACCAATAGAGAACACCATTAGTACATACGCCACGTGTGGTTATCGCACATGGTGGAGGATCAATACTCCGCCATGATGAATCGACGCCAATGGTTAGAATTTCACTATCCAAATAAGAGCCTTCCTTGTCATAGGCATCATCCATTGGGTCCTCATAAGGCAAGCAGAGTTTATTAACTTATACAATCTGTTGAATGAATCAAAACCAAGATGGTAAATACATGACTCCTCATCCCGCACAGAAACAGGAAGAACCATATGTTCTCTGGTGGCAAGGTTGTACAGGCAAGAGAAATTGCGATAGAAAAAACATATCAAGCCATTCACAGGCTCTGTGGCAGCCATTCTTTTACCCAGATTCATGGAATAGCTAAAAGGGATGCTTATGGGCACAACGCCATTGTCAACATCTGGCAACTTTAAGTAAGAGAAAGGATGGTCGTAGGGTTCCTATAACCATTCGCGAGGGTCACAAGGCTTGGTAATGAGGAGACCCTTAAAACACCCCTGATAAGAGTTGGCAAATTATGGATTTTGAATAATAGACAGCCAAAGTTTGCGTATGCGCTTGAATCTCATCAGGGATTTCACAGGCATCAACAACAAGATTCCCCAAACTATTTCACCAGGGATTTCAAAAGAATCACCACTCTTGGATTTCCCCATTATTTAGAACCAAATGTTTTAAATGCTTCAAATTCAATATAGAGCGATTGAACGATTCAAAAGTTGAGATCAAACTAGTCTTGGATACTTAGATTCCAATAGTACCTATACATATGATGAAGAAAATAATTACTTGGACAGTCTTGAAAAATGAAGTGAATAATTGAATACTTAGAATCTAACATTTTCATAACCTTATACAAATTCCTAACTAACTGAACAGCTTACTTTGAATGATGATACCATTGGAGCCAATTTTAAACTGAAAGCGAAATTGCCTTAGAAAAATGAAGGGTTTCTTTGTGGCCTTAAAAGTTGAAGCAAAATGCACAATGGACTGCCCCAAAAACAAATGAGAAAACAGAAAGCATTCAAGTTGACAGAGCATGATAAACCGATTCATGTTCCAACATTTCTCACAATCTAAGCAAATAGCATACGAAGATCAACTCAATCAACAACCAAAAAAAAAAAAGTTGAAAAAACACACCTTCCTTGGTTTTGCAAGTTGATGGCTCTGGGCCGAAGGTGCCAACTTTATGGTTTATACTCCAGCCAGCGATGGATTTTTCACCATTGAAAGCAGCTTAGGGTTCTACGGAATAGAACTAATGCTACTAATCGTGGGTTGAATTGAAAGTTGAAACTTTGGAAGAACCTCGGATGTATCGAGAAGTGGAAAAAGTGCCAAAATTGGTGTTTTTGAGGAAAGTTATATGATAAGATTAGTAAAAGATCTCATTAGTTAGGATTATTTAGATTCTATTTGTTTAGGTTATTTCAGATTTTATAATATTTAGATCTTAACTAATATTGATATATCCCTATAAATAGAGACAATGTAATGTACTGCTGCACACAATACAATTCATGATTTCATCTTCTTTCATGAATCTATTTCTCATCATGGTATCGAGAGCAAAATCGATCTTGCTCTAAATTTTTTTTTTCTTCACATTATCCCACCATTAATTACCTCCAAAAATCACTATTGCACACACTATTTCACATACTACTACATGTTATTTTATTTTTATTTTATTTTGCTTTCTTCCTTTTCTTTTTACTCTAATCACCATTGTTTTAAAATGACTATTTCACAATCACTCACTACTACTCAATCATTTCCTCTCTCCAATATCACAAATTTTATCACTGTATCTCTTGATAACTTTTACTATCTAATTTGAAGAGATCAAGATGAAGGAATTTTAATTACCACTGATCTCAATGGTTATATCGATGGTTCAATTGGAGTACCAAAAGACTCTTCACCTGATTCTACTATTTCAAAAGAATTTAATCAATGGCAAAAACTTGATCGCCTTGTCAAATGTTGTCTCACTGCCTCGTTGTCTTCTTCAATGGCATCGGTGGCATTGGGGTGTCCTACTGCTCGTGACCTCTGGATCAAACTTGAGCATCATTTTCTTCAACAATCTACAGCACGTAGATCGCAACTACGCTAAAAAATTCACAATTTTAAGAAAGGTTCTCTCACAGTCAATGATTTTCTCACTTCATTAGCGGAAGAGCTTTCTGCTGTTGGGGATACTATCCCTGATCATGATCTTATTATTCTCGCTCTTAATGGTCTCTCGTATGAATATACTTCCTTCATCACCACTATGGAGAATCTCAACCCTCCTCCCTCATTCACAGATCTTCGAGCAAAACTACTTCTCCATGAGCAACGTTTGCAATCATTTTTGCCTTCACCAGAAGCTACACTCTATACTACTATGAACTTCCCCGTCAATAGTTCTCGGTCTCGTGGTAAACAGTCACAAGCCAATTCAGGCCGTGGTCGTGGTCAACTCTCTCCCTACTTTCCTAATTACTCAACTCCGCACTCATTTTATCCCAACCCCAATTCATACGGTCCACACTGTCCCTTCAACACTATCCAAAATCACCCAAACCAAGCCCAATTCCCCACCATCCTTCTACTCTATATAAGCCTTATAACTCATCCTTTAGTCCTTACCCCAACTTTACCCAACAACCCAATCCTATTCAATGCCAAATCTGCAAAAAATTCAACCATTCTGCTGTTGTTTGTCGTTTCCGCTATACTGAATCTCGCAATATTCAAACTCATCGTTCTTCTGCTCCCACAAACATGCCCACTGCTTTTCACACCTCCATTGTCCAAGAATTCCAACCTCAAGACTTTTCATCCTTTACATCTAGTGACATCCCTGAATGGCTTCCTGATTCTGGCGCCCAGGCTCATATGGCACCTGATCCTCTTTTAGTGGATTCTACCACTCCATATCATGGTAATCAGCAAGTGGTTGTTGGCAATGGTACCACTCTTCCTATTACTTCTATTGGTCACACTGCACTCACCAAGCACCCAAAACCTCTTTATTACGTAATGTTTACATTGTTCCCCAACTTACTACAAACTTTTTATCTGTTGGAAAATTTGTCACTGATAATTCATGTTTAATGGAATTTTCTCCTTTTAGTTATGTTGTGAAGGATCTAGTCATCCAGACTCCGCTTCTCGCGGGTAACATCCACAATTACCTCTATCCTATGAAAATTTCTAAGACATTCCACAATCCTGCCACAATTACCTCTATCCTATGAAAATTTCTAAGACATTCCACAATCCTGTAGCTCTGGCTGTTCGTGTTATTCCTCTTGATCTTTGGCATCACCGTCTCGGACATTCGTGTCACTTAACTCTTTCATCTTTAGCTCGATCTTTGTCATTTAAATCTTCCAAAATAAATTTTTGTAATTCTTGTTTGCAATGCAAAAGTACTCGAATTCCTTTTACTCCATCTTTTCGTGTTTCTAAAGTGCCGTTACATTTAATCCGTTGTGATATTTGGGGTCCAAGTCCTTGTCTCTCTCTTTCAGGTTATCGGTACTTTATTATTTTTATTGATGACTTTAGTCATTTTACATAGATTTATCCACTTCCTAAAAAATCTGATGTCTTTCATGCTTTCCAAAATTTTAAGTCATTTACTGAAAATTTATTTTTACTAACATCAAATATTTTCAATGTGATGGTGCTCCCGAACTGAAAGGTGTTTTTGCTAATTATCTTTGTAATCATTATATTTCTTATCGCATCTCTTGTCCCCATACTCCGAAACAAAATCGAGTTTTTGAAAGAAAAAGTCGTCATATTACTGAAACCAGGCTTACTCTTCTTCTTCATGCTTCTCTTCCCAAATCCTTTTGGGTAGAAGCTTTTTCCACTGCCACCTATCTAATCAATCTCCTTCCTACTCCAGTTCTTACTAATAATCTCCTCATGAGGTTCTTTTTTCCAATCCTCCACCCCTCTCTCACCTTCGAGTATTTGGGCGCACTTGCTTCCCATTTCTTGGGTCTACTCGTGCTGACAAATTATCCCCTAAATCAATTCCTTGTGTCTTTTTAGGCTACTCTTCCCAACACAAGGGATATCGTTGCTTTGATTCCAAAAGTTCCAAACTTTACATCTCTCGACATGTAAGGTTTCTTGAAACTAATTTTCCTTATGCTATGTCTCGAACTTTTACGTCCTCTCCAACTTCATCATCACGGGTGTTGTTTCCTTTACTAATGTCTATTCCTCCTCCTTTTGTACAGTTTTCCAATCCTACGACACAAACGCTTTCTTCAACAAGGCTATCTTCTCCACCACCATCTAATTCCCCGCCTAGACCACCTCCACCACCAAGACATCACATGACCACTCGTACCACAACTCGTAAGCCTAACCGTGTAAAATGATTATGTTACCTATACTTCCTCTCTTACTTGTCCTCCTAAACCTGACCCTACCTCTTTTACTCAGGCCAATAAATTTCCTCACTGGCGTCAAGCTTTGCTTGAAGAGTTAAATGCTCTTCAACGTAATCAAACCTGGACTCTAGTTTCTCCTCCTCCTAATGCTAATATTGTGGGTTGTAAGTGGGTTTTTCGAACTAAAAGAAAATCCGATGGGACGCTTGAGCGCTATAAAGCTCGTTTAGTAGCTAAAAGCTACCATCACCATTGCTCTTAATCGAAATTGGCCCATTCGTCAACTTGATGTGAACAATCCCTTTCTGCATGGTAATCTTCATGAGAACGTATACATGAGTCAACTCTCAGGCTTTGTTGATAAAAAATATCCATATCATGTTTGTTGTCTTCACAAAGCTTTATATAGTCTCAAACAAGCTCCTAGAGCCTGGTTTCACCGTCTTAGTCAGAAACTTCATACTCTTGGTTTTATTTCCTCTAAATCTGACACTTCTCTTTTTATCTTGTCTAAGTCCTCACACACCACTTTTGTCCTAGTTTATGTGGATGACACCTTGGTGACTGGTTCCTCTTCTTCGTTCATTCTATCTCTTATTGATGAGCTTTATTC
This sequence comes from Oldenlandia corymbosa var. corymbosa, assembly GCA_949775105.1. Classification (NCBI taxonomy): domain Eukaryota; kingdom Viridiplantae; phylum Streptophyta; class Magnoliopsida; order Gentianales; family Rubiaceae; genus Oldenlandia; species Oldenlandia corymbosa. Next base: position 16,315,064 of record OX459126.1, on the reverse strand, counting down.
TACCTTCACCATCAAAGATCTTAGTTCCCTTCATTATTTTCTGTGTATTGAAGCTCAATCTACATCCACCGGTTTTCTTCTTTCTTAATCCTAAGTATATTCAAGATCTCCTCACTCGCACTCACTTCGACACATCCAAACCCGTCTCTACCCCCATAACCCCCACCTTACCTCTCTCTAAAAATCATAGTGTACCTTTATCTTACCCTACAGAGTATCGGCGTACTGTTGGTGCTCTTCAATATCTTTGTGTCACTCGTCCTGATATCCAATTTGCTGTTAATAAAGTGTCTCAATTCCTCCATTGTCCCACTGATATTCCTTAGTCTGCTGTTAAGCGTATACTTCGTTAACTACGTTCTACCCCTACCCATGGCCTACATCTTACAAAGACTTTCCACCTTTCAATTACTGTTTTTGCTTATGCTGATTGGGCTGGTTGCCCTGATGACCACCACTCCACTTCCGGCTATTGCATCTTTTTGGGTTCTAATCTCATCTCTTAGAGTGCTAAGAAACAACCGACTGTTGCTCTTTCAAGTACCGAAGCTGAGTATCGCAGTCTTGCTCTTGCTGCAACTGAATTATGTTGGCTTTCATCTCTCCTCCGCGAGCTTGCTTTGTCTTCATTACCTCCTACTCTTTGGTGTGATAATTTAGGAGTTATTTACCTTGCTGCTGATCCAGTATCTCATGCACGCACCAAACATATTGAGATTGACATTCACTTTGTTCGTGATTTGGTTCGTCAAAAAGCTCTTACTATTCAAAGATGTTCCGTCCGCTGCCCAAATTGCTGATATTATGACCAAAACTCTGCCTACGAAGACTTTTCTTCAACTTCGGGACAAGCTCATTGTTGTTCCGCCCATGAGCTTGTGGGGGGCTGATAAGATTAGTCAAAGATCTCATTAGTTAGGATTATTTAGATTCTATTTGTTTAGATTATTTCAGATTTTATAATATCTAGATCTTAACTAATGTTGATGTATGCCTATAAATATAGGCAATGTAATGTGCTTCTGCACACAAGACAATTCATGATTTCATCTTCTTTCATGAATCTATTTCTCATCATTAATATGAGTTCCAAGATCGTTCCTTTTCGGCCTCTTTCCAGTCTTCAGTTTTCTCAATGTGTTTTGTCTGATTAAAATGTGAAAAAATATACAATTTAATTTTTATTTTAATAAAATTTGAATTAAAAATAAAATTTAAAAAAAAACAATCATTTTGAGATGAAATGAATATTAAAATTTATCATGTTGCATTATCGACCATTATTATTTATTACTATAAGATTTGCCTTAGTAAAACTCAAGTGATTCCCTCCCTAGCGGATACGCTTTCTATAATTGGTTTAGCTGTATAAACTCGAGAGGCCCCTCGTAAGACATTTTTGGAATCTGGTGGTTGTGTTCCATATGAGAATTCCTATTCCAGAGAAATTTTTGCTCGCATTTGTCGCACCATCAAAGAAAACCAGGGTTTCACTGAAGTTGACCAAAGTGTTTAGGGGTTTCCTATGTACCGGTGGCTTGATGTGAGTGGAGGAGGTTGTTGTTTCCCATGTCTCTAGTGTGTTGATCGTTACATGATGTATGTCTTTCTCCGATTTCTTGCATCCTTCAAAGGTGAATGTGTTTCTGGCTTGCCGTAAATTATATGCCCCCCAAGGAAGAATTTTAGTTTACCAAATGTAGTAAGTTTAGTCAGCAAATCCGTAGTCCAACTGTCTGTAGAAGGTTGCTTCATGTTGTAAATGAGGTGATCTATTCGCGGTTCTTGCCACACAACGATGGGTAGGCTACATTCAAAGAGTGTATGGGTGGTGGTTTATGAAGAGACGCATGAATAGCATGCATGGTCAATAGGAACTTTTTAGCGAATGCCTGTGACTTCTAGGATTGACCTCCAACTGAATGATGGCTTTGTTCCTGTAGTGGCATTCAAGAAATTATTGTTAGGTAAATATTTACCTTTGAGGACGTGAAAACAACAGTGACCCGGGATTAACGAGCAATCACCAAGCTTGTTTTCGATGAGGGAGAGATTAAAAAGTTTCATGTTCTTGAATCCTAGGCCGTCCATATCCTTTGGTTTTGATAGTGAAGACCAGCTGCGCCAGTAGATTTTCTTTTTGGAGTTTGAGTCTCCCCACCAAAAGTTTGTCATAATGGAGTGTAATTCATCACATGTTGTATCTGGAATTTTGAATCAGCTCATAGCGTATGTAGGGATGGCTTGGGCGACAGATTTGATTAGGATTTCCTTTCCGGCTTGTGAGAGATACTTTTCTGACTAACCTTCAATTTTGCCTCTCATTCGGTCCTTCAAATTGTTGAAAATTTCTTTCTTCTTCCATTCAAAAGGTGTAGGAAGGCCAAGTTATTTTTCTAGTTGTTAGTGTCATACGATAACGCGATAAGTATCGCACAATACTAAAATAAAGAAATTTGATACGTATTCTGTGGATGTATCATAATTGACAATGAATCGTACGATCCATTTTTGTATCGGCCGATTCGATACGTATCTTATGATACGAACAATATGCACGATACATTGTTCCATTGTAAAATTTTTCTATTTAATCCTTTTTTTTCCAATTGACATTTTATTTCATCTTTAGATTGTTTTGTTTGCCTGATTAAAAACTACTAATGCTATAATTCCCACTATTTGATGAACAAAATAGAAAAAAAAATCTTAATCATCATATCAAAATAAATATCAGATCTTTCCTTTATAACTTTGCAAATGAAATCTAAAAAATACAAAAAGTCATAACTTTTTAACCGATTTAAAAAAACAAATTAAAATAGCATCATTAAATTAAAAGAAAACTGGAATTATGATGCTTTTACTATTATTTTTCTTTCTGTAGTAGACATGTCTTTGTATATATATAACTAAATGTTAAACCCGCACGATGTGCGGGTGTGTTACATTTTTGTTTGAGTTTTTTTTTTATGCATATAAAATGTATGTCACATATGTAAAAATCTTATGAAATATTAATTATAAAGATTTTTGATAAAGGAAAATGTGATACATAAATAAATTATATATATTTACTCCTAGAATCAAAATATTAAAGGTGGGTACAAAGATTCAAATGTTGGACAATTGTTTTAGTCAATAAATGTATATTGTTAATTGTTATTTTAATGTAATTATTTTAAACAATTTACCAATTATGAATTGTTAATGTAAGACTAATTTTACTGGGCCAATTTCTTAATCATGTATATCAAACAAAGTCCTCATATATGTGGAATTCTAGGAAAGAACAACCAGTTTCTTTCTCTGGTTTCTCTATTACATATAACTCTAGGAGAGATCAAAGCCCCTTGTGTAATAGGATCTATTATATGTGGCATTATAGGAGAGATCAACTAGTTTCTCTACTATATATAACTCTAGGGAAGATCAAAGTCGTTTGTGTAATAAGATTTTTTTCCCATGTGGCATTATTCTATGTGACACTCTAGGAGATATCAACGAGTTTCTCTCTCTGGCTTCTCTATTATATATAACTATAGATAGATAGATGATGTTAGTTCGTATTTATCCTATTATCAATATAAGTTTGAATTTTTTAGATTACAATAGAGTTTATATTAGTAATAATTGGCGAAGCCTTTTTTCCTTTTTTTTTATTGTATTGATCGATGCACATTGGTTCAAATGTAATTTTTTAAATGAAGGATATGTCACCATTGGATCAGAATAATACATTTATAATTAGAATTAAACAAAAAAAATGATAATGGATTAAATTATCTAAACTTTTAACTTCCCCAAAAAATTGACAATTTTATATGTAATATTTATATTTTGTACAATATACAAATAAAAAGATATCCTAATTAATGTAATTATTATATACAATATATTTATTTTATTATACATTTAAATTATAGTGTATCTTACGATACTAGACGCGATCCGATACGAGTCGAAAAATTAGAATTTCGATAAACGATACGTATTTCGATTCGACAGAGAATCTTGCTCAGTTACCATTAATTAATCATCATTAATTAATTTCCCCAACCATCACTATTTTATCGGCAATTTATACCAATTTTTCCTCTACTTTTACCATATAAAAAAACCAGTTGACAATGTATTCAATTTTTAAGGTAAAATTGGACATAATCAATCATACAAAAATCAATCATCATTAAGATTTAATGTTTTCCGAGATTTATGGTGATAATTTTTGTGAGATTGGACATAGTTAGATCTTGGTATTCCTCGATTTTCTTATAAACAAGAAATTTTTGTTGTCAAGGTATTAATAATTAGAGAAGCAACTCACAAACCATCGGTTATATATTAAGATTTATTTTAATAATTCCTATTCTTCTTTTATACATATAGCGGGTGAGGATTCAATTATTTTGTCCATATTATACATGAACCCTAAGCATTTTTTCAGAATTTGTGATGCATGTACTAATATAAATGGCCGACGATTACTTAAATAGTATTTGTGAATGAAATCTATAGCACAATAGATATAGGAAAGTGGTCACCTTGCGAGGCAACAACAGAAATGTCATGGTAGGTTCGCCAATGAGGATGTGTGTAGATTCGAGTTATCGAGTCAATTTTGTGTTATTTATTTTACCAGATTAATAAAATTTTTTAGAGTAAAAATATGATTAAAACTCAAATTGTGTCATGTCGTGTTGGGTTGTCTCTGTAAATCGTATCGTCGTATCAGAAATTAACACCCTAACAGGAGGTATACACAGTTCCTTAAATGCATCATACAATAATGATGGCTCGATCCACTATATAATTATTTATTCATTTTATATTCTTATAATTCTAATCATATCTCGCACAATCTCCTTCGACTTTTCAATAAACTCTCTCATTTTACGATATCCCTCTTTATATACAGTCAAAACCCTTAGTACCGGCGGCTACACAAATTCCAATGTAAGTCGAATCTATGTGTTGCTGGACTATAATCTGGATCTGACATACGGTGAATTTTGTCTTCGTACGTTGCATCAAATCTCCAGAATTTCCTCTATCACGTCACTCACGTGACCATCTCAATAAATTTTTCGTACCATTTTTCTTTGAAGAAATTACCAACTCGAACGAAATCTGTCGCAATCTTTTTCGCCCAATCTACCACAAAAAACCATCATCAATTGGCAAACCCCAAAAAGGTATGTTGAGTCGTTCTTCCTATACTATTTGCTGAGATCGTGAGAAATGGTGCAACTTGAATCTGTTTATCACTGCTCCATTGATGCTTTCTGCTTTCTCATTTGTTTTTGGGACAGTCAATTGTGCATTTTGCTTCAACTTTAAGGCCACAAAGAAACCCTTTCATTTTTAAGGCAAATACGGTTCATCAACTTTAGTTGGATCAATATAAACTTGGCTTCAATGGTATTATCATAGTTTACAAACTAGGTAGGATCGTCCAATCCTACAATCCCAGTACCTAAATCAATCCTGGATCGATCAAACTCGAACTTTGCAGTGGGATCGGAGTGGGATCGATCATGATCGGTTAGAATCGTACAGGATCGGTAAGGATTGTAGGATTGGTCAGAGTTTACTATTCATCAATTAGAAAAAATTAATTGAACTTACCAGTTACTAAAATGAAGTCAAAATTAATACCTATCATTCTATGTAAAGCTATTCAGTTACTTTCAAAATTTGTTTAACTTTATGAATATGTTAGAGTCGAAGTATTTATCATTATTCACTTCATTTTTTTTCAAGACTCTCTAAGTAATTATTTTTCTTCATCATCTGTATATATAGGTACCACTGGAATCTGAGTATCTACTGCTAGTTTGATCTCATATTTCCAATCCTTCTATTACTCTATAATACGGAAGCCCTTAAGTACACTTGTTCTAAATAATATGGGGAAATCCGCGCGTGGTGATTCTTCAGAAATCCTTGAAGAATTAGTTTGGGGAATCTTGATGTTGGTGCCCGTAAAATCCTTGATGAGATTCAAATGTGTATGCAAACTTTGGCTGTCTATTATTCAAAATCCATTATTTGCCAACTCTTATCAGGGCTGTTTTAAGGGTCTCCTCATTACCAAGCCTTGCGACCCTCACGAATGGTTAGAGGAACCTTACAATCATCCTTTCTCATACTTAAACTTGCCAGAAGTTGACAATGGCAATGTGCCAATAAGCATCCCTTTTAGCTATTCCATGAGCCTGGGTGGAAAAATGGCTTGCACAGATCCTGTGAATGGGTTAATATGTTTTTTCTATGGCAATTTCTCATGCCTATACAACCTTGCCACGAGAGAAAGCATGGTTCTTCCTGTTTCAGTGCGGAAAAGCAAGGCTCTTTATGTTTCAGTGTGGGATGAGTCGTTCTGTGTTTACCATCTTGGTTTCGATCCCTCCAGTAAATTGTACAAGTTACTAAAACACTGTTTGGCTTATAAGGACTCCTCGGATGATAGCTATGATGAGGAAATTGAATGCTCTTATTTGTGTAGTGAAATTCTAACTGTTGGTGTTGATTCATCATGGCGAAGTATTGATCCTCCACCGTGTGGAATAACACCCGGTGGCATATGCACCAACGGTTTTATCTATTGGTGTGATCGTTCATACAAACCTCCTGTCAATGATAGGGATCATCTACTTTGTTTTGATCTTTGTCAAGAGGAATTTCAACGTGGTCCGCTACCTGAAAATGGTCTAAAAATGTTGTCTTTTGGACCATGTCTAGCTTTTGCCTCACGTCCCCGAGTCCAACACAAGGATCTATCAGGTGGTGATCCTGTAATGTCTCTATATTTCTACAACAATGGACAAGCCTCACCTGACGGATCGTGGATAAAACATGAAATCATGCTCCCAAAACCCACAGGACCGTATGTTTTTTATTGTTTTAAAGCCGTGTGTTCTCTCCCTGACAGAAAGGTCTTGATTGGTTGTCAATTCTGGGACAACACTTATAAGACGATCTATCACATATATGATCAAGGCACGAGGATGTTGCGGAAGTGTTTTACATCAGACTGTCACATATCAGGAATTTTTGGAGGAATTGTTGCAGCAAATTTTCGGTTGTACGAGGACCTTGATGATGATGATGATCCTGAGCGGTATCTGCTCATGTCGTATCACGAGGAAAATATCATGCCATTGCGCTGTTTAGGCTCCAACTTTTAGTCACTTCCTTCATTTCCTCCTGCTTCCTGGTAAAACAACATTTCTCCTTTTGGTTTGTCGAGAATGCTGAGGGCATGACATTTTTTTTTTTGGTACATAAAAGGAGGCATTAGCCTAAATAACAACATTTCGCGGGTACGATACCCCAATTACATCATGGCGTAGCCATTGTGTGACTGACGCGGGAGGATTAGTTAGTCTCCTAACACCCTAAGTCTCTTCAGCCGCCATAGCAACGAGACAATGTGTCGCAAAATTCGCTTCCCTATGAACGTGAGTGAGTTACCAATCTGCCGCAGGACATTTTGTTGTAATAGTAAGTTGCTATCAGAATTCTCTTTACAGACTTTGATAACGTTTTTGTAGCTAAACTTGGATGTTGTATTGTACCAAGAAGAATGGGTTTGAAAATGTTAAATGACTATGCGTGTAGTTTCTACTGAACAAAGTTTACTGTTCTCCTTTGCAACAAAATCATTACAAAAGTCCTCCCGGGAATGGTCTTTATTCGGAGATAAAAATACAAAATTTTACCATTCCTATGTGAAGAGCCGTAGGAGTAAAAGGAGAATTGTGATGCTGAAAAATGGTGAAGGAAAGGTAATTCATGATCAGGGGGTTTTGCTTGCTATGGCAACAGAATATTTGAATAATGTTTATGTGACTTCCCCATCACCACCTATCATGTATGATGTCAAAGGTTGTTTCCCTCTGATGCCAGTGACAGAGATCCGAGAGATAGAGAGGGAAGTTTCGGAGTTGGAGGTTTTGCAGGCTCTGAAGAATATGTATCCCTTAAAGGCACCAAGGACGGATAGAGTTCATGCGCTATTCTATCAGAAAATGTGGCAGACGGTAAAGACCCCACTGTACAAACTGGTGAGAGATGGAATTCGAAATCGACAAGCTGTTGGCCCCATTAATCAAACAGAGATAGTACTCATCCCGAAAGTGGACAATCCGGACTCCCTAAAGAGCTTTTGCCCTATTAGTTTATGTAATGTAAACTATAAGGTCATAACAAAAATCTTGGCCAACCGAATCAAGGGTGTCCTCCACAGCTTATCAATGAGGCTCAGTCGAGTTTCGTGCCTGGACGACAAATCACTGATAATTTCAACCTTGCACAAGAAGCCATGCATTCCATGCGTATCACGTCGGATAAGAAAGGAATCATGGCTGTCAAAATAGACCTTGAAAAGGCCTACGACATGTTAAGATGGGATTTCATTGAAGACACCTTATATGAAGCTGGATTCCCGAACGTGATTGTGAAAGGGATTATGAATTGCGTGTTCAATGAAGGTAAAGTGGCATGATGGGCTGTGAAATGAGTTTAAACCAAATCGTGGGATAAGGCAGGGAGACCCAATCTCTCCCTACTTGTTTGTTTTGTGTATTGAGAGATTAGGGCATGCCATTAATCGGGAAGTACAGGAGGGGAGGTGGAAGCCCCTGAAGCTGGGAAGAAGGGGTGTCCAACTACCGTACCTATTCTTCGCCAATGACCTACTACTGTTTCTTCAAGCAACGACTGATCAAACAGCCATGTTGAAGGGGGTGTTGGATAGGTTTTGCACCTCATCAGGTTTGAAGATTGGCCATGCAAAGACAAGGTCCACTTCTCTGATAACGTGGATCGACAAACGGGGCTTGGGCTAGCACAAAGACTAGGTTATCTCTGTGTTAAGGATTTAGGCAAATATCTGGGTGTACTATTGATCCATCAGAGGGTCAATAACAATATGTACAACCATTTGATCGAAAAGCTCCGGTCCAGATTGATGGGGTTGAAGCCAACAAATATGACACTAGCCGGAAAGATCATGTTGGTTAAGGCGGTATTGAGCACACTTCCTTATTACAACATGCAATCGACTCTCCTTCCAACAAAAATTTGTACGGAAATAGACAGACTCTGTCGAAGGTTCGTCTGGGGAGGCGACGATGAACACCAGAGAATAAGTCTGCTGGCATGGGATGAAGCCTGTATGCCGAAGGAATATGGGGGATTGGGTTTGAAGAAGGCTAAGTCTATGAATAAAGCATTGGTTATGAAGTTGGGCTGGGCTCTGTTATAAGAAGGGGAGACTTTATGGGTGAGGACCTTCAAGGCCAAACATGGGTTGCCACAAACTCCAACACGGGCGGACTTGAAGGCCTCCAATGCATCAGCAGCTTACAAGTCCATCCGAAAAGTTTGGGAACCTTTCTTGGAAGGAACTCAATGGATAGTGCACAATGGGCTATGGACCAAATTCTGAGAGGATTGTTGGTTGTTGGGCCCGAAACCATTATGTGAATTGGCGACTGGCCCAATACCAATGCAGCAGGTGGGCAAGCCGGTGGCGAAGTTCATGACGGCCCAAGGATCCTGGGATTGGCAGCTATTTGAAGGAATTCTACCGGCGGTGGAACTTCTAAAAATCGCAGCTACGATGCCGCCGAATCTGGTAAGGGGGGAGGATAACTAGATCTGGAGGAACTCGAAAGTGGAGGTGCCTTCTCAACCAGAGAAGCTTACAAGGCGTTGCAAATGTTCCCCCAAAGACCAACCACTCCTCTGTGGAAGGCGATATGGAGATACTGCCGATCCCGGAACGGATAAAAACATGCCTCTGGTTAGCAGCAAAGGGCAAATTAATGACTAATAGGGAAAGATGCCGACGGATATTTACAGATTCTCCGGAGTGCCAGAGGTGTGGAGCAGTCGAGGAAACGGTGCTACATGCTCTTCGGGATTGCCCGAACTCCAGACCCATTTGGGAGTCCCTTCTGCCACCAAATCATGATAACTTTGTTGCCACAGACCAATTTAATTGGTTCCTAAACAATTTGGTGATTGGACAGGACAAATGGGGGAATGACTGGCCTAGTACTTTTGGTATGGTCTGTTGGATGCTTTGGAATTGGAGGAATGTTTTCATATTTGAGAACAGCAATCCTCCCATGGAGAGGAAGTTATGAGAAGTGGGGAGGAAAAAGATGGAACTCAGAGCCGCTGCTGAGAGTGCAAATAGGCTGGAAGGCAGGGCGAGACTTCGAGAACACAGATTGATAGCATGGGAACTTCTTCAATTAGGGTGGATGAAACTGAATACAGACAGAGCATACGATGTTCAAACAGGAGCGGCGGCGGCTGGGGGGCTACTCCGAGATCACTATGGCAATTGGGTGGGGGGTTTCACTGCCAACATTGGAAGCACGACAGTGACGGGAGCAGAACTATGGGACATGTATTATGGTCTCCTGTTGGCCTGGGAGAAGGGAATAAGAAGAATTGTGGCAGAAATGGACAGTTAGTGTGCAACCAAGTTAATCTCCAAACCCACAACCACAAGATCAACACACGATAGGATCATCAGAAGCATAAGGGAACTGTTAGAAAGAGACTAGGAAGTGCAATTGCTTCACATATGGCGGGAGGCCAATTTTGCAGCAGATTATCTAGCAGGAATGAGATCCAATTCTTGGGGATACCGAGGATTTGCTACACTTCCTTCGGTGGTCAAACCGTGACTAGCACATGATATAGTAGGAGTTTCTTACCCACGTTATGTACTAGTTCACAACTAGGCGTTACACACCTCCTCTTTTGTACCAAAAAAAAAATCATTACAAAAAGTAATTAGTAAACATTAAAGATTGTAAATTAAACCTAGATTTCCCATCCTTGAATCGAACATCCTGTACAGAAAATTGCATTGATTCTTCAGTTGAGAAAGTATATACAGTTCCAAGAATTTTTATATATATATATTTCCAACATTTCGAGGCCATTCAGGCATAATAGTACAGTGTAGTTATGTAATTTCGTATTATTTGGATTTTAGATTTTTTTTATTTTTCTTTTTTTGGTCATTAGCCATCATCAAACTTCACAAAAGTCCCACTAAATTGGGATTCCCCACCATTGTTGACTGGGTCTTAATTAATTACATTCTTCTCCTGCTCCATTGCAATTTAAGGGGCTACAAGAAATTCCAGAATCTAAAAACTGAAACTTGATTTGGCTGCAATAAGTAGAAATGGCTGATAATATGATCCCCACGAAGTTGGAATACTATGAGAACATGTTCAAGCTTCAGTCCACTGCTTTTCTGCTTTCCTCATTTCAGGTCAGTTCTTATTTTTTTTTACAAATCAAAATGTTGCCACTCTGAACGAGCGTTTTTGAGAATAGTTTTGCTAAATAATTGTTGTTCTTTGTTCTTTTCGGGATAGTAATTTGTGGGTTCAATCCAAATTTGACAGAGTGATGATGGTAGACAAGTGTTCATACTGGATTCCACCATTTTTCATCCGCAAGGTGGTGGGCAACCTTCAGATACTGGTTTCATAACCGATTCCGACTTCAAATTTGTTGTCCAGGATGTTCGATCAAAGGATAAATTTGTAAGCTTTCTTCATTATAAGCTTTTAATAATGTTGTTATTAAACGTTTTGAGTTTACTTCACCGTTTCAAATTTCAATTGTTTTGTCCTTTTTTTTTTCTCATCAAAGTTTGTTGCTTTATTGTAAATTAACTATAACAATAGGTGTATCACTATGGGATCTTTGAGAAGTCTCAAGATGGAGCTCTGAATTTGGAAGGTAGAAGGGGTGTTGAAGTTTCTTTACAGGTTGATGGAGAAAGAAGAAAGCTTAATTCAAGGTATGCCACATTGAACGAATTACAATTCTTGGACTTTTCAGACTTAATTGCTTACTCAGGTTCTTTCATGTGTTGCATTTGTGTCCTGAGATATACTAAACCGTATCTACGCAATTACTGGAAGCAGTATTCTGAGTTTTAGATATCTGAAAACAGTTCCACTCCTTATTAATTTAACTAGGAGAAATTGAACTACTTACGCATACTTTATATAAACTTGGGGTGTTTGTGTTTACTTTTTCATTGTAAATTAGTGTGCATAGGATTATTTTCTGTTTCACGCTGTATGTAGAACAAAAATGATCTGCGAGTTGGTGCAGTTGATGAGTTGACTGTCTTTAGTTCTGCAGAAGCTTTTCATTTGAATTACTGCATGCTTTTCACTTTCAGACTTTTTCTTTTTTCTTAGTATGTTTAATGGATTTGATTTCGAAAACTGCAGGTTACACTCAGCTGGACATCTTCTGGATGTATGCTTGAGCAGTGTGGGGTTAGGTCATTTAGAGCCAGGCAAAGCTTACCACTTCCCTGATGGGTATGTATCCATTTCAACCGCAAAATCATTTGCATGCGAAATTGTTTGGGTTGTAAATCCTTTAGCTCTTTCTCAGATGTCAGTTTTATTTATGCTTACCCCCGGCATCAAGAGATCGTCAGAAAGAACCTAAAATAATTCTCGACAGTGTTACTGATAGCATGTGATAGTGGCACAGTTCATAAAGGAATAATGATTCAGGAAGGATGTTGTCACCAATAAGTTCGTCCTTGCAGATTTTGGATTATATTAAGTGCATTACATGTGATGAGTAACTACAAGAACCTGTTCATGTTGTTATGTGCATTGTCCCTTAACCTTAGCCCACTGCTTGTTATTGCCTATTGGAGATTGCAACAGATGAAAGATGGTTAAGGTTACTTCTTTTTGGTGTTATTCTTTCCTTCTTCTATTGAGTTGAGTGAGGCCTTTATTGCTTTTTTTCTTTGTCGCTGTAGTTGAGTTTGATGTTCAAATTGTCACGTTAAGTGATGTTTGATTTTGGATTGCTCTGGAAAGGTGTCTGAACCAATCACTTTTCTGTTTTATGGCTTTTCTATCTCTGCACTTTGTTCACCAAATTTGTTCATTTGTGATTTAGAAATCCATTGCTAATATTACTGATCCAAATGTCAATACTTCTATAGTTCCTTATATCTTTGCAAAATGGAAATTTAATTTTGGTAGGCCATATGTAGAGTATAAAGGAATAGCTCCGCAGAACGAATTACTGAGTAAGCAGAAGCAGTTGGAGATAGAAGCTAACAATTTAATTGCTAAGGGAGGGAAGGTAACTTTCTTGTGATGTTCTCTGTGAAACTTCATTTAAGTGAATTGTCTATTGTCAACCCCGCCAACCAATTTCAGGTGTTTGTTTCCATATTACCATACGACGAAGCTGCTAAGCTTTGTGGCGGCTGCCTCCCAGACTACATTCCCAAGGTATGGGGTCTTCTGTAGTGTCAACTCCTCTCTGAGCCGCTTCCCTCTTGTATTGCTGTTTTATCATCATATTTTCCACTTCAACAAATTTTCCTTGCATTTTTGACTAATAACTAAAAGTTTAAACTTCAGCACCCACCAAAAATGAGCAGATGCTCTTGAATGATCTAAGACACACTTCCGAGTCTAGTTTTCTTTCCGTCACAAATAACGTTCGAAATCCCTTATACTTCTATTTTTTTAATTTCATTTCAACTTGTAACTATGAAGGAATAAAGGATGCAAGCCACTGCAGAATATGCCATGCAAATGAAATGAGATCACCACACTGTCCATGACTAGACTTTCTTTACTGCATTTCATCAACACATTTTTTGTTTTCTCTTGTTCATGGAACTCTGGTGTAAGATGATTGTTTAAAGGTTTGTTGGTGCATTTTATGATATGCAGGAAAGCAATCCTCGAATTGTTATGATAGGGGATAATGTAGGTTGTCCTTGCGGTGGTACTCATGTTTCTGATGTATCTGAAATACTTGGGTTAAAGGTACTAACACCACTTTAATATAGTTTGTAGAAGTTCCAGTCTATTTTCGGCCTCCTGTCTAGGCTGATATCTGCATTTGGAATGACTTTCACAATGTGATATCATTTGATCGGTTCTTTGGCATGCAGGTCTCTCAAATCCGCACAAAGAAAGGAATGACTAAGGTTTTTTACAACGTTGAAGGCTGAAATTGCAGACTTACCTGGTATTCCTAGTGTACTGTTTTTTTTTTTGAAAAGTGCTAGTGTACTGTTAGTTAGCTGATGATATGTTACACGTAATGATGGACATCGAATAAACGACAGCCATATATAGTACTGAGTATAGTTAAAGTTTCATATGGTTTTATAGTAAGACGCATAATGACTCTCTCGATCTGGACTGAATAACATTTTCCCTGAAAAATGTTACATTATTAATAGACACCATCTCTTCTACTAAGGCTATTTTACTCTCTCTGTCCCCAAAAATAATTATTCACGTTGAGTTTCGAATTCTTTTTAATTCTGTCTGTAATCATGAATGATATCCTCTTATTAATTCCTAATCTGAATGTAATATCCTTAATTCCTTCAATCCCTTGTTTAAAAACTAGCTGGAGACATTTGTCAAAATACTTTAGTTAACTTGATAGCTTTTGCATGCCTAATTTGACTTTAGCTACTGGCAGATATTAACATACGTATTGTGGATTATCTTTAAAATTATACACTAAAAATCCATTAGCCGCATCATTTTTTGCTATCGAAAATTGACTTACAATGAAATGTATAAATGACAAATTGACAATATGGACATGAGTTTATTCCGTGCATAGGATCTGCGCATGAGGCTCAATCCATCGCGCAACTGCTTGTTTGAGAACCACATTTTAATCAAGCCTCGAAATTTATGAATAATGACAAATTGAAAATGAGTTGTTTTGTGTATTTTAGTTTGCAAGTAGGGTTAAGGACAGAAGAATATCGAGTAATATTGCATGGATAACAAGAAGACAGCAATTTCTGATTTTTTGATGTATAGCTTCGAGCTGCTTTGGTCCATATACTAAATCTATGGCTATGGGGCCCAAACATATCTAACTTAGCGCTTCAGGCCTTCTTTGGGGTCCTCAACTGGGCCCGTATCACCTAACGTTCCTCTTGGGTACAGTTGCCCATGTCACATTTGGATCTAGTTGGTTCTTTTCTCTTTAATATCTTTATCATTGGCTATCTTTTAAATTCATAATCTCATTTCTTGAATGTTAACCAAAAAAAAAAAAATAGTTCTCACTTGTTGAATCACGATTTTTTTGTCTCCAAATTACAGAACCATTCTTCCCTATTGAGTTTCTGACTAAGAAATTACGGGTAGCGCTACCTCCGTTGTAAAATGATTATCTTACATGTGACGATAGAAATGAAGTTGACAATCATTGAGCACAAATTTTAATTTTGATTTATTTTTCTGTTAGAAAATATTACTCCCTCCATTCAAGCAAAATAGTCTATATTGAGTTTTCAAATTTGTATTAAAATTCGTAAAATTTCATTACTCAATGTGGACTATTTTTTTGGGAGGGAGGCAATATTATAGAATCTGAAGTTGATAGATGCGGCTTGGGGCCAAAGCAGTCCTCATCAATTCGTGCAATTTGATGGTTTTTCTTTTTTATTATTGTGCTATTTGTCTCCTAGTTTTAAACAAATGATAACAAGGAAAACAATTTGGTCAGCAAATTTTGTAACTTTTAGCAGATCGGATCCTGTGCTAATTTTTTATTTTTATTTTGGTATTATTTGTCTATATTTAGTAAATTAAAATAAATAAATATGGTGGCTAAGAAAAAGACAGGAAGCTTCTTTGTCTCTTACCGTAGTTGTCTGCTAAACCAATTACACAATTGGCACTTTGGAATAATAAATTAGTTAATTAACTAACTAAATAAAAAATATCACATAGTCAAGGGCTTACTCTTCATTTATTAATTTTTAAAAAATTGCATTGGAGAATATCTCAAGAAAGTCATCTAAGACTCTAATTAAGTATTATTTTAATAGTAATTTAAAAAAAGGCCATTAATGATTAATGTTGATGCCATTAATGGAAATTGTGGATCATTTTATTCAAAGATACATAATCCATTTAAAAAATTCCCACTTGATCCTCTTTGTTTTTTTTTTTTTAATTTGTTCTCTTTATTTTATTTTGTGGCCAGTTGTTTTAGCCTTTTAGGAGCAATTTTTCTTCAAATTAGGGCTTTTGGAGCCCCCAAAAGGTCATTTTGAGTGAATTGGGCATCACTCTTTTTTGTGTGAAACTCTAAAATTAGAATGCGGTCAAAATAGAAGTGTGCATGGGGCAGAATAAAGTTTTGTACAAAGTGGTTGTAGTGGGAGTGGAAGAGAATCATTTACCCTTAATCATATGTCGAGGGTTCGAATTTCGTCATGGACATGGAGTAATCTTAAATACTTTGGCTAGTTGTCCCATCCACCGAGATGCCTATAATTCAGCGATGGAGATTAACATCCTGCAAATATACAAAAGAAAAAAAAAAAGGAGTAATAAATACACAAGATCGGTTTATTTTGTAACTAACACAAATTAGATAAACGATATTTGCGATTTATTAACTAATAATAACTGCAAAATCTCATATACTCTAATTCGGAACATTAAATTTCATGAACAAAATGATTGATTAAAAAAAAGATTTGATATACACATCGAATTTAGCTAAAAATTCCAAAACTTAGGGAAAATTTGTATCAAGAAGAGCTGTGGACAAAATCATGTTTGCAAAAGGGATACAACTTCTTAATAATTTGGATTAGGAAAACTAAGTTAATTTTCAAAAAAAAGAATTTCGATTGTAGAAATAAGATATAAAATTGGATTTATCAAATTTATGATATTATCTAAATGTTATTATTAAATCATCTGGAAGACTCGGTAAAAATTAGCGAGAATAATAATGAAGAGTTTAAAGAAACTTTTGACTTTGTTTAAATTCCTCAAATAACCTCAGCCAATGGTTTTATTAATGAAATTATTTTTTTATTTGTATTTAATATATATATATATATATATTTATATTTTTGCCTATAGTCACTCGTCAAAAACCCCTCTTAACCATACAATAACACCTCGCTGTTCCCTCCTTTTTCTCTCTCTTTTCTCAGTCTTCTCCCTATTTTTTCTCTGAAACAAATTACAATCACTTCCAAGTCTCCTACTAATTGTCAACTTCCTGGTGAAAATTTTCACTGTTTTCTCCTTGTTATACAAACACACTTTTATTCAGTTTTCTCTGCACTTATCAGTTTTCTGCTAGCTCTTGAATGGTTACAACCATATCAAAGACTGGTGAATGAAAAGGGCTTTAATCATCTGCTGTGATTGTGTTCTGTTGAGGAGGATTTGAGGCTATCTTTTTGTGATCCCGGATTCACTCTGGAGCTCGAGAAGGTTGGTGGGATTCTTTTAATTTTGATCTGTTATTGATATTACTGATTATATTTCTGAGTTTGCCTCACAATTTCGAATATGGTGTAGAAAGATTATATTTTTATGTTCTGTTGATATTGGAGATTTGTGTTGCATTAAGTATTTCCTGTAAAATAAACTAGTAGAGGAAAAATCAATGACCCTTCAGTGGAAAAGAAGGAAAATTGAAAGTAAGGGTAAACGTTGTTAGTGACCAAAGTTCTGATCTTTGGCAGTTGGGATTTTGTTTAGTCGCAAATAGACAGAAGATTCTGAATAGATTTATTTTCAATGGTTTGAGTAGATTTTAGTTTGGAGAGAATTTGTATTGCATTGTGTATGTTTAACCGTACACCGTCGGACAATTAATGTTCATGTGATCTTTATAGGAGCCGAGAAATTGTCAATGTTGTGTATTTTTTCGGCTGTTTTGTTATCTTCTCATGTTCTGGCTATTTTGGTTAATTTGTTGTAGCTTACAGCTTAAAGATTCCTTCCACTATAGACGGATGAAGATTTTTACTCACATAATCTAAATGGGCTATTTTTTGCCATTATGCTCGATGAGAACTTGTGAATGTTTCTTGTTCTATAATCTCTGGAAGAAAATACAACTCTTTGTTTCGATTAGCACATTGAATATATAACCTGAAGTTCTTTTTTAATCTGCATAGTGATGTCTTATTCTGCAAAGTGATGTTTAGTTAGATTTTACTCGCAAGTATAGCATGTTGCCTTGTCATATCATTCGTATTTAGAAAAGAAAGTTTGGCAACTGAGATCGGGTACAGGACCAGGATAGCAGTATATCTTTTTTCTTTCAATATCCTAATTCTATATATTGTTTCTTTCAATATCCTAATTCAAATAAGTTTTGGTTATCAGTTGGAAACATGCATGGGAAGTCGATGAATGAGTCAACAGGAGATATTCAAATAAGTTTTGGTTATCAGTGTGCTTTCCAGGAAAAGGATCCTTATAATCTACCAAAAGGAATTGACATTCCTTCTGCAATATTTGGCCGAAGAAACAACAGTTCATTCTGCTTGTCTGGTGCTGCTTTAAGTGCGAATGCCACTTTAGCCAACACGAACATTTGCAATGGGTTGATTGGGGCAGAGATATTGCCAACTTTGGATTCTCCTAATTCATTTAGGAGGATTCCCTCTTCTCCGTCATTTTCGAAGTTGGATTTCTTGTCATCGTCTCATGGTAACGTGTCGAACTTGAGTTGTAGTCCGTCAACTCCTAGTGAGCTGCATGACTACGATTCTTTTTCACCCAAGTCATCAAGCACTCCTAAAACTGATGGATTTCTGAATACAACAGAAGTAGAAGTTGCCGGTGGGGCTGCTGGCGAAGATAGAGTTCAAGCTGTTTGTTCTGAAGAGAATGGGTGGTTATTCTGTGGGATATATGATGGTTTTAATGGTAGAGATGCAGCTGATTTCCTGGCTGGAACGCTATATGAAACAATAGGTTATCATCTTAACTTATTGGATATGGAGCTAGAGCAAGAATTACTAAAAGTTGCTAATGGAAGCCTTCACCATCTCGGTGAACCTTATCAATACACAAGAAAAAGTGCTTTAGTAGATGTGGAGATGTATTCGTATGCTGATAGTGTTGGGAGTAGTACCTTAGAAATTGAAAAAACTGGTGGCTCGTACAAGGAGAGGGTACTTAGCAGTCTTCAGAATGCTCTTAATCAAGCTGAAAATGATTTTCTCCACATGGTTGAACAGGAAATGGATGACCGTCCTGACTTAGTCTCCATTGGATCTTGTGTATTGGTTGCACTTCTTCTCGGGCAAAACTTGTACTTGTTAAACATTGGTGATAGTCGAGCTGTATTGGCTACATACGATGAAAACAGTGGCAGAAGTGCTAATGATGGCCTCATAGCTGTCCAGCTTTCTGAAATTCATTCTGTTGATAATGAAGATGAAAGAACTCAACTTCTTCGTGATCATCCTGATGATCCCTCTGTGATTTATGGTGGAAAAGTCAAAGGAAAGTTGAAAGTCACTCGTGCACTTGGAGTTGGCTACTTGAAGAAGGTAATATTTTATGATCATGTTTCCACTTTCAAAAGTCCAAGAAGTCTATTACTTTGTTGTTAGGGATGACTGGTCCTTTAAACCAAGAAAGCAAAAACTATGCTTGTGACATTAAAAATTGGCTGATAAGTAAGGATGTTTATCTGAGTTTGAAGATTTTTTTCCCAACATAGTGAATGTTTTGTTAATTTTCCACTAATTTCATTGTGAAGAAATCAGCCTATGAATATGAGCGGTATAACATCTATTTTCTTTGGATGCAGAAACTCATGAATGATGCTTTGATGGGTATTCTTCGAGTCCGCAACCTTGTTAGTCCTCCATATATATCAGTGCAGCCTTCACTGAAAGTTCACGAAATTTCAAATTCTGATCTTTTTGTTGTCCTTGGAAGTGATGGTTTATTTGACTTCTTCACTAACGAAGAAGTCGTAAAGCTTGTTCACTCCTATATTTCTAGTTATCCAAATGGTGATCCAGCAAAATACCTTGTTGAGCAGCTTCTAATTAGAGCAGCAAATTCTGCAGGTATTTATTACAAGTTCCTCAATTCTCCAAATTTCTGTTCTTGGGTTCATTGAATTTGGTTTCAAGGGTAAGTAAAATACTGATAAAATGATTATCTATGTTTTGGCATTGTTTCCCTTTGTAGGATTTACTATTGAAGAATTGCAAAGTATTCCGGCAGGAAGAAGAAGAAAGTATCATGATGATATCACTGTAATGGTTATTATCTTGGGTATGAATAAGAGAACCTTAAAAGCATCCACTCGCTTGTGAGTGCCAATAAGGACACATCAAAGTTGCCATATATTTTTCCAGCTCTCGTCTACATTATTTTTGCAATGCTAGGACAAACTATTGTTTGGAATTGTATATAGCGTTATTTTCCGTCGAACACCGTCATCTCTTTGTTGGAATATTAGCATAGCCTATGTTACCTTCTTGGGACAATTTTTGCAATATAAGTTGCAACTAGAGCATGTCTATGTGAACAGAGTTTTAAATAATTGATATCTTATATGGTTTACTTTCATAACCTGTTTATATTGTACATCCAATTGGGTACATAACTAGTGGTAATGTAAGGCTTGAAAAAGAAGCAAAGCGAATATGGAGAATCTTGATGAAAGGAATGGTAAGTTCTAATTTGACATAGGAGCCTATTCTGTAAGGGGCTCTACCAGTACCACACAAGTGATAGATTCCAAACAGGAGAAAGTTATTCTCATGACTTGATATGGATTGTTTTTGGCACGGTTCCTCTCTTAGATGCTCAACTTTGTACCTTCTCGACCTTTCAGAAATTGTCAAAGTTATCTCTAGTCTAGTTTTGTGCCTTAAGAAATGTTTTCATGTGATCGAGGCATTGATAAACAAGGCAACTAGGCTTAGACCTTGTCTAAGTTTGCACCTTACAATATAATCACAATCTGTGAACTTCGAATCAGTGTTTGTACACCAATCATCCGCAGCTGAAAGCTTTGAAACTGTCGAATGTCGATATGGTAGTTGTTTTCTTACCCTATATTTTTTTAAGTTGAGGTCCCCACATGTTGTACAATTGTTAAATGAGGTGGGAACTGTGAAGAAAGTTTGAAACTTTAAAATAAGAGAGTTTAGGGGCTCCAAGGTTCTTTCTTTGCAGCCAATTTCCAGTAATTCAGCAATTCTTTGTCCTCTATGGAAGCCCATTTTTGTCTTAGGATAAACAAAGAGTTCATCTTGGATTTTCCCCTTTCACGTACTCGAAAGGTTTAATTTGAGCTTGCTTGGTTTGATATACATATATTCCCAGATTCTCACCATGTTTCTGCTTAGGAATGTCAAGTGGAGGGTTTAGGGAATAAAATCAAAGATAGCTCTCAGTTAAAGAGGTCATGTTTATTTTGCTGTAGTAGAGACATCAATCAGGGTTGAAGAAGGGCTAAATAAGGGCTAGAAATTTGACTTCTTTTTCGAATTTCCTCAGAAAAAAAGACATGAGAAGTCATGATCAATGCCTATATGATGATATCTTGGTTTGTATTCGATTTGTAGATGATCATGAACTTCAATTAGAATCTGCTTTAGTTCAAAGCACTAAGTAATTCATATATGCCATTCGTGATTTACTGGTTTATAGAGAAGAAGAATACTTTTTGCTGAATATTCTGCAAATTTTAGATTAGGGTGTTGTGTTATTCTCCCTCCCACTTATCAAGAGCCTGAAAATATTTGAGTTTCATAATTTAGGCAGATTACAAAAGACTAGTCCATAATATATATTCCATCTTTCTTTTGCAACTCTGTTTTGGAATCAATCTTGTGAGGATATCTGTTACTGAGTTCTTGTTTCTGCTTGAAGATGGAATCATTTCAACTTTCTGGCAGCAACTGTTGACTCCCTTTTGCAATTTGTTCATAGAACTGAATTGGATAGATTGTATTTTGGTGTTTTAAGCTTTTTGAGCTGAAACCATCAGAAATTACAGGAAAGAACAGGGTAGATTCTTGACTAGAACCAAATTGTTTTGTCAACTGGAATTGTGAAAGTGGAAAACAGCCAAAAAGAATGCTTTTTTAGCTTATCACTCAAGATGATAAAAAGAGCTTCAAAAAATGTATCATAATTTTCATAAGGTTATTTGGTGGTCCTTGCATGTCTTTTTTCATTAAATGTAAGGCATCCATGGTTTGAATCAATACATCACAAATACTATCACTCAACAGCAAACTCAAGGATTGTGGCAATATAGTAATGGTAAAAATATGATCTAAAGATCTTTGGAACTGCCAAAAAGTCAGACAAATAGTCATTAGTCATTAATACTAATCTAATTCCCTGAAATCTAAGCATACAAAAAAAACAACCTACAAAAGACTCATCAAAAAGCTCAAAAGTAGCATTGACTCCACCATTCCCTACTGCCTGCACTTATATACAACTTTTCTTGGTCCACACAAAATCATACTTCTAATTAGACTAATAACAGAACATCTCAGAAAGATAATCTCAGTTTTCTCACATAACAGAACATGCATTAGGGTTCTCATCACTCAAGATTTCAAATGTATTCAATGCTGATGATCCCCCACCATAATTCTCTGGAGAGTAAAGGTCTGATGACTGTGTGTATGCATACATGTATGGTGATGATGATGGGGGCATATACCACATTGGACCAGCACTAATGCTGGGGTGAACAGCATTGTAACTGACAACATATGCTTGATGATGATAAGGGGCATAACTTTGTGGGGGATACTGGTACAAATTCTGATTTGAAGGGCTGAGATTATCCTGATCACCAACTTGATTAAGACCCATATTTGGAATTGGAGCCTCCATTCCTGTGCTTGAGTGTGCCAAAGCAGATCCTAAAGCTGCATTGTTATTGTTGTTATTGCTGCTGCTGTTGTTATTGTTGTTATTACCTTTTTTGCTTTTCTTTTTCTTCTTTTTACCATGGCCTCCACTACCAGGAGCTGCTGCACCATTTCCATTGTTCGTGTTGTTGCTTTTCGGCTCATTCGCCGGAGGCTTTTCTCCGGTTGTTCCGATCATCTTCCCATCAATACCTCCCCTTGCAACAACACCGTCAACTCCAAGAAATTTCACAACTTGTCCACTACCACCATTTGCAACATTCTTGACAGGGCTGTTGGTATTTTCACCTGGATTCTCTTCTTGTTCTTCATCACTCCCTTCGGTACTCTTTGTGTCGCCATTATTATCATTTCCATTCTGTTTCCCAGCCTTTTTATCCTTCCCACCATTACCAGGAGGCTTTTCAGGCCACATCTCTGCATGCTTCCCTGTTTTCACTAATTTCCTTAACAAAGTCTGTGGATCAATATTCCCAGTCACAGTAACTTTCTGCTGTTGTGAATCAATACTCACAGTATAAACCCCTGTATTATATTAAAGCCAAGATATCAACTTTTGAACTGAAATACTAAAAGGGCTACAGCATTTTCCCTCAAAAACTCAAAACACGGCAAAAATTAACAATCTTTCTCTAAGAACTCTCCATGTTTAAGCAAAAAAGAATGACTCAAAAAAAGAAAAAAAAAACAGTACCTTCAATACTCATCAGAACTTTCTTCACTTTTCTCTTGCAGCCTTGGCAGTGGATAGAAACTTTCAAATTCCATGTCTACAAAGTAGAGAAAAAAAAAAAAAAAAACAAGAAATTCAGCTGAGAAACTAAAACCTCTAAGTTAATAGCATGAAACATACAGAATATAAGTAGTTATAAACATAGTTGTATACCTGGTACTGAAGTGGCTCTAATGGTTGTTGTTCTTCCATAGGCGGTGGTAAAGCCATGAGAGGTAGTAAACTAGTAGTAGTGTATGACTGTGTGTTTTGGGGGAGAAATAGGGAGGAAAGTATGAGAAACTTTTGAAGTTTGGAGAAAGAAGGAATGAATGAATGAAATGAATGCTTATTAGGTGTTGAGTTAAGAAGGGTGTTGTACAAACTAGGTAGTACTATTACTATTACTATTCTATAGCGGGAAAAGTGCAAGAAGAGCTTCACTAAAGTCTAATTGTGAAATGAGAATGACACAAGATGCCCTATGTATATTATGTACTTGACCTTGCATTGAGGCCATATCCTCAAGTCAATTATACATTTGATTCATTCTAGAATTTTCCTTCTTCTTTTTCTTTTTTCCCCCCTTTTTATTAGTGGAAATCATAACTCTCAGTGATTCAGAATTGAGGTAAAGAATAGTTTTATCTTTATTTGCTTGGGTTGTTCTCAACAAGAGTACCAGAGGATTATCTATTATTAACGCATTTTGACAAATATTATCATGGTTAGAACAGACATTGTGGGCGTAGTTGATTCACAAAATATATGAGTAATTTTTTAGTAATAATGTATGGACCAACCTCGTTCATATAAGATTAAGAGTGGACGTGTATTTGTATGGTTTGTAACTCGATACCTTTGATTTCAACCCATAAAAAGATCCCTACAATTGACCATGCAATTAGCACCATAACAACTGAGATATGCATGTTTGTCGTAAGCTACTACTTATACTAAGTTCCTCTCTTTTTCTTTTTCCTTTTTTTTTTCTTTTGTCCTTCCTAATTTATGATCAAATCAACTTCTTTTCGTCCTCTAAATGCAAACGTTTTTAAAATGGGAAGAAAGATTTACAATGATTTATTTAGCATTTTAAAAGGTTGATAAAATGGGAATTGAATGACAGCGTGGTGGTTAGTTTGTTGTGTTTTCTGATAATAGATGGCTGCAAGGTGATATTTAAATAGAGTCCACGAAAAAAATAAATAAATAAATAAGGTTGATAAAATGATGATGATAGAAGAACTTAAACAAATGACTTTTACAAATTTAAGGTTTGACCAATCAACAAATTAAGTCAAACCATATACTAGCTCTATTAGTTTGGGATTTGCACAAAGTTGAATCAAATCAACAGCATCTGTACTTGGATAGAATAAATCTAACGTTTGTCCACTGGTTTCCTGCTTGAAGGAAGTGTTGAGGAGGTGAAGGTTCTTGGGTTACAGAAATTTTTTTGAGAATAACGAGGCCTGGGAACAAGGTTGGTCAAAATTAGGCCAATTTTGTTCTCCATCTCCGATGTTATATTTCCATATGTTCAAAAATATTCTACTGCAAATATCACAATCAAAATTCCTACTTCATAACTTGCGTAAATGCATGCCATCGATGGAATGGAACTCCAAATTTTGTGTTCCCAATAAACGTAATTTGTCACGAGTCATGTCTGATTTAATGAGATTGGAGAAATGTTGGTGTGACATGTCTATTATGATAATATAATAATTTTTACAGTTCATTAAATAAAAATTGAGCGGAACAGGATACAAATATAGTTAGAATTTGGTTGAATCATAATATTAGTTAGAATTACAATTACAATTTGTACATTAGATTTTTCTTCTTCCCCAAAACTTTTTTTATTTTCTTCCAAGTTTATTTGACTTGTCCCTATTAGTCCGGTGTTATTATTAAGCCGTGAATGGGAACTGCGATGAGAAAAACCATTTAATTAGCCTAAAGATAAGAGAGGAAATGACGATGAACGATACGGACTTTAATCGGATGTCTTCATTCATATTTCTTTCGTCTCAAAATTATTGTTCAATTTAAGTATATATATATATTTTTTAGTTCAATTTGTACTAAAAATGAAAATCTAAACTGAACAATAATTTTGAAAATGAAGGCAGTACATTTTTTGTTCTACAATGAGACTGCACTCTGCAGTTATGAAACATTTTAAACAATTTGAAGGGCCAAAATAAAGCAAAAATCATTAAGAAGCAGTCAAAGCAAGTGAAAATTGTTAAAATGGTAGAAATCTCCACGGTCCAATACAACAGTCAGTGTTTTGGGAGATGCACTTTGAGAAGGGAAAAAAAAAAAAAAAGTATCAAGATAGTTTGGTCTCAATTAACACCAAATCTAATGAATGCAAGGCAAAATGCACATATTCCTCCTCATATTGGGAAAATATATACATATATAGTTGATGCTGCATCTTCTCTGGTGTTTTAACGAAGCCATTTTCTTTTTTTAAAAAAAATGATGTTGATATGGTGGATCAATCAACCAATTGAGTGCATGAAGAATGCAATTCTTTTACCGTACAATCAAATCACCCCCAGTAATGAGTTAAACTTTGGTGCCTTTCCTTTTTCTTTTTCTTTTTTTTTTCTAAAAAGTAAAAGTATAGTGTTTGTATCAATTGAGATGACCACAATATTTGCTTTTCTTTTTCCTTATCGTACCATATCACTCAAAAAATGATGCTGAAAAAAAAAAGGGTCACCATTTGTAATGGCATTGTCCCAAAATTCTTTTTTTTGAAACCTTTTTGTTTCGCTTGATTTTGATTACTTTATGATATCGTACATCACCAAAGTACACACCATATAATGCCAATTATTGGACTCATCACCAAAGTACACACCATATAATGCCAATTATTGGACTCACCAATAGTGGGAGATAGCATTACATCCATTTATGAACTCCAGACCCTCTGCAATTGGTTAAGACTCCTGATCGTTTGGGAATCCAACTCAATTTGGTCACAAAATCATAATGGACCGTAACATATAATTCATATAACCAACCCAAATAGCGAGATAAAGGGAGGCTTACTAACGGGTCATTACTCATGCAAATTACACTATGAAAACGAGTTTGAGTGGGTTCTGTGAGAAGGGGGTTTAACCACTAGTCTACAACTACTGGCTCATTAAATCCTAGAATTCGTGGAGTTGAGGTGAAATAAATACAGTAAACCAAGCTGGGAAGTGGGAGCATATCCTTTTCAACAGTGAAAGAAGTAAAGAACCCTTGATACTTGTCTCTTCTATACAACATGAGTTACTGTGCATTCCACCAACCTAGAGAATTGCAGTTTCCAACACAAAAGAAGGGGCAAGAGAAGACTTCACATACCAAGCTAGCTTTGGGAAGCTTAACTATATCAGTTTTTCTATCATTACTCCATCAACAAATGTGTTCTTTCTAATAGTGCTACTAAGGTTTACTGAGATTAAAACTTAACACCCACATATTTTGACAAAGTTGGATCATTATACATTCCCTGAACCCCCTCAACCAGCATAAAGTTGCTGAAAAGATCAACTTATGCCAGTTGATGCAGAAAAGAAAGGAACTCTGAAGCTTCCTTTCCCGGGAATATTATCAAATATACTGGGGATTAATTTGTTGTTTTAATCAACTATTAATTTGTTGTTTTAATCAACTACTACATTGGAAAGAAACAAAAGACAATACTATAGCTAGGAAGCATCAGATGATGCAGGCACAGGCCCAGACGAAAGATCAGTCCAGTACTTACAGGACATAACGAAGCTCTCGTTAATCCTGAGTTTCCACCTTAGGCACAACTTCAATAACCTCTTCCTTGATTTCTGCTTTAGGAACATCAGTGCCCTCATGCGTAACAGCATTGTCATCATGCAGCTGGAAATTTTCAGAACTGGATTACTACACACGAAGGAAACAACTAAAAAGCTTCAGAACAATGAATGATGAGATAGCTCACCCCATAATTCCTCAAGCTCATTGCCACATCATCCTGTTGCTGCTGCAGTATAGTCCTCAGCTCTTGAAAATCCTAAAGTAAAAAATGCGGTCAATGTAAATACATATATAAACATCAAACATCTTTAAAAGTTCATCAATAGCAAGACTCACAGCTCGAAGCTGATCCACTTCAGCATTCAGTGAGCTCTTAATTTCAGAAAGCTCCTGCAGAAAGTTCGACAAATAGGCTCCATTAATTAGTAATAGAATTCAATGTCCAAGTTTCATAGAGCGCAGTTATTTACTTCAAGAAGGCAGTGCAATGCAACTAAAGAGTATCCCATTTCACAAAGCAAGAAAACCATAGCATCGTTTTAAACAGGCAATAAACACTCCAGAAGCACATCCACTGGCATCCATTAAGACTGGGAGGCATAAGTTCAAGTACTAAAGATGTTTATATTTGAGAGTTCATCTACGCGATATTTTCATTACTATATAGCTACTAGTCAATCAACACTAACAACAAGACAGGAATTTTCTGTTTTATGCAAGACGAGTGACTTTCAGCATATTTGTCCCGTTCTTGAACTCAGTATTAGAAAAACAGAGCAATTGAAACAAATTTCTACACAGATGCATCCATCACAAAATCATTATCAATCACAAAGAAAATCACTTGGCCACTCACATTCTGGTACGCCTTAACCTGGGTGTCCAGCTTTGATCTCCAACCTTGAAGATCCTAGGCATCAATCGCAAACAACATAAACACAACAGAATGCTAAGCTTCAGTAACATAGAGCCAAGACAGATATTATATAAGATAAAGAAACCTGCTTCAAATTCTGAATTTTATTTAGCAGCTCCTTCCTCGATTCAGCCAAGTCCTACAGTGAAAGCCACTAAAATTTCAGACAACAGTCAAAATTATGCTAGCTTACAGCAAATTCACCCAAAATCCCATTGAAAATGAAAACTTGAATGTGGGATTTTCCCCATTCCACTCTACTGCCCAGTTTATAATCCACCATTATTAGATATGTCCCTAGAGAGCCAAAAGAAAAAAAAAAAAAAAAAGAAAAAGACCCATCATCTAATTCAAAACTTCAACAGGGTTTTCCCTTACTAACCATAAAACCCTAAGCCATAAAAAAAAACAAATGAACCAACAAAACAGAAAAATCAGATCTTTAATCAGGGTTTTTGTCAATCTACTCCAAAAGTCCAGAACCGCAAAAATAAGAGCCTCCAAGAGCAAGGTACAACCTTTAGCAACAGTAGCTACACTATAAACTTAAACCTATCACAAGATTTACGGCCATAATGAAACACAAACTTTGAATTATCGAAACATACCTCAAGCTTGGGAGTACTAGGCACATTTTCATTATTCTGCAAAAATTGAGAGGAAAAAAAAATTAGCCACACAAAAATGAAAAGCAAGAAAAAAAAATCAAAACTTTAGACGGAAATTAAAAAATGGAGCAGACTAAATAGTACCTCGGACAGAGGGGCAGCGACCTTTGGAGTTGTTGAATCGGAGTTGGCCATGGCGGATTTGGGATGAAAGAAATGGGCGGATTCAAAAATTGAGAGAGAAAAAGAGTTTGGGATTTTGCTTAGGGTTGAAATGTTGGACAGTTGGAAATTGGAATGTCAGCACAATTATGAACAGAGTAAAGACAAGAAACCTTAAATTTATAGTACAATGATTCCAACTGAAGATTGGGCGGGCGAAATTGTTCTTAGTTCAGTTTTGAAAATTTCGTGAATTTCTATGATGAGAACTGAGAGAAGTTGTTTCTGGGTAAATGGGCTTGGACAATTTTTATGATGGTTCTGGAAATGTTTTATTTGCAGATAACCCCTCAAGGATTCATTTAAATGTCGATTTTGGCTAATACAAGAAACATTTTCTGCATTTTGATCCAGATTATATTTGTCAATAATCATCTTTCAAGTAGGACTTTGCGTATGTTTTTCCAAAGTTTGACATTTTATCTTTTCTGTTTGTTTTTAAATCTTGACAAATGACAAAGCTGAAAGCCCAAGGAGTCAGTAAATTAATATCCTAAAATTATTAATCGTAATCAATTTCTGATTTTCTCTCATTTACTTAGCGTCTACCGATTTCGTCAATAAATACACTTGTAACTGAGTTAAAATATACTACATTCAGCTAGTATGATTGAACATACAATCCATTTTGTCAATCTCAAATATGTCAAATTCTCATTTTATTAGTAGTTAAATAGTGTTATAGATATTGCCGATAGTTAAAACCGATATTCTCACGATGAACTTGTAAGTGCCAATTTTCTCTTCAACTCTCATTGGTCGGAAGTGATTGTAGGATCAGGCGACGATGTTTACTTTTTACCATTGAGGATATATTTTTAAGTTCAACTAGTGTATTATCTTGTGACACAAAATAAAGGGCAATCAACCTTTAAATAATGGCAAAAACAAAATTTTTTTAAAAAAAGAAAAGAAAATACACATAAGCCTCTAATTGGGCTTACCTATGTCCCCACTAACCATCAAAGTTTAAGTCCAATAAAGGAACAACCATCAAGTACATAAGCATCACAGTAGCCCAACCTTTTCCGACATAAATCATTTCATAACATTGCCACATTTGGTCCATTTACAAATGTTACAATTTGCTTTTGGTATCTTACCCAATCACAAAATTACATGTAGGAGATAAAAGAAAAAAAAAAAATGTTTGGATTGTTTTTTTAGTGTGTGTTTTTAGGTGTTTTTTGTATTGAAAATGTAAAAAGGTGCATTAGAAATGTAAAAAGGTATGCTAAGATGGGACAAATAATAATAATAAAATATGAAAAAAACCAACCAAACACAGTATAAGATGAAGCATATAAATACACCATTCTGAAAATTTCCAGTTTTAGTTTTTGTAGTATAATATACTCTCTGACCGAAATTATTGTTTAGTTTGGATTTTCATTTTATAGTTTAAATTGTATTAAAACTAAAAAATGAACAATAATTTTAGGATTGAGGGAATGTGTATTATTATGTAGAGCAATGATACAAATAGTGAGAAAAAATAGTGAAAATACATAGTGACTGATGTGTCAATAGTAATTAAGAGTAAAAGAGTAATTTTGAAGAGAAAGAAAAAATTTCAACGGCAAAGTGGCAACAAAATAGGGAATACACATCAGTCACTATATTTTCTCACTATATTATTTTACTAAGAGTATCATTTTCCTATTATGCAATATGTAATGTAAAATGGAATAACTATATCTAATGTTCTTGCATATTGCATAAAGTTTTTTGAGTGTATCAAACTAATAATCCTCATCGACTTTAGAAAGATCCTTTCAAAAGAAATATTTTCCAACATTTTTGTCTCCACTTTGCCAAATTAGTGTTGCTTAATTAAATTGAATTTATTGTTGAAACACAAACATGCAATTAAAGAGTGATCTCACTCCATGCTCTATGTTAATGAGTATTAATGCAAAAAAAAAAAAAAGAGTTGTTTTGCTAATTTTTTTTAAATCACGTTTGCTTATACTAATAATATAAATCATGTCACTAAAAGTTAACAAACTTCAATTAAATTTTCATTTTTTACCTTTGCATAATCCTGATTCAACTTCCTACATTTCTACCTGTTCAATACGCTTTTGATGTGTTTGAAAGTTATACTAAAACAAAGAAAATAAACTAAAAATTATGAAAGCCGTAATTTTTTGACGAAATAATACTAATGAAAATGTTGATTTTATTAAGTTTGAAAACAAAGCTTTGATTTGAATGCTTCAAATTCAAACGACGACGTATGCGTTGATTATTCTTTCCCTTTCCCTCCTCCTAATTGAGTCTTGAATTTCTAGAAGAATCCCGGGTTGGCTTGACAATATCAATAAAACCGAGTTCATCATAACTTCGTACCAAAGCAAAAAATTAATTAATCCCAAATATCTCTAAATCTTTGCTTTTCAAAGAATAAAATAAATACTAATCACATCTTAATCCTATTGACTATAAAAACCAAACAAATGACTCAATGAAGACAAAAAAAGATTTCTCTACTGTCATTTCAACAAAGTTTCAGCTTCCATATTCCTACTTCTTCTTCTTCCCTTCAGCCCTGAAATATTTTGTTCGTTTTTTCTCTTTATTTTTGGTTTTTGGGATTCTGGGTTGTGAAAGAAATTCAAGAAAATGGGTCAGGAATCGTTCATATACAGCTTTGTTGCAAGGGGTACTATGATTTTAGCTGAGTATACAGAGTTTACCGGCAACTTTCCGGCCATTGCAGATCAGTGTCTGCAGAAATTGCCTTCATCCAACAGCAAATTCACTTACAATTGTGACCACCACACTTTTAACTTCCTTGCTGAAGATGGTTTTGGTAAAGTACTAAACTTGTCCCCCTTTTTTTTCCCTGTTTTTCTTGGGTTGTCTGGTGGGATCCCTTTTTAGAGCTTTGCTAATTGTGCTTTCTTGTTGCTGGAAATGAAAATCATTTGTGCTAGGATGAGATGTAGTTGTAATGTTATTTACTGGATCTATGTTTTTGGAGCGGAAATGGGTTCTGTTTCTCTTTTCTTCGATCTTTTTTTGTTTTTGTTCCTCTTTTTCCTTTTTGAAGTGTAAAACTTACATCTTTGAAACGAAACTAGTGAAGTTATTTTGTATTCGTGGGATTGTCAGAGTCGAATTGGCTTGTTAACTTGCATATATGGCGGAGGCTTTTGTGTGTTTAGATTTTGAGCTATTCTTGGACATTAGTGTAGAGGTTCCTTTTCCTTTTCCTTTTACTCTTGGAATGCTGTAGAAGTAGGGAAGTTGGCTTCTTGAAGTTCTGTTGTAATCAATTAAGCCAGTGCTGGAAAGAGTTGGAATGTGTTTCTTGGTTTGTAGAATTTGCACATACGTAGGTGCCCTTAAGTCTTATTGTATAGCTTCATCGAGAGGAGAACAGAGGATTGTTTAAGTAGTATGATCTTAGTTTAAATGTGAATATAATGATAGAAGATGCAAGTTGTAGAAAGTAAGGATTGTGTTTTTAGTTGCTTGATACTAGTTTTGGGTTGCTGAGTTTAGGTTTGAAATCTAAGTAATTGATTATCTAAAAGGATTGTGAATATGAAGTATGGTTTAGCTTTTTGGTTCATGACCTGCTGAATGGAATACACAACGTTTTCGCGCTGTCATAATATACGAGAGAGGTATGATCATTTAAATTTGTTGGAATGGACAGCTTTTGGCTTAAGATTGGAAGTAATGTGGAAAGTCATTGGATGTGTTTATCAACTTGCTAATATGTCAAGTTGCTTGTGTTTGTTGAAGGTTGATATGTATTACGAATCTCACAGAGTAAGATAAAGATTTAATTGTTGTTGTCGATACCCATTGACTGTAGTTGAAGTTTCTAATCATTGAATTCCTCCGTTGCTGTTTGAATTGTATCAACTGCTGTGTACGTGACAATATTTAATTATCATTTGCAAGTCCTAGTCCACTGAAGTATATCAGGAATTGAAATGGCGTATTTTGAGGATGTAATTTATTTGTCAGTGTTCAAGCCCTCAAATTCACGTCAAATGAGTCTAAGAAGTTTTGATTTTGCTATATAATAGAAATTGGTGCTGTAAGGAATGTGATATCTTTGTTGGTATTTGAATCATTAGGGTCTTGCTCTATGAGTCTTAACTTTAACCGGCTTATAAACTATTGTAAACTGATTTTATATCTTATGCAGTTTATTGTGTTGTTGCCAA
Source organism: Oldenlandia corymbosa var. corymbosa (assembly GCA_949775105.1). Taxonomy (NCBI): domain Eukaryota; kingdom Viridiplantae; phylum Streptophyta; class Magnoliopsida; order Gentianales; family Rubiaceae; genus Oldenlandia; species Oldenlandia corymbosa. The sequence continues at coordinate 16,281,844 of OX459126.1, read as the reverse complement.
AGAATCTGTGGGGAAGCAGATTTCGATTGCTTACTTAGAGCGTGTTAAAGCCGATTTTAAGAAAAGATATGGTAGTGGCAAAGCCTCCACTGCTGGTGCGAAAAGCCTAAATAAGGAGTTTGGGTATGTGAAAGACATAGAAATGCATGTTCTTAAATCAATCTTGAACGAGACACAGTTAATTAAGGCCTTCTCTTTTCTTCCTTTATTGACAGACCGGTAATGAAGGAGCATATGCAGTTCATAATTGACCATGCCGATGAGATTGATAAACTGATTAAAGTTAAGGCCCAAGTTTCAGAAGTAAAAAATATAATGTTGGAGAACATAGATACGGTAAGTAAATTGTCTTATTAAGAAATGTTGTTGCTCCTTCAGTTATAATTATGTGCATTCGTTAATGTCTACTTTATTCAATCCTCATCCTCTATCTCATTTTGTAGCCTTAAAAACAGTTCAGAACATGCAATATAGCAAAAGATTTACTGCATACTGAGTGATATCAGTAACGATGCTATTACTTCCTTTGTCGTACTTTAATTTTGATATTCCACATTGCAGGCAATGGAGAGAGGGGAAAACCTAACAGTTCTTGTTGGCAAAGCTGAAAATCTACGTGATTCGGTGGGTTTCATTCTTCAACTGTTCTCCATTTCTTATTCTCTAGATGTGTTATGGTCCATGAACTAACCAAATGAAGCAAATTGGAAAGAAATGTTTAGAAGTTCTGACGATCCTTTCCATGTTTTGTAACTACAGGCAAGGCATTTCGAGAAGAATAGTACACAGATACGAAGAAAGATGTGGTATCAGAATATGAAAATAAAATTGGTTGTGCTTGGAATCATCCTGTTCTTGATCCTTGTAATCTGGCTGTCAGTATGTCGTGGCTTCGACTGTACCAACTAGCATCTGTACTAGCACGCCAAGTTCGGAAACAAATGCCACTATCATTCAAAACTCTGCAAAGGAATACGAAAGAAAGCTGTTGGAGAGGGGAAGATTTACTCATAGAATGGGGGAAGTTCCCTTTGTCAGGGATTTATTGGTTTTTATTTGGTCGGATAAACCTAAAAGCGTAATTCTTTTTGAGTATAGTAGTGAGGATTCTTGTGAACATAGTTTTTAAAGTTAAAGATTAGAAGTAGGAAATGGGATGCCATATTCAAGTTGTAGTAGTTGTCTGTAAATTGCCATTTTCAAGCAATGGTTATGTTATGTGGATGATTTTCAATCTCTTTAATGCCTGGATTTCGATCAGGGGAACAAGACTAAAACTTCTCATACGAACAAAAATACAGAAAAGTTGAAGTTCGTAGTCTTGCGCGTCGAGTTAATTATCTCGACGTAAAAGTAGACGAACGAAAACAAACAAAATTGAGATACGTCGATTTTCTAGTCTTGTTTATCATCTCGACGTAACAACCGACGAAAAAGATGAACAAAAGATGAGAATCGCCGACTTGTGTGTCGGCTTTATTATCTTGATAGAACAGTCGACGAACAAAAATAAATAAAAAAATTTAGGTTCGCCCGACTTTGGAATCAGGATGATTAGCTCGATGTGTAAGTCGATGAAATGAAATAAACGTAAAAGTTGAGTTTGTCGGCCTGGTCTTCTTTATCCGGATGTCTAAGTCAAGGAGGAAAAAATTACATTTGATCGGCTTGATCGTCAAGATTTTTATGCATCAAGCTTTTTTTTAATTTTTTTATTTATAATCTTTTGAATTTGCCGCCGGACTCTTTAATTTTTGGTACTAAAGTTAGCAAACAATAGAAAACATCAATTTTAATTTTTTTCAACATAGTCAAAATATGCCCTTTATCATGATGTATATAAGTTGACAAAAAGTTTTAAATATAAAAGTAGAGTTTTGACGAACTAATTATCGATCTCTACATCTCGATACATGTACATGAACGAGAATTCATAAATTCACGTTGATTTTAGTGACTCGGTCATCAGAGTGATATTTAATGGTATCAAATCTCGAAGTGATTTGATTATGTTCCTCATTTGGTCAATATAGATTGCAAGGACTGATTACTTCATCAATCACTCCAACGAAAATCCAAAACAAGACTAGGCAACATTTGCTCGAACGTCTTGCATATTCTCCCTTCTAAAAAGAGTACGCACCAAGTTTTTCAATCAAACTCAATCCTATTGCATATCAATTCAGACGCATGGAAGAAGGCCGCGCGGGAAACTATTTAAATTATTTACTATTTTATTGAGTCCGTAAATAGGTTATAATCTATTTATTTAAGTTAAATAAAATCAGGGTTAAGAAACTAATGTATAGCCGGCCCTAATCCTTATTTCATTAAGGGAATTTGAGTATTTTGTCATTAAAAGAAAGTTAATTACTTTATTGAATTGTTAAGTTAAGTTAGAAATTGAGTCAAAATTGACTATGTCTTTCCTTTCTGTGAATTGGATCGAGTAGTACAAGGAAATTGACTATTTTTTTAGGCTAAAATTTAGGGGTTTCTAGGGTTTATGCCTTGGAGAGCAAGAGAAGCTTTCCTATAAATAGGTGACCGATTCTCTCAATCAATAGAGTAGATGAGTCGAATAAATTGAGTTGTAACCTCTATGATTTTTCTTGAAATATTATCAATAGATAGTTTTCTTAAACAATGAGCGTTTCTTGTTATTTTGAAGGAGTAGGATGGTTTCTTAACAATGGATTGATAGCTCGATCTTTAAATAACAAAGTCGACGAACATAAATAAACAAAAAATTAACTTGAACATCGGGATCGATAGCTCAGTGTCTAAATCGATGACCAAAAACAAATATAAAAGTGAGATTTCCAATTTTGATCGGAGTCTTTGTCTCTTTGTCTAAATCAAGGAAAGGACATGTTGGTTTATGTCTTAAAGCCAATCAAATTAAAAGGTTATAGTTTATATTTATTGTCAATGTGTTTGAGATTTTGCGTCCCTATGGTGACTAATGTGAAAAGTCAGCAGTGCAAGAGAGCTAGTCTTCTTCAACTTGTGTTTGTCCCAGAAATCATTCGTGTGGATACCGATAGAGGCTAGACAATTGTGTGGCTAGTAATCATTCTTCTCCTTCTGCTAGTAGCTGTTTAATTCGGTGCAAGAAATAACTCTAATAATCCCTTTGTATATATATTATTCATAAAAAGCAAATAGTTCTTGGTAAATATCAATCTCTGTTGAGTTCACTGCGTAATTGATTACTTACAGGACAAACATGCATTTCGTGGACTTAAGCAAAATATAGCCAAAATGAGGAAGCTATATATATATATATATATATATATATATATATATACACACACACACACACACTAGGGGTTGGGACCGCACAAGGTGCGGTCTGACCCGTGGAACGTGAAGGTTTTAGTATTGGTATTCTTGTTGAATTGGTATGTTCTTTACCCTTGAGAGAAGTCTTTAAATAGGTAGTTCATTGAACGGTATAATCAATAATAAAGTTGAATAATTGATAGATTTAATAGATTTTCATTATGTAGGCGATTGATGTGCTTGTTACAATTTATATAAAAGTAAAAGCAATTTAATATCAAGAACGTAGAATTGAATACAACATTCTGCAAATATCAACAAGACAATCACTTGACAGAAGTTATTTTCCTAAAGTAGTGTGACCTCAAATTCATACAAAAAAATTTCGGCTACTGTCAATTTCAGATTTCAAGTCACTTTCTAAATTATCAGGTTCCTTAAAGGGATACGATCCTTCCAACATCACATATAATGTTACGCTACATGACCAAACATCTGCTGAATCTGAAAATGGAGATATAGTTTAAGAACAAAGAAAATTACTTAGAATCAGTTCCCTTATTTATGGTACATACCTTCCCATTATAATCCTTTTTTGACAGGAACTTAGATGCTGCGAACAAAAAAATTCCGCCTTAATTTTTCTATGCACCACCGTAGAACTTACACACTTGCAAACATTAGCACTTACCAGAGACTGATCGCAAAGAATATTTTTATATTAACTGGAGAACCAAGAAATTGATCGCAAAGACCACAGACATATTGTAACTTACGCTAATTAGAACAAGAAAACTTCTAATTGCCAACTAACGAAACGAAAGAATACATTTATATTAATTAGGGGTCAGACCCAATCGAACGAAGAACAAAGAAATTGATCCAAAAAGTTGAAAATTAATCTAATCTTACTGCAATAGATTCAATTCCCCGCAAGAAGAAGACCTAAACCAGTAAGTTAGAAGGAAGAAAAACAAAAATAACCTCTGATTACTAATCGAACGAAACGGAAGAAGAAAAGCAAAATACCATAACAAAGAAAGAGACAAAGAAAGATTGGGAAATAGAAAGTGAGCAGAAAGAAAAAGGAACACTGGCAACGAAAAAGAACAGCTTTGTGCGAAAGGAGGGGAAAAAAAAATGAACGACCAAAATCGTATTGGAACTTGGACGGGAAAGAGCTCCGGTGAAAGAATCAAGTGGGGCAAAATAGAGAAGCGAGCATAGAGAAGAAAGTGGACCTGCAACGGGAAAGTGAAGAATTAGAAAACTCATGCACAATGTGTCTAATACAGGAGGTCTAATTGACCGGTGCAACGTATCCACAAATGACCGAGAACCCATAAGAAACGGAGCCAAAATCTGGGATTCCCCCTTAGTATATAGTTAGATATATATATATATATATATATATATATATATATATATACACAAAATTATTATGGAACATTTTATATTATTTATTCAATAAAGTTTATGTACTCAAATCAATTATTCTCCTCAAGAAAAGAATAAATGTTCGCAATCACCAATTACAAAATATCTCTATCATCCGTAATGCATAACTGTGTGTGTGGGTATGCTTTTTTTTTTTTTTGGGAAGTAATATCTGATTTGGGAGTGTTGGAGAGGTGCCGGAAATCTGGAGAAGATAATAGTTATGGATTTTTTTTTTCACTAACAAGATTAATGAAGAAGAGTAATTTATATTAATTCGTTACCTATCGGACATCTACCTTTTGATTTAACGGAAACTTTTCGTTTTAATGAAAAATGTTTACAAAGCCATCTCGTTTGATGACTGTTCATTACTTCAGTGACCTTGCTCGAAATTAAATCATTGCAACAATAATAAAACTTGCTTTGGTATAGTCTAGTGATATATATACAATTCGCTCTTGCCTTATCATATATATCAGTCTTTTCAATCAGCTTTCTTCGATTTTTGGGGGCATAAGAGTCTCTAGCAGCAAGTTTTGTATCCCTCCCGATGGTAATGGCATTTCTCTTTGCAACATTTAGGAGAAGATTTTAAAGTGATCGGGAATTGAATTATAGTTTAGTAGTTATGTTGTTGTCTTTTTTGGTAATAGACCAGGGTTCGATTCCCAATAGAGGGTTTAACCCACATTTTAAGTGGGGTCCATTGGGGTGGATTTTTTTTTTTAAAAAAAAGAAAAAAATATCAAAGTGATCATAGTAGTTTTTCTTTTCACATGTTCAAAAATAATGTCGAAAATATGTTTACAATTACGACAAAATATGATGCTTTTGTAAACATTCGGGGCTAATGTTGCAAGGTTTCAAACTTTTGGGTCATATTCCTAATAAGGAATAACATTCGTATCCAAAATCGTCTACTAATCCGCTTCTCAGTTCTCCCTATATATAAAGTAAAAGTAAAAACGGTTAGGGATTCATAACAGCTTTACAGTTTACTCAGAACCCGTTAAAACATTCCGGGAGGCTCCTGCCCTGCCTCCGACCACAGCTCCGGCGGCACAATTTTCAACCTTTTCAGTCCCTGAAGAAGAATATTCTGGCCAGGTTTGCATTCTACCATTTGAAATCTAGCTTCCCTCTAAATTTTTTAGTCATTGATTGTTGATGATTTGGATAGATGATTGAATTGGATTTTGATAAACTTGAACTGAATTGCTGTGAGTTAGGATTGCATTCTACCATATCAAATCTAGCTTCCCTTTGATTTTTTAGCCATTGATTGTTGATGATTTGGATTGATGATTGAATTGGATTGGAAAAACATAGAACTGAGTTGCTGTGAGTGAGAATTGGTTTGAATGTTTGGTAACAATTATGCATACTCTATGTTTGTGTCCACTTTCAATTTTGGATATTGATTGTAACTATAATTCTGAACTAAAGGCTTTCATTACTTGATCAGAACTTAGGAAAATTTTGAGGGAAAACAGATTGTTTCCTTTCACCATACCCTTCTCAAGGTTATACTACTTTTGAAGCAATTATACTCCCTCTGTTACGAAAAAAAAGGAGTCCGTTGGTTATCGAACATGACCCTTATTTTGGGACGGAATCACTGATAAAAATGACACATTGTTGGAGCTGATTAGAGAGATTTTTTACACATACATGTAGCAGAAATTTATTGATAGCTCTCTCAACCCAGGCAGGCTAAATTGATTGCTTATTAGGTATCCCTAGTCTTAGAAAGTTAGAATAGACGTGCTCTTTATAGAAGCCATATCATTTACTTGTTCTTTTCTTTAAAAAAAATAAACTTGGCTGCTGTTTCTCTGTCCATCTAATCTTTTTATTGATGTGTAAAGATATTGTTGAACTCTGCATTCGCAATAACTTGTTTTTCTGCTGTTCCTCTTCTTTATTCTCCGAGTTGCTGAGAATTTTACTTTACTTAAAATTTTAGCATTGCTACTTTGATAGTCGCCGTAATATTGAAGCCTGAATCGTTGAATTTTCGTGCATGTGTAAAAGAATAACAGTCGACGGCAAATAATCCTACTTGACCTCTTGGGATATGGCTTTCCAATGTTTCGAATGGATTGCACATCTGATTGGCCTGTCTCCGTTTTTCGATAGAAGAGTTGAAGTTAAGCAACTCCCTGATGATGTAATTGTAGACATACTAAGTAGACTCCCTGCTGAACGCGTTGTAGAGTGCCGAAGGGTTTGTAAAAGGTGGAGATCATTGGCATCCTCGCAGTATTTCATTGATTTGCATCTCAGTAGAGCTACCGCCCCATCCATATTTGTGCATAGCTTCTATAACATTAGGAGAGGAAAAGAAGAGTTTGGTTTTTTCTTTTATGATCCTACAATCAAAAAGAAAAAAGTGAATAAATTGCGGCTCTGTCCAGGACTTTTAGTGAGTAACATGTTTACTCGTTTCTTTGATTCTTGTTGTGGACTGATGTTGATTACGCACTGTCCCGGAGAAATATATTGGTATGTTTTCAATCCTCTCACACAAGAGAAAGTTTCGATAACTTGTCCTTTGTGGGGTTTCGTATGTGGCTTCTTTTACCATCCAGTGGCAAAGAAATTCCAAATTCTTTTCAGAGGATCTGTTGGTGGGTGCATAAACTATTATGTGTACACTTTTGGAAGCCCTGTTTGGAGATGTATAAAACCGCCTTCTTTTCACTATCGGCCTACTCTTAATTCACCCGCAGTCTATAATGGAGCTCTGTATTGGATTGCTGACTGGAATTACCGTAACTACAATGAGAGACCTCCATGTACTTGTGGAGTCTTGGTTTTTGATGTGATTAAAGAAGAATTTCACGTGATGCCTCATCCTGGCGGCCGCTGCGGAGACAGAAGTGAACATGAATACATGTCTCTTTTAGTGGGAGCTGAGCATTTATACTTTTCCAATGTGCTGTATTGGGAAAAATTGATCGATATATGGATATTAGAGGACCATTCAAAATGGGAATGGGTTAGAAAGTGGAAGCTTCTTCTGAACATAGTTCCTGCAACTTTCTTGGAGCCAGATCATACACTAAAAGGCTATCCCCTCTATAACGTAAAGGTTGTTCACATTCAGGACGGACAAATATGGTTGGATTGTGCCAAAGAAGGCCTATACCTCTATCGACTTGACCATCATACTCTTGTTAAACACAAAGGAACACCTCCAGAGTTGTATAGGTCGACTGAACATCGTTGCAAAGTTCTCACTAAAAGCCTCATGAGCATTCGTCAGCTCTTCATGGATGAGATCAATGGTTAAACTGTTTTCTTTGCATTGGTTGCGGATGTGAGCTTGTACCTGATCTTGTTTTAGGGAGCAGTTTAGCATTTTGGACCAATGTTATTGTTGTTGTACCATTAAGTTATTATTATTGTTGTACCATCGGTTTTTCTGTTTCTAGAACTGGAAAAGTTCAGTGATGTAATCGTTAATCTTGCTTGTGATGAGTGAGGTACAGGTCCACTTTTTGGTGACTATCAGGCTGTTTATGTTGTTTGCTCAATAATGTCAACAGGCAGGTATTAGCTTCAAGTTCGAGAGCCCCACAAAAAAATAATAATAATAATAATAATTAAAAAAATAAAAATAGATTGGAAGGTAGCAAGCATTTCAGCAATCTATTTTCAACATTTAGGAGAAGAATCCCGAAATGATCAAAGGAAGTTTTTCTTTTTACGAGTTTGAAAAGGTGGATGGATAGGTTGTCAAAAATCAAAATTAAAATGCTCACAGTTAGCTAGAGGACTTATTTGTCACCTACATAGTCATCAAGTTTCAGTACATTATCATTTACCCGAAAAAAAAAATGAATTGTTAAACTAGGAGGAGCATTCGGAGTAAAATTGTGTTGAATTTGTGAACATTCTGTCCCGATCCCGGACTAAATTGATCTAAATCAATAGTTCAGGGACTTGATTGTAAAACCCGGTATCTATGGAAATATAAATAGAGATCCGGGGTCAAAGATCAGTATCGAATATTGTTGAATTAGTATTTTCAAAATTGTTGATTCTTTCCCAATTTCATTCGGGTTTTCAACCCTAACCGTCGCCTACCACCTCCGATTCACCGGAGATTCCCCATTTCCGTCGATTCCGCCACCGGAATCTGACACATTCAGGGCTAAGGTGGCAACTATGCAAAAAAGTTTTTGGATCACATTGTTGACAGGGAAAAACATACGTTGGATATAAATCTAAGAATATTATGCTGAAGGTATAAAACTATTTACATAGAACCCGCAAAACATTGAACCTGCCAAACAGCAGTGAACAGGAATACATGTCTCTGTTTTTTGCAGTAATCAGTGCGAATGGACAAAACCGCAGAATCCATAGTTCAGCTAAACATAATTTGATCAATAGTTTATATCATGTTTGGCCTTCCCAGAAAAGCAGCAAAATAGCCTACAATCAGATCAAGCTCACATGGTCAGCAGAAACTTATCCCAAAAAGACCTCAGTCAGTAGAACAGTCACTGTGCACCTGCAATGAATATGACAGCGTCATTAAGCGACAGCTATGGCAAACATTATGCAGCAAAAGCTCTTATAACAAGACTAACTGAAGAAATCGACATTTACAGAAAGAACATTGCTATTAGGAGCATCTGGTAAAGGAATAATACTAATAGGTCAAGACACCATTGACATCATAAATTTTCCCCAAAAACAAAGGGTTGTGATTCTTGACAGTTTTATAGTTTAGTCAGAACCCGTCGGAAGACACCCCGAGAGGCCAATACTACAGGAAGATTGACAGTTTTACATTTTTATGACATGAGTTTCCAGGAAGATTTGAGACTGACAGAGGAAACCCTACAGGAATATTGCTCACAACAACAGGGATGGTGCATGTACTGCAATACTCTGGAAGCAACATTCTCACAAAGTAAAGCACAGAAAGAAAGGGATCAAAGGAAGGAGAACCTCCACCAAATTGACCGAGGAAGCCAAAGAGGGATTTGAAGAATCCCTTGGTATTGTTCGGTTGAAGAGCTTCTCCAACATTAATTATGAACTCCTGCTCCGAAGCTGTTTCCGAATCTGTTGATGATGAGTCAGAAGTAGAACTTTTTTCTCCGGAGATTTCTGATGCTTGCGTGGAGCGGCCCTTCGATGGTGATATCTTTTCCTCTTCTGTGATCTCCATCCTTGAAGTTCCTTCCCCTTCAATGGTGAAGCCGTAGAAAAATTAAATCAATATGAAGGCAAAGACGTAGAAAAATTAAATCAATATGAAGGCAAGGAATTCATGCGAGACAAAAAGAGAATCCACACCCTAAAAAACAAAAGGGCAAAACGAAAATCTGCAAAGCATAATCGATTCGTACAACAAATCCCTTTTAACAACACCCAACTCAAAACTCCAACAAAAAAATGCAGAGATTTTTGCAAAACCCACGTCCTCACCATGGATCTAAAAAACAAAGTACAAAAGAACCCACAAAGAAGATAATATCTCTTACCCAAAAGAAGAACACGAGAGGACGGAGGAGGAACTCCGGCGAAATTGGGAAGGCAGTGGAGGTTTTTGGGAGGTTTTAGTGTTTACTGTGTGAGTGTGTGTAGTTCGGGGTAGAAAGTGAAAACTAAAACCTCTATTTTAATCCGTCTAATTTTAATACTATTACTACTTAGTAACAAAAATATAGGAAATTCCTAAGACAGAACATTTCAACGTTCCCCAGGTAATAATGATTGGACACCACCAACTTTTTTATTTTTTTACTATAATCTTATCCAATTGTCGTACTTGTTACTGTGGTTTTTACAAAATATTTATTGCTAATGGTTAAATTGATACTGGTGTGTGGGCTTATATTGGGATCATCAATAAAACGTGGTTTCAGCATAGTAGTCAAATTGGCCTAATAATGCATACACAAATATGCATATTGCATAATTAATGTACTATTTTTGGTCCGAAATTATTATTTAATTTAAATTTTTTGATTTTAATTTTTTAATAAAAATTAAAATTTAAATTAGACAATAAGTTTTATACATAGGAAACATGCGTTTCTTTATTTTCATTTTTTTTTGGGTTTAAAAGGTAAGGTATACTAGTTTGTTTTAATAATACACCCAAATGTGTCATTATGACTCGCATCTCGAGGGAAATCTCTTATTTATTTTTTATTTTATTTTTTCAGATGGATGAATTCCGAATTCAACAACATTCATACTCAGATGCATCCGCATTCCAATCCACACATGTACTTTTTAATTGAAAGATCGAGGAATTATCGGATGTCCTTGAAGGGACGATCGAGGAATTGTGGTTAAACAAAGCTTCTTTTTCTTTTTTTCAAAAAAACCATTTAAAGTTGAATAGTCGACCTTAATTTAATTTCCATATATCAAACAATTTTGCATAATATTGTACGTAGGAAAAAATATAAAAGCTCGGCTCCCTCTTGAAGAGACATGCATGGAGTCTTGGTTTTCGAGCGTTTATACTTTTTCCTACGTGTGATATTATGCAAAATTGTTTGATATGTAGTAATATTAAGTTACATCATTCAACTTGTAAATGAGTTTTTTAAAAAAGGAAGCTTTGTTTAACCATAATTCCTCGATCTTTTTTGGAGCCAGATCATACACCTAAAGATATATATTGGCTATTACATAGTGAGAACGTCTCAACCTGATTTTCTTGAAACATTACATAGTTCCTCCAAAGTTCTCTCGTTCAAAATTTAAATTTTGTTCTCCTAACTTTACATTTTTTTTTTTTTTGTTGGTTATGGAATATATAATGGCCTAGATGGTAGTCCAACTTTTATTTATTTATTATTATGTGTTGTGTTGTTTTGTTTTTGTTCTGAAAGGTCGGAAGGTGTGTGTTCGGTCCACTTTTACAATTTGAACAAGAAAACGTTCTTAAAAACCCATTTCAAACAGAACATATTTCGTTTTATCAATCCCCCGCTGCTTTTCGATTTTGCCTTTATTACAGTATTAAAAATTAATATTCCTTTTGTCCCTAGATTTTAGATACGCAAATTGAACTAAAAATGAAAATTTAAATTCGACAATAATTTTGAGACAGAGGAAGGTTTTTTTTTTTTTTTTCTTTTTGAGAACAAAAAGTGATGCCGAAAATGTAAGTAATGGCACCGAAATCTAAAAAAAAAAAATTGCACAGCGGATGTACATTTTATTGAGAATTTCAAGTTGGCTCTGATGATTGTAACATGGTTTAAATGTCAAGAATAAATGAATTCTAATTCCTTCATATCATTTAATAATCTATTGAGGTGGAGAGTAGCATATTGTAATCTCGTGGATTAATTAAAGATGGGAGACAAGATGACGGAGTTTATGCACATTTATCGAATTCCGGTGTAGTTTTTGTTTTGACACCTCTTGTGGGAGTAAGAATTCAGAAATTATACAATCTATCATCAAAATCAAATTTTGATTGGAATCCGTGTTTTTTTACGCTCAAAATTATTTTCATTTTTACTCTCTCCATCAAAGTTTAATGATGTTGTTTGACCAAAAAGAAATGAACTTTGATTTTTGCTTCCAATGATAAAAGTACTTCCATGCAACTTGTGTATGGGTTAGAACAATTCACTTGATGAAAACTGAATTATTTAGACCTAATGTACTCCAATTTTCATGGATAAAAAAAATACTTCCGATAGGGAAACCGGCGACTCTCGAATTTAGATGTGATTCACTCTGAACAATGTGATCTTCAAATTTGAGCCTTGCCACTTTACACCCCCAATTACTACCTCCTGTCCCAAACAAATAGTCTACATCGAGTATTCAAATTTATATTAAAAACAATTTAAAAAATCAAAACTCAATGTGGACTATATTTTTGTGGGACCAAGAGAGCAGTTTATGTTATTCCCCCTTTTACATTCCATTCGATACCTTCTGTTTCTTGCACGTGTTAAAAGGAAAGATTAAGGGTGGAGGATGGACTAGGATATTTCAGAGGATCACAACAAACTTAGTGATTTCTGTTTTCGCAGCTAGCTGTTTTCTTGACAGCGGGCTGTTTTTAGGGATTTGGGGGGTTTGCTGATTGTCGATCGGGTGCTGCATTGGCTCTGGTTTCGGTTCTTTTGGAACATTAGATTAGGTGTGGAGGAACTTATTCAATGCGTCAGTGTCTTGGGAACTACTGAAGTAATTCAAACTGGGGATCTTTTTCTTTTTGCACAAGGAAAAAGCAAATCAGGGGGATTTTCTTTTTGAATCCAAAGAGATGAAAATTTTAAATTCAGTTTAATTGATAATGTAACAAAAATTAATTCAGTTGATAAAAAAAAATTACTTCCAGAAATGAGAAAGTCAAGCAAACGATCCTCGTGTCAAGACTTTCTTTGAGTTTTGTTTCCATGGATCGATCTTTTGCTTAATTAGACTTAATTAGATTCTAATTTCCTTTAAATTTAGTAATTTATTTACTACTCCTTTTGTCTCAAAAAAATAATGTACTTTGTTATATTGTTTTAGAGAGACCAAATATTTCAATCATTGATAAGATAAATGCCCTTCTAGGACAAAAACGATGATTTTTACCATCATTGATAAGAATATATACGGTGAGTTTAATTTATTTTGTTTGATCAGTGAACTATTTTTCTTGAGCAATAAGAATTGACGGTGGGCTTTCATGACATGAAGAACACGTATGGTGCAATCAGAATGTTGTTGGCATGGACCAGAAAGCAGAAACGGTAATGATGATGGAATGAATGGTGGTGGGAATGATGATGGAATATTTCATTTTTATCTTACCAAAAAAATAAAATAAAATAAAATTCATTTTATATTATTTTTTCCTGAATGAAGGGGCTTGCATGGGGAAGAAGTCAATTTTCAAATTTCAGTCGTTGACTCTTTTTTAGGTTGGGCCTTTATGGAATTATATCCAAAGAAAAATTTGGAGATGAAGGCGTTGGGCCTGTAAGGGAAACATGTCTAGTTTCACTTTGCACGAATATATATATATATATATATATATATATATATTACTATATTAGAAACAAAAACCACACTTAAAAGAGAAAGCACCACCATTTACCATGTGACATTTCCACATCATATTTTTAAATTAAATTTTTATTTACACATCAGTTTCCTACACTTAAAAGGCAAATGCAGTCCACATCTACCACCACCTCCTATTTTCGCCAAAATAAAAAAAAATATTTTTCATGCGGTATTTTCACATCATATTTTTAAAATAATTTTTTATTTACACATTAGTTTCCTAGACTTAAAAGGCAAATGCAGTCCAAATCGACTACCACCTCCTATTTTCGCCAAAACAAAAAAAAAAAACCCAAATCATCATCCCCATCTCCATGACAATCGACTCCCTAATCAATCCCTTCTCCACAAAAAAAGAAAAAAAAAAAATTTCTCATCAATCATCAATTGAGAATATGTGGTGAAATATACTCCTTTCCTATTAGCATGTTCAATCTTTTCATTAGTGATGATCAACTACATCCTAATCGGCTAAAATTTTGATTTTAAAAAATATTCTCTTTACCTCTCTATATAAACACAAAGGAAAAAATAATAATTTCTTATTGATCTTGCTTCGGCCGTTGTGGTGGTGCCATTACAGATATTAAAATTTAAATGATTTTATATCCATAGATCATTTGTACGACTTTTTTATTATTTTTTGTTTTTTTCGTTCAATAATAGTGTTATTATTATTATTTTTATGCGTCCACCCGTTACAACTACCGTAGCCGTTGCCAGGTAATATGATGTGATTTCTTATATGGTTAGTTAGCCTAGAATTTTTGTATGATTTTAGTTCTGTTTGGATTGAATTGATCAATTGAGTTTTTGTTACAAAGTGTGGTTTTATTAATTTCTTTTTTATGTTTCATTCAATTAGTGTGGTTTTTTTTTTTATTATGGAGTCTTGGTTTTTTTTTTTTTCCGTATATGGTCAGTTATGAATTGTGTTTTTTCTTTGTTTAATTGCTTCTGATTTTGTTTCATACTCCCAGTTGACCAATTATTATTATTATTATTATTTGCAAATGAAGCGCGTTTTTTTTTGTGTTCGGGTTTTCAAGAATATAATTTTTTGGATTTGGTTTTTGGATTTTTTTGAGTTCCTCATCATATAAATAGTTCAGGTCGCTTCTTCTAACTAATTTATGGGGAAACCTTATATGAATTTGAGGTGGAGAGGGAAAGAATGATGTTTCTACGTTTATTTTTGTTTTTATACATCATTTTTACGTACAGGAAAAAAATAATTTCTCAATTTTTAATAGGCTCTTTTACTTACTTTTTTTTTTATTTGCCATGGTGAGGTAAGTTTTTTTTTTTTTTCTATAACTTGAAACCTATGCAAATTTATATTAATATTCATTCTCATATTTGTAATCAACCAGTTTCAACAATTAACCAATTTCAAAATCATATTTTTGCTCTAAAATTATCTCCTCATACAAGTAAAACTTTGGAATCCCATGATGGGATTTGGTCGAGAAAATATATCAAGGAGAAGGTCCTAAAAGAAGCTAATAGGTTAATGAGAAGAGGGGCATTAGAAGTCGTGGTTTGCCGAACTTATCGAAAGTTGGAAACAGAAAAATGAAATAAAAATAAAATAAAAAACCCCACTTTTCCTAACCAAAGCCTAGAAAAGAATGACTTTCTTTCGTAATCACAAGAAATTATGGTGGGCGCTGGAAAAGCACTAGGAGTTTATATACATGGGGAATTAATTTAAGAAAGAATTAAGAATCGAGTTCACCGTCCACTGTGTGAAAATTAAAGGGAAACGAATGAAGAATCTATCTGCATGGGACACACACACACACACACCATGCATGCATGAAGCCAATTAAGCCAAGTTGTTTTTTCATTTTTCTAGATACTATTATTTATATACTTACTACATCTATATAAATTTTGTCTTCATCGGTGGTAATATTCTACCTTCTTTTTTACTCCATTAGTACCTTTTAATTTTATCAAAAAAGTGAATAATTAGTGACAAAAATTTTACCCTTTTTAAGTGGCAATATGCCAATTTAATCACTATTAATTAATATATCTTCGTATTAGCGTACACAACTCCATAAAGAAAAAATCATCGGCACCACAATTCGAATGCATTTTTAATCATTCTATAATAATTTTATTAGTATATGTTTAATTGGATTCATCCAAGGCATATGCTCCAACTAATAGTCGAAGATTAATTAAATGTTTGTGGGTCGATGCGTTATTGCTCCAAATCGATTAAAGAAATGAAGTAAATATATGCAAGCAATAGGAGGAATCGTATGTAAAGATCTTTCACGAAGAATAAAATTTGGGACGATGCCACCTCAAAGAATTTGCTAATTAATGCATGGGTGGTACGCACCGTCATGAATGATGTATAGAATTATTCATTTTTTCCAAGTTTTTCTTTTTGTTTCTATGCATCAAGGATATTCATTTTTGCACTTTTACTAATTATCTACCAATTGAAAAATATAATATAAATCATCAAAACCCAAAATTAAAAACCTTATGATTCTGTCAAATCGATAATTCAGTTAATGTGAATTTTTCTTGTGATCTAGTAACCAGACATTACAACTCAAAACCATCAATGAAATCCAAAGTGCCGTTAACAATGGACCACAGTTTCAAAGCTTAAAAAAAAAAAATTGACAGAAAACGATGTTACACTACAAGAGCTAAATGGGATGGAAGAATCATTTGAAAGTTTGTGGTAAACTTTGCACCTAATAATTTTTATTCCACACTAACCTCAATTTGTTAGAAAGAATAAGAAAAAAAACTGATTAATTGACCATCACATTAGAGACCAAAAGAACAATTAAAAGGCTATAGCTAGTGCGAATTCTACTGCTTTGATTCGGATGAATGATAGTTGATCACTCACTTATCATTGTTATCAATAGTTTAAGAACAATGTTAATTATCTTTCGTGTTTGTAAAGCTTTTTGAAATGCCTTTAATTTCATGTATTCATATTGCATTGAACTGTGAGTGGACATATGTTACACTCAAATTATATATTTTGTATATTCTGAAATGATTGTTCACTTTAAATTTTTATATATTAAAAACGAAAGTTCAAGGTGGACAAGCATTTCAATATACAAGAATTATTATTCATCATCTTAGGGATCTCTATCGGGGTGTATGATTCATTTGAAACCGATTAACTGTCATAATAATCTTAAGAAAAAGATAATAGATATTAGCAATGATTGGAAATACTTAAAGCTGAAAATTAAAGGAGACAAGCTGATTAAAACAAGAAATCCTTGAAATTAAATCATTCCAATGTTACAAAATACACAAATCAGACAACCATTATCCAATGAAATTAATACAAAGCCCATACACCATTTTCTTGACAAAATGAGCTAATATAGGTACAACTTGAATACAGACCACTGACAATCAACAAAACCAAACACCAAAGTCAACATATTATACAAGAGAATCAAAGTACAACCTAGACATATATATAACCTTAACCAAATCAAACTTACAAACCTAAGTATTCATCATTAACCTCACACATTACATATCTCTAACTTCAAATTCATTTCGATTCTTGACCACAATATCATACATATGCATGGATTTGAATCTGTTGAAGTCCTTTGGAAGGGAGATGAGATGAACGGTGGATCTCTTATGAAACTGAAGCAAGTCAGGATCTTCATAGTATCTCTCCCACCCTAAAGCTGTCAACTTACTCTCAAGAACAGAATAAGATGTGATGACTTCATCACTTGAAACATGAACTAAGACTTTCCGGCGGGCGTTCGAGCCCTGATATTCACCAGGGTTCTCCACCAAACGAACAACTCCGTTCTTAAAAACCCAAACACCAGACATTGCTGCAAAGATTTGAGAATTATGGGAAGAGACAATGATGATGATGGTGATAAATGGTAAAGGTGTTGAAGAAGATGTGATAAGTTGGCTATGTATATATTTGGTTTTGATATGGGCTCAAGGAAGGAGGATCAAAGGGGTTTATATAGGCATCAATCTTGGTAGCTGGAAGGATATATTCATATTTATTTCAATTAAGTACTATGCAAACTATATAATATGGCTAAAGGAGTATAAACTAAAGGGGTCAGCACAAGTTAGCTTTTCACACCTTGTTCATCTACTTTGAACATAGCTAAAGGCTTAAACAATTGGTTGATTATCCCTTAACAATAATACTTACATTCTGTTATTTATTTTTTTTTTAAAAAATTGGATGACCCTAACGGGAATCGAACCATTGACCTCCTGATAATAACCATCCACCATCTTAATTTAGCCCTATATGTGGTTTGAGGTCCACAAAATATGGATATGGGGCAAGTTGAAACTTCAGAGAAAGTTAAATAGGACAATGTAATCATCGGTGTGAAGTGCGAACTACAAAAGAAGTGCATAACATGTGAGAATGAGTAGACACATTATTAATATTGTACCAAACTGTTGTCAGCTAAAGTGAGTTACAAAAGTTTGTACCTGTAATTTTAAATAGTTGTTTCTGATCCTTCATTTGTGTGCAAATGGTACGAAAAATTCGATTGAGCTCAATATTTTAACGAAGCATGGTGGAAGATGTGTCAATAGTTCGTTAAACATGGACTTTCTAGGGCAAAATGATAGCAATTGGATGATTAAACAACAGTTTCCCGCCGACATATAAGTATACTGTCTTTAATTGTCAAACTTTTGGAGAGAGTTTGGTACATTTTGCACATTATTTAAGGTTCGATTATTGAAAGTATTTACAAAAGTCTACTTTCGTGTTTGAAACTTCAACAAGTTCCGTTCTAGATTTGATTAAGTTAATGAATCGAGTGGGAAACTTCTGTTAGGGTTCTGAAAAAAGTCGGGTTTGGCTTAATTAGTTAGAATATTACTCATGCTTTTTTGTATGCATTTGTGTATGAAGTTTCCTTAAATCCTAAATTCTTTTACCATTTAAACGGAAATTACAACGGAATGTTAGAATTTGGCACACATACATGATGTTATTCTGAATAGAATAGTTGGACAATAAATGACAAAGGATCTTTGGCTGTCAAAATCAAACTCAAAGGAAGACAAACGAAGATGATCTCATGCCCCATTCTTCGTGGATAGGGTTCATGCATGGGAAGATAAAAGAAGAGAACTTCTTCTTACTCTTTGTTCTAGATCCCACTACACATATCAGCATTTCTTTTGATAGGATTCTCAACTTTCCTGTGTGTCACTTTTGGACGTATTAACATGTCTCAAAATCACATAATGCAATAAGAACAGTTATTCGACATTTACGAGCATTAAATAAATATCATCGTTTTGATAGTGGTCAAATTGATTGGCGTGATTACATGTATAATCAAAATCTGTCAATCTTTTAACCAGTGTTAAAAACCCTTAAAATTATGAATCAGATCCTGTCTGAATAGATTTTTTCTAAAAGACTCTGAAGGTCGAAAAGAGAAAGGCTAACATTGGTTGCTAGTTGGAAAACTGATACATAAGAAAGTAAGATAAAAGTTTAATGAATGGCATTTCTTTTTCTATTTTGATGCATATTGATCAAAGACATGGATTCTGAGAGAGAAAGGGAAAGAAGAAGAAAGATGTCATAGTAGCCCATTCCCAAAGGAGGAGTGGGCGGCTTGTTGGAGAGGCTGACAAGAATATATATATGAAGGATATTAATAGCTTCACTCTTACACTTTGGATAAAAAATTTGGGCAAATTCATATCATTTCTTTTGTGTTCTTTTAGCTAGTAAAAGACACGTGTTGATAAGCTTCTTATCCACAATAGATAGACTATATATTACAAAGGTCAAAATGGCTTAAACTTGAATGACCCTTTTATGATCAGTTTCAGGGCAAAATGGAAGAGAGACACTTTTCCTACAACTTTTGAAGCACATGTTGATTGGATTCTTCCAATATGGCTGCTGAATTAATGCTGCTGATCGTTCCATACTTCTTGTAGAAAATATTCATGGCTAGCTGGAAAGATCAAATGCATGAATAACACATTTTCTTTTAACATTCCGATCGATGGATCCCAGCACTATTGTATATTTTTTATACGTAAAATTCTCGTCCATTTGAAATGATAAGTTTATTTTGGAATGCAACAATACTTCTTTAAAATAAAACTATAGTACCATGCATGTTAAATAACTTGTTCCTTTTATTGACGCATTTCACAAGCTAGATTAAGATTAACCCAAGAACATAGATCTATATATAGTTGTCGCCTTGTCGGTCAAGCAAGGTAAAGGAATTTTTCCTTTCTCAAATAGGTTTCAAATTTGAATCTAAAAAAAGATAAATAACTCTTCGGAAACCTTGGGCCTCTAAAAAGATGCACTTTGATTGAGTACTGGAGATCAATTTTAACCGTAATGTGTATTTATTTAGGTTTAGTAAAAGTAATTTCGCATAAACGTAAAATCTTGTATAGGAACTAAAAGAAACGTCTTATCATTAATTATCAAATGTATTTCATCGTCGCGAAACTAAAACTTCAAACTTTTATGCACAAACCTCTGGTATTTTACACACGACAATATAGATTTGTTCAAAGCATGCTGTACATGTTAAGAAGGTAAAGTAGGGGAATATAAATCGATGAAGTAAATTTGACTGGCCTTGATTAAATCGCACGAGGATCGTGAGTTAAAAATCATGCATGATGAAGGATTCACTTTGTTGATTATAATTTAACAAAATAAAAATAAAAAATTAAATGGGACGGAGAGAATAATATAATAGACCAAACAAAATGCTTCGTTGGCCATTTCAGAAAAAGAAGAAGAAGAAATTCTTCATACGCAAAGGCCAGGTTGCAGACGGTTGGTGCACGAAATGTTCAATCGGAAAAACTACTCGTTTTCCTTTCAGCAAACAGTTTCTATTTTTGTACACCCTCTGTCCCAAAATTATTGTCCAGTTTGAGATTTCACTTTTAATACAATTTGAACTAGAAACGAAGAACTCAAATTGGACAATAATTATGGGAGAGAGGGAGTATGAAATTGATGGCCATCTCTTCCTCAGTCGTCCACATAGAAAATACCTAAAGATGCTAATTTATTTGTGAGACATCTGGAAATTCACCATTTGTGCATCGATCATATACATATTCGTCCCCAAATAATTGCGTCTCAATCACTAAAAATGAAGGCCATGTGTAGCTATGTAATTAATTTGTTTCGAACTAGTATCAATTAAAATTATTCTTGGGGCTTTTGTTTCCCTTTTTTCTTTTGACTTTTATTGTTCGTGAAGTAGGGTTCTTTATTTCCCCATTCCATTTTATTAATTCCATTCCTAGTGAATATATATACAACAACAAGACTAATCAATCCCAAATCAATTAGAATTTGATAGATGATCTTGCTTAATTCTACCGCTCCAACTAGAGGACATTAATTCTTTGGCCACTAATTAATCGTCAGTATTTTAGCTTTTCTTGAGAATATAGAGTTAGAAGCTCGAAAAATGTAGTTACACATTGTTAATTTGCTCAGTGTACGTACTAAGGCTTGTAATGGTGTCAAAACTGTATGGAATGACCATATTAACTTTTTAATTAGTTATTTGGAGTTATTTACACCGAATGATTTTCAGTGTAATTTGTTTCCCCTGCCCAAAACAAGGAAACATGTTTTGTTCAAAGTTCAAATGAATTGTAAGCAATCTACTAATTTCTGGATTTAGGGATTGTAATCTCAAGATCGGAAAATGAAAAATCATGATTGAAATCTAACATTTTTTCTAAAAATATGTACAACAGTTAGTAATCTTTTATACCATGCTTTACCTTTACAATTCAGCTATATCTACAATATAACCACATATGCAAAGCAAACTTTAATTGTCACATTATTGATCCACAAAATAATATCACAAATAAGCCAATCACATTCACTCACCAAACATTGTCAAATTTGATCAAACTGTTACATTACCATACCCAAGCAGAGAAAACCCTACAAAACTAAAAACTGAAATGACACTCATTCACACCAAACTAATAAAAAGAAGGGAAAAAAAAACCACAAACACCATTCTCACACTTATAGAATCAAATATACTATATTAAGGGACATGAATAAACCATTAGTTAAGATTAGTAGACATGTCCCTAACTTCGAATTCGTTGCGATTCTTGATAACAACATCATACATGTGCATAGACCTGAACTTGTTGAAATCCTTAGGTAGTGATATGAGAAGAACTGTGGATCTCTTATGGAATTGCAATAAGTTAGGATCATCATAGTATCTCTCCCAACCTAAAGCTGTTAACTTCCTCTCAAGATCACCATAGGATGCAATGATTTCACCGCTAGGGACATGGACCAAGACCTTGCGACGACCACCACTCGAGCCGCCTTGGCTATCGCCACCGGAGTTTTCAACAAGCCGGACGACACCATTCTTGAATACCCAAACTCCTGACATATTTCTTATTTAGTTAAACTTTAAATTAATAAAGTGTGTGTGAAGAAACCCCCAAAAAAAAGGACTTGAAATTAAGAAGTGTGCATGAATTTGAGGGAGTTTGGGGGGTATATATAGTTGTTCATCAAGAGAAAATATTGTTTCAAATCAAGTCACTTTCTAGTTATTGGACTACAGTGTAAGGATTCTTTCTTTTTTTCTTTTTTTTTTTTTCTTGTGTGTTCTTTATTTTTGTGCTTATGGAGAGTTTGATACTTACTATTCAACTTCACTAATATATTCAACTTTAAACAGTAGAGAAGATGTGTACATTTCAGTTTACATTAGTTGCAACTTCTGATTAGTCATTATTGGAATTTTCTTTTACAAAATGAACATTCCTGATATGCTAAGACAATTAGAGGTAGCTTAGGCTTCACAAAATCATTCAATTTGGGAAAAAAATGACAATGTGTAAGACTATGATTTGAAAGAGCAGGGTTGAGGGACCCCTCAAAGGCAAGTCTAAGGAAACATTGGTTGATTTTCTAAGGTGCTTTGAACAAGCTTAACCATATTTGTGGGAAAAGGGTTGGATTTTGGGATTGAGAAGAATCCATCTTTTCTTTATCCAAATTCTCTAAAACCCCACATCCTGCAATATTTGGGAATCATATAAATGTTTGGAAGAGAAGATATCTTGCTAACTAATATAAACAAAAAAAAAGAAAAAGAAAAAAAAGATAACCAAACTTGACCCACGCACTGCGTTTGCATCAATTGATTCTAAAGTTATGCATCATGGATGATGGATCACGAATTTGCTTTTCGTTTCAAACGGTTGGACGTTGATCATCTTATATACATATAGGGTCGATGGAAAACTCATGTAATCGACCTAATAGTCGAAAACTGTACGGGTTCAAATTTCACTAGTTAAATACATGCTCGTTTTCAAGTACCTAAAAAGTCATTTAAGAAATATGCTTAATTATTATTATTTTTTTTTTCATATTGCAAGGTGTGCCTACTGTCGGTAACAGTGACTAATCTTCCTCGCTTATGGTGTTGAATATCCCACATTGGTGGTGGGAGAGACTTGATATCAATATATAAGTCTATGGGTTACTCTCTTCATTGCCAATTGGTTTTGAGGTGGAACCTCATGTGCTTCTATATGGTATCAGAGTCAGCCCGCCAAGAGTCGGACTCCAAGCCTGATGTGATAGAACTGGTAGGGCTGAGACGTGAGGCGGTGACTGGGCTGACAAACCCAACCCAAGAAGAGACGTTGGGCTTGCTAGAGAGTGTTGAGTATCCCACATCGGTGGTGGGAGATAGTTGATATCAATATATAAGTATATGGGCTACTCCCTTCATTGCCAATTGGTTTTGAGGCGGAACCCCATGGACTTCTATACATGGTACCTCAATGGGTGTGAGAGTTTGGCCAAAGGATTTAAGGTTATTCCATGTCCATAACAAGATTCGAACTCTCGATCTATGATTAAGGGTGGAAGAGTCCTTATCACCCCATCACAAACCCTTTACACTGTTTATAGAGTGGCTATGGAATAAATCAAAAGGGTTATAGAGATGAAATCAAATTTAAAACTTTGTGGCTAGTAGGACCAAAATTAAAGAAGTGATTCCAATGTTCTTGAAAATGTGATTATTTTAGCGGCTAAGAAATTAAGACCGGTTTTTAGGGCTTGCCGACGGCCTGTTGCGCCTAATTCTTGTTGACCTTTATGATCATCAGCCTTAATTTCTTAGGCCACTTTACGGTAATTTGGAATTCACTTCTTATGGATGAATGCATCATCATTCCTTCAAGACTTTTTTTGTTCCAAGAGATAGAAAACAAAAATAAATCAATAAATGCAAAATTTTGTTGTGAAAAATTCTTCTCAGTACGTACGTAAAATAATTATGGACTAGTCTGATACTATCATGATAAGTTAGAATGACCTTTTTCTTGTGTGAAAATTACTGATTCACATACTATCTCCACAACCTAATAATACTTTCTTCCTCAAAAATAGAATTATTGTTGTGGTACTAAAATTTACTTTTCTTTTTGGGACGAAGGGAGTAGATCACTCTAATATAGGGTTTTTAAGTGGGAAAAGATACTTATCCACAAATTAATGTGGAAGTCTTGTCTGCCTAGCTTTAGAAAGTGTAAAAGAATAGGGCAAAATGTATGATCAATACCGATCTATATTGGGATTCTAGGACCAAATTTATCCCAACCATAAAAAAGATACGTTCAATTTTTGTTGCCCTAAATGACCTTATAAAACGATCTTTTTTTTTTCTGTGCCTAAGCACAGGGGTCTCCTCCCTCGTGAAGAATGGTGAACGTGACCGGAAATAAGCCGACCAAGGTCATCGTCTCCTTTTCCATGACAAAGATTTGGTCTGGAACAATATAATTGGGCCCTCAATCCAACCAAAAAAAAAAAAAAAATAGATATATTCATGCCAAGATAATAATCATGAAGAAAAATTTCCTTTATTCTCAAATAATGGACCACTTGAATCTCTCTGCTAGTAATTGCACGCACAAATGCGAGGTTTGAATGAATAGCAAAAACCTCAAATTTATGCATGCTATATTACAATTTGACTTTGGTTATTTATTACTCAATTCAAGGTAATTAGTCTCAATAGAGAAAGGGTTGATCCTGTCATCTGTGAGTTTGAATTTTGATACTTCTATTTAATTTATGATCACCCGGGTTTGTATGAAATGGTTTTGACTTCTCATGCGATTTATCAGCAAGAAGGGAATTTTTGCCAATATATAATTTAATAGGGTTTCATCTAAATAGTACTAAAGATTTAACCTACTTCATTGTCACTTTGCAAGAACATTACTTATGTATTTGAATCATGTTTTGAGATGTAATGTACAACTATTGCGTAAAAAATTTCTTGTATGAAGCATGAATATCGATCTTAATTATCCTTGATCTTTCCCTTTGTATCTTCTTTTCATTAAATGGATAATGTACATGTACAACCCTTTTATTGTATAGCCAAAAGCCAAATGAAAAGTTGACCCAAAAAAAAAAAATAATAAAAAAATAAATAAAATTTGATGAAAGGAAAATTCAAGGAAAAATCGCATTGTTAATATTAAAATTAAAGAAGGTCCTTCATTCCCAAGACATGGTGGCGTCCTAACTAACCACTTTTTCCAACATTCACAACTTTAAACGAAGAGATTGTGGTAAGAATAATTTGCAACTGAGACTTCCATGTCCAATTAAAAAATAAAAAAAAAAGACTTCCATGTGATCGATTGTCCCAATTACAAAAGCCAAATATATCCCCCCCAAGTCGTCCTACGATGTTTAAATTATGTGAAAAAAAGCAGTGATTCACACATTTTGTTCCCACTTCCAAGTTCCAAGCCCAAAGAAAAAGGACATAAAGGTGAAAAAATAAAAAGGATTCGGGGGAAAAAAAAAATACCAAAAAGTTTTGTACGACTGTTACATTTTGATGTGGATTCATCATTTTTAGTTTATTCCATTAATTCCTTGTAAAAAACTCAGCTGAAGAAAGAAGAAAAAAAAAAGAAGGATATGATCCATCTCTATCAATTAATAGAAGAGGAATAATTCTTCACGTTCACTGGAAAGATGGTTGTAGCATTAGTTTGTGCATGCAAAATCTGTAATTTAACACTAAATTATATGAAAATTCTGTTGAACAATGTATTTGGTCTGGACTAGAGACATCATTTCAAAATACAAATGCCAAAAGTACAAGCCAATTTTTCTGAAACCAGACCAACTCATGGATTTGTCATTAAAGATCAGATCATCTGTCTCACTCATAAGTGTCTGTCTGATTTACGCACATTTTGATGATCAAAATGTGAATCTATCATTTTCAGTTTTTCATTATTAATTCCATTTTCGAGATTGGAATCTTCACATAACAACGCGTTGTGTGAGACGCCCATTTATGTTGTCACATGAGAACATAACGAAAGTTAATAAGTAATCTATACGATGATCATTGAGAATAATTAGCTTCTCTTTTTAAGCGATGACTGTTTCGTTAATTAATTTCATCAAATTATTCACTATAAATCTACCCTGCTTCTCTCCAAAGAGAAGATACTATGTTACCAGAATTCCAGTGGACATGCCTTTCTAAAGCTGATAGACTACAGTATTTATTATTTATACACTTTGATTGGAATCGATATTTTGCACCCTCAACCCCGAGATTAGGCATTAATCAATTACAAACAAAACGGATAATCTTCTCTCTTCCTTATCATTAACTATGCTTAACTTTATAGCTAGTAGTATAAAATACTAGGATTATTAAGCGCAATTACGTCCGGGGTTGTGGAAGAATAAAGTAAGTTCTTCTCCATGCATGAAAATCATGATTCGGTGATGAAGTCGGATCAATTCCATTTTGCTAAAATAAAATAAAATAAAATAAAAAATTAAACAAATGAGGGGAATATTAGTGGATTTTGTGCTCGAATATTATTATTATTTATCAGTAATGACAGCCTAAATTCATTATTATCGCTAAACCATCTAACATCAAGAAGAAAGTAGCTACCTAGGAGGAGCGCATATCCCTGCGACTTTTTGTCAAACACAACTGAACGATTTTCAACAAAAATGAATGAATGAAAACTTTTCCTTTCAAAAAAAAAAAAAAAGACGAGCGCATGTTTAAATTAATTAGTTTACGTATAGGATTGCAAATTTTGTTGCTTTATTAATCTTTTTTGACGTTTGGAATATTGGAATAATTCGTTCAAAAATCTGGAGCTAATAGCCGTTTTCATTTTAATTATTATTCTTCTAGAAACATAATATACACGTATAGGAATACTATAATAAAGATTAACTTATAATTACCAGAAAAATTTAGTTAAAGCAAGTGTCACTTGGACGGCGATAGTAAACAAGCGCATCTGGTGTAGTGGTATCATAGTACCCTCCCACGGTACTGACCGGGGTTCGATTCCCCGGATGCGCAGCCTTAGCATTTTTTATTTTTGCTTCCCTGGGATACTGGTTTCAGTCTTTTGGAGTTGTGTGCATTTGAGGCTTATCAAAGCTCTTCCTTCCTTTCTTTTTCTTTTTTTCTTCCCCCGAAATCAAATGTCCGAGGCCCTGATACATAATATTTGTTCCTATTTATGTTTAATGGTCAGATGAGATTACGTTTGTGAATCAGCTCATTCTTACAAACATAAGGGCACAATGACAGTGAATCAGCTTATTCATTAGCCAAATTAGGCTTATCTTCGCCTTTGGGTTTGCATTACATATTTTATTGCTTCATGAATCACTGCTTCACAAGTTGTAGAGAGTAATCCATCCTCTTGGCAAAGCAATGATCTCAAAACAATCCGATTATTCTGAAGAAATTTCAAGGGAATATCTTTCCAGGAACTTCAAGCTGGCTTAGTTGCCAATGGCCATCAGTTAAGCCATCCATCATACTCATCATCGTCATCTTCACTTTCTGATGTTTCTGTTGGATATACAGTAAAATTGTAGTATTAGGAAGACAGACAAAGCGGAGGGAGACAATGAATCTCGGCATTGCTACCAAAAAGGAAACTTGGAAAACAAACATTTGCAAACCAGCAAGACTAAAGAAATTGGCTTTACCTTCATCATCCAGCATTCCAGTTATTGAGACCTTGAACTTCTCATTTCCCCAATCCAGCTGTTGCTTGTAAATCGCCTCGACAGATTTACAAGCTGACTCCCTGCAATTTTTGACCTCGATCATCTGTAATGAGGAGATGTCCCCAAAACTGATAGGAATCTCTTCAAGTTTGGGACAATCTTGCAAAACTAGTCGCTCAAGTTGAGGAAAGGAATCGCTTGAAGCATTCCAGATTCTAAAACCGAATGCGCATATCTTTAAATATGTCAGCTTCCGGAACTCATCTTCTTCCATGTCCCAAGTTGAATCCATCTCATAACAATACATTATTTTCAGAACTTCAAGATTGCGTAGTTGTTGTCCGATGGCGGAAACAGATTTCAAGGGCAGGCGAAATCTCCTTAAAGTCAATTTCTTGAGATTTATGGGGAACCTGAAGTTGCTTGGAAAAGTAATCATATGGGCGATGGAATAACAAGATAGATGCAGTGACACAAGCTGATGTAGAGTGTCCATTGCAGGTGTTACACAGCTTTTACGATCAGTATCCCCATCTCTTATAAATTGACATTTCAATTTCTTAACTCCAATCAAACTCTTCAAAAACTTTTCGACTGAGCTTGGATCCTTAATAGTCAACAAGGAAAGAGTAACAATATTTCCAAGATCTTCAATTTCATGGGGGCCAGGCAAACTGGAATGACTAATGGCTTTTATGTGAACATGCCTCAATTTGCGCATCCTCCAAAGTTCAGTCGACACATGATTTCCAAGCGGGTCTCCCTTGAGAATAAGAGTCTCAAGGTTGAAGAGTTGAACTATTATTGATGAAGGCACAGAATAAAAACTTCCCCGAACTGCTAGGTATTTTATGCAACGCAACAATTCAAACTTCTCAAACTTAATGTCACTCAACTGCAATTGTTCTGCATCCAACACTCGAAGAAATTTTGAATTTGGCCACTCAACAGTCCTGCCATCTAACTTGTAACCATGAGAGGGGAAGACCAGTAGAGAGCGAACACGAGTTTCAATAAATTGAAACCAATGCCATTCCAGGTCTGGTTGGAAACTCAGCCGATATGATGAAGATACTGGGTAAGAACATGAAGAACCTGGATTGCGAAAATCCGCATCCATGATTCGATGCATGAAATTTTCTTCCCTAGCTTTCTTCAAGCAAAGATAGCGCACCATATCATGCACTTGGCATGTTTTGGAACCTCCCCTGGATCTACTCTGGGCTTCCAACACTAAGTTTCGACCAATTAGTTCCACCAAGTACTCCTCAGCGGTTTCTTCCAAACTCTTGGAGTCCTCCTTTGGTACAAAACCTTCGGCAATCCACAACCATTTCAACTTCTGAACTGGAACTTGCTGATCCTCCAAAAACATTCCGAAATAAAGGAAGCACGGTTTTAGATGAGATGGTAAATGATTGTAACTCAACGCCAGCATGTGCATGATCTGATTGTCTCCATCATCACGGGCTGTACGAGACATTGAAGTGCGCCCAATTTCTTCCCATCGATCCTTTCTCTTCTCTACTTTCTCCAAGAGACCAGCCATGACTATGATTGCCAGAGGTAACCCCTTGCAGTTTTCTACAATAAGCCTTCCAACTTCCAACAGTTCTTTGGGACACTTTCCTCCGTGAAACAGTTTCTCTTCGAATAAAAGCCAGCTTTCTTCAACAGTGAGTAAAGGAAGGCGATAAAGTTCCCTTTCCAAAGCCACCTCAAAATTACGGCTAGTGAATAAAATCCTACTCCCTTTTGCATCGTTTGGTAGTGAGAGCCGCAAGTCATTCCAAGCATCCTTGCTCCAAATGTCATCAATTACGACCAAATATCTTTTTCCTTTCAACTTTTTTCTCAAAGTATCAGCAACATCATCGTCATCCTTTCTCTTGATCTCCTCAGTGATCTCTACAACACATTCCAATATCTCAAGCAGCAACTCTCTTTTTCGGTACACTTGGGAAACTGTACACCAAGCTCGAACCCAGAAGTGACGTTGAATTGAGAGGCTGTTATAAACTTTCTTCGCCAATGTCGTCTTTCCACTTCCCCCCATTCCAACAATGGAGATAATCTGTCGCTCTGGTGAGCTAGCTTTGAGTTGGTCTTCTATGTATTTTGCCTGGTCCTCAAAACCGACTATGACTTCATCAGGTCCTTGGTTGTTTGATCTTTCCGAAGTCTGTTGTAGAACATTGAGGATGGTCCCATGATGTCTCTCTTCTTTGTCACGAAGATGATATTCTTCGATCTCAGACTTGGTAATCTTGGCCTCGACAATGGCATTAAGAAGGACCAGCTGTTTGTACCATACAGGGAAATATCCATCTTCAAAGAGGTTAGTGATGATGTATTCTGCCTCATAAAATAAGCGTGGTATGCGTCCATCTCCAAGATCTTCACTCCGATTACCATTTTTCTGCTTTATCTTTTTGATAAATGAATGCAGAACCTGTAGTTCCTGTAGCAACACTTTAGCTAGATATTTCAATAACACAACAGTCTGAGAAGGATTTCCCTCCAAAAACTCATCCATATTTCTTAAGAGAGAATCAACGAAGACATGTCCATCACTCTTTGGAAAGTTGGAAATCAACAACCATGGACATTGCAGATACACTCCCCCGATTTCAGCCATGTTAAGCTCAACCATTCTAGGAAAAGAATCAGGCAAGAGTTTCATGCCTTCCCTTCTGTCACTAAAACATCCAAGTGCAATAACAAGATTTATTGCTTCACGAATCACTGGTTCACTAATTGCAAAGAGTTCTCCATCCGCTTGGTCAAGCAGTCCTCTCAAAAAGATCAAACTCTTCTGAAGAATTTCAAGGCAATATCTTTCAAGGAACTTCGAGCTGGCTTTGTTGTCTATAAGAATCAACAATTTTGTGGCTGCCTTGAAAAGCACAAATATTTTAAGACCTAATTTGGGAAGAATGCTCTGATCATCTAGGCTGAATAATGATCCTGCTGCCTCTTCTCTAAGCAAAGCTTCAATGCATGCTACTATTGATTTGTCTCTTTCATCCATGTATACCTCTGGGGTTTTGAAGAATATACTAAGGCATTTGAAAGCATTTCCGATGGTAACAACTTTATCATCGGTAGGAATCATGACATTGGTTTTTTGATTGTGCAGCTCCAAGACAAAAACCTCAGCCTTGATAAGATTCATTTTGTGGAAGAACTTAGAGGGCAAAATACCGGGAGAACTGCAACCAATAAATGATCTAGCCTTCATAAACACGGCTGAAACTTCCTGCCTAAACAATAACTTCAATTCGTCTGTGAAATATTGGACCATCGGATTGGAACACAGTTTAAACACGGCAGGAGGAGGGATGTTAACTTCATTCTCTACCATTTGGTAAAGATTGGCATAGGACTCTACCAGATCTTCAAATGTGATCATAGAAGTAGTAAGAGGTCTTCTTGAAGGTGGGCATAGGGCCTCAAAATGACCCGGGATGATTTCAAAGAGATAACGTGATCGTGCCACCATCCGTTTTCCATAATCCCCTGGATGTCGATCAATTATTTGATTATCACATGCCACAGTTGCAACCCTTAAAACTAAAGCTCGAGCGCGATCCAAAAGGTTTCGCAACTCCTTCTCTTCAACATACGCTTCTGCTAAAGTGGAAATGAAAGACCTGAAGAGACCTAACTTATTTTCACTGTCATTGTACTTTTGCTCGACTTCATCAATCCCGTGAAAATAACTCAACTTATTATGCTCCTCTAGCTCCAAGCGAAGGCTGACAAGATAGTCCCGGACAGAGTCAGCAAACTGAGAAAACACAGCAACATCACTGATGGGAGACGGGCGGGTCTCCAAACTCAACAAGTACTTGAAAGTTGTTGCTGTGTTTGCTTGAAAATTAAGAGAGACTGGAAATGGAAACCAAAGCCTCGGATCATTCTTCGAATCAACAACTGGTTCTGGTAACACGAAACGGGCAACGTAATCACCAAGATCATTACTGAGCAGCTGAGCTTCCAGTTTCCAAAGCTCAGCTGGAAGTGATCCCAAATGCTTAACCTCATTATCTTCATCACTCCAGAAATTTCGAGTATAACACACAAAAACCTTCAACAGCCTCAAGTGTGTCTCAACAAACCGGGTTCGCCAACAGGGAGGGAGTTGGCCATTTTCATTGAGGAATTGGTCGATTTTAGTAAGACATCGATTATTATAAGAATCAGTACCCATATATTTAGCTTCAATAGATTGGTATGAGACTGAAAGAAAGCATTAGGAACTTTTGCACCTTCTTCTTCTGCAGACTGAAGTTCAGTTGGAATGCAGTTGGACTCCTAAACAAGTTCAGGGAGATATTAAAGTCATTGTTCTTCAACTTTTTATGCAGACAAAATAATCCATCCCCTTTTTGTTGGACATAGATAGATTTACATACCCTCCATCCTCGAAAAGCATTCCACTTTGCTTTAATTTTTTTTTTCTAAAAAAAATTCAATAATACTGGATTATATTCCGGAACTGAGAAATTACAACCCAGAAAGAAGCAATCTTGCGGCAAGCATATAACTTTCCAATTTATATGCCTGCTTATATTCATCTCTTTTTTTTAATATGAGAACTTTGTGGATTCATATAAGTTTGTTTCAAACGTAACTCAAAAATCTTTAAAAAAAAAGGGGGAAAGAAAAACATAACATTATACAATATACTGAATAAAGTCACATACCAGTGGAAATGATCACACTAAAAAACCAAAAAAAAAAAAAGCTACCTTTGCTGCTGCTGCTGATGGACCAGGGCTTTTTGAAACAGCAGGGGAAACAGGAACTAAAACCAAATTGTTGACCTGCTTAGCTTTTGTTTTTGTGGGTAGTCTCCTCCTTTTGACTGCACTTCAATTTAGCAAAGAAGATGGAAGAGATAAAAAAAATGGGAGATCTGTTTAGGAAATAATTGGGAAGAAAGAAGAAACAAGAGAGGATAGAACTATACATTATGATTGGATCAAAATGGAACACATACAATTTGGAGCAGCAATAAATTAATGGGACCAAGTTCATAAATTCTTGCTGATGATGTTTTAGTTTACATGATCATGCACCATCATTTTCGTTCACATTAATGATATAGATGATTAATAGACTTGTTATTTTGCAGATGTTAAGGCAGTCGAGAAATAGTCTTCCTCCACTGTACTCAAATCAATGTAGACTTAGTATAGCTTGTATATTCATGCGCGGTTACTCACATATTGACTCGCACATTATATGTTAAAGACTCTTTCCTTAATCTCTGTGATAAGGATACATAACGCTAGTGTTTTGTTCGCCAGGGCAATTCGCGCTTGTGTACGCCTTGAGTTGATTGGGGAACTGACTTACATGATTCCGCATCCAACCAGCGAGCTCCTTGGAGTCTGTTTTTGGCTAATAGGCCAAGGTTTATAGGCAAGTGTCCCAAAGAAAATTGTGTTCAGAACGCGCAGAGTTTCAAGCTCATACCAAATCACACCAAAGTAGTTCTGCAACAAGAACCGCACATGTACAAGCCGCAAAAGCATAATAATTTCATTAAAAAAAAAGGCACAAATGATGAGAAAAGTATGAGTTCTTTCATCAAAATATGTTGAAGGCAACAAATTCCACAGTTTTGAATAAAAATTTCATTACAAGGCGCAGCAGCCTCGACAACATTTCTATAAACTTGAGAACCAATGAACCATAACGAAGTTCATTCATCCCCTGTAAAACAACTCTCTCACAGAATTCCCGTCTTTGAGCCACAAAGTTACGTTCTTGAAAGTTCATTCCTCCGCCATGCACACATACTCTCCAGTATCAGACTGGTGAATGGCCACAAGATCATTCGAAGACCCACTCAGGCACAGTTCAGCATCTTTTAGGTCTTGTCGTCTTGATAGGATTGCTCACTCAGGCGACAATTTGCAACTTGGAATGACTTTTTCTCCATTTTATAAGATCCACTCTGCTGATTGTTTGAAATTGGCTTTATATTGCCGCGACTTATCCATTTATAACGATCCTATCTATAGGATAGATTTATCATTTTAAGATACTACACAAGCACATTCTAATGAAGGCTTGATTCATGAACATGTACATTGTTTTCGCATGTCTTAAAAATTGATAAACTTATGACCATATACACCAACCAGACACCTAATGAAACCAACGAATGATGAATACAGAAATCCATCTGGACTTGAAGGAACCTCATAATTAAGAAAATTGACAAGGAAATCTGACTATTGAACAATAACAAAAAGGCCATCAAGTCCACTAAAAGAAGACAGAGCCATGGAGGTGTTTCTTGTCCCAACCTTCCTAGAGTAAACCTACCATAGATGATAATACAAAATTATTGATGTAACCAGCAGTTGTATACTTGAAAAATATGCATTCTCAATCCTACAAATGGTTAGTGTTCGCTACTGAAAATGTAGGGAGAAAATATGTTAATGAAACATATATCTTTATACGCTACCAATTGCGAAACCTAAAATATCCAAACATCTGATACGAGTAAGAACGATGTAATTGGCTCACCTTCCTCATCCAGTTATCAAGACCTTGAACTCCTCATTTCCCAACTCATGTTGTTGCTCAGAAATCCTCTCTGCAGATTTATAAGCAGACTTCTTGCATGTGTTCATCTGTATCACCTGTAATGTAGGGACCTCCCCAAAACTGCTAGGAATCTCTTGAAGATGATAACAATGTAGCAAAACTAGTCGCTCAAGCAGAGGAAAGGAATCAGCTGAAGCATTCCAAATTACAATATCAAAATCGTATATCTGCAAATATTTCAGATTCAGAAACTCTCCTTCGGCGACGCTCCACACTGAATCCATCCAGTAACATTTTCTTAATTTCAAAACCTCCAGATTGCTCAGTTGTTGTCCAATGGTAGAAATACATCTCGAGGACAGGTCAAAACTGCTCAAAGTCAGTTTCTTAAGATTTGCAGGGAATCTGAACTTTCCTGGAAAAGAAACGGTAGAACGGCGCCAGGAAACAGGAGAACGAAATAGATGTAATGACTCAAGCTGATATAGAGCGTCCATTGCAGGGATCGGATAGCCTTCCTCAGGATCAGAACCTCTTTCTCTTTGAAATTGACATTTCAATTTTTTAATTCCAGTGAACCTCCTCAAAAAAGTTTCCCCTCGGCTCGAAGTTGATCGGCCAAAAGTCAACCAGGAAAGAGAAACAATATTTCCTTGACATTCGATTTCAGGGCCTGGCAAACTGGAATGACTAATGAAAGTTACTTGAACGTGCCTCAATTTGCCCATGCTCCAAAGTTTAGTCGACACATCAATTGTCTTTGCATTTCCCTTCAGAATAAGAGTTTCGAGGTCGACAAGTTGGACTATTGATGAAGGCACAGAAGAAAAATCTCCCGAAACTGCTAGGTACTTTAAGCAACGCATCCAGATAAACTCTTCAAGAGAAAGTGGTACGATTTGAACGTATACCATATCTAGCAATCTCAGAAATTTTGCATCTTGCAACTGAAGAGGCCTACTTACAAATTTATCTTGATTACTAATAGTGGGAAAGAACAGTAAAGAACGAACATGTGGATCAAGAGACTGATGTTGAGCCCGGAGCTGCTCCAAAGTTAGTTGGAAACATGTCCGATATGATGAAGATACGATGGAAGAGCATGAGTCACCTAAATCGGCACCACCATCTGTCCTTGTAGTGATAAGCTGCATAAAATTCTCTTCTCTAGATTTCTCCAAGCAGAGATAATGCACCATATCATGCATGTGACATGTTTTGGCACCTCCCCTGGATCTTTTCTGGGCTTCCATCACTAAGTTTCGAGCAATTAGTTCCACCAAGTACTCCTCAGCTGTTTCTTCTAAACTCTTGGAATCCTTTTTTGGTACAAAGCCTTCTGCAATCCACATCAATTTCAACTTCTGAACAGGAATATATTGATCCTCCCGAAACATTCCCAGGTAAAGGAAGCATGGTTTAAGATGTGTTGGTAAATGATTATAACTGAACTCCAGGATATCCACGAACCGCGTATCCCCACCATCATGGGCTATATGTGACATTAGATGTTCTGCAATTTCTGCCCAACAATCTTTCCTCTTCTTGACCTTCTCCAAAATCCCAGCCATGATTACAATGGCAAGAGGTAGTCCCTGGCAATTTTCTACAATAAACCTTCCAACTCCTAACAGTTCTTTGGGACAGATGCCTCCATGAAATAACTTCTCGTTAAACAAATTCAAACTTTCTTCTGCATTGAGTAAAGGAAGATGATAAGGTTGCCTTTCCAAAGCCATTTCAGAATTACGGCTTGTGAATAAAATCCTACTGCCCTTTGCATCATCTGGAAATGACATCTGCAAGTCAGTCCAAGCCTCAATGCTCCACATGTCATCCATAACAACCAAATATCTTTTTCCCTTTAAACTTTGTCGTAGTTTATTAGCAATGTCATCATCACCCATCTTCTTGATCTGCTCCGTAATCTCCGCAATACAACCCAACACCTCAAGCAGCAACTCTCTTTTGTTATATACTTGGGAAACGGTACACCAAGCTCGATCCCTGAAGTGATGTTGAATTGAGAGGTTATTATAAACTTTCATGGCCAATGTTGTCTTCCCGATTCCCCCCATTCCAACAATTGAGACAATCTGTCGCCTTGATGATCCAGTTGTGAGTTGATCTATTATGTCTCTTGCCCGATCCTCAAAACCGACAATCACCTGGTTTGTTCTTGAGTCATTGACTCCTTCCAAGGTATGTCGTGCAACATTGTGGATGTTCCCACGATCTCTCTTCTCCTTGTGACGATGATGATATTTTTGAATCTCGGACCTGATAAGCTTGGCCTCGGAAATGGCATTTAAAAGAACTAGGTGTTTGTACCATACTGGGACACCTGCATCTTCAAAGAGGTTAATGATGATGTACTCTGCCTCGTATATCAGGCATATCATGCGTGCTACTTCAAGATCTTCACTCTCATCGATTCTTCTCTTCCTCACATCTTTGATAAAGGATTGCAAATACTGTAATTCCTGTAGCAACACTTGAGCTTGATCTTTCAATAACGCAATTGTACTATAAGGATTCTCCTCCAAACACTCTCTCAATTTTTTTAAGAGAAAATCAGCAAAGACAGGACCATCACTCTTAGGGAAGGTGGAAAGCAACCAAGGACACCGCTGATGCACTGTCCTTATCTCAGCAAAGTGAAGCTTAACCATGCTGGAGAAAGAATTAGGCAAAAGGCTCATGTCTTTCATTTTGTCATCACCACCTCCTAGGGAGAAAACAAGATTTATTGTTTCACTAAGTGTATAAAGGTCTACATCCTCTAGGTCAAGCAATGCTCTCAAGAAGATCAAACTCTTCTGAAGAATTTCAAGGCAATATTTTTCCAGGAACCTCATGGTGGTTTTGATGTCCATCTGAGCCAACAACATTGCCTCTGCCTTAAAAAGCCTAAAGATATTAAGACTAGATTTGGAGATCATATCCTCTTGGGTAAATTTTTGGTTCTGATCGCGTGAGCCGTTCGATGGTTCTCGTGCCTCCTCTCTAAGCAAAGCTTCAATCAATGCTAATATGTATTTTTCTCTTTCCTCCATGTATACCTCTGGTGTCTTGAAGAATTTACCAAGGAGTTTAAAAGCATTGCTGATGGCAGCATGGTGGCCGTGGGTACAAATCATTAACTTGGTCTTTAGACTCTGCAGCTCCAAGACAAAAAACTCAGCCTTGATGAGATTGAGTTTGTACCACAACTTCGAGAGCACAATATTAGGAGTGGAACCATTGAATGATGTAGCCTTCATAGCCAAATTTAGAACTCCATTACACAACAGCTTCAGTTCATGATTGAGATTCTTCTGGACCACCGGACTGTACCACAGATTGTCCACCACAGAAAGGAGGACGTTAACTCGATTCTCTAGTGATTGGTAATGATTGGCACATGACTCTACTAGCTCTTCCAATGTTGAAGTAGAAGAAATGATATGTCCTCTTGATGATGATGATGATGGTTTTGTAGCCTCAATAATGCGGATATAAACTCCTAGAACTTCACGATAAATCCTCACAATTTCACCATTCCTAACAACTGAAATCAATTTTCTTGAATGCAAAGCCATATCGGTTGCAAAAAGCCAGGCATCTCGATCAATGAATTGATTATCGCATGCCACAATTGCAGCCCTTAGGAAAACAGCTCCAGCACGTGACAAAAGGTCTTGGAACTTCTCCTTGTCCGGTAAAGTGGAAATGGAAGATTTTAAGTATCCCAACTCTCGTGCCACGGCCTTGTAGTTTCCTTCCACTTCAGAGTAAATGAAAGAATATGTTAGCATGCCGCATTCAACGTACTCCTGAAATTCCAACCAAAGACTGGCAACATAGTCATGGACAGAGGCCGCAAATTGAGAAAATACAAGAACATCGCCAATGGGAGGGTGGGTCGACCTCAGTAAATACTTGAGAGTTGTTGCAATATCTGCTTGGAATTTAAGAGAAACATAACTATCCTTAAAACGAAGCTTTGGCTCATTCTCAAAACCAACACTTGCTTTGGGAAACACGAAACGAGCAACATAATCACAGAAATTGTTGCTGTTAATCTGAGCTACCAGCTCCCGATGATCAGTTGGTAGAGATACCAAATACTTATCTTTATCCTCATCACTCCATTTCCCAGTATAACACGCAAATACCCTAAGCAGCTTCAAGTGTGTGTCTACAAACCATGTCTGCCAACAGGGATAGAGCTGATCATTTTCTCCAAGAAATTGATCAATCTTTGTGAGACACGAACTATAAGAATCAGAAGCCATATTCAACCAACAGACAGGTCTCAGATTCAAAGGAAAAATTAGGAACTTGCACCCAACCTCTTCTTCTGCATGGACTCCTAGCTAGACTGCCTTCAATTCACTACCAAAATTTGTCTCCTTCAACCAAAAAAGTTCAGAGAGATGTTAAAACTTAAAACCATTTTGTGGGTCAAAATTCTTTAATCAAGTGCCATAATATGGGTGCAGACCAAACTTAATGGATCAGACAAAACATCAAACATGTGAGGGTGATATATACTAGCTTCAACCCTGGATTGATCATGATTAATTACACCATTCTCTACTCTTCTTCCATTTTAGTCCCAGTACAAGGAGAAGAAATAAATAAATATGAATACAAAAAATAAAGGCGAAGAAATTACAAAAATTGAAGCACAGTCGAATCTGTTGGCTCAAAAGATCACAAAACATACCTTACTGGTGAAGGACAGCACCAAGAGTC
Organism: Oldenlandia corymbosa var. corymbosa; assembly: GCA_949775105.1. Lineage (NCBI taxonomy): Eukaryota > Viridiplantae > Streptophyta > Magnoliopsida > Gentianales > Rubiaceae > Oldenlandia > Oldenlandia corymbosa. The sequence goes on along the minus strand of OX459126.1, from coordinate 16,242,630 downwards.
TTCTCTTTCAAACTGTTTTTCTTGATTTTATTTGCTGAGCTTTGCCTTGAAACTTCAAGGCAAAATGCTAATATGGAATAGCAAATAATGATGATGAAACTCAATCACTCATTTTGGTCTTTCTCCATCTGAAATGATAGAAAGTCAACTGCGACGTCAAACACTGGAAGCAAGAATAAAAACTTCCACCATCAATAGTAATGAAATTACGGAAAATACGATATTTGCTTTTTTTAGTAAACAAAAATTGGAAATTAGACAATTTAGTAAGAATCTTGTTTCCTTGGAGAAATTCTTTAAATTATTAATAATTTATTAATTAATTCTATGATTATTTAATAATTCTCTCAAATAATAAATTTTGACCGTCCCAACACAATTAATTTAAAATAATTTATTAATTCAGCGATTATTAATTCCTGTTATTGAGACCTTGAACTCCTCATTTCCCCAATCCAGCTGTTGCTTGTGAATCGCCTCGACAGATTTACAAGCTGACTCCCTGCAATTTTTGACCTCGATCTTCTGTAATGTGGAGATGTCCCCAAAATCAATAGGAATCTCTTCAAGTTTACGACATGCTTGCAAAACTAGTCGCTCAAGCTGAGGAAAGGAATCGCTTGAAGCATTCCAGATTCTAAAACCGAAATGCGCATATCTTTAAATATGTCAGCTTCCGGAACTCATCTTCTTCCATGTCCCAAGTTGAATCCATCTCATAACAATACATTATTTTCAGAACTTCAAGATTGCGTAGTTGTTGTCCGATGGCGGAAACAGATTTCAAGGGCAGGCGAAATCTCCTTAAAGTCAATTTCTTGAGATTTATGGGGAACCTGAGCTGGCTTGGAAAATGAATCATATGGGCAATGGAATAGCAAGATAGATGCAGTGATTCAAGCTGATGCAGATTGCCCATTGCAGAGAACAAATGGCTTTCCTCAGGATCAATATGCCCATCACTTTTAAGTTGACATTTCAATTTCTTGATTCCAATCAACCTCCTCAAAAAAGTTTCCACTGGCCTGGCATTCTTAATAGTCAACAACGAAAGAGTAACAATATTTCCTAGATTCCCAATTTCATCAGGGCCGGGCAAACTGGAATGACTAATGGCTTTTATGTGAACATTCCTCAATTTGCGCATCATCCAAAGTTGATTAGATACTCTGATTTCACCTGTGTCTTGCTTCAGAATAAGAGTCTCAAGGTTGAAGAGCTGAACTATTGATGAAGGCACAGAATAAAATTCTCCCCAAAGTGCTAGATATTTTATGCAACGCATCAACTCAAATTTCTCGAAATTAATGTTTCTCAACCGCAAGTGTTCTGCATCCAACACTCGAAGAAATTTTGAATTTGGCCACTCAACAGTACTACCATCTAACGTATGACCATTAGAGGGAAAGAACAGTAGGGAGTGAACATGTCGATCAATAAGTTGAACCCATGCTGCTCCAAGTTTGGTTGGAAACACAGCCGATATGATGAAGATTCTAGGTAAGAAGATGAGGAACCTGGATCGCAGAAATTTGCTTCCATGATCCGCTGCATGAAATTTTCTTCCCTAGCTTTCCATGATCCGATGCACTTGGCATGTTTTGAAACCTCCCCTGGATCTACTCTGGGTTTCCATCACTAAGTTTCGACCAATAAGTTCCACCAAGTACTCCTCCGCTGTTTCTTCTAAACACCTGGAATCGTTTTTCGGTACAAAACCTTCCCCAATCCACAACCATTTCAACTTCTGAACTGGAACTTGCTGGTCCTCGAAAAACATTCCCAAATAAAGGAAGCATGGTTTCAGATGCAATGGTAAATGATTGTAACTCAACTCCAGTATGTGCATGATCCTTTCTCTTTTCTACCTTCTCTAAAAGACCAGCCATGACTACAATCGCTAGAGGTAAGCCCTTGCAATTTTCTACCATAAGCCTTCCAGCTTCCAACAATTCTTCGGGACAGCTTCCTCCGTGAAATAATTTCTCTTGGAATAAATTCCAGTTTTCTTCAACTGTTAGAAAAGGAAGAAGATAAGGTTGCCTTTCCAAAGCCACCTCAGAATTACGGCTTGTGATTAAAATCCTACTCCCTTTTCCATCATCGGGTAATGAAATCTGCAAGTCTTCCCAAGCCTTTGTGCTCCACATGTCATCCAAGACAACCAAGTATCTTCTTCCTTTTAAACTTCGCCGTAGAATATTAGCGATGTCATCATCACTCCTTCCTATGTTCTTAGGAACCTCTGCAATACATCCCAATATCTCAAGTAGCAATTCTCTTCTTTGATACACTTGGGAAATTGTACACCAAGAACGACCACTAAAGTGACGTGGAATTGAGAGGCTGTTATAAACTTTCTTCGCCAAAGTAGTCTTTCCAACTCCTCCCATTCTAACAATTGTGAGAATCTGCCGCTTAGGTAATCCAACTTTGAGTTGGACTTCTATGTCTTTTGCCCTATCCTCAAAACCCACTACGACTTCATCAGTTCTTGAGTTATCTGATGCTCCCAAAGTCTGTCCTACATCATTTAGATTGGTTCCATGAGGCTTCGCCTCATTGTGATGGCGATGATATTCCTGAATCTCAGACTTGATAAGCTTGGCCTTGCATACGGCATCAAAAAGCATAAGCTGTTTGTACCAACTTGGGACACACTCATCTTCAAAGAGTTTAGTGATGATGTACTCTACCTCAAATATTAGGCATAAAATGCGGGATCCTCCAAGATTTTCATCACTCTGATTAATATTTTTCAGCTTCACATCTTTCATAAATGATTGCAAGATCTGTAATTCCTGTAGCAACACTTGAGCTTGATCTTTCAACAATGTTTCAGTAGTAGGATTATCCTCCAAAAACTCCCTCAGATTTCTTAAGAGGGATTCAGCAAAGACAGGTCCATCACTCTTGGGAAAATCAGAAAGCAACAACCAAGGACAGTTCCGGTGAAGTGCCATTATGTCGTTATTGTTAAGATCAACCATTGTTGAGATATAATTATGTAAGAGGGTTCTGTCTAATAGTATGCCATAGTGACCACTCCAAAGGAGAAAACATGATTATCACATTACTAACCACAACTTGTATGATTTTGAAGAGTTTTCCGCGATCTTGGTCAAGCAATGCTCTCTAGAAGATCAAACTCTTCTGAAGTGTTTCAAGGTGATATCTTCCCAGCAACTTCAAGGGGGTTTCGGTATTGATAAGAGCTAACAACATCGCCTCCGCCTTGAAAAACACAAAGCTCTTAATACTTAATTCGGAACTACATTGCTGCCTCTTTGACCCCTTGGCCTCCTCTCTAAGCAAAGCATCAATGATGGCCAATATGGATTTGTCTCGTTCATCCATGTATGCCTTTGGGGTTTTGAAGAACTTAACAAGGAATTTGAAAGCATCCCGATGGAGACAACTTCACCATAAGTAGAAATCATGAGATTGAATTTCTAATTGTGGAGTTCCAAGACGAAAATCCCAGCCTTAATAAGATTAATTTTGTGGGAAAACTTAGAGGGCAAAATACTTGGAGAACTGGAACCAGTGAGTGATCTAGCTTCCTTAGACAAAGCTGAAACTCTCTCACTAAGTAATAACTCCAACTGGCTAACAAATTTAGAGACCTCCTTTTCAGAGGACAGCTTAACAGTGACAGGAAGAAGGAGATTAACCTGCTCTACCAATTGTTGAGAATTGGTGTAGGACTCTACGAGATCTTCAAATGTTGTCGTACAAATAAAGGGTCCACTTGGATGATGGTTTTAGAGCCTCAAAAGTTTCTCCTACAACTTCATCGTAAATCACCTTAACTTCATACGGAATGATTTCAAAGCGTAGTATCCGCGATAGCATGTCAGCCTGCTTATGATAATCCACCGCATTTCGATCAATGATCTGAATATCACATGCCACAATTGCAGCCCTGAAAACCAAAGCTGTAGCACGATCCAAAAGGTTTCGCAACTCCTCCTCCTTGTCAATCAACGATTCCGCAAAATTGGAAACGACAACCCTGAAGAATCGTAACCTTTCTGCAGTGGCCGGGTGACTTTTATCCAGGTAATAATCAGACAAATAATTATTGTTTGCTGGAAAATACATTTTCCGATACTCCTGTAACTCCAAGCCAAGGCTGAGAATATAGTCATGGACAGAGTCAACAAACTGCAAAAATACAACAATGGAAGAAGAAGGGTGAATCTCCAAGCTCAATAAGTACTTGAAAGCTCTTGCAATGTTTGCTTGGACGTGGATTCCACCCTCAACACAAAGCTTTGGCTCGTTTCCAAAATTCACACTTGTTTCCAAAAACACGAAACCGGCAACGTAATCACTGAGATTGTTACTGATAAGCTGAGTTTCCAGTTTCCCAAGGTCAGATGGCAGAGATCCAAAATGCTTAGCTTTATCTTCATTACTCCATTTCCCAGTATCACACGCAAATACCTTCAACAGCGTCAAGTGTGTCTCAACAAATCGGTCAGCCAACAGACGGGGAGCTGATTATTTTCCTCAAAGAATTGGTCTATCTTAGTAAGACACAGAGTGTAAGAATCAGCCATATTCAAATTCATGAAATGTGGTTAATTTCTTCGTGGTCTGAGATTTAGACATTGGGAACTGGCACCCCTCCCTGTTGAACCCATAAAATTAATCAGTTCAATCCAGAAATGTAGAGTCCAAATTAGTACGGCCCGCAACTAAGCCGGCCCAAGTTCGGTGAAAGGTTCAACCGGCCTCTAGAAGCTTCTAGGTCGGTTCTTAATTACTTTCTACCAAGAAAGAGTTCCATAACCTAACTCTATAAATAGGGATCAACCCTTCACGGTTAAAGGTACGTTCTACGCACCACAATTCATACCCTATTAATAATTACTCTTACTGACTTAAGTATCGGAGTGTCTACCCTCAGAAGACCCCGAAGCCCTCTTTTGTAGGTTTTAGGATTTTGACTCCGCTATAATCGCCGGTTCAACCAATCGGAAACGTTGGTGCAGATCCATGCTTCGTCAACAAATTTAACTTATATCCCAGGCCAAAAGGGAGCAAATCAGAACGCACCCAGTTCATTAGATTCCAAACAAGATCAAATCCACTACACAAATATTTTGTAAAGAGAGAAAGCATAAAAAAAAATAAAAAAAAAATTCAAAGTTTGGAATGACCTCAAGTAAAGGTGAAGATTACAGAACAAGCTCAATTGGGAAGTCCAAGATGTCAAAATATCAATGTGTTGGTATTCATGATGCCAACTGAAACTTACTTACTGAATGTCAAGCTTATATTGCTTCAATCCCTTCAAAAACATCTTAAAAACTTCAAGACTTTTAATCAGCTTTTGGGAAAATTACTAGTTTTTTGCTTCGATCCTCAACTATTCTTTTTCATTCTTATACTTGATTAATTAGTTCACTAATTAATTGTAAGAAAAATGAATACATCTGAAAATCTTAGAAACTACTAGTAATTACAAAATCTTCGTAAATAAAGTTGAAGAAGATCGATGTCCCGAGAAACTAATAGAAATGAGTATCAGCTTATTACTCCCTTCGGTCCTTAATATAAGACATTTTAATTTGTCTTAAGTTTCACTAATACACAGTTTTAATTGACGAATAAATCTTAAAAATATTTCATAACAATCAAGAGAATATAACAAACGTGAAAATATATTTTTAAAGTTTTTTCGTTAATTAAAAAAACATTCTAAGAGAATCTTAGGACAAATCAAAATGTCTTATATAAATGATCGGAGGGAGTATTATCGATGAATGAAGAAGAATTCCCAATCTGATTCATTCTCTTCTCTGCATGAACAAAGACTACTTTTTTCAAAAGAAGGATGTTTTGCTTAATTTCTTTCCTTTCTTTCTTTTCTCGTGTGTGTGTGTGTGAAAAGTTGTAGAGAGAGAGAGAGCGTTTCTGCTGCTGCTTGATTGCGCAAATGCAAGTAATGAAGACTATTATTAAACTCAAAATGATCTTTCCAATACAGATGATAATGATTTTAAAAAACGTACAAAAATTAAATACAGACGATGTATACAAATGGAGTCGGCTACGCCGAAGAGGAAAGGGACGCCAACTTTGATTGAATCACTCAGAAAACAAAAACTTTGAGGTCTATAATATACGAGCATCATTACTGATTTAATTATAATAAAAAAAACCCATTCCTAACCAAATTGGATTTCATACTATATTGGAAGTTTGCATGTTGCATCTCACCTTCATCAATAATTGATTCACATTGACTCTTGACTTTTAGATGATCATGTATGTATCTACTTGGGGGCATATGTCTCCAAAGGTTACTCACTCGTTATGCTATAATAAGAGTCTTTATTTTTTTTTGGAAATTGAATAATAATCTAGTGGTTAGGTGTTATCTTTCCTGTTTATAGACCAGGTTCGATTCTCACTAAGGGTTTATAAGAGAGAGGAGGGTTTTACCCACATTTAAGTGGGTCTACTGGGATAGATTTTTTTTACACTTCGGATATGTTTAGATTTCAGTGTGTGTTTACAGTTTTTTTTTAACTATTAATAATATAAAAAGGTGTATTAGAAATGTAAATTAGTTTGACAAAACTTGGGAAAAAAAAGGGAAACAAATAGAGCCAAAGGGACATCTATTACTATATCTTAAATGATTAATTTACAGTCCACCAAAAAAAAAAATTCATTGGTTTAAAATCAAGTATGATATAAATTAGAAAAAAAATGCAAGATCTTGCAATTGCATCTTGTGTTGAATAGTAGTAGTACATAATGCTAAAAACAAGCAGACAAATGAAGTCATTTGATTTGGAAAATGTATAACAACCCAATGAAACAAACAAATGATTATGAACATGAACCCCATTTGAACTTAACAAAAAGAAATTAAAAAAAAAAAAACCCTAATGAAAAGCAAAATAAGCAAAGAAACATCATTCACCAACAACAATGAAGCTGTCAAATTTATGACAAGAAGGCAGAGCCATGCAGGTGTGGTTATTGTCCCAGCCTTCCAAAACAATGAACCTGCTCTAGTACAAAATGGTTGACGAAACATGCAACAGTAAGCCATGAAGTAAACATATGCGCATTCTCAGTCCAACAACAAATGGTTAGAGTTTCTCTTTTAAGGAAAAGTAGGGCAAGAATTGAGGAGCATATATAAATTGGAACAAGACTAATGAAATTGGATCACTTCATCTTCGAGTTATCAAGACCTTGAACTCTTCATTTCCATATTCAAGCTGTTGCTCATAAATTCTCAGAGCTGATTTATTTGCAGATTCACTGCAATCGTTCATCTCAATCATCTGTAACGTAGGGATCTCCCCGAAACTGATAGGAATCTCTACAAGTTCTGTACAACCTTGCAAAACTAGTCGCTCCAAGGAAGGAAAAGAGTCGCTTGAAGCATTCCAGTTTTTAAAACAGAAGTTGTAGTTTATCATTAGACATTTCAGATTCGGAAACTCTCCCTCCGCCACGTTCCATGTTGTTGAATCCAGCTGGTAACAGTCTGTTAGTTTTAGAACCTCCAGATTGCAAAATTGTTGTCCGATGCCAGAAGTGGATTCCCAGGGCAACTCAAATCTGCTCAAAGTCAATTTCTTGAGATTGGGGGGAAATCTGAAATTGCATAATAAAAAAACAATGGGGCTAATGCGAAAACGGCATAGATGCAGTGACTCCAGCTGATACAGAGCGTCCATTGCAGGGAACACATAGTTTTTCTCAATATCAGCACCATTCCTTCCGCCAAACTGACATTTCAATTCTTTCAATCCAATCAACTTGCTCAAAAAAGTTTGTCCTGGGCGGCTCGATCTTCCAAAAGTCAAAAAGGAAAGAGTAACAATGTTTTCTAGATTACTAATTTCATCAGGGTCTGGCAAACTGGAATGACTGATGAAGTCTATGCTAACATGCCTCAACTTGCGCATGATCCAAAGCTCAGTCGGTACATTGATTCCATCACTTTCATACCTGCTAAGATCTGTCTTCAGAATAAGAGTCTCAAGGTTAAAGAGTTCAACTATTCTTGAAGGCACAGTGGAAAATTTCCCTCGAAGTGCTAGGTATTTCAAGCAACGCATCACCTCTAACTCTTCAAAAAAACGTGCTGCGATTCTGGTGCATTTTATATCCATCACTCTAAGATTTTGTGACTCTTTCAACTCGAAATGTACAGCAGTAGATTGTTTCCTCGGTAATACCATTAGAGAACGGACATGTGGACCAACAAGTTTAAATGGAACCCGATGTTCCTCCATGTTTGGTTGGAAACACAGCCGATATGATGAAGATGTATCATCTAGATCATCGCCATCTGCCTTAGTGATTCGCTGCATGAAATTTTGTTCCCTGGCTTTCTCCAAGCAAAGATAGCGCACCATATCATGCATTTGGCATGTTTTGACACCTCCCCTGGATCTTCTCTGGGCTTCCATTACTAAGTTTCGACCTATTAGTTCCACCAAATACTCCTCCGCTGTTTCTTCTAAACTCTTGGAATCCGTCTTTGGTACAAAACCTTCCGCAATCCACAACCATTTCAACTTCTGAACTGGAACTTGCTGGTCCTCCAAAAACATTCCAAAATAAAGGAAGCATGGTTTCAAATGAGATGGTAAATGATTGTAACTTAACTCCAGGATGAGCATGATCTGACTGTCTCCATCATCATGGGCTAAATGTGACATCATATGCTGTGCAATTTCTTCCCACTGATACTTTCTCTTCTCTACCTTCTCCAAAAGAGCAGCCATGACTACAATTGCAAGGGGTAGTCCCTTGCAATTCTCTACAATAAGGCTTCCAACTCCCAACAGTTCCTCTGGACAGCTGCATTTCTGTTTGAATAAAATCCAGCTTTCTTCGAATGTGAGAAAAGGAAGACAATAAGGTTCCCTATCCACACACACCTCAGAATTACGGCTTGTGAATAAAATCCTACTACCCATTCCATCATCTGGTAGTGACATCTGCAGGTCTTTCCAAGGCTCTAAGCTCCACAAGTCATCCATCACAACCAAATACCTTTTTCTTTTAAAACTTCGCCTCAGAGTATTAGCAACATCATCATCAGTCATTTCCTCGATCTTTGAAATCCCTGTAATACATACCAATATCTGAAGCAACAACTCTCTTTTATGATATACTTGGGAGACTGTACACCAAGCTCTATCCCTGAAGTGATGCTGAATTGCGGGGCTGTTATAAACTTTCTTCACCAATGTTGTCTTCCCGATTCCCCCCATTCCAACAATTGACACAACCTGTAGCTTCGGTGATCCATTTGTGAGTCGGTCTTCTATGTCTTTTGCTCGATCCTTCAAACCCACTATGACATCATCAGTGCTTGAGTTACTATTTGATCTTTTAAAAGTCTCCCGTGCAACATCGAGGATGGTCCCATGACACCTCTCTTCCTTGAGATGATGAGAATAATATTTTTGGATCACAGACTTGATAAGCTTAGCCTCGGCAATGGTATTGAAGAGAATCATCTGTTTGTACCATAATGGGACACCTGCAGCTTCAAAGAGGCAAGTGATGATGTATTCTGCCTCATATATTAGGCCAATAATGCGTTCTCCTTCACGACCTTCACTCTCATTATTATTCGATTTTTGCTTTGCATATTTGATAATCGATTGCAATAACATCAACTCCTCTAGCAGTAGTTGGGCTTCATCTTTGAATAACCTTGCAGTCATAGAAGGATTGCCCTCCAAAGACTCTCTCACATTTTTTAAGAGAAAATCAATAAAGACAGGTCCATCACTTTTCGGGAAGCTAGAAGGCAACGACCAAGGACATTGCCTATGCACTGTCGTTATTTCAACAAAGTTAAGCTCAATGATTCTGGAGAAAGAATCAGGCAAGAGTTCTTCCATTTTGTCATCGCCACCTCCAAAGGAAAAAACAAAATCTATTGCCTCACTAATCACCGGTCCAATAATTGTAGAGAGTTCTGTATTCTCTTGGTCAAGCAATGCTCTCATAAAGATCAAACTCTTCTGAAGGATTTCAAGGCAATATCTTTCTAGGAACCTCCGGGAGGTTCCATGGTCGACATGAACCAACAACGCTGCTGCCTGGAAGAACTTTAAGATTTTAAGGCTTGATCTGGAGATGATGTCCTCATGGGAGTATTTTTGGCTCTGATCATGAGAGTCGCATAATGAACCTCCTGCCGTGTCTCCAAGCAACTCTTCAATGTGTGCTAAAATGGATTTGCCGATCTCCCTCATGTATTTTTCTGGTTTTCTGAAATACTTACTAAGAGATTTAAAAGCAGAGATGATGATATCAACTTCATCATCATCGGTAGGAATTTGGAAAAATGATTTCATCCGGTATAGCAGCAAGACAAAAATCTCAGCCTTGATGAGATTAAGTTTGTAGCACAACTTTGAGAGCCCAATGTTGGGAGGAGCGGAACCAATAAGGGATCTCACTTCCGTAGCCACTGTTGAAAATCCATTCGTCCACAACAATTTGAATTCCTCAGCGAAATGAAGCTTGACCACCGGAGTGGAACACAGATTATCCAACATTGGACAAAGGATGTTAACTTGATTTTCAATCAATTGGTAAAGATTGGCATAGGACTCTACCAGGTCTTCAAAGGTTACAACACAAATGACTTGTCCTCTTGATGATGATGCCTTTGTTGCCTCAAAAGAGTCGGCATAAGCTCTAAGAACTTCACCAGTAATTTCCTTAACATTCTCTTCAATGATTTTCAACAGATTTGCTGAATGAAACTCCAACTGTGCCACGAAATCCCTGGCATCTCGGTCTATCATTTGAATTTCACAAGCCGCAATTGTGACCATTAAAACCAAAGCTCCAGCTCGAGCCAAAAGGTTTTGCAACTTACGATGGTCAATGGACTGCTCCGCTAATGTTGAAACAAACAATCTGAAGTTTCTTAATTCAACTACATGATCCCCTAGGTGGAAATACGCTCGTAGTTCACTGATAAGACTGGAAACATATTTCTCGACAGAGTATACAAACTGCGAAAGTTGAAGAACATCACCAACGGGAGGGTGGGTCTTGAAACTCAATACATACTTGAGAGTTGTAGCAAATTTGGCCTGGAAATTAAGAGAGACATAGCTCCCAACAAAACGAAGCTTTGGCCCATTCTCAAATTCAACACTAGCTTCTGGAAACACAAAACGATCAACATAATCAGAGAGATTCAGCTTGTTAAGCAGAGCTTCCAGGTCCAGATGATCAGTTGGTAGATATCCCAAATACTTGGTTTTATCCTCATCGCTCCATTTTCCTGTATAACAAGCAAATACCCTCAACAGCCTCAAGTGAGTCTCAACAAATTGGTTTCGCCAACAGCGAGGGAGCTGATCATTTTCTTGGATGAATTGGTCGATCTTTGTAAGACAAGGATTATTATAAGAATCCATAGCCATATTCAGCTTTAACAAATGGGTTGTACTCTCCAATGGGATTTGGAAGCAAGCATCAGGGAACTTAATTGCGCCCTCCCTCTTCTCTTTTTCAGCTCTTTTGACTTAAAATGCGTGGACACCTACAAAACGTTGAGACAGACATTAAAGTGATGTTCAAATCCTCCATCCTTCCAGTCCTATTTAGTCCGGAAATGATTGTTCAGTTTGGATACGACAATAAGTTCGGGCTAAGAATCAAAATCCAAACTAGATAATAATTTCAGGACGGAGGGAATACAAACTAAACCTAAGCGCCCTATACATTGGACAGGAAGATGTAACTTTTTACAACTATATAACAAAATTAAGGTAACAGAGACACAATCATATCAAATTCGTTAGATTAGCACCTGCTTCTTCATTTTGTCTTTGTTGGAAGAAAAACAACACTTGCAAAATGTAAACATGGTCTTCTCAAATCACAATACAGCTAAATTAAAGTTCTCAAAACAGGAAGAAAAAAATATATTGTTTCTCAGATCCTAATATTTTTCTGTGCTACAAAACAGCTTAACTAAAGTTTTCAGTTTATGAACTTGTCTTCTGAGTAGGAAAAAATTAAAGGACACCATCTATAATAGCATTTTTAGGGGAAAAGTTGAAATATGTTTTTCTACAAGATCTTAAACTTCAAGATCTTAATCTTACTCCTTTTTGTTATTCCCATATTATTAGCTATGAGATGTAAAACCGCGCAAATGGTTCTGTAGATTCCTTAAGATGTCTTAGAATCTGCTTATCCGGAATGTATGTGAATAAATAAAGTTATGTTTACTTTCAAAAAAAAAAAAAATCTTAGAAATTACTACTAATTACAAAATCTTCGTGAATGAAGTACAAGATCGATGTGCGGAGAAACTAAAGAGAAATAAATGTACCTTATTATTGATGAAGAAGAATATCCAATCTGATCACGCATTCTCTTCTCCGCATGAACAAAGACTACTGATTCATCCCTCTTCTTTAATCTTCCTCTTTCAAGAGATGGATGTGCGTGTGTGTGTGAAAACTTTGGAGAGAGAGAGAGAGAGAGAGAGAGCTTTTTTTCTGATGCTGCTTGATTGCGCAAATGCAAGTGATGAATGATGAAACTCAAAATGATCTCTCCAATACTGGGGATATTAATTTAAAAAACGTATAAAAATTAATTAAGTAGAGTAAGTACAGATGATGTACATATATAAATAAATGAAAGTCAACTACGCCAAAGAGGCAATGGGATGCCAACTTGATTGAATCACTCAGAAAACAAAGACTTTTTTATTAGGCACTACATTTATAAGCTATTTTGTTCACCAAATTAATTAAAACTGATCAAAAGTAAGAAAACATAAGGGGGAAAAGAATTCCATTCCTTACAAAATTCCGTTCCCAATGTATAGCAGCCTTTTTTTTTTAGAAATAAAAATAAATTCATTAATTTGCTAAAAATCGTATAACAACTATTCATAAAAACAAGATACAGCCATAATAACACTATTTACAAACAGTCACAATGTCATAGTTGTGTTTCGCTACATGGGTAAATCTATACTGATCTACCCCATAAAATAATGGTTGTACCACGTGTCAGATTTTCAATCCCGTCAAGGATACAACACTAACCTTCGGTTGAAACTCCCAAATCGTAAACCTAATAATAATTAGATCTACTATAATTGAATCTTCTTAGACCATGCCTGTCAAACCAACAAACACCTTTAATGAAGCCGTCGTCGCCGTATCTGCAAATATCACTGACAGAACCGCCGTCATACTAGCAAATATCAACAAAGATGCTGTCGCTATACTTGCAAACATCGATAAAGATGTTACCGTCATACTATAGATAATAATCTACAAGCCGTTTATTGAAACTAAATTAAAATACAATTAAAAGACTAAATGATATGAGTAGAATTATTTCCCTCATCCTTCCATGGCGGAAAGATGGGGAAGATTAATTTTTTTTTTTTAGAGTTTCAGGGAGAGGGGGAGGGAGAGGGAGGCGGCAGAGGTGTTAGCCTTTGTAGTATGTCTTTAGTATAATATAATGTATAGCAGCCTAATGAAACCTATGAATGATCTATATACGATTCCAATTATGTTTTAGAAATTCGCCGAATCAAAATCACCAAAGAAACATTCCATTCTTGAATCTTGATCAAAGGCAAAGCAGTCATACAAGATGCCAGCCTTTCTGGTACATTTTCCCACCATAACATGGATATACTAGAATCAAATAAAGTAATGTACCAATGATGATAGTTGAGAATTGAGATACCGCAAACAAAACCAGAAAAAAGGCTATCTTGCTACTGCTAACTAAGCAAAGGCTTCTGAAACAGGGGAAACAGAGTCTCAAAAGAAAATAAACCAACATTGGATTTTTCTGTGAGGGAAATCTGCTTTTGTTCATGCCTCGATGTGATCGGCGAACTGAAGTGACTTGGGTCGTTCCACATTCAACCAGCCGGGGTGCATTCTTGGCCTCCTTCAGTTACAATGTGAAAAATGCTTCTAAGTTCGAATCAAAGATTGTGGTTCTAACTTCTAATTGTTTGTTGTGTAGTTATGCAAAAAGTTTCCATTGCAAAAGTTTTGGCAGGGTGAACAGTATAAAAAAGTCTCCATAATTACTGCAATTGCATTTCATGTTGTCCACTGTCTAGTATGATGAAGCAACATACGTGCTCATGAATTAAGTCGTTCAATTGGAAATGTAAAACAAGCTAATCAATCAAACCAAATGATTATTTTACTACATAATTTCCTTTTGAACTTAGAATTTCATAAGCAAACTCATCAACAAACATCATTCTTGAAGCTTGATCAACGACAAACTAGTCATTGGTTCCATTACAAAATGCCAGCCTTTTAGCTGTGAACCTGCAATAGTATGTAAATACCTTTGTTGTTTAGTAACTTCGAACCAAAACTTATGCATACTCAACCTACAATATACAAATGATTAGTGTTCTTTTAGAAATCATGGTCATGATCTTGCCAAATATGGATAGATGTATATCCTAACACTAACAAGAAGGAAACTTGCAAAACATATATATACACACAAACAAGAATAATGGAATTAGATCACCTTCATCATCCAGTTATCAGGAGCTTGAACTCCTTATTTCCCAACTCATGCTGTTGCTCATAAATTCTCCCGACTGATTCATTAGCAGACTTGCTGCAATCTTTCATCTCAATCATCTGTAACGTGGGGATCTCTCCGAAACTGCTAGGAACTTCCTCAAGATTATGCCAATCTTGCAAAACTAGTCGCTCAAGGAGAGGGAAGGAATCACTTGATGCATTCCAGCTTGTACAGCTTGCAAAACTAATCAATCCAAACTTGTACAGCTTTAAATATTTCAGCTTCCGAAACTCTCCTTCTCTGACATCCCACATTGATTCCCCTGTATAATAGCCTATTATTTTCAGAACCTCCAGATTGCTTAGGTGTTGTCCAATGGCTGAAATAGATTCCCAGGAAAGCCAAAATCTCTTTAAAGTCAATTTCTTTAGATTTGTTGGGAAGCTGAACTTGCTCGGAAAATAAATATCAGTGAAAGGGAGAGTGGATAGATGCAGCGACTCAAGCTGATGTAGAGTGTCCATTGCAGGTAGTACATAGCTTTTATGATCAATATTCAAATCTCTCTGAAATTTACATTTCAATTTCTTAATTCCAGTCAACCTTCTCAAAAAATTTTCACCCAGGCTCGGATTCCGAATAGTCAACAAGGAAAGAGTAGCAATGTTTCCCAGATTCACAATTTCATCAGGGCCAGGCAAACTGGAATGACTAATGGAGTTTATGTGAATATTCTTCAACTTGCGCATGCTCCAAAGTTCAGTGGATACTTCGATTTTTTCTGTTTCTCCCCTCAGAATGAGAGTCTCAAGGTTGACGAGTTGGACTATTGATGAAGGCACCCAAGAAAACCATCCCCTAACGGCTAGGTATTTTAAACAATGCATCTTCCCTAAATCATGAAGACCAACGATTCCAGTTCGGACATATTCTGCATCCAACACTCGAAGGGATTTTGAATTTTTCGACTCAAAAATATCAGTAAAACAATGTGGATGGCTGCCAGGAGTGGGAGAAAGCAGTAGAGAATGGACATGTGGAACAAGAAGTTTAAGAGGAATCCTGTCGTGCTCCATTTTTGGTTGGAAACAAAGCCGATATGATGAAGATACAAACATAGAACTTGATTTACTTGAATTGCTGAAATATGCGCTCGCGATCGGCTCCATGAAATTTACTTCCCAAGCTTTCTCCAAGCAAAGATAGCGCACCATATCATGCATGGTGCATGTTTTGATCCCTCCACTGGATCTTCTCTGTGCTTCCATCACCAAGTTTCGACTAATTAGTTCCATCAAGTACTCCTCCGCGGTTTCCTCTAAACTCTTGGAATCCGTTTCTGGTATAAATCCTTCTCCAATCCACATCCATTTCAACTTTTGAACTGGAATTTCTTGGTCCTCCGAAAATGTTCCCAAATAAAGGAAGCATGGTTTCAGGTGTGATGGTAAATGATTATAACTGAACTCCAGGATATCCTTGATTTGTTTGTCTCCGTGATCGTGGGATATATATGACATTAAATTCAGTGCAATTTCGTCCCACAGATCCTTTCTCTTCTCTATCTTCTCTAGAAAACCAGCTATGACTACAACTGCAAGGGGTAATCCTTTGCCATATTCTACAATTAGCTTTCCGACTTCTAACAGTTCCTCTGGACAGCTGCCTCCATGAAATAACCTCTCTTTGAACAAATTCCAGCTTTCTTCAACAGTGAGGAAAGGAAGAATATAAGGTTCCATTTTCAAAGACGCATCAAAATTACGGCTTGTGATTAAAATCCTACTCGCCTTTCCATCATCTGGTAGTGATAACTGCAAGTCATTCCAAGCCTGCACGCTCCAAATGTCATCCATCACGACCAAATATCTTTGTCCTTTTAAACTTCGTCGCAGTGTATCAGCAATTTCGTCATCGTCCATTTCCTCTATCTTCTTAGGGTCTGCAGTAAATCCTTCGCTCTTTTGAGGAATCTCCACAATACATTCCAATATCTCAAGCAGCAACTTTTTCTTTACATACACTTGAGAAACAGTACACCAGGCCCGTTTCCTAAAGTGATACTGAATTGCGAGGCTGTTGTAAACTTTCCTAGCCAGTGTTGTTTTTCCAACTCCCCCCATTCCAACAATTAAGACAGCCTGTCGCTGCGGTGATCCAGATTTGAGTTGGTCTTCTATATGTTTTGCCCGATCCTCAAAACCTACTATGACATCATCGGTACTTGAACTATTTGGATCTTCCAAAGTGTGTCCTACGACATTGAGGATGCTTCCCAGATGCCTCTCCTCCTCCTGATGATGATGATATTCTTGGATCTCAGCCTTGATAAGCTTAGCCGCCGAAATGGCATTTAAAACCATCAGCTGTTTGTACCATGATGGCACACCTTCATCTTCAAAGAGGTTAATGATGATGTACTCCGCCTCATATATTAGGCCTACCAAGCGTTCTCCTTGAAGATCTTCACGCTCATTATGATTGTTCTGCATTAATGATAGCAAACGCTGTATTTCATGCAGCAACACTTGAGCTTGATCTTTCAGAAACTTGCTAGTATTATAAAGATTACTCTCCAAGAACTCTCTCACATTTCTTAAGAGATTATCAACATAGACAGGTCCATCACTCTTCGGGAAGTTAGAAACCAACAACCCCGGACATTCCTGAGGTACTGCTCTTATCTTTGCATAGTTAAGCTTAAACTTTCTGGAGAAAGACTTCGGCAAAAGGTTCATGCATTCCACTTTTTCGCTGCCACCTCCAAGGGAGAAAACAAGATTTATTGCTTCACTAACCACCGCTCCACTAATTTTAGAGAGATTTTCATCATCTTGGTTAAGCAATGCTCTCAAAGAGATCAAAATCTTCTGAAGCATTTCAAGGCAATATCTTTCCAGGAACTTCAAGCTGGTTTCATGATTGCTAAGAACCGACAACATTGCATCCGCCTTTAAAAGCATAAAGATTTTAAGACTTGACTTGGAGATCATGTCCCGTTGGGTGAATTTTTGGCTATGATTTTGCAAGCTGAATAATGATTCTCCTACCTCCTCTTTAAGCAAAGCTTCAATGAGTAATACTAGGGATTTTTCTCTTTCCTTCATATATACCTCGGGCGTTTTGAAGAATTCACTAAGGAATGTGAAAGCATTTATTTTGCTACCAGCTTGACCGATGTCATAAATCGTTAAATTGGCCTTCTGATTGTGCACCTCCAAGACTAAAATCTCAGACTTGATGAGATTAAGCTTTTGACACAACTTTGAGAGCGCAACGTTTGGAGTGGAGGCAATAAGTGATCTAGCTTTTGTAGTCACAGCTAAAAATCCAAGCTCCAACAACTTCTTCACTTCCAAAGGGAACTCATGCCTGACCAGCGGATTAGCCAAGAGATGATCCAACACTGGAAGAATGGTGTTAAGTTCTTGATTCGCTACCAATTGGCAAAGATTAGCAAAAGACTCTACCGGATCTTCAAATGTTAACGTAGGATTTGTTGGTGATGATGATGGCTTCCTAGCCTCAAAAGCATTGAGATAAGCTCCTAGAAGTTGACCAGTGATCTCCCTCACATTTTTACTATGAATGATTGAAAAGAGATTTTTCAAATGGAACTCCATCTTTGCTGTAAAACTCGAGGTATCTCGATTTACTGTTTGATTATCACACGCCACAGCAGCAACCCTTAAGAAAACAGCTCCAGCACGAACCAAAAACTTTTGCAACTCGTGCCGGTCAATGAAATGCTCCGTTAAACTGGAAATCAAAGAACTGAAGTATCCTAACCTTTGTGCAGTGGCCCTGTAGTCTTCTTCCACTTTAGAAGAGATGAAAGAATCTTTTTGCTTGCTGCATTGGATATAGTCTTCTAGCTCCATCCAAAGACTAATCACATAATCCTTGACAGAGTCAGCAAACCTCGAAAACACAAGAACATCAGTAATGGGAGGCTGGATCTTCTTCGAACTCAATAAATACTTGCAAGTAGTTGCAATGTTTGCTTGGAATTTAAGAGACACATAGCTATCCTCAAAACGAAGCTTTGGCTCATTCTTTTGCTTCTTGTTTTTCTTCTTTGACACTTTCGCAAACACGAAACGAGTAACATAATCACAATAACTGATACTACTACTAAGCTGAGATTCCAGTTCCTGATAATGATGATCATCTAGTCCAAAATGCTCAGATTTTTCCTCACCACTCCATTTTCCAGAGTAACACACAAGTACCTTCAACAGCCTCAAGTGTGTCTCAACAAATCGGGTCCGCCAACCACAGGGAAACTGATCATTTTCTTGAAGGAATTGGTCAATCTTAGTGAGACACAGCGTATAAGAATCAGCAGCCATATTTTGTTTATAACAGTTTGGTTTGAGAGAGTTTACTACCAACTCTTTTATGTGCCTCTTCAATTCACTTGAAAACTTCTGAGAAATGATAAGAAACAATTGGTATTCAAAATTCTGGAATCATCAAGTTAAGTAAATACCAGTTGAGACAATATTAAGTGGAACAGAGAAAACATCAAACATGTGATTGAACTTCATCACTTGACAAATGATTCTAATCCGGGATTAGTTTGTCTATTTCCACTGTTCTTCCTAATTAGTCAAACTAACTAAAGAAGAAACAAATAAATCTGTGAATAGCAAAAAAACCAAAGAAAAATAGTTGTAGTAAAAGTTGAAGATGATGTAGTACCTTGATGAAAGATTTCTTCCAATATTGAGTATGATCTGCACGAAGAGTACTATTTCATCCCCTCTTCTGATCTTCTTCCAAGTGAAAAATGTAAATTATGATGAAACTCCATACTTTTTCTTCTTCTTTTTTTTTTTTCATTTAAACAAGACTTTATGGATCTAATTACAAGACTTTATTTATTTTTTTGTTTTGACCAAGCAATATGCTATCCCATTGTATATATAATACTGAGAGGTGAAGTTAAGCTGAAGAAGAAATGCATTTTGATTAGCTCATCATGCACATTTTTTTTCCCATGTTATCTGTGGTTGGGATTCACATTTGATCACAATTGGGTAAAATTATTAAGGTCAAACACCAAAAGTAGTACTCCCTCGTTGCAGAGAAACAGTTCACATTATAATTTGCGAATTGCATTTTTCTTAGGATAATTCAGAAATTATAAAATTGACTAGTTGTATTAGAAAATCAATATTTCCTCCGTCCCGAAATGGTTGTGTGATTAAGTTTTTATTTGTGTAGTAGTATTAATTGTATACATATTTGCTCTTTCACAGATTTATTACAACTTTTTCAAACATAATATACATATTTGCTTAAATAACATTCAGAAGAATCTGAGAAATTTAAGCTACGCAACAATTCAAACTTCTCAAAGTTAATATTACTCAACTGCAAACATTCCGCATCCAACAATCTGAGAAATTTTGAGCTTGGCCACTCAACATTACTGCCATCAAATTTATGACTATTACAGGGAAAGAACAGTAGGGAATGGACATGACGATCATCCCAGTGCATTTTCAAGTTTGGTTGGAAAGAAAGCCGATATGGCAAAGATACTAGGTAAGAACATGAGGAACCTGGATTGCAAAAATCTGCTGCCAAGGTTCGCTGCACGAAATTTTCTTCCCTAGCTTTCTTCAAGCAAATTAAGCGCACCAAATCATGCACCTGGCAAGTTTTGAAACCTCCCCTGGATCTTCTCCTGGCTTCCATTACTAAGTTTTGACCAATTAGTTCCATCAAGTACTCCTCAGCTGTTTCTTCTAAACTCTTGGAATCCTTTTTCAGTACAAAACCTTCTGCAATCCATAGCAATTTCAACTTCTGCACTGGAATTTTTTGGTCTTCTGGAAATATTCCCAAATAAAGAAAGCACGGTTTAAGATGTGATGGTAAATTATTGTAACTTAACTCCAGCATGTGAATGATCTAACTGTCTTCACCATCGTCAGCTATATGCGACATCATTTGTTGAGCAATTTGTTCCCACCGGTGCTTTCTCTTCTCCAGAAGTCCAGCCATGACTACAATTGCAAGAGGTAGTCCCTTGCATTTTCTTATAATAAGCCTTCCAATTTCTAATAGTTCCTTGAGACAGCTGCATCCGTGAAATAACTTCTCATTGAACAAATTCCAACTTTCTTCGAGAGTGAGTAAAGGACGATGATAAGTTTCCCTTTCCGAAGCCACCTTTGAATTTCGGCTTGTGATTAAAATCCTACTTCCCTTTTTGTCATCTGGTAATGACATCTTCAAGTCATTCCAAGCCTCCATGCTCCACATGTCATCCATGACAACTAGATATCGTTTTTCTTTTAAATGTTGTCGCAGGGTATTAGCAAGGTCACCATCATCCATTCTCTTGATCTTTTCAGTAACCTCTGCAATACATCCTAAAATATCCAGTAGCAAATCTCTTTTTCTATACACTTGGGAAACTCTACACCAAGCTCGACCCCAGAAGTGATACTGAATTGAGAGGTTGTTATAAACTTTCTTAGCTAAAGTTGTCTTTCCAGCTCCCCCCATTCCAACAATTGAGACAATCTGTCGATTTGGTGGTTCAGCTTTGAGCCGGTCTTCTATTTCTTTTGCCTGATCATCAAAACCCATGATGACTTCATCAATTCTTGAGTTATTTGACATCTGTTGTATAACATTGAGGGTGTTCCAATTAGGCCTCTCTTCCTTGAACTGATGATGATGATACTCTTGGATCTCGGATTTGGTGATCTTGGCCTCGGTAATGGCATTAAAAAGCACCAGCTGTTTGTACCATATAGGGACAGATTGATCTTCGAAGAGGTTAGTGATGATGTACTCTGCCTCATAAATTATGCATGGAATCCGGGCTTCTCCAAGATCTTCACCATTTTTCTGCAGAAAGTGTAATTCCTGCAGCAATAACTTGAGCTAGATCTTTCAATAACATAACTGTCTTAGAAAGATTTCCCTCCAAAAACTCTCTCACCTTTCTTAAGAGAAAATCAACAAAGACATGTCCATCACTCTTTGGAAAGTTGGAAAGCAACAACCATGGACATTGCAGATGCACTGACCTTATCTTAGCAATGTTAAGCTCGAGCATTGTTGTAAAAGAATCAGGCAAGAGTTTCATGTCCCCCCATTTTGCCACTTCCACCTCCAAGGGACATAACAAGATTTATCGCTTCACTAACCACTGCTTCAATGCTACCAGAGAGTTCCCTATGATCTTGGTCAAGCAATTCTCTCAAAAAGATCAAACTCTTCTGAAGAATTTCAAGACAATATCTCTTCAGGAACTTCAAGGTGGTTCCAGTGTTGTGAAGAACCATCAAGCTTGCCTCTGCTTTGAAAAGTGCAAAGATCTTAAGACTTAAACTGGTGAGAATGCCCTCGTGGTTGAATTTTTCGCTCTGATCATATGCCTCCTCTCTAAATAAAGCTTCAATGAGTGCTACTATGGATTTATCTCTTTCATCCATGTGTACCTCCGGCGTATTGAAGTAAATACTTAGGAATTTAGAAGCATCACTGTTGGAAACAGCTTTATCATAGGTAGAAATCATGAGATTGGTTTTCTGATTGTGCAGCTCCAAGACGAAAATCTCAGCCTTGATAAGATTAAATTTCAGGAAAAATTTAGAGGGCAAAATTCTAGGAGGACTACAACCAATAAATGATCTAGCTTCCGTAGAAAAGGCTCCCTGCCTAAACAGTAACCTCAATTCGTCTGCGAAATATTGAACCAAAGGAATGGAACACAGCTTATTCACAACAGGAAGAATGATGTTAACTTCATTCTCTACCAATTGGTAAAGGTTGGTATATGAGTCTACCAAATCTTCAAATGTTATCATAGAAATAAAGTGTCCTCTACCATCAGGCGGATATAGAACCTCAAAATGACTCGGAATGAGTTCAAGCAGATATTGTGACCGCTCCACCATCCGTCTTCCAGAATCCCTGGCATTTCGATCAATCATTTGATTCTCACATGCCACAATCACGGCCCTTAAAACCAGAGCCGTAGCACGATCCAAAAGGTTTCTCAACACCTCCTCGCCAACTAGCGATTCTGCTAAAGTGGAGACTGAAAATCTGAAGAATCCTAATTTTTTTTCACACTCCTTATATTTCATTTATCGATCCGCTGCCATGTATTTTCGTTCCGCTTCATACAAATGGCTAAAATCAGCTGACCTAAACGGGGGAAGATGCTTCTGTAGTTCCAAGAGCCCCGCTTTTCGATGCTCCTGTAACTCCAACCGAAAGCTGACAAGATAGTCCAGGACAGAGTCGGCAAACTGCGAAAATACAACAACATCAGTAGTACTGATGGAAGAACAAGAGAGGGTCTCCTCCAAACTCAATAAGTACTTCAAAGTTCTTGCAATGTTTGCTTGGAACTTAAGAGAAACAATAAGGGATATGTTTCAAACATAAAGACTTGGCTCATTCTTCGAACACACAGTTGGTTCTGGAAACACGAAACGGGCAACGTAATCACTGAGGTTGTTGTTACTGATAAGCTGAGCTTCCAGTTCCACAAAATCAGTTGGTAGAGATCCAAAATGCTTAGCTTTATCTTCATCACTCCAAAAATTCCGAGTATAACGCACAAATACCTTCAACAGCCTCAAGTGTGACTCAACAAATCGTGTGCGCCAACAGGAAGGTAGTTGGTCATTTTCTTGAAGAAATTGGTCAATCTTAGTAAGACACAGGGTATAAGAATCAGTACCCATATGTATATATATTCAGCTTTAACAGATGGAAATGTGGTTTCTTGATCTGAAATTTCAAAGGAAGCCCAGTTCAAAAAAGTTTTACACTGCTTCTGAATATGTCTCCTATACAGACCTCATTTCACTGCCAACTTTGTCCCTCTTCAATTTAATTAAACAGTTCAATATGTTAAAAGTCATTCTTCTTCAAATTCTTTACATTAGTGTATGGACAAGATTGAATGTAATTAGTGAGACTATCAACCATGACAATAAAAAGTCACAATTACAACTTAAAAGCAATACCAGTTTTTTTCCTTTTCCAATAAAAATGAAGAACATTATAGTACAATAATACTTGAAAAAAAGTAACGTACCAATGAGCTTGCTCTGTTCTCCCTTTGAAGAAATAAATTGTTGTAATACCAATGCTTTCACTCTCCTCCGCTTTCCTGCAGTGAATTCAATCTATAAAAGAAAAGGAAGGAAGCAGAAGATGGAAGAGATGGGGAAAGAGGGAGGAAAAAAAAAGTGATTTTTGATCAGAAGAAGTTAAGAAGATGTTGGGAAGGAGCCAGGAGAAACAAAAGGTTGTGGAAATGAAATTGAGAAGACCAGGTTGACTGACCCAGAGAGTACTTTTTAGTTGAAGTATAAGAACGACACCAATTATTGGCTCCAGTAATAACAATAGATTGGATTTCAATAAAAGATGTTAAATTTCAAGTAAAGTTTTGGGAAAAAAAAATTATATATTACACACTCGTTGTCTGAAGTCGTCGTACAAATTTTTGGATGATCTGCAGGACTGCAACTTGAATTTCAAATAAATAACTCCAGCAGTACATGGAAAAAAAATCCAATGCAACTTGGAAGGAGTTCTGTCCATCAGTACTGTGATCATGTTACGGAATCCTGAGAAAATGAGTTACGCCAATTGTTTCTCTAAACAGCTATCTACATTCATCCAACACTCTTCATTTCCCTTTCTTGCTTTTAGTATCACTACTAGTCACATTGTGATAATTGAGAAGTTTTAACTACTCTGTGTAAATATTCTTTAGGGAGAAAACACAAGAATCAAGATCCGCTGCTTCATTTTAATACCAGTGGATCAACCAAATGATTCTGTGTTTCTACAACTTGTTGCCCTCAGTAAAGGTTTCCTTTCCACAGCATCAGCAACATCAAAGACTCCACAATACCGGTACTGCATTTGACGTCTTATTATATTGACATGATCATATATCATTTTCATTACCTTGCTTCATAGACTTTGCTGCTTTCTAGTCTTTTGTCCCTCTATCTAAGTTAGACAAACGATTTGTATCTCATTGAAGCTTCCACATTAGGGTTCAGTCCCACGCAGCAACTATCGACCCAAATGACCATAAGTACATCTATACCACCAGCATTTCATTGCCAAAGGAATTCGGTTACAATGTGTAAAGAGTGTGCTTTTTGATAATGTTAGGTGTAAAGAATGTGCTTCCCGATGATGTTAAAAGGATATTCATTTGGCAACAAGGTAATCGCAGCGGGCATCACATCCAGCTGAGTTTGTTGGAATGTGCTTGTGGTGAATAGGCCAAATTTCTTGGCAAATGTCCAAAAGAAAATCGTGTTGATGTACATGATTTGGCATAGTGACATCAAAATTTACACCTAAAACAATCAAAACTCTAAAGCTCATACTAAATCGCACACTGCATTTCTGCAACAATTACCACTTTGAACATAAATTTCAATTACAAGGTTCAGCAGTGAGCACTAAAGATGATCCAGGTAATCGACTGAGAAAGATCAATTACAAATGTTTGCTTGATCTGCACCTCTCGAATACAAAAGAATTAACTCCACCACTACAGAAAAAATTCTAACAGATTCCAAAGAGATGAAAGGACAGAGCTAGGCAATCCAACACTAACCAAAATATGTACAGCACTACCAAGTGAAGCTAAAGGAAAACTGCAAAATGCTTCCATTACCAAAGGCATCAAGGCAGAGTTGGAAGTTAAAATACGTGAACAAAACAACAGTTCTATGAGACTCCTATTGCCTTCTGAAAATTCAAATCCTTTCCCAAGAAACCTTAGGCAAATTCAATACCAGAGCAGCAAGAAAGAATCTTTCAAAAAAATCCACTAAAACAGAAACAAGAAGGTAATTAAAAAGGAGCAATCATCATAACTTCATTAGCTAAGCTTCAACAAGATTACAATTAAGCTCAATACCATAATAAAGTACATCTCCTGTAACAAGTCTGTCACAAAAATCCCATCTTTAACCCCACAAAATTACATTCTTGAAACACTTCTTACCAGGGTCTCTCAAAGCTCATCCTCCAAGCGCAAATACTCTCCAATATCAGACTGGTGAATGACCACAAGATCATTCGGAGCTGCTTTCCTGCAATCCTGAGTGCTCTTCGCCGCCACCCCAAATCCCAATGGAACATCAGACATAGAAAACACCACAACCCCATCATTCACATTAATATTCTCCGTAATCCTCCCTAAACCACCTTTCAAAATGTTATTCCCATAACAAAAGCTCATCTCCGAAGTGGGTTTGAGCCAAACCTTATGCTTAGCATTGGCGGCCAACAAATTCAAGCTCTGAATCGTCAAATGAAATTTACCACTTTTGGTCAATTTCCCAATCTGGGTTCCCAAGGAAACCAGATTTTCACGCTTGATATTGGTTGCCCTCTTCACCAGCGATTCAGACACGTAATAAACCCGATTCTTCTGAAGACGGAAACAGTAGCGGCCGGGATTCGGGTCGGAGCCTTCGTGGGATGGATTCTCAACGATGTTCTTCAAATTGTTGCCGACGAACTTGAAAAGCTTCTCAAAAACTTGGGTCGTTTCGTTCTCATCCAGCGGCCTCATTGCTTTAAGACTTTTTTCACTCTTCAATTCCTTGTCTCGCAGACGCACAAGACTAGGGGTTTAGGGTTTTGGGAGATTGAGGAAAAACTGTTACATTTGTTGACAATAATAATCTAGAGTTAATTGCAGAAAACCCCCCTAATGTTTTATTTTTCGAAAAATCTCCTATAAAAATTGTAAATGTACAATTCAGTGAATTCGATAAGTACATTTCTTTTTCTTTTTTTCTTTTTTTTTTCTTTTTTGAGCTTAAAAGGGGGAAATATTTTATTAAGATTCAGAGAGACCAGAGTTTTGGTTACAGCGTTTTGCCAAATTATGGACTCTTTCTAACCTTGTTAGAAACCAAATTGCCTTTGCTTTTTCACAATCTGCGAGTATGTGTGAGGTTGTTTCGGCTTCTTTGTTACATTCTAGACATAGAAGTGGTATAGAGATGCCTCGCTTTGAAGCTGGTACGAGGAAGCACATTTCCCTTGCAAGAGTTTCGAAGCAAAATGCTGTATTTTTGCTGGAAGTCGGAGTGTCCAGAGACGTTTCCAGATGTGTGTGTTCGCCTGAGAAGCTTGCTGGTTCGTTGAGGTTGACGGTGCACCGTAAGATGATTTTGATTTGCAGCTTGAGCCTTTTTCTTGTCAAATCCCATGAATTGTAGTATTTGAACCACGGTATTCATAGCGGGAGAGCTGGAATACAATCATATCGTAATTCATGCATGTTATATACTCTCCCGTCCCATAATTATTGTCCAATTTTACTAAAATGAAAGATTTTATTTTTTGATCAAACTTAACTATATTTTACCTTAAACAACCGAATATACCCATACATAACTAATTGTTTAACCACTAAGATTTTATGGATAATGTTTTTTACTAAGGACAAATGTATAACTTGATCCATAAAAAGTCAAATTGGACAATAATTTTGGGACAAAATTTTTTGGGCAAAGTGAACAATAATTATGGGACAGAGGGAGTATTAAAATTAACACTACAAAACTGAAAACACAATATGAACTATTTTTTTTATAGACCAATGAGTACATTTTACTTGTTTTATTCTTGTGACTTAATAGTTCTTGATTTTTTCATTTTCATAGATAGTGATTCATAACCATCAATTCATCGTCTTGTTTATGAACTCATTTGGATTCGCCACGACGAGGGGTTGGTTGGTGGCTAAACCATGACATAGTGGGAGTTGTAGCTGTATAAGCATACTTTTTGTAAACTTTACCCCCGTTAATCAAAAAAAAAATTATTACCACAGTGAGAATCTCCGACAAATTCAATTGAATGATTCAAGTCAAGTAGCATAAAAAATGACAAATTCAGAATTGTTCAAGCCAGCTGAGCTGACAAGAGAAATTTCCAAACCAAACAACCATGTAATGGTATTGCAAGTCAACATATAAACTTGATGCTAGGAATTGAACAGTTTTTCCCATTGAAAAATGTCACATTGAATTACAGTGGATCAAAATCAAACCCCTGATCTTGTCTTGTTTCCTAAGACGCTATTCACAAATCTGTAAGTAACAATAAGAAAAGATTATAAGACTTCTTTTTTTTTTTTTTATTTATCAAAGGGGAAAACTCTACAAATTTTCACATCACAAAATAAGGACCAAAAACAAGGAAAAAAAAAAAGATCCGCACGTCTTTTTAAAAGTCAAAGCCACCGTCGAAACCGCCGCCGTCGTCAAACCCGGCGTCGTATCCAGCGTCGTAAGCTGAGGCATCCGAAATCATATCTCCGATCAACAAACCACCCAAAGCTCCACCCAGCAACCCGGCTCCTAATCCCAGACCCATTTTGTTCTTCTTCGGCGGCTTCTGGGGTGCGTATCCGTACCCGGTTTGAGGAGGCGGGTACCCGTATCCGCCGGCAGGCGGGTAACCACCGTAAGGCGGTGGCGGAGGTGGGTATCCGTAACCGTAACCCGGCGGCGGTGGATGAGGAGGATACCCGGCGGCCGGTGGACCACCCTGAGGATACCCAACCGGAGGCGGTGCTGCATAAGCCGATGATTCACCGACCTTCGGCGGCGGGTAAGGCGCCGATTCACCAGCCTTCGGTGGAGGGTAAGGTGCGGCAGCGGCGGTAGGTGGAGGATAAACATTTGGCGGAGGCGGAGGGTATGGTGCGCTAGTCCCAGCCGGAGCAGGGTACGCCGTCATCGGCTCATGCTCAGCCTTGAAGGTCGCCGGACCGGAAACCTTCTCACCGAATTTATACGACAAATTGATCTGACCTTTGGGTTTCCCACTGGGCTTCCGGACTTGATAACTCACGAACTGCATCTTTCCTTCTTTCGCATCGGGGCCGGTAGATTCAAGAAGCTCCTTCACCGGAACAAAGACTTCACCGATATCCTTATCCCCAAGAGCCCTTTCACAACGAAGCTTGATCTGAAGAGTCAACCGGTTCTGCCGGGCAAGATTCTCGTCGACGGTGAACTTCATCGTGTAATTCCACACCGGGCTGGTGTCGCCGTCGTGGGAAACAGGGGTTTTCGTCTTCTGCCGGGATTTATCACCACCGCCTTCGATTGAAACGACGGCGTATACATCCATCTTGCTGATCAGGTTGACTTTATTCAGATCCTTTCCCGATATCAGATTCACTTCTAACGTTCTGTACTCCATGGTGAATCAAAAACTCTTTCAACAATTTTTTTTCTTTCTGTCTTTCTTGATGATATGAAATGTTTAGGAGAAATTTAGATGTGGAAGAAAGATTTAGGATGATGAATTAAGATCGAATTTGGGGAGAAAATCTCGGAGGATTTATATATATATATATATAGAGGGAGATAAAAAGACGGCGATAAAAAAGAACGCGTTATCAAAGAAAGCGTTGACGCGGTGTTTGGCGTTCTTCTTGAAAGAACTGGAAATGGTTTTCGTTTCTTTACGCCTTTGCTTAACCGTCGTTGAGGGTAATCTTGTTATTTCACCTAGTTCTAAGCTTTCTCCTCTTCCTTCTTGCTTCCTTGTTCCTACTACTCTCTCCGTCCCATAATTATTGTCCACTTTGATTTTTCATTTCTAATTCACATTGTACTAAAATAAAATCTTAAACTGGACAATAATTTTGGGACAGAGTAAATAATAAATTACTCTATTTTTGTTGGAACAGATATTTTACAAATTAGAAAATATTTATGATTTTATTTTATTTTTCCAAGAGATATGATAAAGCCCAAAAGATTGCGTCATGAAAAAGATGGTAGAAAACTATTTGCATTTCTCTCTTAAGAAAACAGAATAAAACCTTAAGTATTAGACTTTGCGCTCTCTTATTGTACCGAAAAAAATATTTATCAGATTCATTCGAATCTGCAATGATGGTTATTACAATTTAAAAGTTAATTTAGCAAATTATTAGAAATATTATTTATGGTTTTCTGTTTGAAAATCAAATTCCTTTTAATATGATATTTTTATTTTTGGACGGACAAGGTACGCAATAAAAGATTTTATTGGAATTTGGCACCATTTAAAAGTCATTGAAAGTCAACTTAAACCAAACTATTTTTTTGGCCAGTGTTTATGCACCTATAATGGTGACAGTCAACTCCATGACAGAACAAGAAGAATAAGGCAAATGGAGGGTATCAAAGCATATATAGTGAGTGGAGGAGAATAAATAAATAATCATAACAACATCAAAGGAATTTAATAAAGGTTTTTTTTCTTTTCTTTTTTTTTTTAAAAAAAGAAGGTTATGTAGTTTAGGAAAGATTCCAAATTCAAGTGGCCATGTTCTTTGCCTCCTCTCACCATTTGGTACTAATAGCAAGTTCTTTTCAATCATTTTCTCCACACGCAATACTTTGAACAATTCTTTGATCACTTAAGCATTAGATTCAGTAGGCTTTGGTTTATGACAGCAACCCAAGTAGTGAAATTTCCATGAAAATTATTGGCCAATTTCCAGACACCATCTAGAACAGCATTATTCCATGGGTTGTTTTTTTCTTCCCAATTGAAATATTGACTTCAGAATTTCCAAACCCTTTTGAAGTGGACATGAAAATGAAAGGATAAAAGAAGCAGAAGAAGAATGCAATACACACAAGTGCTTACATTTGCATTTTGTAAGTCATAGATCATCACATTTGACATTTTGCACAGAATGATATTCTGTGATTATAACTAAACTCATCCGTCATAACAAAAGTGATTTGCTTGTTAATGTATTCTGAACATCTTTCTACTGACTTGAACATATAAGAGTTTACCTTTGGCTTTAAGCCAAAGGCTAACTACTACTGCATTAATTCGAGACTAAGCGATTTCATAACCAGCTTTAACCTATTGCTAAGTTAATACTTAAGTGTTCAGGTGCCACAGAGTTCATCTGAATCTTTGGATCATACCTTATATTTTATCTCCACATTGTTCAGGTGCAGCCAAAGTTGTACATTGTTCCTACAAGAGTTCACCTTCGACAAAGATTAGGGAGCCTGATCAGCTGAAAATGCTTGGTCTCATCAATCTTATTCTTGCTTGATGAAGGTGAGGGTATCAATTGTATGACTGTCATTGTTCATCACTGCCTCAATTTGGCTATATTTTTCGTCGAGTTGATCATAATTCTGACTGGAACCAAACGGCTGAGGTGTATAACAAGTCCAGTGAGATTCTATGGGAATCGTGTGCTGAGGAGTTTCGGAATCACAACTGTTACTTGCCAAAAACGGTAATGCAGAATCACTGGGAAACCTAGGCACCTCCATACAAGGCTCGCGTTTGATTTCCTCAGGGGGGGAGAAACTGCTGAACAGCAGGCTTCGATTCATTGAAATATTCAGCTCTGATCCAATGTGGCTCTGGCTGAATTTCCATGTAGCTATCTTCATTTGCTAGTATATAAGAGCATGACTGACAACTATCACTTGCCAAAAAAGGTATTGCTGAAACACTTGCAACACTAGGCCCCTCCACGCAAGGCTCCATTTTGAATTCTGTGTGGATGGCAACTGATGAACTGTAGGCTTCGATTCACTGAAATAATCAGCTTCTCTAAAAGATAGCTCTGGCTTAATCTCCATATTGCCATTTTCAATGGGTGGTGTCCAAGACTGGTGTATTTCAGACCACTCAGAGCCTGAAGATCCAACATTTGGCAGATCATAATGCACTGGTGAGCTGAACAGAGATCTATTTTGGATGGCATGCAGATAGGCTTCTGAAGCATCTATAATGTGATTGAACACTATTTGACATCTTGAAGATTCACAATTTCACATAATAAGCTGATGGAAGATTCTTGAAGGGGCCCAAATGGCATAAATATAGCTTTCAGCTCTGAAACAGATGGAAGCATCGCTCCAGGGGGGAATTTGATCACCAGCATAAACAGTTCATTTGGTTCAGCATTGCTTTCGATTGAACTTAACTCCATTACAGGTTCCTTTTCAAGTTTGAGGGATGAACTAGTTTCTAAGATAGTTCCCTTCTCACCATGGAGCTCAAAATGCTCCTGGTTGCTAGAAATCCTCGCCAAGTCCACCACATTTTTCTGCCTCACAGGCTTCAGCAAACTTGAACATTCTGGGGAACCTGAGATGTTGCGGTTCTTTCCAGCGTTAATAGGTCTGTCTGAAAACCGATTTGTTTTGGTAATGACTCACATTGTGATCCTTCTGAGATGTTACAATCCATTCTTCCAGATGATATTTGTATTTCATGATCTCCAGAGCCCTTGAGTGGGAACCTATGCTCATCTTCATGGAGATCAATGGCTTCGGTACCTTGATATAAGACTTGGCTCTCCTTGGATTTAGCTTCAAGCACCGCAAACAATGCATCTGTAAACATGAGTTAAAAAGTTAAAACTGTTGCAGTTGATGGCCAGATCGACAATACAAACAGGATACCCTGAAGGTTATTCAAGTCCAACAATGAGCAAAAAGAAATTGTAGCTAGTTTCATTGAATCTAATGTGGAACTTATGTTATATAATGAACATTAAGCTACACTAGACAAAGCTTTGCCAGGGGAGTACAATACCAGTTAGTAAAAAGCCATGAAGCACAATTCATTTGAATAGAGTGAAAATGTTGGAAGTTCCCTCAAACCAAAGAAGATGATTTTCAAGTTGGACAGACTTTG
Organism: Oldenlandia corymbosa var. corymbosa; assembly: GCA_949775105.1. Classification (NCBI taxonomy): domain Eukaryota; kingdom Viridiplantae; phylum Streptophyta; class Magnoliopsida; order Gentianales; family Rubiaceae; genus Oldenlandia; species Oldenlandia corymbosa. The sequence continues at coordinate 16,210,347 of OX459126.1, read as the reverse complement.
TTTCAACTTACTCGGATAAATTTCCATAATTAGTCAACAATCCAGACATCCATACTTCTGTGTTTCACAAAACCAACTAGCCTGAACTTTTGGTGTACTGTATAAGCAAGTGTACTACAGATTCTTAATATGAAAAAATTCAGTTTCAAGTTATATTTGTCTCTAGCTCAGTTCCATGTCGTTTGAATAGTTTCGAAGCCAACAAAGAACAGCTCAATTGATTAAGAGTTTAAACTGGCAGAACAAAAGTCAGACTGATACCTTTTTCGATCATAGAGCTTCTATGATGGTGAGGACTTCTTTGTTGCACCTCATTAACAGGGGTCATCAAAGTTGCACAGTAATGTCCTCCGAGAAAAGACAACCTTTAACACATTCTTGAGGAGGGAAATATCTTGTGGTGAACTACTTCTTGGGGTTACTACAATTTGCTTCAAGAAATTAAATGTCTCGTCAGGCTGGAAATCATCTCTCGCCTTCTTAATCTGCTCCACGGAAAATATTCCTCCAGCGATAAATCCATTAAAATCAACTCCAAACAATGTTCCAGCCTTTAAGGGACGGAAATTCAACGGATTCTGGCAGCAGCAAACCAAGCCAAGTACAGCCCTTCGTTTAACCTCGCGTACAGCCTCTTCCACAGCTACCTCAAATTCCCTGTCATTAGTCTGCATTGACTTCGTAGCATAATGAGTATCAAAAGGAATCAGACGCCAAGGATCAAGCCAACTATAGCTGCGGTCTCCAAAAAAAAAGAAACAAGTACAAATCCTTTCTTCTTTATGCTTTTCACAGAATCGGGTGCTATTGCCTCATTGTAGATTTGCCCCGGCCACCATGGATATGGTGATATCTTCCCCCAAACCATATCTCCTATGTCAAACTGATTACAGCTGTTCTCAGCATTTCCTTCTCTTAATTGACCAAGCATCTCCATTGCAGTTCTTTCATCAGACTTATATGAGCATTATTTCGCCGGGTGCTTAGATCATGCCTACAATTCTTCTGTTCATCAATGCCTTCCGCTTTTATCTCTTCCTGCGATCCTTCAGCAGTCTCGAATCCAATCCCATTTCGACATGGTGTGTTTTCGACATCAGAAGCCAAGTCAGATAGAGACCTTTTGCGAACTTTGGACTTGAATTTCCTTAGTCCAGCATTGGCACATTTCTCATCTGCAACAGGAAAGATATTCTTTCCAGCACATGCTTTACGGGTCAAAGCTCTTAGTTTAACTCTACTATACAAATCCATTGAGCCAACATCAACATTTAGCTCATCTCCACATTCCTTTTTGATCCAGGCACTTTTCACATAGTCAAAAAACCTGCTCCTAATCCCCAATAAAAAGTTGCTGGTATTCAATCAAAAAAAAAAAAAAAATTGGGAAAAAAGAGGAGGTGCTTAATTAGAATGGCAAAAGGCCAAAATTGCACCACTAAAAATTTCATTAACAATGTAGCAGAACTGAACAGATAAGCTGCAGAACTAGGGAAAAAAAAAAAAAAAAATTCATTGCATCTCAACATAACAGAAATCTCCCGGGCATGAACAACCCACAAAAACTTTCTATTCCCTACTAATACTAAAGCAAACATAAAGCAACCAATTAACAAACACAATCCTGTTTCAATGTTGTGATCATGGATGAAAACCCTAAATTGCAATTCGTGAGTTTAACAACTTTCGCATTTTCATAATAAAATCAGAAGATTAGCATTCCCAAAACAAAACAAATGCTACTGTATTTCATCAGCAGTAGAAAACAATCATGGAGTGAAAAAAAAAAAGCAGAGAAACACGTACACAAAGGACAAGGACTAACATAGATAGAAGAACACACACTTAAAGAGCAAAGCCTGATAAACCACCAAGAAAAAGAAGAATAAGAGGAAGAAGAAACAAACCTTTTTTCACTTCTGAAGTCTCTGTAGAAACGGCTATGAAAAGGGTTGCATTTTGACTCTTTGAACATCAAATTCTTACACAACTTACAAAAGGACTTCTTGAAGACAAAAGCAAAACAAAAAATGTCCGTTGGCTATATGGCATTGGCTGAGGAGTCTGTTCTCTGTTCTGTTTGTGTTGAGTCTGACAGTGTCCAATGCAGCATCAGAAGGCCAAACAACAAATTTGCCCCACAACAGACAACGTTTGTCTCTACCTAAAACTGCCAAGTTTGACATCTTTGTGTGAGAGAGAAATCGGATACTGCTTTTGATTTTCTGCTGATATTTAAGTCGGGAAGAACACTGGTTTTTAAGAGTTCAGAATACCAGTCCCAACATACTTTAGTACAGTGGTCTGAAATCTAGTCCCAAACTAGGAAATAAAGGAAACATTGTAGTAATTTGTAAGAGACAGAGTTATCATGCTAAAGTCGCTTTCTTGGAATAAAGAAATTCCAAAAATAAAGAGCATTCAAATTTGCTAATTACTACTGTACTTGGCAGTTGGCACGTTGTATTTTGTTACACTCTTGTTTTGCAACATTTTTATCAGATTTTAAAGCGATGTTTATCTTCATCCCTAAAGAATTATCTGTTATTGAAAATAACACTGACAGGTAACAAAGAAAGTATCTAGTCCACTTTACCTCGGATGACTTTGCTGTCAATTGGACTTGATGTGTGTAAAGGTTGGAACTTGGAACTAAAATTTTGATTCTATGTTACATTATCAATAGGTCACCTAAGCAAAGTGTGTTTCTTTAATGGAGGAAAAGAATTCTTCTCTATCAATTAATGGAAATGATAATGCTCTAATGCTAGTCTTTTTTGAGTGGGAAAATTGTATAAACAAAAACGTAAAATGCAAAATTAACAACGTCCATTTGCATAAGCTTTTTGCGAGTGAAAAAGGGTCAACTTTGACAATTTGCACGTACTGATCTTGATGAAAATAGTCATTCTGAACTCAATACAAATATGAAAGTAGTAATAATAAAGTAAAGATCAAACTTCTCAACAGTTCCAACTTTCAAGCAAAAATCTACATGGAATCTGCTAGAGAAATTTGGCATTTATCGGGAGAAGCACCCAACAGCTTCCAATCTACAACCTAACTCGTGACGAAAATGTTCAGCTTCTAAATGTATTATGAACATCCTTCACTAAAACGCACAAAAGGGTTAGAAGAGTTTACATTTTGTCATGAAGCTGATACCTAAATACTAAGTGATTTCATAACCAGCTGTAACCTATGCCTAAGCTGATCCTTACTAGAATAGTCACAGAGCTCAATCATCAGACCACATGTAATGTTTTGGCTTCAACTGGTTCCAGAGTTGTAAATGTTCCTAAGAAAGAAATTGTTGGCATACCATTTAGTGAACAAAGTCAGGCGGTTATTGATATTCGATAGAAAATAGGAGTCGGCTCAGAAGAAGGGCTTGATTCCAAATATTTCGTTGCAGCGGTACAGAATATCAATTAACTTGTCCTTTTTCTGAGTACCGCGAGCGCTGGTGGAGGTGGGAATTGTATCACTGTCATTGTTCTTCATTCCCTCTACCTGGCAATCTGTTTTGTCAATATCATCAAAACTTTGATTGAAACCAAAGGGCTGGGATGTATGACCCAGAGAAGTCCACTGAGATGCAACAGGAATCATGTGCTGAAGAGTTCCTAAATAACAACTGTTACTTTCAAGAAAGGGTATTTCATAACCACTTTCAGACCTAGGGTCCTCCGCACAAGGCTCCTTTTTTATTTCCTCTGGAAGCAGAAACCGCGGAACTGTTGGCATCAATTCATTGAAATATTCAGCTGTGCTCAATAGAGGCTCTGTCTGAATCTCCCTGTGGCCCCCTTCAACAGGTGGTGAACAAGACCGACAACTGTTACTCGCCAAAAAGGGTATTGCAGAAACACTTCCAGAACAAGGCCCCTCCACATAAGGCTCCCTTTTGAATTTCTCCAAGGACTGTAACTGATGAACTTTCGGCTTTGATTCACAGAAATAATCAGCTCTGCTTAGGAGTATCTCTGGCTGAATCTCCACATTGCCCTCTCCAGTGGGTGGTGTGTAAGACTGGCTTGTTTCAGGCAACTCAGGGCCTGCACCTCCATCCATTTGCAGGTCATAACGCACTGGTGAGCTAAACAGCGACCCATTTTGGGTGGCATGCATATAGGCTTCTGCTGCATCTATATTGCGATGGAACACTAATTGACATCTTGAAGATTCCCATAACACCTTGATGGAAGATTCGCGAAGTGGTCCAAAAGGTGTAAATTTATCTTTCAGCTCCGAAAAAGATGGAAGTATTACTCCAGAGGGAAATTTCATCACCAGCATTAACGGTTGATCTGGTTCCACATGACTTTCGATAGAACTTGACTCTGTTAATGGTTGACACTGTTTGATTGATGAGCTTGTTTCTATCCCGGTTCCCTGCTCATTATGGAGCTCAGACTGCTTTTGGTTATCAGAAATGCTTGCTAAGTCCTTCAAATTTTTCTGCCTCACTGGCTTCTGCAAACTTGGAAATTCCAGGAAACCTGAGTTGTTGCGCTTCTTGCCTGCATTAATGGCTCCATCTGATCTGATATGTTTCTGTCGCAGCTCAAATTGTGCTCCTGTTGGGGTGTATCTTACGTAGCTACTCTGTGCGGTTATATCCTTCCTGTAATTCCTCCTTTCATCAATTTCCTGCACTGTAACTTCCACTAAGGAACTTTCCAACCTGGCAGCTTTAACTGCAGTAGCATTTTGCCATGCCTGGTTTTCCTCCATAATATAATTTGAATAACCAAAATTACAAGCATTGCTTCTCTGCGCGCTTATATCCTTTCTGTGATTCTTCCGTTCATCAATTTCCTTCACTTCAACTTCTACTAAGGATCTTCCCAACCAGGCAGCATCAACGGCAATAGCATAATTAGCATTTTGCCATGCCTCCTTTTCCTCCAAAATATTATCTGAATAATCAAAATTATGAGCATTGCTTCTCTGCGAGCATGTATCCTTTTTGTGATTCTTCCATTCATCAGTTTCCTTCACTTCAACTGCCACTAAGGATCTTTCCAGTCTGGCAGCTTCAACTGCAATAGCATTTTGCCGTGCCTGTTTTTCTTCCAAAATATGAGTTGAATCATTGAAATTACACGCATTGCTTCTAGTCGTGCTTACAGTCTTCCTGTACTTCTTCCTTTCATCAATTTCCTTCACTGTAACATCTACTAAGGATCTTCCCAACCCAGCTATTTCAACTGCAATAGCATTTTGCCATGCCTGGTTTTCCTCCCAAATATAATCTGAATCATCAAAATTATGAGCATCACTTCCCCGCATGCTTACACCCTTCCTGTAGTTCTTCCTTTCATCGATTTCCTTTACTGTAACTTCCACTAAGGGTCCTTCCAGCCCAGAAGTTTCAACTGCAATAGCATTTTGCGATGTCTGTTTTCCCTCTGAATCCAAAAGAGACCTATGTGTACTAAAATTGGACTCAAATTCCAGTAGTCTAGCATCAACAAACTCCCTATCAGCAGCAGGAAGTGCATTCTTTTGAGCAGTATGGTGCTTACGGGTCAAAGCTCTTAGTTTCACTTTACTGTACAAATCCATTGAGCCAAGATCAACATTTCGCTTATCTCCACATTCCATTTTCATTCAGGCACTTCTCACAATGTTCAAGACCCTGCTTCCTGTTTTCCAATTAGAAATTGCTGGTGGACTGCTCAATTCTGCACTACATCAAATTGGGTAAAAATAAAAGGCGAGTTGCTTAGTTAGAATGACAAAAGGCCGAATTGCACCACCAAAAATTCATTAAAAATGTATCAGAACTGAACTGATAAGCAACAAAAGCTATGAAAAAAGTGATTGCATCCAAAAAAAAAAAAAAACTTCCAAAATGTGAAGTAATCCTAATCATAGATTGAGCAGGAAATCACCCGGGAATGAAAACCCGACAAAATGCTTTTTGGTATTAAGCAATTCATGGAAAAACACAACCCTTTTTGAATTCAAAGATCATGGTATTGGGTGAAAACCCTAAATTTCAATTTGAGGATGACCAACATCAGAAGATTAACATCAGAAATACCAACAGATACGGCTAAAATCATCAGTAGTAGAACGAACATGGATGGATAAAAAGTCCCAAACCAAAAGAAAAGAAAAAAATCCCTCTTCCTTACTTTGATAAAGGTTTAACATGCATAGAAGAACACAAACTCAGGCGTAAAAAGTCGATCAAACCCACCGAAAAGTAGAAGAATAAGAAGAAAAACAAACCTTTCTAACTTCTGAAGTCTCTATGGAAAATGCTATGAAGAGGGTTGCATTTTGATCATCAAATTCTCACACAACAAAAGCGATTCGTGAAAAAGGAAAAAAAAAGAAAAAAAAATGCGTGCTTTGCTATGGCATTTGGCAGGAGTATTCTGTGCTCTGTGCTCTGTACTCCTTTTCAGTTGCTCTGTAGCGTCTGTGCTAGTGTCCAATGCAGAAAAGCCAGCAGCGAAATTGACCTTTTGTCACTCACTTTCTTTTAACTGTCATGTACCAACTTTATGCGACAAAATTTGGATTCTGCTGAAATTCTTGGGAAGGTAAAGTTGTGATTTTTTTGAAAACTGCCCTGATAACGTTTGTGACTCTTGTACAAACTTCCGGTGTTTTAAAGGCGAAAGATGTGAAATTTATTCAAACTAGTTTTCCGTGAAAATGAAGGGATGGAAGAAGTGAAGAATACACATTTATGGGGGATCCGCTGATTTTAGTTGTTTTTGCTCCTATATTCCATAGGCATATGGGTTGGTGAAGAATGACACTCGCTAGTAATTCCCGCATTCTCATGACTCATGAGTAACAATGAACCACATTAATGAGAAAAGTAGTCATACTGAACATAACACTAATAGTAAAAGTAGTACTACTAAAGCAAGAACAAACTTCTTAACAGTTTCAAGGGAAGATCTGCCTAAAACTAGCCACCGGAATTCAGGATGTATCAAGAGAGGAGCCCTATGGCATCCAAAAACTGTTTTGCTCTCCCCATAACTATAACCTTTCTTTCTACGACCTACCTCATAACAAAAATTTTCTGCTTCTTAATGGATCTTTCTCTGCTGACCTGCACTAAATGGATAGAAGAGTTAACCTTTGCCACGACGCCTAACTATCACACTACGTTAATTTAAGACTGAACCTAAGTTTATAACCAGCTGTAACCTATGCCTGAGTCCACATTGTTCAGGTGCTGCCGGAGTTATAAATTGTTCCCAAGAAAGAAATTGATGGCATACTGTCTGGTGAATGAAGTCGGGCGGTAATTGATATTTGCTAATCAATAGAGAATAAGTAGTCTCCTCAGATAAAGGGCTTGATCCCACCTAATACATCACTGTAACTGTGGAGAGGATTGATGAACTTGAAATTCTTTTCGGTGTCACTAGCGCTGGTGGAGGTATGAATTGTACGGCTGTCATTGCTCTTCATTGCTTCAAGTTGGTCATACTTCTTGTCAATATCATTGTAATTTTGACTGAAATGAAACGGCTGAGGTGTATGACACAGAGAAGTACACTGAGATTCTACAGGAATTATGTGCTGAGAAGTTTCTGCATCACTGCTGTTACTAGCCAAAAACGGTATTGCACCAGCAGTTCCAAACCTAGGCCTCTTCACACAAGGCTCCCTTTTGATTTCCTCAGGGGGAAGAAACCCCGAAACTGTTGGTTTTAAGTCATTGAAGTATTCAGCTCTGCTTAAGAGTGGTGCTGGCTGAATCTCCATGTGGCCCTCTTTAACTGTTTCCAAAATGGGTATTGAAGAAATACTTGCAAAACTAGGCCCCTCCACACAAGGCTCCCTTTTAAATTTTTCTGGGGCCAGTAACTGATGAACAGTCTGCTTTATATCACCGAGGTAATCAGTTCTGGTTAGGGATATCTCTGGCTGAATCTCGGTATTGCACTCTCCCATGGTTGATGGATATGACTTGCTTAGTTCAGGCAACTCAGAGCCTGCAACTCCGACTGCTTCCAGGTCATAACGCACTGGTGACCTAAACAGAGATCTATTTTGGATGGCATGCAGATAGGCTTCTGCAGCATCTGTAATGCGTTGGAACACTATTTCGCATCTTGAAGATTCCCACAACACACTAATGGAAGATTCTTGAAGTGGTCCAAAAGGCGTAAATTTATCTTTCAGCTCCAGAACAGATGGAAGTACCACTCCAGGGGGAAAATTCATCACCAACATTAATGGTTGATCTGGTTCCACTTTATTTTCAGTAGAACTTGACTCTGTTACAGATTCCTTTACAAGCTCGATGGATGATCTTGTTTCTATCCCAGTTCCCTTCTCACCATGGAGCTCCAAGTAACTCTGGTTCCCAGAAATCCCAGTCAAGTACTTAATGTTTTTCTGCCGCACTGGGTCTTGTTTCGAGACTTGGATCTCCCTGGCTTTAGCTTCAAGCACACCAAGCAATGCAGCTGAAAACATGGTGCATAACAATGTGTCAGCAAAATGTAAAAGCTAGAGGCCTAGTTCAATCACATGAAAAGGATACTTTAAAATGTTAAACAAGTGAAACAATGAACAAATACAAGTTGTTGCTAGTTTCATCAACCATCTCATGCAGAACATATGTATAGTAATGAGTGTTAAATATAGCTACTAGTAGAAAGAGATAACAGAGAGTACAAAGCAGATAGGGTGGAGCGTTCATTTGCATAGACTTAAGCAATATAAAGTTTTCAAACCGAATAAGATGATTTTGAAGTCGGACGAGGTTTTTCACAACTTGGTTAAATGTCAACAATCCAGCGTTTGTTATTCTGCTTCACAAAGCATTGTACAGCTTGACGGAATTTCGCTACTGATATGCTCAACAGTCAAATTTTTAGTGCAAGGCCAATTTCAGTTTCCAGTTATTTCTATCTAATTTTTTTTTTTTTTTTGGTTAACTTATTTCTATCTAAATTCCACGTGGCTAAAGAGTTTCCAAATCACCTTTGAAGAGCCTAACATCATTGGGAACATTTGCAAGACCAATAGTTTAAAAGACCAGAATTAATGACACTGTCTTTTACTAATCAAACTGAGAAACATTGAAGAAAAGAGTATCAAATGATACCTTTGTCAACTGCAGAGCTTTTAGGATTTTGACAACTTCTTTGTTGCACCACCTGATTATCCTGAACATAGCTCTTAAAGTAACAAAGTGTTTTCCTCTGATAAAACTGAACCTTTAACATAGTCTTCAGCCAGGAAAGATTATCAGGTGCAAAATTTCTTGGGGTCAATGCCATTTGCTTCAAGAAAGCGAATGTCTCCTCAGGCTGGAAATCATCTCTCGCCTTCTTAATCTGCTCAGCAGAAAATATTCCTCCAGGAATAAAGCCATTAAAATCAACTTCAAACAATCCTCCAACCTTTATGGGAAGGAAATTTGACGGATTTTGGCAGTGACAAATCAAGCCAAGTACAGCCCTTCTTTTAAACTCGCGTACAGCCTCTTCTACAGCTTCCTTAAATACCGAGTAACTTGTCTGCCTTGACTTTGCAGCATAATGAATATCAAAAGGAATCAGATGCCGAGGGTCAAGCCAAGCATAGGTGTAGTCCCCAAAAAAAGCAACAAGTACAGATCCTTCCTTCTTTATGCTTCTAACAGAAGGGGATGCTAGAGCTTCATTGTAAATTTGTCCTGGCCACCATGGGTATGATGTTATCTTCCCCCAAACCAAATCTCCTATGTCAAACTGGTTGCACCTGTTCTCAGTCCTCCCTTCACTTAATTGACCAAGCATCTCGATTGCGGTTCCTTCGTCCAGCAAATGATTTGAATCATCAAATTCATAAGCATTGTACCTCTGGATGCTCAAATCCTTCCTGGTGTTGTTCCATTCATCAATTTCTTCCACTGTAGCTGCCACTAAGGATCTCAACCCAGATGTTTTAACTGCATTAGCATCCTCCCGCGCCTGGTTTTCCACATCAATCATTGAATCTAAAGAACTTCGTTTACGAACATTGGACTTACATTTCCTTAGTCTAGCTTTGGAAAATTTCCCAACTGCAACAGGAAAATCATTCTTTTTAGCAGCACGGGCTTCACGGGTGGTTAAAGCTCTTAATTTAACTCTACTATACAAATCCATTGAGCCATGACCAACATTTAGCTTATCTCCATAATCCATTTTAAGACAGGCACACTTCAAATAGTCCAGTAACTTGTTTCCTTATCCAATAAAAATTTGCTGGCTAACCACTCAACCTGCTGTAACCAAATTGAGAAAAAGGAAAGAAATGGGGTTGGTCTCTTAAAATGACTGAGATTGATGGGATACAGATAAAATAATGATCTAAGATCAGGCAAAAAGCCCAGAATCTACCCCCCAACAAAAAACTAAGAAAACAGATAAGCTGTTTAACAATAAGAACAATTATGGAGCTCAAAAACACAAATTATAACGAAATGTAGCCATTTCCTCCGATGAAAACCCCACAAAATCTTTTTTTTGGTCCAATTAATTCTAAAGCAAACACAAAGAAACCATTAAAAACAGAACCCTGTTCGTTCCTTCTAATCATGGACGAAAACCCCCAAATTTCATTTCAAGGGTTTAACAAAATCCAAAGGTTCACAGCACAATCAGAAAAATTCACCCTAGCAAAAGGAACAAACACTACTCTATTTCTCCAGCAGTACAAAACGATCATGGAAAAAGCAGCAAAAAGAGATAAATCCCTCTCTCATTTCGTTCAAGCAAGGGCAAGGTTTAGCATAGAAAAACACACATACACAAAATTCGATTTCTGGGATTCAAAGAAAACGAAATAAGGAAACAAAAAACCGAACCTTTGTTTGCCTTCTGCACTGAAGCCCCCTGTTGAAGCGGCTATCAAAACTCAAAAGGGTTGCAAAATGATCTCTTCATATGCATATTCTCACACAGGAAAAAGGGTCTCGTGAAGGAAAAAATAAAGAAAAAAGTAAGAATCAAAGAGGACGATTTTTTGTTGGCTATAATGGCATTTTGGCAGTAGCAGAACCTCTGTTTTTTCTGTTCGGTTGTGCTCTCAGTGGCAGTGTCCAGCGCAATAGGCAGCAAAAACCCTGCAGAAAAATGGGCCCCACAAAAGGTTGACACCTGGTAAATTCCCTAGACTGCCACGTGGAAACTCTAGGGGGAGGAAAAATCAGATGCTTCTCGGGTGCTGCTTACTTGCAAGCAAAGGTGTTTTTTTCATAAACGGGAGAAAATATAATTCTTCTCCATTGTAGTTATTGTTAATTATGATGAAGATGATGATAATTTACTAATTTGTTTTGAATGTGAAAATGTAATGGAGTAAATATGTAGTTTGAGATCAATGAATGATACTCATGATGACTGAAATTACCAAACCACCGTCATACATTTTATAATCTCACTGTATTCTTTTATCATTTCAATGTGTATTTTAAAATAAACTAAATTAAGAATAAGCAACAATGAAATGTTATTTAAATATTAAAATTGTAGAAAAGTGTAAATCTCGATTAAAATACGGTATAGATTGTTTAGATTTTAACCAGAAAATAAAAAGAGTAATGATACGCTTTTCTACAAAATTAACTATATGTTACAATTCTATTTGCATAACATCGTTTTATTAGTTAAAAATATGACTTTTTGCGGATTATGAGTAGTATAATTGGTTCTTTAATTGCTATTCATGTTTCTGAATTGAACCGAGCAATTTTCTCGATTTTTTCTTTGGACAACAAACGATAATTGGGTCATTCCGAGAGCTTCAATGTTGCATGAGTCCAGTTCTTTGTTCTGATCACCTATTGATGAAGGAAAAGAATGGAAAAAGGAGAAACAAATATCTTCCTACCTACAAAAAATAAAAAATAAAAAATAAAAAACAATGCTTGGTACTCCTAGCTGCATTGTATTTAATCTTAATGATAATTATCCAATTTTTTTTTTATTGTGAGGATTATCATTGTTTTAGACTTTTAGTTTGCTCTTCAGTACAAAATGGAAAATCGTAGACTAAAACTCTAATTAACAAGTTATATTTACAATAATTTCGAAACGGAGCTAGTATCACGATAAAATTAGTATAACCCTCTATCCATTAGTCCTCATCACATCATCAACGTGGCTTACAACGAACAATGCCATGTAATTTGTCACAAACACAAAATTTTTTCTATTTTTTTCTTTCTTTTGGATATAATAACAAGGATATAATGTACTCCCTCCGTCCCATAATTATTGTCCAGTTTTACTAAAATGAAAGATTTTATTTTTTGGTAAACTTAACTATATTTTATCTTAAACAACCGGATATACCCCTACATAAATAATTGTTTAACCACTAAGATTTTATGGATAATGTTTTTTACTAAGGACAAATGTGTAACTTGATCCATAAAAAGTCAAATTAGACAATAATTTTGGGACAAAATTTTTTGGGCAAAGTGAACAATAATTATAGGACAGATGGAGTAATAATTATGTAAGATTGAAATGCAAAGACTAAAAATATTTTTTTTTGCCAAGTCAGCAACACCCATTATCCAAATGAGTGGTGTTTGGCCACCCAATCCAAAACACAGAGCAAACCAGCCAGGGACTTATTATCATCTTCCCAACATTTTTATGTTTTTGTTGATGACAAATATCAGTCTGAAATTATTTTACTCAGGAAGAATAGAAATCTAGTGAGAGCTAACTTAGGGGGGATTATTTGACCATGGCCTCAACCACACCGATTTCCGTTTCACCTTCTGCCGTGGTCGACAACAAGGCGGCGGCCGGAGCTGCTCTTCCTCCTCACCGCCAATGTGTGACGGCGGCGACCACTTTACCGGCGACTCTTGCTTCCCCTCTTCACCACCAAGCTCAAAGTCGAATTGCCAAGACCACTGCTTATTGTCTGTATTAGTAGTATTATATATTTTTTATATGATTAGTTCATTCTCATTTTATCCATAAAAAAAAAAAAAAAAAAGCTTGCACATTTGATACTGTTGGATTTAATTGATTATGTTTAGGCAAGAAGATGGCCCGGAATGTTGTCGCCATGGCTACCAGTACGGGTGAAGCTCCGGCGGAAATCGATGTTGCCACTACTGAGCTTCCGGACTTTGTTAAATCCATCCAGGAAACTGTAAGATTATATCCTCCACTTATATCTCCTCCATCTCGAAATTATTGTTCACTTTATATTTTCAGTTTTCCTTTATACTGTATTAAAAGTGAAATTTCAAAATTGACAATAATTTTAAAACAAAGAGAGTAAAAGTTTAGCCTGATTTCAGTTCTTGATAATGTTTCAATCGGTTATTCAATGCCGGAGCTAGAAATTTAACAAAATTATTAGACATGAAAGATCACAAAAAGAAAATGGAGGATGTCTTACTTATAATCCTCGTTCCCTATAATCTTCTCGTTTCTAAATTGGCCAATAGATCAATTTATAGTGTTATACTAGGTTCTCTTCCAAGCGTTGCGCAAAACATGTTAAAATTTATTATTAAGAAAATAATTAATTATAAAAAATACCACATATTTGATTAATGATTGATTGTGAAATAAAATCTAAAAAAAAACATGGATGATATAAAAAAATAAATTAAAAAGGGAAAAAATGAGCTAAGAAAAGCTGGGTGAAAATTCAATGGTTGTTAATCTTATTATAATTTGAATTTCCTAGAGTTTGAATAAAAAAAGAATATTTTACTTGAATTTTTCTCGTAATTTTACTCCAGAGATTTCAATATTTTTTAATGAAATTAACATTAGGGTGTTTGACTTTAAATATAAGAATGTCTTAATTTTTTTTATCATAATTGTAGCCGTGAAGTTTAATTTTTTTTTTTTTAAACTTAGGTTGGCTTTGGAATGAATGTGTGAATATAAAAAAAATGTTTTGTTTGAATTTTTTTTCTTAATTTTACCCGTGAAGTTTTAACAATTTTTTTTACCATAAACTGTGTCATTTTTTTAAAAAAAAAATTGCAATAAAATGTTAAATTAGAGCGTAATACATAATTAAAATTTTGCTCTCTGACAATAAAATGAGTTGATATTTATATTAATTTGTAATATAAACATGTTTTTAGGTATATAGTTAATTTTTTTAATCAAAATGATGTAATTTTGATTTAATGTATTTTGGAGGGATAAATTTTATCACCATGCGACACCTCATTATTTTCTCTCTTGGAAATCCCTTATAATAAGATATGTATTGATTGATTTTGTTGGTCTCATCAAATAGTTGCGATACCAACTTATTGTTAATTGCGAGATTTAATGTTTCATTTTTTTTTGTTAGGCACTATCATTAGGATTAATGGACATTAATGCCATGATTCTGATTGTTTAATTTATTTTATTTGGTAAAAGAAGTCATTCAATTCGTTAAGATTGGCTGGAGTGACTTTGTTTTTATTTTTTTATATCAAAATGGAAAGTTTCAATATCAATTAGGTTCGAGACAAATTAATTGTGCGAAACTATGATTCCATTTGTTAAAGTTTTCTTGTGTTTTTTTTAGCAAAAGGATGTAATTTTTGTTGGGCGGGAAACGGAGACATGAGAACGCGACACATAAGCATTTTTTTCTCTTGAACATTTATTTTAATAGGATATATAGATAGATGTGTTCATTTAAATTATTTAGAGCGATTTATGTCTTTGTTTTTTTTTAAGAGGTGATTTATGTCTTTGTTATGTTCATTCAACCAACACGATTTTTTATTTATTTATAAAAATAGGTGGAATTATGAAATATGTGGTTTTTTATGATCATCACTTGGTCTTATAATTGTGAAAATTTGTTTATGGACTAATAATTTGCACAAAAATTGTTTTGTGCGTATAGTGGGACAAGGTTGAAGACAAATACGCAGTCTCTTCTCTTGCAGTTGCTGGAGTTGTTGCCCTTTGGGGATCAACTGGCCTAATCTCGGTAATTTATGATTATGCCCTCTATTCTTCCATTCAAATTGACCACATTTCTTTTCTTTTTTTGTTGTCTTGCACCTCCAATGATTTATTGTCAATATTATTTTAGTTAAACGAAAAATAAACTATTTTTCAAGAACAGAAAGAATATTAATTAGTTATAATTGTTCTATCTTGTGTATATTGAAGTAATATAAATCTATTCAAAAGTTCTTTGTTTAGTTATGCTCTGACATCATCTAAATGTAATTTTATTGCAGGCTATCGATAGGCTTCCATTGGTTCCTGGTGTCTTGGAGCTGGTGGGCATTGGCTACACTGGTGTAAGTCTTCATCCTCAACCTTTTATAGTAATTATTTTCGTTTTCGTTTTAGTATCAGAAATATTATAGAATTACTTCATCTGTCCCATAATTATTATTCAGTTTGAATTTTAATTGTTAGTTTAATGTGTACAAAATGTAAGAATCAAAATGGATAATAATTTTGGGATAGAGGGAGTATTTGAATTTTGCAAAAGGTCTGTAGGAAATTTGATTTATAAATACTTAAAATGAATAACAAATACAACTCGCAGAATTGCAATTCCGATGATACAATTCTAAGATCCGAATTTATATAATCGAGACTTAAATTTTTTTTCCTTTCTATTTTGATCTTTGAATGCAGTGGTTCGCGTACAAAAACCTAGTGTTCAAGCCAGACAGAGAAGCTCTAATAGAGAAGGTCAAAAACACTTACAAGGACATAATCGGAACCAGCTGATCTGATTGATGATGATGATAATGATCAATGATATCAAGGGGAAAGATGTGAAGATTACACTTTTTTTTTGTTACCAGGCATATGTTGTATATTTGTATTATCCTTCCATCGGCCTTTTGTTAGCATGTTATTATAATTTAACCTTTTTGTTAATCCAATATTTGAAAAACCATTCAAGTTAATTTCGAGCATGAACATGTTACCTGATTTTAGTCATAATTCAAAAAAGATAATGATTTGTGGAAGAAAAAAATACAAGGAAAAGTAACAAGTAATGATCACAAATCGTTCATTTTTAAAGTTTTAATCGAGGGTTTAAGCATTCAAGATTAGTATATAGTTTTCATGATTGACACATCATAGTTTTTCTTGTAATTTTTTCCCTGCATTATTACTACTCATTCAAAAAATAACAACTTCCGGTACGATGTTACATACAGTACCATATAACAAGGTGTGATTAATAATTCTTTTATTGAACATTACTTACAACTTTATTATTTTGACCTTACAACCAAAATTGACAATCTATTACAAAGCACAGCTACAAGTTGAATGTCAAAAGTTAAGTAAGGGTGTTTTGATGGATGAATGTCCAAAATTTGGACCCAAACCCAAAGTGGTTTATCTCGACTTTTTTTAGTGTGTTCTTTAGCTCACTCTCAATCCTATCATTTCATCTTTTATGATCTATACAATTCATGTCAGTTTTCCATTTCAAATGAAACTACTTTTGTATGTACAATGTAGTTCACATACTTTCAAAAGTTTGGATCCATGAAGGAAACTAAATCATGAATCCATGACATGTGTTGTTGTCAATCCAATTTATGCGGCTGATCGATCTTTTTGGTTTCACTTATCAACCGCATCATATCCTTTAACGTATTAAGTACTAGAAATTCCTTTATAAAAAAATTTAAAAAAATAATAATAATGAAAATTCGACTCTATCATAATATTGTTGGAGTTTCCTGATTCGCAAAGCATAATTTGTAGACACAATTCCTTGTTGTGGGCGTCAACCTCAAAATGTCAGCCCATAGAAATGAGCTTTGGCTCTTGCTACCATCAGAAAGCCAGGGAAAACTTCAAAAAATGAGAAAGATTATTGAAATTTCTCTCGAGGAGAACAAAAATGGACTCTTGGTTTTTAGAAAACCTGATCCGGGATGTAACTTTTGGAGGAAAAAGAAAAAAAAATCATTAATTGTTCATCAGTAAAAACTAAATATATATTATTAGTGTGGCACATGAACAGAGATCATATCAAAAATGCAACTTGGACGAAGCATAGATTCGATTATGCCTTACACTATTAATCCTAAAAGGCAAAAACAAAAACAGCTGAAGAGGCAAAATTACTTAAATAGGGGGTCAAGAAGAAAGAATCAATGGCTGTTTGAGTGTTGTTCATATGCACCATTGATTAAACTATATTACTTGTATGCTTAGTCTAAGTCAGTGATTTATGCCTTGTTTGTCCCTGTCTTATTCCTCTGTAACAAATAAGACCTAGCCTAAATCTATTATTGGTTTGGGCTCGAAAGGAATCCAATTGTTTTGTACTAACAGTTTTAAATTCTACGAGTTTAATTAAAACAGCTTCAAAGAGTTATCCGTCGATATCCGCGATCTTAATCTGGTTGAGTAGAACTTAGGTTGAGTTCAAAATTAGTCTCATTTAAATCGAATATTGTTGCAAATAGTAGGATCGTAATTTGAGTAACTATCACAAAGAAAAAAAAAAAAAGACATTTCATTTGATTTTTACTTTCATGTTACGCGAGGAAAAGACTTTGTATTCTAAATACTTGCCAGATTTGGACTTTCAATATAGGCAATTAACAACACTAATTTTAGCTAACTAGACCTTAAGACACAAATCTAGTACTTTTTTATAATTTTAAAAAATCTCAAAACCTTAATATAATTACGACCTAATGTTGATTCTAGGTTCTTATTTATATCTATGACGGTGGTGAAGACTGAAGAGGACCCCAGATTTATTCATACTTTTTTTTTTTTTTAGCTTCCGTCCCACAAATCGTATTTCTTATTGGTCAAAAGAAGTTCAATTCCCTCTTTTCTGAGTTTTTCCTTCAATCTTTAATAATCTTTATGCCACCATTTATAGACTCTTCCACTTTCTCAAATCTTTTCATGTTACTGTAGCATTAAGCCTTCTGAATTTGTCAAATATTCCTTTCCCTTACAAATGTCTTCTTTTCCCAGGTACTTCATTCATTAATCCAAATTTTTGTTTGCTGTTTTGATAAATCTTTGTTTGCAAGATTACACAGAAAACCCATTAATTTGTTGGTGAAGAAGGAGGGTACGTGTAAAATTCATCCTTTGTCGAGTAGTTGGTTGGAAAGTTGCAATCTTTTTCCAATTTTTTTAATGCTTGCTGTACTTATAAATTTTTTTTTATATCCTTCCAAGTTCGTATCTTTCTATTGTTCGGTGTCCTTTTTTTACTATTTCAGTACATGTTTATTGAATGGAGTTGAATTGGGTAGTTGTGAGTTTGTTTTTTTAAGCTGGGGCTGTAGGGATTCTGGTTTCTGAACAATTGGGGAAATTACTTGCAGGTTGATATAGTATTTCTTAGGCAAATGGAAGAACCTGGGCAACTGAAAGAGGCGTTTATTAATGCCTCTGCCGGGGCAATTTCTGGTGCTGTTTCTAGGACGGTGACTTCGCCGTTGGACGTCATTAAGATCAGGTTTCAGGTTGGTTTTTCAATCCGTTTATGTCGATTTGAAAGAAGCTTGTGAAGTTGCCATTTATGATTTGGTTTTGCTTTTATGTTTTTCTCTATTCTTTCCGGGATAATTGAATCTATTGTAACCTGGTGTGAGTCTGTGAGACATAAAGCAGTTAAGGAGCTAGGTTGGTTAGAATAGACATTTAAGATTACAGAACACATAAGTATTATTAGATAGCCTTAGTGCCGATTGTAATTGAAATTATTGAAGTACTGGAATTCTTGGAATTCGTGGAGCTATTTGTGAACTTGAATGTCGAACTAATATGAATTTGGTTTTGAAGAAAAATGTACCGAAAAGAGCTCATTTACTGGAATCTATTTTTTTCATGTAGCTTCTTAGAACTGGAGTGAATTTAGCAGTCTGGAGTGATGAATTAGAAAAACCTCAGTTAGGATTCTTTTACTTGCTTGATTCCGGAGGGAATGTGACTTGGGTTTCATCCAGTGTGCATCGGCAGTTTGGAAGTAGTTCTTCCTGGCGTGAATGATTGGATAGTTGAAGAGTCAGTGGAATTACTTTCTTATTGCTATCTATATATGGATCTTCTTTTAGAAGACCGTTTGTGGTTCAGTCAGTCAGATTTTGGCATCTATATTATGACAGTTGAATCCTGGTAGTAGTGAAGAATGAGGATTTTTGGGATTAATAACCACCACAGTTATCGCTATTATTTAGTTGTGTATTTATTATCTTCACCTTTAGAAATTTGTATCTCATTGAGAAGAAAACTGATCTCTTAGTAGAATCACTAAAGCCTGGGTGCCTTTCCTTTAAACATTGTTCTGTCCAAAATTTTCTGTCTTTTGCTGTTTATCTATATCTTGCTAGTTTTATTCTGAATGCAGACCTGAAATTGAAGAGTGGTTAATGATAATATTTTTTCCATTTCACAGGTTCAACTGGAGCCTACTTCTAGTTGGGCTGTGATTCGCAAAAATTATTTTGGACCCTCCAAATATACTAGTATGCTGCAAGCGACTAAGGAAATATTTAGAGAAGAAGGTTTACCGGTACTGATGGTTTTAGTTTAGAGTATTTCCAGAGCTAGTCAATAGATATCCTTCAGCTGTGTCTAATTCAGATTTAGCATATTTTAGTGACATTGTCTCCCTTTATAGGGTTTTTGGAGGGGAAATGTTCCAGCTCTCCTAATGGTTATGCCATACACAGCTATACAATTTGCAGTTTTACACAAACTGAAGACATTTGCAGCTGGTTCATCAAAGTCAGGTTGTTTAACATTTCTGCTTCATTGCAAGTAATGTCGCATGTGTCATATTCATTGTGTTTCTTTACTTCCCCTGTTGGTCTAACGCAATATTTCGGAATCTTTTCATTATGCAGAAGATCACATGAATTTAAGCCCTTGGCTTTCGTATCTCAGTGGAGCATTAGCTGGTTGTGCAGCTACCGTAGGATCTTATCCATTTGATCTTCTGAGAACCATTTTAGCTTCTCAAGGAGAACCAAAGGTGTTGTACTAGATCATGAGCTCATAAATACTAGTGTTTGCTGCTTTTAGTATCTGCTATTTCCTCCCAATCTAGTCCTTTTGAGTCTTCAACACTTGGTGATTTTGAAATGATAAAAAGGAAAATTTTGGCCATTCTTTGTGAATGTCTATGAAGCTGTGCCTTAGGTATTTTGGCGTGTAATTTTCAGGCTGACTTTACTGCATGACATATGTTTGCTTTTTGTTTTTTTATCCTAAAAACACAGGTCACTTTGTTGAATAATGAGATGCGCTTCTTAGATAATTGCATGGTTTGTTAAGTGATCGAGAAAATCTTAACTACCCTCTGGCCCATAGTTTGTGCTGCACTGAATAGTGAATTATCTACACAGGCGTAACAACCAATCTGGCTTTGAGACTTTTGTCAAGTTCAGTTGTGTTTTGTGGAATTAGTCTTCCCTTTGTTGCAAACAATGTTGTAAGCTGTAAGAATCATACTTTGTTGCATGCAAGATTTTGTCAAGAGGATTTTCTGTTTTTTCCTTCTTTTCTTGGGAGAGTTTTCTGTTCAATGAACCAGAAGTCATTGGGAGTTGATTATGTTATCTCCCTTAATCACACGTCATGTCTAGAATTTGTGAAGGAAATGTTAGTAATGGTTTCTTCTAGATTAATGGCATTTTGCTTCATATCATGAACTCCATTCATGACATGCAGGTGTATCCGAACATGAGGTCAGCATTTGTTGGTATTCTTCAGTATCGAGGTGTCCGAGGACTTTATGCTGGATTGACACCTACGCTCATCGAAATTATTCCTTATGCCGGCCTTCAATTTGGAACCTATGATACATTTAAACGTTGGGCAATGGTAAGCTTTTTCTGCCTTGTTGTTTATTCTTTTGGTAACTGGTTTGAATGTGTCTTTAAACGGCTGGCTATTCAGGTTTTGACTCTTGTTTTTTGTGATAATGCTTAGGCTTGGAACAGATATAGATCTTCTCATGCAGACGTTTTTGATGATGATATATCAAGCTTCCAACTTTTCATTTGTGGGTTAGCTGCTGGTACATGTGCTAAAGCAGTTTGCCATCCACTTGATGTGATCAAGAAGAGGTTCCAGGTAATATCCTTATCACCCCTTCGCAATTCTTTTCAAATTGTCTCTTCATCCTCTCAATTAAATGTATGTCAGTGGTTCTTTTTTCCTTTTTCTTGTGGAGGTAATATATCTGTGTCTTAGTGTATGTAAAATGTACTTAGAATTGTATTATGCTGACATAATCTGTCTGCAGGTGGAAGGACTGCCAAGGGATCCAAAGTATGGAGCTCGGGTCGAGCACCGTGCCTATAAAAACATGTACGACGCCTTGTGCCGGATATCAAAGTCAGAAGGGTGGGCAGGGCTTTATAAAGGAATTGTTCCGTCAATAGTTAAAGCTGCACCTGCTGGTGCTGTAACTTTTGTAGCTTATGAATATACTTCAGATTGGTTGGAGTCGATTTTGACTTGACACGTTTGTTTTCCCCCGGCTTTCAGCTCCAACCATTTTTTGCCCCCCGGCGGCCACTGATTTAATTTTTTCTTCTTATTATTCTCTGTCCCTCCACCACTTTAGGATATACATACACACTACAGAGTAGGCTAGATTGAAAATTTTTCGTTCTTTAAGACCTTAAACATCAATACCTGCCATAATGATTGGCTATATCACTCTGTGTTTTTTTAGAGTGTGTTTAGAAAGCCAGAATGGGCTATTGCAAGATTTTTCACTTGGGTTTCGCTTCAAAAGTCACATATTACGTAGCCCTGAGCATTATACAAACCATCTAACGAGATACTCCTTATACTCCACAATTATTATTCAGTTTGGATTTTCATTTCTAATTTAATTTGTACTAACAAAAATAATCAAAACTGAACAATAATTTCGGGTCGGAGTGAACATGTTTTTTCGTTCTGCTTGAAACAAAAGCCAGCGGACTCTTATAGTAATAGGGTTTGTGATTTATGTTTTGCGCTTATTTGTGAACAAGGACAGTGGTCGGTGACCCTTTCTCTTGATGCAATCAGTATAAATTCGGTGTCGTTTGACCCTTTCGAGTTTCGACGCAAAGAGCTATTCTTTATAAATTTGAATAGGTATGTTGTGTTTCAAAAAGCGATAAAACGTGAATTTTGTGCCCTATTATGAAGTTCGATCACTAGATATTAAAGAGATTCATTTTGAGTAGTGTTGTCACGAATGAAAAAGAACTGATTCACACAATTTCTCTCGGCACATTATACATTCGGTGTCTGATATTATTGCTTCGTCGAGTCCATAGTCACACGATTATGATTCACAAAATTTCAACCACATACTGAACTGGTTTTTCATAGACAAAAGAAACTATTGAAACCCACACAAAAAAGTGTCAAAATACTCATGATCAAGTAACATGTGACAACCAAACACAATGTAGGAAAACACATGCACTCGTAAAATATTAAAACTAGTACAACCAACACTGACAATTACTACAAGTTCATATCAGCTACCCACTTGTGGCTCTGTGGGATTAGCTAAAACTTGTACTCACTCCGTCCCATAATTATTGTCCAGTTTGAGTTTTCATTTCTAGTTCAAATTGTACTAAAAGTGAAATCTCAAACTGGATAATAACTTTGGGACATAGGGAATACTAAATAACAATTATTTATTGTGATCACATCAAAAAATAATAAAAAACATCACGAGGTCTGACGTTTTATGGATGAGTCCGGTGGTGGTGTTCAAGTCGAACTTGGTGGCGGCGGTGGTGATCGGAACATATTTCTGTACTTGCATCTGTTGACGCAAAGAGGGAACGGAAGATCTCGACATCCGTCCACGTCGTCACAGGACGGAAGCCCGGTGTTCCCACATTTGGGAGCGCAATCTTTCACAATTTTCTCGCAAGGAACTTCGCAGTCACAATAAGTCATGCAGTCAATCTTCACAAGGGAACAATCAGTGTTGCAGGAGTCTTGTGTGTTATTAACCAGACAGACCTTCTGACACGCTTCCCATTCTAGGTTACACCGATTCGGAATGCACCAATCATCAGGATGTTTTTGCGAATCCACGACTTTCGCGTTTAATGCTAGCGATATTACCAGAGCTAGGACAAGAAGAAGAAGAAGGTTCTTGTTCATCAGTTGGTTTCCCATTCTTAAAAAACTGGCTAAGGAAAGATGTGTTTACAAACTGTATATAGGAGGAGGATATTATGAGGCGTGGGAATTGGGACGATTCTGATACCTCTATTTATAGGCCAATATGGTACCATAAAACAATACAAGTAGCATTGATTTTGAGTGGGAATATGATCTAAAAGTAAGGTAATTTCCTAGGGAGGAATAAAAATGTGACATGATTCTGGCTAGGCAATATTTTAATGGAGCCTAATATAAAATAGTAGTAGTAATGACCAAATTCAAAGGTGGTTGGCGTACAGTCAATTAGAAGTCCGTAAGAGACAACTAAAAACCTCTCTACCCACATTAGAATATGATCAGGCTTTTCCCGTGATGGATGTGATTATTTAAAAATCCTAAGTTCTTAAACTTTTCTTACTGTACTTCCCCGTCCCATAATTATTGTCCAGTTTGGGTTTTTCATTTCTAATTTAAATTGTACTATAAGTGAAATCTCAAACTGAAAACTGGACAATAATTTTGAGACAGCGTGAGTAATAGTAATGGGGAAAAAGAAAAAGATTAGGCTATCAACTACTTTATGATTCACCATCAAGTCTACATCCGCGACAGAAAGAGGATGTTATCTGTATCTCCAATCTACTGAGTTTTCTCATTTTATACTTCTGTTCTATTTTTTTTATTTTTTTTTTAGACAATACAAAGAAGAAAGCTAGAGCGTGACAAAGTTAAATTAAAACGTTTCACAGATGGGAGATCCTGATCACATGGACATCGCGCTGTTATGTAAACCACGTCTTTAAAGGTAACCAAAACAGCAAATCCAGCTCTCCTTTTAAACTACACAATGTTTCATATGTGTAACATAAGCCTTTCTTGTTGATTACTTTTATCATTTCTGAAAACTATTGTGAGCAGAGCCTTACAAAAAAAAAAAAACAGATCAAAACTAAACGAGTTAGAATGTTATGAATATTTATCATCTTTCCTCTTACTGCTGTCTTCTGGAGGGAGTGACACAAATTGCAGGATCTTCTGAACCTGCGTGACATCAATCCTGAACCGCTCGGCGATCTGAGGAATTTCCATACGTCCAATGTGGTCATCAGCCTTGCCTTGATAAAGAAGCATTATGTGCCTTAGCTGTGCCACATTTAAGGTTCCTGGAGGAGCTGGCCTTTCCTCGTATCTCCCAGAATCTGGTGTAGTATTTCTTAGTTTTGGCAAAGGCCTATCATACTTCTCCACGACAAATGCCTGTCATTCAAGCTAAAATTAATCGCTGGCAAATCTGTTAAATTGGATAATATTAAAAAAATGAAGAAGAGTACACTCAAGAAGACGAATACATTCGCCAGAAAATTGTAAATGGGAAGAAGAATACAGATTTATCTTTCTTGGTCCCACTCAAAGGAAGAAACGAGGCCAAACCTTATTACATACAGTCTAAGTTAACAAATATAATCCATAACAATACCAAATCATAGATTCGAGGTTTCTGTTCATTGAAAGTTCATGACTTCTTACAAAGTTGACGAGGCCGAATTTCACAAATCACCATTTGAACAGACGCATTTACCATGCAACAGGTAATGTAGTAAAACGGGGAGTTAAAACCTCTGCTAACGCAAGCCATGCAACTTAATTGCCGAAGGCATATCTTTATGGAACAGGATTATCTTTCACAACTGAATCAGACGAACAGCCCTAGGAGAAACTTCTGAGTGAAAAAATGAATTTCTTCTTTCAAAAGCAATTTCAGGGAAATACTGCAAATGCATACTCATGTTTTCTATATTACATTAAAGGCCTAAGACCAAGATGAAAATGTGGAGACAGTGCTAGATAATCTAAAGGATGAGACTACTAATAGGAAGGGAAGTGGAACTGAACACACATTTGTCTTGTACATGCAGCTCATTGTATTATGCTAAGAATACACTATCATACTCTCAACGTAAAATTACTCTGGGAATCCCTAAAAAAACCCGCAAAATTTCATTAAACTCCCACTAGATCCCTCATCAGGCATCAACGGAATAGCAATCAATGGAAAATTTTCTCCAGAAGTTTCTTATATGATTGATAACAATGGTTTATAAACTCACCTCACCCATCTCAAGTTTCCCTCCCGGTTTTGCTCGAATCCTCCCCACCATATGACTGAGCATTGCATCAAATTGCGGATTTCGGTCTTCAAGAACACTCTCCGCATTAGCTTTCGCATTGGTCTCTGATCAAGCAAGAAACACAGTCACTGATTAAACGTGTTAAAAACACCTTCACAAACATCAATTTTAATAAGCAACCCTGAACCAGCCAAAATGTTCATCATTCTTGCGAAGGGTTACGATCAAACATAACATAAACGCCATCAATAAATACAAAGATCCATTTTCTGTTTCTTAAAAAGAATCCCGACAATTCAGTTCACTCAGACCATATTGAGTTATCAGATGTCTCACATCCTTCAGGCTAAATCTTTCTTCACAAGGGTGCCAAAACATTTAACTCTAAGGTCAAAAAAATGTAATCAATTACTGATTTAACAGCATCACAGCTGAATTCAAACACAAATAACTGGTATAATTTGAAAAACATTGAAGCTCAAAGGAAGCAACTTTACACCATTTAAGGGATACCCTTATGCATATTTATCTGTTCTAATTGACAAAGTTTTTCTACATTACTTCATACCACCTAATCCCAGTATAACTGACAGCAGAAAAATCCGAGAAACATGAATTGGACAATGGGTTCTGTTTCAAAATTGATTGTACAGATTGAGAATACAAAATGAATTAGACCCATAACCATTCATCAACACCAAAATAGCAGCACAAATTATTGAACCGAGAGAGAGTACAATACAAGAAGCTCCACTTACCATGGGCAGCGGAAGTTCTCACATTGTCAGGATTGACTTTCTCCGGCGGTGGCGGCCTTACTTCAACGGGTTTCTTCGGCTGGGACGGCGCCCTACTGACGGTCGTACTACCAGTCCTTCCAGTTGCTCGACGAAATGCCTGACCCATTATTTTTCCTTCCCCCAAAATGTATTAGACTATCAGGCTCAGAGTATTATATTGTTCTCTAAAATTGGATAAATTCACAGTAATCGACTGCCTGATCACCGGAAAAATGGTTGATCGGAGTAAAATTAAGCTCTTTCAATTAGAAATCTCCAGGATTCATCAGTCTGTGTATGTGTAAGGTTCTATGTAAGCAGATGAAGACAAGAGACCGATACAGCATCAACGTGGCTCGTCTAAGCTAAAGCACGTCCCATTTACTCTTGAATAAATATTTACTGCCTCAGTTTTTAATTTTTTCTTCTTTTTTCTTTTTTGAAAAAGCAAACAATTATTAGTGAAAAAAATAACAATATTGTCTATATTGTAATAATTTTAGTATATATATATGTAATAATTTTAGTATACATATATATATATTTATTTTCTCTCGATCTCATATAAGTCTTTATATCATACTAAAACAATCTGGAATGGAATACAATTTTTTTTTTCCTAAAAAAATGAGTACTTTCACTTTATTAAAATTAAAAACCTCTATTCAGATTAGTAGTAGTAAATAAATTTATCAATTGTTAGGAGACAAAAGTGCCAAAAAAATTTTTACTATATTTGTTATATGACGTGACACACCATTAGCAAACACCTTAACAATATATAAAGTGACGCACAATCAGCAGACACCTTAACAATAGGTTTCGTTTGACATTACAGCTCACAAGTGATATAATCCACTTGACAAAACAACTTACGAGTGGAAAATAGATTAAGTAGACAGGAATGCCAAATGTCTACATGTTTAATAAATTGGGCAAATTTATGCAGTAGATGTTGTTTTATGTCAAGAAAAAAAAAAACAAAGTTCGGCTACACAAACAATAATGATCTCTCTGTGAAGAGTTCTTAGGATAGTTTAGTTTGTTGAAGAGCAAAAGTTCTTACCAAAGTTTGCTAAATCATGAACGAATCCAATGTATATTTTTGAAGCCAAAAATGCGGCCTTGAGGATATGAATGATATATCAAGCATACAATTTCATATCTATTTTTTGCCGATATGAAACACTCACAGCAGCTACTAAAACTCTTAAACTGCTTCGGCCTAGACTCGAATGAAGGAAAATTAGTGCTAATCAAAACCAAAGAAAACAGTTAATGCAAACTTTAATTATTAACTTCCAAAAAGCTACTTCATGGACCAATATTTTCAACCATTTCAGAAAAAAAGATGGGTTCATTTCTATGATTGATAAGGTTTATAAAACAGGAATCTCAGATGATGCCGGCTGATATGTTGACAAAGGAGGGCAAACACAAAAATCGGCAAACCGGAAGAAGAAATTGCCTCTTTTTCTCTCCTTCTAGTAATGCATCAGCTACTTATAAAAACCCGGGGTTCGAAATGATGTACAACTAGATCAATCACTTCTTTTTCCTCAGGAAAATGGAACAAAATACTACTCTTTCCAACCATCTGTTTCGGATCGGTATAAATCTGTACAGAAGGACCAAACAGCAAGATTCGAAGTCAGGAGCTTTAACTTCTGCATTTTACATGTTTTGGAGTTGGTGTGCGATAGAGACAAACAAATCATGTTGCCTTGTAACTTCCAGCAAAGTCACCAGAAGTTACTTAATGACTGAAGCACGAACTCATCAAAGACTGAACCTGTCTGCAGGTCCATTTCCAATGCTGGATTGGACCCTAATCTAACTAAATTAGTTTCCTGAAGCTGATGGTGCCCTATTATCTGGTGATAAAACCTCAAAATTCTTGAATGGGACATGGTCTGCATTGGTACCTGCAACATTTGGACTTCCTTCAGCTTTGAAACCCAGGGAGGTGACAATTAACTCGGTTCTGAACTCCGCAGTTTCCAAATTTGGCTGATGAGACGACTGCATTGCAGGTGCAGGTGGAGTATTTCCACGAACATGTAGCGAAGCTCGTGGAGGCCGGCGCGAGCGGGAACCGGCTTCTTTTTCCTTCCGTCTCGTATTTACAGTCAGAAAACCATTTGCTAAAGCTTCAAGTGCTCTTGAAGTTGGTGGCCTGTTCCTTGTTCCCCGCCTTTGTTGGTTCATATTGGGCTGCTGCTCAGAAGTAACTACATCTGTTTCTGGTTGAGGCACACTATCACCCATAGAGTTACTTGCCTCGTTATCTTTGCTTCCGGCTGCATCTTCCATCAAGACATCGTTTTCAAAGTCTGGAGGAATTTGAGGTATATTCAGATCTATCAGAGTCTGATTTTGAGAGCTCTCCTGAGGAATGGAGACCACATGACATTGGACATTCTCACATGCAACACTATCATCACCAAGGCAGCCCTTCGATTCAGTACTCACAAACAGCTTCTCCGGGGAGGAATCCTGGGGGCAAATGTTTTCAGTGAAATTACAAAGATCCATGCTTTGTGTCGGCAATTGTGCTTCCAAGGCAGGAAAGATTGATGAACTCACGGTGATATTCCTTGGCTCAAGCTGGTTACAGACAGTTAATCTCCGGGCCCGCTTATTTACAGGGCCCATACCTTGGACATTGTCTTCTTTGGTCCTCTGAGTTGATTGGCGTGTCTTCAATTCCTTTTTGGACTTTTTATCTTCAGAAAGAACCTTCTCCCCATGATAATTCACCGGTATATTTTCTGAAACTGGAAAGGAGGAATCATTCTCCCACTTTGGAACACTTATTTGGAGACCTTTCCTATTAGAAAACAGGTCGCCCTTTGGCAGATTATCTGTGCCATTTGAAATATTAATATCACACTTATTTGCGACTGTGGTATCCACGTCAACCGACTCTGCAGGAGTACCCGCTTCACTAGGTTTGAAACGATTCCCAGATTTGACTTTCTTGGAAAGATATGTATTGGCTACATTTCCTAACTCACTTATTCTGTGAGTTTTTGATTCCTGTATGTCACCTGTATCAAGGACGGTAACCTTCATGGACTCAGTGCCGCGACTCGGTAGTTGAAGATAACGTCGCTTTCGAGTAGGAATGTCATCATCTTCCAAGATTGTGTTATCTTTTGCCTCAAGTTCTTCTTGATTTCCCTTGCTCTCATTGTTCTCACTATCAAGCTCAATCAAACTGGGTTCTAATGCAACTTTGCTCAAAACATCACTGACGGAATCAAAATAGTGGTTTCCCTTAACAAGTCTCCTTCTGGAAAATTTCTTGATACCGGGCACAAGAAAGACCAGCGGGTTCTTCGAACAAGCAGCATAACTCAGATCTTTGGGTTCCTCCGAATGCCAGCCTCTTGCCAGAAGACGGGGCCAAACAGCTTCCCAAAATAAATCATTGGACCGAGCTTTGCTCAATCGGTAATCTCCAGTCAGAAACTTCACAATTTCACTAGGTGTAAGATATTGGCACGCCTTTCCAGTAGGAATCTCAGGGCGCAATTGGTTCGAATGGTTGGATCTCGAAGGTTCTAAGGCCATACCTGTCAAATCTTGTTTCCCTTTACCAATACCCACGGCTTCCACAAGCATGCTCGTTCCCACCATAGCTTTTAACAAGAAGACGTATTCTTCCAGTGACATTTTCCCCTCACCAAACGTCTTGGAAACCTGCATCAACAAGCAGGAAAAAAACAGGTCTCTATGAGGAAATCAAGATAATTCAAGAGTACGATGACATGCACTAGAAACAGCTATTCTAATATGGCCTGGATACAGTGAAATTTTCATTAAGTTAAGGACCAAATGTATTCATAAGTTGCTCCCAGTACAGATCTGCACTCAAATAGGGAAAATGAGACAAGCACACACTGGGGGGGGGGTGTGTGGAGAGAGAGAGAGACCGCATTATCTAAGAATTACAACTCTAAAAAATTTCTTAAAGTTGGGCTTGGACTTGGTGGTCACAATAAAAATGTCTTGGAAATTTTATGCAAACTGTTAACTGCATTTAGAAGTTACTCTAATCAAGGGACAATTCATCAATGTTGAACTCGTCTCTATAACTTCCTTTTCTACCCTATCTGTTGAGAAAGCTCCAGACAATCACTGGAGTAATTTGCAGAGATCCGATAGGGGAATTTACAAGAATAACTGCATCAATGTGGACATCTTGAGAAACTCTTCAAAGCATGAAATCATATACACTGATCAGCCAAAGTCATAAAGAAACTATGTACTACAAATAGAGGTGTGAAAAGAAGCATTGTTCAGATGGAGCATTAGGTCCAAGTATTTTAGTAGGATAAACAAAAACAATCAGAAGCAGATAGAGACAGCTAACACCTCCTCCCAAGATCAAATTTTTAGATGAACTCGCAAAAGAGAGTTCATTAAAAATATGAGTTGAAGCTATCACATACCTCCAACAAAGCATTCTTGCAGTCGTCTGAGACACTCCTAAAAATACGAGATAAGAACTCCTGTTGTCTTAATCCACTGAATATCTTCTGACCAAATACACACCTTCTAGTTTTCATCTTCCGAGAATCAGACCATCTATAGTACTCATGGGAGCGATAAAACTTCCCATAGTAGAAGGACATTATTTCACCTAGGCTTTTAGTCTCAACAAATTTCTTAAGCTGAACAAAGTTCTTTTCAAATATATAGAGACCAAGCAGAAAACTAGACGTTTCCATGTCAGTCCAACAACCTGTCGCAGAAAGAGGGACAAAGCTATAGTCTGAGTAACCGGGTTTAGTTGCTGGCTCATCAAGCGATCCAACATTCACAGGGTCAACATTTAGACTCCCACTTTCGCCTCTTCCCTTTCTTGATGGGTTTAAACTTTGACGAGCCTTTATTTTTTCAGCCTTTGTATTCTCATGTTCTTGACTGATTAGGAGCACAGGAATCGGTAATCCCACAAGATACTCCATAGCAACATTCTCACTTCTGTCCACATTCCTAGAAATTAAGAGATAATCTGACCTTCGAACCGGTTCAGGGATTTCAGCCTGGTAATCGGCTCCAATCCGAGGAGAAATGTCCTGTTCACGGAAAAGATCACAACTCGCAGAGTCATCAGGAGGAAGCAAGCGGTCAACAGAAATCTCATTCTTAATATGCCCATTTTCCTCTAACTCCATAGGATCCATCTGCAAAGAAGAACCATAACAGTTTCATAAGGTAAACTTGGATATGCAAGCTCAAGATGCAAATGCAGCAAGCCAAAGCATGCAACTGCCACATCACATTACCTAGAAATTAAATGCCTAGAGCAAAAATTAAAATGAAAAATTTACTATAAGAAGTTTTAAAAATAATGGGTTGGACCATTTATAAATTGGTCAGGATGGCAGAAAAACAAAGGAAAAAGGGAAACGGTTGAATGATTAAGCAAATATATTAAGACCAAATACACGCATGCTTCACATCAGAAATTCCTAAAAGTTGTAGAACATAAAAAGGAGGATGTCAGACAAATGAGCCAAGAACACATTTGCAAAAGAAGGCAAAGTTTCAAAGTTATTAAAATCAAGAGAGCTTAAAGCTAATGTTGACAAGGTTATTTTTCTTCTATTGCATGAGGCACCAGAAAAATCACCGTAATCACAATATATATCTCTTGTTTAAATGTCATATCTAAACCGCAGAAGTACACATACATGAAGCAAAAATCACCATGGTAAAAATTCAATAATGAGGCATAAAAGAATAAAAACAAAATGGTGACCTCTTCCCCAGTTCAGATAAGGAAGTAACACAACAGAACAGAACAGTTACAAGTGAACACGTAACAAACCGATTAGAAGAAAAAAAAACCAAGAAAATAATTGCATTTTTCGCAGCTAGAGAGAAATGAGAACCAACTCCAATTCAATGCTTCACAGCAAGGATTCAACAAGAGGCAGAAGAGCAGGAAAAATAATCAATGAAAATAAAAAAAAAACCTAAAGAAATTACTGAACAACTCTAATTAAAAAAAAATAAAAAAAAAAAAAGAGAGAAAGAAATTCTAACCATGAGTATCAGTAACTACAAGGGATGAAGCTTTGCTGCACAGAGAATATGAGAATTGCTAAAACCCAGATCCATTGAAAGCCAAGAAAACAATCCAACTTAGTTACAGAAGCAGAGAACTATAGCCCTGGATTATGTTAACAACCCACATTAAATCACACGAATGCCAGCAAGACCCCAACTTTGTACAGAAAAAAAAAAAAAAACAAAGCCCGTAAGAAAAAAAACCATCAGAAACGGAAAACAAAAGGAGAACAAAAGGGAAGCAAAAGAAGCAAATAGATTATGTAATCACGAACAAAACAGACAAAATAATGCAAGAAATAGAGTTGAAACTTTTCATCATTGTTGCAAACGAACCATCTTTTTTCCCATTAAATCGAATGCGATCCCTCCAATTCATACTCCATTAACACTAAAAAAAACACCTCAGAAAACCCGCCGCTTAATCGTGTTTAACAAGCCAAAAAAAAAAAAAACACACACACACACACACTCACACATTCAACACACAGGCCCACCGCTTCCCAAAACGAAAGAAATAAAAAGCAGCAAAAGAAAAAACAGAACACCAAGTATACAACAACAAATTGAAAAACCCAAAAAGAAATCATTACCAGAAAACAGTTTCAAAAGGGCTTCAAAGTCACGTGAAGGAAGGCAAGTTAAGGGAATGGGCCTGCAAGTATCAGATTAAAAACATAGAAAACGTGAGTACATATCAGGAAAAAAAATCATACAAAAAATAAAAATAATTGTACTTTTACATGAAGACATATGAAATCTTGTACATATACGTGCTACATAACATACATAAGTTGTTGTATCAATCAGTGCGTGACTGTGTGTGAAGTGGGAAGGAATTTTTGGAAGAGTTTTCCAACCTGGGCTTCAAATAGGGGAGGGAGGAGGGAGCTAAGCCTTCATGGTTGATTTCGAAGAGAGAGAGAGAAACAGAAGAGAAATTGGAGAATGGAAAAATAAAAAATAAAATGGGAAGACGAATTTCTTCTCTTTTATATTTCCTTTTTTTTTTTTATTTTGCCTCAATTTACAGAGAAGAAAAGAAGAACGGTACTATATATAATAGTGTGATAGAGTGTGTGTGTGTGTGTGTGAATTTTTATGGGTAGTAAAGAGAAGAGGGGATATGGGGTCCAGTTTTGAGGGGTGGGGGTTTTTAGTTCGTTTACCACGCGCCCTAGATTGGGATGAGAAAATTATCATGAGATTATGTGAATCTTGATTTCAGTTCTGTAAATTTTTTTTTTTCTTTTCTCATATAACATGAAGGTGTTTTAAATGGATACGTATGATAATATTTGGATTGGTCCGTATTTGATCCGTTTAGGTTATTCACTACTGACACATTTTTTAATGAATGCACATAATGATAAGGGAGAAAAGAAATTTTTCTATATGTATCACGTGAGTCATAATGATAATTTTACGTTATAGTTTGAACTATTCAATAAACATATCATCACTCTCTTTAAATAACTTGCTTTGTTTTGCTTATGACATTTTATATATTACTTTCAGTCACATTTGTTACTATAATTATAACACATCGTCGACTCATTTCATTTGATCTTTTATTTTCTTCAAAAAATTTAACTCAAACTTGATAGTAGATGCAGAACAAAAATGATATGGTTTTTTAGATTTTTGCATGGGGTTTGATACTTTATATATTATCATTCTGTTAGTGATAACTTTAAGTAATATTATGTATATATTCGATTAATTCGTTATGTTGGACTTGATTACTTGTTAAATTTGTACCGGGTCAATTTAACATTGAATGTTTTAAGTTTTTTTAGCATTATATTTGATACATATTTACTACTACCTTTTTGTGTAATGTGATATAATATTTCTAATATGTTTAGTTTTCTTAAAAGAAACATATAATATATGTTGTTATATGTTGATTTATAGTTATTATTTATATTTAATTTATTAATAATAAATAATATATAATAAAATAAGTTTGACCGAGATATGAGTAACTATATATTGTATTCAAAGTAACGTTAGTTAAGAACATATAAAATGTTTGTATAACGAAACATTGTCTTTGTATATGTGTCAAATCATTCCTTTTTTTTTCAATTACACATGATTGGATATGCTTACCTGCAATTTTTTCCTTCTAAACGAGTTAATCACAAACGTGAAAAAAAAAATAGGAAGAGTAAAGTCTAAAAAATAATAATAACACCACTCAAAAAATAAAAGGAGCGAAAATACTGCGAGCCGTGTATTGCACGCTCCAGTTTTGCGGCGGTGGCTTGTGTGGTAGAATGATGGCGTGACTGCCTTTTAGGCTTTTAATTTTCTTTTCTTTCTTTTTTTTTTCCTTAAATCTTTTAGGATATAATCTGCACAAAATTGTATCAAGAAATTTGAAATTATATACATTGCCAATAATTTTAATGATTGGATAATAATAAAATAATAAAAAATTTGTTCTTAAGGTTGCTTGATTTAGGAACTCAATATAGAAACGGAAAAAGGTTGCTGAACTGGAAATTTTGTATATTTTCTTTTATACAAATGATAATAAACAAATAATTAATGTGAGGAAGCAAATCATGAAACAAATCGAAGCTTTGGATCTATATTTTTAAAATAATAGAAGAAAATCCACGAAGGAGAGATTACCTAAATCAAGTCAGCGCCGCATAAGCCCACCGCAAAGTCGCATGAGAAGGAATTCTACGGTGGTGGAAAAAAATTACCGTTTAAAAGCGATCTTAACTCTGAAGTGGAGGGTTAATAGTTACCGTAAATGGCCCCCCTGCCAGGTTAAATGAACAACCGAATGAGATTTACGAAATCGATTACCATATTGTGTTAAAGAATTGTAATTGTAATGTTGTGGGATCGATGAGTAGTAAAGAAAAAAAAAAAAAGGATGAGATTTAATAAGATCGAGGTTCACAAGAATGAATTAACTTGAAATACGATCGATATTATATTTGTATTATTGGAATATTAATTTTTCTTGACAAAATTGAAATCGACACTTAACTGTTCAAATGTAATGTTTTCTAAATTGGTGCAATTTTATTTCATCGGTTGTAATCTTTTAGTGAATTGAGACTCATCATATAAATTGACGTAAACGAGTTGTAATGTAATGTGACAAAATAATTGATAGAGTTAAATTTACATCATCGGGATCCTAATAGAAGGAAGGGAGACAATTCGACACGTTGAAAGTGACCGCAAAAAGATAATATTACACTGATTAATTGGTAAGAAACTCGAAATCAATTTCCATATGTTATAAATCGTCGAAAACTTTCATGTCAAAAATGGACTTAATAATTTCCATTTGATTGTTTTTCCGCCGAAGATTTTTCTTTATAACGGAAACATGCATTAATATTATTACATTTTTACAGTCGATGACAAGGCTATAACATATTGTTCTGAGAGTCGGAACAAATCAATAATCACGATTCTAACTCAAATCTTAAAATCAACCATCTTAATCTAACAGAATACACTTACCGTTGGCCTTTTGATTAATGTTCATCTATTGTATATTTTGATGTTATCTTTGTGGAATAAAAGAACGATAATAATAACAAATGCCCATGCATATAGAAACGTTGATTTTGGGTTGATCATTGTTGAATGAATTGGTTGAAAGTCTTGAAGGCGACGTAAAACACAAGTCAACGCCGTAAAATAACGCAAACCCAAATGCCACGCTCTAACAATTGGGCCTTTAAATGGAAAGGATTAACTCTTTTTTTTAGGGTTTTAACTTGGCCCAATTAAAATGATACTACTGTGAGCTCCTTAACCTAGGGCCGCTAGGGCTTTCTTAGTTGATGGCTTAATACTGTTTATAAGCCCGTAAAATGTTCAATTTAAGGAGGAACACTTATGGGAAAAAGAAAAGTAAAAGAAAAACTATTTTAGCTTAAAAAGGTTTTTTTTTTTTTTGAAAGAAAAATGACCCATAAGAAGAAAGAAGTATGTATCTTTAATTATTTCTTAGAAAAATAGAAAATGAAATAAAACTACATGAATATGATAATGTGTACTAATATAGTATGGGTACAATGATAACCACAAAACAAAAGGTAAAAAATGTATATATCTGCTGCCGTATTTAGTGCATTATCTTAATATTAACGTGTCACACTATTTTTTAATGATAGATAGTACTTGTACGACCGATAAAAATTAAATGGTTACATTAAATTAAACATATGATAAATAAACTTGTTTTAGATGATCACATTGGAAACTAAAGTAACATCTTGGTTACCAAAAAAATGCATAAATTAATGATGCATGTGAGGCAAATATATATATATATATATATATATATATTACCAATTAATTAACAAATCCCCCTTGATCGTATTTTGTTTATAGATAGGAGGGGAAAGAAAGTTATATATGTAGTATTATAGTGTCATGCGGATTATCAATCTAACACAAACTTGTTTTCCTTTAATTTCTAAAAAAAAATAAAAAAGTTTCTTTCTTATCTTTCACTAATCACTACGTTTAATTGAACAATGGTAAAAAAATTTAACGGGGTCGCTATGACCATAGGGTTTGAAAATTGGCAAGTGTTTCTTCAACTGCACACTAACAAAATAAACATAGTGTATCACGTACCAGAGAAGCCTAAACAAAAATGTGTTAAGCATGATTCTTTCATAGACTTGTTTTTCTCGATGTTAGGTTAATGGTCAGAGTACGACTTTGTCATTCTTTTATACATTGTTTTTCGGTGTAAGATTAATAGTAAGCCTACAGCTTTTGTAATGTCTTAGTTCACGAATGAAAACAATGAAACTGACATTCCATAAACGGATGATTAATATTTGTTCATCTTGTACATAACCTAAAAAATGAAAGGAAAAAAAAAAAATGAGGAAGTCTAATTTGGGAAACGAGTGAAGAAATCGACGGGGAAGAAAGAAACCCACAGCACAGAAGAAATGTATCTCAAAACAATGAAACATACCGTTTTTAAATTTCTATGCCAAAATTCAAACTCTTGTCTTTATTATTATTATTTCTTAATGGAAGAACTAATAATTAATCTCTCCACCCCGAAATGATTGTCTAGTTTAAATTTTTATGTGTAACATAAGTTATATTAGAAGTGAAAATTTAAACGTAATAATCAATTTAGAACGAATGCTAGCAAAAACCGGATATGTGGCACGGTCTGAATTTAGAATTAGATAAAACCATAGATTGGGAATGAGGATTGGTGTGTTCAAGAACGATAAACAGTGAGAGAGTGATTAAGAGAATCGGGATGTATCGAATTTTCATTAACCAGCAAAGATGATTTTTACATTTGGAAGTCAAACTATATATAATTGTGACCTTGTTTCCAAAACTACAGTCTAGTCCTTGCATTATTAATTCCTACTATCCAGTCCAATGGTGTGACACTATGATCATCATCAACCCATTAGCTTCTTCAACATTGGAAGTAAACACATCCTTTGGTACATATCCATCAACATTAGGATATTAAAAAAACAATTCGGCAAGGAGTTTATTGATTTTTTTCTTCAGCAACGATGATTTTTTGTTTCTTTAACTGGTTCAAGATTTCATAAACAAAAGTTTTGATTACACACCATCATACACGAAGAAAATAACTTCACAAGTAGGAGGTACATATAAGCATATCCATTAACTTCATATAAAATCAGATATACTACCTTCTTCATTCTCTTCTCAAATGTCCGCAATTCCATCCTTCAAAGAAGCATTTCAGCAAGGAGATTTATTTTTGTTTCTTCAGTAGTATGTAACTCCATTTTTCTTCCATCTAATTCATCTTTTACCTAGTTCAAGATTGAATGAACAACTTTGGTTACACACCATCAGATATAAAGTAGAAACTTCACAAATTTTATTTTTTGTTTTTGGTTAACAAACAAAAGTTAAAAACAAAAATCAACTCTCCATATTCACTTATCTTCTTAAGTTCTTACCCCTTCAAATGCATTTGTTTCAAACTAAAATTACACCATTGACATATGACAAAATAGAAGAAAGAACATATTTTATAACCATCCGCATAAATCAAATATGATCACTTTCTTTCTTTTTTTTTTTTTTTTTGCCTTCAGGAGAAAACGTCACAATAGGTGGCTCAATGATATATCATGACATGTATTCTAAAACTCATTCATACTCTTTTAGTTTCATTTCTCGATTGATTAGACAACTCTCTCACGGCAATATAAATGCATTACTCCACTAGCTAGAATTTTATGTAATAGATATACTTGACTTATATAAATGTCAAATTAAAACATTTGTAAAATTACTTTGATGCATCGCATGTATTCTTTACATTTTAATGGTAAGATCTCATATGTAACTTCTTTTTCTTTTCTTTTTTTTAATCGGAAAGAGGGAAATTCTATAACTTTTTTTTAATCCCAATTTACCAAATTCTGGAGAAAAACATCAAAGGAATCGTCCAGCTTCACTTGAGCTCCACAATCAGAAATCCAATCTCATGATTTCTACCCGTGCGGAAGTTGTCTCCATCAGGGATGCTTTCAAATTCCTTGGTAAGTTCTTCAAAATCCCGAAGGCATACATGGATGAACGAGACAAATCCATATTGGCAATCATTGATGCTTTGCTCAGAGAAGAGGCCAAGGGCTCAAAAAGGCAGCAAGGTACTTCCGAATCAGGTCTTAAGAGCTTTGTGCTTTTCAAGGCAGAGGCGATGTTGTTGGTTCTTATCAACACCGAAACCCCCTTGAAGTCGCTGGGAAGATATCACGTTGAAATGATTCAAAAGAGTTTGATATTTTTGAGAGCATTGCTTGACCAAGAAAGCGGAGAACTCTCCAAAATTATTCAAAGTGGTGGTTTATGGAGTGATAAATCATGTTTTCTCCCTTGGACAGTGTCACTATGTCATATTGTTAGACTTAACCCTCTTGCATGATTACATCTCCACAATGGTTGATCTTAACAAAAATGACATAATGACACTTCATCGAAAATGTCCTTAGTTGTTGCTTTCTAACTTCCTAAAGGGTGATGGACCTGTGTTTGCTGCATCACGCTTAAGAAATCTGAGAGATTTTTGGATGATAATCCATCTTTTGCACTTCACGCATCACTCAAAGAGTGAATTTTTTAGACGCGATCATGGTAGCTGACATTCTGGAGTAATTATTATCATGTT
This sequence comes from Oldenlandia corymbosa var. corymbosa, assembly GCA_949775105.1. Taxonomy (NCBI): domain Eukaryota; kingdom Viridiplantae; phylum Streptophyta; class Magnoliopsida; order Gentianales; family Rubiaceae; genus Oldenlandia; species Oldenlandia corymbosa. The sequence goes on along the minus strand of OX459126.1, from coordinate 16,171,061 downwards.
TATTACTTAAGTTAAACTGACTACGGTTTTTCCTTATTTTTCTAATTAGAAGTTAAACTTTGGGTTATTTAAAGTTTCATTTTTTCTGAAATTCTAAAGTGCCACGTGGCTTTTTTTGCTTGCTTTGTTTTTGTACTGTAAAAGTTTTGGAGAAAAAATTTTCGTTTTAGTGTTGATACGTGTTCTCTGAGTGTTTACTGGTTTAAGTAAGTACTATATTATGGATGTTTAAAACAATGATGGGTGTCAAAAAATTTTAACTCTCTCAAAGTTTAGGGAAAAGTTTAGGGACTTTATTTCTGAAACAAAGTCTCCCAATGAAAGCGTTTAATACTTATCATAATTCTAAACAAATTTCAAAATTCAAAATATTATGATATTTTATTCTAATTTACAACCTATATAGGCCCAAGTTCATCAAGATTATATATTTGGATTGGATATACACATTTAGTTAGTTAATGAATTTTATTTCCGTTAATACTAGTATTTTTGCCAAATTGGAATTTGATTTTCCAGTTTTTAAAATGATTGTTTGAAATTTTTAACTAATCTTTTGAATAGAACATTAACAAAGCCTTAATGACGTTTGGGTTATTACTGTTGCTACATGCATTTTCAAAGGGCTTAGGCCATAATTTTTAAAAGTTAGCTCTTAATACTTTCTAAGAATTTGCCACGTATCATTTTGTCTTGCATAACGCTTTACAATTCATTCTTCTTTCTGATTTCTCTATTAATATAATATAATATAATGAATGTGATATTGTGGTGTCACACGATTCTCAATCAAACATTCAAGCTTGTTTTCCTTTGTTTTGTAAGAAAATAAATTTAAAAAAAAAAAAAGAAAAAATTTTTTTTTAAAAAAAGTTTCTTTCTTATGATACATGAATCAATATATATATTCGATATGTTTAATCGTATGCACGTAACCGATCAGCCTAAAGAAAAATGTTGTAAGTATGACTATAATTCGAATAGTATCTCCCACTTGTTACCAAAATAAAATCGTATATATTCTCGCCAAACAATTTTGGTTTCGTCTATGCCAAAATTCAATCTCCAGTAAAAAAAAAAAAGAAAAAAAGAAAACCGAATCAATACCCATCGCCCATCGGTAATATGCCGTCTTTATTTATAACTTTTTTTTCCCTGTAACGTAAAACTAATCATTACTAATTACTGAAATTTTAGGGTAAAATTTTGGACATACACGTGCATACGTGGGGCTTACGGCTCTAAAGGTATTTTGGAAAAAAGAAACTGCCCAACCCAGTAAACTTCGGACCAACAAAAACCCTATGATCATCATCAGCCCATTAGCTTCTTCAACATGAATTGGAAGTAAAATATATATACACACCCTTGGTACATTCCCTCAACATTAGGATACTAAACGAAACACCAATCATAGCTTAAAAACTATAAAAGAAATGAAAATTTCATGCGAAAAGTTTTAGGATTCAGACTAACTGAATGATTGAGAAAAATTAAGCAAATTAAATTAAGGTAAAAGTCTCTTGAAAATGGCTGAATAATGACACCACATACATAAGAGATGCATATATAAATACCCTTGAGGAATGCAAAAATTTGGTGTGCATTTTGAAGTAAACATTTTGAAGCTATAGCTAAATCAAAATTTGACCATGCGGGATTGTAATGTTGAAGGGATTTTCCTGACCGAAAAAGATGTAGTGAAAGAAGAGCCAATTTCACTGTTCTCCAAAAGCTCAGATGAAAATGAGACCATATTTCTTTCAAACATTGACCAAGCACTTGGTTTTCCAGTTGAAACACTTTACTTCTTTGAAGTTCCTACGGGGAAAAGCCATTCAACCCTAAATGTTGGTCAAAGGGTTAAAGAAGCTGTGGAAGTGCTTTTGGGGCCTTATTATTTCATGGCTGGAAGGCTGAATTTCAATGAAGAAGCCAAAAGAATGGAGCTCATTTGCAACAATGCTGGAGTGTTGTTTGTGAGTGCAACTTCAGAACTCACATTGAAAGATCTTGGCAATCTTTCACAGCCAAATCCAACTTTTCATCACTTTGTTCATCGCCCGGGACTTTACAAGAGCCTCCCTGAGAAAGCACTCTTCACCATCCAGGTAATCTCATTATCGGGGGAAATATTTTTGTTGCTACATGAAAACACACACACACACACACACACAAGGAAAAGTACATTTTGCCATGAATACTCAGGGGAAAAAAAATTACGTACGCTTAAGAACTAGAATGTGGGAGTTGATTTCTTATAATACATAAAAGCCATTGTTGTCCAATAATAGTACCCAAAAAAAAGTTATATTATCTAAAGGACGGGAATTCATTCTGGATGCTACTTTTTGCTCTGTTAATAAAGTTTACAAGCAATTTCACTATATTCTAGTCCAATTACTTTGTTACTTTTATTTTTTCTTGGTGGCAGGTGACAAGATTTAGTTGCGGTGGATTTTCGATTGGATTCACGATGCATCATTCCATTAACGATGGAAAATCAGCAAGCGATATGTTACACAATCTTGCTTCGATTTGCAGAGGTGAAGGGCTAAAAGTAGAGACAATAAATAATGATCGGACATGTATTAAAGCAAGAAATCCTCCTCAGATAAAATTCCCACACAGTGAATATGTGAAGCTACAAAAAACTCCTAATCTTCCCTCATCATTCACTTCACAAGAAAGAACAACTCCATCTCCACTTGTCTTCTCTGACAAATATGTCCACAAAACCTTCCATTTCAGCCCTGAAATGCTCAATACACTGAAAAAACAAGCCATGACAAAATGCTCAACTTTTGATGCTATTGTGGCTCATATTTGGAAGGCAAGAACAAAGGCAGTTTTGATGAAGAATGACCGAATCTCGACCGTTCTTTTCGCGGTGGATATTAGGTCTAGGATTTCGCCACCATTGCCAAATGATTTCTCTGGAAATGCTGTAATCACGGCCTTTGCGAGTGCAAAAGTGAGTGATTTGGTAGAAATGCCGCTTTCTTTTGGTGTTGAGAAAATGAAGGAAGCGAGAGAAAGAGTGACAAATGAGTACATTCGGTCAGTGATTGATTGGTTGGAAGTTTACAAAGGCATTCCTGCAACCTGTGATGGCACTTTCTATGTCTCAGCTTGGTGGAAACTGCCCTTCAAGGAGCTGGATTTCGGGTTCGGGAAACCGGTTCGAGGCGGCCCGATTGCGAGTGGGAACGATGAGTTTGTTCTCCTGTTATCTAATAATGATGATCAGAAGAGTAATATTGGAGGTAATGGAAATGGAGGTGGAATTATTTTGTGGATGGCACTTGAGAAAGAGGCTATGTTTAGGTTCATGTCTTGTGTTTATGATATGTGATGTGAGCCCTTTTCGGATTCACACTAATAATTCACCCAAATAATAAATAAATGTAAACTTCCGTTTTGGACGAAAATTGATACATCCATTATTATTATTATTATTATTATTATTATTATTATTATTATTGAATTTACGAAGAGTATAAATTACTTATAAGTGAAAAAATTAGTGATTAATTTGTTGTTTGACTTCACAAACACTAAATATGACTCTTATTATGAGAAAAAAAAAATGAATACGAAGCAATGAGTTATAGTATAGTTTTGCTCTCTATCAGCAAACACGAACGATGCATGAATGATAAATCTAGCGTGATGACAAGAAGGAAAATCCAAAATTTTAGGTTAAATAACCTTAAATTAGTATAATTGATGGGTCGATGTATACATATTACTGCAGTTGCGCGGAAGTTGCCTAGGCATATGGCATATGAATCTCCAAACCCGTTATTCTTTCTTTTCTTTTTTTTTTCCTGAATTTTTTTTACTTCTAGAATGAAACCGTCACCTAATTCTATTTTTTTTCCTTTTTTTTTCTTGTGATTTATGAACTGGGCCAACCATGCAATAAGACTAAAAGAAGAAGACACAGACACGTACGCACTCTTAATTAGTCTTAATTATAAACTCTTCTTTTGATTTGATCAATAAAATTTGGTAAGTAGCGAGATAATCAAAAGAAAGATATAGAAAATAAAGAAGTCTCAAATAGTGAAGAAGATGATTAGATAGATGTTCACGAGGGAAATTAGATTAGGTTTAATCTGATTTGTCCGTCACGAAAATGCTACGTTTATATATGTGTTCTTTTTTTGCAATATTAAATTATAAGTTTTTGTTAGTCAAATTTATTTCACTCATCAGTTGGATCAATTTCTTTTATATAGTTGGGGTTACTCTTACAATAAAAAATAAACCATCTATAACGGTGACTAACAACTAAGTAGATAAGTTGTAGGCAAAGGTTAAAGTAGTTGGCTTAGAATTTTAGGATTACTCTATGCCCAAAATGATCATATTAAAAAATTTCGTACTACCTACGTCTCAAAAAAATAGTTTAAAAAAATAATTCACATTAAGTTTTGAGATTTGTACTAGTTTTTATACAAAAATAGTTTATACAAATTTCAAAACTCAATGTAAACTATTTTTTTGAGACGGAGTGTATTCTTTAAGAGATGATGAAATAATCTGAAGCAGACACATATTATACACAAACTAATTTTCACTTTATTCGGATGAACTTATTTCAGGAATGAACACAGCAGCTATCTATCTGTTCATACGTACAGATGCTCGCAAACATTAGTGATAGCTAGAAATCCAGTAAAATGTAGACGCTGTGTTCTTTTTGACTGCATTCATCGGGAGGGATTTGGTCAAAACCCTAAGGAACCATGTTTAACTTATAAGGCTACAAAAACCATATATATGAAGGGTAAATATACAAGTTGGAATGGAATCTATTCCAAGGTGTATATATGATCCAAGGAGAGAGTCATGGAGACCACCGAATATTCTAAGGATTCTAAAAAATATTGAGATTGTCCCCTAATCTATTCCTACTTTTGGGGTTAATTTGTCATCATGTTCATGTTGTAGACACTAGGAGTTGGTTCTAATCCACTTCGTTAAAAACTTAAAAAATAACCACCACCTCGCAGGTTAAAAATAAAAATAGTAAAAACGACAATATATATATATATATATATATAAATTACATTTCCCCAAGGTTAGGAACTGTGTTTAGTCAAACACCAAGTGGCTTAAAAAGGGAGAAAGATGGACTTTCTGACAAGAAAAAGTCACGTAAAAACTAGTTAAAATCAAGTTTTATCCTTTTTGTTACTTCTTAAGTAAGTAGAGGCAAAAAAAGCTCCTTGAGAAACATAAAGCATTGTTTTGGGTATTCTAGATAACTTAGTTACGTTGTTGTTATTGGATTAATGTTGTAACAAAGATTGGCTAATGAGATTAATGAATCCGACAACCTAGAGAACATGAAACTAATTTTGTGGATCAGATTAAGGATATGTCCAAACTAATCAACGTACTTATACTGCTCAATTACATTACACACCTGTATATTATAACCTACCATAAAAGGCATCGAAGAAATTTTATGAGTATTTTTTAGCATATGCTATAGTACTTGCTTTTGTAAAGACAATGTTTAGTCCAAATCTTGTACTGTTACAAGTTGGAATACTGTTCCCTCGATCTTGTTTGGTGCTAGTGATGTCATTTAGTTACGAACCGTGGTTTTAAATCCAGTACCATTTTCTTCTCTTTCTTGATTGTTTGGATACATGTACAATATATATAACCAAGGCTAAAATATGATCTTCAAGCTGGCGTGAAATCTCGATACAATCATAGATAAACTGTTGTGATACCACTTACCAAGTTAATTGGGATGCATAAATATCGTTTTTTGGTATATTAGGTGATTGGTGTTCGAGCTTATTATTCCAACTAATTCGGATTAATTCTAGTCCTTTTCGAGATGCATAAGTATTTGATTAAAGGGATCCGTGATATGTTGATATTTACATGAGTAGAATATTGAGTTCGGACATATTTACCAAAAAAAAAAAACCAAAAAAACATTACTTATTGTTGGGTGTCATTCACACGTAACTAAGAGCCTTGGAGGATGTTATAAAATAGATGACTCCCTTCACAAATGGAATATATGATGTAACATGCAATGGTATCACACGATAGAAATGTAATTAATTAATTAATTATATGATTTATTAGACTACAATGTTGCATCAATTACAAAAAAAAAAAAAAGTAAAAAATGGAAACCACAGTGCATGTTGAATAAACGAAAGCTTCATTATTTTGTGCTCATATATATAAATATATTGGGGTTATCGACGAATGAAATTTTGATTGACTGATAAATACACAAGGATTATGAAAGGTTTGGTCTGTACTCAAGTCAAACAAGTTGCAGTATATATTGTAGCATCCTCTCCTCTTCTCATGTCAATGTGTATAAAAAGTAAATAATTAAGTGATTCCGGAAATAGTCTAAAATTCAGGCCTTTTGCTACTCATTATTTTTCAGTTTCATGATAATCACTGATTTTAGCTTAAAATGAGCCTAGTTTTTATATATGTACTTTGACGACTTAACTCTGATTTTATTAAGTTATAGACTTCTAGTCACTTTCAGATTAGGTATTGCCATGACCTAGTTATCAATACGTTGACATGTACTTCTTTCATTCCATTTAAATAATTTATTTTAACAAAAAAAAAACTATTAAAATAAAATAAAAACGAGAGGAATCAATTATTAAAATGTATGCAATGTTATATTATTCTTCGCCCCAAAAATATACTCCCTCCGTCTCATAATTATTGTCCAGTTTGGATTTTCATTTTTAGTTCAAATTATACTAGAGAAATTAAGCGTTATTTTCATTACTTTAATTTACCACTTGCACAATTACACGCTTATTTAGGAAGCTGCAATCTAGGTTTATTTATTTACTTTTGTATATTTAACTCATTTTGAAAACTAAGAGCGTACAGCAGTAATATTGCAGAAAGATATATTGTCAAACTAATAAGTGGTCCTTCTGGCTATCTTCTTTTTCCTTTTTCTTTTTTTTTTTCTTTCTTTGTGAGATGAATTCCAAATATTTAAGTTTGAAGGAAATTAGACTGTAAAACTTTGTGGCGAACTGGCTTGATAATTTACCAATAACAAAAAGAGACTATATATATGACCCATGATCCATCTGCAAAGGTTAAAAACTTGTGATTGAAATCCCATTAAATTAGTCTGTAATTTTTCTGAACATAACGTGTTGATCAACTGCATTACGTTCTACATTTTTCATTTTGCAAAAAAAAAATAAAAATAAAAAAATTCAAAAAAAATTACAATGACTTGATTCTTTAATTACAAACTTTGATGACCGACCGTAAACAACAAACTAAATACTTCTTTCTATTCTAAAATAATTTTCTTATTTATTGATACGGAGTATGTATATTATACATTTACAGGGAAAAAAAGGAGGAAAATAACCCCAAATTAATGGCCATGCATGAATATTTTATATTGTCGTGCTAGACTTATATCGATGTATATATATGCCCATGTGAACTTTCAGTCTCATACCATGAAATTGATGGGAGTGACGGAGAAGTATGCACCTCTACATAATCATTCGTTTCCAGAATAAAAGATTTTTGTTTTTTCATAAAAAAAGGTTTATTGGCAATAATATGCTTATGCATGCTATCCAATAATAACAGTAAAAGTGATCAAACAGTATAGTTTCTAAAATTTTACTTACTGCTTTTTTTTTGTAATGGGGGGTTTGCCGGCCAGGTGACACATACAATTCCTATCCTGATCAGCTGGTCCAAGTACATATGTTTTATCAACCACCAGTTCCAAGATTATTGGAACTCATATGATATTCTGCCTTTCCATAATGAACACAAAATTCTAACAATAACAACAAAAACTTGTCCTTCGACGTTTGGGGAAAAAAAAAATTTTTTTTCTTCCTTTCTTTTCGAACCTAGATAGGAATAAGGCATAGATACATTTTCTTTGCGAAATTTCACGATCTAAACGTTTAAAATAAACACATAAGACATCAACATATACATGCATGTGCCAAGAAGTATCCGTACCGCTTATGGATATTAAAAAAAATATAGATAAGTATAAAACACATTTTCAAGACTGTTAGACTGAAACTCTTCAACCACCATAGTCAAGTTCATTTAGCTAATAATATGATTAAGTTTATATAAATGCACATTCTGACGATCCCATTGGCGTGCCAATCAAGTTATTGTAATCCTCCCTTTCGTTTTCCAATTAGCAAAATGTTAATTATATGCATATATATAGTTGATTTACCCAATCAGATTATCAGAATATTATGTCGCAATCTAAAATGTTTTGGTTGGATGGTGTGCTCCAATTGCGTTTCATAGAATTTTTTTTTTCTTTTTTTCTTCTGCTTTCCTATTAGGGTTTTCCAATAAAACAAAGTTTGACACTTGTCCCACCTTTAATGCCGACCCTGGTCGGCCAGCCACATGCTTAAACCCTCTACAAATATTCATCATCATCAAAAGGCTCATACAAGAAGTAATGTTGATTTTCCCTGTAGGAAAAAAATTATTCCCGTTGTACTGTGCACACTTCGTGTCAAGAACACAATGGTAACTGGTAAAGAAATGTTTATTACTTGTATTACATTCATAATAGATGTTGATTAATTTGGTGACAGTATGATTACATTACTTCAATTTAGGGGATCAGATGCCATTTTTTTTTTGTGTGTGTCTTAGATAATAATATTATTTTGACAAGATAAATCGAACACATGTAGATCTTTTAAGTCATGTTGTGTCACATGCAACATAAAATAGGTTGTTTTTAACATATTGATTACAGCATACAATAAGAGTCATACCTGTCGTACTAAATAATATGATGGACCTAAATTCTATTGTGCGATAGAAAATTAAAAAAAAAAGTTATCTGTCTTAAAAAAATAATTAACAAAAATTACAAATTTCAACGTATATTATTTTTTAGGATAGAAAATAACATATTAACTTAGAGGTTTTGAATGCACCTTTGCATTTTATCTTCGTATATATATTGTATCAACAAATTTTCTTTCTTACCTCTAAACCTCGTGTATACTATGAAAGTAGCCCGTATGACTTAAAAGTAATCTTACTAGATACCTTTACAACTAGGAATACATTTTAAAAAAGATTAATGTTTTGGATTAAAGAAAAGGGAGCAAGAACAACTACAGTTCCCTAAATTTACCTTTCCCAATGAACTGATTTTTTTAATGATACAAATGTACTGTAACATCCAGGTGGACAAATCTCATTTAGCCTAATTTTCCAAGTTTCCGATTAATTATTACATCAACTTTATTTAAAAAGTTTTTTGTGCACAGGTTTTTTTGGGTTGTAAGAAGTAATCATGTATATATATGTGGAGTGTGCTTTGACCATAATCTATATTTTTTTTTTTGGACAAGAACACACACACCAAGTGTGTCTGTGTGTGCGTTTTTTTCCCTTTGGTTTTTCCTCCGCAAAATCTCTTTCTTCCTCCAAAAAAATGGAAGACGATTATGTTACAAACATTCATATTGGTCCTTCTTCCAGGACTAACACTCAACAAGGAGAAGGGTCGTCGGGAATCAAAGAACAAGATCGTTTGCTTCCGATCGCAAACGTTGGGAGAATCATGAAGCAAATATTGCCACAAAACGCGAAGATCTCGAAAGAAGCCAAGGAAACAATGCAAGAATGCGTGTCGGAGTTCATTAGCTTCGTGACGAGCGAGGCGTCGGAGAAGTGCCGGAAAGAACGGCGGAAGACGGTGAACGGCGACGATATTTGCTGGGCTCTAGGGACATTAGGCTTTGATGATTATGCTGGACCCCTCAAGAGGTATTTGAATCGGTATAGAGAGATTGAAGGTGATAGATCAGGTGGTACTAATAATCATAATAATCAAGGCCAAATTTAGAGCTAGCCCTCTTCATATATATTCCATTTGTGAGATTTCTTGACGAAATTTTTGAGGAATATTTCATTTATGTTTATTTGTTTCTCCTTTTTTTTCTGTTTAATAGAGTAGTTTTTTAAATTTTTAGGTATCTTCATATTTAGCTTTTTATTTATTTTTCCCTATCCATGAATTTTAGGCTTATTTCACCATTGTTGTGAAGAAGAAGAAGAAAGAAGAAGCAGAGTCTTTGTTTTAATTTGTTTTTTGTTTTGTTTTTTCTAGACGAATTTTCAATTTGTAGCAGACTCAAGATAGCTTATAATTAGTTTAATGAATGAATTAATGAAGTTCAGAGATTTGAAGTTTCTTTCCCATACGTAAGTAAACTACCTTTTTTTTTTCTTTCGTTAATAGTTATGAATTGGATTGACTCTCCTTGGGTAGGATGATTAACTGATGACAGGAACTGATTCATTTTTAATGCCTGGTTGATGAAGAAAGAAAGCTGCTTCCTTGAGCAATTTTTTCCTCAAAGTAAATGGTATCAAAATGTGAGCAAAGCAGCCAGGTTAGTTGAGGTTTAATCAATTATAAATTGTACTTTTTCCGTCCCAAAATTACAATTAAATATTTGTTAGTCCTGCTTGTGGAACTAACAAGAGTTCTTGTTCTAGGACGGAAGAAAGTACGCTTTATGATCTGAACTTTTTTTGTTTTTATGTGATTATTGGATCTCTTGCATGCTGGTACTAATTATTATTGGAAAAGTGTAAATTACTGTTTTTTTTTCTAGATTCTTGAAAATAACTAGCTAGTTACACTTCATCATCTACTATGATTAGAAACTTTAATTCAAGAACTTTCCGAGGATACAATTAAAGTACACATCCAGGCTTTCATTTAAACAGTGTTTGAGAATGACGTCTTTGGTCTCCTGTTCTCCCCATTTTAGGACAGGATCATTATCTAGATCCAAAGTTCATAATTTTTGCCATTTTTATTTTTATTTTTTTTTTAATTTAGTATTGAAGACGTTGACCTTAACAGTTAAAAATCCATTCAGACAAAAAGACATTTCCCTCTTCAAGCCAATGACCAATCCTATAACTTTTATTAATGGAAGGTGATTATCAAATCCCAATCAAAATTACGTACAAAATTTGTCATACATGTTTATATAAGGGGAGCTTTGGAGTTTGGAGAATTCCTAAGAGGTTTAGCTAGGTTAATTTCTTGGATTTTCTCTAAGAGTAGATGTAGTTCATGGTTTTGAACAGTTGAATCTGTTTGAAGTGTTTGAGGTTTGGTCATTTCCTTAGACAACCCAGCCTACAGAAAATGGCATAATCCAAGAACATGAGACAATTAGCTTAGTATCGCGATGCCATAAAGTCTTCAAGAAGATCAGTCCCTAGTGCATACATTTAACGTCGTCCCAAAATTATTATCATGTTTGTACAGTAAATTATTGTGTTCTGTTTATTTGCTTATTTATGAATTAGAGTAACTAGCTAGAATATGACTTTGATTAACCTGAACAAGAGAGAAGACTTCCCAACAAGCATATACAAAAAGACTAGATAGTTAATATAGGACTAGATATTCATGTTATTATCAGGTCAGATAGATATTAGGATTCGAGACAAAACTTCATTGTTTTCTCGAAACTACTTTTGCGAAGGTTTAGATTATAATTAAGGCTATTTCAACGTTAACTTTTTTACAAATCAGTCTGGATGTATAATATATATATATATATATGTTTTTCTTTTTGGAAGAAAGATAAAGTCTAGTAATCAATCATACAAATATACTTCAGTGCGTGTTATACTCTTAAATTATTATCTTAGAAAAGGCTTTTGATACTTAGGCGGGGGGTTGGGCAAATTTGGATTGTGTTAGCTTTTTCTCCGACAAAGTTTACACTATTTGAAATTCAGTCTGTCTAAAGGTGAAAACAGTAAGGTTATGTGAGGATTATATTTATAGCAAATAGTAGTACATAAAAGAAACACGATAATTATTTTGGAATAACAATACAAGAAGAAGAAAAAAGTGCCCAGCCGTTAGCCTATATGCAAATTTAGGAGGAAAAAGGAATTACAAAAACTTTGCAAAGCTTGTGGAAGTCATAGCTAAAAGTCTTCTAGGGTGGGGGAGGGATCTTGCGCCTGTGGTAAAAGAAGCAAGAGCTGTTTGTGAGATTTACGTGATGTTATGCTACTCTCAAAAAATAAATTGAGGAATTAAAAAAAAAAGTTTTATTTTATATTATTTTTCTGAAAAAAAAGTACTCCCTCCGTCCCATAATTATTGTCCTGTTTGAGATTTCATTTTTAGTTCAAATTGTACTAAAAGTGAAAATTCAAACTGGACAATAATTATGGGACGGAGGGAGTAATCGATATGAGAAGAAAAAACCGTGAAAAGTAACTGCAAAGGCCAGTTGAACAATATACTCCCTCCGTCCTATAATTATTGTCCAGTTTGAGTTTTTATTTATAGTTTAAATTGTACTAAAACTGAAATCTCAAATTGGACAATAATTTTGAGACAGATAGAGTATTTAGAAAATTTCTATAAGAAAGAAAAAGTGCTAGGTCCATTGTTATTTATTTATTTATTTATTTTCTTTGTATAATAAAAGAGACGTACGTACCTTAGTACATGAAATGAACACAGGACGAGGATATGATACATCAAAAACCCCGTTCCAAAAATAAATAATTTAGGAAAATGTGCAAAGGCTGTGTTGAAGTTTAGTGTAAAATCAGTTAAGCCATATATGATCATGCATGCATGCATGCAACCTGGAATTAGCTATATATCCTGCGATTCCATTGCCCTGCATTGATTTTCATGCATGCAAAAGGAACGTTTCGACTGCCAACAAGATCAAATCTTGTTAAGTATAGTGATCATCATAGTCAAATGTTGGTACTTCATGTCACATTTTTGTTTTATTAGCAATTCAGTATGTTATTTATTGCAGAAGATGCCAACCTCAACCTATCTTTCGCAACACATGGAACCATAAATTACATGAACGAATTAGAGAAATTTCGTATTTCGCTCGAACCTAGCACGCCTTATTCTTTTTTTTTTTTACGTGGATTTTTTATGAATATTTATCATCTTTTAATTAAATTGAAGGACGATGTACTGTTATTCGAATTCGTGTTCCAAACTTAATCAAACCGCTATCAGTAATTAGCAGTCTGTTGAACGGCCCCGTAAGAATAAGCAAAAAGATGTGATATTTTTGCTCAATCATTGCGTGCGCATGCTTCGTTTGTTTTCAATAGTCAATATTTCCGAAATGAAAATAAGGGATGAAGTTATAGTTTTTTAGTACTTCTTCTGTCCCAAAATTATTGTCCAGTTTGAGATTTCACTTTTAGTACAATTTGAACTAGAAATCAAAACTCAAACTGGACAATAATTATGGGACAGAGGGAGTAGATCACATATCCCGTGTTCACTTTTACCTAGACTTAATACATTTATCAAATGGACTAAATGATACATTTAATACATTTTTAGTTCAAGGAATTCGGAAGTTTTTGAAAAGGGTTTGGATAATAGAGTTTGATTATATATATCGAGAAGCCAACTTTGCAGCAGATTATATGGCTTTATTGGCGGCTCAAGGTACTAAAGGTTTACAATTACTTAAAACACCACCTTTAGGAGTTAAACCATAATTGAAACATGATATAATAAGGGTTTCAACATACTTCTTTTTTGTAACCAAAAAAAAAATGGACTAAATGATGGTTGATTAGCATTTGAGGTGACGCTTTCCTCCATTGGTAGAATAAAACCAACTGACATACCTCAACTGCTTAAGAAGTATTCAACCTTTTCACTTCGACAGATTGGCATTCACTAGTTAATCGCCAACGATTCAATTAATCCACACATCTGATTTGTTGCATTCGTGCAAATTGTGCATTTTTCTGTATCCAAAACCGTTACTTGTTTCGTCTACAAAAATTGTACATTTCGTTAAATTAAAATGACATAACAAAATAAATCATATTTTTGGGACGAATATGCTACTTTGAGGGAAGGAGGTCACCAGTGCAAAACGAAGAAATCAATCGATCTTCATGGCTATGACATTTTCAAATCGGTGATTAATTACTTAATGGTCTTATTTTATCGCGAAAATGGAGACAAAACAGGCAAGATCAATCGCGGCGCATGTTTCGAAATTTTTAGGGTTTTTGTCCCCTCTTTTTCTACTTCGGCTTGATTTAACCTTGTTGAAATACTGGTATGAGTACACGAAAATGACAAAAATATTTGTCGATAAAGAATTACACAATTTTTTTTTATTTTAATCACAAATAGAACTTTCGTCCAAGGTACTACACAACCATATAACAAGAATATGATACTCCTATAACATTATGTCTAAGTTACAAAGGGTATGTTTATTTCGTTTTTTTAGTGTTTCGTTATTGAAAATATAAAAAAATATATTAGAAATGTATTAGATGTATTAGAAATTTAAGTTACCCTTGGTCCAATTGGATTACAGAGGTTTGATGTACCGTCGTCAGGCGTTAGGCCATGGTTACAACATGATATAATAGGGGTTTCATACCCCCAAAATGTAAGACTCTAGGCCTTCGATCTCCTCTATTGTAATAAAAAAAAGAAATGTAAAAAGTTATGTTGGGATAGAACAGTTATTAATATTTTAATTTAAAAAAATCATCAAGAAAATGAAACAAACAAAGCCGAAATTACACACCTGATGGCCGGTTATCCAGCAAATGCAATCATAACTCACAAGAAGCAGCATATTATGCTAAGAAATAAAAAAAAAACTTACAAAATTTGAATTAATACGGATCCAAACGAATATAGCACCCTAACTTCTTTTGACTAATATAATGCTAAAATTTGCCGAACTCCGTAAGCAAAGGCCATTGACGCACTTCCATTTAATAATTTTTTATGGGGAAAGATGGAAAATTTAAGACAACTTGTTTGGGCTTTGGTCCAAGTTTGGTCCTAGTTAATCTTCGGATTGGGGCTTTGGGCCATCGATAATATTCTGTCTCAGGTCCTAGTTAATCTTCTAGCGGGGGGACAATCTCATTTGTTTTAAAAATTATGAAACTGAAATATAATGTCTAATATATGAAAATAATTTCAATGCAATATATATTTATATAATACTTATATTAATTTAAGCTATTCAGATATCAAATGATATATCTGAAAGTCACTGAACATTGATTTGGTCTCGTTAGAGCATCTGCAGCGTGTAGCAAATCACGTGATTTGCTGTACTTTTTTGCTGAAGGAAGCCTCCAACGGCGCACCAAATCAGATCCAAGCAGCAAAATGTTGCAGTTGCTATAATAGCGCATCTAATTTGCTGCGTTACAGTAGCAGCAGCAAACCCGCGTTTTCCCCCCTCTCCTTCCTTTTTTTCATTTTCTTTTTCTTTTTTGGTTACTTTTAAACTACTTTTATAAACCCATATAATTATATATTTTTTATTATTGATGCACTTAAAGTTATGAAAACTTAATGAATCATCTTAATTTAATTATTTTAAATGTAATATTTATTTTACATTTGTTTTAATTCGATAATGTAATATATTCATTTGTGAGAATATATGAATTTTATTTTTATAGTTATTAATCGATTAACACAAATTTTATTACTTACTACTCAATTGATATTAAAATAATTATTTTCATATTGAATAGATATGTAGTTCCAAAATAAAATAATGATAAAATTATTTTGGTTGCTGTATTAATACAAATAATTTAATTGGGTTTTTTTATAAAATAATAAAGAATGATAGGACGAGAGAATATATAAGGAATATTCTATATTGATGTAAAAATTGGTGTTGTGGGTTGGAGAAGACAACATTGTAGTAGGCAGCAAAACAGCAAATCTGGTTATTTAGTGTGTAACAAAAAAATGCAACGCTGCAGATGCTCTTATGCATTGAACCCAAATGATGATTTTTTATGGTAAAAGCAAATAAATGTATAAGAATATTAAATGTAGTTTGTTTTTCTTTCACGTGTCTTGATAATATACACAAGGATACATATGGAAATTGATTAACAGCCTAATAGTAATAACACCTTTTTATTAGAGAAAGAAGAAAATGCTTAATTACATCTATAATCTATCTATAGTACTATACTAAGAGAGAAACCAGAGAGAGAAAACAAAAAAGAATTCTAAAGTTGTCACATAGGAAAAAATCATATGTGTCATTTTTCTAATGGTTGAGTAAAAAAATATTTACAACAATTATACTAATAGTCCTTCAAATTTTATGTAAATAAAGTTTTATCAAATGGCATTTAAAATTATAGTTTAAAATAGGAAAATAAAAATTAATTAAATTTAATGGACGAGATTAATGAATATTAATGCACCGGAATTATTCACTCCCCAAAAGAATCTCCAAAGTTACTACTGAACTCATTTAATTAATCTCTCTCAAAAAAAAAAATCTCCCTCCCAATCATGTAAATCAATAGACTACAATTCAAAAAAAAAAAAAAACCAATCATTTAACATTAATGTTATCTTTAAAATCTTCTCTCAAAAACATGACCCCGTATTTTTTGCTAATAAAAAAGAAAAAAAAAAGGTACAAAATTTGCCTTCAATTATTACTAAAAGGATGGGATTTAACTATAATTAAATGTTATCTTTTGAATTTCAAACCAATGCATTTATTTGTGTAATATTATATCTACCCAAATAAATATAATCTTTCCCTAATAATATCTCAAAAGTTGTTATAAACTTTATCTTTATCACTAAAATTTTGGATAATCAATTATCATCAATCCCAATTAATCACTATTTATACATGGCACACAAACCATGAGTATATTCCAGTGCTGCAAAAATCTCCCCCTCCCCAAAACAACCCAAAATCTAAAGATGAAAGGGCAAAAACTTTAGCCCTACAGTTGGTTTGTTGTTCTGAAAGTGATGAACTAACAATGGGTCGATCGTGTGGCATTGGAGGTAATAGTTAATTAAGGTTATATAAGATTTTTTTTCCGTATATTCTTCTGCAAAATGATGTTTTAAGGTTTTTTTTAGACGTTACTAAATTTATATTTTTTTTACCCATAATTTCATTCTTTCATTAATTATTATTTTCCATTGTCATAGCAAAAACGGATTAAAGGGCAAAAATTTTAACTCTACAGTTGGTTTGTTGCTCTAAAATATTAAGTATTGTGCCAAACAGTACCATAGAATCTTTATTACAACAAAATAACCATAAAAATTTTAAACTTCACATTTCAGTCACACATAATCTACTATCTACTATTGATAATTACTTCATTATGTATTTTACGCGTACAATCATTTTATCTTTTCATTCAATATGTAACATTAATACAATCTTATTTATTTTACTCTGCTTATGAGTATTATTGTCTAGTTCTTCTCCTTCAATAAAAATCAAGTGAACACTTGTATTTCAAATAATATGCATCATTTTATCTTTACAATTACGTGTTTATTTAATTTTAGTTGTGTAATGTATCTTAATATGGACTCCAAATACATTTTACACTTTTTATATGTTTTTTGTTGATTTTTTATAATGTATATAAATAAACCCCGCGCATCGCGCGGGTTTAACATCTAGTAATATGAAATAAGTTTCATTTTATTAAAATTGATGAATAAAAAAGTGATACACTTGTAAACTACATCATTAAATGTTGCCATAATATATTTCTTATTGAATACGTTTTTTATCCACAATTACTTCGCGATATATTAGGAGTCTATAAGTTTCTTTCTTTCTTTGTTTTTTTTTTTTTTTAATAACAATGGATAAGTTTATCTATTTATTTTGTGCTTTGAGTTTTTGCTTGCTAATAACTTTAAGACATTATTGAACCAATTACGTAGTTCAATTATGAATATAAATATATTGTTTAAGTACGAGAGAGTAATCCAAACTAAATTGTTCTATTATTCTTTCATGGAAATTTTTTTTTGAGAATTATTTCTTGGAAGGTTTAGTATTTAAAGTGGATCATTTAAAGGTTGTGTATGAAGTATTATTAGTTATATATTATTCGTGGGTGATGGTAAAAATTAAGGAATAAAAGTATTTGTTTTATGAGTAAAATAACAAAATCTTAAATAATGAAACAGTTTCACCGTAGAAGTGCAATTTACATGCAGACGAGACCCCAAGAATCATAATAAAAATTATTACTCCATTCGCCTCAGAATAATATAAATTTTCAAATTCAATGTGAACTGTTTTTTAAAGACAGAGAGATTATAATAAATACCTATATGCCAATAGTAGGGATTTCTATCATTATATGATCGATGTAAAAAATTGAGTAAACTTAATAAATAATTGGACTTAAGACTACTTTTGGTGTTATGAGTTCGATGCATACTAATGACGACAGACGTTGTATTGCAATTACCCAAGTTTATAACTACGAGTAATAAATGCAATGTGTCAGTCAAATCAAATGTAAAACATGAGACAAGTTCTTGGGCCATAAATAAAAAATATAACTTTCAAAAGTTAGGCCATAGAGAATGCGTTCTGTAAGTGTTTTTGTGCAAGGTGGACAGAAAATGCAACGACGACGACGAACGAAAGGCTTGGCCTCCACACTTTATAATAGGAATGGATATGATGAATCAGGAAACATTTGAAACAATATGAGTATCGACTTTAATCTCCACACTTTAATTTATAACTACTAGTAACAAACACAATGTGTCAGTCAAATTAAATGTAAAATATGAGACAGGTTTTTGGGTCATAAATAAAAAATATAACTTTCAAAAGTTGGGCCATAGAGATTGCATTTTGTAAGTGTTTTTGTAAGAGACGGATAGAAAATGCAACAACGACGACGAACGAAAGGCTTGGCCTTCACACTTTATAATAAGAATGGATATGATTGGGTCATGAAACATTTGAAACGAAATGAGTATCGACTTTAATATTTCAAATTAGATTCTCAGCCAGGGCGTTTGCCCTGCTACTATTTAAAGTATATGAATTTGTAACTAAAAAGAGAAATAATATGTTCTTTGTTTTAAATAAATAGTTAATATTAAATTTTGATATGTTTTAAATTAATAATTATTATTAAGTTTTGATATTTGTATCATTTTTAGTATAAAAATGTAATTTTTGTTTCTTGAGAATACATCTCCGGCCC
Organism: Oldenlandia corymbosa var. corymbosa; assembly: GCA_949775105.1. Classification (NCBI taxonomy): domain Eukaryota; kingdom Viridiplantae; phylum Streptophyta; class Magnoliopsida; order Gentianales; family Rubiaceae; genus Oldenlandia; species Oldenlandia corymbosa. The sequence goes on along the minus strand of OX459126.1, from coordinate 16,151,948 downwards.
ATTCAATATTCATTAGGATTTCGGAATTTTGACTTTCAATGGATAAAATAATGTGTTTCATTCAAAAAGTTTATATCGAATATAAGAATACAGATTAATGAGTACCCCTTTGGTGCCATACTTACTAGGAGCACCTTGATGATGGCCAAATGTCTCGTTGTGTGCTTCTTCTCTTCTTGTTGTCTGGTCTCATCGGTCGACTTGACAACGGGCAGAAGTTTGTATGCAGTTTCTCTTTTCTTCTCATTTATGTTATCGCCGCTGGATTTATATTTATACCTTTTACTGATTGATGAAAGTTGAAAATTTTTTAGTTCTAACTTTTGACTATTTATGAAGATTTGATTAGATGGCATTAATTACCATATTATTTTACTATATTTGAAGCACATAGAAGATAGCAACATAAATGAATTCTTTAATTTATTTTTTTAATTAATATAAAACGAAGTAGTATTGAACTATGTAGTTTAGGCGGGAAAATATGTTTCGTTGGTTGACACGTGGTTTAAGTGACAACTGCTTTCAAGATGTAAAAAGGAATTTTTTTTAATTAACATGAATGACGTAGTATTGAACTATGTAGTTTTAGGTCGGAATATACATGTTTTGTGGATCTGTCACGTGACTTAAATGGCATTTGTTTTCAAGAAGTAAAAAGAGATTTATATGGAATAATCTTCACAAGAAATGAAAAAGGGAACTTGAAGCATGTTCATGACAACGAAGTTATTCATTTATCACTTTCAACTGTGGTATTTTATATTTATCTAGACGTACATAATAATGATACAAACAATGGCATTGAATATATTTTTGACCTTTATAAACACAACTAACAATGACCGTAATAATATTGCTTATGTATTTTTTTGTGGGTATATCAATTTTTGTCCCTCATCTTTAATATACTAGTTCGACTTTCGGTGATTGGAGGATATAATTTGATAATTAACTTATAAATTACCCGTCAAATATTACTTAAACTATTAAGTTGATGCCTCATATATATAAATTTGTTACACTTCAACATTCATCATTTGTCCATTATTTAGTTTTATCGTTTGACTATCAATTGGGAATGTAAACTTCGAAAGATTAAAAATAACTAAACTCTAAAGATGGGCTTGTCCCCGTCAATTCATTTTGCATTTTCAACTCATTTTACCTCTTAAACACAAAACCTAATGTAAAATAAATAATCGTCCAAACATCTTTCTGATTTATATTTTAAAATCAAACTTGCAACATTTTGTCAGTGTATTGACCATTTTTAGAACTAAAAATTAATTCAGTGACTAAATCCAAAACTTTGCGCATTTTTTATCCATCGTTTAGCTATCATTTTTGAAACTCTTTTTTTTTACAGTGACTAAAATTGACACTTTTTAATTATTTAGTGATATTTTTCATACTTGATATTTGAATAGAAAATAACTTTTTGCTAAAAATACCATCCAATAAACCTTTTTATTTCTTAATATATTTTTCATTTCAAATACATTTTACATTTAAGTCGAAAATGAAAATGAAACTGACGTCTAAACAAGCACAGGTTTTAGGCGGTTGTGACGATTCAGTACTACTTACAAAATAGGAAAGACATACTATTACGTACAGAGAAATGGGCACGAATATATAATTAGAAAAAAACTAAGGGTAGGTTTTGGAAAATAGACAGGAATATAAAGCAAAGTTGAAAAAAGGTAGAGAGAAAAGAGAAAGGGATTCACATCTCACACACCTCCCCTCTCTCTCTTCTTTCTCTCTCCTCTTCACCGCTTGCTCGTCGATCCTCTTTGCGATTCTAGGGTTTTCAATCACTTCGAATTCAGGTATATTTACGCATTTTTTCCGAAAATTTTTGCGAGGGTGATGAAATGCTGCGATTTATGTATGTATCGAGGGAATCATTTATGCTTGTTCGTCGATTTTTTTTTCCCCTTCTTTTTGGGGTTGCGAAGCCGATGTGTGTTTTTTTTTGCCCGTGGAGTTTCTACTTGTTTAGCGGTGATTATATCTTGGTAGAGCTTCAGCGTTGTTTTTCTTGGTGTTGATTATGTGTTACTGTAAGAAAAGCTTTGGAAATGATTTCATTATCATTTCGGGTGAAGAATCTTGAAGTATTGCCAGAGCTGGAAATTAGGTTTTATTCGCCGTTGTGATTTTGTGATTGTTTTGTCGTTTATGGTTTGATGTGGCTTTGGAAGCTTGTTTCGGTTAGATTTTGGTAGGGTTTACTGATTTGGTTGGTAACTTGCAGAATATTTATGTTTTGTTTTTCACGAGCTGAAAATCTTACTGTTAAAGTTCATTTTGTAGTGGAATGATTATAATTTGTTGGTTGTAGGCTTTTTGTCTTTGATGTGGTAAAGAAGTTGTTTGGTATAATTTTTCCATTTACTAAGAGACTTGTTTTTTTTTTTCAGGGCATCCTCACAGTGGTGAGGGGGACCTTAGTGTTAGTTATTCATCATGACGATGAATCAACGGAACACCATTGATCTGGAACAGGGATGGGATTTTATGCAGAAAGGGATCACAAAGCTTAAGAACATTCTTGAAGAGAAAGATGAGCCACAGTTCAGTTCGGAAGATTACATGATGCTTTATACGTAATGCTCTTTCTTCCCTTTTAGGTATATGGTTTGCTATTGAAGGTTCTGTGATAGTACGTATGCTAATTCTATGTTGTGTGCAGGACAATTTATAACATGTGTACCCAAAAACCACCACATGACTACTCCCAGCAGTTATATGACAAATATCGAGAGGCTTTTGAAGAATACATCTCCACCACTGTAAGAATTATCATCAATTCTTTTTATCTTCAGATTTTGTAACTAACTAATGCAATCAACTTTTTCAGCTTCATGTTTTGTATTCTTAGAGGCAATAACTGTGAATCCTTTATCTCCCAATGTGGTTCTTCACTTCCATGTTAATTTTGAGTTTAGTTTAACTGTATTGCCTACACCTATTCAATGAAAAGGATTGTAATTCTATGTTCCATTTGAATCAAACACAACTTCTGCTAACAATGACAAAAAGCCGCTTTCATATTATTCTGTCACGTTTTTAGTTCTGCTTTGTATGATGGCTTCTACTGCACGCTCACTGCTTGATAGATGAATGTTTGTGGACCCTCCAAATCCTATTATGTTATGCTTAGCCAGTCTAGAAGTCTTCATGTCATGTACTTTCCTGCTTTTGCGCCTTGAAAGTGCTGGGAAGAAGGGGGTAATGGAGAGTATAGTAGTGGTTGTAGCTAAATTGTTACTCAATATATGCATTGTGATAGGAAGTAATCTTTCCGGAGTGTGGCCACCTTAAACGTAGCATTTGTCAAAATTAACAATATGATAAACATAATTGCCTTTCCTTGATTATAATTGTTACTCTTTTGGGCTCAGGTACTGCCTTCTCTAAGAGAGAAGCATGATGAGTTCATGTTGAGGGAGCTTGTTAAAAGATGGTCGAACCACAAAATCATGGTTAGATGGCTATCCCGATTTTTTCATTATCTGGATCGGTATTTCATTGCCCGAAGGTCACTCCCTCCACTAAATGAAGTTGGACTCACTTGTTTCAGAGATAAGGTAATCTCTCATATCATATGTTGAATTTTGATACAAAGACACTGGCAGTATCTGTAGGAAAGAGTTGTGAATAAATTTCTCTTAGCTCCATAGCAAAATGTGGTGTTTTTTTTCCCGTCATTATAAATAAGAAACTCCAAAATGGACTGTGTTTTATGTATTTAATCTGACAAAACATGTATCCTGTTATTTTGTACTTTTGTTTTAGGTGTACAAGGAGTTAAATGGAAAAGTTCGGGATGCTGTTATATCCCTGGTATGCATTTGAACATACTTTATTGTTGCGTGAATTGCTTGTCCTAAAAAGAAGAAAGTGAAACTGATGTTGAAGAGTTCTAATTCTTCCTCTTCTTTGTAACAGATTGATCAGGAGCGCGAAGGAGAGCAAATAGACAGAGCTTTATTGAAGAACGTGTTAGACATTTTTGTTGAAATCGGAATGGGTCAAATGGAGTGTTATGAGAATGATTTTGAAGCTGATATGCTGAAAGACACTGCAGCTTATTATTCTCGCAAAGCTTCTAACTGGATTTTGGAAGACTCCTGTCCAGATTATATGCTGAAGGTATGTTTTCTTCATTTCTTGTTTACATTGGCAACCCATAATTTTAGTTTTGGGATTCTGATGGTCTGTTATTTTTTCTTTGCCCATCCGTTTCTTAGGCTGAAGAATGTTTAAAGCGAGAAAAGGACAGGGTTGCTCATTATCTTCATTCCAGCAGCGAATCAAAGTTGCTTGAGGTCTGGTTTTGATTTTCTTATGATTGTGTTGTAATCTTGTACCAATATTTGTGTTTTTGTTGCGTTCATCCTGTTTTTAAGGTTGGAAAATGACGGGATGATAATCTGGTTAAGAAATAGAGAATGTTTGAGTGAATGAGTGATGAGAAGAAAATTCTTTTTGTATGGTATGTGTCTTGATGCTGTTTCCCATCACCCCTTCACTAACCTATCTTTTTATCTGGCAGAAAGTACAACATGAGCTGTTGACTGTCTATGCCTCCCAACTGCTCGAGAAAGAGCATTCTGGATGTCATGCTTTACTGAGAGATGATAAAGTGAGGCCTATTTGTTTGCGTCTGTGGATTTGGTTTGTGTACTTTTTTTATTATTTATTCATCTAATTTGAGCTTTTTTATCAGGTTGATGATTTGTCGAGGATGTATAGGCTATTTTCCAAAATCACAAAAGGCTTAGATCCTGTGGCCAATATTTTCAAACAGGTTGGTGTCTTCTATAGGTTTCTGTTTCAATTTCACTACCTTCACATACTAGCAGTTTGTTATTCTATTGCATGTTATCATTGCATTTATTATCTGCTTTTTCACCAATGCAGCATGTTACTGCTGAAGGAACTGCGCTAGTAAAGCAGGCAGAAGATGCTGCAAGCAATAAGAAGGTTGGTTCGTAATTTTCTGTAAATTATATTTTCTTCTTCCTGTAATGTTATGTTTAACATGGTTCACAGTTGAGAAAAATGCTTCAAATACTAGTGCTCTATGGTTGATTGGCTGCTTTATCAGTTAGTAGTTTGGTGATTGTACATTATTGCTGACAGAATGCTCCTTTTTTTCCCCCTTGTTGACCAGGCGGATAAGAAAGATGTGGTTGGTTTGCAGGAGCAGGTACTTCATGTTCTTGTATTTTTGAATTAGAGCTGTATTTGTTTGTGTGCACAACTTATCTTTTGCATCCTTCAGGTATTTGTGAGGAAGGTGATTGAACTTCATGACAAGTACCTTGCCTACGTAAACAACTGCTTCATGAACCATTCTCTTTTTCACAAGGTTTGTACTTGGTAAATTATCTCTTTGTTTATCATTAGATTAAAAAACTAGAGGATGATTTTGTTAATCTTTATGTTCTTTTTAGGCACTCAAGGAAGCTTTCGAAGTTTTCTGCAATAAGGGTGTTGCGGGAAGTTCCAGTGCAGAACTTCTTGCCACATTCTGTGATAATATTCTGAAAAAGGGTGGGAGTGAAAGACTCAGTGATGAGGCCATTGAGGAAACACTTGAAAAGGTTAATTATACGTTCGTACTTCCTTGAGTTCTCTTGTAGTTTGAATCGTTGAAAGTTGCATTGATATGGTATTATCCGACAGGTAGTGAAGCTGCTCGCTTATATTAGTGATAAGGACCTGTTTGCTGAATTCTACAGGTAAATGTTCTGGTCATTGAGTTCTAAGTGCTGTAAACTTTGAAGTTTTCATGCAATAACATCCCTATTACAAATGATGACAGGAAAAAGCTTGCTCGACGCCTGTTATTTGATAAAAGTGCCAATGATGAACACGAAAGAAGTATCCTGACGAAACTTAAACAACAATGTGGGGGTCAGTTCACATCAAAGATGGAAGGCATGGTACGCTACTTATATGGTCATCAGAACTTAATGTTAGAAGTTAATTTTATCAAATAAAATATATTACAAGCTAAATGTGTTTCTGGTATTCAGTGTGATCTGAACCTAAAACTTTTCTTTTCAGGTGACAGACTTAACATTGGCGAGAGAAAACCAAAACAATTTTGAGGAGTATCTCGGTAGTAATCCTCAGGCAAATCCTGGGATTGACTTGACTGTTACTGTCCTTACTACTGGGTTCTGGCCCAGTTACAAATCTCATGATCTTAACCTCCCAGCTGAGATGGTAACTTGTTATGTTCTTCCACCATCTGATCTTTTTTGCATCTTTTGTTCGCATCTGACTGTTCTTTCGTCCCTTATTTGTTCTTACAGGTGAAATGTGTTGAAGTATTCCGGGAGTTTTACCAGACAAAGACAAAGCACCGAAAACTTACTTGGATATATTCTTTGGGAACGTGTAACATCAATGGAAAGTTTGATCCCAAGACACTGGAGCTGATTGTAACAACTTACCAGGTACTTCTTTAGCAAAGCTAATCTATGGTGGTTGCCTTTTGTTGTGAAGATTTTGTATTCAGCTTAAAGTAAATCTCTTTTCTCCTATTTTTAGGCTTCTGCTCTGCTGCTATTCAATGCATCAGATAGATTGAGCTACCAGGAGATCATGGGACAACTGAATTTGTCGGATGATGATGTTGTGAGGTTGTTGCATTCTCTTTCTTGTGCTAAGTACAAGATTCTTACGAAGGAGCCAAATACAAAAACTATCTCCCCGACTGATGTCTTCGAATTCAACGCGAAGTTCACGGATAAAATGAGGAGGATTAAGGTATTCGTTCTAGTTTTTGCTGAGAACTACATTGTTTAGAGACTCCTTTGGTTTTGCTCTTTTTTTTTTTTTTTTTTTTTGTTCTGGGGGTAAAGTGTTCCTTGTTGACTTTCAGATCCCTCTTCCTCCAGTCGATGAAAAGAAGAAAGTCATAGAAGATGTGGACAAGGACAGGCGGTATGCTATTGATGCATCAATTGTGCGAATCATGAAGTCTCGCAAAGTGTTAGGCTATCAACAGCTGGTCATGGAGTGTGTGGAACAGTTGGGTCGCATGTTTAAGGTATCTTGAGATTCGGCATTGCTTCGTTTTTTCTGTGAACAATTTATCATGCTGGATATTTAATCATTTGATTGTCTCAAATTGTATTTTTGCTACATAGCCGGATGTGAAGGCTATTAAGAAGAGAATTGAAGACCTGATAACTAGGGATTACCTGGAGAGGGACAAGGACAACCCGAACTTGTTCAAGTACTTGGCATAATTCTACCCAGCAGTCAACTTAATGTGCCAATGGCCGCTTGGCAATTCTAATGTGCCTCTCTCAGCCCCCTGCCAAATTCAAAAAGGGTCTGGCGTGCATCCTTGTTGAAAACTGAGCGCAAACTTTTGTAAATGCCGGAGCTCGAGTCTTACCTTGTAAATTTGCTCCTAAGATCAGGTTTAGACAATTCTTATAGTTATTTGTAACTGTTGGAAGGAAGTTGATTACCCAGCTCTCTGCTTTTGCATCTCATGGCTGCAGAATTTGCTTGGGGGTTGCTGCATTTTCAAGCTTTATTTCTCATACTTGTATGCCTTTTTGTGGGAGAAAACAGGAGATCGATTTGAATGACGATTTTGCAAACCAGTGATTCAGGGCTGTCTTAAATTTCATGAATCTAGTTATGTAATGCCCTGGAATGGTGGGATAGTATTGGATATATGGGGCCTTGAAGTTACTTATTCTGCTTTGACATTCGATTGTAATGATTACGTAGATTTCTTTTATCTAGACAAATAGCGGTGTACTCTTCCTTTCAACACAGGATGATGCATGCCAATACTGATCTTGTGACGGGAAACGTACAGTGAACTATATGGATGGTATTCGATTTAAATATGAATTGAGCTCTTGGAAATACATTAGTTGAAAAGGTACGAAAAAGGTGTCTAATACCGAAATATCGTTAGCCTTCAGTGCAGTCTTTAGATACGCAGTCGGGCATCTGGATGTGTTTGAAGCACTTTGGTATTTAATATCGCCCGGCCTAACTAATTTTAAGTTCCCTTAACGCAACAAAATTTGTGGTTCATTCCGGTCAAAAGGAGGTACATGCTCCTTTTGAAGCTTAGTGGAGGAAGGTCATTAGGCACTTTAGGAGACACTATATTTCGCAGGCCTAAAGAAGGGTTTCAGAAGTTTGGCAAAGAAGAAACAAACTCATCACCACGAGAAAACAGGGTTTTGATGCAAAAACACAATCATTAGTAAACGAAGCATAAATGACGGTTCTCTAACAACCCCAAGTTGGTAAGGAAAGCCAAAGTAATTGCACCATCAAAAAAGTAATCCACTTTTCCATCACTTAAAAACTACTATTAACATATTAATGCTGCTGAAATCAAGTTCCTTTTGTTTTTTGTTTTTTTTTTATAACAAATATAAATCACAGCTCTTGTCCAAATTTACTGCCAAACTAAAACATATCCGAGTTCGGTAAATCCCTTTGGAAGGTTTGCACCCTCCAAATAAGTAATCATGCCAAAAGGTTTGAACCCTAATCACATAGTTAAACTGATTTGGAACCTTACCATCCAGTCTACGTTCTTATTGCTAAAGTCTACCTCATAGTTACACTAGAAGAAAGAATCAAGGAAAGATATTGTTTGTAGTGGTGCCATTAATTCATTAGGGTTTTGCTGAATTGCAGATTCTTTTGAGAACATCCCCAATGGCCCGTTTATGGGGAAGTTTATTCTGACAACTGGCTCACTCATTTTCCATGTACGGGTGGATTGCCATTGCGGACAGTTGGAGGGGAAAAAAAAATTTATGCCCATAAATCTGAAGAAAGTCAATTCTGGCCGGTTATGTTTCTGAAAAAAATAAAAGAAGACAAACCACATCATATTTTGGGCCCATTTTTGTCTTTTTTTTTTCCCCTAGGCAAAGGGCTATTTTCATTTTGACAACAAAATGGCTATTTTTTTTTCTTTTTATTTTGTTAAAATTCTTGTGGTAAAGAAAAAAAATTCCAACAGCCAAAAATTATATAATACTAATTAATTATTCCAAATTTATTTTTTATTCTAAAATTTATAATTTATAATAAAAATTGATGTAGTTTTATAGTAGGTTCATGATAGATCTTTTCTATAAACTTGGGTATACATTGTGGGAGGAAGTGTAATAAAATTTAATATTAGTTGTTGTTAGTAGAATGTTGAGGTTGGTTTATGAATGGAGATGCTCTGAGTTTTGTGAGGTTTGATTTTTTGGGTCCCATTGGGCTGAGATCATTTTCCAGAATCCCACCAAGAGTATGAAAAAGTTGTATATAATTAAGTGAGGTTTCCACAATGACATTGAACGGTAGTAACTTGTTCGAACAAAAAACCCCCATGAAAAACTTGCGTGACAGCATTGATCAGTTTCATCAAAAGTCTTGGTGGAGATTGTCATTCTCAAAAGTCTCAAAGCCATTTGAGTCAAACTGAAAATTTGTTTTCTTATACAGAAATGGTTGCAGAGGGGTCCCCGTGCCTGTATGACCAAATTTCACAAAATACACCCTTTTCGTCCCAAAATTATTATCTTATTTGTTACTCTATTTGTTTTAAAAATTATTGTCTAATTTGAGATTTCACTTTTAGTACAATTAGAACTAGAAATAAAAATTCAAACTGAACAATAATTATGAGACAGAGAGAATATAATTTTGAGACAATAATTTTAGAACCCGAGTTAATTGACAAATAGGGACAAAGTACCAAACAAAAATCAAGCAAAACTAGACAGACAGGCGGCCCCCCCTTTTTTCCTAAGTTCCACCATGAAGTGATTTGACAAATGCATGATGAAATTGTAATTGAGAACGCATTCTTGGTGTTGATCTGGTTCGTCCTTTTTACCCTTTGATCTTTGTTCAAAGTGCATGCTTATCATTATAGATCCTTCTGATCAACTGAGGAAGATAATTGAGTTCCATTATATAAGCGAGATAATATATAATACTCTTTTCGTCTCAAACCGTATCACGTTTTGTTCAACTAATTACATGGTATAACAAACAAAACTCTTTCCTACAGATGGAACAAAATATTGTGAAATCCGAGTTTAGTCATAGAATTTGACACCTCCTGTGTTATTTATCATGGGATTCCTCTATTAAGTGATTCTGTGATTGCATCAGCAACAGCTTCCTTAGTTAAAGATCTTTATATGATGTTTAGCAACAGTGAAAAGCATTTGAGTCATAATAAAATTAGTTGTTATTATTATTCTAATACTCATAGTTTAGCCATGTGAACAAACTGATATTGGCTGCACTATTGCCTTTATTTAGAATTCCTGTTCCTGAATCTTTGGGGATGCTCTACTTGTAATTAATTATAGGGAGACCTAAGGTTTTTCCCTAAAAGTCCAACTTGAACTGGAAAACTTTGAAGAAATTTTCAACGTATTGGAATTTTGCATGAGTCATGTCAACAAGATCATTTGAAACTAGACGATTATGGGATATAACAATTTGATAAAACGTTACTTTCTCTCAAAATGATTATCATGTCTGATGATATCGATAAAAAAAAAATTATTTTTAACTTCTCCGAATACTCGCATTTCTACCACATATCTAAATTATATAACCCTTTTTACAAATTTGACATTTGTAACGATTCTGCATGATATTTTTCTATGTATGTTACGTTATTCACTTTCTCATTTTACTCGATATGAGGTTACTGTATGGAGATATAAATGTCCTAGCTGAATCTCTCTAGTAGACTCATAAAAAGTCTAAAAGTGTACAAGAAATTAACACATGTTTCTGAAGGGCTAGTCTGTGGACTAAGCTACTAATTTTTTCTACCATCTTCTTCCTCCCTCTATTGTGTCCATTTTTGCAAGTATTTTTGGGACACTATCTTACAAATTGATTCATGACAGCTTTGACAGACCAATAATTTGTGCAAGTTAAGCGTTAAAATAACATAGTCTTGGTCTGTGGGCTCTTGGTGGATGATCATTTCTTCTTCCTCCACTGAGGAAAAAAATCACAAAAGAAAGTTTGTCACTTGTCCACCCCCCTTCAACAATGGAAAGCCGGTGATTTTTGTCCACGCTGGATTATGTGAATCTTTCTTCTAAGAAAAGCTGTGGAGAGGGACGAAGCTCTGAGGAATCTACTACAGACCAGAACAGTGAAAGGGATCACTCGTGTGAACAAAGCACACTTGAGAAAATATATCACCAGATTTTAAGTTTGAACTTTATTGATACTACCTCTAGTTGTGTTACAAAGCATGTCTGATGACTATCTTAATTTTTTTGCACCTAGTCGATGTTTAGTATTCCCTCCGACCCAAAATTATTGTTCAGTTTGGATTTTCATTTTTAGTTCAGAGTGTATTAAAAATGAAATTTCAAACTAGACAATAATTTTGAAACAGATAAATTTGATAAAGTAGTCGCTTTTGGATATTCCGTTCATTTATTGCATTAGCAAAATGAAACTGGCCAATAACACCATCATGTTATTATTGGTTTTCATTGTGATGTCAAAAGTTGGGATTAGACTTCATTCTTATGTCATCTCAATTATCAATTGATTCTAGATTCTTTATTTTTTTTTTATTATTATTCATTTCCTTTCTTCCCAATGAAGCTTAAACAATGGAAGGATGGTAAGCTAGCTTTTCCCCCAATTTGGCGAGTAGCAAAACAAAAGAGAGATTTGAGGGATGAATGATGATGACCAAATCACTTGATATGGTCTGCAAAATTGGAGACATCTACTTGCATTGAGAATGGTTCCTTTTAGAAACCACTATCACTATTTTAATGGTCACAAGAAGAAGTACTACTACCCATACACAGTTCCTTAATCACATTAGATTCCATTTTCATATCCCTGTGAACTTTGAGGTCATTTATGTTTTTCTCCCACAAGGACAAGCAAGATGTCAATCACATAATTTACTCACTTATTAGCTATATAGCTAGTACTTGAATTTGACCTCATCATGCATTACACTTATGCACCACCATGTGAATGCATGAACAAATTTGACTTTAGAGTGCAGTCGTTATCGTAATTTCCTACTCCGTTTGATCCCGTATCAACATTCAATTGTCGACTTTGATAAACTGAATATCAAACCTGTATCAATATTCAATAGTCGACTTTGATAAACTGATATAGTTCAACAAAATAGACGTAACCCTACAAGCAAGAGTTGTTTATGTGAATTTTTGTGAAAGCCTGTTTTGGGATTCAATTCAAGTCCTTTTCTAAAGACAAAAGTTCCAAATTTTGCCGATCTGATGGTTTTGAAACCAAAACCACTAACTATCCCAAATGGGAAATTCATGCATTGCCGAATAAAGTGCATGACTTTTGCCCCCACCATGGAATTCTATGCACATTATATTATACTACACATTTACTTCGACCCAAATAATTATTTTGTTTATTCGTATTATTTTAATATAACAAAGCGGAATAATCATTTTGGGACGGAAGAGATACGATATACATACGCATAAGCTTGTTCTTCTCCCCCTATAAATACACGAGCATCCTGCAAGGTGATAACCAAAAAACAATCAACATCTCAGTTTAATTCATTCCCTCTTGCCCAGAATCCTACTGCCAAATCAAACAATGGCTCCAGCACAAATTTTTCCAATCAATGTTGGCCACATTGATGATGTTCAAGAACTAAATAAGACCAAAATATCAAGCATTCCACAACGATTTATTAGGGACAGGAAAGAAAGGCCAAAAGTTTCAAGAATCAACCCCTTTTGCCAAAAGACTATTCCTGTTATTGATTTATCAAGGCTGCAGAAAGGGAATCGAGATGATCATGGTTTCCAATCTGAACTGCAGCAACTCACAGATTCCTGTGAACACTGGGGATTTTTCCAGGTAACTTAAATGCAGAGTACTCTGTTTTTCCCATCTTTTTCTTTTCTTTTTTTTTCTGTGACGATTGTGTTTTAATATGTGCACTGATTTGGCTAGGTGATCAACCATGGTGTTGATTTGGGCTTACTTGAAAGCATAGAGAAAGTGGCCATGGATTTCTTCATGATGCCTTTAGAGGAGAAACAGAAGTATCCCATGAATCCTGGAACTGTTCAAGGTTATGGGCAAGCATTTGTTTTCTCAGAGGATCAAAAGCTAGATTGGTGCAACATGTTTGCTCTTGGAGTGGAGCCTCATTCTATAAGAAACCCGAAACTTTGGCCTTCGAAGCCTGCCAATTTCAGGTAATTACGCTACTCTGGCACAGCACGATGACGACATATGATTCATATAACCGACTTCACGTGGTGAGATAACTGACATTTGTTTCCTGTTTTGTTTTTTTTCTTTTTTGGCAGTGAAACTTTGGAGGAATACTCCAAGGAAATAAGGAAACTATGCAAGAATCTGCTGAAATACATAGCAGTTAGTCTGAATTTGGATGAAAATGTGTTTGAAGAAATGTTTGGAGTGGCAGTTCAAGCAGCAAGGATGAACTATTATCCAGCATGTCCAAGACCAGATCTTGTTCTTGGTCTTAGTCCTCATTCAGATGGAAGTGCTCTTACAGTTTTGCAACAAGGGAAAGGCAGCTCAGTTGGTCTTCATATTTTTAAAGACAACAATTGGATTCCTGTTCAGCCAATTCCCAATGCCTTGGTCATCAACATTGGTGACACCATTGAGGTAAATAGTAATATAAAAAAAAACAAAAGAAAAAGTAAAGTTCCCTGTGTAGGTCCTTTCTTTTTATCACTATATTGTGTTACTTGATCTCGAGACCTCTTATTCTGTTCTTGTTTTTAGCGCGTTAAAAAATGTTCTCTTTTTGTGTATGCTAAACAGGTTTTAACAAATGGTAAATACAAGAGTGTGGAGCACAGAGCAGTGACACACAAAGAGAAAGACAGGCTTTCAATTGTGACATTTTATGCACCAAGTTATGATGTAGAGATTGGACCAATGGCAGAAATGGTGGATGAGAACAACCCTCCAAAGTACAGAAGGTACAATCATGGAGAGTACAGCAAGAATTATGTGACAAACAAGCTTCAAGGGAAGAAATCATTGGAATTTGCTAAGATTCCAAACATGCAGAACAACTAAGTCCTCAAAAGAGGGAGTTAACTAGCATTTTTAGCCATAGCATTTGATGATCTAATTCTGGTGTATAGTGGAATATATTAAGGGTTTAGCATTATGTCTTGAATTGGTTTGTTTAGAACTGGCATCTGTAATTGGCTTTAAAAAAAGGGAGAAAAAGAAAAGAAAATCCGAAAATTTAATAATGGAAGAATTTGTCATTTCATTGTTAAGAAATTAGAGTAGATAGGAAATTTCCATATTCCCCTCTCAAAAACTGAGGCAAAAAAAAAAAAACCAAAACGAAACCAAAAAAAAAAAAAAGATGCAAACCTGGCATCCTAAATACTCTATTTCCCCCCAGAGCAGAAGTTGTTGATTAAATGAGATAGGTACATAAATTCATAAAAATACCTATAATTTTAACCAAAGGAGATATTACCAAAGAGTGGCGCTGATGGTGCAATCAAGATTCCATGGGTGTGCATTTTTTTTTTTTTACAATGAAGAAGGCAACATACTTAAAAAAAATTAGATTATGACCGAGACCGACTGTTAATAAGTAACGTTAATAATATCGTGTTTTAACTAAGATTTTACAACATTTGTAGTGCATGAGTTTTGATTAGAGTTGTTGCAGATTTGGTGCATTTCCAATTTTCCCGTTAAATATTGCATATGGTTTTGTTAGTATCAACGACAACGAGTCCGAGAGGAGTTCAATATTTAGGATATTTATTAGAAATCACGGCTAAAATATTTGTATGGTAGGTATTTCCTACTTGCAAAATAAGTACATTGTATATTTTAATATCTCTTCAATCACAATAACAACTTATTTTACTTCTTGTTCATTTTTTTTTTTTTACAATGAGAGAGGAAAATGTCCGGAATTACTAAATTATTACAACACGTTGATAAGAAACACTAATGAGATTAAGTTGAATCCAAGTTTTAACAGCATTAGGAGACACTTCTAACCATTGAAGACCACCGGAACTATCCATCACTAAAGTCGCAAGTGAGTTAGGAGCAAAATTCAACTCACGATATATGTTACAGTACATAACAACTTATTGAATTGTATATTTTAATATCTCTTGGATCACAATAACAATTTATTTTACTTCTTGTCCATCTTTAACATATGCTTTTCTATACCAAAAAAAACATATATACACGAGTTCTTTAACTATATTTTTTAAACTCGAATTAAAACAATTTGCTAACACTTTATTACTGTTAAATTACTCTGAAACACAGTATATTGCACAAAGGTGTTACAGAGGGAGCCCTACCCATTCTATGAGACCATTCCTTCGAAGTTTGAACAACTTTTAGAAAACCAAATAACAATTTTCCAGAACAAGAAAATGATTAGAAAAAAACCCCAAAACAAACCTAAGTCAATGTTCATATGTACAATCTCAAATCATTTGAAGCAAATCAAATTTCATTCAATCTAAATCCAGAACTATCATTCATCACTGTCAACATGCAACAACCCACCAAAAACACTTTCCATCAATTCGGATTCAAGTAGGAAATAATGAGGCGATCTGTTTAACTTGCCTTATATTTTATGTGGAGACCGTACTGGACTAGGATGATTGATTCCCTCTGATATTTTTTGGGGACAATATAGGACTCAATATGTAGATGCCATTCAACCCTTTTTGTCCATATACACTGAGATGCTTGATGATAAGTCCTCAACATTTTGAAAATAAAAATAAAAATAAAAATTGTTGGCAATTATTGAAGTTACCATGCCATGCACCTTTCTTTTTCTTTTTATTTATTTGTTTTTGGGGATGGACATGAATTCTATAAATCTAAGCGGATGAAATGGAAAGACAAAGCAGAAAATAATACTACAATCAGATAGAAAGATGGAAGCCAAGGTAGAATTGGTATCCATAAAACCTTCATCTCCAACTATTGCACAATTCTTGCCATTTGCTCCATTTTATGATAATAATTAATAATAGTACTAATACCAGTACAAATCTTGAAAACGGAATTCTCTTAGCTGTTCAAATCACTTGGTTTGAATGTGGAGGCAATGCTATTGGAGCATGCATTTTCCACAAGGCAGGGGATTTGGAAACCTTGATAACATCCATGAATTCATGAGCTGCTATGAATAAAGGTTGTTGTTGTTGTTGTACTAAGGTACCCAATTTTGATATAGGGAGGCATCTTTTTCCTCCATTGGAATTTTCTATCAATTTGCCTCCAATGGTGGAAGCAAATTAAAGAAGAAGATGATCAAGTGCAAGCGTGTTGTGTTCCATAAGGAAAAGTTAACAGAACTGAGAGAATCCGCGATTTCAGCGCTCCAAGCGAAGAAGGATACAACAAAAGCCAAGCATTGTGAGTGATTGGGTTTTTAGCAATTGGTGTGAATTCCCCAACTTATGAAGCAGATTTTGGTTGGGGAAAGCCTGTTTCAGTCTGTCCTGTGGGTTCCCCTGGATTCAATTGGGCAATTTTAGCAGGAACAAGGAATGGAGATGCATTAGAAGCATGGATCTACATGTCAGAAGATGAATTTGCTTTGATTCCTCAGGAGTTTCTATCCCTCCAAGCTACTCATCTCTTTCAGCAGAACTGATGTTCTCTCATACATGCCAGAACTTTTAGAAATTTGCATTTTGGTCTTTTCTGTGTGTTGTATGTATTCCCTTTTGTTACTTTCAACTACAACTTATAATGTTAAATCTTTTCATTGTAAATTACTTAATCCGTTTCAATATGTTTTATTGAACTATAACAGTACCATTTTTTTCAATATGTTTTATTGAACTATAACAGTACCATAAAATGGACACGAAAGAAAGACGCGAGAGTACAAATTACAACTTGTTTACTAGTAACTCAATACTCATCGAGAGACAACAATTTTTACACATTTATTAGTAACATATATTGTTCCTCGTATTGGTGAAGAATTCAATAAAATTAAGCATGTTGTAGCATGATTCATCGTTTTATATATTTGATGATCACTTGTAAGCGGCATTTCGGATTGTGGAATTTTAATTTTGGATTATTGGCTTTGGTCAGAAAACTGATTATTGTATTGTTTTAGTTTAACAAAATAGATTATCTTTGAATTTAACATTTGCTATCAAGACATCTCCACTCATGATTGATTCGCGAGTTTGGATTCAAAGCGTGGTTCACATTTACTCTACCAAATAATGGAGCGACATTCCCTGTAAAGAAATGCTCTTATTCTCCAATAACCATTTTTACTTTTGGGTCTTTCGATATAGATTAAATCCTACAAAGCCGGCATATAAATTTTCTTTACTTTTTCTATACTTTTTTTTTTTTTTTTTGATTTGGAGTTGCTTGATGTTAGTACAAAGACGATCTAGAGTATATACGTCGACCTTTAACTCTCCTTGAAAATTTTTAACAAACGGATAGTAGTGATATAAGTGCTTATAAGTGATTTTTTTCGTTAAACATTGAAAACTTTTATTTGTATAAATACCGTCAAGAATTTTAGTTCTTTATTCTTTAATGTCTTTTTCTACTTATGGATCGCATGTTCACCAATCACCATCAAAAGAAATGAGTCAATGACTACTTTCTTTTGTTATTGTTCTTACAGTCTAACGTAATATTCCTACATAAAGACCCTAGCCTTGATGCCATTCGAGACTTTCTGCATTTTACCACCTTTAAACAAAAAAAAAAAAAAAATGTTTGCAAGGTTTATATATATATATATATATATATCTTATTATATTAGAAACAAAAACCACACTTAAGAGAAAATACCACCATTTGCCATGTGGCATTTTCACATCATATTTTTAAAATAAATTTATTTTCACATCTCCTAGACTTAAAAGGTAAATGCAGTCTAAATCCACTTCCACCTCCGATTTTCGCCAAAAAAAAAGAAACCATGGGTTCATAAAAAACTCAAATCCTTATCCACATTTCTACCACAATGGACTCCCTAATCAATTCTTTCTCCACAATAAAAAAAACAAATTCCTCATCAATCATCAATTGAGAATATATGGTGAAATATACTCCATTCTAATTAGCATGTTCAATCTTTTCATTAGTGATGATCAACTACATCCTAATCAGATAAAATTTCGACTTCAAAAAATATTCTCTTCACCTCTCTATATAAATACAAAGAAAAAAAAAATTCTCATTGATCTTGCTTCGGCCATTGTGGTGGTGCAATTATAGGTATTAAAATTTAAATGATTTTATTTCCACAGATCATTTGTTTGGTTTTTATTATTTTTTGTTTTTTCCGTTCAAGAATAGAATTATTACTATTATTTTTATACGTCCGTCTGTTACGATTACCGTAGTCGTTGTCATGTAATATGATGTGATTTCTTATATGGTTAATTAGCCTAGAAGTTTTGTATGATTTTAGTTCTGTTTGGATTGAATTCATTAATGGATTTTTGTTAGAAAATTTGGTTTTTTAAATTTCTTTTTTATATTTCATTCAATTAGAGTTTTTTTTTTTAATTATGGAGTCTCGATTTTTTTTTTCGTATATGGTCAGTAATGAAGTATGTTTTTTCTTTGTTTAATTGCTTTTGATTTTGTTTCATACTCACAGTTGACCAATTATTATTATTATTATTATTATTATTATTATTATTATTATTATTATTATTATTATTATCATCATTATCATCATCATCATTATTATTATTATTATTATTATTATTATTATTTTATTTGCAAATGAAACGCGTTTTTTTTGTGTTCGGGCTTTCAAGAATATACTTTTTTGGATTTGATTTTTGGACTTTTTTTAGTTCCTCATCATATAAATAGTTCAGGTCGCTTCTTCTAATTAATTTATAGGGAGGCCTTTTATGAATTTGAGGCGGAGAGGGAAGGAATGATGTTTCTACGTTTATTTGTGTTTTTATACAAATAAATTTCTCAATTTTAAATGGGCTATCTTTTAATTTCTTTTTTTTTTTTCTTTATTTGCCATGATGAGGTGAGTTGTTTTTTGCTATAACTTGATACCTATGTAAATTTACATTATTTTCATTCTCATATTTGTGATCAACCAGTTTCAACAATTAACCAGTTTCAAAATCATATATTTTATATTTTACTACCTATAAAATTTTGGAAGAAATAGTTCCAACAATTAAGCATATACCCTTGGGAGGAAGCTTACTACAAAGCTATTATAAATTTTCAAAACTAAGTATTGATTTGGCACAACCAATGGAGAACATCAATAAATTATCTTACTAATATTTAAACTTATTGGCATGCTTTCATATTTTGTCTAACATTTACTTCAAGACATATATTTGATCAAGTTTATTCATATTTAAGAAGTAACACTTATAAAACATTTCTAAAATCTTCAAACATTTTCTAAAATGTACCGGACCAAATACAATTTCTTTTTATGCCAAATACAAACATTTCTATGATCACAGTTATAAAACATTTCTAAATTCTTCAAAAATTTCTAAAATATATCGGGCCAAATACAAAATATTTTTTTTCTAGATATAAATATTTCTAAGATCTACAGATATATTGGGCCAGGGTCGCGCATTGACATCACTAGTATATATATATATATATGTATATATAACGGGGATGCTTTCAATATTAAGAAAATTTATCTCTTACATTTTGAACGGATAAGCTATGATTTAGTTTCTTTAGAAGAATTTTCGTCTTGATCGCATTCTTATTTTGTAAACTACATATATACACAAAGAATCATATGTTAACAGTTAACCAGATTCGTCTTACAAGATATACAAGCCAAGAACTTTAGTCATCAAACCATCACTAATTGTGCATTTTATTTTTTATTTTTTTTTGGGGTAAAATAATCGCTATTCCTCACCGTATTGAATATTGATGATATGTTAATTGTTTCCTTTCTCCAAATTTCCTTTACCTTTCCTTTGGTCTCCCCAAATTAATTTGGAATTTACGTAAGTGTGATTAAATTCGCTAGCTCCACGCTGACTACTTCGAGTTCTATCAACCTGTCATTTGTCAATATCCTCAAATATATTATCTTTTTCCAGGTTCTAAAAGATAAATGGGAATCAAACGTCGACGAATTATAATAATGAAGAAAAGAAAAGGGAAGACGCAAGAGACTGAGAGAGTATTACACCTTTGATCCCTAAACTTCATCTGATTTTTTACAGATACTAATTAAGTCTTCGATTATAAAGAACGTATGTAGGCTTAACACCAAAAAAAAAAAAATTATCTTTTCTTTGCAATTTGAATCCATTACACTTTAATACTCCTTTTTTTTTTGAGCTTAGAAAATAAAACCTTCTTTTGCATATTTTTTTATTTTTAGAAAAAATTATAGTCTTCTTACAATAATTCTGGTATAATATTCCTAACATGAAGATCCTAGCATGGATGCCATTCGAGACTTTTGTCATTTACTACTTATTTTGTAAAAACCGGTTGCATGCATCATGCATGATGTCTTTTACATAATTGAGATCTTTCAATAATTCATTCCACTCCTCTATTCCCATATTAGAGTATCAGAAATGGCAGGAAAAAACATACCATTGCACTCCTCTCTTTATTTTAACATCGTACACTTCGGCCTCGACGATTTTATGGGCAATGTCAGAAATGATGAGAAATCCAAGAGTCCTAAGAATAGCACAAGATGAAGTGAGAGGTATAGTTGGCAAGGCAAAGACCCGAATAAGCGAGGCGTATTTGAGAGGATTAAATTACTTAAAAACTCGTGATAAAAGAAACTTTAAGACTTCATCCTCCTGTTCCAATGTTGCTCCCTAGAGAGAGTGTATGGAGAAATGTGAGATTGAAGGGTATGAAATTCCTGTAGGGACCAAAGTCTTTGTCAATGCTTGGGCAATCAACAGGGATCGAGAGTATTGGGAAGCTGCGGAATTATTTACGCCCGAGAGATTTCAAGAAATGAATGGGATTGATACCATGGGAACTAACTTTGAGTATATTCCATTTGGAGGAGGAAAAAGGATGTGCCCTGGAACTGCATTTAGTTCAGCAGTGATGGAACTTGCTCTTGCTCAATTGCTCTACCATTTTGACTGGGAAATCCCTCGTGGAATCAAACCTGAATGCCTTAACATGACCGAGATGCTTGGTGCCTCTCTTAAGAGGAAAAACAACTTATGTTTAGTTCCAACTGTTCATTTTTCCATTTGAGTGGTATTTGGCTCATGAATTTGTGTTTGGATGTCTATCGGATCGTGTTTTGTATTCTTGAGTCATTATGCTTTGGGTGTAAACAATATTTATAAAGTATCCTATGTCATTTTATATGAACAAGTTGTGAACGTGTCAAAATAATAGATGCCGTACGTGTAACGAATTTCATCAAGTTAAAATTGTCCATGGTACACAAACTTCCAAGATATATGGAATCCAATATGAACTATGTTAGGGTTTGATTTAAAACTATTGGTTCTAAAACTATTTCAGCTTTACTTCTAATTTGATTTCGATTAAGTCATACCTATGTGGGTTCTAGCTTTACTATATTATGAAAGTGATTGATTGTGATTTTTGAATATATAGAAGAAAACCCACTCATGCATATACATCCATAGCAAAGTCACTAATCTAGCTACTTACTTTCCACAAAAATAAAAACAAATTAAAATAGTAAAATTAAGACCAAAGTGAAATTATAAATCAACTGACGTGGTATTTTTCGTGGATCAAGTTATCTCTGACAACAACCCTAATCTGCCACCTTTACTGTTGCGTTAGAGCATCCAAGAAAAAACATCATCCATCACGAGAAACCCCTAATTTAGCATCCAAGGGGGGAACCCAAAAAAAAAAATCAAAACAATAACTTTAGCTTAGCCTCATCCATCATCATCCCATGATTCAGATATGCGTAACACCTTCAGCTTATGGTGGCGGGTCGGAAAAGTTTTCTTCTTGAACCCAAAACAACCTGTTAATTCAAGGCACTCTAGTGTAGGAAACTTATCCGTCAATGTCTCAAAGAATTCATCTTTGAGATTTGCATTCTTGAGCGACAAGCTCTTCAAATTAGGACATGGATGTAACGTTAATGTACACCGTCCAAACCCTAATTCCACAACCATGGTTTCGAGATCCGGCACGTTCATCACCTCGATCAATCGTGTCTCACTAGAGTAACCCTCCTCAATCCATAACATCCGAAGGCTTGGGAGATCGAAAACCCTAATTTGGTCTAATTCATCATAGTGGTCAGAAATCTTCAAGTCGTGAATCAAAGGGCATACCGAAATCAACCAATCCAAGATTTCCGTACTAAGGTTGTAAACACTTATGAGATGTAACACCCTCAAATTCTTCCATAAAGTTAAAGATCCATGATTAAAATTAGGGTTTGGGAACTTACACCTATTGACATGCAACTTCGTCAAGTATTCAAATCCTAGGATCTTGGAAGGCAACTTATAGGAATTACTATCTAATTCAGGGAGTGTGATGTGAAGAACTTGGACTTTTTTTTTCATGGCAAAATAAACCCATTGGTCAACAGAAGATGAGGAAATTGCATCATCACCTGGCATCATGACCATTGAAAGATGGAACTCCTTGATGTTGGGACCTTGGAAATTTGCCAAAGTGTTGTTGACATAATCACCAAATCTTTCTTGAAGATTATAACCCTTGTTAACATTGAAGAAGCTGTCATCAAAATCCAATCTTGGATTTGTTCTACATGCATAAAGCCAATCCTTGGATATGGTGCTAGATTGGGCTCTTTTTTTGGGGTTGAGATAATATAAAATATGGTGGATGATTTCTTGTGGCAACCATAGATATGGTTTCTCCTCTTCTTCTTGATCTTCTTGCATGGCTTAATTTTTGGTGATCAGATTCAAGTCCTTCTTTTGGTCTCTTATTTTTTCCCTAAAAAAGAGGGGAAAATTTCATATATTAGGAAAGAAGTGGATGAAGGAAACAAGAATAATTATTAACGGTGGTGGAGATTTTGATGGGATTTTGTTAGTTTGACAATCTATTATGAAAATCTATTTTGAGATGGGATTCTATCTGTATCATTGATATAATCTTTTTTTGGATTGGGATTTGATATATGATATTGTTGCCTTGTCAGATTAAAATTTCTTTTGTTTTCCATATACTAGTGTGTATTGCGGCTTTGTCAATGTTGAAAATTTATATTTCAAAAGAATTGATTAGATAATGTAGTTACAAATATACCGTCCTTATTTTCTTAAAAAAATAGTTACTAATATTTCTTAAAACTGTAATATTATTTTGATTAATCAGTTTTAGATCAAAATGAGAGGTATTGATATTATTTATGAGAGGTATATTTGTAAGATCTGGTAAAAAATATTACAACAAAGATTTTCAAAAAGTTGTATAATAAAAATTGTCGCCACTAACTAATGTTATGTTTGGTTTAAAAAATATATTTAAAAAATACGTAAATTATGTCTAGATGCATATGGTTTAAAAAATTGTCACCACTAACTAATGTTATGTTTGGTTTAAAAAATATATTTAAAAAACACGTAAATTATGTCTAGATGCATATGGCCTATTTTTATAAGAAAGTGGACTTTGGGGATTAGATGTAGTTCTAATAAAATATGAGATACAATTAATCGTCCTTGAAAATGTAAAATCGATAAACTTGAAACCTAAATAGCACACAAATGGAACTTTAAGGACCAAAATGACAATAGATTGAAAGTTTGAACTCGTAAATGAAAGGACTTTTGAAGTCGGGAGTTTCTCAGTCATTTTCAAAAATATTCATTTTCAAGTTCACAATCATTAATTTGTAATATCTGTAAAAATCTTATATACTCCCTCCATGCCACAAAAATAATCCAGTTAGAAACTATATAACTTTTTTAATTTGGTCAATACACTAAATGTAGAACTCATTTCATTCTCCTAACTTCCACTAATGTCCCTTCTAGTTATTTCTATAAAAGTTAACTACATATGCATTTATTTTAAAACTTAAATTTGATCAAAATTTTTATCTCAAAAAATATTGACAGTGGATCTTGATGGAAAGATCTCGTTACGTACATTAATTTGATATATAACACATTTTTTAATTATTCATGTATTAAAAGATATAATCATTTGAAAAAATTAGAGAAAACTAAAAAAAATAAAAATCAAAGTAAGTGTAACTTGTTTTTCATACCACTACTCTTTTAGATATTTATGTCATTTCAATTCAATGAATTTTGATTTTTGTTAAATTGGACTATTTTTTTAGGATAAAATTTTTTATTAAATTGGATTATTTTTGTGGGACAGAAGGAGTAGTAAATAATTTATTAACTGTTTACAAAAAATTTTAACTGATTAATGATCAACCAATTAGCAAATGACAAGTGTTAATTGAGATTTGATGGTTTCAATGAGCAACACGTGTCGATTATCTTTCTTTCTTTTAATACTAATGATGTCTGGTCGCGCAACGCGCGACTCTGGCCCAGTCTATCTGTAAATCTTAGAAATAGTTATATTTGAAAAAAATAAAATTTTGTATTTGGAGCGATATATTTTAGAAATGTTTGAAGGATTTAGAAATGTTTTATAAGTGTGATCATAGAAATAATTGTATTTCACAAAAAAAAAAAAGAAATTGTATTTCGCCATGTAAGTTATAGAAATATTTTATAAGTGTTACTTATTAAATATAAATAGCCTTAATCGAATATATGTATTGAAGTAAATGTTAGATAAAATATAAAAACATCCTAATAAATTTAAATATTAGTAAGATGATTTATTGATGTTCGGTCGTGCCAAATGAATACTTAGTTTTGAGATTTTTAATAGCTTTGTAATAAGCTTCATCCGCAGGGTATACGCTTAAAACAAAATTGACACTTTGTAACAAAAACCTAATTGATCAATTTAACTTAAAAAACTACTCTAAATGAATGAAACATAAAGAAAATTTTTTTTTTAAAAAAAACGTGTCACGTAAAGTGCAAAGGGAGATTTAGTAATTTAGTTATGGTTTAGATAAAAGGGCAATTTAGTACTTTCTATATGCCACGTGGCAATCATATGAGGTGTTTGAAAGGAAGGTTTTTGTTTCTAATATAGTAGGAGATTTAGTAATTTAGTTATGGTTTAGACAAAAGGGCAATTTAGTACTTTCGATATGCCACGTGGCAATCATATGAGTTGTTTGAAAGAGAAGTTTTTGTTTCTAATATAGTAGGATATATAATGATTATTATTATTATTTCGGGATATGTAGTAAAACCATATTTTTAGACCGAGTTACTATCTATGTAAATTCTACATATATTTAACCGTACTAAGTAAACCAAATTCCGAAACATAACCTTTTCGTGGATTATTACTCCCGTAAAATCAGAATATTTGATCTGACTTGTGGTTGTAATTTTTTTAATGTGTTTGTTACACGTTTTCTCCGTATATACATGGAAAAATTAACTTAAAGACTTCATTATTTATTAATTTTTTTTACTATATACAATAAAGAATTAAGGCTTTAGAGATTTTACACATACAGTTACTGTCGTTTCTAGGTCCAAAACTTGCTGGACTATTATACCCCCACCTCACAGAAAAAAAAAAAAAAAAATACAGTCAGTTTCTAGCCTAAACCAATGTTATTTACATGGTCATGGAGTTACAGCCAAGATTTTGTAGACTTGTTTTTATACTCACTTTTACTGGCAATTGTCAAGTATATCAATGCCAAGAATTCCTTTGACAAAGACCACCATAAGCTGCTCCCTGCCCTCTAATTGCAGGGAAACTTATATGGCGATATCAGTCTCACTTTAATAATTCACTTATCACGACAGATAATTCAATGCAGTAATAACAATTCCAATCTTTCAAGAACACAGGATTTTTATTTTTTTTTGGTTTATAAAGGAAATAAAAATGTCTAATATATACATACTTGAATTTGGCTGCACATCAATTACTGCACCGCACACAACAAGTTAGCTGATTCAAGACATCAAACTCAAAGACATCAAAATTGGGAGAGTAAATAATTGAGAAAGACCATCAATGGGCTAGTCAAAACTACATCTGTATCTGTATACAGTTTCCCGCAGCTAATTTAACTGAGTTTGCTCAACAGCTAAATCACCAATGTTCCCTCTGGCCTTCAATGTGATTGAATTTATCAAAATTGCACTCTAAATTCCTCTTAAAACAGCTAAAAATTCTAACTTTTTCTCTCTACTCAACAACCCCACTAATTCAAGGGGTTAAATAATCATGCTATGCCCTTTATCTTGTTAGACACAGTTGAAAAATCCATATCTTAATACTACCATGAAACTAACAAAACTATCCCACTTTATACACATATACACAAGGGTAAAACTAAGCTGCGATTCTTCATCTTTTCAATGAATAGCGAGTTGCAGCGTGTGTGTCGTCGAATCCAAATCCCTGCACCTGTGACGGTTAAAGCACCGGAACACGTTATGTACAATGTTAATCTCTACTGCCGCCAAAACCTTTCCGACTAATGGACTCAACCGCGATCCGCACTAAATGTACAAATTCCTCTACATCCTGAAAGTTGAAATCAATGACCCTTTTCAGAGCAATTTTTCCTTCCTCATTTTTAGCCTTTTCAAGAATTAAATTTGCTGCCACAAAAGCATTCTGGGATTTTTCTGAGGCCTCCATAGCAGAATTCACATCTTTGGTCTGGCAAAAATGGAAAAAAACAAAGGGGATGACATTGACTACTAAGTATCCATGTAATCTTCCAGAAGAAGAACTACTGAAAGCCAACTAAATGATAACAAAATCCAAGAGCATAAAGAAGAAAAGACCATAGCAGAGACAGCACCACTTACAAAATCAAGCAGCCGGACAAAGTTTGGACGGTTTTTGGGAGCTATAACATGACTCCCAGAAGAAGAACCATCGCTTTTAGATAATGGAGCCTTCTCCACCACAACTTGATTGTTCAAATGATCAATATCAGATGCAGAAGATGAAGGAGATTCACCTAAGAAAAAGGTAATAAACTCGTCAAACAGAAACCTAACATATCCTTCGGAATCATGGCTACCATTTTCCAAAATTTGGCAATACATTGAATAGCATTAACAATACATCTTAAAAATGCACCATATAGTTGGAAAGTTGTTGTACACACTAAAAACTTTTTTACTTATGGTACCTTGAAAGAGATTCCTATGCAATAATCAAAGAGAGGCACTATAGACAAACGAACAAGGGCTGGAAATTTGACAAAAACTATCCCTCTCAATGCATTGCTATTAACAAACAGAAAAAAGTCATGTGCTCATCGGGTTTCACGAACCACAAAGTAAAACAAGCTCTCAGGTGGAACTTATGACATTCATTGCAAAAAGAAATGCCCTACATGCTAAATATTCATGAGATGATAAATAACATTATGTCATCACACACCCAACCGCGAACCAAGATTAGGTATCCCACCTTTTTAATAATCAATAACACAGAAGGTGCTATAAAGCAACTACCAACAATGTACTAGAAGGTCCTACATGGCTTAGCCTTTCCCAGTATGGCAATAACAAAAGAAGGATAAGGCAGGTCGTCGTGTAAGAGTGAGCTATATACCTTGAGTTGCATTTTGCAAACTTGCTTGCAACTCATGCCAGTGTTTACTGGAATTTGAACTTTTACAATAAACCACCTTCATGTATGCCACCTCCATGCATTTATAAGTCAACGCTGCTGGGGCCATTTCCTGTTGCTGTTCATATTCATGGGCACATGATCTGCATGTGTTATTGATCCCATGGTCAATAAAATGGAGAGGTTTTTGACTGATGATAGTGTAAGAATAGTTCAAGACATGCTTTTTAAGATTAACATCAGGCATACGAATTCCAGCCAAATAACAAGCTCCGATCCTTCTATTTCTCTTCAATCATCCGCACCCCCCAACCCCCCCAAGACCCACTACAGAGAGAAAAATATAGTTCTACGACTTCCTCCTAGCACTTGAACATTACAAGATACTAACTTCATCATCTACCTAAAAGTCTGTGCAATACTAGGAAGTGCGCTTTGCCAGCCAATCAAAGATTACAAGATTCGGAACAGAGAAAAAAGGAAATGAAACTTCAAATTACTTACTCGAAAAGTTTTGCAGCACTCAAGTAGATTTGTATTTGATTCAACTCTCTGTATGAATCATTCTCCAAAAGAGAAGCTCCATGAAGAAATTTTAAAGCAGCTTGGAAGTAAGTCTCGTTACATTCAAATACAAAGCCCGAAACCTGTGAAATCCAGTAATAAAGCTTACCGTGATTATTTCACTTCAAAAGGTTGACATGGAGGCAAATATAAAAGAGACATGCAAAAAGATTCAAATTAACGTCACTTTAAAAGAAAAAGGAAATGAAAATTAGTCACATGAAAGAACCTTTATTTGATCAGCATAACGTCTAAGCTCTTCAGCTTCTTTTAGTGCCAATGGAACATGACAAGAGACATCCTTTCTTGACAGGTCTAGACGATTGGTATCTTGAACTACATGTTGATCAGGCACAGGACGACCAATGATCTTGCGAGGTTCGTTTTGGTTAACTGTGCGGCTAGGATCCTTAGACAACTTCGGTACTTCATTAAAGGTGGAAACATCATGTGACTGTACATGCAGATGACTTCCATTTAGGGTTTCTGGAGTCGATTTGCTAGCAGAAACTTCATGATCATCTTCCGAATGATGGTCAACCTTCGATTTTGCACTCCCGCAGTCTTCTTTTGTTGAAAGGTTCTTTGTCACTTGGGCCCCAGAATTACTTAATCCCGAACCAGTTCTCTCTCCAGCTTGCATAATGTCGTCTCTACTGCCATCAGGTAGTTTTCTTGACTCCCTCTTTACGCCATTCTCATTACCTTTGGCAGATTTGTAGCCGGATTGATCCAAAAAAGTTTGTTTTGCATCGTTGGCAACACCAGAGGCAGCACCATGACTTCGAAGAGTTTCTGTCTCCACCTTTGAGCTTCTCCTTAAATTTAGGACCCCTGGAGCATTTAGTTGGTCACAGGCTGTCTCTAAAGCTCCTAAGGAATTCAAATTACACTTCTTGTCCTTTGGAAAAGAGGAAGCCTTCAAAGATATCCCATGAATGCTACCCTGGATTTTGGTCCTATCTTTGTCAAGTTGTGAAGCCCGTAGATCAAGGGGGTATGGTGAATGTCCTTCCAAGAGATCAGGATTATTGTCAGTGCTGTTTCCGTGCAAAGTGGAAGGTTCAATCCCTACTTTGCTTTCCCCACGAAATTTGTCCTCAGCTCCAGTCCCCAGCAAGTTCATCAAAGGATTGTCATTAGCTTCTGGTTGCAGCACATTAGAGCTTTGCCTCTTCTTAGGCATCCCATTTCTTTTGGAAACATAATTACCATCTCCAGCAACAAAGTTTCTGTGGCTTCTGTTTGCCGGAAACTCACCTGCTTTGGAATCATCTAACCCCAAGACAGCACTTTTTGGTGAAAGTTTATTCCTAATGAACATCCTAATGGGAGATGATGAAACTGATTCAACTGGTGATCCTTTCATTTCCTGGTAACTGCTTCTAGTTTTGCGGGAATCAGAAACCTTTGAAGAGCTTGATGTGGCAGCAGTTGACACTGGGTCACATCCCAAATCTTTTTTCAGAGACTCCAAATCTTCCATAGTAATTTGAGAAGGAATTTTTACTCTGGTTTTCATCCTTTTAAGATCAGGAGTACACTTATTTCTCCCGGAGTCCTTTCCATCAGTCTGCAACACCCTTGGTTTTTTGTTCCGAGTGAATCCAATGTCGCTGCTTTCTTCCTTGACAGCAACATTTCTGTCACAAAGCTGACTTCCTTCACTGGGCAGAATCTCTGAATCGTTTCTCCCATCCTTCAATTTTCTTTTCTTCGAAGGTTTCTCCTTGTCATTAGATTTTCTCACCATACCCCGTTGCTCAGTGTCCGGTAAACCTGATGCATCGTTCCTTGATTTCCTTGTAGAACTTTGTAACCCATTCCTTGCATCAAATTTCAATTCTTTTGGAAAATAATCCTCATCTTTTATAGAGGCCCTAGTTATTGGGATATTATTCAAACTGAACCTCAGCCTGCCATGGCATGGAGTAGAATTATGGAAGTTTTCAATGGTAGAAGCATTCTCAGTTTTAATTCTTTTCTGAATCTCATGATCCTCCTGATCCAACTCTCTTTTGACCTTTTTCTTTGGTTTGGCATCACCTTCAAAGATTTAACATCAAAAAAGTTTATCCCATACAGTAAAACAACAAAAAAAAAACAAGTTTCATGTACAAAATGAATGACAAACCTCCAGTTACAAAATCCAGGTTCTGCCTATCAGAATGCTCTTTTTTTACCACAATTTCTGGCTTATTGGAATGGTGACTACTTGGTATATAATTCGTTTTTGATGCCAAAAGTTGCTGTTTCCCATCTTTTGAACTTTCCCTTTTGACCACATCCTGTTGAAAGTTTTTCACCTTGCTGAAAGGGACTACTGAATCTTTTGCTTTGTGAATCTTCTTTCTTCCAGTATGCATGTGATCAATACTGAGATTCTGATTGTTATGGTTCACTAACTGTTGATCAACTGGATATACTCCACTTGCAGACTTGTCTGCATGAACTTGAAAACCTGGTTGATTCTCCGGAGGAGGAAGCTGACTTAAAGCTTGGAGAGCCTTAGTTGTCTCCTCTTCACTAATGTCACAACGGTTCATTCCAGGCCTAGAAGATTGACAAAACATAACATGTATAACCCTTTTAATAGCTTCTTCTGCATCTTACACATATACTACTGCAGACAGACAAATAAACAACATACCAATGATATATAATAAAACAGAATCAGTAACTAAACAAAAAAATATATATATTTAGCCACTGAACGGCATCTCCATTCTAGTAAACATAACATCAGTTATAACCTCAACTTCCTAGCACTAAAGAATAAACCAAATGAAACTGTGTTTTAATTTGATAGCAGTAAGCACAAATTATAAACTGAAAGAACTTACAGCCAATTTAGCATGCGGCATAACCACTTCTCTGGTAGATCCTCAGGTTTCATACCAAAGGGCAGAAGACGCCATTTCTGACAACTGTCACAGCAGACCCAATGCTCCTCAATCAGAACAGGAGCAGATGCAGCCTGTTCTCCACCCAAAATTGGCCCAGTATTAGGAAGAAGACCAACAGATGGAGGATCTTTCAGCAGTGATCCAGATATCCCGGAGTCATCAAACTTCTTTAGTTTCTCCTTCGATCTATCATGTGCATTCTTTTCTTTCACGGTATCCAATTTTAGTTCCTTCACTCTACCCCCGGTGTTGGCCTCCAACATATCCACTCCTTTATTCCTTATTTGAGAGTTTGTCTCTAACAAATCTTCACGACTCTCATAGACTTTACATGAATCCCTCTTTATACCTTTTTCTTTTACTACAACAGAAACCCCAGCCTTCCTACTTATCAGAACCGAATTTGAGGACACTCTGCCTTTAACTTCAGCTCTCTTTGAGTTCTTTTTATTTTCTAATGAAAACTTACTGTCTGTATCAACCATTCTCAATTCACCTTGTTCACTGGAAGAAGTTTTCATTCGAGGCTTCAGCATCAGAAGACTGTCATGCCCTTTACAATCTCCCTCGCCCTCCG
The DNA here is from genome assembly GCA_949775105.1 of Oldenlandia corymbosa var. corymbosa. Classification (NCBI taxonomy): domain Eukaryota; kingdom Viridiplantae; phylum Streptophyta; class Magnoliopsida; order Gentianales; family Rubiaceae; genus Oldenlandia; species Oldenlandia corymbosa. The sequence goes on along the minus strand of OX459126.1, from coordinate 16,120,136 downwards.
AAACATCAGTGTCACCTCTAACAGAAGCAGGATTAATCTGGGCATTTGCCCTGGGACCTTCACTATAACCACTCGGTAGATCTTTCTGAGAACTTATCCTTTCTTTCTTCATAGCCAACTGTAATGAGACACCTTTAGCTTCTCGATGGTTAAATTTGCCACCGTTTTGGCCAGAAATTGACTCGAGGGACTCGCCATTGACTAACTCGTTCCCCGTATCCCTATCCTTCATTGTAGCCTTACTGACCCCCCTTTTGCTAGATAGAGCACCATCATCACACTCTCGAGAAGTTCCAATGGCTTTGGCTGAGCCCTCCACAGACTCAGATGTACGTTTTTCAGGCACATCAGAAGCCAAGGACTGTTTGTTTTGCAGCATCTGGGCTCCAGAGCTATCCTTTAAACGAGAGTGCATATCATCCTCAAAAGCCTTTCCATTCCCATATTTTGCTTCCTTGCGCATGTCACTCTTCCTAACTTCTGTTGGCTTTTTTGTCAGTAAATCTTCCCTCGACAGGGAAGTGGAATCATCAGCAGAGGTAGCAGATTTATTGCGCTTAAGCATGATTGTGGCCCCAGGTTTACTTTCCTTCGGAAATTTACTATTAAAGCTAAGAAAATGATCACGAAGAGGTGAAACAAGCAGGCCTCCGGTAACCACAACAGAAGTCAGCATCTATTGTGAAGGGAAAAGAAAGGCAAAAATCAGACTACATCTATCAGACTTGAAACTGTGAAATTTGAGATTTCTGAAACAGAAGTACCTGAAGAATGGAGGACAATGATTGGCCAGGAGTTTCCCGAGAACCAAACAAATTTCCTTCACTTTCTCCAAGACTGTTTCCAGTTGAAGAAGATGGAGATGTTAGACCAAGACCACTATAAATGGCTGCATTCTTTTGTGTTCCCTTATCAGAACCTACTTTGATCCTAAACTTTAATGTCCTCTTTTCATTTACAACTACTGGCCTATCAGTGGCCTGTTGATGTTTCTTGGGAAATTTTTCACCAACTGGAGCAGAAGCCAAGGAAGAATCTTGTCTGACAGAACTATCTGCTGACGGGACCATAATTTCCTGGAAGGTTTGCATACCACAGGTTGCAGCCGTGCCCTTCCTCTGAGAAAAAGGCACATCAGGAAGTGCAGTTGCAGTTTGTGCACTACCCTGTATTGCAATAGAGTCCACAGCAAAGTGGTTCAAAGTCTACACAAGTTCAGTCAAATTCCCTCCCTACGCACAAAACGACTATAGAATAAAATAATTACTAAACAAATCAATATACCTCCCTACGCAAGGAGATAGGAGACCTTGCATTGCTGTGAATTTGAACTCTTTGTGGACTCTTAGGTTGAGACTTAATAGGTGCCCGTTGGTATGTGGGCAGAAAAGAACCGTAACCACCGTATGTTGCCCCTATCAACATAAGCAAGCCTCATGTCATCTCTTTATACAGGAGAAAGAAGAGTTTACACCTCTTCTTTGACTAGAAAGTTCAACTTTTGCATACTCACCCAAATCTTCAGCGGAAAGTCCACCTTCAAAATCTTTCTGAAAATGGCCCAGAACACTTTGAACCTTCTCATCCTTCAGCAAAGAAAGCACAGAATTACTGGCACCAACATTTTGAAAGGAAAAATTGGAAAACATGCAGCATAATAAAACAAATTTGCATACAGATAAATGTGGGTGGTACGTGTTAGAAATCAAACACCAAATGATCAATGCAAAAACTAAAAGTTCAAGCCTCCGAACAAAAATCATATAGTACTGGTACTCCTTTTACCAAGGCACTAAGAGAACATCATCATAAATTCCACTTGTAGATAACACAAACTCTTTTAAGGGTGGAGGTACCTAAAACTCTTCACAGAGAGTCGTAAAGTATGATAAACATGACCAAAACTCCTAACCAATTCAAATACATACTAAATCTTATCAAGAAGTAAAAGAAATCACAACAGCAGATCATAGGACCTGTGCACAATTCCAAGGTAGAAGGAGGCAGACAACGGTAGAAAGCCCTATTTAGGGATAAAAACTCCAGTCCCAGAAGCCAATTTGCAGAAAAAATCCAAAGGTGCTTCTATCTAGAAAGATACCTACTTTATTCTTGCCACATTAAATTCCACATTTCCGATCAACATACTACACAACCTTACGGGAGTTCTTATAATTTGAAGGTTTCAAAACCACAACTCTAGATTACAATTCTGTTGTCAGGTTACTTAAAATCATCAAGAAAATTAACTTCAATTAACTAATTAAGTGACCATAAACGGGTTCTCCAGCCAACAACTCAATGCAATAAGTGATCTTCTATCTTTTTAAGTTAGTTTGTTTGTCTTTTGCAATAGTATCAAAAATCCCTTTCTTCTTCAAGATTAAGCAACAAAAGAAGTAAAAATCTCAACTTTTACACATATCAAACAGAACAGAGCTCTTACAAGGTAAGAGAGATCCCTTTCAAGGTCGATGCTTTTATCATCATCAACAGCCGCCTCACCTTCTTCAAGGTCAGCCTCCCCTTCCACCATCCTTGGAGGCCCACTGCTCCAACCCATTGATAATAACAAAACCCTAAAACTCAATTTCACAAACTCACAAACAGAATCCCCAAAACCCTAACCCATTCTAAACCTATCCTGAAGTCCAACATAAGTTAAGTTAAAACAAATTCCGGAAATCTACTTCCAACCCACAAAACCACTCTGAAAACCCAGAAAAATCCCTCCAAGCAATCCCTCAAACACGTCCAAAATTCCTCCCCACGAGGACCCCACCGTAACACCGTACAACCCACTTGATCATACACATATAGGCAAAACCACAACTTTTTTTACAACCCAACTCTTTCCCCTTCCAAAATAACAAAAAGTTAATGTGCAGAGGAATAGACCGAAACAATCCAAACCCAAATTCAAACCCAGAACCGGTGATTGAGTGCCTTGATGAAAAAATCAATCGCAGAAACAAAATCGGTTGCTAATGTGCAAAAAGTTTCTTCCTTTGGTGTATTTTTTGGTATGTTAAAATTTAATGTTATGTGTAATAGAGAGAGGGACAGCACAGAGAGAGAAAAAGAAAGGGAGGGGGCTGTATTTTTATTTTTAAGTATTGTTTTTCTTTTATTTTGTTTTTACCCTTTAAATTTTCTATTTATATTCCTCATTATTCTTTTTTTCCCCTTAATTATTCCATTATTATTTTTTTTGCTACCCTTTATAACAACAACCTTTCTTTTTTTATAAATGTTGTAACTAATGTATACGTACCTATAAATAATTTTAAAAGAAAATTCTGGTTATTCCCATAAAAATTGGAGCAACAAGAATAAATTGCCCAATTTGAGGGGCCAAATTTGTCATTTTCACAGAAGAATTAATAAAGAGGGAATAATTACTGCAATCAAAATGGGGATATTCCATTTTAAAGTGAAGCATTGTGTATGTGTGATTTGTGCTGTGTGATGAAAATAAGGCGTGGGTAGTGTTTTTGTCTGGTGCGTGTAATGTGTGTGTGGAGGGAGCAAAAGAAAATCCTTAAAAAGCCACCAATACAAATATTTATACATCAGTAGTATTTTATAATTAGATACCAATCCATTCATCTCTGGTTACATTTCCAATCGTTTAAGCTCTATTTGTTTCCTTTTTCTCATAATTTTTTTAGAATAATATAATAATATATGTCCCATCACAACATATCTTTTTATATTTTCAATACATTTTTTACATTTTCAATACAAAAATACCTAAAAACACACACTAAAAAAAAAAACGAAACAAACACACCCTTAAGTATTTACCTCTTAGTGCTTTTTGTTGACGTACAAAACTTTTGGAACTCAATGTTGTAATAGAACATGTCTATCAATCTTTTTCTTTGATGGGCTATGGTTGAGTCATTGAGAAATCATTTGGAGATTTATTTATATTTTGGCTTAACCACAAGGCAAATGTTGGCTTCATAACGAGGAAAGAAAAATGCACATCATTTTGTGTCTCATCTTTAGGGTGTCACTTTTTCCTCCATTGCCTTTAATAAACAATATTTTAAGTCCTTTAATATGAAAGTTTATTGACTATAGTCCATTTTAACCATCCTTAGGTTTACATCCTTCGGCAATAAATTAACTAACCAATTAATCGAGTAAAAATGAATTTTAACATTTTATTTACTCTATTTAGTGTCATTAGTTACAACGGCATGACCGATAAAAAGTTTTTTTTTTTTGTCTAATATATACACATCTAATATCTGAAGTAATTGTAACTTAAAATAAAACCGAAAACATTTTGAGATGAAAAATCATTAGTCTATGCTGTATGACTTGAGACACTTATTACAGTTAAACCAGCAAATATTTTTACCAATTGATAGTTGTTTGCTTTTTAATGTTAGTTGGTTACAAATTTAAAATTACCAAACAAAAAATGAAAAAAATTAAAGATGAAAGACTAGCAAACACAACCAATACGAAGAATGCCTCTATTTAATTATATCCCTTCGGATTTAGATGGATATAGGCGTCATTTTCTATCTAAGTTGAAATTGTAACGTATTATAGGTTTGACAATGTGGTTCCACACGTGATCATAGTTGGCAAACATGCTATTATAAAAATGACATTGAATTGTAATTACGTGTACATGGCCTAATTTTATTTTATTTAAGCATAATAATTCTTGCAGTGAAATTTTAATAAGAATGAATCATAACCGTCTAGACATACACTTTTTCGTTAGGGGATAGTTAAGATTTATCCATTTCTTGTAATTTTTTTGTCAAATGTTTCCTAATTGTATCACTACTCTTTATTTAAAACAAAGAAGAAAGAAAACCCTCTAAAAGTCATTCTTACACTTAAAAGAAGTAAAAAAAAAAAAAAATCATAAATATACACGAATACAATAATTGGTTATTATCTCTGTTCAAAAAAAAAAAAACAGTTCACATTATATGGACTAAAATTAATATCGTAAATCTCAGAATTTAATCCGAACTATTTTTTTTGGACGGAGAAATTTTTCCTTTATTATAGAGTAAGGATGGGCGATATTTGTGGGCCCACCTTCCGAATTTTTATAAAGTATTTATAACCCAATTTAAATTAGCAACTTTCCCTCTTCGTTGCAAAAGCCCTTCATCTTCTTCGTCCGGAAGGGCTCTTCCAGGAAAAAATTCGGGAGACCAACGTAGTAGTTTACCGGTTGCCAACCAAAACAAAATCTTATCGACCAACTGGAGAGAAAATCGCTCTAATCCTTTACCCAAAATCCAATACTAATTCCCGTGTTGGAATCGAATTGCCTTTTGATTTCGGTGGAGTTACTTTTGATGTTACCACAGTGATTGCCGATAGTGTGGTCTCTTCGACATTGTTTCAACAAAAATGGCAATCTTCACTAGGGAGGCGAAGATTTAGATCAAAGAACAAGTACATAGTGATATGATTAAATAGGCCATGGGAAGGCTTAAAAAGGAGTCTGAGAAAGCTAAGAAAGGCTTGACTAATCAGCAGCAAGTTCATATTGAAATCGATTCGCTTTTTGATGGAATTGATTTCTCCAAAGCACTTTCAAGGGAAAATTTTGAAGAACTGAACATGGATTTGTTTGAAATGACCCTAGAACTGGTCAGACAGTCTTTAAAGGATGCACATTTAGAGAAGAAAGACATTGACGGACGACATTGTGCTAGTTTGGAGGGAGCACCCGAATTCCCAAACTGCGAGAACTATTAACAGATATTCTTTGACGGGAAAGAACCATATGACAATATCATGGTAAAAAATGATTCCAGTTAGCACCATTTCCCTCGAGCATAGTTTAGTTACGTTTTCACAACTCACCAAAATGATCAAACAACAGTATCAATCAGAGTGTTTAAAGGTGAAACCAAGTTAGAAAACAATAGAAAACTTTGACCTGTCTGGCATATTCCTCCAGCTCCAAGGTAATGTTCTGAAGAACCTTTCTTTTCTTCTTTTATTTCAATCAGTTAACATGGAAAAGAAATTTGATGACATCTATATATTGTTTCGAACTTCGAGACGATATGGACGAGAAATTTGCCTTATCGGATGCCAACAGTGGCGGAACCAGCTTTTGATATTCGAGAGGCTGGATGTATAATAGACTTCAGAGAGAAACTTTTTTCTTTATTAAATAAATAAAAATATTTTAAATTTATCATACTTTTTAAAATAATTTTTACATCATCTGCTGTAAAATTTGTGTAAAATCCACACCATTTAATGAAAAAGCACCTAAGGCTTATTTAAAACAAGAACATTGTTAATTACTACAAGAAAATTTTAATAATATAGTTGAATTCTCATGGTCCTAAATGCATAAAAATACTTAAGTGTAAGGTCAATGTCATTCAATGTCATAATTTTTAAAAAGTTAAGGGGGCAAAAAATTATAGCAAAATCTTAAAACTATAAATGAAGGGGCATCATCTGCTATATAGCAAAACTCGGGCACCAATCCTAAAATTTCTGAAAAACTAAAATCTTCTTCTTCTTCGCTACGTCCCCGCTACAACTCGCCGCCCGAACGCCATCAACCACAATGAACTATAAAAACAATAATTAGAGCACTGAAAGTCAAAGATTTTCGACATCCTTAGGCCCTCTACTCACAGACCCAGAAAGGCTGAAAGAAGAAGCATTAACAACTAAGAGATCCGACTAGAGGCGACCATGGTTGAATCCGGCCGGCTGGGGGAGCTTGAGACCCCCCAAGCCCCTTACTGGTTCCGCCCCTGGATGCCAATGTACAACAAGAAAACCAAGAGAATGATACTAAAATGGCCAAAGTGAAGATGAACAAACAAAAATGAGGACGGAACGAGATATGTCAGACTCTTATTTTTTCAGGGTTTAACAGGGTGTTATAAAATACAAAAAATAGCATACAAAACCATCGTAGGTTTTCAACCTACCAAAGATTCAATACCTTTTAAAGTGTGACAATTTAGAGTGACATGTTGATATCTACTTTTTTTTTTACTTTTTTTTTTTCTCTTTGTGTAGAAATTTTGAAGAGAGAATATAAAGTCATAAGATTAATGTTTGAAGGTCGAAATGTAGTTAATGTAGTATTCCAAGATTTCGACCCCCATTTGGAGAATTCAGATGCATGAGCTAATTTTTTGCAATTTTTTTGTTTTGGGTTCAGTTTTCTCGATGTCAGAGGAACCCTAGTAGGAGTAACTGATGAGTGACATTGGAAAAATTCATAAATATAAATAAACAAGGAGATTAAGACTTTGTTAAGATTTTTCTTTGGTATTTAGTAGTGTTTATATTTGTTATTCTAATTCATCTTTTTACATTTACAATATATATTTTCACATTTTTAATAAAAAAATCCTCAAAACAGACATAACAATGTAGCCTTAGCAATTTATGTCTTTTTCTCTTCTCTTCAAATTTAGATCATTACGGAACATTATTCCTTTCCTAATAATTATTTGTGACTGAGTTATTTATTGTATTTTTCAAAGGATTGAATAATGTTATTAAAAGGGGAAAAAATACACAATCACTATATTTTAAATTCAAAATCTCTTTAAACAAGTAGAACTAAGGTAAAATAGACGATTAAATGGAGAATGCAAACAACTCAATCAAAGAAATGAGTGGATAAACCAATTAAAATGTAACAAATTAAATTATTATTATTATTATTATGAATGTTAATCATGAATTTGTACCCATTCGATGTCATTGTAAAATTTACTATTTTTAAAAAAAATTAAATAGGGAGGTTAGGGCAATATTCAGGTTCCAACTGTTGCGAAAATACTCAAGGGGTACAGCCAAGAGATATGTTTTGAGACAGTCAGTGCTAGATAGTACAATTCTCTCAAGAGATATACCCAAGGGATGGATATAGATACTACCTAGTTCCTAGCTTCACCCCTTCCCGTTTTTATTATTTTCAAAAATAAAAATAAGTGGCGGTGTATAATCGAACCACTATTACATCAAACCATGCGACTTATAACATTATTAACTGATAAATGAATACCTAGATATTAGTGTCCCTAAGTGCTATTTTGGTCGATTTACGCGCATGTGGGGAGAAGATTGTTGATCCAAGAGTAGTAAACCTCGAGTGTAAGTCAGAAGCTGCATGAGTTGAGTGTATTTATGGGAGTCTCCTGATGATGCCATTTTCGCAAGAGAGTCTACTATTGCATTTACTTCCTGATAGACATGCGAAGTAGAGTATGCATTTCGGGCCAAAATTTCCTTTATTTCAAGCAGCGTCGACCTTGATCTCCATGGAATGGGGGATGAGGTGTGTAAGATATTGATCAAACTTTTATTGTCGAATCTCACATGGACATGTTGGAGTTGAAGTTCCTCGCATTTCTGTAGTCTAAGAGACATTGCCTCTGTTTCGCTTCGAAGCTTGATTTTACGCCTAAATATTTACATCCTGCAGCAATGAGTGAACCTTCATGATTTCTAATGGCATAACCAAGTCCAGCTTCTCTCGGGGATCCTAGGGTCGATCCATCAATGTTGAGTACGTAGACACCATTCGGCGGAGCAATCGATTTTACCACCATAACTTTTATTGCTTTTAGGAGCCGTCACCTTTACTTGGAAGAGATGCTACAAATTTTCTTGTTCGCTGGTTGTTTTGACACTTAGCATGTGCACCTGAAGAACATTGGAAATGTGGTCTTTTATGAGGCGCTGCGTTGTGTGGAAATGAAAGTGATGTCCGTCATGCAAGAATTTGTTTCTCGCCTTCCAAAGTTCCCAGTGAATAAAAGATGGGAGAATGAAGATGATTGAGGGCAATGCTGAAGAGAAATTGCCCGACGGGTACCAAGATTGTAGAAATGAGTGCAAGCCGGCGATTAACAAATTAAATTATAAAAAAAACTGTTGAACAATATTATTGAGGGAAAAAATTATCATTCTTCCTCTTTTATAATTTAAGTTGAAACTATGTAAAAATGGGTTAAGGGGAAAAAAATTAAATGGACAATTTAGACACATAAATAAACGGTGAAAGTAACTACATTATACTCTTTCTATCTTAAAAAAATAGTTTATATTTAATTTTTAGATTTGTACTATATTTAACATAAATCTCACCCTAAACACACATGGAGTAATATAAAATGTTCTAAAATATCTATCATATTTGTTATGGCAAAAATAATACTACTATCGTCCAAGAAAAGTATTCCACATTGCAAATATACAGCTTTTTAATTAGTCAACTAAATCAAGGCAGAACCATTAATTATCCACAAAGGATCATTTTTGTCTCTATTTTATTTTGGTTAATTATCTATATTACTCATGTCAAAAATTTTCTCACATTTCTAAGGACTAATCAAATTAAAGTTTAAACAATTTAAGTTGGGAAAAATTAAGAAATTCACTTCAAATGAAACTTTAAAACATCAAATGCCTTATAAATAGGATCCAGAGAAACCTTAAAAAATACTATATAATATGGACAAAAGGGAATAATATTTTGTTATACTTAACATTTTTGTGTTCATACAAAATTATATGTTAAACTCTTATGACGGAGATAAATTTGTGTTTAACAATTATACATTTATAAAAAAAAATATGTTTATAGAAATCAAAAGTGATGTAAATCCAAAAAACAATGTGTATTGTTTTTTTTTTATGTGGTGAGCGATTAAATATGATAAACAATATGTAAAATAATATGATAAAGTAATATATATATATATATATATATCAATTATGATTTACACTTTATTGAGAAAAAAAGTAAACAATTAAAAGACAAAGATAGAAGTTTTTTCTTTCTGAATTTTTTTTTTTTTGAAAAAAATTGGATGGCCCCAACGAGAATCGAACCCTCGACCTCCCAGTAATAACCATCCCCCATCCTAATCCCCTAACCACCCCACCCAGCCCTCCTACTCTTTTTCTTTCTGAATATAAAAGATCTGCAGTTAGTAATATTGGTTAGTCCCCCTGTAACCTGTGAACACATCAATAGGTGAGAGAACCATGACTTCTTAAGTAATAATTAACAAGAGATTAGTCTTCTTGACATTGAATTGAGATATTTGACTAAAAGATTTAAAATTACTCTGATAATAACTAAGGCAACTTAATGGGTAGAACTAAAACAATTAAACGAATGAGCATCTGATGAAAAGTTCACAGACTACTCTAACAATAATTAAGACACATCTGATGAAAAGTTCAAAGACTAAATTATCTCAACAAGATGGACCAAGAAACCTCAACCGTTGGGATAGTTAACTAGCGAAAAAAATTAAAATTACTGTAACAATGACTAAGGCACCTTAATTGGTGGAGAATAAATAATTTATCAAGTGTAGTACATCTGAACTTTTTATATTTGGGCCAACGATTCAATTTTGTAAACATGACGTTATCATATAAATAATACTCAATAATTTAACATTACACAGAAAAAATTTATAAAAAATCTATCTTACATATATGTACACTCTTCAATGATAACTATGGTGTTGTTAAGATTGAAACACCTAGGGATATGCTTATAAAATATGATGGTAATCGAGTCAATGTAGTTGTCAATTTTATTTATTCTGATGTTTTAAATAGGATGGACAAACCTGATACACTCAATAAAGAGATATCCTTGCACTAACGCTTGATGATGTCGATACCATAAATGAACATCTGTTGGACAAATTACCAGTAGAAGGGTTTGGATACTTGAGCTTAGACATCATTTGCCATTACTGACGGGGTGCATATTGAGGACGGACTGCTCCTTCTTGATTTCCTCAATAGTATCAAATATTGTAGTATTAAACATGAACCGTAAGGTAGGGACAATGTGTCATTGACGCAAAGGTTATCTCGAGCAGACAAATCGAAGAAGACGTATGCGTTTCTTACATGTCTTTGCACTACGTTCGATTTTTATTCATGATCTGTTATATGTTACTCTATCTAGATACATCAAGAGATGGATTTAAAGTTTAAGATGTGGTGATGTCGGAGAGACGAGTAATAAGACAACCAATTCATAACCATGCAAATTGCTTTTACTTTTTTCAAACTGTTATTTTTAATGTCGCAATTTGTTTTCTCAACAAATTTTTCATGTCCCGTCCATCAGACGCGTTTAACCTTGCATGCTTTAGAATGAACAAATCCCACATGAAAGCCTAGACGACACTTATCAATTGTTCTAACAATTGCTCCTTAAAAATGAAAATTCATTAGAATAGTTAATTTTAAAATTGTTTATACAGCAAAATGATAGTACGAAAACCCATGAGTTATTTGAATACCCATAAGCTTGAAACTTAACAATGATATCATAAACATGTGCCATTTATCATTCTGATCTGAAAATTGAAGATTCATGTCTATGTTCAAAAAGATTAAATGAAGTCAAAATACTATACACAAAAAAATGGGAAAAGTATTCAATCAGATTTGCGTAGTTCATCAACTATGCATTATAATGCATTATTAAAAAGTATGCAATCCAAGATCTCAATATTTTGAAAATTTAAAAACCCAAGAATTAGATTAGCAAAACATTAATAAACAACCAATAAACAAGATTTCAAAGCTTGACCTCTATAAAACTTTGCCATGGAGTCATATTCCACGACCACAATAACAGAGTCGGTAGTATCACCATCCAATCCATCTATTTTTGAGCTTCAGCTAGACGAAACTTGTCGTGACGTGGCTTCTTTAGAAAAGGATTGAAATCCACGACTACCTATGGAGGTACTAAAATTATTGGGTTCAATTGATGTAAATTATATAAAACCTCGCCAAATAGATTTTTTCAAAGTTGAAAACAATTGAAACTAGTGTGTGAACTCTATTCCTATTATTAGTGCAACCACTAGTTTGACGAAATTTTATGAATTTTCATCTCAGAAAATGCTCTCTCAATGATAACGCGACTTACGTTTAATAATAGTAAATTATCAATCTTATACTCCCTCCGTTCCTTAGGCATTTTGATTTGTCTTAAATTTTACTTAGTATGTTTTTTTATTAAGAAAAAAAAACTTAAAATTATATTTTCACATTGCGTGTTATCCTAATTATTAAAAAATATTTTTAAAATTTTCTTAATTAAAAAAACATACTAGATAAAATTTAGGACAAATCAAAATTCCTTATAATAGACCGGAACTTCAACAATATCATCATAGAGTCAAAAAAAATTTTTAAAAAAAATCTTTTTTGAAAGAATTTCTAGTACTTATTATTTTAATGGATATGATGTGGTTAATAAACAACTTTAAAAAGATTGATCAACTGCATAAATTAGATTCACGACATATATACGTACCTATTTCACAATTGAATCCGTCAACATGTCCTTATTTAGTTTCCTTCATGGTAGATACAAAAGTAAGTGAACTACATTGTAGATATAAAAGTAATTCTATTTGAAATAGAAAAATGATATGAATTGTATAGATCATCAAAGTTGAAATGATTAGATAGAAAAAGTGAGCTAAAGAACACCCTAAAAAAGAAAAAAATCAATCAAAGCAACCTTACTGAACTTTTGACATTCAACTTGTACCTATGCTTTGATCTTCCTCTGTCCCAAAATTATGATCCAGTTTAGATTTGCAATTTAGTTTAAATTGTACTAAAATTGAAAATATAAACTGGACAAAAATTTTGAAACAGAATAAGTAATAAATTGTCAATTTTGATCGTATGTTCAAAATTATAAAGTTGTAACATACGTCCAAGAACATTATCAATCCCATCAATGATCAATCGCACATTGTTATATAGGATTGTGTATGTGATTATATCGAAAGTTGGATTTTTTAATAATGACTGAAATCAGGTGGCACTTTTATAGATTAATTTGGATGATTTTCCAAATATTAGATTAATAAAAAGGTTAAGCTTTCCTATTTTGTAAGCAGTACCGAATCCTCCCAACCGCCTTAACTTCATTTTAAGCCCTTTATCTTTAGAGTTTAGATTTTTATTTTTATTTTTTGTTTATAGAAGTTTTCACATTGATTTCGATTACATTCAAAATTGATAATCAAATCGATAAAACAAAGCACTAGTGTTTTATTATAACTCTCAAAGCCCATGCCGATGTTGAAGTTTCCCGACCTTCTTCAGACCTCTTCTTCTTTCGACTTCTAATTGATGGCCAATTAAGCCACTGCCGACGTTTAAGTTTCTCAACCTTCTTTTTCAGACTACTACTTTTTTCATCCTGATTTTTTATTTTCTGTTGAAACTCACCGCGCTGCAAAAAAATATTGAAAGTCAAACAGAATACATGAAAAATAAGCAACAGATGATTAACCTGGAGAGAGATGAATACAAAGTGCTTTAACAAGAGGTACACTTTCTATTTCAGTTCATTTATGTCTCTGGTACTAATCTGTTTTGTAGTCGGACCCAATTTCAAATTCTAAAAAATGGATAGCAAAGTCTAATGAGCTGATTGTAAGACTTATAATTGTAAAATTTATAAGAAACTAGCAACTGATTTACCACGGACTAATAAAACTATTTGTTTGTCTCTAAAATGTTATAAAATACTTAAACTATCCATATAACATATTTTAATAATATTGATTGAATCAAATTATGAATATTTAAATAGAAGATACCTTTTGCTTGTTCAATTTTCCGACTCTTTGTCTCCACATCATTCAACTTTTCTTTGAGATTCTGTATAAAAAAAACTCCTAGTTTAAAATCTTGCATCCAGCTTGTCTGCAAGTTGTTTCTTCTCGTTCAGTTGTCCACTAAGATTCTCTATGCATTGTTTCTTCTCATCAATCTCCGAGGTAAGATTGCTAACTATAAAAATAAATCAAGTAAAAAAGAACATTAATGTTATTGATTAAAAAGATTGAGATAAAATTAAAGCTTTGTTTGACAATTTGTGAATAGCAAATATACCCGAAGATTTGAGATTTTCATGATGAACCCGAAGTGTCGCAATATTCACACCACTTTGAACATTACCTCACAAAAAATAAGAATAAAAAAGGTACCTAGACACTTCAACAGTTCCAAAAAAGAAAATGAGTATAAAAATTCAAATTTCATACCTCCAATCAAACACGATCTACATCTATCCGACTTCTCTTGTTTTCCCTTCCATTTCGTGTCTCGACTTGAACTCCATCTTGAATTATACCGACTCGGGCTCTTAAGAGAATCCTTGAGTTTTAGATATAAGATTGTCCTTTGCTTCTTCAATTTTTCCTTTTACAGAATCTTGAGCAATTTCTTGAGTTTCATAGATAAGAGAGTTTGTTGCTTCTTCAGTTTTCCCTCCAAATCAAGAGAGATTTCCTTTGTTACATTTGGGCAAGGTAGGGAATTGCCCCCGCGTGTCAAAAGATGAGTGGAAAACCGTTCGATTCCTCCGGAACTTGTGGATGGGCAGTAATTCACTTATTTTTCTTCCAGACAGTTGAGTGCAGTGTTCCCAGGTGGGTAACAATTTAACATCCACCATAACTCTTTAGAGCCTTATCGATATGAAAAAAAAAGAAAAATTCATTCACAAAATAGATATGAAACTTACATTTTAGTGAATGAATTCCTCACTAAAATGTGGTAGCGAAGTCAATATCCATATTGTAACTAGAGCCAAGCTCTGCAAGCCAAGAAGGAAAAAAACAAATTTATGAAAGTTCACAAATTTTAATCCAGTTCTCCCGATTTGAGTTGACAACAACCCCTTGATATTAATCCAGTTGACCAAAAATTTCCCATAAGAAAATGGAGAACGGTAAGAGATGTAAGAAGTCAAGTGGATTGTGGGGGTAAAAAATGTGAGAAAACCCAAAGGATATATAGAAAAGGGAGACGTGTGTTCAGATCAACAAACTCTAATGAGTTTCGTATTCATCTCAATAACTAGATAGCGAAGATAGCGCAGACCAAACAAAGAAATCAAAGATAATTTACTGTTGATTAATCTTTCGACCCTAATACCATATTTACTACTGATGGATTTCTAAACAAACAAATCAAACACCAACTTAACCATAATATATCAAAAATTGAGGAAGGAATTTGAGGAAAAAACAACAAAACAACAACAACAACACAACAACCACAACAATAATAAGGTTGTATTCCCACTAGGTTGAGAACAAAACAAAAACAAAAAAAAAACATGAAAATTGATTAATCGAAGAGAAGTGGCAAAGTCAGAAAAAGAATTAGGGTTACAAGAAGAAGAGTCGACTGGAATTTTGGAATTTTGGAAAGAATGATAAACTGAATTGAAATATTAACCAAATTTAATCAGACAAAAAAAATGGCATCTACCAAGTAAGAAAAATAAGGGAAGTTCTCTCGAATATAGCAGTGAAGTCCAACAGTCTTTAAGTTTGGATTATATTTTATAATGAAAGAACTAAACAACACGGTTTTGTCACTCATTTAAAAAAAAAAATCACTATGAACAAAGGTTCCAAGACTATCTAAAGTTGAGCACATAACAAATGATTACCACAATATTGTTATTCATAGTGTGATATGTGTTTACACGGGATTGTTACTAGATATATTAGGTTTGTGTAATTTTGATGGTTATTCATTCTTTTCAATATGATTATTCATTTTCAGTAACACTGCTATATTCATGTATTTTGTGTTAACTGGAAATTTATGTTTTTTTTAATGAAATTTTTTTATTATGATAATCGTTCATAATTTAATTTGTGCTTTGTAGATGTTTAGTGTGGATTATGTTGTATATTAGAATATAACCTAATGTTAAGTGTATTAGGTTTGATAGTTATTAATTCTTTAACTTATTATTAATTAATCAACACTCTAACCAAAACAGAGTTTTGATTGAATATAGAATCTCACTTATTGTAATATTTTCTTTGTTTGATCAGAGGCAAAGAAATGCTCATCGAATGAACTCGATCGGTAGAAAATGAAATATTTGGCCAAGTTGCTGAATAATCACCCTAAAAGTATCGAGAATCGACGAATCCCTCAAGACCTTATATGTATAAAACAATGACTGGTTTTTAGTTCAATTTTTGCATAGTATAACATAGAATTAGAAGTTTGTTAGTTCTGTTAGTGACATTAACTCATTGTAAAATATACTCTTATTAATTTTCTTGAACAGAGTTATTCATTATGTTGCATATTTATTCATGTACTAAGGCTATGTTATTCATAGACTAAAGTACAATTATTCATCTAGCGAAACTTCATCTATAGTAATATCGTTTATCTAAAATACTATCATTATTTTTCATCCAATTGTCATTATTCATCTATTATTAGTATCGTTATGCATCCAAAACAATCATGTTACCCTTTAAATAAAAAATAGAAATGTGATAATAAAATTAGAAAAAACAAAGAACATCAACTTAAATCTGAATTTGGGACAATCTATGTCATAGAATTTGAAATTTAAGGGAAATAGAAAAAAAGAAAATTGAACATTATACAAGAAAAAAACAAATAAAGAAACTACCATCAATGATTTGTTAAATTTGAAATTCAAATTTGGATCAATTCTTGAGAGGGTAAAAGTGGAATAGTGGATTATATGTGTGTATTTGTAGGGGAAAAAAGAGACAAAAAGCTACGTAGCTGGGAGTGTGTTACATGCACTCCACTTGGAACATCTTACTAGATGTATCTAGGTGTTGAATATTGTTTCCCGGGAATGGAGTAGAGGAAAGGCTTTGGAAAAAAATGAAATTGAAAAGAGAGATTAAAAGACATTGGACTAGATTTTTTATTTATTATTACTAGTGTTTACCCAAAATTCGGGTTACTACTATATAAGTCTCAACCTTGCATCTAACAAGATTAAAAATCAACCACTACAATGTGACTAACCTTAATAGACATGTCAATAACAAGCTCGATCCATTCTCACCATTTAGAAACCCTACTGAGAAACAAATTCTCCAAAAATTAACAAGGCTCCTTAGCGAATAATTGAGGAAAAGAAACTTGCATTTCCTTCAAATTTAAGTTTTGAAACTACGAAACCTTTCTAGTAAGCTTTATATCCACACATGAGACTTACCATGTGAAACATTCTCTAAAGAGTAGCAACTTTACAGTAAAATCAAGCATAAAAATTGCAGACATGACAATGTCAATCAAAATCATAGATTTCAGGCAAACTCATTCCTATATGAGCTCATAACAATAGAAGTTTTCAAAAGGTCATTCATACATGGAAGTAAATGGATCTCAGTCCATAACTTGCAAAAACAAAATTTTTGTATGAAGAATTGTAAGAGCTTTTGACAAATAAATGGCAGGGTAAAAACTTCAAGAGCATTTGCAAGCCTTGTTTGTACAGAGAATGGATTGTTTGGAAATTTAAAAAGACATTTGTTATTTGTTACAAAGAATAAGTGACTGATCACAGCATACTTCCACTCAGTTTGATTTAAACCTTTTCTAAAGAAAGAAACTTAAAGCTAAAGCAGCCAATAATTTTCAGAAAGTTTAAGCAACTTTTAAAACATTGATAGAATAGCTGGCTTGTCATACCCCAAACACTTAATCATTTACAATTGAAGCAACTTCCAAATTATTCAAGGAAAGCATTCACATTAGGAAACAAAAATCGATATAATACTGACAGTAAGAACCTTTCATAAGGAAAATAAAAAGACCATGTTTAAGGTGAAAATACGAGAACAATTTTATAATGAAAAAGAAAAACAAAGAAACACTTTGTAAAGGGAAAGAAGAGCACACTGACATGGCTTATGAGCTACGGCTATCAACTCTATTTTCCTTCTAGTTCTACTTTGATGATTAACCTAACAATAATCCCACACATCAGACGCTGAGGTAATATATCATATGTGGATGTCCTTGTAAGCTTACAGGTGCTTATGAATAAATTAATTAAGTATCAATTCTGATTATGTCCAGCCGATCCTACTAAAACAGCCATCTATCCTTTTCATTTATATCTCGAGTTCCAGAAGCAAAAATGGGATAAATATGAATTAATTACCTTTTTAAGGATTTCGAACCGGAGTTGGTAGTTGCTGTCAAATGTATTCATACCGATGTTGATCAGTTTATGTTACTAAGTTTTAAGAGAAGGGTAAGCAGAGAAAAGAATGGTAACATTAATCAAGGACATGATGCACATACTAGAAAGAAATGAGGTTTCGACGAAAAGAAAATATGAAGAAAATGAGAGAGTTTTTTTTTTTTTTTTCCCCAACAAGAATGAGACATCTTTTGATTTTTGGCTTGTCCTCAAAACAGAATTGTTACCAGATAATGGCAATAGTTTATTTGATGTAATTAAGGTTTTAAAAGGGTAATGAAAAATCAAGGATAATTATGTCATTACAAAATTATATTGATTTTATTACTTTAGACAAATAAATTATCACCCTTCATAAAAAATATTTTAAGGTCATACCCCTTTTAGATTTATAATTAAGTCTAACTAAGTAGCAGTTAACATGTTTTTTCTTTCCTAAAAATTACTTAAACCGTCACTAGAGTTACTGTTCTTACAACTTATTAAGATGATAATCACTTTTGTTGACCGTATCCATTTTAATTTAATTATAGAATAATAATACACACCAAAAAAATTTTATTAGGAAAAGTGATAAGACACGACCACATATATTCATTTTTTATACTATCCATTTATAGTTTATGCATTTATAAGGACATAATTTAGATGATTCAATGATTCATAGTCTTAAATATATATATATATACTAGTGATGTCTGGTCGCGCAATGCGCGACCCTGGCCCAGTCTATCTGTAGATCTTAGAAATGTTTATATTTGAAAAAAATAAAATTTTGTATTTGGAGCGATATATTTTAGAAATGTTTGAAGGATTTAAAAATGTTTTATAAGTGTGATCATACAAATATTTGTATTTCACAAAAAAAAAAAATAAATTGTATTTCGCCATGTATGTTTTAGAAATGTTTTATAAGTGTTACTTATTAAATAAATAGCTTAATCGAATATATGTGTTGAAGTAAATGTTAGATAAAATACAAAAGTATCCTAATAAATTTAAATATTAGTAAGATGATTTATTGACGTTCTCCATCGGTCGTGCCAAATCAATACTTAGTTTTAGAGATTTTTAATAGCTTTGTAATAAGTTTCATCCGAAGGGTATACACTTAAAACAAAATTGACACTTTGTAACAAAAAACCTAACAAAAAAAAATGTGCCACATAAAGTGCAAAGGGAGATTTAGTAATTTAATTATGGTTAGACAAAAGGGTAATTTAGTATTTTCTACATGCCACGTGGCAATCATATGAAGTGTTTGAAAGGGAGGTTTTTGTTTCTAATATAGTAGGACTAGTGATGTCTGGTCGCGCAATGCGCGACCCTGGCCCAGTCTATCTGTAGATTTTAGAAATATTTATATTTGAAAAAAAAATAAAATTTTGTATTTGTAGCGATATATTTTAGAAATGTTTGAAGGATTTAGAAATGTTTTATAAGTGTGATCATAGAAATATTTGTATTTCACACAAAAAAAAAAAAGAAATTGTATTTCGCCATGTATGTTTTAGAAATGTTTTATAAGTGTTACTTATTAAATATAAATAGCTTTAATCGAATAAATGTGTTGAAGTAAATGTTAGATAAAATATAAAAGCATCCTAATAAATTTAAATATTAGTAAGATGATTTACTGATGTTCTCCATTGGTCGTTCCAAATCAATACTTAATTTTGGTGATTTTTAATAGTTTTGTAATAAGCTTCATCCGAAGGGTATACGCTTAAAACAAAGTTGACATTTTGTAACAAAAACCTAATTGATCAATTCAATTTAAAAAACCACTCTAGTTGAATGAAATATAAAGAAAAAAAAAAAAAAAAAAAACGTGTCACGTAAAGTGCAAAGGGAAATTTAGTAATTTAGTTATGGTTAGACAAAAGGCAATTTAGTCTTTCTACGTGCCCGTGAGCGAAACATATGAGGTGTTTGAAAGGGAGGTTTTTGTTTCTAATATAGTAGGATATGTGTGTGTGTGTGTGTGTGTAGAGGGATCGGTAGAATCGTTTTTATCCATTCCGTTAAAACCCATTGGCTCTGTTTCCCGTTTTTACTGTTTAACAGTTAAACCATGTGTAAGCAGTACACATCAACATGGGTTTATTTACAGAGAAAGGATTGGACTTGGACTCTGCGGTACAACACTACAACTAATTTCTTCCCTTTTTATTTTGTTTATCTTTACCCAAAAATTCCCCAATTTTTATTATTCTTATTATTTTTTTTGGGGGTTCAATATCCTAAATTTTAATAATTTTACCTTAACTTTCCATTCTTGTACTTCTCCCTCCCTTATTTCAATCGAACTGAACCATATTTTTTTTTGTTTGGTCCTAATTCATGTTTCTAGGGTTCAAGATCCGGGATTCTTTTTTCTTTTTAAATTGACGATAAATTTTTAAGTTAGTGCAAGTAATGCCCAAATTCTTCTTTTGTTTCTTGCTAACGGTGAAGTGGGTTGTCAGTTAGTTTGCTTTCTTGTGTTGTTTTGTGTTATTATTGAAAAGGGTTTTCCCTTTTGTTTTGTGGGTTGGTGTAAAAATTTGTTCTTTTTTTTGTTTTTAATTTCTGAAATTGGTGATTGAAATTGGTGTGGAGTGAATGTACTATTCTCCTGGGATGGATTATTCGCTGGAAGCGGGTTCAATTTTGATCCCTTATCGGTTTGTTTGGCCTTATGGTGGGAACAGTGTATATCTCTCTGGTTCGTTCAATGGGTAAGGCATTCAAATTTGCTCTGAAAATTTCTGAAATTTCATTCTTTGGGATTTTTCCTGATATGGAATTATGATTGCATAGCTTCTTCTTCCTTTTTCGCCCCCTAATACTGTTTCTTATTCGTTATTTTTCTTCCTCTTGAAGGTGGAATCAATGGCCGATGACTCTAATGGAGGGGTCCCGTACTTGCTTTCAGTCCATTTGTACCTTGCCTCCTGGTTATCATCAGGTTCTGTGTTCTTGCTTTGTTATATTTATGATGAAAGACTCGTGCTTTAATGATTGTGATATCATTGTAACCATAAGAGTACTTAGGACTTCAGCATCAAGACTCTTAATTTGGTAAAAAGATATTTGAATGCTGTATGACTTGCTGTTTCATGCCTTTGATTTATTGAAACAAAACCATGTATAAGAAGAAGATTGTGTATTGATACACCTTGTTGTGAGGTATCCACACTAGTCATATTCTGTTTAGGAATTTCGTTACTTACAATTATAATTTGAATTGATATATAGAGGTCTGAATTTCTTTCCTTTACATATTATAGAAATGAATAAAAAAAATTTCCTAATTGGACCAATTTGCCGGTATATACAATGATTGTGCCGTGGTGGGTATAGTATAGCGATTAGTAACCCTTTCGAGTTGATTCACTTTCTGAGGGGATAATATATAGAATATTCTGAGGGAAAAAAATGCCTTCCTTTATAGAATGCTTACACCTTATACTTCTCAATAATGATTGAAAAAAAATGCAATGTCGTGATTTTTATCCAAAGATCACTTTGAAAATGAGGAAGTGGATTACAAATTGTGGAACATTAGCTGTATTAGAATTTGATTCTTTCTATCTCATCATTTAATTTTCATTAATATCCTCTTATGGCGGAGATATGGATTTCTTTGCCTAGTATTTACATTAACTGTCTTTTAAGTTGATGTCTATGACTTTCTGAATTACATTCTGTATCTTCTGTCAGCTGCCATTTCAACAAAGAAGGTTTCAAAATTTACTCTGTTATTTGTTTGTGTTGTACTTGCAGTATAAGTTTGTTGTTGATGGGGAATGGCGTCATGATCACCAGCAACCACATATCTCCAGTAACTATGGAGTTGTGAACACCATCCTTTTAGCAAGGGAATCAGACTATCCTCCTCCAATGCTCAATCCTCAAATTCCTAATTCCAACATGGACGTCGATAATGAGGCCTTTCAGCGTCTGGTAGGAGATTCTTTTACCATTTCTCTGTAGCTTGGTTACTTTGTCCTGCTTGCTACCTGAGATTTAAGTTTTGACTGTCTAAAAAGAAAAAGGGGAATGATCAGATCATTTATTATTGACTCAATCCAGCAATAGTTGTATCTGTTTTTAGTTTTCTTGCAGTCTTAAGTTGAAGTTCACCTTCTATTAGAAGGTTGCCTTACAAGCAAGCAAAAATAGCATTGTTTGATGTTAACTTTCCTTATAATTATCTCCATGTTTCTACTTTGCACCTTTTGTTCTTGTTTCATATCTTCTTCCTGGTGTGTGCTTTGCAATTAATTCTGTCTGATGCTTTTTTTTATCTTTTTGTCTTTTTGAGTAGCAGGTTACAGTATCAGATGGTGGAATATCAGAAGCTGACTTGGATTTGACTCGCCGCCGTATTTCAGATTTTTTGTCTTCACATACTGCTTACGACTTACTTCCGCAGTCAGGAAAGGTGATGGTTTGCTATAAACTTCAATAGCTGCATTTGCCAGGATGTTGGTTTCCTTCCTCAATTGAATGAGATTGTGGGTCTGCAGATTATTGCTCTGGATGTTGATTTACCGGTGAAGCAAGCATTTCATATTTTGCATGAGCAGGTACTACCTTTATGCTAAGAATTGCACTATCTTCGATTTATTTTAGTATCTGGGATGGGATCACATTCCTTTTTCTTGCAATGCATTGTTACAGTTCCACCGTGCCCTTTATGTCAACTCGTACGTTAATATATCTTTGATGATGTGATTTTCTGCGCCTGTCTTGTAATAATTTCAGGGAATTCCTATGGCTCCTCTATGGGATTACTGCCGGGGACGATTTGTCGGTATCATAAGTGCTCTAGATTTCATCTTAATCATGAAAGAGGTGCCTGATATTCTATCTTCCCTTATCTTATTGTGAGAGGAACACTGAATTTGTCTCTTTCTTGTAGTTTTTTAATTAGATCTTGTAGCCAATTAGGTAGAGAGGAGGAAGCTGTTGTGGATTGTGAAAAACTTTATATTTTACAGCCAATATATTAGAATGTCTTCTAGTGAAGCATTATAACATTGTATCATTCTTTTTTTCTGCTTCAGAAGCATAGTTAGGGAAATTGATTTGTGAACAGTTTGACTTTTGGTTCCTTTGAGTGATTTTAGGTATTTGTTTCATCAGATAATTGCATTTTGTGCAGATCTGAGAACTGTTTAACTGTACCTTGCGTGTGATTACTAACCTAACTATTGGAAGTTTAAATCTGATAGAATGGTTGGTCTTAAATTTGCAGCTTGGAAACCATGGATCTAACCTGACCGAGGAAGAGCTTGAAACACACACTATATCTGCTTGGAAAGAAGCCAAGTCATACATGAAAAGACAAATCAATGACTCTGCGAGATCAGGCCCCAGACAACTTGTGCATGTGAGTGACTGACTAATTTTAGATTTGTTGCCAATTGGTTTATTGATGTGATAACTTTGACTTGGTGTCATTTATTCTCATTTTCGACATGCTTGTACCTTTGCTTAGTCACACTAATAGATAAATGGCTGTAGTGAAAGCGTAGTGGTATGTAGTATTTATTTTCCTCCCATATGCTGCCTTTTAAATTTTTCTTCCCATTTATGGGTGGATGAGCTTGTTGGATTTCTGTGTCCCCGTCATTCAAAACCCTTTATCATTCATATAGGGCTCACCTTCCATGCTTGCTCTCAATATTCCTTGTTCGTGACAAGAATGTGTTTGTGTGTGCAGGCTGGACCTGATGACAATATGAAAGAAGTTGCCTTGAAGATTTTACAAAATAGGGTTGCTACAGTTCCCATCCTTCACTCCAACTCTTCTGATGGAGCATACCCGCAGTTGTTGCACCTCGCTTCACTTTCTGACATACTAAAGAGTGGGTTAATAAACTCTGAAACCATAATTACTCTTATTTATGTATATGTTTATTGGCTGATGCATTTCCCTTGACAGGCATTTGCAGGTATTTCAGATATTCTTTAAGCTCATTGCCTGCTCTGCAACTGCCAGTTTCTACCATATCAATGGGAACTTGGGTTCCAAAGATTGGAGATTCATCTCGGCGGCCATTGGCTATGCTGAGACCTAATGCTTCCCTTAGTGCAGCTCTAAACTTATTAGTTCAAGGTATTTTTGCATTTCCGTTATTAAAAACCATATTGAATTACTAATAATTTATCTGAATAAGAATCTAACAGAGAGAAAGGTATTATGATTAAATACAGAAGCCAGTAGAGGTTTTCAGCAATTCACGTGTATTTGTTTATTGTCTCTTGCAGCTGAGGTTAGTTCGATTCCCATTGTTGATGATAATGACTCCTTATTGGATGTATATTCGCGTAGGTAAGTGGTGTTATCATGGCTCTTTTTCGAGGAAAATTGAAATATATTTTCTTATTCTTTTAAGAAGTTTGCCATGTCAAATTCTACTGTATTTCCTACCCAGAATGCTAATTATGTTTTATTTTGCATGTTTGGCAGTGATATTACAGCTTTGGCAAAGGACAAACTTTATGCGCATATCAATCTTGAGGAGACTACTATTCATCAGGTCAGTACATGCATGGGAATCTGGTGGCTTTCAGTTAATTATTTGTCTTTTTGTTCTGGTGTTGAGTTTCCAAGAAGGATGGTAAACTTCTAATGATCAATGCTCTGTATGAGACGTTACTATAAGTGCACCATTTATTTTTGTAGACTTTCTTGGTTTCTCTGGCTCTAAAAGTACCTTTGCTTCTCTTGACTGTATGGATTTATACTGCCTTGAACTTAAGCAAGAAGTTTTGGATTAGTTGACATTTGAGTTGTTGCTTTTGTTAATTGTTGGTTATCCTTTATATGAAACTGAAGTACAGTTGTCACTGCCGATTTTTATGTCCTAAACTCTGCTTAAATTTTTCTTTGGTAAAAAAAGTGCTTGTGAGATTAAATTATTGGAAGCGAATCAAGTTTAGGGTTGGTAATTTGCAGTATTTTCAGATTATCCTTTCTTTACGGAGTTGAATGTTTGATACGGCATTTACCTGCAAACAAATTGCAAAATTTCACATCATTAATTTCTTCTTTTCTTCCGAATATTATATGGTGATCATTAGGCCTTACAACTTGGTGAAGAACCATATTCCCCGTATGCAGTGAGCCAGGAAAGATGTCACATGTGTTTGCCAAGTGATCCGGTGCTTAAAATCATGGAAAGATTGTGCAGACCAGGTTATTATTGTCCTAGTTTGTAGTCTCTAGTACTTATTTTGGTTATGCCGATGTTGCGAAGCATCACGACACGACACTTGTTTTTTTTTAGTTTCTCTACCAGCAAACACTTGATGTTAAGGCCTTCTCTGATACTGTTATCCATTGTTTTAGGGGTAAGACGGGTTATCATCGTGGAGGCTGGAAGCAAACGCGTAGAAGGTATCATCACGCTAAGCGATGTTTTCAGGTTTCTGCTTGGGTAGTTAACAGAAGATCACATTGGATCGCGCGGTGGGCATTCAAGGGTTACTTAATCTGACACCATCAAATCTCTACACAAAGCAAGGAGAGTTGAAGCTGTTGTGAATTTTATGTCTATTCTTTCATACATACAATTGGTGGATGGCCTTAGGGATTTCATGGCCTGGCATTTTTAGGTTTAGTGAGATAGTAAAAACCGAGGAGGAGGCGGCTGCAAATTGTAGAAGTTTGCTAAAGAATC
This sequence comes from Oldenlandia corymbosa var. corymbosa, assembly GCA_949775105.1. NCBI lineage: Eukaryota > Viridiplantae > Streptophyta > Magnoliopsida > Gentianales > Rubiaceae > Oldenlandia > Oldenlandia corymbosa. Next base: position 16,094,396 of record OX459126.1, on the reverse strand, counting down.
TTGTAGCCACCCTTTTACAAATTGTTCATTTGCGCCCCCTAAATTATGCCAAAGCTAGGTTGTCAGTTTAGTCGACCAAAGATGTGGGATAAATAAACGATAATCTATTTGATGATATTTGGTTGACAATTTGACATATGTCCATTGTTGTTTTTTTTTTTTTACCCTTTGTTTCTCTACCAAACAATGTTTAATCCATGGTCTTTTATATTAGCTGCAAACTGATTAGTTGATCTCATTTCTTTACATCATTGTGTCTTTTGTAATCTTATTATGTTGTGATCCAAAGCTATTTTGTAAGCGTTGTAATCTTCGGAATTCGAACCAACATAATCCAATTTAACATACATGTTGCTCGATTTCATGTCGTGTTACATTGTTTCCTCAATTCAACTTTACTCGCATGAAAAAAAAAAAGAGAAGAGACACACTCAAGCTACCAATTTTACATGATGTTTGTATTACTTCCAGAACCAAATGTCTACCGACATCTTTATATGATTCTATGATGGTATCATGTATATATAATTTTTTTGAGTCCATATGATAAACCAACTTAGAAAAAAAAAAAAAAAAGGAATCATTAATCCTGGTAAGTATTCAATCCATTTATAAATCTGTAAAGGATCGACTAAATAATTTTTGGAAATTCAACGTCAATTCAAAAACCATCAAATTCTAGTTGGATTCCTTGATCCATCATGGATTCAAAAAACTTTCCTATTTTACTTAGAAAAACGTTGGGTTAATTTGATGCCTATATATATATTGCTAGTACCATAGCTCCTGTTACATCTGTTTTCGTTCACCAGTTTTCCTCAGGCCAAAACAATCTATAAGAAAAACCCTTTCTTTCAATCAGTTTTAGATTTCTCTGTATTCCTAAGCATAATATTTGATCAAATATCATGTGGCGGAAGTTGGAGAAACTAGGTTCGGGTGGTTACGGCACTGTTTATTACGCCGAGAAAGATGACAACGCAGCCAGCTCCTGGTGGAAGCCGTCTATCAAGGCGGCGGTGAAGGCGGCGCCGGATTACGAATCCGACAGCCTCCGTAGAGAAGCCGTGTTCCTGAAGAAACTCAAAGGGAATCCGTACTTCATCCAGGGTTACGGCGAAGACCTGAGCCTGGGCGAAGAAGAAGGCGAATACACGTACAATCTATTTCTAGAGTACGCGTCAGGAGGCACGCTGAAAGACCTGATCCGCAGTTACGCCGTGGACCAAGGTTCCGTGCCGGAATCTCACGCCGCGTACTACGCGTACCTGTTGCTCAGGGCGCTCTCTTACCTGCATCGCAACGGAATCATTCACTGCGACGTTAAACCTGACAATGTTCTTGTATTCCCCACGAATAACGGGCCGTTTATGAACCACATTAAACTTGCTGATTTCGGGATGAGTAAGCTCGGGATGGATGATGACATGGAAGACGCTATTCCGGGGACGTCTTATTACGCGTCCCCAGAAGGGGTACAAGGCACGTCCGCGGATATATGGTCGTTCGGGTGCACTGTTCTTGAGATGTTAAACGGCGGAGAAGATATTTGGGACGACGACGACGACGACGATCAATTTTTACCGGTGCCTCAGATACCTGGATCCGTATCTGAAACCGCAAAGGATTTCTTGGAAAAATGCTTCCGACGTGTGGATGGGAGATGGAGTGCTGAGAGGCTTCTGAAACATCCCTTCATTCAAAGCATCATCACAATGATTCCTCCTCCAGGGTTTGAGCTCAAGAATCTAGAGAGCTCCAATGTTGATCCTTTTGGTTCTTCATGGAGTGTTACACAAGGACTTCTATCCTAAGAACTATAGCATCATAATAATTTGTAATAGTTTAGATCATGTTTAATTAATTATACAAGTAAAAGAAGTCTACCTTGGTTATTTCTTTTATGTATGGTTTTACGGGCAAGTTAGGTAACAACTGATCTTTTGTATTGTGATTGACAAACTACTAAGAAGTATGTTGAAATATTATTATTAGTGATCACGGTTGCTGTAAAACAATAAAATATAAAAGTAACTTTTTGATTTGAGCCTTCTTATAAATGTTTTATTATTCTTTCTCAAAAAAAAATTAAGCATATTCCTTTTGAATATTTGTCTTACTGTACCATTGTATGCTATGCGGTACAATTAGTGCACTAAATATATGTGCACGACATGAACCGTGTGTAAACTGTGAAGGCATTCGCAATAATAGAAAAAATTAGTCCAAATGTTAACATTACAAAAACGATTTCCTTGCCAAGAAAAAGTAATTGCAATGATCTAATACAATTATAGGCTAAATTATGCATTTCTATTATATCTTGATGTCTCACTTTAGTCCGTGTACAAAAGGTAAAAGAAGAAATTAAGGTCTATAAAAGTAAAAGGACTTCTTGTGATTCGGATGGCATCTGATGAAATTCAAGGTTGCATGACAGGACCTCACAATTCGTAAATACCTGAATTCGAGTAAGACCAAGATTTGTCATTTTCTGCAAGGCCCATAGACATGTTCTGGCCTCGGTTTGTAGCGGTGAAAGGGCATTAATGCTGACCGTTTTAACTTGCATAACCATCCCATGTAGAGATAGAATTTTCCAGACTCCAACAGCTTTCCGTGTTTGATGACTATAAGATCCATAAAAAAATTACCAAAGCTGTGTCGGTCAGTCCTTTTATCAATTTCATCTTGTCAAAGCTATGTTTGATTCTCTATTCAATACAGCATTCCGCAATGCAAGAAAATGCTATGCTTTTTCACCTTCTTTTGCTCGTTTTTATCAACCATTTTCATCATCACCATCAATTTTCTCTCAAAGGATTCAAGTAATGAGCAATCTGTAGTAGTTTCTTATCTCGGGTCCTTGATGTTCTAATGTGAGCAGTGACATTTTGTTCTAACCATAGCTTGACTATTCTGACTCTGTTCATAATTTTCTTTCCCTTTTGGCTTCGCATAACCAATGTTCTTTGAGAATGGATGTAAAGTCAATAATATAAAGACACTGGCTAATCATCTGAGATCAACCCTGAGGCACCTATCGATTGGAGTTTCAAAGGTAAATTCAAAATGTCTATGTATAAAATGTCAAATATCATGAAGTACCAACCGAAGTCAATACCTTGTACAGATTAAGTTAGACCATTGGTGTTACAAAAGTAAACCAAACAAGAGTACAACCCAGGACATTGTTGTAGAAACAGTGAGATTTGTAAGGAGATACAACAGAACATAGAAGAGAAGTGTGGCATAATAAACCTCGCATCTTCATAATTCAACTACTTGTAAGAAAAAAAAAAAAAAAAAAAAAAAGATGTCACTAAGACAAAACGTGTTCGTTCCAGCTACTTAAATGATGAAAACTAGCCCCAAAAAGGAGATTCATCTCAATTTCCAATCATGTGACGCCTTCTAATCTCCCCTCCAACTGACTACCGAATTCTGTAAAAAATCAGATCCGGTCCTAGATAACTGTCAACTTCTTGTTAGCTATAGCTGCTCCAAATTGGAGTGCTTCAATTTCTGCAAAAGAAGGTAGAAAGAAGGATGAAAATAAGGAAATCAACAGAACACTTGAGACAGGTGGCCAATCAATGCAGTACCTTTTGCTTTTTGCTTTTCTTTTTTTCTGACTTGTTTAGCTTCTTCTTCTTCTTCTTCCGTTTTTTCGAAACAGAAATCTTAAGCTCCTCTTCTGCAGACTCCTGCAGCGGTACCCAACAAGTAATAAGTTAATTACTAAAGAGATACAAGATTTCATTCTCAAGTGCAACTTTTTAGAAATTGGTAAACTTTTTTTCAAGCAAATGCAGTTGGAAATCACCTCTGAGTCCCGGAAAGAATCAACGTGATGTATTGTCCTTCCTGAAGTAGAAGTACCACCTAAATTTTCATCCAAAATGGATAAAAGACAAAGATGAGACACAACTCATATAGGCAACAAAAGAGATCATAATGCAAAAGATAATAAATGATCTACGCCTAGTTGCACATTAGGATTTTGCACTGCAGCTACTTCATTCTACTAACGACATGAAACTGAGCCATTCTGCAAAGAACCTATTCATCTGCTGCTGCATGAATTGAAGTGCAGCCAAAAGATTTTAAACTATCAAAAGTTTGAAAGATAGGTACTAGTAGAAGACACTCGTGTTACCTCTCTACCTCCCTAAAGAAGAAAAGAACAAAAAGAAACAATAGTTTCCCTACAGGAAAATCAGGGGAATCGATTACTATATAAAAGAGCCACCATAGGATGTATGTAGAGATGCCTAACTTCAGCAATCAATGTGAATATTCATGCAATTATACATCACTCCCAAGATATTCTAATTCCAAAGCCACTGCCAACTCAAGCTGAATCAGAGGCTCAAATGCCTCTTACCTACAGTGGTTACGGCCGTGAAAACTACAAACCTATCTACCATTCTTAGTTCATTTCATACCAAACAACACTAAGCATAGTATCAAACAACACTAAGCATACTATCGCTCGACATTAAAGCTCCCTATTGATCTCGGAAAACATTATCCACAGATAGTCAAAGACACTCCACGAGATAATTCACTCTGATGAGAAATACACTTTCTAAAGTGCGTATATCTAAATTACGGCAATAAGGGCATACTCTTAGCATCGAACAGCAAAACGACTCATGAAACATGGTAAAAAACATACCTATATGAAAATCAAATGGTAATGAGAAGCCAAAACGTACTTGAATTGACTGTTTCTTTAGCATTCCGAACAGCTAACTCAACAAGTCTAGGATCAACAGAGGCCAACCCGTTTGGTTCCTGCAATTTCCTCTCCAAGAATTTGGCCAATGCCGCTGCTTTGTTCGTCTTCATTGGCCCACCTGGATGCGCCAACCTAAACCAAGAATCGGCGGCCATCAGATAATAATCAAATCTTCGATAAAAGAAATTAAAAACAAATGAAAACTTCAATTGATTCAAGAAAGAAGAAACCAACCTAGGTTGATGACGGGGTGGCGGAGCAGACGGAAGCGGAGCGAATTTACTCCCTCGCAGGGCTTTTTTCTCTTCTTCCGAAAGCCCTTCCATCTCTCTATCCAGAGGTGGCGGCGGCGCCGGCAAGGGTTTGGGGAGCTGTATTAATTAATTAGGAACTGTAATCTTTTGGATTTTTGCTTAGCAGGGAAAGGAACGGACGTCGCCGGAGTCAACCCCGGGATGCTAGAAACGGAGCGGCGGAGCCGGCTTGAGCAACGGCGTCGTGCTAATTTTGAACTTCCTTCCCACGGTCAGACGAAGAAGAGAAAGATTAAATCATAGCAAGAATTGCACCAAACCTCCCGAAAGTTTTAAACTTTATGATTTAATCCCTGATAGAAGGACAACATTAATCATTTAAGAAAAATATATGTACTTATAATCATATGTTATTCACATTTTTTCACATGAAATACAACAAAGATGAACCATCACATAAATCAGTTCTGCATAAGCATAAATCCAGCTTTATTACCAATGTTTTTTTAACTCCAAAATAAAAAGATAAATCTGTTCTTTGTTATATCCTCGTGAAATAAAGAAGAAACAATAAAAATGGACTTACTATACTACAAATATAAGTTCTACGTAAATATTTTTGAAAAGCTACAATTATAACATTTTAATTTGTACTTCAAGAATTTAAAAATATTTCAAAGCACCAGTCCTCCTTGGATAGCTTCACATAGTTCCTTCTCTGGAATGAGTTGAAAACATTTGTTTAAGAAATGTTTTCCAATTTCATGTATATATTCAGGGGCTTAAAGAATCTATTTCTTCCGTCTTAAACTGATTATTGTATTATTTTAAAATAATAAATCTGATAATCATTTTGAAACGGCAGAGAATTGTCTTTGCACCAAAAATGTAAAAATATTTTGGTGGGAATATTGCTATTTCCCTAATTTTTTTATTTGATTAAACACTGACTCGAACTAGATGAATTAAATATAAATAAATTAAAAGGGCACGCATGCTAGGGAATTGAGATGTTACGTCAGGTCGAACTGTCGAAGGGTTAGCAAGCTGAAAGGCGTGGTTTGGCAATTTATGGACCACTCGTAATTTCCTTTTAAGAGAGGAGAGCACAGAGAAAGGCGTGGTTTAAATCGCCAAGGCTTTATGTTGGGAAAATTACAGCTCCAACTAGAATGATATAGAAGAAGCTCATTTGTAAGAATTTGGCTTCCAACTTTAGTACTTCATCAGTGGAATCATTAGGTAACACGAATTCGGTGCAAAAACTGAAGTTCATAATGCCTTAAAATTCATTCCGCAAAGCAATTTAAACAAAATGATGCTAAAATCTCTTACATTCAACCCACAAAAACAAGTAGGCACAAAACTTTCTCCTTACAAATAATGAAAGCGAAAACACAATCTGATGGCTATTCAACCAAATCTGAAACTGAGCAGCCGAAAGCGTGAAACACTGTTTTGTTAAATGCTGTTACTGTGCTCATTACTAAGCGAAAAACTGTACTGAAACACACCACCACCACCAACCCACCGAAACAAAAACCAAACACAAAGAAGACAGCATCTGATGATATGAGGACCCTTATTTCTACCTGAGAACTTCAGTATCTTACTGTTCTTTAGCCAACAACATGGATGCTAAGGTAAACATCTCTAACCAGAACAGGATATGGCATTTCAATACAGTTGAAATTTGACTGTTTTTAGATAAAGGTCACAAAGACTATAGCAAGTAAAAGGATTCAGAAAGAAACAGCTACCACAGGTTGCCCTCCGGCTTTCCAGCATTCTAAAGTGAGTTGCATATCTTTCGGCAAGGTATTAGGCCATTATTTGGTCCTTCTTTTAAATAGAGGTCACAATGATTGGAAAAGAAAAAAGAAAAATAACATCCCAGTTGCCCAACACTACGTTGTTTCCCTGTGCCACTCAATTTAATAGCACAATGCCAACCTCTCAAATGCTGCTATTAAATATTTCCGGAGGGTTCTTTACAGTTCTTGTTGCAAAGAACTCAAACATGGAACTACAGCAATGAAATGTACAGTTGCATGATTGAACTATAAAATAAAGAGTATGCTAGATTGCAATATCCATTCAGACAATGTTTTTGAATACATCTCCTAAGAGAAAAAATGAAAATCCGGTTACTCCTATGACAAAACATGATACACATGATAATACCAGTGCAGTTGAAATATGACAATTGTTTGTTAAAGTTGAGAAATGCTATAAAATATTCTAAACTAACCTCAACAACCTCTGCTGATCCCTACATCCAAGGATTGGAAGTGACCAGCCCATGCAAACAAGTGTTTTTTGGAGCAAACTGTACACTATTGTTCCAAATCAAGCATTCTAGAAGTTGAATTTTGAGGCAGTAACAGCAACCAGTAGACAACATACATAATTCTAGTGCTATACAATCACAAATGCTTAAGGGAATATAACTAGGTTAATATTTGCCCTTGATATCATTACGTAAAGGAGGCCATGCATGGTACATTTGTTTCGTGGACTTTATGACGCTTTCTTCAAATATGCAAGACAAAAAAGTGGTTGGTGAATGGGTTAGATTACAACTACTTTTCCAGAAAACGTCATTCTGCATAGAGTGAGTAGCACAAAACTAGAAACAATACAAGCATAGAGCTCTGAATCAACTAACCTCTTCATAAAATGATGTCCGAAAGTGACAAAAAACTTAAACAGGAACAGAGAACATCCAATCACTCTATTTCAAACGTAATAGGTGTTCTCATACTTGAATAGTCTTAATTGCACAAGACCCAGAGATCCGAGTTTCCTTGTATACTTTTAACAGCTCCACGACATCATCCTTAAAGCATTCTATGAATTCCTCGAGGAACTTCTGCTCACCCAGCAGCAGCAACCTAGCTAACGCCGTGTTCCTCCAAGTAACCAATCCTTTCTTAACAAGCAAAGCATACACTGTACATCTTGGAATTATTCTTTCCTTCACACTCAGTGAGAACAATGTCGGTGCCCTGAATACATCCAATGGATCAAAACCCATCTTATCAACCAAAAACTCCATGATATCCGCGATTTTCTCTCCAGATACAGTCATACACGCTGGATGCTTCGCAAAAGCAAGTAGGACCTCATCCTCACTGCAACCCCATCTTTTATAAACAGCCAATTTCTCTTCCCAAATCTCAGGGCTTAATGTTGCCATTGCGCTTAAACATCGAACATATATCATAGTTTGAGTATCAATGCCGAGATCCTCTAGTCTCTGAGCAGACTCCTTCACTTTAGCTGATTTTAGAAGCAGAAATTTTGGCAGGCGTCTCACAGCTTTCTGGATATTGGGTTCAGGAACTCCTAACTCTCTCAAAAGCTCAATATTAGCTAACAACAATCTCCGATTAGTCGTCAGAAGAATTTCAGGACACTTGAGCACACATTGCACCACGTATTCATTAGAAACCAAAAATCTTTGCAGGAAATTTACACCCGGGATAATCTGGGATTGCAAACTTCTAGTAAGTGGGGCTACCCTTGAACCTAGCAACTTAGAGATATCTTCATCTGGGAATCCCACAGATTTTAAAAACTCAATCTTGGGCAAAATGGTCTTCTCTGGGCTAGACAAAAGGATCCTAGGATACTTCAAAATGACAGATGCGATTTGATTCACACTCATTCCGTGCTTCCTGAGCAATGCAAGAACTGAATCCGGTCTATCAGGGGCCTCCAAAGTTACAAACTTGGAAAGCGAAAGGGCTTGCTTTTCGGAAAAAGAACATGATTCCGTAAGGTAATTCACAGTAAATTCATCTGGGTTTGCATTGGTTGCACCATTTGAGGCCGTTTTTCCGATGGTTTGTATTGACGAGAAGGATGAAGAAGGGTTCCACCGGAAAAACTGAAATTTTTCATCAATGGCTGCCTTTCTTAACGAAGATTTCTGACAAGTGGAGAGTAATCTGCTGTTTCTGCTAATGAATCTAAACATTTTCAACTTCTTCTAACTCTATTGAAAACAAGTAATCGGTTACTAACCTTAAATTCGAGCGGAATTGCCAGGAATTTCATACCGGTCTCTCCTCCCCGGCGCTGTTAAACCCTATGGGCTATTGGGAAAGAGCTATAAACCCAGAAACCCGAATGCGTCTAATTATATTTAGATCCCCTGATGTTTTGATTTATTACAGTTAGACCCTTGAGTTCTAGTAAATTAAACTTCATATTATAGGGTCGTAAAATAAAATCTTCACACATTAATTAAGAGAAGGGATGGAATATTGGAATGAAGTCAACAACTTAACATAGTGAGAATGGAAGAATTAGATTATACTTTTACTAATCTAAGAGTTAAGGAAAATCCTAAGAGTAAAACCATGGATTAGGCATGATGTACTCAATATTGCACACCCCGCTTGTGTAATACTCCCTCCATCCCATAATTATTGTCTAGTTTAGATTTTCATTTTTAATTCAAATTGTACTAAAAGTGAAATCTCAAAGTGGATAATAATTTTGGGACAGTCCTAATTCGGCTATTAGCCTCCTTCTTTGTACCAAAAAAAAAAAAAAAATCCTACAAGTTGGTCTTTTGCAAAATCTATAAAAATGGTGGACGTGAGAATGACACGGTTTTCATGAAAATTTCAAATGATAGGAGAATTTGAGCTCTTTTCTTTATTTTTTTTTTATTTTTTGGTTTTTAGAATTTGAACTCTTCGAATTCATCCACCTTTTTTTAAGATTTGTTTTTGGGCTAATAATCCAGATGTTTAACAGCTTTATTTTCTGTTGCTAGTTTAATTAAACCTTTATCGAAGGGTTCACTATAACCGGGACTCCAAAAAACTGGGAAAGGTGATCTAATCTGCCTTAATAAGATCTTCTTATGATGATCCTGCAAGGCTGCAACTGGACTGAGTAAATGTGATCTTTGAGAAAAATCTCTAATTTGATGGGGAGAGTGCCTGCAAATAGTGACCAAATGAGAGTGCTACTGAGATATTACTAAAGTTGAACAATCCCAAACACCAATTGTCAAGATTCTACAATTATAAGAGGGTAATTCCAAAGAGCCAAAGATCCAACTCAATGATGAAGAAACCTCCTTCAAAATTCATTTGGTATCTAATACCATACCAAAGGACACAACCAATGAACATCCTACGCTCTAGATAGACTTCCAAGCATCGGATAAACCGAAGGGTTGTCCATGACGAATAACATACTATTAAACTTAGCACCATTGTCAAAAAGCACAGAAGTGCACCAGATATGAAAAAGATTTCATCGAGTATCAAGTGAATCTAGTTTTAACTTTGTTTCACCGTCCTCCACCATTGACCAGTTTCAGAGTTGTTGATTCTCCTGATAAATTTTCAAGAGCTCCGGAGCTTCTTCGCTAAAGCGTTCAACATATCTGATAAGGAACTTCTGCTCTGTGCATACCAGGAAATTTGCCAAGCAACGATCTTTGCTGACTAAGCCTTTAGCCAAGAGAACTCGATACACAGCACACCTTGGAACAAGTATTTTCTTCAAACTAAATGAAAATACACTAGGCACGTTCAGTACGGCAGATGCATCATAACCCATCTCGTTGACAAAAATATTCATAACACCCATGACTTTAGCCTCTGATGCTGCCATAACGCATGTGTGCCTCTTAAAAGCCTCCAGAACCTGATCCTCTGAACACCCCCATCTCCCATACACTGCGACTTTTTGTTTCCATACTGGAGGATACATCGATGACATTCGCCACAAACATTTAACAAAACTCCTATCGATAGGATTAAGCCCCATTTTCTCAAGCTCTTTTCCTAACTCTTTCAATAGCTCAGGTGGCTTCAGGAATACTCTTGGCTGATCTCTTAGCATATTAACAATGTAGGTTTCAGGAACTCTCATATTCCTCAAAATCTCAATGTTGGCTGCCATATATTTCTGAAATCGCAATGTAAGCATATCGGGTAACCGCACCAGACCACATGCCAAATCTTCGTATGATTTAAACACATCCAAAAGGGCTTTGCCAGATGGAATAATCTGTTTATCCAAACTTCTACATATCAAATTCCTCGAGCTAAGAACCTTGGAAACGTCTACATCTTTTAATCCTAAAGATCTCAAATACTCAATCTTGGGCAAAATGCTCTTCTCAGGCCGGCATACAAGAACTCTGGGATATTTTCTAACAAGTGCATAAATATGATCATCCTTAAATCCATTATTTTTTAGCACTGCAAGAACTGAATCCGGCTTATCTGAGGTTTCAAATTTGAGATGTTTGGAAGCTGAAATTGCTGTTTTCTCAGAAAAATCAAATCTTTTTACAAGGTAATCAACAGCAAACGAGCTTTGTTTCTCATCACTACCATTAACACTTGAAAGGGATTTGCTTTGAGTCTTTACAGCTACAGATGCAGAGGAAAATGGGCTGATTTGAATCAGGAAGAATTTAACGGCTACTGAACTTCTAAACGAAGATTCCCCATTCTTGCACACGAATTTCAGCATAATGAAAAATCAGCAAAAACAAGGAAGATTGGATTGTTAACTCACCGTTTCAAAGCTCTCGGTTTGTTTGATTGAGGAGCTTCAATTCATTCTTGAAGATGGAAAAATGGCCCATCAATTCTATTACAGAGCCCAGGCGGCGGAACCCTAGTCAAGGGACGACTCCTCCACAAGAAGCGTCGAAAAGAAATCGTTTTTTGTCGCCTTCTTCTTTTATTTATTTCTTCATTTCTTTCATCCCCGTGCTCTTTTTTTAGGGTGTTAGTTTTTTAAGCCACCATCTTTATTACTTAAAGTCACCATAAATTTTTTTGGACCATTTTGCCCCTCACATTTCAAACTTTCACCAAAGGAAAAAAGAGAGAAAACTTGAAGCCACCACCCTTCTAAATCCCATTTTGAAGTCTAATTTGGTGAAAAATTGATGGCAACACGGAAGAATCAAAACAGGAAAGAGCCGATCTCATTACGCCGCCGCCGCCGGACGGGCAATGAAGCCGTCAGTGCACGGCCAAGAGCGCAGCAACGCGTCCCGGTTCAACCGAACAGGCGGTTTGCTCGTTAGAGTTGAGCCGGGGCGTTGCTTGCGCGTCGTCTTCGCCGCGCCGGCCGGCTTCATCGCCGTCCGTGGCGATTGCAATTTTTTTTTAATTTGTTTAATTACAATGTAATTATGTTTTAATTATGTTTGATTTAATGTAATTAGGGTTAGTAAGTAATTTTTTATTATTTAATAGTTTGTGATTTAGATTGGTTACTTAATTTAATTGTGTAAATAATTTAATTTGATTAATAATAGATTAGTTCTTTAATTAGTTTGATTGATGTACTTATTAATTTAAATAGTTATTAAAGTATTTAGGTTATATTTTTAACTAAGTTATTAGTAGATTAGTAAAGTTAATCATTTGAATTGATTAAATTAATTTAAATAGTATGTAAATTAGTTGAATGAGAAAACTAATTTAATTAATAGTAGATTAGTTCAGTACCTAATTAGGTTAATTGATTTACATTATTTTAATTAGTTATGAAAGCAATTAGGTTATATTTTTAATTTAATTATTAGTAGATTAGTAAAGTTAATCATTTGAATTGATTAAATTAATTTAAATAGTATGTAAATTAGTTGAATGAGAAAACTAATTTAATTAATAGTAGATTAGTTCAGTACCAAATTAGTTTAATTGATTTACTCATTATTTTAATTAGTTATGAAAGCAATTAGGTTACATTTTTAATTTAATTATTAGTAGATTAGTAAAGTTACTCATTTTGATTGATTAAATAAATTTAAATAGTATGTAAATTAGTTGAATATTAAAAACAAATTTCATTAATAGTAATAGTAGATTAGTAAATCTAATTTAAATTGTGTGTAAAGTAGTTAATGATTAATTAAATTAATATAAATATTTTACAAAATAGTTGAGTATTTTTAATTAATTAAATAGTAATTTAATTTAAAATTTGGTAAAGTACTTTAGTTTACTTAATTATTATATGAATTGTACTAAATTATTAAACTATTTAGGATTTAGGATATGTGTATAATTATTTGTTTAGACTATGAAAATATGATGACGATGAATAAAATTTTGTTTATAGGTTTATGGTGATGATGATGAAAATATATTATAATAAATATAACTTCTAATATAATGGAATAGAACTTACCGTATTTCGGTTAGCTGACTCTGAATTTCCAAGTGCACCTTAGCCCAAAGTGTATCCAGGGACGCCGTGGATGTTTCGGCCGAGTTTTTAAGCGCTTGCGCGCTTTTCACACTACCTGTAGTAGTGTTGCCCATATGAAACACAGCATTCGTCCATGCCTTGACGAATTTGTAGTCAACCACTAGCCATGTCTTCTGGATATAAGTAAGAACTCTCGGAAAAGACTGCCAACAACGGATTATTACGGCAACAGCTTTATTGTACTCACCCTGGTTATTAGCTTCCACAACGTCTTTCCACAACCCATATGTAAAACCATTTGCAATCTTGGCATCAATTTTCAATTCCTTGTTGAGATGTCGCTTTCCATTCTCATAAACGTGTCAAACACACAACAAGTGGCATGAATCTGGAAATACCATACCCAGCGGCGCCATCAACCCCGGTTCCCGATAGGTAACAATAACAGCTGGAGACAGATGACCAGGTAGCAAATCCCTTAACTGTCTCAAAGCCCAATAATAACTGTCAGCAGTCTCGTCACTCAAGAGGGCGTATGCAATCAGGAAGTTCTGGTTGCACGGAGTCATCCCAATAAACTCAACCAACGGCATTTTGTACTTGTTCGTCTTGTATGTTGAGTCTATCCCGACGACCCATAAATAACTGCAAAATAAATTGACAGCATCAGGATGTGCAAAAAATACACGAGTCAACACACCTGTCTCCTGATTGCAATCTGTCATGATGATGTAACCATGATGCTTGGCCACCGCTAGTGTCTTCGTCGCGACATCCATGGCACTTGATTCACCCAGCACCGGGAACCCCTCATTAAGCAATTTCTTCCTGAAATTGTACACTTGCCGTCTGTTAACTTTTTCATCAGGAAAGATCCTCTGAATCGCAGCCATGATCTGAAACGGTCTGCACCCATCTTTGGACATACCCTGTATAAGCTGTTTCACTCCATCGCTAAGGCCCCTCGTGGGATGATCTTCGTCAAACAGGTCGTGGTTATGCATTCCAAACTCACCAGGATACACCCGAATGCGCCACTTCCCATCCACTGAGTGCACATATAACTTAAATTTACACCCAATGTTCTGTGTCTTCGAGTCTGATGTGACATAGTATTCACCATCATCAACTGACACCTTTCCCCCTTTACAGCATCTCATCAGAACAGCATTCTTCTTCTTACTGGAAACTACATTTATAATCATACCATTTGCCATGCCCATGCCTTTCACCCAAGCAACAGCATCATCCTTGTTTGCAAATTCCTCATCTGTAGCAAATAATATACTGTAATCTTGACCATCGCCACCAAAATCTTCTAAAGAATCCTGCAAATTAAACATAAAATTACAACAATAAAAAACTGTATCATAATAAATTAAATTAAACACATATTCCAATAATTTAAAAAAGTTAAACAATTATAATAAATAATAAAAAAAACATATATTTACAGTAAATAGATTAATTATTTACTAAATTAAATTTCCCAATACCTACCTAATAAATATTAGCGATTAATTAAATAGATTAATTATTCACTAAATTAAATACTTATTCCACAAAATTCTTTAATTATTTAATTATTCCCCCCTAAATAAATATTATCTCTAATTAATTAAATCTAAATAGATAAATAAAATTCAACTAATTACATTACTTAACATAACTAATTAATTTAAGATATACAATAATAATATTCTTACTTAATTAAATTAACAAAAAATGCAATAAATAAAAATATAATTCAACTAATTAATTTACTTAACATAACTAATTAAATTTAATTAACATAACATGCAATAAATAAATATAATTAAACTAATTCAATTACTTAACATAACTAATTAAATTAACAAATAAATTAACATAACATGCATGAAATTTAAATTATTAAAAAAAATTAAAAAAAATTAAAAAAAATAATAAAAAAAAACCCGGTTGAACCGGGACGCGTGTTGAGCCCGTCCGGCCAATGAATTGGACGCGTCTATTGCCCGTTCACGGTTCAACCGGGGCGCGTATATTGCGCGTCTGGTTCGATTTTACCCGGTCCGGCCGCGCAATATACGCGGACGCGCAATGTACGTGTCCGGTTCAATGGCCGGACGCGTTTCTTGCGCATCTCCGGTTCATCCGGGACGGTTTTTTTGACCGGTTCGGTTATTTTTTAAGTTTTTTTTTTTTACCTCTGAATTACTCATTTTCTTTCTCTCTCTACTGGCAGGGGCAAAATCGCCAAAAAAATTTTGAGGTGGCTTTGAGTACTAATTTTGTTGGCTTCAAAAATCCCCCCCTTTTTTGTATTGTTTTTTCCCCTTTTTTTGGTATTTTGCCACCATTAGGAAAAGTGCAATAAATGAGATTAATTATATCCTTGATTACAAAGAACATCAAGAATAACTTCTCCATGGATAAAGTATGGATCTTGATTTTGATTGTTTACATTCAAACAAAAGTTGTTTATAACCATCCGAGAAATGCCTTTTTTTGGGGCGGACTAATGGAGTCAGAAAGTACTTAAAAAAAAATATGCCATAAAAATATGTGCTGAAAATCAACCATTCTTACTGCATACAAGAAAAAACAGCACAGAACTGTACACATTATCTCAAGGGAAGATTCACTAAAGAAAAGGTTGAGATTGGTTTTGTCCTCTTCTCTTTACAATCGTTTCATGTCTCTGATTTCTACTCTGTACTGCTGTGTACTTCTGCAATTCCATTGATCCTTCTCCCTCTTCTTTCGGTTTTGTTGGGCATATAGTTCAACCAGATAGCCAAAAGGTTTGGCTATTGCCAATTGATCTGCAACACCTCTTTTCTGCATCATGAGATGGTCCAAAGTTCAGAGTTAAAGCAATTATCAATCCTCCCTTGTCCTGATAGTAAGGAAATGTTAGTTTGAGGAAGCTTCATGCACAGTAAGGAGCCAATATGGACAGCTTCCTATCCTGCCTTACATGTACCTATCGAACAACAGGAAGAACTGATGAAGAAGAAGTGTCGCTATTGCAGAAGTTAAACTTCTGATTCTGCAAATACGCGTCTCCCTTTCCGTCTTAGTGATGTTGCATATCCCATGCAGCTTTCTAGTGTTTTTTAATGGAACCTGTAGTAAGATTCATGAAGACAGTCCGAGAATATTCAGAAATCAAAATCAATTTCCAGTACTATAGATTTCTATACCATGATAAGATACTAGGTTAGTAACAAGGTTCATGCTTTCAGTAAGACCTACCAATCCAAGCACGCCAGCTCAAAGTAGCACCAATAAGGTACTTGCTAAAACTCAGCGAGACATATATCAGAAGATCAACATGTTGTAATAAGAAACAAAAGACAGTTGTGGAGACTATCCAAACCATTCAGATTTCACCTTGTCCAGCACTATGAATCACTAAACAAAAAAATCAAAAACCAAAAGTCACCGCCAAAATCCAAATCTCCACCATAACAAGACAAAGCAAGGCAATAAAGATTCAACTCCTAATTATAAGCTCAGATTTCAATCAGTTTTAGATCAACAATCTAGAGGAACAGGTAATTAGACTTTCCTAACATCTCTAGGAGGCCGATTTGAGGAAACTACTCAAACAATGTGATCATGCAATCTGCGAATGAATTGGAAAATCTCCACAGATTCACTTCTGTATCATTTCGACAGACCCAAATTTTCATTGTAGATATCCAACAATTCAGGTGCTTCTGCCATGTAATATTCCACAAATGTCTGACGAAACTTTTTCTCTGGCATCATCAACATAGTTGGCAAGTTGAGTTTCTTTTTATCCAAACCTTTTGCAGACAATTCTATGAAGATGATACATCTTGGTTTAATTGTTTTCTGGAAACTCAAGGCAGCAATTACTGGTCTTTGCAGCAACAAAGAACGCTCAAAACCCATTTGGTTTATAAGTAAATCCATCACTGCCATAATCTTGCTCTCAGATGCTGACATGAACCATGGTCTCTACAAATTTCCTATCAGATGGTATGAGACGTTCCTCTAAGCTACTCCTCAAGACACAGGGTGCAATGTTCACAATTGCAGTTACATCAGCATCAGAAAAGCCTAAATCTCTTAAATAACTTACTTTGGGCAAAAGGGTCTTCTCTACATCACATAAAAGGATCGAAGGACCTGATTTCAGTGTCTTGAAAATCTGGGATTTGGTTAACTCAGGTCCTTCAGAAACGAAATAACTGAGTCTGGCTGCTCTGGAGTCTGCAAAGTTAATTGCCTTGAGACTGAAACAGCCTTTTCTCGACTGAACCCACATTTCTGAACGAGGTAATTGGCCGTGAACAAGCGGTTTCCTGATCTCATACCGATGAAAGTTGAATTTCTTACGGATGAGGTTGTGAGGGTTCTAAAATCAGACTTCAACTGAAGAAAATTTCTATTGAAAAATCTAAACATTTGATGAAATTAGGGATTGAGAATGCGGAAAGATTTCACCTTTTGCATGAATATGAAATGTCGTCAGCCCAATAGCTTGTTCACCATAAACCCTAATTCCCCAATTTGAAGATGCTGACCTGAAGCCTTCAATCAGAAGGACGCTCTAATGCCTTAGTGCCTTGTTACCGTAAAATGTGAATATAAAAATTAAAACCTTTAAAAATGGTCTCACATGTGTATAATAATTTAAAGTGATAACTAGATGCTTGGCCCGGCAGATGTCCGGGCGCCTTTCTACTTTAATATTGTGTTAATAGATAAATAAATTTTTGATTTGAAAAAAATAAAAAAACTACACATTTAGTTTTTTTTTTCTTTTTTTAGCCAAAAATAAAAAAAATCATCTCCCAAAGGAGAAAAAATATTAAAAAGTACAACCATGCAGAAATCATACAAAAAAATGTGGAGTAATAAAGGGAATAAGTTTATGGGCAAATTTAAATGCTATTTTAATTTGATTGATAAATGAAAAATGTTAGGAGTTAAAATTATGTAACTATTTTTGTAAAATAGCTTTTGTTTCTCCAGATAAGAATTTTTTTTTTTTAAAAAAAAAAAGATGACACGTGGCAGAATAGTTAATGCAATATGGTGCATTTGGAGCCAAAAATTTTTAATGAGAAGTTGTCACATCAACATCATGTATTCTGCTTTAATATGGTAAAAGGGATTATTTGATTAAATAATTTTTTTTGGAACTATTATATAATTTAATTTCTTTTTTCAAGTCTCAAGTGTCTTTCCAATAATCAAATCATAACTGAATTAAATAAAAAAAATTACTTTGACAGTAGACAATTTTTTTATTTTTTTATGTATTAGAATAGGTTATTTTTGGTAAAGGTTAATAGACTCCTTCCATGTTTATTTTCAATCGGTTTTTGCAATCTTTTAGAAAAAATTTAATGGAATATTTATTTTACATGTGTCCTATACTTTCTTTTATGCTCAATTCTTTTTCAATTTGTAATATTATTTTCCATTATGTCCAAGATAAGTAAGATTTACAAGTAAATTGGAGAGAGAGAAAAAAAAAAAAAACAAGGCAAGTTGTTATCTTGGACTTTTAGAAATGGGGCCAAAGTACCTTCTCAAAGTAATGCCCCCAACATTTATCAATTAGTATTTTAAACTTTTATGAGGCCCCCGTTGATGGGCATATTCTAACTATTATTAGAACTAAATAAATGATCTTTGCCTTGTCAGCATTTTTTTTTATGTCCCTTCAAAATGTCAACATCCTTACCATTCAATAGGGTTTGCAAAAGTGCAAAATTATGCAAATGATGATTCATAAGTTTGCAAAACCGCATGTTTTTTTTTATAGAGGGTATATGACCTTTTATGGCACTTTTATACTCCCTCCGTCCCATAATTATTATCCAGTTTGGATTTTTTATTTCAAGTTCAAATTGTACTAAAAGTGAAATCTCAAACTGGACAATAATTTTGGGACAGAGGGAGTAATTCGGATGCTCAAAAATTATTTTTAAAAAATGGGAAAAAGTCTTGTTTATTGGGTATATTTAGCAAATGAATTTTTTAATATATATATCCTACTATATTAGAAACAAAAACCTCCCTTTCAAACACTTCATATGATTGCCACGTGGCATATAAAAAGTACTAAATTGTCCTTTTGTCTAACCATAACAAAATTACTAAATCTCCCTTTGCACTTTATGTGACATGTTTTTTTTTTTATTTTTTCTTTATGTTTCATTCAACTAGAGTGGTTTTTTAAATTGAATTGATCAATTAAGTTTTTTGTTACAAAGTGTCAATTTTGTTTTAAGCGTATACCCTTCGGATGAAACTTATTACAAAGCTATTAAAAATCTCCAAAACTAAGTATTGATTTGGCACGACCAATGGAGAACATCAATAAATCATCTTACTAATATTTAAATTTATTAAAATGCTTTTATATTTTATCTAATATTTACTTCAACACATATATTCGATTAAGGCTATTTATATTTAATAAATAACACTTATAAAACATTTCTAAAACATACATGGCGAAATACTATTTTTTTTTTTTGCGAAATACAAATATTTCTATAATCATACTTATAAAACATTTCTAAATCCTTCAAATATTTCTAAAATATATCGCTCCAAATACAAAATTTTATTTTTTTCAAATATAAACATTTCTAAAATCTATAGATAGACTGGGCCAGGGTCGCGCATTGCGCGACCAGACATCACTAGTATATATATAGAATGTACTATGTAGTTTAACGAACAAGATTGTAGTTTTGGGAATAGAAGAAAAACTTAATACGAATTCATGGATTGTTCGTTATTTTGTGTATAATTCTTTTACAAGATATTGATCAAAATTTATCGGTTCTTTACAAGATATTGAGCAACGTTAAAATTGTCACTAATTGAAAATGAAATTGATGGAGGTAATCGTGCTTTTTCATAGACAGAATAGAAGTGTTGCACGGGTGGATTTCAGCGTAGAGATTGTATTCAAATGCACACAAAAAATGCAAAGTATTTGGCTTGCATTTTTCCTTTGACAGAAGAAAAAAGATAAATCAGAGAAGATAACATATGAGGTCATAAAAAGTGAGAGAAGATAATGTCATATGAGGTCGGTTACAACGTCACAATAATTGTCGTGTTACATGTATGATATTTCTTTTCTTTTCCATAAATCCCTTTACCCTATTTAAGCAGAATACAGGATGTTGATGTGACAACTTCTTATTAAAAAATTTTGGCTCCAAATACACTATATTGCTTTAACCATTCTGCCACGTGTCATCCATTTTTAAAAGAAAAAAAAAACTTCTTATCCAGAAAAACAAAAGCTAATTTACAAAAATAGCTACACAATTTTAACTCCTAATACTTATCATTTATCAATCAAATTAAGATAGGATTTAAATTTGTCCATAAACTTATCCCTTTTATTACTCCACATTCTTTTGTATGATTTCTGCATCGGTGTACTTTTCAATATTTTTTCTCCTTTTGCAGATGATTTTTTTTATTTTTATTTTTATTTTTGGCTAAAAAAGGGAAAAAATAAATGTGTAGCTATTTTATTTTTTCCAAATCAAAAATTCATTTATCTATTAACACAAAATTAAAGTAGAGGGACGCCCGGGCATCTGCCTGGGCCAAACATTTAATTTTCTTATATAGTTAATGGGTTTATTTCTCATTTTCAGGAGATTTACTGACAAATATATTTCTCAAGCCGTGATAGTAAAAAAAAAATTAAAATAATTAAAGGGTTCACACGATGAGAAAAATGATCAAAATCTTAAAAGTAATCTTACCCTACTCAACAAGTGAAACAAACATCTTTAAATACTTTGTTAAATATTTTGTTAATGCTTCCGTTGTAAAAAAATATAAATAATTAGAAATATTAAACATTTCACGCGATCACATTTTAAATAGTTATCGTTCAACAATCACATGTAAGTATCATATCAATGCTGCTTAGATACTCCACAGCTATATATTCCCTCCGGTCTTATAAGATATTTTGATTTCATTGTAAATTTCACCTAAGATGTCTTTTTAATTGAAATAAAAACCTTAAAAATATTTCATAATAATTAGGAGAACACAACGAATGTTAAAATAGATTTTTTAAGGTTTTTTCAATTAAAAAGACATCTTAGGTAAAATCTAGTACAAAATCAAAATGTGTTATAATAAGGAACGGAGGCAGTATATTCCTCCTACAGGCCAATCTAATTTCATAAGTTCTCTAATTTTTATACGGAAAAGAAAAGTTCATCGCCGGACTGACATCATAAATAACCAAAAGATGACCTCAAAAAATGGCCAGAAAACCCAAAGTAAATTTCATGGCAAAAAAGAATAAATGTAACACAAAATATACAAAAAAAAAAATAAAAAAGCAAATAAAAGCAACCGACACGCCTGATGAGAGATGAGAGACGCTCTGTTCATCACCGTTCAATCGAAGTCTGGTCAAAAAGACTTTGGCAAAATCTTTCTTGAAAAGTGAAACACAGTTCCAACTTCCAATTTGTGGCCACTATCACGCCTGAGTCAAAACTTCCCCTTCTTGATCACAATAGTAATAAATTGTTTTACTTTTAATTTTGGTTTTTTTTTTTACCCTGGTGTGATGAGGTCTAATTAATATAGCATGCTCTATCAGATTTTGTCAAATTGTCGACTCAATTGGTATATAGTTTTTAACTGTCCTTAAATTCCAAGGAATGAGCTAAATGTAAACTATTTTGATCAGTTGACAACTATTCTATTAAAAACGAACCATGTACGAATCTATTTGAAGTGGGGTGAATTTGGAGAACCGTATAACTATTGTGTTACAATTTCGTATTTAAAATGCACAAAAAAATTGACTAAGTAAGAACAATTTATCCATAAATATATCATTATTAATCAACTTGTTTACTTTCACTGTAACCCGTGACGTAACGTATATGATAATTATTTACGTGTTTCTATTTTTCCTCTTTTTATTGTGACTATTCATAATAATTCACTGCATGTAATAATCAAAATTGTGCATAATGTAATTGGTATATGATTAGAACACGATGTAACTGGTGTTTCATAAAAAGGCATTATAGTTGGCTAATGTCTATTTTTTTGTACCAAACAAAAGTGTATATTGTACATTCTTTAATTTTCCAAAGTAAAGATTAAACAATAGTCAAAACTCTACTTTCTCTCAATATCCATCAAGTTGACCGACCTAGATACCAGATCGAAGCCGTCCAATTCGGGCATCCAAAGAATTCAAAACCGTCAATTTCTTTTCAAAATAGTTTACAACCTCAACAGAGCATAAATGCAACTTTTTTCTCTTAGTGGTATTTTATTTTATTTTTTTACTTAATCAAAGAAATCCAACCGAAACAAACCACCTCCGTTCATATGATGTTTACTTACATTAATCAACTAACACCTTAATCTCCCCACACTCTCTCGAAGCGTTTGTGCCTCACTCTCCTACTAAACTACGCAAAGTAGACGTGGAAACTCGTGCAACTCTGTCATCTAAACACTTTAATTTATGTCTTCAAGAGTAAAGTACTTTTAATTAGAATAATTAAATAACACGTGATTCACACTGTTGAGCAAAGAGCGTGGAAATCAGATGACATTACGTATAAGGCTGCGTAGGTGGGGAAAGAGATTGGGGTTTTTAATGGGTACGTGTCGTTTTCTTGTTGGTGGATTAAAATTGTCACGCTTCCTGGCGTCCGCATCATATAATGCTTGATTTTCTCAATTGCTTTCCCCCTCAAATTCTATTCTTTTTTCACGCTTTAATTTTGCCGATGTTAAGGCTAAAAAAAATGCAGAAAATTAGGGACTTGTGAATTATCTCAAACACCCTTTTGGTGTTGTTTTTTCCCCTTATGTTATTCTTATATTTAGATTTGTGTGTTTGTTGTATTTTACACATATATAATAATTATTATAAAGTTTACGACGAAGTGCAATTAGCTCAGCTTAGATTGTTTGTATCTACTTTACACAACTTCTTGATTTTTTTAGTGCAAAAATGACTGTTGCATTTGGCAAAAAAAGAACTAACTTATCTGTATCGATATTTTTCTCATTAATTTCATTGCAACTTCATATATTGATTTTTGCTTGCTAATCGCTTAGAGAAAACTTGATTCAAATTTGAACAAATGTACAAAAAGAGAAGCTCTTGCTTAGCTCGACTTCTTGGTAAGATCTCATTTCCAAAATACAAGCCTTACATTGATACACTAAAACAATTACCACTCTCATTGTTATGGATCGATCATATGAGTTCCAAAGTGTAAAGGAAAAATGGAAAAAAAAAAAATTATTGATAAATACCCATCATTCCTTTATCATAACGAAATTTTTATAATTAATAAAAGCTGACAAAGTAAATTGTGGGTATGAGAACAGTCAAATGTTCAATTTTTTTTGTAAAGGTGTCACTGCTTACGTGTACTTTAAATGTCATATACTATGTACATATAATTATACGTAGGGGATCAATTCGTTGTTCCTATTGACTTTTCTAGTAGTTATTTGTGACGGCTTACACGTGAATACACTAAGAAATTGTTATATTCTGCTAGTAAACTATCATTTCATTAGTATAGAAAAAAAGGGAAAATATAATTTAAATACTCATTCCGTCATTTCTCAAAGCCCATGAACCCGTTAAATACTACTTAATTTAAATTTGTCCATGGTTTTTCTCGCACTCTGATTTATAGATTATATATTTCGGTGGACATAAATTTATTCATATCAGATGGAATATTTTTCGACGTTTAAAAAACTTAACTCACATACAATGTGTACTAGGTGAATTTAAAAAACTTAACTCACAGAGCATAATAAGGTTTTTTCGTCCATTAAAAATGTGCACTAAGTGAATTTTAGGACAAATCAAAATGTCTTATACTAGAAACCGGAGGAGTAGTTTATTATTATGATTTTGTCCTCTACTGCAGATTTAGTTAATGCAATTCACATGAAACATGTCCATTTTCTTGCGGTTGGCATTAAATGAAATGTATATCTACGTTATATGTTAACCTTAAAACGGGTTTAGGCTTTGTGAAAAAAGGTCAAATTAAATTAGGTTTTGTTCACGCGGATTGACATTAATTGCACATAACAAATCAAAATTATCCAAAATTTGGCCTGTGTTGATCGATCTTGATAACTCATGAAATGATCATGATATGATGGGGCTAATTCATAAATTTCATAGTGATAACTTCATATAGCATATATAGTTGTGGTGTAGTCACTCAATCGATTCTACTTATGTACGTGTTACAGTAAGGGAAAAAATAGACGTTTAAATATTGTACATGCAACACGATAATTACAGAGGTAGCTTAACTTGTAGTGTTAGGCTGCAAGAAAAATCTAGTTTCACTAAGACAAGTATAAAAAGAACAATAATGTGAGACTGAACATTATTTGGCTGATTGTATATTTTTGCATTGAACTTGTATAGTTATTTTGTTAGATGTTATAGTTATACATAGTAAATTGAGTTGATGAATTTGACCAAGAGCTCGAGATTACACTTTAAAAAGATACAAATAGTAAATACTACTAAATTGTAGAAAGCAACCAGGTGGGCAATTGAGTACTTGCGTAACTCCCTAAACCTAGTTACAAATTGCAAAATTTAAAACCTTTAAAATGTTAAAATGGAACTTCGTGATATCATTGGTTTTCATTTTTCAAGTGTAACACTTAAATCTCATACTCCCTTATCCAGTTTATATTTATATTTTAAAATGTATTAAAAGTAAAATTCAAATTAGAAAAGAATTTTAAGACAGAAGAAATAATAGAAGACGGGCATATTAATTACTCATGTGCGGCGTGAGTTGACTTGAAACTTTTCTCAAGCTCAACACTTATGTAAGTGTATCACTACAAATTTTAAGATTAAATGTATAAACAAATAGCATTAAATTTAAATCATTAAAAAAAACGAGGAAGTAAAATGTCGAACAAAAAAATGCTACGGAAAAACCGAATTACTTCTCCATTTAAAAGTTGAACAAAGTGATTTTGATTCAATTAAACTGAGATAATTAAGAAAGAGATTTTTGCAAAATTAGTGACAAATTCGGTTCCACGGACTGAAATATAAAAGAGGATACCGTCGGTTTTTATGTTGAAGCTATATATAGCGACTTCTTGCTTTTTTCTTGGTTAACTATTTTCTACTTCTTGCAATTTTTTCCTAAAACAAAATATGTAATAATCTTATAAAAAAGTGAGTAATAAAAAATAGTAGAAGGAAAAATAGCGGCTATGTGGCCATTGTTTTTTCTAGTGCAACACTAATCTCACAGTTGAAGCGTGACAAGTGCGTGCATATTTGGTTATCTCTTTATTTGCACAATCATATGCTTTTCTGATTTTTATTATAAGATATTTTTTTTAGAATTTTATTTAATCTTACTTGTACGGTATTTGATATTTGTATGATTTTATTTATACTGTTCTCTCTACTTTATGGTTCATTCCAACTTAAATTGTCTAAAATTTAATTTGTTTGGATCCTAGCTAGAGATGTGGGGAATTATAATGTCATATATAAGTAGTTAGCAAATAAAAATAAATAAATAATTTCTTCAAGTATTGAAAATTAGTTATTTATTTCTTGTATTAATAATCTAAAAAAATGTAAAAATTTAAAATCGCCAACAAACGTCTAGTACTTTTCATGAAATCCTCTTCATTATGTCAAACATTTTGATTCAACCTATGTAAGAAACATAATCCAACAACTTTGATTTGTGTGTTCACAAAATTGAAATCTAATAATGCATGCCTTCCCTGATTATGTTTCTCCCTCAATTTCCATTTACTTTTGAAGTGGAAAAGGGGAGGGACAAAGAACATTCAATCCTACTATATATAGATCCCTCCATTAATAACCATTTTTAAAAACCTCAATTTAATGAACTTAATTCATGACCTTTTTTCCCCCACCAACTTTTCATTAATATAAGTGCGAGAAATAATGGGAAAAAAAAAGTAGTACGATACGCGCACGTTTGATTTGGGGGATAAAAGTGTAATTTCGTGGCACCAAGTCTTGGAACTCATAAATTGATTGTGGAAGAAGGAAATAACCCCCACCAGGCATGGTATGTTAGGTATTTGGCGCCGACTTAAACAATTACAAATACTTTCAACACATACAAATTTCAAGAAATACACAACCATAGTTAGGAAAAAAATTCCCTAAAATTTACTTAAGAAAGGGATAAAAAGACCCATAAAAAGGGAGGAAAAAAAATGTGTACCTATTTCCAGTCGCCCACTACGTAGAGTACAAAATATAAGATTTATTGTTTTAAAAGGATGAACAGTGACTCCCTAATTATCGTAAAGTGACTCGAACCTGTGACTTATAACACAATAGAACTTCTCTGCAAACACGCGAGACACTAAGACGTAACATGTTTTGAATCTTACCAGTAAATATATAATGTAACAAACTCTCGCCCTTTCCCTCTTTAAAAAAAGACGAAAACGTATGTATTGTGAGCATACTTCGCTACACTTATCATACCCAATAATTTTTTTCTAATACGTATTTAAGAAGAATGTATGATTAACCATACAAAATCTATAACATCAAAATATTTGTAAAATCATGTATTAAATAAAATAATACAATATTAAAAATATTAATTATTTCACTATTAAGAACACACAAAAAGTGAAATGTAAAATATAACACTAGGATCATTATTTTTAATTGTTACACTCATAAGTCACAACTCATATATTTAAAACGTGACAAAAGCGTACATATCCCATACCTATTTGCACATTCAACAATTTTGTAATTTTTTAAAGTCCCAAATTCAAATTAAATTTAAGTTACAATACGAAAAATAGAAAAGTGAGAAATAAAGCGCCGGACAAAACAGAGTAACGGAAAAACTTTAATCATCTCAACATTTTTGTTTATGAAAGAAATCAAGTTATAACTTTGACCAATATCCATTTCAACATTCAACCATATTCAAAACTCAATTAAACCCCAATTTAAAAAACTCAATTCTTGGTTAACATTTTTCTCCCAACAACTTTCTTTAATGTGCCAAGAAAATTGAAAAGAAAAGAAAAACACAGGACACACACACGTACAGCTGAATAGGGGGATAAAAGAGTCATTTGTTAGGCTTTGTATGACTTCTATATTTCATTGTTGTTAGGTAGACATATTTGGCGGGTACTTAAAACAGTGATTCATTCACTTACAAATACTTACAAAATTGAATAAATACACACAACAAAGCAAAAAATAAATAAAAAACTCCCACAAAAATTGACTTAAAAGAAAAAGAAAAGAAAAGAAATAAAAAAGGGTAAAAAGATCCCCCCCACACAGGAAAAAAGAAAATATCAGAAAACACCTCCCTCCATCCTCCTCTCACAGTCTCACACTGAGAAGAAAGAATATTAGTGAAGAAAAGAAAAGTACTTAATATAAATTCACACACACACACACACACACACAAAACAAAAACCACATCACAATTCACACATCATCTCATCACAACACACATCATCAAGGATTTACACTTTTTGGTGTGAGAAGCCAAAAAAGCAACACATTATAACTTAAAATAAAAAACCAGGCCAAAACACACACACACACTCACACACAAAACAAACAAGCTAGCTTCACTGTGGGAGAAGAAAGAAGAAGAAAATAAAAACCAAGATTCAGGAGGAGGAAAAAAAAAAAAACTCTATGTTCCGATTTTTTTTCAGTGTGTTTTTAGATATTTTTTGTATTGAAAATTTTAAAAAGTGTATAAGAAATGTAAAAATTATGATGAGACGAGACAGTTATTATTTAATTATTTTGACATTACTATAAAAAACCAAAAAAAAAAAGAAAAATTAGAAAATTGTACACATTGAGTGTGTGTATGAGTGTGTGATTACTGATCACTGTGTATATATACACATTTGTGAGATTGACACACAATCAGAGAGAGAAAGAGAAAAAAAAAAGAGAAGTAAAAAAAAAAAAAAAAAAAGAAAAAAGAGAGAGAGAAGAAGAAAAAGCAAACACAAAAATCCACCACCCTTTTTTTCCTCCCATCTCTCTAAAACCACCAAACCCCTTCTTCTCCACCTCTTTCCTTCCTTTTCTTTCTTTCTTTCTTTTTTTCTTTCATTCACCGATCACTCTCAGAAAAAAAAAAAAGAGTAGAGAAGAAGCCCTTTTCTCTTTCTCTTCTTCTACTTGTTGTTTGTATACAATCCACCTATATATATACAGATTATACAGATTCTGTATATATATTTATTTATTTTGTGTAGAGGAGAATTTGTGAATAGGTTTCAGAGTTAGAGAGGGGTAAAAAAATGGACAGGTACACTGGGACCCAGACAATGGAGGGAGCGGATCCGGTGGCCGAGTGGACGGCTCCGAGCGGCGAAACTGGGCTAGAAGGTGGAGTTTTTTTTGAAAAGGGAAAAACTTGAGATTGATTGTTTCATTTTTTTTCCCCATTTCTGCGAAATTTCATGTGAATTTCGATCGAATTTCGCGCGAATTTTTGGTGTTCTTTGTAATGTTGAATTGGGGGTGTTATATGAATGTGTGTTTTTGTTTTGATTCTTTGTTGGAAATGCAGAACCGATGTGGCAGTTGGGCCTTGGAGGTGGGCCCGAATCGTACCCGGAAAGGCCCGACGAGGCAGATTGTATCTATTACTTGAGGACTGGTTTCTGTGGTTACGGTGCTCGCTGTCGGTTCAACCATCCTCGTGATCGCACTGCGGTATATTTTAGTTTTCATTTTACTCTTCTTCTGGGTTTTTTTCACCTTTTATGTGGCCGAATCTTGTGTATTTTGTTGTGATCATCGGCTCTAAGGTGTTCATTTTGCTTTGATCGTTGTGGGTTTTAGTGGGTTTTGTTAGATTTGATGATGATATGCAAAAAGATCGGGTCTTTGAATTAAATTCCCTTTTGGGTCTTACCTGGAAATGAAAGAAGTTTGTACCTTTTTGATGATCGTCTTGCTTTTTATGGAAAATATTTATTTGATATGCATTGGCTGAATGTGAATGTGTGATTAATGTTCAGGCAATGGGAGCTATGAGGGCCAGCGGAGGGGAGTATCCAGAGCGTGTTGGACAACCAGTTTGCCAGGTATACTTGACTGTTTTCTGTGTTAGGATTATATGCTGCCTTGATCTTTTGAAGGGTTTGCATCTGTGATCCTTCTTCATTTTGAAGGGTTTCACATCAGTGAGAAGGCATTCTTTTGCTTAGCTGTGGTGTTTTGTCTGTACATTGGTGGTTGTGAGAAATGAGCCATCTGCTTTGAGGACCATGTTTTTTGTCTTGTTCTTTCCTTGTAGGAATGCTGTTGTTTCCTAATTCTGGGTGATCACTTTTGGAAATGTAGTATTTTGAGCTTCCATATCCCTGTATTTCGTCTGTTTGTTGTCTTTCTGGATGATCAGGGTTTTTATTCTGTTTGGCTTTGGTCTTTTGTTGCTAGCTTATCATCCCTCATCAGTTTACTTGGGGCTTAGGGATCAAGTGTTTTCCCTATGGTTATGCTTGAGCTCATACTTTCAACGATCAATTTAAAATGTGTTTTAATGGGAGTAAACATGATATTGAATCCTGTTTCTCTTCTTTCTCTTTAATGTTTCAAACTGTAATTTAATAAATTCGTCTTTTCCTATGTCTGGTTGATCAACAGCTTTGAATACCTTAATCAGTCCTAGATGTTTGAAACTTTGATTTGACAAATTCTTCCTCATCTTTGGACAACATTATTAGCTCTTGATGGCATGGCTAAACTGCTTGTGTTTTCTCTTACAATACTTAATGTATCACAACCACATGCAAGAGAACATGGATAATGAATTCATAATTATTTGAGTGCTGCTCAGTTTAAATGCTAGGTCAGAATTCTGTCTTCGACTTGAATATGTAGACTTTATGTTCTCACAGGCTTCATTTGTGGAAACAGCCTCTTTTTTGAATATATGATTAAGCTGTGTACATCAGGCCTTAATGGCATGATGCTTCCCCTGCTCTTGCACACATAGGAGCTTTTATATCTGGGCAGCCCCCTAAGCCATTTTTGGTGGTGAATTTAAAACTGGATATTTGCTGTTCTCATCAAGCCTGTAGCTATTTGGTTGCTTTCTCATTACATTGATGCAAGATTTGTATATGAACTCCTGTTTAGAAGTGGAGTTCTGCAAGGATACTGGCGCGTGCCTTTTTTTTTTTATCTAATCTTTTTTGGGGCAGAACTCGTGCTATTACTCCCCCTGGCTCCGAATTAATTACGTGGTTTCAATTGGTCTGAGTCTAAGTTAGTCTGTATCTGTTGAGAAACTTGGGTTTGCTCTTGAATAAATCTTCTTTTATTTTGCATCACTTCTGTCGTTTTCTGAATTTGTAGTACTACATGAGGACGGGAATGTGCAAATTTGGTGCTTCCTGCAAGTATCACCATCCAAGGCAAGGAGGTGGATCGCCAGCACCAGTGAATCTTAACATTTATGGGTACCCTTTGCGACCGGTCTGCACTTTTTCCTATTCCTTGACTCCTTTTTCCTTTCTTACGCTGATATTTGATCAATATTGTTGATTGTACTCCTAGGGTGGCTTATTGACTAGTTGTTCTTGTAGGGGGAGAAGGAATGTTCATACTATGTGAAAACAGCGCAGTGCAAGTTTGGTGTCACCTGTAAATTTCATCATCCACAGCCGGCCGGTGTTCAAATGACAGCACCAGCGCCTGGTCCTGGACCATTACCTGCACCAGCAGCTGTACCTGCACCTGCAATTTATCCTACAGTGCAATCTCCTTCTGTTCAATCGTCTCAGCAGTATGGTGTTGTTACTGGCAACTGGCCAGTTCCACGCCCTACTTTGCTCCCAGGTTCATATATACCTGGCACTTATGGTCCTGTGCTCTTTCCTCCTGGAATGGTTCCCCTTCCGAGCTGGACTTCCTACCCAGTAAGTGCACAACGACAATGAGTGGCTTTTCCACTCTCTGTGTGTTTTTGAGAGTGATTGGTGAAAGAAATGGAAGCAAAGAACTTGAGGGATTTGTTGGTTTTAGAAAAATGGAGGAAAAAAGGGTTATGGGTTTTTATGTTGCTGTTCTTTCACCCCCCCTCTCTTCTCTCTTTTTCTTTTTCTTTCTCTGATTGATCCCAAATGAACAGTAAGCACGTACTTTGCACGATGTCCAAAGTACCTATTCTTAAATGTATAATATAATAATGATAATGAAAGAGTAACTATTATCGTCATCTTGAATGGAAATATGTTTATCAGTAATAACAAAGAGCTATTTTAGATGGTTTCGTTAACTTTGAATACGTGATAGAGAATCTTACTATTTGATGCTTTTGCTTAAAAAAATATAAATAAATATTTACTATAAATTGGTTTTTGGAAGTATAATTGTATGATTTTAAATTTGAAGTTTAATTTCAAGTATAATGAGTATTACTCTTTTAATTGGTGTGAACTTATAACTATTTCAGGCACAAGCTAGTCCTGCGGTGACAGCGACTGCACAGCCTACTGTTGGAGCTGGCCCTATTTATAGCCTGACGCAGTTATCTCCTTCAGCTCCAGCATATACGGGACAATATCTGTCTCTTACTTCTTCTGCTGGTCCATCAGGAAGCGGCCAGAAAGAGCATGCATTTCCTGAAAGGCCTGGGCAACCTGAGTGCCAGTATTATATGAAAACTGGAGATTGTAAATATGGTGCTTCTTGTAGATATCATCATCCACAAGCAAATTTGGTCCTCAGCGCCATGGGTCTACCTCTTCGTCCGGTATATGCCTTACCGCGTTAAATGGTTCTTTCTTGTGAGGAACTAAAACCTCAGTTATTTTGTCTCCAGGATTTCTGATAATTTTGATTATAATAATATGGAGTGTTATTTTTCTTTACTTATTCATTTGACTCTTTTATGAAGTTGAAGTTTATTTCTTTTTCACTGAAAGACAATTTTAGATGCAATGTGTGTTCTTCTGGACTCATGTGTGACTATTTCAATTGTTTGTACCTCTTGATTTTACTCTCAGTTTTTGCTTGTAACTTCTGGATTTCATTTATACGTTGGCGGAATGCTTCAAATTACGATAAGTTCTAGAGGTGTGACATAGGTGATTCCAACAATTTACATTATGGTGTAATTGCACAAGCCTTGCCCACACCCTGCACACACTGGAGCTTCTGTGCATCTGACTGCTTTTTTCTTTCCTTTTCGTTTTCTTTCTTTTCTTAATAGAATTAGATAACATCAGTGGGTGCAATCTGCTGATTTTTGAATGAACTCATCCCTAGTTCTGGGTCCTTGTATGATTTTCTGTTATTCGTAATGTCTCATTCATTGTTTTGCTTGCCCTCTGTCCAGGGTGTGGCTATTTGTTCTCACTATTTACAGAATGGAGTATGCAAATTTGGGCCCTCATGCAAATTTGATCATCCTATGGGAACACTAAGCTACAGCCCTTCTGCGTCTTCCCTCGCTGACATGCCGGTTGCTCCTTACCCAGTTGGTTCTTCAATGGGTACTTTGGCTCCCTCATCCTCATCATCCGACTTAAGGCCTGAACTTATTTCTGGAGCCAACAAGGATGCCTTCTCTAGCCGGATGTCTTCTATGAGTGGTTCCAGTGGTTCAGTTGGCTCATTGTTTTCGAAGAGCGGTACTGTCCCCCGTTCAAGTGGTCAGCTGCCAGGACAGGGATCTGCAACTTCAGGTGGCAGCAGTAGTGCAGTTCCTGGGAGTGAGCCTCGCACGTCAAGCTGAGGCAGAGCTGATTATGAGCTCTTTTTGTGCATAACTCTCATGGACTCGGTGATATATTTTTGTTGCAGATCACTTCCTAGGAGGCTATTTGTTCTTTTTAGTCATCCAGGTTCCACCATTCAAGTCTAGGAGACCTTAGATCTGTTCACCATTGTTCTTAAAATCATTATATGGCCACCAGTTCGATTCTCAATAAGCCATGCCCACCTCAAGAGATCCAGCTACCCAGTATAGCTTCAAGCTGGTTCTGAATAACAAGAAACAAAAACCACCTCAGACTTAGAAATTCTACATCCCAGCCTAAATTTTGGAGCTTGTTGTCTGTTGTCTGCATTTATATTCAAAATCATTGTCGGAACAGAAGAACTTTTCTGTTCCGCTCTATTCTTCTTTCAAACATTGACTGTCAAAAAGGTCCAGCTTTTGATCCCTGCTTGAATTTGGAAGAAGCTTCCAACTTGACTTAGGAATGAATACCGATATCTCCCTGTCACCTTCGCCCCCTTTTTGCCCGGGGCTTTTGTCAAATGTTGTGGAAAATTTATCAAGGAATGGTGTCAGGCCATTTATAACTGCCTTGATATGGTTAAGTTATATATGCTCATGCTGCTACATATGAATTTCTAGCTGAACGCTGCCTTGATAATTTGTCTTCACAAGTACAGCAGATAAATGAAGATACTTCTTTAACTTGTAAGGATTTATATTGTCACTTTTATTTGTGAGGATCTGATGGAACCTCATTTTTGCTGCTATGATACTCTTGTCCAGTTTCCTGAATAAAACCGTCCATGAGGTGACCCAACCTAGCATGCATGCTATATTCTGGAATGAAACCCGCCATGCCCTGCTGATTTGGCTGCTCTTGTATGATGCTTTGAACTTATTATTCTGCGATCATGGGTTTATCTTCGTTGTTTGGTGCCTTTCCCAGTTCTTTTTCTTATGAATGCGGTACTTCATTTTGCCCTGTCAGTTGGGACAGTTGCCCGGTTTGTCAAATAGTGTTATTTCTATTACTGCAACCAGACAAAAGCATAGAAACTGCGTTGCTTGTTTTTCTAGGAACAAGAGTAATATAGAATATCACTAAATATCGTTGCACATAGTTTAATCTCGTCCCATTTTAATAGTCTATTTTTGTATTTCTCGCACATATTTTCAGGTTGGAAAAAGCTTTGTGTGTGTGTGTGTGTGTGTGTTTGTTTTCTTTTCCAATATTTGGCCTACACGTAAGCCCCAGTTCCCAGTCCCTTTCCGATTCGACCCCAAAACTGTGTGATAAAGAGCTCTTAAGATTTTCTCCTTTGAAGTAGTTTGTCTATCTTCTAAAGAGCTTTTTTTTTTCTTTTTCTTTTTTGCCTTTACGATTGATTCAGGTTTGAATACATATGGGTAGCTTGGATTGTGGTTGTTGCAGTTATCAGAGGAGACACGAATTCCACCGACAAGACTGGTGAAAATGTGACAAAACTTCCATCATGTGTTGTTGTTACTTGTTAGTAGTATACAACGTGGGAGAGTAGATTATTAGGAATACCAAAACAGAGGAACAGGGCACCAATATTATCTATATCATATACTCCACTTTTACAAACTTTTCTTCTGACAAATACAACATCTTTGCACCCCTCCAAAAACCAGACACATAAAAAATGGGTTACAAAGAAAAAATAAAACAAATGCACCCCCACCCCCACCCCCCCAAAAAAAAAAAATGTTTCTGATTGTCAAGATTTGCCAACCCTTTTGAACATTCATATCCAACTTTAAGGGGGCAATGCGAGAAAAAGAAGAAGAAAAGGAATCAAACCAAAAGCTATACTCAAAATTGGCTGGCCAATTAAGATATGCTGATTTTCTTGAGGATGCCGGGGGAAACATGTCTTGTTTTTGGAAGAACAAAACCTTAGATCACATGGAATGTTTGGTTTGGGTTTCATGTGAATACGCGTTCTAAAAAAAAAAAAAAAATCCAAAAACCCTGTATTTATAACCATTGGATGTAGCAGAGTGAATGATTATAATATTGATCAAGTGTTCTTGTTTAAGATAAGATAAAATAATGATACTTATTCCATCCTAAAATATAACAAACATGACTTTTATTTTGAGACGCAAAGTTTTAAATTTAGAGACTAAAGAAAGGGTTACGTCAAAACCACATTGCATTACTTCCTCATAAAGTTAAACAGTAATTACATTTTTTATGAAGCTGGAAAACAAGAAAAAGACGGGGGAAAAAAATGCTGCAGAGAGAAAGAAGAAAAGCAACCGAACGACCAAAAAAAAGAAAAAAGAAAAAAAAAGCTTGAAGAAAATGCATGCAGCTTTATCCGGAACTTGTGATTAGGGTTTTGAGGCATGCATAAATCAATCACCAACCAAATGGTGGGAAAACTGCTGAAAATCCAGGCGAAGAAGAACTTGTGGCTCCTCCCATTGACTCATAGCTTTCAGCATGATCTGAAGTTGGATAGTAAGATCCCATGCACCTATTGTTGTTGCTAATGTTATTACTCATTAAAGGGTTGTTATTGTTGTTAATCACAGCCGAAAGCTCACAAGAATTCACCTCCCAACTGCTGTTGTTACCATAGTTAAATACTCCTCCTTCATAGCATGAAAAGTTGCTAATATGATGATGATCATGATCATCAGTAGCCATTGTAGTAGGAAGAACATCATTATTATTCCCATGATAGCTCAAATTGGAGTAAATTTGGTGATGATGATGATCATCAAGAAGCGAATTAGTCTCATGATGATTATGAGAGGGAGGCTTGAGGCAGTTATCAGGAACAATGCAATCCAAGTAGCCTGAATTGGTTTCATGGCTAGAAAAGAAGAAGTTGTCATTAGGGCTTGAACCATATGAGGATTGAGAACAATTGTCATTGTCAGATAGGATGTGAGAATTTGAGGTTTCTAAAGCAGTAGGGTAATAATGATGAGATTGAGAATGAGATGAATAAGAGCTAGTACTTGTAGTAGTAGTTGTAGTAATAGTACTATTTGGTTTACTAGTAGTACCATTGTTGTTGTTCTTGTTGTTGTTTTGTTTCTGCCATAGGGTTTGAAGATCCAAAGGGGTAACAAGAGAGTGAAAAGTTGTGTTGTCAGAGTAAACAAAATTGGTTCTTGCTTGTGTGCCCTTCATTGAAAGGGCAGCCCTATCATAAGCTAAGGCAGCTTCTTGTGCAGTATCAAATGTACCAAGCCAATGCCTTTCTTTAGTTGTGGGATCTCTAATTTCAGCTGCATATCTTCCCCAAGGCCTCCGCCTTACGCCGAGGAATCGCCCCGGCTCGGCTTGTTTCCTCCGGCCTCTCTTTTCATTAGGTGGTGTCACAGAGGATGTGTTACGTTGTAGTAATGTGAACCCGGTTTGTGTAAGGATGGGTTCATAGAGATTGAAGGGTTTTTCTGGGGTTTTTGAGCTTGACATTGTAGCCCAAAAAAAAAACCTTTAGGATGAAGAATGAATATTGAAGGGTTTTTTTTCGTCTAGAACTATAGAAGGCTAGCTGCAGAGTTCATGTGAAAATGCTAGAGAAATTGAGGTCTTCTTATAAAGGCCTGGGATTCTGATTTTTGAATAGGGAAGGAAAAGCAAAAAAATGTCAATTCATTGGAAGGCTGGCCATCCTCTTCCTTTTTTTAATTTTATTTTTTAAAATTTCGTACTTTTCTGCGGGTTCATATAATATAAGTCACGTACTTTTTGATGTTTCTTTATGATCAACATAATTTAAACAAAGAGAGCTTCCCTCCGATCAACATAATGTAGGGAGCTTTCTTTCCAAGAAGAGACCGACCCAATTCGGTGCGGATTAATCTTAGTGTAATACATTTATGATACAGTGCGCAGTATAAAATATATATATATATATATATATATATATATATTAAACAATACTCTAGTTATGAATTCATAAAAAAAAAAACTCTAGTTATGGGGTGGTGAAAAGGGTCATTTGAAACAAATTGTTCATTTGTGATAAACTTTTTTTTTCGAAAATTGCATATAACATATAGCATAAATCCATGTTGATTATAACTAAATGGATTGATTATGATTTTCATCTATTAATTAAGGCATGGTGAAGGCTCTAAATCAAACGAAATTTAGCCATCTTTTTGGCTAGATTTAACTTGGGGACAAAGGACTATTGCATCTCACGTGCACTTAGAGAAAAAAAACATCTAGAAAATGAATATCTGAGTTAGTGATAATCAAAGTCAGAGAGCCAAGGAAAAAAGGGCAACAAACAAAAAGATTATTTGTCTTTATATTTCTTGATAATCTCGAACAATTTTGAAATTTAGGGCATCAAAAAAAAAAAAAAAAAGTGGTAAACTTCTTCTACTATTATGTTTATGTGTCTCGATCTTGCACATGTTTATCCGCGTTCTCTGCCTAATACTTTCCATAAACACCCCTTTTGTCTTCTTCATCATTTTTCAAAGGGAGCAGTTGTACATTTTAAGTTTACCAAAGATGCATCATGCATACATAATCCTATCTTCTTAAGCGGTAAGAAAAGAGTGTCCTGCGTACCACTTTTTGTGTTACATGTTTTATAATACTCGTTCCGTTCCAAAATTATTATACTGTTAAAATTTTCATATCTAGTTCATATCATATTAAAAGTAAAAATTTAAATTAAACAATAATTTTAAAACTGTAAGAGTAAAGATTGTCACGTGTCCTTTCTAACGTTATAGTTTACGTTTTAAGCCATGGAATGAAATTCGCGACTTGTTACATGAAATGCAACACAGAAATGAAACAGTTTATTTTTACTTTTTTTAAACTAAGATTTAGATTGAGATTATTAATCCTAATGGAAATATTACTCAGAAATGTCAGTATTATCGTAAAAAAAAAATGCAATTCGCAATATTTGATCCCTTTAGGTCAAAATTTTTGGCATTATGTACTTGTCATTATTTTTAGGCTTTACACGTTCATTGTACTGGCTTTTGTCGTATTTAATTAAATCTTAGTTCATTTTGCCCTAGAAGTAATGTCAGATGAATGTAAACACATCCGTTACTTATTCAACTTAGGTCTTTGATTAGAATAAGGAATATGGTACAAAATTCAGCGGTGACTGATCTCTTTGCTATCTTCGTGAAAAAAGGAATCCACTTCGAAGCAAGGTTTTTACATCATATCATCTACCAAATTCTCAAATCAGATCTTCGTCACATCCATCGTGTTTCCACTTTTTCCCCCAAATCAATTAACAGTTATTTCATTCAGACTAGGGTTTACACAACATTTAAAAGGATTGACAATATTCTTTAAACTTATTCCGCTATTCAAATCCTCAATACTGTTGTTGAAATATAGAAGATGTCTTACTACTATACTACACCTCAATAAGACACGAATATCCCAATAAATATAAGATGTATGATTTGCTTTAACGATGTTATTATCTTGATGGAGTTTACCCTAAACTCACCATACGACAATGTACTTGATACTAAAGAGTGAACACAATTTACATAAACCTCCTTCACTCGAAAGCAGTTAATCTAATGCTAGGTAATCTTTCAAAAAGGGTTAGAACAAGTAATAATGAGAGAGCCAAGTGAACGTGGGATATGTGGCTTTATCACTAAAAGGACCCCCCCATAAAAGGCTATATAGTCAAAGGGAGCAAATCATAAAGGTTGAGGGGGGGAAGACATTAGAATTTGGAAGGCCACATGATCTCAAATTTTATTAAAACAATATCAGTGGGGGCAAGGGTGATTATCACTAAACCATTGCATCAGCAGTTCTAACAGTATACTTTTAACTTTTTTTCCCCTTATTGATTAAAAGTTATCACATGCCCAAATGGCATTGGGAACACCATAAGCTAATCATATAATCAAACGGGTCAACCCCTTTTTATGTCTTTATCATCCCAGAATCCCATACTGTTTGCCACTCTTTATCTATATTAGTCTCTCAATTTTTTTTTAATTATTTTTTATATTACTTTTGTATATTACATCCAGTATGCAAAATAATTGCTTAATTCTTCTTATTCGAG
The DNA here is from genome assembly GCA_949775105.1 of Oldenlandia corymbosa var. corymbosa. Lineage (NCBI taxonomy): Eukaryota > Viridiplantae > Streptophyta > Magnoliopsida > Gentianales > Rubiaceae > Oldenlandia > Oldenlandia corymbosa. Next base: position 16,055,323 of record OX459126.1, on the reverse strand, counting down.
TTGAGAGAAAATCTCTTCAACTAAGTACTTTCATCTTGATTATATATACATATACTCAAATCCAAATATTGATCGTAGTTAAACTGATCTAATACGTACCTTTATCATCTATATATAAAATGGTTGTTGGTTTAGAGAATAATACTATAAAAACACAAACGAAAGAGTGAGGACAAGGACAGAATATCAAATTAAGGACAGACTCAATAAATTAAGAGTTAAAGAGAAACAGTACTCATGATCTTTTAGTGTTACAACCTGGGCAAAATCTATGACTCTTGACTCATCCACTATAGATGTTTAGGGATTGACTAAATAAGGATTTCTTACTTAAATTAATTTTCTTTTTTTCTTTTTTTTTTTTTAAATTTCGAGTGATGGAGCTATCTAGCTACAAAGTAACAACATTTGAAAGTGACGTGGAGTTATGCAATATATGTTCGTTCCTTGTATATATAGAATGTCTTGCATACGTAACAACAAGAAAAGAAGGGTTTTCGCTTACCAAAAATTAATCAGAAAAAGGGTTTTCAGAATTTGAATAAGATGAACAGTTAGTCAAGTCTTTAGTCTTCTTGTATGAAAAGATGTGATCCACTATCTACACATAATTCACAATTCCTTGTTAACTATTGATATTAACAACTCTTTGATTAAGACAAATTATTCAAAGATATTCCAAGTAACATGCATGCAATATACTGCAAAGGTAATTTTTTTTAAATAATCTTTCCTTTAAAGTACAATTAAACACAAAAATGTGAGGAAAAAAATTGTAGTAGTGGGGGCTCCCCCCAAAATCCCAATAAGTTCCATCCTGACAAGAGAAACTCTTGTGTGTGTGTGTGTGTTTTGGTCAGATTGGAATTTTTTGCACATTCTTCAAAAACACAATGCACACACTTTTAGTTGTAAGATGAAGGTCGCCCGGGATTTGGGGATAAAGATCATGACATTCTAATAAGGACTCTTTGAACTTTGACGAGACTGAGAAGTTAGGAATTTTGTTTGTCTTTTGACCAAACCTACCATATGGTATACACTCCATCCATCCGTCCCAAAAAAATAGTCCGTATTGAATTTTTAAATTTATACTAAAAACAGTACAAAATTCAATATGAACTTTTTTTTTTTGACAGAAGTAATATAATGCAGTGTATGTGAACTAAACAGAAACAAGAAATCCTGAATAAAGCTCCTAAATGGTTAGAAGTTCTTGGGGGGATACTTTTCTTATTAGTCAAAACATTCTTGCATGAATTGTGCAATTGAAAAGTAGGCAGAGGAATTATATGGGGATTTTTTGTTGCTCATTTTGTTGGACATAGTCCAGACATGATGTCCCATGCAAACAATGCTCAAATGTATCAATTGTGTAAGAGAGGACATAATGAACCAAAAGAAGAAGAAGAAGAAGAAGAAGAAGAATTAGAATTATGCGATTCAATCAATATGACTTATCTTTATGATTTGAAAGAAATATTATAAAAACGTTTTGGTTATAATAGATTGAAGAAACCGTGACATTATATGTTACACAATCGATTCATATTTCCGATTTCAATTGATTTCCTCATGTCATGTGTTTCATGTTTGGATCAGTTTTGGACATTTTCTTTCTTCTAAAAAAAAAAAAAAGAAAAACTGGGTAAACAAGTTGAATAGTTTTTAACCTAAATGAATCTCGGTGTACTTCCATTAACACAAAAGAAAAATTGTCTTTACCGTTTACAATATTTCCTCCGATTTTACTTATAAAATATAGTAGTATTATTTTAAATTTGCGATTTTTTAATAGAAGAACCGGAACGAGTACTACGAAAGTCTAACAAATCGAACGAAGGTACGTCCTTGGCTGGCCTGCTGCTGGATGCTGCCCATGAAAAGTTTCAACTGTCTCATCCAATGTGTGTTAGTTAAAACAGAATTCAACTTACTAAATTCATGGTTCACATAAGCAAGAAAGACTAAAGTGTTGATATGCAGCAATAATCGAAAAAGTCCATGAAATGTGATTGATACAAATCAAACTCTTAATCCCCTGCCAGTTCGTAATGACTGATGTACTAATTAATAGTTATGAGTTTATGACCAATATGATACTCACTGTCTTTATATATCAACACTACTGTAACGATCTCTTCAAGTCGGATCAAATTCCAAAAAATAAGAGGAGAGATAGAGTTCTGACTAAAAAAGTCATTTTTCATTAGTTCTTCTTCTATCGTGAAGCTAATTTTGTAACGAAGTATCTGGCAACGTTGGCTTCTCAGAATCCTAGAGGTCTAAAATGGCTTTAAAGTCCATCATCAGAAGTATTACTATGATCGAAACATGATGTAATAGAGTATCGTACCCTACACTACAAGAAAAAAGGTTTTTCGGGACGCCGCAAAACGTCTCAATAAGCCACTTTTCGGGACGCTTATTGATTTAGGACGCATAGAAATGCGTCTTGTAGGTGGCCATCCCGAAAAGTATTCAGGACGCAAAAAACCGTCATATAACCGTAAGCGTCCCATTAAGTGTTTTCCAAGTTGACGAGTCAACTACCATTTTGGGACAGTTTTAAGTGACTTAACATGAAAATTTCTAATGAGACGTTTCATTGTGTCCCATTTATTTCAATTTTTATGACAATCAAAAGCGTCTCAATAAGGTGAACTTATGAGAGGTTTTTAACCGTCCCAAAAAGCAATATAAGGTGATACTTTTATGCGTCCCAATAAAAGCCTACATAATTAAAAAAAATTTACAAATATTGGACATAATTCTAATTTATTAGTATTTCATCTTTCAACAATATACAACAGAGATGACCACAGCTGTCAAAATACAGTGTAAAAACAAAAATCTACATAGAATGGGGGAGGACAGAAGGTCAATATTGTTAATGTCAATGAGCTCCTAATATACAAAATACGTAAACTTCTAACCAAATACATAGTCTGGCCTCCATAACTTCAGCAGGTTAATGAGAATGAGCTGTAAACGGAGTCCACATCAAAAGGTTTAAAGAGATACTTAGTCATCAAAACTAAAGAAAACAGATCCAAAAAACTTTAGAGTCAAAATCATCAAAACTGAAGCAAACAAGCCAAAGAGATATACAACAACAAATGTATAAGCGTACCTCTCGATCGCCAACACTTCAAGCGAATAAAAGTGATATGTTAAAGAGCAAAAGAATACCTCCCAATTGCCAACACTACTAGTGAATAAAAGTTTTAACTTGATTGTCTTAACAATTACCTACACTTGAAGCAAACCAGTGGTTATTAAAGATCCAAATGTACATGAATACAAGAAAAAAAGAGACGAACTTAAGAAGCGCAACACAACGATGACTGCTTATCATAAACAAACACTGAGATCGTACTAAACACATAGAAATAAACTATGCTGACCCAACTATAATTTACAAAGGCCATTGTAAATATAACAATAGTCTCACTCAATCCACTCATAACAAAGGACTAAACTCGCACAAATTACAATCAAATATAAATTTTGATGAGCACCTTAGTTCATTAAACAATTCAATACCAAGTATTATAGGAAAGAACCTAAACTTGATCTGCAGATACCATTCCTAAACTTAATCTGTAGAATATATTACAGCCAATATCATTAGCCATGTATAATAATCGATTAAATATGAGAAATTATATTAACTCAAGACTATTATGTATAAGCAAAAGTTTGCAATTGATACCTTCCAATAAACCTCCTCTTCCGAATCTCTACTATTTATGGTTCTAGTCCAAGATTTGGAAGATCAAGATATCACATTACAACAAGCAACAATGATGACTGCCTGTCATGAACAAAGGCTTAGGTCAGGAACATTATAGGTTCAAAATTTTGGCTGTTAAGAAATTAGCATTAGCCTACTGTAGATCATATCCAAAACAAAAAATCAATTATCATTCATGTTAAAGCCCTTACAAACAAAAACCAATTCCAGCCCTGTATGGTATCTTCAAATAATAGAAATATAAATATATGCGAAGAAATCATCTAAGAATGATCAGAATGAAAGCAAGTTCATAGCATTTAACAACCAAGCAATGTGTGATTCAGCAAATGGTATACATGTCTTGAAAGTTTTCAGTTGAAAATAGTTGAATAAATAGCAAGGGAAAACCAGTTCAGTACGTAAGACTAGCAAAATAACAAAAATAAATTATTCACAAAAGGTGGGTGCAACTTCCTATATTAGCTTTTTAACTTTCTCAGCTGCTTCAAACAGAGAAATTGGAATCATAACGTGTACAATATAAGCAAAAGATCAGTTAAATACCAAAATAGCTATGCCTTAAAGGCCATAAAGGATTCCAAAACATGACTTAATCCTTTTCTACACTCAAACAGATCCAATCAAATATCAATTTTTCGGAAACCCAATAAAACTTAAGGAGATGACTGAATGTATTACCGATCGAAAACAAGCTAGCGTGATCTGCAACTTAAAAGTTTGGCCTTTTTGTGAATATAGGTACGGTCTCCACTTCCAGCGTCGGAGCAGCAACAAGAACCTCCAAGGACCCATTAAACCCCAAAGTTTACTCCTTTGCTCCTTCAAAAATGCAGATCGGCCGATATATCAGTTAAATGAAAGAAATACTGCTAAACTAAAAACAAGAATGAATGAACCTAACTTTACTTTGATTCTAGATAAGGCAAAAATCAGAAAAAGAAAAATTGGAAAGAAAAATTAAACAGAAGCTTAGAAAAAGAAATTACCTTGAACTTGTCTACATCAAACAACTTGAATCTTATCCATAAATAACTCTTTTGCAATTAAAAATAGCTGAACAAATGGCTAATAGGTGGAACAAGCGGCAAAGTTTTCATCTAATCATAAAACCCTAGATCCCCCTAATTTTAAACCCCATAAAAAAGACTACCTAATTTTTTCCTCTCTTTTCCTTCTAATCTCCTTCTGCATACTTAAATTTGAGCTAAAATCAAGGCTGGATGTGGTCCGTCAATCGACATGGTTGGTTCGGGAATTGGGAGAGCAAAAATAGGAGAGAGGGATATAATGGTGGTTAATAGAAATGAGGCGTGGAAATGGGATTGAAGAGGTGAACCACATTTGTTTTATGAGGTTTAGGTGGGCTGAAATTTGACCGGGCCTTTTGGTGAAAAAGGGAAATGAAATTTTTAAGTGTTTGCCCAATCTAAAATTTCCCTCCTCCTTGAGAAGTTTCCCTCCTCGCCCAAATGTTGTCTCACTTCTTCATTTTTTTTCTTCTTTATGAAAACTTAGCTCTTATTCTTTTAAGTTTTTAAATTATAAAAATATTATTAGTTCGTAGTTACCATTATTTTCAATTAATAAAATTCACCCGTATCCTTTTTCCTGTAATTAGAGGGATAGTGGAACAACTCTTTGGTGAACCATGACAAATTAATCCTAGACTTGTTATTTACAGACAAAGTTGTTTATGAAATAATACGGTTATTTAGTAGTGATGGAACTAACTAATAAAGAATTTTAAGAATAGTTAACTATATATTAGAACCATGTTATTATAATTATAAGGTCATGAAGGAATGAACAAATAAGTACACATATACATATGTGGAAAGGTCATTCTAATTTTGGCATGAAAACTGATACGTTATGGTATTAGTGCTCATTCATTTAAAGATACTGCATATCTTTATAAATTTAGACAATGAATAAGGTATAGAGTATATTCTTTTTTTTTTAAAAAAAAAGGAATAAGTTATAGAGTAGCTAGTCACTATGTCAAAAATCACTTTCTTCATCTGTCTATATAATATAATCTCATAGATTATAGTGATTAGTAATTAATAATAAATGATAAGTGGCTAATGTTGTGTATGAAAGTATAAAAGATTAACAACTATATGTTATAACTACGTTGAGAATGTACTAGACTCAAGTGACTAGATTAGAAATTTAATCATGTATTCTTTAAGTGACTAGATTACAAATTTAATCATGTATTCCTTTCTTAAAAAAATAGTCCGTGTTTTAATTACCTAATTATACTAAAGACAATACGATTCACAAATTGCAATGTATATTATTAAACAGAGGAAAAGTAATGTGTATTATTAGAAAAGAAAATATATAGGATAATTATTAATCGCTTGTTATGGACCTTTAAACAATGATCATTATTTGTGCTTTCAATACATCAATTTCAAGATTCTAAATCGAACGTGCACTTACTTAGTATAGAAACATAATGTAATTAGTGATTATAATGTTGTTGGGTAAAAATATTAACTATTAGGGTGCCATATTAGTATTGTTAAAATTTCAAGAAGTCTAGTGATAGATAAACAAGTTTTATAGGGTGTCATAGTATAATTATAAAAATATAAAAGTAGAACTATATATGAATTTTTTTTAAAACTAAAATGTCAAAACCGATTAGGATGTTTTTAAATCCCAACACTATAACTAATGGGACGATTTTAAACGTCCGAGCGTTTGTTGCGACGTATTGTTTTAAAACATATTAAATCGTCCCGACATAGTAACTAATGGGACGGTTTTAAGCGTCTAACTATTTATTAGGACGCTTAGTGTTAGAATGCATAAATGTGTCCCATTAAGGTGATTTAATATGACACTTTTATGACAGTGTCTCAATATATACTTATTGGGATGCTTAACATGTAAGCGTCCCGAAAAGAGCGTTCCAATATGTGCTTTTTGTTGTAGTGCTAGGAATGTCTGTTAATCTAGGCACCAAACTCTTCTTTGTAACAAAAAAAAAAAAAGAAAAAAAGGGAAGAGTACACACTTACGATTTATAAATAGAGAACTGCTTTAATCTACACACTAGTCTAAATTACAACGTGATTAACTTCTATTAGGTAATTATCCACTAATTAAATTACTATAAAACATAATTTAACACAAGTAAAACATGACCCAAACCTATTTTTACTACTGCTGTCAATACAAACTACACTCGGTTTATATATCGATCACTGCTAGTTATAAGGTTCAAAAAAATCCAAGTGCCATTTGTATAGCACTATTTATAGCCAGAGAAAATTTTTCTGGGTCGTCCTTTAAGGCTAAAACACAAACAAACCCTAAATAATTAAGGAAACACAAATAGCTAGCTAACCATCGCCAAGTTTCTTTCAATATCTATCAAAATCTTACTTGACCAAACTCATGCATCTTTAGATAACAGGAACGCAATGATGAACCCTCCACTTGACCCGGTCCTAAATGTAATTCGATACTTGTACTACCTCCCTCCGTCCTAAAAAAAATAGTCCACTTTTTAAGTTTTGGAATTTGTGTTAAAAAACAGTACAAATCTGAAAACTCAATGTGGGCTATTTTTTTGGGACGGAGATAGTACTAATTTTCATAAGATGGACTTGAAAACCCTTATTATTTGGTTAAAAATCAAAATACTCTTCTTAATTAATGGGGATGAACCTTTGGCAAATTATACATTTGAATGTACTTGTTTCCTTTGGAAATGAATAGCAATGTTTCTGAGATATAGTTTTGGACAAACAGTGGAGGCAACGTACGGAAAGTCCAAAATAGTTTTGAAGTCGGAGGAATTAAGAGGGGAAAACACAAATCCGGATTGTATTACCAACTTCTTTCTGGATTTTTGAATGAATGTGAATGTTTTTGATGTAACGTAGAAAGGGTCGACCTGACACGTGGACACTGTTGCCAAGTAATCAACCGGGCCCACCCGGACCTACGTGTCGACCCTGGCTTACAAAAGGACATGCTGAATACTGTGCATATATATATGATACTATACATATTCTGTCAATTTAAAAAAAAAAAAAAGAAACAAAAAGTTTGAAGCAATTGGATTAGTTCACTATTTTGATTGAAAACTTTGTTCAGTAGGGCTTGTCCGTTCGGAACGTTTCATTGTTTTCAGTCTATCAAAACTTAAAAATGCCGAATATTATCCACGAATTCGGAGTTCAAATCTCGTTGAAAACAATAATTTTTTACTTGTTCGTAAAAAAAACAAGCCTTGGATTCTTTTTTTAATTGTCATTTTGTAATGATAACGATTAACTAATTCTTAAGAGTAAATATTTTCTTAAGAGTAAATATCAACAATAGCTAACCACGACCATTATTGGAAAAATTATTTAATCCCTCTTGTAAAAATCACAAAGCAGTCAATTTCTCGATTTCTGTAAGAAAAAACTCTCAAATTGTTACATTAATCTTACAACATCTCCCCTAGCTGTTTGCATACAAGACTTATTATGGAGAATGACAGAGTCGTCTGTATCAAAGGCCCAATACTAGCCCCATATTTGTACACGCTTTTCCATTTCTACACCTCTCGGTCCAACCCATGATCAGAGTAATTCTTAAATCCACCGGCCCAAAGCAAAGAATAATAGCATCTGAAATCCAGCAAAGTTCCTATGAATCTTTGGCAAAATTTTGCTTTCTCCTGTCCGGTAAGATTACATTTTTCTATCGCTGCTCCCAGGGAAGACGGTTGTTAGCCTTGCGAATAAGATAGGTCAGGTCATCAGCACTGCGACCTCAAAGGAGCCATGTGTAACTAAGCCCGTTGGCTTCCTTAATATTCAAAAAAAAAACAGAAACAGTTGAACCTCCAAGTTATTCATTTGATTGGCCTGCAGGGCAACATGCTGTTTTGTTTACCTCTGATCTCAAGAGACAAAAAGCACTTCCCGACACTGATGAAGCTTGGTTCTGGCTTGGAAATGTCAGTATCATCGGACAGTATCTCCTGTCCATTTCCTCACACTTGTAGGGCCTGAATTCTCAGGAGCATCATGCCATACCAACTCCATCTGGCAGTGACCAGGCATTAGCAACAATGGGAATGAAATAGAGTAGAGAGATCGAAGCTCTTAAGATTTTTAACAATGCAGGACCATACAAAACCATTTGTAACAACTTATTATATCATTAAGAAAGAAATCCTATCATAACTATCCAGCATTTCACGGTGACTAGTTGAGTTTAAGTTTACTAAAAAGTAAAAACCCACATCGCGAAAGCTATAGACATCGTCTTTGTCACAATTTTCATTTGGCTTTGGTGATGTGGATGGCTGGAACCCAAAAAGATATCTTCTCAGCAAAATGAGAAATGATATCAAAACCAGAGACTTGAACTTTACGTTCCATGTTAACTCTAAAATGCACAAGCATCTAAGTGAGATCCCTTATTAGGCTTTTATGCCTCATGGCAATCAGGGAACATGTCGGGAAAACATAAGAGGGGAATTGAAAGGGCAAAACATAAGGGAAAGGTTTTAACTTACATCCCCAACTATAACAGTGTCTCCTTCCTTCACACCGAGTTTGATAAGGGACTTATTTACACCACATGCCTCCAGCACATGTTGAAACCTTCTATCTGAATCAATGTATCTGTATATCCGGTAAATTGACAATCATCAACTAAGAAGCATGTATAATGGAAACCATATCTATAGAAATAAATGTCTAACTTGATACATGAAGGAATCACAGAAGAGTTACATACCTCCAGTTTGTCATTTGGATGAAGCGCTCCAAACCTGCTCCAGTCACATGCCATGCCTCCCCAGTTCGGTCCCGGGAGATCTCAAATTCATTTATTGGAGCTGTCCGCTGCTTCTGCACCATGTCAGCGACATGGTTTAAATTCACTGGAAAAATTGCACTAGCACCTGAACCATAACAAATGGTTTTCACATAAATTAGGTTAGAGTTCATAAGAGAAAACCATGATATACATGCATCACTAAACCAAGACCATCTCTTAATTTCCCTATGATAAATGAGTTTTAACAGGTTACCAACATACAATTCATGGCTTTTTCAGTATAAGAGCAACTACCACGAAGAGAATAATAAACTAGAGTTCAATTATTACAATAGCTCTAGTTTCAACTCCAAAACAGCTAATGTTAAGTGGAAAAAGTCAGACCTGAAAGAAAATGAATGGTAAATATGATGCTAAGTTCGCAAAGTCAACCAACCTTCTCTTCTAGCGTCCCTCACTTCCTGAACAAGCCTATGAGCAGCACATATCACTTCATGTGTTCCCTCCCTTTTTACTGCACTCATACAAAAAGGTTCAATTCCCTGAGAAAGTAGCTTGTCTCTGAATGATATCCAATTTGCTTGGGCCTCAGGAAGATCCATTTTGTTGAATGCAACTAAGAAAGGCTTTTCAGCAAGTTCAGGGCTAAACATTTCCAACTCCAGGCGAACTGCATCAAACTCGTACTCTGGCTGTGGAGACGACCCATCAACAACATGCACCTATTTAACCAAGTGGAACTATCCATCAGTATGATCTTTGTCATGTGCATCTAACATAAGAAAGAAAAGGGGAAGGCGTACGCCATATCCTAATACAAAGAGTTAACTATTGGGAAACACATAAGGGCAGTAGAGATAATCACAATACCAACATAAGGAAGACACTTCTCAGATGCCTAAATATCTTTGAGGATATGGGAAGCAGAAAACTTATTGTCAAAGAATATTTATTAGAAACATGATTGGCCAGGAAGTTGCAGTTGGACTAAATAATAAAGAACATGAAGCTTCTATCTCAACAATTACGTAGGTTTCCTAAACAAATATTATTCAGGCTCAAAAAGATAAGCTCCATACTTTCTGTAATACACTCAAAACGACTTGTGGATGTTCAAATTTTGATGAATACCAAATTTAAGCAGGTGCAATAAAAAACATTACCAGAACTGAACATCTTTCTGTGTGCCGAAGGAACTCATGACCTAATCCAAAACCTCGATGTGCTCCCTCTAGAAGCCCGGGCAAATCAGCCACTACCATTGTGGCATCATAATCAAATGAAACAACACCCAGATTGGGAAGCAATGTCGTGAATGGGTAGTTCGCAATTTCTGGCTTAGCAGCACTAATCACACTGAGATATGTACTTTTCCCAGCATTCGGAGCTCCTACAATTCCAACATCTGCAACCAACTTTAGCTCTAACTCTAACCACCTGGTCCGCAAAACAATTACTCTCATCAGTGAGAAAATTATTACTTGGACACCAAATTTAACTGCTTAAGCTTGAAATACAATCAAGAACACCAGACACCAAATTTGTGTTCATCACTCAGTTTGCCCATTCTTTCACGGTCAACTTTATCCAATGCCAATAGGCAATTAATTCATACACATCTTCAACTTAATTATCTCATCAATTGGAAATGAAATAAGATAAAATTCTGACTCAAATCCCATTAAAAAAAAATTATTCTATGAAATCATCAACTGACAGAATTTAGATTGCTACACAATCAACCGAGTGCCTAAACCATCATTATTTAGTAAGACTTTAACTGTACTACCTAATTACAGCACTAGACTAGTTCGTCAAACTAGAAATTGTAAAAGTAGCCAATATAACTTATGTAATTTAAGCAGAAATTCTATCAAAGGATACAAAAAAGCAATAAAGACTCACATTTCATGCCCTTCTTCACCATTCTCCGCAATCTTAGGCGCCTTATTCATTCCTGTTTTAAAAGATGCATTCCCTCTCCCTCCCCTGCCTCCAGGCAACAACAACGCCCTCTGCCCTGGATGTAACAACTCCAGAAGGACATTTCCTTGTAGTCCACCGTTGCCAACAGCCTCCCTAATGACCGTACCGGGTGGAACCTTGACCACTACATCCTCACCCCTGGGTCCAATCATATTCCTTCCATGCCCATTCCCTCCCTTCCCAGCCCTAAAATGAACACTCTTCCTAAAAGGCAACAATGAGTTCATGGAACCATCAACTTCAACATACACATTACCTCCTTTTCCTCCATCCCCACCAGAAGGACCCCCTAATGGCACAAACTTTTCCCTCCTGAATGCAACAACTCCATTCCCTCCATCCCCTGCTTTAATAAAAATTTTAGCCCTATCAAAACACCTCATCACAGCTGGCAACCCTTTCTCTTTCTCTTTAACTTCACAACCATCAAACACATCATCTCCGTTAAAATTTTCATAACTCAAATAATCCTCACCACGTCCAAAACCCACAATCGCACCATCCTCATCAACATAATCCTCACTTTCTTCATCAGAATCAGAACCCACCTCATAAAGCTCAAATCTATCGTAATCAAACCCAGAAGAACCACTCCCATCACTCTCCTCCTCACTTTCAGCCTCAAAATTCAATCTTTCTTCAGAACCCTTCTCATTTTTAAGGTGTTCAAGCAGATTAGACTCTGATAATTTGACTTCCGCAATTGGGTTCTTCTGAACTGGAAGATAAAAGTCATCTTTTGGAGGCAAACAAGTGTAAGTTGTGGCCTCCCCGCCTTCATGAACTGACAAGGCTGGAGCTTTTTTGAGCTTCAGCTTCCTATTTTGGCTGGTTTTTTTCTTGGGGTTAATTGGAACATTACTCCGCTTTGGAAAAGGTTTATTCGCGGCAAGAGAGGATGGATTGAAGCTCAAAGCAACCCCAAAAGTGATGGTTGTGCATCCCATTTTCAGGCAGCTGCTTTTGAATGATGATGAAGTAGGAAAGATGGAAAACAAGAAAATGGAGGAGAAGATAAAAGGGGTGAAAAAGGGGAAAACATGACAATTAATTATCTGGATGCATTTTAAAAATGGATTGTGTATTAGTCCACATTACGTTTCAAGAATTGTACTTTTTTCTTGAACAAATCTCAAAAATTAAATATAAACTACTTTTTGAGGGCGAAAATGTATAAATTACATTTAGTAGGGGAAAAAAATATAAAAATTTAGAAATTTATACTAAATGTTTAATGGGGTTTTTGGAAAAAAAAAAAATAGATTAGGGGAGCGATTGCTCCTGCTGGTCTATCCTAGTTCCGCCACTGTTTTCAAGGACTGAGGGATTATATTTTTTTATTGTATTTTATTGGTCACTTAGTAATACTAAAAAAACACAACATTGTAATGCCAAAAGATGATTCTCGCAATTATATTGATTGTGCAGTTTAGAGCAGGTATATATACTTTTGAAAGTTATTCCCTATTATCTGATTTGCTGTTGGACTTCTATTTTAAGAATAATGGTGGCACTAGATCAAAGAACAAGAGAAAAAAATTATGATTAGGATAAAAAAAAATTTTGTTTCCAAGTCACCAGTAAATTTGCTCTATTTTAAGCTAAATTCGCCCACTATACAGTGCAGTTGTCTAAGCGAATTTATAATGAGATAAAATAGAGATCATGTTGTTTCACTATACACTTTAGTGAACCAACAACTTGATACAAAGATAAGAAATGTCATTGAAAATATTTCAAGTATTTGGTGATTTCATTGTACACTAAAAGCATCCAAATGATCCATACTTATAGAGTTTAGGTAACTCTTGAGGATTAGATATAACTCTTGGTTATGACCTTAGACATAACTTTTTGTTAATGTCCTTTTATATGGAGTCAATAGGCACAACTTATTAGTAGTGTCCCCACAATATATTGAAATCACCCAATAGACACAACATATTAATTGTCTTTACAATATATTGAAAATAACTCCAACATTTGCTATCAACACACATCATCTCAGCGCCAGATTCGAGTCAAAGTTTTCCTAACTCACCAAAAAAAAGAAAACGTTTTTGAGGTCAAAACCCCAAAACCCTTGTTTGAGAGGTTACATTGCGCAGATTCATAGGCTCATAAAATTTAGGAAAATTTATTTATTATAAAAGAGTAGTGAGGTTCAATTTGAACCTTCTTTTTTTTGGGTGATTAATGTAGAAGTTCATACAAATTTTCAGTTACACAACACAAAGAGGCGCCTTTTTGGTTTTTGCAATAGTTTATTTACTAGGTTTGAGCGGGACATTAAAGCAACTTTGTTCGACAAAAGAAAAAAAAACTTCTTATGCATAAACGATCAAACAAGGATTTTTTTTTTTAAAAAAAACTTTTGGACACTTTCTGTGTTAGTCTTGAATTCTACTTATAAATTTATTTATTTTCTTGTGAAAAAAAAAAATAGCCTTATGAATCTCGTTATGCTCCTATCATCGTTTTGAGTTTAAAATTCTCAATTGTTCTGATTTTGCGCTGCTATATAAATAAATAAAAAAATACCAAACACGAATTTAAATTACATATTGGTTATCGCAAATGTACATTTTACTAACTTTCACCAGTTATTCAACAATGAATTAAAAAAAAAAAAAAACCAATTTCAAATGAAATTAAAAAGCTTTACCCGCTAGGATGGAAACAAAATCCATTTGTTCTGCTCAACCGCAACTATTCCTTATCAATCGTTTTGTTGAATAGTCGCCACTGATGGATTAAAAAAAATAAAAATAAAAAAAGTAAAGAAAAAACGAATAAGATTGCAATTGATGGATCTTTCCGGAAGATCTAGAGAATGATCAATTTTTTTTTCTTTTTTTTTTTTTTTGAATAACGGTGTGATTCATTCGGAAATGCAGTAACTGAATAAATGATTCGCGATTTGATTGTGAAATGGTTTCGGTAACTGCCGGGGACTTTGTCAGGTGAAATAATGCGCGTGGTTTTGATGGAACTGGCCGGATTGTTAGTGGATTCTATCGTGTTATTTAAGGGTGATTGAATATGCATTGGATTATTGATCAACGGTTAGAATTAGATTATTCTTTTGGCGATAAAACACTGAATCTTAGCCTGACACATTAACATTGGTTCTCTAAGTGGTTTTTATTTCTCGCCATGAAATGAATATCTTGTTTGAATTTTTATTCACACCACGAATTAAATTAAACTTAAAAATTTAAATAAAAATATCATTTTGAGTACGATACGAATACCCTTCATTCACTTATCTGTGTTACAGACGAAATATACTGTCGATGAAATCTACCTAACTAGTTATTGTGAATATGATATTGAACAAAAAGAATTTAAAGTGTTTGGTCATTTAAACTTTTTATCTTATAAATTACATTCAAAATTTAAAGGAGATTAAACCACCTAATAAAATAATTAAATAATATTGCATTAGTACATAAGTAGCTCTCAACGGATGTTATGACAATTAATCCCCTGGTGAAGTTAAACTTACTTCTAACTAGCTTGTAAGAGAAGGAAAACAATTCTAATATATATATATATATATATAGATTAAACCACTTAATAGAATAATTAATGAATATTGCATTAGTACATAAGTAGCTCTCAGCGGATGTTATGACAATTAATCCCCTGGTGAAGTTAAACTTACTTCTAACTAGTTTGTAAGAGAAGGAAAATAATTCCAATATACATATATTCCAACTCGAGAAAGGTAGAAGTTAATCTTGAATTAATTATAAATTTAGATTCTCGTTATGTGTGTCCATAGCTTGATAATAGAGATGTTTTTTCCGGCTAGAAAAAATAAAGTTGACTCGTATATGTATGATTTTTTTTTTGTTGTTGGTAATGGTATGTGTAACCAAATTTAAATCCTTTTTTCAGGTGACAAAGAGCAAGGGTCACAAGAACGAGCAAGAATGGAATAAGTGGACATGGACTGGCAAGGGGGTCCTCTGCCTGCCTAGTTGTGTCACCAATCGTCTGTGTTAATAAGAGCCTACGAGAAGTTTAGTGCTTGTTTGGACGTCAATTTAGATTTCATTTTGCCATTTAAAAGTAAAAAGTGTTTCAAATTAAAAACTAAATGGGAAATAAAAATGTTGTTTGGATGTTGATTTTGAAAAAAAAAGTACTTTGAACTACATTTTGAAATATCAAGTACAAGTCGTCACTAAATAATTAATACTGTTAATTATAGTCACTGCAAAAAAGAACTTTTCCAAAAACAATCACTCAACAAGGGAATCCTACCAAATTTGTCACTAAACTATTTGTATTTCTAAAATGGTCATTACACTAACAAAAAGTGGTTCAAGTTAGAATTTAAAATGTAAATAAGGAAGTTGTTTGGATGATATTTTCTTTTCCATTGGGTTTTGTGTTTAAGAGGTAAAATTAGTGAAAAAGTAAAATGAGTTGACAAATGTTTTGAGATCAAAATCCGAAAATTATTGTTTGAGAGGTTATCGAACATGGAACATGATTTCTTTTTTTCTTTTTTGTTTTCATCTTTTTCTACAAGCACCCAACAAATGTTTCAAATGGGGTGTTGTGCACCTCTTTTCCTTATTATTTATAGAGGTATTCTAAATCTCACATTTGATTTCTAGTCACAAAATGGTTGTTTTGTTTGAACTTTTATTCATATCACGAGTTAAATTAAAAATAAAAATTAGACAGAACTATCATTTTGACTATGGTAAGAATACCCTTCATCCATTTATCTGTAATACATGCAAAATATGTTGTCGGTGAGATCTACCTAACTAGCTAGTTACTGCAAACATGATATTAATTGCAAAAATTTAAAATGTTTGTTCATTTAAAATTTTGTATTGTAAATTACATTCAAAATTTAAAGGAGATTGAACCACCTAATAGAATAATTAATGAATATTGCATTAGTACATATATAAGTAGCTCTCAGTGGATGTTATGGCAATCCCCTAGCGAAATTAAACTTACTTCTAACAACCTCGTAAAAGAAGGAAAACAGTTTTTATATATATTACAACCCGAGAAAGGTAGAAGTTAATGTTGAATTAATTATTAATTTAGACTCTCGTTATGTGTGTTCAGAGCATTTTTTTTTCCGACTAGAAATTATTAGGCATGTACTCATGTTATACTTTCATGGCTTGACGAGTCACCCCACGAGTTTAAAACCATGGTCAGATCATGATATTGTTGGTATTTTGTACCAACGAAATGTAGTAGTGTAATATTAAGGCATTCGCCTTCTTCACTATACCCAAAAAAAAGTTGACTCATATTTGTGTATGTAAAAAAAAAAAGATATATACCCATCAAACTAACAGTGAGAATACCGGACCCTTTCATCCAAGAAAAGAGCCAAGTTTCTTACTTAAAACGGAATGACAAATTACTATTTTATAAGGACGGTAACTAAGCGAGAGCGTTACAATGAGGGGAAAACGGTGTGATTGCATGGATTAAAAATAAACACATAATTAAAAGTCCGTCCACTTATGTCATCAAACAAATGTATATGGTTTTGTGAACTTATTTTTAAGAAACTGAAACAATCTACATGTTTACATTCTGCCCTAGCTAGACATCACCATAACTTATCCCATGCATAGAAGATGCTTTGATAGGAATGGGGGATGGAGGGCTAAGGTTGCTAGAGTTGTAGCAAAGGATGATATGCTTTTTTGGCCATACTAAGGTTGCTAGAGTTGTAGCAAAGGATGATATGTTCTTTTGGACATAACACATTACCTCTGCCCAATTCAAAATTTGAGTACGTATATCTCATTATATACAGTTGTTGTAGTAGTATTAGTGGAGCCAGAAACCCGAAGGAAAAAAAGAAACAAGTAAAGGGATTCCATTTTCTCAAACACCTGCACTTTGTTGCCTTTGGGGATGATTTGTAAGATGAGTTTCCTCTTTTTACTTGTTAATAGCTTGTTTTCTCTCCACGGGTATGGAGACCAAATCAGTTCCAGAACTCCAACATCCTCCCAAGGAGATAAATATCGCCAACCACACTTTTACATCTTTTATTATGAAAAAAAGTGATCAAAGAAGGGACATGATGATGAATCCAATAGATTCATGTTGGCGATCAAACCCAGATTGGGAGACCAATCGAAGATCCTTAGCAGATTGTGGTTTTGGTTTCGGCCAAAATGCTATGGGAGGGCGCAACAGTGAGATATACCTTGTGACTCGAGAAGAACCCCTTTGGATAGTTTTCCAACGGGATTTGGTTATAACACTCAAAAAGGAACTTATGATACGCAGCCACAAGACCGTTGATGGGAGAGGAGTCCGAGTGGAAATCACAAGAGGACCTTGCATTGAAATAGAGAATGTCAAACATGCTATCATTCATGGAATCAGCATTCACGATTGCCGAAGACGAGTGGGTTTAGTTCAAATCACTCCAACACTTGCTAGCCGTGGAAAGGCCGGTTGCAGTGAAGATGAGCAGGAATGCGGTGGTGATGCTATAAACATCAAAAATTCCTCACATTTGGATAGATCATTGCTATCTATCCAACTGTGCAGATGGGCTTATTGATGTGAATCATGCATCCAATAATGTCACCATCTTCAACTCTCGGTTCACTAACCATGTCAAGGTTTAAAGTCTCATTCTTGTTGTTCATGTTGTTGAATTTTTTTATTTTTTATTTTGGAAAATTATATAGCATGCATCAATTGGAAGCTGAGTTTGTCATTATTTCAGGCATACAAATTTGTGTTGTTAAACTAACTTGCGTTGCTAACTCAATGGATACCATATGATGGCCTACTACAACTACTACTATTTAAAAATCATCATAAGAATCAGAGCTCTAAATTCGTATCTAAAAAGAATCACTACTTACTAATTTGTGCTTTTCTTTCACTTAAGTAGTATGTTTTGAAGAATGTATATGTATGTTATCGATATTTGAATTATACTTGAATAATTTACAATTTGCATCCAGGTGATGCTGCTTGGCCATCACGATATGTATATACAAGATAAAGTTATGAAAGTAACTGTCGCCTTCAACCATTTTGGTCCGAGACTAAACGAAAGGATGCCGAGGTAAAAAAAAAAAAAATTTATAAATGTCATCTTCAATCACGCACTATAATATTCTATATTATGGTAATATATTTGGTAAATATGTACCGTAATATTCTAACTATAGCTAGCTAATTAAGATTCTTGCCCGCACTGAACAAATTTTAAATGTATTAAAACACGATATAAAAATTAAGTTCTACCCCTGGTTGCAGGCTTCGGTTTGGATACGTGCACGTAGTTAACAACAACTACGAACCTTGGCTACTGTACGTAATTGGTGGAAGTTGCGATCCTACCATACTAAGTGAAGCCAATTATTTTCGTGCTTCCGATAATCCGAAGCGCAAGGAGGTAAATCAATCAATGCAATTCCATAAAAACTGTGTTAATTAATGGACAAATTGGTTAAAAAAATAATAAGGTAAGGTGATAGTGCATTATATATTTAAAAGGAAAAGAATAAAATAAATGTACTGAAAACAGGAGTTGATTATGACAAGAAATAGAGGTCCTAATATGCAATGAAGATAGTGATGTCAATTCCAAGACTATAAATTCAGTCTACAAGGAAGAATTGTAGGATACATAATTATTCAATTCGAAGTTCATTTTTTTTTTAATTTTTTTATATATATATATATTATATTTGGATTTCTTAACAATTCTCTTTGCATTAAATAACCATAGCCATTTAGTAAAGCCTAGTTGAGGCTAGAGTCTTATATTTTCCAATGAATTCATGATACATCTTATACATAACACAAAATTTATATAAAAAATATTGATATTTTTTGCTTTGCTTTTGTTGTAATGTCTATATGTATATGTTCTCTCCGTCCATCGGACGTGTCTAACACCTAGCGGCATAAAATGACCAATATTAGTTTGACTCACTGGATAATAGAGCATAATAAAAAGGATTAAATGAAAAAAAATGATGAGACTAAAGTTTTACAACTTCTGAAAAATATGCAATATTTTCTAAATCTATGGATTTGAGTAGGTGCCCTATTGCCAATCTACGGCCGAGTTTTGATAATTGATTCTCACTCGCTAGGAAGATTTCGGTGAGGTATTGATTAAGAAGAGCATTGTTCGAAATACTAAAAGTACTCCACCCATAAAACCCACAAACTATTCACCATATTCTTGTAGAGATTACTCCAAAAATTAATGTCATCCATATCCACATCAATCTACTAGTATCGAATCATTATTAACATGTCCATAACAAATATGAGAGATTATGTGATCAGAAAGATCTATCCATGTTACTGATCATTTGTACCAATACCCATCATCTCAAGGCTAGATTTGAGTCAAAGATTTCTAACTCACCAAAAACACAAAAAAAAAAAAAACATAAAATGTTTGAAGTCAAAACCCGAAAACTATTGTTTGAGAGGTTACATTCCATAGAATCTTTGGCACATAAATTTGTTTACTACAAAGAATTGTGAAGTTTAATTTCAGTCTTTTTTTATTTGGGGGGGGGGTTGATGAATTTTTCCGTTACACAACATAAAGAGGAGTCCCTTTAGTTTTTATAGCAGTTTATTTATTTCAAAAGTACATTTCTGCTAGCCCATTTTAATTGTTAAAAATAAATATGTAGGTGATCGAACATGGAACATGATTTCTTTTTTTCTTTTTGTTTTCATCTTTTTCTACACGCACCCAACAAATGTTTCAAATGAGGTGTTGTGCACCTCTTTTCCTTATTATTTATAGAAGTGTTCTAAATCTCACATTTAATTTCTAGCCACAAAATAGTTGTTTTGTTTGAATTTTTATTCATATCAGAAGCTAAATTAAAAATAAAAATTAGACAGAACTATCATTTGACTATGGTAAGAATACCCTTCATCCACTTATCTGTAATACAGACGGAATATGCTGTCGGTGAAATCTACCTAACTAGCTAGTTACTGCAAACATGAGATTAATTACAAAAATTTAAAATGTTTATTCATTTAAAATTTTGTTTTATAAATTACATTCAAAATTTAAAAGAGATTAAACCTCCTAATAGAATAATTAATGAATATTGCATTAGTACATATATAAGTAGCTCTTAGTGGATGTTATGGCAATCCCCTAGCGAAATTAAACTTACTTCTAACTACCTCGTAAAAGAAGGAAAATAGTTCTCATATATATATATATTACAACCCGAGAAAGGTAGAAGTTAATCTTGAATTAATTATGAATTTAGACTCGTGTTATGTGTGTTCACAGGTTGATAGTAGACGATATTTTTTTTTCCCGACTAGAAATTAATAGGCATATACTTATGTTATACTTTCATGACTTGACGAGTCACTAAACGAGTTTAAAATCATGATTAGATCATGATATTATTGGTATTTCGTACCAACAGAATGTAGTAGGGTAATATTAAGGCATTCGCCTCCTTCATTGTACCAAAAGCAAAAGTTGACTCATATTTGTGTACGTAAAAAAAAAGATATATACTCATCAAACTAACAGTGAGAATATTGGACCCTTTCATCCAAGAAAAGAGCCAAGTTTCTTAATTAAAACGAATTACTATTTTATAAGGACGGTAACTAAGCGTGAGCGTTACAATGAGGGGGAAACGGTGTGATTGCATGGATTAAAAATAGACACATAATTAAAAGTCTGTCCACTTATGTCATCAAACAAATGTATATAGTTTTGTGAACTTATTTTTAAGAAACTGAAACAATCTACATGTTTACATTCCGCCCTAGCTAGATATCACCATAACTTATCCCATGCAGAGAAGATGCTTTGATAGGAATGGGGGATGGAGGGCCAAGTTTGCTAGAGTTATAGCAAATGATGATATGTTTTTTTTGGCCATAACACATTACCTCTGCCCAATTCAAAATTTAAGTATGTATATCTCTTTATATATAGTTGTTGTAGTAGTAGTAGTGGAGCCCGAAACCCGAAGGAAAAAAAAACAAGGGATTCCATTTTCTCAAACACCTGCACTTTGTTACCTTTGGGGTTGATTTGTAAAATGAGTTTCCTATTTTTACTTAGTTTGTTAATAACTTGTTTTCTCTCCACGGGTATGGAGACCAAATCAGTTCCAGAACTCCAATGTCCTCCCGGGGAGATAAATATCGCCAACCACACTTTTACATCTTTTATTATGAAAAACAATTATCAAAGAATGGACATGATGATGAATCCAATAGATTCATGTTGGCAATCAAAACCAGATTGGGAGACCAATCAAAGATCCTTAGCAGATTGTGGTTTTGGCTTCCGCCAAAATGCTATGAGAGGGCGCAACGGTGAGATATACCTTGTGACGGACGAATCCGACAATGTCCTCGATCCTAAGAATGGAACCCTACGATTTGGTGTGATTTGAGAAGAACCCCTTTGGATAGTTTCCCAACGGGATATGGTTATAACTCTCAAGAAGGAACTTATGATACGCAGCCACAAGACCGTTTATGGGGGAGGAGTCCGAGTGGAAATCACAAGAGGACCTTGCATTGGAATAGAGAATGTCAAACATGTTATCATTCATGGAATCAGCATTCACGATTGCCGAAGACGAGTGGGTTTAGTTCAAATCTCTCCAACACTTGCTAGCCGTGGAAAGGCCGGTTGCAGTGAAGATGAGTAGGAATGCGGTGGTGATGCTATAAACATCAAAAATTCGTCTCACATTTGGATAGATCATTGCTATCTATTGAAATGCGCAGATAGACTTATTGATGTGAATCATGCATCCGATAATGTCACCATCTCCAACTCTCGGTTCACTAACCATGTCAAGGTTTAAAGTCTCATCCTTGTTGTGGAATTTTTTAATTTTTGTTTTTGGAAAATTATATAGCATGCATTAATTGCAAGCTGAGTTTGTCATTATTTCAGGCATACAAATTTGTGTTGTTAAACTAACTTGAGTTGGTAACTCAAAGGGTACCATATGATGGCCTACTACAACTACTATTTAAAAGTCATCATAAGAATCAGAGCTCTAAATGCGTATCTAAAATGAATCACTACCTACTAATTTGTGCTTTTCTTTCACATAATTGGTATGTTTTGAAGAATGTATATGTATGTTTTCTTTTTTATAAACATTTAGGCTAGGCTGGCTTTCAGGTCCTTCTTACTCAAAAAAACTCAAGGGGTCTACCCAAGGGATGGACATATATATTATATAGTTCCCTAGTTCCATCGCACCCGATAATTTTTATTAAATTCCAAAATGAAAAGTGGCAGAGTATGATCTAACCACTATTACATCAAACAACCCTGCGCCTAAAATAAGGAAAGGAAAGTTGATCTAAAATCAACAATTCTTTAACATCTCTTGGCAATGAATTCATAGAAAGAAAAACTTGCGAATCTCCGAGAACAGCCATTTTTGCAAGTCCGTCAGCAACTGAATTTGATTATCTAAAGATATGAGTTATTGTAAACTCATTCCCTTGTAGCAATGATTGAATCTCTTGCATATACAAGAGATATTTCCAAGGAAAGCCCATTCCCCCAATGAAAGCCTTAGACAAAACTTTGTTGTCCATTTGCACCTCCACACTATGAAGATTCAGCTGCGCACATTTCCTCAATCCAAACAGTACCCAAGCATTTCAGCAAGAAAACTATCCCCGCCACCCTAGTAGCCACATTCTCCATATAAGAAAGCTCCCCTTGAACCTCTAATAGCAAAACCATATCCCGCATCCCCCAAATATGAGGAGCCATCCGAGTTAAGAAAAAAAGAATTTGGAAGCGGAGGATTCCAAGCAACCCGAAATACTTTAGCTCGCAAATAATTCCGAAGATCCACTTGAATATATATGTATGTTATCGATATTTGAATTGTACTTAAAGAATTTACTATTTGCGTCAAGGTGATACTGCTTGGCCATCACGATAAGTATGTACAAGATAAAGTTATAAAAGTAACTTTCGCCTTCAACCATTTTGGTCCGGGACTAAACGAAAGGATACTGAGGTAAAAAAAAAAAAGAAAATTTATAAATGTCATCTTCAATCGCGCACTATAATATTCTATATTACAGTAATATATTTGGTAAATATGTACCGTAATATTGTAACTATAAGATTCTTACCCACACTAAATTGTGAACAAATTTTAAATGTATTAAAAAATGATATAAAAATTAAGTTCTACCCCTGGCTGCAGGCTTCGGTATGGATACGTGCACGTAGTTAACATCAACTACGAACCTTGGCTACTGTACGCAATTGGTTGAAGTTGCAATCCTAACATACTAAGTGAAGCCAACTATTTTCGCGCTTTCGATAATCCCAAGAGCAAGGAGGTATAATCAACGCAATTCCATAAAACTAGGTTAATTAATGGACAAATGGGTTAAAAAATAATAAGATCAGGTGATAGTACATTATATATTTAAAAGGAAAAGAATAAAATAAAAGTACTGAAAACAAGAGTTGATTACGACAAGAAATAGAGGTTTTAATATGCAATGAATATAGTAATGTCAATTACAAGACTATAAATTCAGTCTACAACGAAGTACTGCAGGATACATAATTATTCAATTCGAAGTTCATTCTTTTTCATTTTTTTATATATTTTTTTATTTGAATTTCTTAATAATCCTCTTTGCATTAAATAAATAATCACCGTAGTCATTTAGTAAAGCATAGTTGATGTTAGTGTCTTATATTTTTCAATGAATTCATCCTACATTTTATAAAAAATACAAAATCTATAAAAAAAAATATTGATATTTTTTGCTTTGCTTTTGTTGTAACGTCTATATGTGTATGTTCTCCCCTTCCATCGGACGTGTCTAACACCTAGTAGAATAAAATGACAAATATTAGTTTCACTCACTAGATAATA
Source organism: Oldenlandia corymbosa var. corymbosa (assembly GCA_949775105.1). Classification (NCBI taxonomy): domain Eukaryota; kingdom Viridiplantae; phylum Streptophyta; class Magnoliopsida; order Gentianales; family Rubiaceae; genus Oldenlandia; species Oldenlandia corymbosa. Next base: position 16,030,852 of record OX459126.1, on the reverse strand, counting down.
AAGAATAATAAAAAGGATTAAATGAAAAAAAATGATGAGACTAAACTTTTACAACTTCTGAAAAGTATGCAATATTTTCTAAATCTATGGATTTGAGTAGGTGCCCCATTGCCAATCCGCAGCCGAGTTTTGATAATTGATTCTCACTCACTAGGAAGATTTCGGTGAGGTGTTGATTAAGAAGAGCATTGTTCGAAATACTATTTAAAAGTACTCCACCCATAAAACCCACAAACTATTCACCACATTGTTGTAGAGATTACTCCAAAAATTGATGTCATCCACATCCACATCAATCTACTAGTATCGAATTATTATAACATGTCCATAACAAATATGAGAGATTATATGATCAGAAAGAGCTATCCCTGTTACTAATCATTTGTACCAATACCCATTATCTCAAGGCTAGATTTGAGTCAATGATTTCTAACTCACCGAAAATACAAAAAAAAAAAAACTAAAATGTTTGAAGTCAAAACCCGAAAACTATAGTTTGAGAGGTTACATTCCATAGAATCTTTGGCACATAAATTTGTTTACTACAAAGAATTGTGAAGTTTAATTTCAGTCTTTTTTTTTTGTGGGGGGGTTGATTAATTGTTAACAATGAATATGTAGGTGATTGAACATGGAACATGATTTCTTTTTTTCTTTTTGTTTTCATCTTTTTCTACACGCACCCAACAAATGTTTCAAATGTGGTGTTGTGGACCTCATTTCCTTATTATTTATAGAGGTGTTCTAAATCTCACATTTCGTTTCTAGCCACAAAATGGTTGTTTTGTTTGAATTTATTCATATCACGAGTTAAATTAAAAATAAAAATTAGACAAAACTATCATTTTGACAATGGTAAGAATACCCTTCATCCACTTATCTATAATATCGACGAAATATGTTATCGGTGAGATCTACCTAACTAGCTAGTTACTGCAAACATGAGATTAATTGCAAAAATTTAAAATGTTTATTCATTTAAAATTTTGTATTGTAAGTTACATTCAAAATTTAAAGGAGATTAAACCACCTAATAGAATAATTAATGAATATTGCATTAGTACATATATAAGTAGCTCTCAGTGGATGTTATGGCAATCCCCTAGCGAAATTAAACTTACTAGAACTCCCTCGTAAAAGAAGGAAAACATTTCTTATATATATATATATATATATATATATATATATATATATATATTACAACCCGATAAAGGTAGAAGTTAATGTTGAATTAATTATGAATTTAGACTCTCGTTATGTGTGTTCACAGCTTGATAGTACACGATATTTTTTTTTCCGACTAGAAATTAATAGGCCTATACTCATGTTATACTTTCATGGCTTGACGAGTCACCCCACGAGTTTAAAACCATGATTAGATCATGATATTGTTGGTATTTCGTACCAACAGAATGTAGTTGTGTAATATTAAGACATTCACCTCCTTCATTGTACCCAAAAAAAAAAAATTGACTCATATTTGTGTACGTAAAAAAAAAAGAATATATATACTCATCAAAGTAACATTGAGAATACTGAACCCTTTCATCCAAGAAAAGAGCCAAGTTTCTTAATTAAAACGGAATGACAAATTACTATTTTATAAGGATGGTAACTAAGCGCAAGCGTTACAATGAGGGGGAAACGGTGTGACTGCATGGATTAAAAATAGACACATTGCTAAAAGTCTGTCCACTTATGTTATCAAACAAATGGATATGGTTTTGTGAACTTATTTTTAAGAAACTGAAACAATCTACATGTTTACATTCCGCCCTAGCTAGACATCACCATAACTTATCCCATGCAGAGAAGATGCTTTGATAGGAATGGGGGATGGAGGGCTAAGGTTGGTAGAGTTGTAGCAAAGGATGATATGTTTTTTGGCCATAACACATTACCTCTGCCCATTAGAAGAATGTTTATTTTTTTTTATAGAATGTTTTTTGGCCATTAGTTTTTTGTTAGACTAACTTGAGTTGGTAACTCAAAGGATGGAGGGCTAAGTGTTGGAGGTATTAGAACGGAACCCTGCGATTTGGTGTGACTCGAGAAGAACCCCTTTGGATAGTTTTCCAACGGGATATGGTTATAACTCTCAAGAAGGAACTTATGATACGCAGCCACAAGACCGTTGATGGGAGAGGAGTCCGAGTGGAGATCACAAGAGGACCTTGCATTGGAATAGAGAATGTTAAACATGTTATCATTCATGGAATCAACATTCACGATTGCCGAAGACGAGTGGGTTTAGTTCAAATACCTCCAACACTTGGTAGCCGTGGAAAGGTCGGATGCAGTGAAGATGAGCAGGAATGCAGTGGCGATGCTGTCAACATAAAAAATTCCTCTCACATTTGGATAGATCATTGCTATCTATCCAACTGCACAGATGGACTTATTGATGTGAATCATGCATCCAATAATGTCACCATCTCCAACTCTCGGTTCACTAACCATGTCAAGGTTTAAAGTCTCATCCTTGATGTTCTTGTTGTTGGTTTTTTTTTAATTTTTTATTTTTAGAAAATTATATAGCATGCATTAACTGGAAGTTGAGTTTGTCATTATTTCAGGCATACAAATTTGTGTTGTTAAACTAACTTGAGTTGGTAACTCAAAGGGTACCATATGATGGCCTACTACAACTACTACTATTTAAAATCATCATAAGAATCAGAGCTCTAAATGCGTATCTAAAAAGAATCACTACCTACTAATTTGTGCTTTTTTTTTCACTTAAGTAGTATGTTTTGAAGAATGTATATGTATGTTATCGATATTTGAATTGTACTTGAAGAATTTACTATTTGCATCCAGGTGATGCTACTTGGCCATCACGATAAGTATGTACAAGATAAAGTTATGAAAGTAACTGTCGCCTTCAACCATTTTGGTCAGGGACTAAACGAAATGATGCCGAGGTAAAAAAAATAAAATAAAATTTATAAATGTCATCCTCAATCATGCACTATAATATTCTATATTACGGTAATATATTTGGTAAATATGTACCATAATATTCTAACTATAGCTAGCTAATTAAGATTTTTGCCCGCAATAAATTGTGAACAAATTTTAAATGTATTAAAAAATGATATAAAAATTAAGTTCTACCCCTAGCTGCATGCTTCGGTATGGATACGTGCACATAATTAACTACAACTACGAACTTTGGCTACTGTACGCAATTGGTTGAAGTTGCAATCCTAACATACTAAGTGAAGCCAACTATTTTCGCGCTTTCGATAATCCCAAACGCAAGGAGGTAAATTAATCAACGCAATTCCATAAAACTGGGTTAAGTAATGGACAAATGAGTTTTGATAATTGATTCTCACTCACTAGGAAGATTTCAGCGAGGTGTTGATTAAGAAGAGCATTGTTCAAAATATTAAAAGTATTCCATCCATAAAACCCACAAACTATTCACCACATTCTTGTAGAGATTACTCCAAAAATTGATGTCATCCATATCCACATCCATCTACTAGTATCACATCATTATAACATGTTCATAACAAATATGAGAGATTGTATGATCATGAAGAGCTATCCATGTTACGAATCATTTGTACCGAAACCCATCATCTCAAGTTTAGATTTGAGTCAAAGATTTCTAACTCACCAAAAAAAAAAAAACAGAAAAGAACTAAAATGTTTTGAGTTCAAAACCCAAAAACCATTGTTCGAGAGGTTTAATTCCATAGAATCTTTGGCACATAAATTTTTCTATTACAAAGAATTGTGAAGTTCAATTTCAGTCTTTTTTTTTTTTGTAAATATGTACCATAATATATTTTGTAAATATGTACTATAATATTCTAACTATAGCTAGCTAATTAAGATTCTTGTCTGCAATAAATTGTGAACAAATTTTAAATGTATTAAAAAACGATATAAAAATTAAGTTCTACCCCTGGCTGCATGCTTCAGTATGGATACGTGCACATAGTTAACAACAACTACGAACCTTGGCTACTTTACGCAATTGGTTGAAGTTGCAATCCTAACATACTAAGTGAAGCGAACTATTTTCGCGCTTTCGATAATCCCAAGCGCAAGGAGGTAAATTAATCAACGCAATTTCATAAAACTGGGTTAATTAATGGACAAATGGGTTTTAATAATTGATTTTCACTCACTAGGAAGATTTCGGTGAGGTGTTGATTAAGAAGAACATTGTTCAAAATACTAAAAGTATTCCATCTATAAAACCCACAAACTATTCACCACATTCTTGTAGAGATTAGTCCAAAAATTGCTGTCATCCATATCCACATCCATCTACTAGTATCAAATCATTATAACATGTTCATAACAAATATGAGAGATTGTATGATAATGAAGAGCTATCCATGTTACTAATCATTTGTACCAAAACCCATCATCTCAAGGCTAGATTTGAGTCAAAGATTTCTAACTCACAAAAAAAAAAAAAAAAAAAACAGAAAAGAACTAAAATGTTTTGAGGTCAAAACCCAAAAACCATTGTTTGAGAGGTTACATTCCATAGAATCTTTGGCACATAAATTTGTTTATTACAAAGAATTGTGAAGTTCAATTTCAGTCTTTTTTTTCCTGCATGTGAGGGGGTGGGGTGGCAGGTTGATTAATTTTTCCGTTACACAACATAAAGAGGAGCCCTTTTAGTTTTTATAGCAGTTTATTTATTTGAAAAGTACATTTCCACTAGCCCATTTTAATTGTTAAAAATAAATATTTAGGTGATCGAACATGGAAGATGATTTTTTTTCTTTTTGTTTTCATCTTTTTCTACACGCACGCAATAAATGTTTCAAATGGGGTGTTGTGCACCTTTTTTTCTTATTATTTATAGAGGTGTTCTAAATCTCACATTTAACTTCTAGCCACAAAATGGTTGTTTTGTTTGAATTTTTATTCATATCACGAGTTAAATTAAAAATAAAAATTAGACAGAACTATCATTTGGACTATGGTAAGAATACCCTTCATCCACTTATCTATAATACAGACGAAATATGTTGTCGGTGAGATCTACCTAACTAGCTAGTTACTGCAAACATGAGATTAATTGCAAAAATTTAAAATGTTTATTCATTTAAAATTTTGTATTGTAAGTTACATTCAAAATTTAAAAGAGATTAAACCACCTAATAGAATAATTAATAAATATTGCATTAGTACATATATAAGTAGCTCTCAGTGGATGTTATGGCAATCCCCTAGCGAAATTAAACTTACTTCTAACTCCCTCGTAAAAGAAGGAAAACATTTCTTATATATATATATATATATATATTACAACCCGATAAAGGTAGAAGTTAATGTTGAATTAATTATGAATTTAGACTCTCGTTATGTGTGTTCACAGCTTGATAGTACACGATATTTTTTTTTCCGATTAGAAATTAATAGGCCTATACTCATGTTATACTTTCATGGCTTGACGAGTCACCCCACGAGTTTAAAACCATGATTAGATCATGATATTGTTGGTATTTCATACCAACAGAATGTAGTTGTGTAATATTAAGGCATTCACCTCCTTCATTGTACCAAAAAAAAATTGACTCATATTTGTGTACGTAAAAAAAAAGAATATATATACTCGTCAAAGTAACATTGAGAATACTGAACCCTTTCATCCAAGAAAAGAGCCAAGTTTCTTAATTAAAACGGAATGACAAATTACTATTTTATAAGGACGGTAACTAAGCGCGAGCGTTACAATGAGGGGGAAACGGTGTGATTGCATGGATTAAAAATAGACACATTGCTAAAAGTCTGTCCACTTATGTTATCAAACAAATGGATATGGTTTTGTGAACTTATTTTTAAGAAACTGAAACAATCTACATGTTTACATTCCGCCCTAGCTAGACATCACCATAACTTATCCCATGCAGAGAAGATGCTTTGATAGGAATGGGGGATGGAGGGCTAAGGTTGGTAGAGTTGTAGCAAAGGATGATATGTTTTTTGGCCATAACACATTACCTCTGCCCATTAGAAGAATGTTTATTTTTTTTTATAGAATGTTTTTTGGCCATTAGTTTTTTGTTAAACTAACTTGAGTTAGTAACTCAAAGGATGGAGGGCTAAGTGTTGGAGGTATTAGAACGGAACCCTGCGATTTGGTGTGACTCGAGAAGAACTCCTTTGGATAGTTTTCCAACGGGATATGGTTATAACTCTCAAGAAGGAACTTATGATACACAGCCACAAGACCGTTGATGGGAGAGGAGTCCGAGTGGAGATCACAAGAGGACCTTGCATTGGAATAGAGAATGTTAAACATGTTATCATTCATGGAATCAACATTCACGATTGCCAAAGACGAGTGGGTTTAGTTCAAATACCTCCAACACTTGCTAGCCGTGGAAAGGCCGGATGCAGTGAAGATGAGCATGAATGCAGTGGCGATGCTGTCAACATAAAAAATTCCTCTCACATTTGGATAGATCATTGCTATCTATCCAACTGCACAGATGGACTTATTGATGTGAATCATGCATCCAATAATGTCACCATCTTCAACTCTCGGTTCACTAACCATGTCAAGGTTTAAAGTCTCATCCTTGATGTTCTTGTTGTTGATTTTTTTTTAATTTTTTATTTTTAGAAAATTATATAGCATGCATTAACTGGAAGTTGAGTTTGTCATTATTTCAGGCATACAAATTTGTGTTGTTAAACTAACTTGAGTTGGTAACTCAAAGGATACCATATGATGGCCTACTACAACTACTACTATTTAAAGGTTATCATAAGAATCAGAGCTCTAAATGCGTATCTAAAAAGAATCACTACCTACTAATTTGTGCTTTTCTTTCACTTAAGTAGTATGTTTTGAAGAATGTATATGTATGTTATCGATATTTGAATTGTACTTAAAGAATTTACTATTTGCATGCAGGTGATGCTGCTTGGCCATCACGATAAGTATGTACAAGATAAAGTTATGAAAGTAACTGTCGCCTTCAACCATTTTGGTCCGGGACTAAATGAAAGGATGCCAAGGTAAAAAAAAAAAAATTTATAAATGTCATATTCAATCACGCACTATAATATTCTATATTATGCTAATATATTTGGTAAATATGTACCGTAATACTCTAACTATAGCTAGGTAATTAAGATTCTTGCTCGCACTAAATTGTGAACAAATTTTAAATGTATTCAAAAACGATATAAAAATTAAGTTCTACCCCTGGCTGTAGGATTCGGTATAGATACGTGCACGTAGTTAACAGCAACTATGAACATTGGCTACTGTACGCAATTGGTGGAAGTTGCGATCCTACCATACTAAGTGAAAACTATTTTCGTGTGCTTCCGGTAATCTCAAGCGCAAGGAGGTAAATCAATCAATGCAATTGCCGGAGCGTTACATTTCCATTAAACTGTGTTAATTAATAGTTTCATTTGATCAACATTTTTTTTCCTTTTTTTTTGTTGGTACGTAATGGTATGTGTAACCAAATTGAAATCCTTTTCTGCAGGTGACAAAGAGACAGGGTCACAATACCGAGCAAGAATGGAATAAGTGGAGATGGACTAGCAAGAGGGACTTGTTTATGAACGGAGCCGTTTTTGTTTCGTCTGGTGTCGAAAACGGGGAGCCAGCTTATAGTCTGACTCAAAAGTTCCGGGTGGTCAAGGCATCACTTGTTTTGGCTCTCACTTCCAGCGCGGGTCCTCTGCCTGCCTAGTTGTGTCCCCAATCATCCGTGTTAATAAGAGCCTACGAGAAATTTATATGTTTTATTCTAAATGAAATTGAGTAGTACGTAATTAAAAGGAAAAAAAATCAATATTCTCATCATTAATTATTTTACCATCTATCGTCCAACAAAATATTTGACTTTATCAGATTCCTACACAATGACAAATACTAGCCCTATAGTACTAGACGAAAACGCTACATCTTGCATGAGTCTCTAGGCCTAACGCAAGTATCTGCTACAATTAAGAGAGTGTCCCAAATTTCCCACCACATACCTCAGCTTGTGAATCCCAGAAATAAGACTCAATAATCATTTACTATAAATACACGGGTGGTTTAGTGTTTATTTCATATTGACATCTATCTTCTTCGACAACAAAAATAACACAAGCAAAAATATCAAAGATGGCAAAAATCGCAACTCCTTTGTTACTGGCACTACTCTTTCTGGTGGTGGCAGACGCCTCCGCTACCACCCTTCAAGAGATTTGCCAAGGCACTTCCGACGCCAAATATTGTGTTACATTGCTTAAAGGCACTGTTTCTTCCACGCCCACGGATTTCAAGTCCCCAGTATGGAAGGCAAAGGCCACTGATCAGGCTCGGTTAAAAGTCGAAGCTGCTCTAAACTATATTCAACGCAAGAATGACCCCCAACGTCATGATACTTGTCTTACCTACCTTCCTTTAGCCATAAATTCCATCAAAGCTGGGGACTTGCTTGAAGCTTCATCCAATATAGGTGATTGTGCTGACTCTTATGACGGTGACGGTAAAGTTGTTCAAGATGCCAAACGTCTCGCCGATGAAGCTTATACAGCTACTAATATCGTAAATGAGGTTATTAAGAAGGCTTGACCACACTGCCTTACCCCCAAAATTATATACTAATATATATTCAAATTGCTTTGTCCATAATAAAGTTACACAATTTTGTTAGTTGGGAAATTTTTTTATAATTTTTTTTTTTTGTAATTTTCATCTATACAGAAAGAGGAAATCAGGTGTCAAAAATTGGTGACACTTTTAGAATAAGGATATTTCATGAATAAAATTGTGGTGTTCATTCTTTCTTTTTCTTTTTTCTTCCCCTTCGTTTCAAGAATCTAGAAATTTGGTTCTTTAGCAGTAACTACTGACATGTCAAATGCTCTTTCTCCATTCCGACTTTTCATCTCACCATGCTTACGTTATTTCTGAAATGTGCTAATAATATTTCAATTGAAGTTAACTTAACTGTTACAAATATTATTTTATGTAGTGATGATATTAACTAATAATAATTTATTAAGTAGTACATGTGGTGCGTTTAACTATTTATCAAGAGTCTATAATTTTACCTCTGGCATCCTTTCTTTGAGTCCGGGATCAAAATAGTTGAATACGATAGTTACTTTCAAAACCTTATTTTGTACATAAGTACCGGTATAGCCAAGAAAAATCACTTGGATACAAATGATAAAGCATTAACATATTCATATTCAGATATCTATTCTTCAAAACTTTACTTAATTGAAGAAAATGATATTTATTTATTTTTCTTCCCAATGCCCATTCATTTAGAGGTAGTTGATAATATATATATATATATATATATATATATATATAGTAACTAGCTAGCTAGTACCCTACTGAGTTACCAAACACGAGGGGTTTTAACTTGTAAGGTTCTTATGGGCCTAAAATGATACTATCTTCGATGTTTAATGTAAGACATTTTAATTTGTTTTAAGCTTCACTTATCACGTATTTTTAATTGACAAAATTTTTTTTAAAATATTTCTTAAAAATTAAGATAACACAACGAATGTGAAATTATATTTTTAAAATTTTTTTGTCAATTAAAAATACAAACTAGGTGGAACTTATGACCAATTAAAATATCTAATATTAAAAGTCGGAGGGAGTAAAACTCTGCTTCCAATTCATTATATATATATATATATATATATATATATAGTTTGCACAAAAAGTAAAATTAATTATATACACATCACAAGAATATATTAATAGCGAGTGAACTGGGAGTTGAAGATAGTGACATTTTGGGAAACATGATTAACATAGGCCATTAGTGCAGTTTGAAAGCTAGCAATGATCAATCCAAACCTTGGAAAAAAATTTCACGTTTATTCCGTCACTATTGCATTTCCTCTTCATAGCCGCCATAAGCGTCCTTTCCATGGCTACCTTGGCTTGGAGTCGTTTGAACTAAACCGGGACGAGGACTCCCTCATTTATGAAAAATGTGATCTTTTTTTACCTCCAACTGTGTCGAATGAGAAAACAAGTTATTAGGAAAGAAAGCTAGAGAAGGAAACTTATAAAATTTTAACCACGGGCATTCAAAATTCACTTACTGATTCCACCTTATTCTCTCTATTATTTTATCACAAATTTAACCGTATCTCAAATTCAAATCCGTAAACATTTTGTGGACTAGATTTTTGTTTCATTTTTTTTAGAAAAAAAAAAACATAAAGTTTACAATATCGTTTTCCAATTAAATAACATAATCAAAATTAAATATTTTCTACAGAATCCAATTCACTTTTAAGGTGTTATTATAGCATATTGGTCTCATTTGATGGCGATTTTCTTTAATTGCTGGATATAAAATAACAAAAGCTTCTTTTTCTTTGTTTTTTTTTTTTTTTTGGAGGTTATCTAATTGGTAGCTCGGCCTTTCTCTCATCACTTCATGAACAAAAAAGTTTCAAGCCTAGTTGGAGCTTTTTTTTGAGTTTCAACAATTTATAGATTTATTCGCGGCAAGCTTGAATTAAGCTCAGAGCAATCCCAATTAGCAATTCTATGATTTTAGAGCCTTTCGTTTCGAGGCAATTTCATTCATGAAGTAGGAAAAAAATAACAAACTGAAATGACAATGGATTTTTGCATCATCGACATAATGACTAATCCACTCGAGAAATTGTAATTAAGTTTTTTTTTTTTTTGGGGGGATAAATGTGACAACTAACCAAATATCAAAGATTAAAAAGTTACTGCATTTCCATGCCAGGTCTCGAATTATACATATATATACTACTACATCATGTCATCATGAGTTTAAACTCTGAAATCTGAACGGCACAACTATACTTAATTATGTGGCACCTTTGGTTATATCAAAGAATGTTGGATCATTTGGTCCGCTTAATTAAGCGTATGCATTTTTTTTTAATCATTTCAAAGGTTTTATTTAATTTGCTTATGATATCTAAATTACCGATTTGTAAACTTGAAATATTCAAATTATATTTTTGTGTAAATGCATATACATTAGGTTTCATTAGATCTTTGTATACAGAAAAGTGAACTACTGCACATACTGTTCGGCCAGTTTTTGACGATTTGGGCCGACGAGTGATGTTTATGATGGTCCATGAGTTTTGGTTAATTTATATGGACATGGAGGAGATTTTAAGGTAATAAAAATAACTCTAAAGTGGTCAAAATATGTTTGGGGTCAATATGAACTGGTTGAGTGTGAACAGTTTCAGAATTAGAGAAAGAAAGTACTTTGGCTAGCTGTCCCACCCATCGAGGTGCCTACAATTCAGCGAGGGAGATTAGTCACTGAGCCGACGGTGGACACTCTGTAGATATGCAAAAAAAAAAAAAAAAGAATTAGAGAAGGAAAGTAGAAGCCGAGTGGGAATAGATTTGCTCCAAAATTGACTGCGTGATTAATTGGCAAGGAAGATTCTTCTTTGTTTCTTGCTCCTTTTAATAAGAAAAATTACCAATAATTAAAGAGATATATTTAGAAATGATTCTACTACCAAATTAAGAACTGATTGTGAGAAGAGTCATCAACCGATTGAGAGACTGCTGCGGGAATAGTCACATTTTCAAGGAAATTGACCATGTTAAGCTACCTTTTCTCCAAGAAATTATAGGGCAGTAAGGGTTTCATCCAAACACTATAAATAAAGGCCGCCATGAAGAGAAATATCACCAATCAACCATACAACTGGTTTTCTTTTAGATTATCATGTTTTTATCTTCCCTGTGGTAGTTCATCACGTTCTATCATGCTTGCTTAGCCCCTAACTTAGCAATAGAGTTGTTTTTCTTTTTCTCCTATATAGAATTAGGTAGGTGTTCACGGTTTTCTCCTCCAATGAATTCGGTTATGCTGTAATAAGTGTTCTAGCACTTATATATGTCGGACTATCCTTTGCACGTCTGTCCTGTCTCTGTCTTCTGTGTCATAACGTGTCATCGACAAGGTCTAGTCGGCGCTAATATCTTTGCTTTCTATGTAATAGCATGTCATCAGCACCATCTATAGTTTGCCGGCGCTAGGATTTTTCACTTTATGAGTCAAATGCCGTCTCTTCGGTTTTTCTCCACTTTCTCTAAGTTCATACCCATTTTTCTCAAACTCAAACCAATAACCCTAAGTTCTCGATCCTAGTCTGAGGCCGGTTCAAACTCAACCGCAATCGTCTGATTTAAATGTGTTTTGGGTGATTCTTGTTCCTTTTTTTTTCACAATTTCAGGTGTACAATTTTCACGCAAACACATACATTGGCCAAATCAAAAACAGCCGGAATCACATCTCAATTTGAGGAATAGACTTCTGCATGTTTTATTTTTTATTTAATAAAATTAGGAAAAAGCTGCTAGTTAGGTGTCGCCCTTAGAGAATTGAATGACAGTCTAGTGGTAAGGTTGCTATCCTTCCTGGTAATAGATCAGGGTTTGATTCCCACTAGGAGTTGTAAGGGGGACTTTACCCACGTTTAAGTACGGTCCACTAGGGTGGATTTTTTTATAAAAAAAAACGGTTTCGCCCTAGATTTAATTTTTTAAAAAAAAAAGAAAAAAGAAAGAGTTCGTATATATCATGATTGAATTTGAATGTACGTGATTAATCTTGTTAAAAACAATTACCTACGGTAAACTTTTTAGGGTTTCTCCCTTTTGGTGGGGTAATTCTCAGTCGCCGTTATTGTATTATTATACTATTATTATTTTTATCATATATATTTAGATATATAATAAAAACATATGGAGGCAAATTCACTTCCTTTTGCAAAAATAATCTGAATTATACAGGGTTATAATCTCGTTATCAGCCATGAGGGTACGTCTTGGGAACCGCGAAATTTCTTCCGATGATTCACTTTGGAGCGCATATTTCCGGGAACTTTACCATGGCGGCGGCGATGATGATGTTGATGTTGATGTTGATGAAGTTAATAGCAGTCAACGCTCTGACTTCGACCCGTACGAGGTAAAGGATCAACAAACCCTCAACAATGATTATGACGATCATCATGATGATGATAGTATTTCCCGATCTGGGACAAATATTTCTAACATTCATGATGGTTATGATGACGACCGTGATGGTGTTCATGATGAAACCCTAGTTACCAAAGTCGATGTGATTGCTGGTGTTGCAGTTATTTTGATTGCTTGTTTCGTTGGAATTTTGGGACACAAAATGTATGATTATACGAACCCAATTGTTACCCCTGAATTCAAAGTTGAGATGGCATCCATCTATGCGATGCAAATCAATGCTCATTATTTGGGTTTATGGAATGTTACGCTCTCTTACGACGTTACTGCCGGATGGAACGTTAATTTTGCCGTCAGAAACCCTTCCGAGGAGTATCTTTTGTCTTACGGTGACCTGGTTGCCAATGTTTATTTCTGGTCGGTTAGTCATCCTTTATGGGTTGCTAGGGTTTCGGGTTTTGACCAGGCTGAAAACACTACAGAGTTTGTGCATCTCAATTTCGCCAGAAATAATGTCCTTTTGGAAGATATCGCGGCGTATCGGATGGCCCGGGATGTTAGTTTTGGCAAGTCTTCTGATTTCTACGTGCAGTTACTAGGGAATGTAACACAAAAGTCGTCAACAAGGGATGGAGGAAAGAAGCTACCTTTGGATGTTAAGTGCTATTTAGATGTGGAGTTTTTGTGCAAGGAGGGTAATTTTATGGCTTTGGCAACACCAACAATGTGCAAGACATCTTCACCAAAAAAGTAATGGTTAGAGTACTCAAGCCATTGATGGTTTTTGCTTTTTAATCCCCTTTTCCTTGTTCTTCCTGTGTTTTTTTTTTTTTTCTCTATTCAATTTTATTTAGACCTCTATGAAAACTTTTAAGTTTAGAAGATTATGTAGTTTATCATAGTACTTATGCAACTTTTTTCTGGTCTATTTTCTCATGCTAGTCCAAAACAGGATGCCAAGTAGTAGATAAAAGGATACTAGGGTATCTTGTTGGTTCAATATATAGTTTTCATTATTCTCTTGATTTAGTAGTTTTCAGTTTTTTCATTTCTTTGGTTTCCCATCATTTTATTCTCTTCTCTTTTTAGTAATAAGGTTTAGTTTCATTACTGAGGTTTATGATTGTATAATGTGCACATAAACCCCCAAAACAATTATACAAGCTCACAGGAAACTACTAACTAGATTAGCATGATTAATTACACAAAGATTTGTACTATAGCTAGGGACAGCAAACTTGAGTTTTGAACCGCAGTACAATCTGGTTAATGACATCGAAGGCACAATATATAGTGTCATATATATCATGATATTGAATTATTGATGGATTGTTTTTCTAAGGAAAGAGCGATCAGTAAAAACATTTTTTTCCTCCAGCAAATGGTGAATTATATTGCTTGCTTCAAACACTGTCTATCATGTCCCTGTATATGAAGTTCTGTCACAATATATATAGATAAGCCTGTTAGACTCTTTGTTACCTGGTTTAGTTCTTCAGTTTTGGGAGAATACTGTAGTGTCGACACGTCACTATCAAGGGTTTTGGTGTCGGGTGTGACATTTTATCTTGTCTTTCAAACGTATTCCAACCTCTGCTTCTTCTTTTTTTCTGTTTTTTGGTTTGATCAAGTGTAAGCATAGATATGAATCCATTACTATAATTAAATCTGCCAATTCATACTGATCATTCATGACAGCATAACAATTGCAACGTTTCAGTTTCATTTTGACTGAAATGAATGAACATAATTCTCCATGTGTATCGATTAGTTTCTTCCCCCTTTTTATTTTGAGTTTTAAGGTACAGTAATAACATATGTGTATCGATTTGCTTGTTAATTGGAATTTTGTAAATTAGTTTTATGTGCACATAAGATTTTATAACAACCCTGGATGGAACGTTGATTTGGCCATCAAGAATCCTCGTAGGGGTTTATGTTTTTTTCTCTTTACAGCCATATGGTGGAAATTTGTGGTGTTTGATAAATATAGTGTCTGATCAATAGTTAACGATATTGGTCACCTTGAATATTTCAGTTGTATTATTGTATTATAGAAAGTGTAACATAAAAGAACATCTTACAAGATTTAATTCGATCGAGTAGGACATGATGTGTGGCCGAGACTCCCACACCATATATAGTATAGGCAGAAAATAAAGTGCAGAGTTTGTGCAACTAGCTTTTCTGATAAAAAGAAATGTCTTTTTAGTCTGTTTTAATGGGGAAAGTGGCTGAATGGTTGGAAATTTCCATCAGGCATTGAGCTTCGGAGCAGAAAACTAGCTTACATATGGATACATCAGAAAGCCAAACAGAACTTTTGTTCATTTGCGGCAGTTTGTTGTACAGCTTCAATGCTGTGTATATATAGGGATTTATTTGCACACTAATAAAGGGACAAGGCTGTTTTTGTTCCAAGGTTTGGCTCACAGTCCCACCAATACAATGGATGAAGAGGTTGCTAACAATATTAGCAATTACTACTTCACACTATGGATTGGACCCGCTTCGCGGGTTCACATTATTGTATATATGATCAAAATTTTTACTTTTGTTAGGGCTATAATTATTGTATTAAATAAAGTATAAAATGATTTTTTTTAAAAAAAATATTAATTTTCAAAAGAATACCTGCTAATATATTACCAATTGTTTTGGTACAAAAAAACTAAAGCACGATTAAATCATTTAAATTAAATTGTATAAACTTTTTTTTATATCAATTTTAAGAAAATGTCAAAATCTAAATGAAACTTAAGTAATTTAGTGTGTGGGTGAAAATTATCGACTAAGTCCTTGCAAGCACATCTTTCAGCGTCACCTGATTCCTGTTAACTTTAGATAGCTCACAATATAAACAATCCAAGTAACTCTTGATATTCTATAGTTTCATGGAAAAACAAACAAAAGAATTACAGATTTATCTCAATATATTTTAGAATACTCACTTTAAACACAAAAGAAATCTCAAAGCATCCACACTCGTACTGACTATGATTGACTATGATTTGTGACATTACTACAATAACAAAAAAGAAAAGAGAAAATGTTATATTAATTTAAAACTTGGTCCAAAAAAATTTTGAAATTATGTATACAAACAAACCATCACATATAAAGTGTCCTAGTTTTTCCGGAATCTCCTATAGATTAGAAGATCATCGTTAACTTTGCTTGTACAAAAAATGTTTGTAGTTATGACTCAAATTAACATACAAGCATGAGTCATGTATGTAATGGGTTTCCGATAGTGGATAAAAAGAAAATTTCAACACATAAAATTTGAAAGAAAATAATCTTACGCTCGACTGAGAAAAAATATCTTATGGTTACGCTGAAGATCAATTCCTAGGGGAGAGAGAAATAGGAGGGTTTTTGAGTGAGTGTGATTTAGTAGGGGAAAAAATTCTTATGGTGTTAAATGACACAAGTCTTGTACATTTAAAAATTCGTTATTGTCTGTCCAATTCCCAAGAAATGTAAGTAACGGTTTTTGTTCATTCATAATTTAAAATGACTTTACATATCCGAATTAATGAGAATTTTTATAGCCATTTAAGTCACTACTTTTATTTCATAATGGCAGTGGTCCTATTATCATATGAGAAGTTGAAAAGGTAAATGTTTATATAAAAATGAAATAGTAGTTATAACTAATCGTAATTCATGTTTTAGTTAGTAAGACATAAAGGACATAATTCATTCACACATCTTCATAACTTTTAACCCTTTCAGTTCCCATATTCAAAGACATTAACACTTTCTAACTAAATTATTTTTTTATTCACTTAATGATGTCATGGAATGACTACCAAAATCTTTCCCATATTCGCTAATTATAATATATTTTGATAATAATGAATGGACGAAGAGATTGCTAATTAACAGCATTAGCAAACTCTTCATAATGATGAATGGATGAAAAGGTTGCTAACAATATTATTAGCAATGAATCCATCCCTAACTATTATTCATTTGTCCCAATTTTTTCAAAAGCTATTTAAGAAAAAGAACGTATATTTAGGCATAACGGTTACAAACTATTATTGTCAGTTTATTTTTACGCCACGACCATATGATTTTTGTACTTTTGATATTTCAATATGAACATCACTAACAAAAAAAAATCAGTTCTCATAATTAAGTTCAAAGTTCAATGATTAAATGAAATGAATGAATGAATTCCGACCAGACACCAATATTTTTGTTCAATTTTCATTATAATTTCATAGAGCAAGCATCGATGACATCTAGCAACTTTCACAGACTAAGAACATTTTCATCCGTGGGATAAGTGTTTTTCCATATGCTCTCCAAAAACCTCTTTGTTCCATCTACCGTTTCTATGGAGAAACATTTTTGATTTTCGGGACACAATTATTGATTTTGGAGGAATAAGTGATGTGTTAAACCAAAAGCAACCCAGCATCAAGACATAGAAACTTTTACTCTTCCAATTCATTAAGCGCGATTAGAAAACGTTAAAGTAATTAGAACTGCAAGGCGGCTGCTGTTTTATAATAGGCTTATTTTGGGACACGAAAGAAAAAACTTTATTCGCCGCAATCAGCCAATCCTCCTCAACTAAACTGTGAAAAAAGAAATTGTAAATTGGTGAATTGTAATTTTAACCTAAGATTTTACCCAATAAATTTTACTAATTCCATCCCAAAAAAAATCCATACTGAGTTTTCAAATTTGTACTAAAAACAGTACAAAACTTAAACTTCAATATAGACTATTTTTGTGGGACGGAGGGAGTACTATTTTGTCACCCGAGGGTTTTTTTTAACTCCATCGTGTCATTTAACTATCTACTATATCACCACCATTATATTCCCTCAACTATTTTTTTAGGACGGAGAAAGTAACTACTAGCATAAAATTTATATTAGATGTGAACAATAGTTAGAATTAGAATCGTAATAATATATGAGTAATATACTTCAGCAATTTAAGTTTTCTAACTTAATTCGATCAAAAATCTGAATTACTAGGAAAAAGTATATACATATATATAGAACCCTAAAACAAGTTTGGACTCTTGAACCCCTTTTTTCTTTGGTGAGTGTGTGAGTGTGTGTGCTTGTCCCTTCACAATTTCGATCATCGAAACCACCCCTTTACTGCATGATTACCGTGGTCACAATACCAATACGAAAGATGAGTTGAGCCCTATGAGTCTGCTAAGTATATAGCTAGTATCGCCGTTACTCCTCGTCGTTATCACAACTGTTGAAATTTCTAGTTACTCTCTCTGGTGGGAGGGTATGAATCTGATACATGGAATCGTTATCCCGGAATTCAAAGTCCATATGGCATCGCTTTTCCCCCTCGAATTAACCACAATTTCGTGTTGTAGCCCTTTGAATCTTACGGAAGGATACAACATTAGTGCTGGATGGAATGTCAATTTTGCTATTAAAAACCCTTCCAAGGAAATTATTTTCTCCTACAGTGATATGGTAGCCAAGCTCCAATACTATGATATTGATTGTATTTCTTTTTGGCCCACTGAGATTCCAGCTTTTGAACAGGCAGCAGAAGATGGTACAAAATTCTTGCATCTCCTTTCCGATCGGATTCCTTATGTTATCTTTAACGACTTCCATGCGCGGCTGCTGGCTGAAGATATCAGCCGCGGCCGCTCGTACCATCAAATTAGAGGGGAATGTAACACAAAAGTGGAACGAAAGTATCGCTCAAAAGAAGAAGAAGAAGGAGGGAAGTATGACGCGTTCGCTAAGTGTTTGGTGCGACTTAATTGTTGAGTTTCTGTATGTTCCTGAGGAGGTTGGAAGATTGATGGCTTTGGCTACTGATCAAGTTTGTCGAACATCGGAACCAACTCTTTTAGTGGTCAACTTTATTTTCTTTTCTTTTTTTGTGGGTGTGGATGTTGTATCTCCTCTGATTTAATTTGGTCATTTTGGATTTTGTTGTATTTTTTTGTTCCCGTACAATAAAAGAGGGCATAAAGTCTGAATGTAATTTTTTTCCCCTATTCAATTGCTTTTTGTCGATCTAGTTTATTCTTATAGTAACCTATTTACTGATCATATGATATGAAAAGCCGTTGTTTAAACGTTTGTTATAGTCAAATAAGTAAACCATCATTTATCGATATGAGAATGACTCTAACAGGATTTTCGAGAAGTACATATATCTTGGTGAATCTCTCTCTCCCAAGACGAAGTGGGCAACTCTAGAATGTGATCGAAGCTCCAGAAATTCTTTTATGATATAGATGCTCTTTAATAGTTGGGGCCATGTTTTCTTTTCTGTTTTTCGATTTTCATCGATATATCTTGGTGTAATTAATTTCTGATTCAGATGCTATTATTCAATTTCGTAAGGGACTTTTAATTTGCCCGTTACAAATCCGTTCAGATTAGGTTAATTTGTTTTGGCATATGTATACATTATATGTAACTCAACCATTTGGGTTTGTAACTCATATTGTTGGAACCCGTTCTACATATGGTTGTTAAGGTATGTATAACTTCCGCCGTCCCAAAAAAATAGTCCACATTGAGTTTTGAGTTTTATACTGACATTAAGTTTTGAGTTTTACACTGTCCATTTTGAGTTTTGAGTGTAAAACTCAAAACTCAAAATTCAATATGGACTATTTTTAATAGTATAAAATTCAAAATTCAATGTAGACTATTTTCTTAGGACGGAGGTAATAACTTTTTGGCCGTATTTCTTTTTACTGTAACTCAGTTATTCGGATTACTAAAAGAATGTGGGGGGACATTAACCATTTTGCATGAAAGTGTACGTGCATGAGATGCGTTAGGAAGAACTAGGCCTATTAGTATACATTTTAGATGCCACACTAGACCTATTTATAGTAAAAAAAAATACAAAAAACCTGATTTTCTAATGCATGTATGAATGTTAAGTTTAATTATTGACTAACATACTCAACAATTGCAATTAGATTTCACGACAGCGATGAAAATGTGCGCAAGAGAATTATTACTTTCGAGGAGTTTAATTGAACTACTGTCGAACTCCTTATTACAAATCCTTACTATTATCCCACGCAATTCTGTCACCCCATTTTTATTTGATTTCATACTAGAGGTTGTGCTTATTTATGAATTATCATTGATTAAATAAGAATATTGTAATATAGGTATGGGCCCGTATATGGGAGAAGATAATTGCGGTTCAAAAAGAATAAATTATAGCATCAATACCTTTAATTTTTCCAAAAATAAAAATAAGAACTCCAGGTGCTTGTTTGGACGTCATCTTACATTTCATTTTGTCACTTAAAAGTGGAAAGTGGTTGAAAACTAAATGGGGAAATGAAAATGTTGTTTGGATGGTATTTTGAGCAAAAAGTTATTTGGATGTTGTTTTGGAAAAAATATTTTGAACTACATTTTAAAAATATCAAGTACGAGTCATCATTAAACAATTAAATACTGTCAATTATAGTCACTGCAAAAAAGAATTTTTCCAAAAACAATCACTCAACAACAATGAAATCCTGCCAAATTTGTTACTGAACTATTTGTAGTTCTAAAATGGTCATTACACTAACAAAAAGTGTTTCAAGTTGGAATTTAAAATGTAAATCAGAAAGTTGTTTGGATTATGTTTTCTTTTCTATTGGGTTTTGTGTTTAAGAGATAAAATGAGTTAAAATGTAAAATGAGTGTTTATCCAAACAAAGCAATTTTTATATATGAAAAGAAGCAGGAGGTCCAACTTTGGACATCCACCAAAATTTAAATCCTACTATATTAGAAACAAAAACCCTCCTTTCAAACACCTCCTATGATTGCCACGTGACATGAAGAAAGTACTAAATTGCCCTTTTTTCTAACCATAACTAAATTACTAAATTCCCCTTTGCACTTTACGTGACACGTTTTTTTTTAAAAAAAAATTTCTCTATGTTTCATTCAATTAGAGGTTTTCTTTTCTTAATTATGGAGTCTAAATTGAATTGATCAATTAGGTTTTTGTTACAAAGTGTCAATTTTGTTTTAAGCGTATACCCTTCGGATGAAACTTATTACAAAGCTATTAAAAATCTCCGAAATTAAGTATTGATTTGGCACGACCAATGGAGAACATCAATAAATCATCTTACTAATATTTAAACTTATTAGGATGCTTTTATATTTTGTCTAGTATTTATTTCAACACATATATTCGATTAAGTCTATTTATATTTAATAAGTAACACTTATAAAATATTTCTAAAACATACATGGCGAAATACAATTTCTTTTTTTGTGAAATACAAATATTTCTATAATCACACTTATAAAATATTTCTAAATCTTTCAAACATTTCTAAAATATATCGCTCCAAATATAAAATTTTATTTTTTTCAAACATAAATATTTTTAAGATCTACAGATAGACTGGGCCAGGGTGCGACCAGACATCTCTTGTATTGGTAGAGATGAGAATTTAAATAGATGTTTGACTTTTTTAAAAAAAAAAAAAAAAAAAAAGAAGTAGGAGAAGCGGATGCCAAAATCAAATCCCATGATTTTGGTAGGAGATTTTGTTTTTGTAATATGACTAGGCTAAATTTGAGGGATACATATTAGAGTTAAAATTGAATAAGTAATTTGTATTAGACTACACAACTACTACTTGTGATTGAAGTAAATTTTTTATCTTTTTTCGTATTCCCTTTTTACTCTCAATTTTTTTTTAATTCTTTTTCCCCCTTTGATAATATCCTACCCTAATAACAGCTCGAATTTTCCGACTCTCAAAACTATTTAGGCTTTTTCAATCTCATAAAAAATAACACTCCAATCTAAAGAGGAAAAAAAAAAAAAAAAAAGAAGAAGAAGAAGAAGAAAAAACCCTAATTGATCTTTGGCCTTCTTTTTCCTCTGCTCTTGCGATTTTGGCACCATGAGTATTCATAACATCTCCAGTTCCAGCGAATCCGGCAGTAACAGTTACGATGTCAGTCTAACCGACGAATTGGATGAGGATTACGCAATTATGGACGGAGCAAGTCAGGATGATGAAGGGTATAGCTATTCCACTGAGATCCCTGATGAAGAAGAAGAAGAAGATGATGATGATGTTCATAGCAATAGCAATCATAATGGTGTTGATGGAAATTTGCTTGGTCTGAAACAAAAGTTAGATGAAGGATTCAGCAGCTTTTTGGCTAAAAGCCCTGAATTTCCTCCCCTCCCGGAAAAGAAAAACCCATCATCAGGACAGATCAAGGGTTCTTCTTCTGTTGTCAAAGGTTCAGGGTTTTGGAGAAAGATTTGGTTTTTCTCCAATTTGATGATCAGGGCTGCCATGATTTTCGTGTTGTTTAGCCAGTTACACGGTTTGATTGACACCAGCAACCATTACAAGGCTCTGGTTTCCCCCAAAATCTCTGTTGAGTCCGTCTCTGTTTTTCCGATCAACCACGACTCTGTTTCCGGCAACATCACGGCGAACTGGAACATGATTTTCAACGTGAGGAACCCTTCTGAGAATCACATCTTGTCGTACGATGATACCACGGCCGAGGTTTTGTTCGGGAATACTAATAATTTCAAGAACCCTGTTCTGAATCTGAACTACTATTACCCTGCCCTGAACCAATTCATCCAGCCATTGATTCCCTGTGCAAAATCCACCATCTGGAAGACGGATTTGAATGGTTTTCATCAGGCTGGAAACGAGCGGAATCTTGTTAAGGTAACTTTTTCTCCTTTCCCTGTTAGTATTGACAATGCTACTGCTGCTGCTTTGGTGAAGGATATCAAATCAGGGGCCTCGGGAGCTTTTTCAGTTCGCCTGAACGGCACAATCACCCAGCTCCACCCCGAAAAGGTGAATATTCCGGCGTCCTTCACGGCGGATTGCCCACTCAACATGGCTTTCATCGACACCGGCGGCGTGATGGCTTCGCCGTCGGAAGAATGCAAGGTTTACAGGGGAGAACTCTTGAACTTGAAGATGTTTGCCGTCTACTCTGGCGCCATTTTGCTTGTTATACTGAACACACAATCTTACGTCAGGAGGAAAGTTCTTTCCGGCATTTTCAGGAGTGGAAAATCTGCAGTTTCTCATGCCAAAGTGCTTTGATTTAGGTTGTTTTTTTCCTTATGGTATTGGAACTAATTTTTTTTTTTAGATGCTTATTATTTACTATATTAGCAGTTTAAGATAATTTAAACTGCCAGGATTTGGTTATTGCACATTAGGAGTTGTGTCTTTCTGCTATTCAGCATACATAATTGACAGGTTTTGATTTCATTGATACATATTTCAGTATTGCTTTTTTCAAGATTTCATGTGGATAATTTACTTGTTTTCTCTATATATAAGTATACTCCCTCTGTCTTGTTTGTCATTTTGCTGAGGAATTGTTGATCAATAGGTAGTACTTGCATTGATGATAATCAACGTTATGGATGCAATTTATCACACATAATGTCAGAATTTTAGGGTCTTGGAATTTCCAAGATAAATCTGTACTGCTTCTCTACTGCTTGTTCTTGTTTCCCTTGTCTAACTAAATTCCTGCAACAACTAAGCTTTTAGCCTTTACTACAACTTGCCAGTTTTCGAAACCAAATGTTGTTGTTCTGCTTGCAGCTTGTTCATCCTTCTTTTCTTTGTCCCACTGTTTCACTTTGTGAAAAGGTGGCTTCCTAGAGTAATATCTGTGCCTTCTCCAACCACTGTTGTTAGCATGATCTCTTTATCCAGGATTTCTTCAAGCTCTGAGCTCACCATTTCCATATTTGGCCTGAGTCTTCCTGGAATGGTCATACATCTTATAGCCAGCCTGATAAAATCCCTCATTGCTTCCGCTGTGAAATTCCCTTCAAGCCGACGATCAACAATGTCGTTTGAGATCAGATGCCTTTCAATCTGTTAAGTTTTGTACATTAAAACTTTCACTATAGTATGGAGAAATTTGAAAATGTTCATTAAGTAAAGGTAGTTTTAACATCATACCCATTGAAGCCTGATTTCACTTGATCCCATTTCAGAAGCCTCCTTTCCAGTTATTAGTTCCAGCAGAAATATCCCAAAGCTATACACATCAGTTGTCTCAAAGATTCTGCCGGTTTGGACTATCCTAAACAAGGTACAATCAATGAATTAGTTTTCAAAAACGACAATTTAAGACTGTACTATCAAAACTCTTCCTTTCAACAGCATTGAAAGTTCATTTTTACTCTGGATCTTTGAAAGCATTTATATTTGGGGAAGATGGTCCAGCAGCTTCGGTTCCTCCAACTAGTTTTGAGACTCCTGCATCTGCAACTTTGGATATGAAGTTCTCGTCAACCAGGACATTGGCGGTCTTGAAATTTCCATGCACTAGAGAAGGACTTTGGCCATGCAAATGGCATAGTCCTGCAAAAAAAAAAAGACTAATCCTTGTCACTTTCTTCTATCGATTTATTACTCCCACAAAGACTTTGATGGTCCTATGGACTATCAATTACCTCTCGCCGCCCCAACAGCAATCGACAACCTTTGTTTAAATTCCAGTTTCACCGTGCTATATTTTCCTGTAAATGTCGAAAATTCGCTTCAGATTACAGTTAACATCAAACCTAGGGAATTTTAAGAACTACACTAATATCTGTTACCGTATAAATGATTAGAGACGCTGCCATTGGGTAAATATTCATAAATCAGCATCTGGTGGCCATTATCCTGGAAGTAGCCAAGAAGAGTAACTATGTGTCTGTGATGAATTCTTGCCAAGTACTTCACCTGCCAATGTAAACAAACCCGCGCTTAGGTCTAATGAGTGTACACTATAATGTCGAAAAAACTTGCAGACATGATCATGAAAGACGGTAAAAGAACAACTATTGGTGTACCTCTTCACTGAATCCCTGCATAGGAGGACCAATATGCCTCTTGATAGCCACAACAGTCCCATCACAAAGTATCCCCTTATAAACCAGACCAAAGCTTCCACATCCAATGAGATTGCTTTCATCAAAATTTCTAGTAGCTTGTTCTAAATCTTCCAATCTGAATTGCATTGCCTCCTGTGCTCCTCCCATCATCAGGGGTGGAGCTGTAGAAGAACTGCTTCTTCCTCTTTTCATCTCCACTGCGATACTTCCCGGGAGCAAAAATTAGAGGATCAATCATTAATGGCAAAGCATACGTATACAGAAGATTGAAGTTTCCTTAAAAAGGTCCTTGAACATTACCTACTGCCGATGGAGCTGAAGATTCTGTCTCCGAGTTCTTATTGGAGAACATTTTGTAATGTGAGACACAGAACCATAAACATAAGATGGTTATCACCAATAGTGCTACAAATCCTCCAACTCCTCCTACTATGGCTGCAACTGAAGCTGGCATGCCGAAAAGAATCCACGCCTTCCTTAAGAGATATGTACATTGAATCTGCAGCAGAAAAGGGACATACTAGTAACACTTCTCAGCTGAACATGATGATCCTCTTTAGTGTGTGTGTGTGTGTGTGTGTGTGTGTGATATTGATTTTTAAGATTTTGTGTAGAAGAAGCTTCTACCTTGAAGCCAAGAGAAACTTCACAAACTGATCTTCCTCTTCAAGTGGAGATAGTCTCTTCACACCAATACACTTATAACATTCCCAGGCTTTTGAAGTACTTCATTATGCTAATGAACCATTAGAAATGGCAGAATCTCTGCAAACTGGCTACTAACATAAATCAACTTGGAAAACAGGAACAATGGCAAGAAACAATCTTTTTCTCAGTTCTATCATTAAAATGGAAAAGGGGGAAATCAGGTAATGGATTCTTACCCCAAAACTATCTCTTGGGTTGGGTTATATTCTGAAAGTAGATACTTTTCTGAAAAAAAATTTCTCTTGCTGATTCAGGCAGAAATTTGAATGGTCAGGGTAATGGAGAGGTGAAAAGTGCATATCAAAAGGAGAGAAACATCAAAAAAATCCACATAACCAAAGAAAAGATAACATGATGTCAATTTCATCTTCTTCTTACCTACTCACTTAAAGCCAATCAATGGTTCCATCATAGATTCCTTTACATACCTGACAGTTTCACAGTAATTTGGTACCTTCTGAAGCTTGCAACAAGCAACAGTATTTGGCTATTTGCAGCTGCAAAAATGTGAACAAAAAGCTGATAGAATGTTACTGTTTTTGTACGTATAATTTCATCAGAGACAGCACGGTTTATTTTTTCACTCATCATCAATTTAATGTCAAAAACAACCTGTATTAGAAGTGGCCAAAAAGGCCAGTGCCCCATGTGGTCTAAAGTGAAGTTTTTTTGTTGTAAAATGGCAAGTAAATAACCTTTTTTTTTACTAGGATATGAACAAAGAAGATACTGCAATACATGATAATAATTGAATGGGATCTAAAGGGTAAAAGGGTTGTTATCAAATGATTCAAATCTATCAAATCCCCAAGTATTTCCTACCCAATTACAGTTTTTCCTGACTTTCTTTGCCAATTGTTTTTTGGGTCATCTGACCTGTAAAAAAAAGAAAAGAAAAGAGGGTCACTGACCAATTCCTGTTAATGACAACAGATCATGACAGCAAAGCCATGCAACAAGACATCACCATAGGTCCATGATTAAAAAGAAGATCAGTCTTTTTCAGTTTTTTTTAGTACCCTTTTTGTGATGATGAAAGATAGCCTTTTTGGGATATTTTTTACATGTATGTAAAAAAACTACACCAGTTATTCAGCTGTGAAAATTATACTAAAGATTCTTGAGCTGTGAGGTTCTGTTCTGTTCTGTTCTGTACTCTTACCCTTTCAGAAACTGTCCCATTCTCCCCTTAAGTGTTTTTGATTTGTTGTCTTCAATGTTGGGCTGTAAAGCAATAAGGGGATTGGTGGGAAAAGGAGTAGTCGGCATGTTCAGCTCTATTCTCGAGGATGAATGGCAACAGGGGGCATTTGCCCCCCTTCCTCTTTCTCTTTCTCTGTCATACAACATAAAGATTGTGACTGATATTTTGAGGGAAAGGTGGATATCTCAGACAGGATATTGTCTGGATCTGCTGTCTGTATCCTCGGAAGCAAAGTTAGGATGTGAGTTCATGGTCTGTTTTGAGGTACAAAGGTCGTTTCTTTTTTAGTACTAATGTGTCAATGATTAGGTACCAGCTATAGTTATTAGTGTATATACTTGAATAACTGTGGTTAAACTTGTAGGCTACTGACTCTGTAACTACAAGCTCGGACAGAGTCCTAAATTTGACTTTTACGATTTATATTAGGCTAACAGTCAACGTAAACTATATCACTTCTTGGAAAAGCTTCCATATAACCGACTTTGTATATTCTTTTATCTTACTAGAGTACTATATACACATTAGTGATCCCTAGCATTCTAAGATCAAGATTTAAGATCTTGGTTTTTAATCTCCCGTCTGCATGCTATGTATTTCTCGGTTAACAAATATGACTCGTGTTTTAGAACGTCGAGGAGTATGAATTACTACTAGAGTTGTCTTGGTGAATGAGTAAATGGTTCCTATTACTTGTGTGGTCCATTAAAATGAACTGGCATTATATTATTTGTCTCTCACTCACTTAATATGGCCTGACATTGTTTTTGAACATCAGATCCAACGTGCAAATTATGCCAAAATAATTTGTACTGATGATTAAATTACAATCAATGTTTGCACTTAGTGGGGTCATCAATTTCATATATGTCACAACAGGGTTTTAATGCACAAAAATATCTGCTTTCAGTTTCTGGCAACAGAGGAATAGAATCAGAACTAGATTGTCAGTGCTGGTTTCAAATTGGAGAAACTGAGCTGGAAAATTGATTAAGAATCTATTATCAAATACTTTGGTACCCTTTCTTTCCAGAATAATTGTCCCGCCGTTAAAAAAAAAAAAAAAAACTGAACAATCATTTTGGGACGGAAAATGTATAATTATGATAAACGGTTACCTTGCTTGTTCTGTTGTAGAAGGCAGGAAAATGCATTAAAATATGATTCAATCAGCTTTCTGCTTGGTTTTTAATACTGAGTTTCAAAATCAGTGAACATACATTCTTTGTAGTTGGACTTAAATCTGTCCTCAATTCATATAACAATTCTTTTGACTTCTTTAGTTTCAATAATTCCAAGTAGTCAGCAGGATTATTTTAATTTATCATAAATATCAAAGGGGAGAAAAATAATCATTCTGGATTCGTCGTTGTTCCCTCCATCATTTAGTGATGGGGCCTGATCATTTTGTCTCCAAAACCAAACCAGATTGTAGTATATGTTATTCCATGTATTTTAGCATAAGAAACGTTACAAGAATAGTGTGATTTACGTGCTCATTTCATAACTCAAAGTTCAAAAATTCGATTATAATCGTCTCTAAAAATACAATCTTGTCTTTTCTATTCAAATTTAGAACCTGTCACACAAAAGTGCCACCGGTCACGATATTAACATGGATCAAGATTAGTATCAGAACTAATCTTAACCATGATAAGATTTATGTGCATTTTTGTTTTAAGTTACAAAAATCTTGCGCGTATACCTTAGGTAAGTTATTAAAAAAGAATAAAAATAGTGTTACAGAAAATGTGACACGGGAGATATGGCTAGTGGAATGTGGCCATATACTTGCTTGCTCGTATGTTGTCACTGAGGTGTTAAATCTCTGCAAAACTTCTCCACACAGCACTTCACTGCTATTGGTTGATCACATTTGTTCTCCTTTATTGTACATTTCTGGACTTTTGTATTGCATTATGCGAATCAAAGCAATTGGTGAGTTTTTCTGAACAACTGGCCAGGGAAGAAAAAAGATCAGAAAATTTGTCTCGTATCCCTCAGATTCAGAATTATCAGTTTGGCTTCTTCTTCTTTTATTATTATTATTATTTTTTTTTTTTGGCTTTTATAAATGTTGGTTTTACCGCTTCATATGTCACATCCTGTTCTTGAAAATTATTCCTCCGTCAATAATTAAAAATAAAGAAAAGGAAAATTGGCATCATTTCAAGCTCTTTTCTTTTTTTCTTTTTTTTTTTTTTATGTTGACTTGCCATAGTAATAACTTTCAATATATCACAAACACAACCTATTTCTTTCAAAGAATGATAAGAACTCCATTCAACTTTTTTTTTTTTTTTTTGAAATGGTCCATTGAACATTTAGGTTGCAAAGGAAAAATGCTTTGAGCAAAATCAAAAGTTAATCTGAACTTAGAAACTAGTTCAATCTCAAAATAATCATGTTTTTTAGGACAAGAAACGAGGGCAACAGGAGTACAAGTTTTCACTGTGAACAAGTAATAACTAATAACAACTCCCAATTGCCTCCACAGAAAGATATGGAAAGACCATGGCCCCTCCATCCAATTCCCATGATATAAGAATAATGCACACATTCATTGATTATTATTGTAGATGTCACTTGTCAGCAGCAGTTTCTTAATATCAGAACAAAACCTCAACAAACCAATAAGTACTTTTCATTCTGCAATATTTACAAGTCTACTTGAGCTCTGTCAGCCATCCTATAACCACCACATCCACATTAATTAGTTCTTTCTCCAATAATCTCTATAGCAACCCAACCCAAGTGACTACTAGTAATTGGTAATAGTACATGTAAGGGACAAAACTCTGAAACCACACTAACATGTTTGTCAAGGGTACAAATTTTTAGTTCCTGTTACCCTTCTTCTTCTGGCTCTTCCTCTTCTTGGAGAAGATTTTCTCTGTTGTCGTGAGCCCAGAAACCGCGCACATCTATAAGCATGCTAGCGACGGTCCCGCCTTGTTTGCATGCTAGCAAATCAGCCAATGTTATTTTCAATGGGTCTCCTGGCTTTACCATATCCCAAATTTCATCTCTTACATCTTCAATGCACAACTCGTAGTTCCCTCCCTCAATCCATTTGTGGTGTACATCCCTGTATCATATTACCAAGGAATAAATACGGGAAAATAACTTTTGAGTTTAGCTTTGATACTCAAGACAGAACGATATTCTGAAACTAGCATCTCATTGTTAAGCATTTACTGAAAGATATTAGAACTTCAATGGGTTTGATGTGTCTGGTAACTTTTGAGACTTGTGGAACTAGCTCAAGAACCACAAGCAGGAAAACAACAGAATTAATGTGGGAAGGTCGTATCAGGAAACATATCAACTTAGTTATGCTCCCCTTCTTCGCTTCCATATAATGTTACATTTTCAGAAGCTTACTTGTCACAGGTATAAGAATAGAAGATGGAGTTAATGAACCCACCAACCAAAAAAACTTATTGTAATGAAAAAGGATAAAATGCCTGTTTTATTTCCGATACCCCGCCGCATGAGTTACATGAAAGAGCCATACCTGAAGAGTGTGTGTATATCTGCCGTTGTTAGAAAACCTTTCCCATGAAGATCAAGACACCGGAACAAATATGTGAGTCCTTCTGGTGTGTCTTTATTTTCTAGTGCTAGAACAAAGTCGAGAAAACTCTCAAAATCCATCTCTCGGGAATTACCACCTCCAAGCTTTCCACGCCGAACATGCTCATCAAAAACTGCACAATATCAGAAATTTGAAGAATTTTAGAACCTTGAGTGTAACATCTACAAATGTCAGAAAAAGCCCTTTTGATGATGTATAGCAACTGATTCATTCATAGCTCCTGTTGATCTAAAAGCTGCAAGTATATCCAGATACCACATATAGCTATTCGCAAGGGAGTGTGGATCTGTTTAAAGGGTTGCTACCCCATGAGGCTATAAAGGTTTGCTTATATTAGAACCCCAAATAAGCATGAGAATACAGCCTAATGTGATGGATTTATAAAATAACACATAAGAAGCAATAAAGTGCCTGGAAACCAAACAAATCGAATTTGGCCACAATGTAAGACAAGAGAATGCCACATATTCAACAAATATCAGACACAGGAAATATGCCGAGTGTTTCAGTAGAGGGGATAAGTCTTACCTCTTTCAATGAAAATATCTGTTAAGGTACCATCTGCATATTCTCGGAGCTCTTGTTTGCTTAAGGTTCCATTCATATCCTTGTCAAGGGCAAGGAACATGTCTGAAATATTCACAGTAATACCACAAATCAGGACAAAGTCCAAAGAGATCTACGAAACCCAGAAAAACTCAATAACAGCTAATAAATAGGAAACACCAATTGATACTCAGTACACTTGATGAAGTTCTAGAGTTCTTCAGTACTCACCGCAGATGCGCTGAGCAGAAGTCAAGGAAAACCAATTTTCAGCTTGTTCAGTATCAGTGACTTCTTCCTCGCTTTCCTATTGTATTGACAGAAAAGCTTAGAAAGTACATAGACATTCAACAAGTAGATGCCATTTTCACTTTTTAGGCGTCATGACAACATATTTGCAAATATTTTCAAGAAAAACAATATAAAGAAGTGGAAATATAGAAACAAAACTAATGACTGCTCTTAGCACATAGCTAAAGCAGCCTTAAACAACTCAATATCAAAAGAGAAAATAAACAGAAACCACAAAAAAGGGACATTCTTTGCTCACATAATGACATACTAACTCTTACTCGAGGAGAACAAAAATACCAATACCAAACATGCCTAATGAAATACCCCTTACAAAGAATCACCGACAACCAGAGGAAGTTATGAAATTTCAAGAAAAATAGATGCTAAAGAAACCAACGAAAAATAATTGACCAAGCTAATAGCAAAAGTTATTCAAATCAAAGTTTGAATGCTCAAGCAATACCTGGTGCAGTTCCATCAGCTCCTGAAGACAGTTACTCAGCAGCACCTTTTTTATGCATGCCTTTCCTGTTTAAAACAAAATACAGATCTTAGCAATATTTTTACTGGCCCAAGACATTACTTTTTCTATCAAACCTAGCAAGTGTAATGTGGCAAAGACGCCAACCATGAAATATAAAGAGTTATAAAAGCAGAACCCTCGCAAATGCAATCTTCAGTCACACTATCAATTACTGGAGCAAAGAGAAGCAGCACAAACCTCGCCGATTAGGGTCACAGAAGAAGAAAAATTTGTGTGCAGCTATCCGGCAGTACATTTGCACAAAAGCTGTAGGCATGTCCCGGAGCTGTGCCAGATTAGGAATTAGGCCACGTATATAAGCTTCCATTTCCTACAATAAACACATCATATCAGTAAACGCTGGAAAGCAAGAACTCGAGGAAGATGATAACTCTAATGAACAAGACCTACAATAAGTGATTAAGTATAAACTTAGAAAAACATACATGAGGTTGAAGGAAGCCATCAGAATCCTCATCGAGCTCACTCATATCGATCCTAGCCTGAGTAAGTGAAACCTGCAAGGCAAATTGACCACATTCCATAACTATGTGGAGTGAAAAGGAGGACATGCACTATATTTTCAAGGTTCTTGAGGAAGCCTTATCACTTACAGTGCGCATCACATAAAGATAAAATGGCAGAATAGCTATTCTCCCAGATTCATCTTTTTCAAACTTCATGAAATTCGAAGGACTGAAAAAACGTCTACACTTGGGGCCTATTTGTTCTGTACACACAGAGGCAATGTGGCAAAAGTCTTCATAGTTCATCTAAAAATGACAAAGAAGTTTGTTTCAGTACAAATGAACATAGGTAGGACAAAGATAATAATAATCAATGAAATAAGCCTAACAAGATGAAAAACTAATTAAAATCTTGTTTGCAGGAGTCAGTTCCATTTTAAGCAAGTTAGATACCTTTTCAGCTCCTGTTGCATCATCAATCACACAATTCTCCCGTAGACAAACCCACATAGCATCCAGATCATCAGCATTTAGCAGAAGATCCGATTGTTTCTGTAAATCACCAAAATTGAATCAAACTATCAGCTATTTATGGATTATCCTTATGGATCAGTAAACGTCTAATGCTAATAATACCAATTAGATCCTTTAACGAACAAGATCAAGTGATCCTAGCTTTCAAACCTTTGGTAATCAAAATGGAATCAAACATAATAGTCTCAGAAAAATACCTTTAAGAACCGGTACTTTGCTAGCCGCTGGACCCTGTGACTGATAGATCCTTCCTCAGGTTTCTGGATATTAGTAATGCAGATAAATCATATTAAAGGTATAGAGACTGTAAGATATTGATAACAAGTAATGCTGTAAAACTAACATTCACAGTATTCCTACACATGGAATACGAAGGACTAATAATCTAAAACTGACATCTTGCTACAAACAAAAAGCCTCTAACCAAATTAAATGAAAAACAACAAAATTATTTCCAGTACGATTAAAGAGGAGAACTTTTTGGTAAAACAAGTGGAACTACTCAATTATGAAGAATCAGTTGGAGTTAATACCTTCTTGTAGAAACTCGGAATGGTTCCAGCTTCAGCACTCTTTTGTTGCTTCTCCTTAAAAATATCCAGCAAAATTCTTTTTGTTTCAAGCTCTGTTTTTAAAACAGGACAAACAACTATGTCAAGACGCAAATCAATTAGCCCAGAAACAACTCAAAATTGGGAACAAAAAAAGCCAATCTCGACTTTTTAAACATTGAAGCAAATTGTCAGAAATAAGGAACGTCAAAACAAAATGAACAATAAATCCCTCTTACAACCCAAACTTTGCTTCACTGTTGTATCCTCAATAAAGTCCTCAACTTTGTGAAATTACACCTTTCAGATTAGGTATCATAAAATCTCAGCAGCTCAAACCCGCAAAAGCATTTAAACTTTGTAACCTAAATTCACACTCTTGGACTAATAACAGCAACCATTTGCTCAAAAATCCTCCATTTTTTTGGGTCACAGTTCTCATTTTCAGACCTTTCCTAAGTTCGTTGCAGTTTCTAAATCCAACACTAATTACGCGTCAAATAAACAATAAAAGAGGGAAAACCCAGCATTCATAATGACAAAAATTTTGTAAAAACGAAACTAATTTGCAGAGATAAAAGCTAATCAAGTGAGCTAAGAGGAAGATTTTTCACCGACCCATAAGGGCTTCAGAGCCTAACCCGGCTCCGGATCCGATGAAACGACGAAGGTTACGGACCCAGAGCATAGATGAAGCAGGTGGGATCTTCCGGGCAGTCCCTCCGGCGACATCGTGCCCTTCGCCGTCGCTTGACCCGCCGTACATTTTTGCCTCTGAGCTCAGAGACTCCGGCAACTCCGTTCCTCTTCGGTGATTGCAGGCGTAATTCGTACGTAAAATCGGAAAGAAATATTTTAGTGTGAAAATACAATATTAGCCGGATAAGATATATATAGAACCTTCTTAAGTTGGCTTTTTCTTTTTCACCTTTTTCTAAAAATTTTGTTATGATCAATTTTCTCCTTTTTATAAACCAAAAATACTTCAAAATGTACATAAATGAGGAATTTCGGTCTCATTTCAATGTTTGCATATAAGTTGTGTAATGTAAACTTCCCATATAAATAAATGAATTATAATTACATGTTTTTTTCACTATATAGCTTACAACCTATTGATGATATTAAAATCGTTGTAACTCGTTTAATCATAAATAAATTCATTTTCTCAAAATAAGTGCCATATTTATTTTTATCGAGAGGAAAGTAATGATAAAACTATTATAGAACACATTTCCTACTTGTACCCTAACCCTTATTACTATCGTCAGTCACAAAACATATCATTAGACCTAAAGTTGCATTTGTGATCTTGTTTTGGTTTTAAGATTCGTACTTTTCGTAAAATTTATTTTGAGATAAATTTTAAAGTGATTTAAAAACGCATCTAAGTTATTATTATATTTTTTAACTATATCAATTGACTCACATTGATCTCACTAGAGTGATAGCAGTACCACTATTGGCTCGATGGTTGATGGTGGCTTAAAATGAAACTGGTGAAATGATGAAATAGATCGTGATTGAAAAAATAATGAATAAAAAAATATTTAGGTCGAAAACATGTTTTGAAATTGAAATGTCCAAACATCTGTTTAAAGAAATTTAAACACATAAATTCACAAAATAAAACTAAAACAACATTCCAAACAAAATCTATATTTTAAAATATAGGACTACGCGGCTACGCATCAAACTTGGGAGATTAATAAAACTGCTGGAAGTCCAAATAGCAGATTTGAAAAGGGGGAAGGGCGGTCTATTTTTGTTCCATTGATTCTTCCATTCAAAACTTTCTCTCAGTCACTCATCAAACACTTGAGAAAAAATGGAGCATAACGTTTCCAAAGATCAGGTCACCACTCTCCTCGATCATGGCTTCTTCTCCTCCGCTCAATTGCTCGTAAGCTCTCTTCATTTCCACCACAAAACTCCGAATGTTGCTCTAGGGTTTTCCCAATTTCATCTTTCTCAAAGTTCTGTTTTTTCTTTTGATTTTGCGTTTTTGGGGTTTATTAGCGAACTTGGAAGTTCTGACCTCGAGTATTTTCATTTGGGTTTTTCTCGTTAGGGCGGGTTTCTTGTTTCATCGACAAATGCAAATCCTGATTTAACTCCACAGCTCAAGGCTGAGAGTTTGGTGGGTTTTCCTTTCGTAATTGAATACTTTTGTTAGTTTAAGCTAAATGTTTCCCTTGGCCTTTGTTTTAATCGCAATTTCTTTTTGTTTTGTTTTTTTGTTTTTTTTTATTTCCGTGTTGCAGGTTCTTCTTGGTGATGCATTATTCAAAGAGAAAGAGTTCAGGAGGGCAGTTGTAAGTGAAAGTTTTGTGCATAATAATTTTACTGATATAGACATAGCCATAGTAAGGTTTGGGGATTCCGGTAATGCCACCCCCTCCCAAGAAATGCTTGAATTTTTTAGATTGTTTATTTGTTGAACCGAAAAGTTTGCAATTTTGGGATGTGTAGCATACTTATAAACAAGCGTTGTTGCAACTCAAATCGTATCCAAAATCATCTATGGCCTTGAGTAGGGGTTCACTTTCTGCTCCCAATCGGTCCTCGTCTCCCAGTTCTGTCAACAGTTCAGTAATTAGTGACAGTGAGGTAATTTTGAGGAAATGTTGGAATAAGCCGTTTGTTAATATATCCCAGGGTCTTGTGCTATATAATATTTTACATTTTGAATAGGTCAAGTTCAGAATTGCTTCGTCACATTCTGCCCTGAACGAGAACAGAGCCGCTCTTATTGAGGTTCATAATATATGCTTTTCTTGTAGTTGCCACCCAATTCTTTAGCAATGTGCTATACATTCTATGAAAACTTTAGGTAATGATTTGTATTGTTTGTATTACAGATGGAGGGAATTCCTAGTAAAGTAAGGACTCTGCAGATGAATTTGATGATGGCAAAACTTTACAGAAATACGAGGCACATTCGCTCAGCAATTACCTGTTATAAGGAGTGTTTAAGGTCTTTACAATTTTACATCCTTCCATATATGAGGATTTTTCTTTTCCCTAAGCCTTGTGTGGTTACTCATCACCGACATTATTTCAAATTATATTCTTATTTTAGTTTTTTGTTTTCTTTACTACTCACTGTGAAAACAAGAGAACCAAAAAGTGTTGGCCTTTTGTGAGCTTCATGTAGAAGTTAATATAGTAATTTTTTGTGTTGGGTACTTATGTGGGAAGTGTTATTTGTGAATAGAAGCTGAATGCCTTTCCATCTCCTTGCTTTTCCACATTAGTAATGGATGTTCTGTACATTCGGTTGCTTTTGGTGATTTGTGATGCATCAGATTGTTGCTATTTGATTTTCTAGCTACTTGATACCGACTTTTGCTTTTATTTTCAGTTGGTTCTGATTGTGTTCATGTTCATTGGCAATTGATCTTAACATGGTTCATTGTCCACAGACAATGCCCTTACATCATTGAGGCAATCACAGCATTGGCAGAAATGGGTACTGCAGCAAAAGACATTATTTCTTTGTTTCCTCAGGTTTGTTGTATTGATATATATTTTCATGTCCTAACCATAGATTGCAAACTAAGATACTTATTCAGCCTTAAGCTTGTAAAGGATTTCTTAGCCATCTCCACTTACTATTCAGCATGCAAAACTGGAAATGTTTAACAAAACTGAAAATGTTTAGCAAATGGTGGTTACAATCACGAATCTTTAGAGTTAATACTTGTCTCTCACTGAGTGGATGCATGGTTTAGTAGAATGGAACAGTGCCATCACATTAACATCAAGATAGAATGAATTTAATTATTCCTCGTTACAGGTTTCATCTTTTTTCTTATATCTGAACTTTGTGTTTTTGATTTTCCCCAGACTCCAAATAGAAGTGGGAGACCTCCTCTTGATCATCTTGAGTCAAGTCGCTGGCTGCAGGTAATATTAAGAAAGTTTTGATCAGCTAATTGTAACAAGTTTAATGTTGTAGTTGACTATTTGCTGATTTTATCCCTTAGTTTAATACTATGACATTTTGCTACCTTTATGGTATCCTTGCATTGTTGGCTTGAACTTAAATATAGATAAACGTTAAGATGCTATGTTAATCAACTGAAAAGAACTAAAGCTATTCCTTAGAAAGTTATTATTCAATTCTTCTGTTTGTCTCTATTAACTGTATATGAGGTATATCATTTCTGAGGAAACTATATGATATTGTAAACTTTTATCTTCTATTTTGCATATTCAAGCTGTGTTCAAAGATTCCTTGAACTACTGAATGATCGCCTACAGAAGTTTGATGTCACTGTTATGAAATTTGATTGAAGTTTAGGAAAACTGTCAGAAACTCCTTAATGCTTTGCATTTTCCATTCTCATTTTATTTAATTGTTGAATACTTTTCCTCTACTTTCAGCGGTACGTTGAAGCCCAATGTTCTATTGCTGCAAATGACTATAAAGGTTGGTTTCTTGCTGTGGCTGAATGTTTAAATCTACTTTCTCTGACATGATATTATCTTGTATCAACTTTCAAAATTACACCAATTTTATGGAGGACATGATGTTCATGTATCATACTTGGAAAAATTATATCTTTTTTTGACATGATATTATCTTATATCATACTTGGAAAAGTACACCAATTTATGGAAGACAGGTTATTTTGATGGACACATTTCTGTTGGCACCCTAACCAATAAATTTCATGAAACTTTGAAATGTGTAATGGTGGATTTCTGCTGAGTTACTGTGCAACACATGAGTGAACTTTACGTTTAAAGGTTTAATATCACTTAAAACAACCTATTCCTCATTGGTACTTGCTCTGTGATGATAGTGTCAGGCATTGTTACTAATCACAGCATATATCTTACAAGATAGATGTAGATAAGTTTGATAAAGCAGAATAACTCATTGTTTAGGGGAATGCTCAGCATATCTGATTCTTCTTTATTTTGCCTGGCAGTTGGTTTGGAACTTTTCTCAGAACTTCTACAACGCTTTCCAAATAATGTACACTTGTTGCTTGAAATGGCTAAGGTATGGCATAATCAGATTGAGGATTTTGGCTTATCAGTTTTGTACAAAATCTGTTGTTGTGCTAAGCATTATTTGTTTTTGGAAGACTTGGTAATATGGATGATTTAGTTACTTTTATTTTCATCTCAATTGCTGTTGTGAAGGTTGAAGCCATAACAGGGAAAAATGACGAAGCAATCATTTACTTTGAAAAGGTAAAGAAAGATACCTTTGGTGCTAATTTGAGAGTTGTACTTTTAGCCCTCTATAATTCCAGTTTCATTGAGTTTTGCAGGTTAGGTGCATCGATCCATACGCTGTCACTTATATGGATGAGTATGCTTTGCTTTTGAAGTCAAAGTCTGATCATTCGAAGTTGAACAAGTTGGTCCATGATCTGTTGAGTATCGATCCTACAAGGCCTGAAGTTTTTGTTGCCTTGTCCATTCTGTGGGAAAGGAAGGATGATAGGGGAGCTCTTTCTTATGCCGAAAAGGTTAATTTTTTAGAACTCAAGTGGGACATGAATATCCTTATGTGTCCTGTTCATTCTGACATTTCATTTTCTGCGACCAGAGTATACGCATTGATGAAAGGCATGTGACTGGTTATATAATGAAGGTATTTAGATGATTTTTAATGAAAGGAGTATTTTCTGCTG
Organism: Oldenlandia corymbosa var. corymbosa; assembly: GCA_949775105.1. Classification (NCBI taxonomy): domain Eukaryota; kingdom Viridiplantae; phylum Streptophyta; class Magnoliopsida; order Gentianales; family Rubiaceae; genus Oldenlandia; species Oldenlandia corymbosa. The sequence continues at coordinate 15,991,916 of OX459126.1, read as the reverse complement.
TCTGTTATGTGCTTTTTGCATCAAGTTCTTGTCTATAGAAAGTAACTGAACGGAAGTGATTTTTGAAACATTTAGGGGAACTTATTATTATCAATGAATCGACCAGATGCAGCAGTAACTGCCTTCAGATTAGCCCAAGAGTTTAGAGCTGATATTCGTTCATATCAAGGTCTGTTGACAGTGCTGCAAGTGAAACTCAAAGTCATAATAATAGCAGTCCAATTGTATCGTATCTTTGCTGTTATGAACCTGATATGCCTTCCGATTTCAGGTCTAGTGCGTTCGTATTTGGCACTTTCAAAAATTAAAGAGGCTTTGCATTCTGCGAGACAAGCAATGAGTGCCATGCCCCAATCTGCAAAACCCCTCAAGTTGGTTGGAGATGTGCATGCTAGTAGTACTACTGGGCGAGAAAAAGTGTGTCACTTAAACTCTCTGTTCCAATTCAAACTATTGTTGCAGTTAATTTAAAGATTACCATTTAAAGTTTTTTCATCTTTTGCTTCTTTTCAACAGGCAAGGAAGTTCTATGAATCAGCTCTAAGGCTGGAACCTGGTTACCTTGGAGCCGCCTTAGCTTTGGCTGAGCTGCATGTCATGGAAGGCCGAAATGGAGATGCTGTAACTCTCCTCGAGCGATATCTGAAAGATTGGGCTGATGATTCCTTACATGTTAAGTTGGCACAGGTTTTTGCAGCCACAAACATGCTGCAAGATTCTCTTTTGCATTACCAAGCAGCATTAAGGTCTTTTCTCTTTATTTTTCCCTTATTTTGGTGAAAATTTTTGTATATCCATTGTGGTGGAACTATAATGGGAAAGAAGCCAGAATGTGGTATGTGGTTAGAGAGAACTGAGAATATTTGCTGCTAAAGTGGAAATATGTTTTTCTTAATTATGCATTCTGAAAATCTGATTAAGATTCGTTTCTAGGATGAATCCTCATAATGAAGCAGCCAAGAAAGGATTAGAGCGGTTGGAGAAACAAATGAAGGTTTGTTTTCTTGTCTCGTTTGAAGTATATGTTTTTAACTTGTGCATAACTACTTATGTGCAAAATTACAAATCTAAGTGGTATTTCTCTATTGATTATTCTCATATGTCTCAGAATGATTATACTCTTCCTGCATTCTAGCTGGGTGTGTCAAATCTCATTATACCCTGCCTAATTTGCTGCAAATGATTATTAGAAAATGCTCCATCATCTGTTAAATCAATCAGTCAATAGCTCCCCTTGAATCACGTAAAGGTGTTAATGCGTTGAGGAGCCTTTATTTTTCTTTTCTGTCTGTGTGCCCCTAATTGTCATTTGATGCAGGGAGTAGATCCTGATGCCCCCGAAGATGATGAGGAAAATGATGTAGATGACGTTGACGGAGACCTGGAGGAGACTGAGCTTGTGTAATGGGTGTGTGAAGATAGTGAATCGTTGTGGAATAGACATGGTGATGTATTGATCCGTAATATTTAGCGCCATTGGCTGACTGATTCCCCAGAGATTATCAGACAAGATGCTGAAGTCATTTACATGAATCGCTCGTATGAAGCTGAAGTCATTTACATGATATGATGTACAGAGAGCATTGTGGCTGTAAGACAGCAGAGACAAGGTTGCATTGATATTGCTCGCATGATCAGGAGATTGGTGACGCATGCTGAAATCAGTAATGGTTTTGGAAAGGAAGCATAAAGATAATGTAGCATTCAGGATGTAGAGATTGATGGGTCAAATTATGTCCACATTCTTTTTTCAACATGTGGCTCATTTCAATGTATTGTTCTTCGTTTGCAGTCAACAAGCCAGTTGATCTTTGAAATGCTTAACATCAATATTTTTCTCCCGACTTTATATAATTTCAGAAAGGTTCATGCGTCAGAAGGTTCTGAAGGCTCTGATGTTGAATAGCCGTTATTCTTATGGTGCATCACTCATATCTGAACTGCAGACCTCCCTAAATTCATCGATACCTTCCTTAGTGGTGTCCACAGAAACAATAATATTACTCGTGCTTCCAAAATGAATAATACTGATCCTGACAGGGAAACAATAACCCACATATGCAACTCGTTTGTCGGACAACTTTCCAAAAGTCATCTAGCCAGGAGCTTTGCAGCTAATATTTAGAAGATCTAATGTTAGTATTAATTGTAATGCGTATCTGGTTGGTCCTATTCTTCCCTCAGCCCTGGCCTTATGGACCGAAGATGAGATAATGTTGATAACTATCATTTATGAATAGACAGTAACTCTGTACATAATGATACGCCGAAATAATGTACATACAGGCCTGTTTACTGCACATGAAAGGGTTTTCTTGGCGTTGGCGCTCGACTCTCCAGAGACTGCAATCTCTGCTTTAAGTGGAAAACTTCAACCTGTATATCAATTCATTTCATGGCAAAATTAGTGGACCAAGTTAAACAAGCTAGTGATTTTCAAAGGGAGATTGTTAAACATGACACGCCTTCCTAAAGGCAGCCTAGAAATTGTTGGAACTCAAAGTTAAAAAATGTGGAACCAAGATGCTTCTATTTCTATGGCGTTGGATCTCTTGGGTATACCTGTAATTGAAAAGCCCTTCCCCTTTCTCCAGCAAGGACTGCTCTGGTAGAATGCAGTTCCTACAGAACATAAATACAATCCATCGAAGTAATACACAACATTTTAAACGAGAGTTAAAGGAGCACTGGAAAACATGATACTTTATATGTTACCTTTTGAGTGTCATCCAGAACAGCCTTCAGGAAAGCCACATCATGCTCAAGCCTCACCATGTCAGAATGGACCATATTGGATATACTATTGGCCTCCTCTTGAGCCAACTCCATACCAGATAATTTCTCTTTAAGCAACTCCATCTCCTTTGTGGCATCTGCCAATTTCTTTTCCATTTCCTGCTTACTTTTCAAAGCGGCAGACAAGTTTTTCTCAGTTGATTCATGGCTGGACAATGCAGCAGCCAACTGGGATTCCAGAATTCCATTCTTTCGAATAAGGGAAGCCAGCTTTGTCTCATAAAACTGATAGACATTGGAAGGCATTGATGCTCCTGCCTTCCCATCACTTCCTTGGACAATAAGATCATCACTATCTAGCGAAAAGCTTCCACTTCCATGTCTCTTGTGGTTATTTACATTTCCAGAATCCGATGTGGATAAAAGTTCTCTAGTTGCAGAATTATCTCCGTTCACATTAATGTCAGTCAAAGCATCATGGTGTTTATGCTTTTGATCCATAACCTGAAACCAAAAGTAGCTTTTTCTTTGAGAAAAAAATCCAACATATCAAGGCTGTATGTCTCTTTTTTAATCTGAACCAGCGATTTAGATTCTACCTTGAGGACCATCAACGAATTTAACAAATGCAGCAATTTTGATAAGCAGTAATCAAAGTGATAAATTGGTACATACAGATCATGGTCAGGAACTATGAGAGCCATATTGATGAGTAAAGTTAAACAAAGATAAGCTGCTTCTAATAATTAACCTTTTGACAGCATGCGTCTTCTGAGATCTTGGGCACTTTTTCAACACCTCCTTCCTCATCATGAAATTGCTTTCGGAGTGAAACATTGCCAGAACTACAACCTGGATCATTGAGTAAGGACTCCGACAATGATCTTCTCCCAGAGCCATGTTCAAGTGCAGATGCAATATTTTGCCGTGCTACAGTATCCATGGTTCCATTAGTAGCAGTATGACTTGGTTGGGCAGGCAAGACAGTGGATGCCAAGAGGTTTTCTGATAGCAAGGAACCTGCAACCTTACTTAAAGTTGATCTGCGACCCATTGATGAATCATTCTTTTCCAAGATCAGCACTTCTACCTGTTAATTTAGTATCCCGATACAGAATTATCACCATTTCTTCATTAATTGTGAATGATTAGAGATAAAGATAGTTAGGCTTCCTCCACCTGATCAGATGGTTCCTTCTTGTAACCTCCAAATGCAACAAGAAAATCCCTTTCCTTGTGCTGCACAAGTACCAGACTAAATCCCTGCATCCGACAAGCAATCAAGATTAGATAAAAGTTTTCTCGAACCTAATCAATGTACAAAACATTCAGATATCAGATATAATATTTTAAGGTGCTTTGATGCTATCTCCAATTGAAACACCTTTCGCGACATTTTGGTTCTTTAGAAATGCAAACATCTCATAAATTAGTCTCAAAATGGAGTCTTGGTGCCAAAAGCAAAAGGCAGGACTAAAGGAAATTCGAAATTAAATACGACGTTCAGTAATGAAAGATGGAGATGTGGACCTTATTTGTAGTGATGGAAGATGCGGGGGATGTAACAGCCAGAGACCATTCCAATTTTAAGACATCGAGTACTAAAGTTTCAGAGCGCCCTGTAAAAATGAAAATCTCAAGTGATGTAAGATTGCAGCCTAGAGTAAACAAATCAAACAATCAAGAAACTGGTAGAGATAAAGGCTAAAAACAAATTTAAAAAAAAAACAACAAAATAATGGAAACATTGACACACACAAAGGGAAGAGGCACTCAAAACTGTTTTCATGGAATGAATTTCAAGCACAAAGATAATTTGCTCACGTACTCTTTTTCTTGCTTCCACCACCGGCAATGTACCATTTGCTTCCACAGAGTACACCACAACAACCAGCCCTAGGTGATGGATGGAAACCCCTTATCTTGATTCGTGACCATATCATCTGAGGATAAGTTTATAAACCTTACATAAGAATGAGCACCATATTTGCCTATCTGGATATGGAATAAAGAAAAACATGCAAAAGGAAGAAAGAAAACCAACCGTCTCAAAGTCTAGGGAATGCAAATCATTTAAAGTCCTAGACTTTGACGATCCGCCAAAAACAAGAAGCAATTTGTCATCATAAAGAGTAGCCACATGGTTTGATCTTGGTGATGGTCTGGGTCCTCTGTTGCAAAAGGAAGAGCTTAAAATCTTAACTGGCGAGCCCTTGCAGATTTCGTAGATTTATATTTATATTTAGCAAAGACAAACCAGCAAACAAAATCAAAGAGTCCTTTGAAACTTTGTAAATCAAATACACACTCAACAGAGAACCAAATATAAACTGCATTTGTTGGCAAAAGGACAATGATGATAGGCAGCTCTGGTTGAAGAGGCAAACAGGCTGCTTACGTGCAATTGAGGGGAAGCCACGTAAAAGATTTGAGATCAAACATGTGTAAATCATTCAGTTTTCTCTTCCTAGTGTCTTCACCACCAAACAAAATTAAAACTGAGCTGGCTCTGACAACAGTGTGACCACTTCGAGCAACCTGCAATTCGTACAAACATAAGCAGGTATAAGTTGAGAAATTTTTTATGTCCAATGGGAAAAGCAAAATCCAGAAGTATTATGGCAAAAGTTTCACGGTCACATCAAAATACTCCAGTTGTCCAGTTCATTTTGAACAAAATGACAATTTAAATCATGAGCAGATGCCTTAATTTGGAATGTATCATACCGGAATATCTCCCTTTCCTTCTACTAGTGACCAGCACTCTGTTTCAGTGTCAAACACCCAAACTGCAGAAACCAGCATCATAGCTCAGATGTGGAAACTAGATCAAACCAGGAAGAATCACAGCTGAGAGAAAACAATAACCTGAAACTTTATCACACGCAGGGTCTGTTCTACCTCCAACTAGAAGTATCTTCTTTCCCCATGAAACCTGTGGTTTGAGGAAGACAAGATGCAAAGTGTTGAGGAGTTAGAATCAAGAATTACCTCGTAGAAAAGTGGCAGAAAAGGGTCAATACTCAATTATGTATAATCAACAACGATCAGGAGCATGCCAGATCCTAAAAGGTGAGTGAATTCACGATACTTCACCAACGAAGGACTTGATCAGCACAAGAAGCGATAAGCTTAGAAAGAAAGGCAAGAAATAAAAGAATCCTGGACTAGAGGACACCGGCTTAAGCTAAATTTAGAACTAAATCATACCAGAGAATGACCCTTGCATGCAGGAATTTTCAGAGGGAGGGTGTTGGGTGAAAGATAGAGTTTTGATGAAGCCATAGACCAGGAAAATCTGTCGAAATGTAGCACCTGAGAAAAAAAGAAGTTGAAAACTTGACAAAAGTAGACACAATGAATGACGAAACACACACTCAAGGATCAATCACCTGAACATCGTCCAATAATTTGCTTCCAGATTCACCGCCAACTACCACCATCTTATTCCCAACTACGGCTGCAGCATGCTATGCATAAGAGAACATGTCCAGTTTCAGTCAACAGGAATACACACTGAATTCAAGCACACATTTACAGGAAATAAATGGTGATAAATATGCAAATGCTTTACATTATATCGAGATGCAGGTTTGTCTCCGGTAACTGAAAGAACCATCCAGTTCTCTGAGCTTCCTGATGTGCAGTTTTTCAGCTCCGGAGATTCAGATGAAGTTTGAGACTTTAACTCCTTAACACTGGCTACAGGATCAAGCCCTTGAACCTATCATACCAGAAAACTTAGTCCAAACTAATATTTAAATCCAGATCAGCCTTACTGGATAATTTTAGCTACTTCTCACAACAAATAATGAAAGGAAAACCTCCTCACATTGTTGTTGCTGACTCGTTTAGGATGTCTAATTGGACTTCTAGTTCCCTGCGCCGACTCTGAGAGATGAACTTTCAATCTGCAAAGGAGCATAAAAAGATGGAAACAGGTGTAGTGGGCTAAGTGCAAACTTAATGCATAAACTGCAGCTCATAAGTCAAACATTAAACATTGAGAAATAAAAATTTCTCAACAATTATATACGGCAATTCAAAAACTGTAGCTACTTCCCATCTCTATGCACCTAACCAGATATACAACAAAGTGTCTCAGCTCGCAAACTCTCTTTCACTCCACTTACATCTAATATCAATCCAGGAGCACTTGTCTATTGCTAAAGCGGGTAAAACTTTTCTATACGGCATCTTTGGACTTGCCACTGTCATCAATGTCATTTTGGGATGCTGCATAGTTTAAACTGGAGCAGCCCCATTCAAGTAAGATTACATAAACCTGACACTGAAGCCACTATCCAAATTCCAATTCTAGATAACCAAAAAATAATAAATAAGAAATAAAAATTTCAACTGATCGTTGAACACAGAACAATTTCAGTATTTATTTTCATTTTAAACACTTGAAGACTCTCTAAGCCATACAATCCTCAACGAAATAGTTGGCAAAGTTTTGGGAGTTAAGTGGTTCTTTTCCTGTATCATTGACCCAGAAACTCATTATATAATTTTACAAGTATGAAATAACCATTTACTTATCTAAGTAAAAGAAAACCTACCACCCTCTGAACTAATCCAAGCACTCGAGTAATTAAGGGGAAAATCCCCATAGACACCCGCCCCCCAAATACATGATAAAAATGAAGAACACAAGTTGTCAGGTAAAAACAATGAACAAGTATAAGTTAAAATCCATATCTTCCCATGTACAGTAATATCATCAGGACCGTATTAGTATAGTGGTGAATTAAAAAAAAAGAAAAGTATAATGACTAGTTTCTGTACCTTCCGAGCTTCATTCTTCTTCTTGAGAACCCAAACATTTTCTCTCACTTTGTAAACCTTTGAAGTTCAGACAAGATAAACCCACATTATCAACAAAAACACCAAAAATTCTGCACAAAATAACAAAATGGCTAAACATTTATGGAACCATTAAAGGTGTACCTCTTGAAGGATGCAATAAAGTCAGGATTTTTAGTCAAATGGACATTGAATGTGAGGAGGAAGAGGAACACATGAAGACCACTTTACAGCTGAGACAGAGAGCAACCCTTCTCAAGTTTTAACTAGAAACATTGAGTGACAGTAACAAGCAATGAATCCCTGCATTCAAGATTGGTTTTTTGGAATTTTGTTGGGTACCTTTTTTCTTTTCTTTAGCCTCAATATAGGAGTTTGTGAGGTTTGATTTGGACAGAAGTTGTGGAGTTTAGCTTGATAATGACACCAGTGTGTCACTGTGTGAGTGTGTGTTTTTGAGTGACTGATGAAAGAGGGAAGAGAGTTATAAAAAGTTACTGTGTACTCTGTTCAGCATGGATTGGGACTGGGAACAGGTAAAAAGAAGATGCGCATATTAGCATTTTGGTAGTGTTTTGAAAAATTTCAAATATTGTTAAATGTTAACCAGAAAAAAAAAAATCAAATATTTACTTTTTGGGCTATGAATGTTATTTATATTTGCACTTTTTACCCTTTGCTTTTGACTTTCATTTACCTACCTTTTAAGTGGTTTTTTAATAATAATTTAGAATTTTGGAACTCAATACAAAATTATATACACGTTAAAATATGATTTAAAATATATGTTACATGGCAAAGATGTTTTTTTTTTTCTAATCGGAAAGGAAATGAAAAAACACTCATCAATCTACTATTACTTGACTGTAAAGTATTTTGTTGGGTTTTTTTTACCTCATATCTGAATCATATTTAATATTATTTTCCAAAAAATTTAACCATGTAGTTATGAAACCAACACGCTAACGCATTTCAATTCTATCACTTCTTATAGAAGAGACAACAAATATGTTTTTCTTTAACTCAATTTGTACATGAATAAATGATTTCTAGAATTAATAAAACCAAAGACTTATTTTTTTAAAAAAAATAAAATTAAAAATAATAAAGACCACTATAAGACCATAAATTATGCTCAATCGCTGAGAATATTTTTAATTAAAACAAATATTCAGTAATAAAATATTAAAGTAGACTACAGTTAATCTATTAATGTCAAAGTGACAACAAAACTGTAATTAAAAACCTATACTTCCACTTGGAATAGGATCACAATATGATATTTAGGTAGAATTAACCTCTTTCATACTATTTTTATAGAATCATTTTAGGACTGTGTGAGTAATTTATTGTTATACCCATTAATTTTGAGGTTTTTTTTGTTGTAGGCATAAGGTTTTTAGTCACGGGTTGGGTGCTAAAATGCGCCGGGAAATGATGACGATGACGGATTTTCAGTTGGGGTACTCGAGGTTTGGCAGAAAGGTACATTGATTGCCTCCTCATCAGTTATATAAAATGTAGTAGTACTAATTTTCTGCATATAATTCAAAATTGGACCCAACTAACTTGGGGGCCTTTTTTGCTTATTGGGATTTGGACAATATATATTGGGCACGTGTATCAGTAAAAAAAATTTAAAACAGAGAGTTGGACCATAAGATTCTGGATTGGTTTTTTTTAAAAATAGTAGAATCATTTTCACCCTTTTTGGGCCTTCGCTTACAGTATTGAAAGGCTTTTTCTATATTATTACTTCCTCGAAGTGTCATTTTAAAGTTTGCACATAGTTTAAGAAAATACTTAAATAGGAAAACTAAACTATTAGAATATCCTTAACCAACTCTATTAAATAAATGCTCACCAATAATATTACTTCTTTTGAGAGTATGTTTGCATTTTTTTGACAAAAAAATACATTAGAATATGAAAACGACACTTATTTTGAAATTTTTCTATTTTGCTAAAACGATAATTATTTATAAACCCATTAGCGAATAATTTACCTTTCCCTGTAATATAAATTTTCTTTCTCAAAATCATTGTCATTTAATTCCAATCTGAACAATCATTTCAAAATGGAAAGAGTACATCTTACTATATTAGAAACAAAAACAACACTTAAGAGAAAGCACCATCATTTGCCATGTGGCATTTCCACATCATATTTTTAAAATAAATTTTTATTTCCACATCTCCTAAACTTAAAAGGAAATGCAGTCCAAATTTATTTCCACCTCCTATTTTCGTCAAAACAAACAAAAAAAAAAACCACGGGTTCATAAAAAACCCAAATCCTCATCCCCATCGCCACGACAATCGACTCCTTAATCAATCCCTTCTCCACAATTAAAAAAAATAAATTCCTCATCAATCATCAATTGAGAATATGTGGTGAAATATACTCCTTTCCTATTAGCATGTTCAATCTTTTCATTAGTGATGATCAACTACATCCTAATCGGATAGAATTTTAACTTCAAAAAATATTCTCTTTACCTCTCTATATAAACACAAATGAAAAAAAAATCTCATTGATCTTGCTTCAGCCGTTGTGATGGTGCCATTACAGGTAGTAAAATTTAAATGATTTTATTTTCACAGATAATTAGTTTGGCTTTTATTATTTTTTATTTTTCCCGTTCAAGAATAGTATTATTACTATTATTTTTATGCATCCATCCGTTACATCTACCGGAGCCGTTGTCAGGTAGTATGATGTGATTTCTTATTTAGTTAGTTAGTCTAGAATTTTTGTATGATTTTAGTTATGTTTGGATTGAATTGATTGATTGGGTTTTTATTACAAAGTGTGGTTTTTTAAATTTGTTTTTTATGTTTCATTCAATTAGAGTGGTTTTCTTTTTTTAATTATGGAGTCTTAGGTTTTTTTCCGTATATGGCCAGTTATGAAGTGTGTTTTTTCTTTGTTTAATTGCGTTTGATTTTGTTTCATACTCCCAGTTGACCAATTATTATTATTATTATTACTATTATTATTATTTTATTTGCAAATGAAGCACGTTTTTTTTTGTGTTTGGGGTTTCAAGAATATACTTTTTTGGATTTGATTTTTGGACTTTTTTTAGTTCCTCATCATATAAATAATTCAGGTCGCTTCTTTTAACTAATTTATGGGGAAGCCTTTTATGAATTTGAGGTGGAGAGGGAAGGAATGATATTTCTATGTTTATTTGTGTTTTTATACATCATTTTTACCTACAGAAAAAAAATTCTCAAATTTTAATAGGCTATCTTTTATTTATTTATTTATTTTTATTTTCATGGTGAGGTGAGTTCTTTTTTGCTATATCTTGAAACATATGCAAATTTATATTATTTTCATTCTCATATTTGTGATCAACAATTAACTATTATCAAAATCATATTTTTGATATTTTACTACCTATAAACTTTTGGAAGAAATAGTTCCAACAATTAAGGGCATACCCTTTTGAGGAAGCTAACTACAAAGCTATTATAAATCTCCAAAACTAATTATTGATTTGGCACAACCAATGGAGAACATCAATAAATTATTTTACTAATATTTAAACTTATTAGGATGCTTTTATATTTTTTCTAGCATTTACTTCAAGATATATATTTGATCAAGTTTATTTATATTTAAAAAGTAACACTTATAAAATATTTCTAAAATCTTCAAACATTTCTAAAACGTACCGGACCAAATACAATTTATTTTTATGCCAAATACAAACATCACACTGATAAAATATTTTTAAAATTCTTCAAATATTTCTAAAATATATCGGGCTAAATACAAAATATGTTTTTTTTTCCAGATACAAACATTTCTAAGATCTACAGATATATTGGGCCAGGGTCGCGCATTGCACGATCAGACATCACTAGTACTATTAGAATGGATATAGATTCACCTATTTTCGATATGTTTTCAAATATACTATTGAGAAAAAATAGAACACCATTTCATTGCATTCGAATAGAAAGAGTGATTATTGAAAAGAGAAAAAGAGTTTGATTCTCACCCAGAAGAAACGTGCTTAGCACATAGTAAGAGTTATACATTATCTTTTAGGTTTTAGAAAAAAAAGAAAAATAACGAACCTATGACACGTTTGTACATTCAATCAATATTGATACGTAATATGACCATAGTAAATAGCTTTCAAAAGTTAAACTAAAAAAAAGTCATGTAAATATAAATGCAAAATAAAGATGAACAAACCAAACTGAATCTCTTTATATATAGCTGGCCTACAATAAGCATACAAGTTTTAAACACACACACCCCCGAAAAAAAAACCAATTATAAAGGTAGCAAATTCGATTCTCTCTAATTGCAAATTTGTAATAATTAACTTCTCCCCTATACCCAAAAAAAGAAAAACCAAAGGAAAAAAGCTGGTGTAATTGTGTGATGTTTATCTTCCTAAAAATAAATGAATAAAGGAAGACTGCAGACAGAGCCACGAGGGAAAGATGCAACAAAAATAAATGATGAAAATATATTAATCCATTTAACAAAGTTCCCAAAAGTAGAATATTTTGTGATTCTGTTTATGTTTAATCAATCACTTTAATAAAACTATAAGTTATTAAGTAGAGTACGTCAACCTAATTTCCTCCACTAACATTATTTTTTGTTCCACGTGTCAAAGGTTCTTATATAATGTGCTAGCCTCAGCATAGTGACGATATCACAATGCCCTAAGCCTTTTTTTTTCCCCTAAACTATTTTATTAAAAATAAAATAAAATAAAATCGCGTGATATTTTGGTGTTACACCATTTCATTATATTAATACGCTTCAAATTGTATAAATTAATCAAGGTCCAACTATCATTTTTTTAATATCTTATTATTTATCAAATTATAAAGACGCTATAGTCAAGTTAATTTAATTATTACATTAGATTCGATCCAGAAAAATTTGGAGAGGAGTTGCATTTGAGCAATGCTTTTAATTAGGGAATAATTTTTGTTTTCTGAAATGGTATTAGGAGAATAAGTTGATGATATCGAAATTTCGTGTGGGAATTTGATTCTTGACAATTGAGGAATGTTTTCTTTGTTTTTTGTATTTTTGTTTTCCTTTAGTAGCAGGCATGCTTCTTTAATCTTCATACGTAAGAAGAATGTTCTCATCTTTACAAAAGTAATCACACATATACACCCCCAAAAAAAAAAAAAAATTAAAAAAAATGATCGACCACGATTCACGAGAGGGTTGATTCTTATCAATAATTATACAATGAAAAGTCATGAAATAATAACATTATAATTTATTTTTATTTATTTATTTTTATTTGAAAACATTATAATTCGATCGATTATCATGTCCTTTGATTTATAATTTCATATGACCATTTTCATACATTTTTTTCATTATTAAATTTCACTAAGATTCAAATAAAGAACCTAATGTATATACCTAGTAAGTGAATAAGAAGATAAGTTAATCACCAAAATCATAATAAACCAAGGTTAACTGTTCTTGTTTTACTGTATTCTATGTACGTAAACTAGGGTTATAGATCCACTATAATCTAAATCATAGAATGGATAAGTAGATCAGAACAGCAAATGTAACACAATCCGCCAAAAAGTGTTAATATTGATATGACTTACATTAACCTTACAAAAAGAGGTTAACTAAGTACAAAAAAAAAAGTACACACATACATATTGATTATTTTCTCAGGAAAACTTTTGCAAGTAATCCTTGCAAAAACATAGCTATATATATAGATAATCTCTCTCTCAAGCAAAACTAAGTTACTCCGACCTGTATATTAATACATAAGTTACTATCATATATTTTGCAACAAAAACTGCATTATTTTAATAATTATGTCGGTTATTTAATATTAACTTGATCAAAATACCATGTTGGTTTATTATGTTAGTAAAACTTCTCTTTTATTTATAATATAGCTCAACTCAAACCCATAGAGCTCCAGCCCTAATCAGCATTGGCCGTAACATCCCTCTGAGGTGAAGACTCATGATCTCATTGGCTCCGCCAACCAACTCGCCGTTGATGAAAATCGCCGGAACGGCCGGGTTGTTACCTAGCCGTCTGGCCAGTGTCTGTTCGATCTCCTGACCTCTGGATATCTCATCGAGCTCATAAACTGTGGGGTGCACCCCGAATCCACCAATGAGCGACTTGACACTGTGGCATATGCCGCAATTGCTCCTGCTGAAGATCACCAATGGCCTCTCGGACACCATGTTGCTAACTCTTTCCATTTCTTCTATAGGTTGATTAAGAACAAAAGATGATCAAATGAAATAGTATGTTTAGGGCACACTCTAGTGTGTGTTTGTGAGTGAAAAAGATGATTGATAGCTAGCTAGTATATGGAATTGTACTTGGAGAAGATTGGATGTTGGTGTGAGGAAAATTGAGGGTCTACCAAGGGACTTATATAGGGGTGCAAGGAAGAAACCTATGGTGTTGAAATAGTGAAGAAATGTGAAAAGAAAAAAAAAAGGTCATAAGTATAAAATTGGTCATTCTTGATCGATTAGATGAGATATTTGTGATTGGTTCCAATTTTTTCCCCTTCACCATCGATCATTGGCGTTTGATAGTGATTGATAATTGATAAGTGGCACACTAGCTACAAAATAAAATAAATAAATGAAATGAAAAAGTTAGTTTTATGCGATCGATAACGATTCTCTGCATACGGAATTTTGGAAGACGTGTCTATGGTACGGTCTCATTTGTGTACACCTTTTACATAAGTTAATGATAAAAATTTTGCATCCTTGATCAAGAACAACACTAATCCAGAAAACTTTTGGTTATGACTTATGGGAAAAAAAAAAAAAAACTCTTTTGCAAATTCATTGCGAATTGAATTTTTGTGTCTATCTCATTGCCTAATACATGGCTTTTCGTAAGTTCTAAATAAAGAATACAATCATTTTGAAACAGAAATGATAATAATCGAATATGATAGTAAGGACTCTAAGTTTTGTTGTAATAATTCGTGATTTTGGTGCTAATTGATGAAAAACCAATTAAGAGTGGTCCATTTTCAATTAGGTCTCTTTTTTTTCATCTACCAGCTCTTTCCAGGAAGCATCTTCTGACGTTGGAGAAAGGAGTTGGATTTATCCAATTGGGACCTTTAAATTTTAATTTTTTCCACAAGAAAAGATTCGCATGCATCTTATTCACCAAAAGAAATTGTGAGGGAATAGGGATAGAGTTCTGTTATGACAATGATGACACATTGTAATGGTATTCATAAGAAATTCTTTGCTGATCTATCTTCAGATTCACTGAACCACACAGTTATAGTTTGATAGCTGTTTAGCTAGTTAGTCTTATTGAGATCTAACTAGACCTTTCGAAGGGTTAGGATTCGAACTTCATTTCTATGCAAGAAAGCAAAGTAATGAAATTAAAAACAAAAAAAAAAACAAAAAAAAATAAGAATGGTTCTTATTATCTTCTAAAACTCGTTTGTCACACGTGATGAAAAAATTTCTATGATGGAGATATATATGAACTATGATCTGTTTATATGTTATTAATGGGGAAAGATAAAGAAAAATCTTGATTTGTGGAATATTTTTTATAGAAAAACCCTAACCATCAGTGGAATTTCATGGATTTTCAGGTTGCGATCATGAAGCAACCTACATATAAAATAGTGTACCTTTTTCTATGTTTAAAAAAGAAACAGCTCAAAAAGCTCATTCACTTTTTTTTCTTAGGCTTTACGTACATGCCGGCCGATCGGAATCTCGGTTCATGCTTGCGATCTCCTTATAGAAAAAGGTTAAAGCAATCCGGTGCCCATAACTGGATTTTCTATCCCACTTAATACTGTTCAATTACGCCAATGCATATCTATGTACCAATTAAATGTTTTATTACTCTTTTTATCAAGTTGTTATAAGTATACTATTTTAGCACAACAGACATAAAAATTATGTGGAATACAGAGAATGTTTAGTTTTCTTTTTTAACAAAAAACAAATTTTATTAAAAATAAAGAAAAAATAGGGCAGCGGATATACTAAACCTTATATCAAATACAATTTTGATGTTAAAGTAAAGTTAGATCCTTATTCAATCTAACAGGCCAACGAACTTGAACTTTCTTTTTAGCCTTGGCTTTTTTCGAATGATTTTGATATGTTAGAGCAGAATATTTAGTCTATTAAAACACAGTTTGGCTATAACTAAAGATATAGACAATTAACGATATGGCACAAGATGATATGAATTTGAAACAAAAATGGAATACAACTACAAAAATTTATAATTCTTAATCATTTAACTCTGGCACGACCTGATTGTCACTTTAAAAAATTGATTGAAAAACTAACTTTGCGAGCTAACAAGGAAGATAAAAGTAAAGCAAAGGGGGATATGGCAACAGCCAACATGCATGGTATGGATGCTTATACGGAAAAGAAAAAGCAGATTCAACTCGACTTAAAGCTTCGAAGATAAAAAGGAAGCAGAAAAAAGAAATTAAAAAAAAAAAAAAAAACGAGGGCGGTTCTTGGCATCCCATATTACGTGATCATCTCACTTATTTGAGTTGGTGGTGGTACGTACAAATGGTACATGAATGAATCCTCAGTTATGCAATTTGTACGTAAACAACAAGTTGGCTTCTCCATCTTTCTTTCTTTCTTTTGTACAAAATGCAAAAAATTAAACCCTAAAAATGAATCCCTTTGATATGAGAAAAAGTTGTGAGGAACATATTTCATTCTTCTGCAAAGGCACACACTATAGCTTTTGTGGTTCAGAAGATCTCTCGATCTGTCCATTTATCCTGACATAAAAACACCAAAGAAAATATTATTCCTTTTTCTTTTTTTTTCATTTTGTGCCAAAGGCTGCTGTTGGGATTTCAGATTTGCAAATGCCAAGAAACTGTTCATAAAACGACCCTTAATTTGTCCCAAATGCTAAAAACTCTTGCATGCATTTTGCATGCATAATGTATATATCTTCATTTTCATATCTTCTCGTACGTACTACACATATCTTGAGTTTGAGATCTTGTGAATTTGATTGATTCTCTTTGTCAGGACACGGGATCATATTGTTATCTAGTTATAAGCTTATAATTATCATTAATTCCATCACAAAATTAAGCACAAGTAGCAGTTTGTCTTCAATTTAATCTGTTTGAGCTGGTATCAATTCGATCATCACTAACATATTAATTAGATAGTTAGGTTATAGTTTATGAGACAAAATCATGTCTAAATTTGGGACTTGATGATCCTCTGTTTAAACTTAGTTCCAAGTTCAAGATTGAGCCCAATCAAGTTTTTACATAATCAAGTTGAGTCAGCATATTGAAGATAATGAAATTTGAAATTGATGAACTGATTTGAAACATTTTTTTAAAATAGGGCATCTTAGTTGAGTGAAACTATATACACTCTGTCTTAAAATTATTTAGGTTTAGATTTTTACTTTTAATATAATTTGTATTAAAAATAAAAATCAATGCCAAACAATAATTTCGAGATTAAATGATTAATATTAAGAGAATTCAAAATGATTTACTCAACGTATTCAGAAACAATCAATACTATTGGAAGATGTAGATTTGGATGACGGGAGTGTTTGATCCCAGGTTGAAGATAAGTGAACAAATGTCAACCTAACTAAGTAATTAATCATGTGGCCATTGGTGGATCACTTGTCTTCTTCACTTAATTAACAACTAATTTAACTTTGATCTTAAATTTACACCTATTTTATACATATTAGTGTTTCAAAGTAAATTTTTATGAGCACCAGTTTCCGAAACTATTTTCCAACTAATCAAGCAAATACCTATCAGAATGCAAATTCTCCCAATTAATATTTTAAATTATTGTTACATACATATAATGAGATTCATAGACCCAAAGTATCAATCATCTAGACCAATTGCTAGTGCATATTACGTATTAGTTAATTAAACTAAGGTGTCAAGTTTTCCTTAACAGTGTTTACGTAATTGACTTTAGTATGTCACGTCGCCAATTTTGATATAGTACTCTAAAGATAATATATTAAGATTTGGTTAGCTTCAAAAAATATGCAAAAATCTCTCTTTGATTTAGTTTTGTGATAAGATGTGTTTGTTCTTGGAATTCTCCAGAATATGAGCACGTCATCTCTCTCCCTCTTTGAGCATTTTGGAGGTGCTGAGACTAGGAATAATTTAATGTTGTAAAAAAAAAAAAATTTAAAAAAAAGAGAGATTGATCCATTTTCATTCAATCCATTCACAGAGAATATGATCGAATCCACCATATATATATATATATATATATATATATACATGTTCTCCACTTTTGCTTTCGGCTCATGAAGTTCTTTTTTATTAATTAGTATTTTTCGAAAAAAAAAAACTCCATTTTAATTATTTGACGTGTACTAACTGTGACTTTTGCTAGTATCCAAAGGGCATTTCTAAGAAATCTTACCCTAGTAAGTTAGGGCGTCGGGCGTCCTGTGTCCCCAATGTTTCATTTTATCTCCTTATTACAACCTAAAAAATTTGTGGCTCTGTCTAAACGATTTTTCAATTAATTGTGTTAAAATAATACAATAAATACAACAATTATTTTGAGATAGATGAGGTATCTATCTAGATAAAAATTATTCCACTTCGAACAATTTATTTGTATGTACGTATATCGTGTGCATGAACATGCAAGCATTGTGCATTTGCCGAGTTTGATTACCCTGTGATGAAATAATGCAAGATATTACCAAAATGTACAAGACCAGCGTAAAATTTTACCAATCTTTTATATTATTTTTGTTCTAAAAAAATAGTCTATATAAACAGTATAAATCTCAAAATTCAATATAAATTATTTCTCTGGGACATATGAAGTATATAAATAAGAAAAAAAGGAAAAGAAAAAAGAAGTTCATGATCATTGGGGCATGCTCACGTACGTTTTCTATATGAAGATAGAAGAAAGGTGCAAAATGGCTTTGACAGACCTTTTGGTGAGTAGAAGATATGATCTTCATTGCTTTGTTGTTCTAACTACTCTCTTCGTCCCACAATTATTGTTCATCTTGGAATTTTATTTTTAATATTGAATTAAAATTGAAAATTCAAACTGAACAATGATTTTGGGATAGCGGGAGTATATGTCTACAAAGAAATATTAGCAAATTAAATCGATATTATGATTAATAGTTATACGTATGGTAAAGGACTCCTCTCTTGGAACAGAAAAATAAGATAAAATAAAAAAATAAAAAAAAACCCTAATGTTCTTGGAGCGTAACGGATTTTTCATTTTGGTAAGCAAACTAATCGTCCAAATAACTTAGCCCGTTTACGCGATGCTAAAGTCAGCCAAATAATATGTGTCAAAATTTGTTTTACTACAAAGTTTACCTTGTAACAATTGTTCTTTTAATGTCTAAATTAAGGTCGTTTAAAGTTTGACCCTTGTGCTATTAAGCATCTTCTACAGAAAATCCGATCGAATTCTGATCTTCAAACTCAAAGCTCCACGTGATGATGATGAATATAATTAAGCATCTGGAGTTTGACATTCCAAATGAACAGTGTCATCCTCTACAAACATATATATGCAACTGGGATCATATGTGCCTATCTTCAACTCCCATATGTTTGAAGAATATTATTATATGAATGAATAGCACTTACTATTTTGATCCGTCTAGATAGAAATTCCAACTGCATATGTTTAACGAATCTCTTTATTGTAATCATGCTATACGGAAACATTTAACCATATCCCTGCATATAATACAGTTACTAGCATTGTGATTAAAAGAAGATATGATATTTGTAGGGAAATCTCCAACACGACGTTTGACATGACTAGAGAGATTATACTTTAATCAATCAATCTATCTACCTAGTTATCATAATGAGTCATCACACATGTAAGCTGTGTAGGTTATTCTTTCTGTCTCAAAAAAAAAAAATCACATTTATTGTATACATTAATTTCACAAAAATTTTCTTTTTTTTTGGAGGGGGGGAAGATGTTACTCCATCTATTCAAAATAAAAGTTCACTAATCGAACAAAATATTGTAAATTCAAAACATGAACTAATTTTTTAAAACAGAAATAGTATTTGACTTCGGCAAGAAAAATTATAATATGTCAACTACGTTTTTTTCAAAAATGGAAAAATGAAACAAAAAAAAAAAAGTAGGGATTATGGCTAGGTTTGGGCATAGCAAATAAATATTCACAGGCCGCTACTATAGCGCTTTTACAAATGCTCAATAAGAAATTAAAATGCTCTTTTTCTCCACTAATCTCCCATTTGAGCACACATTGATGATCATCTTGATTCTTCTTCGCCATGCCTAGTATAAATACCAAGGCAAGAGATCTCAAAGATAACCATATTCTCACCAAGTTTCTCCATCAAAGAGAGATCATCCACACACATAAACCCCTTTTAAGAAAAATCACTTCAATCCCTAGCTAACTTAAAAAAATTTTCACCCCACCGAAAAATTAATCAATATGGAGTGCGTAGCGAAATTGGCGTCACAAAAGGCGGTGGTGATCTTCAGTAAGAGTTCATGTTCAATGTGCCATGCAATAAAGAGGCTGTTTTACGAGCAAGGAGTGAGCCCTATGATTTGTGAACTTGATCAAGTCCCGAATGGCAAAGAAATGGAATGGTCTCTGATCAGACTTGGGTGTAACCCTAGCGTGCCGGCGGTTTTCATCGGAGGAAGATTTATAGGGTCAGCTAGCACTGTCATGACCCTTCAGATAAATGGTACCCTAAAGAAGCTCCTCAAAGATGCTGGAGCACTGTGGCTTTGATACATATGATATATGCCTTATAGTTCTCTTAAATTTTGTATACTTAATTTTTATTAGGGTATGCAAATCCTCCTAAGCTCAAATTCTGAGATATTTACTTGAATACATGTAGTAGTTTTGTTCAAATGGTTAACAAAAGCAAGTGCATATTGTGCATGTGTATGCATTATAAACTTCAAATGTGTAACAGTAAAGTAACTGATTGTAACTGTTAATATGAAAAACGAATGGAATTACCTTTTTTTAATCTAGAATTTTGACCAAAAATTTCATCTGGCTCTTGATCTTTTCAAGAATTAGGAAGACTATGGAGATAAGGTGCAAATCCAATGTGTTACGTGCATAAGGGGCAAAGTATGAGTTTAATACGTTTGACCTAATTCTAGTGGGATTAGAATTAAGGTAGTATTTCTATCACTGAAGGAAAAAATTCTTACTTTTGTGAAGACATTTGCATGAAGTCGAGGGGTAGTTTAATTTTCCTAGTTCATTATGGATTTTACCTTAATTTCTTTCCTTCGTCTCCCCGACACACACACACACACACACACACACACACACATCAAATTTCAAGGAGATGAGGGCACGTAGGGAAAAGGATTGAAGTGGGTAAAGCTTAGAGATTGTCTTGACAAATGACAAGCACAAAGAATGACATTCCTTATATATCTCTATCATGCATGTGGGAAAAAACAAATATGAAGAAAAGGAAAACTGAAATTGGCGTCATATATATATGCTAGAACCAGAAAAAAAAAAGAATAAAAAAATGCAAAGAGGATTCCAATTTACAACAAGAAGGTGACAGTACTCCATTGTTGTTGTTAATTTGTTGTATATGTGCTTTGTTGTGATACACTGATGAAATTTGATGTCATGCGTTTTGGTGAAATTGGATATATTCTACACCATAACAACCAAAAACCCCTATATTGCTTTGGATAATATTCTTGTCAGCACTATCCCATCATGCATTATTTTGATGGACTCCAACAACAATACAAAAAAAAAAAAAAATTTAATTAGAGATCGAATACACAAGTATATGAAAAAAAAAAAAAAACCTTTCAAATAACGTTGATCTTTCTAGCTAATTAACGCTACAATATAATTTCACTAGCAATAAAGTTTATGTATGCTCATAGTTTAACAAAATTATCTCATTCTCTCTATACATTATATAAATATATATATATATATATATATATTGATATGGATAAACAATTATAGGAGACATGAATGGAGGATGTCACCATTTAGATTCCTTTGCATATTTTTCTTTTGTGACGGGCATCACAACCGGTCACTGTTAAAAACATACAATTCACAAACTCCATTTTCAGCACTCTCCGATGGAAAACAAGTGGAAGA
This sequence comes from Oldenlandia corymbosa var. corymbosa, assembly GCA_949775105.1. Taxonomy (NCBI): domain Eukaryota; kingdom Viridiplantae; phylum Streptophyta; class Magnoliopsida; order Gentianales; family Rubiaceae; genus Oldenlandia; species Oldenlandia corymbosa. The sequence continues at coordinate 15,970,186 of OX459126.1, read as the reverse complement.
TGAAGATGATATAGAATATATTACGTCTTTCGTCATTCTTTAATCCTTTCATTTTTAAGAATCTCTTTTTTTTCCCGTATGCGTCGAAAAAATTGTACAAAATTCAACCCTACTATATTGTTAGATTTCAGGTTCTAGTAATAGTACCTCCGTCCCAAAAAAATAGTTCACATTGAGATTTCAAATTTGTATTAAAAACAGTACAAAACTTAAAACTCAAAATGGACTATTTTTATAGGACCGAAGGAGTACATGACGATAAAATGAGTGTGATCATAAAATATTTCTCTCTTGTTTCTAATAAATTATAGGTTGTACCGTGCTCGGGTCAAAGTTAGAAAGCTAATATTGATCTCCGTGACTGTATAAATGGAGATATTTATGATATCATTTTCATGCAAATGGAAAGAAATTAGAAGATCATTAACAAAATAATTACTTCTCCCATTGTTGCTAACTAAGAATATTTATATTAGGTTATCGGTTTTCAAGTGCATGAAGGGCACCGCCCACGCACGCAATATAATATTTTCGAATTTTTTTCATAGGTAGAATCCTATGCTTGTGATAGTATGGGAAAATCACTTCAGAATCAATCAATTTTCATATGTGATTTTTTTTTTTAATTGGTTTCATAAACTTATTATACTTTGCTATCAATGTCAATCACCGCCGTGGGGTTGAATTAGAACCCATGAAACGGAAAATCACAGATTATACTTTTTCTGTCTTATATTATAAGTGGTCTAATTATTTGTGAATTGTTAAAATAAGAGGAAATGAACACATTGACTAGTGCGTTTTTAACTTGACCATAGAATAATATTAATTTTTTTGATTAGAAAATCAACGTTTTGGTTTGACTAATCATTAGTGGATGCGATTAGATGATCAAAATTCCTGGAAGTATGTTTTCTTTTCTTTTTTTTTTTCTTTTCCTTTTTCAAAAGGCATATTAAAATAGTTGGACTAATTCTATTGTGCCAAAAACTAGTCGGACTTATATAAAACTTAGAATAGACCACACATGTATATTATTAATAATAGATGGATTGGTGTAACTGGTTAATTACGTACATCCAAAGTGATGATGACACCTTTCTTTATGGTTTATTAAACCCGTTTAAAATAGTCATTGATTTAATTTTTTCGTTCTAAAATAAAATTAATTTTTCGTGTATTATGGTTAAGAAAACATGCCAGATTTTTTAAAAAAATTTCGTTGTATCCTGAAATTGATTGACTTTGTAACCTTGATTTATACTCCACCCAAGGAAGAATTAAAGGGGTTTGGATAAGTATGAGAACCATCACCATGGAAAATATAATTTTTTTACAAAAAAAAAAAGAAAAAGAAAGAAGAAGAAGAAGAGAAGAAAAAAAAGATGAGAGATGCTTTTGTTAATGTGGAGTTAAATTTCTGAAGCATTTTCGCCGCAGGCATATGATGATGACGATGGAGATCAACAGTGTGACGCAACCGTAGGCTCTACCATTTTTTTTAAAGTTGAGATTCTTCTTGTTTGGTCATAGTCATCTTCATCACCATCTCCTCATATATGATCAAAGTTGACATTCCTCATATGATCGATCATTCCATTCACCAATATATATATACTTTTGAAACTCTCAATTAATTCACCCGTAAGTCATATTGTATGTCATCTAAATTCGACGCGTAAAATCACAGCTAAACAAATAGTATACGATCTAAAAACATAATTCAGTCAATCAATGTAATTTTTCGAGATATACTTATAAAGAACATAGATCTTCATAAGACTTGTATAGATAATGTTTTGATTACGTTTTTTGTGTGTTTAGATTGATTCACTACGATTTATGTAAGGAACCAATATTTCTTGATCATTGGTTTTCTTTTTCTCTCCTTTCTTTTAGGCAATCAAAGTTGGACACTAACATAAATGGGAACCAAAACCAAATGGCGCCCCATATTGTGCATAAGGGATGACTAATGTTGTCTGAATCTTGCTTTTGGTAGTGTTTTGGTTTTATCTTTATAGCCTAATTAAAAGATTCCATGCACAAAGGGTGCATTGCTTGACATGTATTGATCCACATAAGTCAATTCTCTAGCCAAGTTTTTTTTTTTTTTTTTTTGTACATTTAGGCATAGAGCATCTATCCAAATATCTCAAAGAATAACACCTTCATCTTTTTCACAAAAACCTAGCTCCCCTTTTCTTTTCTCACTAAACAATTCAAATAAAGCAATCCCATCACCCCTTCATTTTCCCCAATATAAATACAACTCTTCCCTCCCATCCCATCTCCACAAATCAAAAAAACACACCAAACCAACAATCTCCATCATCATTCAGCCACAATAACCATATCAAAACCTTCATTTTGCAACCGCATTTTACCCGTTTAATTGCACATTAATTTTTACTGTTGTGCCTAGCTAGTTAAACAAGCGCATAGTCTATTTCTTGTCACGAGTTTGTCACGTATATATAAAATAAAACTACATGGATAGGGTGGCAAAATTGGCTTCACAAAGGGCAGTTGTGATATTCAGCAAGACTTCATGTTGCATGTGCCATGCAATCAAGAGACTGTTTTATGAGCAAGGAGTGAGCCCTATGATCCATGAGCTGGATCAGGACTCAAGAGGTAAAGAAATGGAATGGGCTTTGGTGAGGCTAGGTTGCAACCCTTCTGTGCCAGCAGTTTACATTGGGGGTAAATTCATTGGTTCTGCTAACACCATCATGACACTCCATCTTAATGGATCCCTCAAACAGATGCTCAAAGATGCTGGTGCTTTGTGGCTCTAATCATATAAATTTTGTCCCTCTTTTTGGCTTTGCATTAGTTTAGTTTGCTGATGAGGTTCGAACTCTCGACTAAAACCAATTCATCGCTTCACTTTTTATTCTCGAATTGGTCATTTTCCAAATATAGTCAAATTAATGCGGCAACAAATAGGAAATTTGGAGGATACATATCTTTCTTTTTTGTATTCTACGAGTTTTCATAATCCTTATTAATGAAAAGCTAATTTTGCGATCTATCTATCCATTGTCCATCTTTTTTTTCTTAAACTTCATTATGTCTCTATTTTTACGAATTTGATATACATGCAAGACATAACGAATGATGTACTACTCTTAACATTTGCATTGTACCGGATCTGAGAAAAATATTTGTCATTTCTAATAAGGATTGGAGGTAACCCAATATTAAAATTTTGGTTGGTAATGAGCGTGGGTGTTTAAGGGTCCACATTTGCTAAATTGCTAGAATAATGATCATGAGGCAATATATATGTGGACAAAAAAAGGGACGATTCTGGATTAAAATTGGATGATTAAAATTAGCAAGATTCTGGATTCCAAAAATTCAAACAATGTTGCAATGCATTTGTTTAAATGGTAATTATTCTCGAATGCCTCCTCAATGGTTTGTGGAGGCACAAATTAACAAAAAGCACTATGCTTCTAATTAAGTCGGTGATTGAACAACAAAAAATGATGTCTCTAAATGGAACATTTAACACTGCTTTAATGTCATTTCAAGGAATATTGGATCTATTCTCCAGTGTGTGTTGTGCATATGATAAAACGGGTTTATGTAATTCCACTTGCTTTGATTTGAACTTTATTCCCTTTGTTATATTGTGGTGATTGATTTTACATCTTCAAGAATTTTGTTGTATAACACCTAGCAAGTAAGAATTAAACAAAAATGAGCAAGTGATGCATTATTTTATTAACAAAATCTCAGTAGATATTTTTATAACTATACCAGGAAATGCTCTTTCCTACACCGCGAAGTGAGTAATATTTTTAATATTTTATGAACTTCATGATTTTGATTGAAAGAAAGGACAATGATTCTTACCTGGTGCAATCTTCTACATGAAAAACAAAGTGCATTCTATTTGTTAAGTTAGATTGTTTTATCAAGGTATTTGATGAGACTAAAAATCTCGTTTTAAACCACAACTAATAGTTGCATTAATTTCTCAATGAGCTGTGGCATTACTATTAAAATAACCTCATTGTTCTTGTAATTAAAATGAGAAGAAAAAAAAAAGAAAGAAACAAGCTATTGTCACAAATTGAAGTGCATATATTTAATGTAACATAATGTGTGTTCAAAATCTCATTTTATTGCATGCAACGACATAAATTTTAACCATAAGTTGATGCTTAATATATGAGGTAATTGATTAGTTATAAATTGAGCCCACATAAGGCCAAGCAAATGAACGTCGCAAGTCATAACCCTGAAACTTTGTGATGTTTTTATATATGCAATATAAAAGGTTTTTCACTTGGAAATTTAATAAACATGGTTTCTTAACTGATTAATTGACTTAAAAATAAGTTAATTAAAATAAACCCCCGCGAATAATCATTATTCGGACATTCACCCCACCTATTTCAAGATCATTAGTTTTTTTTTTTTTTTTTGATACACTAGAGATGCATAGGATTGTCTATTGATATCATATTTATGTAATTGATAGCATTCGTTAATCAATCTTATCTTCTGAAATTAACATCTTAAAATTCAACATAGATTATTTTTTTGGAACAAAATCAGTATAATTCAGTCGAACTCAACTTGTACACAGATACCACATAAGATAATACCAATTATGATGCTCGATCAGTATAATTAACAATGGCTGCAAAAAAACTAAATTCAAATAAGAAAGGGATCTTTCATAACTTCCCACATATTGACCTTAAATAATCAATCATGCATGACTAGTACTAGTATAGTGCTGTTGATCAATCTCCTCTGGCAAAAAAACACTAACGCAAAGCCTTTGGTGGTGGATGAATGTCGGATCTAATTTGTGGAGTTCCACATAATTTGCCTCCTTTGCATTATTGTGTGTACTCAAATAAAGGGTGAAAAAAATTATAACTTACAACGAATATATCTGTGTACCTTGTGTAGAATGAGATCAAATTTTGTACAACATTGTACTAAATACACATTTTAAGACAAACATTATCTTGAACATTCTTTTCTCCAAAATTAGTTGGCAGACCAAAGCGTGCATCAGCTTAAGTAAGACTTTTTACTTATAAAACTAATCTTTCATCTGTTGAAAAATAATTGTGTATACTGAAATAAACCATAATTTTGAGACAGGCAGAATATATAGTTGTATATTGTAATTTTTATTATTTGTTTAATATTCTTTAAATTAAGAGATCGTAGTGATTTTTCACTTGTTATTGGCATAACTTGTATCTATGTCCTATTAAAAATATGAGGAGTGTTTTTATTATCACTAATTTGTATGTTGAATGAAACTATTGCATTTTAGGTTAAAAGTTACCAAAGTTTGAAAGAAAAACATAGTAGATCAAATCTTGAAGAGTAATTCAGCAAGTACAGTCGATCATAGGATAACTAAGTAGTGGTATACAAGCAAACAGTTATTTTGGACATCTTTTTCTATTAGCAAAATTTAACATACAAAAATGCACGCAACTATTAAATATGATCTCATTTTTTTAAAATTTAATATTCATACCTCCAATACAAATACTTACATGTTCGCACCTTAAATCCAATCAACAATTTTATTTCGGGTCAAACGATTGAGTGCAGAGACTTTCGAATTTTATTTTTTTTTTTTTTGATAAAAAGGATAATTTCATTAGCAACGAAAATTTTTACAAGACTGTTACATAGTAGGCAAGTGTATGGACTTCCTCTACTTCACTTCTAGCTACTTTGATAATAGTACATTGACAAATCATTGTTTAAGTGAAATTAATTCAGCAACTAGAGCTTGTGATTCAACAGGAAAATCAAACTCGTGTAGTCGTTGATTCTCTAAAGAGCTACAATCGGTATAGACTGTAATTGCTGTCGATCCCCAATGCCATGCCTCTTCCATTGCTAATTTACAAGCAAGAACCTCTGCTTGTACTGTTGATAAAGCCGATACAGTTTGTGTCTTAATTTGTAGGATAGCTCCCTCAGTTGAATATACCTTCTATGCCACACCGGCTTTGCCCGTAGTATTCTTAAAAGAACCATCATCGAAAATGACTGCTCCATGTTGTTGTATCGTGCCTCTGGAATGTGAACTCTCCTCCAGTGAAAAAGACCGCTAGATTGAACTACTAAACAACTTTGAGTGTAGAATAAAATCCTCCCCATCTAGTATCCAAGTAGCATATGTGTCTCTAATTTTGGCCTGCCATACAGCATGATTTCGTGCAATCCATATGTGTCAAATAACATGAACAAACAATCTAACTTCAGCATCTGATGGAGCTTTGCAAAGGCAACTTTAAAACCAAGTTTTGAAATTTTGAGGAGAACCCTAACTGAAGTCAAACCCAAGTGTTAATATCTGTCATAATTGAACTGAATATACACAATTAAGAAAAAAATGTAGGAACGTCAACCCCTCGCGGTCTGAGTTCTGTTCGAGTAGGTAAGGCATTAGCCAACACTCTCCATGCCAATAATTTATACTTAACAGGAATCACCAGCTTCCACAATCTTCCACATTAGCTTATCGTCATTTGAAATGTTTGTCAACAGACCAAATTTAGAATTTCATGCTTTATAATAGCCACATTTCGCTGTGTAAACACCATTTATCGATTCTGTCCAAACCAACCGATCAGGCTGATCACAAAGGTGAGGGTTCACATATATACCTGTAATATTTTGTATTGTTGTCTTTGGGAAAAGAACACTGAGTAGCTGTAATTTTCAATTTCCATGGCCATCAAACAGATCTGCTACTCTCAAATTTATATTGGTGGGGAAGAGAACATTACAGAAATAAGATTAATTTGATTCGGGATCCAGTCCTCATGAAGTTGGATACTCCTTCTGGAGATAACTTGCCATTTGACATTACTACGTAAAAGATCAGCACCCCTCAAAATACCTTTGAAGTCCCAGAATGCCCTCTTCACCTCTTCCAACTACAGCAAATTTTCTTCTGGCAGTATTTACCATTGAAAATCCGACCAAATAACGAGCAAAGTTGTGTTAAAATCTTCCAAGCATGTTGGGGGAGCAATGCATGATTAAGTTCTTTTGGAGACTTTCGATTTGAACACGGAACAAATGCAGTTTAACAAAATAAACCAAAAATCCATCTGCCGTACTTTGAATTTATAAGAAACCAAAAAGTACATCAATGTGTAGTGCCAATATTTTTCAATGTAAACACTAAGATTGTTTGGGAAAAATATAAAAAATTTATCTTATAATTCAACAAAAAAAATGTACGAATTACTTTAAGGATCTTTTGTATTGTTTATAAATAAATTAATTGTAATGGGTTTGGGATTGTTTGTGGCTGAGTGGAAAGTCAAAATTAGTGCAACAGCACCGTGAGAAACGTTGGATCAAGAACCGTGACGTCATAACTTTTTAATCCAATCCATCTTGTCTGCTCATTCAACGGCTCAGATTTCATATCTCACAATCCCCCAAAAATACCCCCAAGAACACATAATCATGATGGCACAGCTAACTTTTTCTTCTTTATTTTTTTTTAGCCTTTTACCGTTTTTATTTACTTACCATTTTGTCTTCTTCTTTTTTTTTACCATTTGTTTTGTTTCTCTTTTCTGAGTCAAAATTTTTAACAGTGGAAATGTAGAATACCAAACTAATTATCCACCGGCACCGCATACTTTGTCTCTCTGATAAATTTCACCTAATCACCACCTTTAGAACTTTCTAATTACCTACAGCCTGTACTTTACATTTTTTAAAACTCCATGTGTGGGTGTGGGTGTGGGTGTGTGTGTTTTTTGTATAAATTATGTTTTATTTTATCTTACTAGATTACAAAGTAAATCAAGAATGTAGTACAAATCAAACGATAGATTGATACACCTTATCAACATATATATCTTACGTTCATTATAATTATACTGACTGCTAATCGTTTATAAGATTTGACACAGAAACAACTAGTAATAAATTCTTAAAATTCTTTGGTATTTTGCTTAATGTCATTATCATACTTATGTTGCCTTACAATAGTGTTAATTGGCATGCAATCTAGCTGTAGATTTGTCTAATAGGCTTTTACAATTTGTAACATGTGCAAATGAATTTTCATAGGTAATGTTCGATGAATGGTGTTTTTTATAATAAACCCAACTAATGGACATTCCCTATTTATTTATATTAACAACTTTTTTTTTTAAATTTGAAAAAAGAGCAAATCATGATAAGAGATAAATGCAACAACCAGATTTGATTTGTTTCGATTCTTATGCACAAGTTCACAACCTTGCTCAAGGAAACTCCAATTAAACCAACCTTTTTTGAGCAGTATCAGTTCTTTTTTTCCTAAAATCAGTGTGCTATCCTTTCATGACTTGTTTCCCTTCTTTTAATGGGAACCCTTTTTTCCCTTTCATACTTCAATAGTATTTTTACTTTTTTCCCCCTACATATAATCATAATGAATACAACAAGATAGTGTATGGCTACATAGATTTTGAATCCACAAGTTTAAATAAAATATGCTCCTTCCGTCCAAAAAAAAAAAAAAAGTCTACATTGAGTTTTTAAATTTGTACTAAAAACAATATCACTGGTATAAAATAGTGTTGATTGAAGATATGTACATCCTCTTCTACAATCATAGGTTATTTGAGGTTAAACTTCTCCTATGACAAAATGTACCTAAGATGGTTCCACTTCCCAAATTGGATTCACCACAAGTTTAAAAATCCTTGTTTGGTAGTTGATTATAGTATTGTTATGAGTATTTATCCAAAATTGAATGTGTAATTAATTATGATTATTAAGATTTTCTTTTCAGGGGGAACAGATTCAGCTAATTAGTGCTGACTGCTGACTCTTTTCTGTGTTCACACTAACCAATGGACTAAACAAAGATCAAAAATTTTTTTGAAGGTTTTTTTTTTTTTCAAACTTTTTTTCCCTAACATTTTCAAACTCTCTCTTGAACATCAGCTACAAACACCATATTTGTTTTACATATTTATTTAATTATATAATTATTTTAGACATAACAAAAAGCAAGAGCAAAATTTCCCTTTTCCTCATTTCCTCCTTCTTTACTTCCTTTTTCTCAAAACATCAGTTTCTTTAATTTGTTGATCTACTTTGTCCTTAACCTACAAGCTTTGATCTTTTGTTCGGTGAGGTTTGTTTGAGTCACTGATGAGGGTGACTCATGTGGGCTGAGAGAAATCCCGCTGAGGAAATTTTTTTTTCTTTTTTAGTGGAATAAAGTTGGGATTTTTGTGAGATGGGTTGTTGTAGAAAAGTGTAGAAACTAATAAAAATTTATTGCTCATGGTGAGGAAGATATTTGAGTTTTCCATCTATGTGTTGATGGTCATATGCAAATTATAGGTACTTATTTTGAAGTGGGTTCAGCTGGGCTTTGTTTGATTTGTGAGGATTTGATATGGGTTGTTTTCCATGCTTTGGATCATCAAACAAAGGTGGAAACGGTGTTAAGGAAGTGCTAAAGAAGGACTCCTTGAAGGAAAGTTCGGCTGGTGTATCAAACCATGTGGAAAGACTTGGTTCAGGTAGGATACAATTTTTTTTTTTCCTTTTTTTGTGTGTTTATTATTATTTGTTCCTGGTCAAGATTGGATTTTGAGTCTACTCTGTTCATATTTCTGTTTCTCTGTATGATTCTCACAGTGGCACGATTTTGGGGTTTAAGGTTCATATGTTTGCCTCTCGAATGTTGTAATTGTCTTCTGTAATTCTTTTTTCCCCTTTTCTTGTTTTGAGTTGATTTTGTGTTCTGCTTTGGATTAATGGAGTTGGTTGCCTCAGTTAGATGGTCTTTTATTGATTTGCCCTTCCATTGTTGTGATTGAAATTCCTCTAATGTTTTATCGGCAGAAATGTTTAGGAAGATCTGACTCTTCAATTGGGAATTTTGAGTGTGTTGTTGTGTTGTTAATTCATAAACCAAAGTTGTGAACTTTGTCATATTTTGTCTTGATTATGGGTTGTATGTACCCCTCCTAATGGCGTAATTATATCGAGTGTGCATTTAGAAATTTGTAGTTGATTTTCCTGCTTTGGTGATTCTATTTATGCCATTTGTGCTGTAAACTTGGCAAGAATGACCTTTTTATTTGCGGGCAGAAAAGAAATACTGTAACTACGATACCTGTGATTGTCCAGGATTTGGTATCTAATACTTCTCCGATTTTGTGTTCTTTGTCCTCTATTTGCAGACAAATCCAAGACCAGGGGTGGTAATGACCCCAAGAAGGAGCCATCTTTTCAGAAAGATGGACCACCAGCAAACATTGCTGCACAGACATTTACATTTCGCGAACTTGCTGCTGCAACAAAGAATTTTCGGCCAGAGTCTTTGTTGGGCGAAGGTGGGTTTGGGCGAGTTTATAAAGGACGGTTGGAATCGGGACAGGTATGTTAAAGATCATATTATCAGAAAATTTTGAGGTGATTGGGTTGGACTGGTTACATATTCTACTAGTGTGAACCTTCATTCAATCATCTTCTTGGTTACATTGCTTAAAGTGGTTGCTTTTGCAGGTAGTTGCAGTAAAACAGCTTGATCGCAATGGTCTTCAGGGAAATAGAGAGTTTTTGGTTGAGGTTTTAATGCTTAGCTTGCTACACCATCCAAACCTTGTGAACTTGATTGGTTATTGTGCGGATGGGGATCAAAGGCTCCTTGTTTATGAGTTTATGCCTTTGGGATCATTAGAAGACCATTTGCACGGTTAGTCTTTTTTCACTAAAGGTCCCTTCTTCTTTTTTTCAGAGTAACACCTTTTTGTACAATCTGACACATATTTACTGGTTATCCAAGTGATAAGATTTTCACATTATATCAAAAAGTACATCAAAGAATTGTAGTATTACTGATTATGAGTTTTGTAAAGCATTATCTAATGGCTACATTACAAGAAGTTGGAAGATCTCTATATATGAACTTCTCACTGGTCGCTATATAATATTTAGATAACCATGTAACAATATTGGAGAAACTCATTTGAGAAATTTTATTATGCTGCTTGACTACTTGGTCTTTGTTCTGAAATCTCCATCTATACAGACATTGTTTAGCCTTATCTTCTCTTAATCATGATTGAATTTAGTGTTTCTGCATGTACAATATCTGTTGTCTTCCTGCACAATTTCATTATTCTATGCTCCACATGCTCCGAATTCCATTGTTTTTCCTTCATGCTGTTTGGTTTATACTTCATTTAAGCTTTGTGTAATAAATCAAAAGTGTACTTTTTATGTATGCATATATATGATGCTTCTAGCTTTAATTCATTAAGTGCTGATTGACAAGAACCCTTCTGTTATTTGTATTCTTGTTTATTTTTTAAACTTATTATTGGCCCATGGACAAGCTACTTCTGTTAAGTTACATTGAATGTACTTGCTTTGTTCAGAGATTCTGTACGTTTATCTGCATGCACTTCTGTCCTTGATGTGGAGTATTGGAAGTTCTTGTGAGGTTAAAGAACACTAAAGAATGCAAAAGCTGTATGCCTAGTTGGCACAGAATTGACGGTTACAAATCCAAGTTTTCCCGTCTATATTTCTACTAATGTGTGTACATCTTGATTATCATTTCTGGCACTATACATTAGTATCTACTCATAAGACAAGGTTAATAATCTTGGGAAGGGTTTAACTTTATTAAAGCATAAAAGCTGTCTTCTGCAATAAATTAAAAAAAATGAGCCATTCTTATCTTGGAGAAGTAGTGTACGCATAGTTCTTCTGTTAAATCTCAACCTTTCCCATAGTACCATAATTATCTGATAAGAATCTAGGGTTCAAGACTCCAATTAAAGTAGGTTCCTTGTCAGAAGTTAAAGAATCCAATTTTTTCTATTTCATACTCATGCATTACAAGATCTACTGATATTTTAATTTCCCAGGCTGCTGTTGATATGTTTGTAATTGTATGTAACAAAAATAATAAAGTCTTTATTGTGGTTGTATCCCATTCTTCTTCTGAAGTAGTGTCAGTTGGGGTTTAGACGTGCCTAGCTGATTATTTCTTTTATGCAGATCTTGCACCAAATAAAGAACCTTTAGACTGGAATACAAGAATGAAGATTGCAGCTGGGGCAGCAAAAGGATTGGAGTACTTGCACGATAAAGCCAACCCTCCTGTCATATATAGAGACCTAAAATCCTCCAATATCCTTCTAGATGAAGGTTTTCATCCCAAATTATCCGATTTTGGGCTTGCAAAACTTGGTCCTGTTGGTGACAAGACTCATGTCTCCACTAGGGTGATGGGGACTTATGGTTATTGTGCTCCTGAATATGCTATGACCGGCCAGCTCACTTTGAAGTCCGATGTATATAGTTTTGGAGTTGTCTTCCTTGAACTCATCACTGGGCGCAAGGCCATTGATAACACCCGGGCTTCAGGAGAGCATAATCTTGTTGCATGGGTATGAAAGCATTTTTTCTTTTTGTGGGCAGGGTAAATTGATATCTGCTGCAGGGCTTACATTAGAGATATGTCATCAGATGCATGATGTTGAACACCATTAGCATGTTATTATCTGTTAGTACTGGACGATTTTGTACTAATACATATTGAAATTTTGTTCAGGCAAGGCCACTCTTTAAAGATCGAAGGAAGTTTCCAAAAATGGCTGATCCATTGTTGCAAGGTCGATACCCAATGCGAGGACTTTACCAAGCATTGGCAGTGGCAGCCATGTGCTTGCAAGAACAAGCTGCAACGAGGCCCCTAATTGGGGATGTGGTGACTGCTTTGACATATTTAGCCTCTCAAACATATGATCCCAATGCCCCTGCACAGAGTAACAAAGTCGGTCCATCCACTCCGAGGAGCAGGGATGATCGTAGGAACATGGCAGATGGGGTCGACAGTCCAGACCGTGGTTTCCTTGGATCCCCGTCAACTCATAGAAACTCACCTGATTTCCGAAAGAGAGATTCTACCAGAGAATCTAGCAACGGTTCCGATTTGAGGAGAATTGAAACTGGTGTAGGGTCGGGAAGGAAGTGGGGGATTGATGAGTCAGAGTCTCAGAAGGACAGTCCTGGAAGCGCAGGTAGAGCCAGAGAAACACCCAGGAATCGGGATTTAGACAGAGAACGGGCCGTAGCAGAAGCTAAAGTATGGGGTGAAGGCTGGAGAGAGAAGAAGAAGGCCAACGAGGTGGGAAGTTTTGATGGTACAAATGATAGACAATGGTGAGCGTGCATCATCAACAATCACCTTCCCCTTGGTTGAGACAATTATCCTTGTAGAATAAGAGTCCCTTGTAGTTTGTACCCAACTTTGTCTTGTACTATTTGTCATTATAAATCATTCTTGTATCTGATAGTTTGAACTGGATTCCGAGTCATATGGTAAGAGGAGATGTAGTTATGAGGGAAGAAAGACGAGAAAGAGGGCTAATGGTTGTAATTTGAGTAATTACTGACATAGCCCTTACTGCACCATGTTGTTGCACTCTATCTCTATATTAGGTTTTTCGGATGTCCATGATAATGTAATACAAAGAGCAGTCGGAGAGATGTCTTATTTTCGAGAGATGGTTCTGATGTCGATGAAAAGGCTTGTCTGTAGTTCTTAGGGCTTCTGTCTATAGATTTTTCTTAGACATCATGTCGCTTGTATATTATTTTCCGATACTTCTTTTCCCATACCTCTCGTTCTCTATTCTTTTCGCATTTGATCATTTGATGATCCGTACTCAAAGTTTTGCAATTGGTTCATAATTTTTCTGTTCAACACAAGCTTATGCATGGCTTAAAGAGATCTTCAAATAAGATGACCTTGGTTATTTCTTATTTGCACATTTTCAGGCCTTTAGCTCAAGTAATAGCAGTGAGTTGTAGTTTTGTCTGGATTCTTTCCTTCGCCATTAGTAGTTTCAAGACTAATTGATTGTGATTACTATCTTTTCCTTCCAGTGTATCTAGCTGAATGTCACTCCTGAAACTGCAAATCTGTCATGTTACCGAGGAATTTTCAGCCTAACAATGAAACTATGTCTGACACCTAGGACAAGATGTAAAAGAGGAAGGGCTCAAGATGCTTTCAATGACTATTTGGTTCCCAACGTGTCAACACAGGTTTATGGAACTGTATCTGCTACTAGTTAGAAGGAGATGTAAGGAGCTGAAGGCATAAGATGATGCTTTTCAAGCTTTCAGAACTAAATGTGTAGCATCAAAATTTCAAAAGAACTGAAAATGCTTAATTCCTAATTAAAAACTACATATATATAATAATAATACCATCCCTGCAAAACTACAAAAGTTCAACAGCAGCGGTAACAGCAATGCGACCCAATGAGGGATTTTTTGAAAGTGCCTTTAAGAAAAGAGCACCATATGTAGCTAGGTTCCACTGCTGTGAATCTATACAATACAACTAGTGCTAATAATCCACAAGTTAAATAGCTCTTTGGCAGTGTCATCAGGTTCCGTATGACCTTGACAGCAAACGCGAAGCCATATGAATAATCATAAGAAGATTATCTCAATATAGTCGGTGCAATAATCTAGTATCCTGACTTGACTAACAAAATGGAAAAAAATCAGCCGCTTCACTTCGTGTTACTGCATCATTTTCTCTTCTTTCCCTGAAACAGACAGTTACCTACATCAGGAAGACAATCCAGGGGGAGGCTGCATAACAGACACAAAAACAAGATACATACCGAGCCCACGTAATCATCCATCGACATTTGCTTACGCTTCTTTAAGCCCGGAGGACTCTCAGCAGCTTGCCTTGAGTTTCCCCGCTTAGATGGGGTTATATTCTGCTGCAATGGAGGGAAAAAAGGATTTTCAGTTTGTCACAAAAATGTGAAGGATAATGTAGTGCACATGCATAAAATAACAGGCAGAACAAGATTATATCAACCCAAGAATGGTAAGAGGAAATCAACCTTTGCAAGCTTTTTCTCTTTACGGGCCTGCCTCTCACGTTCATCATATTCTTGATTTTCCCTCTCCACCAAGCGAATAAGCGTATCACATCTCCTTGCAAGTTCTTGAGTAGTTCGCGACTTCACAAACCAGTCAAACCGAAACAGTGGCGACGTGCGAAATGCAGCCTTCAGCTCGTCCCAGTTCCCGTATCCAAGCTTGTGAACCATACATATCTGTTGAATATGACGAAATAATGTTAGAAACACAAGAAAGAAAAAGTATTGATTCATAAACAAAGTCAAAAGAGAACGGCAGAAAGTTCTCACCATAAATCGATCACACTCTTCATTGTACAACTTCCCTTTATTC
The DNA here is from genome assembly GCA_949775105.1 of Oldenlandia corymbosa var. corymbosa. NCBI lineage: Eukaryota > Viridiplantae > Streptophyta > Magnoliopsida > Gentianales > Rubiaceae > Oldenlandia > Oldenlandia corymbosa. The sequence continues at coordinate 15,954,916 of OX459126.1, read as the reverse complement.
TGACCATATTGGATTTTCAATTCCAGCCATGGATTCTTATACCGATCCAACTTCTTTCCAATAGCCTTCATGATCTCATCTTTACGAGATATTCGGGCCTCTCCTCTTTCAATATTCTTTATTATCCTATCATAATCTGTAAAAATACAAGATTTGCAGCAAACAGTAAAGAAAAACTTCGAAGGGAATTTCTTCTTAGCTTCCGCAAAAGCTCTAAGCATAATGTACTTCGCATGAACAGCATCCATTCAGATCATTGTCCGGCATTAATGAACAACTATCCACAAAAATTTTAGCAAAAGATGACAGTAAGTTCTACGGCTTACCATTCAACTCTTTGTATCTATCTTTGAAAACCTTTGCATATCTTTCAACTTCCTCCTCCGTCTTTCCTTCCATTTCAGAAGCAATACCCTTAATATCATTCCGACCATACTTTTCACAGGCCCTGATGAACGTATTGAAATCTCTTCTGCTCCATGTAGAGAAACCCTGTATAGAAAAAAATGAAATTAAGTCTGGGTGGAAACAAGCACACACAAAACTACTTAATTAAAAATAAAATTAGATACTGAGTTCCAACAAACTGAAAAAGAATGTGAAGGTTCACCCACCTCTTCCAACAACTTCTCCTTCTCTTCCTGCTCTTCAGCAGTTAAAGGCTCTCCAGCATCTATATGCACAAGTAATCAGCAACAATTTCACACTATAAAGAACTAAATAATATCCTAGCAGTCAGAATACTACCTTCCGGCTCTTCCACGTCAATTGTATCTTTCAATTGATTCTTTTGATGTGTTTGCTGAAAACAACAAGAGAATAAAGCTAAAGAGTGTGGTAACGAATATTAAGAAAACCACTAAAAAGGGAGAACAAAAAAATATCGCCTACCATCAGATAGCGCACTTCTTTCTCATAAAGCTCACTAAGCCTCTGGGTGTTGAAGAACTGAAAATCATGCCTTCAAAAGGAATCACATGAAAAGCAACAAGTTAGCACCAAACCAAGAACAACAATGTAGCACAGCTGAAAAATCTATGCTCCAGCAACCGGGTATTTGACAGAGAAGACTTACAACTGAGGCATACGAGGAATTCGTGGCTCTTTGGGTCTGGTTGGACCAGCTTGGCGCATTGTTTGCTTGAAGTATTCTGATTCCGAGTAACTAACAGGGAATAGAAAAAATTGTAAACACAAATGAACAATTACAAGATCAACAAAACTGCTATTTAGTGAACATACTTGCGCTTCCTTTCCCTTTTGGGAGGCTCGAGCCAATTGTCACTAACAATTTTCTTGAAATCGAACTTGTTCTCATCTTTTTCATCGTCAAAATCATAAAAGTCAGCAGCTGCAGAAGGATATTCAACTTTTAGCCCAGGTAAGCAGCATTGAATAACTATAACTAGAAAACTAAAATAATAAACATACAATCGTCCATCTTGAATTTGATAGCATCTTCAGTGAACTTCTTCATTTTCGCATCAAGCTCAGCTGTTGCTTCTTCTCCTTTAGCAATTATTCTGTCTATATCCTCATCAGTAATTGTGCTGTCCTTGGAGCTAAAAACCATCTCAGCACCAAACCTCACCATTTGCAGCAACTCATCTTTATTCACAGCTGCAGAGGGGCAAAAAAATCAGATTAGGATTACACTTAAAACCAATCAATCCCCAAAAGATAGCATGGAAATATAGGTATAAAATCTCACTTTTCTGTTCGGCTAAGCGCCCTTGTTGGATAACTAGAGCATCAAGTGCAAGCTTTTTATAAGCTCTCTCAATCACTTTTTCCTCAATTGTGTACTGCCAATGACAAATGGAATGAATATATCATTAACACATACTTCCAAGCAGTAAGGACTTGCAGTTTAATTCAAACTGCGTAAAATAAAATGGGCAGACCTCTGTGCAAAAACGGAAGACTTGCACTTCTTTCTTCTGCCCAATTCTATGAGCACGATCTTGCGCCTGTAAATCAACTTGCGGATTCCTAAAGAATGAAGGCATGATGTTAGAAAGTGATTCAAAGGTAACAGCATAACAATATAACGTATATATCGAAAATACTCACCAGTCACTGTCATAGAGAATAACAACATCTGCAGTAGCAAGATTAATACCAAGACCTCCGGCTCTAGTTGACAGTAAAAATACAAACTTCTCACTCCCAGGCTTGTTAAAGGCTTCGATGGAAGCATCACGATCTTCCCCACCGGTGTTTCCATCTATCCTACAGTATAAGTATCCACGATACATCAAATAGTCCTCTAGAATGTCGAGAAGCCTAGTCATCTGCACGTGCATCAGAAAAAAAGTATTACCAACCACTAAAATACAAAAAGAGTTTCTCCAAATGAGAAAGCTCCCAAACAAATAAAAGTTGGAAGTATAGAATTCAAACCTGTGAGAATATTAGCACTCTTGAGTCACGCTCCTTTAGCTTTGGTAGCAATTTATCCAAAAGCACCATTTTGCCTGTAGAAGCACATTAAGAAAGGTTGAAGAAGCAACTGAAACAAATAACACTTTAGTAAACAGTTAGATACACAAGGGGATAAGAAAGAGAATTACCAGCATTTTCTATAAGATGGTCCCCTGTAGTATATGGAGGTCCAGGTTCTGCACCTTGAAAAAGATATGGATGGTTACAACATTTTCTCAACTGCATTGCAATGTTAAGAAGACGCTTGCGCTCGCCACCAGCATTTACAACTTCAAGATCCTTCTGTAAAAGAGCTCGATAGTATTGCTTCTGCATCTGGGACATGCCAACTTTAAGAATTGTTTCCTTCTTAGGTGGCAAACCTTTCTCAACATCTGATTTCAATCTTCTGAGAAGAAATGGTCGGAGAACCTTGCATAGCACATCGAAAACAATCAACGTAAATAAAATAGAGTGCAACATCAAACTCCTGGTCATATAGAGTAACACAGTACACAGTATAGGCAAGCCTAGTCCAACAGTCATAAAAAGCAAACCTTGCCAGCCACAAAGAGAATAAGGAGATTACAGCGTATGATTATAAGTTTCATAGTAGAACATACAATTCCAGATTGCATAGCACAAATACCAGTCTAAACCACAGGAGTCATTCAACCTATTGGGACACTCTGCTTGCAAACCCTCAAATTAAAATTACAATTTCAACTCAAATGCATTTTCTAAGGCATTCAAAGCCTTTACAAACCAACCTTGTGTAGCTGCTGGACAACCTCTTGCTGATCATTTTCACCAGAGATTTGAAACCATTCATCGAAAGTTTCAGCTGAGCTAAAGATCTCAGGCAGTAAAAAGTTAAGAAGCGCCCAAAGCTCGTGAAGGTTGTTCTGCATGAGTTAGCAAGAGATCAAATGAGGTTAAGTAGCAACTCCAAGAACTGAAAACTTTAAGCAAAACAGAGTAAAATCATTTCATAAACAGCTCCAAACTTGTACATACCCGCCAACCAACATTTAATTCAAATTCAGATAGTGATTTAATAGCCAAATTAGAAAAAAGATGAAGCATCCATGAGAGCTACATCACCAAGTAAGGCAAGAATTTGCAAAACTGGAAACATTTCAAATTAGGTAAGTACCTGAAGAGGTGTGCCAGTGATAAGAAGACGGTAATTGGTACTGTACAATCTCATGGTTTTAGACAATAAAGAATTTTCATTCTTGATTCTATGGGCTTCATCAATGATGATGTATCGCCAGCTAAAGCGACGTAAGGCCGACTTCTCCTTAATGGCCATTTCAAAACTAGTTACGCATACATCAAACTTGCCGGCAACAAGCAACTCCTCGCGGATATATCTCTGGAATCAAAATAAGCAAAATTAGACATACCCTAAAAGCAGAAAAAACAAGATCATTTAGCTTGAAAGTCCCCACCATTTGCCATTTCCAACCCCAAAATGAATAAGTAGTACTTTGTACATCTAGAAAGGCTTATTTGCGAGATTATTTTTCTTCAAAAAGTCTTACGATTTTTGAAACATTTTTCAGCTTTTGTGCTGGTCTAGCCATCCTTCATACTTCCAAGAAAAAATGTGTTTTCATGAAAGCCGGTGACCCCTTTGTGCATTATTACTCAAATGAAGTTACCGAAGACTAGATTTATTCTTTTGTGGTAGAGGAGTGGGGTTTAAAAACTACCATGAGATAGTTAAAAAGCCTTACCCTTTCATCCGGATTACCCAGAAACTTTACAGCACGAAGAACAGGGCAAAATCGGCGAATCTCATTCATCCAATTTCCCAGTGTAGATTTTGGAGCAACAACCATGTGGGGACCAGTTATTCCCCGGTACTCATGGAGGTAACCTAAAAGTGAGATAGTTTGCAAAGTTTTTCCAAGTCCCTGAACACACCAACAGCAAAAAATATCAGAAAGAATTAGATAACACAGTTAGTGCTCCATATTCAAGCAAATATTCTAGTTTCCATTTGTACCATTTCATCTGCAAGAATTCCGTTTATCCCATTCTCATAGAGTCTTATCATCCAGTTCAACCCAGCAAGTTGATAATCCCTCATCTTTCCTTGAATGCCTGCGGAAATGCAATGAACATTCATGGTGAAAACCAAAGCAGATGAAGAAGAAAATTGGAAGGAATCAAAACTTGTCAAAAAATAACGAAAAATTAAATCAAAGAAAAAAACAGATCGTGCTACTTGAAGAAACATACAAGAATAGGGAGGTTGTTGAAAAAAAAATCAAAAACCAAATACGTAAATGATCATTACAGGAAGGTTGGGCAACAAGTCTAGTATTTCCAGCTCCAGAGAGACCATCTTCCTCCTCTTTGAGATACTCTTCATCTTCTTCTTGTTCGGTAAGTTTCGATGCATGGCGACCCCTAAATTACAGGACATGTACATTAATAATCACAAAATCTCCCAAACCAGGCTTGCAAAGGCGAAACACACAAAAGCTTATTTAACAGATAGTATTTCTGACAACTCATGACATATGGTTTCAACCACAAAAACATTCCAAATATACAAACAAAAATCAACCCCATCACATCAAATACAGCAAAACATAAGAGGCATAATACAACCTAATGAATTTAAGTAAACACTAGCATTGTAGAATGCCAAGTAAAGGCTGGATTGGCAAATATTTAAGCAAAAGACACAATAAAAGACTTCTGAAAAATACTTTTCTTGGCCAGAAGTTATAGCCAACAAATGAGATATTTCGACCAGATACAGTCTTCGTATCACAATGCTTAGTGCATACATAGTAGATAGTAGCAGATAGTAGCAAGTAGGTTTTAGTCATTTTTCTTGTCCAGAACTATGACCAAGATGTTAAACAGTGTGATCAATCAACATCCATTATGGTCTGGGTGATACAAAACTTCATTAGCACAGAAATAGTAGATAGCTACATATTTTTAAAAAGAAAACAAAAGGAGAAAACTATCCCCGGCGCATTGTGTAGTCTATGTGTGACTTACTTTCCTTTGACCTTCTGCGATGTTGAGTGGTCTCCTTTGGCAAAATGAGCAAATAGCTCTGTCTGCTGAAGAAGAAACTTCAGTCGCCCCTTTCCTTTGTTGTTCTGCCATTGAAACAGATTTTCTATTGTTAAACCTCACATTCAACATAGGCTTCAAACCAAGGTGATATTATCTAATAAGGAAATACCCACCATATCAGCATCGATAGCGGCATTCTGCGCATCCAAAATATCTTGTATTTTCTGCTTCTTCAACCTTTGCATTTCTTTTAACCTCTCCCTTTCACGCTTGGCAACCTCACCAGTAACAGCTTCTCCTTCCTGCTTAGTATACGATAAATCAACAAACAAAATCACTTCCAGCATCATATGATACATTCCCAAAGCAAACAAAATTCATAAAATCCATAAAAGCTCTACAACGAAGGCATGGGAAAATAAAAATTTTATTTCTTTCACAAGTCATTGGCACTGATTGGAATGCTCATTATTCAAAACAACTCAGCCGCAAAGCCCTGAAAATGTAGGGCTTATGCTGCAGTACAGAAACCATTAACCCTCAAAGATACTCACAATTTGCATGTACTTCATTCTTTTTCACGAATTTCTTAGGAACCCAATTAAACCCTAGTCTAAACAAGAAAAGCTCAACATATGCAGCAAAAGAAATAAACTTTAGAAACAACCCAACAATAAATCTTCTAACCCAGCATTCAAACTGAAATTTCCACTTAAACACCAAGCAAAATCGACATTTTTCAATAAATAACGCAAACAAAAAACAGTAATCCACAATATAATTCTTCAGATCTACCACGTAACAGTCCTCCAAACCAACGAGAGAGCCAAAAAGCGAAGCACATAATCAATCTAGAAAAAAAATTCGAAGCACCTCGTTGTCATCATCCTCCTGGTCGTTGGCGGCGGCATCATCTTCTTCTTCCTCAGATTCATCGGCAGGTTTAGCAACGGCTTCGAGTTCTTCCTCGTCTTCTTCCTCGTTAACTTGATCATTGGGCGCTCGGTCTACTTCCTCTTCTTCCGACGAATTAGAATTAGGCTCTTCCTCTTCTTCCTCTGAGGATGACTCCTTCGCCGCTCTCGGACCTCTCGCCATTGAATCGAGGGTTTTTTTTTTCTTTTCTTCTGTTTTCTTTCTTTAGAAGAATAGAATGTGTTAAGAGAGAAACACAGAAGAAAGGAAATTAGGAGACTATGCCCAATGTGTGTGTGCGTGTTTTTTTTTCTTTTCATTTTATATATATTTATATAAGATGCCGATTAAAAATTAAAACGAAAATTATGATATTCATTTTTTCTCTTTTTCTGGGCTACTCATTTCCCGCCACGTTTAGAGTTGTGAAATTGGATTTCCCGCCAATGGGCTGATGGTGGGGATCAAAACTTGGCGGCTTGGGCTTTATACTGATATCCTAACTTGGGCTTTTGATTCATTTGAATCTATTGAGTTGAATAGTGCTCTAAATGCTAAATTAAACTGGGCCTTGTGTTATTAGTCAATAGTATCCCTCACTAATGTTGCATATTCCACCAATATATTCCCCCAATTTAGCGAGGTATTGATCACTCTAATCGTCAACGGTAAACACTTTTGTGAATTTACAAAGATCGAGTGTTTGAATCCCGTTGTTTACATGCTTATTACAACTCAAACAGAGATAGATTAGTCACTATATCTATATGTTATCCGCCCGATGTGCAGAGTATAAAAAATTCACGATTATTTAATCATATTAAATTTTAAGAGAAAAAAAAACCTCTACCGAAGAACAAAACTAACTAAAAGTGAAACTAAAAGTTGTTACGTTTCTATACAAAAATATATATCTATATATATATATATATCTAAACGAAATTCTAATAAAATCTGATAAATTCAGGATCCAAGCTAACCAAAAAAACTCCTCTATTATAGAGTAAGGGCATATTTGATAAAAATAAGTGTTTGATTCTAATACTGAATTAAAAATACTGAATTTATTAAGCAGTTACTGAATAAGCAATAATCTAACTTTTATTGCTTATATTTTATACTATAATTTCAGCAGCACTTAATTGATTAAGAGATTCATGTTTTGTTATCAAAGATGCTGAAATGAAAAAATATTTAATCCAATAATTTTAAGCATTAAGTGGCTTTATCAAACAAGCCTAAGTGTTTTGGAAAAAAAAAACATGAGCATAGATGATATTGATTATATTCCTAATCGTTAACTATTATTCGTTTTATTAGTTGTCTGAATATTTTTAATAGTCGGTTGATTTTTAAAAAAAAATATGTTAAAATTTAACACATGATTTTGGGTTAAAATGGCATATGCTTAACTATAAAACTTGATCACGGTTCTCGTTTAGTAATTTTTTTCGAATTAAAAGGAAGGTTAGAGCCTAACAGAAAAATTAAATTGAGATATTCTGTAGATATATATATATATATATATATATATATATATATATATGAAACATCGATAATATCATGCTCCAATCATATTCTCACTTCGAACTGTGAATTATTAATCTAAGGCAAGCCTACTCGGTAGGAATTTAATTTAATAATTAAATACTCCCTCTATTCCAAAATAAGTGTCATTCTACACTTTGCACATAGTTTAAGAAACTCTTAAATAGGGTAATAAAATTACTTGAATATCCTCAACTAACCCCATTAAAAAAATATCTACCAATAATATTAATTCTTTTAAGGGTAATTTTGAAAACTTTGGACAAGAAGTGCATTGAAATGTGAGAGCGATACTTATTTTGAAATTTTTTCATTTTGCTAAAACGACACTTAATTTGGAACGGAGGGAATACAAACTTTTTAATTGATTTTAATGGAATGTTTGTAGGAATTTCATTGTGTAATTCACATATTACTTAAAATATCATATAATAATCATACGTTCAATTCAAAGTTCAAAAACGGTAGAATAAATTTATTCATATTACTTTGATTTTATCCTCGGCGGAAGATCTCGGTCCTTTCCTCTTCATATTATGGAGAATTTGGATTGAAATGAATGATAAGGAATGACACAGTTAGAGTATGGATTCAATGTGGTCATGGTAACTTATACAACAAGACTTTGATAAACACAAAGCTAACCTTCTAAGAAAGAATTCTATGCAGCTCTCATCCATCATCAAGGCCAAATTAGCTTCGATGGTTCTTTCCATTCCACCACCAGAAGACAGCTGGAGCCTGAAAAATCACAACCGCAACGGAACTACTCATGCACATCAAAGTCGTCTCACTTTCATCATTATCGACTTTTCAAGCGGAGGCCATGACATGCTTTATGGTTTTTCAAGAAGCGTCAACACTCGGCCTACAAAATGTCCTAATACATACCGATTGCGAATTGTTGACCACAAACCAAAGTCTTAACCGGCTACCCAGTGAGGGACAAGTAGTATATCAACTACGTCATCTAATTTTCACTTTTCAATCGTGCACTACAGTTAAAGTTATTAGAAGTGATGTCAGCGAATTATATAATTTAGTTTACGCTAAACAACATTATAATGGTATAGGTACTTTGAATTAATATACATGTATCATTTAAAAAAAAAAAAAAACTCAAACGGAGATAGACTAGTCACTAAAATATGAAAAAAAAAACCTTGTTTATGATATTCTGAAAAAGAAAATACGGAAAACTATTATAATGATAGGTGTATTAAATAGTTGGTTTAAAATAAATTACATGCATATTTATCCAATGTAAATGAATCATATGTAGCAAAAAAACACGTGTGAAGAACCCCATACATATCAAATAAAATTGCACAAATTATTTATTTATTTATTAAATAAAGTGATCAAGTCTAGTTTTTGATTCGATATTTACACACGTCATATCAAATTTCGATATATGTAACAAAAAATATGCAAATTGTGTAAACATCAAAATATGCTTTCTATGCTAAAAAAAATATACATTTTTTGTTTCATTCATCAAGTTTGGTGGCCAATAAAATTTCACAAATCATAGACGTTTTGGCAAATGAAATAGTTGTCACCTCAACAGCATAATTTGGAAAGGGGCATATTCCAAAACCTGATTAAGCGAAAGCGAAACCAACACGAAATCAAACACACCAAATGACGGAAAACCCCACCCCTAATCGCCAAAATTTCCTGCATATCTCACCATGATTTTCGTAAATAATTGCAATCCCAGGGTATTCGGATAAGGAAACCCATTCTGCATATGACTCTTTTGAGGGTAAAACCTTAGCCCTTACTTTCCCACGCTTTTTAACTTCTTTCCAAATAGAAGATAAAGGTTCAGATACGCTGTCGTTTTTCTGGCCGTGCTTCCGCTCATCGCCGTCGCACGGTTGCCGGGAAGCTAAAGCTCGATTCTTTTTTCATCTTGAAGCTCTGGGTTTTCTTGCCTGATCGTCTTTTCCCAGGTTATTTTGCATAATATTTGTTTCCATTGTCTCTATTCACGCCCCATTTTTTTTTGGGCTTCTTAGGATTACTTCTACCAACTTGTTTGATTATTCTTAGTCAGTTAGTTGAAGTTATCAAATTTTGTGGGTTTTGATTTATTTCGCAGAGAATGGCTGGTGTTGGCTGGGCGAAAGTTGCAATCTTGGTTTTGTTATCATCAGCGTTGTGTTCTGCAAGAGGTAGTTATTCGTAAAGTTTGATGATCTATGTATAGTTTATAGATGTTATCGCTTGTTTGAAACTGATGATGATAATGTCTGGGTGGGATTTAAATTTACTGGGTTTTTTAAGGTTATTTTAATTATATTTCATATGTTAGCAGTTTGCATAACTTGGACACATTTACCTAAGGAGATAGTTTAGTTTGTATGTAAGGCATGTTGGCTTTGCTAGATTGGTGAAATTTTGAACTATTCGTGAAGATATTTCAAAGGAAAGGTTTGTTCTGTTGCTGAGATTGTGTAAAGAATCTGTATAATTGAGGGTTATTTAATTAAGAGAATAGATTTACAAGGTTTATTGATACGCTAAAGTTTCTAAGACTTGGACTAGTTTTAGGCTTATCAACTGGAGATATATTCAAACTCTAGTTTTCTGATTAGTCTCTCTTTTCTACTTCCACCTCAATTTCCTTTTTGCAACTTATTCACAATTTTTTCTGTTTGGTTGAAACTTCCTCAAAATTTGTATTTCCTGGTGGATCAGAGCTCAAAGTGACAGTCAAGCATAAGGAGCATCCAGAGTTTAATCACACACTTGCAAGAACGTTGGTGGAATATGCTTCTGCTGTAAGTTTGGCATATATTTTACCATAATAGCTAGGAGAATGATGAATTGTTTACTTTTATGCTATTAGAGATAATTCATGATTAACTGATTGCTGCCTGCGTGTTGCTGTTGAATGTCACATGGAAAGCTCTTATTCTTCTGTGTACTTATTATTTCTTAGGTCGAAGGAAACCTTTCTAAAAAATTTGTGCTAATTTTGTGCATGTCAGAGAGTTCTGTTTAAATCATTATATAGTCTACAGAAACACTTATTTTTATGTTGACATTTGACTTCGAAGGAAGCAAATTTGTTGCTGTTGTTACTGCATCACTTCTTTCATGTTGCTCCTGTCATCTTTCATACTGTGTCGTTTTGATTGTTAACTTCATCAGCCATCATAAGAGAACCTTTCCTCTGGCAGGTTTACATGTCCGATACAACAGAATTATTTACCTGGACATGCACACGATGCAATGATCTTACCGAGGTATGTAGTGAGATCAGCATCCTTTACATACATGTCATTGTTTTTTTCTTCTGGCGAGGGGGATTGATTAACTATTCCAATTTGAGCAGGGATTCGAAATGATAGAGCTAATTATTGATGTCAAGCGCTGCCTCCAGGTTAGTTCTATTTCATGATAATGGTTCTACTTAGGAAACTGAGTTCCTTTGCTGGAGCTATTTGATCATCCTTCTCATCTGTAATTTGTTGTATGCCAGTGCTCTAAAGCCTTTTTTTCTACATGCAGGCATTTGTTGGGGTTGCTGATGATCTCAATGCCTTTGTGATTGCATTCAGAGGCACTCAGGAAAAAAGGTTTCTTTTGTTTTGTAGTAACTGTGTACATTGTTCTTGTTTCTAGTACATAGATTCACTGGGTTAGTAAAGTTGAGTTGCTGTTGAACATATATCCTCTAGTAACGGATTCTAGTTGTTTCCATATTTCCACATTTATCCAATACATACTATATTTCTTTTGGCTTTTAGTCTAATGGAAGGTTGAAGTTATTGTAAGTACATCAGATGAGATGCAAATATGAAACTTATAAGTACTGTTCAATTATTCATCATTAAAATAACACAGTGTAACATGTATTATTGTGCATTGTTTGAAGATTGGTGGAATATTATTTGCTCTAATCATTTAGTTGCCTAAATGTGTAGTTGGTGAGCTGAAGTTTTTTGCTTCCAGCATTAACACTTCTAACTATAAGCTTTAAGAGGATATTAATTATTACAGTGATATTATGCAATCAGTGGAACCTTTTTTTAAGTGAAAGTTTACTTATGGATGGTAACCTGTGATCTTCTCGTGGATATGTTTTTATCTCATATTTTGTTTGTTTCTTACTTGCTTTGATAACTTTCTTTCCACTAGACATATTGTGCAGTACTTAACAAACTGACTTCCTTAATGACCATCTGCAGCCTACAGAATTGGGTTGAAGATTTATATTGGAAGCAACTTGACATAGATTACCCCGGGATAGATAATGCAATGGTTTGTACTCAAATTAGGGTTTTACTTCTCTATTGTGAATTCTTTGTGCGGAAAATGTTTATATGAATCCATTTTATTTCAGGTACACCATGGTTTTTATACTGCATATCACAACACAACTCTACGTCCAGGAATCTTGAGTGCACTTGAAAGAGGAAAAGAGCTGTTTGGTGATCTTAAAATTATGGTTACTGGGCATTCTATGGGAGGGGCTATGGCAGCTTTTTGTGCATTGGATCTTGTTGTGAGTAAACCTTCCGACACTTCTTTCCTTTCTCTTTAGCGTCTATAAATGTAATGTATGTGTACTCTGATGAGTGGGTAATCAGTTGGTATGTTTATATTACACGTTTATGAGAGTTGTTCTGTCACCTTGAGAGCCAGTAGTCATTTATGCATATACCTCCACCTCATCCACTGAAAATTTAACTGACTTCAGGTGTTAAGTTAGGCGTCTGTTGTTCACATTTGTCAGTGTATGATTCTTGTCGTGCATGAGAGATTTGGTCTCAACCTGTGTTACAGTATATTTGGTTTACTGTTGGATTTCAAAACGAAGTCATAGGAGATTGTATTGCACTTTATGCTTTACCCTGAAGTCTTTTAAGTTGTTTTCTGTATGAGATTTGTGATATTTATGATGAATGATTTTGTGCTTATTTCTAGGTCAATACTGGAGCAAAGGACGTCCAGGTTGTGACATTTGGACAACCTCGTATTGGCAATGCAGCTTTTGCTTCCTACTATAGTCAAATGGTTCCGTATACATTCCGGATTACGCATGAGCATGATATTGTCCCTCATTTGCCTCCTTACTACCAACATTTTCCTCAGAAGACATATCGCCACTTCCCCCGAGAGGTAATTGAGTGTAATATGAATTACAATTAGGTAGACTATTTTGTAACAATTAAAGATGTGCCTTCCTTTGTAAAGAGGCTCTTGCTTGTCTCTAATGAAGGTGTGCTTTAAACTGCAGATCTGGCTTTATAACCTTGGGTTTGGAAGTTTAGTCTATACAGTTGAGAGGGTTTGTGATGGATCCGGTGAAGACCCTGATTGTAGCAGGTAAATCTCTCTTCTGCGATCTACAGTGAATATATTTTCGGACTTGCCTTTTCTGTTTCTTCATTGATCGTATTATCATCAGTTTGAAATTCATACTGGGAGATCCAAGTAGAAAATCTTCAGATTTGGCTGTTGCAAGTTCTTTTCAAGTGTTTCCTTTTTGAAAAGCATTGATTACTATTGTGTTTTGTTCTATCTCCTTTTTATCTTTTGACAAGCACAGCTCTTAACTTCACTGTGCCAGCTTCCTCAGCTTTTATGTCGAGTAGGAAAAAGTACTGTAGACAATGCCTGAACTTATGCATATCCTAGCCAATCTTAGTGCAATTATCTGAAACTGAAATGCCAAAACTTTTGCAGGGGAGTGCCTGGGAACAGCATTCTCGACCACTTGGTGTATTATGGTGTCCAAATGGGATGCCCAGGAGCAGAAAGCTCGTGCAAAATAATAATGGATCCAAAAACTGCTGCATATAGGACTGCTGATCTTGAAGGGAACCTTGTATTCTCCCGGATTCCTTCCACTAAGATTCTGAGAAAGAACTCAGAATCTGGCGATCAAGTTGATGTGATGTAAATAAAAACTCTGCCATGGACTAGGCATTTGGTCTTTCTATCTTCGGCATTTTCTCTAGGGTCGTTCTGAAGAATTTATAGGACGGCCAAAGATCCTCCCACTGGCATTGTCTGGAAGGAAGTGCCACTGTAAAATATTGTACATAGTCATTCCAAGTCTTTTAGTTTGGAAGGGGAAAGCTTAGTACTCAAGGAAGTTGATGCATTTATGCATGTTAATAATATCAATTATTCATTTGTTTAATCATTCTCTTTTGAGCCCCGCTTTCGCCATTGCAGCGCATACTGAAGCTAGTTTTTTTCGTGTTAGGCTGTTCATTAAACCTAACTGGAACCAGTAATATCTGTTCTGTCAGTAGCTTGTCTCACCTTGTGAACCAGGTTTTCTCATTAGCTCTGAAGTAAATTCTACTGTTGGCTCATGAAATTGTGAATCGTCTCAATACCAGAAGTTGGCAACATAAATGAAAGAGAGACATAGATGAGACATTCATTTCCATTTTCGAAAGAGGAAATAGAGCTGGAAAAATGCAATTCTACAAGGCATTACAGCTTCAAATATACGTACCAAATTAAATTACCAATCATAAAAAAAATGTCTTGGCTTTGTACAAGAAACTTATCTGCCGACTTTCTTGAAAAGAACATGAAACTATGACTAGCTAAAACAAAAGACTAAATTTTATTCTGTTACGTCCCAAAATGATTGTCCTGTTACGTGGAGTTGTAAACAATCTCGTTAGCTGCATCCGAGGAGCCAAATGTGAAGGATAAGAAAGCAAATGCTTCATCTAAAGCTTTCAATTCTGATTGTTACTTGACTCAATCCACAACAAAATTACAAGCCTTTATGAATTTTAAATACGCTAAAACATGAATTGAAATCTAATTCTTGACATCATAAAAGAAGTAACCTTTCTTCTTTATCTTTTTCCAACAGGAACCAACAAGATCTTACATCTTTACAAAAATTTCAAAACCAAAAAACATCCATCAATGATTATAGAAACAGGGTTAGACTTACTGTTTCAGAAATGATATCATCCGGATACCAATTTCAGAACAATGCAGATCAAATTCAGGAGTATAAGAAGAACTCTTAAGTACTGTGATGCATAAATGAGACCAATAATCTGCCCTTTCAATGAATTCCTACGGACCCCTGAAAATTCATGGAAGTTCCAACGTCTTTGGGATAGGAATCGATCTTCATTCAATATGGCCAATGCATTTGCAAGAAGCAGGCAGCCCTCCAGCAATGTCCACAATCCCATCTCTGTTTTTTTTAAATCTTTTCTACAAGATGCAATACAGAGTAGGCAATAGATGATGATGATGATCATGATTCGGGGAGAATGGAAAAATTAGACATTAAAAAGAATTATAAGAATACCCCCTCCATTATGTTATTATTATGATTTAAAAAATACTTTTTTTTTTTTAAATAATGATTTCAAAAACACTCATTAAACTTTTGATTGCACCAATCTACTACCTCAAACTTTGATTAGTTCCACAATTTTATTTTAATTTTTTTTTTCTGGTATAATGAAAGAGACTAGTGCCTGAAATGACTTAATATTAGTTCGAAAAATATAACTTTGACATTTCGTACACAATTGAATTATATCTTGTAATTTCATATTTGGGCTATTAATGACTTTTCCTATTTTCTGGGTATTTATAAAAAAATTTCATTTTAGGGGTTGTATTCTTTTTGTGTGTTGGTTGTCGACGGTGATAATGGTGATGGCAAAAGTACACATTTTTCAGATGGTTTGTGCTCCTTTCCTCGTGAAATTATTGTCCAATTTGAATGTTTATTTTTAGTTAAATTAAACTGGACTATAATTTTGAGACCTTCTGAACGGAAGGTGTAGTTTTCTAAACACGAATTGAAGCTTCCTTAATGCCATTGACACCAAATGTGATGATCATATTAATAGAAGTATTTTTGTGATTAGCTTGATGCATTTTTCTTAAGTTATTGATGATAGTTTGATACACTAATTGCTCGTGTGTGATAAACATTGTGTAACCATCAATTAAAAGAGAGAATTCTTGAGTATTTTCTTTTCCCCAAAGTTGTCCATCACTAACAATTGACCAAAACACAATAGCATGAACAAGCCGGACTTGTTTTTCCTTGAAGCGAATCCGATGATAAAAATGATGTGAAACTAACAACATTGTTGAGAGTTTTCATAAATCCTTTGAAATATTACAGCATCTTGAATAAAATGCTCCTCCTTTTTTTTTTTTTTTTGTAAGAAGCAATACAAAAATACTAATACTGATCAAATGGAATTCATGATTTGGATGTGTATGACAAACTTGGTGAATTGTGAAGATCAAATTCAACTCCCAGGAATGAGCAGTCCCTTTTGCTGATGATGAGTTTTTCAATCTGTCTTTGGAGTCTCTGTAGACGATGATTCAGTAGTAGCAGGAGTACTACTTTCCTGTAAAATTCATAGAAGTTGTTAACAGGAGATGCCAATAAAATAATGATATTCCCTCCGTCCCAAAATAAATCTCGAGTATGAATTATAGTTAGATACTAATTTTCATGGTCATGTCCTAAAATTACTAAAAGAATAATTACGTTAGACCATTTCCTTTACGGTAGAAGATTGTGTATTTATATTTGGGATAGATATACAAGATTAAGGAATGAATATATACACAATATCAGTCCATAATACTTTTTTTTTTTTTGTTCTTTTGGAAAAGAGTCCATAATAATTGTTGATGATGCTACGCTAATCGATCACTGATTCTATGCTAATCACATCATAAAAGTTACCATATGATACATATTCTATCAACAATCACTTCCAAAATTCCACCATTTTGAGCAATAACAAGTGAACACTCACAAAAGTGACACAATAATAATCCTTCAATCATTTCGAGACGGGAAAAATTCTTTTAATCTAAATCGTAGTTATCACTAACAAAAAAATCAATTTGGGACGAATGAGAGGTATGAATCTAACTACTAACTACTAAACGTATCATTTTGGGATGAACAGAGAATAAATTTAACTCTTTTTGAGTTTCATAAAACTTTATACCTCTTTAGCAGCAGGAGCCTTTTCCTCTTCAGTTTTGGTTGAATCCTCTGTTACAGCAGAGGTAGTTTCTGGTGCTGCTAATTCTCCTTCTTTTGTTTGAGTTGCTTCATTTCCCTCAATGGCTTCTTCTTCTGCAAGAACAGAAAAACACCAAACCTTTAAATACACCAAGAAGAAATTGTTCAAGATTTCAATGCCTAATGTATAAATTGAACATAAGAAAGAATTTTTTTTGACAAAGATGACTGAAAAAATCTACCTTTCTTGGCTTCTGCAGTTGATTCTTTCTCCTTCTCTTGAACAACAACAACAGATTCAATGGCTTCTTTACTTTCCTCCTTTTCTTCCTTCAACTCCTCTTTCTTTCCTAACACTTCCTCTGTAACCTCAGCAACAATAACAGCAGTTTCTTTAATTTCCTCTGCTTTTGTTGCAGTTTCTTCTTCTGCAACAGCAGCAACAGCAGAAGATGATGATTCTAAAACACCCTTTTCTTGATTAACAACAACAACATCATTACTCTGTTGTTTCCCATTCTCCCCTGCTTTTTCTGACGGCTTTTCAATTTCTTTTTCGTTCACAACAACATCCACATCATCTCCTTTTGCCTTTTCTTCCTGCAACAGAGGTTCATTTGATGTTGGTTTCTCTTCAACATCATTTCCCTTCTTAGAACTTGACCTCTTGGTTTGGCTAATTGTGTTGGTTGTTGCAACAGCATGCTTTGATTCCCCACAACCCATGATCAATTTAGAGAACAAAAGAATGAATTGAATGGGTTGGTGGGGGGTTTTTTCCTCTGTTTTCACCTGTTTTTCCTCTGTTTCTTTGATGAAACAGAGACAAATTATAAGACAAAGTTTTTAGAAAAGAGAATTTTTTCTCTTTTGTTTATTTTTTTTTTATTTGTTGGGCTGCTTTATTTAAGTCAAGGAGGAGAAGAAACAAAGCTGGCCTTTTGATTTGTTTGAATCTATTTTTGGTAGAAATGACCGGTTTTCACGTTGTGATTGAAGGGTCCAAAATAAGTTCATATTTTGGTGTCATCTTCCTTAAATTACAGAGCATAATGTAAAACAATGTAGCTGGCAATTTTATAAATTAATAACGAATTCCCAATTATTAACAAAGTCTAATTTTTGCATGCATTATTGCTTGATTGATACATTCAAACCTTGATTAACTTATACTTTAAACACACAAAAAGAAAAATAAAATTGCAGAAGATGTGAATGAGACCATCTTGAGTGCGTCTGGTACCATGGTAGACCCTCTCCCATTTTTTGCATTTTTAGCCTTTATTGTACTTTTTTCTCAAACTTCTTATGTTTTACAAGTTTAGTCCTTATTACTTTTTTTTTTCTTCTCTCCTCATAAAATATCTCTAATTTTCAAACGAGCATATCTCTCAATCCGTGAAAAATTAGAAAACAAATTATATATGAAATTCATAGTACTCATCGAGATCTATCCAACAAGATCCATATCGAATATTTTTTTCGAGCTTAAAAATAACTAAATTTTGACGAGCAGAAATAAGATGGATATCTAGTTTAAAAGTATGGATAACCAACTTATTTTATATGGATATTCTTATTGCACATAATTCATGATCCGTGAAGAATTTTTAAACGAATTATATATGAAAATTATAGTAGTCGACGTGATCTATTTAACAAGATCCATATCGAATATTTTTTTCAAACTTTAAACGCATTTAAATTTTATGGGTAGAAATGAAGGAATATGTTTTTTCTTAAAAAAAAAGAAACACCTATCTATTGCGTTCATACTGATTATCCAATCGGTTTGAGCAGATTAACCATTTTTTGTACTGCTTATCCATTCATTTTTATTTTAGAAAATAGTTGTCTTCTGGTGATTATCAAACTGCTTGGTATTGGTTATCTAGTCATTTTTTTACTTTTTATTAATGAAAATCCTTGTCCAATTTTTTTTTACTAATTATCCAATTATTTTATATTACTAATCCAATTATATTTACTAATTTCCAAACAGATTTGTACTACTTGTCCAATCATATTTTTTTCTTATTTTTTCCTTAGAGAAAATAGTTGTACAATATGTTTATAGTGATTATCCAAATGCTTGGCACTGCTTATCCAACTATTTGTTTATTTAATTTTTTATGAAAATAATTGTCCAATATATTTCTATTGATTATCTAACTGCTAGGTACTGTTTATCCAACATACTTTTTTTTTTCTTTTTCGAAAAATAGTTGTCCAACGTGTTCATAGTGATTATCCAACTGATTAGTACTGCTTATCCAATTATTTTTTCTTTTTCTTTTTATAAAATCCTAGTCCAGTTTTTTGTACTGACTATCCAACCCTTTTATATTGGTTATCTAATTATTTTTACTGGTTATCCAAACATGGTTTGTAATGTTTGTGTAATATTTTTTTTCTTTTTCTTTTGATAAAATATTTATTTAATATGTTATACTGGTTATCCAACTTTTTGGTAATCGTTATCCAACCTTTTTTTTTTCTTTTTTTTTTAAAACATAATTGTCTAATTTTTTTAATACCGATTATCTAACCAGTTTGTATTACTTATCCAATTACTTTT
Source organism: Oldenlandia corymbosa var. corymbosa (assembly GCA_949775105.1). NCBI lineage: Eukaryota > Viridiplantae > Streptophyta > Magnoliopsida > Gentianales > Rubiaceae > Oldenlandia > Oldenlandia corymbosa. The sequence goes on along the minus strand of OX459126.1, from coordinate 15,935,390 downwards.
ACTGCTTGTCCAATGTGTTTACACTGATTATCCAATCGTTTTGTATTGGTTATCCAATGGTTTTTTTTCCTTTTTTTTTGAGAAAATGTATATCCAATATATATGTTAGTACTGATTATCTAACTTCTTGGTGATGGTTATCCGACTTTCTTCTTCTTTTTTTTTTTTGCTTGATTTTTTATGAAAATAATTTGTCCAATTTTCTTATACTGATTATCCAACCAGCTTATACTGCTTACCCAATTATTTTCACTGATTATCTAGATGGCTTGTAATGTTTATCTAGTCGTTTTTTTTTGTTGGAAAATAGTTGTCCAATGTTCTCATACCGATTATCCAAGAAACGATTTGTACTGTTTCTCCAACTTTTTTTTCCTTTTCCATTTTTTTGAATATTCTTGTCCGTATTTTTTTAAACTGATTATCCAACCTGTTTGTACTGCTTGCCCAATCATTTTACTGATTCTCCAAATCGAAGCGGCTATCCATTAGTTTCCTAGTACTTATCCAACGTCTTTGTACTGATTATCCAACACAAATACTTTCCTCATTTCTATCCGGAGTATTTTAATTATTTATATTTTTTGAAAAAAATTCGATATTGATCTTATCAGATAGATCTCGTCGAACACTAAAAATTTCATGTATAATTCTTATCTAATTATTTACGGATTGAGAGATATAAATTTTATAAGTATATCAATATAAAATAAGTTGGTTATGCATTTTTTTAACTAGATATTTATCTCAATTCTGCCCATCGAAATTTAATCATTTTTAAGCTCGAAAAAATATTCGATATGGATCTTGTTAGATAGATCTCAACGAGTACTATAGATTTCATATGCAATTCGTTCACAAATTCTTCACGAATTGGGAGATATATTCGTTTAAAGATTATAGATATTTTGTGGAGAAGAGGAAAAAAAAAGAAACAAGGACTAAACTTGCAAAATATAAAAAAAAATTGAGAAAAAAATAGAATAAGAATTATATGTGAAAAAAATAGGAGGGAGACCATGGTGGTTTCGGATGCACCTAAAAATTTGCCGATGTAGATGCCATGTTCTCTACTTTCTAGTATGCATATTTCTTCCTAAGATGAGGATTCAATAAAGTCGCACTTAACATGACTCTTAAGAGTTTTTCAAGAACTACTAGTACATTTTTTCGATTTTCTAACGGTGCAATCTTGTAGATGATAGTTTCAAAGCATCTGCATAGGAAACAATATGTTATAAGACGTAACTTATCTTCGTTCAACTCACTCTATTTCTAAATTCCAATGTAGACTAATATTTTAAGACAGAAATAGTATAAAGTAATTGTAACGGCCAATAGGGGAGCAAGCGTTTTTTTATTTTATGGCTGCAAATACATGATCAAATGGTATGTTTAACCACTTTTTGGAGTGGTTTTTAATTATATATATATATATATATATATATATATAAATGATTGTTGTATAATGAACCTTGGTTGGAGGAGCAAATGGCACATTCAGCTTTTGGAGTTTGCATTGAAAATGTTGAAGAACTTTTCAGCAAATTGAAAGACCACCCAAAAAAGACAACACAAAGGTGCAAAATTGCCGGCTGGAATCCAAAGTAATGTGTTTGGCTTTAAGCATGATACCTCAAATCGGGACTGCCGTTTTTCTATGTTTAATACTTGTACTTTTGCCGCCTATAAAAATATGTATTTAGAGCAATTGGGGGGCCATTAGGTTTATTTTTTATTGATACATAAAAGTTTATTTTTTATTGATATACATAAAAAATCAACCCCATATCCCCTTGTCTTCCTAGTTGACATTCTTTTATAACCAGATTTCCAATTTTCAAGAATTCCACCCTGTTTAGAGGTTAAGATTAGGACCAAAACCGGAGTTTTGTTTTGTTTCTAGGAAGTTCATGCTTTCTGCATCAAAGGAGGAATCAGATAAAATAGGTAACTTTTTGGTTAAGGGAATGATAAGCAAAATCAGAAGATGCAGAAAGATTTTTTTTTGTTGATTTCTAGATCTTTAAACAGCCATATCTTCCTCAATCAAAGACAAGTAATTTGTTGTCAATACACAAATTTCTTCCTTTCTACTTATAACGATACATCAAAAATCTTTGGTTCGATGATCCTTTTTCCTTCTATTCTCCAGTTCTAGCAACTGCAAAGAACCAGGTCTTGATTCTGCCGCTAACTTGATCACCAACACATGGTCCAGGGCTGACGCCGGCACAATGAACTAATAACTCCGGCCCCAATAAGTCCATTTCTTGGCTGGCTTACCTGAGGCAAAGCACAAAGTACCTACACGGATAGAGAAAAGGAGAGGATGATACATGGAACCCATAAGGCTTGATATTATGACGGGACAGAAGGAGCTTAATATATAACAATGTTAAATGACGGAAAAACAAACCTTCGGGCATTTCTGGCTGGTCAAATGGAGAGCACAAGGTTTTGACAGCACCCATTTCGCCCCGGGTCCGTTCTTTCACTGACTTCTCCACATCCTAAAACCAAAAAACAGTTAAACCAATGAATTGCAAATGCTAAATCTAAACCGAACCAAATGAAGATAACCAACATATTACACATCATTTTTCTTAATAACCCCCCCCCCAACCCCCAAAAATAAAAAAACAGTTCTCATAACACAAGCAGCAACAGGTCATTAGGCAGCATGCACCCTCTCTAGTCTCTCTACTTGGTGTGAAGGATGAACCCATGAACAAGAAGCTCATGATATCATCCAACTCTATAAAGAATTCTTCCTCTCACTATGAAAGCTATTCACTCTCGTAAATAATATTGTAGACACTAGACAAAGTAAACAGGGTTGAACTTATCAAGAGTATATAATCAAAGAAAAGCGCACCCAACGATACCACAATGGACATCATCAAGGATGATATTTTCATTAATGCAACAATAGCCATCATCAATCCTCGTACACATAAGGAATACACAAGAAAGAAATCCATACCTCTTCGTCACACCATGGAGCAAGAATTAACTTCTTTTGATTCAATGCATCCATGAACTCTTCCCAAGTTTTTGCAACCGTCATGCAGGCCTCTTTCTTCTGTTTTGCAGCATCGAACAGATTCTGTTGAATTGCATCCAGTGTTTCTCTAACCTTTACCACTAAATCGTCAATGGGGATGTCAGTTTTAGCTGAATTATCACGTCGAACAATGCGCACCTAAGTGAAGGGGAAGAAAAACAATGGTTAATTTAAATATCAGGATACTTGAATGCGCCTCATCCCTTCCACTTGTCTTTGGGCACTTCTTTTTCAATCTTGAGGCATATATAATGCTTTAGAATTCCCAAAGGCTAGTGAAAATGGAAACTATGCAAAATTCCACCGATCACTCACCTGCTTATTAGCAAGGTCCCTTGGTCCTATTTCAATCCTAAGGGGCACCCCTTTCATTTCCCAGTGGGAATATTTCCAGCCTGGAGAGTAGTTATCTCTGGTGTCTGCTTCAGCACTAATACCCGATTCTTTCAATGTTTCCACAACAGAAGTACACGCATCAAAAATACCCTTAGTGTCAGCGTCTTTGAAGGGCACAGGAACCACAACTACTTGTACAGATGCAACTTTAGGAGGTAGCACCAGCCCTTTATCATCCCCATGAACCATTATCATCACCCCAATCTAGCAAAGAGCAAATAAGACAAAGAAAAAAAAAATTATACAGTATGTAAAATGCACTTCCAAAAGAGAAGTGTGTCATCACAAAGGTTAGAAGCAGGAAAAAGGACATTTACCGTTCTGGTGGTGTAAGCCCATGAATTCTGCCACACCATACACTTTTCTCCTTTTTCATTTTCAAAGTTGATTTCGAACATTTTCGCAAAATTCTGTCCCAAACAATGGGAAGTGGCACCTTGAACACCCCGACCCGTATTTGGAATGAAAGCCTAGTCAAAAGAAAACAAATAAAAAGTTTGACAACAAAGATGCCCGTCGACATCAAAAACAAAAGGTTGGATGAGCAATGTTAATGAAGATGGACGTACCTCAACTGTCGTTGTATACAGTCCACCAGCAAATTTCTCAAGCTCACTTTTCTTACCCTTTATGACAGGAACGGCCAAAAATTCTTCATATATTCTCCGATACAGTTCCAAGATTTCAAGGACCTGATAACAAGAGTCATGGTTTACATTTTATACAGAACTAGAGTCATATTAGGTAAAGTGGATCTTATCTGTAAACATCGCAGTGTTCGGACTCATATAAACATCAGAATAATAAACCCCAACCCAAATTTAATGTTTCAATACCACTTATCATCTCACCCAAATTTATGCCCATGATTGTGTTTTTTTTTTTTTTATTCCCATGATTCTTATATTTCAGTAAACCTGTAAATGTTACAAATGACTATAGCTTCACATGAACAGATTTGGAATACAAGATTTACAGCAAAATATCATCACTTTTTGGTGTATATATGCATAAAGTCAAGCGAAAATTTCATCAGCAATCCACAGCTTCACCTTACAGAACTATTTCTGACCAATACATATTATTGTTAAGAAAAATAAGTAACTAAGGTTCCACCTACCACATAAAGTAATCCCAAATTGGAATAAGCTCAACAGGTATTATATTTCTTCCAAAAAGAGCATAGCTACTAGGAATTTTCCCACTACAACAGAATTACTTCAGAACAGGCAGGCATTAGATGCACTTTCCAATGGTTTCAATAACCCAAAACAGGAGACATTAGCCATGCAATAAATTGAGATATTTATTTGCAAGTATATAGAGCAGGAGACTGCCAGTGATGATGTAACTTAACAACGCACATTTAATATTTAAAAGCACACAGCAGCAGCACACACACACACACACACACAGACACACACATAGAGAGAGAGAGAGAACTCGATTACGACCAAGGTGTATTCCATAACTCAACAAAAATCTAGAATCCAAAATTTTTCTGCTTCTGTTGATTTAACATTTCAGTAAAACAAATTAACCGAGTAAGAAGATTAAATTTCAACAAATTGATAAAAATAAGTAGAGGTGTCTTCAAGCCCTAGACGAAAAATCACCTCTTTATCTGCTTCCTCCTTCGTAGCAAAAGCAGTATGGCCTTCTTGCCAAAGAAATTCACGACTCCTGCGAACAAAAAACAAAAAAAAAGATTCAAGCCCACTAGATTAGAATTTTAAGGCAGGGAAGAAACTAGAAAAGGAATGAAGCAAAAGAAGCAGTAAACAATTTAGTGTCCATTAAGTAAACAGGGCTTTTGGGAAAAAGAAGTTCAGAAACTCCTCAACATAAAAGTAATTAGAATGACCTCACTCCCTTCTCCTCATCAAGGAGAAAACGGGGAAAGGATGATATATAAACTGAACAAAAGGAATCATATGTAAGCACCTGATAAAGGGAGTAGGATTGCTGAACTCCCATCTGACAACATTGCACCACTGGTTCAGCCTCAGAGGTAAATCACGATGCCCCCTAATCCACTTAGAGTAATAAGGATACATGACAGTTTCACTGGTTGGACGAATGGCAATGGGAACCTCCAAATCACTTTCTCCTGATTTGGTAACCCAAGCTACCTATATAAAAGTTGACGATATAAGACTAGGGATCCAAATGGCATATTGAAGAACTTATGAACTGAATTAAAACATGAGACCCAAATGCAATGTCATCAACATTTACCAAAGTAGTCGATCTAGAGTAAACTCAACCTTTTTGCATAGGGATCAATCCTTCACAAATAAATGCAAAAAGCCAAAAACTCCCCAAAACCCCAAATGGCATATTGAAGAACTTATGAACTGAATTAAAACATGAAACCCAAATGCAATGTCATCAACATTTACCAAAGCAATTGATCTACAGTAAACTCAACTTTTTTGCATTTATTTGCAACAGTACATAAGGTCATATACAAATATATCTTTGCACAAAACAATAAATTTGATTTGTAACAGCAATTTGTGTTCTTGTATTCAGACTTCATAAAAAAAAAACTTATGAAGACAGTTCCTTGAAGCATTAAATCTGCTTTTTTTTTTTCTTTTTGAAGATAGCCTTAAATCTGCTATATTTACGAAAATAATTCAAAGAAAAATGCTTCTAATTCTATTTATTTGTAAAATATTATTGCCGGAAAAAACAGTGCATAAAAGTTTGGAACATGGCATAAAAGCAGCACCTGGCTCACCATAAAGATAATAGCTATGCAGGGTATTTTCAGAAGATTGTCCTAAGATTAGAAATACTAAAAAACATATTATTTTAACTCGTGAAATTCTGAGAAAAAAAGAAATACTTAAAAAGGGTCTCAGCTTTATGCTTGCACAACAGGCACAGGTGCACAGGTATGCATCTACCCTTTGAACCTCACACGGCCTTCATCGCATATTTCTTTTCAAAAAATCAGTTCAAATAACTACAATTCATTCAGAAATAGCTGTATCGAATTATCTCCAAGCGAAAAGGTAAACAGAATATAATTGCAATAGTTAACTTGAGAGCAAAGATGAACAGAATGCAAAAGTTAACTCTTGAGAGCATGGAATCTGCTAACCTCAGGTGCAAAACCCTCTATGTGATCCTTCTCCTTTTCAAGAACACCGGGGGATACAAACAATGGGAAGTAACAGTTCTGAATCTTCATTTTCTTAATTTCAGCATCGAAGAAGTCCTAAATGTTGAAAGTTTCAAGTAAAATTAATACGCATAAGATGAGCATAAAAGCAGTGGCAATAAGCAAGAGATTGCCACAGGCATCAATGATACCAAGATAAGACAAAATTAGTGGTATTTTGATCAAAGTTGTAAATGTATTTCTAACTTACATGCATTTTCTCCCATATGGACATAGCCCAAGGACGTAGTATATAGCAACCAGAGATGTCATAATACTGTATCATCTCGCCATTTACGACAACCTAGAAAAGATCAAATTTTCAGGAGATTGTCAAACAAAAATCCATGTACATTATATGGTAATCTTTAGAATCCAAATATCCAAGCATACTTCAAAAAAGTAATCTTCCCCCTCAATACACCATTCTATGCTAAAACAATATTCTGAACCAATAATTTTCATCCAAATCCATAAATTTATTTAATTCAAAAAAGAGATGTCAACGGAAACCAAAATACAGTCATTAGTTTCTAACTTCATAGGATGCCATTTGCTTATCATCACAGTTGGTAAAGGATTACCTCAGAGTACCATTCTCCAAAATTCTCATCCTTCTTGTAAGTGAGACCAAGTCCAGTCTCCTTTTTCACTTCCTTCTTTTTCCCCTCTGAGACATGCAAACAAAGGCACAGTAAACAAGACAAAGAACTACACCTTTACACCGTTAACTGAAAAAAAGAGCTCAACAATAGAAAGCCTTACTACTGGGATTTGATCCAGCCTTGGAACCCTTGGCTTCATTTGCTTCTTTTCCAGCCATCACAGAACTATATCTGACATTGTAAGAAAAAAAAAAAAAAAAGAAGGCAAATTACATTATCAGAAAATCAGCCCTATCGCATAACCCTGAAGCTAAAGCAAATCAGCAAGACGCATTCTCCATTCCTAACAATAATTAACATCGTCAACCCTAACAATTATCCAGTAAATACTACTATCAACTCATGTCCAAAGAAATACAAATTTTCCAAACAAGCCCTATTCATAACACGACTTTTACCATAAACCCATCTCATATTTTCCCCTAAACAACATTTTTGATGGGAATCTTTTTCATCTTTCACCCCAAAAAATCCAATAAATGAAACAAGTACCCAGGGTCCCAGGCTACAAACAAAAAAGAGGAGAAAGAAAAGATCAATTTTTTGACATACCTGACAAGAGTCCTCTGCGATTGGCTGGGAAATCTGGACTGAAATTCTTGATGGGGCGGCTGGATGGAGGATTGGGAGATAGGGTGGACTGCCGCTGAGTAAGGATTACAGTGTAGTATACTGAGAAGGGCCAATGGAAAACGGTTTAGGTGGCGCGTTTGGTTAGCTAGGGTTCTCGATAGCATTACTATTATTACTCTCCGTTGACTTGGGAGTTCTTTAAATCCACAGTCAATGACTTTCAAATTTTACAGCCACTGTTAATAATATTTTTTGAAACTTTTTTTGTAACATTCTGTGCGACACAATCCATTTACGTTTTATTAATTGCATAATTTATGTTAATAAAAATAATATTCACAATCATTTTCAACTTTATATATTTTATAATTATTAGAACTGATGATTTACTTTTTTCTGGTTATGGCCTATTTATTTCAATTTTTATAGTTAAAAAGAATTTATCAAAAATAAAGCATTGATATAAAATTAAAATAAGACTATGAAAATTATCTACATGAAAAATATGTGATTATAATATATATATTAACACAAATTATATAGCTAATAAAAAAATTAGGTTGCGTCAAAAAGAATATTACAAGAAAGTGTCACAGAGATATATTATTGTATTAGAACAATCATCAATATTTGTATTTTCATTTTTTTCTTTATGACCAAGGTAAAAAAAAAAATCTCATCCCAATAAACTAAAAAAAAACACCTATCTGCCATATCACCACCCTGCAAAAGAATAAATATTCATTGGTAACAACTACTAATTGGGATAGCATGATTTTGACAATACGCTACAATATTGTTAAACTAAGATTTTATGGGTAAAAAGTTTAAACCGAGGTTCCCATTTAATATGTGGATATTAGGGGTGTGCATGGTTTGGCCGGAACTGCCCATAGAAAAAATTCAAATCAGGCAATCTGGTCCGATCATAGTTTCATCCAAAAAATCGGTAGTTTCGACCGGGCAGGACTATTTATTTTTTTAATATTTATTCTATATATATATATTAATATATATGAAATATAATTTCATAACCATATCACAAGTCACACGCTGGTTTAGTGGAATGTGTGGTGGTTTGGATGCTGAAGGTCCTAATTTTGAAACCCCTTATAACAATTTTTTTATTTTCACCTTTTATAAGGTGTTGGGCCTTCATTCAATTGATAGAATTGGACTTGATGTAATATTAATTTGACTGGCCCAACATAAAAGTTTCTTGCCTTAAAACTATTTATTTTCACTTTTTATAAGGTGTTTGGTCTTCATTCAATTGATAGAATTGGACTTGATATAATATTAATTTGACTGGCCCAATATAAAAGTTTCTTGCCTTAAAACCGTATAAATCGGGCGGACCGAACCGTGAAAATCCAGTCCGGTTAGTTTGGTCTCAAATTCTTGGCGGTCAACTCGGTTTAGTTTTATTGCAAATCGTATGTTCTGGTTTGGTTTCGGTTTAAGGGTTCAAACCGGCCGGTGCACATTCCTAGTGGATACTCAATTTGTTAGAAGTGATCATAAGAGAGATTCAGATTATAGTAATTATTAAATAAAAATTTTGAAAACAAAAAACTTGCAAAAATAACATAACTCGTGTGTGAGGAGAAAAACAAATTGACATCTTGAGTGGAGTATCAGATTCAGGAATCGGATTCCAATTTGCTTTGCTGGTGTAGTGTTTGGTTGCGGCGGAATAGGAAAATAGAGTAATGGATTCAATCCTAGAAATCCTCGCATAAGTATTTGCTTATGTAAACTCATGAAATGTACAGTACTTTTATGTCATTGGGATACAAACCAAATTAGAATATTACATGAACCTTGCATAAAAACTTGATCGTTTCAAATTTCGTAAAAATAATATTACCTCCGTCCCAAAAAAATAGTTTACATTATTTTGAGTTTTGAGTTTTGTACTAAAATAGTACGAAATTCAAAATTCAATATGGACTATTTTTTTTAGACGGAGAGAGTATTAACATTTCGAGATTAAAACTGTTTCCTGGGACGTGGCATTGATCGTCTTCTATGATTTTTGGTATTCTTCTGGAGAGTCTGGACTTGCTTATACATACAAAATTACAAACAGCGAGTATTTCTTCCGTATTTATGAAATGAAATTGGGCTTTTTTTTTCTTTTTTTTTTTCCTTCTTCTATTAGCACCAAGTGCAAAACTGCACAAATGAGTGCAGAAATTTTTGCTCTGGAATGTCTTAAGGATGTTTACTGGAAAGTGACGTATGCAAATCGATGATATCATGCTGAATTAATCAAATATGCAATGTTTTTTACGAGTATTATTTTAACTTCTTCGTTCTGAAATTATTGTACAGTTTAAGATTCACTTTTATTATACAGTTTGGAATTTCACTTTTAATACAAACTGTATTATTATTTCGGGACGGAAGAAGTATATGATTGTGCTTGCAAGCGACTAATTTCTTTACGGAATTGTAACTATTTTCATGGAAAGGCTAATTAGTACTAATTTAGTTTATTCCATGTCCAAATCGAAATTCCGATACCAACCTTGCTTAGGAAAAAGATAATTTCCTTCCTTCCACTAATAAAACCACAACTCTTTGATTTAAAATTTTGTTCTTTCATGGGAGCCAATTTTAGTACTACTACTACTACTACATCTGAATGCTATAGTCAGCTCATGGGACAGTTGCAGTTCCAGTTGCACAAATTCCAAAACCAATTAAATTTCTATGGAATTCGATCCCCCCAACTTGATTGGCTCCTCCACAACTTTGGAAACCAGAAAGATTTAATGCATTATAAAAGCAGTTGTATAGTGAAGCACGCCAAATCTCAATCCTAAAAAACTCAACCACAATCAAACTGGAATCAACCCTTCAACAGTTCAACAAAAATATTTTGCTCCCATCATCTGTATCTTGTGTTCATAATTCATAACTGTATCTAGCATTATTTGCAAAAGAGACTATCAAAGATTTGATCTTGGAGTTTTCTTTTAAACTTTTTTAGGTCTAATTTCTCACCAATATGGAAAAATGGACCATACAGGCATACAGCATTTAGCTTCAGGCTGTTTTTCTCTAACCCAAATGGCTGCGAAGACATATTTGTTTGCTCCAACCTGAAAACTCTTCCAAAATTGGATCAACTCACGTGGGCTCATTCAATTCCAGCCAGAGAGATGACGGCTGGTTCAAGGCCATGGTTTTTTTTTTTTTTAATTTTTATATCAAAGCTTTTCTTTTTCTCAGCTTTTTGTTTGAGTTTTTTGCTTTCAATTTTGGCAATCCTATTCGCCAATTACACGGCACTTTGTCCCTTTGTCACCCCATTCTGTGCCATGCCATCATCACAGCCTTATCTTTTTTTTCAGTCTCACTCTTTTGATCTACACAACCAATAAAAAATTGACTAGTACCAATGAATCTTTCCATAAATAGCATAAGTAGGACCATTGATTTTCTTACCCTTTTTATATGGGTTTGTCTGTTGTCAACTTGATAAATAAAATGTATACTAATATGGCCAATTTTTAAGAAGGCTTTTGGTTTTGGGCGCATCCCCATCTTCCCTCCCCTTCCTGTTCTTCTTAGCTCTGCCCTCTTTATCTTTCAGATATACTATCTTTGTGGGGTGAGCTTTGATTGTAAAATTATTGCTTGAATAAAATGGAGGGTTCTAACAGTGATCGCCTTGATTTTGGGAAGATGGGTTATGGGTATATCCTCTTTAATCTTTATCCTTCATCTGTAGCATACAATAAACACAAGTTTTTATATTTTTTTGTGTATTTTTTTAATCTGATTTTGTGGTATAATTTCTATACGTTCATTTTCGTCTGTATGTGTCTTTAGTTTTTTTTTTTTTTTTTGTGTATTTGACCATTTTCACTTTTGTTTAATGTATTCTCTTCAAAATTGATCGTCTTTGTTCATAAAGGTCTGATTTTTAACTGTTTGTCTAAGGGTTGTTTTGCAGTCAACTGTGGGATAACATGAATCATGTCGTTTAGTTCTATTTTGGGATACATTTGGAACCTTTGTAATGTTTTGGTGCTGTTTTTTAGTTGTTTTTGGTGTGTTGATCTGTTTTGTACACACATAAGTAGGATCTTTACTGCCATTTCGTTCCTGGAGTTTGAGATTCGTTTAACGTTAGTAGTATTTTGAGCTAGAATGTTTTTGTCTATTTTGGGTTCAACAGGTGCAAGCATTATAGGAGAAGATGCAAGATCAGAGCTCCCTGTTGCAACGAAGTCTTTGATTGTCGTCATTGTCACAATGAATCCATGGTATTATGCAGACAGAAAATTTCTGTTTCCTGTTCTTCAGCTGACTGCAAATTTGATTGCATTTTATTACTAGTTTGAGTCATTTAACATATTCGGCAGTATCTTTATAATCTGATCTAAAAGAGTGTGCTCTGCACCAGTTAAAAAGGTGTTTATAGATGAATACTCACTAGTTTCCCTGTTTGTTTTGATGATCAGAGTATGTTAAGGAATGTCTTCGACCGGCATGAACTAGTCAGATATGATGTTAAACAAGTATGCTTAGCGCAAGGCTGAATCTTCTGTCCCTCAGTTGTATTTTTTTAAGCACCATTTATTTGCTTCCGAGTTCTTGAAAACTAAGGATTGTCTGTTTTTGTGGCAGGTTATATGTTCAGTTTGTGACACAGAACAGCCTGTATGGTGTCTCTTGACTTCTATTTATATGTCCATATGCCCTTGTTTCTGTTGCCACTTTGTCCAACTTCTTTGCTAATGTTATCCATTTCCACAGGTTGCCCATGTTTGTACCAACTGTGGTGTGAGGATGGGAGAGTACTTTTGTGAAGTGTGCAAGTTTTATGATGATGATGTAAGTGGCATTAACCAGAACTTTGCAATTTACACTGACGACCACAAATTTAGAGAATTTCATTGATGTCTAATGGACTTTCTCTTTTGTTAGCCTTTTTATACTTAAAATAAGCTTGAAGAAATTAGATTCTAAAACGCGTGCTTCTGTTTCATTTCTGCTAGTCCTTATTGCTACCTTTCTGATGCAGGTTGATAAAGAACACTTTCATTGTGACGATTGCGGAATCTGCAGGTTGTTAAGCTCTTAGATGTATTCTGTTTCAGTTCAGCTGATATTTAAAGTTACAAGTCTTTTCTGATTGGAATACTGTCATTCTCATACAGAGTTGGTGGTAGAGAGAACTATTTCCATTGCGAAAAATGTGGTATGTAAGCGTTCTTTGCTTTCGAGTTTACAAGCTCCCTCCCTCCATTCTTTTTGGATGAATCCCAACTCAGTAATAGCATCAGTGGCTGCTCATTTTGTGCTATTGTTTTGTATTTAACTTTTACACGCACAAGTAGGTGTTTATACTTGATTGGATCTCCAGCAGCTTCAACCTCTTTGCTGATTAGTTGCTTTTTTCGGTTCTGGAGATGTTTTGTTGATGGCTGAAAACCAACACAACATCGATACTTATTATTCTGTTGCTGCTTATCACTTGTTTCCATTAGATGTAATTTTTTGCAGCAACCGATCGGCTATTGGGCGCTAATGTAAAACATTGTTGTTGCTAACTTTTCAGGATCTTGCTATTCGGTGAATCTTCTTGACAATCATTTGTGTGTAGAGAATTCAATGAGGCATCATTGTCCCATATGCTATGAGGTTAGCATAGTACATTTCTTTCTCATCATAGCAGCTTAGATATTGAATTACCTTATCCAGTTCTAACCTGTTCTAACGCTGCTGTTAACCAAACTTCCAGTACTTGTTCGACTCTTTGAAAGACACAACAGTTATGAAATGCGGGCACACCATGCACTGCGAGTGCTACCATGAGATGGTCAAGCGTGACAAGTAAATCAAATCTTCCCTTCAAAGCTTCACGCTACTGTCATTTACAGGTTCAGAAAACTGATGAGCGACTTTGATTAACGTCATTTTTTTTGAAAATAAAAAAATGTCAGGTATTGTTGTCCAATATGCTCCAGATCAATAATTGACATGTCCAAAATATGGAAGAGATTAGATGAGGAGGTTGGTTTTCTGTTAACTGGCTGTTGTTTTACTCTTAAGACGCCTTTTTGTTCATAACATTTTTGTCTTTATGGTTTCAGATTGAAGAAACAGTCATGCCAGAGGATTATAGAAATAAGAAGGTAATTCATTGCCATCTGTTATAATGTATCTATTCACCTACTGCCTCTTTTGATGGGAAATGGCAGAGAAGCTAGGAGAAAGTATGCTTCTTCCCTAATGCATCACCTACAGGCTACACTACAGCCTGCCTAACACATAAAAATACGACAACTTAGCTTTTATGGCACTATGTGAGATAAGCTAAATAGATCATATATCACTATGGTGCTCTGAGTCATCTTGTGACGTCGTAGTGAACATAGATCACTATCATGCTTTTATCTTCACTTTTCGTCAGTCTTCTCAGAAGTTCACTTCTTGTACTTCTTATTGCAGGTGTGGATTTTGTGTAATGACTGCAACGACACAACTGAAGTTTTTTTCCATATAATCGGACAGAAATGTTTTCATTGTCAGTCCTACAATACTCGTATGATCGCGCCTCCTGTTCTTCCTCAATGAATACATCCAATTTGGTTAGGCATCCAAATGGAGAAAAGAAATTCACTGGAGGGTGCACCAGAAAAAAGCATGAGCTGCAGACAAACCGTGATTCGTTAACAAGGAGAGGCTGACATTTTTTTTGTTGTCATTATCATCTTCAATCAAACTTGGGATTCAAACCTGAAAAGAAGTATCATCCTGCATTGATCAGATTGAATGACCTTAGCAATTGGAGCTTTGGAAACATATATTTTTAAGGCTTATTCTTCCTCCTCATATGGCTATATGTATTAAGTATTTATAGTGGACTGGAAATGAAAAACTAAAGATTATTGCTATTTTGTAAACTCACACTTGATTGACTTGATTGAAGTACATTGTTTTATTGTGTACGTACACTTCTCTGTATCGCCTAATGTAATATGAAGCTTCCCAAAGTATGGACATTGTTCACTGGTTGTGCTTGGAAGTTAGTATGACATTCTAAACAAGTCCACACTACCTTTCCCCTAAGAAAAGTTCATGTTAAGTTATGAAATTTGTACTGTCTGGACAGGAGCTGCATTTATCTGTCTTCTCGAAAAAACATAAAAATTGAATTGATAAAAATTACTCCATCCGTCCTAAAAAAAATTAATCCATTTTAGTACATCTCAAATTTCAATGTGAATTATTTTTTTTTGGGACGGAAGTAGTAAATAACTAGAATTGAATAAAAAATGTTATTTTAAATCATGAAAACAAAATCATAAAACACAACACCCTATATAGTATACATTCACAGAAAAGGACTATCACTAACCATAAAACTCAATGAATCCAAACCTCTCAAAGCTCAATCCACAATTCATAGGATCACACATATAATAAAAGAAATATTCAGCCAACTTCACAAAAAAAACTTCCTTAAGAGCGTGACATTTTTGCTTAAACCCTCGAGGTTTTTCGTATAGGCGAAAACGGCATCCAAACGACGTCGTCATTCAGCCAATAAACAAAAAGAGTTGCTGTTCCGAGACTCAAATCCATCTCACCGCCGTCTCTTTCCGACATCGGGAAAAAAAAAATGAGCGTCCTTTCATCAACTCGCCGGCTCGCTAGGGCACTGGCAATCCAGTCTCCGGTCCTTCTCAACTCAGCTCGGTTCGAATCATGCCGTTCTCTTCACACCACTCTTCCCTCAGGTGAAGAAAATTGAATGCATTTTTTTTTTTCGATGAGTTGAAATGTGAAATATCTTCACTTTACAGTTTAGTTGTTGTTAATAATTGGTATTTTTCTATGTGTTTTTGTGTGTGTGTGTGTGAATATGATCGTTATAATTGTGGAAGAACAATTACAGTTTTTGTAAAAATGGTTTCTTTTTTGTTGTTAGTCCTTGTTTGAATAATCTCTGGTTGGACGGAGATTATTCTGTGAAATGAAATGAATGTATAAATGAGTATCTGGGTTGACTTGTTTGTTTTCGGCTAATGAAGATATGGGAAATTGTACACTCTGTAGGTGTTTTATGTGGGAATAGCCAGCAATTGGAGCCAACTTATTGGGATAATACTGGGCGACATCCAGAGTGGTTTCTAGTGCAAAGGCGACTATATTCGTCAGGACCGAATGCAGTTGAAACTGCTCCCACTGGTGATTGTTTCTTTTTCTCTATTTTTTGTTTGAGAAGTTTTTGTTTCTTTGAATTTTGTGTTGAGATGAAGCTTAGTGAATCCCCTGGTGTTTGAAATGCAGAGTCTGTGAAGGATTTATACGATAACATGCTGAAATCCGTAGCTGAACTAAAAACTGCACCTCCCAATTCGTGGTTGTGGTCACTTGTTCAAAAGAGTGCCACTCGTGAAGATATTGAGCTTCTGTTTAATATCCTGCAGAGGCTTCGGATATTTGTAAGTGGCCGTGCCTTTTGGTTAACCAATGTCTCTTTTTCTCAATACCTTGTTATTTCGATAATACTTACTAGTTTGTGGTCATTTGCAGAGACTGTCGAATCTTCGGATACATGATAACTTCAACTGTGCCCTATGCGAGGAAGTTGTGAAAGCATGTGTGCGTGCAGGGGCCATTGATTATGGTATGTGTCCTTTCCTTTGTTTGGCATTGTTGAGGGAACAAGGGTTAGGGGATAATAGGGTCGCTTGCAATAAATTTTTGGTTACTTGTAGATGCTGCGTGCACTGTCTGTCTATATAAACAAGAAATGCACGGCATAATTTCTGACAATTAAATATACATTAGGACTTCCAGTTGACATCCAAAGACAATTGAATACCCATTTATATCCTAAGACATTTTGCTGACTTGCAGGTAAGAAGGCATTATGGAAGCATAATCTATTTGGCTTAACTCCTACAGTAGGATCAGCCCATAAATTACTGGTGGGTTACGATTTTTGTTGTATTCGTTGTCTCTTGACGTTATTCTGCTGTAGGTTCTATTTTATTAAATGACTTTGTATCACTGCAGCTACATGCTGAACAGCATAAGGATGTAAAACTCATGAGAGATGTTATGGAACTTCTGAAGAAAAACAATCTACCTCTGCAAGCTGGGACAGCTGATATTGTGTTCCGGTATAGTTTAATAATCCGTTGCTCTACCTTTTCCTGTTGTTCTATGCATCTTGATAATATGGAATCATCATTCTGCCATGTTGCCCATTTGTTTTGTTGTTCTCTGAAGGGCCTTCCTTTATTGTATGCATCTTAAGTTCTGTATACTCTTTGGTTATGTGTGATTGTATAGGCTTTTGCCAATTTGTCAGAATTCTGTTATTTTGGAATTTTTATCTGCCTCTCGACCACATTAATCAAAGGAACGGCAGTAGAGAGAAAATCTGAAAATAGCTTTGTTGTATCAAATCATTTAAATTCCTAGGGTTGACATTGTAGGCCTGTTGTGTTTCCATAAGCCTTGCATAACACATTGTTACATGTACTTTTCCCAATGTGTGCGCGTATGTAGTTGGATTCTCAACTGTTCTATAAAAATTTCATATTTGCAGAATTTGTCATGACACTGATAATTGGGGATATCTCTCCAAATATGCGAAAAGATTTGTCAAAGCTGGAATCAACCTGCGGCAGACTTCCATTGACACGTGGATGGATTTTGCTGCAAACAAAGGTCCCACTCCTGCCTTTCTTTTGTCTTGAGATATTTTTCGTTACTGGTAAAGTTTTTGAGTAGATTGGTCCTTTTAAATTAATTTATTGTACCAGATGTGTTAGGATGAGATTACACTGATAACTTTATAATCAATCACGTAGTTAATATCTATGGGTTGATATTAAATCTGAAATGACTGATTGATTCTGAATGTGTTTAGCTATACTTGTTCCTTTTGATCCTTTTCCAGGTGATCTCGAGGCTTTGTGGATAGCTGAGAAACTAAGATCGGAAACCAAGAAGCAGCATACTCTCAGGAGTGGGTTTGCCTGTGCTAAGGTATTTACTTAAATATGTAGAACAGGTGGAGCAACAAGATTGGACTTTGTTCCTATTTTTTCTTTATCTAGGAGTATTTATTTTGCTGATGTCAACATCTTCTAGTTTTGAAATTCTCAAGCTTCTTACAGTTTCAATTTGTTCCTCTTTTTCTTGTTAGGGTCTTCTGCTTGAGAACAAGCCTGAGAACGCTGCTGAGATCATTGAACTACTCAATCAGGTTCATCGATTTTCATCTTGGTCTAAACTTTTCCAGATTTTTTTTATTTTTTTTATTTTTATCACAATCAATTATATGTAATTTGAAATAAAAAGAACGCTTGTGTTGAGATTTTGTGATAAATTGTAAATAACGCATGTAGACATACACACTTATGTAGGGTTTGGATAGGGAGTTTTGGTGTTGATATGATCCTACTGCTTACCATTGCATAATTATCTCTGTTAATGTTTCTTACATCTGTTTAATGTGAAACCAGACTTTACCTGATGGGAAGAGGCAAGGCATAATAGATCAACTTCAAAAGTTAGTGAGAGAGTGGCCTTTGCAGGTTATTAAGCACCAGAAAGAGGAAGATGTAAAGGTAAGCTCTTTAGTTAGACTTAGGTTTAATTTTTTCGTTGTAAGTTGCATCTGGCAATCTGTATATACATGTATAGTCAATTTGATGTTGAAGGGTTTGATGATTCAACTGATATTTCATTGATCATACCTTTAATATGTGTTTGTACTCTTTCTCTGAGAGTTTGGTAGGGTTCCAGGCTTATCAATACACATATAGGGTTAAATTATATATGATCATTTTGGAGTTTGAATAAAATATTTGCTTCCCTTCTCTTATAGGTTGTGGCCTCTGCATTGAAGAATAGTATACCCGCCATGGTTGCTGGTTTATCAAGCATGGGTGGTGGAGTGAGTGTAGATATGGAATACTTGGACACAAATGAAGGCGTTTTGAGTTAAAAAAACTGAAGTTAGTTGTGTTCAGCTTTTGCATTAGGATTCTGTGGATCAATAAGCTAATGCTTTTGATGATCGAAAAGTGCTTGTACTTTCAGCGTTTCAGAAGGAACACGGCCATAAACTTGACCAATTCTAAGGCTGACAGAAGACACACAAGTGGTCGACTGTGAATCACTCCAACTGATAGTTAACTATGCATTATCAACTCAATGTGATTTTTGGTTTAGATGCAATGGATTAGCGAATGTTTTCTTTTTCCCCTCGTGCTGCCATCGTGCTAGTGGCTACCGAAAACCTCATTGCAATTTTGGTTATTTGAGAATCTTGTGATGCATTCTGAAGTTTGGAAAAGCTGTTTTTCACAGTTGAAACTCTTAATTTGTGAATTCGCTACATGTGACGCTACTTACTGATACTATTGAGTTTGCTAGCTTTTGTATGAATTATCATAATTCTTTTGGATTTTAACGTATGTAGATATAAGCTCAATCCTAGTCCGGAAGGGAATAAAAGACCACTAATTTACATTTAATAGTGGTCATACATCTTACCAGAAAGAAGGAAAAATCCATTGTTGATCAAGGCTGGCCACATTTCACTTTCAAGGTTTTTCCTACGACAAAAAGTCTCTTTTAAAAAATTGCAGAAACTGTTGAACAACGAGTCATACAATGCCTTTTCTTTTGGACTATTGCTTGGTCTCAAGGTTTGAAAAACCCTTTTGTTACTGTAAACTTCATCATCCTTCTGATTTGAAGGCTCTCTGGCCATGGAGTCTAACGAAACCGAGTTTCGAGTTATCATGGTTCCATGGTTGGCTCATGGTCATATTTCTCCTTTCCTTGAGCTTGCTAAGGTACTGATCCTGAGAAAGTTCAGTGTATTCTTCTGTTCAACTCCAGTTAATCTGGATTCTATCAAGCCAAAACTTCCAAAAACTCCCTCTGATCTTCCAATAAACTTTGTGGAGCTGCATCTTCCATCTTTGTCAGAGCTTCCCCCTCATCTGCATACAACAAATGGGCTGCCTGCGCATCTCATGTCCACGCTCATTCGAGCTTTGGAAATGGCAAGCTCATCTTTCTCCGGGATCATAGATTCTGTTCAACCTCATATCATCATTTATGACATTTATCAATCATGGGTGCCTCAGGTTGCTTTAGTCTACAATATTCCAGCAGTTCATTTCCAAACAACTGGGGCTACAGCATCGGCTTTCTACCTTAGGATGTTCAAGCACCGCGGCGTTCAATTTCCATCTCCAAGGATTTTTCTCAGGGAATATGAGATAAAGAAGATGAGCCGAGCTGAATCCACATTGAACGATGGCAAGGATAAAGATCGCGTCTTTGATTGCATTGATCAGTCCTCTGATGTCATCCTGATTAAAAGTTGCAGAGAACTGGAGGGGAACTACATCGATTTTCTATCTTTGTTGACAAAGAAAAATATATTTCCTGTTGGTTCACTAGTTCATGACTCTGTGGAAGATGATGACAGTGAGAGTTTGAAGATTAAACAATGGCTAAACAAGAAGCCCCATGCTTCAACTGTGTTTGTTTCTTTTGGCAGTGAATGTTTTCTATCCAAGGAGGAATTAGAACAGATTGCTAATGGTTTGGATTGTAGCAATGTGAACTTTATTTGGGCAATTCGGTTTCCTGCTGGGAGTAAAGAGAGTTTAGAAGAATCATTACCTGCTGGATATCTTGACAGAGTGAAAGGGAAAGGATTAGTCTTTGAGGGATGGGCACCACAAGTGAAAATCCTAACTCACTCTAGTATTGGTGGTTTTGTGAGTCATTGTGGATGGAGTTCAATGATGGAGAGCTTATATTTCGGCGTACCTATTATCGCCATGCCAATGCAACTCGATCAACCTCTGAATGCAAGGCTTGTAGTCGAGATTGGGGCGGGGAAGGAAGTCATTCGCGACGAGAAAGGGTTGCTGAATGCAGAGGAGATAGCCAGAGTGGTGAAAGAAGTTGTGATGGGAAATGAAGGACTAGAGAACAGAAGAAAAGCGAGAGAATTCGGCGAAAGGATTCGCGCAAATGCAGATAAAGAAATCAATGCAGCTGTAGAGCAGCTAGTAAAACTATGTGAGAAGGCACAAATCAAAAGCTAATTTGAACACCATGAAAGAGGTTTTCATGATTTGCTGTAGAGCTAGAGCAAAAATGAGCTTATTATCCCTTTGTCCCTTTTTTCATGATTTAGTTGCACAATTGCTCTATAAAATACTATATGAACCATGAATATGATTCAACAAGAATGGCAAGAAAGCAACGTCATAACAGAAGGAAAAGGGATCAAAACAGCATCTTAAACAAGTATTTCCTCAAATATGTAGTGTACAAGATGATTAATCAATCAAAACTTCATCTTCATCCGGATGAATGACCAAATTCATCTTGTTCTTATAATAACCTGTAATCAAGGACTATCCAAACACAACAAATTATTTCATAATTTCCCCATTTCCTGATGAGTGATCTACTCTGAATAATGTATTTAGTAGTACTAAGCAAATATCTAAATCCTAAGGCCTAAAATTTCTTCCTTTATCTTTTCCACAGCCTCATACCCATCACTCCCAACTGTGAATGTGCCAGTTATAGTTAAAACCCTTTGATCATTCACCAATACAGTCACCTCAAAAACCTCAGCTTGATACTTCTGGAAAACCTCAAAAACCTTGCAGAGTGAACCCTTTTTGGCAGGCAATTGAATCCCAAAAAATGCAGTGTCATTGATAATAGTAGCTGAAACAGAGGGCTTCTGAAAATATGTAGAACAACCAGATAATCCAGGCTTCTGTGACACAACGGATCTCTTCAGCTTCTCCAATCTCTTGACCTCTGTCTCTAAACTCTTAATGTAAGTAATTGTCTCTGTCACAATCTTCACCTTTGTGGGCTGCAAAGAATCAATTTTTTTTTTTTAGCCCCAAATCAAACAAAATCAAAATAAATTATAAATTATGAAAAGGGATGAATCAAACCTTAGGATTGGGGATTAGAGAAGGCACACTAGATTGAAGAACAGCAAAATTTTGGGTCAATTTGTTGTCTCCTTTCTGGGAAAATTCTGTCTCAGGAGCTTCAAATCTTGGTTTTTTCCCCAAATTAATGGAACCCATTTCACAAATCTTCAATCCATCGGTGGGTTTCAAATCAGATAAAGCTGGAATCACTGAATCCTTATAGCCCTCCATGATTCCCAGCAAAAGCTTCCCGATCTCCTCCTCTTCTTCTTCTTCCCTCTCCTCTTTTGGGCGCTTCAATTTTTCGCAATTCATTCTCAAATTCAATCTCAATCACAAATTCGATTCTGAATTTCAGTTTCATTTGGTACTGTCAAACGTCAATATTTATATACATGAGTGCGTGTCTGTGAATTTTTTTTTAAATTTTTGGCAGGAAATCTGTTAGGATTTTTGGCGCAGAAATAACAGAACCAAATTGGAGGGAATATATTTGTTTTCGACGTGGTGAATGATCACATGCATGCAACTGTATTTACGTTGGATACGATCGAAAACCTTCCCACCGTTGGATCACTGTGGATCTTCACGATTAAGGATGATGATCGCTGATGGACGGTCTCGATTATGCTTGAGCCTGTGAAGAATTTAGATGATTCCATGGGATTTTTTTTGGCTAATTGGTTAACCGACTGCGAAATTTTGCATCAAGTGGGATTGTACGAGTAAAAAGTAACAACTTAGAGACAGCGAATAGTGATTTGCCACGTCGCTAAATCTTGGACCCACCCAAAAGATTGACTTTTTTTCTTTTTTTACTTCTTGTAATTGTGGAAAAAAAAAATCAAAATATTACTTAGGTAGGAAAATGTCTTCTCTTAAGACATTTTGACAAAACATATTGCAATTACAACATTTTTTCATAAAAAATAAATTTTACATAGTTGATTGTAGAATTGGCGGATCATTTCAAATGATATTATAACTTTGCCCTTCGTATGAAAATTCGAAAACTAATCTACCAAATTTCATAGCCATAAGTGAGCAATGCCATAACCTAAATTTTTTACTTTGCGTTCTCTCCGTCTTACAAAAAATAATCCATAACATAGTGAGTTTGTTTTTTCCCAAAAAATACACAAATAAAGTTTTTTTTTCTTTTTTTTGAGAAATCAAATATTAACAATAATGATATCATTCTACCTTAAACCGAGATTGAAAATACAAGGGCCCTAAGCCTTTATGATCCATTAAGATAATTGGGCTTGTTTTCTTACAGCCGCAAAATTGGCCTAGTTTCAGTGTCCGATCTAGACTGAAAGAAAAACGCCTTCTTCTTCTTCTTCTTCTTTTATTTGATTCGCAAACTCTTAAAATGCACTATTTATGGACTCCAGATTGCCTGGGACTTAGGTTCCGCACCGTTATTTTGGAGTTGGATAGTTTGGAAGCGGTACAATTCCTATCCAATGAAACTTTAGATAGTGTGAATAGGTAATATGTACAGTAGGACCTGAGATTTATTAAATCTCAGGTGGCATGTTAGAGTAGTATGTGTCGCCGGAACTAAAATCAAGTGGCGGATGCGTTGATAAAATTTGGTTTTTCTTGCCCATATGAAAGACAAATTTTGCAAATGCTACCGACTCAAATACTTGGTTTTTTGAGGGCTGATTATACATTTATATCCCCGTCTTAGAAAATATTTTATATTCAAGCCATTTGAAAGACACCAATAACAAGGTATTCAGTAACTACTATATCTATGCTTCAAATAATGTAGATTGGTAACTATACTTGAGGGTAAACAACAAAGACATTATTAATTGAAGATGTTTTACTATACTACAATTTTTCTACATTTTGTTGGAGTACAAAAGCAATAACCAAATCAACAAACGCACTATCACAAATCAACCAACACGAATAAAATCAAATTTTTCATCGTACTTCACGAAAACCCCAAAAAAATAGGGTATGAAAAAAAAAGAGAAAGAACTCTAGTAAGTATTATAACCACTATAAGACCTTCTAGTGATGCTTCTTGTGGAGGTTCAAAGTGGCTAGCAAAACCAACAAGAGAAACACCGCCGAACCAAGCAAGGAAACGACGATGGCGCCGGCGACTTGGTGGCAGAACTTACCGAACACATTGCACACTTTGTTCCACTGGACATGTGAGTTGCCTTGGTACCCTATTAGGCCGACGGCCAAGGCGGCTCCGCCACTCGAAAACAGAAGCGCCACCATCAATAGGTCCATTGTGATGATTAACATTGTGAGGCCTTTCTTCTTACCCCTACTTGCCAACACCAGTAGTAATGACAATGCTGCATATGCACATGCTATTGCATTTGCCACCACAAAGTACCTGAAATTCATGACCATTTTATCAATACATTTAGATTATGAATTCACTGTTTCCGTCACTAATCATAACGATGATCAAATAAAGAAATTTATGAATAGTAAAATTAAGAGGTCTTTACTATTACAAGTAATTAAATAGAAACTATATCACGATAAAAATATATTATCTGTATAACATCATGATTCAGTCACGGTATAATTGGCAGTAGCTGTTGACACCATGTCTTTGCTTTCAATTTTTATTTCATTTTCATAAGTTCTATGAAGATCCAACCATAAAACCATATCCATAAAATTGAAACTAAGATTTGCACCTACCAAAAGTAAGCAAAGGAAAGGGCCTACGCCTTACATTGAATGCATATGAACCAACTGAAAACACCTAAAATTGGGACCTATGTTTTCAAGACTTTGTCAGCTCTCTGCTGTGTTAATCGGTTAGATCCGAATTGATGACCTTGCGACGGAAATTACAAAGGCTATCAATAATTTATTGATTTTGTGTACTATTTTTTTTAAGGATATATAATTAATGGACCACGTTTTTAAATCACGAAACATGAATTTGCTTGAACACGTATATGTCGACAAATCATGACTTATACATATACAGTAGTATTAATCACTTCATCCTCAGATTGCTCTTGTAACGATGGGGGTAAATCATACCAAAGACAAAGGGGAAACAAAAGGTTCTTACAATAAATTCTTACATTCTGGTAACTTTTAACTTTATTAATAAAAGAAAAGTAGTTTTCTAATTTTGTCGACATAGTTAAGGCAATTTTATTTTCTTGACACAGCCCGAAATGAAATCCGCTTAAATTATATATTGAGACAGAGTTATCACAGCTTGAAACTCATAATATCACTTTCGCTCAAAATTTCATAAAAACAATCGTATTTATCAAATTATTTATGAGTCGTATCTATCATTATCATCGAAAATATTACTCCATGTCCCAAAATTATTATCCAATTTGAAATTCATTTTTAATACAATTTAAACTAGAAATGAAAATTCAAACTGGACAATAATTATGGGACGGAGGGGCACAAACAATTTTTTTTAATTCTAAGAAAAAAGAATACGTATATTATTGTTTTGGAACTCGAAGAGTTAAATACGTGGACCCGTTGTTTGTTTGTTAGTATTAATGACATATGAGGTTTGACACGTTATATGAACAGATAATTAACAAGTCGACACCCCATCCCCAGCTCCATTGCCAGTTTTTATACGGTGCTTAAATTTTTTATTTGAACAAATTCAAGCCTTCTTTGTCATCATTTATGGTCATTTCTTGGTCTAAGTTAGACTCAAATTTTCAGACCTATCCGATATAAATACTAAGTAATCTTCCCGTGTCGAGATGATTATTCTGTTATTTTTTTTATTAGCAATTTAAGTTACTACCATCTATAAGGTTATAGGACAACTTTCAGTACGTAAAATTGCGTACTTTGGGAATTTTTGAAAAATTTTTCTTATGGTTACATTACGGGTGATATATTTATTAAATCAAACTAATCTTATAAATAAGACCGAAAAAAACATTGTGTGTTCGTTGTCAATTACTCCATCTGTTCCAAAATTATTGTTCAGTTTGAGATTTCACTTCTAGTACAATTTAAATTAGAAATGAAAATCCAAATCGGACAATAATTATGGGACGGAGGGAGTATGATTTATGTGTTCGTTGTTAGTTGTGAGTTATCCTTCAATTATCCTTCAATTATGTCGAGAAAGTGATAGTACTAAAGTCTCTTTCTTTAGGTCATTTCAGACTAGTTATTTTCATAAAGGGGTAAGAAAAATGGGTGGAGATTAGTCAAAATTAAGTTTTACTATCCCACATGCATGTAGAAATCCAAGCCAAAAAAGTCTATTTAGTTAGCAGTAAACTAAACACTTAATTAACTTGATCTCCTCTTTATGAACACTTAAAAAGCCAATTCAAAACTATAGGCTTTAATGGTATCAATGGCGTTTTATTAATAAAATCACGTAATAACTGTATTTATAGCTAATAACCTACAACTTCAATATCCTTAAAAACACAATCTTTTAGCGATGATCAATTTAATTATTTCACTTCAATAATGTGACAAAAAATAGAGAAAAAAACAAATTCTCATCTACCAAAAAAAAAAAAAATGATTTTGTGCCAAGTGACTGGTTTAATTAATACGTTTATCTTAGAGATGATCAGGAGTTTGAATTCCGAACGAACAAATGAAACATCTAAGGAACATGAACAAAAAGATATGAATGCTAGTTAGTATTGTAAAGATATATATGGATGGGACTTACACAAAGGCAGATAAGTAATGCCACTTGGCGGTGACCGGAATACTGAGCGGCGGGAGGGTGGGAACCACCTGCATGGACACCAGCTTGGTCTGTTTATCGGTGCCGAGAACTATGGCGGCCACCAAAGTGGTGGCAAAAGCCAAGAACCTCAACATCAAATCCGAACCCCTCAAACTTGATTTGTTTGCAACTTCCACCACTTCTTTGTTGTTATTATTAGCCCTTCCTTGCTCCAACCCTCCATTGCTATTGCTTGATAAATCCATTTCAATCTCTATGTATTTAATTTCAGTTACAAAAGAAATCAAATATAAAAAGAAGGGTTTGTAGCCCTTTTCCTCTTTTTAAATTTTTGTAGGATTGAAGAGAATAGAGGGCGGTGATTTTGCTTGTTTTTGTAGAGTATATGGTCGGTTTATATAGAGAAGAAGAACTTAATGCATAATTGAGAATTAGATATGTGTGTGTGCGTGAGGGATCGTATGGGTAGTTGAAGAAATGTGGACGTATGGAACAGTCAGCAAAATTATGTTTGAAATTATTTTCAATCTTTTGTCAAGATCACCAATAATTTGTTGACATCTTTACCCTTAAGGTCAAATTCTCGAGACTTGAAAAAAAAAGGTGAAGTGGTATGTACATGTGTTCTGGGCTTTGGGTAGTAAAAATGAGTTGATCAATTCCTTTGAGGCTAATGATTTTGGGAGAAACTTGATGGGAGGGGGGAAAAAAGAAAGAAAAGAAAATGACCACATATATAATTTCTTTTACGATACTTGTAACCGTATATTTTTACACAGTCTCTATTAGTTAAACTGATCAAATTATTCATGCGAAAACATACAGACACACATTTCATAACACGTTAAAGATATGATAGATAAATTCTTGAAATTGAATGACCAAAAAGTGATCAATATTACCATCATATATATATATGTGTGTGTGTGCGGTAGGCATAATAAGGATATAATCATTCATCATTTTTCTTATGTAGTTAGAAATGGCAATGGTTAAGTAAAGCTATGCCGTAATGGGATCCCAACCGAAAAAATCCATTGTAAATATGTGTCTTTATAAATGACCTACTAAAGCAAAAAGGGTTGGTAAAGAATGACATAACAAGTTTGGTTGTTTATATCATAACATAATAAAACCAAAAACCATGAAATCATTCGTTAACCTTTTTCTATTGCTCACTCGTGTTAATCACCTAATGTATTGGTTATTGATCGGTCATGGAGTTGTCTATATATATAACAAGGGCTTAAATGAGAATTTGAGCATTGATGACTACTTATGAGTTATGATCAACAAGTAAAAGGTCTTAAGTAGAGCAGTACAAATTAATTAACAAAATGTAGTAAATTTTTATGTTTACAAAAACACTTAAGAAAAAGCGAATTTTAAATCTCGACTGACTATTTCAGTTAAGGAACCAATGGTTACAAAAATTTCTATTCGAATTATTGTTTTTG
Organism: Oldenlandia corymbosa var. corymbosa; assembly: GCA_949775105.1. NCBI lineage: Eukaryota > Viridiplantae > Streptophyta > Magnoliopsida > Gentianales > Rubiaceae > Oldenlandia > Oldenlandia corymbosa. Next base: position 15,907,376 of record OX459126.1, on the reverse strand, counting down.
TTAAATGACAAAAACTATGGACTGAACCATAATTAATTATTAACCGAATATATATAGTCATTCATAGAAACAAAGATGCGCGTACGAGGGGTGCAATTGTCATTTACTCGAATCTCCGGGAGGACAGGAAAATTGATCTGTGAATATGCCAGCCGAGATGGTGAAATTAAAATATTAGTTCACATTTGTTTTTATTTGAGAAAAAAGGAAATTAAAATGTTCACATTAATGTGGAGATATGGATTGACTTATTATATTGAGATGATATCTTTTGCCAACCTGTTCTTTTTCTACGCCCAAGTTGACCATTTCTTTAATGTTCCCATGCACCAAAAATGTTCAAGGAATCACGTCTAGGAGTAATGAAAAAAGAATATAGAAAACTAGTACTAATTTATCTTAAATATGTTTTTTGTGTGTGTTTGTGTACAAATGAAGAATTGAATCGAGTGTTATTTGATTTTTCTATGTTATGAAGTCAGAGTAAAGTTCATGTTGGGACAAAGAATCTCATATCAGTGTTGTAAATGATCTGTCACTTGTTTATGAGTGTCAAAGGCCGCCCACTCATTACCAATTAGTTTTGAGGTGGAACCATGAACTTCTATAGTTCAAGTAAAACAAATCTCATCATCAAACGTTACAAAATCACAGATTTCTTCTTGGAAAACTATTGATTTGTTTTAGGGTTTAGGTGTCATTAATACGTCATGTGTAGGTTTCCTGTTCATAAGGAGGAGGTTGCTGTTGCATTAATTCGGGTGCGTAGGTTTCTTGAATATTACGAGGTCTCAAATTCGAGTTTGTGTATGAATAATAATTCGAAAAAAGAAATCCATTTTATCAGTCGTGATATATCATCATAATGTTGTTTTATTTTTTGTCACAAAAGAGGAGGCTAAAATTTAGAATAGTACAAGTCCGAAATATTATTTTAATTTAAAATAAAAAAGACTTATTAAAATAGAACAGAGCGAGAATATATAGAACAATTTAGGAAGAAGAGATGGTGCGAAATTTTGGCTTTGATTTACCACTTTGTAAAAAGACAATGTGAAGGGTCTGAAGGTCTTGTCAAAAAAGAACCTTTGAATGAACTATGGAAAAAGGTAAAGTAAGCATTCTCTGGAAGAATTTTTATGTCAAAATATGTTATCCTTCCATTCTAAAATAAGTGTCGTTTTACAATTTGCATATAGTTTAAGAAAGACTTAAATAAAGTAGTAAAATTACTTCAATATCCTTAACTAACCCACTAAAACAATTGTTCACTAATAATATTAATTCTTTTAAGGGTAGTTTTGGAAATTTCAGACAAAAAGTGCATTGAAATGTGAACGACACTTATTTTAGAATTTCTTCATTTTATTAAAACGATACTTCTTTTGGAACGGAGGCAGTACTATTCTCCATGTCTAACTATGTACTATTCTTAGAAAAGGAATAAACAATTTTGGTTTTATCTGGATTTTTTTTTTTAAACAAACAACTTAAATATCTTAAAATTGCCATATTTATTAATGCCCCTTGTAGTGAGAAATCAACAGAACCGACTCAAATTTTGAATCCCAGTCAATGAACAATTAACGGAAGAGAAAAAAGAAGAAGAAGAAGAATATATAAGACGGCTAGCTAATTGGGTGTGAAACATTAATAAATTATTAAAAGTTTGATGTATATTAGATGTGAAACAGTGAAAGAATTAAAGTTCCGGCAATATATTTAGACATCAAGTACTATAATATACTAAAATATAAAAACAAAATAAAATTCCGGCTAGGATCAGACCAGTTTTTGTCGAGTAGGATATGCATGGCAGCCAAATTGACCAGCATCCCCTCCTCTCTTTTCACTATCAAAAGAAGAATGCATATTTGAAAAACAAAGAATTTCCTGTAAAAAGAAAAGAAAAACAATTTGCTGAAACGAATTTTTCAAATTATTAAGAGTCTTTAATTGTATCTAACTCGTGGTTATGAAAATTAACTAATCACTTTCTTATACTGTTCGATCTAAACACGTTATTTTCTCAAATACGTCATTTGAAGTATATATAAATAAAACGATTATTTTGAGACGGAGTGGATCGAGAAGAAACGGGAGAGTGGATGATGGTGTGAATGCAGTTAGAGCAAACGCACAAAACTGCAAATGGTACCCGTTGAATGATTGAATGAATTAATCTATTCCCTGAAGTTTAGAAATGCGCTGTGTCTGATAAGAGGCCACAAATCAAAAAAACAAACAGAAGTATGGTCAATTCAATAACAACATGTCAAACTGTTCACATGGATGGAGGAAGAAGATAGAAACAAAAGAGGGATATTTCTAGAGGCCTTTTCGAGTTCTTTTTCCTTCTCGTTTTGGCTATTTTGACTTCACATAAAAAAAAAAAGATATTGTTGACAGTTTAATTGATTCAAATGGTGCACCAACTAGGATAGACTATAGAGTATACATTAATAGGGTACAATGTTACTTTACAAATAGAAAGACGATATTATAGGTCACGTGGTAATGAATTTGTCTTCTCTTAATTAAATAGGTTTCGAATTTGAAAAAATCAGTAGATAAATAAATTTTGTTGATGAATTGAGTGAACATATATGATCATTTTGTTTATTATTATTTCATGGTTTCTTTTTAAAAAAATACAATATTAATTAAGAGAGATAATTATGGGGCTAATATGCTTTAATTGTTAAAAACTAAAGTGCACCGTCCATCATTTTGCTATTTTAGAGACAATATCATTCCCTACTTTTCTTTTTCTTTCCCCTTTTAGGGATTTTTCGTGGCCAAATATGAAACTACTCAAAAAAGAATATTATGGGATTTTCCCCAAATCGATTTCATTTTCCCAATTTCGTACATCTGACTTCGAAACACTTCAAATTTCAATGATGAGTTGTGACAGAACATGATCCCTAATTCATTAAGATGATGTGAGAGGCACGACAAATTTTTATATTAATTAACTTAAGTGCTTTAGATTAATTTATATGAAAAAATAATATAAACAGTGAAATGATATAAAAAATATGGTATCTTGACATTATGAAAAATACCAAAGGAGTTTAACTGCTTTTTTTTTTTTAAAAAAAAACAATAATTATTTTGTACATATTCTAGCGTTACTGTTTCATGAAACCGAATACGATTCAATTATGATTTGCTAAGAGAGATGTTAGGAACAGATTCAATTATTAGATTAATATGAATGAATTAGGAAAAGGCCATGATCAAGATGGCATTAACTAATTATCGAATTGGGAGTTGCCACTCTATTCCTAACTTGTATTAATTAACTGATGAGCTTCGATGTGATTAGAAACAACTTACTAATTTAGGTGCATTAGTTAGAATCCTAAGTCTACAATTAAGTTAATGACGATTCACAACCACACTCGGTGTGTCATTAGCTGTTTAATCCAAGTCTTTCTTGATTTTTTTTTTGATTGAGGAAAAGAGAAAAAAAAGAGAGAGAGGTCGAAGTAAATGAATAAAATCGGTGTATTAAAGTAGATGCAATTGAAATCGTAATCTCTCTACGTTATCCTATCATTTTACATTCTCATTGATCTCATCTAACTCGACCCTTTTATCTTTACATACCCCTTAGTTTGATGTTATCGTTTTGAGTATTAGAAAAATGAATGCATATGATATGGGTTACGTAGTTTTCACTTATTAATTAGGACAAGACCTTATATGACTGAGGTAGCTTAGAAGGTGTTCTATCTTTTTAATAAACTAGCATGGGCCATGGGTGTTTAATTTACATCATGGAACCAATCTTCATTTATCACAAAAGGGTTTACTTTGCGTTTGCGTCAAAGCTCAAAACAAAATTGAATACTCTCTTGTCCCAAAATTATTATCCAGTTAGAGATTTCATTTTTAGTATAATTATGGGACGGAGAGAGTATAACAAGAGATGAGTTAAAAGGAACTAATGACCAATCCTCACATCTAGCACATGATAAACTCTTATATACAAATACTCGGCCATCGTACTTTAATCTGTATTATTAAAATGGAACGGAGATTGTAATAAAAATGTTAGTAAAATTATTATTTATTTAGGTTATTACAAAATAATGTGATCTTTCAAAGGGCTAAAATTATCAACTTATATAGCCAAAAAAAAAAAAAAAAACCCACCACGAATTAGGCTGGAGAGCTCAGACATAAAGAGAACAACAAACAATTCAGGCCTATTAGAAGTATCAAATCTACCTGGGTCTAAATAGATTAGATGAATGGGCTAAAATACAGGCCCAATAGTAGAACTTGATTAAAAATAATGCCTATTGTCCTAGGTTGAAACACATACACTACGATAATTTGAACAATTTCAATTTTTTCTCAATAAGAATAATTCAATGAAATTGGACTATTTTTTATATCGAATTTCTCAGTAAATTTATATACCAACAGTAAATTAACTGGTAATTTTTTACGCAAGAATGTGTCTTACATGATGTGGTGGAATTAAGGAACTTTGAGTCCTTATAGAAGGGATATCAAGTTCACAATAATAACCAAAATATTATAAAAAAAAAAAAGAAAAAGAAAATAAAAGATTCATGCTCTTCGAGCAAGTTTATCCTACAATCAACTAATTATCATCTCGGTTTACAATAATTAATGAAAAGTGACCATTGATGATAATCAAAACATAAGAAGATGAAAAGCTTACATCAATCAAACGCCTCTAAAACACAAATTTTCTTTTTTCTTTTTCTTTAAACATAAACATCACGTATCAATTCTGTCAGGATTTTTCAAGATCATACAAATGCAGATTAAGTAGGATGCTCAAATTGGCATATACTCCCTTCGTCCAAAAAAAAAAAAGAAAAAAAAAGACCATATTGAGTATTCAAATTTATACTAAAAGCAGTACAAAACTCAAAATTTAATGCGAGCTATTTTTTTGAGACTGAGATAATATGATCCAATGGCAGATGTGCGAGTGTGACTAGATCATAATTTTATCAGTGTTTTTAGCCATAAAATATAACAATTTGATGTTGTATGTGGTTACCTCTTCCTTATACTCGAAAAAAAAAAATGTGGACCAAATGTCGTTTAATTGGTTGCACCAACCGAATACTTTTCTTCGAACCTTTATGTCTATGTGACTCTGATCATGTCCAGAAAAATATATTAAAAAGAAATAAAAATGAATGATCTTGTATATTATCTAGATTTGGTGATAAGAGAAATATATTTTGTCAATGTTTTTTTTCTTCTTTTTCATTTGATGCCAAGTACTTCAATTAAGTAACTAATAGCATCTCCAGTAAACTTATAAATAAACTAAAATTTATTCAACTCGTAATTTATTTCTAACAATAACGATATCCAAATATATATATATATATATGCGCGAAAATTTATGTTTATTCTACCAATTGATTTGGCTTTTACTTATTGCTATTGTTATACTTTGGACACCCTACGTGTGACATTAGTCAAAATAAACAAAGTCAACTAATAAAGTCTAATTTTAATGAGGATAGGGTTTAAAAAAAAGAAGATTGATGGAGAAATTGAAACTAAACAAAAGAAATTGGTGATGGTTTCTTCTAAGAATGAACAATATATTCCGTGCTTCAGTTTGGTTGCCATTTTGGTGGAAAAACAACTATGGATGACATGCATTTAGGTGAGCAGATACTTTTCAGTCACTAGCAACAAATATATAGTCAATTTACTTGAAATTGCTGATGTGAATTTAGCACAAATTTTATGTTCCAAAATTCAACCAAAATATTATATGAAATTCGAACACACCCTAAACTTTGTCATCCTTTACCATTGCATATACTACCTTCGTCCCAAAAAAAAAAAAGTCCATATTGAGTTTTCAAATTTGTACTAAAAACAGTACAAAACTCAAATTTCAACGTGGACTATTTTTCTGAGATGGGGGGAGTTCAATAATAAAAGAATGTTTAAGTACTTAAGTTTGTTCCTTTTTCTTTTCTTTGTTTTTATTCAAGTTTACGGTACCCCCGTCCCCCTGTTGAATATACTGTAAATATGTGTAATTTTACCTTGAGCTTGAAGATGGAAAATAGTTGCCCTAAATTTATCAACAACTGTATACTAGAGAAGCAAATCATACTCTGTGATCAGCATAAGTTGACTAACACTTTTGCTTTTCTTAAGCGCTATTTAACGTAAAATAATCTGCATTAGTTTGTTTGATAAAACTAATACAAGATGAATTATTAAAAAGATCACTAACTAATTAATTATCCTTAATCCGCTCACCAAACATTTGGACACATCTGTACTTATAGTACCTTTAGATAAGCAAATCGAAGTCTTGATCTTCTTGTTCAAGCTAAATGTTCAAGCTAATTACATCATTGCGGCATCCACATTCATATCTACTTCCTCCATTTATTAATAACTGATCATTATAAAGTAGTTAGTCTTCTGCTAATAATAAGCTTTTCCACTAACTAGATGTCATCAACATGCATGCATGATCGAAAATATTGAGCATTCATTTGTTAGAATTAGAGAGTATCTATTTAAAAACAAAGGGTTTAATTGGGGATTTTAAGGCCAATATAAACTGTGATGTGAAAATAAGCATGAACATTAATGGCCACCACCATGTTGGCTACTTGGTAGAACAGCACAATAGATAGAAGACCCATAAAGACACATATAATTGAGAGACATTTGTATAAGCTAAACACATATACAACATCATTTTCATAGTAAAGATTGATTCCTACGTTAAATGATAGGTATCTCGATCGAAAAGGTAGAATAATTAATCAATTAGAATTTAGGCATCTAATTAACCTTGATAAGAATGAATCTAGTCAAATTAAACACGTTGAAGACCATTCTCACTTTTACAAGAATATTCTTCCAATCCCAAATTTTCATGTACTAGATCCTTAACACCTACGAAACAGGTGTTTCTACGTTGATAAATTGTGTTTGAAAGATTTTTACCCTTTTTGAGATTAAGAGAAGGATTCGAATCGAATGAAAATTACTCTGAATTTAATTAACATGTATTCGTTTAGAATACTTGATAGTTTTCTGTACCTGTTGTAAATAATTAATAATCCACAAAAGATCAAAACCAATCATAGAGATTAATCATGCAAAAAGATTCCTACAACTTGTAAGAAATTGATCATGCTTTATATGACTAATGGTTGGTAAGCAAAAACTAGTCACTTACTTAATCATATATGTGTTTAGCCAAAGTTAAAGTTTTTGTCTTTAAAGTTGAAACAACCAATGACAACTTTATTATTCCTATAAAATCCTAATCATCAAAGTGTCCACACCATCATCATCCTAAACAAATGTGAATAAATTAGCTGGACAAACATACATGTAAAGAAAAATCATTGATACATATAATTTTCAAAACTTGTTATCCAAATCCATATCACTTCACTTTAGCGTGTTGGGAATTCCAACCAAACCCCATCCATAATTTTTTTCCTTCATTTTGGACCTTTTATAAATCTTTGTCTTCCTACATAACTCGTCCCCTTCTTCATCATAAAAATCTCTGTTCATTTACTCACCTTCCAATAATTACACTAAGCTCAAATTTTTTTTAGTAAAAAATAGTCTAAAAAAAAAAAAACCCTAGAGAGCCATGGCTTCCACCGAGCCGGAGGTACCACCAAGTGCCGAACCAGTAGTAGTAGAAGAGCCAAAGGAGGCAGCTGAAGAACCGGCGGTGACGGAAAAGGCCGGAGAAGCATCGGAACCACCACCGGAGACTAAAGCGTTGGCCGCGACCGAGGCGGCTCCGGGCGCCGCCACACCAAAGGACTACTTCCCAGTGGTTGATGTGGTTTTGAGGGTTTTGCTGTTTGCTGCATCGGTGGTTGCCGTCGTGGTTTTGGGGACTAGCAAGCAAACGAAGCTTATTCCGGTTCAGGTTGTGCCTTTTCCGGTGCCGGTGGCGGCTAAATTTACTAACTCGCCGGCTCTCATGTAAGTTTCTTCCCCCCAAAAAAAAGTAATAATAAAAAAAATCACAATTTAGTGTGTTTATTATGTTTTTGTATTTTTATACGTTGGTTTCATTTTCTGCATGTTTGGAAACTTGAAGTATGTCTGCATGCATATATCTTTAAATTAATTTTACGTTTTTTTTTTTGCCCTTTTTGGTACTCCATTTCATAAACCAGTTTTTGCATATTTCTTAGCTCTTCCTGAAGTTCTGAAATTTCTTTATTCATTAATTGGTTTATTTCTCTTAGCTGTGAATTTCCTGTGTATTTGAATGCTTGACATGGTTTTCTACTAGTAACCTACTTCATTTTATTTATTTAGGGGATGGGGTAGTGCTAGGCTTTATTTTCTTGGATTTTTTAAAACTTAATTTAGGCTCTGAAGTATGAGAATTATTATTTAAATTTGATGAGGAATGGATGTACACTATAATTAGTCCATAAAGACGGTCTTTAGACAAAAAGAAAGCCGGGGGTACGTTCCAATCAGTTGACGTTGGCACAAATTAATATATTTTGGCATTTGGAGTGCTGCTTTAGGACATGATTTAACAAAAGGCCAATCCCGTATCAACAAAAGCAAACTATTATGGATGATTTTGAATTTATGATCACGACGAACAGTATGAGAAGTCATTGTTTTCTTTCCTGGAGTTTCTCGCTTATTCATATAGTTCTTTTTTCTTAAAAAAAAAAAAGAAAAATTATTTAAGCACAATAACGGGTTCAAAATTTTGTTACGTCAAGTATTTTAACTGAAATAGACCAATCTTCGATAGTAGTACCTACTCTTCAATCAGAATGGTTAATAATGTACGCACACAGTTAATTCGAATTTGAGTCAAATAATCTTTATTAAGTGATAAATTTTTTGTAACTACACTTTTTTTTATAATTTACTGAAAACTTGTGAAGAAACTTTGTAACAGTGTCAATGGCGGAGTCAAAATATTTTTCAATACGTTATCAATTCAAGATATCTCTTTCGGAAAAAAAAAAAAAAAAAGTCAATGCAGAGCTCTTCTTTACTGTGTACCAGAGTCCTCACGAGTAGAGAACAAATGTTGGCCTCTTCCATTGGCTTGTATCTTAGCAGTCCACATTAGATAATGCTAATAACCACAATACGAACACGAAGCTCAGCAATTGTTTCTTTTGGTCCTTGATAATGATTCCAAAATAAATTTGCATGGATATTATGTTTGAAAATGAAAAATAGAAAAGTAAAAAGGGTTAGGACTTAGGATAATGTTTTGTCAAAACTTGAGCCACGTTTGTTTTTTCTTGAGTACACTGAATGTGACAAGAATTTAAAATAATATTCTATCTGTTTAAAATTATTATCTAACTTAGATTCTCACTTTTATTTCAATTTTTAGGACGGGAGGACATAAATGCTGAAAACTCATTGGCACAAAATTAGACACTTATTGGTAAAAATGGGTATTACGAAAGTAACTGTCTAAATAAAACTATATACAGTGGTAAACTATATAAAAAACCAAGTGGTCCAAGTCAACCCCATCAGTAGCTCCAAAGCCTTCAGCTTGACAAAGGAAAAAAAAAAGAGAGAGAGAGAGACAGAAAAGGAAGTAATAATTTGTTAGTGGGAAATTTTTTTTAGGTCGTACCTATTGATGATTTGAAGCTACCTAGACTATTACAAAGAAGTAGACCGGTAAAGACTACTGGAGAAGGAGATGATACTACTAGGAGAAGATTTTACTCGCATGCACCTTTTGCTCAACGTGTCCAGTTTTTCGTGACCGATAATGACAGGTGACAGGCCTCCTGCCTGCTTAAACTGACGGCTAGTCAACTATTTGTTTTCTTTTTCAGTTGCCTGTTTCCTGCGTCCGCAGTAAGAATCGAACTCACAAACTCGCGATTAAAAGTATCACGCCTTAACCACCAGGACACGACTCGATTCCTGGTGGGAAATTTCTGAGGAAAAAAAATTCCCCTGCTTTACCCAATTTTGTCTCACCCCCTGCCCATTAGTTAAACGGCCGGATTGATTTATTATTCTTTATTTATTTTCTTGGTTCTGATATTTTGTTATTATAAAAAGATTATAATCTTGTAAAGGTGGTTTGACATTATTAAGATTAAATACTTGGACCATCACAGTAATTATTAAAAATGTGCGTGAACGTTCAGCAACTTTTTTCCGGCATGATTTTCAATGGAAAAAAAAAAAATTTAACTGAGACATTTATGGGGTGGTGATTAATCTACTTTTGTTTGATTTGATGGTAATGCAGATACTTGATCTCAGCGCTTTCAGTAGCTGGTTTCTACGGCCTCGTCACTTCGCTCCTTTCAATTTTTGCCCTTCTAAAACCTACTTTCTCCACAAAGTTCATCTCACATTTTGTGATCTTTGATGTGGTAAGTTAATTTTTCAAGGATAAAATGTACTTCCCTGAACTATTGGCCCATAACTTTTGGTCACTATTAATTTTTTACTGATAAAATTAGTCACCATCTTTTTATTTATTCAACAGTTTTATTCAATTTAACGGTCAACTAACGGTCAATTCTTTTTTCCGTTAAGTTTTTTATTTTTTATTAATTTTTTATAAATTGAGACCCGCAATGTATTTTCAATCAATAAAATTAGTCTCCGAATATCTTTTTTCTTTCAACAATTTTAGACATTTTAACAAAACTTTCAAAAATTTAATCGTCGAATTCAATTTTCCTTTAAATCTTTATTTTTATTGATTAATTAATGGATTGTGGGTCTCACAAGTCTTTGATGAGAATGTTTTTTTTTTTTGAAAAAAATAAATTAAACGAATAATGAAAATATTTCTGACCAATTTCCTAAATCCCAAATATTGTGCTCCCCGAGAAATAAATTCAAAAAAAAAAAATGGACAACGAAAACGATCAAGAATGAGGCTCTTTTTCTGGGTTACTTTGTCGGCGAGGAGGTGATGGTGAGACGTTCAGGAGCAGTGTATTAGGTTTTAGGAAGTTGGTCAGAAATACTTTTATTATTCTTTTAATTTTTTTTAAAAAAAAAATCTGATAAAAAACTTGTAGGACTCATAATTTATTAAGTAATCAATAAAAAATAAAGACTTAAAGGAAAATTGAATTGGACATTAAATTTTTAAAAATTCTGTTAAAGTGACTAAAATTATTGAAAAAAAAGATATTTGGGGACTGATTTTATTGTTTCAAAATACATTTCGGGTCCTTGTTCAGTAAAAAATTGATAAAAAATAAAAAAATAAAATTAAAAAAAGAGCGGACCATTAAATTGGTTAAAACTGTTGAATAAACGAAAAGGTGGTGACTAATATTATCAGTAAAAAATTAATGATGACCAAAAGTTATGAACCCCATAATTTAGAGACTAAAATTGCGTTTTGTCCATTTTTCAATACACCTACACATTTATTGAACTCTTTTCCATCTAGTAACTATATTACAATAAGGTTTTTTCATCAGATTTCATTTGCCGTTATAATGTAATTTACTCAAAAGATGTGACAATCTATGTAATACGTGCAGTCCACATGATTCTGTTAAAGGGTTGTTTGATTTGAACCCTGTAGTTAGGTTCAAGTCAATAACCGTTACAGAATCATGCATTCCCGTGTGTATCAACAAAACCTCTCAATTTGAACTAAACAGGAAAGATGAATTTTGTGTTGATTTTTTTTAAATTTATTTTTTGCAGCTATTGTTGGGAATAGTAGCTTCAGCAACAGGAACAGGAGGTGCAGTTGGATACATTGGTTACAAGGGCGATTCTCATGTGAAATGGGGAAAGGTCTGCAACACTTATGATGTGTTCTGCAAACACGTTGTGACTTCACTGGCATTCTCATTGTTTGCCTCTGTGGTTTTGGCATTGCTTGTTTTGCTCTCCATTTATTCCCTCTCCAAGAAGATCCCCAAGTGACTGAAATGAATTCGCCAGAATCAGGGACGGTCTTCTCATTTTCGTCGCGAATCGCTTCTGTTCTGTATATGTAACATTCATTGTAAGTGTTGTTGTTGTTGTGTGTGTGTGTGGGTGGGTGGGTGTGTGTAATTGACAATGGATGCTTCAACTGTGTTTGAATGTAAATGTACTTAATCAGTCGCATTAATCATTGGAGATTTGAGTTCAATTTGTCATTATTTAGAGTAATATTCTTCTGTTGAGTGCAAAGTTATCAGAGATTTGCGTTTGCCACTTGACCCTGACACAGGAACACCAAAAGGCAAGAATAGAATTTGTCACAGTTTGTTTGTCTTTCAGAGGACATCTTAGTTTCTACTCTGTCCCCAAAAAATGTGTTTCTGGTGCAGAGTTTCTGTTATTTAGGCTCATGTAGCAACTGGAACTGGACCATCCAACTGTGTTTGAATGTTGTAAATTGCAGGAATACTCGCATTAACCATTGAAGATTCAGGTTCTAATTGCATTTGTTAACTGGGAAACGTTTAGGTTGAGTCTAAGGACTCATCTTAAAAGTCGAGAGTTCGAATCTCACCAGCAATTCTGAACTAGAACTCTTATAATATTTATGACAGAACTGCCAAAGGAAAGGCATTGTGAGATAGAGGACCCAGATCATATCAAAGGTAGCACCAAATTTACCAATAATGGATCAAGAAAACAAGGAAAGAACAGAAAAATATATTGGATTCCTTCAAAATTTTCTGTTAAAAATTGTCAGTTTTGAATTACAAACTTTACACCAACAATAATGTTTGAGCATCCTAGAAAATTGTTTGCTCCCCTAATTCCTGACCTTCCATTCCTTCTGTGAGGACTTTCTTGAAGAAATCTTCCAATGTATCAGTTCCATAACTAGGTGTTTTATCAGCATTGTACTCTCCAGTTTCAGGCTCCCATACAAGCATGCTTTCGGCCGCATAATACCGACCAATCTTCCCGAACTCAGCTGCATCTTCCAGTGAAGGGAATATTTTCACTAAGAAGTCAAGAACTCCAATGGCAAAGTCCATTATTTCAATAGGAACTTTCAGAAACTTAGGCTCCTTTCCCAATAGTTTGAACAACATTTCCCCTTGCTCCAATGGTGTTAAGGCCTTTCCAGGTCCTCCAATGGGTAAAAATTGATTGATTTTGTTCTCACTCAATACACAATCTGCAATAAATGATGCTAAATCAGGCTCACTAATTGGCTTACAAGCACACAATTTCCCATCCCCAAACATCACATATGGCTTCCCATCTTTCACCAACTCAACCTGTCCTCCAAGACTCTTGAAAAATGCTGTTGGCCTAACAATGCTGTAAGTAAATTCCTCATCCTTTTCAGCTTCTTCTACTAACTCAGCCTCAAATTTCAACTTTGCTCTTTGAAATTCAAGAAGGGGTTTTTGCACACAGATTGCAGATAGCAACACAAAATGGGAAGCCCCAAATTTCCTCCCAGCAACAAGACTATTCTTTGTAGCATCATAATCAATCTTCCATGAATCCTTCACCCCACCATTTCTACTAGCAAGGCAAGACACCACAACATCAATTGGAACCCCTAAATTTGCCAAACTCTTTTCCAAAGCATCCAGTTCAGTCACATCAGAAAAGCACACATTTGCACCATTCAACATTTCCAAGGTCTTATCTTTATCATTTCTGCCTCTAATTCCACTTTTTTCCCTAGCAACAGCAATGACATTGAACCCTCTTTTCACTAACTCTTTAACAACAAAATTCCCAATGTAACCCGTTGAACCCACAACTAATACATTGATATCAGCGGGTTTTTTGTTTCTGAATGAAGTTTTGGGAGCTTCAACAACTGGAGCAGCAGAAGCCTTTACAAGCCTAAATCTTTCCTTACTAAAATTAAAGGATCTCTTCAAATGTAAAGAAGGAGGATAAGGTGCAGAGCTCACCTGAAAATGAGTAAGAAATTGAGCTGAAAGAATTCTTTGATGCCATTGTGTTTTTGGTAATGGCAGTTTGATCCCATTAGAGACAGCAGAGATGGACATTTTCCTTTCAGTTGAAGAAAACTTGAATTCACCAAAATTGCTTGTGATGATGGAAGAGGCATTTCATACCAGTAATTACAAAAAATTGATGAAAAATTTTGAGGTTGAAGATGCCATTTGGGTTTAAGTGGCAATGGCAGTTATCCTGGGAGAATCCAATTGATTGGTGGATATTTGTGGAGCTTCACTCTGAAAAATCCTGGCTGAAATGTGAACTGTAGCAATCTTTCAATATTTTAGCAATTATCAAAATAATCCCTCATATTTGACCGAAATCAGCTTTTCAGCCACCACTCAAGTTCACAAGAAATATTTCAAGTATGGTTTTAGCATAATTGGTATATATTCTGGTACTTGGGAGTCCAGCTAACCGTATAATACTCCTCCCAAACCCAATTCAGTTTATCAGTTAATCTTATTGTTTTTGTTCAACAAATAAATTATTTAATAAGACGAAAAGAACACTTCATATCATTGTTATAGTTGTTCGAATAGTAACCACTAACAAGACATGAAAATAGTATTCTTTCTGTCTCGAAATGATTGTCCAGTTTAGATTTTTATTTTCAGTACAAAAATTATACCATAAATGAAGACTCAAATAGAATAATAATTTTAGGATAGAAGGAGTAGTTCTTATTTTGACGGTGTATTAAATATTAACGTAAAGAATAGCAATATTACAATTTCTATTCATCAAAATCTGATGTCATTAAGGTTTGTTACGTTCTTATACAAACTTATTCTACTGAATGAATTTATTATCATTGTCATCGTTGGTAACAGGAAATTTACATAAGATGGTTAATTTCAAGAGTGCATTTCTGCTGTGCAAACCATATTTTTTTTTGGAGAGACATGGAGCGAGGATGATCACATAAAATTTCAGGAGTAAATGGTTTTCAATGTTTATACGTGTAGTGGTAGTACTGAAAATAATAATGAAAATGAATTATATAGATAGATGCCCCATGACCATAAGCCCCCTGATGAAGCCACCATTAAAGTTTAATCCACATGGAAAAATAGTAGAATTCGGTGGTCCTTAATATGGGCTCCTTAAAGGTATGGGTGTCTTATGACGTGAAATCCATTGATTGCTTGGTATGACTGGGCTTTAGCTGGCAACAAGTAATCTCTTACACTCCATTTAGGCCCGAACAAGTGGTCCAGAAATTTATTGATGTACTAGTTCGGAGAAAAAACGAAAGCTATCAACTAACTTTTGGAAGCAAGCCATATATATTGATGAGTAGGCATTTGATTAGTCACTCCCCTCATTTTAATTATTCTAAATTACTAGCCGTTTTATAACTTTTACTAAATAATGCTTCCCTCTTATAAAAATAATTAATTTGATCATCCTATCTTTTAATTCAACAGATCGATGAGACAAAAGTTTTTTTTCTTTTCCTTTTGTAATTTGTCATTTTGCACAACAAAACAACTTTCATTAGTGAATGAAGAAAGATAGTAGCGTGGCATACATTTGTTTGTTAGAGGAAAAGTTAAAGTCATAAATCACAATGTAAATCCGACATTAGCTTTTCAATCATTGTTAGCAAGTATAATCTCTATTAAATAGGCCAAATTCTATAGTTATGTTTAATTTTGTAAGAGAAGACACATACGCGTTTCATAGTTTTGGATCATGCATTTGTTATTATTATCCAAACGCCCGTTAGTCAAAAGGTACTACTTATGTTTGTCTCCAATATTAATATCCCAAAAAAGACAACTTTTGTTCCTAATTATCTCTAATGTAAGATTTCCACTTCATCGTTTTTCACATTTCGAGTTCGTAATATCTAGAGCCTGTCAATTTAACAAACAAATTAATTTACTCAGTTCCTAAAAATTAATTTCATTGTATATATACAGTAAAACCTCCCTAAATTAATTCTCTACAAATTAATAACCTCCATTAAGTAATATTTTTTTTTGGTCCCAACTCGGGACCAGTATAAAAAATTAAAAAATTTGATTAATTTATAAGATAATAATTTTTCAAGAATCTCTTATGTAAATATAAGTTTCAACAATTTTATAAATTCATAAAT
Source organism: Oldenlandia corymbosa var. corymbosa (assembly GCA_949775105.1). Classification (NCBI taxonomy): domain Eukaryota; kingdom Viridiplantae; phylum Streptophyta; class Magnoliopsida; order Gentianales; family Rubiaceae; genus Oldenlandia; species Oldenlandia corymbosa. The sequence goes on along the minus strand of OX459126.1, from coordinate 15,891,328 downwards.
ACCTAAAATAATAAATTATATTTGAAGATTAACTTAGATTTTGATTTATTATTTATGTTTATGTTTGTAATTATCATGTTTTTGTTCCATTAAAAAATTTATAATGTTATGGTTAGGGCTATAACAGACTTTTCTAGATACAAAAAGTATTCAATTCTTGTATTTTATTACTTATAAGATTGAAAAAATTCTTTAAATTAATAATATATTAATTTATCAATAAATTAATAACTCCATAAATTAATAAGTTTTTGGAGCCCAAGTGTCACTAAGCTTAGTCTCTGGGTGCGCATGCATCGGGCGCCCATCACTTCTCTTAACTACCAAGCAGCCAGAGATCTTGCCAAAAGAGTTGGAGAGGTAGCACTGCTCAAGGAGGACTGTGTTTCTCTCTGAAAAGCCACCTACATTAGAACAAAGGTTTGGTGGAACCTGGAAATCCTCTGACCCCAAGGTTTCACAAAACGCAATGGCAAACTGGGCAAGATTAGATGCAAATATGAGGCGGTTCATAAGTTTTGCCAACGATGTGGCCAATTGGGTCATCCACTGAATCGCTGCTATATGATGGATGAAGCAGAGTTGAATCAATTTCTGGATCAATATTTCCTTGAGAAGGCGGTCAAGAATAACTCGCCTTTGTTGATTGATGCCACTACACCCATGTTTTCAGAATCGATGAGAGCACATGGACATAAAAAGAAGAGATGTTCCAGAATTAGGGATGATAAGTATCTTCACATGCGTGATTACTATAGCTCTGTTCCTGAACATTTCATTCATGATGGTTTTCAGATCACCGAGTTGGATGAACCAGAACCATCGGCGTGGCATCCAGCTGATATTCCAGAAGATGATGATGACAATGATGATGATGACGCTAATGATCACAATAAAAATGATGATGATCACCACAACAATGGCAACCCTGACAATGGAGATGGCTATAGTTCAGGGGGATTTCATCCAGATGATTATCTGAGTGATGATTACACCACACCAAGATCTTATGCAACACAGAATGGCTTTAGAGACAATAGCATTTATGCGAAGGAAAGGTTTGCAGCTCCAGCTGCCATGGCGACGGAAGATGTCGTTGAATCTGATTTGCCATCTGAAGGTACTTTTCATACTCTTAATTCGCAATTTGCTAGAAATGGTTATCAAGGTTTTTTCCAAGGAGAATCCTCTGCATTAGAGATGTCGGATTCCTTTTACTTAATCCCAGATGTTCCACCACCAGAAGATGCTTTAGACAACATGGATTATGTACCAAGTAACTTTATCCCCAATGTCCCGGATTATCCCCCTTATGCTGATGTAAATGTGTCTCCCAATTTTGTTTTTGATATTGTACTGTCTGATTCAGTTTTAGGCAGAAAGGAAGTAGCTTCCCCTGTATCTCAGTCTTCATCTAGTATAGCTATTCCCCAGTCTCCCTCCAGCGACAACCATATTGTAGATTCTTTCCAGGAGACTCATGAGTACTACTCAACACCAAGGAAGCATCCCAGATCAGCAGAGCGTGCCTCCAAACATGAATAGCCCTGCAAAAACAAAGTTTCAGGTTGGAAAATGTCGGCACCACTTCTGGAAGATGAGAGTGATGCTGATTCAGACACTACTGTTGACTCCCACATGATGAAGGTCAGAAAATGTACCTCTGATACAGATGCAGGAACTCTACACAAGAAGAATGTCCTCCTGCGGTATACCACCAGGAAATGTCAGCGTGCCAGGATGCGAGGTTCTAGGAATTTAAAGAAGGTTGCCAACAAGACCAACGCCCCCAATGCTGGTCCATGGCGCATGGCAGTTGAAATGGATTATATACTTTCATCTGAAGGTCACAGGAAGAGGAGGACAGGCCACAGAAGAAGCAGAACCCTTACACAGAACCACAGAGTCAACTCAGGAACCAGGCAACAGAAGAAATGAATAGGATGATTGATGGAAAGCTGGAGTGTCTTGCGGTGGTTGAACCACATCAACTGCCTTCACCAGAATGAGTATACTGTCCTGGAATTGTAGGGGCATCAACAATGCCTCTATAAAACATGCTATTAATAGTTTATGTAAACATTATAAACCGTCTATTTTGTTCTTAATGGAAACTAGGGCTAATAGTACTAGTGTGGCTGTACGACAACAGACTTCTAGCTTAAAGAATTCTTTTGTAGTTGATACTGTCGGTCTTATTGGTGGTGTGGCTCTATTTTGGCAGAATGGTGTGCAGCTTTCTATAGTTCAGCATACCAGCAATGTAATAGTAGTAAAGGTCTGCGAACCTTCTAGAGTTGAATGGTTAGGGGTTCTCTTGTATGGCCTTCCTTCGCATCAAGGAAGAGTCGAATTTTGGAACCAACTTAATGTCAACCTTAGCCATTTCAACTATCCTATGGTCGTTTTTAGGAGACTTTAATCAAGTCACTAGTCAAGAAGACAAGAAAGGGACGACTAGTAAGAGATCATGAAACAAGACCAATTCAACAATTTTTATCAAATGATGATTTGGAAGAACTTCCACATACTGGATGCTGGTACACTTGGACAAACAAAAGGCAAAATGGGGATGCCATTTTTGAAATGCTGGACAGAGCATTTGTCAACAGGCAATGGCTAACATGCTTTAACAAGGCAATCATTCGTAATCTTCCAATTTTGGTTTCGGAACATGCTCCTATACTTGTCCAAATCAAAGAAAAAAAAACAGAGAACCAAAAAGACAAGGAGATTTGAACAATTTTGGTCACATTGTCCCCAATCGAAGCAACTAGTACAAACAGCTTGGACACAAGGTACTTTACAGATTCCCAACAAACAAGAAAAGATGTCATGCCAATTGCAAACAAGTCTTACCAGTCTCCATAACTGGAGCAGTGACAGATTTGGTAACCTAGAGAAATTAGTTCATAAGCTTAATCTGCGAATGACTTCTTTGCAAATGTAGTGAGAATCCAACCCCCAGGATCAACACCTTTTTTCACAATTAGCAATAGCTAGAAAGGAACTAGAGGAAACACTGCAGCTCCAACAAGCTTACTGGCAACAAAGATCCAAATTAGTCTGGCCTCTTCAGGGGGATAGAAACACTTGTTTCTTCCATAAATGGGCCACAAGAAGAAGGGGAAACAATTGGATTACTGAGTTAAGTACAAAAAAGGGACAATGGCTATAAGATTCTGAAAGCATAGCAACCCTCTTGCAGCAACATTTTGAAGGGATTTACACCAACAATCCAAACTACCCATCTGATCTTCAACAGTCCCTTTTCATGCAACATCTTTTTTAGAATGTTAAAGAAGTTCTTACATCTCAACAAAAGACCATGATTGATCAACCCTCCACTAAAGCTGAAATACGGGAAGCTTTAAGCCAAATGGCTCCATGGAAAGCCCCAAGTCCTGATGGCATGCCAACCGGATTTTACAAGACCTATAAACACATCATTGCTCAAGATGCGGAATCTACCATCATTGATGCTATCAACCAATAGCACTTCCCAATTGAGTGGAACCAAACCAATCTGATACTTATTCCCAAGATCCCAAACCCGGTGTCACCCAATGATTTCAGACCAATAAGCTTGTGCAATATCAAGTAAAAGATTAACACAAAGATGATTACCAACAGGTTTGAATCTTGCATCACTCTTTTGATTGATGAACATCAAAATGGCTTCGTTCCTAGGATAAATATCAGCGAAAATATCCTTCTTGCTCATGAAGTAATTGAATGCATCAAGAAAAAAATGGAGATCTAGGGCTGGCAGCTATTAAACAGGACATGAGCAAGGCTTATGATAGAGTTTCATGGCCTTTCCTAGAAGCGGTTCTGAAAAATTCTGGATTTCCAGAGAACATAACACGTCTAATCATGTTTTGTGTCACCTCTGTCACATATTCTATCCAATTCAATGGTGACAGTCTTCCATTCTTTGCTCCACAAATAGGAATACGTCAAGGGTTCCCGTTGTCACCATATCTTTTCATACTATGTCAGCAAGTTCTGTCATCATCAATCAGAGAAGAGATCAAACAGTTTCCAGGCCTTGGTATAAAGATCAGTCGAAATGCCCCGAGAATCAGTCACCTCATGTACGCTGATGACAATTTATTCTTTATTGAAGCCAAAGAATCAGCGTTTCAAGCATTAACAGGATTGATTGACATCTATGCTACATATTCTGGCCAGAAGATCAACTATCAAAAGTCATCCATCTTACTGAGTCCTAACACTTCTGCTGTCATAAGAGACCTTATACATACTACTACCAGGATTCTAGAAGGCACTTTTCAGATTAAATATCTAGGATTATCCCTGGACTTCAAAGAAAAAAAGAAGGATATCTTCAAAGAATTCGCGGCCAGACTTCTCAACAAATTTGCAACCTAAAAAACAAAACACTTGTCTTCCGCTGGACGAGTGACTTTAGCAAAATCAACAATATCTGCAATGCTAATATATCCAATGGGAGTTTTTAAGCTTCCAGCCTCCACGCTACGCAAAGCAGATAGCATCATTGGTAGCTTCATCTGGAAGGGTGATTCTTAATCGAAAGGCATTCACTGGCGATCTTGGCAGAAAATCAGCTAGTCTGTTTTCCAAGGAGGTTCTGAAAGCGACCAAGGAGTTTAACTAAGCTCTGTTGACAAAGCATGCTTGGAAAATCCTAACACAACCAGATTCTCTCATCTCTAGAGTATACAGAGCCAAACACTGCAGTTCCTTTAATTTCCCTCAACTCCAACCCCCAACCAATGCTACATAGGGATATAAGAGTGTTTTCTGGGGAGCTCAGCTCCTGCAGAATAACACCAAATAGAAAGTTATTTCAGGCAGAACCATTGGTATTGCTGAGGACTAGATTCCAAATCATCCAAATCCTATCCAACAAAATTCTTTTCTAGCCACTCACTCCAATCTCAAAATAAGGGATCTCTTCCGAGGCAATGGCCAGTGGAAATTACCCTTTCTGAGAACCATCTTCCCGAATCATATAATCCCATACATAACAGGCATTTTTATTGATCCGGCAAGGAATGCACAGCAGGACACCCTGATCTGGACAAACACTTCTCATGGGAAGTACACAATATAGTCAGGGTATCACACTGCTTTGACTGCCAGAGTTCAAGACCAACCACATAATACTAATACACAGGATCAGAAGGAACGAACTTGGAAAAGATTATGGAATTCCAAAGTTCAGCCGAAGCACAAAATGCTATTTTGGAAAGCCATCTCAAATGCCCTTCCCTCCAAAGCTGGTCTACAAAAACGCCAGATACAGATTGATTCTAGCTGCCCTAGATGTTTCACCCAGATTGAGGATGATTTACATCTCCTCCCAATGCCCAATTTCACAAGCAATTTGGAATTTTGCTTACTCCAAATTTCAGTCAATTTTACGGGGCAATACCACCTCATTTCTTAACTAGTATGTCCAATGGATGCAATCCTCTCCCTCAGAAGAGGATTTGGACTTATTTTTGTTGATCTTTTGGCGAATTTGGGTAGAAGGGAATGACAGAATTTGGAGATCTCAAGCCACTGATCCTGTCTACCCTTGGAGATTGGTGCAAGCGAAATATGGGCAACTCAAAAAGGATATGTTACGTCATAACCACACCAATGCTGCTGCATCACAACAAATCACCCCTCAACAATCCTTTGAAACAAATTCTTTTATACAGGCTTTCATTGAGTTTGATGGCTCCTTTCATCCAAATACAAGACAAGCACAACAAGTCAACCCTCAACAATCCCCTCAAGCAAATTCTTTTATACAGGCTTTCATTGAGTTTGATGGCTCCTTTCATCCAAATACAAGACAAGCACAACAAGTCAACCCTCAACAATCCCCTCAAGCAAATACTTTTATACAGACTTTCATTGAGTTTGATGACTCCTTTCATCCAAATACAAGACAAGCAGTAGGTGCCTGAAAGATAACTTGGATTACTGATGCAACTCAAATCCATCAACATATCGTCACTATCAACTTTTCAAACGGAAACTATGACTTATCTGAATACATCGCTTGATGCATCTTCCTTGGGCTTGCAAAGAGTGAAAATCTGCACAGATGGTGGGTTACTCACAACCAATCAAAGATCAGATACTCTTCCAACGGAAGCACAAAAAATCATTATATTATTACGTCAATTAATTTCGTCTTTTGAGTCATGTATTTTGATTAAAGTCGGTAGAAATAAAATTTTAGATATGTATAATTTAGAGATCCGCACAGATTGTGAGTTACTCACGACCAATCAAAAATCAGAGACTCTTCCAACGGAAGCACAAAAAATCATTATATTATTACGTCAATTAATTTCGTCTTTTGAGCAATGTATTTTGATTAAAATCAGGTAGAAATGAAATTTTAGACGTATAATTTAACATATACAAAAACACAGTATAATAATTTAAAAACTCTAAATTAATTAATATGCAGGTCCTTTCTAAAAAAAATTGTATATAGAAGATCCAAAAGAAACCTTTTGACACAAATACTCAATACTTGGAATGCTTTGATTACTCATCAAATGATTGATTACAAAAGCTTATCAACTATGAAATTTTAGATGGACAAAAACACAATTAACATAAAATTATGATACTATTTGTATTATTATATTTACTCTTGGAAGATAAACAAAGATACAATTATTTCATAAACGAAAGAAATAAAACAACGTTGAGTACCTAGTCAAACTTTCATAACACATGTACATTATTTATAATTATTCACTACAAAATTAAGCAAACCTTTTTTTTTCTTTTTTACTTTTAAAATTTTCTTTATTTACGTAAAAACCCGGGGCATGGAATCGGCCGGCTGGCAATCCACCTCCCGGAGCACCGTCCTCAGCCCCTGGCATTTCGCGTTGGCCAGCGGGTGCAACCCGTGATCCGGCCCGGTCATATGAACCCGGTTCTCCCTCTCCTTCTCGAACGAAATCCCGTACCGGTTCTCCACATCCTGAGCCAGACCCGGCCGGAGCTGACCGTCCCGGGTCAACGCCATCATCACCTGAGGAATCCCCAACGGCAAGCTATCCCCTTTATCCACCTGCCAGAAATGGATCGTCTTCCCGTACGTTTTCGCCACTTTTTCTAGATCCTGACGTTGGACGATCCCGGGAACTCCGGGCATGAACAAAATCCCGGATTTAACCTCGTACTCGTGGCTGTGCCAGAAAGGCTTCTCGTTGTCGGGTAGCGTGAGGAAGAGCCGCTCGGAGATTATGTATTCGAGTCCGATGAGTTTTCCGTCCTTCTCCGGCTTGTCGTAGATCAGGCATTGCCGGAATTCCTCGTTCTGGTGGCCGCAGAAGTGGTGGGCCTCCACCTGTCGGGTCATGTCGTCGGCGTAGAAATGGAACGCGCAGAGGTGTTGGTGGATTTTGTTCACCGGACCGAAGCCTTGGATGGTGGCGGTGGCGGTTTCCAGCACCGCCGTTCCGGTGTGCGTTGGCTCGCCGGGAATCTCCGCTTGTGTGGGACCACCTTCCATTTTCTTTTTGATAAATTTAAGATTAAATTTTTTTAGCTAATAGTGCTGTGGTGGTCTGAAATGGTGGAATTTAAGGTTGTTTTCGTTTGACTATTAAACACACGTGGACTTTCATCAAGATGACACCTGTCAGAAAGATGACGAGTCATCTGGAGAGATGACACGTGTGTTCCCACAACAAGCCACGTGTATCTAGAGGTTTCAAGGAGAACAAAAAAAAAAAGTTTTATCCGAAAAAATTAAAAAATGTGATGCATAAATGATAAAACACCTACTAGTTCCTTCCTTCAAGGAGACAAAAGTTCGAAACGTTTCACGCTTTTATCTGAAGTGAAAGGTCCATTGGCATTTTCAGGAATTTTTTTGTGGATAACTAGTTCACTTGAATCCTATTGACACCAATTCGATACGAGTTGAGCACGAATTAATAATAATTAATCTTGAATTAAATTTAATCGTTCTTAGCTAAATACTCTCTCTGTTTCAAAAAAAAAAAAAAATCTACATTGATGTTTGAGAGTTAACTATTTTTTTAGGAAAGAAGTAGTATAAAATAAACAATACTCCTTCTGTTTCGAAATTACTGTCCAACTTGAATTTTCATTTTCAGTTCAATTGTTTTAAAAGTAAAATTTTAAATTAGATAATAATTTTAGGATGGACAGAGTATTAAATTTATAAAAATAAAGTAATTTAGAATCAACGATTGTTGAATTATTGCTTAAACATCTTGTTAACCCATCATTACTCAGAAGAATACTATAAAGATTGATTAGGAAAACAAGACATGTACTAGTAAAGGAACACTGATCTGAAGAGTATTACTAGGTGACATTCCTTTTGTTTTTTTTTTTCCCTGTCAATTAGACTATAGAAATAAAAATTACTACATCTTACCTTGAAAAAAAGATTGATCAAGAAATCGGCAAAATTGCGAAAAGGAGCAACGTGGGAGAGAGTATAGCCTAAAAGAAGGTTGTTATTGGTCACACTCCTCTATTAAATTGCCAAATACTACAAGCAAAAACAAACACTTCACGAATCACGATCACATACTCTATCATTCATTATTTATTATTACCTCCATTCACAAATAAATGTCGTTAGAAAGATTTCACAAAATTTAAGGAGGTAATAAATTATCTTGTTAATATACTATAATACTCTCATTTATTCTTAATATTTGTAGTCCCAATAACATCTAGTTCTAATAAAATTCTACATTAAATATCGTTACAGTTTCTAATTTAAAGATAGTACTATAAGAAAAATTTGATAAAATTTGTTAGAACGACATCTATTTTGAAATATTTAGTTTTTCTTTCAATGAGGTCTATTTGTGAATGGAGAGAGTTTTTTTTTTGTTTTTTTTTTTTTTTGTTATACAATTTGTCATTCAATATTTCAATTCATTTGATGGGCAAAGGTTTAAACTTTAAACCAGAATCCTATGTCCATAAAAGCAACAAGGCCCCCATATCTTAACAAATTTTGTTGACCCATAAAGTCCAATCTCTCATCTCTTTAAATTCCAATCCCATCACCCCCCACATTTTCATTCCAATTTTATTTCCTCCATTACTTACAAGACTCTACTAGAAAGTTGAAGAAAGTAAGATACTATTAAAGAAAAAAAAAAGAGGCTAATAGTTTTGTGTGTGTTTTGCTGGGCTGAATTATGAAGCGACAATTGATCCTTGCTCAAGATTCCCTTCCCGATGATGTTGCACTCAGCATTATGAAATTTCTTGAGGTGGGTTTTTCGTTTAATGATTGTTTCGTTTGTTAATTTTACTGTTCTGTACTTAAGTTGTTCTGGTTTTTTTTTTTTTTTTTGGGAAGGTGTCGGATGTGTGTTCATTGGGAAGTTGCTCCAAGTTTTGGCGGGAGATTTCTACTTCTGAGTGTCTCTGGAAGCATCTCTGCCAACTGAGATGGCCTGGGATTGTTTTGGAAGATGAAATTGAGGCTGAAATCCATGATCATGATCAGCCAAAGATGCCATCTTTGAAGGTATGTTGCTTTCTTTGATCATATTTTCTTCATCAAACTGGCTCCTGAGAGTAGGTATTTTTTTTTAATGCAATACTCTGTTCTGACCCCTGTTTTGTTTTCATCTCAAGCTAAGGTTTTTAATATGTTTTTTTTTCACTCACAAGAATGTGTCCTTAGATTATTTGAGAAAAAGACCCAATGAGGATGATGTTAGAACTTGATGTTTAGATATTACGTTTAGTTCTATGGATCAGATTCTCAAAGAAAGATGCCAAAAGTTTTGTTAATGGAGTGAGATTTCATCAGTGTTTTGAATATGAAATTTCATGGGTTCCCCTGTTTTTTTCCCCTGCAACTCAAAATTCTCTGGTTCTAAAGTACATAAGATCTCTGAAATAACTGCAGGGATGGAGAGGATTGTATGTCAAGAAGCATAACCTAATGGCGGAAAAGGCAGCTGTCGTGAGGAAATCCCTTTCCTGCTCAGAAATTGACGTCAATATGTACCACAAAGCTCTTGAAGATATGAAAAGAATGCAATTTGGGTTCAAAGATGTACAGATGTTCTTTCTCAAATCAGGCATCAACGTGCTTCTCAACTTTGTTGGTCTGCACTACTGCATTAAGGAGCTTGGCGTCCAAGTAACTCTTCTATCCTTATACGTCATTTTAGTAGAACGTGTCGACTTCTTTGTACAAAATGGAATAGTGGATACCGTATACGTATCCTATCATGTCAATGTTTTGCTTGTTATCGAATCAACATCATGTGGTCTGGTATACCTTTTTTGCTATTGTTGTTTGCGTATAGTTTTGGTAAAGTTTCTATCTTGAACATTCCTTAAGGTTCCAGGTATTAATTAAGAATCCCGAGTAGGCAAATTACAATAAAAATGACTAGTTAGTGTATAAGATCTTTGGACTGCTGACCAAAAGTATTTGAGACAAATCTCTTAGGTTTCTGTTGCTTTAACTCTACTGTGTTTTGAAAGAGTGAAACTTTCCTTTGTGGGCAGTTGTGTGCTATTGAGTTACCCCTTCTTTTTTCCCAACATCGATGATGAAAAAGTTGAAGAATGATGGTAGCAAGTAGTAGTGGTGGAAATTTGTGGACTTAAAATTGACCATTCTTGTGTTTTGTTACCTCTTTTGCATTGATGTGGACATTCGGGAGAAAAAGAGTTTCAGTTCACCTTCTAGATTTGCCGACGGTAGGCCTAATTCAGTAATTTGGGAAGGATTGGTAATAGCTTCTATGAGATATTTTCAAGATGCAAGTAACTGTCACCTTAAAACGTTGTACTAAGTTTGCTCTACTCTTAGTTTAATAGAGTGAACTGTTAAAATGAGACGGTGAAATTGATATTGCATTTGTAATTGATGTGACACGTAGTTGATGCAATGTTTTCACTAGTGATGTTTGCTTGCTTAATGTATTTGTATGGAACCACTGTCTAATCAGGTTCCTGCCTGTTCCAATCTCAATTTTCATTCAGGTGGGTTCCATGACAGAGGCATTGAATACCTGCAACATCCAAGACCGATTGGTATACATCCAATGGTGGGAGGCCGGAAACTGGTTACATCGGTTCAAACCTCCAGACGTGTTACATGCCCGTCGCGTCCCTTTATATGATTTCACCTCAGTTGAAGGTGCCAAAATCCTAAGAATGCTCGAAAGGGGTATCGCCGGTGACATTTTGTGTATCAAAATGTACTCATCTGAGCCGCATAACAAGCGAAATCCAACAAGAATCTGCACCATGTGTAAGGGTTTGAGGAAGGACGATCCTCAGGAGCTAATACCATCTGCAATTCCTCAGTCTTCTTAACTACTAGAACCAGATATTTTAAGCCTCAGTGCGTTTTACTTTCATATGGATGTTACATGTCTATAGTGGTAGCAAAAGTTTGATGTATTATTATTTGTTCCAAGAAATTGGGTTCTCAGAAATAGTACTCTTTTGTTATTTTCTGAGCACATGAAGGTTCATCTTCAGGTTTTTTGTTGTTATTCATTCAACCCAACTCTCTTTAATAATGGGGTCATTTGGCACTGTGCAATTTTGAAATGAAAGCCACAACTCCAAATTGCTGCAACATAGACCACAAACAAGTTTGTTTTTTGTTCTGGAATTAAACTTTCTAGTACTCATTAAGGAACCTGGAAAATGACCAATACGTATAAGAAGAGGATGTCTTGCCATCTTTAACGGTGATCAATACCTTTTGTCCGTTTCGGGTGCGATTGATTTGAGACTTAGCCAAACGATGGGCAGTTAACATTTGAGGTTGACCTCCATGATGTTTGCACAAAGTTTATGGTCAAGAAACCATATAATTGCGGCAACACATTAGTCTTGGCATCACAATCCCGGGTCCAATCCCTCTGAATAAGTGGTGATGCCAAAATAATTGTTAACAACAAAGATTTTCACTCTTAACAACAAAGATTAAAGTTAAGTGTTTATTTTGTCCCGAAATTATTATGATATAGTTTGAATTTTTGTTTTTATTACAAATTATACCATAAGTTACGATCCAAATTAGACATTCATTTTTTGGGACAAGAGTAGTATAAAGTGATTCCAATCTCCGACTCCAAAACAAAGAGAAGTTGACTAGGAAGCATTGTACTTTTTCTTTTGAATTTCTTTAACAGTTTTATTTATTTATTTTTGGGGTATTAATTCCGTGGAATGGATAAGCTAACATCATCTTTCCCCCCTTAAAAAATCTCATTCCTTTTTTGATTAGTGGAGGAGGTGTGGGCTTGAATGCTTGATAGAATAGTGTTGACTTTCATTTTCATTTAAGATGGAATAAATTTCAAAGTTATCCTTTAGTTATGTGTATATTGCAAACTTACCGAACATCATCAATTGTAGTAATAATTTACCATCTCAAAATTCTAATTTTCTTAGAATCTAACCTGAACCAACTTGTCTTTTGAGGTCGTTCAATAACCTTAATAAACATTTGAATAATGACAATTTTAATGGATAAAAATATTACTCCTAAATTAAATGATATTTTCACAAACATATGACCGCTCTGTATTCTAGACAATCACTTATATATAGAGCACTGCAGAGTATGTGAATGAAGTAAACGATTATTAACTACTTACTTAGTTCAGTCAATCAAGTCGTAACTAAAATTATTTTAAAATTGAGAGGTTGTAAGATCAAAATGATGATTTATTTTCAGGAAATTTAATTCTTATCATTAAGTATAGTTACATAATTGACATTATAGTGTTAGAAATTCTGCATATACACAATAGTACTTGTGAACAAATACGTCGATCCTCCCCTTAAGAAAATAAGTAAAAGAACAAGAGAATTAAAAAAACAAATTTTATGTCACGATATATGAGCTAACATATTTACCATGTATACGGTGAGAAACTATTGAAACAATTAAATGTTACAGTTGATAGTAAAATGATGAATTTAAGTTTTTGGTTAGATTGAGGGGCTAATTCACAATTTACTATTGAAAATCTATTTGCCACGTAGCAAAAGAAAAAGTGAATGACCCGGATTGCAGCAATCTTCTCGAGTTTGATCATGGCTCTTTGCGTCTCTAAACAAGAAACTCCTTTCTATTGTTGATTCGATTGATCGAAGAAAGAAAAGATCAATTTCCCCATTTTTCTCATCAACATTTCTGTCAGCAATCTCCATTAAGGTTTTTAGTTAGAATTTAGAAGTATGATCAATTCACTTCCTGATGATTTAGCCCTGAAGGTTGCTTTACACCTCGAGGTACTGAAATTTTTCAGTTTTGTTTTCTGGGTTTCATTTCTAATGGAATTGTATGATTCATTTCGTTTTGCGTGTTGGGTATCCAAAAAGATTGATTTTTTTTGTTTTTTAATCCTGGGTTTTTGTTTTGTCATGCTGTTTTTATAAAGGCGTCAGATGTTTGTTCACTGGGCAGTTGTTCAAGGTTTTGGCGAGAGTTATGTGGGTCTGATTTTATATGGGAGGATTTATGCAGAGAGAGGTGGGTGGCAATCAATTGGGATTCGGCTTCTTCAGCTCATGGGAGCCATTCTCGTCTTCCGGTTGGACTCAATCTTTGCTCCATTGATTTTTGTTCTTTTAAATGGTGATTTTGTTATTGATTGCTTTTTTCTGGATTTAAGTTATTCAATTGAACTAAGATTAGAAGGGTGGAATGTTTTGTTATGCAATTTAAATCATTTGATCAGCCCACTGGTTGGTTACTTGGTTTTATGTTTCTTTTAGTCTAACTGGAAAAGCAATTCTGGCAAAAGGTTAAGCCTGGCTATAAAATTCTTGTTTTTAGTCAAAGCATCTATTTTGATCCTGAAGGACTTTAGTTTTGGAATTGGTTTTATGTGCTAACGGGTCTTTTGTTCGAGTAGGTTTGTAAGTAGCTAAGAATGAGGGTGAGAATTTATGCTTTTGTTTCCCAGTTGGTCTCTTTCTCCTCTGCATTTGTTGTTTTTTCTTCTACTAAATTGATAGTAATTTTCTTTGCTTTAGGGGTGGAAGGCAATGTATGTAAAAAGGCACAAAGAGATGGCAGGAAAAGCAGCACTTATATTTGATTTTGTGGACCAATGTTTGACCTTTGATTCCATAGAGATTGGATATCATTTAAAAGCAGTCCAAGACATGTCCTCAATGTTTTTTGAATTTGAAGACGTCCAAATAAACTTTCTCAGAACAGATGCCAACGTGCTTCTCAATTTGATTGGCTTGCACTACTGCATCACCATTCTTGAGATGCCTGTAAGTACTGGCTCAAACTGGGCTCGGTTATCTTTAATTCTTATTGGTATAGTGCAGTTTCCTATAAGATTTATCTTCTGGGTTAACAAATCAGGTTTTCACCATGTACTACATGTTATGATCAAGTTAAGTTTGTCAATACTCGTCTAAGTGTTAAAGCACAAAAACTCCAAGATTAGTTGATTATTTCAATATGAACGGAGGCTGATAATTCAAGGAATAATCTGGTAATTTATGATCACTTTTCTTAACAATATCCAGTTTGTATTGCTAAAAAGCCTGTGGTGTGAACCTGATTACTATTTATACCCAGCGCGTTGTACTTCTGATTTCGCAAGCAGAGTCGCAATGATATGAAGTCTTTATTGTCTATAATAGGTACAGATTGACATAGGATCAGCTAAAGCAATCTTCTGACAACATTTGTTATTGTTTCTAGGCTGAATCTCTTACAGAAGCATTAAGAAAGTGCAAGGTTTCGGAGAGGCAAGTATGCGTCAAATGGTGGAAACTTGGCCGTTTGTTCTATGGCTTTCGACTTCGTGATGAATTGCTTTCTCGCACTGTTTCTTTAGAAGACCTGGCTTCATCTAAAGAAAATGAAGTTCTTGGTGTGCTTCAGCGTGGGGCAATTCATGAGGTATTACGAGTTAAGATTTCTGCTGCCAAGCCTGAATGCGTGCCCTGGTCCTGCCAAATTGCAGAAAGCGGAAATCTTTGATGGATTTCCTACTCATGCTTTATTTATAGCTTAGATAAGGGAATTGGTTCTTGCCGTGCTAGATCTTGCGGCAGCATCTTTTCTGTGTGTCTATGTTGAGCAAGTACAATATCCTGTTGGGGAAGGAAGATGTTCCCCGGTAGTGACAATTTCTGGGCACCTGCTCCTGATTATTGGACGATCTTGAAGACAGGCAACTGGCTCCTTGGATTATCTATCACATGTACATGCACGCAGTTTGACTAAAATTATTGCAAGATGATATCATTCTGCTAAATAAAACATGGTATTGAAGGTGATATGGAAATGGAACATAGAAAGTGTTGTAAGGGATCATACATTCACATTTGTTGTATGTACAGACACAGATACTGAAGCTTTGCCCAAGAAGAAACAATAAGGGCATAGGTATAGACTTGAGTGAACAGTTCCTTGGAGAAGGGGAAATGTTCCCCAGTTGTGATGTACTCTTCTTTCTTTATGTAAAACTCTCATATGTATCTCTCTTTGTCTATCTGTTGTATTAAAACTTGATAATTAAATGGAAGCATATGCTCATGCCATTGTCATACTTGGGTTCTTGCTCTGTTTTGGCTCCCAGATTCCCCTGATCTTAATGTAATCTGAGATTTGCACCATCTGTAACAATTCACTAAGAAAATCATTGGTGAATGTAAGTTTGGAAGACCTTGTTTCTCAGAAGGAACCAACAGTTCATGCTTAAATCTATCACCGATTTGACTAAGTTTGAAATTTAGAGGACAGACATTGAAAAATCTGCTTGACTTTGTCAAAACTGCCAGGCAGTTTCAAGAAAGTGTTTGACACTTTCAACACTTATTCCTTGATTTCATTTGCATATATTTTTCCCCGTTCCTTGCATTTTTTTCATCAAGATAGGCCATCAGTATTCACCAGGAAGATCATGGATCAAAAACTGGAAATTACTGAGATTTGTCTACTGAATTCACTTCCTAATGACACAGCCCTCAAGATAGCTTCATCTCTCCAGGTATGGAAACTTAAATTTTGTGTTGGCTTTTTATGATTTCCTTTCTGAAAAGATTGGTTACTGAAATTGTTAAACAGTATTGATTCCGGGGATTCATTGTCTTCCTTTTTGAAGGTTGCAGGCGTTTGTAAACTGAGCAGTTCCTCAAGGTTTTGGCGGGTGATATGTGGGTCTGATTGTATATGGAAAGCTCTATACAGGAAGAGATGGCCTGCTGAAATTGGTTCGGATCATAAGGATTCTTCTGTTCATGAGAGCCAATCTCGTCAGGCTAATCAACAGTTAGAACCCAGTGTCGAGGTAGGAACACCTTTTATACCCCCATAATTTCGCTACTGCTGGCATTTTTTAAAGTTGTTTGCAAACCTATATGCTCATTTGATCACTTCATCTACTGCATTTCTCACTCTCCAAATTCATATTTAGTGGTTCTTTATTTGTTTTAGGAGTGGAGAAAGATCTATAGGTATAAGCATGAAGAGATGGCAACAAAAGCAGCCTCTATAATTAATTATGTGGAAGAAAATGTGTGGCCTCCGGACTCCATAGAACTCAACTTCATTAACGAAGCAGCTGGTTACATGGATTGGGAGAAGTTTGGAATTATAGATGTCGAATTGCTGTTTCTCAGAGCAGGAGTCAGTGTGCTTGTAAACTCGGTGGGTTTGTTTTACTGCTGGCTGTATGATGTCATGCCTGAAACTGTAAGTACTAAATCACCGCCTAACCACAGTTATCAGTGATACTTACTGGTATTATATATGGCTTGTCTTGCTGTTAATTTGAAGTAGAATTCACAATCTTTCATCAATGCTTAAGTTAAAAATGCAGAAATAATTTTTTTGCATGATCTAAATTCTCATGCGAATATACTCTCCCAAGAAGAAAAAGGTATATTTCAGTTCTCAGATTGGTTTGGATGAAGCAGATATATATATATACCAAAGAGAGTTTGGTATAAATCGCTGATTTTAGCCTTTGACCAAAATATTCATGTTTGCTAAAATGGAACTGAGCAATCATCTTTTTATCATCCCATAATCTCTCTTTCTCTTGACTTCATTGTGATGGAATCCACAGCATTGTGATCAGTCTGAACTTCCGATATACTATCTGGTCCAAATTTTGAAGAGTGATCTCACCTGTGCTTTTCTTCACTTGCCATTTTTGGCTTGCTCAATGTTCACCATTGTTAATTCGTAGGAGGAATCTCTCTTGGATGCATTAGAGATATCCGGAATTTCAGAGAGGCAAGTATGGGCGAAATGGTGGGTGTACAATCAGGCCGAAGGCATTCCACGCGAGAAGTTAGTTTCTCTAAAAGACCTAGCCGCAAGTTATAGAGGAGGAAAAGTTGTTGACATCATGCGCCGAAGCGTGGTGAAAGGCGAGAATGAGATTACCGTTATTGTTTCTGCTGTTAACCTTAGTCCATACCCTGGTTTTGCCAAACTGCAGACATGCTGAAACTTTTGACAGTATCTTCCACTTGATGCTTATGTGGATTATAAATGTATAAAAATGTATCGAGCTTCTCCACACGCCAATGATGACTAACAATGTAAGTTGTACTGTGGAAAGATACTAAAGCATAATGTTGGATGAAGGCCAAGTAGGTCGTTAGGGGTGCTTGTGAGCCCCTTCACGTAATAACGAAAGGCTAAAAAAGAGTTGTTTACTCTCTCAAAAGCGAATCGAATCCAGACTCCCTGGAAAAATACATTGATCGGTTTACGATTTGTCTCCAAAATATGTATCAGGCAGCAAAGCATCATCTGGAGACTCATGGTTAAAAGTCCTGAAACACTGTTCTAAGCCAATAATTAAAAAAATAAAATGCAAAAATAATAATAATAAAATTGAATCATAAACTTAACATAGTCCGTCCTATAATTATTGTCTAGTTTTCTAGTTCAAATTATACTAAAAGTGAAATCTCAAAGTGGACAATAATTTTGAGACGGAGGGAGTATTAATTATAAATATTAACAATTAGTGAGGTTCTTTGTACAATTTCTCTAAACTCTAGGGCCTTATAGCATTATATATTTTAAAATATATGTCATTTTACAAAATTGAGATAATTTTTATCCTATTTTTTCAAATATTATTCTTGTACTAAAACATAGTGCATATTATTTCACTAATTGTGTTTATGGGACATTTACTTGGTTTACGGTGGGTTGCTCTTCTACAATCCTAGTTTGTGTTGTATACGTATTGCAATTCATCGAGATCTTTTAAAGTCTATTAATGAAACTATTGTACCGTGACTTGTTAAGTCTCTGCTCTATTAATTGTTGTTTAAATTTGTGTTGTCCGTTCCCATCTTACCCTAGCATGCTTGTTGCTAATTTGTTGGCTCAGTTTCATGGGATTTGTCTTTTTCCTAAGTCCGGCCGTTTTATGATTTCTGTTTTTTTTTCCCTCAATATTTGATGCAGAATGAAAAAATGTCTATCAATGTCATCCCCTGTACTAGCATTCCACTTGTTCCTTATGATTTGGAGAAGCTACTCTTTTACATTGCTATTTCTAGCTTTTGTTTAGTTACATCTTATGACTACTTGATTGTCCAGTAAAAACCCCCTGAATTTGTGTCTGTGGTCTCTCATTCTCTCGTTCCACTTTCTATAGACGTCTGGATCTACCATCTCTGCAATGATTTTCCGATATTGCGTTTGTTGAGAATATAACCTTGTCCCATATAGATAGATGGAGACTCTTGAAACCAATATATAACCATATGTGCTACTCCCCTTATCACCAATTGATTTTGAGGTAACTACATATGGGCTTATATTTAGACCTTCAAAAGCGTTGTTATTGCCAGTGATAGCCATTATGTGGACCACGTCGCTGTTCAACCTTTTGTAAGTAAGTGAAGTCTATCGCATTTATCTTATCAGTAATTAATTGTTCACTCACGTTCTCATCTTCTAGTTAGAGAAATTATTTTCTACGCCTGTAAGATTTTCAATCTAATCCAATCTTATTGAACATTCCTAAAAAAATCATGTAAGGCAAGATCTTTTGAATTTTGAACCCACAGATTTAGAATTGTAGACGTTTTGCTTCAGAACTATGAACTTTTGTTCATAGTTGTATATGTATATGTGTATCTATATGTATATATGGTATGTATATATATATATATATATATATGAAAATTTTAGTACTAAAAAATATTGACCAATTGTAAAAAAAAAATCGACCACTCGACATTCATATATGACTTTCTTTATGTGTCTTCAACCATAAAATTGGTGTCAAGATGGACCGGTTGGGCAGAAATAAGAAAACTAATTGATATTCTTGTATTGGGCAGAAATAAGATAGATATGTAGTTTAAAAACATTGATAACCAACTTATTTTAAATTGATATTCTTGTATTTCATATACGCTCAATCCGTAAAGAATTAGAAAACGAATTGTACATGAAATTTATAGTTTTCGACGAGATCTATTCGATAAAATCAATATTGAATTTTTTTCGAAAAATAAAAATAATAAAAATACTCCGGACAGAAACGAAGAAAGTATCAAGAATATCAATATTCATATATAATTCGTTTTCTAATTTTCAGGAATTATGAGATGTGCTCATTTGAAAATTAGAGACATTTTATGAGAGGAGATAAAAAAAAATGTGACATGGACTAAAAATACAAAATATAAAAAAAATGAAGAAAAATACAATAAGAACAATAAATGCAAAAAATAAGAGAGGATATACTATGCTCCCGATACTACACAATATGGACTCTCATCACCAGATTGATGCTTGAAGTCCTGAACCACTGTTCTAAACCGAAGAACAAAGGGGGGAAATAATTGAATAATAAAAATTAAAATAGTATTACTTGTAAGTACTGACAAAAAAAAAATGGTCGGGTTCTTTGTACGTTTTCTCTAAAACTCTAGGGTGCCTTATAGCATTATTAACTGTGAAGTCGGGTTAGTAACCGCTAGCTTCAACAACCTTTATTTGTTTCTTGTAAGCTAAACTTGTTTTAGTTATTGTCAAACAGATGAGGTTGCATGAAAGTGTTCATCTAAGTACTTTGTTTTGTTCCAGTCTTTTCCTGGAAACAAAAAAAGGGCTAAAAGGTGGAACTTGGAAAGCTGCATGATTTTTGACATGAAATCAATTTACTTATACACGCATGTGGCTGTCTGAGACTTGGATATTGATTTATTTATTATTTGGACTCATGTTTAAATATATCACTAATTTTGACTGAGAAGTCTGAGATGTAGAAGACGACTTTGAAATTTGATAAAGTCTGCTTGACTTGTCTAAATTGCTATAGGCCATTCAAAGATTTGCCCGTATCCTGTTGTAACAACTATTAATTAATCCTTGACTTCATTTGCATCCATTAACTTTCCTCCATTTCTTGCATTCATTCTCTCATATCAGAAAGATCATGGGTAAAAAACTGAAAAGTACTACTAAGATTTGTCTACTAAATTCACTTCCTAATGACATAGTCCTCAAGATAGCTTCATCCCTCCAGGTATTGAAACTCAATATTTTTTTTGTTGGGCTTTTTCTTGGAATGATGAATGATTCTTTCCTTTTTAAAAAAGATTGATTCTTGGGATTCTCTGTTTTCCCCGTTTTTAAGGTAGCAGACGTTTGTAAACTGAGCAGTTCCTCAAGGTTTTGGCGAGAGATATGTGAGTCTGATTGTATATGGAAGGCTCTATACAGGAAGAGATGGCCTGAAATTGTTTCTGATCATGAGGATTCTTCTGCTCATGACAGCCAATCCCATCAGGTTAATCAACAGTTAGGCCCCAGTTTCGAGGTAGAAAGGCCCTTTTTTTTTTTCAATTATTTTGCAACTGCTGTCATCTTAAAATTGTTCATTTGTTCTGTTCATTTCAGGGATGGCGGAAAATCTATAGATGTAAGCATGAAGAGATGGCTATAAAAGCAGCCTCAATAATTAAGTATGTGGAAGAAAATTCCAGGTTTGACACCATCGAGATCAACTGTCTTGAAGAGGCAATTGGTTACCTGGATTCGGAGAAGTTTGGAATTATAGATGTCAAATTGTTGTTTCTCAGACCAGAAGTCAGTGTGCTTGTGAACTTGATGGGTTTATTTTACTGCTGGCTCGTTGATGGTGTGCCTCTAACTGTAAGTACTAAATCATCTTGTCTTCCTCTTCATGTGCAGTAGAATGTTTGTGTTTTTCATGCTTAACACTGCAGAAAATTTTTACCGCCTAATCCAAGAACATAAAAGTATGTTTATCGTATATGTTAGTTTGGGTGAAGTCTTTTCGGCTGTGTGTACTTTGGCTAATTCTTTGAACAAGAGTGAAACAGATGCACCAGAGTAATGTGTATAAATTGCTGGCAAAAGCTCATTTAGCTAACATGTAACCAAGTAATCTTTTTATCATCCCATAATTTCTTTGTCTGGACTTCATTGTGATAAAATCCGCAGCAGTGTGAGCCTGGCTGTACTTCTGATGTGGTTTGTTGAGTCCTCGTCGCGATAAAAAATTATTTTGTCTTCCTCAGTGTATACTCAGCTCTAAGTATTGTGTGATATTCACAATTAATTGTTATTCGTAGGAGGAAAGTCTCTTAGAAGCATTAGAGATGGCCGGAATTTCAGAGAGGCAAGTTTGGGTGAAGTGGTGGATGAATAATCAGGACGAAGGCATTCCACGCGACAAGTTAGTTTCTCTAAAAGGCCTAGCCGCAAGGTATAGAGGAGGAAAAGTTGTTGATGTCTTTCGCCGCGGGCTGATAGGTGAGTTTCCCGTTAAGATTTCTGCTGTTAACCTTAGTCCACGCCATGGTTTTGCCAAGCTGCAGACATGGGGAAACTTTTGAAGGATCTCCCGCTGATGCTTATTATTACAGTAGAATTTATTAAGAAAATGTATGCAGCTTTTCCCATGCCAATGATGAATAACATTGAAAGCTTTATCAGTTGTGTTCCTTTACTTGAGGAAACAACAGTAAAACATGATATTATCCAGTTCCGGAATTGCCTGTATGTGTAAAGCTTCAGCTCTCATGTGTATCTCTACACTTTTCTGTAACCTTTTGAGGTGTATAGTGTTATCGGAACACAAAGATCCATCTCACTAGAGCCACTTACACAGATGCTTTAGTCCTGAAATACTGTACTTAAAATCCTAAATCAATATCCTGTCTGCAAGACCTGCATGATTTGGTTTCATCAAAAGGTATCAAGTGGTCAATGCCTTGATATTTCAGCTTCCAACCTAATCCGGCACGAGTATTTGAATTGTCAAATATCTGTCCTAATTGATCACTTGTCCCTGTCAAGGAAACTATGAGAATGCAGTTCGAAATGCTTGGAATATCCATGAAGGCACTGAAATTTTCACTGCAAACTTACTTCCCCCCCTACTATCAACTTCATGCTGGAGTATTCTTTAATTACAAGGGAGACAACAACTTTGCAACTTTGTCAAAATGCTCAAAGATCCAGTTAAAATTCAAGAGATTTCCTTGAGGAACATTCCGACTTTGATCAACTTTATTCACCGCATAACAATGTTGAACTTCATGGTTCATATCAAGCAAAGAAGGCAAAGGGCTTCACATACTGTGACAGTGAATGCACTTCAATTCAACTTTATAGAAAACCTTTCGATAAGGTAATAGATTGGCCAAGTCAATCAAAATAATCATCAAGTATTTAATGGTTACCATGAGTATCCTAGGCCTGGTAAAATCAAAGGCCATGATTTGTATTGAAGTTGTATACAATCAGCTTTCAGGCCATGATTTCCCGAACGCTTTTATCTCCGGTTGGTCTCTTTGTCTACTACATTTGTTCTTTTTCCTACTAAGTTTCTTAGTGATTCACTTTGCTTTGAGCATAAAAAGTCTGCCTAAGCTTAGCTGATTAGTTCAATACTTCAATGTGAGTAAGATGTAGAGATTGCTAATCATTTTCCTTTGACCACAAACCAATGTTCTTTTTATCTAAATGGCTGTGAAGCTGGTGCTTCTTGATTTTACAAATAGAATCCCAAGTTGTCTTGCTGTCTATGATAGGTATACAATCAACTACGGCAATGCTTTGGCATCTTACAGTCTGAACACCTTATAGGACTACTGATGTACACATTTAACCGGAAAACTGTCAATTTCAAACCCTAAACAATATCTGGAGCTTTAGATTGAGAAGTTTTGCACATGCTTGATGGTATCGAAAGTTTTAGCAATGTGTCTACAGAACGACCATCAAATTCCAAAGAATCAGCAGTTTCTGAGGTGCACTGTGTGTGCAGCCAGGTATAGTGATATTTGTTGTACAAAGATATATCTCTCTATATATCCCTCCCTATACAGATGCTGGAATCTTGAAATACTGTACTTAAAAAAGCCAAATCCTGGATCAATCAATTTCTTGTCTGTCACCTGAATGATAACTGAAGCTGGTTTCCATCAGGAAACCCCAAGGAACTGGGCAAAGCTGGGGTATTTTGGCTCCCATCCTAACTCTTCACGAGTTTTTGAATTGTTCAATCTCTTTCCTAGAGGATCACTAGTACCTGCCAAATGCAAATAAAAGGAGAAAAAATGGAAAATGTGAAAATGCAGTTTGAAATGGTTGGCAAACATG
Organism: Oldenlandia corymbosa var. corymbosa; assembly: GCA_949775105.1. Lineage (NCBI taxonomy): Eukaryota > Viridiplantae > Streptophyta > Magnoliopsida > Gentianales > Rubiaceae > Oldenlandia > Oldenlandia corymbosa. Next base: position 15,867,684 of record OX459126.1, on the reverse strand, counting down.
CGGTTTGAAATGCTTGACAAATATACCAGTGAAAGCCCCAAATTTTTCACTGAACTTTCCACTCTTGTCAACCAAGTCCATCACTTCCTGTCTGCAGTCAGAAATTGCAGGATTAATTTAGAAGGGAGACAAGAAACTTGCGGGTCTCAGGTTCCAAGTCAAATTCAAGAAATAAAAGCAGGAATCATGCTGTTGTTTAATAGATACCTGGATACTGGATGATTGTCGCAACCCAGAAAGATACGACCACGAAGTCTCTTCTTCATGATAGTAACTGATAGTGAAGCTGCATCCTACACAAAATGCATAAACAGTAAACTAATTAGAAATCAGCCTACCTTGGAAAACAAAAGGCTAAAAGGAACAGAATCTAAAGACGGCCATGCAAAAAAGAACTGTAAAATCAGAATCATTTGAGGAATCAACAGGCATAGCCAAGGACTCTGTACTTCACACGTCAACATCTGTTGATCACCTCATAATGTATAAGATTAAGGATGTGATCTGGACGAGCATCGACAGTCCCTTTCCGTAACCAATAAATGTGTGCACCTCTGTCTTCTTTGTATAAATTGTCAAGTTAAGGATATTGATGGTTCACGCATCATGAGTTGAACAAAAAGCTCCCCATTTCATTATAAAAAAGTTTGAAAGACAGGCACAACAGATTTCAAAAAGGATATGTAGAGTCCGGCCAATCTAACAACACACCCACCAGCATCCAGCACAACTTTCTCAGCATTGAGAAGAACATCTGTCCTAGGACTTCTTCCAATTGGAACTACTGGGGAATCCTACATAGCCATGTTAATGAACAGTGTCACGACTTTATCACCCAAACCATAAAAAAGAAACAACGTTTTGGATACTATTTTTTTTTTTTTTTTTGCTACTAAACATATTCCTTCTCCTCACACTCAAATTGAATGGTTTCCCTCGACCAATATAAAATCAAGCACAAAATGTTGTAGCTCATGTATAACCTCATCACATGGTCCATTGTCATAGCAGTCATAGGGAGCAGAGCTCGAAGTAAACAGAAATGCTCCATCACCGTTCCAGTTAGATATGGCTTCCCTGTTTATTGATTTGCAATCAAGGAGAGATAAAAGCAATCAATAGGGTATAGGAGTAAACTCGGACATTTTCGAACAAAAGCACGGAAAGACACACAAAAGAATGTGGAGCACTACATATTGATTGACACTACCTATGCCTACATTCTCACAAATCAGATAGTTCAGTTTTCCATGTAGTTACCAGCCAACATCTAATGTACCAAATGAAATTTGAAATATGCATTAAAATTACAATCTCAAGGCTACCTGACATCACCAGAATAGTCGTTAGTCCTTGATGGAGGAGCACAGAATATAACAAATGGAAATTTTTCAGATATTTTTGTCTCCTTGAGGAATGGTCTGATGCCCAATTCAGCCAATTCAGGATGGTGATCTGAAGTAACAGTTCGACCAACTATTTGACATCCTGGATGATCCTGCAATCAACATCTTGTTCAATTACACCAATCCAACCATTCAAAGATACACATCAATGCTCGCCAAAGTGTACCTCTCGCCATTTTTCAGCCACTAAGCGACCTAAAACCCCTGGTCCAACAATCATCATATCACTGGCTCCAACTTTTCCAGAAGATGGACCATCAACTACTTCACTTGGTGCACCTTAAAACAAGAAAAAATCAAGCAGAGCCATTACTTAAATGTCATCAATTTAGTAATATGTAAAGAGCTTTCATAAATTAGGCAAGCTTTCAGTACATCATGGAAGAAGACATTCTCAAGCCAGTGAAGCATACGATAGAATCGCCATATGAGATTTCCATAATCATACTAATTTGCATGATCTATACTAAAATTTTCCAATGCAATCAGCCTTTCCATTGCCCTCAGAACATGTCTGATGATACTGAGAGAATCACCATACAAGATTTCCAAAATCATTCAAAATTCAAACTTTGGATAAATGATAAATCATATTTCACTACAAGCTTCACCTACTTAATTAGACAATGATCACCTCAGAGACAACAAGTAATGAGTTAGGCTTAAAAAACCTCTCTAAAGTCCACTTACTGAGCACACATAAACAAAGCATAAAGTTCGAAACTTTTTACCAAAAGTCAACAATTCCAAAAAAGATAAGCACAACCCAGAATTCAAATAACACAGAACTTTGGAAATAAAAGAGACAATTTTTTTTTTTTTTATCATTCGTAAAAGGTGGGTTTGAAGTTTGAACCATACCTACGGATGCCATCGTTGAGAGTTTAAGGGAAGGAGAATCAGGCTTTCGCTTGATGCTGACTGAAGTAGAAGTAAGGAATCCGGCCGGTTTTCTCGAACCTGATGATGATAGAATAGATATGGGGTTGACTTGGAGTGAATTGTTAGTTCGATTCTGCAGAGATATCAAAGCAGCTGCGTCTGGGAACTTGGGAATGGAGACCATTGACATTCTTCTTCAAATGGGGAAGAAGACGGATAAAGCCACACCCTTGGAAATGTGGGGGAAAAAAAAAAGAAAAGAAAATGTTGAAGTTCTCGCTCAGCTGAGCTCATTCACACACCCCACGGTGTTGTGTGTGTGAGTGTGTGACTGTGTGTAAACGTGGGGCCCCTGTGAGGGTCAGCATATCTCCTTGATTGGGCTTGTTTGGGCTGTTTTGAAGTTGAAGGTTGGGGAAGAATCCTTCTGCAACCTATAAGAGGACTCCAACACAGCAGATATGAAAACAATTGGGTTGGTAAAACTACAAGAAAGTGTCATGGCTCAAGGTTCCAGTGCAATTTTGATTAAGTTTTGGATTTCAGTAGTATAATTTATCTAAGTTATTTTCTATTAGGGGAGTTCCTTAGTAATTATCTGTAAATATAGTTAAAATATCAGTACAATACTAGCTATAATAGATTAGACGGAATCTTGTCTTGTACTGTGAGACATTCGTGAAATATAACGTGGCAGCAAAACGTTGGGGTTAATCAGACAAGAACTTGACCTTGCTTATTTTAGTTTTTTTTAATCAATTTTTCTCTCTAAAATCCGGCCATCTTTCGCCAGTATATGACAAGTTTGTAATCAGAGCCGGAGATTTTCTCGGCGTGGCCACCATGGCAGATGGAACTCGTTCGATTAAGCTATTGGAGGAACAAATGCGGAAGCAGGAGGCCAAATTTTCAGAGGTGACTGCTGGGCTTAACTCTCATATCGACGGTAAATTAGTAGAGTTCCAAAGTGTTATGGATTCGAAATTGAAGGCGGCAATGGATGGAGCAGCCTCAAAAAGCTAGCTGGACAGGGTCAAGTCTCTCATTACTTCCATGGCTCAAACTCAAATTCAACCACCACTATCGGCAAGGAACAAAACCCCAATGCGGTTCGGGAATCTCCCGCCCACAGCAATCCCAGCGACACTCACTCCGGCGAGTTCTTGTCGGGCTGTTCTTGACTCCGATTTTACGACTTCGGCGCGTGAGAGAGTATTCAGGCATCATCTTTTCAACCCACCTAGAATCGACCTTCCTATGTTTGACGGTAATAGCAATCCCCATGACTGGCTTAGAAAGTGTTGGAGGTTTTTCTTGTTAAATCAAGTTCCAGAGCAATGGAAGGTTGAACAGATCGAATTGTATTTAGAAGGAAAGACAGACTCTTGGTTTGAGGCAATGAAACTGTTAAAACCCCACATGAGTTGGGTTGAGTTTAGCAATGAGTTGGTCAAACGATTTGGGGAGAAGACGAAGTGGAAGAATTCAACAAGCTATCATAACAAGGGAGTGTAAGAGATTACCAGGAACGTTTTGAAGAACTGAGGTCTCGGATGCTGTGCAAAGACCCAAGATTGTCAGAGGCATACTTCATCTCAAGCTTTATAAGCGGACTCAAAGAAGAGCTCAAGCCTATGGTGGGGATGTTTTCTCATCCCAATTTGAATGTTGTTTATAACACTGCCTTACAGCAGGAGCGCAACCTGAAGGTCACCCTCAGAAATGTTAAGCTCTCTGATAACCAGGTATCAGAAAGCCAAACTAAAATTGTTGAACATGTTAAGCCTACTGTTAGGAAAAGTGCCAGTACTGATTATGACAAACGCTTGAGTCCTCAAGAGTATCAGTATAGGACCCAGAATGGTTTGTGCTATAAATGTGCTGAGAAATTTTTGCCTGGTCATAAGTATAAATTCCGACAGTTTAATGTGTTGATTGTTGATGATGATGATCCGGTTAGTATGGACTCTGATAATGTGCCCGAATTGCAAGTAGATGATGGTATTGATTTGAATGGCTTGACACTGGATTAAAGGTCTCTAAATGTTCTCTCTGTGAATCCTATAAAACAAACTGTTAAAGTTGAGGGGAAGATTGGGGGCCGAATGATGAGGATCCTTATTGATACAGGCAGCACCGATAGTTTTATCGATCTTAATGTAGTGATGAACTTGCGGTTGCATTACGTAGAGTCTGAACTATACACCGTCGCCGTGGGAAACGACAGCAAGGTGTCTGGGTATTTAATTTGCCCCAAGTTGAGATGGGACATTGGAAATTTAAAGTTCAATTACGATCTGAAGATCATGAAGCTCGGGGGTTACGACATAATATTGGGGGTTAACTGGATGACTCACTACAGCCCCATTACCTTTAATTTTCTGGAAATGCAGATTCGGCTAAGTAAATTTGGAAGACAATATATCCTTTACGGTATTGGAAGTGCTTCAAGTATGCAGTTGGTTCGAGACAGGGAATGCCGGGAACTCGACCAAGACAAAAGGAGAAGGGTGTTGTCATGCAACTACTGGCAATGCATGATGTTGAGAAGGAAGCCAGCAGCCTTTCAGTTCCAGAGCAGTTCACTCAGCTCCTTAACAAATATAAATCTGTGTTTGATACACCGAAATTGTTGCCACCGTGGAGGCAAGTTGACCACCAAATTGTGTTAAAGGTGGGTGCTCAGCCCTTCAAAATTCCCCCATACAAGTGTCCTCATGCCTTCAAGAGCGAGATAGAACAACAAGTTGACGAGATGCTGAAGCAGGGAATAGCAAGGCATAGCAACAGTCCGTACGCTTTGCCAGTGGTGTTAACCAGGAAGCCGGATGGAACACTGCATCTATGTGTTGACTTTAGAAGGCTAAATGAGATGACAGTTAAAGATAAATTCCTCATTCCGATCATTAACAAGCTGTTGGATGAACTAGGAGGAGCTAGCATTTTTACCAAGTTAGACTTGAGATCGGGTTACCACCAGATTCGGGTAAGGGATGAAGACGTACCAAAGACAGCCTTTCAGACGCATCACGGTCATTTCGAGTACCTGGTTATGCCGTTCGGGTTGACGAATGCGCCGGCAACATTTCAGGCCCTTATGAACCAAATCTTTACTCCCTATTTGAGGATATTCCTCCTAGTTTTCTTTGACGATATCCTCATTTTCAGTTCTAGTTTTGATGAGCATTTGAAGCATGTCGAATTAGTATTGGAGGTTCTACACAACCATCAGCTTTTTGCCAAGTTGAGCAAGTGTGTCTTTGGCCAACCCTCCGTTAACTACCTAGGACATACTATTTCTCAAGATGGGGTCAGTTTGAATAGCCAGAAGGTGACTAGCATTCTGAAATGGCCAACTCCTACTTCAGTTAAAGCCCTTCGAGGGTTCTTGGGACTTACAGGATACTACAGGTGCTTCATCAGGAATTACGGTATCATATGCAAGCCTCTGACTAATTTGTTAAGGAAGCATGCTTTCTGCTGGACTGAGGAATCACAACAAGCATTTCAAAAACTAAAAGAGACATTAACCACAGCTCCGGTTCTTAAGATGCCTGATTTCAGTGCTCCTTTTGTGGTAGAAACGGATGCAAGTGATGTGGGTATGGGTGCGGTACTGATGCAAGGGGGACAACCCATTGCCTTCCTCAGCAAGGCTTTCTGTCCTCATAATCAAGGGCTATCCATTTACGAAAAAGAGCTTATAGATTTGGTATTAGCGGTCACTAAATGGAGGCATTATTTGGTGGGAGTTCACTTCATCATCAAGACGGATCACCAGTCCCTCAAATATTTGCTGGAACAGAGGGTCACCAACAACATCCAACATAGATGGCTTACCAAACTGATGGGATACGACTTTGAAATACAGTACATAAAGGGAAAGGAAAATACTGCAGCTGATGCTTTTTCCCGAAGGGAACACAGTGAGAATGAAGGAAGCCCCCAAGGTGGAACCAAACTTTGTGCCATTACGGCAATACAACCAGTATGGGTTACCCAGATATTTGATAGCTACTAAAATGATGAGTTTGCACAACAACAGATTACCTCATTGGCATTGGATCCTAATGAGAACTCTGACTTCCAATATGTCCAAGGCCTACTCAGGAAGCGGGGAAGGTTGTATGTGGGGTCTGGAGCTGCTATTAGGGGTCCATTGATTGAAGCTTTTCACTCATCACCACTAGGGGGGTACTCAGGTTAGAACGTGACATTGCAAAGGTTGAGATCCTTGTTCTATTGGCCGAAAATGAAGCAGGAAGTGGAGGAATTCATCAAGGCATGTGAGACCTGCCAACGTAGTAAGGATGAACATGTTCACTATCCGGGCCTTTTACAACCGCTGCCAATTCCACAACAAGCCTGGAAAAGTCTATCAATGGACCTTATAGTGAAGTTGCCTATATCTCAGAAAATGGATACCATCTTGGTGGTGGTGGATTGACTGACCAAATACAGCCATTTCATCGCCCTAGAATCTCCCCTCACTGTAACAAAGGTGGCTGAGACCTTCATGAGAGAGATTTTTAGGTTGCACGGGCTGCCGAATGACATAGTCACGGATCGCGACCGGATATTTACTAGCTTCTTCTGGTGGAAGTTGTTCGAACTGTTAGGGATTAAACTCAAACTCAGCTTATCACCCTCAGACAGACGGACAAACCGAACGGGTGAATCAGTGTATAGAAGCTTACCTCAGATGTTTTTGTGGAGATAAACCCGCCACTTAGAGTCAGTGGATTCCCTTAGCTGAATATTGGTACAATACTTCTTCTCATTCCAGCATAAGGATGTCTCCCTTCGAAGCATTACATGGAATGAAACCCCTTCCCTTTCCCTTGGGGCCTTTCGCTGACACTGTCATCCCAGCAGCTCAAGAAATGGTGCAGCAGCAGGCAGTGATTCTTAAGCTTCTCCAAGACAATCTGGCTAAGGCACAACAATGCACGAAATACGTTGCTGATCAAAAGAGGACCGAGAGGAGTTTTGAAGTAGGAGATTTGGTTCACTTAAAGTTGCAGCCATACCGACATATCACCCCTTGCTGTAAGGTCCTGCTTAAAGCTTGCTTACATGTTTTTTGGCCCCTATGAGGTTTTATCCAAGGTTGGTGAAGTGGTGTACTGACTCAAACTCCCTCCTCAGTCCAAAGTCCATCATGTATTCCATGTATCCCTCTTAAAGAAGCACCACGGCAACCAACCTCTCAACGTGGTAGCCTTACCGGACTTGAGCATTGTTGAAGAAGCCACTTTACAGCCTGAGAAGATACTCCAGAGAAGGTTTGTTGAGAGAAATGGTCATCCAGTGACACAACTGCTGGTTCAGTTGAGAGGGTTTAGTTTGGAAGATGCATTCTGGGAGGATCACGGGTTCATTCGGAGTCAATTTTCGGCATTTAAAACTTGAGGACAAGTTTTGTTTCAGAGGGAGAAAGTTGTCATGGCTCAAGGTTCCAGTGCAATTTTGATAAAGTTTTGGGTTTTAGTAGTATAATTTATCTAAGTTATTTTATATTATGGGAGTTCCTTGGTAATTATCTGTAAATATAGTTAAAATATCAGCACAATGCTAGCTATAATGGATAAGACGGAATCTTTTCTTGTACTGTGAGACAGTCGTGAAATATAACGTGGCTGCAAAATGTTGGGGTTAATCAGACAAGAACTTGACCTTGCTTATTTTAGTTTTTTTTTTTTTTATCAAATTTTCTCTCTAAAATCCGGCCATCTTTCGCCGGTATCTGACAAAGAGACATAATTTTAATATATGGGCCCAAATTATTACTTTGTCCTTAATTTTCCTCTTTTATTATCTCGTATCACATTCTTTATATTTTAACCCTCGTACGGCGTACCAGTCCAGTAACATATAACCAGTCAAAAAACAGGGAGAAATTTTTTGCTACTAGACTGCACCTCATCATCTAAAAGATCTCAGACCATCACCATCTAGAGGATCACTAAATGTGCTTTCAATTGGTAGTTGGTGCAATTTTAGAATATCTATAGAATTTTTTTTTTATTTTTTGGTTTGTTTGGTTCTCACTTCCTGAATGAAGGGATTGAATATGAAGAAAAGTGAGGTCCAACCAACACCACCATTTGTCTCCTAATTTGTCATGGATGAAAATACAAAATAGAGAAAGAAAGGTGCTGAAAAAAGTATGTCTTTCTGATCAGCTTCTGTATTCTCACGTAATAATATTTTAGTTCAGTTAAAGAAATAAACTTTGTACAACTAAACTATTGAGTATGAGAAATTATTCCATGGAGCCGCTGCACCACATCAGCAACTATGATTTGGTGCAACAACCCAATACTTATTTGACACGTGTAAAATAAACATATATATATATATTTTGTAAATTCTGATTTCAACTGCTTCGCCAAAATCGGAAGGTCCAACATTATTAATCCATAAATAAGCCACTACGCCAGCCATCGATGCCGGAATAAAAACTGAAAAAAGATGAACGGGCGGTGGATGATTTAGAGTGAATAAAGCCAAGACAAAAGACCATCATCTGTCCATCTTTTCTAAACCTTCTTCGTCTTCCCTCCCAGATCAAAGGAATTGAAAAATCACTTCTTCATTATTTGCTCTGTTGCATTAAATTCACCTCCTCTTCTTCTCTGAGATTTTGATTGTTTCTTTTGTTCACAGAAGACAAGAATCACATCCCCATTTCTTTTTCAATTTTTTTTACTTAAATCATCAGATCCACCGCCAACGTACACCCTTTTCATTTTCTAAACCATTGTTCCTATTTCAGTGCTCTGTTCCTTCTGTATTACGGAAAAATTCAAGAATCTTCCAGATCGCCGGTCCGGCGGGCGGTGGCGGAATTAAAGGTATGACGATTATTCATTTAAAACAAAATTAGTGAAATAGTTCTCCCCTGATAGATCATCAATGAAATTGCTTCACTGCCGGCGTCCGATGATACTGCGTGAAGTATGGTTGGAGATATACACTGTGTGAGATTTGATAATGATGAGGCACCGATCAAAGGAAAATAATTTTTTTAATAAATTATTGTGGAAATTAAAAACTTACACGTGTCAAATAAGTATTGGATTGCTGCACCAAATCATAGTTGCTGATGTGGTGCAGCGGATCCATGGAATAATTTCTCATTGAGTATTGGCATATTTGTTGCTTCCCTACCTAGGTTTTGATTAATTATATAGTGTATTTATGTTTTGTGGTCAAAAGACAATGAAAGCTGCATTATGCAAAGTACCTTTGTATGGTATTCACTTTTAATGTCAGAGATACATTAAAATGGCGAATAACAAATGCCTTATTATGTATATCTTTTGATTACATTCTATGTCTTTGTTAAGATGAATAAAAAATGGTCCACCTATTTGCGAAGAGTTTAGTTTGGTCTTCCACTAATCTCTTGTTCTTAAAATGAAATGAAAAATATTACTCCTACTAGAAAGAGTCACTACTATGTGATCTCCTAGAATGATGTCTAATTCCAGTAGTAATATGAAAGTAACTTTTGTTGTGACAAGAGTTTGATTCTAACAAATAGCACGGGAGGGGCAGTTTTAAGGAAATTTTAGAACGATACGCCATACGTCACATTAATATAAAGATATGATAAAATTAAATATTATCCACGTCTCACAAAAATAGTTTACACTGAGTTTTCAAGTACTAAAAATAGTACAAAACTCAAAACTCAATGTGGATTGTTTATTTGGGGACGGAAATAACACATTAGTGCGAGAAAAAAAGAAAGAAAACATACAAGAAAAAAGAAAAAAAAACATATAAGAGAAAAAAGACCTGATTATTGGTTGTATTATTATCTTCTGCTCGCTATATAATTGAACTTCACCAGTAAACCTAAAGTAACTACCCTAGGCTTAAATCGTTTGGTCATTTGGAGTTGTAGGCTATAACCATAACACCTCCAAGACAGCTCTAATCAAAAGTTTTTAAGAATGACTTGATTAGTAGTGTTATAAATTGTACTTTTTCAGTCCTCCCAAATTATCTTACCAAATTTTTCGTTTTATACCCTTATAAAACTTACACCTGCCATGGTACATAATTCTTGGTAGTAATTTCTATTTTATATTTATTCTGTTTCGAAATAATTACTTTGTAATAATTCAAAACATAATGATAATTTTGGGACAAAAAAAAACCCAAGATCTTGTGGTTGATAAAATATTTATCAAGTTACGAGGGGTTTAGTTAAATATGGTGGCATATAGTAGTAAGTTTACCAACCATAACAACCCTATTAATTTCTTCTTTTTTTTTTTACCTTATCCGTATTGAATACCTTTGAAATTTTTGGGTGTCAACGTAGTTGTCAAGACATTGACCCCTCGATCCAACCTCATCAGCTACTTCTCTTGAAATTTCACCATCACTTCTTATGTTAATCATTCTTGTGTCACCACTATACCAGTATATACCCTTATATTGTCTCGTGTTAAAAAAAAAAAAAAAAAAACACACACACACACACACAAACACAAACTCAAACAGATCTTAGGTTGATCTGGAACCCTAACTATTAAAATAAGTAGTACTGTTAAGCCCAAAGTAATAAGTATATTCATAATAAGTATATTCATTATTAATAAGAAAATATGTTCAACTTCCTTATTAATAAGTATATTCATAATTTTATAATTATTTTTATAATTAATATTTGAACTCTTTAACCGGTTTGAACTATATAATTCCTCAAAGTGGGACGATCAATTTACGGACAAAGATATATCCACAAAATGGACTTTTTATCATGCAATTCTTTAGACAAATCCATACAAAAATGCTAGATAGTGCTGCAAATATACATTACACTTAGAGCCTGTTTGATAAAGCCATTTAATACTTAAAATAATTGGATTAAGCATTTTTTCTTTTTAACATTTCTGATAATAAAAAATAAACATCTTAATGAATGAAATGGTGCTGAAAGAACAGTGTAAAATATAAGCAATAAAAGTTATCTTATTGTTTATTCCGTAACTACTTAATGAATTTAATATTTCTAATTCAGTATTAAACATTCAAATTTAAGCATTAACGTTTATCAAACAGGCTCTTAGTATAGATGCATATATATTTTTTTTAAAAAAGAAATTATTATTGCATGCTTGATCACGTAAAGTTAACGCCAGTAAAGACCAATTAAATCCAACATTATTAAATACAATAAGTGAAAAATAATTAATAATGTTGTCTCAAAATCATGTGAGAAAACAACTTTAAAGAAGTGTAAAGCTTCATGTAGTAATCATCATACTTGATGGACTATTATTCTTATTACTATAAGTAATTATGTTTTTCTTTTATCTTTTCGTTTTCTATAAACTATTCTCTCAACTCCACTCATAAAAACTTTCATTCTTTTTATTTTGTTTTAAAAATTTTTAAATTATTGGTGAATAAAGTCTCTCCCACTGCTGCTTTTTCAATAAAGAAATTCTTTGATTAGTCCTCCTCATCTCATCTCGAGTTCTGTGAAGTAAGAAAGCCTCAATGGAATGATAAAATAATTCTTAGTTATCCTAATTAAGCAGAATTAATTTTATTTTTGCCAATTAAGAAAATTGTGCAACAAAATTGACTTAATTCTTATTACCTTCTGCTGAAAATTCAAGTCAGGATTAATTGACTGATTTATTCAGCAACTAAAATGGAAGAAAAATTAGGAGTTCAAAATGGAATTCAATCTTAATATGTTAGTTAACCTTGTACTACAATTTAATCCAATTCCTTTTTCTGGTCAAATTCAACTTTTATTCAAAAAGAGGAAAAGGTCGATTCAATAATGGCCGCCAGCTTTTACTCTTGTTTCTTCTTCTACTCAAAATTAAAGATTTGTAAATGTCTTATGCAATGAATAGTCAGAGAAAAATGTTTCAGTCGCGAGAATGTTGAGAGTAGACTATTTTTCTTCTTTATTTGGATGATTCTCACACAAATTTGAACACGAGTAATTCATGAATATAATTTTTCACCCGTAACGTTTAGTGGCAGAACAACCTACTCAAACTTAGGGTCCTTGACTACATATTTATAGTCGACATAGATTGTCGGACATATATGGTGTAACGTTAATCATAACTATTCTCAGGAGGCTGTCCAACTGACACCGAGCCCCTTAAGGGGTACGTCGCTGGTAACGTCCTAGTTCACCTAATTATCCTCCACTCTAATTATTCTATAATACTAAATTACACATCTGCCACTAAGTTTTAGCAAATTCAATTAACTAAATAAAAAAAAAAAGAAGAAGAATATGCCCACATTTATATACTTGTGCCGTTCCTGAAAGATGGTGAATTTGTCTCTAATTGTCAAACAAGAACAAGTCCTGTGTCCAACTTGTCCACTAACCAAATCCCTTTTACCCTATTAAAGCAGAATACAGAATGTTGATGTGGCAACTTCTTATTAAAACTTTTTGGCTCCAAATGCACCATATTGCATTGACCATTCTGCCACGTGTCATCCCCTTTTTAAAAGAAAAAAAAAATCTTATCCCGATAAATAAAGATACTTTACAAAAATAACTATACAATTTTAACTCCTAACATTTATCATTTATCAATCAAATTAAAATAACATTTAAATTTGTCTATAAACTTATCCCTTTTATTACTCCACATTCTTTTGTATGATTTTTACATCGTTGTACTTTTTAATATTTTTTTACTTTGGCAAATGATTTTTTATTTTTATTTTTATTTTTGACTAAAAAAAGGAAAAAAAAAAACCAAATGTGTAGCTATTTTATTTTTTCCAAATCAAGAATTTATTTATCTATTAACACAAAATTAAAGTAGAGGGGCGCCCGCGCATCTGCCTGGGCCAAGCATCTAGTTAGTATTAACTTCTTAATTTAATTATAGACAATTTATTTAATTCATTAGCATTATTCTAAGCCAAAAACCAAGGAAGAAGTTTGAAAACAGATCTCAAGGGATTTTTAATTGTTAAATTAAGCTTCATATATAAAAACCATTGGTCCGAATCTCATAAAACTAGCTGTTGTGAGAAATCAGATTATCTATATCACATTTTCACATGTATTTATCTTAAAATTGTTAATTTATTTGAAGAAACTTTGCACGTAGATTTACTTATTAACTAGTAGTATCTCAATGCTTCATTTACGAGGTACTTAATCAAATACTTTCACATTTAAAACGATTTGTCATTCTCTTGTGTATCTATATGATTTTATTGATAAACAAAATATTGATTCTTCAAACTTTTCCCTAAGAAAGGATTATTTCACAATTTTTGAGCTCTAAATACTTTGGCGTAAGCTATAAAATATGTCTCGATAAAAAGAAAATTACATTTATCGGATTATTTGTTATTATTGTCTCGAATACATTAGTTTCGATATAAATAAATGATCAATTTAAAGTCGAATTCACGTGTTGAAGAAAATGCAAATCAATTCGCTAAAAATTTTCATTTTTTCATTACCAATCTTAACTAGTCAAAAAAAAAAAAACAAAAACAAAGGAAAAAATTAGAAAAGAAAAGAAAAGGATAGAAATCGACTTTTTTTGACTTCCAGCCATGGCAGTTTATTTTTATTTTTTTCCTTTCTGCTCCATCTTAAAGTCTCCTGTCTGTCCGAATTTTCTCCTCATTCTATTTCCAGTGGGAATTGGGATTCAGCCCTGCAAAAAAATTCATTATATACCCAAAATCTACTAATTTGTGGCATTTAAAATCCTTTAAATCCCCCCAAAAAAAGGAGGAAAAGGACAATAAAGCAACCGATATTCTACTGTAGAAAAATTAGCCATCTTTTCTCCAATAGTTGTTCTAGCTCAATTTCTTGACCGCCATAAATTGTGGGCTTAACTTAAAATCATTGCTGCTTCAGCTTTCTTGGGCAACAAAAGTTAAGGGATTCTATTCTTCCATCAAACTGCCCTACATTATTTGGTGTATTGTTCATATCTCATTCGCAAAGTGATGATTTTTTTTTTTACAGCTGTACATTAGTTTTTGGATTGTGTTTGATTAGTTTAGTCCAATCCCATTTGCTCATTTACAGTGAAATTGCATTAGTTAGTGTAAACTTCTGATCTTTATGGAAATTTTTGTGTTTTCATTTTATCTCATTTGATCTGATTCTTTAATGAACTAGAATAATTGTTGATACATTGTCTGTAGGAAACTTGGTTTTCGTATACTTTGTTAATAAAGTCTCAATCTTGGTTCAAAAATTCTATCTTTGTGGATATTGTTGTTAAAATTACATCCCCTTGTTGTTTAGAACATTATTTTGTATGCGCATTGAATTTGTCATCTCGAGCTTGGGTTTTGGAGTTTGATAGGGGAAAATAAAAAATTCGCAGTGTGATGAGAAATGAGTGTTAGAATTTGGGAAAGATGGGATGTGTATTTGGTAAACAGGTTTCATCTTCCGGGCCACCCAATGGAGAGGTTGTATATGGGAAGCAAAGGGAAAATGGGGTGGAGAGAGATTTGTCAGTGGCATCAGGAAGGAAGGATAAAGTTAGTGTAGTAGGTGGAGGGGAAGGCGGAAGTGGTGGTGGAGGTGGAGGTGGTGGTGGTGGTGGTGGTGGTAGTGGTAGTGAAGTCCAAAATGGTGGAGATCATAAGGAGAAAAAAGATGCTAGTCGGGCTCGTGGTGAAAGGAGGAGGTCAAGGCCAAATCCAAGATTAAGTAATCCACCTAAGAATATCCATGGTGAACAGGTTGCTGCCGGATGGCCTTCATGGCTATCAGCAGTGGCAGCTGAGGCAATTGATGGATGGATTCCTCGTAGAGCAGATACTTTTGAGAAACTAGATAAGGTAAGTATTCATTAATTTAGCAAACATCATGTGTTTGTAGAATGGAATTTTATGCAGGAAGATCTTATTGGGTTCTCTTTGTTGTTCTTTTGCGCAATGTATGACAAATAGATTGGGCAAGGTACTTACAGTAATGTCTACAAGGCAAAAGATTCTATTTCTGGGAAAATTGTGGCATTAAAAAAGGTGCGGTTTGATAATTTGGAGCCTGAGAGTGTTAGATTTATGGCAAGGGAGATCTTGATATTGCGTCGCTTGGATCATCCTAATGTTGTCAAGTTGCAAGGATTAGTGACATCACGGATGTCGTGTAGCTTGTACCTTGTGTTTGATTATATGGACCATGATTTGGCCGGACTGGCTGCAAGTCCTTCGATAAAGTTTACAGAGCCTCAGGTTGCATTCTGTATATTTACTTGCTTTTATCAAAGATTTTAACTACTAATTGTTTGAACAGTAAATTCTAATCTTTATTCTGTTGTGATGAACCTGTAGGTCAAGTGTTTCATGCACCAGCTGTTGTCAGGGCTTGAACATTGTCACAAGCGTCATGTATTGCATCGTGATATTAAGGGTTCAAATCTTCTAATTGATAGTGGGGGTGTCCTTAAAATAGCAGATTTTGGGTTAGCTTCCTTCTTTGACCCTTATCACAAGCAGCCCATGACTAGTCGGGTTGTCACTCTTTGGTACAGACCACCAGAACTTCTACTTGGAGCCACTGATTATGGTGTAGGTGTTGATCTTTGGAGTGCCGGATGCATTTTGGCTGAGTTATTAGCTGGGAAGCCTATCATGCCTGGCCGCACAGAGGTAAAACTGTGACATTTTCTCATTGAGATTCTGCATCACTATCTTAGGTTGGCGAGAGAATGTTGCAACAAGTACATTCTTTTGCCGGCTATGTTTCCATGTCCGAATTGATATTTATTGAAACTTCCAGAATGAGAAACTGCAACTTGTGCAACTTTTGATCCATGAATGCCTTGAAGACTTTTCTAGTTATTATTTTATAAAGTCAATTCTCTTGCAATTTCAGTGTGCATGAAGATGATCCTATTCATGTTTAGTATTCTGTTGCAATATTCCTCTGTAATTAGTTATGTTTGTGATTTGCTCCTCTGGATGTTTGTTTCTCTATTACGTGGGCTAGGTAGTTCCAAATGGTGTTCATAAAAGGCAAATCAAACACACTTTCGTTTCTGAAAATCAAGCATAATGTGCCTGTGTTGGTCGACATATATAATGGTTATGGGACAGTGTTTCTTTTTCTTGATCTTTGGATGGATTAGTTCCTAGCTATGTCGCTTAATTAATGATTTATCAGCTACTTTTGGAATGTGTTCTTGGTGGTGTTGGAATTCGGCCTGTTAACTAACAGAAGGTTTCTGGGATATATAGGTTGAACAACTGCACAAGATATTTAAACTATGTGGTTCACCTTCAGAAGATTATTGGAAAAAGTCAAAGTTACCCCATGCAACCATATTCAAACCTCAGCATTCATATAGAAGATGCATAGCAGAAACATTTAGGGATTTCCCTCCCTCTTCACTCCCATTAATTGAGACACTTCTTGCCATTGATCCGGCGGAACGTCAAACAGCAACAGCTGCTTTGAGTAGTCAAGTGAGTGTTTACCTATGCACAGGACTTGGTATCTGACACTTCTGTAAATATTCCAATTCACGGTAATTGTGCTGTATTTTAGCATGGATAATTTTCACTTATACGCCTCCTTTTCTTTCAGTTTTTCTCAACAAAACCTTATGCTTGTGAGCCTTCCAACCTTCCAAAATATCCTCCAAGCAAGGAGATGGATGCTAAACGGCGGGATGAAGAAGCCAGAAGGTTTGTACTTACAAAGCCATCATTTCTTATCTAATTAAGAATCATCGGAGGAAAAAGAATAATAACTAGCAGATAGAAGTTATGTTACAGACTGTGTACTGATATCCTAATTTCCCAGTGAATGGTGACTTTGCTGTGACAATGCATATTTCTTCTTTGTCTTTATATTAGATTTTTTTTCTTAGGTTTACCATCCATAATCTTTTTGCATATGTAGGCTAAGGGCTGCTGGTAGATCAAATGTTGATGGTACAAGGAAATCAAGAACACGTGATCGAATGGCAAGGGCGATTCCTGCTCCAGAAGCAAATGCTGAGATTCAAGCCAATATTGATGTATGTCACAAAAATGCTGTCTCATTAAGCATTTCTGTCTTCTTCCAACTCCAGCATGGTCTATCTTTCACCATAACTGTGTCCAAACATGGTGAAGGAGACGAGAAGAACACATTATTGAAGCTTTCCAAATTGTTTTTAACTGAGGACTGACTCGGTGTATTTTGTTGCTTGAAACAGAGGAGGCGATTGATTTCACATGCGAATGCAAAGAGCAAGAGCGAAAAATTCCCTCCCCCACACCAGGATGGCACGCTTGGTTACACATTGGGCTCGAGCCAATACATGGATTCGGCGTATGATCCTCCTCAAGTCCCCTTCAGTTCCATGAACTTCTCTTACGCAAAGGAACCTATTCAAACTTGGTCAGGCCCGTTGGTAGACCCTGCCGGTGTTGGCTCTGTTAAAAGGAAGTCAAAGCACTCGAAGAAGGACAAGAACTCAGTTAGGTAAAAATGACAGAGAAAGAATGTAAATTAGGGTAAGTTTTTCCATATACTTGTATCGACAAATTGCGAAATTCACACACAAGTGGTCTTGTCTTGTCGTTGTCTTGTTGTTTCAAGGCTGAGAGATGTTGTGTCAAACTGCATTGAAGCAGTGAGGTATAACCATGCTTAAATCCACATACCTATTCTTTCTTGATCAAAAAGATTCTCATCTTGTAATGTTAGTAGTATATGTTGATTTTTTCTTTGTTTTTAATCTCCCCACTCTAGTAATGCATGACAAATGCTGGCTTAGATGAGTCAGATTTTAATGAATTCTTGTCAAGCTAGCATTTGAAAGGTAGAAAGCAATCTAGTTTTACTTTCTTGAAGAAGCATCACCAGAACAGATTGAAACTAGGCTTCTGTTTGTTGTCGACGGTATCTGCTGAAGCGAGAGAATTAATCACTTTTATCGACGGTAGATTTTTGCAAAAAAAAATAAAATAAAAGAAGGCTTCCTCTATAATGTCTCCAAGTGTTAATACCACAATTTCAAAAGAAAAAAAAAGGGATAATGATTTAAGACGGAATGAATATGATTAAATAAATTATTGAAAATGTAGTTGTCGAATCGTAATAAGTATTGTGTATTGTAAACTTAAATTCATATTTTAATAAATAATACTATAATTTTTGTTGTAAAAAAAAATTATTTCAGCAAATTAATTCTTATTTTGGGCGGATAAGTATTTGCCGTAAACCATATGATTTTGATGCTAATTTGAGATTGTGACAAAAAAACAGACAATTTCTTTTTCCCTTCTGAAAATGTTGTATACTTCGTCTTCATCCCCAAATAATAATAAGTTTGATTCATTGATACGTGTAAGTGTCGGAAGAAGACACGCCCACACCTTGAACATGCAAAACTTACACATGGATCACCAGATCAAACCCACCTCTCAAACCCAAATGTCCAAATTTACGAACACCTATAATAATGATCTTCATTCTATAGACAAACTACAAAAAAAAACCAAAATCAAGCTCATTATTTATCATCTCTAAAATTTACTCAAACTTTATTCATTTTTTGGCCTAATTTGATCCCTTTTCCCCCCCAAGAGTGAACATATTTAGAGTACAATATTCACTATTTTTTTAAAAAAAAGTTAAGACAAATACAAATTAGTGGTGAAAGAGGAGCTGAATCAGCTTGGGAAGATCGTGGTGGAATGGATTCTAATTATCCTCCAATTCATAGGGGTTTTCTTCATCGCTTCTTCTACACTTGCTGCTCTTCCATTTCCTCTTGGTTTGTTTCTTCATCTCTTTTTTCCTATACAATGACTATTTACTAGTCTTTTATTCAACAACAAATTATTCTAAGTTGTTTCGGAGAATTTTTGTTACGTTATATCCCCGATGGACTATTTTTTTAGACAGAGCTAGTAAAAATTAAAAAATACAACAGAATATCGCCAAACGTATATGTAATTATTCTCTGTTTGTTCCAAAATTTATGTAATTATTCTCTGTTTGTTCCAAAATTTATTGTCCAGTTTACTATTCACTTTTAGTTTATTTTTTTTTAAAAAAATAAAAATTTAAACTGGACAATAATTTGGCTCGGAAGTGTTACAATTTTAATAAAATCGTTTTTTTTTTTTTTTTTTGTTTTTTGGCATTTGTGTTGATCGCAGCTTGTACTTCGTTTGCTGTTGTTGGGTGCTTCAAGATTGCTTCCGCGGTGCACGTGACCAGATAGGAGGACCACCTGGGCCTCCACCTCCGCCTAGACCACATGGGCTTGCTCCTGGAGGACCAGGAGCCCAAGTGGGTCCTTCATTTGCTGCTCCTTACGATCTACCTGGCCCAGCTGGTGGACAGCCTGGGCCTCCTACTGGCCTATTAGAAAGGCCTCTCCTGTAAATTAATTCTTACAGATTGCTGAATGCTGGAATATTTCAATCATTTCTGTTCGTGGAATGTGAATTTCACACACATAAATATCATTTTATGTAAGTTTTAAAGGGAATTTGTGATTTGAGAAAATAAAATTATATTTTTCATTTGCGGTCATATTTTTCTTTTCATTTTCATTGTGGTGTGAAAAATAGTATTCTTATGTTCCGAATTTTTAATTTTGAGATTATGAGAATAATTTCTTTCATTATAAGACTTATAATTTTAAGTACTCCTTCTGTCCAATGTGACTAATCTTTTGGAACATAGAAAGTATTCTCTCCATCCTATAATTATTTTACTAAAAATGAAAATTCAAATTGGACAATAATTATGGGACAGAAGGAGTAATTAATTAGAATTTTTATAATTATTATAAAGAGAATGATGTGGAAATAAAGTTGTAATCTTTCAATCATATATAGAAATCCAGCTTATGATTTACTTAATAAACTAAGTTTACTTAATGGACCTTATTTTTTGATGAAAGTGATCTGACATGAGACATCGGATTAGTGTGGACAATTTTTCGAGCATTAGATTTGTATATATGTAGCTAGACTAGCGATAATGCCAGCGCAATAATTAGTTGCCAGTGTAATAATTACTTCCAGAGCAATTTTGACATAATTTTCTAAAATTGCCCTTGTCAAACTCTAACTCTACCATTTGTTGTTGCTCTCTCTTCTATCCATCAGGCAGCAATCGTTCCTCTCTTTCGAAAGGGATTAAACATAAAGATTCTCTCAAAACTAGACCATTAAAGAGTAAAACCAGAGATTTAAATTAGTGTTCTTTATCCCATCCAAATTTGATAACTTGATGACTCTGGTTTAATTCTTCTCCTTTTTTTTTTTTCTCTCTTTTTTTGGATCACCTTTCAAGTGCCCAGTTTTAAGACTTGATTTGGTGGTTTTATATAATTTTTTTTTGACGAAATAGGGATCAATTAGATTTGAGTGCTATGATGCTATTTTCTTTTGTACTTTGAGTCTTGCCCTTACAAGTTCAAAGGCTAATTCAAATTAATTAGTAAGAGATCATGTCCCACGAAAATCCTCATGAACTGCGGCCAAGATCAAGAATTTCAGATTTCCATATTGTAAAGTAATTAATCAATTGTTTTCAATATCTTCCACTCCCTCTCTCTTGATCTCCGTCAACAATTTGCAACCCACTCTTTAGAATTGGTTATAAACTCCAAAAGAGATCTAGAAATTGCAGCTATTCAGCCTAGAACATGTTTTGAGGAAATTTTCGAGACAAACTCGAAATAGAACATGCGTCGGCGATTGGAGGAGATGCATCACGGTGGCGGCAATTGAAATCCCGATGCTTAAAGGAAAAAGAGAGCTACAACCACAAAGGACCTAACGATTAATAAAAGCAGGGAGAGAATACATATTTGATTTAAAAAAAGAGAACGGGTGAGAGATATTAAGATATAAGGGAATCCAGATAAAAGGAAATTATGGTGTTTGACTGTTAAAGGGTAATTTGGGTAAATGAGACAGATTTTGCTCTGGAGGCTAAAAAATGTGGTGGCAATATCGCCACCCATGTAGCTAAATTGAAAAGTAATTGCGTACTAGTTGCTTTTAAATTTGAAAGATCTATCATTAATGGGAAGCAACGTAACGTTTAAGGATAATGATAATAATAAACAATAAATAATTACGTGAAGTTCACAGTTGCAGTATTCGATATGAGAAAAACAAAACAAAGAACCGGGTCAATGAAGCACATCAAACTCCCATGATTTTGTCTATCAAGATTCAGGCTGAACTCGCCCCGATTGATTTATCCTTCTTAACCCCAATCAAGGCTTAAACAAACATCGTTATATCGTTTTTTTAACTCCATATTTGGTTAAAGAATGGGACGAAAATTAAAGTTGAATTGAGAAAACGAGTATTGGTATTAAAATGTGAAATTTATAATGAACGAACGATACTTTATATAAAATATGCTCCATTTCTGTCACGAGTCGACAAAAAATTAGATGAAAAATGTATTGTCGTGGTTTAAATGTGAAGTAACGTACCAACGGATAAAATATTTTCCAGTTGAATTACCATTTTTAATACAATCTATTAAAAATAAATTTTTTTTAATTGGATAACGATTTTGATACAGACAGAGGCGAACGTGGAAATACCATGCTAAACCATCAAATTGCTATGAACCCTATCAATAAAATCACCAATTTTCAAATTCTCAATTGTGAACCAACTCCCAGCTGTTTCCTGTCCTACACATGGAAATGAATCGTTCATGAAACACGAAACAAACACCAAAACACATTTAGACAACCATATATCCACACTTTTTTGTCTTTTTCTATTAAGTTTTTAACTCTTTTCTTATTTTAGGTCAAATGATTTTGTCTTTATACGGTGAACAGAAACAAATGCACCTAGATTCGACGTGGAATTTCCATTAATTTTCTCTTTTAATTTTTTTTTTTTATAAGATGGTCGGCTAGGAATGGTCAAGAGATTTTTTGAGGTACAGAATCCAATGTGGGATACTGTAATAATTTAATTGTAAAAAATACAACAGAATTTTTTTTGCGACGGTCAGAATCCCATGGATGATGAGTCAGCTTTATCCATTTCATTATGCCACCTGTGAGGTCATCAGTAATCTGGATTCTGTAGCCTATGCTTTTCATCATATTCTTAATTATAATAATAATGTCAATAATTTATTTTTTATCACAAGAAAGGACAAATAATAAAGCAAATGAATAGTAATGTTTATGGTTATTAAATTGGTTGGCATCGGATGGCAAATAATGCACACGAGATGGATTTGATGTTTTCCTTTGAATGATTAGTCAGTGTAGACATTCTGCTAAACGAGAATATAATGATATTATTACTTCTAATAGAGAATTACTGATGGATTATACTATTAGAGAATTAATCCATCAAGTCCTCAACTATACGCAAATTGCAAAGTACTTCACCAACTACAGAAGAATCTCATTCACAAGCTCAACATGTTAATTTTTTTTTGCAATGTAACACAAACTTTAATATGGAGTTTTGAATCGCAATATGGAGATTAAAATTACACGTGTGTACGTTATTATTATTATTATTTTCTTATAGTATCATCTGCTTATAATACTTTATATTATGTCAAAAAATAATATTTAATTATAAAACTTGACCATCTATCAATTTTTCTAATCCTTGTCAGGCAGTTGAAATCTTTACTTTCCGTTTTGCTCGCTGTCGGCTTCCCACTAACTAATTGTGCGACTCGTGTTAAGATGATATGGGATTAGATAACTTTGGCAACTCGTAACGAATGTTGGGATTGAAAATTGGATGACTATTTCAGAAGGTTCTCATAGTTGAGGGATCATTTTGTAACTTATTATTATTATTATTAGAATATTCCTAGTATTTTTATTATTTTCAGAAGGCAAAACAATTGGCTTTTTTTTTTCTTATCCGCACAAAATATCATTGACTAATATATGATGGTCGAGATTTCCACCGCCAATTATTTCCATGTTGAATGAACAAAA
Organism: Oldenlandia corymbosa var. corymbosa; assembly: GCA_949775105.1. NCBI lineage: Eukaryota > Viridiplantae > Streptophyta > Magnoliopsida > Gentianales > Rubiaceae > Oldenlandia > Oldenlandia corymbosa. The sequence continues at coordinate 15,844,439 of OX459126.1, read as the reverse complement.
TGGTCCCATTATTTCCTCACCCACTTGCAAGTTGAATCCCAAAATTGACACCACAGCATTTCATAGAATTTTCAATTAATTGAAGATGAGCATTACTTATTTTGAAGACCTAAATTGGAAAACATCTTAAAATGTGTTAATATTTTTTTTTTCTTTTTCGATGGCACGTAGCTTGTTCATACTAATCCCTATTTAATTGTGAGTCGACGAAACGTTGAAAATTTTTAAATTAAATTGTTATTCATGGTTTCCCTGAAAGAAGTACTAGAAAAATAATAATGTTGAAGAGGTAATCAAAGGAAAAGAATTGAAAAATATATATAGTAATTAAAATAGGTGTAATAAGGAAATTTATATGCGGCTGCCGTTTTTCAACTCTTCCAGCAAAACACGTGTCACATTTGTTTCCGCTTTTTCCTGGGGTCCACCATCAGCTTGCACTTTTTCTCATGTTTCTTCGTCTCCCCAGTATAAAGGTGACCCAACATCCACCCAAACGCTTCAAATTTGCTTCCATTTACCAAATATTTCAAACTATCTCAGAGGGCCATTTCAATTGTTCTTGGATAATTTCCAGAAAATTTATTCTGGGTCGGATTTGTTTTTTCTTAAAAAAATTTAATTCTATCCGTAAAGATACAGTTTTGAAATTTGCCCTCTTTGATAGTTTTGGATAAGATATCAAATTTGCTTAATCCAAGACATCTAAAATGAAGGTTTCAATGGTTGGAAGCTCTCAGATGAATCTTGCCCGGATGGATTTGGGATGTAAAGAAGCTGGGTTATGCAGTTTTAGTAAAAATTTGAGTTTTGCTAAGATCTCTTCCCAGAAGAAGAATTCAATGTTCTGGCTGGGTCAAAGTAGCGTTCCATGGTCTTCAAGATCTTTTGTTCCCTTGATTTGTAAAGCTTCTGCCTTTTCTAAAGTTGATGCTGTTGTATCTGAGAAGGTTTCTGCAAATACAAGTTCCAAAGCTGTAAGTATCTTTTTTCATTTCCCCCTGTTTTCTTGAGTTTTTTTTCCATTTCATTTTACGTTATCTGATCTGGGAATTTCGATGAGTGTCTTGTTGAACAAATGTTGATGCAATTGAAGTTAAAGCCTCTATTTTCTGGATTATTTCAGATGTTAATTTCTGTTCCGGGAGGTAAAGCAGGGGATAATTCACAGTTGTTTGGATATGGAGAATTAGCTGAAAGTGTTTAAATTTCTGCTTTCATTAGAGTTTTCGAGCCTAAAACTGAATATAAGTTGAAAAGTTATGGTTTAGAATGAAGTTCCTTTTGTTTGATCAGGAAACTCAGTTTTATGTCAACTAGAAAACCAACATATTGGGTGTTTGTGTCTCATGTGTCCTGGTTTGAAGGAAGGAGTATGCTTCAGTTTATGCTCTTGTACTCTCTCCGTCCCATAATTATTGTCCACTTTGCCCAAAAAATTTTGTCCCAAAATTATTGTCCAATTTGACTTTTTATGGATCAAGTTACACATTTTTCCTTAGTAAATAAACATTATCCATAAAATCTTAGTGGTTAAACAATTACTTATATAGGGGTATATTCGGTTGTTTAAGGTAAAATGTAGTTAAGTTTGACCAAAAATAAAATATTTCGTTTTAGTAAAACTGGACAATAATTATGGGACGGAGGGAGTACATTTTTCTGTTTAGTATTTGGTTGGAATGTGAAGAATGGATATTGAATTGTCACTGTTATAATGTACATTCCGATGAGGTGCTTTCTGCTTGAGTTGTCTTTGCCTGAACATCTTATTGTAACTTTTCAGTTAGTGTCCCATGATAACGCATTCATGAAGCTATAGTCTAAAATTTTCCATGACTTGTGCAGGACAAAGGCTTAAGATTGTATGTTGGCTTGCCATTGGATGCGGTATCAAGCTCCAATACGGTAAATCATGCTCGAGCGATTGAAGCAGGGTTGAAAGCTTTGAAGTTACTGGGAGTCGATGGGGTTGAGCTCCCAATCTGGTGGGGTGTTGCTGAGAAGGAAGCGATGGGGCAGTACGATTGGACAGGCTATCTTGCTCTAGCAGAGATGGTAGAGAAAATGGGCCTCAAACTTCACGTATCGCTTTGTTTTCACGCATCTGGTGAAGCTCGCATTCCATTGCCTCAATGGGTTTCTCAGATTGGTGAATCTCAACCAGACATTTTTTTTTCTGATCGGTTTGGCCAGCAGTATAAAGACTGTTTGTCGTTAAGTGTGGATGAGCTTCCTGTTCTTGACGGAAAGACTCCAACTCAAGTGTACCAAGACTTCTGTGAGAATTTTAAGACTGCTTTCTCGTCATACATGGGTTCTACAATCACTGTAAGTTATATTCTAAGGCACATTTGAAATACTAATGCTCATATTAATTTCAATTCACAATGTTAGACATACCGTTTCAAAAAAAAAAAAAAAACAATGTTAGACATGCTGATCTGCTGTTTTGTGTTGTTCGATCTTATACAGGGCATATCAATCGGTCTTGGACCAGAGGGCGAGCTTAGATATCCTTCTCATCATCGTCCATCAAAGGATGGTCCTCATTATGGAGCCGGTGAATTCCAGTGCAGTGATAAAAATATGCTCAGCCATCTTAAGCAACACGCAGAAGCTGTTGGGAATCCTCTTTGGGGGCTTTCTGGTCCTCATGATGCCCCCAAATCCAACGAAATGCCAGTTGCAAATGGTTTCTTTAAGGAGCACGGAGGATCATGGGAGACAGGATATGGCGATTTCTTTCTTTCCTGGTATTCAGGACAGCTGATTTCGCATGGAAATCGTCTACTGTCCCTTGCTTCCTCATCCTTCGGGGATGTTGATGTGACTATTTCTGGAAAAGTTCCGCTTCTTTACACGTGGTACCACAGCCGGTCTCACCCTGCTGAGCTGACTGCAGGAATCTACAACACAGTGACTAGAGATGGCTATGAAGAAATCGTGGAAATGTTCTCGAAAAATAAATGCAAGATTATCCTCCCTGGAATGGACCTAACCGACGAGCAGCAGCCAAAGGATACCCAATCCAGCCCAGAATCAGTAATGAAACAGGTCATATCATCTTGCAAGAAGCACGGCGTCGAAATCTCTGGCCAAAATGTGAATATTTCGGGTAATCCCGCTGGATTTGAACAGATAAAGAAGAATTTGATGGGTGAAAATGCGGTGGACTTGTTCACATATCAGAGAATGGGGGCTGCATTTTTCTCTCCTGAACATTTCCCTTTATTCACAAACTTGGTTAGAAGCTTAAGTAAACCCCAAGTACATCCAGATGACTTGCCTGTTGAAGAAGTTGAGCCTTCTCTTTCTCTACCCGGTAAGGATCGTCAAATGCAGACTGCCTAGAACATCAAGAACTACCATATTGTATAAAATGTAGCAGAACAATATTATTAGTTAGAAGTCCATTCTTCAAGCAGAGAATGTAATCTTTTAGTACATAAGGCAGAGGTATATTTAGCTCATCTTTTGTCTAAGAAACACCAAGCATTTTTCTCAGATTAAACTATCCGCAGTTAAACCCTTTTTGAGTTACGAAAACCAATAGTCATATATCGACGAACCAGAATTAAAACTTGTTAAAAAGGAGAATTACCTCAATTGTTAAATTACTTTGGTACTAAGATTGAAGTGTACAAAGTGGTATCTTTTGTTTACCGATCCATTTATAATACTCCATCCGATCTTTAATACAAGCCATTTTAATTTGTCCGAAGTTTTAACTAGTACGTATTTTTAATTGTCAAGAAAACTTGGGTCCATGTCTAATTCTTTTCTCTGAACACTTGGGTTCGTTGATACACCTGCACTTGAAGACGTTCGCTTGCTTGATTTTATGTCAACGGAAATAGTTTCTGCTCAAGAGTTCCTTGAATGAAGTATCACTTGATATCATTCCTCCAACAGAGGATTTTAATTTTTACTGCCAGCTCAATTGAAACTTTCGTGTGATTAGTATGATGGATTTGATGGTTTTGATTGATTGTTGTGGCGCCTTAAAGGCATTTCACATCGACAAATGCTGGTCGACACACTACGTTTGGGAGGATCCTACTACTATCCCCAAATGCTTGTCATCTAGTCTTACAGTAGTTTCATATGACAGGTTTTGAAGACCATACTTCTGAGAAGGACATGTTAAAAGTTTCTAGTAATGCATGCTTTAAGGATGGAAAGAGTTGACATACGCCGAGCTATTTATCCTCATAATCGCAAGATAGATTGTGATTCATTTGGAGAAGATATTATTGTTATCGAGAGTATCTCCGACATGTAAAATTTCCTCATCAATCAACATTTTGGAAGGTGTGCTTACTATCTGAGAGTGGTGCTTTCAGTTTCTGATACGTTAGTGGTGTTTGTTCTACTTAAAAGACTTGTTTAACTCTTAGTGTTTCTTTTGTGACATTTAGGTAGTTTGCACTCGTTAGAGTCTATATTGAAGATGCATTTCCTTTTGATATCTCTACTGTTTTTATGTTCTTGATTGATGTTCCTGGGTGCTTTGTGGGTGTTCTGGTTCTAGCAGTAAAAGTGCTTGTTGATGCATCCAATCTTAAAACGGTTTGTTGTACAATGTGAACCGTATAATTTGGATCTGTTGTGATTGTTCTGCATTTGCTATTTTGAGTTTATATGTTGCAATGACTGCCCTCCATCTGCTGCCGATAAATGGAAGTCCGAGAAAGCGAAAGGTAGTTGTATCATTGGAACAAAACATGGTGTACCAGAAATGGAGTTCGGTCACCTGAGATGTTTCTGGAGTTTGCTTCTGCTTGGGTCTGTGCTTTGTGACATTTAGCATTCATGGAGAGGCAGTACTCTCGGATTACCGGTTTGGGTTTCTTGGCTTCTTCTACTTCGTGGTCATTAAAGTTAATCCAGCCGCCATTTTTAACGCAGAAGCCATGACTGTTGTGCTATAGAATAAGATAATCTTGTGAGACATGGAAGATCATCATGATTGTTGGCGTGATTGTTGCTCGACTTGCATATCTAGATCTGCCTCTCCCACCCCTGACGGGTTCTAAAAAAGTGAATAATAGAAAGAACCCGAGTTGAGAACGAACAACAATACGATGTTGACAACAGTTAGTTGAACTATCTCATTGCAGAACCAATGAGTTCGATTCTCATATCGTTCATCATGAAGAACTGTGACACACTTGAATAACCAAACAGCTGTACATCAAGGAGACTAACATTCGGACTCAATCATGTTTGGAATGTTCACAAACATATTTCATTCCTAAACCGTAAAAAGAGGAAAAGCAAAGAATATAGGGGGTAAAAACAAAAAAAAGAAATTAAATTACTGAAAATCATGCAATTATTCATACTTTCAACACAGGGCTCTCCGCGTTATTCACAAGCTATCTTTGTGTCAAAGCTGCTAAGGCAGATGGCAAATGCTTGAAAGGCTGATATGGGATATCTGTAATCCATCGTGAACACATCTTTGCCTACTTTGCCAAACTGGAGAATGACCTTCTCGTGTTCCGGTCCTGCCTCACCTCCCTCTGGCGAAGCAACTAACTGAAAGTTCTTCACTGAAGCAACTGTTACCCGACCGTGAAAATTCAGACACCAGCACTGCAGCTGCTCATGCCATCTCGGGGACTTGTTTCGCAGAACCAAGGATTCTTCTCTTTGACGATCATCCAAGGGTCCAGACATGGATTTCTCAGACCGGCTTGATCTTGACCGAAACAATGTGAAGTAATCGACATTGTTAACAGGAAAGTCGAGCTGTATGGGGGCTATACCTCCCGGTTTGACTGAAGTTGCCGGGATTGGATCCATGACGCAATGCATTCTCCTTGGACCCCTACTTTTATACGCAAATAATGATATTCATAATCAGACAAATGTAAAAAGTCCAAGTCACTTCATAGATATTACATTTAATTGAAAATAGATATTTTCCTTACCGAGCTCCTAACACGTTCAACTCGTATGAAATGTGAGCTACAGGGTAGTTTCCAGCAAGGACTCTAGGGAATGATTGTTTTGAGCCCACAAGCCTAGTGGAGCGACATTTTGACATTGTCGTGACGCCATTGGGTGGAAGAGCGTCATATACAACAAACTTGGTTCCGAGAAAGTTCGACCTAGCAAAAGAAAGAACTTAAAGTTGAGCTCCTCCAGAGATTGAAATTAATTGTCGTCCAGAAGCTCAATAATCAAAAGAAGACTACACACACCTCAATTTTCCGATGTACGTTTTGTTTCCTTTAGACATTTCATCTGTTTGTAGAGTGATGACGTAGTCAGTACATGTAGGTCGCCTACATCTACGAGCAGCAAGAAGGAACTTGCCATCATCTGCCAACGCTGCAAAAATGAGGGGAAAATTAGCATTCAGATATCCACAACAAGGTGGCAGAATAAATTGGCAATGCTCTCAAGTCTCAATTCAAGAAAATATAGCAACAAATAAAGTAGACCAGAAAATGTAAATGCTTACCCTGACTTAAACTCAAGTACAAATGATATGTTTGGGTAGACTGGTTCCTTTTGATGAAACACTGGACGAGAGAATCTCTTGGACCAGGCTGAAAAACCAAAACTCTGACCATTTCATATTGTGATGACAACACTAAGCAATAATAGATAAAAAGCATATTGTTCACAGATACAAAGGATTATCAGGTACACCATTTCATGAAAGGCAAGATTCCATCTTTCAGCTCATGCACAGGTTAACATGGTTTTTTAAGAATACACAGGATAGCAATCACGCAGTCACCAGATTCCAAAACAGGCAAATCAGATGGGCAAATGTAAAGTTTTGCACAAGTGAAGGAATAACGCTCAACAAACTTTTCCAAGGAATTTTACCCCACCATCACTTTGAGAAATACCACCTAGCCCTGAAAACAATATTTTGAGTCCTTTGTCTCCAAAAGCGTTTTCAGAATCTTCTTTTTTTCATATTCTTCACCTGATAAGATTCTCTCTCTCAAAGCATCCCACTTACGTAAAAAACTCATTACTTTGAATCATTAAGAGAAGAAAAGCTAAAGACACCCAACATCCACATATTCTCCATCATGAAAAGACATAAAAATATCATCCCACAGTAAAAAAAGAAAAATCAAGACTTTCTGCATCACAATTATGTCACATATTGCCAATTTGAATCCACAACAAAAACACACTAAGAAATCAATAGAAATTACACGAAAAGTATACCTGTTTGACTGAAATAGGGAAAGTGATTTTCCCAGAAATCTGAGGAGTCTTGACAATTTCCTTCATGATTTCCCTCCAGCTTCTACACACACCAGCACACGCAACCACGTTTTTTCTCAACGGCCATTTGGATTCTGATTCTTCAATTTTAATCAAAACCTCCCTCAGCAGCTCTGATGGCATATTAGCCCAACAACTCGGCTTCAAAGCGTCATCTGTTTCAACCTCAGCAGCCACCACAGAGCTGTCCTGAACCACTCTCTGTGACCTCAATCTCAGCTTCATCTTCAATACAAAAAAAATCAAATCTTTCCCACAAACAGCAAAAAAAACCAACAACCCAATTACACTAACTTATTTACAAATGTGAGAAAAAAACCCATTTACCCATATTAATCAATCATCACAAAGAACACAAATTTTTTCAGAAAAACTGAAACTTGGGGCCAATTTTTCTGTGGGCTTTTTAAGAAAATCAAACAGAGGTGGGGGAATCTCGGCAAATAATACGTGGGTTTCAGTTACAAAATTGACGATAAGTAACTTTTAAAAAATGGGAAGGATTTTAGACTGAGTATTCAGAGAAATGGAGAAGAGTAGGGAAGATATTGCCAGCTGCAAATGGGGACTGGCAATATTTATGAATGTGAGTGCTGGCCTAGTGGATAGAGATGGATAAATATATCAAAATTGATTTTTTTTTAGGTTCAGCCAATATCTCATTGGACTGAGTCACTTTCTTTGTTTATCATTATTGTTATGTGTAATTTCTTTTCTTTCTTTTTTATTTTTTATTTTCCACAAATGCATTATTTTCCTTATGTTTATGTATATTTTCCCTCTTCTTTCTTTTTTTTTCATTTTTTTTTGGATAATACAAAATATCTAGTACAATATTCCCTTATACACTTTTTGTAGAAAAGGTTCATCTTGAAAGATAAATTATTATAAATTATCAGGAATATGGGTCATTATATGATTATTATTTTTTTAAATATAAATCGTATTTGATATCCGAATTCATCCTCCAAACATAACTGTTTTTATGAGATAAAAAGTGCAAGAATTTACAAAAAGACGTTTATTATAGTTTTATATGTTGAGAGATAAAGGGAATGGATAAGAATTACTATCCCATCGTTTGTTACGGTAATTTTACAATATTTTTTAGATAAGGAGAATGAAATTGAAAACATTTCTTCATTAGGAAAAAAGAAATATCGAAGTGATTCATGTAACATTGTGGTTACCCGAAATGGTTGGTAACGGTAGGTATTAAAGTAGAGATTTTTATTCATTTTCTTTTGGTTTTGTGCTCTTTTTATAATGAGTGTATGAGTTGAACAAATGGAATTAGTATAATCATGTAGGGCAAATACCAACATTAATACAATATAATATATATTGGATTTGATGTAAAGTGAATAAATTCAATGGTTATTTAGTTCGGAACGATATATGTTGAAAATTTAGTTCATGAATCTTCTTTATTTTCTCCCTTAGAGCATCCACAATAATATATTCTATTATATTAATAAAATATATCATATCTGTTTTTTTTTTTCAATATTACGTTTTTATTCAATTTTTTCCTATTATTACTTTATATATTCTTAGTGATACTCCTATTACATTATTATCATAAAAACAATGATCCACCTCATCGGGTGATTACTAGAAACCAAGAGTGTAGGCTTTTAGGCTAGTGACATTAAAAATAAAAAATAAAAAAAAAACAGATAAAGATAAAATTATGTACTCAGAAATATTGTTAGATGTTACTTAAAACCTAGAAATTGGTGTTGGTGTAGCCAATTATTATGGCAATAATAATTGATTGAAGTGTAATTGGAGTTAAAGAAAACGTATGTAATGGATGTACTAGTTTTAAGAAATGGTATGCTTAATTTTTTTTTTTTTTTTACTTAGCTGAAACGATAACAAAAGTAGATAAGGATATAATTATTGATTTTAGATAGTCGAAAAAGAGATCCTACACAACGATGATTAAATTAAAACATTTTATTGAAAAAGTTTTTGTCATCCGAAAACAATTTACTTAGTTCAATTCGTATTGTAGTCAAAATAGTGATTCTGAGGTACATGTGTAGAATATATACCGAAAAAGTCTTAAAGTACCATTTTTTATTCATTTTTTTAATTTTTTTTTTGTATAAAGAATGAGGTTGATAAAAAATTAAATTATGATATTTCGTGAATGGGAGACTTAGATAACAGCGTTTCACTGTTGTTTTAAGGTTTATTTATTCACTTGTTGAATAGCTCAAAACTAGTGCAGTTAGGTGTATTTTTAGTTCCAATAATCTTGATCGAATGTAGACTGGACAATTGATTTTCTTTTCTAAAAGAAATAAAATACACCAAATTTCCAATTCATCAAAATCATGCCAATAAATTTTTCCTTATACTCCCTCCGTCCCATAATTATTGTCCAGTTTGATTTTCACTTTTAGTACAATTTGAACTAAAAATAAAAACTCAAACAGGACAATAATTATGGGACGGAGGGAGTACATCAACAACTATTAAAAAACATAAAAAAAAAAAAAACAATCAAATGGTTTGGTGGTGTGCTTGACATGTCTAAATAGTTATACTGACTTAATAATATAATTCTAAAAAATATTACTCTTACGAAAGCGCTGAGAATTGCAATGAATTAATTAATGACATGTATAATATAAACACGCATCTAGTCTGTTCTCACTTCTCAGCAGGCCGAATTTTGCCGACTAATGATCAAATTTTGACATCAAATAAACCTAATATCAGTTTCACAAAGACATATATTACAAATTATTTATTCATTTATTAAGGTTATGTGTTCAATTTTAGGCCGTCAAAAAAATAAATAAAGTGACCTTTTATTTATGAATTTGTTAAAGAGTTCTAAGTTAAATGAAGTATTTCTTCCTCTTAATCAATTATTATAATTGATTGGATAAAGTTTTATAATTTTGCAAATATATCCACCGACTACAATAGAATAGAGTCACTTGACCAGCAACCTAAAGTTTAGATAAACCATTATCCAAGTTTGACTACGATAAACCGCTCGTAACACCACCATCATATTTATTCTTTTAGGTCATATTTTCATATCTGAATCCTATGAGCTGTGTTTGATGGTTTTACTTTTACAGAACTCTCGTCCCAAAAAAAAAATAGTCTATTTTATGACAAAATTACAAAATAAAATGTTTATCTGAGATGGAGAGAGCACAACGTTAAAATGTTCTATTTTTATATAATCAAAAGAATACTAAACAATTGAACAAGTGAAAACTGTAGTTTTAGCTTATAATGAAATGTTAATGACGTCATTAGGTAAAAGCTTTACACCAAAGAAAGCTATTGGCACACCTAATTAATTAATCAAGACTATGGAATAATCTCCAAGCATCTTTCACTCTCTGTAGGTTTTGTAATCTTGATCTTATCAATATTGGAACTACCTAATGATTAATAATTTTCTAGGTGCATCTATTTTGTACTTCTTCCCACCAACTAATCATAGATTAATTATAAATTAATCCGTGATTAGTTAATTACAAGTTGCCACTACTTTTCAATTAATTATTTATGAGGAAAAGAAATGTCTATACCGTTTAAATTTATTGTTCTATTCTATTTCCTTTAATGATGGTCTTCCATGTCTTACAAGATTACATCAGACGATCCAATTGTGAGTGAAAGGCCAAAAAAATCGTCAGCAAAAAGGTTAGGAAAATGTAGTTAAGTGACAAAGTATGGAGTTCATATGATATGGCAATAAATAAATAAATAAATTGGGTTTAATCTTCTTTAGTGACTAAAAAGTGTTCATTTCTGGTCGAATCCTACTCATTTTATTCCCGGTTATGGCTTTATGATCAATACACAAACTAGATTCGTAGAAATAAACAAATCAAGAAAGTAGGTAAAAGAGATGGCGAATTAAGTCGTGTTTCGTGTGTTTGTAGGTTAATATCTGAATTATTCATCGAATACGCACATACGTCATCCTATATGTCGAATTAAGGTTATAATTTTATTCTTTTTATTTTGAAATAATTCCTTTGTTTGTTGTTGCAATAAAAATAGCATAAATAATTTCAAAACAAAAATATAATATTTATTTTTTGAAGGGATACAAGTTGCTAACTTGCTGCAACACTAGCAAGTAAGAATAGAGCAATTCAGTAATAAAATAGGTATCTGAATAGCTCAAAAGTGAACTAAAATCATAACAAATTTAAAAATTCATTTGGGAGTTTTTTTGGATTCAAATCTGTCGCACAATCACACACTAACACAAGTGGGGAGAGTTTAATATAGCTGACTTTCTGAGTGGTTTTCAAGCTAACAAACAGCAAAAGTACCCGCAAGTAACACATTTTTAAGGTTTATTAATAGTATGCAAAAAGCACTAAGAAAAAGGCACTTTTGATCATCATTATATAAAGGAAAAAGGACTAAATACGATCAGTAAAATCAATCTCTATGATGTACTTTAATTTATTGTCACATATAACTTAAAGAAAGAAAAGAAGATTTTTTTGTAAGTGACAAGCTCGGGTGCGAAATCGTAAGTTCATGAGTGGGTTTACAATAACAAATCCTCTAGAGGTGTCAATTGGCAAGGTTAGAGCCAGCTCTATTTCCTCACTTTTGTTGGAGTGGTGATTTGAACTCATGACCTCCTCTTGAGAGTAAGGGTGGTTTTACCACTTAATCAACACCTCATTCGCAAGAAAGAAGATTTTGTTTACAAGCATCTTGAAGTTCGTCATCGGAAATTTGAAAAGTTCCTGTATCAATTTAATTAATTTTTTTTTTAACAAACTGAATAAAGTGATATGTGAAATGAATATTTTCTTCGTTAATCGTGTGAGTAATTTATGAAAGAAAAAAAAAATTCCAATTTCAAAAAGAATATTGTACGGAATTAATTAATCTTATAGTAAATTCATACCAGAAAAAACATATACTCCCTTTGTCTCATAATTATTGTTCAATTTGAGTTTTCATTTCTAGTTCAAATTGTACTGAAAGGTGAAATTTTAAACTGGACAATAATTTTGCGACAGAGGGAGTATTATCCTCAGCAGCATTGGAAACATTATGTGCTGGCTTAAGCTTCATTTTCGTTCAGCTGGGAAGACTGCGACCCAAGCAAAGTAATAATTGGCACGTGCACTTTTCTGTCTTAGTTTTTCCTTCTTTATTTATTTATTTATTTATTTTTTGGTGGAGGTTCCTATCGAGTAATTCATGGTACAATGAATATATATCATATTTATTTGAAAATCGTTAACCCACTTAAATTAGGTAATAATTGTGGAAATCATGCTCCATAGATTATGTTCATGATAATATAGTCAAAGCGTATATAATTGAAGCATAGTAATAATCGAACGAAAAGTTTGAAATTCGTAGCACTTTTTTTTTCTTTAATTTCTCTTCTTCCATCATTAACAGATGAAGTGCTGAAGGTTGATGAGGCTCCTGCGTCCAAACAGCCAAAAAATTAACAGTAAAATCTTTTTTTGGAAGAACTCGTAATAGTCGTAAAATATCTAATGCAATTTAGTGGTAAGACGCTTTACCTGTTACCAATAGGTAATCAATTCGAGTCACGTAGGAATAACTAAGAAATCACTATTGTTCCTTTTTTTTTTAAAAAAAAAAAAGTCGTAAAATATCTTTGTTAAACGATTTTCCTCACCTCATGTAAATGTCACGAAAGTCGCATTTGTTCTAATATTTAAAATTTATTTATTAATAACACATTTTTTTCTACTATTTAAATTTATTTATTAATAACAGATGTTGCAAGAGCTAGCAAATAAGAGTCACACTGTTCCGTGGTTTTATTTTTCTTTAGTATTTTCGCGTACTTAATGAAATCAGAAAATGACCCAAAGAATATACTCCATTTAACAGTTACATATTACCTTTTTGTTAGAAAATCTACTAGAATTAAATAAATTAATTAATGAAGAAAAAAAAACCATGGACGTGTTGTTTTTATTTCGGTGTCGCTTTTTTTTTTGCTTTCGTGAAAGGATTTTTTTGGTTCAATTAAGAATCATTATAGAACAAATTAAAACGTGCCTCGAGAAAGTGACACCTTGTAGATAATAATAATAATAATTGTAAGTCTGAGAAAAAGGAAAACAAAAAAGAAAACTTGAGCTTCATCAGTTAGTAATAACTAATGAAAAATTAGAAAAGAAATCAGTAAGCATATCTTAATTAATTTTTATTTTCCCTTTCTTTCTCACACACATATGGCAGAGTAGAGTGTTTACCTGGCTATATATCCAAAAAAATCCCTGCAAACATATAAATTGAAAAATAGCCTTGAAGATCCAGTGCCTACCAGAACAGAAAAATTGCCTCGTATAACAAGCCTTCAGCTTGTACAAATTTAAAAACTCAATATAAATTTTTTTTTTTCTTAAAACTGAGAGAGTAACACAAAACAAACCGATTAATTTCACTAATAACTATATATGAAGAAGTCAATCCGCATAATTGATATTTACGAATTTATTCATACACAAATTCTTATATGATCTGTCGTCGAGGACAAGAGTTCACATAATTTATCATGATTGAATTTTAGTTTTAGATTTCATTGTCAATGGAGCAAAAAAAAAAAAAACATGTGAATCAGTCACAAAATGCAATGATACACATATTTTAGAAAAAAGGTTATAGGAGTAAAGTATCTTTACCTTCAACACAACCAACATAAGTCCCCTCCAAAAACAGAAAAGAAGTCACCCCTATCATTATTGCACTAAAATAAGTTCAACATTCAAACAGGAAGTTGGTTTCTATATCCATAGAAGTTTCTTTCAATAATTAATGCGATGGAGACGAAGACTTAACTCAGGAGGCCAAATATGCAAGGGTGTAGAAAACAATATCTCTAAATTCTAAACGAGTCCATATCCAGTGCACTCGGGTATACCGTATACTCCCATTAAACACACGCGTTATACGCGCTTAACATTTTTCACCTTTACATTAAATGTTGTACTTGCATTTTTTTTTACTGGATAATCACTATAAAACATTCGGATAATCAGGTGTAACAAGTTGGATAACTAGTACAAAGATCCTGGATAACAATTACAAACGGTTGAATGTTGCTGGACATTGGCTGGATAACCAGTACAAAAGTCCTGGATAATCAATACAGAGCATTGGATAATCAGTTTACATTTTCTGGATAACTAGTTTACAACTTGTGGATAACCAGTACGACATGTTAATTGGGGGGCTTCGCCCCCCATGATAAACTAAACGACTCTCGCGGCTACCGGAACCGCAGGTCACTAACCTGCCTCGGCTGCGGCGCCCCGCTGAACACGCCAATGTAGCTAAGGTAATCTTTTTTTCGTGTGTGTGTAAGGAAAGTGTGTTATTGCGTTAAGAGGGGATATAAATTACTTGTATAAATCCCCTCGTAATAAACTAAACGACCCGGCTGCGCCGCCCTCATGCCGAACATGACAAATTTCATAAATAGTATTTAATTGAATGAGGGAAATTTTACCAAATAATGGAGAACAAAAAATGAATGAAGGGCAGCTGGATAACCAGTGTAAAAATACGGACAAGGATATCCAAGAAAAATATAAAAGGAAAAAAATGAAATTTGGCAACTGGTTATCCAGCTGTGTGTAACTGGTTATCCATAAAGTGCACACTGGTTATCCACTATGTCCATACTGGTTATCCAACAGGTAATAATGGTTATCCAGCTGTGTGTAACTAGTTATCCATAGTGCCAACACTGGTTATCCACACGCGTTTAAAAAAAAAAAAGAAAAAGAAGGATGAATTATCTAGAGAACTCACACTATTCTAAGAGAGTAAATTACATGCGCAGGGGAGGTATACGGTGCCCCCGGGTATCCCAGATAATTTGCCTTCTAAACGATTTGATGCAAAAAGTTTTTTTAAAAAAAGAAGTAATTTTGCGCACAAATGTGTAGCTATTTATAATAATAATAATATCAAGCCAAATGATGGATACGGATGAACTCAAAAAGAGGACATGAACATATAAGATTGAAAAGAGCCTAAGGGCAGCCAAAACTCGAAGAAATTATACTAGCTGCAACGAGAACAAGGAAGGTGAAAACAAATGTCAAAGCCAAATGATTCTATAAGTACGCTACTACGCTGAAATTGATGGTAGATTGCAAAACTAAGGGTTTTATGTATTATCCATGAAAATAATAAATATGTTAGTGGCGATTCTAATAAGTATAATAATAACTATATTCAAATGGTGGAGAACAAATTGCAAATTCATAATTAAAATGTTTCACCTACCAGTTGTTAGGCATCGGGCATAGCATTCTATTGACAATAAGGTTGAAATGATGGATCCATTACATCAACTCCCTCCCGCTTTATCTGAGATTTGGAATGTTACTTTAAAAATCACTTTTATCAGCTGATGGAGGCTAGGTTTGAGGCCGCGGTTGAAATAATATGGCTAAAGATTAGGTTTCTTAAGATTATTTATGTAATTTTAATTAGTTTAATTAGGATTTTACTTTTGTACTATTCTTTCTATTTAAATGACAGTAGCCACAAATTGTATATTAGTTATTGAATTTAATAAAATTGAGATTATTCTCTTTACTAAATTTCCTGATTCATCAGTTTTCATTCATCGAATCGTTGAATTAACGGAGTTTAGGAAGGTTGATATTTAGGTAAGGTTGATATTTAGGTATTCGTGTCGAATGAATGGATTTGAACAGCTCGTGTTAGAGTTCTTGTCGGATTGGTTTCGATTCAAGATTGAATTCATCCACAATTGATGCAGCCAGCGGAAGCCTCCATTCTAAGATAAAACCTGATTAACAAGAACCCTAACAAATAACCGTTAATAGATCCATAAATTCTGTGAATACCTAAGAATACAACTTTTCTAAATTTCATTAATTCGATCCACGAATCCCCACTATCTAATACATTAAAAATCCTACCAACATATACCAGGAAATTTGGTAAAAGAGAATAATTTTAATTTTATAAATTTAACAACTAAATTTTACAATTTCGGCTAAAGTCTTAAATAGAAAACAAAAGAATAAACCCTAGTCAACTATACTAAAATGACAAAAATATAAGTGGACAAATATAATTAAAACCCTAATCCATTAATTTTTTCCATCCTTCATCATTAGCTCTTTGGTACCACATTATCATCCACTTCAAACTTTGATACAACATTGTTGTCCGGTTTGAGGCAGATGACAATATGGTATGAGAGATGATAAAAACTGAATTCAAATTAGAATTCTAAAACTCGAGCATATCATTCTATTAATATTAAGGTTAAAATGGTAGATCCGTAGTATCAACTCCTCTTTTGGTTGATTTCAAATTCAGAATGTTACTTTAAATCATTTTTATCAGCTCTGATACCGCATTATCATCTACCTCAAGCTTTGATGCCATATATTATCATCAATTTGAGCTTGAGAGCTCATAAAAACTAAACTCAAATTAGCATTCTAAAACTCGAATAAAGCACGAGAAGTCGATGTAACACAACGTTCAGCTTGATCCGTCACAACTGCAGTTGGGACATTCTAATCAAACTGCAATTAGTCCTCTCTCCAAGTTTGAAGATTGTCATAAGCATAAGTAGCAAGTTTATCGTTTTTAAGATAATACCATACACAAAATTTAAGTTTCGCAATCTTTCATCATTTCTTACAATTGCACTATAACCAAATTAAAACATGCAAATGATAAGAAAGAAATATCAGAAAATTTCATTGTTTCCCCTCACATAAAGTAAACATGAGCAAAGAGAAGTGAAAACAATATCTAAAACACAATACAACCCATCGGCTATAAAATTTATTGTATTCAAAGACATTTATATCAAAGAAAAAACCACAAAAACAAAAAATTGTGACTCCTCAGGGTGGAAGTTGTGAAATAAAAAAAAAAAAACAAAACAAAAACAAAGCCAGAATTTATCTCAACCCTCTTTGTTTGTGGGTTCATCACAACAAGAATGTAAATTATATCCCTAATTCAAAAACAAACCTTTTTGCCACCACCCACAAAACATTGTAACTTAGGGTTGTTTTTTAGGGTTTTAGACTCTTTTCTTTGTTTATTTAAAAAAAAAAACAAAAACAAATTCATACAGCATTGATCTCTACCTCAGGCACCAAACAATCGGAAGTGAATAAACTCGTTAGATTCAATCTCGTGAAAGGCTACTAAAAGATCCAATTACCAAAAGGACTTTAGAACTGGAAAACTTACTCAAAAATTTTGTCAAACATCATGAAATCGTGATTAATAAAGTCTAATACTAAATTGTGGATATTATTCTTTCGCAAAGTATTATCAATCGATTTACGAACCTGTCGAAACACACATGGATCTGAGTTCATGTTCTTCGTAATCTTGCAAACTCCTGTTTGTGTTCTGTGTTGTGTTTTGAACAGGTCGCTCTTTGAGCGTCAGATTTCGGATATTAGTACTGTTCATATCAAATATGAAGGGAAAAAAAAAAAACCCTAGATCTTGACGGCGTTGGTATTTTCATCATAAACCCTAGAGATATGAAAAACATGCAGGGGTACGAAGGTTATATATACAAGTTAAAAAAAAAAAAAAAAAAATTAAAAGGGGAAATCGGAAACGCGATAGGATTAGGAATTTTCCGGGTTCTGTTTGCAATATTAGTTTTAACATCAGTGCCTTACTTAGGTTCTGTTTAGGTTTTAGGTAAATGATAGGGACTAATATCGTAAATAGCGTTAACTAAAGTCGGTTGGCATCAAGCTTCTCTACAAGTTTTTTTGAGTATAAGCTACAAATTTTGGAGTCAACGAACTAATAATATTGATGTTTGATGGGAAGAGAGGGTTGTGTGGGATGGCTGGAGTTGGGATTTGGGACGAGAAATTATTATTACCACGAAGTCAGAGAATCTTGTTGGGAGTAAACCAAATTTATATTGAAATTTGATGAGCCACCGACCTGGGAGCTGAATATACAAAGAGCTGTACATGTTACAAGAATCAGTAAGTTCAACTTAACAGCTTAAAAAATGCCTTGTTAATAAGGCAAGACAAGGAACGAAATATGGTCAAATAGACTAACTTCTAAATCATGTGGTTAAGCAGTATCCATCGTAGCTCTCTCATCCGTCTAGTCACTACTAACATCTTTCTGTTGCGGTCCTGAGATATGCTGCTAGCTATTGTCATCTTCGACTATATTACCGCTGCAACTAGGTTTTTTCTTTCTTGTTTCAAATGTAAAAATGAGTACTAATGTTGTAAACATTAGCGAAATCTGGGGTGGGCTATCAGAAGTTAGTTACCAGAGTTGTCAGCAAAGAATTAAGAATTTGGCAGACTTCGCGTTCTCTGTCATCTTTCCTGTTGAAATGCGAGATCCAAGGATGTTATTCACAGGAAACAGAGTTGAAGGGTTCACGGTTGGTGGAAATCCAACTGCTTTCCATGAGGAAAATTCTAAATTTGAGCAAGACTCTGATCAACTTTATCCACCAATGAAGTATAATGTTGAATTTCCTGGTTTGTAAGCAAAGGATTTACCTACAGAGACAGTGAATGCACTTCACTTTAACTCAGGAGAGATGCTTTCTAAATAAATTGGCCAAGTCAATATAAGCTAGGCATGACAATGACCAATATTCAGAATCGACAATATCAAAAGAAATCAGCACATCAGAGACTGGACATATAAAGCATCATACCTTCTCCTGCTTGCCATCAAAAGTGTGATTCTGAGGGGAGTTGTTCGATACTGTGGCTAAGATCTGAGTTACGTTTGGCAGAATCGCTGTCATTGGGAATTTGCCCATTATGCTCCATAGTTGATGTATCATGGTAAAGATGGCCAAGTGTGGTTCTCAAGCGATGATTTCCATAAGAATAATATATTTTGGTCGCAAGGGGAACTGGAACATCTGATATTGTTGCTGTAAAAAAATTCACGTGGAAGTATCAGTAGAATAAAAAATACTATAATTCCAATCACTCGGAACAAATGTCAACTAAATGCAGAAAGCAGACCCTCTACAGCACCAAATTTACGATACTTAGAAGTGTCAGAACAAGCAAGTGGGTGCTACCTTTGTTAGTTGTGCAAAGACCATCAACTTGTCCAGATATTTGATGCTTGCTAAGATGGCTAGAAGTTGTCTGACTTTCTAATGCTGATCTGGTAGGAGCCACCCTGCCTGATAACATGCCAGAGATACAAAAAAAGATTGAACAATTCTATCAAACAAAACCCACAATTGCAAAGAACATAGAACAAGAAAACTATTGTGCACATTTTTTAAAAGCAAAATACACTACTAAAAATCTTTGACCATACCAAGTTGAGCCTCCTGAGAGATCACTCCATTTACTGCTTCGAAATGTTCCATAACCGATGGTGGGTCAGCAGCTTTTTTTACCATACCAAGTTGTGCCTCCTGAGAGATCACTCCATTTACTGTTTCAAAATGTTCCATACTCGGTGGCGGTCCAGCAGCTTTCACCCTGCAAATTAAGGGAAAAGTTTTTCTATTTGAGTAGGTACATAAAATGTATTTATTGAAGAAGGAAAAGAGGACTAGTCCAAGAAATCCTAAAATCCTGCTGAAAGTCCAATTTTATAACTATTCTTCACACAACAAATACATTATAAGACACATAATAAGATGATATTGATTACAGAGAGAAGGATGAACAGACATAATAAAACGAATCAGGAATAACAGATATACTCAAGAATAATGGTATTGAAACCAGGGCGCACTGTTAACGGACTATTATAAAGCGTAACTGACAAACAATAGAAACTACCATTACTGTATAAGCAGGATATGTTGTCATGGATCCAAAAGACCAAAAAGAAAATGCTAAGATAAAGAACAAATCTCACATTTTTGAACGTTTTCTAGAACGGGGCATTGCACAACCTACGCAATTTGGATTTTGACTTTGAGGAACAGTTCCCAGGCCATCAGGCGGCACTGTACAATCTGCATATCATTAGAAACATAGTGAATAAAACATGGAATGAACAAGGAGATGACAACAGATGGATATCACTATAAGATTCACAGTATGTCTTCACTACTTCTTTCGGTTGGTTTATTTCACCATTTTTGTCAGAAGACAGGAAAGAAGATCATGCATCTGTTTCAGTAAGTTAATCGGCAATCACAAAGTTTGCAACTATTACAGGCTTACAACCCTGTAATTTCAAAGATACAGCAAGAAAGATAGAAGTTGAAACCTTTTGCCTCTGAAGAAGGCTTCTCCAAAAGGGATTGAGATGCAGTTACTTCACTAGCATCAAGGATTTGAAATTTAGCTCCTTCTACTGATGTAATCTGGTCTAATAGAGGTTAACAGAACAAATCTTCATCCATCAATCCAATAAATTTCATATGAAATCACAATTCAACCACAGACCAAATGTACAGTGAAAGTCCAGATATTTTTTTTCCAAGTTCCAATGAGGGAGAAAAGGGAGCACTAAAACTAGTTGATGGATTTCAAACGTAGTCGCCCAGGAAAGGTTATAAGGATACTAGAATTGACAGAAAGCAACTTCTTTCTCTCTTTCCGTGGAGGCTTCTTGGGTCCTCTACCTCCATCCAGCTCCAAAATAATTTCTTCAATGGAAGTTAATGAACTACAAAGCTCTGAAAACATCAGAAACATTAATGATCCATATTAATTCAGACAGTTGAAGTAGGCTAGAGATTAGATGCACAGAGTTCAAAGGCAAGAGTGAAGGACAAACCATTAAACAAGACTAAAATAAGGAGATGTCACCAATAAATAATGGTTTCAAGTTCAAATCAACATATTCCTTAGACACATGGTTGGATAAAGCAAGCACAAACAGGAAAACGACAAACAAGTTGCATACGGCAAGATATAAAAAGACAGGATCATGTCGTAAAAACATACCTGCATGCAAGGCATACTGGCTGGCCTTAATTGGCTTCCTACAAGCGTTGCAACATACCTTTACAACAATTGAAAAATCCATGGCGCAAATGAGAATAATTTACAAACATCCATTACAACAAAGATTAAAAGGACACATAACTCGGCAATAGCATGTCCTTGTATCTCTTGAGAAAATTGTATTCGGCATACTGCATCTACTTAAAGGATTTCAAGAAGTTTAATGAGTAGGCTGGAAGCTCACCAAATGCAGAGGATCTGTCATTGGTTGTAAATCAAATATGTGCATATCTGCGACAATAATTCATAAAAGTGGTTAGACATAGGAAGAGAAAGAATTACTAAAGTCGAACTCATATAATTGAGTCCACCTCTCAAGATTCAGTAGTTTTGGACAAACGATGATTAGCGGAAAAATCAAATGTTCATTTGGTAAATAACGTAAAATGGTGATCTGGATTGCCAAGTGATCTAAGCATACTAGCTGATGCAGGAAGCAAAGTCCATGTACTACAGAGGAAGCCAGCACAAGGAAAGGGACAAAAAAGAAAGTGAACCCAAAGAAATTAGTCTCAACATTTTATGCGCGTTGCTGATATTTTTAAGGTTTGCATGTTTTAAATCTTCTAATCAGCCTCAACCATCAAAACATCATATTAAAAGTTTAACAGGAATGTCCAATACCCATCTCACATTTGTGGTTGGAAAATATACAAGCACCTGATACCTTTTTCATCAATCAAATTTGCTTCATCTGCCTCCCTCAGTTCTCTATGAACATATTGCACATCTACTTTTTGATGGGCAAATTCATCTGCCATAAATGGGACAAAGATGAAAATCCGGAAGCACAAACTAATAGAAATTATACAGGAGAAACACTTAGTCACAAACTATATTACTTGTACTCAAATATTAACGGAAAAAGGAAGCTAGCATTTCAGGTCAAACATAAAGGTTTCTGGTCTTTTAAGCCATAAGCTCAGCAAGTGCGGGTCATATCATAAAGCAAAAGATGTTAAGAAGAAAAAGGTGACCCGCATACAGAATATTCAAAAATGTTCATACTCTACTTTTTTCAAGAAGTCACTGTTACTTTCTACTAACAATTTCTGATCCAAGGAAGTGTTCTAAAGAACCAACAATACAGATTCCATCATAACGACCTCTTATATAAAAGCAGAGAATGAGAGAAAACCAATAGACTGTCTGAAGAGTACTGACCCACAGAGGATGCAGTAGGTCTCCATGTATGTTTTAAATTCCAAGTTAAACCCCACATTCCAAAATATCTAATACAATCCAGTACAGTTTCCCATTGGTGACGAAGCAATGTATTTACAATTAATCAATCAACTATAAACACAGAAGCATCTGTCCTTTCCATTCAAGAATTATGTTTTACCTGGAATTGTTTGCGAGCTCAACAGAAGCCTTGCCAAGGCTGCCATTCTCTGACTTGGATGTGCACACACCATTAAGTTTTGTGAACCCGAAACCTATTAACTGCCCGCAAATTCAAGTCACAATATGGAACGATCACAACAGAAAATAAGCACTTCAGCAATCGACAATGATACTGCTATATTTATGCCTGCTACATTTAACTGCCCGCAAATATGGAATCAGAAAGAGTAAAAAGGAATCAAACATCGACAGAAGACCAGATGCAAATTCCAAAATTTCGAAACCCGGTGAAAACAATCCCAACAACCGATGAAAATTTTCAATCACAGAAATAACAAAAATTCGCCTCTGTCCTACTCATAAAACATTCCAAGATATATTCTTTCAGCTGTAAACAAGCCCAAATTCGCATACATAATTGCAATTTTCCAGAAGCCATTCAGCAGAACGGAAAATTCAAACCGTTAAACTGCCAGAAATTCCGTCAAATAAAAACCTTCTCTAAAACAAATTCCATAAGCATGCAAAACGAAAATCAGGCCAATGTACGTAAATTTGCAGAAGCTGATAATTCAAAAATAAATAAATAAATAAATTCTAACTTGAATTAAATGTAAAAGCTCCAGGTTCTGTAGCTTTACCTGAATTTTAAATAGAGCCGATCCCCACATTTCAGATATAAATAAGATTCTGAAACTCCCCCATTTTTGGGGGGGGAACAAGGCGGAGAATTTTTCTGGTGATTTTGAATCAACAGAATTCGGATTGCGAAAGTGGAAAACCCTATAATTACATCTCCGGGGAAGATATGAACATGATCGATAGAATTGGGATTTTGGGTTATTGAGGAGTGTTTTTCTTTTATTTTTTAGCTAATTTTCACTGCGTGTGTGCGTGTTTTTTTTTCCCCCTCTTTATTTTGGAAATTAATATAGTTTTTCTTCTGAGAAGGGGCAGATGGTAAAAAGAAGCAAACTTTGTGCGGGAGAAAGAGGAACAGGACTGGACTATTTGTTCAATCAGCCAAATTGAACCTTTTTTTTTTTTTTTGAATGTATGTACAAACCATTTTTTCCCTTTTTTGGGTTACTATTGGAGTTTTTTTTTTTTTTTGGCTTCCTCTAAATGATTTCGTGCAGTCTTAACTCCAAATTTGTGTTTTTGCAAGATTCAAACAAAAATTGTGTTTGTTCTTACTTTACTATTATTTGGAATAGTGCTAACAAATTATCATAACTCTGTCTGTTGTAAATTATCGGGTTCATTAGTTCCTTAGACTTTGCAATTGACTGTCCCAAATCAGTGTAAAGTAAGGGAGGCAATCTCTGACACGACCGGGGAAACCGACACGAACTCGACACGAAATTTCCGGGTTTGGTTTGTATTTTTTGATACGTATAATAAACGGGTCGAGTTAGGATCAACCTGTTTCTTATACATATCGGGTGCGGGTCAACCCGACGGATTACACGGGTAACCGTTTATGTGTAATATATACCTTTTTAGGGGTATCTTGAGAATTTTCAACATTACTAACCCTAATTCTAAGACTATGTATAGCCAAAATTTACTTTTACTTGCCCTTATTTTTTTTTCTTTCTCACGGCGGCCGACCTAAATATCTCCTCTTTGTCTTCTTTAAATTTAGGAACATTCTTCCACCGTTCCTCTCCAAAAACCCAAGAGAAAGGAGTCGAATTCCTACAATTCACGCAGAGCCCATGAGCTGGTATATACGGCACAGATTTAGCAAGTTCTTCACGGTCCCAAGATGAAGCTATATCACATGAAAGTTTCAAGACTTTGATCTTGTTGCTGATACGATTTTGCCATTTTTATTCTTTCTTTGCTTTGAATTTTGTAATCGAAACGATTTTTTCGATGGTAGTATAATAAAATCAAAATTCCCCTGTATCCCACTATCTCCCCTAATCTATATTCTTTTTTGACGTTGATAAACTTATTTTTCTACGAATTGTGGCTTGGTTTGGAGCTCTCAACATTGAAAAATGTAAATTGGCTCAAGTTTGAGTATTCACGGATGATAACTGATAGATTTATTTTTTATTGTTGCGCTTGCTTGTTGATTTGTAATTTTTTTTTTTTGAATCAATTAACTTTTACAGGTTAACAGGTCGACTTGACCTTTAAAAGGTCGGGTTAGGGTTGACAATCCCGACTTGTATAATTAAACAGGTCAGGTTCGGGTTAGGGATATATTTCGTGGGTTCGGGCTCGACCCAACCTGTCAACCCTAACCTGACACGAATTGTCAGGCGTAGTGTAAAGGAGGAGGATTACATTAGGTTGGCGGCCACTATAAAACTTTACCACTCTCATGAATATGGATCATATAAGAAATCGTGTAAATGTTAGGGTGCCACCCAAAAGTGGCGTGCCGCAGAGTTTGACTGCGTCGTCTTGGCAAGGACTGCTATATCTCCATAGGGACTTGGGTGTAGTGAAAATGGACAAGAGGTCCCGGACGCCAAGAATGAATTACAAGTCAAATCTTCCACATCTTGGCAAGGACCACTACAATCCCATGAGGGCGTGGGAGTAGTGGGAACTAGAAGAAAGACACATCATAGAAATGATAGGAATTGTAGAATAGGGAGTTGGAATATAGAGACCCTAACGGGTATATCCTTAGAAATAGTTGAAATTATGAGAAGAAGACGGGTAAATATAATGTGTTTGCAAGAAACGAAATGGGTAAGGGAAAATGCCAAAGTTCTAAATAGCACGGGGTACAAACTTTGCTATAATGGAAAAAGATAGAAATAAGAATGACGTAGAAATTATAGTCGATTCACTATTTATAGATCACGTAGTAGGTGTTGTTAGAAAGGGCGATAGAATCATAACCTTAAAGATTATAATAGGGAAAGAATCCATAAATATAATTAGTGCATGCGCCTCAAGTAGGATTAGATGAATCCACTAAAACTAAATTTTGGGAGGATTTGGAGTTTTTTATCCAATTAATCCCCCAAATTTTCATAGGGGGGATTTAAATGGACATGTAGGGAAGGACAATGGCGATTATGAGAGGGTGTATGGGGGCTATGATTATGGGGTACAAAATAATGAGGGCAAAACTATATTGGATCTTTCGGTGGCATATGATTTTGTCATATGTAACACCTAGTTTAAGAAAAGAGATGAACACTTAATCACATTTAAAAAGTGGTTCTACTAAAACACAAATTGACTTTTTCCTAACAAAGAAAAGTGATAAAAATCTTTGTAAGATTGCAAGGTAATACCAAGTGAATGCATTACTACACAACATAGACTACTAGTTTTTTATCTAAGAATTAAAACTAGTGTATGTAAAAAGAAAATACCTAAGATACCCAAGATAAAATGGTGGAAACTTAATAACAAAGATAAAAAAGATAGATTTACTAAGATTTTACTTGAAAATGTTAATTGGAACATAGAAAAAGAAACTAATAAGACATGGGAAAAAGTAACTGAAGAAATAAGAAAAATTGTTAAAAGGGAACTAGGGATGTCAAAAGGTAATAAATGCAATAAAGAATCGTGGCGATGGAATCAAGATATTCAAGAAAAAGTCAAAGAGAAAAAGGCTTGTTACAAAGCCTTTTACACTTGTAGGAGTGATGAGAACTTGAAAAAATATTAAAAGACTAAAAAATAAGTGAAAAAAGTAGTAAGTGAGGGCAAGATAAAAGCTTTTGAAAACTTTTTAAAAAAATGGATACTACGGAGGGAGAAAGAGATATTTATAAAATTGTAAAACTAAGGGAAAAGAAGACAAGAGACTTAACCAAAATTAAATGCATAAAAGATGAGAATGGACATGTTCTAGTTGAAAACAAGATATAAAAGATAGATGGAAAGAGTATTCGCATAAGTTATTTAATGAAGTAGATAATAGAGAAATAACATTAGGAGAACTAGAGCAAAGTGGGAATCATAAAATTTCACATACTATAGAAGAATCCAATTTAAAGAAGTTGAAAAGGCTATGCAAAAGATGAAAAATGGTAAAGCCATAGGTCCCGATGATATCCCAATAGAGACGTGGAGATGCTTAGGTAAATTTGGGATTGAATGGCTAACGGAGTTATTTAACATAATTATGAAGAGTAAGAAGATTCTTAACCAATAGAGGAAGATTACACTAATACCTTTGTTTAAAAATAAGGGAGATATACAAAATTGCGCTAATTATAGGGGAATAAAGCTAATGTGTCACACAATGAAGTTGTGGGAAAGAGTGATAGAAACTAAGTTAAGGCAAGAAAGTAACATAATGAAGAATCAATTTGGTTTTATGCTAGGAAGATCGACAATGGAAGCCATACACTTAATAAGAAAATTATGTGAACACTTTAATGAGAGAAAACAAGATTCATGGTTTTTATTGATATTAAAAAAGCATATGATAGGGTTAATAGGGATATAATGTGAAGAGTGTTAGAAAAAAAGAGAGTGAGAGTGAGATATATAGAATCTATAAAAGACATTTATAATAATGTAACAACATGCGTGAGGATTTCGATAGAGATTTCGGAAGAATTCCCAATCACAGTTAGTTTGCATCAAGGCTCGGCATTGAGCCCATACTTTTTTGCTTTAGTAATTGATGAAATTACTAAACATTTGCAAATAGCCCTCCCCTTAAAACTTAAGAAAAAAATTATATTTAAAAATTATGAAAAAAAAACACACACACACACAACAACAACAACAACAAAGAATAAAATGATGATAAAATTACTCTGAATTGCCTCCGTCTTAAGACTTTTATTGGATCAGAGGCCTATAATGGTGCAAGATATCAAAGTTTCTAAGCCCAACTAGCTAAATAGTTGGGTCCAATTCGGAGGCACTTCAAATTCGGAGAAACGTCGTATATTGGCACCACATTTATGAAACCCAAGAAATATCAGTGTTTACATATTATATGATCTTGGTGAATTTTGAAATTGAAACACATTTTATTAGAGATGGAGGAAGAGATTGTAACATCGAAAAAAAAAAGAAAATTGAGTTTAAATCTTTGATCGTTTTAAATCATAAAAAAAAAAATTTATGTGCATCAATTACGCTTCAATATGCATTTTGTTGCAGGAATGCATTTAATATTTACTTCATTTCGATTTATGTAAAATAATCGTTGCTTACACTTCACATTCAAAAGATAAATAAAAGTGTAAGTTTCACGTCAATTGGAAATACAAAGACACGATTATTTTATTTTGGAACGAAAGGAGGAGAAAATGTGGCGAACAAAACTCATTCTCAGCTGGCGCATAATGAAAGGGATGGGACTGGGGAGTAATATTTCGATGTCCAAAATACTGCACATATAATTCATTATTTGGTTTCGTCTGGTAGTAAATTACTGCTCAGCTAAGTCAGCTGGCGCCAAAATGTGACAAACTGTACTTTTTATAAATCCAATTGGCTTTTTTTTTTCTCTCTTTTTTTTTTTTTGGCCCTTTGATAGAAGAAAGATCGAAGATATTTGTTAAAAAAAAGTTCTACAAAGATAATTAGGACCACAAAAATGTAATTGTCGGCAATTAAATCATTGTCGTGGTTAATAAGAGCCGTCAAACAATCAAAATATTTTGCCATTTTTGGTGATGGATGTTAACTTAATTGATTGAATAACAAAATAATACTTCATTTCTCTCCATCATAAAAAGAAAAAAAGGGTCATTAATACTGAATTAAAATAAGCCATCAAATTCAAATATGACCCTCATTTAGTTAGGGTACAAAGAGTAAATTTATTACAACATTTTCAATATTTTGTAGTTACATTGCTTTCACGTTGTTCTACTACGTCTTATGTAACACGCGTGCTAGATTGTGGTGAGTTCTCTTGTGAATTGCATAGTGAAAAAAATAGTCTAATTTTTAAACTATTTGTGTTCAACTGAGAATTTGTGATAATTATTTATTTTATTTTATTTTTTGTACTTTTTTGGAGCATGAAAAATGAAATGATGGCTAGCTAATTCGATTTTTTTTTTTTTTTTGTCAATACCAACAACCTGAAAATATTGGTGATCATTTCTGCTCCACAGAAATTGGAAAAAGGACATATTGCTGTTGCTACCTTGCTAGTTAGTGCAGCATCAGAAAGTCCATTTTTTTCTGAACAAACATCATGTGAAAACCCATGAATGCATGATAAGCCCCTCAAACAATTGTACATCACATAAATAAAAGTTTAAAAAAAGTTAATTTGAGATTTGGAATTCGATAAATGGCTGAATTTCAATCCATCCTAACACGTCTAGCGTTGTTATTACGTGGTTGCAAATTGCACAAATGTATATTGATATAAAGAGAATATAAATCAAATACCATTAACCCTATATTTCGATATTAGAGGACACTACATTATTGATAACTAAAGTTAGAAAATTACGTTAAAACTATTTTAGCAGGAGGTCGAGAATTATATTCTCACTAGGCTATCCTTTTCTCTTTTTTTTATGTTGAACTTTTTGCAAAAATTAATGAATCCAACCCTTAATCAGAAAAGAAAAAAAAAATCTTTGTTATTAACTAAAACAATCGCCCTATCACGTTTCAAGGTTGATCGAAACATCCATGATAGCTTTGCTAGCCAAAAAGGCAACCAAATAAAGAGGAGACTTCCTCATATCTTTCTCCATACACCAAAATGACAATAAAATGACATTAGTACAACGTTTGGGACACTACAAAATGCATGCATTGGTGACAACATTATGTGTTCTTGCCATACTTTTCAAAAGATGCAAAATTAAAGTTGCACAAGAAGCATTCATAAAAGAAGAAAAAAGAAGAAGAAAAGGGAAATTCACAAGATGATGATGAATCTCTTTAAATATTCGAAATGGATCACCATTCGTGCAACCAAAAAGCTAGGCCAAGAGTGGCAAACATTTCTTGATGGTCGCTTTCTTTTTTGGTTCTTTAGGGAGTCTTACTACCTTCTGGTCCCACGCATGCATATATATATATATAGTAGCCCTAAGTATTATTATGACCACTAATCTTTCCAACCTTTTGGGGTCCCCTTGGATCAAGGATTCACAGATTATATAATACTAGGGTTCTCTAATTTATGTTTAGGGAATATGTTTATTAGGTATTTGGGTATACTTCTTCATACCTAATCTATATCACACACTTGTCATCAGTTTTGACTTTTGATCAATTCCATGTTATATCAAAAAGATGAATGATGATATGATGAATCATCATATTACAACTACATTAATTAATTTCTCTCATGGTCAATTAAATCATATCGGAAATATAAATTTATACTGATATAAGAAAGTAATAGTTCCCGGCCGACAATGTAAGAAAGGAAATGCAACTAACTGTAAGGTATAGATATTATTATTACAATCTACAATAAAATTTACGTACCTTAATATATATTTTTACCTCGTTTTATAATACTCTTTTACGTGATTAATTAGATTTTTTTTTTTCGTCTCAAATTAATCTAGTACGAATAGATGTCAATTTTCTATTGTGGTGGTGATGGTATCATATTTTGTGTCTGAATATGTGTGTATTGAGGCAAACAAACGAGAAACTGCAAACGTAGATTCAATCAAAATCATGGATAGATAACCGCCGACTTAGTATATCAAATTGGAATTTAGCAGGCCGAAAACAAATAATATCGACACCTGTTCATGTCATCCATCATTTTTCTGACCTGGTTTTGTTTTCATATTTAAGAAGAAAAATATTCCTCACAGCTATGCTTTTTGCTAATCTCGAGTATTAAGATTTTTGGACTTCGTCACAGTTAATTAATATAGTAATATTTTCATTAAAGAAGCTAAAATATTACATATAAAAGTAATAAGTAATAACCTCCCAAAAAAATAAATAATTTAAATGTGTTTTGGAAAAATAAAACATAAATAAATATGAATAAAAGATTTATAGTTCAGAAGTACATTCCCTTTACTGAGTCAGAAAATGTCACTGTTAAAGACCCACCTGAAGGTCCTGAACTGAAAGAACGCAGTAACGTGTTTTGATTTGTTCTGGGATGTTCAGAGTTTCGCAATTGACCTAATTTTTTTAGTAATTTTTTTTTTTTTTTGTAAAAAAGTAAATCTCCCATTTGAAGTGAGAATATAAAATATGGCGGGCGCGAACATTCCAGCAGACTCCAGACTCCAGAGATATATCATATAAATATTTATATTGAGTTTGATTGAATAAGTTAAATAGTTTTGATAACGTTGTTTCAGATTTTCTTTTTCTTTTTTTTTTTTTTTCCCTTAGCAACAACAACATGTCATCAGATTTGCATTTTTAGTTGAAACAAAAGAAAACTTAACTGGCGGATGCAATCAACGCGTTCCGTTTTAAAGGAATGCCAATAACCTTGTGCTCCAACTCCCAACTAGTCCAGTGGCGGAACCAGCTTTTCGGATTTGAAGGGCTGACTATATGTTTATAGTCGGAAAAGATAATTTGACATACATAGTGCGATGTTAACTATAATTACCCCTAAGAGATTTTTTGTCCGATCGGGAACTCGGAAAAGGGTTTCGCCACTGAAATAGTACTACAATTCGAATCTAAACAATAAATTATTTAAGCGGTAATGTTGGGATTCTAAGATTTCAAGATTAATAGCAACTAAAAATTTGAAATAATCTATTGCAAAATTGATTACTTAAAAATATGTTTTACCTATTCAGCAATCCTAACTAAAAATACCGAACCCTGAAATGATTTACAATTAATTATACAATCTTAAAGAGTATCAAAAGATTATTTGTATTTTATTGAGACGGAAGGAGTACAAAATTACAAGTTTATCCTATCGTGCACATCAAAGAATCCATCTAACACTGATAAACATTGGATGCCGATAGAATCTGTAGATAAAGCCATAAAGGAGGTTCAGGTTTTCCTCTACTAGCATTGATGTCTAATTTGTCTACCATAGGAAATGATCAATCATATCAATTCATATTCATATGTTGTTCTCTTATTATCCTTAATTACATCTATTTTCTTCTTTTAAAAAACCCTATCCTATCCACATTTTATCCACTACTCCAATTTATCTATATATTTATCATCATCACGACTGATGCTAGCTAGGTTTGTTTCCCAAAATTTAGCCTTTCCAGAGATTGAATTACACTTTGTCATTAATAATGAAATTTTATTATAAAATTCTGTATAAAAATTAATCGGAACAATAAATTCAGAAAAATAGGCGTAAGCAGCTAATCAGCTGCCGAAATGGAGGGCCCAAATATGCCAAATGCACACTATTACCTTTAGAAGGACATGACAAAATCAAAGTGACGTGAAGCATTTGTTGATGATTTATAACCTGAGGTTCTGTTTTTTTCTCTCAATTTTTTTTTAATAATAATTTTCATATATTTAACGAAAATAGAAGAAGAACATGGATAGAGATGGAGATAAACACAGTAATAAAAACATGCAGCTTACAAGAAAAACCATGTGAAGTGAACTTCTTGTCGGGACGACAACTCAACTCATTTGGCATCCATTTGTTTAATCCGTCTTCCACCTTATGAATCAAGTAGTCCTTTTATAAGGAAAAGGATTTATTTATGTATACTTCGATTCGAAAAATAAAATTACATAAAATTTAGTTTAATTTAAAGATAACGATTTATTTAAATTATTACAATCCATAATTTAGAACTTAAAAAGTTTTGAATTGGAGTACAATTTTTTTCTGTACGACAACCATTTATACTTTTATTATATACTTTCTTGAAATCAAACGCTCAATTTCATAATTTCATTGGTTGAAAATGCAAGTTTTGAGGAACATGGAACGTGAGGAAGTACATTATAATTAATTTTGCATAGCAGAATGTGGGATGAATAAACCATCACTTTGCATGGTTCTTTCTTTTTTTTTTATTATTTTTTTTTATAATAAGCTCTTTGTGGAAATTATTGACTCAGTTTATTTCTATTATTCATTGTTTTTATTTTTGTTCTCTTTAAGAAGCAAAACATTATTTCCCTACTACGTTTTGGATTCTTCTTTTAATAATTAATAACGACAAAAAAAAAAAAGAGAGAGGACGAAATGGAAATATTAAGGTTAGTGGTCCAGCTAAGAGGTACACATTTTGGCAGCCAATTTTAAAGATCAGCTTATCAGATTATCATTTACTGATCTGGAAATTTTAAAAAGAAAAGGAGATCTACTTATATATATATTATTATTTTTTTATTTTTTTTGGAAAAAATGTCTTCAATTTTGATATCCTAACCTCATGTTTTGCCGCAATCAATTCAGATATTTTTTCTGATAGATCAGTACTCAGTAGTATCACAATATTACATGATCATGTGCAACCTTAGCTTATACTTATGTTGGACTTCCAAAATTTCTTCCAACTCAAATTCCAATGTTATTTGAGCACGTATCACCTAGTACTTATTGTTTGGATGGACTAATAGTGATCGATGAGTTTTTTTATTTGGATATTTTGTACTCTCCTTGTCCCATAATTATTCTCTAATTTGGATCTTTATTTGAACTAAAACAGAAAGTCCAAACTGAACAATTATTATGGGACGGAGAGAGTATCATTTATCGTAAAAAGATATATTAAACAAATGAATCTATTAGATAATACATGATATTGCTATCGATCTCACCCTTTATAATTATGGAATTAAACGTTTTATTTAGAACATTTAGTGATTTGCAAACTTTAGGTCGAATTAATCCCTTTACAAATTCTTCTTATAGCTAGGTTATCCTAGTTAAAAATACTTCTTTTTTTTTTTTGCATTGATGAAATATTTTTTTTTCCCAAGTAATTACGTTCGTGTCACGATGTTATGCATAAGAGGACCAAGAATCACATGCCGCGGGAAAGGTAAAAAATTTTCAAAAAATGAAATTGATTATGATTCCTCAATCAACTTTGTTCTTCACCTAATTCTTTTAATCTTCTGGCTTTTTCCTGTGATTTCTCACGTGGTGAACATGAATTTCCTCATAAAATTCACCCCAGTTATAGACTTCACCAGTGAAGTAGTCAACAAAAATTTTTGGACAAGAAAAGAAATAAACAAAATTGAGTAGGATCATACTACCGTTATCTTTGTCAAATACACGTTTTGCAACACTTTGAGAGTTACAAGAAAGGAGAAAACAAAAGTTAGGAGACGTCACACGTAAGGGTGATAAAACAGGTCGTATCTCGTGTTCGCAGGTAAAAAAATATGAAAATTTCCATATTAGATCTTGTGACATTCGTGTTACTTGCAATGTTGATCATGTACATTACATGCAGTGGAGTAAACAATTGATCTTACTACATTAGATGGAAAGTTTTGCCTCTGTGCTTTGACTGATATTTTACCCTGGTCAGCCGGTCAAGTTTGGTCAAAGTAACGTTTTGAAAATCCATATGGAAAAGGAAATACCAAAAAGATGGAAGAAAAGGACCATGGTGAACAATATGCTGAGAGTGATTTTTTTTAATTAATTTTAATGAATGATTTTCTTTTTCTTTTTCTTTTCCTTTTTTTTTTTCTGAGGCCACTTCTTGTTTTTGGATTGCCATATATTTTTTAAAATTCAGTTTTTCCTATTATCGAAATATCTCTTATCTCATCGAACTGGATAATGGATTTTCTCCACAAATATCTCTTATGTCTGAAAAGAAATAATTTTATAAATATTCAATCATACACTACTAAGCTAGACAATTTTTCATGTCAAGTTATCAATTTAATTTACAATATTCTGATGCAACTCTATTATTTTCCCCAATTCTTTTTTGGCACACATTAATTAATTTATTTTTCTGTCACTTGATTTGCACCTAAATTAACTAGATTATATTGTGAAAACTTAATTAGGTTAAAATGTGATTAAAATTGAGTTGAGTATATTCTGACGCAGATACATCAAATTTTTTTTTTTTTTGAAACGGTACGCATATACATCATAGAACAAGAATAAAACAATTTTTTAACATATATATTTTTTTAATTCTTTGAATTCATAAAAATGTTAGACCCTATTTTGAGTCAAACCTTAATTTAGTATCTAGCACTAACATTTCTAAGTAACCAAAAAGAAACATTGCAAACCTACTAAGTTTTAAAAAAGGTCAATTCAAATCTTGAAATAAATAATCATCCATAAATACCAAGTTTCATTAAAAGATCTCCAAATTAAGGTACAAAATCTCACTAAAAAAAAAAATCCTATTTAATTTTTTTAAAATAAATCATACTAATAAAGTATTCCAATGAAAAGACATAATCATTATTACCAAATTTAAAGTTTTTTAACTCCCTCAAATCTCGGCCTTTAAACAAAAAATAACGGCCCACCCGGCAGTACAAAAAACATGATCCACGGCTGAGAATCAATTTGATGGACAAATAAGCGGTCACGATTTAATCTTCTCAATTTCAAACACGGGTCTCTTTCTTCATCCCACCTATAACTATATATTCGCTTTCAACGTCCCCTCCATTTCTCACTCTCTCTTTCCATCTTCCCATTTTTTTTTTTTCCTTTTCTTTTCCTTTTTGATTTACAAATTTTGTTTCTTTTTGGTATTTGTGTTTTTGGGGTTTGATTGGAACCAAAAGTAATTGTTTCTGTTTTTGTTAAAAGCAGAAACGGTTCCAGAATCTGGGATTTTGGTTTTTTTAATTTTGTTGCTTAAAAGAAGAAAAAAAAGAGAACTTTAATTTGTATCCATCCTATTCCAATCTCTGTTGTGAAGGATTTTGAATTTTGTTAAGAACCCTGGTTAAGAAAATAGGTTATCTCAACTGGGCTTGTTGATTTTGGAGGTGGGTCAAGCTCAATTTAGGAAAGGTCAGCATTTTTTTTTTTTTAATGTCCTGATGTTTTTTTGCCTTCCCATTTCTGGAATCTGTGTTTAATGATGGAAATGTAATCTCCAGCTGAGATTTCGTGTGTTATTTTGGAAGAATTAATAGGTGTTGAAATTTGAAATTTTGCTGCCTTTTTGCTTCTCAGTTGAGATCTAATTCGAGTTTGATTGCTGTTATTGTCCTGTTTGATATAGATTGTCGTTCAATTTTGATGAAGTCGTGAGTTTTATGGGTTTTTGGAATGACTTGGATTTTTTTGTTTTTGGTGGGTTGTTCTCTGCAGGTTCTACTGGGAATGTAAAGCTGAATTGTGAATTCAATTACTCAAAAGTTTAGTTATATTGGTTATTTTTCTGGAATCTTTTAGTGAAAATGGGGCCTGAGATGGGAGCTCTGCTAGCTAACATGAATATCTTGTCAACAACTTCCGATCACGCTTCAGTTGTGTCGCTTAATATATTCATCGCCCTCTTGTGTATTTGCATCGTGATTGGTCATCTTCTGGAGGAAAATCGTTGGATGAATGAATCCATCACGGCTCTTATTATTGTAAGGATCTTTTTTTTTTTTTTTCTGTCTCTGTCATGTTGTACATTAAGTTCTTTTCTGTACTGTTAAGTTGATGGTTTAAATGTAAATCCTTTCTTTGTTTTGGATTGCAGGGTTTGTGTACCGGAGTGGTTATTTTGTTAATAAGCAACGGGACCAGCTCGCATCTGTTGGTTTTCAGTGAAGATCTTTTCTTTATTTATCTGCTTCCTCCGATCATTTTCAATGCCGGGTATGTAGTAATTTTCTTGAACCATGCATTGTGTGTTGCAGCAGAAGTGGAATGTACAACATAAAAATAAAAATAAAAAGATCAGAAAATGTGCTTTACTAAATGGTTTGCCTCTGTTTTATTAAGCTGCATGGAGTCCATGAAATTTCTAGGTATAATTCTTATGTAGGGAAATGGCAGTATTTATGTGGAAAGACATTACGTTTACATTAGACTGATTTCAGTTTTGTGTTACTTTATTTGTCAGATTCCAGGTCAAAAAGAAACAGTTCTTTCGCAATTTCATCACAATTATGTTGTTCGGAGCAGTTGGGACTTTGATCTCCTTCATCACCATATCACTGGGTATTGCACTTAGTATCATTGTGCTTTAAGTATTCTTGTGTCTTATGACACCAATTCTGATAGTGTTTCTCAGGTCATCTACTGTTAATATTCCCATGAAGTTACGCTTGACATTTCAGACTGTTTGTAAATATTAGGTTTTGCTAGAACATGCAGCTCGAAGAACTGAGTGTTTTTAATTCGTAAATTTGTCAAAATTGCTCACTTTCATATGACTTCTTTTTTGCACTTTTCCCCTCTTTTCATAGGCTTGCCTTTTATCAATGGTAATGAATACAATTACCCATTTTTCTTTGTTACGACTGAATATCATTTTATGGCATTGGGACTGATGACCTTACTGTAAATATGACTATCCACCTTGCCGTATTTTAGATTTCTGTGAAACTTATTGCAGTTATAGTTCCCTTTTTAAATCAATATGCTAACTTTTGTGTCTTTTTTTGTTTCTTTTTCGATGTAGGTGCTATTAGCATTTTCAGTAATATGGATCTCCAACCTCTCAAAATTGGAGACTATCTAGGTATCTATCAGCTTTTTATATTTTTTATTATTTTTATATCTCTTGTGAATTCAACTTTTAAAGTAGTGGAAAGTTTTGTTCTAACTCTTGTCCTCATTTTTTATGTTCAGCCATTGGAGCAATCTTTTCTGCAACAGATTCTGTGTGCACTCTACAAGTAAGTGAAAAGATTGCAGACATTTTTCTGAAGAACAGGCTGCCCTCAATGGCTGATGTTTCAATCTGAATTGTGCAGGTCCTTAATCAAGATGAAACACCCCTTCTTTACAGTTTAGTGTTCGGTGAAGGAGTTGTGAATGATGCTACTTCTGTTGTGCTGTTCAATGCGGTCCAAAACTTTGACCTATCTCATCTCAGCACAAGTGTAGCTTTGCAATTAATTGGGAACTTCTTCTACTTATTTATTTCTAGCACTTTTCTGGGAGTTCTTGTAAGTATATCTTTGTGTTATTTATCAGCATGGGGAATGTGTTTCAATCAGACATCTTTTAGGTGGCTCAAATATTTATGATTTGTATTGACTGTAGGCTGGGCTGCTCAGTGCTTTCATTATAAAGAAGCTGTACTTTGGAAGGTTTGTGTTATTACTTTACTGCTATAGTTGCTCTGAAAATCACATAGGAAACTTTCTAGTGGATTGAAAGAGGATATATGAAGGGGATGTAATGCAAAAGGATTAGACGCTGTAATTATGTTTCCTTAATTTCTTTCTTTGTTTACAGGCACTCCACTGATCGTGAGGTTGCCTTAATGATGCTCATGGCATACCTCTCATACATGCTGGCAGAAGTATGTCTTTCAAGAACATATATTGGTCTTGGTTAAATTTAAACTACTTTGATTTCATTCCTAAGGATTTTTATTTGTCTTTGTTTGTAGTTATTTGATCTAAGTGCTATCCTCACTGTGTTCTTTTGCGGGATTGTAATGTCTCATTACACCTGGCATAATGTCACAGAGAGCTCAAGAGTAACAACCAAGTATGTCCTTGTCTTAATCTCTTCTCAAATCATGCATTTATCTAGTGATTTATTTTGTGATCTGCTCTTGCTTGGTGTCCGGTCTCAGTTTTTTCTTTTCAAGTTTGAATCATATATGCAAATTGTAATCCCCTCAATCGTTCTGCAGGCATGCATTTGCAACATTGTCCTTTGTTGCTGAAATTTTCATCTTTCTGTATGTTGGTATGGATGCTTTGGATATCGACAAGTGGAGGATTGTTAGTGACAGGTATGACATAGAAGTGAGAAGCATCTGTTGATATTTCAATGATGATAGCCTTTAAATAGCATTTTCTGCTTGAAATGAGATGTTAATCCATTACTAACCGTTACTGTAGCCCGAAGACATCAATTGGAGTCAGCTCTGTGCTGTTGGGGCTTGTTTTGTTGGGAAGAGCAGCCTTTGTTTTCCCATTGTCATTTATGTCGAACATGACCAAGAAGACTCCAGAAGAGAAAATAAGCCTAAACCAGCAAGTACGAATTTATACGATGCTTCCTCTTTGGGAGTCCTTGATTTTTTGTTATTTCTGGATGATTTATGGATTTCACTCTGACAGATTACAATCTGGTGGGCGGGTCTCATGCGAGGAGCTGTTTCCATGGCGCTTGCTTATAACAAGGTTAGTTCAAAATCATTTTTCTGTAGTTTTGGACGTGTTGAATTTAGTTTTTATCTGCGACATAGAAGGATTCTGAAGTTTGGGTTTTGCTGTCATTGTTTCTAATTAATGCAGTTTACAAGAGCCGGTTACACTCAGTTAAGGGGGAATTCAATTATGATCACCAGTACAATAACAGTTGTTCTTTTCAGCACAATGGTAAGGATTTTCAGGGACTTTGAAAAATCAAAGAATGTGTTCTTTAGTTCTGCACATGATAAACAGAACCCTGCTGCTAATTTTACACCAAAGAAGTAACAATAACCTACTTCAATTAGCAGTTTCCGCAGAATGTTGAATTGACTTGAAATAATGTGCTGTTTGGCAATGAATGATCCATTGAAGTTGTTCACCTTCCTTTTATTTTCTATTATTTCAGTAAACACGTGGATGACCACATTAATATCCACAGCTCAACTTATTTTGCTAACCTTTATCTTGGTTTTAAACAGGTATTCGGGTTAATGACTAAGCCTCTGGTGAGGCTCTTGAATCCATCACCGAAGCATTTGAGCAGTATGCTCTCGTCTGAGTCAGTTACTCCAAAATCCTTCATTGTTCCCTTGCTCAACGGTGAATCAGAAGCTGAACTAAGTGGCATTGCCCGGCCATCCAGCTTGAGGATGCTCATGACTGCCCCAACTCACACCGTTCACTACTATTGGAGAAAATTCGACAATGCCTTCATGCGTCCCGTTTTTGGTGGTAGGGGATTTGTGCCTTTTGTACCAGGCTCACCGACCGAGCATAACAACGAGCAATGGCAGTGAGGATCACTAGTACATGAATAGCGGAATTCACTAGGTTGTTATGTGGTTTTTGCACATAGTTTCAGGTTCTCGTGTCGTCGCTTGAGTGTTTCAGGTCATAGGGTTTTGGTTTTTGTCAGTAAATAGGTTGCAAAGGGAGAGACTTTTCCTTAGGTGTGATATCATCTTTTGAATTTTTCCCCATTGGGCAAATTCACTGACCCCAGCGGTTGGTTCATGGGAATTCCATGGTTTTGGGCCCTGAAAGCATCCTTTTTTGGAAAAAAAAGAAAAAAAAAAACACCAAATAGGTGTATATTCTTTTTCTAGAAACTGCCATCTGAATTCAGCAACCTCTTTTGTGTATAATGGTTTCTTTTAGCCATTAATGCCTATTGAAAATCTTTAGAATGCAGTTCTTAATATCGTTTTGAGTATTGCTTCATTCATATTGGTTTGTATGTGTAAACACCTTTGTCGGGACGATATTTTTACAGGAACCAATAAGGATAGCAACATCCTGATGAAGGGGTAGCATATTTTAGTATATCGTGTCATTTGTGGTATCAGCTGCAGTGATTCTATTATGAGTTAGGATTCTATTATGAGTTGCACCAGCTGCAGTGATACCATATAAACTATAAAGGTCTTCACCGAACTTCGAGAAGTAGCAGTAGCAGTAGGTTCTTTTTGGTATTTTTCGACTGAAATGGTAGTTATGTCAAAAGTATGTTTCGGAGAATATATTCAACAGATTTTAAGAGCCAGAGATTTTGTACAGTAATCCCGCTATCATGAGATGATTAGTTTCTAACCTTTCAGTTAGGTTCGTGTTGCATGATATAAATTCGACTCCTAGCTGAAATCCTGCATCTTTTCTAGGACAAAAAGTCATCAACTGATCACTGCTGACTGCAGAGCATGCATTCATGGGCAGGATCAGGTTCTTCTCACAGTCAATGATAATGTCTTAGTTAAAACGTTTACAAAATCTTCGAAATCTGAGGTGGTCTTTCTCAATCATGTAGCAAAATTTTGCAGGATATCCAAATATGCAGGCACAAATAGCATTAAAAGGTGAACAATTGGATTCCTTGAATTGATATCAATCAATAGCAGAAATATACAAAGGCTTCTTTACTCACTAAGCACCCCAAGTCATGTACGCCGATGCCAAAGAAAACATATACTAACTCTATCCTTCTGTCCAGTCCATTGGTCAGAGTAAGTGTTGGCTAAACCTAGCTTCACTTTTCTTCATTAACCATGTAATAAGAATCCAAGAGTTAAGCTAATAATTGCGACCATGCACACGAAGAGAGGTGGAAATCCTCGTTCAATGCTTCTCGCACCCACTTTCCTCCTCATCGTCACCTGCGCAAATAAAGAACCAACAAGTCAAAAACATGTTTTGAAGTGTAAAACATGATCATACAGATGGTAATAAAGTCACCAATTGGTTAGAGCTTCAAAAGTCACCTGAAAACTAAATAACAATAATGCATAATAAATATTAAAATTCTAAAGCATCCATGACTTCTTGATACTCACCAATTCTTTCTTTAGCGTTTCATTCTCTTGAATAGCTCCGGTCTTTTCTTCAGCTACCTTTTTAATGTTTGAATTAGCCTACAGAGCATGATCAAACAAACATTATTACTCGGAAATTTTCTTCCATGCAGTGTATCACAAGAACGAAGCACTAGAAAAGTACTGGAGAATACTTTTACTGATCATTGGAAGCAGCGCTACATATAGAACTTCAGAACTTGACCCAAAAAAAAAAAAAAAAAGATACCCTAACTGGATTCGTCATTAAGTTTTTACTGATCATTTGAAGCAGTGCTATATATAGAACTTCAGAAATTGACCAGATAAAAAAAATACCCTAACTGGATGCATCATTAAGTTTTTACCCCGACAATTATAGAACTCATACCTTCACATATTAATCAGAGGTACAACTGAACACATAATATTGTATATTAAAAAGAAGATAATTAAAAAGCATACCAAGACAGACCTGAATCAGTTCTGAATCTAATGTTTTTAGCTTTGACTTTAGTTCCTCTATTTCTCTCAATAGGATCTTTCTTGTTTCTTCCACATCATACAAAGGTCTTGCTACTACTCCATCGTCAGAGTTGAGCTTTACATGATTACCAGGGAATTGTACATTCTCCACAGGTTTAGTGGGAGTCGAGACCTCTGTACCCCTTGCAACTTTTTCATTGAAAAGACTCATGGCTGGCTGTGGTGAAAAATATAATTATCATCAGTTGATAGCGTCAACAAGAAAAACAATCATGTGCCCAAAATAAAAGACTTCATCATTCAAAATTGATAACTTAACTCTAAAGTGTTAAAACCGAAATCAGTTCATACATTAATGCATCAATCATCCAACACCGAAACTCATCAGTACAAGGTTGACACTTTTGTTGTATGAGGGAATTAAGGGCCAATTACTGTTACCATTTCCATTAACAACAAAATCCCCAAGATGTTAAACGAATATTCTATAGGAGAAATCATCTAAAACAGGTTTTATGATAACTGAAAGGCAAACACCACAGTAAAAGATGTGGATCATCAGAAAATCTCACCCGTGGAAAGCGATTTTCAACTCCAGTCGAGAGTTTTTCTTCTTCCGGTTTTGATAAGCAAGCTTGTTCTAGCTTGGGAACTCCATTAACAGGAGAAAGGACAGGGGAATGAGAGGGACTAGTCAGCAAAACCTTAAGCTTGCACTCTTCTACATATTTTCCACTATCTTTCGCAAACTGCCAAAGAACATAATTAGGAACAATACATGACAACTTGAAATATAGCATATCTACAAGTGCTTACCATATCAGGTGTGATGGCCTCTTCAGTTGAGCCAAAAGGAGC
Organism: Oldenlandia corymbosa var. corymbosa; assembly: GCA_949775105.1. NCBI lineage: Eukaryota > Viridiplantae > Streptophyta > Magnoliopsida > Gentianales > Rubiaceae > Oldenlandia > Oldenlandia corymbosa. The sequence goes on along the minus strand of OX459126.1, from coordinate 15,801,982 downwards.
AATGGTACTCTGAATTAAAAATTTATCCTTGCATTGCAAGTCAGTTGGAGCTGACTTCTGAGCTTGCATGGTGACTGCATTACATTACAAATTACAATAAATAAACCAGAAGAAAGCATTTAAATGACACTTGCAATGAAAAGTAACATGCATAATAGAGATGTTGAAATGAAGCTATTGTGACAGGTGGCATATCTGTAAATAACAAGAAGGGATTTTTCTAACCAAATTTTTCTTCAAAGTAAGAATATAAAAACCACCAAAAAAGCCACATTATAAAATTACCTGTGAAATCATATGTTGACTTTGGTTTGATAACCCCAATATTAGGTCGTACACAATATTTCTTAGGTGATGTGGTCTTTACCTGCACAAAAACAGTAATACATTTCATAGATATCTTTTAAAAGGATAAAATAGTCCATACAAGTTCTGCAGTTCATGTACAGATTGTGGGATCATAACTCAAGACGAGAGTTTCAAATAAGCAAAAAGGACTGCACCTTGAAAGCTACATATTGATCGGAAGCATTGGTAAGATGCACAGCACATGAACTCTGTTTCTTTACCTCAACTGAGAAACAAAAAGAGGCCAAAGTCAGGTACGTAAACCTCAAAGAACGAACACATTGAAACAGAAATTAAAAATTTTTCAAGAAAATTAGAAAGAAATAGCATCAGTTAAGAAAAGCGACGACAGCAGAATGCTGACAGAGACCAAACATTGAAGTCCACAGGAAACATAAATTTGTAGTCAGCTTCTAGCATTTGACATTTATGACCTTTACGAAGTATTTTAGGAAATCAATTTTCAGAAAACCCTTGCAACTTTGCATCTGAAACTAAGTGTCACATAATGCTCAGAGAAATGAAAGAACAAATGCAGATTCCTATCTCTTCAATGACATTTTTTATAATCATTTTACACACATGTGAACTTCAGTTCACGCGGCTGAATTTCCAGCAGAGGCTTCTTGGCTCCGGGATTTTGAATGTCCAGTTGCTCCATGATTATTCTTCTTTCTTACCTGAAAGCCATTAAGGATAAAAAGGTGTCAATTCGTCAACTTCAGGATTTTAAGTAAGGAGAAGAATCCCATAAGAACAGTTATACCACACACTATTTTGACCTACAGGAAAATGTGAATGACAACTAAAGCCGTATATATTGTGGTTCTTCCAGCGTCCTGAACCTGAATCGCTTTTATCCCTAATGAGCAATAATCATTCACACAAGAATCCAGTCACCCCTAATGTGTATGAATTCATAAATCATAGATTATCCTAAACCGAACTGCCCTTATAGCAAAGAATTAAAGAGAGGCTCCGCACATAAGCAACTCTCTCCATCAAACCAAGATCTACCTCTATTACTTGGCCTCAAACATCAACATTCACACTCCTCTTAGACCCTTCACACTTCATTCTGTTTGTAAAAATGTTGACATAAACTAATTTGAACGAACTGAAATGCAAAACCTGAAGCAGAGAAAATAACTGAAATCTAACTTTCCAACGCACGTTCAACATTTACAACGAAATTGTAACAGATAAAATCTCGGTCATTTTCATGTCGTTTCTCTATACATCATAAATGTATCCCAATTCTTGAAGTTCAATAGATCATATGCAAAGGGCTCAAGAATGGAAGTACCCCAAAAAAAAAGTAACAAACGATCAGGACGAGAATGATTTCACTTTTAGAACCCAAAAAAATTGAAAACCCACTTCAGATATGGCAAAAAGAAATCATAACTTTGATACCACAAAGATCAGAATCCAGTTCTTCCTAACCTCAATAGATATAACCGAAAACAAGAAAAATAATACTAAAAAACACAAATGGGAATTATAATAATGGGGATTTACTTGGAAATCGATGTATATCGAGAAATGGGCCTTACTTGGAAATCGATTTTACGTCAACGGGATGATGCCAATTTGGGGTAATAAAGAATTAAACTGGTTAGAGGTTTAACAAACTAATCTACAATTAAGAAAAAACTGGGTTAAAAAAAAAAAAGGCCAAAGTTGTTGCCGTTAGTTAAGAAGAATGCAGTGAGGTAAGAAATGCAGGAAAATGGGTTTGGTGATCTGAATAAAATTTGGTAGATTTATAAGTCGCAAAGATGATGAAAAAAGAAGAAGAAGAAGAATGGAAGGTGGTGATGATGATGGTGATTTGGGAGGAGCGGTTGCATCTGTTTTTTTGAGTTTGTTGGATTTATTCATAGCACTTTTCCTCTATTTCCAATGTGCCCCCTGTGGAATTTTTAATTAAGTTAACGTGTCCTCCAATTAGTTCTTTCTTAGAAAAGTGGCTCGAAATTTCGTTGGGTCGGTAGATAAATAATCGTCGAAGACAAAAAAAAAAAAAAAAAAACACTCTTCTACTTAATGAATCATCCACTGAATTATCGATCAATTATGCAAAATGAAAGTAGTTTCTATGGATAACATACACATTCTTTTTTTTTTAGTGTATATATACATATCTTATAATGAATTTTAAAACTACTTCAATTTTGGTTTTTATCTTGATCGATAGAGGTGATCAGTTATCAATTATGATTTATAAGTGTTATTACATTTAACGTCCAAATATAACAAAAATGACTAAAAAATTATGGTTTATTACCTTTAGTACTCTCTTTTTTTCTCTAAAAATCTACCTCAATGGGCTCCACTTAAATGTGGGTAAAAACCCTTATAACTCCTGGTGAGAATCGAACCTTAGTTTATTACCAGAAAGGAAAGCAATCTAACTATTAGACTGTCATTCAATTCCCATAACGTTTAATAGTAGGTAGTAACAATGTATAACAAATCAAAGCAAGTGACCTTATGTTTGCCATCTCCAATAGCGATTGACATTTCTTTGTTTAGAGGGATAATTAATGGTGCTAACTCACAACTTTGAGTTTTCAAGATAAATAAAAAGGTACTCCTCCATTCCAAAATAAGTGTCGTCCTACACTATGCACATAGTTTAAGAAACTCTTAAATAAGGTAATAAAATTACTTGAATATCCTCAACCAACCCCATTATAAAATTGTCCACTAATAATATCAACTCTTTTGAGAGTAATTTTGAAAACTTTTGATAAAAAGTGTATTGAAATGTGAGAACGATACTTATTTTGGAATTTCTCCATTTTGCTAAAACGATATTTATTTTGAAATGGAGGGAGTATCGAGGAGCGCAAAAAGTATGCAATAAGGGGGATGATCTGTTAAAGCTAACCTTTAAAAAGTTTGGGATCTATATCTAATAGACATAGAATGGTAATAATGTTGTACTATTAAGTACTAATACTTTTTGGTTTTAAGGAGATTAGATAAAATAATTCCTCAGATGATGTTTACACTTTAGAAGGTTTATATGTACTTTAGTGAGATCATAACACTCCATCTTTTAGAGGAAACCACATACTTTTTACTAAAAAGATCATTTCATCATTGGTTTTCAATAGTCATTATTTTTTTTTTAAAAAAAAAAAAAAACTCAATCAATCTTGATTGGTTCAAAGTTTGAGCTCAAACAATAACCCAGCTGGAAGATGTAGTGGGGCTTCTTTTGGGTTACTAGCTTCTTTTGTCATTGGTTAATTAAATGCCTGAGATATCTAAGCTCTTTTTTTCCACTGTGGAATAAAGCTTATTTCAGGAAATTGATGATAAAATGGCTTTAAATGGGAAAAAATTAATAAGCATAATATTAAGTTTTAAGTTTCTAACTCTATTTTTTAAAAAAAAATAAAAATAAAAAACTTAAAACCCCCAGCAAACATCCTTACAAAATACCAGCTTCAGAACACCAATCAATAACACCCGACAGCTAATAAGGCTTTTTTTAGAACCAAAATGAGGTTAGTAAGCAGCAAAAGGTAACTTTATTTACAATATTCGCATATGTCAAAACTAAGTTCCGGCAGTAGGCAACGCTGCCATGAATGAATTGTAAGAAGACTCCAGGTCAAAGTGAAGCTGCCGAGCCAGCTGCTCAGTCAACTCATCCGCAGCACCCATCTTCGACAACCTTGCTATCCACTCTCTCATCTTGGTCTTGCCCTCAAAATCATGTGGCAGAATTGAAAGTTTATTGAGTGAAGCTGAGAGATCCGATAATAGCGGGTGTACCTGATCAACTGCAACCATATTCAGCTTCAAGGAGTCCATCGCCGTAATGAAGTTCTGGACACATTCTGCAACTATGGCAGCAGAAGTAGTGGCCGACAGAACATTGCGATGTTCAACTGTTGCGGGCACCCCAGAAACAAGACGTTTAAGGGCAGCAGGGCAATCCATCTTATAAGTGTCGTGAAATCGCTCAATACTAGGGACAGTATCTTTCAATGATGTCGACAGTGTTTTGAACTGGTTAATCAGCTTTTGGCATTCAGTTTCATACTCTGCAGGCGACAGAACATCACGAACATATGCCCTTTCCAGTTTCTCGGTCGCCTTTATAATCGCGAAAAGCTCAGCGAAATTCTCATACATTTCTCTTTCACGTTTGTCATTCCATAGTTTCTCTTCCATACTTATATGTTAGATTTATGAATTTAGGTTTTCTTACAATAATTTTAAGGCAGAATGGAGAAGAGAATGGGACACGCGCAAAAGACCAAAGCTCGGTACCTGCAAAACCAACATATCAAAGTACACAAAATTAGACCTGGATTCAACCTGAAAAGCTATTCAATGCCTCCATATCACACTGGTTACAGAGATGGATTGTATTTATGTCAATTGATCCATCACTTAACTTATAAGTTAGAATGAATAAATCAAAACCTTAACAAAAAGTACAACCCGAGATATCATTCTCTTTATACTTTTCACATTGTCACTTTAATAAATAGACACACTCATTTCACATTATCACTCTGGCACATTAGCACAAGCAATCACATTTTCACTTAAGCACATTGCCACAATCAATCATTATACACATGTCATTTATCCCGTAGTGCTAAAGTACACTTCCGGGTCATACATTGTCATGCATTCATTCATGCGATCAATTGTAATACCAACAATACTTGAAAGTAGAAAAACTCTATTAAGAAATATAAACTCTCTATATACATTAGTATATCCTTTTCCCAAGTTCCAAATAGGATTTCAAGAGGTCTTCATCCTGGAAGTCTATAGGCTACATCATATAGCTTGATGGACAGAGAAATAAAGCGAAATAGCTCCATTAGAAAAGGGTTTCGGGTCGAGGAGAAATGAGGCTTCAATGTTAACCTATAAAATCTTCTGTTTTGAATTTTCAGCGCTAATGTGACTAAGTGATCATATTCAAGTAACATTTTTGAGCAAACCATTAATCCTTTTTGCAAGGCGTCAAGATAATATTAAACTAGCATAAACAGGGATGAGTTTCATCAAAACAATTCAGAGAAGAAGGTTCAGAAATCAGAAGAAACAGAGTCTCCAAAACAGAAGCTCAGACCAGATTTTCTGACAGAAAATTACAGATTTTCAGTGACAGACATGTCCAGTTCAAACTGAACTTTTTCACAATCCATAACTTAGTTTTGCAGTCCGTAAAAACAGCATTAAACTATACTAAACTTAGAAGAGTTTCATACAAAGAAATTCAAGAAAAGTGTTCAAGACCTAGGAGAAGTAGGCCTGTTAGCAGGAGGACACGGATCTGATTTTTATGCTTTTTCAGCAACATAAAGTGGACATGTCTTGTTCAAATCAGATTTCCAGACAAACCAGGAGCCCGTTTAATAATTCGTAAAACTACATTAAACTAGATTTAATATCGAAGAGACTCATATAAAAATAAAATCCTAGAAAAGAGTTAGAGAAATAGGAGCAATGACCCCCTCAACAGGTGGGCTCGAATCTGATTTTTCTGTAGTAAACACAAAGTAATCGTCTCATTCTGATCACATGCACTCATTTCAAAACCAAACCTTTACTTCCAGATCATCCATTACACATTTCCAAACCATTCCAACAACTAAACTCGCAGGGAACTAAATAATTAGCTGCATAACATTCTTCTGTACTTTTCGCCGGTTCCCACCCACGCACTCAATCAACCCAAGAACAGAACATAATCACCCCAATTCGTCTCTATTTATCTTATGCAAATGACAGGTTTATCTAGAGCACTTAATGGCAACGACAATTAGCAGCAGCTTCAACACTTATGCAACTAATCAGGAATAACACAAACAGGGGATAACTAGCTTTAATCTTTCTTCACCCCTTTGTTCATTTTCCTTCCTTTCATTACCTTCGGCCACATCCCTTTATTTCTTATCTAAATCAATCAATTAAGAAACTAAAAATCAAACGACATCATCATCAAACCCGTAGCAATAAACATGAGATTTGGAGAAATATAAAATCTCCATAAACAACGAGCTAACCCTAATTTCCCCAATTCAATTTCACTATTCCTTACACCGATTAAATACCCAAAATAGAAATACAACTCAACAGTACACATCAATCAGTACAGTAATTAGAAGAATTAACGACGGCTAGAACCCAATTACCTTACTAGTACTTCTGCCCTTTTCTCTTTCCCGTCGTTTCTTCCCTTCTTAGGTTGATTAGGCCTCGGATTTCTTTCTCCCACTATTTATTTGATTATTATTATTATTATTTTTTATTTTGGTGAAGTTAATGGCAAGGATTGAGCTATTATGAGTTTTCTAGGTGATGAGTTTATATCACACCCATCTTCTTTCTTGTAATAAAATACGTACAGAAATATTGTTCTTGAACAACATTAATACGTGCATGAATTCGATTAAAATAGAATTGAAAAGATGTTTGTAACCCGTGGAGATCATCCTTAATTTTGTTTACAAACTCTAATAAAATCAAATATCAACTTCTAGATCGAAAAGACGGATTGTAACACGTGGAAATCATCTTAAATTTTTTTTAAAATTCTCAAATCAAATATATCAACTTCAAAATCCAAGAGAGTTTTAGAGATACAAACGTTTTTTTGGCACTTTTTTTTACTGAATTCACGTGAAACATCAAATTTCAATCAATTTGATAATTGACTTACGGATTTAGGAATTCTCTTGATATTTTCTTAACTAATAAGAATGCTTTAGATAATCATCTAAATTTTGAGGGTGTTTTTTATATTATAGTTTAAATGTACTATTATTTTTCATTGAAAGCCATCAATTTCCTTAAATCTTAGTTATCTGTTAAAAAAAAAATTGTTATTATTTCAAAGGAGGGGTGCCCTATTGGAGCTGTTAGTCATAAGTAGCACATGAGAGAGTTCATGGACCACCTTTATTCTCAATTTGTAGTACTCAATTTAATGCTAAACATTTCTACCGGTCTTTTGATTACAAAAGTAGCATTTTCAAAAGACTAAAATCGAAACAAAATTAAAACATTCTACATAAAATACCTTACAATGTTCATAAAAAAGGTCAAAGGTCAGTGAGTAATTCTGCTACACCAGAAACATAGATGATAGATTATTGTTGTATCACAACTATGATTTCTCAATCAACTATGATCGCTATTGTGTACTCCCTCCGGTCTTTAATATAAGACATTTAATTTGTCTAAAGTTTCACTTAGTACATATTTTTAATTGATAAAAAAACTTAAAAAATATATTTTCACATTAGTTGTATTCTCTTGATTGTTATAAAATATTTTTAAGGTTTTTTCGTCAATTAAAAATGTGTACTACAAATCAAAATCCATTATATTAAGGACCGGAGGGAGTATGTACTATCTTTTAATATTTACTCTGTTCCAAAATTAATATTATTTTTATTTTACATAGATGGTAGATTATTTTCATATCACAATTATGATTCCTCAATCGACTATGATTATTGTTGTGTATTTTGTAATGTTTACTCTGTTCAAAATTACCGTCATATTTAGATTTTTTTTATTTTAATATAATTTAAACTATAAAAATAAAAATTTAAACTGGACAATCATACCGAAATAAAAAGGTACTATGGAAAACCAAAAACTTTCCCTATTTCTTGTACAAATAGTTTTTAGCTTTCATCACCAAAATATTCAAAGCCAAAAAAGAAAATAAAATTGAATTCCAACCATATGACACTCCCAATTGTCGAATTTACAGCTATTTCTAAACTGTCCAATTTTTTCGATGAAAACCAGGTAGCTACTCTATTGTAAGTACCAACAAACAAACAAAAAAATAAAAATAAGAAATCTCTATAAATATTGTTCGGGAGTCTTCAATGCTGTTCACTTGAGAGAGTTGAAGGGTACATATATACTTACTCTTTGCCCTCTTCCCATTCCTACTATACTCCCAACAACACTCTTCGTGCTCTCCGCCCCTTTTCTTCTCTCTTTTCAGATCCATTTTTTTCTCTTTTCTTTTTCTTGATCCAGCCATGGCCTCTGTTACAGGATCATTCACCGCTCTTTCTTGCTCAATCAAGCCTAATCAGGTAATAATCTTTTGTTGTATTGTATCAATTTTCCAGCGCTGTTTATTTAAATTCTCTTTTTCTAAGTATTTTGAGATTCAATGTTTGATCTTTGGATTCTGGGATGTTTTAATTTAACTTTTTGAATTGATTTATGTTGTTATGTCTGTGGTGAGTAAAGGGTTCCATGCATGTTGTTTGATTTGATCTTTTCTGTTGTATTTTCAATCTTTGGGTTTTGAGTATGTTGAACTTGTATTCTTATTCTAATTATGCCGAAAAGAAATTAGCTTTGTAAGCAGTGAAGGTTTAAAGTTTGGATCTTTTCTTATGTTTCTTGTGATATTAATTGGTTTGTGATTTTGTGTTTGGTGTCACTTTAACTGTGTTTCTGCTTTTACATTTCATTTGTGATGCATGAGCTTAATTTGATGTGATCTGTGCTGTTAAGGAGAATAAGGGTACTAAACTATAGTAAAAAGTTGTTCTTTGGAGGTTTTTCGTTGGAATGGTTAATTAAATTTGAATTGTGTTGCAGGCATTCTTTAACAGGGCCTCCAGATTGAACTCTGTTTCACTCGCAGTTAGTGGGAAGAACTTCCCATCTCTCAGGATGCAGCCAGCTCGTTTCCGCATCTCATGCGCTGTATGTTCTCAACCTTGCTCCTATTTATGGTTTTAATTTGTATCCTTTAGTTTATGGTTCCATTATATGTTTAAATAGATGATCTGAAAAACAATCTGAGCTTGTTCAAAATTGCTGCTTTAATTGTGTAACCCTATCATTTTCGCCTATTTAGAGATTGCTTGAAATTGGGTTAGGGTTATCAGGGGTGTTTAGGTTGCAAACTTGTTATTTCTTGAGCTGGTACTAGTAGGGATATGTGATTTGGTAGCTGAACTAATAGAAGTTACTTGTGTTTGAACAGGCCAAGTCAGAGACAGTGGAGAAAGTGTGCAAGATTGTAAAGAAGCAGCTTGCTCTTACTCCAGAGACTGAAGTTGCTGGACATTCAACATTTATATCATTGGGTGCCGATTCTCTTGACACAGTATGTTTTTTTTCTGCTTTTGCGAGTCCTTTTGATGCAGAGTATCTTTTGCCAGTAGTCTTCTGTTACTTTAACATGATGTGATCTTACAATAAGTGTTCATGCACCTGATCCATGCAGCCAATCCCACATTGTAGATTGCATTAAGTTTCCCATTCCTTCATCTGTTTGATATCATTACTCTGAAGTTTATGAAGTACTTTGCATGCGCTTACTCATCCAAATGTTTTTCGTTATACATTATTTTTAGTCTGTGTTGGCCTGAATATCTGCTTATCTCTGCGCTTGTACTCTGTAATTTTCACTTACTGATTTTGTATTGGGGCCTTGATAATCTGATATTTGTGGGGGCTCTGGGGGTCTATGAAAAGGGTCAATACATCGATAAAAGATATATTTTCTTGATTTATATGCCACTTCTAAATGATTGTAATTGGCTGATGACAATTCTGGTTATAGGTTGAGATTGTCATGGGACTCGAGGAGGAGTTTGGAATTAGCGTGGAAGAAGAAAGTGCTCAGAGCATCGTCACCGTTCAAGACGCTGCTGACCTGATTGAGAAGCTTGTTGTCGAGAAGAACGCTTAAATAATTTTGAGCTGCAAAAATCGCACATTAGGTCTTCATATAGGATTGTTATGCTAGTAGCACCTCCTCGGGATACCGCTACTTGGTTTCATGGAGGATTGTATGCTGCTTAGGTCGAAACTTTATGTAGGTGTTGTTTGTGCTTGTTTATTTCGCCCCTAAAAAAGGAACCGGCATTGCTTTGTTTTCTTTTTTCAGTTTTTCAAACATTTATGAGAGATCTTCATCTATCAGATATATCATTGTTTGCTCTAGTCTGTGGCAGCTTCATTTTGTTTTCTGCTTCTTACTTTGTTTTAACTATCAGGATGAAAACTTGTTTTAGTACGAGGGATGATCTTTTCTACCAACATCTTCACGAACGAAACAGATTGAAAAAAGTGAGCAAGGAAAAGAAAAGCATTGACCAAATCCAATATCATTGACAGGTAAACCTCAAAGAAAATACAATGAACAAAATTTGAAGAAGAGCTGCAACTAAAGATGTAAACAATGATGGCCTAATGCCAAACCCTTGAGCTTGCTGCAGTTGGCCCAAAAAATTGGTAGTTTCAGCAGATATAATCTCCACAGGAAAGACGCAGTTTTTATACGTAGGCTCTTCGGTTACGATCACACCATATCCTCCATAATCACACGAATTATTCCCTTGCACCTTTTGTCTCCTGCCCTGAAAACCCATGTTGAACCCATACGAATAATTCGCCGGAAATGGTAGGTTGCCGCAGGATCCTCCAGGCGCTGCTGCAGTACAATCTGCAACGCTACATGCCTTCTTATAGTATGGATCCAGATCTGCAGGAGTAACATCTTTAATCCTGTCGTCGAATACGCACCAACGCCGGGGCATATGAGTGATTCCGAGGCCGGAAACAGGGTAAATCTTCCGTTCTTTCCCTTCAAAATCAAGATGCAGTTTTGGTTTCCCATCAAAGTGGTAAATGCCCCAATGCCTTGTGAATTCACCAATGGTTATGGTCAATGCATTTTCATCAGCTAAATTGTGTATATATGCATCAATACTGATTCCAGGGCGTTTGGGAGTTCCTTTATTGGTCTTGGCGAATTTGATCAATCCCTGGAGAAATCTCTCCGCGTTTTCTGTGCTGGCGCCGGGGTGTCCATCGGTTGGCCACCCGACTGAGCCGAGAGACACCGGGATATCGGGGAATCCTAGCTTTTCCAGCGCCCAAACCACCGAATCATACATTGCTTCAAAGGCATTGGAGTATGTAAGATCCCCGTCTGTGAACTTGGTTGTTGAGTTGTTGTCGAAGAACCCAAATTCGGTATCGTTGTTGTAACGTTCCTTGAGAACGAGAATCGGGAAATAATCTATCCAGAATGAAGATTTACTGGCTCTGATGATTCTACAGGACTTAGTCAGTAGATCTTTTAATTCAGGCTTGAATTCTGCTTCTGATGGTTTTGTGAAATCCTCCTGAAGAATGTCAACGTAATGAGACATTATTGCTTTAACTTGGGGGTAGGTTTCATCCAGTTTTCTTTGAATCCTTTCATGTACATCAACAGAGTTAATGTATTTTTTTGACTCCAAACTGAATTTAGTTGATAATGGTTGTGTACCCACCATTACATACCTGAAAAAATACCAAAACAAAGCAACTTTGTCAAACCCCAAGACAAAAAATGAAATACAAGATAAAAATGTAACCAAATTTTCAGGTTGCCTCCTCGAGGGTCTGGTTTTGATAGAGTCCCGTCACAGGTTCCCATCACGTGGGTACCTCTTGGACGTCTTATCTTTCAACCAGTCAGAAAAACCCTCGAAGAAATGGTTTTTACTTTTTACATTCTTTCCATGTACCTGAAAATGACATTCTTGTCCATATATATTTTGATATTTTCATTTATCCACTTTTTGGCATCTTCATCGTTTTTCACGTATTGGAGTTCCTGATTAGTCAATGTTATTGAGAGTTTAATGTTGGTTCCTCCAAATGGTGCCATGACATTATCACTGGAACTGTAAAGCTTGACATCACTGATGTTGTTTTGTAAAAGCATGTCAACCACCATAGATGGAATCATCCTTTGTGTAGCCATTCTTCCCCAATTGAAACCTATAAAACCTTCCACCACCAGAAGGTTTGTTAACAAAAAACAAGATGCGCATACTAACAAATTGTTGTGGTTCATTACCACTGGTTTGATTCTACTAAATTATCTTATGACAAATTGATTTTGATGATATTGGATTTGGTTTTCAAGTTTCCCCTGGTGGGGTTGATGGAAAAAACTTGAATGAGAAATGACCAAATTTGGACTTTTAGGGAAGATTTGGACAAAACTTAATAAGGAAATCACTGGTTTATAAGAGGGTCTTTTTACAGCTATGATCTAACAGACAAGGACTAATTTTGTCCATTAATTTTCTACTTTTGGCCAGTAGTTTACGTTGGTTAAAGATGGCCAGTTAGAAATGAATGCAATGTAATAAAAAGATGGACACTCATTTGGACAATCAAAAAGTTACTTTCTTTGTACATCCCTTCTTCCAAATTATGAACCTCCAATCTTGATCATAAATTATAATACGATTTAATTAATCAACCAAAATCTCATATCCACATAATGTAGTTGTTTTTGTTAGACTTCTAGCATCTTCTATTGTGCTAAACAAAAAAATAAAAATAAAAATCAATCAAAGTCTATTATTTCATGAAAGTATTATATCTTCCCCTTAATTCTTGGGTTAGTTACTACCTCTGTCCCAAAATTATTATCCAGTTTGAGATTTTACTTTTAGTACAATTTGAACTAAAACTAAAAACACCGGACAATAATTTTGGGACGGAGGGAGTATTTTTCTTTTATTATTAAACAGATGGATTAACATTAAGGTATTCCTATTTCCTAGGAAAAATTATAATTCCAATTGTGTGTAGTAGGATGGATGATTTTTTTTTGGGTCTTTCTTAGTTCTTCCATCAAAGAGATTGCTTCAGTTTTGGAAGAGGGTACGTGGCTTTGATTAATTAGATACACCTAAATTATTGCATCGCATTTTACGGTACGAATAACCTGATTACTAATTTTAATCAGTTCACAAGATTGAAAAGAATCTCTAAGCGGAATTAACAAAGAAACTATTTCTTGGGAATGCAATGCTTCTCTTTCAATATGGATAATGTGTAGCTTGACGTTTGTTGTTTTATGAATCTTCTCAAGAGAAATTTTTTTTTTCTTTTCCTTAATTAAGATCTGTAGTTATTGAATCCGGAATCACATAAAAGAAAATCTCGATCTGTTAAAGATATAATTTTTCTTTCTGGACTGTTGCATTACTTTTCCATAGTCTGATATTGATTTTAATACGCTTTGAGATTCTTATCGACACAAAATGAAAAACATCATATGCAGTATGAAAAATCATTCACACAGTTTTTGTATAAACACAGACATTTACAGAGCCAATGTGAACAATAAGATGAACAAAAACTGAAGAATGACAGTGAGTGATGATGAAGAAGGCCTAATTCCAACTGGTTGAGAAGAAGAAGTCCGCTGTCCCAAAAAATTACTAGTTTCAGCCGGTATAATTTCCACAGGAAATATGCATTTACCCGTGGATGGATCATCAGCTACAATGACACCATAACCACCAAAATCACAAGAACTATTCCCCTGTACTTTCTGACTTGTGGCCTGAAATGCAATGTTGAATGCAAATGAATAATTCAGGGGATACTTCAGGGAAGCACAGGATCCTCCAGGCGACATCGGCGTACAATCCGCGCGTTTACATGAGCTATTGTAGAATCTGTCCAGTGTTTCGTATGGGATTTTGTCGCTGTCGATTTTCAAAACATCCAAAATGCACCATCTGGTAGGCATATGTGTAATGCCAATGGCTGAAACAGGCATAACAGGCCTTTGCTTTCCTTGCAAATCAAGATTGAATTTGGGTGTTCCGTCGAATTTGTAAATGCCAAAATGTCTAGTGAAATTCCCTGAAAGCGTTCTAACGGAGTTTTCATCCGCTAAATTGTGTATATATGCATCAATACTGATTCCAGGGCGTTTGGGAGTTCCTTTGTTGCTCATCAGGAAATTAGCCAATCCCTGGAGATATCTCTGTGCATTTTCTGGAGTGGATTCTTCGGTTCCATCCGTCGGCCATCCTGTCGCCCCGACAGACACCGGTAGATCAGGGAATCCTAGCTTCTCCAACGCCCAAACCGTCGAATCATACATCGCTTCGAAGGCGTTGGTGTAGGTGAGGTTACCATCTTGGATCCTGAAGGTGGAATTGTTGTCGAAAAAGGCGAATTCGGTGACATTGTTGAAATGTTCCTGGACATTCAGGATAGTGAAAATGTCAATCCCAAATGTGCTGTTACTTGATTGCAGGGTTTTACAAATCCTTGACAAAATGTTTTTCAAATCAGGCTTGAATTCAGCCATGGATGGTTTTTTCAAAGTCTCGTAATTCAGAATGTCTGTGTAATGAGACATTGTTGCTGTGATTCCTAGTTTCTCTTTAACAAGAGCTTTCTGCATCCTTTCCAACACATCTGCAGTTGTGTTATATATTATCGGGCCGAATTTCGTCGACAACGGCTGAAAACCAATGTATAGATACCTGTATATATATACAACAAATCAAAATCAAAATCCAAAAACCAAAACAGAGAAAGAAAGAAAGAAAGGAAGGAAGGAAGGAAAGAGTTTGTTTTTAGACATATAACATACTTGAAGTTGACATTAAATGTCTTATACTTGATGAATTTAAGATTGATCCATTTGTTGGCATTGTCAAGATCAGTTATGAATTCGAACTCTTCATTAGGCATGGTGACAGCCAAGCTAATGTTGGTTCCTCCAATGGGCTCCAAAACATTGGAGCTGAAACTGAAAACCTTAACATCATTGATGCTGTTCTGCAAAAGCATGTCAACCACCATGGATGGGATCATCCTCTGTGTTGCTACTCTTCCCCAGTTGATGCCTAAATACCCTTCTGCTAAAAGGGTTGTTAAGAAAATGTAAGTTGAACATACTAAGAAATTAATGTGGTTCATTACCACTGGCTAAGCTAAGGTATATATATTGTTATTATTATTATTATTGGGGAATAATCAATGAATTTTGATTTGTTCCCCAATTTTGGGAGAGGAGAAGGGGGGAGAAAAAATGTACCAGATTTTTGGATTCATTTGGATACAAATGAATGAAGAAGTATGGAGGGAATCATTGATTTTACCAGAGGTTTTTACAGCTAGAGAAAACAAATTTAGTCCATTGATTAGTCTTCTTCTTTTCTTTTTTGTTGAATACCTGAAAGGTAGTATCTTTTACTAGTCTGTTTTTTTTTTTTGTTTTGTTTTCGGACATTAAGGGCAAAAATTACGGTTATCCCTTGAGGTCAAATGAACTATGATGTTTATATAACTACAAGATTCAAGTGAAAAGGTAAAACATTATTTTCATCAATCAAAGAAAGGTTAAGCATTATTTGCAACCGTTTGATTAGTTCGAAACATCAAATTAAAATTTACAAAAAGCGAGCATATTGCATACTCGCAGCCTACAATCCACGTCCCAAACTTTAGGTTATCAAAAACATAATCTTTTAAAATGATTTTTTTTTTTGAATGATTTTTTTTTTTTAACGCCGGAAACCCTATCAGAGATGGGTAAAGCCACGCCCACTGAAATAACTTGCAAATTACAGTGGGAGGTAAACCCCTCTAAGCAAGTTTAGGTGCGAAATTGAAGATTGATTAGTGGGTTAGCCATAAAAAGCCTCTAGAGGTACCAATAGGCAAGGTGAGAGTCTAACCCCTCACTTTTTATGGGAGTAAGGAATTGAATTCATGACTCTCTCTTAGAGCAATGGTGGTTTTACCCCGAACCAACTCCTCGTTCACTTTTTTTTGAATGATTTAAGAATTATTAAAAATCAGAGTTTGTGTCTCTTCTCTTGGCCATGATTTTTCCAAGTGGGGGATCATATGCCCTCATTTTAATATAAGTATATAAATCTGTCAGCCATAAACAATAAAGCAAAGCTGGTGAATTTGGTGCTATATACTCACTCCACTCTCAAACTTTCTTGTAGTTTATTTAATAAATAATAGAGAAAGGGGGTGCCTTTACTTATTTCTTTTTTCTTGAAGAAGAGGGAAAGATGACAATATATTGCACAAAATTGGGTTTGCCACTTTTCCATGTGCTCATAATGGATCTTTTTACTCACCTCCAGCTACTTGTTCCTATACAGGACAAATTAGTTTTTGCTGGAAAGAAGCTTCAGAAAATCAGGCTTTAATTTAATTTCAAGTGTGAATCTTATACAGATTCTGCACAATTTACCACCAAAAACAATAAAAATGAAGCACTTTCAAGTTTCAACTTGAGCTTTTTTACACTAATTTTCAAAATTACAGCAATAACATTGGTCATCCAACCAAATCAAGGAGTCATTTTTATCGTTTAAACTGATTAACCTGAGTGCAAGAATGTAAGACTAAAACAGGTTGTGAAGGTTAGATGTTGACATTTTCACTCCTGTCTTATTTGCATAACAGATTGATCAAGAAAACTGAAATCAATCAAATCGGTCATCCTGAAAGTTTGCAAGAAATCAAAGACAGAATTACGGTAACCAATGCAACTAAATTTATTTTGAAGGTTAAAAATATCATCTCATCATTTGAAGCAGTATTTCTACACAAAATTGAACTCTATGGACTTAAGATGGACATATCGCATATATGATCATCACAGAAGTTATGGTAACCAAAAAAGACTACTACTATACATTCAAATTTCCGCAATTCTACAAACAAAAACCTTCAAAAAGCAGCAGCCTGAACCAAACAGAGGACCAAAAAACAGAGCAACTTGATAAGAACCACAGACTGTCTCAAAAATGGCATCCCTGATGAAGATGAAGAAGCCTGCAATAACCCTTGTCCACCTGATGGAGCAAATGCAGGATCAGGGCCAACTGAAGAAACATCATCGGGATTCGGGGTCCGGCTTGACGGGATTGTAGGAATGGTATTGGATCCAGGATGAGGCAAAAGGGGTGCAATATCAGGAGACAGTTCTCTAACTGGAGACAATGGAGGATCAGGCAAAACTGTTGGAGAAGCAGCAATTGTTGGAGTATGCATCTTTGGCTTCAAAGGCAAATTATCAGAAGATGATGATGATGATAAAGAAAGTACTCCTTCTGAAGTTGAAGAAAGCCATAAAGCCACAATAAGTGGCACTACAACTACAAGAGTTGAAAAGTTGGCCATTTTTTGTTCCTCCAAAGTGAAATCAATCAATCAAGTGGAGAATTGTGGGAGAAATGAGTGCCCATATGTATATATATGATGATATAAAATGGTGATGATTATTATAATTTTGTTATCATGACCAATGATTCAAGGATGTGGGCTCATGTAATATTGTATTATGAGAATGGCTTTTTTTTTTCACTTTTTTGTCTTTTGAAAATGGTTTTGTTGTATAATTGTGTGATCTACATACAGGTTGGCATATTTTGACAACAAGAGTCTTCTCTTCTTAATAATTAACATGAGAGAGTAGTTAAGTTAAATATATATATATATATATATATATATATATATATATATAAATCTAGAAACAAACTAACTCCCACATGATTAGAAGAACAAATGTCAACAACTTCAGGCCATGTTCCAACTTGGAATTTCAAGGTTGATTTTTTATTCTTGTACTATCATTTTAATTGCATGATTTTTCAGTGCACGTTGGCTGAAACCAATACAACTTAACTTAATACTGCTAACAAGATTCAAATTCTCGACCTTTAAATAAACACAACGTTCAACCTCTTTGCTAGATTATGAAATTGAGGGAGGATGGGTTTGTATGTGCATTAGATGTGACCTAGATAGAACAAACAAAAGAATAGTAACAATGGATGAGTAAAGGTTGGGTTAACTTTATAGTGAAGGGTCTTTTTATAAAAGAAAAAGTTTATTAAATAACAATCGATAAAAACAAAATAAAATGAAAAAGGTAACTATGTGGTCCGTGAAAGCTTTTAAAAGTACAGTATTCAAAATCATTGCCCTTTTTTAATCCCTTTTTTTCCCTAACTCCAATGAAGAACAAAGTTAGCCAAGATTGATAATATTGGTGTGCTTTTCTTATAACTACTTTTAAGGAGAAACTGTGTCGCTCTAGATTACATATTTACAAAAAAAGGTTGAACTTTATACATTTTTGTAGCCATTTCTTTACATAAAGACACTAAAACTTCAACTGAACATATCTTCTCAAAGACTCAATACTGGAATTTTCACAACTTTTCTGTTTTGAGGTTTTTTATGAATCAGTCACCATCAAGGCCTAATTCTAATATAGGTATCCTACTAAACTAGAGTTAAAATCATCGGTACAATTAACGATCAATAATTTAGTGATGGAGTAATAATACAGCCAGCAAAAAATCATAATAGAAAATAATAGTGACTAATGAAAAGACAAACTTACAAGTTTGCAATTCTAATAATTACGCACTAATAAAACTCAACATTGTAATTACATGTGTGACACATCATTCACTATCTCATTTCACTGTACATATCATTTTCCTTTAGTTAGTGACGATCTATAAGAAATTATGGGCAGAATTTTAGTCATTGATTAGTTACATAATTGAACAAGCATTTGGATTCTCATCGCTGAACATATTATAGACCTCATTGTCCCAACAAGGATGATCAAGCAACAAAGATTGCTGAATTTGCAAATATTGGCATGGAGTTTCCTGTAATGCTGCTGCAGCCCCTTGATCTTTTTTGCTGCCATCTTCTACTTCTTCAATCTTCAAGATTTCAGCTCTCTTCCCTGCTTTCTTTTTTATTTTCTTCACAACTTTCTCAGAATTGATTCTCCCCTTTATCACCACTCTATTTCTCGGCATATCCGTCATAAAAGTTTCCACCCCTTCAATTTATACGGTAACCATGTCACCAATATAAAGATACATCAATTAAAAACGTCATGAGATTTGTAAAAATTTTAGAATATTCAAGCCATAATCCGTAATGGTTGAACAGAAAATCAAGACACTTAAAAACGTAATCCAAAACTTGATTGCTTCACAATTGTTTCTCTTATTTTCTCACCAGAAACATACTTAAAAAACACAGCTTATAAAGAGGAACGAAATACAAAAAGTAATTAAAAAGGCTGATTAGGGAAGAACCTTTAATTTTGGAAATGGCTTTAGCAACACTTCTTTCGCAAGCATTGCAATGCATTGAGACTCTGAATTCTGCCACCAAAATCTGTTTCAAAATCGACCAACTAAATTTAGCGAATCCAATAACGTTCATATTCTTTCTGTACCAAAATAATTGTCATATTTGTTATATTCAGAACAATTATTTTGACGCCAAGAAAGAATATGCATGTTTCTAAGGACAATTAACGAATGATTGAACTTCTTACTTTGTTCTTGTCGTCTTTGTCTTTCTTCTTCTTCCCTGTGCCCATTGTAATCTTTCGTATGGAGAGGGGGGAAAAAAACGATATAAACTTTTGTTACTGTGCAGAAAGGTAAAAGTCATCAAACGACAAAAGTAACCGCTGAGAATTAGTTATAATTTAATTTCACACAGCCAGCAGAGAGTCACCCGCAAAAATTGGGTCCGAAGCAGCATAAATGTTTTCAGTTTTTTTTTTTTTTAATGAAGAAAAACTATTTTATTTAGCAATAATTTAAATAAATAATTGAAACATCATTACAAAAGAAGAAAGTGTTATAGACCATTCTAAGTACTAGTCAACGAAACTATGAAAACTTTTTATTACATTTTTTCTTTTGAACACGAGACATATGGTACATTTGTTTCTTTTGAGATAATACATGTCAATTTAATATTGAATTTTGTAATTGTTCCTAATCACCGACTTGCGAATGAATGTGTTGGTCAATGATGTTCAAAAAGTACAATAGGTTGAGAAGTTGAGTCGATCATTTGACACTTGACAAATCAAAACCAGTAAGCATAATTAATTAATAATAATCATCATCAGCAATATGATAACTTTTGTTCCTAGTATTATTAGAGTAAAACAAACCACAGTATTATTATTTCGCTGAAATTGCAGAAATTTCAAATCACTTTATGGCTCCTTACGAATTCACTAAAAATCAAGACACTGAACAAAATGTAATCCTTGAACCATATTCTCACCGAAAAAACATACTTGGGAAAATGCTTTATAAAAATGAAATGACTTACAAAAAAGAAAATATAAGATGGAGATTTCGGAAATGGTTTTGGTAAATTTTATTTTTTATGGCTCTTGCCTCTTATATTGTACCAAAAAAAAATAATAAAATAAAATAAAATTTTACCAAAGCCATTTCCGGAATCTCCATCTTATATGTATATTTTTAAAAGGACACAAGTGAACGCTTAGAGAGTTAGTTATTGTTATTTTGTTTCAACTTTCAATAGCCGCAAAATTTGGGTCGAAGCAGCGCACCTAAACTGAATTAAAAATTAATAAACAAAGAAGAATAACATGTAAAGGGGATTGTTAGTTGTTTTTTTAATGCCTTTGACAAATTAAATTTAGTGCATTGTATCAAAGATTATTAGTGTACAAAACCAATATGTTATCACTGGCTTTTGCTATATGTATACATGTAGCATGTAATCGTGCAACAGATACATTGAATAATTTCTTATGCTTTTGTGGTATATTTAAAACGTCAAGATATATCGATCGAGCAACTCGTCATTATGAATGAAGATGGATGGAATTTGACAATTTGATACTACCTCCGTCCCAAAAAAATAGTTCACATTGAGTTTTAAGTTTTGTACTTTAGTACAAATTTGAAAAGTCAATGTGGACTATTTTTGTGGGACGAGGGTGGTATTATAATTGAACACTATATTAACGATTTCCGGACAAACTATTTTATTCAATACAAACAACATAAACAATGGGAAAAAAACACGTACATGGTAACAACAAATTCTGATAGGTATATGGTATCAAAAGGCTTAATTTTTATTTTTTTTTTGCATTAACCTTTTGACAAATATACCTAGAAAGAAAGACAATTAGTACATTTCGACAAATCAATAGCAATACAAATCAATCGAGACCACTAGGGAATTAATTAATTGACAACCCGACAATTCTTCCGGATTTCTCCATCAGCTCCGGTGATGACTCCGATGGATCCCATATTCACCATGGATCTTGCGAACGCACCGAAGAAATTTCCCGGAAACTGTAACTGATTAACGATTGAAGTCGAAGTTGGATCAGTGAGGAGGGCTGCGTCAGATTGGAAGAGGCCTTCGTTTTGTTTAAGGATTCTGAAATAACTATTGTCGAATGAACCGGGGCTTCCAGGATCCATGCCCACAACGGTTGCCGGGTTAGCCGGGTTCGGGCATTTTTGCTTCAATGTTTCGGCGTATACCGGATCTAGGCTCGGGTCTTGGTCACCTTTGCCCGTGAAGTTGAATAGCCTTCTTGAAAATGCTCCGCAATGAGCTACCCCAATGGTGTGCGCACCTAGTTTAAAAAAATTAAAAAAAAAAAGTTCGTGTTAATTCATTTTGCCCGTGTCTAACTTAAAAAATGAGTAGTAACAGATACAGTGAATTCATCCAGTAAAATAACTCAGTGATTTTGAAATGATTCGTTCATTATATAATTGATCTTTTAAATCGCGAAACTAGTTGTTTTGGAATTACTGAATAAATTCAGTCTTTTATCATTTTTGTAGAAGATTATAGTACCAATATATTTGGAGTTGCAAATTAACAATAAATTGATTTTGTGATGGTAATTACCTGATAATGCAACAAGATCATTAACATCGAGATTTTTCTTGGCGAATAGTTGCTTAAGGGTGGTGAAATCTGAGAATGGCGAAGGCAAGTTTCCAGTCACATCACCTATGAGGGATACCTTACCGTCTTTTCGTCCGGTAGGCACAGGCCAAAGATCCCTTCCAAACTGCACAAAACCATTAAGCCAATTTCAGCAACGAAAATAACTAAAATTCAATTCAATGTTACCTTAATTATACTTCTTCGATTCAAAAAATAATTAAGAGTCTCTTGTTTATTACACATATTTTAGTTTAACGGATATTATTCTTAATTATTTTGGGACGAGAGGATCGCTAGTAACTTTGACGTTACATGCAACTTCTCCGTGTAGTTTAAATTATGCTTACAGGGAAAGAAACCGCATCTCGAGCAGCTAGAGCAAGAATATCTGCACAGGAAACGACTCCAGGGCAAGCTTGCTCTACTTGTGCCTTAATATCATCAATGGCTTCGAAACCTCCTAATGTTAGGTTAGGTCTTGCATCCTTTTCCGATTGATTAGTCCCAACTGTGTCCAATAGTATAGACGCATCACATCCCTGCATGCATTAAAGAAAAATATAAGAAAGGAAAAAAGTTGTAAGAAATAAGAATAATTTTGTAGAGGGTTTTACGTGCATAAATGCACGAAGAAGTTAGGACTGTTGCTATAATTTAATTGACTGATAATATATTGTTTAACAGATACGACTCTTTTTTCGAGACATAATATCAGGATAGCCGTATATGATATGTATGTGGTACCCTAACGAAGCAGTCATGGTAATGGACACGAAGAATTTTGGCAGCCAAGGTAGGGTCACTTCGGACTTTGCTCCTCGTGGCTTGTCTCACAAGGTTTTCGGCTTGAGGACATGTAGTTGAACGATAGAAATTCATCCCAAACACGCCACCACTGCCGCCACCATTTCCACCACCACGGCCACCACCACGACCAAGACCACCTGCATTGGTAACCCCAATGGTGCTCACTAGCAACAAAGCAAGGGAAAGCAAAAGCATAAAGCTTAATTGCTTCATTTTCAAATTCGATATCGAGAAGGGTTATGAAGGAATGTTAAAAGTATAAGAATAAAACAAAAAAGAGATGAACTGAATAAGCTAAAGAGAAGGCTCAATATGTAATTTGAAAGATTGGATATGATGAAAAGTGTATAAAGGATGGCTCCTTTTATAGGCGCAATCAGATCAAGGCATTCAGTAATAATTTGAGGGGGAATTTCATGAGATCATCATGAAAAAAAGTTAATCTAAAACAATGCACTTGGTCCCTTTTGCATTGACTTGTTTGTTTATTTTCCCCAAATAAGAATAGTCAGCTCTAGCCGATCAAATCTTTACAAAGATATAATTTAATGTGTTCTTCTTCTTATTCTTCTTCTTTGTGTTGTGGAGAGAGGATTTAATGTGTTCTTGAGAAATTTCCATGAAAATGACATCAAAAGTCCAAAAATTCAAAGATCTAGCTATGAACTTTATTGAAAATGTAGTAATCTAAGTAGTTATCTCTTGATCTTGTTTAAGGATATGTTCGTGCAGTGGAAGTATTATTCCTCCGACATTGATCTGGTAAAGGTTTATTTTACTCTCTTCATGGCCAGCTTGAATTACAAGTAATTGAGCTGACTTTTGCCCTTGGTTAGCTATATATGCCCTTGCAATTTTTAGGAACTTACAGCTAAGATGCACTTAAATTGTCAACTTAGAGTTGATTCAACTCGGTGTTGAATTAACTCATATACGTACACCTTAGGTTGAAGAACTAAATACGTGTCCCTTTTATGTGAGGTGGATTTTTAGTGAAAAAAGAGTGGTTTACTTAATTCGTTATGGAGGAAGATCGTCTATAGTGGCGGAGCTAGAATGAAAATTTAGTGGGGGCACATCGATTTCCTTACATTAAAACGAGCTAATGAATTAAGGAAACAACCTTCTAAAAAAAATATGAAAATAACATATTAAATTTTAACATCCAAAAATCGATCAAATAATCCGAAAATATGTAGCATATTTGATACAACTGGGTGTTTTTTAATGTGTCTTCTTGTTCACATCGGAACACAAATTTTCTTCTTCTTTTTTTCGGTTGTATACAAATTTTCTTTTAATGTATACAACCGTAATGAGATAAAGAAAATTTGAGGGAATTTTTGAGATTATTTTTCTAGTACTATAATTTTTTGATTTTCGAGTTTGATTGTCAAATGTTAATTCATGTTATCCCGGATTTACTTGAAAAATAGAAAGTGGAAATGTTGAAAATATTAGGAAAAAAAAATTTGATTTTGGAAGATTAGCAATAAGGTTGTGGGGCCCAGGACAAAAATTAGTGAATTCAACCTTCAAAATTAGCCTTATTATGCTTATACGTACTCCAAAGACTGCATTTTTTTTGTATCTTTAATTCGACATCAGGCTGCTATCATGGGCATTCCCAAATTCCAGTGGGGGCACATGCCCCAGTGCCCCCACTGTAGCTCCGCCCCTCATCGTCTAATCATTTTTGAAAATAAAATTGCTACATCATGTCTGATCACAAAAATATAAGAAAGTTTTTTAGTGGTTTGAACACTAATCAATATTAAGATTTCTAGGTACAAGCATAACAAATAAAATAATTATTTTGGGACGAAAAAAAGTATATATATATATATATATATATAATTACACACACCCAGCCATTTTCTACAAAACGCAGAGTCTCTCGTAGCCAATATAACATGTTTGTCCCAAAATCTAAACATGCATTGCCTTTAATCGCTCACAATAACCATACATTCTAAGGTCTTCTCTCTGAGAATTTGAAAACCTCAAGAATGTTTCTATTTTGTATTCTTTTCTTTATGTGGGCATAGAGAAGATCATTAAGCATTGAATCTAACTCATTAATAAGAGCACCTCAAATATCTAGTTCTTCTTTTTTCCTGAAAGTGTCCAAACAGATGTATGGCTGTCTGAGTCCGGCACGCGTCGCCATAATTCTCGGTGTATGTTAAAATTATTCAAACTTCAAACTGTATTAAAACTGTGTTGGCTTTGTCAAAGTTCATATGGCTTTTAGGGCTTTTGACTTTGACTTTACCTACCTCAATGTCTATGTATTTGTTTTCTTCTTACATGTTAGGGTTTATCACCTAATAATTGGGGTAAAGCAAAGCACATTGACTATAGTTGGGATTTTGGATTGGATAAAATCAAAGGATAAGACATTATTGGCCTTCTTATTGCTATATTCACCGTCTTTTCTCCCAAAAGAGATTTACATGACTCGAATTTGAATTAGTCGTTCATCGAGAAAAAAAAAGAGATAAAAACTTCACTTTTATTATGTCAAGTTAATTCAACAAATTATTTTCACTATTTTTATGAGATTGAGAAAACATTTTAATGAAAACAATTCAGCACCAGTGTTTCCTAAAAAACAAATCCCCAAAATTATTGTCGAATTTGAAATTTCATTTTAATTAGTATAAATTTAACTAAAACTAGAAATTCAAACTTGACAATAATTTTAAAGCCGAGAACGAATATTCATCATACATATCTACTTTTCTTTCAAACACTGCTGTATCCCTCAACCTAATTATTAACAATTGACCAATTGATGATACACATATAGCGAACTAGTAGTGGTGAACCATAAGAGTTTGATTACTTGATTTATATGGCATCTAATTATACTTCCTCCATCCTAGCTAGCTAAAATCATTTTCCAATCTCGGTTTTTACTTCTAATATACAATTTTATATTAGTAATAAAAGTTTAAATTGGACAATCAGTACGGAAGGTGTAGAAAGATTTTTAGTGTCATTGCTCCAATACTGTGTATGATCATAAACATGAATGCACGTGTTTATATTATCCCTTTCTCTTTTCTTTTTTGGTTTTTTTTTTGGGGGGGTTGTTTTACTTTTAAAGATTTTAATTTTGTGCGAGTGAACCATCATGATGCCGCTAAGAAAAAGGGTTTAACGTAAGTGATAGCCAGTTTCAATTCTTTCTTCTTGTTTTCAAAAAAATAAAAATAATAAAAATTCTTTCTTCTTCTTCTTCTTCTTCTTCTTCTTATCATTCACGTTTAGACGTTGTATCTATCTCGCCAATTTAATTTTGCAAAACAACCTTATGCCACACCTTCACATTGATAGTTAATCTAACCAATCTACTTTCAGGATTTAACTAATACACCTAAAGTACTTAAATTAATCATGTTCTAGGCCCTTCAGACCTTAATTCACCTAAATTAGAGTCAGTGCACAGTCCATAAAAAAAAAGTGTGGAAAACCCACTAAAAAGTTTACGACAATATTTTCCTTTAAAGGAAAAGGAATGTAATTTTGGGACATTTTCGTATCGTGTTGGGCACAAATAAGGAACAATATATTTGGGATATTTTAATTTAATAATGGTTGCAGTCTTGCAGACTGACAAATGTGTAACTGCTGTACTCCATCATCGTCTAATTTTTATAGTTTTCTTTTGTTATACAAATTTGATTTAATAAGAAAAAATACGATAAAAATAAATAGGGCGGAAAAAATGCTTATCATGATGAAACTCTACGAAGCACATTAGTATCAAGTGCGTACGTAGAATAATCAATGAGATTTGACAGGGCAAAGCAGCCAATTTAAGTAAGTCAAGGAGGGATTATCAGGGGAGATTATCATTAAGATAGAGGACTAATCACTCAAGTACTTCTCATATTGTTTACCAACGTAATTGGTCAAATGTACTTCAAAATATTTTACATAATCCAAAAAAAAAAAAAAAAAGCCATATATTTGAGCTTCTTTTGTTCCCGACCGTTCAAATATATGATAGTTAAGGGATCCTTTCTTGATCAATAACGCAGATGATATGTTACTCTCCAATAGGGTTCCGTATGGTGGAATATAGGATTTTTGAAATATCAAAATATGATAAATAACACGATCTGATTTGTAGTGAATTTCAAAACATAAGAATTATGGCGGATCATTGATAGAGAATAGTGACATGCGAATAGTAAACTATAAACAATAAAATTATCAAGTGACAGGCACTGTGATTGACAAAATAATAAATGAACAATAAACTTTATTTGTATTTTTCACTTCACATATTTATCGCTTGTTTGGACATCTACTCATTTTGCATTTTCAACTCATTTTACCCCTTAAACACAAAACTTAATGCAAACCAAACTGACGTCCAAATAACTTTCTGATTTACATTTTAAAATCAAACTTGAAACATTTTGTTAATGCAGTAACTATTTTTTGAACTAAAAATAATTCAGTGACTAAATTCAAAACTTTGCACATTTATTTTAGTTTGTCTCTAGTCAAAAAATCGAGGCCCAATCGGATGGTGGTTAGGAATTTTTTTTAGAATATGTATTGAAATATCAAGTACGAAAAATATCACTAAATAATCGAAAAGTGTTAATTTTAGTCAGTGTAAAAAAAATTTCAAAAATAATCACTAAACAACGAAAAAGTGTCGATTTTGGTCACTGTAAAATATTAATTTTAGAAGTTATTCCGTGATTTTAGTGATCATTTTATAGTAACCAAAATCGACACTCTCCGTTGTTTAGTGATCATTTTTGAAATTCTTTTTTATAGTGACTAAAATTTACACTTTTCGATTATCTAGTGATATTTTTCGTACTTGATATTTCAATACATATTCCCAAAAAAATTTTCCCAATCACCATCCAAACAACTTTTTCATCTTCCATTATGTTTTCCACTTAAAACATTTTCTACATTCAAGTTGAAATGAAAACAAAACTGATGTCCAAACAAGTATTTACGATCTCATTTCACATGTTTTTACTTAATTCCGTAAATGTACTAGTACAAAATTCAACTTGTCACATATTACATCTTTTATTATTCTTATGGGCTTAGAAGCTATTAGATCCATATTCTTATATCAAAATTAACCCAACATTGAATGCAAGAACCTGATGGCAAAGGAATCAGGTTGTCGAATATTTGCTTCGCAGACGACTTAATGTTATTCTGCAAAGTGGATGTTCCGACTGTGGAGAATCTGATGGCTGCTTTTAGTGAATTCTTTAAAACCTCTGGTCTGAAAGCCAATTTACATAAATATGAGATTTTTTAGGGGGAGTAGATGAAGAAGTCTAGAATAGCATATGTAAGGTCACTGGGATGAAGAA
Source organism: Oldenlandia corymbosa var. corymbosa (assembly GCA_949775105.1). Lineage (NCBI taxonomy): Eukaryota > Viridiplantae > Streptophyta > Magnoliopsida > Gentianales > Rubiaceae > Oldenlandia > Oldenlandia corymbosa. Next base: position 15,773,855 of record OX459126.1, on the reverse strand, counting down.
AGGGGATTTTCCTAGAAGATATCTAGGGCTCCCACTATTCCCGAAAAGATGGAATCAGTTAGGATGCCAAAGTCTCGTAGATAAAATTGCTGGCAAATTGAAATGATGAAGTTCACAGCATCTGTCTTATGCCGGAAGACTCCAACTAGTCAACTGAGTCTTGATGAACCTACATGTTTACTGGTCCTTAACTTTCATACTTCCACATAGTGTCACCGAAGCTATAAACAGGAAATGCGGAGTTTCTGTTCGGGGGAGGGGGTGAGAGGATCAGGGAGATATGCTGGATTAGTAGGATGGGAAACAGTGTGTAGAAGTAAGGCCGAAGGAGGTCTCAGTGTTTATGATGCTGCCATATAGAATGAGGTAGCATTTTAAAACAAGTTGGGTGGTTAGCAAGTAGTAAAGAAAGCCTATGGTCTAAATGGATAAATGAAGTGTACCTGGATCGACATAGCATATGGGAAGCTAAGCCAAAGCAAGATTGCAGTTGGGCATGGAAGCAAATTCTAAGGATTAGAAACAAAGCTAGGGATGGATTTGTTGATGGTAAATGGAAAGGGACCAAGAAAGGCAACTACACTGTCACTACGGGATATAGATGGTTACAGGTAAACAAGGATAGAGAACCTGCTGCCGCTGTGATTTGGAGCAGAATTAATGTGCCAAAGCACTCCTTTATTGCTTGGCTAGTTTGGAAGCAAAGGATATGGACAAAAGATAGATTGACTCATCTAAATATCCAAGTCCAGGACCCTTTCTGATGTTTATGTGGTTTGCAGGAGGAATCAAACGTCCATCTGTTTTTTGAATGTGAGTTCTCTTTTGAACTGATTATTTTGGTACAAAGATGGTTGGGAATTAGACAGTTTACCATTTATTAGGAGAAGTGGAAGAAAGAGGTGTTGCACCTATGGAAAAATACACAACTTAAGAGGAGGATCTTGTATGGAATTATAGTGACATGCATCTACCTTATTTGCGAAGAGCGGAATAGTAGAATTTTCAGAGGATAACAGAGGAGTATGGATGCCATTTTCTTGAAAATCAAGAGGATTGTCAAAGCTAGAGTAATGCATTGCAGGAAGAGAAATCTATCTATACAAGAACAATCTATTTGTGATGGACTGTTCTAATAGTGTTAGAATTTTGGAAATTGTCTTTTGTAATCGTTTGATGGATTTTGTAAATGGCTGTAAATTGGTGTAAATAGTGCAATGGTGGATGAATTGTACTGAACGTTTTTATACCTATAAATATAATGGATAATGATTCGTAAAGGGAAAAAATGACAAGGAAAAATAACAAGGAATTGATCATAACCATTCATTTTTAACACTTTTCATTTAGGATTTAAGCATTTAAACTTAGAGTATAATTTAGATGATTGAAAACTCATTTCTTGTAAGTTTTTCTTGTAAATTTTCTCAGTATGTATCATTACTCAAATATAATTAACAGTTTTCACAAAAAAAAAAAACCATTGAATGCAAAGACCAAAAGCTAAACTTAAAAGTTAAAGGCCCACAGCTGGGAAAGTATTGGATAAAAAGAGGGAAAAAATAAAGGCCCATTCTGTTTGGCCCAAATAACACATGCTTGACACGGGATGCAATAAAAAATTGCAATCAGTCAGCCATGTCTGCCAGACTTTTTTCTTTTGGCTACGGTTCTATCGGAATAGATTCTCTCCCTTCTCCTATCCACGCGCGTCTGATGCCACGCAGCTTAGAAACATCTAGAAAACGGAATTTTGGTTCAATAAAAGATCCTTTTCACATGTAGGGGGAAAAAGAAAAAAAAAAAAAACACGTAAACCAAAACATCAAATTCAATTTCAGGTTTCCAAGCATTTAACACTAGTATCATTTTATAAATTAGATATAAGAAATCAGATTAGATTGTGAAATTATTTGACAATGACAACACTGACAATCTCACAGAGTTAGGGGATAAGCAAGTGGTGTCGTGTCTTTATTTTTTTCTTATTCATTAGAGATATGTTAAAATTTTCATTAAGACTTTACATTTTTTTTTGTTTCCATTTTCTCATGTTTATAATAAAAGATTGCCATGTCATTAATTATTTTATAAAGTTCACACACATTCAGAAATTCGTAGCTTTTTCATTTATTTAAAAAAATCTCCTTTGTTATTCATTTACATTTATACATGAGTTTTGATGTAATGCAACAAATTTATATCGCTTTACACAGCGAATAGGCTTTTTTAGCTCTTGGTGTAAGCCAAAAAATAAAAAATAAAAATCTTCGATTATGTTAAGAATATAGTTGAAAGTGTATAAATTTTAGAATTTATAAGTGGTGACTACTGGTGACTACAGTTTTATTCTATGTAAGTGCATGAACTTTATGTATATGGAATATATATATATATATATATATATATTACAAGATGGATACAATATTACAATAATAATTTATCTAAATTCTGTAATAGATATACTAACAATAGTAAGTGTTGCTTTTTTTATGTTGAAAAACTAGGGCTATGAAGCACAATTCATTTATTCAATTTATTCCATATTATTGATAGTACTAAGTAATAGTAATTCGTAAAGGAAATAAAAATCGGGAAGTGAGTAAAAATAAAAATAATTGACAATGGAGTTAGAGGGAAAAAGAAGCGCGTGAAGAATCCCAAAAAGTCCTAGAATATTTGGAGCAATATGATTGGACAATATATTATCATCACTCATTGGTCAAATTAACTGACTACAATTATTTATTTATTATTATTTTCCAAAAAATAATTTTTTTAAAAAAAATACAGAGGAAAAAAATTCACAGCAAGGCAGCCACCTACCCAATTTATTTGCCCAAGTTCACTCCCCATACTTCATTCACTAGATCACAAAAATTCAGCAGAGAGAGCATTGTTGACTTGATCATCTTCCTTTCTTCAGAATCAACAGAGCACTTTTCAGGGGTGTCCTGAGGTGAGGTGATAACTGCATCATCTTTGTTTTTGTTTTCTATTCTCTGTTCTGTTTCTGGGATTCTTTTGTAATCGGATTTTGTGGATACCTGTGTTATTAATCTGTGGGTTTTGTTAGATTTTTTTTGTTTGATGTGATTTTGAGGTTCTTGTGGTTCAGGAACTGTAATCTGCTGTTTGATTTCTGATGGGTTGTTGAAATGATGCCTTAAAAATTGGAGCTTTTTTGAAAATGCTATGTCAATGGAATCATCATGGTTTTTTGTTGTTTGTTTCACTTCATGTTGTTGCTGATCTTAGTAGGCATAACTGGTTATGTTTATCTTCCTGAGTTTTTGAGAAAATGTTTTTTTTTTTTTTTGGGTTTGAATTCTGTGTTGACGATGGTTGTTTTGTGAGAGTGGAAGTCTTTTGATTGTTTGGGTGAAGGAGAGTGGAGTCTGAACAACAAAAAGGGATGGAATTTGAAAGAGTATGTGGCCTGATTATGTACTGTTTGCTATCATTTCATGTTTGAGCTGAATTCTTGGGATTATCTGCATGGGATATGTCTGTGTGTGGAGTAATTTTGTAAATGTTTGTGATCCTGGAATGATGATTGTAGCCTTGTGTATAATGGAAAATGCTTCGCGATGGTAGTTATTTTATGCTGAGACTGAACAGGTTTGTTTGATGAATACCTGGTATCCGTCATCTCTTTTGGTCGCGTCTATGACAAGAGGACCACCTAAATTCATATAATCTTTTGGTTGGGGGGTTGATTTGTTAAAAGGTTCCTATCTCCTTACACCATTCTTGATATGCTTGTGATGTGTTTCTTATCATATTTCTGGGCCAATGTGTTTATTTTTTCTTCCCTACCTAATGTTGAGCTTATAGAGATATGCTTGATTGTCTAGATCACAAAAACAATGGTGAAGGCAGTTGCAGTTCTCAGCAGCAGTGAGGGTGTGAAGGGAACCATTTACTTCACACAGGAGGGAGATGGTATGTTAATATGCTGTCTAGTCAATGTTCTACTCATAATCAATAAAGATTATTTTTCCTAGTTATTTGATTTCTGCCCGTGGTCATTTATGTTCTCATGTCTTGCTTAATGGTGTAGCTCCTACTACTGTCACCGGAGAGGTTTCTGGCCTTAAACCCGGACTTCATGGCTTCCATGTCCATGCCCTTGGTGACACCACCAATGGCTGCATGTCAACCGGTACATTATCTAATTGAACTCGCAGGCAAAAGCTTAAATTTTTAATTTACTCGGAATCTGCTCTTGCAATCTATTTGTTAAATTATATTGATTGATTTGCAGGACCTCATTTCAATCCTGGTGGCAAAGAACACGGAGCTCCTGAAGATGAGCATCGCCATGCTGGTGATCTCGGAAACATCACAGCTAATGCGGATGGTATGTTCTATTTCTTTTTATTGTTATCTGAAAAGAGTTTTTGGTTATGTTTTATGACATTGATCTTTTGAATTTAGAAGGATTTGAACTTTTACTGTTTAGGTCTAAATTTGTTTAGTTGTTACTGCATTTTAGAGCTACAAATTCTATGGATGCTTAAAAATCTACATTTCTCTGTAGACATTAATACGTCTCTAATTCTCGCTTTCTAATTCATGAACAACATTTCTGACACCCTTTCCAATCTGACCTCAATAATGTCACAGGTGTTGCTTCTTTCACCATTGTTGACAAGCAGGTGAGTCAGCTACTGGCCTTCTGCTATCACTTCTCTTTAATTCAATCTTTTGCCTCTTAAATGCATAACCACAATTTACATTTTTTAGATTCCTCTTTCCGGAGCACACTCAATTGTTGGAAGAGCCGTAGTTGTCCATGGTGATCCCGATGATCTTGGAAAGGGTGCGTATCTTCTAATCTTTGAGATGTCTGTACTATGATGTTTAGCTAGACCTCAATATTGAGAAGTTTGTTAAATATATTGAATGTACTGAATTTTATTTTGGAGCAATTGAGAGTGTTTAATCAAACTTCAACTCTTTAACCTGAACAGGAAATTGTCATTTTTCTAGTAATGGTTGGTCTTTAGAAAATACAAGGTTGTCGATTGTAACTTGTCATGGTCCGATTTCAGCCTCAACTATCTATTATTCAATCATATCATAATAGCGTGTTTCTGAGGCAAATGCGGCTGTGGAAAAAGGAACTGACATTTGTTTTCTTTCTCATCATCCTAAATATGGATTTCTGGAAGTTATGTTATGAAACCAAATCTTTGGATTTGTGCATATTTTTTGGGGGTTTGATGGCCTTATATAATACATGTCTTTGTTCTTTGTCAGGTGGACACGAACTCAGCAAAACCACTGGAAATGCTGGGGGAAGAGTTGCTTGTGGTAAGTGTTATCTTTACCATCTATCACGCTACAACTACATACTCTGATAGTTGATATGTATAAGTTAATTCTAGTTTGAAGTTGTCTTCATGTATATCACTTTCTCCATAGACTCCATTACGACTCTGCAAGCAAATTTTCTTCAAGTGGCACCTAACTGGCTGAGCATCTCCTGTAATTTCTTAGTTTTGTGTTTCCAGATGTGTCTGGAATTTATCTTCTTTGTACCTTCTAATTTCTTTGCTTGCCGGTATCTTATTTGATAAATTCGTAACTGGTTTACCTGTCAATGTGTCATGAAAGGCGACATAACCCACATTCGCAAACATTTGCAGGTATCATTGGTCTGCAAGGTTGAATGGACATTCTTGTGTTGGCTGCTACCGGTCCTGTCTGAACTTGAGTTCTTTTTTGTTTTGAAAATCAGTTACTAGCAGACAGTATATGCAGAATAAAGAATTGGCTTGTCTTGTTGGTAAATTTATGCATTTCCATATCTGATGTAATTCAACTGGCTACATGAGGGTGAACTAAATATATGGTTTTGCAAATAGTTTGGGTGTTCACTTTCTGCATGGGTCCTTTAAATGAAATTAATTATATTACTGATACTTGTTTGCCCATGCACTATTGAATTGAAGTTATGCACTGCATTTAGTTGTCCAATTTTGTTGTTCATTCGAGACTGTTTCCTTCCCATATCCAGCAAACCCATTTAGTGACCCGAGATAATTGAAAACCTATTTATACCAGCATTCAGGTGTCTAAACTCAAGACAAAAGGGGCAAGTTTGAAGTAAACCCCATTTCTTGTGTTCTAAAATGGCAGTTCAATTCTGGTCACCTGTTGATGCTGCAATTCTAACCAAAAGGCATTTATCTTTAGCTATAAATAACCAGAGATTAAGGTTTAGAATGTCTTGCAAATTTTAACCTTTCAAATCGACTCTAGATTGCATTCTAAATTAGTTTTGTGGAGATTGCATAAATGTGTGATCCTCTGCCAGTGATTGGTTGTTTTCAGATTGTCCGGTCTGCACATGTGGAACATGGCAAGTTGGTGACCTTCAGCTAGGCAGGTTGAAAACTGCAACTTCTATTGCATACCATTTAACACCTACATTCAACATTCACAAACCTTATTTGCCCTATTCAAAGAAAGTTCCCCAAATGTTTCTGATCATTGAAGGAATCAAAATGTTCAGAATAGATTGGCAGATCTGAGAATAGACTATGCTAAAAATTAACATTGTTTTTTAGACATAATGGTCACTCTGAATAGACTATGCCTTCTTGCTCTACCTGGAAAATGATACAATCACCAACTTGTTATCTAACCACAAGCTTGTTGGGAACCATGAATTGAACTGTATCACAGTTGTGAATGAATCAATTGGATCATGTTATGCTAATAGTAACAAACACACCTGCATTCTACGTACCTGTACTAGGAAGCATAGGAAACCAGTATCCAAATCTTGTCAAAATTGACACAAGGGAGACTTTTTGGTACCAAATTCCAATCCAAACTCCATCACCATAATGTACATTGGAGGTTTTTATCTCCAATTAGGAGTTTGCATTCCAACGAGACTGCATTCAGCCGATCCATCACTCTCTCCAAAATGCTAATAACATTATAACATTCCTGGTATTCAACCATTTTGTTTTGGGTACAATTCGAGCAGTGTAGAATGCTAAACTAAGAAAGTCCAACAACCGCGCATATATCCTTTCGGCTAGATTTTTTTGAATGAAATCCACTGCAAAATCAGGCTCTAACATCCCCTAAATAAGGCCAAAAGTGTGGCACGACCCCAATCCACGAACAACCCTCAAAACCTACCAAGATGAGTTTGGTTTTTGGGACCCTTTGGCAGCTGTGATGCGACAGTGAACATAAGGGCTACGAAACGTCCCCAAATTTCCACGTTAAGGAATCCTTAGCCATCTTTCTCTACCATATTGGCATCAAATTCCACAAAATTCCAATTCTCTCATCCATCGGTTAGGATGGATTTTGACCTGAGCAAAATAGCCAAACTAGTGACTTCTCCCAAAACGTTCACCATTTTTTTATACTCCATCATCATCCCACCAACCACCCCTTTTCAGCTTCATTCTAAGTTTCAATTTTTCAACAACTTACTGAACTGTATACTCTTCTTATTGGCTTTCACCAACCTCCCCACCACCATTGCCTGCACCCCCCCATGATTTTCAATCTCCTTAATAGAAAAGAAGACACCAAAAAGTTGGGTCTTTCCTAAATTCTCTACCCCACAAACCCACCTTCCTCTTTCAGTTGGGGAAAGAAGTATCAAATTCATATAGTTCATTTTAAGCAAATTTAGCTGCCAACCAAAAGTTTTCTCCTTTTTCCTCCTCCCCTGCGCCAACCCTTCTTTGTTATCATTTCAAAGTCCAAGAATTTGGAGAAAAAAATGGAGTTGGTAATAAATAAAATATAAGAATCCCTCTTTTTTTATTCAATATTATTTTATAGTCAGGATTGTATTCTCTTGCTTTTAAAATTATTCCTATGCTGACTTGGGGTATTGAATATCAATAGAATTTGAATAAACATGAATTCATGAAAAAAAAGAATGAGATGCCTTGATTTTGCATAAGGGTCTCACATATTTTTTACTTCTGTTCAGTTGGGCAGTTTTGAAAAGACGGGTTCTTTAATACAGGCTTGACTTAATATTTTTTTCTGTTTCGTTGGGGAAATTTGGTTGGATTAGGTTGCATCTGAAGTGGGTCTGAAAATGGAGACCGGAACAAGGAGGAACCAGACGCTCATTTGTGCTCCATTGATGGCGGACACAGTCGACCAGATGCTGAGTTTAATGCAGAAAGCCAAGCAGAGTGGTGCTGATCTTGTGGAAATTAGATTGGATAGCCTGAAGAGCTTTAATGCGGCGATTGATGTTGAAATTCTTATCAAGCGTTGTCCTTTGCCTACCCTCTTCACTTACAGGTCTCATTCATAAATTGCATTCCTAGAAGCTGCTTTTTTCAATCCAGCTTATTGCAAGATGATTTTTTTTTACCTCTTATTCAATTTGAAATATTTGCTCTGGCCTGATCAAATAGAAGGAGACAGAGTAGAAGCGATTATAACTGTACAACTGATTCTGGCATTGGGAATAAGTGCAAAGTCTCAGTTTAGGTTGATCAACTGAAAATGACTGTTTTTGGACTAGTGCTTGAAAGTAAGAACTTATGATTGTTAACTGGATTTGGGATGTAACATATGGTACGTTAGGCCTACGGAAAGTAGGGAAGGGGAGCCATTAACTGATGTGACAGGTGATGTTGTGGAAATGGTTTCTTGTAGAGAGTAAGGTACATGCTTGGTTGTGTGCATTAGGCTAGGAAATGCTCAACCCATATTTGTGGGCATATATAGGCTCTATGGTGCTCTTTGATCTATCAATTGAAAGTAGTAGTCCTCTTGATGTATTCCTTTGAAAAACTTAGAATCTCTTAGTGACACGGGGAATATGTTAATGCACGTTTGGCATCAGATGGAGTTTGTTGTAATGCTTATGGTATTTGCTATTTGTTCTGGTCACTGGTTGTATAACTTGTTAGTGTGCACTTCTATTTCTAAACTTTCAGGAGTAGTCTTTCAATGACGTTGTCATCATTACTTCCTTTTTAGGCCTGTTTGGGAAGGTGGTCAGTATGAGGGTGATGAAAAAAGTAGACTGGACGTACTTCATCTAGCAATGGAGCTGGGAGCTGACCACATTGATGTTGAACTTAAGGTTGGTTTCCACCTCTTCTTTTCATCTTTCATCAAGAAAGCTGCTTGCTTGCATCGTACTATCTAATTGTAAGCAGTAAATCTTCATCATTATTAATTTTTTTTTTTCCGGGGTTTTCTTTTTAACCGTAGATTTGTATTAACAGGATGAATGTAGAAGTTTGTAACTTAAGCTATGTTCCTCGTCATACTACTTTTATATTCTTGAAGTTGAAGATCTACTCTCACATGTGCCTTTGTTCTTTTAAAGGCCGTCGAGGAGTTCTACAGTTCTTTCCATGGAAACAAGCCTGCCAAATGCAAACTCATTGTTTCTTCTCATAATTATCACAATACTCCATCTGCGGAGGATCTTGGCAGCCTTGTGGCCCGGATTCAAGCTAGTGGAGCTGATATTGTAAAGTTTGCAACGACTGCACAGGACATTACGGATGTTGCCAGAATTTTTCAGATCACTGTACATTCTCAAGTAAGCGGCGTAAGTAGTGTATTTAAAATTTCTTACTTGAGTTACTTGACTACAAATGAACGTGAAAGACGTTGTCACTTTTAAGAGCAGTTGGATTTTGACACAGGGAAGTTGGGTTGACTTTTAATAGGAAGGTTGCTCTTCATACATAGGACTTAAAAGTGACTTTTTTCTCCTTCAGATTCTAAGTATCTGCCTTGCCTTCTTTACCATTTGGTGCATGATCTAATCTTCACTCATTTTCGTTTCCGGTTTTTTCAATTTTTTTTTTTTTTTTTTTTTTGTTGCAGGTTCCCATAATTGCAATGGTCATGGGAGAAAGAGGTTTAATGTCTCGGATACTTTGCCCAAAATTTGGTGGATATCTGACTTTTGGCACTCTTGAGTCGGGCAAGGTATCTGCGCCCGGGCAGCCAACCATTGAGGATTTGCTTAATTTGTACAATTTCAGACAGTTGGGGCCTGACACAAAAATATATGGGATTATTGGGAAACCTGTCAGCCACAGCAAATCCCCCAAGTTATATAATGAAGCTTTCAAGTCTGTGGGTTTCAATGGAGTCTTTATGCATTTGTTAGTGGATGATATTGAAAAGTTTTTCCAGACTTATTCGTCCACTGACTTTGCTGGCTTCAGGTAGGTTCCACAATATTTGGAGTCTAACTAGTCCTTCAATGTCTAAGTTCGTTGATGTAATCTGTCAACTTAATTTTGTTGCAGCTGCACTATCCCTCATAAAGAAGCGGCACTCAAATGCTGTGATGAGATAGACCCTGTTGCAAAGGTATTGTTGTACGCATTTGTCTGTAACAGTCGGCCAATTTTTGTGATTTAACCTTTTCTGACTTATTACGTTCCATTTTCCAAAATTTCATAGTCAATAGGGGCTGTTAACTGCTTAGTCAGGAGACCCACTGATGGGAAGTTGTTTGGCTGCAATACAGACTATGTGGGTGCAATTACAGCCATCGAGGATGGATTACGAGGTTTTTCTGTGATGATCAACTAGCTTTAAATAATTGCGTTCTGGAACTCACAAATGAGTGATAAAATATTTTCCTTTGTACAGATTCACATCATGCTTCGATTTCAAATGAGTCACCTTTGGCTGGTAAGTTATTCGTGGTCGTTGGTGCTGGTGGTGCTGGCAAGGCTCTTGCTTATGGTGCAAAGCAAAAGGGAGCAAGGGTTGTGATTGCCAATCGAACATATGGTTAGTTTTTATATCTAAGGGTGCAGTGGCTAAGTTTTTCTGTCATATAAAAGAATGGTGAAGTATTCATGATGTGTGGGATGGAGCTTTCATGTTACACTCTATTGTATGTATAAAGGACTCCTTTGATAAGGTCTGTTTTCTCGATTTTAACAGAAAGAGCGAGAGAACTTGCTGATGCAATTGGAGGGCAAGCTGTGTCTTTATCTGAGTTAGAGAGTTTCCACCCAGAGGATGGCATGATTCTAGCCAACACAACTTCAATTGGGATGCAGCCTAAGGTTGATGAGACTCCTGTTGCTCAGGTAACTTTCTTTCAAATATAAATGTTAACTGGCTTGTTTTCAGTTGTAATTTCATCTTCAAAAACGGTACTCCCACCGATTATAGGGGATTCTTATTAAGGTGTTTGCACGTGGCTCTTGTCGTCTACTGTTGACTATTGTGCAATTTCTATCAGAGCAAACTTTGAAGTTTGTGTTGATGATCCGCTTTATGTGGAAATGTTTTAGGCATTTTCTTTTTTTTGTTAGATCCACTTTTTGATACAAGAGTGCTGCTATGAGTATTTGAGGAAGTAGGAGTGAACAGTGGATTAAGAATGCCGCCTTCTATCAAAAATCTGTCATATGCTATTTAAAGTTTGGATTGCTAGTGCTCCTGAGACTGGAATATCTTTATCTAAGGCTTTCTCATTTTTCAGGAAGCTCTTAAACATTATTCCTTAGTTTTTGATGCTGTGTACACACCAAAATACACTAGACTACTACGAGAGGCAGAGGAGGCCGGAGCTCAAATTGTAACTGGAGTGGAAATGTTCATCGGACAAGCATATGAACAATACGAGAGGTTCACTGGGTTACCAGGTATAACCAAATTTACCTTGTTCCTTGGTTCTTTTTTTCCCCAATTTCCTGATCCCATTACTCGTCTACTCTGACGACAATTATTCATTTTGAATTGCAGCGCCGAAGGAGCTATTTAGGAGGATCGTGTCGTGATATCCAGAGTTTATCTGCAATCTAGATTAGAAAAATTCAGTATTCATATCATTTCCTTATCCACTTGTGTCTGTCTCTGTATACCTATCGGATCACAAATTTCTCATGGCTTTTCTTGCTTTGACAAATCATGTTAGGAATGTTGTAGTTCTGAGTTAGGACATCCTTAAAGATCTCCAGTAGTATGAGAACAATACATTGTCACCATTTTTTGGAATGTTTCCTTCATATCTATCCTTCAGACTTCAGAGACACATTAGAGCTGTATTCTTTGGATTACACATTTGTTGCAATGTAATCATTTTTTCCCTAGGATTTTGTGGGTTTTTGTCCCCTTTTCTTCTTCATTGCGTTTACATTGACTAAATTCATTAAATTGCTTTGGTAACATGAAAACAAAAAAGAAAGAAAAAAATAAAAAGATTGAGCACCAACTAGGTGTTGTATTTCACTACAACATATAAATAACCATCAGTCCAAAAATGCTTGCAAACAACTCCATAGGTCTGATCGAAGTAAATTAAACTGTTTCATGTCCAAAGCAACATTGGAATACCCAAAGTCCCTAACACTCATTTTTTGGGAAAAAGAACAAAAAAGGTCAAATCTTTACAGGAAAACAGTCAAAACACAAACAGGTTTAGACATGGGTCCTTAAACGGTTAAACCTTGTATGTAGTGTAATGGCTTGAGGCTCAACCTTATTTGTCTTTGTGCTGCCTCTTCTGCTTTCAGTCTCTGATCGTTCATGCAATCTAATTTGACTCAAATCACCTCAAAGCTCTCAGCTTTGGTAAAATCGGGTCTCATACAATGTGCCCGAAACCTGTTCGACGAATTGCCTTACAGAGATACAGTTGTCTGGAATGCTATGCTCACTGGATATTCCCAGTTGGGTTATCACAAAGATGCAATTTTGTTGTTCTCCCAGATGAGACTCAGCGACACCAGGCCCGATAGCTACACATTCACCTCAGCATTGAGTGCCAGTGCGGGCTTAACAGACCTCCAAAGTGGGCAAATGGTTCATGCTTTGGCTGTTGTTCTTGGATGCACCGCGTTTTTGCCGGTAAATAATTCTCTGATTGATATGTATGGAAAGTGCAAGAGCAGCTATGAAGCTAGAAAAGTTTTTGAAGATATGGTTCTTAGGAATGAAGTGTCTTGGTGCTCTTTATTATTTGCTTATGTAAATGCTGGTCATTTTGATATGGCTAATAGTGTGTTCTCCACTATGCCAAAAAGGGTTCTTGTTGCTTGGAATACTATGATATCTGCTCATGCAAAGGCCGGCGAAGTCGAATTATGTTTTGAACTTTTCAGGAAGATGTTAGAGGATGTTGTCAGGCCAGACCAGTGCACGTTGAGTGCCCTGATGAATGCTTGTGCTGAAGGGAGTGATAGTTCTTATGGTTCTATGATGCATGCGTTCATTTATAAAAGCGGTTGGAGCTCGGCAGTCGAGGTGAGCAACTCGATTATTAGTGCGTACACGAAATTCGGCAATCAAAATGAGATTTTGAAGATTCTTCAGTGCATTGGAGCTTTGAATCAAGTGTCGTGGAATGCTATCATTGATGCTCATATGAAGACTGGAAACAGCCAAGCCGCGTTTCAGGTTTTTCAGCAGGCGCCTGAGAAGAATGTGGTTTCATGGACATCAATCATTGCTGGATTTGCGAGAAACGGAAATGGGGAACAAGCCATTAGCTTCTTTGTCAAGATGATCAGAAGTGGTCTTGAGCCGGATGACTTTACATTTGGGGCTGTTTTGCATGCTTGTTCGAGCTTAGCCACCCTAGCCCACGGTAAAATGGTTCACGGTTGTGTGATTAAATCAGGGTTCTATTGCTATAGTTATATCGGCAATGGTTTGCTGAACCTGTATGCTAAATGTGGGAATATAGTTGATTCATGCTTTGTATTTAGTGAAATTCTTGTGAGGGATTTAGTCTCCTGGAATACAATGTTGATCGCACTTGGATTGTATGGTTTGTCTAGCCAAGCTTTTCTGCTCTTTGAGAAAATGTTAGCTTCTGGTTTGAAACCCGATAAAGTAACCTTCATCGGTCTATTGATGACTTGTAGTCATTCAGGACTTATAAAGAAAGGCCGTGCTATATTTGAATCAATGACTGCTGTTCATGGTATCTCCCCAGATAATGATCATGTCGCTTGCATGGTTGATATGTTGGGAAGGGCCGGCCATCTGAAAGAAGCCAGAGAAATGGCGAAGAAATACTCAGATGATCTGGGCGACAGGATCAGCTCATATGAGGTACTATTTGCAGCATGTTCTGGTCAAGGTAACACAGAAATGGGAGGAGAGCTGAGTGAGCAACTGCAGATTCTTGAACCGACAAACGAGATGAGTTATGTGCTGCTATCCAACATGTATTGTGCAAGTGGACAGTGGAAAGAAGCTGAGATGTTGAGAAGAGAAATGGCTAATCAGGAAGTGAAAAAATTGCCTGGAATCAGCTGGATTGAGCTGAAGAATGAGATGGCATATTTCTTTGCAGGGATACAATCAAATGCAGAAATGAGAGAGTTCAGTGATGTCTTGTCCATTCTTGAGTCTGAAATGAGACACCCAATTTCCATGCCTTGCCTGGGATGAGACTTAGGTTAGCCGGTTTTAGGTCAACCGACCTTGGCAGTACATGTAGTTCTGCCTGCTGTACAAGAAATATTACTCGAGTCAGTGTCACATATTCCTATCTTATACTCAACGCTTATTAGAAATTTGTCGTTACAATATGACTAGTCGACTAAGATGATATACTCCCTCCGTCTCAAAATTATTGTCCAGTTTGAGATTTTACTTTTAGTACAATTTGAACTAGAAATGAAAATTCAAACTGGACAATTATTTTGGAACGGAGGGAGTAACTAACATTCCAAGACGGAAAAACTTATTTGGTCATTTTTTATCCCAACAAAGAATGTGAATGAGGAGAAACAATATTCACCATAAATAGAAGAGTTATTGTAGATAGTGGTCGGATTTTGTGAAACGACCCTTTTCTATAATTTGGAAATAAAACGTTGGATAAAGTTATAAACTAAAACGCAATTCTCCGGATAACTGAAATTGTTAAGTGAAGAGAGACTTACCAGCTATGATGCATCAATGAGCAGTTTTGGTATAGAATATTAGAATCCAAACAGAGAAAATCCACAAAACTTGTTTTACTAAAAAAAGTGAGCATGAAAAACTTGTGTTAGTTTGAAGCTTTGAATGTCCTATGAAACAATAGGAGAGGGTAGGACTTTGGCAGCTTTTAGTTTATACATTCTTTTCATTAAAGAACAGTCAAATTGTCAGCAAGACATTGGAGTTGGGTGATCCCCTGTGAGCTGTGACACCCAAAATCTTCCCTATAATTTTTGTTCTTCCCAAAATGCCATTCTTCACAGTGAGAAAACAATAGAGTGTAACAAATCACATGGATTCCTCCAAATTCCTATCAATCCTCAATTTGTGTTGTAGTCATGACTGGTGAATGAGACCTTTCACAATCAAATCTAATCAAATAAGGTTGAAAATTTTATCATTATAAATACACCAAAACTATATTACTAACGTCAAAAAGTGGTCGACAACATTAAAAAAAAAAATTGGCACGTATTTTATTAGTAGTAATTGAAAAAATACGCATTAAATAATGAAGAGTATCATAGAAAATACTACACAACAAGTGACGTAAACGATCCGAACTGTGAGCTGTGATGATAACAATGAAATTATATAAAGATTTTGAATTGAATTACATTAATGATAAGTCAAGACATTAATGCGTGACGTACTAACCAAAATACATTTGAAATACAAGAGTCTGAATGGATTAGTATTTGAATTTGGTGCTAACCTGTCATTGGCATAAATTACTTGATAAATAATGCTAAATACATATTGCAAATTTAGTCCAAAAAACGGCTAAATATCCAAGTATGCTAAATGGGTAAACAATGCATTCACGACCAAGATTGACTTGGGGTATAATCGGAAGCGAAGAAACTATTATAAGATACAAATAATATCACTTTAATATTCGATATGTATTTCTATAATTCAATCCTAACACTCTAAAAATTGTCTTATGAAAACACCATATAAAGTGTATGGACAAAGTTATTTTGCCCGAAGATATTTTGATAACATACTCACTCATATGATAGATTCAAACAATCGGCTTATAGTCACTATACGAACTAGAGGATTTAATCTCCAAAGATATGTGAAGCACAAAAATATGTGAGCATGAACCGCTAAATTGTTTGTCTAGTCACACATTATAAATTTTTTTTTTAGATGATCCCACCCCCAAATTTTGTCACAATCAAAATATTAATAACATCACAAAAAAAAGTAAATGTAGCACCAAAGTGATATAGGCTAGACCTGAAAATTTTTAGGTTTTTGCCTTTGGACAGGGGTAAAATTGGGATTTCACATTGAATAATTTGCCCCTGAAGTTGACCAAAATTACAATCAACTCACCACATAGAAAATAATGTTGGACTAGTAGAGTAAATAACCCTTAGTCAGGGACTTGTTCTTCCCTCATTCCTTCCATCACAAAACTTCCCACCTCTTCCTCTTCTTCCCCATGGCCACTTGATGCTTCACAGTCCTTCTGCCCTTCCGAACCCTTGACCTTTGAGTACTTGTCCATAAAAAAGCTGGCATTTTTGGTTCAAGTAAGCTCTATCACTCTTCTGATTGATCCTGGATTGCATGATTGTTGTTTTATCTTTCTTTCTTTTTTGGTTGCAAAATTATGGGTCTTTTTCAGTTTGGTTCAGTCAATTTCGTGTGACCCTTCAAGGGTTTAGCAAATTTTTTTGTGGGAAAAAATGGGTTTGTTTAAATTAGGAGGAAAAGTGGGCGCTGGAGTTTGGTTCTGTTCCTTGTTGTTGACTTTAGACTGAGCCCATCAGGATTTAGATATTTTGGATGTTCTTTCTGGCTTCCACGGCTTATCTTCATTTAAATTATTCTTTCAGGTGCTAAGATCACGTTGTTTTGGGGGCAGACATGGTTTGCTTCTGATCTTCGAGGGCTGAAGGTATGAAGGTTACCATGAAACGGGCATTCCATTTTGGCCTTTTCCTTTTGAGCTTCTTTTTAATCGAAATTGTGTTCCGCTTATGCTTATTCATACCTTAGTAGATAATTGTTTTTGATGGATAGTGAGCAAATTGTTGTTTTGATTAGCTTATTCATACATCAGTAGATAATTGGTTTTCATGGATTGTGAGCAAATTTGTTGTTTTGATTCATGATTCGGGGAGAATGGTTAGTTAATGTGACATTTGACGAGATTAGATGGACCACATTTGTGAAAAGTAACTCATTTTGCGTATTGTATCTTGCATATGATAAAAAGTTAGTTCCCTGTCCAAAAATTATTATCTTTGGGGCTCATGGGTGTTTATGGACCTTTGGTCCATTTGTTGTTTCCTTACTGATTTGTGTAATGAAATCCAGTCATGTTGCTGTTTTATGTTAACCATTGTGAGTTGAGATTCATAGTTATTGAACAACTCACTTTAAAATCCACTGATGCTGACCGCTTTTTGTCGACTGTTTATTCTATTAGGCAGCTCTTGAATGTCAATGCAGTTATACTTTCTCTTGTTTTCATTGCATAAGGCATAATAGAAGCTTAGAAGTTCTCTTTTTGAGCGATCTTCTAATCAGTAAGAAGAGAAAAATGAGAGAAATATCTTTAAGATCGTAAGAATCTGCGTGCAGAAAACTCTTAGATCACCTGATAAATCTAGTTGAAGAGGACTCTTGTGAGTAGAAAGGATCAAAATCATTATCTCAAATTTAAATATGTGATGAGAACATACGTAATGTCAAAGTACGATAGTAACATATGATCCACATAGCCAAACTATGTGAGGGATAAAAGCTTAGCAGTTGTTTTTGGTGGTGGAGTGGAAGTTGGCAGAAAAGTCGGTCACCTTTTGTATTCAGGTTCCATGGGATAAGTTTTAGTTCTTTTTCCATGGCTGACGTTGTCAGGGACAGGTCAGGTATGAATTGTTTTGGAGGATTATTAAGGTGCTCAACGGCATATGCTTTCCTAATATTTATATGGTTTGAAATGGGAAGTTTTTTTCTTCGGGCATGCATCGTAGCCTAATTTTTGTTGAAGTTTTTGTACAAAGAAGAGGCTAAATATATATTATGAACAGGAATTTAGGTCATGTAGTTTATTCTATAATACGATAACTATAATATGATAACAGTAATCGAAACTTGTGGTTGTTGAATGTCATTGATTTAAATGAGAATATTGTATTGTGAGTAAGCATTCTTGAAGGCCACAAGGGTGTTAATGTGCTACAATATCTTGGATTCTCTCTTGTGCTGGCCAGTTGCTGTAAAACTAAAATTGTTAATTTAATTTTTGTTTGAATATGGAAAATATTGTTTTGTCTTGGAAATATATGCTGATGCACAAAATATGTGTTTCTCGCTGATATATTGCACAGTCGTATCTGCATTGTCATTCATATTGTTGCAATTAAATAGTTAACCATACCGTGAGAGTCAAGTTGCAGGCTTTCTTCCTTTCTAGTTTTGGTAATTCTTTTTAGTCCATTTCAGTACCTTGTGGTTGAGCTAAGGTGTTCTTCATTTGTTTTATGCTTTAGGTGAGAAGGAAATTTCTCTGAAATATTTGCTGGAACATTGCAACGTAGTTTATTTCCTTAGAGATGGAATGCAACAAGGAAGATGCAATGAAAGCCATGGATCTGGCAGAGAAAAAGATGGAAAAAAAGGATTTCCAAGGTGCAAAGAAGATGGCGGTTAAGGCTCAGCAGTTGTATCCTGACCTTCTTAACATTTCTCAGATGATCTTGGTTTGTGAAGTGCATTGTGCTTCTCAGAGTAAGCGCTATGGGAATGAAATTGATTGGTATGGTGTACTCCAAATTGAGCCAACAGCTGATGACGCTGTAATCAAGAAGCAATACCGTAAGCTGGCTCTCTCGCTTCATCCTGACAAGAACAAGTTTGCAGGTGCCACAGATGCTTTCAAAATGATTGGTGAAGCTCAGAAGGTGCTACTGGATGGACAAAAGCGATTGCTTTATGACAGCAAACGTAAAGCTGCAGGAAGATTTCAAGCTTCGCATCATCATGGTGGCAGACAGACAAATGCCAGAGGACATCCCTGGTTTCAGAGTGCAAATGTGGGCAGTGCTGCATTTCAGGCTGTGAATCCACAGGCCCAGCAACCACAACAGCAGACGCAACCAGGAGGTGTAAATGGTAACCTCTCCACATTCTGGACTGTCTGCCCATTTTGCTCTGTTAAGTATCAGTATTATCGCAATGTGATCCAAAGAAATTTACGCTGTCAAAACTGCCAGAAAGACTTCACCGCTTACGAATTGAACCCGCCTAGTGAGAAGCCTCCTACCAGTTCATATCAGCCTGTATTTCCCGAATTTACTGGTGCAGTGAAGAAGGGCAACTCTTCCAAACCTGTACGTGAGAAAAAGATGAGTACTAAGACCAAGGATACAAATTCATCAGTTAAAAGGTCCATGCCCGAGGCTGTTGAAGAAAGTACTAGAGGCAGGGGTCCTAAAAGGAGCAATAGGAAGAGGAAGAAGTCAAAAGAATCTAGTGAAAGTAGCAGCACTGATTCCAGCTCTGATTCTGATGAGGACCTGGACATCAACGAACATGGTAATTTTGGAGTTAGCAGTGATCAAAACCTCCGACGATCTGCTCGTTCTAAGCAGCGGGTTTCTTATGATGAAATTCCCAGTGACGATGATGCCTCCAAAAGGTCCAAAAATGATGAATCTTTTTCTGCTGGAGTCGACGAGGGTATGCAGAATACTGGTAACAAGGGAGCTGGAGTTACATCTGGCTCAGAGAAGAAAAAGAATGAGACGGCGCGTGAGAAAGTGTCTTCTCCTGATGAGATTTCCAGAAATGGAGATAAAAGATCTAAGAAGACATCTGAGGACATGGTTGTGTCTGAGAGTGAAGAGGAAATTTCTGAGGTAAAAGATTTTGAGTATCCTGACCCAGATTTTAGCGACTTTGAGAAAGGTAGAAAAGAGGATTGTTTTGCCGTCGGACAACTCTGGGCTGTTTATGATACCTTGGGTGCTATGCCTAGGTTCTATGCTATAATCAGAAAAGTCATATCCCGTTCTTTTAAACTACGAATCACATGGTTTGAGCCACAACCTGATGACAAGGAGCAGAAATTGTGGGTCGGTGAAGGGTTGCCAGCATCCTGTGGAAAGTTTATTCTTGGAGATTCTGAAGAAACTGATCAGCTTGCGATGTTCTCCCATCTGGTCTTGGAAAAGATCAACATAAGTAGAACCTATGAGATGTTTCCAAAAAGAGGGGAAACATGGGCTCTATTTAAGGGATGGAATGTAAATTGGCATTCTGACCCAGAGAAAAAGAATCCTGATTATGGGTATGAGTTTGAGTTTGTCGAAGTTTTATCAGAGTATGATAAGGAAAGTGGTTTGACTGTTGCATACTTGGGAAAGTTGAAAGGGTTTGCATGTCTGTTTTGTCGGATAACGAAGGACGGTATTGGCTCCTTCCTGATTCCGGCAAAGGACTTATACAGGTTCTCACACAAGGTTCCTTCTTTTCAGATGACTGGGGAAGAACGAGTAGATGTTCCCCAAGGTTCTTTTGAGCTCGACCCTGCTGCCTTGCCTCGCAACATTGAAGAAATTGATGTTCTCACCGCTTTTTCTATGGATCCAGGGCAGACGAATGCTAATGGTGCTGAGAAATGTACGGATAACTCCAGCAACCATGCACCTTCAGTACAATCTGAAAGACGAACCATGAGACCGACAACTTCGGAAGAACCTTCCTCAGGCAGAAATGTTCATGTGGCTGATGTACAACAAAAGAAAGACTCTGAAGGGTCCTCATCATTAGGGAAAGCAACACAAAGGGACTTTCCTAATGCTTGTGGTAATGGCTCCGAGAGTTTTATGAAGGAAACCATGGACGCAACAACCCCGCTTTCTGAAGCTTATGAAATTCCCAAACCAGAATTTTACAACTTTGATACTGAGAAGTCAATGGAAAAGTTCCAAGTTGGCCAGGTATGGGCAGTGTATGGTGATGAAGATGCCTTACCGAAGTCCTACGGTATAATTACGAAGATTGACTCTTCTCCAAACTTTGCTTTATATTTGACCTGGCTTATGAGCATTCCATCAGCGAAACATGTAACTCGTTGGATTGACAAACAAATGCCTGTTTGTTGCGGGGACTTCGTGGCTAAAAATGGAAATCCAACAATGTTTGCTGACCTAGAACAGTTCTCTCATCAGCTTCGAGTTCGCAAAAATTCTGCGAAGCAAGTTTATGGCATATACCCGGAGAAAGGCGATGTTTGGGCATTATACAAGAATTGGCATGCTGGCATGACTTGTTCAGACTTGGACAACTGTGAGTATGAACTCGTTGAAATCCTGGACAAGAATGATGCGGAAATAACTGTTTTAGCGCTAGAGCTAGTTAATGGTTACAAGACAGTATTCAAGCCCGAGGGGCAGTCAACTGGGAGGAGGAGGATACCATTTGCTGAGCTTTTCAGATTCTCTCACCAAATTCCTGCGTTTCGCCTTACCAACGAGAAGAATGGCAGCCTGAAGGGTTTCTGGGAGCTTGATACTGCTGCAGTTCCAGTTCACTTTTTTAGACCAAACTGATGATAACGAAGGACGATCAACGACGGGTTTTTGTATTGCCCTAAGTTTCTTCTTGTATTTATGTAGCTTTCTTTTGTAGATGGGCTGGTTTTAACGGTAGATGGGTTATTCAAGTCGCCAAATATACATGAACAGGATGTCAGTATGGTAGTCAGGAGATTGTACTTGTGTTCTGGAGTTTAATCATTAGAATCTGCCTATCCAGAATCCTGGATACTTTTGAGACTATATTGCCTGGTTTTGTGGTTGCATTTTTTTGTTTTTTTTCTCTTTTGCATTAGATTTTGTTTCTCAGTTGGCATTTGGCACGGTAGTAACATTTGCCTCTTTGGATAAGACACCTCTCCTGTCTCAGCTAGCAATCGAGAGATCATGTTGTTGATGAATATTTCTTTTTTCTCATTTTTATTTTTACAATGAAGGAGGCTATTGCCTAAAAAATGAAACTACTACTAAACAAGTAAATTAAGTCTAAAAATAAAAAAACTATAAATAAATGCCTGAGACTTTTTTCATAGTCTTGTGATATCTGTAATCCAAATAGTGTCACCTCCAGTATTCAAATTTATGGTCTTTTTTCTCATCTTAATTATTAACAGTTTACTTTGTTGAAGTGAAAGTCTCATAGTCTTGTGATATCTGTAATCCAAATAGTGTCACCTCCAGTATTCAAATTTATGGTCTTTTTTCTCATCTTAATTATTAACAGTTTACTTTGTTGAAGTGAACATGTTAGAGATTATGTATTCAAATTTCCTCCGTTGTGAAATGAAATACTCCCTCAGTCCCTCTGTCCCAAAATTTCCTCCAGTTTGTGATTTCACTTTTAGTATAATTTGAACTAAAAATGAAAACTCAAATTGAACATTAATAATGGGACGGAGGGAGTACTAGTTTCCATTTCTTACATTTGTAAGGTGTCGCAATCACATATTCGCAATAGGAAATTCCAATTATTGAGCCTTTGTAAGGTTTTTGTTTCTGATTAGTTTGGCGTATCTAAAATAGTTATTCTGGCGTTCACAAAAAACCCAGTTATTCTAGTGTTTGATCACTCAATTAATATGACATGATGTGACTCTTTTATGTGGTTTGTGATTAACTGGTCCTAGATAATTTTTTTTTTTTTTTTTTTGAAAGGGAGTCCTCTATAATTGATATTGTGGATATCTAATAGTTTTCTAGCTAGAATTGATTTTTTTAATGAGTTTTTGCGCTAACAGATTTACATTTATTTTCTAGCTTTTTGGACATGGCGGGCATTTGGTCTAGTGGTATGATTCTCGCTTTGGGTGCGAGAGGTCCCGAGTTCGATTCTCGGAATGCCCCAGTCGCAACTATTCTTTTATTTATTTTTTATTCCCAGCGCTTTCAGTTTAAGACAAACTCCACCTCTGCGATATCAACGCTTTCAGTTAATTAATCCAATAATTTTTGTTTTATTACCAACGATTTCTATTTGGAAGCCCAAAAGTACTGACTACTGACAACTGAAAGCTTACTCCAACAAAATCCCTACTTCTTCTTTTTCCCCAATTTAATTTTCCCTCCAAAAATATTATTATTAACCCGCGAAAGATTTCTCTATCCCCGAACCCTAACCGATTTCCTTTCTGATGAATTGAGAGATGGCTCGGCTTGGAGACGATTCAGAGAAAACCCAGCCGGTTCAATCCGAATCCGACACTGATTTCAGTGATGCCGAGACTGTGGATTTCGATGCTGAGCTTCCGACTCATGAATTACCTGGCGGTATTGACTTTTAGTTTTTTTTTTTTGGTTATTGCCTATTTTCTTGAAATGTCCGTCTGATTGTTAGTATGAAATTGGGTGGGTGATTTAATTAGTAGATTTTGTTGTATATATATTTTTTTTTCTGACATTACGTTTACTTCTAGGATACTATGTGAGTTTTATTGTGAAAGTTTGTTTCTTTCCTGATGTTGAAGTTATTTTGTTGGAAGAATGTGTGTGAGGGTTGATTTTGAATTTGTTTGAATTGAAACTAATAAGCTAATCGCTCCCAATATGGGTTTTCTTTTGTGGTGTCAGATGAATTGAATGATGATGATATTGAATTGGAATATGATGGGCTGCAGTATTTCCAAGATACTGTGCCCGTGGATGATAATGCCTTCCCGTATGAGGATGCATTTGACACACAAAAGTTGGATCTTGATGGCGAGACCCAAGTGATGGATGTTTGCGATGGTACACAAGAAGTGAATCTTTACGGTGATACTCAAGTGGTAGATGATTGTGATGGTGAAATTCTCCTCCTGGGTGAAGATGGTGAGGAAATCCATGAAACTGAGGTCTTGGGTGGGACTCAGGAGCTATCTGATGATGACTCAAAGAGAAATGGTGGTGCAAATCCCGAAGTACTATTGGGTTCGCTAAGCAATGAAGGGCATAGCTCAGGTTAGCTTTTATTAAAGGAAATGTCTCTCCACTATGTTAGATTTTTGTTTGGCATCATATGTGATGGAATGACATGAGCTTTTTAGAGTACAGCTACTATATGGTTTTGGACTTGTAACGATGATATGTTGTTGCAGGGTCTACCATTCGAGGCTTCACTTCAATTCGTGTGGCATCTCTCAGACAATCTGGGTTGGCTGCTCGCCAAAATGGAATGCTTTGTCGCAGAGACTCAACCAAGGCTGGGAACGATGCCAATCAGAAAAATGATCCAGAGCAGAATGATCCACAAGTCAAGGAATTTGGGAATGCATACAAGTTGGGTGGATCGGCAGTCAGAAAGCTCTTTAAGGATGATGTGGCTCCTGAGTGCCGGCAAGGAAATGATGCCACAGAGACTATTGATGGGACTGGAGGTGATTCCCTGTTTGCATTCCGACAGGAAGCCGGCTTAAGTTATATAAGTTCACAAGAACCTGGAGACCTATCTCAAGCCGATGCATTGGACTTCGTCGACAAATTTCTTAAACTTAATGCCATTGAGAGTAGTGAAGAAGTCACTCGGACAAAAACATTTGGAGAAAAATCAAAACCTGTCTCTGTTGCAAAAGGAACTAAAAGTTTGGCAAAAAAAGCATCTGCTAACAATGTTGAAAGAGAAAGTAAAATTTTTAAGTGGGATGATGATGTCGAAGATGAAGGTGGGGGAGAGTTTTTCCAAAAGAAAAAGGATTTGTTCTTTGATAGTGGTGCTCGGAGGAGGAGAACTGTTGCCCAATGTAGGAAACGACCCTGTCTTGACTCAAAACATAGCTTGACATCACAACCAATTGGGGAGAAGAAGATAATATGCTGCAATGGAAAGCTTAAAGATGCTAGCTTTTCTGATTCAAAGCTGTTGTCGAAAAACAGCAGAGCAACTATTGAAGTGCTAGAGCCAAAAGAGCCTAGCTTTAAGAGGAACCTTCTCAATGAGTTGAATGAAGAGATGGATACTACTGGGGATAGGCTAGTCGATGTTGGTACTGGAGAAGGTTTGCCAAATAATCAGGACGTGGGTATTGATACCCAAATGGCTGCTGATGCTATGGAAACCCTGCACTTCGCAGAGCATATCGGAAATGTGAGGAACATTTCTGAAAGAAATAAAGTGGATGAGTTTCAAAGTTTAGACAGAAGCTCTAAGAAGAAAAGAGCTCGTCCTTCTAATGTGAATGTTGTGACTAGACGATCAAAAAGAGGAAAAGGAACAGATGAATCAAGTAGAGGATCACCTCTGTCATCATTGAACCAATCTAAGCATGGAAGTAAGCAATCAGGTGCAGAGCTTTCTAACCGAGAACCAAGGGGCAATTGTGAAAAATTGAGTCCTGTACCCCAGTTTGTCAGGCAAACAAAGAAAGACGGCATTCCAGTTTCATGTGACCAGAGCGGTGAGACTCATGCAACTATATCATCTCGTAAGAAGTCCTTGAGGGCAAATTCTTTGCAGGAGGAACTTGGTAGTTTTACGCCTGTTTCTCACCGAACTAGGGGTTCAATTAAAGTAAGCCGGTCAAAAGTTGAAAACAGCCAAAGCAGTTCTATTGTGGGCTCTGAGGTTGGTGGACTTGTTCAACCAGATACATTTTCTCGAGGGAAAAGGACCCAATCAAAATTGTCAGTGGCCAATGCTGAGAAGAATTCTAGTTCCAAAAGGTCGAAAATTGATTCAACGAGCTATTCTGTGGATCTAGTTCAATGCCAGAAGGAACAGCCATCTGAATGCGGAGATGGAAAGATCGTTGAAAAAACTGTTGATAATGGCAAGTCTCTTGATGTGAATGGTTCTCGTATTAACGGCAGTATGGTTAAAGGACGGAGATCCAGACACTCTGGTGCAAAGAGAGATGTGGCTAATACGATATCTGCTGATGTTGGGAAAGTGAGTTTGAGTGAAAAAGCATCCCCAACCAAGAGATTGAAACAGTCTGCTTCAGCTAATACTACTCCTACTGGTTCTAGGACACCAAGAAGTAATGCATCACCAATCTGTATGGGTGACGAATATCATAAACAATCATGCAGGAAGAATCTATTAAGGTCATCTCTCATGAAAGAACTCGATAGCATAAAAACTACAGATTGTCATGAATTTACTGGCGCAATGAAACACTCCCGGAAACGGAGGGACATTACTAATGTACGAGCACTGTTCAGCCGCCACCTGGATCCAGATGTAATGACTCATCAGAAGAAGGTAGTCTCTCTCTCTGTTTTTTTTTTTTTTTTGTTTACAGAAGAAGGTAGTCAGTTTACTTTCTTTTGTTTATGCATTTTAAGTCGTGGGAATATATTCAACATAATTTCGATTTTCTCATTGCAGATTTTGGCTAAGCTTGGAGCTTCTGTAGCATCATCAATGTCAGATGCCACTCATTTTATAACAGATGCATTTGTCCGTACGAGGAATATGTTAGAAGCTATTGCTTATGGAAAGCCTGTTGTGACACAATTATGGCTAGAAAGTTGTGGACAAGCTAATTGCTTCATTGATGAAAAAAATCACATCTTGAGGGATGCAAAAAAAGAAAGGGAGTTTGGCTTTAGTATGCCAGTTTCATTGGCTCGGGCCCAACAGCACCCCCTGTTGCAGGTAACGTGACTTGTGCCTTTTTGGGGGGGGGGGGAAAAATCTGACTTGTGGTTTAAGATCCCGAATTTAGACCAGTTAAATGATCTTTTTGGTTGTGTTCTTGTCATAATTTACATACAGGGACGGAGAGTTTTCATGACCCCGAACACAAAGCCTGGTAAAGAAATTTTAGCGGGCTTAGTCA
This sequence comes from Oldenlandia corymbosa var. corymbosa, assembly GCA_949775105.1. NCBI lineage: Eukaryota > Viridiplantae > Streptophyta > Magnoliopsida > Gentianales > Rubiaceae > Oldenlandia > Oldenlandia corymbosa. The sequence continues at coordinate 15,747,103 of OX459126.1, read as the reverse complement.
AGGCTGTTCATGGTTTGGTGAGATACTACTCCCTTAGTTGAATGGCTAATTACTGTACTATAAAATTACCCATGATATAACTATTAACTCTCAAAATCAAATTGGTACTTGCTCCGGTTTTCCATATTAACTTGGATTTATTATACTTGTAGGCCGTGGAGAGACTTGGAAGATCTGCACTGAAAGATGAAAAACTGCCCGATGACATTCTGATTCTTTCTTGTGAAGAAGACTATGGAATTTGTGTGCCGTTCCTTGAAAAAGGTGAGAATGGGTTTTAATACAACCTTCAGCAATGTAATAAAAAGCTCAATAGAAGTTTACAGATTACTGTTCTTTGTACAGGTGCAGCGGTCTACAGTTCCGAACTATTACTGAATGGAATCGTTACGCAGAGACTGGAATATGAAAGGTTGGTAGTTGTTTTCTTCATTGGATCATCTAACGGACGTTTCATTATTGAACCACTTGAAATTTGAGCCTGATTTTGTTCATATCTAAGTTGAAGATTATTTCCAGTTTCTATTTGTAGAGAAGGAAATGTGGAACCTGCTGTTGTTATACCTCTTCTTCTGCATAGTCTTGTGCTATTCACTGTTGTCCTGAATCTCCTGATGGAACATGTCCTTGTTCTGCAACTTTTAGCTTAGCATTAGTATTTGTAGATAACATTTTCTCCTGTTGGAACAATTTTGCAGGCATAGGCTGTTTATGGAGAATATCAAGAAAACTCGTTCAACATTATGGTTGAAGAAAAATGGTCAGCAGTATACCCCTGTTTGTAGAAGTCGATAAGGAGTTCTCCATTTGTGTTGTTGCCCTTGTTAAATACTAGCACAATTTTCTTTTGTTGTAAAGAAACACCCCGTCCTTTTTCTATATGTATATAAAAGATCTGTGTGCATCACCATTTGCACAATCAATTTGAGAATGGATTTTCCACTGACCAGTTTCTCTTGAAGAATGATTGAGCATGGAAAATAAAGTAGTACAAGGGAACAAATCTACACATGTATTTTACAGATGCATTACCAAATTTTGGTGATTCAAAAAAGAAAAAGAATCTTTTGGGAGTCTAATACATCCAGTTATCCAGGAAGAACAAAATTTACATACATTCCTGGAGTATGCTTTGCTTATGCTCCAACTACATACAATTGGAATAAGTTCGTGAATTTGGTCACACCAATTGTGGTTGTGGTTGTGGTGGTGGCTGCGGCGGGTTTGAACTTTGGGTTAGTACTTCAGCTCTCCATGAAAAGTATCTCATATAAAGAGAGTTAAGACCCATAGCCAGTCCAAAGGCTAAAACAGAAGAAAGTAAGATAGAATAGACTGCCGACAAGCGCACCTACAGAAGAGGAGGAAGTGTCAAGGAAACCTTGAAAAGGGCAGCTTCAGATATAGAAAATTTTGCAATCAATCAAGTAAAAAATGACGGGGAAGAAAAATCCAACTTACTAAGGAATAGAAAAAGTGAAGGATAATGGCGAGAAGGGCAAACTCGAGAGCAGCATATGTCCATATATATTCTCTGATAGCTGCATGGAAATGAGGCAATGCGTTAAAAAAAAAAATTAAAAAAAAAATGAGGCAATGCATTAGATACATTGTATTCTTGTTAAAGATGGACAGCATCCCAGGATGTCCTGACCTAGTATCACAGCAAATATAGATGACAAAAGGCCCAATGTAAAAGAAAAAGGTGCTGCAATTACAAGCGCCCGAGTTTTCATGTCATGAATCTGCAGAAAAGGCAAATGATGTCAGGATTAGTACTAGTTGTCATAAAGAGGAATGCGCTATTTTTCTTGTTTCATTGTGTTCACAACCTGTGCCTGTGGCACTAGTTGCATTTCAGGGTTTCAGTGTTTCGGCGCATGTATACAGGTCTAATACCAAACCTCTGCAATCCCCAACCAAACTTTTAAGATAACAGAAAGCAGCAAAAGGCATAATAATGACAGTTTAATTATCTCATACTAGGTTACATTCATGTACCCCCTTTTGTCCCATAAAAACATTCCACATTGTAAATTATACTAAAAACTATTTTTGTGGGACAGAGGGAGTATAGAAATGGATTACTTACCAGCAATTGCTCAAGGAAGAAGAAATAGCAAATTGTGCTAATCAAGACAAGTACAACAAAATCCTGCCAAGCACTGCATTATATAAAAGTTGATTTAGATCAACGTAACAGACCAATAGAAATGATGGCGAGAAATAAAAAATCTCAAGAGTAAAAAATCAAATCCAGAGAAAACTAGGGAGTGTAACTTTAGAAATCAAGTACACGAAGTAAATATTCGGGGACTACGACAATATGCACCTTCACACAGAACAATAAACCTCTGATTACCTTATAGCCTGTGCATTTGAACTATTATGGCCATCCATCCTGTAATTTCTCTGAGCATCAGTTGGCAAGCGAAGCAAAGTTACAGGCAAATTCTTTACTTCCAGTCCACAGACGTCACAGTTTTTACTTCCTTTCATGCTAAACCATTTGACCGCACACTCTTCATGAATAAGTCTCAGAGCACCTTTGCAGCTGCACTCCATTTTGAGTGTATTTCCTTCTTCACATGGATCAAAGCAGATTCTGCATATTGCTTCCTCTTCAGGAATCTCTTCATCATCATCAACTGGGGCTGGAGTTATTTGGTCTGACTTGCAACAAGAAATAAATTTTAGTAGTAGAAATTAAAATTTTATAACTCAGTACACTATAAAATCCGCAATAGGGTAATTTCAGGAAGATGCATGAGACATACCACTATCAGCTTTTGAAAGATTCTCGTCACGGTTAGCAAAGGATGTCGATCTTACGATAACAAAGTTTTTTCCAGACAGAGACCTTGAAGCAGTAGCTTTACGTGCACCAACCTGCTATCCATAAGAACAAAAGTGAAATTGATGGTTTAGTTCGAGTATACTTGACAAAAGGGGGTAACTGTGACAATAGTTAAGTGACTTAAACACCTGTATAAGGTAAACCAACAGCAATGATGATATCACATGAGAATACAGCATCGACAACCAAGAAACACAATTTATTGCGATGTGCACATTTTCAAAACCGAATTTCCCAATTTCATGTCTTGTCAGCCAGTTTTGAACTAAGCAGACAGTAATTCATTAAAATGAGTATAGTTCACATGAATACTTACGTTTGATCGGTGCCTTTCGTTAAAGGTCCTTGCTGAAATAGGTGTGGACACGGTAGGGGTTGAGTTCGTGGCGTGGTTTACAGGAAGAGAAGTGCTTCTTTTCCAGTGGATGTTGGTGCGCAAATTAGACAGAACAGGGCTTTCAGGGGCAGCCTTGGGATCAGAATAGAGGAGAGAGCTTCTTTCACCATCAACTCCTGTTGGTTTCTTTTTGAAGCTAAAAGCTCGAAGAAATCCAGCAGCAGAGGAGCTAGCACCTGAGACACCAGGAGAGTAGAAACCCTTTCCACTGCGAGAACTTCCAAAAACAGCAGGTCTAGGCGGCACTTGGAGGGACAGATCCGCACGCCTTGAACTTGGTCCTGAATTTCCAACAGTATCAAGAGATTCGTTGTTATCACGCTCATCCTGCATGGAAAACAGTTCTAAGGTATCCAGCAATGTGTGCAATCAAATTGTATTTGCACCGGAACTAAAAGTCTAAAAGTAATATCACTAACAAAATGTACTAATCTCATACATGCTAATCTGAAAACCGAAACCATCAGAATTGATGCAGCGTTATTCTTCAAAGGCTCTCAATTGTAAAAAAGGGAACTAATTTTTGTACTAGATTTCAGGGTTAACAGTTAATTAGAGAACCGAAACCGGAACGATTAGAAAAAGCTTCTGTTTGATCTTCAAGAAGCAAAAACTCAACTCATAAACTAAGGCACAATGGTGCACAACGCATTGGAAACATCCAAACAATAGAGTTCTAAATATGTCCACTACAACAGGAATCAAGCATCAAAACAATAACTTAGATGCAATTTAATTCTAAAAAAGAAACACTAAGGCCAATTCTTGCAGAACTTAAAAGCATCAAAGAATGTTAATGCAGAAAACTAGTTATAGAACTCATGGAAAAACCATAAGTTTATCAACCAAATTAGAAGCTACCTCTAAACTGTTAACCATAAATTGCAAAGGGAAAATGAAGCAGCATTCAGCAACACTAAGAAGTAAGAAGTGGCACTAGTATCAGTTGTTTTAAAGCTTACATTAGCTTGTTCATCAAATGCTCAAAGATGCACAAGAATCAAACAAAATCCCAGTAAAAAAGAAACGACCTATATTTGCATTAAAACAAACCTGAATTGTTGGAGAAGCATGTAAAGGATCATCATCACTCCTTGAGATTGTAATTGTCACAGCCTCTGATGATGCTGTTGATGTATCCATTTTCCTTTTGTAAAACTCAAATATCAAAGACACTACTTCAAAGGATTAAACAAAGGAAAACAAGCAAAAAAATAAGATCAAAGTCCCTATCTTTTTACCAACAATAGAACATTATTTTAGCTCCTCTCTGGGGAAAAAAACAAAATCCCACAAAAGGGTTGGTAGAATTCACAATGCTCATCACTCTAGGAGTATGTTTGAAGTTGAAAGTCCATCAAGACTCAATTTTTTTCCACCCACAATTAATGGGTCTAAGTAAAATGAGCGGCAAAATATCTAGCAGTAACAAAAAAGGAAGGATTTTTAGGATTAAAATTGAGGCAGATGAATAATAGAAGAAGAAGGAGAGAAGAAAACAAAGACAAGAAACAGCCTGAGGACTGAGACTGAGGCTGAGTAAGCCGGTGGTCAGGCAACGTCGTGGTGGTGGGTGCCATCATCAGCAAGCAAAAACTACCAAAAGCTTTGAAGCAAATTGATAGCAATGGCCCCCACGTCACGGCAGAAGACAAAAATAAAATTGGCTTTTTTCTTCCTTTTAAATTTTAATCCCTTTTTCATTTTTTATTGCTTAGTGAAATTGGTGTATAAAAAATGAATTTTTGTTCACAAAGGTATTAGTATAATCTATTAATATATTTTTAGATAATTTTTATTTTAGAATAAATTCGGTGACTAAGCCATCGATAATCTAAGCCATTTCATTATCCTTTATGTTTTCATTAGTTTCTTCGTCTCAAAATTATTGTCGTATTTAAATTTTAACTTTTAGCTCAATTTATACTAAAAATGAAAATTTAAATTGGTCAATAATTTCGGAATGCTACGTTGACATGACATTGTTTAATTTGGAAAACAATATTCATAACGATGGAAACGGGTCATGATACAAGTGACTATTTTGCACTTGTTAGCTTTTGATATGATTGTCAAGTTAGTTAATTACTCTTTTGGTTGTTTTATAAGATGGTAGTAATTGAATTTTCGATATCTATGAAAGTAATCAAAATGAAAGTTCTTTGAATTATTCCCCTGCCTTTAGTTACCATTTTAATTTTTAATTGTTGTAGCTGATTTTTTTTTTTAATTGGATAATATCAGTGAGAATCGAACCCTCAACCTCATGATAATAACCGTCACCCATCTTAATCCCCTAATTATCCTACCCAACTCTCCTACTCCTAATTGTTCTAGCTGAGAAACTTAAGAATCGAGTTGATTTGTAGGGAGAGAAAAGTAAAAAAAATAAGAATACTAAATGGTATATATACGAAATTTTACTTAAGTACTCCCTCTGTCCCAAAATTATTGTCCAGTTTCATATTTCACTTGTAGTATAATTTCAACTGAAAATGAAAATTTAAACATGACAATAATATGGGACGGAGGGAGTATTTTACAAAGAATTAAATCTAGGAGAATATTTCTCAAGGCTAAACACCATGTGATCCAACTTCAATATATCAAACTTTGAACATGTTTAGTTTTGTCTCATTGAGAAAAAAAAACTTTTTTTCGGTGTGTCGGGGAATGGTTGATGAGTTTTTGAGTTTGTGGCTTTAATTTTTGAAAGCTAATAAGAAATACATATGCATTAATTGGGAAGCCGAAATAAAGGCAATTTTGAAGGGATAAATGTAGAAGAACCTTAGTCATAGAAGTGTTTGGTGAGAAGTCTGAACTACATTATTAGTATGATTCATGTTTTGGACTCAATTCATTTTAAACTAACTAGTATTATTCCCGCACAACGTGCGGTGATATAATATATTATATGTTAGTTTAATAATAAAATGTACTATTTTGGTTTGGCTAATAATTGAATATAGTCTCTGGTTTATTTTATTTTGTATCTCTGTGTGAAATATTTTTAATTTTGTGTATACGTATATATAAGTTTAAGTTTTTAGTTTTTTAAGTAGAGATTTGATGGCTAATTTTGATTTAATTATCCTATTTTAGAGTGATTTGTCCCCGCTTTTTTTTGTGTTTCAAGAATCAAATGAAAATGATAATGCACAGTTAAATTGAGTATTATATAAACTGTTAATCATGCATGAAAGGAAATAAGACAAATATTTGTGTATAATTTCATGTACAAAAAAAAAATTAAACCATTTTTTGGGATAATAATAATAATATAAGTAAATAGTATCAATCTGTTTCGAGGTGTAGTCCTCCCGCCTTAGAGCTCAACAAAGGTTTCATGATTATGTTTTTATTATTATAATGGTAGAAAAAATCTTAGTCACGCAGCTAAGAAACCCAATTCTTCGATTAAATTAATCTATCTGATCACTTTTTCAATGATTACACAGATTCAAGAAAAAATTAAACTCTGAAAAATGATATATATAGTGAATAAAAATAGTGACAAAATACAGTGACTAAACCTTTGTAGTAAATTACCCAGCCTAAAAAGGCAAATTTATAATAATTCTACATTTCTACTGCATTTGATAAATATCAAGCAAAAAAATTTGAGGTTTTAAAAAGAAAAAAAAAAAAGAAAACAAACTTTGACATATAAGAGATAACATAATTAAAAAAAAAATATTAACGTGCGGAAATTTGATTTGAAAAAGTTCCAAATGTTGAAGATACCGAAGGAAGCACATAGAAACTTTTAACATATTACATATCTTTTTTTTTTTTTCAGTGTCGATCTTCCCTGTTTTAGAGTAGCCAAGAATTTGCAAAGAACATAAAAAGAAAATAACAAATCAGTAATTGATATAGTGGAGTATTGCATATTTTCACCTCATGTCTATCCGAAGCGTATGTTCTCTTTCTTCTTGTTGATTAAAAACTGTTGGCGCTACAATTTTTTATCAAATAACGGCCTCAATTGAACATGGAACAATTTGAAATAATAAGCGTTATATATTGACATTGTTTGTTTAAATTCTACAAATTTGAACAGATCATAAAAATCAAATGACAAAAAGGATATACTGTAATACATCATCACAAACAAAGATAATTATTTGCTTAGATTCTAAGGAAAAAACCGTATTCATGAATTCATTTACATACGAATTTGCGGCAACATAGCTCCAATTGCGTATTGGTATGCTACAGTCCAATAACTTAGTTCGTGTCCGGAGGAAACAAACCGGCACTTATGCTCCAAAAACTTTGATGGGTTTCGGAGGAGGGGTTAGCGGTGGAACGTGTATATGATATATGTGTTTTCAAGTAAGCACATGTGCATGTGCTTCTCTTTGATTTTCTATTTAACTAAAAAAGAGCAACCCATAAATATTATCAAAATTTACTAAAATATCCAAAAACGGATCAGTGAATCATAACAAATGCTTTCCAGAATCCCTACATCCAATTAATTAAAAGATGCAACAAAAAGATAAGAGAAAGAACCTAAAGAGTCCAAACCCAAAAAAAAAAATTCATTCTTTTGTTATTACTATTATAAATATTGAAAATGGAATTGAACCCACTTTGTGTTTAAGAGATTTATGCAACTTTCATACTGATTAAAATAATCGTCAAAGGAAAATTTTCAAATAACTGGTAAAAAACCTGTGCAACAGAAAATCTTCACCCTAAATCAAACAAATATAAAGCCAAAAAAAAAAAAAGAGGAAAAGAGGGTGACCACTCGTGATAAACTTTCTGATCTTTTTCCTTGTTCTGCTTTCCTTTCCAGACATTTTTGACATGTTCATCTTATCCTCTCTCTAATTTTGAGAGAAAGAAGATGAGTGTGGTTGTTAATAGAGAGAAGATGATGGTACTCCTATGTTATTGTTTGAGTGAGACCTTGAGGGTGTGCTTCTTCGGGAAAATAGCCATTTGACATATATAGCACAACAGACCAAAACACAATCGCGTTAGGGTTTTTTTTTTTTTTTTTCATTTAGCAGCCAAATCAAAAGGAATGATATATTGGTTCAAATTTTGAGATGCAATTTATCGGATATAATCACGCGGGATATCTTTTAGTTAATGAAGCTTATCAATCAAATAAATGAAAGAGATAATTCAAGATAACTTCCTATTCAAAATATTATTTTAAATTAATTTCTTATTTCTAATTAGAATTGGATTATTTATAATTAAATAGATGACATAATTAGAATTCAAAAAACTCCAGTGTTCTAAGCTAATTGGTCAATGTTTATCAGAAATCTCTGGCCCCAGTGTTCTCGGCAAATTGGTCTCTATTCATCAGAAAACTCTAGCTTCCGATCATCACATGAGGGGGCATCAAAATTGCAGGAGCTGGCTTTCATTCATCATAAAATTGTGGGCCTCAGTTCATATTACAACTTTCAGCCAACGAATTACTTTTAATTCCGTTCAAATAAAGTCAATGTCAATCTTCATCTTTAAGCCATCGGAGTCATGAAATTGGAGTATTTCCTGTTTGATGTGTTTAGGATTTGTCGATCTGGAATTGGTCGGCCAAAGGAATGAAGGATCCGTATCTGGAAAAAAAAAAGGCAGAATAAGATAGCAAAATAAATTTTATAACTTCGGATGCTGGCTGCTTTGGTTCAGAATATGGCATGGTGGATAAAATTAGGCATGGTGGTGGCGCTGGGGGAATTAGGGTTTGATGATGATGATGAAGATGAAGATGAAGGCGTGGACTGATATGTTAAAATCTCATAAATGTTTTACTATGGAAGATTATAGTTATGAAGTGTAGTAAAAGATTAGTAAAAAGTAAGAAGCCAATAAAATGTTGACACATGGACTACTTAAGTTTCTGAACGAATGAAAACTGGACACGTGTTTTTGGAAATTATTAGTGATCTAATAGTGCGGCATGTGTTTTGTGAGAAAAATTCCCTTAATATATAGTAAGATTCAGTTTGATTAACTACATAAAATTAAGTTAAATTTGAGTACTTTAGCTTCTAACTCAATTCATAATATTTTAAAGAAGTCTTAGATACTATCAATACGTACTAGATGCTTGCCCCAAGCGAATGCCCGGGGTGGTCCCTGTATTTTTAAGTCGGTTAAATAAAAAAACAAATCATCCTAAAAAATAATAATAAAATTTAAATTATAATACATGTATAATAATGTTGAATGACCAATTAACAGGAAGGGCACTTGTACAAAACAGATCTACATTTTGGACTTCCCCCCTCTTACTTTAAAGCAAGAAGATTTAAGTTTTGTATCAATTACTTGATCAACTCCCTCTTGATCCAGAATAGTGCAAACACACTTAACTAAATCCTTCTCGCCATAGGATCAACTGGAAGCTTTTCTATCACCAACTTAAGAATAAGTACACCAAAACTGCATATATCACTTTTCTCATTCACTCCGAAAGTATATACATATTTTGCAATAACCAAATGGACCCCGAATTAGCATTGAAACCAACAATAAAATTAACACAGTCATAAAATAAAACAATTGCAACTTAAAAATAAAGGAATTCTCGATGAATGAACTAAACTGGAGTACAACCTTGTAAACCTTTCCAAAGGCAAAGTTTCCAATCGCATTATCCTCATCCAAAGCATCAAATATTCGCTAAAACCCAATTTGTAAAACGACATCAAAGTCCATTTCAACTTGTCAATAGCCATTTTCACCTTTCTGAAACTGGTGTACTTTCCGTAAAACAAAGCGACACCAGCAATGAATAGCAGAATTGGGTTCAAGAGTATGAAAACACTACACGGAAGTATGAAAACATTTCGCATCTTCCACAAACCTTTATTAGAAGTGAATTCATTAATCAGAATCAAAACCTCTGTTAGAATCATATGTGAATGTTGATTTTACATAGAATACATGTAAATTTGAAAACGACTCAATGTGTTCAAAGCATATTTAAAGAAAATACATCCAAACAACTAAAAATTAAAAATTATTTACTTTTTAGACTTTGCTTTAAGGTAGTTTATAAATCTCTGAATCTCAACAAATGCACCAAATTGTCTTCCTACAGAAACTCCATCCCGAAAAAACATCCAAGTCACACCATTGAATTTTAAACTTGTCAGAAAGAAATTAAATAGGTGGCAGCCAATTCTTCGCAATGTCTTCCTAATATAAGTTAAAATGAAGCTTATGGTATGGAATGATTACTTAGAGAGATTAAGATTAAAAGAAATTTGTAAATACTGTATCATAAATGATGTAGTCAGATTTTTGGTAAACTATAAATGAGTGCCACTAAAAATATGCTATTTCGTATGCATGATGTTGCCACCACATTGCCCTATTCATATTCCAGATAACCAAACATTTAAAGGACATGTGAACACTAATCTTGATACTAAAGATTGCCTATTTAATCTCCAACAGTTAATAAATAAGCAATGTCACATTGTTAATAAATCAGAAAACATAGAGTTATCAAATGCATGGCAAAACTCATTACCACTTTGAATTTCTTCTATTGCTGAAGCATCTACGTAGTCATATGTAGAATAATCTGGAGCAAGACCAAGTTCTGAAAACAAAGGCCAGCAAATTAGATACAAATATGAATGTATCAATGTTCCGGCACCACACAAATGTGGGTTTACAAAATTAATTCAACCTAGATTAGATTGTTTGATCAATTTAAACATTAACTCAACACAAGTATAACCCCTACCTGGTAGGAGTCTTGAGAAAATGAACGGTGTCCTCGTATTATTTTCCGATGACGATAATTCTTCAATGGTGAGATTCTTTCTTCATAATCAGACCTCCTTCATTTGGTCGCTTTGTCTTCTATTCCAATTCACATCAAGTAGTAGAATTTAGAATATGAACAAATAGGGTTAACAACATAGCAGAAGCATCAGAAATAATTCTCGTCAATAAAAATCCAAACAAACAAAAGGATTGAAAATTAAACATTGTCCAAGTAATCCTGTTCCAGCCGAGTAATCACCTTGTCCTGATCCTAATAAGTTTCGCCAAATTCAACCCATATTTTCTGAAAAAATAACAAAAATTTGTTTCAGAATAACCAAAACCCAAAATCCAATTTGAAGAAGATAAAAAATACATAAGAACCCAAACCTCAACAATTGTTCATGTAGTCTCCTTGCTCTCCCAACTTAAGATATTTCCCAGGTTGTAGCAGCTCGCACATAATTCTATTAGGGTTTGTCAAATCTTTCTCAATCACATGAACCTGGTATCCATCCTATACAAAAAATAATACAATTCTAAGTAGCAATAAAATCATAAATTTGCAAGCATGAAGAAAAGAACAAATATCAAGAAAGCACATTTCAAAAACTTACTAATGGTTAGAGCTACTCATCCAAACTACTCAAATATGACAGGGCATTTTAATGATATCAGAATAATACTAATTCTATATAGATATGAGTTATTCGGAAAATATTTTGAACAGATGAGGTAATCAAACAGGAGATTAACGTACTGCATAGTAAAATCTATTCAGTGACACAAAAGGTGTGCATTCCTTTTCAACCATACTTCTTCGAATCTTCATAATTTAAATAAGGAAAAAGGAATATAATATTCACTAACCCGTCTTAAAAACCAAGAATTCATCAATGAATACTTTAGAAGATGACCAACGTTTTCCTTTACGCTTAGGGCGACGCCCTTCCTCTTCTTGCCGTGTTGGCAACTGGGGAAATATTACCAAATCTACTGCGTCCACAGTAAAAGAAGAAGAACAACACCAGATGTCGTCCAATGGTTGGATTTCCATTGAAAATCCTCAATACGAATCATATTGTAAAAATAAGGAGGAACCCATTTAATAGTTAATTAAATACCTGGTCAATTTTATCTGGTTATATTTTTGTTTACTGCTATTATTAAGATCCAATGTAGAACTACAAGTGGCGTTGGGAACCTACAATCAAGGACTAAGGAGAACGCTGATTGTATAGCAAAGTAAGAGGCAAAAGGGCATCAGAAATTTTTATTCCATTTTGGGGCTTGTACAAAATATAAAATCTTAACAACCATAAGAAGAAAAATATAAAAGAAATCAAACCTGATAATTGAATTCAAACCCTATGCTAACGGTTTCTGTAGATTCTGCTTTTGCCAACGTTGGTAGTTTTTCACCTTCAATGAATTCCTCATATATCAATGACAGTCTCACGATATTTATCAAATCCGGAACTGCCCGTCGATAAAGCTCGAGTCTCGCCAAATTTTGAGCTTTATCTTTCACGAAAAAGAAGGGGGCAAATAAATTGATTAGGATTTTTTAAAGTAATGCTCGAATTCAAAAAGAGATGCAGACGATTTGGGAAAGCAAATCATATTTGAATTTTGATTGAGTTTTCTGATTTTGTGTTTTGGAAACGAAAATTATGGAGGGCTTGTTTTGGACCAAAAACGATAGAGAAAAGGAGTATTTGTTTTGGCCGAACTGTTCAAAACAAACACAAGGAATCAAGAAAAAAATCAATCTCTAATCAAAATCACTACTTTTGGACCAAATTCAGTTTCATGAATTACAATAATTTGATATACGAACAAAAAAAAAAAGTCAGAGATGATGCGGGAGTTTACCCAAAAAAGAACTCTGTGGCCTCCTCTCATCGCCCTTATTCTCACTTGCTGAACATTGAAATTTTTCCTTTTTGCCAATCAATTAAAGAAATCCATAGGAAGAGATGAGAGAGGAGAATAGGAGCGACCAATTTTGTATTTATGGAGATTGGGATTTTTCGCGTGATTTAAGGGATTTAAGGATATTTGATTTTATCAACTGGATTGTGTTGTTTTGAAAGATTAATATATAGCTATAATTAAGGATTAATATGAAGTTATAATTAAGAGATCTATTTATTTATTTATTCTTTTTTTTCTGAATAGTTAGAGTGCCACATGTCAAAACTGATTTTGTATTGAAAATGACTTTTGGCGGGAAAAAAATGAATGTGGAGCTGATACATGTCCTTCGTGTATGCTGCTTTAATTAAGTAAAATAGATTTGATAAACGAATATCGACTCGTTATGCAAATTATGATAATTTGGTCAAAAGTCATCCATCCAATGAATAATATTACCACTTAAAATATTTGCACTTGAGAGAAATAAACATCCATTATCAAGACTGAAAAATAAAAATAAAAGTAAAAATTTATTTTCAAAAGTTGGATAGCATTTCTTTTTCATCAAAAGGTTCTTCCTTTTAAGTAGATAATATTGTGCCTTTTAAATAAAAGGCTGATCATATCTAATTTACAAACCCAAAAATCCTTTTTTTAAAAAAAAAAAACCCAAAAATAAAAAAATTATGGTCTAAAAATGAAAATAAATTTCACCAAAAAAAGAAATGAAAATAAACCAAACAAAATAGTTTATTCTTAAAAAAAGAAAATTACAAACGTGAGTAGATCTTCTTAACTCAGACACAAACCAAAAACGCTGCCACTGTGCCACCAGAATTTCATCCCCCCACCGCCGCCTCAGTCAACTCTGCTTCTTTCCGGCCGCCGGATCCACATGATTATTACATAATTTGCATTTCTGGGTAAGATTTTTTTCTGGGCTAGTTTTAATTTTCTTGAGCTAACAAGTTGGGATCTTTAATCAGTTCTTCCACTTCTTTGTGCGCAGGCAGGAATTGAAGCAGAAAAGAAGATGAAGTTTTTGGGTTGGTACGCGAAGATTGCTCTTCTCTCAGCCATGGTCGGTGGTTCCATGGAATTGTTCATGATCAAAACTGGCTTCTGTAAGAAAAAATCACTCCTTTTCCAACTAATTTTTAATGTTTCTGTTTAGGCCAATTCCCCACTGAATAGATTATATAATTTGAGAATGTCGATTGATAGTGTAGTTTAGCTGCTCAAAAAGCTGGTCTTTTTGCTAGTAATTCAAGAGATTCTGAGATCTTCTGGTTGTTTCAATTTCCTGCCCTTTCAAATAGCACTAATACAGTTTTACTTATGTTGGTAATGAATTTTGTGGATGACTAATAAAAACCAGACTGTATGCAAAACTTTAATGTTAAAAGCAAAGCCTTCTCATTTGCTTCATAATGCACTGTTGTTTATACTGCTCGTAATATAATGTTAACGCTGAGCTAGAGGATTAACTTTTATTTTCGGGGATTTTAGTTTTGCTTGGTTTCTTTATGTGCTAATGAGCTAGCCTTTAGTTTTTGTTTTCGAGCCAATTCATTGAAATGGGTAATTGTTGTTTCTTCTTGGCTGATTTTAGTATAGAAATGGCCCGTTAATGACCAACTCTACTGCATATATTTTGTTGCAGATGTCTGATATATGAGTTGATTGATGCATTGCCATCAAGAGTTCTGATTTCATTTTCCTCCAATAATGTTGCAGATGATAAAGTGACTGTTTTGGAATCGGAGAAAAGGGCTTGGGAGAATACTGCAGAAGCTCAGGCTATGAGGGAAGCTTTAAACCCTTGGAGGCATAAAGATGCAGAAACAAGAAAGAGTTCTTAGGTCCCAATCTGACAATTTTAGAGGTTTGCCATGCACTAAAATCTTCCCTTGGGAAATGCTTGTATAACCACTTGTTTATTAGGAGATATTACGACTTCTCTCCCACTCTTGAAAGTGGGAAAAGATGTTGCAGTGGCTTAGTCCTTGCCTTTGAGCTGCTATTTGCACAATGCCAGCACTAAAATTTACCCAAATCATGTCTTTTATTCACACCCTATGGAAATTCAACTAAGTGGAATTGTAATGACATGGTTAATATTATATTAATCAGATTTTATTTGTCTTTCTACAAGTTGGTCCTTTGGATTATGAAATGGCTTTATGTTTATGTGACATTGCAATGACAACTTTTAAGGGAAATAGTTCTTTAGAGTGGCTTTTCCCTTGTGTCAACTTAAAGCAGCTCCTTCAATCTTATCAAATCTTGGCCTAAATCTGAAACTGATGATAAACTGTGAAACTTCATTGTCAAAATTGGTTGAGCTTCAGAGTTAAGTGCAATTTGATAATCTATTCTGGAGCTTATTGTCTAAATGGATATTCATATCTAAATTATGGGAAATATCCAATTTATTATGCCAGGGTGGATACTATGAATCCTCAACTTCTTGTGTCTGATCAAGTTAGGTAAACTGATAAACCCTACAGTTAAACCTTTAATAAGTGGACATTCTTTTGCTTTATGATGATGATGTGCTCAGCATGACTTGAGATTTCTGCTAATCTGATGTGGTAAATTGGTCGGTAGAACCCAGGTTTTATAGTGGCGCACCAAAAACAAGATTTTACAAACCACTGAAAAATCTTGAAAGTGTGGCCATACTCTTGGAAGCCCTCCAAATCAAAACCAAGCCAAGTGTGTTGGTCGAATTTCCCAGATGAAACTAGCCAAAAGTCTGAACCCAAAATTGAGTAAACTGTTGACTTAATCATTACCACTCAAAAGGGCCATTAAGAATGTCATGAAAGAAAGATAAACATCTCACTAATCACAGACATCATAGTACTAATTCTGCTTGTTACCTTGAACTGTTCATCATCAATCATAAATATAAATAGCTAAAGAGCACCCCCAAAAATTTTAGGAATATCGGGCTGTTACGGGTGCCACTTAAGGGGAATGGATTTCTGGGGTCTCAATGATAGGCACTGTTTTTGTGTTCTCTTTGAAGCCAGTGGAGATTCTGATGGTCATTCCAATTCCCTTGAAGATTCAGAAAGCCTAATGTGGCTAAACACTCACGGAGGTGCCCTTCCTATCGCTAATGCTCAAGATGATGATGCAGAGTCATCTAGTTGTGATGATTATGGTTACATGCTGATGACGGATTCTCACATGTCTAATGAGTTCAAATATCAGTCTTTTGGTACAAATTCAGAGGATGATGATGTCGAAGATGGAGCTATTTCATCAGGGATGTTGGTTGAAGGATCAAGTATGAGAAACAACAGAGAAGTGGATGAAGCAGATCACATTGGAGACATGCTTTTCTGGATGATGTGTTTGGAGGGTGGATATCCATACTAGTTACTTCTACTTGTGGATTGTTGTTCATTTACAATAAAGATCCATGCTTGTTTAAGATTATTGATCTCAAAGGACACATGAAGTAGCAAATAAACATTTTTTTTTTTTTTTTGCTTTGGCCTTTTAGTAGTGTTATTAAGACAAATAAGATGAAAAACCTTAGCATACATAGTACCGCAAGAAGAAAAAGTAATAGATCAAATGTCAGTTATCGTGCTAGGTCATGCTAAGCATAGTTAACTAAGTCGACACGGCTATGGTTTGAGCTAATGCTATTGAAGTGTCAACATCATCTTTGACATTTGTGTAGTCTTTGCTGTAATTAAATCGTGTATAACTAGTTTAATTTTCATTTCTTTTGGAGGGTTTGACTTTGGTTTAAATCAATCATGTAGCTGTCTGAACCTGGTATAATTTTAATGGAAGTTCTCGGTTTCATTTGATTCCAATTATGTACCGTTTTCTGTACCGTTTAAAAAATAAAATAAAATTGGATGGCTTCGAACCTTCGATCTTTCGGTAATAAACATTCCCTATCCTAATCTCCTAACCACCCCACTCAATTCTTTCACCCTTTACTGTAGGTAAACCGACCTAATTCTCAATATTAAAGGATTGGAACATTCCCAATTAGACGTGTGCATTGCTCTAGTAGTTGTACTACTATATTCTTTTTTTCTCTACGGAATTTGCCAGAAAACACCAAAAAACATTATCCATGATTATCTGCCGGTGCCCTGTTTGAACTCCATCGAACACAAAAGTCAAATGCCAATAATAATGTTGTTATTGTTAACGGAAACCAAACGGAATATTGATACATTAGTGAATATTTTAACTCAAAAGAGAATCATATTGTGATCAAGATCATGGATAGGTTCTTATGGTTGCCCCAAACAGAAAAAGAGAGTAATTTGCCATGGTCAACAACCGGTTTGTTGAGACTTGAGAAGACAAAACTATTAATAATTCCAATTTTCAACCATGCGTATCTTTAACACGGTTTTTAACTAATGATGGTCAACTGAACATGCCAAGAAACCGTATTTCTGTCTCACTTACAATGTATCAGATATAATTTGTTGGTAAAATAACATTAATTCATTGATGAATAATAAGATTCTTTAAGCTAAAAAGGTTTTGTTATACTTTTAAATTTAACGTAACAAGGGCGATTTAAGGCCCTATTCGTGTTTATTAATCAGTGGAACGGAAGATCTCATTTGTGATCTATTTTATTAAAATTAGTTGAATCTGTTGTTCGAACATGTTTGAAATGAGAATGTTTGATCTCATTTGTTTAGTTATGTAAAAATAGGAGTGATTTGTACCATGCACAAAAAGTCTACTTTCCTAATAATTGGATTACTTTCTCTGATGTATCTTCAAAAATTCTTCATCCCACGAAGTTTGATTTGCAAATCCTACCAAGAATATATTTTTGTCTGAGTTTATGTTGTTCAGTGTTCATCCATTATAATTTAAACTACCAAAATTCAATGAATCATCTCATCCTTCGACCAGAAATCTGTATAATTGAAACCCAAAGCAGAATTTTTTAACATTTGACTAAACAGCTGATCATTCTTGTACTTGTTTGGCCTAATCATTGAGCTGTCTCTGAAACACCTCGCAGGAACATTCCAGCTTAATAAATTCAAATGTGATGGCTATAAATAGATTCTGAAACAACCCTGAATCTCATTCAAACAGGTACATTGTTCAGAGTTAAAGACAAAATTTAAGGTCTATACTAGAAGACATTTACTGAAGATGAGAAATCAAGTAGTTTGGTTTGTTGGTCTTGTGATTCTTGGGATCTTTGGGAATTGCAATGCAGGAAAGAAGGATGGTGGTGGTGGTGGTGGTCTTAAAATGGGATACTATAAAGTTTCCTGTAAAGGGGTTGATGTCGAAAACATGGTCAGGGATTTGACATGGAAGAATGTCAGTGTTAATCCCAGATTGCCGGCTCAGCTACTAAGGCTGTACTTTCATGATTGTTTTGTCAGGGTAATGTTCAAAACTCAGGTTTGAGTTCTGTATAGTCTGAATTCAAAAACCGGGCGTTGTGATCAAAGCAGCTCGATTTGTTCACAGCCCTAATGGTGTTTTTGTTCGATTTTTGGGTTTTTTTTTTTTTTTTTTTTTTCCAGGGTTGTGATGGATCAGTTCTCCTGGATTCAACTCCAAATAACAGAGCTGAGAAGGATGCCATACCAAATTTATCTCTTGGAGGATATGATTTCATCGATTTCCTGAAATCAAAACTCGAATCAGTCTGTCCCGGAATCGTTTCTTGTGCTGATATTCTTACTCTGGCTACCAGAGATGCAGTTTCATTTCAGGTGAAGCATCATTTTAAATGAATGGAATTGATTGAAATCCACCATTTTTCTTCACTCATGGAAAATTGACAAAAAAAAAAAATTGCTTGCAGTTCCAGAAACCAATGTGGCCAGTCTTCACAGGAAGGCAAGATGGAAGAACTTCACTCCTAACTGAAGCATTAGATGGCTTACCATCACCATTGTCGGATTTCCCTACACTTCTTCAGAACTTCAGGAGCAATAATCTCGACATTGTCGATCTCGTCGCCTTATCAGGTCCGACAAACAACAACGTTTTTCGTTAAATCTGAAAACATTTTTTTTACATTGGTACTAACATGAGATATTGTTTTGCAAAAACTACAATTTCAGGGGCACATACAATTGGAGTCACACATTGCTTTTTAATGGCAACAAGGCTGTACAATTTTACAGGAAAAGGGGACACGGATCCTAGATTGGATGTTAGTTTTGCTCAGAATTTGAAAACAATTTGTCCACTTCCAATTAATCCAACCAAAACTCTTGAGCTGGATTTCGGAAGCTCCACATCTTTCGACAGCAGTTACTACGTGAACCTGAAGCTAAACAGGACAGCATTTCTATCAGATGCTGCCCTGTTGACGGATCCCGAATCGGCCCGGATCGTGACAAAGTTGCAGAAACCTCGTCAGTTCTTGGATCAATTCGGACGGTCAATGGTTAAGTTAGGTGCCGTCGGAGTTCTTACCAACGGGCAAGGTGAAATCAGGAAGAACTGCAGAGTTGTTAACTAATGATGACAAAGTTTTCTTCTTCGTCAAACATATTCTGATTTGTCTTGATTGATACAAGGTTTGACTAATTTTGTTCCTGATTGATTCTTTGGTTGTAATTAAAACTACCTGATCTGGAAAGTTGACTTTATGATCCCAACTAATTCATCTTGTACTTCTTGAATGATAAAACGTTTGATTAACTATATTTGTTCCTGATTTGGACTTACAAGACATTGTAAGTTGACTTAGGGTTGAATCTTATGGTGTTATACGTATTTGATGTCAGGATCCTAAAAGTGGTCCTAAACCCAAATCAAATCGTAATTGAACTCATAAACTTTAGTTACATTAATTCTCAGAAATTTAGAAATTTCTCAGAACTGATAAACCCAACCCACAAAGGAATTGGTAACCGTCACCATTGCCAAAAACCTCTATATATATATATGAAGAGAAGCTTTTACTACTTAATTAATCAAGCAATTTGGTTTTTTGTCCTACCCTCCTAATTACACATTCTCAAAATTCTGGAATATTACATAAGTTGATCTGATTTCTTCTATTCAGAAAGGGTTCTTTTCCGGGAAATAAACGCTCTCAACAAGTATTATTTTAATCATCTCGGAAATTTGGAAGCCTGATCATCATAGTGTTAAATGCCGACTTCTGGTTATCTTGACAAGATGATGTCAATCTTTAGCTGCATTGTACGCAAGAAGAGAAGTACTGTCTCAGGGACCCAAAACCCAGAACCCAATCTCAATTCCTTCATGGAGCAGAGTAACAACAGCCGCCATAAGATTGCTGATCAGAATGTGGCAAATAATACAGCAATTGTTACTGATCATCAGGATGAAAATCGAGAATCCGGCCATATTAAATCTTCGGCCCAACCGAACAACATTGATCATCAGGGCGATGATGGGAATTCGGGTTCTTCTTCAATAATCAGTAACAATGTCACTCCCGGAGAGCCTAGTAATCAGGAAATCCCGAAAAACGGAAAACGAAAAGCTAATCAGGCGATCTCTCCAAAGCCTCCAGGATCAATCACCAGAGCTAGATATGAAGTTGGCTCACAGGCTGCAAACATAATCACAAGATTAGAAAAGGATGATGTTAATTTACTGCCTGATTCGACGAAAATCACAAGACAGAGGCTGGAGTAACAATTTCAGAGCCTTTAACAAGTCCTTCCGAAATCGATCAGGGAAAATCAGAACAGAAGGAAAAGGCGAAAGAATCGAATACTATTTCAGAGCATAAGACAAGAAAGAATCCTGAATTGCAAGAACAGGGGAAAGGTAAGAAAGCTGAATCTAGCAACAGAACAACTCATCCACCAACCAAAACTCCTTCAAAATCCAATGAGCATAATAGCGGAGTCGAATCGCCTGAACCCGTCTACTATATCACATGGAATGGTTACGAAGACGAATGTGAAGCAGTATCAGGGGAGATCTGCTCCTTATGCCAAAGAGATATATCTTCCTCAGATTCAGGAACAGAGGGAAGCCAAGTACCTGGTGATGAATATGGTTTTTTCTTTGAGCATATGAGTCTTCGTCCAGTTGGTGTTTTAGCTTGTGGTCATTTCTTTCATGTTCAGTGCTTGGAAAGCATCACACCTGATGATCAACTTACTGACCCTCCATGCTTCTTGTGTTTGAGTTTGAGCTGCAGTTGAAACTTATTTGTTGCCCCCTTCCCAAGTTCTAAATTGAACTGTATTGTTGATTGGAAATACCTTCTCCGGTCCTTAATAGAAAGCATTTTAATTTGTCATAGATTTCATCCAATACATATTTTTAATTGATAAAAAATCTTAAAAATATTTCATAACATTTAATAGAACACAAAGAATATGAAAATATATTATTTTTTTTGGTCAATTAAAAATGTGTACTAAGTAAAATTTAGAACAACTCAAAGCCTTATATTAAAGACCAGAGGGAGTACCATACTTGTCGAGAGAGATTTGCTTCCAAAAAGAGACCACCTGGTTGATTATTAGAATGGAGATCATAATATGTTTCTTCTGATTAGTATCTGTATCACTATGCAAACCGTGATAAGAGCATGACGTTATAAGGCTAGCATAATCCCATGATGTAATCATCTAGTTATAAGTATCATGCTTAGCCTCCTTCATTGTATGTATAATAAAATACATAAATAAATAACAAATTATCAAGTTAATCTCCTTGTACGTACCTACCAAAGAATCGCAAAACAATGTTCCGAGACCATCTTGAGTGCGTCCGGTACCACGGTAGACCCCTTCCTATTTTTTTGCATTTTTAGTTCTTATTATACTTTTTCTAAATAACTTTCTATATTTTACAAATTTAGTCCCTGTTACTTTTTTTTTTTCTCTCCTTTAAAAAAACATCTCTTAATCTTTAAATGAGCATATCTCATGATCCGTGAAGAATTTGTGAACGAATAATGCATGAAATTTATAGTACTCGTCGAGATCTATCCAACAAGATCCATATGATTTTTTTTTTGACTTAAAAATGATTAAATTTTGATGGGCAGAAATAAGGTGGATATCCAGTTTAAGAAAATGGATAACCAACTTATTTTACATTCATATTGTTGTGTTCCTTATATCTCTTGATCCGTGAATAATTAGAAAACAGAGAATACATGAAATTTATAATACTCGACGAAATCTATCCGATAAGATCAATATTGAATATTAATTTCAAAAAATTAAAAAATTAAAATACTTCGGGCAGAAATGAAGAAAGTATTTCTGTCCATTTTTTTGTATTGACTATTCAACCATTTTGTATTGGTTATCCAATCATTTTCACTGATTATCTAAACTGGATTTTTTTTCCTTTTGAGAAAATATCTGTCCAATGTGTTCATAATGATTATCCAACTTTTTGGTGATGGTTATCCAACCTTCTTTTACCTTTTTTTTTCATAAAAATGATTGTCTAATTTTTTTTTTTTTCTGATTATCCAATCAGTTCATACTGCTTATCCAATTATTTTCACTGGTTATCCAAATGATTTGTAATGGTTATCCAATCATTTTTTTCTGAAAAAAATGGTTGTCCAATGTTTTCATATCAATTATCCAACCTGTTTGCACTACTTATCCAATCATTTTTTCTTTTCCTTTTTATTAATATCCAACCGTTTTATATTGGTTATCCAATCATTTTTACTGCTTATCCAAACATGGTCTGTAATGTTTGTCTAATATTTTTATTTCTATTTTTTTGAGAAAATATTAGTCCAATATGTTCATACTAATTATCCAACTTCTTGGTTTTCATTATCCAACCTTTTTTTCCTTTTGTTTTATAAACATAATTATCCAATTTTTCTTATACTGATTATCTAACCAGTTTGTACTACTTATCCAATTATTTTTACTAATTATCCAATGTGTTTATACTGATTATCCAATAATTTTGTATTGGTTATCTAATTATTTTTACTGATTGTCCAAATAAATTTGTACTACTTGTCTAATCATTTTTGAATTATCAGCAATAACCACCGCCACCCTTAGTAACATGATTGGATTTTCAGAAATCTAATTTAATTTGATCTCCATTCGTTTAATCTTTGTTATTGATACAATGATAGAGTTTAGTTAAAAATTTGAAGTCCACTATTATGGTGGATAAGGAATAATCATTGGCTGGATAGACAGTTAAAATATATGGATAAGCAGTATAAAACTTTCGGATACTTAGTAATGAACTGATAGATGCTTGATACTGATTATCTGACTGTCCAACTGTTTTACATTGGTTATCCAATTATTTTCTCTGCTTATCCAAACAGGGTTTGTATTGCTTGTCCAATCATTTTTTTTTTTAAAAAAAAAAGTGCATATCCAATATGTCCATACTGAGTATCCAACTTCTTGGTGATGGTTATCCAACTTTTTTTTCCTAGCTCTTTTATGAAAATGATTGTCCAATTTTTTATACTGACTATCCAACTAATTTGTACTCTTATCCAATTATTTTCATTGATTATCCAAATATTTGTAGTGCTTTTTTTTCCTGACTTTTTTATGAAAATGATTGTCTAATTTTTTATATTAATTATCTAACTAATTTGTACTCTTATCTAATTAATTTCATTGATTATCCAAATCTTTGTAGTGCTTATCCAATCATTTTTTTTCCTTTTGGGGAGGAGAGAATGGTTGTCCAATGTGTTCATATCGATTATCCAACTAGTTTGGTTTTGTAATGTCTATCTACTTGCTTTGTACACCCTATCCATCACTAAAGAATGTCAAAAAGAGAGTTCAAATCGGGACGCTTACCCTTTTATTTTTTTGGGTACTTATCCATCACTACTAGTTTTCTAGTGTTTATCCAACGTCTTTATACTGACTATCCAACACAAATACTTTATTCACTTCTGTTCGGAGTGTTTTTTTTTTAAAATTAATATTCAATATCGATCATTTCGGATAGATCTCGTCGAGCTATACAAATTTCATATATAATTTGTTTTTTTTAATTCTTTATTGATTGAGAGATATAAATTTTACAAGAATATCAATATAAAATAGTTGGTTATCTAACTTTTAAAACTAGATATCCATCCAAATGACATACAAATTTCCTTATTTGTATGTTATTTGGACTTCTTGTGAGTGAGAAGACCGTAGATGTGGAGACATATTTATGAGATTGTCGAAGAGTGCTTCAGTTAGGGTTGTGCCCTCAAATGTCAAACTCTCCAGTGTGTTGTAAGCTTGTGATGATTCAACAACACAGAGTTGACTCATCCTTGTTGGAGTGTAAAGGCAGAAAATATGAGCTTCTTTGAGGCATGGTACATTGATCAGCTCAACTTTGTTAAAACCAATACAATCTTGGATCCTTAGATGCTCAACGAAGGCAAGGTATCATCACTGACTAAAACCGCTTCCAAGACCAAAGTGCGGATGTTTTTACACGAAACCCGCACCTCTGTCGTGTTGGGAAACTTGCAATTTCGAAGGGACAAGGTTGTTAAAGTTTTGGCTTCAAGAATGCATCCGGGTATCACGGGGTGGAGCGACTTCGTAGAATGCCCAAAGTAATACTCAGCTCCAAGACTCCATTTTCTATAGCGAATTTCAGCCATTTGTCCAACCGAGCCGCATCATCATCAACATCCCGGGCGACAAAATTCATGTCTAAATCCATTGACAAAATCCTACCACATGTACTACGTTTCATCAAAGTATTCTCGATTACCTGTCGAAACACGGGCCTAACTTCATCTTCTGCATAACTCAATGAGCCTGAATGTTGGTCACTGAGTGTTTCTCGTTTTTGCCGAAAATTTGTTTTCAACTGGAATTCATTAAAACACAATGTCGGTTTTGAATGATAAGCATCCAACCATACTCTACATAGACAAGAAGCTATTATCTTGTCACCCAAATCAAGAAAAGACAGGACCCGATTAATATCATCTGGCAAGACCCAGAATCACAAGAAAGCTACAGGGCCGGCTCAAGCCTTTGGGGGCCTAAAGCGAACTCCGAACTTGGGGCCCTTTTCCAATTTAATTTTGGTTCAAAATTAGGCGCTATAAATCTTTTAGCGGGTACATCAAACACAAACCTCCCTCCTTTATCCAGACTTAAAACTTGCAACAAAGAATCTGAAAATTTATTGTAGGCGGAGTTCAAAATTATAATTTTTTTTCTAAATTTAACTTACAAATTACAAATAACACTAATTTCAAACGAATTTTTCTTTCCAAAGAACCCTGAACACTCAATTCGAAACTTAAAGCTTCTCTACACCTTGAGTCCTCACAAGTCAACTTTATAGTTCGTACTTTGTCCGTTCCATTTTTCAACCTTAAGACAAATTTCAGATTACATAAATAATCAGAAAAAACATATCAATACAACATTTGATTTGAAACAATCAGAATTGAAGCTTAAGGCTTGAGCCCGTGAAAATTAGAATTTCACAAAACCAAACTATAATTAGAAGAAATGTAATCTGGACATTGAAATTTTTCACCCTCCAAAGTCTAGAAGAGAAGATCGACTAATAGGAAAAAATAAAATAACATTCAAATCGAACTAGAGTAAAATTGAAAGACCAAAGCAAAGAGAGATTAACCGATCGGAAATTAGGTAGCAATAAGGAATGGATGATTGAAAGTCACATTAGTGGTAGACTGGTAACAAGGGAAGAGAACAGAGACTTCAAAGAAGAGAAAAAAAGACGTCAAAAAAAATTTAAAAAAAATGAGGGGACAAGGATTCATAGGTTAGTAATGTATGGTGAAAAAAATAATTACTTAAAAATAATAAATTTTTTGGGAACATACGCACTTAAAGCACCACACCACCGCAAAGTCACAAATTAAACAAACTTAAAAAACTAACACCTTTGGGTCGGCCTTTTAAAGATTGACAAATGATTTTTATTAATAATAAGCAGTAGCCCAATATTCAGATTTGGGGGCCTAAAGTCCTTGCTTTAGCTGCTTTATTGAGCGGTTGTTAAACGATCGGTACCAAAAAAATAAAATAAAATCAAAATCGAAACAGATTATGATTCCAGTTCCTGAAGGATTCCGAAAATCAATTAGAAATCGCAATTAGAAATTGGGGATTATGAACGGATTGACGGTTGCACATAAAATTCAGGGGAAAAAAAAAATCCTTCCACCGCCAATACTATTGGTAATTACCTGTTTTTTTTTTTCCCCACCATGTTTCATGTTGTTGAAGACGGTTTTCAAAAGATTAAAAAAAGATTGGATTCCCTACTAGGAACCCTCGAGAAATTGGATTCCTTATTAGGAATTGGGAAGGAATTCGAAAACCAAATCCAATTGCGTTTTGGATTTCAGGCTTCCAGGCCTTCATTCTATAAATACGCATGCACCAACGGTTTTCTTAACATCAGTTTCTCCATATTTTGAATTTCTTTTCATGTCGTAACACTATGGATTTTAAAAAACAGTCAGGATTTGATTGGTTACCCGAAGGCATTGTTCATCGCATACTGTCTTTTCTCAATGACGACGACAAAGATAAAAAAGCTCGTTACATATCACAACTATGGTCTAAGGCTTATCGTACGTCGAAATTGATGTTTAACGAGCGTAACCAATTGAACGAATTTATTGAGCAGAAACACAAAACACGACCTGATTTCACGGATGAAAGTAACGATTCCATGATTATGTCCATTAGTGATGAAGAATTACGTGAAGTTCGAGCCATGTTCCGACAAGAAGTCAACCGGACTTTGTCCAGATATACATTTGGAGGGATTTCGTTACCTTATAAATTGGAAATAACAATGGATTTCATCACCCAAGACGATGTCGATGATTCAGCTAATCTGGATAAATGGCTGAAAATAGCTATGGAGAATGGAGTCAGGGAGCTCGAGATTAATCTCTTAAGCCTTAATCCTTCAGGATACGTCATACCGGATTGCATTCTCAAATCAGAATCTTTAACATTATTGTATCTAGAAAATTGCAAGTTTCCAAACAAGCTGAATGACAATGGTCAGATTTCGTGTAAGAACATCCTAGGTTTGAAGTTATGGCAAGTCTTGATCGTCGACGAAATCTTTGCTCCCTTAATGTCATCTTGTAGTACCTCGATTGAGCTTCTAATGATTGAAGATTGTAGAGATTTGAGACAAGTTAAGCTCATCAATGTTCCCTGCCTCAAAGAGCTTTGCATTTACGACTATCGCGTTGGTCCAGTGGAAAACGGTTTAAGGGTGGAAATTTATGCACCAAATCTTCAGTATGTTGATTTAGGAGGTATTCATCA
The DNA here is from genome assembly GCA_949775105.1 of Oldenlandia corymbosa var. corymbosa. Lineage (NCBI taxonomy): Eukaryota > Viridiplantae > Streptophyta > Magnoliopsida > Gentianales > Rubiaceae > Oldenlandia > Oldenlandia corymbosa. The sequence goes on along the minus strand of OX459126.1, from coordinate 15,719,895 downwards.
ACCGTGTTTGATTCAACCGGAAGCACATCAAAATCTGCGGAAGCTAAAATTGTTTGATAATAATGTGACCGAAACATTTTTCGACGATTTTGTGAATAAACTTCCGAATCTAAACTCACTAAGTGTCCTGCATTGCAAAGGCTTTGAAAGAATGAATTTAACCAGTGAATCGCTCAAGGATCTATCGTTGATGTCCCTCGATTCCAAGGCGCCGGAACTTGACATCAACGCGCCAAACCTAACTAGTTTCGATTTTGATCAAGCTGCCATTTTACCAAAACTATCATTTAGGGCTAATGTTTCACCTCAAATGGAATCTACTCTGCATTGCAATCCTCGTATCGACGAATCTTGGTTTCCTAGATTGAATGAAACGCTTTCAGAATTGTTTCCTTCCAGAATAACACTCCGAATGGATTTAGGAGAGTTTGCAAAGAATGGATCTTCAGATGATTTATCTAGTTTTTTGGATGATTTGTTTCTGGCTTGTTGTCCTGAGACTATATCCTTGTGTTCATCTAAAGATAAAGGAGGTTTCACCGTCTCCGAGTTAGCGGGGAGCATGTTGGAAAAGCTGTCGGAGATGAAAAATTATGGAATGATTAAGGAACAGCCACTTGATTCGGTGAGTTTGTCGGATGTATGTGAAGTTCTTGAAGAGGGGAAGAAGGTTTCTTTCAAGTTGGAATATTGGGATTCACCTAATTGTTGTTCCTCCACGTTTGATGATGAACCAACTAATGAATTTTTGTTGATCAGGATTGTGGCATTAGATCTGTATTTATAATTGACCTTAATTATCAACGCACTTTTTTCTTTTAACTCTCTCTAAACATCAGGAGAAATTTTGTAATTCTACGCATGATTTTATTTTTTTGATAATGAGATATATATACTTTTTTTTATATCCAATCTAAAGCAGACGTGGAAAAAAAAAGATGGAATTTTATGGATCAGCAATAACATTGATATAAATAAATGATAACAATAATAATTAAAAAAGATCACCAAAAAAATCGTCTTACTTTACTTTTTCATTTAGGAAAAATAATCGAATATTGAATTTTTCATATGAACAAAAAATTTTGATGTTTCCTTTTTAGTACAATAGCGGAGAGAAGGCCAGTAATTCCGCTCCACTTTAGCGTACAATAATAGTCCATCATGTTTTTTTTTTTTTTTAAGACGAAATTGTTATACCAAGACATAGAATCACCCGCATTATTCCAAGTATATAGTTGACCAGATTTTTTTTTTTTTTGAAAAGGTACCTCTATTAATTAAGGATTACCTAAACTATTAGATCGCATTTTTGCATAGGCTAACTTATGTAGATCCTTAACTACTGTCCGGCTGACTTTTAACAGTGAACAATTCCGAAAAGTAGATATTAGGGTACGTATATTAGCTATTATCTCCTGAGCTTCACTCGGAAACTTAGAAATTTCCTGATCGGAGGTCAACAGTTCACAGTCTGTGTAGATGTTGAGTCTTTGAATCCCCAAAGATGAGACATCTTGTAATGCCTATAAGCAAGTAATGGCTTCTGCTTAGAAAGGGGACAGTGAATTGATGGAGACTGACTTTATCTGCATTAGCATCCCGGTGGAAGAGATAATTCTCCAGGCTCCGGCTGCCTTTTTGCTGTGAGGGTTGAAGGATGCATCAAAAGTAATTTCTGACAGTGGTTCAGTAGTTCTCCTAGCAGGAAGGGGAGGTGGAATCGAATCCATATGTGACCTTGATCTGGACAACAATACATGGTGTTGCTTAAGGTCCTATTGGATTAATCTCCATGAGGTTACAGGATCGATTGTATGAGTTCTCCACACCTCATCATTTCTGTCTAGCCAAATACGCCAGAAGATTAAGAGGAAGAGGTCAATGTCATCTGAAGATGGTTGAGTTTGAATCCATGAGATAAACCAATCCAGTATGGAGGGCATTGAGCCATATAGAATTGATTGGAAATTAGGATATGCAAAGCTCCAGACTGCTTGAGAGATTGGGCAGTTGAAGAAAAGATGAAGATTGTCCTCCAATCCTATAAAGCACTTTGGGCATGAAGTATCAACCGGTATTCCTCTTCTCACGAGTTCTTGTTTGGAAGGTAAGGCATTGAGTGCCGCTCTCCAAAAAAGGAATTTATGTTTGGCTTGCACTTTAGCATTCCACAACTTCTTCCAAGCCAAGCTTTCAATTTGTGAAGGAACCTGTTGATTTGCTAGAAAAGGAAAGCTGATAGATTCTCAATTTAAGGCCTCATGATACCCTGATTGGACCGTGTAGGAACCATGATCTTTCTTTTGCCACAGGAGTACATCCGGTTGCATGTGTCTTGCCGGATCTACATATATACCAGTTATATAGGGAATATATTAGTCTGGAAAAAAGGAACGGAGGAGAAACATTTTCCATTGTCCATTTGGCCTGAGAAGATCACTGACCATAAGATTAGAATGTTGAGCCAGAAAGGAATTGCTCTGTACAGAATTAGTGACTCCTGGAATCCAGTTACTGGCAATCGGGATATCTCTACCACTAATAACCTTCCATTTTATGTTGTTTTGAAGAAGTTTTGCTCCCCAGAGAACACTCTTATATCCACATGTGGCATTAGTGGGTGGAGTCTTGTGAGGACAATTCTCCATAGTGCAGTATTTTGCTCTGTATATTCTGGATAAAAGGGAAGTTGGATGTGTCAATATTTTCCAAGCATGTTTAGCCAGAAGGGCTTGATTAAATTCTGCAGTGGCTTTGAGCCCTAAACCCCCATGGAACTGTGATCTGGCCATTTTCTTCCAGGATTTCCAGTGGATACCTTTCTCCTGATCATCGCCTTTCCATATAAAACGAGCAATGATTCTATCTGCTTTCTTTAATGTGGAGGCTGGAAGTTTAAAAACTCCCATTGGATAAACCAACATAGCTGATAAAGTAGTCTTTGCCAATGTAACTCTCCCAGCAAAGCTAAGAAGCTTTGTTTTCCAATCCGCAAACTTTCTATGGAGCCTAGCAGTAAACTCTTTAAAGATTTCTGTTTTTTTCTGTTTGAAATCTAAAGATAAACCAAGATATTTGCTCTGAAAATTACCTTCTGGAATATGCAAAGTGTTGTGCACCAAGGTTTTCATGGTAGTAGATGTATTCTGACTCAATAGAATGGAGGATTTGTGATGATTGATCCTTTGACCGGAGTAGGAAGCATAATACTCAAGTAATCCAGACAGCGCCTGTATAGAAGTATCCATGCATTCTAAAAAGAATAGGCTATCATCAGCATACATAAGATGACTAATCCTTGGCACCTGCTTGCTAATCTTGATACCTAACCCGGAAAACACTTGCAGCTCTTCCCTAATTGATGAGGAAAGAGCTTGTTGGCAGAAAATGAATAGATAAGGGGACAAAGGACATCCCTGTCTAAGACCCCTTGTTGGAACAAAATAAGGCAAATGTTCACCATTGAACTGGATGGAGTATGTCACCGTTGTCACACAATGCATAATTAGACTTATGAGTCTTTGTGGGATACCAACCTTTATGAGTACCGCTTTCAGGAAAGGCCATGATACCCTATCATAGGCCTTGCTCATGTCTAATTTGACTGCTCCAACTCCTACATCACCCTCCTTCTTCCTGATGTATTCTATGACTTCATGTGCAAGTAAAATATTCTCATTGATATTTCTCCCAGGAACAAATCCATTCTGGTGCTCATTAAAGAGTTTCGGCATAACCTGCTTTAGTCTGCTAGCAATCATCTTCAAAAGAATCTTATACTTCACATTGCAGAGACTTATTTGTCTAAAATCCCCGAGACTGACTGGATTAGGCAACTTGGGAATAAGGACGATATTAGTCTGATTCCACTCTTGTGGAAAATGCTGGTTTTTGACTGCTATTAGGTTTCGAATCAATCTTGGTCAAATCGTTAATATCTTTTTCTTGACCTTAATCGGTTTCCCTCTTTTGTTGGTATTCAGTACATCAAAATTTGGCTTTTGATTTAAACTTTATAAATATACCCTTCCAAGATATTGTTATTCGTAGCTATGGCTGTGGAAAAAAGAATACAACAGGTTTTGGTTGGTTGCCCGAAGATATTATTCATCGAATACTATCTTTTCTCAGTGAGGATGACAAAGAAAAAGCTCGTAATTTATCCCAAGATTGGTCAAAAGCTTATGATACGTATCCTGAATTGTACTTTAATGGGAGTAATCAAGAGAATTTCGGTGATACTTTGATGAGATGCGTTTATGGAGGGCTTTCCTTGCCTTATCAGTTCAAAATAACCCTAGATTTCACTAACCATGATGTTGATCCTGCTAGCTTGGACAAATGGCTGAAGCTAGCTGTAGAGAATGGAGTCAGAGAGCTCAAGATTTTTGTTATATATGCTAATCATTCAAGCTACCTTATACCGGACTGCATTCTTGAAGCTAAATCATCTTTGACAATGTTGTCCCTCGCATATTGCAAGTTTCCGGACAAGCCCATCGAAGTGCAAAATCTGTGTAAAAAAGTTCATACCTTATTCTTGCAGGACATCTCAATTCCCGACAATGTCTTTTCTTCCATGATCGCGGGTTGCCGGGTGGTTGAGGTTATGAGAATGGAAAACTGTCCAAAGGTAAAGTTAATCAATGTTCCCTACCTCAAAAAGCTTCGCGTTGCCAACTGTTATGAGGCGGAAATTGATGCACCAAACCTTCAGATTGTTGAGTTGCGAGAACTATATGGATTTCGTTTCATTGAAACGCGACCGTATCAAAAACTGCAGGTTTTAAAATTGGAGGTAGTATGGGTTTCAAGAGAATTCTTTGCAAATTTCGCGAATAAGTTTCCACATCTAAGGTCCTTGGAAGTCAGGGATTGCGGTGGCTGTGAAAAAATAGATTTAACGAGTTATTCGCTAAGGAATCTAGGATTTCGGTGTAATGAGTGGACAGAAGCTGTACCTGAACTAAAGATTCATGCTCCCAACCTCACAAGTTTTGATGTTGATAATATTGGTGTACGTATCAAATTTCCTAAAGTGTCTCTTGAAGTTGTTTCGACCCAAATGAAATCTAATGTATCTATGTCTTACTATTCTTATAAAGATAGGGCTTGGCTTCTAGGGTTGAATGAGATGCTATCAAGTATGTTTTCATCCAAAATCTCACTCGAATTTATTTCGAGTTTTTATGGCTGTTCCTTGGAGGACAAATCAACGGAACCTTTTCCTGCCTTTGATGGTTCATTCTTGGCTTATTTCCCCGAAACAATCTCCATGAAGAGGAATTCAAAGGAATGGGATGCATACATGATTGGCCACCTGCAAAGCAAGCTAATTGAGTTGTATAGTCAAAATCTGATAAAGCAGATAGAGATGTCTCTTTATCATGCAAAAGGGAAACAATGCCAGAAACAGCCGCTAGATTGGATGAGTACATCAAAAGTTATACTTGAGTATTGTGAGTCGTGCCTAGAGATTCGATTCGACATAGGATGGAATTTGCCTTCTTGTTGTAGCAACAGCACTGGTGATATGAACCAACAAACAAAACGTATGAGATTCGAGAAATAGATTCTGAATTTGTGATTTGTGTTCCTAGATAGATTTGAAAGAAGTGGATCAGTTTCGTCAGATACTCCATCGTTGTAAGTTTAAGTCAATTCTTCATCAAGAAATGACTACAGATGTATTCACTAATATTCAAAACATGTTACTCCCTCCTCCTCATTGTAATTATAATGCATTTTGATTTGTCCTTAATTTCATTTAGTATGTCCTATTAATTGAAAATAAAACCTTAAAAACACATATATTTTCACATTTATTGTATTATCTTAATTATTATGAAATATTTTTAATATTTTATTCTTTTATTGGAAGAACATACAAATAATTGGTGATAGTACATTTAAAACATGTAAGCTTTCAGAGCGGGTAGCAGTTAATGAAGTCGAATAATAACAATAATAAACGTAAAGTCGTTACCCATAATCAAAAGAAGCACCATCAAGGTATTACTTCCCCAATATGGTGAGGCTAAACTTTTTGGAAATGTTCTTGGGATTATAGGCATTGTGTGATTATCCTATTGGTTCTTAGAGGTTGTAAAAATACTCAGAGTTGTGGAAACAAAAAATTCGAGAAATTAAAATTTCTTTTTAGTAGATATGGTGTGTCTATATGATCTGTATGCTGTGTATGTGAAAGACAGCTCTAAAATAACAAAAAGGACTAATATGCGTCATATATCCAAAAGTTGGAACTAAGACTATGATTACTAGTTCGAGATTAATTTCCTAAATTTTTCCAAACATTGGGACTAAAACATATGGATTCGCACAAATGCCGTAATCTAAGGCTTTGTTTGGTTGTATTGAATTGGGACCAAGAATTGGAATTGGAGCTCTCTAATTCTAATTTTTGTGTTTGGTTAATAAAAATGGTAAGAATTGGAATTACAATTCGTTTTGGGGTTCAATTCTTTATTTTCAATTCTTTTGTGGGAGTAAATAATTCAAATTAAAATTCAAGGATTTAAAAGAAAAGACGCGGATCCAAACCAGGTCTTTCTCGGGTTATATCCTAAACGGGTCGCCTCTCATTTTTTTCCTTTTGACCTTGTTTTTTTTTAAAGAAGATATTTTAATTGTTTTTTTTTCCAGCGCCGTAGCGCTGCTTTTTCTTTTCCTTTTTCTTTTTTTTTTTTTTTTTACTTTCAGCGCTTGCTTTGGAGTTTTTTTTTTAATAATTTTTGTTTTTCTTTTTTGGGCTCTTTGTCTTATAATAATTATTACTATTATTACTATTATTATATCATCAATAAAATCAACCTAAAATAAACATTACATATTTTTGACAAAAAATATCAAAAGTATAACTGTACTGTACCCAAAAAAAATTAACATAAATAAATATTCTAGTTTTGGGTTAAATTTTTTTTATTATATTATGACAAAGTAAACAACATAAAATTTTCAAAAAAAAAATTATAGAAATTGTTCCACATATATACCTATATTATTGTTATAATATATGTATATAAATTTTAAACTATACATGGCATCTTTTCACCAAAAATTATGTAACTTGAGTTTTAAGTATTTATTATTTCATATATAATTATAAACTAAAAATAAAAAAATGTAAGCATATGTTATGTATTGATTTCAATCTATATATAAATGGACATTAATATTCATAACATGAATTCACAATGTTACATGCTAAAATTTTTAAATTTTGGATATAAATAAAAATATCAAAAATTTAAACTTTAAAAAATAGTAAAAGACAGGAAAACAAGAATGTTTTATATGTTTTCTTCAAGAAAAAAAAAAGAATGTTTTGTATGTTACTTGTGTGTCTGTTAAGTGAAAATTCTGCGTAACATATTTAATTCTTATGTAATAATATTTCTTGTGTTTCTAATAAAAAGCTGTGTACATAATAACATAAAAAAATTGATATAGCAAATTGAATAAAAAAACAAAAATTATACTAGTTGAACAACCACAAAGTAGTCTAATACACATGAAGTATAAATTGTATTAGTTATATAATAACAAACTAATTTTAGTTCTAAATTATCCAAATCTTTATGCATTCAAACACAATAATTGGTGTTATAACTTTAATTCTAGTCAATTTTTAAGATCTCCCAAACAAAGGAATTAGTATTGAATTATAATTTCAATATTTCATTTTCAATTCAACAGTATTGTAATTCCAATTCAATCTAACCAAACGGAGTCTAAATATAGTTGAAGATTTTTGGACCGAACCCGATATTAACATCTTCTACTTGACCTTATTAGGTTCCCTTTATTTCTTGGTTTCACTAAATCAAAATTAGGCTTTTGATTTGAACAAAATTATAAATATAAATATACCTTTCCATGATCTTGGCTTGACTATGAAATCAAGGTGATTGTGTATTTTTTTGTTCGTAATTTCCTATCCTACTCGTAGCTATGGCTGTGGAAGAAGATAAAACAGCAGGAGCTGGTTGGTTTCCTGGAGATATCATTCATCGAATATTGTTTTTTCTTAGTGAGGATGACAAAGAAAAAGCTTGAGATTGAATTTATCCAAAGATTGGTCCAAAGCATATGATACGTCGTGGGTAATACGTTGCTGAGACACATTTCTCAAGGGATTTTGTTGCCTTATTAATTATCAGTTTGAAATTACCATTATGGATTTCAATGATGATGTTGATGCAGCCGCTTGGATAAGTGGCTGAAAATAGCTGTAGAGAATGGTATCAAAGAGCTTAAGATTCATCTCCGAAAGCCTAATGCTCGTTCCAGCTACGTTATATCGGACTGCATTCTTGAAGCTAAATCTTGTTTGACAATGTTTTCCCTTGCAAATTTTGAATTCCCCGGACAAGCCGATCAAAGTGCAAAATCTGTGTAAAAAAAGTTCATACCTTAGTCTTGCTGGAAATCTCAATGCCGATGATATCTTTTCTTCCATGATCGCGGGTTGTCGGGTGGTTGAGGTTATGAGCTTGGAGAACTGTCAAAAGGTAACGTTTATCAACGTTCCCTACCTCAAAACGCTTCGAGTTGCCAAATGTTCTAAGGTGGAAATTGATGCACTAAACCTTCAAGTCGTTGAGTTACGACGGCTACATGCACTTTGTTTTGTTGAATCGCAACCATATCAAAAACTACAGATTTTAAAAATTGGGTTATACAAGGGTGTCAAGCGGGTTCTTTGCGAATTTCGCCAATAAGTTTCCACATCTAAGGTCCTTGGAGGTTAAGAATTGCGTTGGCTGTGAAAAATTAGATTTAATGAGTTATCGCCTCAGGAATCTAGGGTTTCAGTGCCATGAGTGGGCAGAAGTACAGGAACTAAAGATTTATGCTCCCAACCTCACTAGTTTTGATGTTGATAGTAGTGACGTATATGGCAAATTTCCTAAAGTGTCTTTTGGAGTTGTTTTGCCCCAAATGAAATCTAATGTATCTTTGTCTTACTATTCTCATCAAATTAGGTCTTGGCTTCAAGTTCAACTTTAAGGGCTGAATGACCATGGAGTGGGATGGAAAGGAAAGGGATTTATACATGATTAAGAACCTGCAAAGAAAGCTAGTTGAACTGCATACTCAAGCTCTGATAAAGGAGATAGAGATGTCTGTTTATCATGCATATGGAGAAAAATGCGAGAAACAGCCGCTAGATTGGATGAGTACTGAAACCAAAAGTTGTATTTAAGGATTGTGAATTATGCAAAGATATTCGATTTGACCTAGGATGGAATTTGCCATCTTGTTCTAGCAACAGTGCTGGTGATATGAGCCAACAAACAAAACGTGTGAGGATTGAGAAATAAAACCTTAATTTGTAGTAATTTGTTCTTTGAAGATTTGAAGAAGTGGATCAGTTTCAGATACACCCATCTTTGTAATTTTAACTCAATTCTTCTTCTCATCAATAAATGACTGTAGATGTTTTTCAATAATTGAAAGCATTCGCTGTTACATCATGGCAATAGAGGAAAAGTTTCTTTTTCGGGTGTACAAGTTTAGTTGTATCAATTGTACCAAGATCGTCAAGTAAGATTGAGTGAATTCAACAAAATTCAGCAGATTGTGGTAAGGATACAATCGAATCAACCCACACAATCCATTCAACCGTGAACAAAAATGGGCAGATACATAACGCCACAATTTTGACAAAATAAAATCAAGTTGATAAGCCACATACGAAGCATAGAAACTTCGTGCAATTTATATTTAAAACCATCCAAAACAAAAATGTTGGATTACCTCACTATTAAAAACTTGTAATGTAAAAAAGATGTCATCAAAAGCTTGTAATATCAAAGATATATTGTTCATATGAAAACCGTAAGTGCCCCTTGAATAAATAACCGAAGTAAGAAAAAAGTAAAAAGGAAATTCCATGTTTCATTCCTTTTTCTTTTTGTTCTTCTTTTTATTTTGTTATTTTATTTTATTTTATTTTTGTTTTGGAAAACTTTTCCTATATTATTATTACTAATTGGAACAGGTTTCCTAAACTAATAATTAGAACCAATTGAGTTTAAGTGATTGTGATAAATTAGTACTCCCTCTATCAAGAATGTTTTTTTTTTTTTAGATTTTCACTGCAATAAAAAGAGAAAATTCAAACGGCTTGGAGAAAAACAATATATATACTATAAAGCAGCTTCTCCATTGAATACAGCTTTGTCTACACAATTCTTTGGTTTTTCTATTTGATTTTCGTAAAACCTGCGAGAACTTTAAATCAAAATATAGTTCGATTTTTAATTATTTTCCTTTTCTATTTCTTTTTTTTTTGGCACCGCAATCTTATTACATACATACATTAATGTCGGTGGAATAATCAATGTTTGGAACCGATTAGGATTTAGAATACCAAATCGGCAAATCCAACAAGGCATGGAATTTCTGGTGTCAGAGCTTGCCCTATATTAATCCTGGTCGACCTCAAATAAGCCTGTAGAGATTCTTGATTTTCAGTAGATCCAAATATCACCTAATATACCCTTTTATTTATTTATTTTAAATTTTTTTGGTACTGTTAACCAAAAAAAGTGAAATAAAATAACTTTTGTTCGTTTGATTTTCGGAGAGGAATGACCAAGCAAGAAGAAGCAGCAATTAGCGGTTTTGGTTGGTTGCCAGAAGATATTATTCATCGAGTACTCTCTTTTCTCTGTAAAGATGACAAACAAAAGACTCGTGGTTTATCCAAACAATGGTTCAATGCTTATGTTACGTACCCAAAATTGTGTTTTTATGGGAAGAACAAGCAGCACTTCGATAATACTTTGTCAAGACATATGTTTGGAGGGACCCCCTTACCTTATCAGCTGGAAATAACCTTAGATTTCAACCATGATGATGATGACACAGCTCGAATATTGGACAAATGGCTCAAAATAGCTGTAGAGAATGGAGTCAAAGAGCTGAATATTCGACTTAGACATTTATATCCTTCCGGCTACATCGTACCAGACTACATTCTTGGAAGTAAATCTTTGAAGATGTTGTCTCTTTTTAATTGCGAGTTTCCGGACAAGTTGACATCGTGGATTTTGTGTAAGAACATCCACACTTTAGTCTTGCTGGAAGTCTCAATTAAGGATGATATATTTTCTTCCATGCTCATGAGTTGTCCTTTGATTGAGTATTTGAGAGTAGAAATTTGTCCAAATTTGAACAAAGTTGAGTTGATCAACGTTCCCTGCCTCAAAGAGCTTCACATTACAGGCCACTTCATTCGTCCTGAACCTATTTTTCCATTGAAGTATCAACCATATTTTGTTGAACCACAACCACAACGAGTACATCAAAATCTGCGGAGTTTAAGATTTGAGAAGGTGATTCTCAGGGAAGCATTCTTTCACAATTTCGCGAATAAGTTTCCGCATCTAAAGTCCTTGGTTATCCGTTCTTGCGATGGCTTTGCAAGAATGAAGTTAACGAGTTATTCGCTCGCAAATCTGGAGTTTGAGTCTCATTTTCTTCAAGAACAAAAGCTAGAGATTAATGCTCCCAACCTCACTAGTTTTTGCCTTGCTCCATTCAACATATTTCCAAAAGTATCCTTCATAGCTGTTTCGCCCCGAATCAAATCCAGTGTATCTCTTTGCTTCAATTTCCCTATTATTGGCGAGTCCTGGAATCCAAGGTTAAATGAAATGCTTTCAAATTTAGCACCATCCAAAATATCTCTCGACATTACTTTGGGAATTAAAAAATCATTCAGTTTAGAAGAAGAGGAGGACAAATGGCTTGAACCCTCCATTAATGCCTTATGTGATTTATTCTTCGCTTGTGGGCCTGAGACTATCAACCTGAATTGGGAAAGAAATGAAAGGGCTCTTCACATAGTCAATGGTGTGCAAAACAAGCTAGTTGAGATGCATAATCAGAACCTCATAATGGATTTTCGGAGGTTTGTTTTCCATGCAAATGGGAAAAAATGCCAGAAACAGCCACTAGATTCAACGGATTTTTCAGATGTTGAATGTAAGGATTGTAAGGGATGGAAAGAGATTCGTTTTGATATAGGATGGAATTTACATTGTTGTTCTGGCCAGACAGGTGATGAACCAACAAACAAACGTTTTCATGATTCTAGCAAGAAGACTGAGGATGATGAACCAACAAATAAACGTTTGAGGGGTTGATAAATAATTCTGATTTTTTGTAGGATTTGAAGAAGTTGATCTTGTTTCAGGAGTTTATAAAATTTTTCAACCTATCAACTTATGTAGATTCATTGGTATCGTCAGTATATATAGTATATATAGAATAAAATAAATCAGATAGGTATCCCCATAATCATTATTGCTTCTCTAAAAAATTTACAAAATCAACGGTTTGTTTCTCATCCATGCATACCAGTTAAATGAGTTATACGTGCTCAATTACTTTGCACCATTAAAGTTCGTTTTTACTTTGAATCGAAAAAAAATGACGTTTTTACATTTGGTTAGGGTGTTAGCTTAATGAAATTAAAATCAACAAAAAGAGGAATGGGAAGCACTTTATAGGGAATCGATCCGATCGACAAAAATAGATAGTAATAAATAATTTCAAGTCTCAGGCCCAATAAAGAGTATTGACTTATAGGAAAAACAAAAAACAAATATTCAGAGAATTTTCAGTATTCGTAATTACCAAATCCTATCGGGCATTGAATTTCTGGTTCTTTTTTCTTTTTCTTTTTTTTTTTTGGGGGGTAAATTTCGGGTATCAAATTGCCTATATAATTAACCATCCCGACCATATCATAAAAATATGATTTTGCTGCTTTTTTTAAAAAAAAACTATTTGAAAAATATCTAAATACCCGTTTCATTATTCTTTGGGCCATCATATAATTAGGTTGATTTTTATTTTTTTTTGGGTACTTGATTTTGTCTCCTATTGTCGTATCCATGGCCAAGCGGGAAAGAGTAGCTGGATTTGGGTGGTTGCCGGAAGATATTATTCATTTGATACTGTCTTTTCTTGATATGGATGAACAGATAAGAGCCTCTTGTCTATCAAGAGAATGGTTGGACGCTTATTGTACAAACCCGAAATTGTGTTTTAATGAAATCCAGTTCATATTGAATTTTTCGCAACACATAAAATTCAGGGACCAATATTCAGGCTCATGGAGTCATGAAGAACATGAAGTTAGGTCATTGTTTCGACAGGTGATCGAGAATATACTTTGATGAAACGGACATGTGGACGGATTTCATCATTTGATTTAGACATAGATTTTCTGTCCTGTCATGGTGATGAAGCTCGCTTAGACAAATCGCTGAAATTTGCTATAGAAAATGGAGTCACGGAGATGAGTATTATTCTTAGGGATTATAGAATAAAACCGCGCCACTACGTTGTACCGGGCTACATTCTTGAAGCTAAATCTTTAACAAAGTTGGCCCTTCGAAAATGCAAGTTTCCGAAAAAGCTGAAAGTACGGAATTTGTGTAAGAACATGCGCACTTTGGTCTAGCGACAGGTTTCAATCAATGATGATACCTTTTCTTCCTTGATCGCGGGTTGTCCCTTGATTGAGCATCTGAAGATCAAAAGGTGTAGTGGTTTGAAGAAAGTTATGTTGATTAAGGTACCATGCCTTAAGGAACTTACTTTTTATGGGCACTACACTTCAAGGATGGCAAATCAACTCTATTTTGTTGAATCACAAGCATACCAAACCCTGGAGAGTTTGAGATTTGAGGACACAACCCTAACTAAAGCATTCTTTGACAATTTCAGTAATATGTTTCCATATCTTCGGTCCTTGGTTATCCGTGATTGCAACGGCTTTGCAAGAATGAATTTAACGAGTTATTCGCTCAGGAATCTCGAGTTTCATCAGCATAATGTTTCTCTAGAATAACAACAGGTGATTGATGCTCCCAACCTCACTAGTTTTGGCCTTGAAGCATATTCCATGAACATATTTCCAAAAGTGTCTTTTAGATCCATTTCAACCAAAATGAAATCTAATATATCTCTTCTTTGCTATTTACCTAAGGAATCATCTCGGTTACTAAGGTTGAATGAGGTGCTAACAAATTTAGTTCCATCCAAAATATCACTCGAAATTGTTTGGAAGGTTTATCCGTCTCAAGGGAGCTCGACAATATTTCATCGGAACATGCCGCTATCTTTGATGGTTCATTCTTAGGTTGTTTGCCGGAGACCATCACCCTGGTTTCCATTGTTAAAGAAAGCAATTTTCCCATGTTCATCAAGAACCTGCAAGAAAAGTTGTCTGAGATGCATAAGCAAAACCAGGTAAAGGTACTAGGGATAGATGTTTTTCACATCGATGCTGAAAAATGCCGGAAACAACCGCGGGATTGGACGAGTTTACCAGATGTTACATGCAAAGATTGTGATATTTGGCAGAAGATTCGTTTTAAGTTAGGATGGAATTCACCTTCTTCTTCTTCTACGCGAGATCGGCGATGAACCAACAAAAACAAACGTTTGAGGCATTTTGATCCTTTTGTAAGGGTTTGAAGGAGTTGATCTGTTTCTCTACACATTTCCTTTTTTTTAATTATTTTTCTTAATTAGTCAGCCATCATTGGTGAATGAATAAAACTCTTTAATATAAATCCGCCCCAAGATAAATGTCATATTTAATGTTTTACTTTATTTGGTAAATAGTACACTCTTATTTTCAAAAAGAAGAAGTACATAATGTTTTCATCATTAGAATAATCTTCAGTTCCATGTGTTTGGATTAAAATTCGAACAACTGCAGTTAAAAAGTTTTATGATGGCCAGGTCACATTTTAGTATATTTTCCACCAATATGCATGTATATATGCATGCTTAAAATATTTTTATGGCGAAATACCTCAAATACTTCAATTAGGCTCCATACCCCATAAAGTAAAACCAGTTGGACCTTAAATCTAAAGCAAACTGTAGTTGGGACTTCGGATTTCGTTTTTTTGGGAATATCCAAAACTATCAAAAAGGGAAAGGGCTTCAATATTCATTTTTTCCTCTGAAAACAAAAAGAAAATAAAGAAAACTGATACGTGATGATTCAAATTAGTAAAATAAAAAAGGTTTATACTAGTAATAATAGTAAAACTATCATACAACCATGCACAATTCTTGCAATGCAATTTGATGTATCACTCACTAAATCGGTATCCAAAACTCCTGTTCTCACCAATACGGATTCTTCCTGAATATGCCAGGCTTTTAATTTAATTACTGTAAGCTACTCAATGCAAAGTGTACTATTATAGCTAGCTAAAACAAAACGAAATTCGAACATATTATATGTAATTTGTGCTTTCTTTTTATGACGAAGTGTTACACTCTCTTTTTCCAAAATAGAGAATCAAGGCCCGTATCATCATTTGTGGGAGCAATAATTCGAGAAATTAATTAAATTTCCTCTGATGAAAAACAAAATATTGTCACTATATATATACATGTTAAGCACACTATAAAAAAAAAAAAAAAAACGTTGTACACTTATATCCGCTGCATTATTTTAACATTTTATATTTGTTTTACATAATATGCTAAAATACTATAAAAAGTAATAAAATTTAAAATTATTCTCACACAAAAAAAAAACCTTTGGGTGGAAAATTGGAAAGACCCAATCTTTAAATATATAATGAAAAAAGTAAAAAAATAATAATAATAAAATTGCATTCATTGCGCGTCCACTTTGTTGTCAACGACCATTGGCCGAGGAAAAGCTCAACGCAATAAAATAATCTTAAATAATACATATTGAGAGAAAAGCGCAAGCATTATTTTGGCATTTTTGACATTGACTATAAGACATTAAATAATCTCTTACGTATCTTTTACATATAATTCATTCTATTTTTCTATTAATAATTCTCTTTGTTTTCTTAATTATTGAAAATTTCCCTGTGAGCCATCATACCTATATTTAGAAGTGACCACCATTGTTGATTCTTACATTAAAGACTTGAGGAATTGATAAATTCCCAAATAAACATAAACAAACACGATAAAATTTCTCGTTTCATTTTGAAATAAAAGAAACTCATTTTGCAAAAATAAAAATTACTCTTTACATAAAAAAAAAAAAAAAGTTCACTTTAAGTTTGAATATTTGTAGTATCTTATTATGAATATCGAAACTAGATGTTGATTATTTTTATATTTATTTTTGGACAGCTAATTTTATCGAATACTAGGATTGATACTATGTATTAGATCGAAATTGAATCGATTTTTTTTTATCCTAATTAAGTGATTTTAACAATATGAATCACTAGGAGAATTCAAGGTATAGAATTGTTCTACCATTTTATATTGTGTTTTACGTAATATGCTAAAATACTATAAAAAGTAATAAAACTTCAAATTATTTTCTCACACACAAAAAGAAAAAAAAAAACATTTGGGTGAAAAATTGAAAAGTCACGATCTTTAAACACATAATCAGCAGTTTATACACTGTAAGGTGTAGGATATAGCAAACAGAAGAGAATATTATATGACAGTGGTTTATGCTGATTATTTGGTTGTGGGCAGACAAGCTTTACGGATGGATCTTGCAGGGATACAAGAAGGATTTCAGAAGCCTGGATTATCATGTGGGGGACTTCAACTGTGTTGTGAAACATGATGAAAGAGTGGGTGGAAACAATGAGTTCTGCTCTGATACATTACAGTTTCAGAAATGGATTGAAGAAAGTGAGGTATGGGAAATGATAACATATGGAGCAGTGGCGGAGCTAGGGGGCCGGAGGGTACCTGCTCAATTTTTTATAATTAGTAGTGATGTCCTAAATTTTTAATAGAAAATTACATATTTTATAATTTTCACACCCCCTACATTAATTTCTTAGTTCATTAGTAGGGTTTTTCTAAAGTTCGCACCTCCATCTTTCTTGCCGCTTTGTTTTCTTACTAGGGTTGACTACTGCGTTGATCAAAGAAGAAATTAATCAGTACTAATAATAAAGTTTGAATGAAACCCTTTTTTCCTGTAAAAATTCGAGTTGAATTTGTAGAATCCTCAAAAGGTGCCAAAGAAATGGGTACTAAAACGCAAGCAGAGCTTCTTCTCAGAAAACAACCAAGGGAGCTTTCCAAATACCCATTGGATATGTTCTCGGCCGGATTAGTAACTCAGGGCAACCCTTTTGAATGGGACGTCATTATCTTCGGCCTTCAGGGAACAATCTACGAGGGCGGGATTTTTCCGGCCAAGATTTTCTTCGCCGAAGATTATCCCAACAACCCTCCGACGGTTAAGTTCACAACTCAAGATATGTGGCATCCGAACGTGTATCTAAACGGAACCGTTTCTATGTCGATTCTGAGCCCTCCCGGTGACGATCCGTACGGCTACGAGCTCGCTAGCGAGCGGTGGTTATCGGTTCACACGGTGGAATCCATCGTGTTGGGTGTCGTTTCGTTGCTTTGGGAACCGAATGACGAGGCGGCGGCTAATGAGGATGCTGTGATTGAGTGGAGGGAAAGAAGGGATGTGTTTACGGAAAGGGTTTTGAATTTGGTGAGGAGATCGCAATGTCGGTTTATGTATGGTGATGATTATGATGATACTGAGTTTGATGATGAATTGTTGTCCTGTGGTGGTTTTGGTGCTACAAAAAAGGTTGATCAATTCTTGTTTGGTGACCCTTTGAAAGTTTATCCTTCCGATGATGATAAAAAGGCTGGTGGTCCGTTCTTTTCGTGTGATCAAGTGTTTTACAGTGATATAGAGTATTCCGGTGATGACGATTTAGAGGCTGATGAACAATTCCCGCTGGATGATGATACACAAGGTGGTAAATTGCTGCTGTCCGGTGATGATGATTCAGAGTCTGATCAATTGCTGCACGGAGATGAAGATGCAGTGAAGGTTAAAGAAGGTTAATTTTGTGTGTGTGTGTGTGTGTGTTCTTTTTTTTTAAGTAATGTAGAGTTTGAGAGACAGTTCTTGTGTTTGTTATTTTTTTTTTTTTTTTAACCTCTCTTAGGAAATGCAATTTTCATTTCATTTGGTGATTGCCTGAATTTAGTTAAAGTTTTTTTTTTCCCTTCCTATGAAAGAGTAAAATGTCCAAATGGTCGCTTACATTTGGGCTTACTATAAATTACGTCTCTAATATTAATATTTTAATATCTTAGTACCAAACATTATGTTTTCACACTTTTTTTGTCCCATTTCACTGTTTCGACTACTTTTCCGTCCAGCTCAATGTTGACCGGCTGTTGACTTGTTGGAATCAGGGGTATTTTCATCTTTTCCCTTAATTTAAATTTCTATTAAAATCATTAAAAATATTATAAAATTCAAATTTCATTATTTAATTATTAAAGTAGTATTTATTATTTTTTTGTTACAAAAATATTATTTATTAATTTAAAATATTATTATAAAAGTTTAAAATTTACATTATTTTTAAAATTACTTTTTTCATTTATCATTTACCTTTTGTACAAAATAAATAGTAATTATGTTACACTTTTTACCTTGAACTCTCTGTAACTAAAGAACAAATTACTATGATACATTACATATGAAGCATCAATTTGGCAAGAATCTAAAGCTAAAACTAAAATGTGTTTTTGACCATTTCGTTTCCAAAACTCTTCAGGGAGACAAAGCTAGGGACATAGTCAACTACTTCCATGATCATAAACCTTTCTGGATGGCCAACGAGCTTTTTCATTTCAACCCTTTTCAATAAATTGTTCTTAGGATCGAAAGAAAGCGGCTGATCATCTCTCCATAGCATCAGGATCTCTCCATCTTCGAAAACTTTAAGAATCTGAACCACTTCATAGTACTTCCCAATCAGGTCAATTTGATGTTTGTCAATCACAAATTGTTTCACCCAAGATTCTTTCACACCGTACTCCTTCATCAACCATATCGTGATTTTGAAATCCGATGTGTTGTCGCATACACTCAGACAATTATCATCTTTGTTGTTGTAGACTTCTAAGGTTGCTAGGTTGTTTTTTTCCAGTTCAGGTGGACCTGGAAATGCCCTGAATGTCTCCTTTTCAAGATTGAAACACGAGATCAATTCAGGGCCGTCTGGATCTGTAATCAGCCAGTGAAGATTGCCATTGTGAAAAATTCCGTGCGTTCGAACACTGTACAGAAACGGGGCATGTCCCCGGAGCCGCCAGCATCCTGTTCCAAATGTATAAACATGGCATTCGGATTTCATTATTCGGGTTAGAATCCCATTCTCCTGATCATTGTTCCTCTGCAACTCCTGGTAAATTCTGACTACTTTGTAATGACCAGTTGTTGAACTTAACCCGAATCCGTATGTCTTTCTATTGGGAGATTCCATTATTCCTCCAGGGCTCGGGATTGTTATGCATTCCCAGGTCATTGGGTTCCATAAACGAACTTCATCTGAACAGTGAAACCCGAATTCGTGAAAGCAGATCAACCCATTGATGGAACCAAACATGGAAACAGAGTTCTCCGGGAATCCTTCAGGGAGCTTCATCTCTGAATCTGGAAGATAATAAAAGTCATTGCTGGCGGGGTCGTTTTCAAGCCCAACCATATTGAATGAACTGGTGTTCTTGAACACCATTAAGCTTGGTGGCAATCTTGATTCGCGTAAATTGGCGAATTCCGGGCTGGAAATTAGATACAGCCATGGTTTGCACACGCAACAGCATCGGCTGATGGTTTTGGTTGGCAGTCTTGTTAGTATATCGACGGTAATGTGCGCTGGTAGATTGGAAAAGAAGTTGTGATGATGATGACTCATGAGTGGTTTCATTTTTCTGGAGATGCAAAAAAAGTTGGAAATATTGTTCTTAGATATGATGATAGAGATTATATATAGCAATAGGATATGATGATTTGGATTGATTGGAAATGTATGGAAAAATGGAATTTTCAATGGTCAAAGGAGAGACTATATGTTTTGACTCAGGCTTGTGTTGAACAAGTCAACTGTAGATTCAATAGAGAGGCTAAAGGAAGAAGATTCAATACACTTATTTATGAACTAGACTTCTTTGGTAGCTAAATACTCCCCTCCGTTCCAGAAAAATAACGCATGTTTATCAGTACTCTTTTTTGGTACCTAGATACTTCCTCCGTCCAAGAAAAATAACGCATGTTTATTAGTTCTCTTCTGTTTTCAGTGAAATATTCACAACAAGAAGTTTGTGCAGATCTCTTTAGCTTAAATTCCTGATTTCTGCGTTTCAAGTTGGAGAACAAAATGTTGAAGCCCATCCTTAGCCAAAGGCATGAGTATCTGGCTGAAAAACTCTATAAAAAGCTCAAAGGTACTTAATTTTAATTTGGTTGAAGCATGGAATAATGTAACAGATTCATTTCCGGATGATAAAAATGGCTCCACAATTTGACTTAAATTGGACGAGAAGTGTTGGGAGTTTCAGAATTAGACATTACAAAACAAATAAATTGCATGTTCAAAGACAAACTCTATGATAAATAACCTGTTTTTGACAAGAATCTAAGCCAGAAACAGAGCTTTTCAACTAAAAGGTTCTTTTGACCATTTCTTTCCCAAAGCTCTTTAGGGATACATAGCTGGGTACATATTCAACTACTTGCATGACCATAAAAATGTCTGGATCACTAACAAACCTTTCTGGATCCCTAGCGAGCTTTTTTATTTCAACCCTTTTCAATAAATTGTTCTTCGGATCAAAAGAAAGCGGCAGATCATCTCTCCATAGCATCAGAATCTCTCCATCTTCGAAAACTTTAAGAATCTGAACCACTTCATAGGACTTCCCTGTCAGGTCAACGGGATGTTTGTCAATCACAAATTGTTTCACCCACGATTCTTTCACACCGTACTCCTTCATCAACCATATCGTGATTTCGAAATCCGAACTGTTGTCGCATACACTCAGACAACTATTTTTGTTGTTGTAGACTTCTAAACTAGCCAAGTTGTAATTTTCCAGATCAGGCGGACCTGGAAATGCCCTGAATGTCTCATTTTCGAGATCGAAACACGAAATCCGTTCAGGGCCATCTGGATCTGTTATCAGCCAGTGAAGATTTCCATGGAAAAATACGCCCCGCGTTCTGCAACTGTACAGAAATGGGGCGTTTCCACGGAGCCGCCAGCTTCCTTCTCCGAATGTATAAACATGACATTCGGATTTGATTATCCGGGTCAGCTCCCCCTGTTCATTCCTCTGCAACTCCTGGTAAATCCTGACAACTTTGTAATGACCATTTACGGAGCTTAACCCGAATCCGTATGTGGTTATGTTGGGAAATTCCATCGCCCCTCCAGGGCTTGGAATAGTTATGCTCTCCCGGGTCGTTGGATTCCATAAACGGACTCTATCCTTACAACGAAACCCGAATTCGTGAAAACAGATCAACCCGTTGATGGAACCAAACATGGAAACAGAATTCTGCGGAAATCCTTTCGGAAGCTTCATTTCTGAACCTGGAAGATAGTAAAAGTCATGGCTGGTGGGTTCGTTTTCAAGCTCAACCATGTTGAAGGAACTGGTTTCCTTGAATACCATCAGGCTGGGTGGCAGTCTTGATTTTCGCAGATCGGCGAATTCCGGGCTGGAAATCAGTGTTACCCATGGCTTGCACACGCAGCGGCACCTGCTGAGGATCTTGATCGGCAATCTTGTAAGTATATCAATGGTAATTTGTGATGGTAAATTTGAAAAGAAGCTGTCATTTTCATCATGACTAATTAGTGGTTCCATTTTCTGGAGAAACAAACAAGACTCAGAATTTTGTTCTTAGATTGATGATACAGAGATTATTTAGTAGTTTTCAGGTGTTTCTAAGGTCTAATGGTGTGATTTGGATTGATTGAAAGTATATGGATGATGGGAAGTTTCCATGGTCAAATGAAATGAAACTACTTGTAATGTTGAAAGTGGTACATGTTTTGACTTGTGCTTTTCTTGAACAAGTCAAATTGCAGATGCTTACCTTGGGGAGTGAGTAACTCAACAGAGATTGGAAAGAAGATTCGATACTTTTCATGAAGTAGACTTATTCCGTTTTTTGACGGTAAAATAAGATCTTCTGTCTCATTTATTATGTAACAGTGGTTCTTATAAAAGTCACATTGAATGGTTTAATAAAGTGATTAGAATATGACTTATACAAGTAAGACAAGTCTCTAACTTCCACTACTCTTGGTTGATAAGATGCTATCAAAAAAGTGGCCCAACAAGCTACAGATTGATTTGCTACATACATCTTTAATTCTAGAGGGTGTAGATAACTGATGGAAATGGTTTAAAAGTCCTATTTTCCCACTACCACTTTAGTGGATGGAAATGGTTTAGTGGATGCATGTCAATTGCCATGACTTTTCACTTCAGGAGACATATTCTCCAATAATTTTGAAAAGCCAGCCACCCCCATTTTGAAGAAGAGAGCTAATTTTATGTTCATGGTGACACGTCCCTAACTTAACTAACAAAAATGACACCTTTATATTAATAAACTAACTACGATCGTTCCACAGCATGGATAAAACACAAAGACGGTGATGATAAAGGGTTGGTGCTGACATTGCACTTGACAATTTGGTTTCAAAAGTCAGAGAAATGCTGGATGCCACCCAGAGAAAATCTCTTTGATGTTGCAAAGCTGAAGAAAGATGACTGCACTGCAGTTGTAAGAAAATGGGAAGTGATAACCGTCACCATGAACCAAAAGAAACTGATTTTAGCTCCTTGGGTTGACGAACAGGATGTGGAAGTTGAGGTCAAAGAACAAACAAAGTGAGGAATGGGTGTTTCGGCCGGCCAGAACTGCCTCAAGGCCGAAGTTATTAGCTTTACAGTCTTTGAAGGTGGTATATTGCAGAGACATATATCACTAATTGTAAGAATCTATTGAATAAGTTGAAGGCTTGATTGCCTCAAAGCTGTCAAGTTACAAACGTTTTATCAACCTATCTAGACATGTTACATGATGCTAACACTAAAGTTTACAAAATGGAAGATGGAAATCGATTTTCTTTTTCACTATGTCGCATTTGTACAGACATGAAAGAAATGGTAAAAAAAAAGGTTCTTACATCTATGACATGATTTCCAGAGCTTCCCTAGTTTGTCCAAGTATGTTAAATACAGTTGCCGCGATATGAGATGGTGTGAGACCTGCTTCTGACAATTGATCAGCTGGAGATCCATGTTCGATGTATCGATCAGGAAGTACCAGCGGTCTCCACTGCATGAATTTAACAACATAAACATGTAACTTAAGGAAGCAATGAAACTTGATCGTAGAAGGGAAAAAAATGAGGAAGACAATGAAGGAAATTTCTAATTTGAAGAGAGCGAAATTAGATATTTCTGTGAATGACGTTCTTTATACCTTCAATTTTCCATCAAGAAGCCCATCAAGGGCCATAAACTGTGCAACGTGAGATCCAAAACCTCCAATTGATCCTTCTTCAACCGTGATCAAGACATCGTGTGATTTTGCAAGACTCCGTATAAGAGAATGATCCAATGGCTTGCAAAAGCGTGCATCTGCAACAGTCAACTGCAAACCATGAGGTTGTAATAGCGCTGCCGCAGCCAAACAGCTTTGTACTGCTGTTCCGTAGCCCAATAGAGCTACTCTCTCCCCTTCAATCAATATCCTTCCTTTCCCTACCTGAAAGTTTTATAAGTTTATCGTCAGTTTTGGTCAGAATCCCTTCAGCAGTTATGCACAAAACAAAGTTTTGACATCTACCTCCAGAGGAGTGCCTTTGTTCCCTGGTGGCAGTTCTACACCTATTCCATTTCCCCTTGGATATCGGAAACAGCTAGGTCTGTCATCGATAGCTGCAGCAGTAGCAACCATGTGAAATAGTTCAGCTTCATCTGAAGGGGCCATCACCACCATGTTTGGAAGGCATGCCATAAACGTCACATCAAAGGAACCACAATGAGTAGGACCATCTGATCCAACCAGACCAGCTCTATCCATAGCAAATCTAACAGGCAGCTTTTGTAAATCCACATCATGCACTACCTATAAAATGATCAATCCCATATCAGCAAAGCAGACAATTCTGATGCGGAGGGTAAGGACATTAGGAATGTTCAGTTTACCTGGTCATACGCCCTTTGCATGAAAGATGAATAGATTGCACAAAAAGGCTTCAGGCCTTCACAAGCCAAACCAGCAGCGAAAGTAACGGCATGTTGTTCTGCTATCCCAACATCAAAACATCTGGTAGGGAAACGCCGTAGAAACAGGTTCAAGCCTGTTCCACCTCCCATTGCAGCATGAATTGCAACCACATCTTTGTCTGCCTCTGCTTCTGCAATTAAAGCCTCAGCAAAGTACGTTGTGTAAGACTGTGTTTTAGCACTGGACTTGAATTGCTTCCCTGTTGCTGGATCAAACTTAACCACTCCTGTAGGAAGGCAAAAGAGCTTCTCAGTTGTGGACTCAGAGCACTTACCAGAAACATTAACTGCCAATTTTACATTTATCACTTAGATTTCATATCTGTTCAGACATCTACCAAGGCGACTTGTTACCTTCCATGTTGGCAATTTTCTTTATAACTTGTAGTAATCAAGCAATACAGAATGAATGGTGACTATTGAATGAACTGGCATTACAAAACAAGCAAATCTAAGAAAACTCAGGAAGTTCAATTTAGGTACTGTACCATGGTACTTGTCAGCTGCTTTCTCGGCATAAGGATAACCTCTGCCTTTCTCAGTGACAACATGGATTAATACCGGACCTGTTGTTTTAGTACTCTTGACTTCTTTGAGAATAGCAACAAGATCATCAATGCTGTGACCATCCACAGGACCAATATAATAAAATCCAAGCTCTTCGAATAGAGTTGAACCAGAGCCACTAATCAAGCCACGGGCATATTCATCAACTTTTGCAGCAAGCTCATGAACTGGACCACCAATCTGCTTGGTAACTCCCTGCATTTTAAAGTTTCAAGGGAACATTAGTATGCGTTAATCCAGAGAAGCAAAAAACTTAAGATATCAAAGTCCTCAGAAGAATCCAAACCTTGGCAACTTCTCTCAGTTCTCGAAGAGGCCGGTTTGACTGCAACCGACTCAAAGCACTACTTAGAGCTCCAACAGGAGGAGCTGGCCCATCTAATGTAGCAGTTGGCAATGAAACTTGCTTGTTGTCATTGAGAATAACAATCATGTCAGAATCCAGGTATCCAGCATTATTCATAGCTTCATAAGCCTGCCCGGCTGTCATAGATCCATCACCAATTACTGCAACTACATTGTTTTTCCTTCCTTTCAGATCCCTTCCTACGGCCATTCCTGTTCATCACAAAATACCGAATAAATAAGTGCCGGCAAAGACACGAGATCTTCATGAGAAATAAGATTAGCATCAGGATCATAGATCGACCTTGGACAGTACAGCCCAGTGTTAACTCATCTAAAACTTGTTATAGCAACCCTAAAAATTGAGCCGATTAAAGAATTACCTAGGCCTGCTGAGATGCTGGTAGAACTATGACCAGTACCAAAGCAATCATATTCACTTTCTGAACGTTTAGTAAATCCTGAAAGTCCATCAGTTTGTCTCAAAGTTGGCATTTTGTCCCTTCTCCCAGTCAAAATCTTGTGTGGGTAAGACTGTAAAACATACAAATTGTGACGAAACAGTCATCATCATTGGCTAAAAGTACTTGCAACCTTTATCTGTGCATTCTTTATAAAGTCTAAAACATCACCTGATGACCAACATCCCAGACAATCTTGTCTTGGGGGCAGTTGAACACATAATGAAGAGCTACAGTGAGCTCAACAACACCAAGGCTCGAACCTAAATGACCCCCCGTCTTTGAAACATTAAAAATGATGTCTGATCGTAATTCATCCGCGAGTTGTTTCAGTTCCTAAATTAAAGAATGGTTTAAACTTCAGAACACTAATAAATCTCAGTACCAAGGAAATGTTATTTATAGTGTAGAAATGCTACCTTAGTGGAAAGATTTTTCATGTGAATTGGGTAGTTGATAGTGTCCAGTAGCGGAGTTGGAGGTCTCTGTGAGTAATACTCCCCACTTTCTGACAAAGACGCCCGAATTCCATTATACTTTTTCGCTACCTTTTCAACAATATAAGTCCAAAACAAGGATTCCTTATTAGGATTCCAATCCAAAATCACATGCAGAGGATGCTACAGTCCATTCACATATAGTAACCAACAAAAGATAACACCTAGAAAACAAACACCAATTACAATAAACTAAGAGCATAAACTCACTCATTCAAATGCAAATGAAAACAACAAAAGCAAGCAAATGAATTCTAAAAATCCAAGAAGGGCCAATATAGCACTTGTTTCTTTCTTGTTCCTAACTAAGCTGAATTCCCAAAAATTATACAAAACTTTCACAAACCTGATTATTTTGGGATTCAAATTGAAGCTGCAGATCGGTTCCACTGAGCCAGCTGGAACATAAAAGACCATGCTTTACAGAATTTGAAACCACCACCTTGCTTAAGTTCCCAGGAAATGCAAATGCACTGAGAGCCATTATATCTCTATATTACAAATGGCCTAAGCTCAGAAACCCCAGTGAATAATTTAAGGGTTCAATCCAATAACTAGCCAAAAAGATTCCACAACACGGATAGTAGTGGAACCTTATCAGTTAAGAAGTGCCAAAATGAACCCAACAGAAAGAAAGGAAGAAACTTTATGCAAGAAACCCGTTTACAATACCGAGTTTGAGATGAGAAATTATTGGAATATGGTCAGGAAATGCAGAGACTGAGAAGAGAATGGCAGATTGGAAAGAAATTAGCAATGATTAGCGAACAAAACGTTCGAACATATTTATAGTAGGATCTAACAGTGTGATGGAGCCAAAAATAAAGTGGCAAGGTTTTTGATTGGGCCACGTTGGAAGAAATCCGAAGTGGATAGAGAGATATGATGATGATAACGTAGTACAACTTCCATGGCTAATTTAATCAAGATTTGCCGCACTCTTTGCCTTGTATTAATCTGTGGAAGAAACTGGTGTCAAATCCCCATTAAACCCATCTCTCATTTTGTGGATTTCTGTTCATTCCATTATGTGTTCTGACTTTTTCGTCATTGGTTCATGCTAAATTGCTAATTTGGTCAACTGACACATGTTTGTCAATTGTTATCATGGACACTAACTAGTTAAAAAGATGATAAAGACTGAATTAGTTACTTAGTACTATAGGCTTGCTGAATCTGGTGCATAATGTAGTTAAAAAAAAAAAACCAAATCAGTATAAGAGAATGATCATCAACCACATAAAAAAGAGCTTTTTGTTTCCTCATAAGTTAGGTGTATCAATTATTCAAGTAATTGAATCATATTAAGGGTGATTAGGAGTAGTAGATCCTTCAAAATGAAAGCAAATATTCTGTCCACCGAATTGCCAATTTGGTCGAAATCAAAATATATGGACAAAAAAAGGTTTCCAGTAGGCAAGAAGGATATCAATCCTGTATCATATCTACAAAGTATCGCCTTTAGTCCTTTGGGATGAGAAAAAGAAGAAAAATCTGCCTGCCTTTTCCAACTAGCAATTAGCAAGACTTCAGACCCTAGCCCAAATATCATCATCCAATGGATTTTTAATTGTTCCCAGTTCTAAGTTCTAACCCATCCTTATTGCTAAGGACAACAAAAACCTCTGCAAATTCCATTCATAAATCTAGCAACTAAACAATTTTCCCTTGTCACAACTCAACACATCTGTCATTACTCAAGAGGTTGCAATGGCAACGATTCGACCAGAGGTGCAATTTAACCCTATCAATGATCACACATGCCCATATGCCGAAACAGCCATCTTAAAATCATAAAACCTCAGAAGGTCAAGAACAGAAGGGCAGTCCGAATCAAATAGAGGAAGAACAGAAAATTTGTATTCATTTAAAAGCTATTACAACCATGCAAATATTCTTCCTTTTATAAAATATCCAAACAGCCTATATGGAAACTACAAATGCTTGGCTACAACTTAACCAACAGGCATATATATTTGCTTCCTGCCTCATCTGGTGGAATTCCTATTTATAAATCCAACAGCCCTGCTACTTTCCTTAAACCATACAGCGAGAACATGTTAACATGACTACAAAAGACTATGAAGTTTAAAATGGCAAGGAAATTTAATCATAGACATACTGAAGCGTAACACAACAGAAAGACCTGGGACTGGGATCATTATCCTTGAGACAAATGTAAACCAAAGAAGCTGATGTTTATGGATGCGGTACATCATTCCAGGGTTCTCATTCAAGTGCCTATTGTATACTTTTATACAATGAATAGATGAAGCACTCATATCTAATCGGCAGAGGCATGTAGATTCTGATCATAGAAATTGCAACCTAATATGCCAGAGCCATAATCCGGACTACCATTCTTGAATGCATAAATGATTGGTGGAGAAAAGTCATAGCTCCATGTTTTGGCTTAGAGAAGTACTTCTCATAGTAACCCAGAGCTTACTTGCATAATGCTCAAATCAGTGGTTAAAAACCATAAAAAGTATAGAATCGCTAAATATAAAAGCAAGAGAAAGTTGCAGCACTTTTAAAACAATAAACTCCAATTTAGTAACTGGTCGTAAGTTACAGAAATAAAGAGTTCTCCAACCTATATTGCAGAACAAATAAAATTAATAGAAAGCATAACATCGCTGAAATTGACCTTCCATGGAACCATGGGTATACTTCAGGCCTTGGCTTAGTCAGACAACAAAACCAAAAACAGAAATGTTGCAAGTCTCTCACTTCATCTTTGCCTCAGTGAACAACACATGACGATTAACACGAGGATCATACTTGCGAAATTCCAGTTTGGTCTGGCTACTCTGAAGCCTCTTGGTCTTTCTAACCACATAGAAAAATCCAGTCCCGGCTGCAGATACAAGCCTCACTAGTATCGAGCCCGCCTTCTTCTTCTCACCCATGTCTGTAAAATTTTTGGGAGAGACAAAAGCAACTATTAGCATCTACAACACAGCACCTAGTAACTCATTCCTTCAAAACTAATGCAAAACATATTTTCAACTGCAATGTAATATTGCACAACAAAATTCCGGTCTTCCAAACAACAAACAAAAGACACAGAGTTCTGAATCTGAAAAATGGAACACCAAAACTAATCAGTGGTATAGGCAAGCAACTACAGTGCAGAGAAACCCAAATATAGGCCTTTGTCTATGAAAGTAAACGTGTGCGACCATGTCTTGTCTGAAATCATGCAAACAAGCCTGAATACACAGAATGCAGACCGCTGAATCACTATGGTGTTGACATGCAAAATCTCTCAATTGAAAGAAGCTTTACCTCAACAGGTCTGTTGAGATTAAACTTTAGTAAGCCATTACATCAATCTCTCAACAAAACGAATACCAATCACTTTTCAGGATTCACAAATATATCAAACAGGTACACTTCATGAATTCACAGCAAGTAGGACTGAAGAACACCATTGTGAAGGCAAAACCCAAAAATTGGAAACCCAATTTAGCTTCAAGAAACTGATATTTTTCTCTATGCATTGTGGGGTTCCAGATAAACTAACTGCAACAAGTAGAGATTTTGATGTTAAGTGCCAAAACCATTTTCTCCTTAAGGCTTTATAAATTTCTTCCCTTCCCGGACAGCATGAAATTTTTCCTTTCTCCTTTGCAAAATTGGTGGAAATGCTAATGAATCCAATAAACCATGAACTCAAAACTTAAAAAATGCCACAAATTCTAAACTAATAGCTGTTTATTCAACACAAATTCTTCCATTTCTCCACTAAAGTTCCCACCTTTGGATCTTAATGTAAAACCTTTCTTCAGAAACCTACATGGACCCTTTTCCCTTTTTGCTTCAACGGAATATCTAATTCAACAATTGTTCAAAATTGGCTTCTTAATGAAGCTAGATGAATATGAACCCAATATGAACACACAAAATTAAACACAAAAATGATGAAGCAACCGAATCCATCACACAACAAACAAAGTTCAACAGTAGGAGAAAAAGGAAAAATGGAATAACGTAAAGCAGAACTCACCGCCAACTCTTCAGTTCTTCACTGCTTTGATGTCTAAACACAGCGATTTCTTTGTCAAGCGGCACAAAGAACCCTGCTTAAAAAGGAAAAAAAAAAAAAAAACAAAACAAAACTCAGACTTTAATAAACTTTGCTGAATAGTCCTCGTAATTTAAACAAATTATCATTATGTCACATATTTATTTTCTTATTACTTCAAAATAATGACTCGGGTCAGGTTTCGGATCCGTAGGAAAGCTGGGTTCATTGTTAACAGAACATAAATTCAGTCAGTCACTGCCCTAAAGTTGCAATCTTTGGATAATATCAGCTCCAGAATCACTCAAGCAAAGTTATTCAAGGTACAATTTCAGCTCTTTCCTTGCATTTACCGATGGAAAATCTTTATCCCTTTGCGAAATTGTCTCTTTTGTTTTGTGGGTTGTTTTCATTTTTGGAGGAAACGAGACGAATTTCGCCTCTTTTGCGTAAAGAACTGACTTAATCTGTTTCGAGTTCCTATGTTTTTTGGATTCTTTTTTCTAAAATTGGGTTTTTTTTTTCGTTTGTAGAGGGTAAATCGATTGGAGAATGGCGAGTAATGTGGATGCAGCCGGAAATCCGATCCCAACATCTGCGGTGTTAATGGCATCGTCAAAACATATAGCATCAAGATGCCGAGACGCGAATGTGGCTTTTCTGAAATGCAAAAAAGATGATCCAAACCCTGAAAAATGCCTCGACAAAGGCAACCAAGTCACCCGTTGTGTTCTCGGCCTGTAAGCACAGTTTGTTTTTCTGAAATTTGCCATTTTTAGTGGGAAATATCTTATATCGAGGAGTCATTTTCAAGGTTATTTTGAGATATACTGGCTGCTTGGAGGATTTGTGGAAGTATGTGTGATCATGTTTAATGTAGTATTCGACATAAGGGTTTTCCTTGTGGAGTTGAATCTTGTGATGGAGTTATAGCTTATTCTACTGTTTTGTTATGCTACCAATTTGGATTCTTTGTCAATATTCTCCAGCTAATTACATTTTTGCTTGTATATGTAAGCCGTTTCTGTGTGAAAGCTTGTAGTTATGTGTCTCTTTCCCGTCTGTCTTTCATTGTGATTCATTACCTTATGTTCCTTAATATGTTGTGTCAAGTGAAGGGGTTTGAGTGATATGGAAACCACTTTGCTGTTCCCTTGAGACAACTTTCTTATCTATATATTGTATGAGCTTCTTCACTTAAAGGTTCTGGCTTTGTGTATGTGTCCAGTTTGTGGCCTTTAAGACTCCATCCCTCTTTTCGTTTTCTCTTGTTTCAAGTCCTGCAATTCCTACCATCCCGGTATCTATCATTCTTCACCAAATTAGAGGAAGAAATATGAATATTTACAATCAGCAAGTTGATTCTCGAAACTGTGTTCCAAAAGAGCAAGAGACTGTGATGCTCTTGTTCAAAATGACTGTAGTTTGCATGTGATTGTCGTGTCTAGGTACTAGAGAACTGCGCTTGTGAGTTCATCTCCAAAATATAAACTTTCTTGAATGATCATGTGATGTACATATATCTGTGGCAGATCTTTCTAGCATTGTGTAAATTATTGAGCAGCAGTGGCTTGTTATTGTTTGATAATAGGACTATGGATTAGGTTTTCTTATGGGATGGAGTGGAGGAAGATGGAGGCTGCAGAGCTTATCAGTCTTATCTCAATTAATAATTTTTAACCATATGTGCTTTCAATTTCATTGGTGCAAAACTATTCTTGAACACTAGTATCCTTATGACTAATCGTTGAAGTTTCAAAAGATCTAAGTTCGGCTAACAGGATCCATCAAGCGTGTTCGTTATACTAGTCTTTGAAATGATGAATTGTGTTTATTCTCCCTCTTGCTGCAATAACTGGTGTCAACATTAAGTTTGGTTGTTAACTGTTTTAAATTTGACAAATCATAAACTACGTGAAGGTCCTAATTTATTGATCATAGCTTCTCTTCACTATCTATACTGTAGAGGGAATTGAGAGACATCCCTATTGCATATGTATTTATGTGTATTGGATTTGCTTTTGTAGGCTGAAGGATCTTCATCAAAGGTGCACCAAGGAGATGGATGCTTACGCTGGATGCATGTACTACAACACAAATGAGTTTGAATTGTGCCGCAAGGAACAAAAAGAGTTTGAGAAGGCATGTCCCCTCTGAATGATGATGGCTGAACAAAACTCTGTATTTGATCTGCATTTTTAATAATTTCAGCACATGCACAACAAGCAGATGTTGTATGTTGGAAAAATTTTAGATGAGCTCCTTGATGAATGACAAATTTCAATTTTTGTTTGTTCAAAGAATTTAGATTATCCCTTAATTGACCTTCAAACTACTCTTTGTTTCTATATTCAAGATATACGCTTTGATTCCAGAGCATGCTTTTGAAAGAACATTTCCTATGGGTAACCTGTAGTTGTAGTTTTACTGTGTATTCAAAGGTTTATGCGGGTAGGCTATACAAGATGTAAAGTATAAATTTAACCACCACCTGAAAGTAGTACAATTTTATGAAATGCAAAAATAAGCTGGAAGTCCTCGGAATTAGATGACATCATACCTTAATCATTCAACCAGTTGAAATATGAATACTGAAACAATCCGAATAAATGAAAACAGAACCTTACAAAGCTGAATGTTTAAGCAGAATTGAAATATTACAGATTACTGCAATCTAGTTGCGCAAGGCCTAACCAATTAAAGCTAGAAACGTTAATGTCATTGCAATCCTGAGCAACAAGGAAACAGCATGAAGTCTGCAGGCTCAGAGGCAGACAGCTTGATAGAAAACACGTCATCTGGGACTGCACAGCCAAAAGCAACATATGTCAGGTTATCCGTCAACTTCTAGCACTGATATCAAAATTCAACAAGAAATTCTACCAACTATTCCAGCCGAACATCAAAATCCAGCATACCTGTAAGATCTAGAACGAGACCTGGATGGACTGCGTGACATCCTTCTAGGACTCTGAGACCTACCATCCACATCATGAACTCTGTGGCCTCTATCACCTCCTGGGCTTGGCCTGTCATGTTTCTCTTTGCGAGGAGAAGGTGAGTCTGAAAAGGATCCAGATTGCCTTGGAGACTTCTCATGGGACCTATAACTTCTCTCTTCCCTGGGAGAAACAGATCTAGATCCGTATTTGCCCTTTCTGGCACCACGATCCCTATCCCTATCAATTAGAGAAAGTGACTGCATTCATAAGTGTCACTGGAAAAGTTTAACAAACCATATTGAACAAGAAGCATACGGAAGGGTAATTAGTAACTATCAGCCTGCCGCTACAAACACATAATCCTCAATTGAGGGACAACTTCTCCAACTCAGCAAAAACCTTGCAACAAATTGATATTTATAGAGTAAAATATGCCAGAAAAAAGTCAAAGGAAGAGAAAAATGATAGCAGCTCCCGAATTTAATGATGAAAACACGACTTTTACCTGCATCTTCATAGTTTGACGGGGGAAATTACACACTTTCATCCAAACTACTGATTTAAAGCTTTATAGCAGTGAACAGATTGATCAGCATCAGATAACTTGAAAGCTCTCCTTGCCCCCAACTTATTATCTTTTCTGAGCCATTCTCAACACACCTCAATCCATATAACTTTGAAAAACCTTTGCTTCTTTGAAGATAATTTCTTTCTTTGGCCAACTATAAGCTCTAGATTCTTTCTTTAACTGGATAGTATGCAACAATAGAAAATCAAACACAACCAAAACGGTAAAAAAAAAAAAAAAAAAAAAAAAAGAACTTCTGCAACTGTAGACTATTCACACACCATTACAAACCGATTGGTTCTCCATGCCAGGTAGACAAATAAAATAAAAAAACAAACGACCGCATCAACAATGAAAAATCATCTGGCGAAGCAGGGATTTGTATGTAAGCAAGCACTCTTTGATTTTTGTGATCCTTTTTCTCTATAGTCTTTACAATTCCAGAATTTGTTAGGTCTCTTTCTCATATTAAGATCTGCATCCATAATGTCACTGGCATGCATCAATCAAATCCAGATGAATGCACGTAATTAAGAAGACCAGCAACAAGAACCATTGAAACGACAATCAACAAAAATCGAGTGGCAAATAAAAGCGTATCTCGTCGTACTGACCAAAAACAAGAAGATTGGGGTGTGTGTGTGTGTGTGTTGGGTGGGGGTGTTGGTATTCAATGTAAACAGAAAACATTGAGGAACTGCACTACAAAGCAGAAAGCAGCCAAGCACTTTTATAAAATAGTAAGTTCCATAGAACCAAACCTTGAGTCACGTCTTGCTGGAGAGGGGGAGGGTGAATATGCTGCCAAGAGAGAAAAACGAAAGTAACTAATCAACAATTGAAGGAAGCTGCATCTAATTTAATACATAAAGTTAGTGAAATCTGGTCATAAGATTATCTTAACTCGTGCATGGTAGATACGTTACACATACTCAATAATACAACCATCATTATGCAAAAATAACTACTTTGCCAATGGAGTTATACAACTAACAGAAAGTTATCTATCAAGGCGGATAAGCTCATCTTAGATGCGAGAACCAAAGTTCAAACTTACAGCCATGACGGCGCCTAGGAGACCTTGAAAGACTTCTCCGCCTGCGACTTCCTCGGTCACTATGTGATATAAAATAATCAAAGACAAACAGAAGAAAATAGAATAAGTTACTAATGATTCAAGCCAGCATCAAAGTCAGGCACAGAACGGATAACTAGAACAGTGAATGACAAACCTTGTGCGGGTCAATTTACGCATTTCTTGAGGAGTTTTCCTATTCTCTTCAGCGTAGACAATTCTTATTTCTCTTCCGCCAATGACAGTATGGTTCAACTGTGCCTTCGCCTGGGCAGCATCTTCTGAATGTCGAAATTTCACAAATCCAAAACCTCGAGGCTCCCTATGTTTTCCAATAAGAGAAATATCATCCACAGAACTCAATCAACCAAATTATAAGGAAAACATAAACATATATCTGAGAATGAGGTAATATACTAAGATCCTCAAAGGGATTATACGCACCCAGTGTAGTAATTCTTTGGTATATAAACATCCTTTATTGGACCAAACCTCTCGAACGGTTCCCTAAGATCTTCCGTCCTGCACGTGACAAGTATCAATTCAACTTTCCAATAGACAACAATAAATTTAAAGGTACATTGTACAATCTTGAACATAAGAGCAATTCAAGTAACCAAGAAGACAGACAAACACCGAATAACACCAGAAACTACCCAAAAAAAAAAAATCCATGTAAAACTAGATAGAACCAGGACAAGGACAACTTTTGAGGCATCTTAAATTCATTCCCTCAAGCACATAAGAACAATATCAATGACTGGAAATTCATGATAGCACTAAAACAAATAGAAACTCATAACCAATCCATTCAACAATTTCTATAGGTGATAAAACTTTCCCACAAAAACCTACGATTCTTTATTTCTCCAAACCCAACCGGTGCATGAGAGCACCAAAGAAGAAATTCATCTTGAAATTAAATAATACGACACTTGTTGATGATTGGAGCTAGAAAAAAAACTTGAATTGAAAATCTATTGATCGAAAAACTGCACCTCGCGCTGAGAGAGATGTTGCGAACAAGAAGGCCAGAAGGTGCAGGAGAGCTTCGGCGTTCTCGGCGATGGTCCCGGGGCTCGTCGTAATGCTTGTGCCTCGCCGGACTGTAGCTCCGGCTACGACTTCGGCTTCTGTACCTTCCCATGTCGGAATCTCCGTCGGAAATGGTCGAATTTTGGGGAAAATTCTTTGAAAACCCTAGAAGTGATAATTTTTGCAGAAATTGGATTCTGGAGCGCGGGTTTGTGTACTTTACCTGACGTTTTTGGAGGGAGATAAGCTTATTGCGTGTTGTTTTACCAAACTGCCCTTTTAAGGGGGAAAAAAAGAATTATTTTTTATCTTTATTAAATTAGTTTAGCACCCTTAAGTTTGCAAAAAATTATTTGAACAGTGCCCTAAAGTTTTCCACAATTTTCATTATTAAATTTAATTGGCTGAACCTGCTCAATATGTACATTATGTTGGAAAAATATAATAGACTTTAATAAATTGAGTTAGTACATTATGCAATCATTATATTCACGACCAAGTTTAACATGATGAGATCAAAGCATGCTGACCTTCTAATATCAATCAATTACTACTACGAACAATAATCTTTATTTTAAAGAAAAAAATCTTCATTACTGTTGCTTGAAATCAGCCAACTCTAATTAATACAAAATGACTGACGGGAGAGTACAGTCCCATTACAACTGTAAATAAAAAATAATATTTTCAACAACGAACAATAATCTAATTTCAAACAATCCAAATTGATCAGAGTGCTTCAAAACTTAGTCGACAACTAATTAAAACATACAGTATATGCAAAACTGTATTAAAAGTGAAAATTCAAATCGGATAATTAATTTTAGAACAAAGGGAGTAATTTTTACAAAAGTATTTAGAGTTGATTTTTGTGTGAGAAGAAAAAAATAAATAAATTTCCATTTGGAATGCATCTAAGATCATTTGCCTATCAAAATGATGTAGTTAGACTACATTTAAGCTACCAACCAAAAATAATAATTATTTTCTCTGTTCTAAAATTATTGTCTAATTTAAGTTTTAATTTTTTTATTATAGTTCAAATTAAAATTAAAAATTTAAAGTGAATAATAATTTCGATGGTACAAGATTTCGTTGCTTAGAAGAAAGAATTCACCTACCAGTTCGTTTTTGTAACAATCAATCAATAGTTATAAACTGCTGAAAAATAACTCTCCATTTCGCCTAGTTAAGTTTATAGTTTGCCCCTTTCAAGCTACTGCAAATTTTTGTCAAAAAAAAAAAAAAAAACTGATGCAAAATAAATATGCCCTTTTTGTTTTAAAAAATATAATTCAACAAATTAAACTCTTATTTTGGGATTGATGAAATATAATTTTATTTTTGCAAGTACAATGTCCAACGTAACTTACTACATCCCAAATCTATAGTACTTTCTTGTTTAAATTATTTCAAAACATAAGAAATTTTGATTTATAAATTCGGATTTAGTTAAACAGGTAGAAGCTAGCTCAACCGCCACATTAGCTACTTGGTCACTATGCTGTTGCTTCAAGACTTGAACTAGTGGATCTTCATTTTCTTTCTTTTTCAGTTTTCTCACATTTTTTAATAGTATATGATGAAAAGAAGAGCTAATTGTCAGTCTAGGGGTGTTCATGGTTTGGTTCAAACCGACGAAACCGTCCAAACCGGTCATCAGTTCAGATTAGCAGACGGTTTGTAATTGAATTATAAAACTGGTGGATTTGAAAATTAAAAACTGGTCATATCGGTCTAGATTACAGTTTGGTACTGTCAAACCGTCTGTTAAATCGGACCGAACTGTATCTATATTATTATTAAATAATAATATAATGGTTTTTGTATATATAGCTGTAAATGATAACTTATATATAGAAAATGTTAAGTTGTCTTATTGGCAACGAAATTCTCCCTACTCTTATATTCATTGGAGGTCCTGTGTTTAAGTCCCTCCCCAGTCACTAAATTCTTTTTTCTCATATTTTTCACCCAAACCAAATCCTAAATATCATTTTAAAAAAGCCCAAAACAAAACTCAAGAACAACCTAGAAAAAAACTCCCAAAAAAGATTGAAAAAAGATCTAATAACAAAAAAATGTTCAATTTATAACCTAAAAACGGAAAAATCTAATTAGAAACTCAAACCGTCCAAACCAAACTGTTCAAAACGGATTGGATTGGTCCGTTTTAAGTATCAATCCGGTCCGATTATAATTTGAAAAATTTAAAACCGTAAGTAACGGTTTAGTTATGGATTAATGGTAATTCGGACCAATATGATCTGTGAACACCCCTAATTGTCACTATTATTCTACATGGTGATGTAAGTACTCAAATGTCATGATGAATAGAAGTTTCTCATTGACATGCTATTTCAACAATTTACTTCTATTGCCGTGAAATTAATTATGTGCCATGATTACTATCCTACGAAACACATTCCTTCCTCTTTTTTCTTTCTTTTTTTTTTTTTTCAAGTACATTGAATGAAACATCAAAATTTGGTAAATTCTGTTCCATGATAAAGGGTTGTAATTGTCTTCATTGGAAAAATAAAAGATTTCTGGTAAATTATATGCTCCAAGATATAAGGGTTGTGTCATTTGTCAATGTCAAAAATATATTCCATGAACTTTGGCTCTTGGTATTCTTCAACAGCCAGAAACAGTGGAATAATTCCTCGTCATTTCCCCCCCTTTTTTATTTTTATTTCTTTTTGTCATTTTAATTCCTAAATTTATCGACCATAAGATTTGGTAACTAGTTATTGGGTATCAATAAAAAAGTTACTGTTCCCAATTATTAGTCATGAAGGTTTTAAGAAAGTAAATAAAATTACAAAACAACCCCAAATCAATGAACAAATTGCACAACAACCCCAGTTATTGATTAATCCGGCGATTAAATACCTCAAGGTCTAGAACAAATGTGACTCTAGCTGCATCAAAGTTTTGACCGTGTCACACATGGAAGCCAAATCTTCAAAATTTTCAATCACATTTCACGAATTTTACTTTATTTATTTTCTTTTGTTGTTGAAAAACTATATATTTTAGTGGAAAAAAAATTGTTAACAG
Organism: Oldenlandia corymbosa var. corymbosa; assembly: GCA_949775105.1. Lineage (NCBI taxonomy): Eukaryota > Viridiplantae > Streptophyta > Magnoliopsida > Gentianales > Rubiaceae > Oldenlandia > Oldenlandia corymbosa. Next base: position 15,681,150 of record OX459126.1, on the reverse strand, counting down.
TGTGTACATCATCGTGAAATTGGATCAATGGTTAGATGTAAATATAGTAAAAAATTATATATTAACTAGTTAAAGAAGTCACAAAAATAAGTTTAAAAGAATGAGTAAAAGGTACGAAACAACAATATCATGAAAGCTAAAAAAAATAAAAAAATAAAAAAACCTTAAGTATGCTGGTGGAAGTTAAAAAAAAAAAAAAATCGCCTTGTCTCCTCATATTAGTTAAACAAAAACACACAAAATAAAAATAAGACAAAAACAACTGTATATAAAAATAATGATAGTCCACTTAGGTTAAAAATTTGCTTTATTTTTTAACAATCGGATTTCAAATCCTCCAATCTGGTGAGTCAGTTAAGAGTGACAGAGTTTATCCATCATTGATGGAGTGTAATCGGATTCACTTCTCTCATTTGGTTTGCAAAATGCAATGTAAAAACTTTTAAGGTTGTCAAAAATCATACAAATTACTAGTTTAGAGGGAGTATTATCAATCTGTGCAAAGTAAAGGAGGCATGTTGAAATTTACTTCTAATAAAAAAAGGAATCTGATGGCCTACGTGTCACCACCTAACGCCACCATCCCCAACCGTTGACTACAACAGCTGACCTTTCTCTCCTCCTCCCCCACACCAACTAGAACCACCGCCAACCGCCCTGTGACTTTCCCTCACCTAAAAAATTTCTTTTCAGAATTCTGCATTTTTTTTTTCTGTGAGGCATTTCATCAAACAGTTATAGATGGATGACTCCATTTCACCACCCAAACCTGAAGAAACCCAGCAGCCTCCTCCAATGGCTTCCACAATTTCCTCAATTGTGGAAGACCCCACCACCCACATGCCATCGGTTTTTGATTGGTCGGCTTTCCTCGACTTTGACTTGGACGAACAGTTCAACTCCATACCTTTCCCCATCGCCGCCGGCGATGAGGAGCAACGGCAAGAGACGACCGACGCCGTTCCCATCTCCCCATCGTCTGAATTGGAAGCCCTTTTGCCTCCGGCGGATGATCTGGGCCGGGTTAGGAAGAGAGACCCGAGGCTTGTGTGCTCCAACTTTTTGGCTGGTCGGGTTCCTTGTGCTTGTCCGGAGCTTGATGAGCAATTGGAGCAGGAAGAGGTGAAGAATCTTGGTGGGCCTGGCAAGAAGAGGGCCCGGACTGTTAGGCTTCCGGCCGGGTCGCCGGCTCGGTGCCAGGTTCCGGGATGTGAAGTTGATATCAGTGAGCTTAAAGGGTATCACAAGCGGCACCGGGTATGCCTGGGTTGCGCCAATGCTAGTTCCGTTGTCCTTGATGGACAGAGTAAGAGATATTGCCAGCAATGTGGGAAGTAAGCTCAAGCTCTTAGTTTTATGAATTTATCATACTTTTTGCTTTTGTTGAAAGCTTGAAACTTTTATGCATGGTTACCAAACTTTTTGCACGTCATTCAGTGAAAGCGTCAGCTAAATGCCATGAAACATGTGCATTAAATGCATTCAGGATCATATTACATCAGATGAGCTAAATATGAAATTTGATATTTGAGAGTGCTTGATTTTGTGTATCAGCACCAGTGAAGTAGAGTTATGTCAACTTTTTTACAGGTTTTAACGGCTCATCATAGGCTCATGGATTGTTGTAGTTCTTGGATGAAATGTAATTAGTTAAACTGTATTGTTTACTTATCACTCTACACACTTTATATCATTTCTTTATGGTAAGATTAAAAAGGTATTGTGCTTAATGCCATCCATTTTACTTAATGGTTAGTCTTACATGGAGATTGTTTTGGTAGGTTTCATGTGTTGTCGGATTTTGATGAGGGCAAACGCAGTTGCCGGAGGAAATTAGAGCGACATAATACTAGACGACGAAGAAAGCCCCATGATGGCAAAGGCGGAGTTGGAAAAGAACATCAACAGATTACACTGGCTGAAGATGTCAGTTGTGATGATGATACAGGGAAAGGTATCATTAGTTTCATACCTAATTTGGAGCTGAAAATATCAGTCGTGCTTTCATTCCCAATTTTATGTGTTCTGTGTTTTAGTTGTATTGCTCTTATTATTTTGTTCATAATCTGATATCCCGTGGTTAATAAGAATAGTTCCCTCCTCCCTCCTCCATCACACAAAACCCCCGTACTGAAGTAAAGGAAAATGTATTTACCCAACTTATAGGGCACCTTGGATCCTGTAAAAGCATGCATTTACTACGTTTCTGAGTTTGTTTTACATGCTAAAAAGGATCTTGTATGATACAGATAGCACATGCTTGAGCAATGAAACCCTGGAGAAAGATACACAATTGGAATCTGAAGGGCAACAATCAAACCCCTCCTCAGCTCATGGTTCACAAGATATTCAGAATAGTAGTCCTCTAACTATTGCAACATTTAGTGAAACCCAGATTGACAGAGAAAAAGAAAATCCTAATTCCAGTCACTCCCCATCCTACTGTGACAACAAGACTTCTTTCTCTTCTATGGTCAGTTTAGATTTACTGTGTTGCTTAAGATTTTACACTGGCCTTCTTCTTGGGAGCTCACTGAAATATTCATTTCTGGTTTTTTTTCTTTTTGCAGTGCCCTACCGGTCGGATCTCTTTCAAGCTTTATGATTGGAATCCTGCAGAATTTCCTCGGCGCCTACGGCACCAAGTATATAAGGATTACTGTTACAGTTTAGTATATAACAGAGAGGATTATATATGTTTCGATACCAGATGTTGGGATTTGGTTAACTGAATTTTAAAATTTATCGCAGATATTTCAATGGTTAGCCAGTATGCCTGTTGAATTGGAGGGATATATCCGACCTGGCTGTACAATATTGACAATGTTTATTGCAATGCCAAGTTTTATGTGGTTTAAGGTAATTTGATTTTTCGTTTTTCTTAATGCCCTTGTTTTTGTGTAGAATCCAAACTATGCTTTAGTTATAGCAATATTTACAAGCATACTCGAACATTGTTGTTTGACATGTGATGCTCAGTTTCTGGTAGTTTTTGTTACTAATCACGGAAATGGTTTTAGTGAGATTTTGTGGACCTTTTCCTTAGTCTAACTCGTGCTTTTAATTCCATTGAACAGTTATGTGAGGAGCCAGCTGCACACTTGCATGACTTGGTTATCTCTCCTGGAAACCTGTTGTCCGGGCGAGACACTTTTTATGTATATCTTGAAAACATGATCTTTGGTGTAATGAAAGGTGAGTTAGCTGGTGCAGTACTCATGGCAGAGCTCTTAGCGTTATTAATTTTAAATCAAAGCCCTTCATTCATAGATGATCTTCAGATTTATAACTTCGTAATTTTATTAACATCTTCCAGTAAGGAAAGGAAAAAGAACCCATGTTGCCTAAGTAGGTTGCTAGAGTTTCTTGGTACTGTTGTCTCTCATAGCTTCTCACCAAAAAAAATGGAAAAAGTGAAACTGCTACCTGAAATAGAAGGAAAATGGATATTGATCAAAAATATTTTTTAAATTTGTGCTCAATTATTGTGGAGCAATTTGTCATTTACCTTTACCGCTGGTGGTTCAATTGCTGAATATTGAGCAAGATATCTTAAGAGGTAGTGAATTATGATTGCTTTCTGTTTTATGGTAACAGATGGGAATTCTGTTATCAAAATCAAGGTGAATGAACGAGTTCCAAAGCTTCATTATGTTACTCCAACGTTCATAGAGGCTGGAAAACCATTGGAGTTTGTTGCTTGTGGAAGTAATCTTCTTCAACCTAACCTTAGGTACTGCATTGCTTGAAGAGTTTGAAAAAACTAAACCTTGTCTACGGATACTAAAGCTTCACCTAGGTGGCTAGGTTATCCGTTTTTACATTTATAGTAGCTTATATCATGGTTTTAGCTGATAAGAATGTTACTATTTACCTTCTTTGACCTTTAGTGCTATGCACGACGTATAATAGATTTGTGTTGTAAACAAGTTGTTTTGATGATGATATCAGAAGGCTGTTGCTAAAATTGCTAAGTGTTTGTCTCTTAATGTGCAACGTCTGCTGACAGGTGGATAATTTGTGGAGTGTTTTTTGCTGTATGTACCTTAATATTGATGTCTATGACAGGTTCCTGGTATCTTTTGGTGGGAAGTACCTTTCACATGATGTTTATGTTCTGCCACCGCAAGGTAAGAGTGAAGGAGATTCTGATAAATCAAATCATCAGTGGTTGAAGATATGTGTTCCTAAGACCGAAGCCGATCTCTTTGGCCCAGCTTTTGTTGAGGTACTACTCCTGGTCATTACAATACTTTTTGGTAGTTTAGCTGGTTGTTGTAATATCAGTTAACCTGTTTACATCAACACTTATATATGGATCAACAGAGTATAATTGAGGATGTTTAAACATACTGCAACTGACCGTACCCTTTAATTTTTACTTGATTAGATAAAGGATGGGCATGTAATTTTAATGTCTTTGTTTGGATTTATCATTTTCCATTAGAAAAGATGGATTCTCAACTTGATATTCATATCTTTAAAATTTTGTATACTGTAGGTTGAGAATGAGTCTGGTCTTTCCAATTTCATTCCTATACTCATAGGAGATGAAGAAGTTTGTGCAGAATTGAAAGTGATTCAGCAAAGATTTGGTCTTTCCGTGGGTAGTGAAGGACCAGAGTATCCAACTTCTAATACATGTGAAGTTCCCATCTTCGAGCAAAGAAAATTCTTAGATTTTGTAATGGATGTGGCATGGTTGCTGAAGAGGCCACTTTTAGAGAAGATGCAAACTTTGACATCTACCCAGATTAGAAGATTCAATCATGTACTAAATTTCTTAATGGAAAACGAGTCTACCGCGATATTGGACAGAGTGGTTAATCATGTAAATGCTATGATGGATGACAATTTTGTTGCTGCTGATATTGCTGCTACTGAGATCGAGCTCTTTTGGTTGAATCTTGATAAAGCAAGAGATATTATCTACCGGGAATCGGAAGGGAAAGGACTTTCAAAAAATTATTCTAGAAAATCTGGACTGGGGAAGAGTTTGGTTCCTCAAAGCTCCAAGAAGATAGCAACGAACATTTCGTCTAAACATCAGGTGACTGTTGTTTGCTTTCTGTGCACTGCAAGTTTTTGTGATGATGTCTGTGGATGACTGATTGTGAAATGGATTGCCTGCCTGCTGATGTTAGCTGTTCAGGCAATTGTTTTTCGTATTAGTTATGCAGCCGTACATTCATTTGACCTGCATTTGTATTTGCATCATTTGAAACTCTAATCTCGCTTTTGCCTTTCCATTTTATCAGGTGTTTTACCTTCTTGGATGCTTTTGTTGCATGTTCTTTCTTGTTACTTTTACATTTTGCCTTGGTAGACCTTAAAGTGGGGTCTCCAACACTACTGGTTTAACTTTCTAGTCCTCTTCTGCTGAACGAAATGATGGCTTTAATCTTGTAGGTTACGGAGCCAATGAATGAACAAAAGTTAGCTCGAAAGGTTTCAACATCTTTCGCGGGATGTACAACTGTCCCTCTTCTAAATGGGGAGGTGGTTATGAGTGTAGCCATTAGAGAGCGACCTACAAAATCTTGCACTCCTCTTCTGACTAGAACGGTTTTCTCCTCTCGAACTCTTGTTTTTGCTGCCACTGCTGCAACTGTTTGTTTAGGACTCTGTGCAGTTGTTCTTCATCCCGATAAGGTCGGTGTAGTGGCGACTACTATCCGGAAGTGTTTGCTTGAGAATCCTTAGGGTAGGCAGAATCTGTACAACTAAGGAAGAGTTGTAAGTTTGTAACTGCTATATAGGTGTAATGGTACTGTAATGTATACTGTACAGGATGGCATGAAGAATTAGCTCGGTTTTGTTGATGCATGCCTTTCACGGTGGTGCTTGAAACGGAGCTCTTTCTGATTATCACTGTGTGCAAGCACACATGTTTTGTTGCCCAGTCACTGACCAATTGGAATGCAGTTTAACATGGCGAAGAGTCGAGGATTCTGGTGCTGATTGTAGAAAGAGTGTATAGCTTTTAGAAGGCTGTTTCGCAACGCCATTCTGTAGTATAGTTTGTTGCGATACATTAACAGAGTGCAGTCCTCTTACCGAGTACACTACATCTGCAACTTTGGCATTGAGAGAAGAAATCATATCGGAGAAGACAAGATTTCATTGCACCAAGAATCGACTGAAATAACTGTCATGGCTCACTGCTGTGTAGCAGAAGCTGATAGATTCATTTACTTTGAATTCAATTTATGATCTCTTCTTGTCGTCTGCCTGTAAGTTTTTGGCTTTCAAGCTGACAGTAAATTGATATGATAAGTATTAAATTGAGTTGGTATTTATCAAGTTGGGCATGAAATTTAGTAATTAGCCTTTTTCAGAATGAGCTAAACATGCTTGCTTGATCTGTTAAAGCTGTTATATGGATTTTCATGAGTGTAACTGGTGTTCACCCGGGTTTGGTCTTGGTGGGTCCATTTAACACTTCTGTCTTTGCTGGACCAATAGAAAATCTTTGGATTACACGAAGTAAAAAAATTTCACAAGACAAATATAGGGTAACTAGAGTCGTACTGGAGTAGTTCTTACTACTGCATACATCATGATAGGTGTGTAATAGAGTCAATGTCAAGAAGGAACTCTTTCAACAGTAAAACATTACCCATGTACACAAGTAACAACAATTGGTAATCAGATAGCAACGAGATCAGTTCGAATCTAGATTAGTCGGAATATTATATTCGGACATAGGTGTTATAGTGTGTATATCAAAATAAAGGGTGGATATAAGATATTTTTGGTTGATATATACTGAAACTCATAGAGGAACAACTTCTCTCATAGAAAAACTGAAGTATGGTGCTGATATAAGGCAAGCAAAAAGAATTCGGGCTCACAATTGAAGGTATGTTTTACATAGTAACGATCTAGTCATGTTCCATACTTCTATATAAGTTGTTGAAAATCTTAAGCACTGGTCTTGTAACTTTTTCTTTTTTTATTAATAAAATTGGGTATGCCCGCCATGTACCCAAAAAAAAAAAAAATTGTTGAAAATCTTAACCAGTTCTCTTTTTTTTCCTCTTAGTTTGAGTTTTTCGTGTCGAAAGATATTAATTAATTAGTTTTTCATATCTTATAATGCGTCATTTTTTGAGTTTCTCTCCATCTCATAATTATTGTCCAGTTTAAATTTCATTTTTAATTCAAATTGTAATAAAAGAGAAATCTTTTGGGACAGATGGAGTATTTGGAAGGCCTTGTTGCAAATTGCTGCATTAGTGACTTCTGAGGATACTCTTTAGATAACAGCTGTTGAGATTTCTGGATTGATAGTAACCACTTTTGATTAAGTGTTATATATATATATATATATATATATATATATATATTTTTACTATACGAATTCCAGCAGCTTCATTTGTCCAAGTAAAATTATCTTGTGTGTCTTTATCCATCTGTGGGGCATGAAAATTGGCTGTTAAACCATTGGGTCTTTTAGGGTTTTTTCTGGAAAGACCATCCTAATACTAGCTAGCTCTTATAATATGTGGACTTTTTAATGCTTGATGATTGGCCATTGATGTGTATCGATTAAAAATCTTTTGAATTTTTTTTTTGGTTTTTGGTTGGCTTTATACTTGTATTCTACTATCAACTTGTCATTATGTTTGTGAACAAAAATCAGAAATAAGCAGAACAAGACAAACAAAATCATTCCTGATAAATTTCATTATTTCAAAACAAACGACAGAAATAAAATCAGATGAGCAATTTTTTTTATTTTTTTTTATTAAAACACCGTGGTTTTCCGAGACATAAAACCGCTTGTTGATTCTTGTCTATATTAGACCATGTTGATCAATAATGAAAGATTAGGTCATCTTCCAAGAAATTCATCATTCATGGTAATTTACAGTTCTTCCTCAATACTACTAACAAGTTTAACTGTTTAAGTTAAGATTGAAGCACTAAAACGGGGTACTGCACAAAGGTCTAGTTTTGGTATATAAGTTGCGTCTTAAAAAGCATTTTCTGTGATCATTTTGAAAATCCCATTTGAATACCTAAGACATTATTTTTAGCCACCTCCATTACTTGCCGTATGATGATACAGATTTTGTGTTTAAATTATTGCAAATTGAACATATGTTAGCTCAATCGTATACTTTCGTTATATGTGCTCGTTTGACTGTGATAAAAACTTCTTAATAAGACATACGAACTCAACTATTTCAATGGACGTATAATGCAGGATCGTCATTATTATACTCCCTTCGATTCTTATTATAATGTATTTTTGGTTTGAACTTTGAAGCGGGCAATGAAAACGAGCATCCGCCCAATAACTTAATGGGTCACCCAACAAATATCGGTGAGCTCACGAACTCCTAGATGTCCCGATGGACTTATTATAATACATTATGTTTTGTCTTAATTTTTACATAGTATGTTTTTTAATTGAATTTTTTCTTAGAAAAAATACATGTTCATATTCACTGTGTTTTTCTAATTATTAAAAAATATTTTAAAGTTTTATTTGTGATTGGAAAAATATATTAGGTAAAACTCAGACAAATCAAAATGTCTTATAAAGACAGGAGCGAGTATTAAATAATGCGTTACTCCCTCCGTCCCATAATTATTGTCCAGTTTGAGTTTATATTTTTAGTTTAAATTGTACTAAAAGTGAAATCTGAAACTGGACAATAATTTTGGGACAGTGAGAGTACTATTTGTATATAACAATGAACTCAGAAAAAACATTCGTCCCCCTTAATTTGACCACATTGAATGAACAAAAATGAATCTACCTAAAGAAGATGCTTTCTTTCTTCCTAAAATTCCTTCCAAAACTCCAGCCACATCAGATTTACATATGCAAACAACGTAAGTGATTAACAATTGGGCAGGATCCAGATTTCTCAGATTCAAACTCTGACCAGACCACACGTCAGTGACAGCTTTTTGCCATCCTTCCCAAATCAATCATTAATGATTCTTCCCAGCTTTTTTTTTTTAAAAAAAAAAAAATTTAAATCTTCTTAAGATCAAGACAATGGTCATAAATATCTAGCCGTAAAGGTTCAATTTTTTTATGATTTAGTACTAATAATTCAGTACTGCATGGTACTACTGCTGTTATCAGTTTTACGTGTATATAAACAGCTTCAAAATGACCCTTTCTTGGGCTCATCCCAATTCTTTTTGTGTACAATTTCATGTACACCCTTTTTCTGTTTCCTTAGTTTCATTCTTTGAGGGATATAGTAAAGTTAGGGGGATTTTTTTTTTCTTCATCATCTTCTTAATAGGGGTAGCTTAATTGCAGTTAGGTTGGTGGTATAATGGCTATTGATCAGTGCAAAGATATTGAAAATGGTTATGGACAAAAAGGGCTTGAAGATTTGGAGCAGCCCTTTATTCAAAAGAAGAAGGTTCTGGATTCTGTTGATGATGTTGAGGTCAATGCTAAGAGTAATGGATCAATTGCCATGGTCTTATTGAGTACCTGTGTTGCTGTTTGCGGTTCATTTGAATTTGGCTCTTGTGTAAGTATCCTCTAACATGTTCATCTTTTCCCCTCTGTTTTCTTCTTTGGATTGTGGAAAAGAAAATAATAAAAATCAGTTCTTGAAAAGTTGAAGATGATATGTGTTAACATGGTTCTTCTTTTTTTCTTGTTGTTTTCGTCATCTCTTCTGGTCAGGAGAGTCAGGACCTCGAAAAATAAAAGAGCGAAAAATGGTTTGTTTAGCTTAAGTTGAAACTTTTTTTGCAGGTGGGCTATTCAGCTCCTGTTCAATCTGAGATAAGGGAAGATTTGAAGCTAAGTATAGCAGAGGTAATGTTTTACAACATTGAAGAAGTTGCCATCTTTAAGTTCATTATGAATGGAGCTTAGTGTCTCATTCTGTAGTACCAATTCTGCAGTACTCCATGTTTGGTTCAATTGTAACAATTGGTGCAATGATTGGAGCTATCACAAGCGGCAGGATTGCAGATTTCATTGGCCGAAAAGGGGTATGTATTCATTGAAAGATCAGATTTAACACCTGGAAAAATCATAATATTTCTGAGCTGAAGAAAATATAAGAGATAACTTTTTCTTCATGTGAACTTTTGGTTAGGCATTGAGACTGTCATCTGTCTTCTGCATTACTGGATGGCTTGCAGTCTATTTTGCTATGGTACGTGTCTGCGAAATATGAACCTTCTACCTTGTTAAGTGTCCATGTATCTGTTGTTTTTGTGTAAGAATTATGCTGAAATGTCATCTAATTTCCGGTTCAGGGTGCTTTACTTCTAGATGTTGGAAGGTTTTTAACAGGATTTGGGATCGGAATTCTTTCTTATGTTGTAAGTCTTTTTGGTTATTCTCTGAACCACCTGAAAGATTTCAACTTGACTGCACACAGAATATGAGTAGAATCTAATTCTGTTTCCGCCCTATGTGACCCATTGACTAGGTTCCTATATTCATAGCTGAAATTGCTCCAGAGGATATTCGCGGAGGCCTAGCAACCTTGAACCAGGTAAGATAGACAGACAAAATCTTACATTCTTTTCTTAACTTTCACAAAATCCCTGACAGTCATCTGTTTCTTCTGCAGCTCATGATTGTCATTGGCTCATCGGTTGCTTTCTTACTTGGATCAGTTATATCGTGGCGCTATCTAGCCCTGATTGGTAAGCCTGGAAAATGTGTTAAATTGTTAATGCATTTGAAAAATGGGCACAGAAGATGATTATTGCTTTGTTGCTTGAAGGTATTCTTCCATGCATTGTCCTACTCTTGGGCTTATTCTTGATCCCTGAATCACCAAGGTGGCTGGTGAGTTTAACAGCACTAAGTGATCTTCTTGAACTCGATTTTTCAATCTGAAATGCTGTACGGTGACCTAAAATATGTTTGCAATTTTCAGGCAAAAGTAGGCCGTGGAAAGGATTTCCAGGCGGCCTTGCGAAAGCTTCGAGGCAAAAATGCTGATATCACTAGAGAAGCATCTGAAATCGAAGTATATTCCTCTCTGCATATTCAACAAGTTTAACCTTTGATGCAGTTGATTTTAGACTAAGACCCATAATAATGATTTCATTGGCAGGCCTATCTTTTGACCCTCGAAAGTCTTCCAAAGTCGCGATTACTGGATTTGTTTGAATCAAAATACATACGTTCTGTGATTGTAAGAACCTTTCTGATCCTGCACCATCCAATATTAATGGTTTTTAACATTTTACAATGATCTTATAAGAGTCTTACAAAGTTGAACCTTTTATGCCAGATTGGTGTTGGATTGATGGTATTCCAACAGTTTATTGGAATAAATGGAATCGGTTTCTACGCCAGTGAAACATTTGTAGCTGCAGGTAATGTCGATCTTCAAAGGTTATTACTTACCTTTAACCAATGAATACTCAGCTGGAGATTAATTCTATTGTCAAACTTCAGGGCTTTCTTCAGGAAAAATTGGAACAGTAGCCTTGGCGATAATTCAGGTCTGTTGAATGTTGATCATCTATCAGGGTTACTTGGAAAAAGAAAAGTGTCAGAATCAGAATCTAATATCTGTTTCAATGGTGATCTTTTTCAGGTGCCATTAACTATTATCGGCGCGATTTTGATGGACAGATCTGGAAGAAGACCACTCCTTATGGTGAGCATTTCATCATCATTTGGCTAAAACACACAATGTTTGGTGTCAAACAGAGCTTTTACAAAAATCAATCATTTTTACCAGGTCTCAGCAGCAGGGACATTCCTAGGTTGCTTCTTGACTGGTGCTTCTTTTTTCCTCAAGGTAAAAAAATCCACACATTCGCAGCAAATATGCACTAAATTTTCAAGCCAGATGCATCAATTTGATTGAATTTCGTCCGTTTGCTATTCAGGGACAGAACATGATGCTTGAATGGGTGCCGGTTTTCGCTGTAGCTGGCATTCTGGTATAAACCTCAAAACCATTAACACATTTTCATTTGATACAGATGTTGCAAACCATCATTGAGAAACTAATGTCAAAATCTCATTTTGATCAGATTTACATATCAGCATTCTCAATCGGAATGGGACCTGTTCCATGGGTGATAATGTCAGAGGTAACTTGAAAGCTGTTACATCAACTCAGAAATTTCCCAATGCCTAAATCAGTGAGATATACACATGAAAACTCAAAACCTCTTCTTGAATCTGTACAGATTTTCCCTATTAACATTAAGGGTGTTGCTGGAAGTTTGGTGGTACTAGTGAACTGGGCTGGTGCTTGGGCAGTTTCCTACACTTTCAATTTCCTCATGAGCTGGAGTTCTACGGGTAAGCCAAAAAATACAAAGTCCTGTGTTCCTAAAAAGAACAAAAAAAAGGGAAATTATTCCTTCTCAATACTAACTGATCTGGGGCCAAAATTTCCCTGGTGACAGGAACATTCATGATTTACGCGGGTTTTTGCGCTCTTACTGTACTATTCGCCGCGAAAATGGTGCCCGAAACAAAGGAGAAGACGCTTGAGGAAATACAGGCAGCCATTAACTCATAAGTTTCATTAGAGATTTAAGAAGATCCCTGTAGCTAGAGAACATTGGCAATAGTGGAGTGGCTCAAAAATCATATTTTTCCGGAGAATTAGTGATCACTATTATTAGCATAGGACTATAGTTTGTCAATCGGGTACGGGAAATGGATTGTAACATCGAGGTTTGAAGATTGCAATCCAAAAAAAAAAGAGAATCGACACCAAAGGTTATCCCACCATTCAAGACCATTTTTTCACATTCACAAGGGTAATTCTGCAAGAATATGCAATCAGAGAAGTCGTCCACAGTACAGAACAAAATTAACTATTATTTCCTCCGTCCCAAAATGATGCTGAAAAAAAGAAAAAACCTAAAGGACAATGATTAGGAATTGCAGAAGTTTTGATCCAAAGCATTTTCATTTGTTTCTTTTTGGGTTCCCCCATTCAATCTAGTATCTCCGTTTCTCCCTTTGAAGGAATAATTGAATTAGTAGTTCTTATTTTTCTTAGTAAAATAAACTTGAATCCGCTATTCATTTATTAACACTTTCACATATCTAATGGGAGTGGTGTCATTTTTCTTTCATTCCTTCTCTTATAATAAAAGTTTCTGAATTGAAGTATCTACCAAAAACTATATTCCACATTGTAGAATGACAAAGTCATTGTACAAATTAACATAAGGTTTCATGCAGCTAGCTAGCAGGATGCAAGGGATACCCTCGTCAATGAAATCCTGATATGGGGAAAAGTTTGTGATGTTATGAGAATATTCATTGGATTCTGGAATAAAAGGATAGATAAAATTTGAGGAAGCATCCCCTAGCTATATATGGTATTGTGGGGGGGGGGTACCATTTGTCATTATTTCTTGCACCATAAATAGTTTTGAGATAGTACTCCCTCCGTCCCATAATTATTGTCCAGTTTGAGTTTTCATTTCTAGTTCAAATTGTACTAAAAGTGAGATCTCAAACAGGACAATAATTTTGGGACAAAGAGAGTATATGGTTTGAATTGAAATGTACTAGTATATCATTTTTTTAAATTTTTTTTTTTCAATTTTGCATAACTTTCTCTCCGTTCAAGATGAAAACATTATTAAAACTCATTGATATAACATGAGAGTGCATGAAAACTCACTGAAAACGGCCGTGGGAAGTAATGTACTTTGGTCGTGATTGTGCTGTTATATTTTGTCAATTCGACGTAAAATACTAATTAAATGTGTCACATTTGTAAATATTGGGGACTAATGTGGCAGCATTGTGAAAATACGCACCCCCAAAGTCCCAAACTAATAAATTCAATATTCTTACCTGGGCCCTTTTCCGTTCCAGTTGCCGAAATTGGATCAAAATCCAAAATTAACATGTGATCCAATAAAGGAGTATTGAGTTGAATGATCAGAGAGAAAGAGAGCCCAATTCAAAAGCATGATTTTTATTTTAGCCCGACCCAGCGGAGAGATTTTGCAATCAAGCCGAGCGGTTTCCTAATTAGTCCTTCTCTCCCAAAATTATTCTTCAATTTAGATTTTCATTTTTCGTTTAAATTTTCCCCTCGTTAATACAGGTTAAAAACTAAAAATACTCCTTTCATTTTAAAATATAAATCATTTTAGACTTTACACATAAACTAAGGAGATAATCATTCTACAATTAATTTATGTATTAAATACCTATTTTAACCCTAATTAATTACATTGAAACTATAAACAAAACTAAATAAAAATAGACTGGCATTATTTATTGAGGGTAAATTTGCATTAATTTGCCTTGAAATGCTAAAACGACTTACATTTTGAAAAATTTCTCAAAGTCTAAAACGAAACATTTTGAAATGGAGGAAATATGTTTTCCTTCCATTAAAAAAATGACTTTCAAAGTGTTATTAATTTTTATTTTTTTTTTTTTACAATGAAAGAGGCTGAAGTCTAATTAATTGAAACCACAATACTGCGTGGATATGAAATTAAAGATATCGAGTTCCAACCGTTGTAATATATTTATATTTTCAATATATTAGAGCATTTTTACGTTCCAAATGAGAATTTCAAAAGTTTCAAACCGTCTCTAAAAATTATAAAAACTATATCTGCATTAATTGGATTTTTTTTTCAGATGATTTAAAAGTAATTAATAACTAGCTTATAATTGAAATTTTAAGGGTTTTTCTTACATAAAAAATGAGAAATTGAAGAAGTCCACAATCTTACATTAAAAAAAAAAAATCGAGAAATTGAAGAGGTTCACAATTTAATTTAGAATGCATGTATCATGTACTATGATGTATCTCATTAATTAAAAAAAATTTATCTCATTAATTAAAAAAAAAAAAACTTAAGACGGAAGAAAAGGAGGACAAAAAAATCTTGTTCAAAAATTCCCAGTTCCCAGGTCCCATGTAATATAGTACACAGTAGAGAGTACACATGTCCAACCATTGTGAACACTCAGACACCGTTCGCTTTTATATGTGTTTTCCTTGCTTCCTCGTCATCATCATTTCATCCCACCATTTTCATTCAATCCTTCTGAAAATATCCTCCGAATGAACGTTTTGGTGATCTTACGTCACTGCTGACATCCCTATTGACCGACTTTTGTTTTTCTTGCAGCCCCCTTTTTTCAATTAAGTTCTGATTTACTATGGAAATATTTTTTCAGTTTGAGCCCAAGTCATAGCTGAAGTTGCTGGTGGTTCTTAACTACCGACCCTTTTGATTGATTGCTTGTTTGAAGTGAGTGGTGTACATTTCTTAGCTTGTTGAATTTATATTCATGCTTTATGTTGGTTTTGATGGTATATTGCATTTGTGTGTTTTTGCTGTGTTTTTCCAGGGGATATGTCGTGAGTTTTGAGGGCTCAATAAAAGGTTAACTACATTAGTTTTTATGGTAAAAGGGTGATTAGGTGGTACAAGGAGATATTTTATTTCCCTCCCTGTAGCTTGCTAAGAAAGAAGGGTTTTTTGTATTGGGGAATTAAAAGGAAGTTAGGCTGTTGAGAAGTGATCTCTTTTGTGGGTTTTTATTTGGGAGGTTTATAGTGAAGTGTGGTGAAGAGCGTTTTTAAAGATGAACAGGCGGACTAGAAGGTGGTCTAGTGCTAGGGAAAGGTGTGATGAAGAACCTACCGTTCTTGATCATGAAATAGCACATCTAACGAAAAGTTTGTCAACCCCACACAAGCATTTCAGAAGAGTGTTACCGGGCAAGGTGGCATTATCAGTTTCACCAGTAAAAATGCTGGGTGGTAGAGAGAGCAATTTTTCTGGAAGAGGGAGATTCATGGCGCGGGATTGTTGTCATCTAGAGAGTCGATATACACCTGTTAATCGCCACCCTTCAGTTGTTGATAAGATGCACAGCGGTGCATACATTTCGCAGTTTTCGGAGGATGGTTCTCTGTTTGTCGGAGGATTTCAGGTATGATTGACATTCTTCTGAAAAATTAATGATTTTGCTGGGATGAAGGGAGAAATTTTTGTTTTTCCTTTTCTCTCTGTTTTTGTCTTGTTTTGCTTTTGTTTGTTTCTTTGTTTTTGTTTTTTTTTTTTTGGTTTTCGATGGTGGTTAGGCTTTGTAGCTTTTTATATGGGTCCAAAATGATACTTTACTGTTCTATTTCGTAGGATAGTCATATTAGGATCTATAATGTTGATCGAGGATGGAAAATTCAAAAGGACATACGAGCTAGGAGTATGCGGTGGACGATTACCGACGCATCTCTCTCTCCAGATCGCCGTTATCTTGTAAGTAATAAGAATGTGTGGAAGTTGCTGCTAGTAAATTCTATCACCATGCAAAACTAGGCAGTTCAAATTTATGATGAAAAGATAAGTTCAAATTTGTGCATCTCACATTGAACATGAATTTCTGTCTGATTAGAGTTTATATTACAGGCTTATTCAAGTATTACTCCGACAGTCCATATTGTTGATGTTGGATCTGCAACCACAAAATCAACAGCGAATGTTACGGTATGTGTTAGAATCTCTGTTTAACTTGGAAAGGATGATGAATACTTTAATTTTGGATTTACCCTATCAAGTGGTTACGGATCATCAATGATGGGGTTTTGTCACGGCTAGGTGTTATGGAGGAGCCTATAAGCTTTTTCCGTTTGTTTATTCTTAACATGTTTGTGTCAACTTTATAGATCTGCTTGGACTTTAAAATGCGTTATTTTAACTAATTACTTGTAGTGTTTTCCCAGATCAGTAAGATTACATTTTTTATTTTTCAACATGAAGTAGGTAGAGCCTTAATATGAGATCCTCTGAAGGTTCTCTTGGGGGAAAAAGAAGAGGAGAGTAAATGCATGTGCTCTCGTATTCACTAAGGCTTATACTTTTCTAATTGCTTTTATAAAATTTAAATACGGTTCCGGATGATATTTTTGTAGTTGTTTGTGAATGAAGATCCTCAGGAACATGAGGGTGGAGTTTCTCCTTTCTATCTAATTCCACTTGTTTGTCTCATGTTTGATCATGTCATTTTTCCTCTGTAGGAAATTCATGAAGGTCTGGAATTTTCGTCTGATTCTGCAGACTATGAAGACGATTCTTTTGGAATTTTCTCAGTAAAGTTTTCAAAAGATGGGCGAGAATTAGTTGCTGCGAGTAACAATGAGTCAATATACATTTATGATCTTCAAGGAAACAGATTGAGCCTTTCTATTCCTGCTCATGAGGTAATACTGCTGATTACTTAATGTAGGGGTTGGTTGGCCTTTTTTAAGTTAAGCCTTAGCAGCAATGAACTTAAATGGGTTTATTCTCGTAAGTAATGGAGGTTTTTCTTATCTTCTTATATATGGGGATGAATGAGGTGGCTTTGTTTGATCCAATCTTCAGAAGCCGTTTTTTATTTTGGAACTTGCTTACTCTTTAGTATTGTAGGCTTGTATCCATTTATGAATCTAATTGTTTGGTAGGATTGAAGTACAAGCTAATTTGTTCTTGCTTACTACTTTAGACATTTCTACTCTTTATGCTCTAGACATCTGTTTTATCCGGTCAGATTTGAGGTTGTAAAAATTCCTATCTCGCTGCAGAATGATGTTAATGCTGTATGTTTTGCTGATGAGACTGGTCATCTCATTTATTCTGGCAGCGACGACACCCTCTGTAAGGTGAATTTACCCTCATTCTAACGTCTTCTGGCAGTGTATTTGCTTTATCATATTTGTTTTTTGGGTTTTGAGATGTCAAAAGGCTATTCTTGTCATTGTTGAACTTAAACTACATGCTGAACTGCTGACTGGTAATATGTTTTTTTTTCCAATAATTTCATTTCAATTAAAGCTATGTTTTGTTTTGCTGGAACAACTGGGAGAGAAGCTTCAGACATGATAATGTAGCCCAAATATTTCTAAATTAGTTTCCTAGTCATAGAAATTATTGTAAATCAATGAAACCTTGAGGCTGTGCCCTTTACTAAACATGATATCAATCATCCTCGAATAAAGTGTGGATTAATTTATTTTTACTCCCTTTCCTACTTAAGAATTAGCTGATGGTAAAAGATCCCTGGTCAAAAGGTACTCAAATCAGTCCCCGTTGATGGACAAATTCAGACATTGTAGTATGGTGATAGCTGCTCCGTAGGTTGGTTGTGGAAAATTTGTCTGGAGTATTATAGTCTTAGCTGATGATGTTATCAAGACTCGTATATGGGAAACAGCTTGTGCAAGTTGCTGCCATTGAAGTTTGTGAGTTTTCCGCTCATAAATTTGGTTGTGAATTCAGGTCTGGGACCGTCGCTGTCTTGGAGCAACAAAGAAGCCAGCTGGCATGTTGATTGGACATCTGGAAGGAGTTACATTCCTTGATACTCGGGGGGATGGCCGTTATCTTATATCAAATGGAAAGGATCAGTGCATCAAGCTCTGGGATATTCGCAAAATGTCATCTAGAACCAATTAGTATGTTATCCATCCCTTTTGTTTTTCCAAGTTTCATTTGTCTATGGTAGGAATCAAGGAGTCCTTTGACCTGTGTCCTTGTGTCTGTAGCTTGCACTACTCCAAAAGCATTAAAATCTTTGTAGCAGTTATTTGTGTGTGCTCTTTTTTATAAACCGCCCCTGTATTTTGACCTGTTTCTGGTCTCCTTTCCTTAGCAGTTATTCCAGATAAAATATAAGCCTTGTACGGCATGTGTAGTCACTACTTGATGGAAGTTTTCCGATCTAATTATTTTTGCTGCCTGTTTTATGCAGCACGCCAAGAAGCACCCCTCATTGGGACTACAGATGGATGCCATATCCAGAGCGTGCAAGAAATAGGAAAAACCCTGATGACATTTCATTGACTACATATAAAGGCCATACCGTTTTGCTCACTCTCATACGATGTTATTTCTCTCCGGCTCATAGGTAATTCATTACCGCTGTGTGTACTGAGACCCTTAATATGAAGAGTCTCTTTAAGGTTTCCTCCAAGGCCCCACATATATAAAGGTGTCTATTAAGTCTGGGTAGTCCTCAAGGGGAGATAATTCACTGTTTCATTAAAGTCGTTAACTTTGTATCTTTCTCTGATATCGAACGTATCTGATACATCTTGCATTTAGTAGGAATTCATATAGACATATTGTGATTTTTCTGAATATCTGCCTAAATTTTGCAGCACCGGCCAGAAGTATATCTACACTGGATCTGCAGATAATTCTGTGTATATTTATGATTTGGTACGTGTTCTCTCCTCTGCTTCTTTCAGCGAATATCATTTGCATCTTTATTTTTTACCTTTTTTTTCCTCCACGTTTTTAAAGGAGCTGGTATTTGTGACTTCCACAAGATTTATGGATGGCCACAATTACTATTTGAGTATGTCCTCACGCAACAAGTGGAAGGGTATCTCCATGGATTTTAGTTTAGGAAACAAGCATATTGTTGTATTGGAGTTGTGAAAGCTCTTAGTTTGTGTCTTTCTCAATCCGTTACCATGGCGTAACTTTGTGCTTGCTCTTTAAAGCTCCTGCCATTTAGATAGTCCCAATCTTCTTTATTCATCTTTAAGCACAGACTATTTCTGTTGTATTTTGCCCTGCGTTCATGAATCCAACACAATTTTTGTGTACCTTTCCTGCAGGTGAGTGGAAAACAAGTTGTAAGACTTGACTACCATGACGCACCGGTGAGAGACTGCAATTGGCACCCCTTCCTCCCTATGTTTATTACTTCGTCGTGGGATAAAGTCATCGCTGACTGGAAGTTCACTAGGAGAGACGACGAAAGCAGCCCTCCGCCTGAGAAGCGGACAAGAAGAGGTAGGGGGCCTCGGGGAATGCTTGTTGATGAGCTACTCTCATAATTCACTGAAAATGTGAGTTCCACCATTGTCTGTGAATAAAATTCCTAGTTGACTACAAATATCTTAATACTCCCTTGGCATGGGAAATAAAAACACTAAATATGGGAATGTTTTGAGCTTTTTATTGTATTGATCCTATATAAATCTGTTATTTAACATGGGCACTTCAATTTAGGTTCTTGTTGAAGGATACTAGAATAGACTGTTCTATATATGCACACTCCATAACTCTTGAAAGGTTGAAGGAAAAAATAGTTGAGTCTGTCGGTTAAAGGTTGTTTCTTGGGACTGATTAATCACAAGCTCTTTGCGAAAACTAGATGTGATAAAGGAACTATTTATTTGCTTTGTTGAATGAATGGATGATTGAGAAGCTTGTCAGCACTCCATCTATATTCCACAGATACAAATATTTTCCCCAGGAAATCTTTCCCACATTCAGATATGTATTCAGGTTTCTGAGGTTCCCATCGGTCTTCGGCTTTCCAAATGCGTTCCCCGCCATTCATCATCTCCAATACTAGGCATCCAAATGACCAGATGTCAGCCGGCGTCCCCTGCATCCCAGACTGCATTGATTCCGGTGAGGCGTAATAAGGTGTTCCTCGAAATTCCATGATCTCCTCACTCACCCTCTTACTTAACCCGAAATCAGCCAATTTTAAACGATGCAAACCGCCATCTTGTGCTGGGAAAACAAGAACATTGTCGGGTTTAATATCGCAATGAACCACTCCTTTCCGATGAACGAAAGAAAGCCCTCTTAGCAACATGGAAGCGTAACCAGAAACAACAGTTTCCGGCATGACATTGTTATAACTTGTGATCAAGTCTTTAAGTGAACCACCAGGTGCATATTCCATGATAACATTGTAAACCATCCCTTCATTATCTTCTTGACTTACCTCTTCCCCGTAACACTGAATAACGTACGGATTACCCTTGAGTTTCTTCAAGAACAAAGCTTCTCTCTTCAAACTCGCTGAATTCTCTAGCGCCGCGGATTTTACAGCAACCTTGTTAGGAATCCGAAAACCCGGAGAATCGGCTAAATGTACCTTCCCGTACGATCCAGCACCTAGTTTGTTGAACTTCTGCCACATTGTTTGTTGATTAACTGTGAAGAAATTAATTTAGGACTAGTAAATGATATTTCAAAAACTTGAAAAATTCACACCAGCATTGACAGTATCCGGGTCATTAGTTCTTAGATAATTGTGTTATACCCTGAAGCTGACGGATAAAAAACCGGAACATGATGAATTTGTTTTTTATATGAATCAGAGGCAACACCATATTTAGATTCATAAACGGTTTACAATTCTAATCAGTTTTGGAATAGGAAACCATCTTAGCTAACAGGAACGTGTTACACAAATAAGTTTCTTTTTTTCCCTTTTAATTGCTGCTATTATTATTTGCTATTATTATTTGCATAAGAATGTGTGTGTGTGTGTGTGTGTATCTGCACTTTTTTACATCAATCGGTATGTCAAATTGCTAGTTTTGTTTTCCCTTAAAAAAAAAAAACAGCATTTGGTACAAAAAATTAATAACAATCATGATTGTTGTAAGAGAAATGTTGTTATCTTGGCTTGACTCCCTTTCCTGTTCGTGTCATCTGTCATCTGTAATCTGTATAGGCTACATAATCACACAAAGCTTCTTTCCTATTTCAAGAATTTAAAAGGTATGAAATTTTGGAAATTTTTCAACTCCAATACAATTGGAAATCGGAACTGCTACTACAATTTACTCCACATTCTTTTCTGCTCATCAAAGCTTCCAACTACAGCAGACTGGTTTTCGACACCAAGTTGAGTGGCGAATAGGTTATAGTAAGCAATGGGGTTCACATCTTCCAGTACTCTAACTAGTTTTCCTTGATTTGTATCAAGTTTTATTTCCCCGTCTTCAGCTTCAATGCCTCGTGCCGAGATCATGATATTTTGCATTCGAAATGATGGTTCCAGGACTGAATGATCTCCACCTAAGACTACAGCACCTAAAATTTCTCCAAGGAATATGTCCTGCAAAAGTTAAAATCACTATGATTAATTCAGGTTGGATTGTGGATAAATGCAAGAGACTCAATTGGCATATAATGTGGAAAGATAGATATTTACCACATGTTTGTATCTGGGATGAGCCTGTTTCAATCGATGCAAGCTTGACAATAAGTTCCGGGCAAATAAGGCCTCAGGAGTCTTCTTAGTAAGATTGAAGATTTGCAGGAGTTTGGAAAAAGTACTGACTTTGCGCTGAATGCTTAGTGGAATGAGTGTGATATTAAGTTCTGAATCAAAAACTGTCTTTGCAGCCAATGGATCCAGAAACATATTCATTTCTGCATACTTATTTGAAGGAACATTCATCACATTTCCTTTTTCACTGTTTTTGGAATTTATGTGGCCTCCAACAATGACTATGTCCTGTATCAGGATCCGAAACATTAGTTCATTTTCATTAAGTAGTAAGTAACCTTGATCACAAGTATGGAAGAATGATTACCTGGATTCGCGAGGTCATATTTTTGCCCAAAGAGATGATTTCTGCTGTAGTAGTCAAGGGTCCATTTGTCAAAATGGTAACTTTAGACCCCGGATCAAGAGATTTCACTACTGACTGCCATACCTCAAGAGCAAGTGGTTGTCTGAGTTCCTGGTGATCAGTATCTCGAGGCGCTCCAAATTTGACAGAATTTTCCCCTGTATACCTGAAGTAAATAAGGACTAATATCAAAGCAGTGTTGTATTTATGTAAAATGACTGAGTGGAAATATGTTGAAAGAACATGCCTACGAGGACTTCTTGGCAAATCACGAGCCAAGCCGTAAAGGGTATCTGAATCTATAAATCCACCACTGCCATGAGGAATAGCCTTTTTATACTTGCAGTCTCCCACTGCAGGAAAGATGGGATCAGATTGATTCTTCGCAAATACACTTCCCAGGCCGACAGGAATGTCATCACGACCCACCATGTGCAGTAAATCATACACAACATCTATGGTTGCTCCATTTGCCCATCCAGTTGGAGTAATCAGTATTGCCTAAAGATATTTATCAGATGCCTGAATCAGAAGTTCTAGTTTTATTTTTCTGAGTTTGTTGGCATCTTTTCCTTACTTGAGCATCCGAAACAACAGAGATTAAGGAATGAATTTGCAAAACAGTAGAGGGACATTTAGTTACCTTAATGTTAATAATTTCAACAGGAACTTTAAGGAGATAAAATAATGCTAGGAAGTCTCCAGCACTCATATCCATGTCAAACACAACATTCTTCCCAAGCTTCTTCCCAGTGAAATCTGGCTTGTAAAGCGTTTCCTTGTAATGAGGAAATTGCGTCGTAATATTGAACCTTCCAGAATTCTGAGGACGATTTAGAACCTGTAGACACCAATGACACTGCATTTTTAGTCTCAATATACTAATTCTTGATAAAAGGAGTACATACATCAGAGGCTATTTTTTTTTTTTGGCTAATTTATTATACTCAATAACTAATTTGTCCTGCTTATATCATATCGTGCGAAATAGTATTTCCAATGTAGATAATTTCTATGAAAATCAAGCAGGTGGATCCTCATACATCTAGAAAGCTTATAAAGAATTCTCTGTCAAGGGAGCTGCGCTGATCACGATTAGGCTTTGCTTTCACACCAACAAGCACTTGCACGCCTTCTTTACCAGTTACTTCTTTTGTGTAACCGTCCTGATCAAGAAGAAACACATAATTCATCAGATGAACGACAAGAGTTCACATAGTTTGGAATGGTAGGACTGGAGGTCTTTTCAGAAGCCATTCATTGCAAATGTTACTTGGGGAGAGAAGTGGTACCTGGCATCTTCCTTTACCATTCTTCACAATGCAAAAAGGATCCCGGAGTCCAGTCTGCACATGGCCACTATGAACTCCATTTCTATTTAGATTGAACTTGGGAGTGTTACGCCCATCAAACAATGGATTTGACCCATCAGATATCCTGTATGGCTCATTTGAAGTAACTACAGTGATGTTCATAAACTCCATCTCAGCAAATTCATTCTCTCCTTGCTCGTTATGTGGTTTACGCATAATGGAAGTTGCTACACCAGATAAAAATGAGTCCCACATAAAGTAACTCTGCAATGATTATATAAGAGACATTACCATAAACAGTATTTTCCATGGACATCTAAATCAGAAAGTTGACAAAATTTGATAACGGTTACTAAGACATTACCGTGTAGAAGTTATTATCGAACCAGGTGTCACGAGCTATTTTCAAGGATTTGAAGCAGTATTGTGCTTCATAAGTACGTTGATTCTTCTCAAATGCCTCAAAGAACTCTTGAGTTATAGGAATGGTGTTTGTAGCATCCAAAGGAATGAGGGTAACAGGGATTCCTGAGTGAAATACCTACATTGCAGGTTGAAGAAAAGATGTTAATCCTTTCCTTTGAATAAGGATAAACCATAAAGGTTAGGCGGACTAGCAAAGAAATTCTGTGATACATTATCAATCATGTACCTGGTATGCTGCAAAAGGATCTCCAAATAAGTTGAATTCTGCAAAAGGATTACTAGTGTAGTCTGTAAATAAGTTGCCGTGATCACCACACTGCCGTGGTTGGCAGGATGAGCCGGCATTCTTTGGACAGCACCCGGTTGGATTCTTTGCCCTCACACCACCACCCATGATGTAAATGTGCTTGACATTTCTCTTCAAATGGGGATTCTTCATGAGAAATACGCCAAAATTAGTCTCCGCTCCAATTATGATAATGGTTGTCGGACCAGCAGAAATCTTGTCAATCAACACTTGCTGAGCAGTGGGCTGTTGGAGAGGCAAGTATCTCCTTTTGCCCTGAATTCGAAATGAAGGCAGTCAGGCAATGCTGATACTTGGTTAATGTAAAATGCTGATATCCGCAAAGTAAGCTATAAAGACACAGAATTGCAGTTCCAGCTGACCAACATTCTTAGCATCATTGTTAGAGAAACATCAAGTGAGCCTTAAGCTTTACTCATCATCTCTATGTTCAGATAAGCAATCCATACCTGTGGCAGAAAACCTTTGCGAAAACCGTAGTTTGTATCTTTAGATAATATACCTCCACTGCCTAATGGGATGGCTTGCCTGTATCTACAATATCCAGCTGTATCAATTCCCTAATAAACCAATAGAATAATTCAGTAGGAAACTATGGCTAAAGAGAAGTGAATGTGCACTGGAAGTAAGAGAAATTAAACATGCAACAGATATCAAAATTAATATGAAGCTGAATGTTTCTTCACCTGATCAATTATAGGGAGGTATCCTCCTACATTTGGATGAATAGTACCATCTTCAAGAATCCCACCTTCACCGCCAACTCCAACAGCAATATCATCGCGACCCATCATGTAAAGAACATCATAAATCTGATTGACAGCATGTCCTGCATCAGTCCATGCATTTGCGTTTAAAGTAACTGCCTGCATTTATAAAATCAACATAATCATCACCTTGTATATATGTTCTCATTCATTTCTTTATACACAGGGCAGGGAAAAGCTACTACAAATGACCACATGAAACATGAAAGTGAAAATTAGGTAACTCAGAAGTTTCTGATGCAAGCATTTTGGTCATTCCTGAAAATATAATCCTGAATAAGCCGGCATCTTCTAGCTATGATTAATCTTTATACAAAAACTCCAAATTTAATACCTCCATTTAAGAAACTCTGTAAAATCCAACTAAAGCTGCAGTTATACAAACTCTAAAGCTTAAAGTAGTCTGTTTTAATCTTCACTAAAACTAGTTCCACTCCTAACTCTGACAAAAAGAAGCAGACAAAGATGTTTGACTTGGCCCCATGGCTTTCCCATTCATCCTATCATACAAAAATGGAAAAAGAGAAACACATCACACACACACACACACACACACACACACACACACACACAATGAGACTATGAGAAAAATACATGAACACATATAAAACAAAATGAATTTGCATTAACCAACAAAAGTGAAAATATACAGAAGAAGAACAGAAAAAGCAACAGTTTTTAAGAGTAAAAGTAATGACCTGCAAATCAAATTCTGATCTGTTGAGCTTCAGAATATACAAGAGAGCAAATAAATCATCAGTATCAACATCCGTATCCAAAAGAAGTCGATGCGGCTGAGCCTTCACTGTGTGTAAAGCTCCAGCAGCTGCTATCCCAATGATCACTACTACTAATACGGACACAAGAGTGCATCTTTGAAACAACATTATTTCTTTCTCCAAAAACAACTCTTCTGTGAAAAGCTATTACACTTGTTTTAGAAATATGATCAGCTCAAAACTGCTAGATTACTCCCATCCCTGCAAATCAAAATGACAAATGAGACAGAACCCACCAAAAATAGACTAATAACATCACCTTTAACAGAATCAAAACTATAAAAACTGTGAAAATGCAAAAGAAAGAGAGACCCTTTATGAAGTGCAGCAAGCTTATCAGGCATAACATCTACTGTGTGACTGTGTGTGATGGATTAAGGAGGGAAAGATCATTTACGCGGATATATATCTATATTTATACGATATGTATGACAAAAGAAGTAATTGCAACAACGTTGGAAAACGTGATGAGGAAGAAGAAGAACAAAAAACCAGGAGTAATTTGTAATGAGAGCTGTGGTCTTACAGGAGGAACAGAGAAAAAAAGAACAAAAGTGCAGAGTGCAGCAGAGCATTCAATTTTTTCATTCATCCAACTGATGCCAAAATGAATGATATTAGTATTTTATATTAGTATGTTGGGAAAAGCCAAAAAAAGGGATCGCTAGGATGATGATTCATCAAGAATGACGCAACTTTTCCATGGTCAATTTCCCATTACTACTTTGCTATTTATGTACTTTTGTTATTAATCTTTTTTTTTTCCTCAAAACGAAGAAGGTTGGTTTTTCCAATTTGATCTACATATTAGGATCATGTAAATAGAATCAACGTTGATCATCTAGACAAAGTAAAGTTTTGTTAGCCGCCGTGATTAAGTTAGGGGTTAGACCGTGGTTATAACACGTTGAAAAAACGAAACTGATTCACTTGACACAGGTAACAATCATTTTTATATATGGGAAGAAGAAAATGATATATATATCGTGAAATAATCCCACATTTATAGTTGAAATTCGTCTCTTTTTATATTTTTATTATCTCACCCAATCCTCCCGTCATTTTTATGAGAATTTCAAAAATGTCGGATCATGCTGTAATCCATTCGATTCATAAAAAAAAAAAATCAATCTAAAAAACCCGAAATCAGACCAAAATTTTAAAGCACTCAACAAAAATAATTACTCAATGGAACTCTAGAATTGACCATTTAATTCACTAATAATGTGGACAGCTGAAAATTCAGGAATCTTTTTATTTTAATCCAGCTGTGTTTTACGTGTCTACACTCTCCATATTAAATGGATTTTTTCTTTCAAAAATTCAGTCCAATAATCTTCACTTAAATCAATGTACGCCGGTGGGAATTGAATGTGTATCTATTTTCAGAATATACATCATTCTAATAGTTAGACAGTTATTCAGCTCTCAACGAAAATATGGATGTTATTTAATAATTCAATGCAAAAAGATTCGAATAGTTGCATGTTCAAAAAATAAATATTTAGCGCGATCCAGGGTTCAATAATAATGTTATAGAATGGCCTCACGCATGCATGGCTATTATCATATATTTTCTGTGGATTTTTTTTTATCTTCAAGTTAACCACGTTTTTTAGGGTTTGAACTTCATTTTCGCTGGAAATCTTCTCTTCAAAGATATTGTGAATTAAAAAAAATGAAAATCTAATAATCATTTTGTATGAGCTTGTGATTTGGTGCTGGATTAAGGACATGCAAAACTGCTAGAGAATTGTATATGTAAGTAAAACTGGAATTTGGAGTTTTTATATCTAACTATTTAGGACATTTCTGTAATCAAATTTGAGATAGGAAGAAAATGTAATGAATTATTTTTTTGGAATTTTGATTTATATGAATACCGAAAAACGAATCAGGTCCGACAAAAAGGGTCAAACAAAAAAAAAGAGGGAGATTCGCAAAGTGATGAATTGCTGTTTGAGTCTATCAATCCATAATAAAGAAGGTCTTGCAGTTAAAATTTTGATTATTTTTTTTTATTTTTTTTTTTGCATAATTCCTGATGCAATGATTTGACATTTCTGGAGATTCTTGTCCCTTGGCTGATTTGGATACCATTTTGAGTGACTCATCTTTTGTAGATTCACTTCCGCACTTGTCCATATGCACACACAAAATGTGCCATTTATAATGGAGAATTTTGGAGATCAACTGATTAATTAACGAGTCCGCGATCATAAGAAGAATAAGAGAAATGAATCAGATGATAAAAATTATTAAATTTTTTTTTGTAATAATTATGAAATAAGAAATCGAGTATTTCAAGTATTTCATAACTTGATGAGAGCGATTGGGAAATTTATAAAAAAAAAACAAAAGAACCATAATTCTTCGATATCGAAATAGTTTATTTAATTTACTCAAAAAAAATAGTTTATTTAAGCTAAATACAAGACAAGGTAACTGTAAGTGGGACAGTTTTATGATACTTGTGTCAACCGAATCCAAAAAGCACTTTAAATTAGATGGATTAAGGAGATCAGCTATTTAGAGAACAACAAAAGAAAAAAAGAGGGGTAAAAACACACACACACACACACAATGGCCAGGAACAGGAAGAGCATCCCGACTTCTAATTTTTAGGGTTTTTTCTCCCCCACTGGGGAGTTGACTTTTTTTTTTTTTTTTTTTTACCCAAATGCCACGTGATTTGACAAGTGCAAAATACTATCATTCTAATGTCTTTTCAATTAGGTTTGTGTAGAAGGTCAAACAATTTTACTTTCATTGACTTAATAATTTTTCCCATTAATTGTTGCAAACATGATTATTTTCTCGGGATAGAAATAATGAGTCATCTTATATACAGATATAAATCTTGTTGTTTGAAAAATGATTACTTTTCGATGTACTTCTTACTCAGTTTTTTGGTATTTCAAAATTATTCATTATAGACTATGACAAGGATTTACGTAAAAGTGAGATGTTTTCAATTTCTTTATTATACAATGATTGTTTGTTTATTATATTAGACTAATGTAACGAAAAAAACAGTTATATTGAGATGTGATCAGTATACACGAAATATATATTATATATATATATGTCATTATACTGAGATTTGAGCCTCAAATAATGGGGAGTACCACCGGTAAATTGCAAATCCATGGTCGGAGTGTAACTGTTCTTCGTGTTCCTGGTACTCATGCCATCTAAAAATGTCGGATCATGGGTGCCGCCATGAATACACGAAAATAATGCAAATTAATGTGGAAAAGCACCATGTTTTTATTCAGCCCACCATATCTTTGGAGTATCTTTTTCACGACATAAAATTCCACAAAAAAATACATCACTAAAAATTCGACAGTGTTCATCAACTATATATTCCACACAAAAGCATCATCAGTAGCCAAATTTTTGTCAACTCCACTAGTGCACGTGAAACATTTTCATTACATAATCGTGCGATAAAGATAAGACAAGTTAAAGGGGAAAAAAAAACCCATCCTTTTCATCTCAACAAGAAAGATGATCAACAAACTCAATTGTTAAGATGATGATGAATGTAATTAAGTCAAACAAAATGACATTTTCTTTGTTACAAAATTAGAATGAATGAAAAGAAAAAAGAGATTTTTCATTTCGATGCTCATAACATACTTCCACACATTGTAAAGTCCCTTACTAAAAGCATAATCAAATCTTGCATTAAGTTTAAATCACAACCCTTTCTTGGTTAGTTCCTAAAGAAACATAATTTAATGAAAAAGAAACTTGGAGAATATACTATATTGGAAGAAGGGGAAAAAAAAAGAAGGTATAGTAGTTCTCTAGAGTGGTACTTGAGGGGAGTTTCAGTAGGGGGATCATGACTTAGCTTTGAGGCATAATCTTTCATTTAACACATTGATAGGTAGTTATCTCTCCATCTAATCTCAAATCTTGAATGGAAAGTACACAAATTTATCATATAAATTCCCTTCATCCTTTTCCCACAAGATTCCTGCTTGATTTTTCCTTCCATCCTTTGTGCTCCATAGAATCTATATATAAAATTTAAATTAAGAATGGAATTAATTGCACAATTCTCTTAGCATCATACTTTTTTTTTTCTTCTTTATTTTTTCCCCCTTCTTTCCTATCCTCTTCCTTACTTGTAGACTACGTAGAAAGCCAACAAAAGGGATAGTAACCACTATTAATGTTCTATCCTATTCCATTTCCTCAAGATTATATTATACAATATAGAAGATGCTGACCCAAAAAGAGTTCTAGAGAGGCTCAAACTTTTCAAGAGTGCTTATTTTGAGTGTGATTCCCCTTAAATTATTACTCTCTCCATCCCGCAAAAATAGTCCACATTGAGTTTTGAGTTTTGTACTATTTTAATACAAATTTAAAATTCAATGTGAACTATTTTTGTGAGACAGACGTAGTACTATTTTTTGCTTTCGCAAATGGGAGTAGGAAATGTAAAAAAGGTCAACTTCTTGTTATATATGGATTTGATAGACTAAGTTCGATTAACCATTTGGTGATCCAAATTCCAAACCACTACATAAGCATTATTAAGCTTTTTGGAATATGGAATTTGAGGCCCGCATCATTTTGTTAATTTATACCCTAATCCAAAATGGGGTGGAGGCTCCCAAATATCATGCTCAAGCAACAAGGGCTCCAAGCAGAAGAACTTTTTTTCTAGAATTACATTCTATAACATGGTGAAATCTAAAAGGAAAAAAAAAAGGAAAAAACAAAACAAAAAAATGAATAGAGATAATATATTGTGATCGCTATTGTAAAATTGCTAAAACATATTGCTGTGAAAATACAAATATTATCATTATTTGGATTTTAACTGCTCGCGAAGAATGTATAATAAAAAATACAATTAAAAAAAAAGGCTAATCAAGATGTAAAATTTTGCATTGATCCCACAGTGGAGAAAATCCAACTTGGGCACTTAAGAAAGGTACCTTCCTTTTCCTTTCCTTTTCTACCATGCTCAAATATTTTTGAGTAGTCAAATGGCTACACTTTTGCCTTCATCATTGGGTTTTAAGACACGTAAAAGTAGAAAGGCAGTGGACTGTCCAAACAAAATGAGCTCAATTAAGTCATTGGCAAGTTAATTATACATATTAAGCCTACCCATTATGGCAGCTCATGATGGCTATGCCCAAGATAATGTAACAAAAGATTCAAGAACGTAAGGTGACTGTAATATCACACCCAAAATGTCTTTTTCTCCAATCACATTAATAATGGCATTATGCTTGAATGGTAAGTATTCATCTATATATCTTTAACTATAAGTCGAATTTTGTTAGAGTACGGAAAAAATTTTAAATTTTTTACTTTGACCAATTAAAACTTATCCCATCGTGCTTTCTCTCTCATCTCTCCCCTCTCTCTTCTCTCTCGCCTCTACTTTCCTCAACCATCACCACTTTTTCTCAATAAAAAAAGAAAAAAAGAAAAAAGAAAAAAAGAAGAAGACTTGCCTCCGTCGCCCCAGCTCCGCCGCCCCTGATGCCCTTCGCCGCCGCCACCGCCGCCCTGCTGCCGCCCTCCACTCGGAACCCAGATCGACCCACCGCTGCTGCCCTTCGCCGCCCTCCTTCGGAACCCATCCAGCCGATCTACACCAGAAGCCATTGCTGCATCCCAGATCTGACAGAGTCCATGCGGGATTGGATTTGGTTGTTTTTTTATTGTTTTGTTTTAATTCAATTAAGTGGGATAGTCTATCCTCAGTATAGATCTCGTATTGATTCTTTACAAGCGAATTTAGTGCGTCAATGGAACCGAGTCTGTTGGTCGAGTCCAAATTTGGTGTGTGCGGTTCGTCGTTAATGACGATAAATTTGAATTTCAGTCTGCAGATTAGTGATATATTCGAGTTCAGAATTTTATTCTGTTTCGTGATATGTCCAATAATAGAATTATGCCATTATAAGATTGTTAATCCTTTTGGCAGTTGTATTGGTCTAGTCACTGGTGCACTCTGAGTACGTCACTAAGACGGTTCGAGTACGTTATTCTGAACGGTCTGTTCTTGTATCAAATGGTACTGGACCATTTCCAGTAATTTCAATGAAGTTTGTTTTTCTTAAATTTTTTTTTTATAAAAGTACTTATAATTTAGAGAGGAGAGATTGGGTTGGCACTCATTTTAAATTTGAATACATCAGATGAAGCAAAAACCTTGACCTACCAAATTGTTGTTGCTAGGAAGCATGGCAAAATGGATCGTACAATCCCACCAAGCAAACAAGTGCAAGAAACAGAAGATGGTAATGACAACAACATATATGTTGGACTAACGCAGAAGGGATTAGTGGATGCATAGAATAAGACTGAAACTGAGTGGCAGTTGGTGCTTCCAGATAAAAATTTAAGGAGTGACTTAGACAAAAGGATATTAAATGATCTGAAAAATAAAATCCAAAATTGTTAGGAATAAACCCAAGTTTGAAGATAAAAT
This sequence comes from Oldenlandia corymbosa var. corymbosa, assembly GCA_949775105.1. Classification (NCBI taxonomy): domain Eukaryota; kingdom Viridiplantae; phylum Streptophyta; class Magnoliopsida; order Gentianales; family Rubiaceae; genus Oldenlandia; species Oldenlandia corymbosa. The sequence continues at coordinate 15,648,740 of OX459126.1, read as the reverse complement.
TACATTTTTTTTCCATATAATTTGGTAATTATTTAGTTAGTTTAAGTTTATGAAAATAAAAAAAATAATATTAGGAGAAGATTCAATTATTTAACTACGGTAGTTTTTAGTAGTTATGCGTCGGTTATAAAAAAGATACTTAGGATTTATTAGTTTAACTTTTGGGACGGAAGGGGTATTAATAGAGGCGGGTTGTAAGAATTTCATTATTGTGAGCCTCTAAAGTTTTCGATTTCTACATTTGGTAGAGACGGATTCAAGATCCGTTCCGGAAAAAAAATAAAAAAATAAAAATCAATGTGTGTCTAACTCGTTAGAGAAAGTGAAAGATCCTGCTCTACTGCTCGTGGGAAAATTGTATTCGCTGAAAAAGCGCAAAAACAATTGCCTTGTGCAGCGCAGCCAATTGCTTGAGCGGCCGCTTTGATTTTATACGTGTTGAAAGAGAAATTTTTGTTTTGTCGAAAAAGATTTGATTTTTTTTTTTTTCATTTTTGGCTTGGTTTTTTGGCATTGCTCGTATCGTATGAGACATTGTCAAATCTTTTTGGGACAATTTAGCATCATTTTAACACATCAGTGTGCAGTACAGCCCTGCTTTTCAAATTTGGGACAATTTTAAGTCAAAATTTGTCATAGCTACGGAATTTGGTAGGTACGGAATATTAGGAATTTGGGACGATTCCGATTTGTAAGGTTTTTTTTTCCCTTCTATCTCCTTTCTTTTTTGTTTTTGGAAAAAAATTACATTAAAATAAAAAATAGATTATGTATTTAGAATGAAGCGTGATGGTTTATGGAGATTGTATGTAGTTAATATATTAGAAGATTGCTTTTGCTAGTTGAATATGCATCTATCAACAACGTTTGCATAGTAAAACACTAAAAGGAAAAATTATACATTCATCCCCCAATAATGGTTTGGTTTGAATGTTCATTTTAGTTCAAATTGTAATATCAGTGAATATTAAGTTGAAGAATCATTTTGAATTGAAGTATTTTATTTCTTATGATGAAAGCACGACTTGATGTGAAATTAATTAACTATTGAGCCATACTATATTGTAATGGAAGAAACGTAATTTTTTAAATCTAAACATTGCATCATTCATGTGTTGGTAAAAATTCCAACAATATCATGAGTACTCCAATGATTTATTTATATTTTATAGATAAGGAACCGTGCTTCTCCAAAAGTACTTACCTTTTTAAATTAGGATTAGTCAGATCAGTGATATCGAAAATTAAACGATTGACTAGTTTCGATGATCTTATTTGCCTTTTTTTTAATTATTTTTAGATATACTTTCTTATCACATTTCTTAGTTTTCCAAAATGAATAATTAATGGTGCTCTTTAACTAAATTGTGCAGATTGAAAAAGATTTACTCCCTCACTAAACTCGGTTGAGTTTTGCTTCCTTAAAATTATTCATAGAATCTCGTGGTTATAGATTTGGACTGACATCCGAAAAAGGTTATACAATCAAAATCCATAACTAGTTTATCATCTAAAAGGCCCAGCCCATTTCGCTCAAAGTCGGTTAGTTCAAAATTCATTTTTTCCGCCTTCGTTTCCCACTTCGTTTTTTGTTCTTCCTCCCTAACAGAATACGAAAAACAGAGCTCTCAACGTTCATGCTTTAAGCAAGCAGGGATGGATACGCAAAACTCCTTCACATACTCAAACTGTTACCAAATCTTCGATTCCTTTCAGGTGTGCTCCAATCCTCCATAGTTCCTTTAACTTACCCGCAAGAATTAGGAATTCTTCTCCCCGGTTCTTGATACGGCAATCTATTTGTACTCTGCTCGATCTAAGCTTGCGGAATAGATTTAGATATTCTTGGATTCACAAAATTATGAGGCATTTTTTCTTGAACTATTTGCATAATTTAGGTGTCTTAAAGTGTTAGCTTGATGATTTATTGAAAATTTTTGAAATCTGAAGGAGTGTTGAATTTATGTCGCATGAATTACGTATTTTTATACTCCCTCCGTCTCACAAAAATAGTCCACATTGAGTTTTGAGTTTTGTATTATTTTTAGTACAAATTTGAAAACTCAATGTGGATTATTTTTTTGGGACGAAGGTAGTAGTTTTTTGAAGAATTTGTGTAATGTAGGGCTTTTGAGTGCATTAATTTCATTCACTGTTGGATTATTTAAGCTCTTGAGTTAATTTCTTGTTAGATTCTTGCGAATCATGCAATTTTGTTTTGTAATATCTTCACTTGACATAAGTGTTAGAAAACCACAAGATACGAAGTGGTCATGGACGTAATTTCCACTCTAGTCCTTCAAACGTTCGGATTGCTCAGGAACTGAACAAAATCAGGTGTTCAACCTACGAGCATATATTCAAAACATACTCGGTATGATCTGGACCTACTCTATGTTAGTAATTTGTTTTGCTGAATTGAGTCTTCCTCGAGTTTCTTAAATTTGTGGTTTTGCATTTTTCGAATTGCCTAGGACCAGGAGTCTCAACATCATGCATGCAAGAGAGTCCCTACTAAGTTTGTTGGTGAGGAGAAAAGCCTCTTTGAAATAGGTTTATCGCAGTCTCAGATTGTCTAGAGATCCATAACATTTTGCTCAAGCTGACGTCAACCGCTAAAATCTCAGACAAATTGCACATCGGATAAGTATCATACATGCTCTGAGGGTAATGTAAAGGTTAACTACATAAGAAAATGTTGGATGGGCAGAGTGGACTTTAGGTGTACCTTTATGCAATTGAAGCTTCCTTATTCTATAAAAACCTTTATGATGTGTTTATTAACGGTTTGTTTCATTTTTCTTGTTTCGGGACAATGAAGCTGTACTAAGCAATGCGATGTTTCTTGGACCAAATTATATGATGGTTTTTGGAGCAGGGGATTTAGGCCACTTGGTAGGTCAAAAATGGATGAGAGTACTTTTTGTATAGATGTGTTGTAGCTTTTAGATAGTTGGATTGACTTATTAGAATAAGCAGCTGGTTGTAGGAATATCCAGATTGTCTAATAGTTGGTCGAACACTTTCATCAGAACACCATGATGAATTGTATACGTTGAACATTGTAGCATTCCTCAACTTGAAACATATGCTTAGAAAACCAAACATTTGCACAAATGACTATGTGATGTCATTAGCAAACGACACGAGCAATTAGAGTAGCACATTTTAGATTATCCGATGATGGAAGTACGACCCTTGGTTTAGTGATTGATATTCTCGAGTTTGTTTATCCACGTAATGTAGAGTTGTGATATTTGTGATATACCATTCCCCAAAGAGAACAAAGTATATCACAAATTTTATAACACTATTAGACATCCATATTAAACATCACAACACTATATTACATGGAGAAACAAACTCGACAATGTCAATTACTAAACCAAGGGTCGTAATTCCATTATAGGATAATCCAAAATGCACTATTCTAATTGCTTGTGTCATTTGCTAATGACGCCACACAGTCAGTTGCACAAAAGTTTGCTTTTTTAGGCACATGTTTAAAGTTTCAACTGCACTCGCCATATACGTATAGTTTCAAGCTATCAACCTTAATAATGTGTATTAGTTTTTGCTAATGAATCGGTATTTAATTTGGATTGACTACAGATAAAACTTCATAGATGAAAGTATAGAATTTACAAGTCAAAAAATTTTGAGTACCATATTAAGACTGGATTTGTATCAATGATAATAGGTTCAATTGACATGCATCTTTTGTTTGTTAGTCAAGGCCTAACGATGGGTTCAACTGGAAATGAGTCTTCGAGCAAAAAACATTTCGACTTTCATTATACCATACTTTAATAATGTATGATGATTCTTGAAAAAATAAAAATTACTCTAATTTGGATGTTCATGGGTCGAGCGTGCATGTTTTGTTATCACTGCTCCAAAAAAGAAAAACAAAATAACAATTATAAAATCATTGGATTAGCTTCACTAAATATAAGAGTTCAAATTTAAGACGTTACACTTTTTCAGTATTTAGATAAATTTGTTTTTGGATTCAACTAAAGTCATTTGGGAGGTTGTGATTTAAGTTAAAACATCAAGATTTTCCAGCCGTTGATATAAATTTGGTTTGTTGGGGGGTGGAGCGGCGGCGATGGAGAAATTCCCATTTCTCAATCACTATCAATAAAAAAAAATAAAATAAAATCGTTTATAGATATTAGATCAATATATATGAACCATAGAAATAGTTGCATGCAAGATATTTATGTTTACGCATTAACTTGAATGGTCCATGGAGTTATATTTCTGGAGACTATCTCGACAGTTGGTGTATTATTTAATCTCTACTTGAAGAATAATGAATATTTATGTTTTGGTGCATTTTATTTCATTTTGTTCAGTGTTTTTTTTGAATAGAGTTGATTACCTATATATATTGTATACTCCGTACATGCATAGAAATATAATTCACAAATCCATCAAAATAAATCAAAACCAAATTTACACAATAAAGTTGATTGACCCGTGCGTGAACTCCCAAAGTACAAATCGGTCAAAAGTGGCTATCTTCTTCAATTTTTCTCATTCATTTGACTTTTACATATTCAAAAACTTACATTATCGACTAAAACATGGTTGGACACTTGGATTGTGACTAAACATCGTTAGTTCAGACTCTAGTAGTCGTTAGAATATTCGTTGGGAAAACTCATATAGGGATTATTTCAAGTGCAATATGAGTCCGCTTAAAATCATCTCATAATTATTGAAAAAAAACTAATTGAGTTGAATTTTTTGCACCTTATAGGTTGAGTTCTGGAACCATCATTTGAAATGACGAACGTAATTGTTGGAATTATAGCCAAGTTATAGGGGTGAATGAGAAATTGATTTCTCATGTGATTGGACTTGTCAAACGTAATTCGAGTGTAAATATGCCAACGAAACACTGAATTATAACTCATAGACCTAATCAACTCGTGTTTTACCAGTGGTTTCAGTTTTCCTATTAGAATGGAGAGTTATGGACAATTGAATTGAAATATTAAACAGTCCGTTCATACCTCCAAACTTGAAACTGGTTTTACATTAATCCATTATTTTTATTTTCATTAATAAGGGAATGGATAGCTACTTTTAATACAATTAAATTAGTATCCATGTTTTAACTTTCCCTCTCTATAGGTTAAGGCTTACTCTCAAAATTCCACATGACCAAGAAAAAATGAACCAACTTTCTCTATTATTTTATTTGCCAAAATCTTCCTAACCTTCCTTGGTGTTCATCTAAGTCCTAGTTTCACTCCGTCGATGATTTAGTCTAAGTGCAAGACAAGATCATGTCACTCGTTGTATCCCGGAAAACAGACGCTTTTTCATCCTCTAACACTCAGTGAGAGGGAGCGAATTTGTTTTAAGGAAAACATATTTTCACGTGTCTCAAAATTCTCTCTTTCTTGAGTTCTTGTTGTCGTTACAAATACCTCTCTTTTCACTTTTTCCAACAATATCGGCTCAAGGATTTAGGCTGGAGACGGGCAAATAATGGCTTGTGGAGCACAATAGTTAACATCATTGTAAGTGTAGTAGACTATATAAATATTTTAATTATCATGTTTTTATTACACCTTTTTCATACAATGGTTTATACTTGAAAAATTGTAATAAAATAAAATTACTATTGCATTATCTTGTACTACATTTAATTAAAAATTAAATAGGTTAACCCTTTAAAAAAACATATTGGCCCAAAAAAATCTAATACGCTGCCGTACAAGAATTCTTACAATGTAACAAACTATTTACACTCTATGTGGTGGTAGATAGTATAATTAGATGGTAATTTATTTTATTATTTACCACCACTAAACATGTCTTTAATTTTTTTTAAATTGAATGCGTATAAGTTATACTCTCTCTATTCCAAAATTATTGTCTAGTTTGAATTTTCATTTTTACTATAATTTGAACTAAAAATAAAAATCTAAACTGGACAATAATTTCGGGACAAACGGAGTAATAACTATATGGAGTATCATTACTATATAACTATGGTATAAACATATTATTTTTTAATTCGTTCCGTTGAGGAATTATTGTGCAATTTAATGAGGAATACAGTAAAGATTACCAATAATTTAAGTAATAACTCTTATTTAAATGATACTCCCTGCACTCTTTATTATAAAATATTTTGATTTATTTTAAATTTTATTTTGTTTGTTTTTCCAATTGAAAAAACCCTAAAAATACTTTATAATAATGGAAAAAAAAATAATGAATATGAAAATGTGTTTTTAAAGCTATATTTTTAATTGAGAAAACATAATAAATGAAATTGGGCGCCCCATCTATTTAGTCTCTAAAGTATTATCCAATATCGTCCATAATGTTTCTCCATAAGTACTAGCAAAATGTTTTTCCATAATGTTTTTCCCTAGTATTTTATAAATTATCAATTTTTCCATAATTTATTTTTTCAAATTTTTTCAGTTAAGCCAAATTTTAATTTTACCCTACCACTTTATTAATTTTATTTATCAGAATTAAAATTTTCTACATTCTTTATCCTACTCTCTCTCATTCTTATCCGGAAAAAATTAAAAGTTTCCCTAAAATATTTATTTATTTTACTCTATTAAGTTGCATACTGCTAATCCTTTACTAAATCAACCATTCATTTTCATCATTTTACCTTAGAAAATTCTAGTACAGCAAATAAAATATCTCTAAAATAATAAAAATAATTTAAATAAAATAATTTTAATAAAAATAAAATCTTCCGCAGTAAACTGTTGTCAAATTGAAAAAATTTGAAATTCGGATTTTCCCCTTTTTTTAATCAATTTTTTTTGTTTAATTGGACTAACCATTTTCTCAAATTCTAAATTTCAAATTTGCTCATTGCCATCCTTTTTTACCTCATATTTTATATTTTCACCTCAAAAATTAAAACATTATTGATTTTACCTTATCCATTTTTTTCTAGTCACTAAAAAAATTTGAAATAGCGAAAAATACTCATTTTACCTTTTAGCAACAGAAAATCATTAAATGATCAGAGAAGTTGTGGTTTTTATGTCTAGAAAGTGGTGAGAAGTTTTTTAACTTTTGGGTGAAGATGAAATTGTTGGTGGTTGTGGTTGCACATGCGAGCGGTGGAATCTTTCTTTTTTCTTTTTGTAAATATACTTATTCTCTTTTTTTTATTAACATAATAAATATAGATAAGATAAAATAAAAAAGGCTTTGAATATCTTATGAGGCGAAAAAGTAAAATAAGATGTTAAAAGATGTTTTTAAAAAAGATATTAAAAAGATGATAAATTCAAAATATAAACTTTTGTAATTTGAAAAATGTGGTTAATTGGCTAAAAATATAGAATTATAGTGAGAAAGGTAAAATAAATTCTGAATTATTTTTTTCAATTTAAATTTTCTTAAAATAGTTTATTGTGTAATTTGTTATAATTTAGTTATTATTGTAGACTTGTTTATTAGTTATATTACCATTTAATTATTTTTGGTTTTCTGAGTAAAATAGTGAAAAATTATAGTTGGTTTAGTATTCGATCAGCATAATACAAAAGTAATGAGAAGAAAATAAATATAGTGCACCCTCCAGGAAGGCTTTCCGAGTATTAGATCGAAGCGCGCGCGTGCGTGGAGTCTCCCCCTAATACTACCCCCTTCCCCATAGGCTTCACCCTACATGTAATAGACTAGGTACTTGTAATTGTGTATAAAAAAAATAAATAAATATATTTGGATAAAGTTTAGTGTGTCTGAGGTAAAAGTGAGACAGAGTAGACTAAACAATTTAGTAAATTTTATATTTTTAGATAGTAAGATTTAATTAAGATAAACAAAAGTAAATGTAATAAAATTGAAAAAGTAGTAGGGAAAAGTTATAATTTGGGCTCAATTAAGAAAAATTTAAAACAAAATTTGGGAAAAATTGATAACTTATAAACATTAGAGAAAATCTGTAATTTTAATTTCTTAAAAATAATTAAAAAAAATTAGGTTTCGAGGGAATGGCGACCAGATATGGCGAATAAGAGCAATTTTGTAATATAAATTAAAAAAAAAAACTATCAGGACTAATGTTTTCATGCGCAAAATATCAGGGATCAAAATTAAATAAAAATTTTTTTAGAGCCTAAATAAAAACGCCTTATAATAAGGACTATACGGAGTAATTTGGAACCAAAACAAAGATTTTTCCATCTAAGTTATAACCGATCGTCCCACATCCGCCGCCCCCGCCGACGCCGCTCCCGGTCCCCAAATCGCCGCCCCCACATGAATAGGAAATTAGACGGAGCCGGAGAAGCGTCCTCCTCGAAGCTCCAATTACCGGTTCCCGGAACTTTACAATCCAAATATCGTCAACCTTGGTTAGTGTACTTCCACGGCCGGGGCCGCCGCCACAACCAAACCTTTTGTGATCTTTCATCATCTTCGTCTCCTTCTTCTGGAGTAATTGCAATTCCCAAGAGAATCCCTGAATTGGGCAATGACCGAAGGGTTTTATACTGTTCCCCAGATGGCGATTGGTTACTTTTGCAAGAGAAAAACTGCCTTACACAATCCTTCTTCTTGTGGAATCCCACGACGCAGGAGGATTCAATTAAGCTGCCTCTTCTGAGACATTTCCTCCAGGAGAAGTCAATTCATCAGGGCTTGTTATTGTTGTCTTCGTCGAATCCCAACCCTTTGGTAATTTTATTCGTTTTGGAACTATGTTTAATCTTATATTGTCGGGTTGGGGACAGAAGATGGACAGAATTCGATTATGCTGAAAGGATTGAATCTCAAACGGGGTTACCTTTTGGACGAGATTATTACCTATGTAGCCCTGTTGTTTTTGATGGTGAAATCTATGCTACGGCTTCTTGCTATACTGATTTTGTTGTTTTTGATGGTGAAATCTATGCTACGGCTTCTTGCTATACTGATTTATTGAGAATTCACATTGATGATGACAACAATTGTGAGGTTATTGTATTGTCAGAACATCCATCTAAGCATCTTAATTCTCCACCCTGTAAAAGTTCTCGTGGGATTTTCTTGGTGCCAATTGGGGACGAACTTTTTCGAATCCTGATTTCCCCTGATTTTTTCGATAGATATGGAGAAACTCTATCAATTACCATTTCCAAGTTTGATTTCTCCTCAAAGTTATGGAAAACAGAACTACAGCCATGTTTGAATGGAGGGTCAGTTTTCCTGTGCAATTTCTACTCCCTTTACTGCAGCAACAGTGGAGGAGGCCTGGATGATGGTTGGAGTTACATATATTTTACAGTTGAGAATGATCAAAATTTGTTCTCATACAGGGTTGAGGATGGAAGGTTAACATCATATTCAATTCTTCCAACAGTGTTACAAGGATCTTGGATTTCTCAATGGATTATGGCTCATGTTGCGCCGCCGCCAGAACCTGACGTCCTACATTGTTACAGTGATATGCTATTGCAACCCAGTGACGCCGTGGATCCCTGGAAAGAGCGAGAACAAGAGATTTCGTGGAGGAACAGAGTAAGAACTCAGAAGAGGTTGAAGACATTGGAATCTGAAACTGTTGGGAATTTGGAGGCAATGAAATCAGAAACTTTTGGGAACTTCGGATCACCTTCACTGTGTGATCTATCACAAGAGGTACTTGGCCTGATATCCGAAAACCTATCTTTCGTTGATTACATGCTCTTTCGTTGTGTCAATAAGGTTTGCTCCTCCGCGACTATCCGGATGAGGGTGAATAGCTTCCCTCCATGCTTGATATATAAAGACAGTTTTTATGGTGTTTACAATATAGTTGATTCCAACCTTAACCATAAAATCTCCATAAATGTTTCAGAGGCCCTGAAAAACTATGTGATTTGTTGTTCTAGAGGTGGTTGGCTACTCATGAGATACGAATCGGATTATGTTTTCTTTAATCCGTTGACAAGTCAAGTAGTCCGTGTGGGAGGTAAACCAAATCTGGGGTGCTCGATTATGAACTTTACCTTCTTAAATAAACCATCCTCTCCTGATTGCACAATCCTCACAATGGCCAAGTTTAGCGAGTCTTCCAGGAGACCGCACTTTGTTCAACGCTGTCCACAACTAGGAGCAATGAAGTGGTGGACATTGATGGCAGGAGAGCAAGGCATACAGCGAAGTTTTGACCAGAATCGCAATAGTCCAGTACAGTTGGGAGAATTTTGTTACTATTTAAGCGATGACGGGAGAGTTGCGCGTATCAAATTCGCTGCAGATGGACAATCCTCTTTTCACTGGGAAATTTTAAGCATCCGTGTACTTCCTGTGTCAAATGTGAGACTGAACTACCTAACTGATTGTGGAGGAAAACTTGTAGCTATACTTATAGGTGACAAAAGCGGTGGAAATAAACCATGGATTCGGGTTTTTAAGCTGAAGGAATTTAAGAAATGGGAAGAAATCCATCAGTTGGAAGGTTATTCTTTATGTCTAAGCTGGTCTTCATCAATATCTGTTCTCACAGAAACACCAGAAATGGCGAATAGGATTTATTTTCCCAAGTTCTACAAAGATGAATTGGTCTATTATTCTTTGGACACCAAAACATATCATTCTGTAGGGAGCCAACATGATCTGGAAAGCTTAAATGAAACTAGCATGTATATGGATTGTGCTTGGATTGAACCAAGTTGGAACTGAAGTTTTTACAGGTGGAATTTCTAGGTTTATAGTTCATTAGTCGTTTGTGATGATTTGATTAGGAAAGATTTAGAAATAAGAGCTTATTCCCTCCATTTCAAAATGTAGGTCGTTTTAGGTTTGGAGAGATTTTTCAAAATGTAGGTCGTTTTACAAATTCTAGACAAATTAATGACTATTTTTCTAACTTTACCCTCAATAAATGATGCCAATATATTTTAATTTAGTCTCGTTTATAATTCTAATGTAATTAATGAAGGGTAAAACAGATACTAAACACATAAATTAATTATTGGATGATTGTTTCTTTAGCGGTTGTGCATTTTTTAAGTAGTAAGCTTATGAGAACCCTGTTTGCAAGTCAACTCTGTTTCAAGAACCAGTTTTGCCACAGTTGTAAGATATGATGAGCAAAGAAAAGATTTGATTGTCGAGGTCTCAATGAATAGTTAATTATACACGCTAACAATGAAAAATAAAATAAAATAAAAGATGCAAGAGTCTGCAAATGTAATTTAATTTCTTCTATGATTACAAATCTCCAGGGCTCCAGCAAAAATATGGCTTGTTACACGGTGAGCTGTCATTTAGTCAATGCACCAATTACAAGCAAATCTAAATGGTTAAACTGGTTATTTTTTGTTCAGAAATGTCCTCCTAGAGAAAACCAATTCAAACTTTGATAATTGATGAGCAGACGAAATAGAAAAATATATGATAATATGGATAGGTAGAAAAGAATTTAGAATAAAATAAGTTCGAAAATTATAATCAAATCGTTGAATGGCTATAGAAATGTATGCAAGATCATCTTTGATTTTCGGTACAGGTATTAATTTGCATGGTCTATCATGGCCAAACAGCGACGGATTCAAGGGGGTCAGGGTGGTCGATCGACCCCGGCCGGTCGGATTTGGCCAAATTTTTCATAGTAGAGTGTCCATTAATTGAAATTTTTTCAGTTCGACCCTCTGGTGACGGTTGAATAATCTTATTTTCGATTTTGTGATTTGAAAGTTCTCGTTCCGTCGTTGTGGCCAAAGTACAAAGTGGTCCGAACATGTTATTTCGTGTTTTTTTTTTCTTCGAGATATAATAAATGAATAAACGCAATAAATTAAAATAGATCGCGAGAGTGAGTGTTTCGTGAGTAACTTCTTTATTCATTTGACTTCCTAATGTATAATGGAAAAAACGCACACATTTGACAAAAACCATGGTTTGGAATTTGACTTAAAAAATTCATTGGGTTGAATTTTCTTACATCAGTTTGAATGGCCTTTTTTTTTTTTTTGCATTTTTTTTGTTTTTATCACCACGAGCTGCTGATTCTACACGTTGTCCAACATTGTTGCAAATATTAATTTTGTCTTTCACATCATTTTCACGTAGAAAAAATCCTCTCTTTCTGTCTCTATCCTCAATCCAAACACACACAGTCACACAGTTGCTACATATTTCACATGGGTTCTGTTCATATTCTATGCATAATCAACTCAACTCTATATGCTTGCTGTCTGCCCTGCGTATCAGTCTGTTTTTGTGGTGGGCATCTGTCTTTTTCTTCCCTTTTAATTTCCAGGGGGGGTCATTAATGTAGTACTTTTGAGCTGATCATCAAGAAAGAAGTAGTAGTGCTCTTGGAGAAAAGGGCAAAAATGATGTTCCAAAGTTGTTTTCTTGTGGTAGCTTTAGTGATCATTGGGATAACAGCAGGAGCTTTCTACACAGTGGAGGGTCAGCCTCATCGAATTCTTTTGGATACCGATGTCGACACTGATGACTTATTTGCTCTCTTGTATATTTTGAAGTTGAACAGATCAGAATTTGATTTGCAGGTCATTTTCTTTCAGTTTAGTGATCATGTTTTCTTTTTCTCTTTTTTTTTTTGGTTCTTTTCTCCCTGTTCTGTCATACATTTTGCCTCTGAATTTTTTAAAAGAATTTAAATGGAAGTGATGAATTTGGAAGAGTGATATCTTGTAGAAGGTTTTGAAGTACAATAGATTCATCAATGAAAAAAGACCATTGATTGGCAAAAAGGATACGTGATCCTACATTCATTTTCAGAAAGGAGTAGATAATCTAATTCAGGACTACATCTTTAGGACTGCCACCAAAAAAAAAAAAAAACCTGTTGCAAGGTTGCTGATATGAAAAAAGCTAATTGGAAACTTTAATCCGCCTGATAGATTTGTTTGTTATGTTATGTTGTTGGTTTTTGTAGCTATGCCACTGCCTTTATTAGAATGTATGAATGAGAACAAAAGCAAGATGATGACTGTCATTATTGCATTGTGAACTGCAGGCAGTTACCATAAGCGCTAATGCGTGGACTAATGCCGGGCATTCTGTCAATCAAATCTATGACATTCTTTACATGATGGGTCGCGATGACATTGCTGTTGGGGTGGGAGGTGAAGGTAGCATTTTGAATGATGGTACTATTCTCCCGAATGTCGGAGGATATCTCCCTTTGATTGAACAGGTGCACCAAAATTTTTCAGCATCAATTTCACTGATATCTTTATAAGTTTTAATTGAAAGGACACATTAATACTCATACCATTTATGCATACGAGTTCTTTTCAATGCTAATGTCCTACTGAAGTAGTTCCTTCTGCTTTATTAGTGGATTGGTACAGCTGGATATTGCAGATATAGACAAGCCATTCCAGTAGGTTCTGGAGGTATATTAGATATCGACACAAACTACGGTTTTCGCAAAGGTTTTCTGCCTCAGGTATGGATAAATGACCTGAATATATATATATTCAGACAAAAGAATAGCCTTAATAAAACTCATTTGAATATGGTTGCACCATTCAAATGCATGCTTGTATCTTCATAACTTTGAGATTGCATGGCTGCTTTTTGACTCCAGGGTAAAAGGAGATACTTACCTCTCCTGCAGCCGACTGCTCAGCAAGTGATGATTAACACAATTTCTGCGGGTCCAACTAATGTTTTCATAATTGGAGCACACACAAATTTTGGTGTATTTCTTATGAAGAATCCCCATCTGAAGAAAAATGTTAAGCACATTTACATCATGGGTGGTGGTGTGAGATCAAGTAATCCAACTGGTTGCTGTCCGAAGAATGCCAGCTCATCTTGTCAACCACGGCAGTGTGGAGATCGTGGCAATATGTTTACAGACTACACTAGTAATCCATATGCAGAGTTCAATATATTTGGAGATCCTTTTGCAGCATACCAGGTGCGGGATTTGCACATAAGATCAGTAATAGGCTAATAGCACATAAGAACTGTAACTTTCCTTACACCTGCAATGTAGGTGATCCACTCAGGCATCCCAATCACTCTTGTTCCATTGGATGCCACAAATACCATCCCTATAACAGAAGAATTCTTTGCGGCGTTTGAGAAGAATCAACATACTTATGAAGCACAATACTGCTTCAAGTCCTTAAAAATAACTCGTGACACCTGGTTTGATGATCACTTCTACACGGTATGGTCTTGGAATTGTGTTATATTTAGTCATTATCCTGACTCAAAAGCACATGACGCATACTGTCGATAGGAACATCTCACGAGTGCCAACTCCTTGCAGAGTTTTTTCATGTGGGACTCATTTTTAGCTGGTGTAGCAACTTCCATTATGCGCACACCACATAACAAGCAAGGGCAGAATGATTTCGCAGAGATGGAGTTTATAAACATAACTGTTGTAACTTCAAATGAGCCATATGGAATATCAGATGGCTCAAATCCATTTTTTGATGGGCGTAAAACCCCCAAGTTCAATTTAACAAGAAATGGTATTCACAGTGGCCATGTCCAGAATGGACTTCGTGATCCTTTTTGCATTGTGAAGAATGGAAAAGGAAGATGCCAGGTACGTACTAGTTTGTTTCCAGAAATTGTATTTTCAGCGTACAAGTGTTGGTTTCTATCTGCAAGCTGATCCAAACCTCTGATTCTGCCTTTCCATATGTTAATTGTTCACATTCACCTAATCTCTAAAGCATTTTATACCGAACAGGATGGTTATACTAAAGCAGTCGCTGGTAAAGAAGGTGTACAAGTGCTTGTCGCTGTGAGGGCAAAGCCTAATCGCGATGAGCGCAGTTCCCTTAACAGAGAGTTCTACAAAAGCTTTTTAGATGTATGTGGATTCAACCCTTTGATTTTTGTTAAAAAAGATGGAATTCTGCATTTGCAATAATTCTGTCATGACAGTGTATAAACAGAAAAAGCTAGATCCTGAGTAATCATTTTTGTTATATGTACACATTTTGTCTTGCAAATATCTTCTTTGGCAGGTTCTAAATCGTCGCCAACATTCTGGACTGTTCAACATCACCACGCAATTTCCTCACTACAAGGAAAACCTATACAAGCCTGATTTTAAAGGAAGGAAACTTGGCAAGGATGTTGTATTTGACATGGACATGAGTCCTGGAGATTTTCTAGCACTCTTTTATCTTCTAAAATTACCTGTTGAAACTATCAATCTCAAGGTGAGAAAAATTTTCTTCTACTTTTCACAGCTCCATTCATTAAAATTTATGCTGTTTGGGTTCATCTTGGCCATGTCCAACCATAATCAGAATTGAAAACTAACATTGTAGGCAATACTGATTACTCCAACTGGATGGGCTAATGCCGCAACCGTAGATGTCGTATATGATCTACTGCACATGATGGGTCGTGATGACATTCCGGTCGGCCTAGGAAATGTGTTTGCTACTAATCAGTCTGATCCTGTTTTTCCTCCTGTGGGAGATTGCAAGTATAGAAAGGCCATTCCTCACGGTAGTGGAGGATTTCTAGACTCGGATACTCTTTATGGCTTAGCTCGTGATTTGCCACGAAGTCCAAGAAGGTATGTTCCACCACTTTACTTACTTTTAGTTAGTTTTATTGCATAAAGAGAAAACTTTGAGATGTCAATGTTTAATGCAGGTACACTGGAGAAAATTCGGTTAAATTTGGAGCTCCTAGAGATACTGATCACCCTGAACTCAGACAACCCCTTGCTGGTGAGGTCTGGCAGTCGGTACTGAAATCTCTTGATCCGAAGTCCAAAGTTACCATTTTGACAAATGGACCCTTAACTACTCTGGCACAGATTGTTGCTTCAGGCCAAAATATGACCTCTGTAATTCAGGTATAGCTCTTTCGAAACTTACATGTTGGTGGCCAGGTGACTTGTTGATGCAGCAGATAAAACTAATGAATGAGATTGTGATGCAGGACATAATCATTGTTGGAGGCCACATAAATTCCAAAAACAGTGAAAAAGGAAATGTTATCAATGTTCCCTCAAATAAGTATGCAGAAACTAACATGTTTCTGGATCCATTGGCTGCAAAGACAGTTTTTGATTCAGAACTTAATATTACCCTCATTCCTCTAAGCATTCAGCGCCAAGTCATAGCTTTCCTCAAATTGCTTAATATTTTCAATGTGACCAAGAAGACTCCTGAGGCCTTATTTGCGCAGAACCTGATATCAAACTTGCATCACTTGAAAGAGGCTCATCCCAGATACAAACATGTGGTACTTTTCTATTCTCTTCACATGATCAACAAGAAACAATAATGAGCTGTTAATCACAACAATATACGTAATACTAACAAATTTATACAATGTAAGCTTATTGTTGAATCTTGGATCAATTTAAAAGTGATTTACTTGTCTCAGGATATATTCCTTGGAGAAATTCTGGGTGCTGTAGTCCTAGGTGGTGATCATTCAGTTTTGAAGCCACAGTTCGAGATGAAGAATCTCAAGATCTCGACTAAAGGCGTTGAAGATGAAGACGGGCAGATTAGGATTGATAGAAAACAAGGAAAACCAGTCAGAGTACTGGAAAATGTTAACCCCAGTGCTTACTATAACCTCTTTGCAACTCAACTTTGTGCCAAGAACCAGTCTGCCATTGTTGGAAGCTTTGATGAGCAGAGAAGAAGAATATGGAGTTGAAAGGATTGGTTATTTGCAGAAAGAATTCCTTTTTGGAGATTTGTTTGGAATTGAAAATTGGTTTTATTTTATATCATTGAAACCTATACATTCAAAGAAGATAAGATTACAAAGAAATAAAAATAAGAACACAACATCAAAACCTCTGAAATCTTAAACAGGACGTCCAAAAGAAACAATAATGAACTCAGAATAATTTCTTGCTTCAACAACAAGAAGGCTAATTCCTACCCAACTCAAAATTAATAGTCTTTCTCCCTTCACGCTTATATGAATGTAATTTTGGTAATAATAATTTATAAAATTTTGCTGTCAGTATAAAGTTTAAGCTCTCACTTTATCAACCCCCTAAATATATATGCAGAACAAATGAACATGTTTCTGGATTCATTGAGAGGCAAAGAGTTTTTATGCATAACTTATTACCACACTTATTCCATTAGAGCAATATTACACTTGCAAAGTCAGTAGTTTCTTCGGTTTTTATTTTACATTTTTTGCTCCATACTCAATAAGAAAATGCTTACAAAAGGAAAATTGAAAATGAGAGAATCCCAACTCATATTGATGGAAGCAATGCTTGCTTGTTTAGTTCACTTAGAAGACTGTAAAAGAAGAGAATGAAAAGTTGAATCCTACCTAATACATATATGATAAGGAAGGCAATACCTCTTTCAGTCAGTTAATGATCTGTAAATTTGAAGCTCTAATCTTCTTTCTGGAGTTTTGCAAAAAAAATTATATCATGAAACTAATTAATGTCATAAGCAATGTGCAAAAAAATTGGATCTAAACATTACTCCCTCCGTCCCATAATTATTGTCCAGTTTGGATTTTCATTTCTAGTTCAAATTGTACTAAAGTTGAAATCTCAAAGTGGACAATAATTTTGGGACAGAGGGAGTATATTTTTATAGCGCAATCTATCTGAATCTGATGATGTTTACATATAAATAAAAACAAAATAACAAAATAAGGAGAAAGAAGGGAAAAAAAAAAGAAAAGAAAAAACAAGAAGGTTTATCACTAGAACCGAATGATGCTCTTCGATCAAGTCTTAACACACAGCTCCAAAAAGAAATACTATACAAAAAGATCGGATTTTGTTAATCCTCAATCCTCAAACGTTTGATTTGTTGGTTCATCAACAAAGTTGTATTGCTAGAACAACTAGAAGGGAGATTCCATCCTAACTCAAAACGAATTAATGTGTGCTCTTCACAGTACTTGCATACAACATTTGACAAACTCACCCAATTATCTTGAAGCAGTTTCGGGCATTTTTCTTGTTTTTGGTGAAAAACAGACCTCCGAATTTCCTTTAGCCTGCCCTGATTATGCATTTCAATCAACTTTTGCTGCAGGGAATCAAACATGCATAAAGCCCTTCCATTGTCAAACAAATGTAGGGTGATAGTACTAGGACAGCAATCCAAGAACGAACCATCAAATACCTCAGCGGAAGGTTCCGACAGGTTGCCATTGTTGTCTGAATCGAATCCTCTTCTCAAAACGAATTTCAGTGATATTTGGGACGGAACTAAACCCGACAACATTTTGTTCAGGCTTAGAAACCAGGACCTATCTTTAACAGAATGAAAATATAGAGCTACACGACATTCCAATCGTGGGGAACCAGCCATCAAACATACTTTTGGAAAATTGTCTCCAAATACACCAAGATCAAAACTTGTGAGGCTGGGAGCACTAATCTCTACTTCGTGTGTCGCCCCATCATCGGAAGGACTGAAACTTAGATTCCTGAGTGAACCACTTGTTAACTTCGGTTTTGCAAAGCCATGGCAATCCCAAACAACGAGCGATCTTAGCTGTGGAAATTTGTTCCCGAAATCGCCGTCAAAGAATGTCCCATTAACAATCATGTTCTCTAATTTCAAGCTCTCCAGGTTTTGATGTGCTTGAAATCCAACTAAGCCGGGGTAACAGTTCCCGCAAACCTCAACTTCTTTGAGGCAGCTGGGGACATTGATCAACTCCACTTTTCTCAACTTTGGGCAGTACTCGATCCTCAGATGCTCAATCGATGGACATCCCGCGAGGAAGGAAGTAAACGAATCATTGTCGATTGTGACTCTCATCAGGACTAAACTGCGGATGTTTGTACGTAAAATCGGAACATTATTCAGTTTGTTCGGAAACTCGCAAAATCCAAGAGACAACCTTGTCAAAGATTTGCCCGCAATAAGGAAGGAAGAAAAGGTATGGTGATCCATTGTGACATGTCGCAACTCTAAAGTGTGGATGTTGCTACACAAAGCCGTCGAAATATTGTTGCTATTCATCTTGTTCGGAAATTTGCAATTTTCAAGGGACAACATTGTCAAAGATTTAGCTTCAAGAATGCAGTCCGGTATAACGTAGCATGAACCACCATTAGGATGTTTGAGATGAATCTTAAGCTCTTTGACTCCATTCTCTACAGCTGTTTTCAGCCATTTATCCAAGCGGGTTGCATCAACATCATCATTGAAATCCGTCATGGTAATTTCAAACTGATAACAAAGCCACAAGTTCCCTTGGGATTTGTATCTCAGCAAAGTATCATCGACATCCTCTTGATTATTCCCATTAAATACAAATTTGGGGTACGTGCAAAAAGCGTCTGACCATTCATCAGATAAACAACGAGCTTTTTCTTTGTCGTTAGTGCTGAGAAAAGACAATATCCGATGAATAATATCTTCCGGCAACCAACCAAAACCGTTTGTTTTTTCTTTTTCCGCAGCCATGGCGACGAATAAGATTGTAAAATAAGACACACGAAAGATATAATCCGGTAGATGAAGGCCAAAAACAATTCCTTGGGAGAGTATATGTCAGTGCTCAAATCTTAAGGACTGCCAATAAGGACCAAGGTGTATATATATATATATATATATATATATATATATATATATATATATATATATATAAGGATTATATGCAGAAGATTTGGTAATCAAATCCTGTTCAGTTCCTAAAATGTTTGGGGATCAAAGTCACGTAATTACGTAAGACGTTATTATAATTTTTTTTTCCTTTTTTTTGGGGTGACTAGAATTCTTAATAGGTATTGAATTATTAGGCTTTTCCTAGACGGAGTCAAACTCCTTTGCAAGTAAATTTGCCAAAACCGAAAAAGTATTTTAATTTAGTGAAAGTTAAAATAGTCGATATTATCAATTCCTTTTTTTCCCCCTCATATGTAACTATTTTCCATAGCATTACCACTTTGTTAAGTCGGTGTGATCATTTAGGCCTATATATTACTCACTCCGTCCCATAATTATTGTCCACTTTGCCCAAAAAATTTTGTCCCAAAATTATTGTCCAATTTGACTTTTTATGGATCAAGTTACACATTTGTCCTTAGTAAAAAACATTATCCATAAAATCTTAGTGGTTAAACAATTACTTATGTAGGGATATATCCGGTTGTTTAAGGTAAAATATAATTAAATTTGACCAAAAATAAAATCTTTCATTTTAGTAAAATTGGACAATAATTATGGGACGGAGGGAGTACCTAAAAGGAACAAATCCTTGATAACTCTCCTAAAAGCAACTAGGAAATTAATTCAGTATTACTTTCATCCTAATATACTTGTTATGTTTGGGACAGAATCGAAAGGATGGCATGATGTAAGTTTTTGCCAAATCTAAGTCATGTAAGTTTACCACAAAGCACGAAAATTTTTGCACAATTTGGACCACAAGGGAAAAAAAAAAAAAAAAAAAAACAAAAAAAGCACAAGGATTATCGTTAATATCTTAAGTCAAAACACAATTAAGAAAAAACATCATAGCAGAAGTGAATCAAAAGGGTTATGAGAGGAAAACCTAAATGAATAAAAAAATTTGTAGATACAAAAGCCTCACTATAAAGACCAACCTGTGTATGCATTAGCAGTACTAATCTAGTAATTCACAAGAAAACTCCACAACGCAGTAATCCAAATCCCTCAAAATGGATTCAGAATTCGGTCTTCTTATTAATTTGTAGCTAGTCAAGTAAGCATAAGTCAAAGAAATCGCCTCTAAGAAAGAGTTGTTAGAACAGCTGGTAGCCCAAGACAATGAAAAGTAGAAACGAAAGAGCTAAAACTACAGAGAGCCAAAGACAATGGAGTATATAGAATTGTGTAACATAGACAGAGAAACAAGATAATGCCCAGTCGCAGATTGGGTCAGATTTGAAGGAAAATTGGTCTTAGTTTATAGTTATGTAAGCCTAATTCACGTCACATGAGCAAGAACTTCTTTCTATATGGGACGCAAAAGAAAAGGAGAAGACCAAATAAAACTAAAGAATTTCTTTCTATCTGGAAAGCAAAAGAAAAGGAGAAGACGAAATAAAACTAGTTACTAAACTCAAAACTAGTCACACGCTCCATCGACGGACACCCCGCGATAAAGTAACAAAAGATATCAATGTCGAAGGTCACGGAATACATATCTAAAGTGTGGATGTTTTTACAAAAAAACAGAGTACTCTGTTTCTTCTTCTTCTTCTGTAAGAGAGTATCCGAAAATTTGTAACAGTGATGGGACCCAGTCAAGTAAGACAAGGGTCAAACTATTATCAAGACCCCTGTTATCCAAACGCGAAGCGGATCTAAGGTCGGGTCTCCACTTGCACACAATGAGACCCACAGTTACCACTTATAGTTACAAAGGGAAAAGCGCTTCGTTGACATGATCGAGCTACCACAATCATTTCCAGTAAAGAAGACAGAGGTGGTGGATCAGAAGGATAAGGCCAGCCAGAGAGAAAACAACAGACCAGACAAAATTGTTCTGACCGTAACATCACATGCTCCTAGACGATGCAGACCCTTGATCTTGATCTTGATTCTACCTATATATACATCACTATGGCCTCCAAGATTAAGGTTATGTAATCACTATTTCTCTTAGCCATTTTACTCCCATATCTTCTAACTTAGACATTGGAGTATTTGCCCGGGGCTCGACCTGGGACATACATTAGAGATCTCTGTTTTACAGGAGGAGCTAGTGATTTACTGAAAATCGGTGGTGGATAATTCGACCTCCATCATCTGGCGCCGACTGTGGGGAGACATAGTACATCGCTTAGAAGTGTTCCTCTTTTCCGCCCATAATCAACACTAAAGCAACCTCAGGGTAAACGCCTTCCATGGTTACTCCAGGGAACGAACAGAAAACTCCTGGAGGAGACCACATGGTGTTCACCGCCTCACTCACTCTCTGGGACACCCCGGAGGAAGGATCGTCCCGGCCTAAGCCGACGGCAGAAGAAATACAGGAGTTTGTTCGTACAAATTTCCATGAATTAGAGTGTTTACTCCAGAACAGTAAGCAAAATGATAAAGGAAAGGAACCGGCGGATTCGAAGGAATAGAGGAGAACCTCCTTTTCAAATCCCAGGCAGCTGTTTTCAGACGAAGAAGAAGCCCTCTCAAAGGGCATTACATCATCAGCAGCAGCTCTTTCGGACGCGACGATGAAGAGTCCGCTCCACGAAGAAACAGATTCCCGACGCCTAAGGTTACCAGGACACCGTCTTCTGATAGCCGGCAGGAAGGGCGATATCACCCGTATACTCATTATGGGTCGAAGAATATGGAAGGAGCTCACCCTTCTCTTCGGAGATAGAGAAGTACACAGCGGGACAGAAGTTTAAATGCCCTCAAAATATAGGCATGTATGACGGAAGTTCCAATCTGGACGACCATTTGAACGTGTACAACTCGGTTATGAACCTGTTCGCTTATCTGATGCCTGTGTGGTGTCAGCTTTTTCTGATCATGCTATGGAACCGGGCCCGGTTGTGGTTTGACAGCCTGGCTTCCAGAAGCATCCACTCTTGGACACAACTCGAGGAGGCCTACACTTCTTGCCACAGAAGAAGTTCCGGAAAGCCAGAAAAGAGCTGTTTACTATTAAGCAAAGGGATCAAGAGACGTTGCGTGCTTATGTAGAGCGTTTCGCTAAAGAAAGCGCACAAAAAGGATCTCAGTCCCACAAAATCTTGATTGTGGCTTTCATAAACGGGCTATGTCACGGAAGGTAGTACACGGAGTTTATGGAAGACCCTCTGGATACTTTCAAAGAAGTCCTGAAAAGGGCGAACAAGTATGCTAAGGGGAAAGAAGCCAACCGGAAGTGTACAAACGAGTCTCAGAGTGCCCGCAGGCCAAAAGTCAAGAGTCACGGTTCGTCACCATCTATCAGATGGTCACTCCGAGAACGTCTGGGGGGCATCAAGAGCTTCCGTAATCTCACTCCTTTGAACAAGACATCTAAAGAGATCCTAAAGATCGTCTCTGCGAAAAGCATCCTGAAGCTACCGCCAAAGATGAATAAGCCTACCTTTAAAAGGAATCGGAGCCTATATTGCAATTTCCATGGGGATCACGGGCACAATACAAATGATTGCAAAGACCTGAAGGGAGAAATAGAATGCTGCATTCACAATGACCAGCTCGCTAAGTTTGCCTTGGAAGCGCGGAAAGGCGAAAGTAACATTCGGAAGGAGGATCGAGCAGTTGAGGCTTCCGAAAAGGACATGCGAGGGCAGTACAACTGGAACAAAGGTCGTGATGGAGAAAAACCCAACAGAGAGGTCAATCAGGTGGTAACAAGAGATATTTTGAGCATTATTGGAGGACTAGTTGGGGGCGATTTGGAATCCCAAAGGAAAGCCCGATGCCGGAAGGTTCCAGATGAGGACGCGAACAACAGGAGGCTCAAGCCCTTGGAAACAATAACTTTCTCTTATGAGGATCCCGTTCCGGAACGACAGAGGAAGGACTACAAGGACTTACAAGATGAAGCTTGAATTCTTGACTTCATTTTCTACAGTTATTTTTAGCCATCTGTCTGAGCGAGCTGCATCATCATGGCTTCTATCAGATACAAAATCAAAGAAACAATTTGATGGGTACAAACCAAAGCTGTGAGGTTTACGTTGCGATATTGTTTCGACGAACTGAAATCAAGAAACTGTGCAAGGCTCATATAAGACAATCTGATGATTAACTCAATTGGATTAGGATTTCAAAATCATATTTGTTGAGTCGGTGTAATCAATTAGGATATCATCTAAAAAGGGTCCGATCCTCAGTAAGTTTCCTAAATCAACAAGTTAAATTACTACTCTGTCCGTCCCAAAATAATAGCCATGTTTGGATTAGAGCAAGTAAATACTAAATAACAAAGAGGCCAAAAAAGATGGCATGACAATTTAAAGTCTAATGTTCGGCAAATCTAAAATGTTGGCTCAATTTGCACAAACACAAAAGCACAAGGATTCTCATTAACATCTTAGTTAACCACATAAAAAACATCATAGCAGAACTGAAGCAAAAGGATTCTGAGATGACAACCTAAATGAATCAAAAACTTGTAGATACAAAAGCCTCGCTATCAAGTATCAAGACCAACCTTTTTATGCATTAGTACTGATCTAATTCACAAGATAACTCCACAATACAACAATCCAAATCCCTCAAAATGGATTCAGAATTATATAATCTCTTGGTCTTCTTCCTAATTTATAATAACTAACCAAGTAAGCATCTTCTTATTCAATCATTGGAATTGCTCCACCAGCTGCTTTGATCTTCTGCTCCAACTGTATAAGCAAAAAATTAAAGGACAAAATCAGAGCTTTGCTCCAGATTGGCAAAAAATAGTGTCAAAAGTTGACTCCAAAATGTAACATTTGGCAAGAAAAGCTGACTAGCTCACCATGAGTAAAGTTTGAAGCTCGTTCTTCACTAGCAGATATTCTTGCTTGACTTGCATTAAGCATTTTGAGCACCTAAAGCTCCCAACCATCACCAATTCAGTATAAACACCCAAAGATAACAGAGAATAGTTAAATCTAGTAAACCCAAAAATCGTAGATGCTTACGCTTCATCGTTCTGTTCTTCACAATAATTGCGAAAAGCAACGCATGCATTTTTAACCCTCTGAGCACCTATGCTGTTGAACAATAACAATATTGGTAAAGAACAAGGGCAAGACTCATAACTCACAACAGACATATTCCCAATCCTAAAATGATAATTCAAAGATAAACCTGGAACTGCTGCCCTTAAGCTGATGAACATGAGCATCAATCTTCTTGAAGTCCACATGCTGTTCTCTACAGAAAGGCAAAAGAATAACCAAAAGAACAAGGAAAAATTAGAAATGCTACTTCAGCTATGAAAAAAAAAAAAGAGGGCAAGAGACAGAATCAACCACAGCCTAAAAAGGGAAGTCTTCTTACAAAGCTCTAGCGAGATCATTGAGAAGTCTTTCAGAATCTTCAAAGAAAAGGGCAACAACTTCAACCACAAAATCTGGGTTGCTTTCATCTTGCAATTGTTGAAGCTGGCTAAATTGACTATCCAAGATTCCCTACCCCCAAAAAAAGGAAAAAAATAAAAGATTCAACACCATTAACACTAAAATCAAGCACAACCCTTTACTTAAATCAACCCAAATCACCAAAAAAAATCAGCTTTTTCTTTGATTTACCTCACGGAACAGAGATGCTAATTTATCCCGAAAGCTCCTCTGCATCTGAACAACAACATCCATCCTTCTTTCCCTCTGCTTGCAGTCCCTTGTTTTAAAGTCTCTTCCTTTCGGAATTTCAGCAGGCAAATTCAGGTACACTAATTGTAGCAGCAGAAGAAATCTTGGTAGAATGAATGCTTGAAAAGGATCTGGTGAATTTAATGGTGTCCTATAAGAAAAGAGAAGCCAAAATTTTGCCTTCTTTTGAGGTGAGTGAAGAAAGGAAGGGAGAAACAAAAGGAGAAAAACAGAATCACAACTTCCTTTAAATTATTCTAAAAAATTTTTATAGCATTATCAGTTACTTATTGCTGCCTCCCTTTCAACTCGAATAAGTCCAAAATGCCACTTCCACACCACAGTCCAAACTCCATCATCATTATGTGTGTTTACACTAACGTAATTTTTTTTTATCACGATTTGTTATTCTTAAAATTACGAAAATGTAACACAAAGTAAGAGTGTGTAAAACGTATAAGGTCAATTAATTAAAGATTGCAACTATTGAAATAATAAAACATGTAACACCACCTGATCGCCGCGCTTAGTTCATTTCCATCTATATCTTCGATATTTTAGTTTAAAATGTGATAATTATTGGGTGACTTCAAAAGTGATTTTAGACTTTAGATTGGTTTATATTTGGATTCCCACATTTTTTTAGACCCTATCACAACCATACTAGAATTATGCCATCATTATCCCATCCTAAAGATGCCCTTCCAAGCCATTTTCATTTTTGGTTCTTTCATCAACACAGATGTATAGAACACAAGAAAAGAGGGGCAGGGGGAGGGGAATCCTCTGACTCATCTTGTACAGTTTTTGATGACTAATTAATTATATCTCTTCACGCTTTGATCATAAAGTTCACAACCAAAGTGGAGAATATTTGGACATGTAAACTTTTGATTTGATGGTCATATTCTTCTCTTCAATATCATCAACAAGCAAATTAGAGTGGTGAACGAATAGATAGTCTTTATTGATATACAAACTAATAAAGAACATGCCTAAATAAGTACATTTCAGAGTTAGATTCTTGTTAATACTCCTTCCGGTCTTTAACATAAGACATTTTAATTTGTCCTAAGTTTCTAATATGGGTAGTTTTAGTTGACAAAAAAAAAAAAATCCTTAAGATTTTTTCCTCAATTAAAAATACGTAAAAGATGAAACTTAAGACAAATCAAAATATCTCATATTAATAACCCGAATGAGTATTTCAGATCAAACTATCAAGAATACAAATATTTGTTGCAGCCAAAAATGGGAAAGATTCCAATTTCCAAACGGGATGGAGTCACCCAAATTAATCAAACTTGTGTGGTTATAACTCGCCCCACTAAAGAAGACGAATTCTTTTAGGCCAACTTGTTGAGTAGAGTGAGGCCAAGGGAAAAAAAATGACACATTTTTGTGGTAACACTCCAAAATCCAAAAGGATTAGATCACATCAAAATATGATATATATATATATATATATATATATATATACACTACTAAACATTTGTTCTGACTAGTTCATCATCAAAATTTGAACGTGCATATTTTGGAAACATGTGATGATACTTATATGATCACGCTGCCTCTTTCATTTAAGTTGTCAGCTTTTAGTCTATAACCATGTGATTAACCCTGCTGGCTAGAGGACCATTTCAGTGTAGTACATTAAAAAAACCTTAAATCTTCAGAAAAGAAAATAAGAAAAAATTGTGTAAGAACAGGTCTTAGGTATATTGGGCTTGCGCTTTTGTCATTTAACGACAAATTCTCGAGTTCTAATACAAGGGTGTACGGTATTGTTTCCATTTTAACGATGTGTACAAAACACTATTATTATGATACTGATTTTCGCGTTAAGAGTGTTATTGTATCACAAAACTCACTTTTTAATGAAACGTATCTTCGGTTAGAGAAGACTTTGTCATCTATAAGCTAAAATAAACGTCGCTTGGCCAATTAGTTCGTGGCAGTTTAGTAAAAGCAATGAAGTATTCTGCAAATTTCAATGTAGCCATGATATTGGGTTCCATCAGCTAGCTTGACACGATTGTGTATATCATGATGGTCCAAAAGCTTTTCTGGGTATGATGCAACTCCCATATTTGACACCAATAATATGAATAAAAACAAGAAAATTAAGCCAGTGGGTAGAGTAGGACGACAGTAATTAAGAAAGAACCCCACTTTGATGCTCTCTTCTAGATGGTATGCCATAGATCGCTTTCTTTGCGCACCAAATCTTATATTAAAAACATTTTCCTGGAGAAATCTCAATCGCATTAGTGAAAAAAAGTAGCCAGACTTTCTATACTTTGCACAAGTGGAAACAAGATCCTGTTGCTTTTTTGGGGTGGAAACAAAATCAAAATTGTATGAAACTAAACTAGGAAGGAAGATAGAAGAAGATAAAGAAAGGGTATGACAATGAGTAAAAAAACACTGCTAAGAGTAAAAGGGGAAAAAAATAGACAAATCAACATTCTAGCAAACTTTGCAGCTCTTCCTACAGGACCCTGGAATCTCCGGAGATCCCACCATGTACTCGGGATTTTTAGTGCATTCACCTAGGGCTGCCCATCTCTCGCAATTGTCGTTTGCATCAGTGCAACCGTCAGATGATCCCAGGATCTTATCGAAGCTATCTACATGAATCCATTTAGTCGCAGACCATTTCTCGCCTTCAAGCACGGGGCAGCCACCGTGAAGACTCAAAGGGTCTGGAATAGCATTTGGATGCAGGCTGAAGAATAGAAGTGCATCTCCTTTGTGTGGTTTCACTGCAAAGTTTGTAGTTGCAAATTGAAAACAATGGAAATGCATGTCAACAAGCTCAGGAAATACTAACAGCATAAAATTTAGATAGTATGATATGTTGGCAGGCCTTACCTCCAATACCCTTCCTCCCACAATCAGATAAATCCTCGTCAGCTGTCATAGATCGACGCCGAGACGATTCCTGCAGAATAGTTCAAAAATTGTTGAATTTAATAGCATTGGAAAACTATGTTCCGCACAAGAAAGTCGGGAAGTCAAGCACAGAAGGTTTCATGTAGAAACAAGTATATAGCAAAGGGAATTGAGAACTCATTAAAAATCATAAGTTTATGTGAGGATGTCAGATTGTGCAACCAAAAGGGCATAAGTAGTAATCTAACCTCAGCATTGGGAAAGACAGTTTCACCACCCTTTTCAACATCAGTTAGATACATGAGAACAGTGGCTATGCGGTGTCCACCCCGAGCAATATTAACCTTGTCAGCAAAGTAATCATAATGAGGATCATACTTCTGCCCGGGCTCATAGCGAAGAACTTGTATGTCTTCACCATTTTCTGAAAAAGAACAAGTATAGACCTCCTTAGTAAACTGATCATTAAATGCCAAATCCCCTAAAATGTCTTCAACCGGACATCAGATAGAAGGCAAGAAGGCCCCATCATTAAGTTTTCGAAGAACTACGTTAGAAGCTTGGTTGAAAATGACATTCAATAACATAAAAGCACTATCACCAGAGTCGCCCGACATTATTAAAAAGCTTTCTACATCCGTTAGTATACCAGATGACATGCCCTCTAAATAGGCAGTTGATCTTATGTCACCTAAAAGCTGTTTGGGTATCAGTATAAGGGCCCTGAGAAGCCACAAAGCATCCATGATAAACTTATAGGCTATAGAACTATATTCGGAAAGGTTAAAAATGCTATCTACATAGAAGTGTTTGTATTTCTAAATGCATTTCCGTCCCGGTCATTCAAAATACTTCTGAAGTTGATTCCAGTTAAGCATTGAATCAACCCAACGTATGAAGCATTCTATTGACAACATAACAAGACTCCAACAATTAATTTCAAGAAACGGAATATTCTCTTGTATAAGCCACACCTTTGGGTAGGAATGTCCATGTTGAAATCTTCTCCTCGATGCCGGCAATTATGGGATCCTATAGCACGGAAGAATATATAAGGCATAGTACAGCTTAGAAAACCAAGAGGTGAGAGAACAGCATAGTCTAACTGTCAATCTTTGATATAAAAACAGCTTATAAGGCATAGTACAACTTATAAAGCTTCTTTGTTAACTCAAAGAGGGGAAAACAGCATAGTCTAAGCTGTCAATCTTTGATATAAAAACAAAAAGATTTTCGTCCCATCAAATCTCAAGAGGTCAAATCCCAACACACAAACACACAAAAGAGCACAAATGTGTGCTCTTTTCCCTTCTGCAGATAAAGTTGCAAATTCACTCTAAACTTTGCATCAGAGAAAAAGAACACTCAAGCTAGTTTCAACTATCCAAAAGAAAAATCAGAACTTTGCATTGAGCAAATATTTGCGTAACTGCATTTACGGACTAAAGAATTATGAACAGGCAGTATAGAGAATAGTAAAGATAAAAATCGAACCTTTCCTTTAGGAATAAACATCCCGGAGCTGGTCCGGACCTCACTCAGCTTACTCTCCCCTGACAAATTATCGGCCACCGCCGATCGTTTCAGCTCAGTTTTCGCCTAATTAACATCATTAACCACTCAAATAAAAAATAATTCCCAAATAATTTGAAAAAAAAAAAAAGTCACCAATGCAAAAGACTGGAAGTCACCAGAGATATCAAATGGTTGCATTCTTCATCCGTGAGAAATCCCTTATACACATAAGCTCTGAAATTGCAAAAGCCCACAAAAAAAAAAAGAAAAAAATAGAGCATGAAACAGAATTAGAAATCCTCATAAAGCAACTGGATGTGTAAATTACAGTGATAAATTACCAAAAACCAACCTGGGTTTGGACGAAATTTGCTTGACTTTGGAAGGATTGATGATGGAAGAGCTCCATGATGATTCAATGAGGATCGATAATGAGATCGAGAAGAAGATGAGAACAGAGATTCGCGGACTTTTCATGGTGTAATTTCACCTGGAAATAAAAATTATTATGGACAAAACCTCATTTGTCATTTTGGAAAGAGTTATGTTAGATTGAGTTTCTACTTTACTCCACTTGATTTATGCTTTTGTTTCTTTTCTTTATTTATTTTTTTAAAAAAATAACTAATACTCCATCAATTTCATCCCGATATTATTGTTCTGTATGTATTTTTTATTTTTAGTACAAATTGAACTAAAAGTGAAAATATTAATACTAAAAATGAAAATCTAAATTAAACCATAAGTTTATGACAGATGGAGTAATTATTAACACTTCAGAGTTATTGAGGAAAAATTTGTTAGGTACTCTATATTTACATTTCTTTTGAAAGTTAGTATTCAAAATTACTTCACTAAACCGGATTCAAACTATAAATATACTAGATGTTAAACTTGTCCGTTGCATGTGCAAATAAAATTAAATAGAAATTATAAAATAGATAAACTGTGAATGTAGTATCACTTTTACGAATTTCTTATGAAAAAAATATTAGGTCCAAACAATACACATCACTTTTACCAAACACAAAACAAAATTTATATGTTACAAAAATATCGTAGTACTTTTTAATATCAAATAAAAATTTGACCCAAAAAAAAGTAAAAAATGTGTAACCTCGAATGAGTTAATTGCATATCTTGCAAAATTTCTTTGTTAATTACATTTCTGATTTTTTTATTGATATTATTCTCTTCATCGTCGATTAGAATTTACATTTGTTGTCTCCAACAAACAATAAGGTCACACATAGTTGACCAGACTAAAAACTGAGCATGATAAATATAATCTCACTTGGAAGATAGATTGGTCATGTCTTTTATATATTGGCATCACAAAACAAATAGCCAAAGGTAATTGTCTCCTCGTTATTTTAAATAAATATTTAGTATCGAATGGCTAAAGCAACATCCGAGGTACATATATAATATCACACTCATTAGTGCCTGAAATCACCTTTGCATAAAATGATACACTTCTCTAACATCATAACTCGAACCCTTGTACTACTCCACCTTCCTGATCAAAATTCCTTAACAACATGATCAGAGTACCTACTTTGAACTTTATAATTTTGTGTTAAGACATATCAACATATTTAATATTGTCAAGAAAATCAGATGTAATTATATCTTTTGAGTATTTATACCGCCTTGTGTGTTGCATATGCTATATGAACTTAAATACTTTATTTCTTCTTCGTCTATAATGAACAATATATCATCATCATGCGTTAATACGAAATTTGCTATTTTTTGAGATGAAGAAAATTTTCAAGATTATCAAAACAAATTGACATATTTACTGTTGATAATATTTTCAACGAAACTTCCTTCAACTTCCATGAACATATCCACAGGTATTTCAAACTTCGCCTACAATTTAGTTCTGCATGTTTTCTTTATCCAACCTTCAAAAGTCATTCAAAAAATTCCCTAACAATATAATTTAAATGTTTTCTTTAGAAACCATTGTATGGAGACGCGTTAACTGACAAATTGAGTTGCCTTGAAGTCTTGTGTTGTAGCACTCTTTTTTATTTGTTCATATTCAGCTTTTTCCCTGAAAATGAAAAGGCCTCAGTTTTGGATTATGAGAAGTGAAACATTTTGTTGGAAACTCGATAATTCATGGCACTTACAATTTAGCAGACTCTAATGCCACAAACTGATTTTCAGGCAAACTAATCCTTTTATTTGCTATAGCACTAATATTTCAATAGCCTCTGGTAGCATAAACAAACTAATTCTCCTACAAACTAATCCTTTTATTCGCAGTAAATGTCCTATTCTCAAAATTTGATACCATACATACATGATCTTACATTGTCCAAATTTAAGTTCTTAGATCAACAACAGGCATTTTTTCAAAAATTAGGTCTTAGTTTACCAAGTGTTGTTATTAAAAATTCAATTCTTTTCAAAGAGTAGGAACCTAGAGATTGAGTGAGTCATTAAACCATGGCTTTAAAATTCTACGACTCTTCTTGGTTAGGTACATTGCAATGACCTATTTTACACATCACTTGTCTATGTTGCTACGGCTTCTTGTAAAGCTTGAAGTTTTGGAACTCGACTAAACTGGATTCAAACTCTATATTTACATTTCTTTTTGAAAGTTAGTATTCAAAATTACTTGACTAAACTGGATTCAAACTATGTAAATATATATTCTCAATAAATATTTGGTGAAATACTCTGTTTATACGCTTTTCTACCATGTGATTTATTTATTTTAAACATCCAAAAGTAGAAAGAGAGTATTATATAATTAGAGAAAAACACAAAGTAAACCCAATTCATAGTTACATTTATAGACTTGTAATAGTTGAACTTAAGGGAGGACCATAACTTTTTCAACTGGCATTGTGACAATGATCATCACCGAAACATCAGTGACCAAACTTAAAATTTGAGTAATGATATTCATCTCACCTAATGTATCTCATTATTCCATCTCACCTTAAGTGACATCTATTGATTGGGCAATGCATTTCTTACTTTGTATTTAAATAAATTAATCTAAATATTATTATATTTTTAAATAATATTAATCCTACTGATAATATTTTGTATTTTTATAACTTTACCCAAAAGTGTTTTTTTTTTTGAGGTTAAGGTCTATTTATTTTAAAATTTTAGATATAAAAGTATTCAAAAAGTATATAAACCTAACCAAAAAATAATTAAATTAACTTATTAGATTTTATCTAATAATTAATTAATTTATTAAATTTCGTCCATAACTAAATGCCATGTAAGGTGAGATGAAAAGGTGAGATAAATTAGGTGACATGTGTATCATCAATCTTAAAATTTTATGAGTAATGATACACAACTCACCTAATTCATCTCACCATTGTATCTCCCCTTACATGGCATTTAATTATTGAGTGAAATTTAATGAGTGAATTTAATTATTTTTTTTATTAAATTTATAGACTTTGTGGTATTTATATATCTAACATTTTAAAATAAATAGACCATAACCCTTGAAAAGGTAAACCCTGAAGGGAAACATTATAATACTGCAAATGATTTATTAATTGGACTAATATTGGTAAGAAATATAATATTTAAATTGAGTTATTTAGATGTGGTAAAGGAAGTAGTGCATCAAATGCAGAAGATTTATTGTCCAATATATGATTGACATGTCAGGTGAGATGCAAAGGTGAGAGATGAATATTATTTCCGAAATTTTATAACTTTGAACATGACCATTCAAAGCTTTAAAACTTCCAAAACTTACATGCAAGTTGGATATATATTACAATCTATAGTATTATACTAAGAGAGAAACCAGAGAGAGAAAACAAAAAAGAATTCTAAAGGTGCCACATAGGATAAAATCCTATGTGTCATTTTTCTAATGGTTGAGTAAAAAAATATTTACAACAATTATACTAATAGTCCTTCAAATTTTATGTAAATAAAGTTTTATCAAATGGCATTTAAAACTATAGTTTAAAATAGGAAAATAAAAATTAATTAAGTTTAATGGCCATGATTAATGAACATTAATGCACAAGAATTATTCCCTCCCCAAAAGAATCCCCAAAGTTACTACTGGACTCATTTAATTAATTTCTTTAAAAAAAAAAATCTCTCTCCCAATCATGTAAATCAACATACTACAATTCAAAAAAAAAAAAAAAAATCCAATCATTCAACATTAATGTTATCTTTAAAATCTTTTCCCAAAAACATGACCCTGTATTTTTCACCAATTAAAAAGAAAAAAAAGGTACAAAACTTGCCTTCAATTATTACTAAAAGGATGGGATTTAACTATAATTAAATGTTATCTTTTAAATTTCAAACCAATGCATTTATTTGTGTAATATCATATTTACCCAAATAAATATAATCTTTTCTTAATAATATCTCAAAAGTTGTTATAAACTTTATCTTTATCACTGAAATTTTGGATAATCAATTATCATCAATCCCAATTTATCTCTATTTATTTCTACTTTTGGATAGTAAAATATACTCCAAAACACCTACATTACTGATTGATTATAAATAAAAATAGTAAAATTCATTTTACATTTTTTATATTTTTTTTTAGATTTTTTATAATGTATATAAATAAATCCCGCGCATCGCGCGGGTTTAACATCTAGTTACAACACTGACAAATTCCTAATGCTTTTGAACTCAACAAATTTCAGAAGTGTTTCTGACTGTATTTTAGTTACCAATTCTGCTGACCCTAAATTGTACCCTAAAGAGTCTCAAATCTCTCCTCTTCCTTTCTACAAGTCAGTAAATTTGAACTCTCATATGTACAAATCTCTTTTTTCACGAGAGAAACCATGCAAAAAAAACTACACACAAGCAGTCAATCTCCTGTTCTATGTTTCTAGCAAGTCTTCCAGATCCTTTCGCATTTGTTTTCGTTTTTTGTTGTTTTTTTTTTTTGGCTCATCTTTTAGGCCACACGGCTAACAAGACCAAAAATTTGGTTCGAGTAGTTCATTGCTCCACAGCAACTTCATTATGTTGGCTTCCATCATTGACACATGATGGAGATTCCTCTATAGTGAACAGTTCCACTGGATATGTTCTTCTGAGTGCAGGCCTTTTCTGAAATTTTCTCTTGCTTTGCAAAATGCCTTCATCCCCTTTCAGCATCCTCACCACCTGCTTTCAATGAATGGTGTTGGCTGTCAGCTTCAAAATGATCCATCTGACACTTTCGTGTTCAAATGCAATGTTCATCTAGATGAAGTTGCAGGTTGTTTCATGTAATAATAAGTACATTTCGAATACTCAAGAACTCGGTTGCACTCGCATTTCCACATCTTTTATGACCAATGCAGTCTATTTTCTGATAATCTTCTATTATCCTTAAGCATACATTTATGTCATACACTAGTATCGGTGACAGCATTTTAGTATTTGCCGGAGAGAAAACTTGCCTGGCTCATTTGAGGCCGATCAGATGATGACTGTTGTATGCACAACGAAGCGACCATGACCATAAGATTCACCTGTTCTGCATCATATGCACCGTAAAGTGAAGGATCAACTAGCTCCTCAATGTTTTTGTTTATGAGGAACGGTTTAGCCTGCAGAAAATGGTATCAAGTTTCCTCTTAGTTTTTTGGGAAGGGTGAAGAGTAAACAACATAATGCTTTTCCAAATATATATAGATTACTGGATGCATAGAGACGTACCCACATCACAACACTGTTATTCGACTTATCTAGAGCAGGACGTCCACTCAAGAGCTCTAACAATAACACCCCAAACGCATAGACATCTGTTTTCTCATCAACAGTACCATGTAGGAAAAATTCTGGTGGAAGGTAGCTGTTTCATGACAAAACTATAAAATCAAGAGCCAGCACAACAATTTGAGAGACTAATACACATTTTGATTTAGTCGAATTTCACAAACCCGAAAGTTCCTTCAAACTGTGAGACATTTAAGTGACTCCATTGGTCCGGAAGCCACTTTGCCAGGCCGAAATCTGAAATCTGCATCAAAGCTAAAACTTGATCATCATAGTCCAGAAAAACACTTCTAGCTAGTTTATATGGTAAAAGAGACTCCTGATTGAACTCCTACAATTCAAGGAATTACCTGAGGCTCAAAATCTTCTGTAAGCAAGATGTTAGCAGCCTTAATATCTCTATGGAGGATTCTCCTTTGACAGCCTTCATGAAGATACGAAAGGCCACATGCAGTTCCTACTGCAATATTGTATCTATGCACCCAAGCTAATTTCTCCTTCTCACCTGATACACGAGTTCAAAAGAATCACTGAGATTTAAAGTCATGCAATGTGAGCAGAATGCAACGTTGGCGAGCAAGAAATGGTTTGCGAACGAACCATTTAGCAGGGATGCCAAGCTACCATGAGGAGACAAAGGCAGAACAAGGTGTAAACCCCCTTCCACTCCATATCCAATTACACTAGCAATGTTTGGATGGTTGACATGTACTAAGATTCCTAGCTCAGATAAGTAGTCTGCTGTCATCTCCTCAGGGCTTCCTCGTGTCAGCCTCTTGATTGCTACCAGTTTCCCATCTTGCAGATGTCCCTTGTAAACTTCAGAATAACCTCCTTCTCCAATCAAATTATCTTTGAAAAGGAACACCACAGAAAGAATGAAGATTTAGTTGTGCTTGTTTGATTTTGGAGCATAACAATGAGAAAATGAAGCAAAAATTCCCCATTCATGTAGGTGACCATATAAAGGCTTGAGTTGCAACTAATTATGCAAGAGCTATGCAGGGTAATAACAGCTCAAATTAATTTTAAAGGAACGAAGACTTTGAGAATTGAGAATGAGAAACTAAAAGGCGGTGGTGTACCGTGGTTAAAATTGTTGGTTGCATTTTGGATTTCTGAGAGACTGAAATTCTTCCAAGACGCTTCAAAACAACTATACAGCTGAGAATCTAAGGTAGCCGGCAATGCTGGCAAACTTTGTGTTGCACTTCTACTTTTTTTTCTTGAGATCTTCTTAATGGAAGGTAAAGAAGGTAAGGAGGGATGGAAGTGATTGAAACTCATTGTTGATCCCTTCTTTAGTTTGCGAAGGAAACCACGCCACTGAGAATCACCTTTCTCATCTCCATGGCCTTGAGAATCTGAAGAAGATGTTTCAGATTCTGATCCAGATTCATACTTTGGAGCTTCTCTATGATCATGCTTATCTTCATCTCCCTCATTGGTACTCAATCCTTCCAACTCTAAACACAATATTGTACCAGAAACAAGTTACTCACCATATGACAGAATGTTCATCTGGATTCTATAAATGTATAGCAGCAGCAGAAGTAGGTAAAACTGAAACAGACGACATCACATATCCGCATAAAAGAAATCAGTTCAAAAAGTAGGATATTTTACCTCCTGATGATATACTAATGGAGGAAAGAGAAAAGAGAAACTTCTGTCCAATTTGAAACAAATCCCCATCCGAATTTCCTTCTGAGCCATCACTTACATTCTCACTGCCATCATTGAATTCACAATCAAAGAGGGTCTAAGTAAAACTTTCTAAAATGGTAAGATAAACCTTAACTGACTTTAAACAAACTGATGAATTGTTGAAATAAAATAGACTTAAAGACTCAAAGAACTAGCAAGCAGAAGCGCAGTTTATACCAATATTCCCTGTATTCCAAAATGATTGTCGTTCGCGTTGAATACAACAAACAGAACAATCATTTTGGGACGGAGGGAGGGAGTACAATCATTGTTGAAAGCTACTAGACATGAGAAGGTATAAAAACTGCACTGATTATGTAAAAAGCTGCAACTATACAAACAGAGGCCTAATTCACATAACTCCTAAACTTTTCCCCGAGGGAAGACATTGAAATGAAATAAAGTATACACATTGGCCCTTAATTAGGCTAGCAAAATCAGGAAAATAATCTAATATGACAAAACTCACATTCCCGGTTATGCATGCATTAAAATCATACAGAAACAAAGGGACATTGGAATTCATTTCCCGGGCGCATAACCACATTGTAATCATGCAAGATAAAATTAACATATAATCCCCTAATGCATGAAAGACTCATATGACATTACATTATTGCATGAGTCAAAATTGCATGAATTGCATTCCCAGATTGTATATATCAAAATGCATATCCCTAAAAACAAGATCAATCAAAAAAAAAAAAAAACCCCAAATAGAAATTCTGAATCAATTTACCTTGAAGGAGGTGAATGCTCTGGGGAACTTCCCATGGTTCCTTAGAGACAGCAAAACATGCAGCTCCAAGAACCAAGAATGGGATTTGCAAAAATGTGGGTCTTTCTCTGCAACTGATTACAGAGAAAGAGAGAGAGAGAGAGAGACAGAAATCAGAGGTTGGAAAATGCAATGAAACAGGATTTTCTTCTTCAGACAAATTTTCCAATTGAGGAGGAATAGCAGGAAAATCGGCCCCCCCCTTCTTCTTAAAATTTCAATATTTTCTGTGACTTTGTTTTATAAAACTCGGTTTACACACGTAAAAATTTACGGTAATGATAAAATTTTATTGCATTACTAAAAAAAAACGAAAAAGAATAAAAAAGCAAATGTTGTCAGCAGGAAAAAAAAGAGAAATTCCCAAGAATATTTCCTGTTTTCATGAATGGCCTAAAATGTAGTGTCCATAGTTAGTTACTGTCTCTATCTTGTAACAACGTAAGACTAACTAACTGAATTAACGGTAACATCTAAAGGTACAAAAATATGACACAATCTCTCACCACTCTGATCCCCAATTGAAACTTTTAGTAGTTTAGTTTAGTAGGTTAGCTTTAATTTAATTCAATTGCTCATATTATATATTCTCTTTTTCCCCTACATTATTACAATAGTCGATCGCTTTTTTTTGCTATTTTCTTTTCTTCTTCTTTTTTTTCAAATTTTGACTATTTTTAATTGAAGAGTAACTTTCTGGTGGAAAAGAACACAAAAAATTGCAACCGAAATACATTACTCTCCCAAATGCCAATATTGATCATATTTATTTATTTACTGTTTTTTTTAAGATCCCAAAAGCAATTAAAGAATCTCAATTCCACGTCGGTGTTATTATGATTCCCAATCCATGTATACAAGTGTTAATTGATAACATCATCAACAGTACAACAAAATGGGAATCATAGTATATGATGGAAATACAAAATAAAGAAAAAAAAAAAAAAAAACACAGACACACACTGTGAGAACCTGAAATCAAACAGCAAATTTGGACGAACCCCGAAGAAAAGAAAAGTACATAGAACAAACAAATTACTTGGAAACCAAGCAACAAGAACTTGATGGTGACTAGCAGTATTAGTTCATGTGAATTGTATCAATAGTTTATAATAAGTTATCCTTCTCATATATTTGCACAATAAAAACAATGGAGTAGAGTATTAAAATGGTTTCCATGGAGAGGTATTCGTTGGGTTCTTTTCCTTTTCCCTTTTTTTTTTTTTCTATTTTTTGGGCGGGAAAAACTTACTACGACAACGTTGATAAAAACTTTATAATGCCTGACGGTCTCAAAGCTCTCTGAATAAAAATGAATAGCACAATTTTGCACATTATGTACAATTAAACGAATAATTTATGCCAGGAGAAAAAAAAAAGAAAAGAAAAAAGAAGTTGAGAAGGGTTGCTAAAACTCAACTATGAGGTATTGAGGTTTATTGAATAAGCAGAGGAAGCTACAGGGTGGCAGAATCAATGTTTACATACATACATGTTCTCGTTATCACTGAACATTACGCGTGATTAGTCCCTCAAAAACAGCATAAAGATCTTTGTTTTCCGGACCGAAAATCTCACTGGCCTTCCGCAGAGTTTCCTATGATTTCCAAAGTTTTAATGTTATTGCAAGACGAAGAAAATAAAGGCGGCGGAAAGGAGGCTGAAACATGAGCTGATGCAATCTTTACTTACCTCTTTTGTTTGTTTGTGAGAGTTCAAATCCTTAACATTTGCAAGAAAGGCGCCAAACTGCTCATACGACAATCGGCTCCTGTCAAACATACAGACTACAAGATAAGCATCTTTGAGAAGCGACAAGAAGGAGAAAAAATAAATAAATAGACAGCAACCAACTACTGCTGCACATAGTGGAGTGGTAATTAGCTTCTCCTGTAACCTAAAATGGAGGAATCTGTACCTGACTTGACGAAAGAATTCTTTCCCATCAACCCGAGTTCTCCCTGAATCATGCACGGAAACTGATTCTTTTAAGTTAAAATAATACAATAGTTTCAGAATCAAGTAAAAATCAGTTCACTTTGAAGAAAGTGAACCTCAAAACCACTATTACTGTTCCGCTGATTATCCCTTAAGTTGAAGTTAATTTCAATATACTTCAGCTGAATTCCCAGCCACCATGTTACACTTTAGCACTTTCAAAGATAAAAACACTTTAAAGATACTGTGTAATTGTGAATATAATATCAGCACAACCATCAATGTGACATGTATAGTCTACAATCTACATAAAAGACTGAAGTTGAAGTATCAAGGAGGACAAACCAGATTGTGAACCTGTTTCCAAGCCTGACATTGAACTGTGTGTCGATGAAGGCAAAGAAAATGAAGCCCGGTCTTCAAACAAGCCCCTTGTACTTGAAATTGAAATGGAATGTCTCCTTGGAGACAGTGGTTTGGGAGTCCTTGTTGGAGACACAGATGCCGATTGACTGGGAGGCGAAATAGGAGGACTGAGCTTAGGGGTGCTGGTTTGGGATGCTAGCAACAGTCCAGGTGATATGCGAGGCCTAGGTGCTGCCATGATGTAAACATGTTAGCATTGTTACTTCTGCCTTCACAAAAAACATCCTTTACTGAGAGACCTAGCCAAAACTCCACCATAATAATTTCAGGCTTGACAATAATCATGCAAATTATGTCAAGATTTTCATATTCACCATTTGGGAAGTTAAAAAGTCATTGACAAGCACTCAAGCGAAGGCAGGTATTCAAGCTTAAACAAAACAAACCTTCAGAATCAGTATCCTCAGAATATGAGCTTCCGATGTCATATTGACTCCGCATTGAAGGAGTTCTACTAGGTGTCAGGGATGCATCTTCTTCTGAATGAACAAAGTTTTAATCAAAGCACTGAATGCATACAAATTTTATATTGTTTCAAGTAACATCAAACAATTAGAAAAGGCCACAAATATTCTACAGGAAACAATTAAAGTTGGAAGAAAAACGAACCTGTAATGCTCTTTGCTGAAACAGCCATTTGATTACTCCCAGCCTGCAATATTCACCAGATACATACTACATTAGAAGCTTAAAATTGGCCAAGAACAATATTTTCCCGGCCCCGGCTCTGACAAAAGTTGCATTTGAGCACTGTATAGATTTGAAAATAAAGTATTTATTCATACAAATTTGAAATCCTGAAGAATGGCCATATATCTATCATATCAACTTACTGAATGATCTTCATCATCTTGGAGTGATCTCATGAGTGTCTTTCTGAAGGCTTCCAACTACATCAGTTTGAAACATTACACTTTAATCAATAATCCCAGAAACCAAAAATAACAAACATAGCCAACATTGTTTACCCTCCCCTCTACGATAGTTGGCATCTAAAAGCATGCTCGTAAACATCCAAATCAATTGCTATATGGCAAGAACAAAAGAAATTTATTAAAAAAGATGGTTTCTTGACATACAACAGTACAGCTTTATGGTGATCAAGTAATTCTCATTAATTTCACAACCATCCACTTCCATGTTACAAAATTATTAGAATAACACAGGGAAAAAAAAAAGGCATGTTTACAGGTAAAAAAAGGTAACACTGTAAGAGAATAATTGACATTCATGAGAATAAAAAAATCACCAAAACGACCTACATATTTTTTTACCATTCCTAACTCAGCCACATTGCTAAAAAAAACCATTTTCCAAGCCATTTTCATTACAAAAGTTCCATCATCAGAAGCTATATTTCGCACCCAAATTAACATTTTACAGGACGAATCTTTTAGTTAATAATTCGCATAGAGTAAGAACCAATGAGAAAATACCAAAACAGGCAAATTATAAATTAAAAAAATAAATAAATAAATAAACTTAACCAACATAAAGAACCTAAAGTCAACGGGGAGACAATTTTTAGCCTGAAAAACAGCTAAAATTTACTACCTTTGCAACATCGCGGTTCAGCTTCTTTACTGCGTTAGCCAGCGTCTCATTCTCTTTCTTCAAGTCCTCCTGTTTCATATTTCCAAAACCAAAAAAGGTAAAAACAAATTATTACGCGGGTAATTTTTCACAGGAGTAAAAAGAAATTGCGGGTCGGGTCAGTATGGAGTACGGACTTTCTCCTGGTCAGCACGGGAGAGTTTGTCGGAGGCATCGGAAAGGGCGGCGTCGAGCGACTCGAGCTGAGACTGGAGGTCGGCGATGACGTCATCCTTCTCGGCGAGGTTGTGGCGGAGAACGGACGCCTCCGATTCGAGGGAGGCGATACGTGTCGAGAGGGCAATGGAGGTGATCTTCCGGGCGACGTCGAGCTGTTCGAATGGATCCGGCGGCAGAACTTCCAACACTTCCTCGGGAAGACCGAAGTCGTTCGGTATTCCCGATTCTTTGGACAACATTATTTCAGTTTCTTCTTTTCTTTTTTTGTTTAAAATTTTTTTTTTTTTTTGGGCTATTCTTTTTGGTTGTTTTTTGTTGTTTTTAGTGTAGGAAAAGAATATTAAGATAAGGAGTTTTTTTGGCTTACTTGCGTATGGCTTCTGATTTTCCATCCCAATTCGTGGTTTGTATATTTTGATTGATTTTATAATCAATTTTTTCTTTTTATTGTATAGTTTGGATGGATGAGGAAGAAAGAGCAAGGTCAAATAACTTTATCATGTGAAATAATATATGAATAATCTACATTTTGAGTCATTGAGATGAACAAAAATGACGAGAGTGATTAGTCATTGTTGTCGACGGTAAACACCTTACAATATGAAAAATAAATAAATAAATAAATTTGCCAACAATTACTGAGGTAAACTCAAACTGAATTTGTCTATCTCAGTTTCAA
Organism: Oldenlandia corymbosa var. corymbosa; assembly: GCA_949775105.1. Lineage (NCBI taxonomy): Eukaryota > Viridiplantae > Streptophyta > Magnoliopsida > Gentianales > Rubiaceae > Oldenlandia > Oldenlandia corymbosa. Next base: position 15,606,107 of record OX459126.1, on the reverse strand, counting down.
ATTGACTTGATGCGCTTTCTTTATCAATCAACTCCAAATTCAGTTGATAATACGCTTCAAAAAGATCAGTCAACTCTTTTTCCATACTATTTGTCATGCCGTCTTTTCTCGCAGCATAATTCGATCAGAAAAGAAAGAAACAACAGAAGGAAAACCCAAAAATGACGAAAGATATATTTACCGCGTACAATAATAGCAAACAGGGAAAAAGAGAATCAGAAAGAAGATGAAAGTGGTGAAAATCTTCCAACATTGAGCCATTAAGGATCCACAACAATAATACTACTGCCGAAAACTACCTCTTATGAACTACTCAGCTATCATTCTTATCTTATACTACAAAAATGTTCAGCAGTAACAGTAGCAATATGTAGATAAGAAGTTATTTTCATCCTTGAATTTGCCTTTGATACATGGACAACAAAGAGTGAAGTCGCTTAACTTAACATGGATAGGGACCTACTCTTCTTTGGTCCGGGAAATAGATGCATCATCAGTTTCTGGCGTTTCAGTCTTCTGAATGCTCGATTTGGCTTCTGCGAGAAACTTTGGATCTGGTTCGTGTTTATACACAGGTTCTTTCATTGCCATGTAGATGTAGAACACTATAACTATGTTAACTGATATTACTGCAAGGAACCCGCTCAGCAGCGTCAAAGAATAAGGTGATAATTCAGAGATACCTGTTCAACGTTAGACACTTTAATTAAAAGCACTAACAAAAATCTGACGGTAAATATGACAAAGCTGACAGCTGAAAGCAATAGCAGCACCGAGTAGGCCAACTGAAACTTGCTATAAGCAATTATGTTGACTGAGTACTGGGATAATAGTTTTCAAAAGCCGTTAATGGCTGCACTGAGTATCATCGCATAAAAAGTAAACAAACCAAGTGATCTATCTTTGTTCCTTAACCTTATGAGCTCTTAGGTTCGAAGGTGAAAATCTATGCATACTTGAAACAGACTGTGCCGCCACAAACTATGTCTACCAGCACGTAAACTACAAACTACAGTAACCAAAAAAAAAAAACAATCAGTTTGATCTTAGGATAAGAATCATAACTACCTAAAGTTCCATGAATATACTCGGAGAAAAGCTTCACAATTGCCACAAGTATATTAGGCATTTATTCATTCTTCTTCTTTTCCCCTCAAAACATCATTGTTACATCTATTAAGATCAACAGGAGAAAATAAAATTACAGAATTGAGGAGAAAATAGAACATACCAGGAAACAAGCTATGGTTGAAACCATATAAAATAGCAACAGGAGCAGCCCACATGAAGACAGAGGCAATGAAGAATTTCTGAATCACTCCAGCCATGGAACTTCTGCCTGTGAACAACTGCATAACCAATCAAGAAATCACTACACATGTCTTCTCAGAAGGCGAAATCGCTTAAAGCAATCATTGAATAAGAAACAAACTAAAAAGCAACACGAATTCTCATGCACCTTCACACATGTCAAAATTCATCCATATAACTGTAACAGAATTAGTCCTTTGGGGTGTTCATCGGGTTTGCGGATTCGGGTATTTTGATATTCGGGGTACGAACAGTGTCACCCGAACTAAAACACATTGTCCACTCATGCATATCCGAACAACTAATTCGGTTATTTGAGTTTTCGGTCGGGTTTTCGGGTTACCCGAAATAAACTCGAGACTTTCACAGATACAGTATAAAGCTACACTACAATGGCTTCACCAAACTGGAGACTGATGTAATGATACCGGGCAAATTTTTTCTTACTGAAACAAACACAAAAAATGGCAAGAGCTTTCTAAAACTCTATATATCACAATCAAAGCAAAACATCCAATCCATTTAAATTTTCAATCATCTCCCGGGAAAGGAATTCAGATTAAGAGCCGACAAATTTTGAGAAAAGAGATTGTGATTTCTAATTAAGATAGCCCAGCCAGAAAAATTACCTTTGATTTGATGACAACTGACTAAGGTGGACGGAGAGACGCACCCGCCGTCCGCCGATCAACAAGCAAGAGGGGGCGCCGGCCACCGCCGTCACTATTTGGAGAGGTGGGGTAGAGGGCGCCGCCGATGAACCACGGTTAGCAGAGATGCCGGAGAAGAATTTCGGTGCAGATGGGGATCAGATTTCCAAAGGGCTCGATCCGTTTACAGACCTCTATAAAAGTAAAAAAAACAGTAAAAAAAACAGTTGGAAAGTTTTACCCGGTGGCAATTTTGCAAAATCTATATGTATCAATGGGGGAGTTGGACCGGGATTGCTCCCGTTTAGGTACGGTGTCCGGTCACTCTTATTACACGTGTCGTTTATCTATTGGATTCAACAAATTCACTAAGGCCTTTCATGGCTTCTTTCGGTTTTCAACTTTGTCGCCTCTGTCAAATTTCGGAATCAGTAGCCATATATTCATGGATCGAAACCAATTCGCCCATCAATTTCCTCCCATCTTTTCCGTCTTTATTTTAGGGGATTTGCGATTTATTCAACGGAAGAATCTATAATTGTTTTGTAATGTAGCTGGGTTTCTCAAGAATTAGCAGAGGAAGAAAGAACTCGCTCATTCCTCAAGAAGCATTTTCCTCTACTGCTTAAATTTATCTGAACCCTTAGACGTTTGCATCTTCTCTTTGTACCTTGAATCTCTTGTTGCTCCAAACCCATCAAGGTGCGCTCAATTTTCAGGTTTTTTTAATTCTGTAACCTATTCTAGCACTGACGATGTTTTTAAGTTATCAATTAGGATAAATATTTTACTATTTTGAATAGCTATTATACTCTCTGTCTTTTTATAATTATTATACACGGAAAAATCTGTTTGTTTGCTTTTAAATTGATTAGTTGGATAAATTCATAACTCTAAAATCTGGTGAAAACTTCTGTGTTTGTATGCTATGTGTTTGATTATTTATTTCTAACAAAACTATGCTTCTTGGATACATTATATCCCCATTAACTCTTTCTACTATTCGTCTAAGGGAAATTTCATTTTTGGACATAGTTTGTTTTATTTACCACTTTTTTTTTTTTGTTTTCATGAGAAATTTTGATTGGAAGTAATAGTTTCTGGTTTATCAAATACTGAGTTAGCCAAACAAATGAGTTGTTAAAGGGTCAAGTAGAATTGGAATTGAATTCTATGGTATTATATCCTGCTCTCTCATATTGTTACAAGTGTGTTCTATTCCATCCAGAACATGACCTCTACTTTTTCCAAGGTTCTGTAACCTTGAGTCAGGAGGAATGGTTTAGAATCTACGATGTATTGTTGGCTGATTAACCATTAAATTCAACTGTAGGGATCCTGAACTTATGATGAAGATTGGTGAGGCTATCGCTTGAAGCCAGAGTAGCTATAATTTTTCTAAACACTAATGCTCATGAGCTTCTCAATCTCTTACTTGCTCGCTCACTCCCTTATCAGAATAAAGTAGCTGCTTTTGCAAAAAACTTTGTTGGCGAGGGGCACTACTAATTAAGGATAATTTACTTAGTATCCACATGTCTACATATTCGATCATTAAAGGAACCCACAGTCTTGATATCATACTCCAGCTGGAACGGTAGGAAGCTGCATGTAAACCAAGAAATGATCTCTCGTTTCCTGATAGACAGCCTAAACTTCAAGATTTGTCTCAGTCTATATGTTTTTATTTTAGTGAATCAAATGAATAATACCGTAACATTTAGCGGACAGATCGAAAGAAAAAATGTTAAGAGTTGGTGGCTGAGGATAGTAATCAAAGAATCTTGGAGAAGTTACTACTATATCCCCAAGAAAATAAAATAATAAAACACGTTCTTTTTTCAAATGAGTTTGATGATGAAGTCATGTTTTTCTATGTATGTAATTTTCTATAACTCATGCTCCCTATTGTTTTGCGAAATGTAGCTTAGAAGTACGGATCGTTTAAGTTTAGAAGGTTTGTGATAGCATGACTTCACTTAATGCTATTGATGAGTTTTCCTGGCTTCATAATCTCATATTGGGGTGGCATTCACATACCACTCCACCACATGCAAATTATATTTACTCCACTGAAGTCAATATTCTGGTACGAATTGACATGGTTAAAGGTTCAATTGTGTCAGATATTGAAATTTTCTGCAAATCAAGGGGCTGACAAGGCATGAAAAAGATTACTAGAAGTACTCCAGCTTTTTATTGGTGTTGATTTGTAAAATCGAAAAAATCATATGAATGGAATAAGATTGAGGGAAAAGCTGGTTAAAGTCGAGCTCGATTGATTTCCATCAACTGGGAGAAGGAAGAAACCAACCTATCGTTTTGGAGTATAGTAAACAGGAAGTACCGTGGTACGATACATATTTTCAGTGGAAAACTACAGGTGGCTTTAAAGGATGCCATCGAAGCATAGGAGATTTGATTTACTAACAAATCTGGCTAAGATTTAGTAGAGAATTCAGATTATATTTACAAGGTTCTTCTGGTTGCTTCAAAGATATTTGAATTTATAAATCATAAAATCCATTTACCATGAAGAATTACAGATTTAAGTGTAAGACCAATACTTACAGTGAAGAATATCATTGTTAAATGTAAGACGAAGAGAAATCTATCGTTTTGCAATCTTTGCTATTCATAGATCATGCCGCGAAAGCATTTTTGCTTTTACCAATTCTTAAGCATATTTTCTAAAACCATTGTATTTTCATGGTGTACCAGAACTGCATTATAAGATTGAAAATTTGAGTTTGGAAAAGATTGGAAAGGGTGATTTCTTCCACAAGAGTCGGACAAGTTTGATCGACTAAGAGGCTCAACATATTGAATCCGAAACATTGATGTCTTGCACGTGGTCATAACAGAGAACCAGAAGTTCTAGCTTCCAAATTCACAAATGATGGGTGATAAGATTAGTCAAAGATCTCATTAGTTAGAATTATTTAGATTCTATTTGTTTAGATTATTTCAGATTTTATAATATCTAGATCTTAACTAATGTTTATGTATGCCTATAAATAGAGGCAATGTAATGTACTGCTGCACACAATACAATTTATGATTTCATCTTCTTTCATGAAGTTATTTCTCATCATGGTATTAAGAGCAATGTTGATCCTGCACTAAAATTTTTTTTCTTCACATTATCCCACCACTGATTACCTCCAAAAATCACTATTACACACACTATTTCACATACTACTACACGTTATTTTATTTTATTTTTTTCCTTTTCTTTTACTTTAATCACCATTGTTTTAAAATGACTATTTCACAATCACTCACTACTACTCAATCATTTCCTCTCTCCAATATCACAAATTTTATCACTGTATCTCTTGATAACTCCAACTATCTAATTTGGAGAGTTCAAGTTGAAGAAATTTTAATTACCACTGATCTCAATGGTTATATCGATGGTTCAATTTTACCACCAAAAGACTCTTCACCTGATTCTACTATTCCAAAAGAATTTCTTCAATGGCAAAAACTTGATCGCCTTGTCAAATGTTGTCTCACTACCTCGTTGTCTTCTTCAATGGCATCGGTGGCATTGGGGTGTCCTACTGCTCGTGACCTTTGGATCAAACTCGAGCATCATTTACTACAAACCTTTTATCTGTTGGAAAATTTGTCACTGATAATTGATGTTTAATGGAATTTTCTCCTTTTGGTTATGTTGTGATGGATCTAGTCACCAAGACTCCGCTTCTCGCGGGTAACATCCACAATTACCTCTATCCTATGAAGATTCCTAAAACATTCCACAATCCTGTAGCTCTGGCTGCTCGTGCTGTTCCTTCTAATCTTTGGCATCACCATCTCGGACATCCGTGTCACTCAACTCTTTCATCTTTAGCTCGATCTTTGTCATTTAAATCTTCCAAAATAAATTCTTGTAATTCCTGCTTGCAATGCAAAAGTACTCGAATTCATTTTACTCCATCTTCTCATGTTTCTAAAGTACCGTTACATTTAATTCATTGTGATATTTGGGGTCCAAGTCCCTGTCTCTCTCTTTCAGGTTACCGGTACTTTATTATTTTTATTGATGACTTTAGTCGTTTTACATGGATTTATCCACTTACTAATAAATCTGATGCCTTTCATGCTTTCCAAAATTTTAAGTCATTTACTAAAAATTTATTTTTTACTAGTATCAAATATTTGTGATGGTGCTCCCGAACTTGTGAAAGGTGTTTTTGCTAATTATCTTCGTAGTCATGGTATTTCTTATCACATCTCTTGTCCCCGTACTCCTCAACAAAATGGAGTTTATGAAAGAAAAATTCGTCATATCACTGAAACCGGGCTTACTCTTCTTCTTCATGCTTCTCTTCCCAAATCCTTTTGGGTTGAAGTTTTTTCCACTGCCACCTATCTAATCAATCTCCTTCCTACTCAAGTTCTTACTAATAAATCTCCTCATGAGGTTCTTTTTTTCAATCCTCCCTCCCTCTCTCACCTTCGAGTATTTGGGTGCACTTGCTTCCCATTTCTTGGGTCTACTCGTGTTGACAAATTATCCCCAAAATCAATTTCTTGTGTCTTTTTAGGCTACTCTTCCCAACACAAGGGATATCGTTGCTTTGATCCCAAAAGTTCCAAACTTTACATCTCTCGACATGTAAGGTTTCTTAAAACTGATTTTCCTTATGCTACGTCTCAAAACTTCTACGTCCTCTCCAACTCCATCATCACGGGTGTTGCTTCCTTTACCAATATCTATTCCTCCTCCTTTTGTACCTTTTTCCAATCCTACGACACAAACTCTTTCTTCAACAAGGATTTCTTCTCCACCACCATCTAATTCCCCGCCTAGACCACCTCCACCACCAAGACATCACATGACCACTTGTACCACAAATCGTAAGCCTAACCGTTTAAATGATTATGTTACCTATACTTCCTCTCTTACTTGTCCTCCTGAACCTGACCCCACCTCTTTTACTCAGGCCAGTAAATTTCCTCACTGGCGTCAAGCTATGCTTGAAGAGTTTAATGGTCTTCAACATAATCAAACCTGGACTCTAGTTTCTCCTCTTCCTAATGCTAATATTGTGGATTGTAAGTGGGTTTTTCGAACTAAAAGAAAATCCGATGGGACTCTTGAGCGCTATAAAGCTCCTTTAGTAGCTAAAGGCTACCGTCAATCTCCTGGCATAGATTACACAGATACTTTCAGCCCGGTAATCAAACCCACTACCATTCGCATTGTCATCACCATTACTCTTAATCGAAATTGGCCAATCCGTCAACTTGATGTGAACAATGCCTTTCTCCACGGTAATCTTCATGAGGACGTATATATGAGTCAATCCTCAAGCTTTGTTGATCCAAAATATCCATATCATGTTTGTCGTCTTCACAAAGCTTTATATGGTCTCAAACAAGCTCCTAGAGCCTGGTTTCACCGTCTTAGTCAGAACTTCATACTCTTGGTTTTATTTCCTCTAAATCTGACACTTCTCTTTTTATCTTGTCTAAGTCCTCACACACTACTTTTGTCCTAGTTTATGTGGATGACATCTTGGTGACTGGTTCCTCTTCTTCCTTCATTCAATCTCTCATTGATGAGCTTCATTCTACCTTCACCATCAAAGATCTTGGTTCTCTTCATTATTTTCTGGGTATTGAAGCTCAATCTATATCCATCGGCCTTCTTCTTTCTCAATCTAAGTGTATTCAAGATCTCCTCACTCGCACTCACTTTGACACATCCAAACCCGTCTCTACCCCCATAACCCCCACCTTACCTCTCTCTAAAAATCATGGTGTATCTTTATCTGACCCTACATAGTATCGGCGTACTGTTGGTGCTCTTCAATATCTTTGTGTCACTCGTCCTGATATCCAATTTGCTGTTAATAAAGTGTCTCAATTCCTCTATTGTCCCACTGATATTCATTGGTCAGCTGTTAAGCGTATACTTCCTTACCTACGTTCTACCCTACCCATGGCCTACATCTTACAAAGAGTTCCCCTCTTTCAATTACTGCTTTTGCTGATACTGATTGGGCTGGTTGCCTTGATGACCGCCGCTCCACTTCCGGCTATTGCATTTTTTTGGGTTCTAATCTCATCTCTTGGAGTACTAAGAAACAACCGACTGTTGCTCGTTCAAGTATCGAAGCTGAGTATCGCAGTCTTGCTCTTGCTGCAGCTGAATTATGTTGGCTTTCTTCTCTCCTCCGTGAGCTTGATTTGTCTTCATTACCTCCTACTCTTTGGTGTGATAATTTAGGAGCTATTTACCTTACTGCTGATCCAGTATCTCATGCATGCACCAAACATATTGAGATTGACATTCACTTTGTTCGTGATTTGGTTCGTCAAAAAGCTCTTACTATTCAGTATGTTCCGTCCGCTGCCCAAATTGCTGATATTATGAACAAAGCTCTGCCTACAAAGACTTTTCTTCAACTTCGGGACAAGCTCATTGTTGTTCCGCCCATGAGCTTGCAGGGGACTGATAAGATTAGTTAAAGATCTCATTAGTTAGGATTATTTAGATTCTATTTGTTTAGACGATTTCAGATTCTATAGTATCTAGATCTTAACTAATGTTGATGTATGCCTATAAATAGAGGCAATGTAATGTACTGCTGCACACAATACAATTTGTGATTTCATCTTATTTCATGAAGTTATTTCTCATCAATGGGGCTATTGCTCAGCTTAAGCTGCACAACGTGCGTCTTCATTCCCTAGTAAATTGAAAAAAAACGCTCAATTTTATTTTATTTTTTTTACTTCTTTTTTTTTACCTTTTTCCCTTTCCTAATCCTTCTCTCAAATTTGTTTGGTCCGTCAAACAACTACTATGGAGTATGGAGTATGGAGTACATACCAATCAGAGCGCATTGATGCATGGCTCCGCTTCTAATCGCGTTGATGGAAAATCAATGAAATAAACCTATTTAACTAGGCTTTTAAAGCATGTCTATCAAGTGGCAAATTTTGCTGCAGATTGTATGATAGAAATCGCTTCTCAAAGTCCGGGAGGTTTTCAACCTCTGTTACATCCACAAAGTGGAATTTCGAAAATAGTTAGAACATGATGTGATTGGTGTTTCTTATCAGAGAAGTGTTTTGATCTCTTGTAATTAGGTTTTTACCTCTCTTATTGTATAAAAAATAAATAAATAAAACTAATTATTTTTATTGGAGCGAAAGAATTGCCTGTTACCGCTTCGTTTGGTGCCTAAAGAGCTAATTTGAGAAAGCTTTACTTTGAGTTGGGCCGCTTTTCCTTTGATGCTAAATGTAAGTGCCCATTTCTTTTATGGTTTTCTTGATTCTATCTAATACAAGTGATTTGAACTGTTCGGTTTCAATTATCCTGCAACAACATATCAATTTTTAATTTCTATTCTGTTACAACTTCATCTATTTAACGAAGGCTGGTGAGGAAAATTCATCTTTTCCCCTTTAACATGTTATTGTTTGATAAAATGTTTAAGAGAGATTAATCTTTAATCTATGTACTTCATTATCAATGTTCCAACTATCATAGAAATAGTAGCTCCGTCATTGACTTATCTCGTAGCTGTTTTGATTTCGGGGGCAGCAAAAGCTCTTCCACGATGAAGTATTCTTTTTTATTTTTAGAATCAATCATGATCTTACTAAAATGCTTCATTGTTTGCTTATTAGTTCCATTGGAGTTTTTGTGTGTATGCTTAGCTTACAACCCTTTTTGTCACGGATTTCTTTGAAATTAAGGCTGTTGAGGAGATTGAACTACCATTGGAAATGCAACTTTGTCACATCCAATTAGCAACCCGTTATCACATTAGTCAAATATAATTTACTTATTTAATACAAATACTAATAGTAAAGTAGCAAGGTGGATTACTTATTTAATACAAATACTAATAACATGGTCGATTACATAGAAAAGGTTACAAAATACCATGTCAATTTATTTCTTATTATTATTTAGACAACTAATAATATTGATTTTCACACGAAATTAAACCTAAAACTAATACTTCAAATTACTTAAACATCCAAACAATTAAATAAAAGAAAACATAGGACAAAGGATTCACTTACCAACTACTCATCTTAATGCAATTTATAGATATGTGACTTTGGACTTTCACTAATTTCACAACGATCCACAAAAATAAGAATTATTCACTGTCGTGATATAATTTTCCCCCTTAAAACACATTATCCGAAGCAGCCTTCTCTCCTCCACCTCTCGCGTATCAGCATCATCACCCATAGGAGCTGAACGTGGAGAAGAAAGCAACTAGCAGCAGTGGCAACCTACTTCGGAATGAGAGTGGTTCTTCACGGCTAGACTTCGGCTTGCAATCGGTTTCATTGTTTTGATTTTTAATTTTATTTCCAGAATTTAGTTCAATAAAAATTATTATTTTTGTATTGTTTTTAATAATGTTTAGTGGTTAAGTCTTTCTAACTTGGGGCTTGGATGTAGCCATCAAATTGTTTGGTTTATTTTAGTTCATTATATTTTGGCTTTTTCTTTAATTGATATTTAATATTCTTAATTTAATTCATGTAAGTAGCTGGCTATTATTTGCATGTTTAGAGGTGTTTAACTGAAGGAATGATAGTTGAAGGTTAAAACTAGTTCATAGGAATATTAAACTTAGGTAGTGAGTCACGACAGTAGGAGTATTGCCTTTGCAACTAGTAATTGTTAAAATCTTAATATATTTTCTGAAATGGAATAAGTACTTGAAAATTTAATGTGGAATTGTGGACTATATTTCTGGGATAAAAAGAGTAACAAATAATTGGTATCACTTATTAAGAATAAATTTGAAAAATTAGTGATTAATTTACATTAAAATCCTAAAACAACCTATTTTTTGTTGAAATATTCTTTCAAATCTAAAATGACTAATATTTCTGAAATGGAATAAGTACCAGTGATAGTCTAAAGTTGTTGGAGACCTAAACCCTTGCACTTAAGTGTTTTATAACCATTACACTCACAATTTTTATTCATGGAGATAAAATAAAACAAGTTTCATTTAAGGACTTGAAAGTTGAAAGGAAAGCACGTACCCATTACCCACACGGCCACACCCACTTGTTAAACCAAGACTTTGACTAAAGAAAGTATGGACTCCTACACCTTGACCAAGTACATACAATTTGACCTGCACTTTTTCTAAGTTCTCACAGCGTTACATCATAAATTTTGTCCATTCTTATTTATCATCTTTCAATAATACAGAATTGATTTAACATGATGATGAAATTATTATTCAATTTAAATTTTTAATTTTCAATTAATATAAATAAAATTATAAATAAAAATTTAAATTAAACAATAATTTTGACACAAAATATTTGATTCCGCGTATCGTACGTAGCCCATGTACTTTCTTTTTCTTCATTCATGCATCTACAATAATTCCTTATCATGGTGACTCAGAAGTCAGAAAGATGTGAATTACAATAACGTAATATTTAATAAATAGAGAAAAAATTGAAAAGTATGCCGAATAATTGTGGGGGAAAAAAAAAAGTTGGCAACTTTCTTCACATGTGGTATGTTTCCCACCAAACAAGTAGTGATGCATAATTTATTTAAATTTTAAAGCCAAAAACAAAAAGGAGAACTGATTACTATAAATCTATAATCAGCTTTCTAAGATGCTGCCACCTTTCGATTATTTCAATGTCTCGTTTAAAGTAGCATTAAGTATAAATTAAGAATCCGAGGTTATGATACAAGTTAAATATTGGTGTTAATAATTAATTAATTAATTAATGGTGTTCTTGAGGGGTGTAGGTACGTGTACGGTGTTCCCGATCCCCGAATCTCCTTCATTTTACTTTTTAAATTTTATTTTCCTTCAATTTTTAAAAGTACTAGTACTACTTCCGTCCCAAAAAAAATAATTTACATCGAGTACAAATCTCAAAATTTGAGTTGATATTCTTTTTGAAACGGAGAGTTAAAATTTCAAAACTCAATGTGGACTATTTTTTTTTTAAGACAGAGGAAGTATCAATTATGTGTGTGGTGGAACTCCCACGTCAAGAAAATGATTCCTAGAGAGATATAAGAGAGGGGGAAAGCGATTTCAGTTATAATCTCTTCGACCAAATAAATGAGATCGTTTTCATTATAGGAATTATACAAATGACAGTGGTGAAATTAAACCCTTAACACAAGATTAATTGAATTGAAAAAAAAAATCAATGAAATTTTCTGGTTAGTCATCGAGACTCTAATAATTTGATAAATTCTAAAAAAAAACGTAATTTTAGATTGCTTTTTTTTTTTCCGGTCGAAATTGAATATTATTTTAAAGTAACACGTAAGACGCTATAAAAGATAAATTCATACAACGAGTCATCATATAAATTCATATTGACTATTTTAGTATTGATTCTTTTGAATAGGGTGAATGAAGAGCAACTTTTAAATTTAATAATCACGGATCATTGAGAGAAAAGTTATTAAGGGTCTTGGAGGGGGCAGCATTGGCTTAATTTTTTGGTAATCAAGACTAAAAGATATCTAAAGTAAATATTCATTTTTTTAAAAAGTAAATATTCATTTAAAAGAGGTCGGCCACTTTAATTTGAGATCATCATAAAGAAAAACACCCTTTTACAATTTATAGTAACCATAGCTTTTATCTATCAAAAATCAAAACGAAATCATTCATTTCTTTTTTTTTTTAATAAAAAAAGTGTTCTTTCATCTATTTTAATTTGTTTATCCAATTATTTTTTTCACGGAAACCACATTTATATTAGTGTTGCAATGATTAAAAAACAAATTCTTATTCGTATTGGTGGATTTAATCTAAAGTTGTAGCTGAAATTTGTACTTTATAATAACCAAAAAAAAAAGTTACAAAACATTAATCCGGGTATTAATTTTGACCTACGAAAATAAAAAAGCTTTCAACTTTATAAAGTAAAATAAAAATCATTCTTCTACCAACAGTATTAAAAAAAAAAGAGAAAATAAAAGTAATTCGTTTAAAATAAAGTAAACCACTTCGTTTTTGTTTTTTTTTTTTTTCCCTGGTTAAAAAAGCAAAACCACTTTAATACCGAATCGCGGATATGTTAAATTAATGGACGAGTATCCTTTCCTTTTTCCTTTTTCTTTCATCAAATTAACTTCTTTTTTAACATTAATTGACGCTAAAAACATAAACCTAAAACTAAAAGGGAAGTGTAGTAGTAGGCCGTCGGAACTGAAAAAAACAGTCCACAAAAACTCGTCTTAAAACGACAACCACTATGCACAAATGTAACCAGCCAAAATGGGGACCCTATGGCTCACTCAAATTATGTGCCCAAAAAAGATCAATCAACTCGAGTGGCTATCTCGTTTTCTAATTTCCAATAATGTAATTGTTATATATCTATTTGAAAAATAAAAATTACTTTGGTTATTAACTCTATAAATTATACCGATGATTTTATGAGGTTTATGATAATATATTTTTAAATATTAGTTTTATATTTATAATAAACTAGTAATAATTGTCGCTCAAAATTATAAGAAAATTATATATCACGAATTTCATCCCAAAAACAGACATATCAACATACTAGAATACAATATATATAAGTATAAGAACTTGTCTCAAGCTAAATTTTAGGTTTTGGCCTTTTAGCTTGCAACGTCCATTGTAGAAGTTAGAACTGAGATTGAGTTCATCTTATTTATTAACTGATTTCTATTACTCTAAGTTATGGATATAAGATTGCCAGTCTTACTTATGACCCCAACGTTACAAATATAGTACAAATCGACCAGAATTTATTATCATGAGTAACCTATCAATTTCAAAAGTTTGAATGTTCTTTTCTTCAAAAAAGTTCAAATTTTTAAACACATCAATCACAATTAATCAGGGTGTACGTTTCGATAAACTACTAATCTCGTTATATGACATTAATGTTCGGTTGAGCGATCTCAGTCTGACCATTCAAATACTTTTTCAGATAACTCTAAATCAATCGACTTAATCAAGATCGAGTGTGATTCCAAACTTAAGATAACATAAATGAATCGAATTAGAAACCAAGGTGAGCAAGTGATGGTACAGATATAGTAGTTATAAAATGTCTATATTGTTATTAGAAAAGGATGATTAAGGAAATTAACAAATCTTGTGACAGCTTAAATATACAATCATAATTAGCTTGCTTCACGCGTCGATTATAGCGGAGGTCGGTTGCAAGTGGCAAACCTTTCCAAATTACCAAAAAACAAACCTTTCCCTTTTTCCTCCTACTTTCCTTCTTCTTATCTTCCCCACCTATATAATCCTCCCAATTTCTGCTCTATTCTTATCATCTTCACAAATTTTGTCAATTTATAGCTGACCACTCAATCTCACAACCCTCCATTCAATATTTTTTGTGTGTTGCTTTTTTCCCCTCTTTTTTTTTTTTGTTTTATCAGATTTTCTTCTTCAGATAGAAGAAAAAAATTGCATTTTTCTTCCCAATCCCTCCAATTTTCATTGGGTTGGAGCTTGAAGAAAGAAAGAAAGAAAGAAAGGAAGCCCCTGTTTTTGTGTGTCAGCAAAGACAAGTTAAAGGAGGAACAAAAATTCTTCTGTTTTTAAGCAGAATTGGTGGTGTTTTATTTTTCCTGGGAAATTCTTCTTCTTTTTTGCAGAAGAATTATTATCATATCATTGTAAAGTTTGAATCTTTTTTCATGCTTTCTTCTCCATCTTCTCCTTTCTTGTCATTGAAAATTTTCTCCAGATTTGATTCTAAGCTTTTGTTTGTATTTGAAAGATCATTTGGCATAAGCTAACATTAGGCCAAAAAAACCCAAAATTCCCCCCCACACAATAGAGCTTTAGAATTGCTTAACATTTAGGATTATTATTCCCTTTTCATTTTGTGTCAAAATATAAATTATGGGCACGGAGGTATTGAGACCACAAGATTTCTGGGCCGATAGAACAACATTCCGGCTATCTGCTCCTCCTCCGGCGGCATTTCATCGCCGGAAAACCCACAACCCGAATACCAGACATCACCGGAAACCATCGGTGCCCCGTGCAGAACGGCCTGATCATCATCAAAGAAGAAAGTCTCCATCTCCGTCTCCTTCTCCATCTCCATCTCCACCACCAACTCCACAACCGCAACAGAAACGGGAGCTTATCATCCCACCACCACCATCTCCGGTTCCGATTCCGAGGAGGTCTCCGAGCGCCGATGAACTGCAAGCCCATTACATTTACAGCAACCATTACCGCCACAATCACAAATTCGGAGCTCCAACCCAGATGGGACGGGTCAGGATATTGAGAAGAGGCCAATCTTTGGACACAATTGATGCCACAAGAATGAAAAGGGATATGAACAGCATAGCTAGAGGCGGGCTAATTAAGAAAAATTACTTGGAAGAGGACGATGTTTACGCCGGATCGGCGTTTTTTGCTTCGCCGTCTCCGAGCTCACTTCCCCTGCCTTCATTTTTCAACAACAACAACAACAACAACAACAACCAGAAGAAGAAAATCATTCACAACACCATGGGAAATGATGTTGAGATTCATGATTCTGCTACAAGGGATTTGAGGCGTTTGCTTCGTCTCGATTAAGAAAAAAAGAAGTAAGCTTTTGCTCTGCCACCATCCAAATCCCATGCTTAGTTATTGAAAATTACAGCTACCTGGTACTGCTACTGCTACTATTACTACATTATATTATTTTGGTTAAGAAAAATAGCCATAAGGGCCATCTTCTGGTTAAGGTTTTTTCTCCTTTTTCTGGATCCGGAATTTCTCCATATCAATTTTTTGGGTATATGGAGAGATTATAGAGGTCTGAAAAATAGAGAGAATGGGTTAATGGGATTTTTTTTAGAAATTTTTTCTTACTTTTGTCTAGCTATATAGTTTAGCTATAAAATTTGATGTGGAGGGAGGTGTGTTTTGGCTCCCATTTGTGGGCTAAAGCTTCATATATATTACTATTTGCCTCCAAGAAAAATGATCAGAAAAACACCAAGAGAAAAAAAAAAGGAATCTTTACTGGTTTTGTTCTATGTAATAGAGTGGGTTTAATCAGTGTAGCCATGGGAGTATTGTAATATATATCTGGTTACTCCCTAAATTTGTACTGTTAGGTTTAAGCATGGGAGAAAGAAACAGAAGATGGTTAGGTATATATGGTGTGGAATTTGCTCCATCTGCAGCAGCAGAAGTTATTGTTATTGATGTTGTTGATGTAAATTTATATAACTCATCTCAGTGATCATAAATAGAAGAACCATTATATTTTGAGTGAGCATATGCAGATCTTGTTGAGCAGCTCTATCTTATCGTTTTATTTCTGTTCTGACTTTACTTATCGAAGTTCTAGTTTGGGTGCTATCATCATTTCTGGTTTGTCACAAACTCTGTTTTGAGGAACCCAGATCCTGAAGAAACCGAAACTACTGTTTGAGCAAAATTTGGATGTCAAAAGCAATCAAAATCTCATCCTTAGAACCAAATTTCACTCAAAACTAAGTTCTATTGTGTTTGAATCGATGAAAACTTTACATAAGGAGCCAAATCTAAGGCCTGCAACATTCACTCAGATATAGGCTAGCAAGATTCAACATTAAGGATCAAATAAATTAATAAATACATTTAAGTTTATGGATATAGACAACAACTAAGCACACATGGGTGGACCGATCGTCTTCTTCTTGTAGACCATTTGATGCTTGTTCTCTGCATTTCTGGAACTCAGATTTGAAAATGGAAATTGAAGCACCTCAGCTTACAGAAGTGGAGCATCAGAGTAAAAGGGTCATCCCCAAACTGGCAATTATTCTTCACAGAATTGAAGAAGGTAAGGTATGCTGGTAGTAAATGCGTCGCAATACCTCTTGTGGATGGCATCCCTGATATTGGTTGGTCATCTTAGTGATCTCGAATTAGCTGGTGTAATTGCTATTTCGTTCACCAATGCTACTGGCTTGGCTTCAGTCTCCTTGTCATGTTTTCTTCCCCGTCTTCTCTTCATCTACTAGATTATCATTGTTTATACTTGATAACTATATAGAACTTCATAGATCAGGGTTGTTAGCCTTCATTGGTAAATGCCAGTCAGTCCACATTTATAGCAAAGCTTTAAACAGCTAAGAAACAATTTTAGTACTATTTTACTGCTTAGCTGCTGGTATCAAAATATTAACCCTCAAATGTTTTCCATCAGTTTGGAATGGCTAGTGCTCTGGAATATCTTTGTCTGCATGCCAGTTTCCATACAGTGGTGGATCTTTACGGACAAAAATCTTGTTTTGAAGCATCGAGACGTGTTAATTTCAGCTCAAGCTGGAAAATTCACAACTTGGCCTATTCCTTCACTTTTTCCATATGCTATTCTCCAGCCCCTGATTCGATACTCGCAAGCTCAAAACTTGATCTTCCCAATGCTCTTAACCTCTGTTGCAGCTCTGTTTTTCCATTTGCTTGTTTGTTGGGCTTTAGTATTTTACTTCAAGTTAGGAAATGCTGGAGCTGAATGCAGGCTTCTTAGTTCACTGTGTTGGATTGAGCTAAATGCTTAGTTCACTGTGTTATTTGGTGGGAATCCCCTTAGCAATAGTGTTGGATTGAACTAAATGCAGGCTTCTTAGTTCACAGTGTTCTTCTCTGTCTCATAACAAGTTTTGCTAACTGGGAAAAACAGGTTAATTAGTTTCTTACAAATTCTGAAACTCTTTATGGCTGTCAATAATATTGCAGTGCTGATATTGATTTATACTAAGCCCCATATATAGAACTCTGCTCTCTGGTTAACAATGCAGGCCATTTCTGATCGAGTGAGAATGTTTTAATGATAATGCAGTTGGTTGTTGCAGATGGTTGAGATATGAGATATGGTCTTGAAATAAAACTAATCTCTGATTATTGTTTTTCCTTTTGAATTCAAGATCTGGAATACTTAAATTAAGCGTTGAATCCCGACATCCTTCAATTTTTATTTTTTTTAAAAAAATCTTAGCTCATTTAACACATCTCATGATTTTTGACAATTTTTTGTGTAACTTAAACTTGTAGTATGTTTTTGCTTACTGTAAAGAAGTATAAGACGAAGAGAAGTCTAGCTTGATTTGTGCTGGTGTTGATAGTCAGGTCAAGAAGAAATGGAATTTGATGATGGTAGTTTCCCAATGATATACTTGGGATTGCCCATTTCACCAACAAGATGGTCAAATAATGATTCTCAGCTGCAGATAGAAAAAATGACAAAAAGAGTGAAGTGTTGAGTACCAAACATCTCTAATCAAATGCAGGGAGGCTCCAATTAGTTAGCTCAGTATTTTTATCAATGCATGTGTATTGGGGTAGTGCATTTCTAGTGCAGATTACCAGGATATGCAGAGACTTCTTATGAGTGAAAAATGAAGCAATGCATTTGGTGTCTTGGGATTTAGTATGCAGACCAAAAAGTGGAGTACTGAGTACTAGAGAACCAGGGTTATAGAATCAAGCTGCTGGTGCAAAGCAAGTATATGGAATGTAGCAGCAAAGAAAGATGTGCCGTGGATAAATGGATAAACGAATATTATTTGAAGAGGCGGGAGTTTGTGGGAATATGAATGAACCACCTGTTGATTGCAGTTGGCACCGGAGACAGTTAATGAAGATCGAAGATAAACTAAAAGAAGGAAGTGCTCACGGAGTATGGAAACAGAGGAAGTATAGAGTATGAAGTAAAGAATGGTTATAATTTTGATTGGAAAGAATCTAAAAGAAAATTTCAGCAAAACAAGGAGGAGGCAGCAGTCAGGGTGGAAAGCATCAAGCAGGAGCTGATTTGGAGTATACAATGCACCTATAAAAAGCTTTAAAGTAGCAGAATTGAGATACTTAGACAGAATAAGTACTCCCTCCATCCCATAATTATTGTTCAGTTTGAGTTTTCATTTTCAGTTCAAATTGTACTAATGAAATTTCAAACTGGACAATAATTTTGGGACAGAGAGAGTATAAAAGTTGCATAGAAACAGGAAATGAGAATCAGAAACCTAGATAGGAATGGACTGTTTGTTTGTAAATTAGTGAGTTTTCAGTTTGATTAATCAATACAATTCACCATTTACCAAAAAAATAAAAATAATAATAATTATAATAAATTATTTGCTCTAACATGAGTTATTTAATTTGACAGATATGATAATTCGATACTTGTGCGTGGTTGTCCAAGGACGCAGGTTTCGAGTTCTCTGTGGTTTAGGTTTTTGTTACATTTCGGGCTCTCTATTTGATGATGATTACAACTTTGTCAAGTTTTTTTTTTTTAAGAGAAAAGAAAGAGATATCCCATCATTTTTATCATCATTTAATTATGAAAAATAATATGTATATTGAAAAAAGTAGTGATTAATGTAGAGTATTAAGATTTCCTATTTTGTTCTCACTTTCCTATTAAATTATATTTTTTTTCTCCAAATTTATACTTTTTGTATTACTATTTTTTTTCCCACTAATTACCAAATGTTACGAGTGAAATTACAATTTGTGCTTATGAACTAATCAATCTGCAAAGCTAAGAATTAAAAATAAAAAGAGCAAAGATTCATGTTACTACATGTATGCAGTAGCCAGTAGCCTATTCCATCTTGCAAAAAATTCGCAAGTAGTTTAACTGAGTGAATTATTAACATGAGGCGAGAATTAAATATAATTTGGGAATTTAGAAGATGAACTTGTCATGAGCATCAAAACTTCGATTATATACTATAAATAGGTAAGCATGACTGAATCAAATCAAGACATTTTGTCATACTATTTTGGTTTCATCAAACAAGAGTTTTCTTTTTTCAATCAATTTCTTCTTCTTCCTTTTTTTCTTCAAAGCAAAAAAGAGTTTTTAATCTTACTTCGTCTTCCCTCGAACATGCAACTGAGCGAATACCATTCAGTATATCGTAAAATTGAATACTAGCTACTTTGATAGCGTGTGGACGAAGAAAATGTTTGGTATTTGGGGTAAATGGGAAGTGTTTGGTAATAGTTAACATTAGTACAAAGTATGTTGGTTTTCTTGAAAGAGTGATTTCGTTCATAAAAGATCTATTTGGGTAGTAGTACCGTGTGGATCAATATCACGAGATTAATTTTTGCAGTAGATTATTTGATTTTTCTAACAAAATTTTAGTCGTAAGTATTTCTATATATGTAACGATTTTGCCAGCGGTTAAATGGTACTCCTTCCGTCCCATAATTATTGTCTAGTTTGAGTTTTTATTTTTAGTTCAATTTATAATAAAAGTGAAATCTCAAGCCGGACAATAATTTTGAGATAGAAGGAGTATTTTTTTTGTGGGTTAAACCATTATATCTAAGTTTGAACTTCTATATGATTTTGTCTCTTTGTTATATCTGCCAGAAAAACGAAAAAAGAAACTCATGTCGTCCTTTGGAACCCCATCGTCGGCCATCTCTACAAAATTAATTGAGCATGGCTAATTTGAGCAAGTTAAGGAGTTCAACTGTTGAAGGATGAAACTGTGAGCTTTCAGGAAGCTTGTGCCTTGACTTCGAAGCAATGCTTCCAAACTCCAAAGGAAGAGAATTTTAAGTGAAGTATCATGCTTGAAATTGAAATTTCTAGTATTATTAATTGAATATTCCACTCTAATAAGAATCATGCTCTAACCATTTTTTCAAGTCGGAAAATAATAGTAAACTATTTTTTTTAGAGGGAGGGGATATTTGTTAATATTATCAAATCGTTGCCCAATATAGAAGATGTGTTACCTGTCATTCTTTTCCCGTAATATTCAAGTACTATTTGATACACAGAAAATTAACTAATTAAACAATTTTTTTTTCAATTTATTCACTGGGAAAGGCTCGAATCCGGATTAAAACAGAATTTTTTTTTCCCTTTTTGCTGCCTTTTTTCCGTAAAACAAATGTGTTAAGGATTATAATTATTCTTCGGTCAAGCCACAAAAGTAATAGACTTTAACTGTGGCGTTGATAGTCCATGAAAATGGCTTGAATCTGTAATTTGAATTGTCAAATCTTGTGGTTACACCCATTTCTTGACTTCCTTTTGTTCTTGATCACTAATTAGTTCACGTGTGGTCATTGGGCTGACCATTTGTCTTCGAAATTAATCATTAGATTATTGTTGCTAATAACAGAAACAAATAGTTACACTAGCGATTTTATACAGTCAAGGATTCAATTTTACTCTCACTCAAGCATTACAATCATTTCAAGATTCATCGTCATTGTCTCTCTTTTTTTTATTTCTCATATTTAGATACTCCCTTTATCCCAAAATTACCGTCCAGTATAAGATTTCACTTTTAGTACAATTTAAACTAAAAATAAAAACTCAAACTGGAACGGAGGGTGTACTTTTTTCCGTCTGCAAATAACTGTTCAGTTTGCTGTACTAAAATTTTAAACTTCGAGATTATTCTAACTTTTTCCCCCTTCTTTTCAATTAAACACATGATAAATTTGCATGACTATACAGTATGCACACGAACGTGTGCGTAACGTTCTGCCTAACTATACCTGCTTGGCCATTTTTATTAACTTGCCGAATTAAAACAAGACGTTGAATTAATGTCAAAACCTAGAGGCGAAATTGACTAGTTTTCTATCACGTTTATGTGAAAACAAGAAATTCACTTATGTACCAATGTAAGATGCTAACGATATTATAGACTTCGGCGGGCTTGAAGTTGTTTGCTCAAGTGTCTACAGTTCCAACGAGGATAATTAACTTTGTAGATAGTAAATACCTGCAAATATGTAATGATTCTTACATATGTGATTAAGCTAGGAAATATAATGATTATATATGTATATTTACATTGAGATTAGTAGTTTCTTCTCCCCCAATTACTAATCAATTATCTTGTGTGATGTTAGGGTTCAGTTTCTCTTGCGGAGGAGATCATTATTATCTAGTTACTTAATTACACCATTCAATGGACAGAACTATATACATAGTTATTATTCGATTATTCCGGTACAACAAATTAATTACATTATTGTTATAGCGAACAATCAAGTATATATATATATATATATATAATTATTTATTTATTTATTTTGTATTGATTCCATTCCAAATCATTAAATATGGCAATTCACATAAGTCAATTAAAGTTAACCGCAGTTGGCCTAAATATACAATAAGGCCCAAGATTAGTCGCCGAATTAAAAAAAAAAGTGATTTAGCAGCCTCAATATATAATATTAAGACATTCACATTAATGAATACACTAATGAAGCAGCCTCAATTTGGCATAAATAGTAGTAATCCATATAACATAGTCAATTACATTAAAAAAAAAAAAGAGGAAAAAATTTATATTTGCAATTGGGGATATGTCCACACGTACCCCTTGGGTCAATCCCCAACTGGGTTTTATTTTTTGTTGACAAAAATAACTAGTGTCAATAAATAATCCAATTTCAA
Source organism: Oldenlandia corymbosa var. corymbosa (assembly GCA_949775105.1). Lineage (NCBI taxonomy): Eukaryota > Viridiplantae > Streptophyta > Magnoliopsida > Gentianales > Rubiaceae > Oldenlandia > Oldenlandia corymbosa. The sequence continues at coordinate 15,583,713 of OX459126.1, read as the reverse complement.
TGGTATTATTTTTGGTTATCTTTCACAATGAAACTTGGATTATTAAAAATTCTGGTCTGTAGCTTGTGCTTACTGCTAAGCACGTAGTATGAACATAATCATTAATCTGTTTAATTGTTCTATGGTCATATAGTCTATTCTTTTGAGCCTTGATCAGTAGCTGTTGCACCGGATATATTCTTTCAAGTTGCACAACAAAATAATATGATATATATATATATATATATGATATATATATATATATATATATATATATGGGCTAGTGACAGGTACATACTTTTCCTGCAACATATTTTTAATTGCCCACTTTCTTAAATTAAAATTGGTACAACAAACTGGATTATAAAAATAAAATAGAGAAAAGCCTGTAATTGAAGTATTCATGCATATCATTTATTGATGAATATAATGCTTTGTCCGTTGTAAAAAGATAAGTCCCAACATTTGCTATATGTTCTGTTTTAGTTCAGCATATACACTTTTTTTTTTTTTTTTGAAGCGAATGAATGAAGTATATATAACTGTATCGCTACTGTAAGTTACTACTCTCTCTGTTCAACAAAAAAAATAAAAATAAAAATTTACGTTAATTAAATTTTGAGATTTATATTAATTTTAATTAAAAATTAAAAATTCAATGTGAACTATTATTCTGGAACGAAGAGAATACATATAAATATTACTTGCACGATACGCCTAGTAGTTAACCATATACGTAGGTAGATTGTGACCATTTGTTACAAGCACTACGTAGACTTTTACGTGTATCAGAACCAAAGACTTGTGTGGAGAACTGAATTTGAACTGATACTTTTAGTGTATGAGATTGAAACTTTGCTAATTAAACACATCCTGGGTCCTGTTTTTGTTTTTTTTTCTGATAATCACCCCATCCCAAAATAAATTGATGAGAATGTTGATTCAGTTATTTCTCGCATCATTCTACATCTTGCTCTTGTCATTCCTTCCGATTTCATCTCACGGAATCTCTCAAATTGGAAATACTTAATCATTCTTCAAGCTTAAGAGGACGTTAACATCTATCCAAAAGTAAAAGTCACACAATTCTACTTATGATTAAAGCCAAAAAAAAATAGAAAAACACATATCTCAGCTTCCTTAGAAGTAACCTTTTATATCAACAAATCTAAACTCTATATTAATATGTGACTTAGAATTCATCAAACTCCAACCACATTTTTTTCTTTCCATCAAGAAATTTTTTTGCTGGTATATTGATTGAAAACCACAAAAAATGGCTTCACAAACTTCAGGTTCTAGTAATGCAAGCAAAACATTCACAGGTTTAGGAAACCTAATTAGGCTCCTTCCAACTGGAACAGTTTTCTTCTACCAATTCTTGAACCCTATTTTAACCAACAATGGAAGTTGCAGCTCCACAAACAAGATCTTCTCCAGCTTACTGTTTGCACTTTGTGGGCTTTCTTGCTTCTTCTCAACTTTTACAGACAGTTACAAAGATGATCAAGGGAACCTTCATTATGGGATTGCCACTTTCAAGGGTTTCTGGCCAACTTCTTCTGATCCATCATCAACTACTTCTATTGACTTCAGTTCTTACAAGCTTCAACTTGGAGATTTTATTCATGCTTTTCTGTCCTTGATTGTGTTTTGTGTTCTATCTTTGTTGGATTCCAATACGGTTCATTGCTTTTACCCTTCTTTTGAGTCTTCTCAGAAGGCTTTAATGATGGCTTTGCCTCCGGTGATCGGTTCTGTCGCCGCCACCGTCTTTACCACTTTTCCGATGAAACGCCGTGGCATAGGCTATGCTGATAAAAATTCTTCTTCTTCTTCATCGTCAGGGCAAGGCCAGCAAAACCCGGCTCCAAAAGTTTAAGTGGAAAGTGATTATATTTATATATAATTGGTTTTTAAATTGTTTTGTATGATTTCTATATTTTAATCACTCTTACAAGATTATAAGAAATTAAAACTTGTAATAGTGATTAGTTAGGTCGTTGGAGATGCTTGAAGGAATTAATTGTCTTCCGTTGTATATGTATTTGATGGAAATTTTAAGTTTGTAATGAATTAGCTTGTATGTACTTATGGATTCATGTAATGCACGCACCTTACTATTCTGTGGTAAAATGCTTGTCTTACCATATAAGAAAACAAAAACAAAGAATCAAAGAGTTAATATAATATCTCAACTTTTGTTACCTGTATCTATTCCATTTTTTTTTTACAACCAAAGAAGCCAAAATCTAAATACAAGAAATCAACATTATGTATATATTATACTCATAATGTATATAATACAAGAAATCAACATTTGTTACCTGTATCTATTATATATACATATATATATGTGTGTGTCTGTATGTGTGGGTGTGTGTATGTATGTATGTATGTTTTTGGTCAAGGATGATCTCAAGCTTTTTTTTTTTTTGGCTTGGCTCGGAGATAAATCTTTGCGCCCACGTAGGCCCTTCGGTTGAAGATTCAACAACATTTTCTTGATCTCAATTATTGCAAATACCAAGTCTGATAAACATTAGAAATATATGAAAAACGTAAACTATATATAGTCAACTATATATATTGAAGCAACTTTATTGAGAGACAAACATCTTCCAATAGTAGACTCAAACTCGATAGAGATCTGATTAAGAAAAATACATTTTTTCTTACAACTAGACATTTTTGTGATGCGCTACAAAAATCGTAGTCGAATAGTTTGAGGCATAATAGTATTCCTAGTATAGAAGTGTAATAAACAATGAGTGGGGTGACTTTTGGCCTTATAAACAGGTGACAGATTTTTCATGGCACCGACGTGGGATTCTTTATCCCAACATACATGTCTCCTCATGTGTAGAAAATGTAGTCATTGTCCATATATAATGTACTCCCTCCGTCCCATAATTATTGTCCAGTTTTACTAAAATGAAAGATTTTATTTTTAGTCAAACTTAACTATATTTTACCTTGAATAACCGAATATACCCTTACATAAGTGATTGTTTAACCACAAAGATTTTATGGATAATGTGTTTTACTAAGGACAAATGTGTAATTTGATCCATAAAAAGTCAAATTGGACAATAATTTTGGGACAAAATTTTTTGGGCAAAGTGGACAATAATTATGGGACGGAGGAAGTAGTACTTTAACAAAATCATCGTCTCAAAATGATTATAGTATATTATGCTTTGAAATATTTTAATTCAATAAGTAGGATATTATTGTGCAATAAATGGACTAGCACAGTAGCACTCAGACGGCCTGTTCTATATATCTTTACCGGCATTGAGACAAAAATGGCGTTAGAGAACAAAAAATAATCGCCTTATAATATTATGTAGAAGCGTTTTATTCTTTTATTTTTTTTTTTTTTTGGGTTTAAAAGTTAAAACAATAGAATCAAATTAAATATGTACCGGAGCTGTTTTAGAGTCTTCTTATTTCAATTCACGTTGATTAACTGATAAAATACAAGATCGACTTCATACACAATTGGAGTTCAAAGTATACGTACGCTCGACTGATAAAACACAAGATCGATTTCCAACACTGGTAAGATCAAACACACGATGTTACACCTTTCTAGGTGACTATAATTGTTTAATCAATTAGTTATTATTACCGATAATAAACATAAAATTTTTAAGAATTTGATTTAGAACCATTGATCAACATAATACTCCCTCCATTTAAAATGTAGGTTTTTTATAAGTTTGGAGAAATATTTCAAAATATAGATCGTTTTAGGATTTCAAGGTAAATTAAAAGTTAACTTTCCAACTTTACTCCTAATAAATAATGCTAACTACTTTTTATCTAGTTTGGATTATAGTTTCAAAACAATTAATAATGGGTGAAATAGATATTTAACACACAAATTAATTTCTAAATAATTGTTTTCTTAGTTTACGTAAAGAGTCTAAAATGACATATATTTTGAGATGTAGGGAGTATCATGGTTATGAGGTAACCTTGTTACTTGATTTTTACTCATATATATTGGCTTCTGTTTCAAACATTTACTAATTACTGCTTCTGTTTAACTAATTCAATTTTAGAGGAATTGGAGCCAAACACTTCCTTCTTAGTTCTTCATTTGCCACTTGACATGTTAATCCTGAATTTATGCATTTATTTAAAATGGGAAAACAACTCGACACATTGGAAGAAATTGAAAGGAAACTGAGTGCAAAGGAAATTAGTCAACGGTCAACCAGTATAGCCATACTCATTTGCAAATGGTAGGTACGTACATTCATATAGTATTATCATGATTGATTGATTGATTGGTTGCATGCAGTTGAAATTATTATTTTCTTTATCTCGAATATTTAAAGACAAATATATATATATATATATATATATATATATTTTCTTAAACTATACCATCCTCAATCCAAAAGTGTAATTATCACAGTGAAAAGAAAGAAGAAGCTTATAATCTATGATTTTATTTGTATTTTGTTCATATGATTTACATGATCTTTGTTCATATATCCCAACTTAATTAAGAATATAAGTTTTTTTCTTTTCTTTGGGTACAATAAGAGATGTAAAAATCTAACACTCTCATGTTACGTTACTTATTGATAAGCTTAAAAATGACCAGAAAAAAAAAATTCTTCAACCAGAAGATAATAAAATAGAGACGAAAAGAAGACCAAAAGGGGTAGAGTTGAATGTGTTGACCATACCCTATGTCACCTTACACGTTTGATTCTCCTCAGTCCAAAGACTTGACAAAAAGGAAAAGTCGAAAACAAACAAACACAAAAACACGACTATACACTTTTCCCCTATAAATATGTCACACCAATTTTTCATTTTCCTCCATCCACAAAATCAACCCTAAAATAACTATACTCGCAAAACTCCATTTCTTTCCATCAAGAATTTCCTCTTCCTGTTTTCATTATCAAAAAAAAAAAAAAACCCTAGTATTGCATCGATTTCTTTTTCCTACTATGGCTACACAAAGTGATCAATCAGGCCCTAGCAATACAAGCAAAACATTCACAGGTTTAGGAAACCTAATTAGGGTTCTTCCAACTGGAACAGTTTTCTTCTACCAATTCATGAACCCTATCTTAACCAACAATGGAAGTTGTAGCTCCACAAACAAGATCTTCTCAAGCTTACTCTTTACAGTTTGTGGGCTTTCTTGCTTTTTCTCAACTTTTACTGACAGTTATAAAGATGATCAAGGACATCTTCATTATGGGATTGCCACTTTCAAGGGTTTCTGGCCAACTTCTTCAGATCCAGCATCAACTACTTCTGTTGACTTCAAGTCTTATAGGCTTCAAGTTGGAGATTTTGTTCATGCTTTTCTGTCTTTGATTATATTTTGTGTTCTATCTTTGTTGGATAGTAACACGGTCCATTGCTTTTATCCATCTTTTGAGAATACTGAAAAGGCTCTCATGATGGCTTTGCCTCCGGTTATCGGGTCAGTCGCCGGTGCCGTGTTTACCACTTTTCCGATGAGGCGCCGTGGTGTAGGGTACGCTGAAAGTTCATCTTCGAAATCGTCGTCGCCGCCATCAAACTCGGCTGTTGTTGCACCGGTGGCTTCCGGCCAGCAAACCCCCGTTCAAAATGTTTAATAAATTTATTCTTCTTAGATGTAATTAAATTTGAGTTGTGAAAGTGAGAAATTCTTTTGTTCTTTCTTACAATAATATGTAATTCACTTTAATGGTTAAATTTTAAGATCAAATCAAAAAAATTAATAAGTCGTTTAATTAATTTGATTTGGTCGTATGGAAGATGTATAGAACGATATATTGCATGTTACTCTGTGTATGTTTATGGTGGCTGTATTAACTTGGGATTGATCATGTCAATGAAATTACACAAGAGAATTTTTAAATAACGGTTATTTTAATTGTTCCTCTGATATCAAGATTATTTTGGTTATTGTATAATTACTTTCTCCGTCCTAAAAAAATAGTCTACATTGAACAAAAATTTTGCTTATTATGGATTATTTTTTTGGGACGAAGGAAATATTTCCTGACACAATAAACATGATATAAAATTTTGTTGGAACCAAAGGAGTTGCTCTTTTACGTGCAATTACAGAAGTGTCATGTTAACTGGTTTACGTGGGAAAGTAGTAAATTTCATTATACCGCACGTTATGAAAGTTGCATGTTCTTGGTCAAAGATTAATGAACTTTCTTAGCTTGAATCTGGAAGTAAAATTTGGGAGGCACACGCTTGATGAAAAATTCAACAACCGATAGTCCATATTATATCTTGTTAATTTTTCCATTTAATTATCTCAGTCTTTTTCATTATGTCCTCTTAGGAACCCTTTGAGATAAGGAGAGAAAATTATGCAAATGAGAAATGTCTTTTTTAAAAAAAAAAAAAAAGAAAAAAAAAAGAAGAAATAATTGTACTTCAATTGTCAAAAGATTATTTAGAACTTCGAATGAAAATCAGCTTGAATATGATATGTGCATTATTAAGACACCAATATCGATCCAAAAATGAAAAGAAAAAACAAAAGGTAGCAAGTTTGTATACGTAATTAATAAATTACAAATGAAAAAAAAAAAAAAAGATTCTTTCTAATACTTTGCTAATTTGCCACTTGATACATCCAAACAGAAAATAAGCATTTTTCCCTTTTGAAGAAGAACTAGTCAGCAAACGATCGACGCCTATTAAAGAACAAATAAAAAAAAAAATTGGAAAGGTAATCAAGCGTTCAATTTGTGAAATGTCAAAGAATTGTACTCAACTGGGAGCCATTCTTGATGTTGATATATTATATGTACGTTTTTCTCTTAAATCGTATTGGTTCTCATTGTCTTATATATATTCCATTTTTTTTCTGGGATTCATGCTACATCAATATTTAGTTATTTACGATAACATTGTCATTGTTAGATGTCATAAACAAATTAGAATAAGAATATATTTCTTCTGTGCTAAAATAATTGCCCAGTCTGAATTTTTATTTTTAGTAAAACTGAAAAATCCAAACAAAATAATAATTTTGGGAAGGAGGTGTTATTTTCTTTTGAAAAAAAAATAAAAATTTTTGCGCTTGCAAGGAGTTAGTACTAAGCTGAATTCAATTGTAACCGGGTTGGCATTAGATTTTAATGTTTTTGCTCATTAATTCTCTCCAGACCCGAGTTCGTTCGAATTGAGTTGTACTGAACGTAACAGTGAATTTGAAAAATAGTGGAATAAAATATTCTCAGGTTCACTTAGTTAATAATCCCTCCGTTCCATAATTATTGTCCAGTTTGGATTTTCATTTTTAGTTCAAATTGTACTAAAAATGAAATCTCAAACTGGGCAATAATTATGGGACAGAGGGAGTATATTGAATCTATGATTGAAAAATCGTCATTGACTGACTATAATCCAATGTCAAAAGAAAAGAATTGTTTTCGCTCAACTGTTCACTGCAGTCTTTCACACGAAAAAGTATAGGTGTTGTATCGTGGTTTTTAGTGCAGCAAGTACTAACATCTTCTATTTTGGTAATCTAATTCTCGTAGAAATTATCTCTCTCCTCCTCCCCCAAAATTACTACTTTACCGCTATTATTGTGTCTCGCTGCACAATCCAATCCTATGTGGTACAATAGCTGCACTGAATAATTATTGTGTCTGATTGCACAATCCAATCCTACGTGGTACAATAGCTGCACTGAATAATTTCTCCTTTCACACGGTCTCCTTCTTTTTTGGTCTCAGGCCAAATTTAGATTTGAAAAAAAAAAAAAAACTCTTAAAAAAAATGAAGAAATTAAGGAAGAAGAAGAAGCTCATGTATAGTACTCAACGACTAATGGTTTAACAGCTGGAAAACACAACTTTGTATACCTATCACACTTTATAAGTAATAATGTTTGTAAGGTCGCAATTACGTTGTGTGCCCTTGATTTAAAGACATAGAATTATTGATGATACGGTTGCAATTACAAATTGATAAAATACTGTTGATCGAATTCACATTAGTCACTATAATTTTTACGGAATCCTAAAAAGATTAATTACTAGTGGCTGCACGTAGGGCCAGGAGTACAATATTGGGTTTGTCTTTTTTAACTGTGAGTGAAGCTGTGAAGACACTAATTAGTAGTAAAATGGGAAGAACCTAAGCCAAACAATTTTTTCCCCTTTTCATACACACAAGCGGAGCCTCGATATACAACAATGATATACCAAAAAAAAAAAAAGAAAGAAATTTATCCCAAAAGAAGGGGTTCCCTAACTCTTGCATGCATTCCAAGCTGAGATAATAAAATGATATGTTATTCCTTCCATCGGCCTATCCTATGAAAACAATTCATTTTTTATATATTGTTTTAGTTTAACAAAATAAAATATTTTTCTGAAAAGGAAGAAATAGAATTTTGAATATGTATCTATTAAAATTTTTATTCTTCTAAATTGTCCTCATCTATTATAAAATCGTACATTTATTTATTTATTTATTTTTAATACATTTACTCGTCTACTTGCATGCATGGGCAATCATATTCTTTTTCAGCTCACTAAAAAAATATCTAGTAGGGGTCCGGTTCGGTTCCATATGAACAATAATCAAGTTTCAATATGTTCAACTACATTCTAATGATTGCCACGAGGAAATGGTCATCAACAAACCATTCTTTTGGGGTTAACAATTAATGAAATATATATATATATAAATAACTGTATATCAAATTCACATTAATTCTCTTTTACGATTAAACGGTGTGACATTAGTGTTAAAAGAGTACAAATACATAGGAACAAGTACTTCAAGTAAAAAAAATTGAGAGCCAGCTTAATTTCCTTTAACTTCTGATACAATATTGAGACCAGGATAAAAAAAAAGTAAAAACTTGTACTTGTTGTACTATATATAATATTCCTTTCATCATCAAAAATCCAAGATTACAACCAACCCCAAAAGTAGAAAAGAAGAAGAAAGAATGAATGAACCAACACACTCACACGAACTACTCCCCTCCGTCCCACAAAAATAGTCTACATTGAGTTTTCAAATTTGTATTATTATTAGTACAAATTTAAAAACTTAATATGGACTATTTTTTTTAAGACAATAACACTTATTAATCAATTTGTACTGTTTTTAGTACAAATCTCAAAACTCAAACTGGACTATTTTTTTGGGACAGGGTAGTAGTAATTAGCATGGAACTTAATTTGCTCAAAATTTCTTCAATAACCAATCCTATATTACAAAGTACTTTAATTTTGTAAATCATAATTAGAATCAATCATGTAACATCAACTAATTAACAAACGAAAACATTCACAATTACCAGAATTCAAACTTCTTAAACCTAATATTTATTATATGTAAAGAAATTCTTGTTCATCACACTCATCATTAACTTAAACATTTTGAGCCGGGGTTTGCTGGCCGGAAGAAGCCGCCGGTTTCACTGTTCCGGCATTAGACGACGACGAAGAAGAAGAAGAAGAACTTTCAGCATATCCAACACCACGGCGCCTCATCGGAAAAGTGGTAAACACAGCTCCGGCGACGGAACCGATAACCGGAGGCAAAGCCATCATGAGAGCCTTCTCAGAAGACTCAAAAGAAGGATAAAAGCAATGAACCGTATTGTTATCCAACAAAGAGAGGACACAAAACACAATCAAAGACAATAAAGCATGAACAAAATCTCCAACTTGAAGCCTATAAGACTTGAAGTCAATAGAAGTAGTTGATGATGGATCAGAAGAAGTTGGCCAGAAACCCTTGAAAGTGGCAATCCCATAATGAAGGTTCCCTTGATCATCTTTGTAACTGTCTGTAAAAGTTGAGAAGAAGCAAGAAAGCCCACAAACTGCAAACAGTAAGCTTGAGAAGATCTTGTTTGTGGAGCTGCAACTTCCATTGTTGGTTAAAATAGGGTTCATGAATTGGTAGAAAAAAACTGTTCCAGTTGGAAGAAGCCTTATTAGGTTTCCCAAACCAGTTAATGTTATGCTTGTATTGCTAGGACCTGATGATGATGAATATGATGTTGTTGCTGAAGTTTGTGTTTGTGTAGCCATATTGATTTCAATGTGGGAATATTTTTGTGGGTGTTTTTCTTTAGAATCTAAATCAAGGAGAAGGAAATAGGGTTTTGATGTGTTTGTGGATGAAAGAAATGAAGAATTGGTGTAACTTATTTATAGAGTTGGGAAGAATTGAAAGGAGTGAATTAATTTGGAAGGTTACTTCTAAGAAAGATAGAATTAGAAATGTGTTCTAATACTATTTTTAGCTTTAAATATAACTATTGGCATTGACTGACTTTCTTACTTTTCATAAGATTGATATATACATATGACACTATTCTTAAAAGCTTGAAGGGATGATAAGAAAAAGTTTCTTCTTATGTTGATTGGGAAATTTCATTCGGAAATTAAATACTCCCCACATCCCATGATTATTGTCCAGTTTGGGTTTTTATTTCTAGTTCAAATTATACTAAAAATGAAATCTTCAACTGGATAATAATTTTGGGACAGAGAGAATAAGTATCAAAGAATTAGATATAAAAAAATCGAACAAGTAAATTGAAACTTAATTCATCTCCAAAAGTGTGTTTCAATAGAATTTGATATCATTGTGTGTGTATATACAATATCGATGTCAAGAGTTATTATTTAACCGTTAACCAAAACAATTACATCAAATAGTAAGAATTCAATAGAAAAAACATAGGGAAAAAATTGGTAATTCGTCACATAAAAATGAATGATAAGTATTCCTCGTTGATATATTAATCAAGATCTAATTGACTTGTTTCTGAATGCATGCAGACATCCGATCCTACGTGTCCGAAAACCCAATTGCAAGAATTTTCTCTATGGTTTGAGTTGTTGACCATATTAATTAATGTGATTATTGACCAAAACTGGGGGCTGCTTCGTTGATCTAAATGTGTTATATATGAGCTGGCTGCCTGATCATTTTTTTTTGTATTAACATGCTTAATTAGGCGACTAATCAATGAATATTGTTTACAATTAAATTTAGTCCAATACATGGTTCATGCATGATTCCTATGGTTAATATAATTTACTCATATGAATTACGAGCAAGAAAAATCTGGCCATCCCTTTTCATAGTTTTTTTTTTTTTTTTTCATATTTGCAGGGTGTCCACCGTCGGTAACAGTGACTAATCGCTCTCGCTGAATTATAGGCACCTCGATAAGTAGGACAACTAACCAAAGTATTTAAGGTTGCTCCATGTCCATGGCGAGATTCGAACTCTCGATCTATGGTTAAGGGTGAAGGAGTCCCTTCCACTACACCACAACCATTTTGATTTTCTTTTCAAAGTTTTCTGGTTTATCGATCTAAAACTAAAAATAAATAGTTTTATGAATCATAATTTCATTTCATCGTACGTGTGTCTATTTTATATTCTTCCTATATATTTTCAGTTAGAATGCATTAGTCGTGGTGCGACATTTTCTTGCAATTACATTTTATTCTCTTGTTAAATCGACATTTGCTTGGTTTTTAATCTTTGAACCTATATTTTTCTGTCCCAAAATAATTATTAAAATTAGCAACCATTGTTCATCAAGATGAAACGTGATCACTTGAGAATCATGCGGTTTCTTCATGATACCAATATTCCTGTACAATATTTCTCTTTCATCGTTCAGTTACTCCACGTAATTCAATTGGCGGAATGAAAGAGAAATATACAAGTTGATTAAATTCAACTAGATTCTCAGCCTGCACGCTGTTAAATAAGGCACTATGTAACTTAGAAAAAATAATATTTATTATGATAATATCATAATTGAAAAATAATGTAAATATATTTGTAAAGTCATAAACATGAATTGACAATTTGAATTGTAATCAGAGAATTTTTTTTTTTCCCTCTAGTTAAGAGTTCTTTTGGATTTGAACTAGAAACTAATTTGTGAAAGGACAAAGTGCACTTTTCGTCCCTCAGCTTTTGAGGGTAACAAGATCGGTTCACCATGAATTTTTAATTGGTAAAAATAATCCTCTAAAATATTTTCTTGTCAATTTTAGTCAATTTAACAAAATTTTTGAAGACTTAACGGGTCCTTCCTGAAATATTTACGTTGGTTGACTTGTTTGATGGAATCCAAATTCATAATAGCACTGAAGGTTGTCTTAGAGCTCCGGATTTGGAGCATGAATTTTGGGACTAAAAATGGATTATTATGAATTGTTTATGCATTTTTAATGAATTTTTATTCCTATATTTTAGCTACTAATTTTAGGCGGAAAAACATCTTCTATGCAGCTGTCATGTGGCTTAAATGACAGTTCCTTTCAATAAGTAAAAATAAATTTAGACAATAATAAAATAAATACACAAAATTAAGTAGTTTTGAGAAAATACAAAAAAAAAAAAAACCCCTTAGATATGGGATCATTTCATGATTTTTAGAAAACCAAGGAGGCAAAAATACGCAAAGTGAAAAGTTGGGAGCTTTGAAGTAAATTGGGTATATTTCTAAACAGTAGGGACCATATGGTACAATTTTAAAACTTTAAATCATAGTTCTGAATGGTTGGGTTGTCTTCTTCCTCCAATTCCGTCAGCTCAAATTCTGCAACTAGCAGCGGACAGCTCAAAACATCATAATACAAACCTTTCTAGGTTGGGTTTTTTCTTCCTCGAGCCCTATCACTTCCAAAACTGAGGGTCTGAGATTTAAAGGCGGAGCCACCAAGGCCCTCGGTCAGAGATACCCTTATGGACTTCTCTGACCGACCGGTAGGGACGGCTCAATGTTTTCGGAGGCTTAAAGTAAATACGGAATTGAGGCCTTTTAAATATTGAAAAACTAAAAAAATATATAATAATTATTACAAAAGTACAAAAAAAGTTTGCTTCATATATTCATTAAAACTAAAATTTTTGGATGTTACTATATGACTTTTCATTCACTTTTCCTTTACACTTTTATGAAAAAACTGACAATCTTCTTTTTTTCACGTAAAATGCACGTGAATTGATCGAAAGGTATTATGTGTCAATAAAAGTTTGATTCGAATCTTCCATATTACGTGATATACTTATAAATTTATAAAAATTTAAATTTTACATGTACACATAATACCGTTTGGTCAATCCACGTGCATCTGAAGTGCAAGGAGTTGATCATTAATTTTTTTTCACTAAATCTAAAGAGAAAAGTGATAGAAATATTACGTTTGTGATGTCATATAATAAAATTTAAAATTATAGTTTTGAATGAATATAATAAGTAATTTTTGGTATTTTTTAGAATAATTTATTGAAAAATATAAATTTATAAACCATCTTTATTTTAATAGATTTGTAACATTGAGTAGTTCTTTTGGCAGTTGGATAGATTGCGAGTGATTGAAATTTGTAAATATGGAGAAGTTCTTTATTTATTTATTTATTTTATTATATAGGAAGATTTATTTGTTGGATATAACTAAAAATATTAATAAGATAGTATGATAATATAAATAAATTTTTAAAAATTTTGGGTCTTTCCAAAATGGGAGTCTAAAGCCATTGTTTCATCGGTTTTATGGGAAGACCACGCCGGGGTAAGCCGACACCCGGGCACTATGGTGATTCCGCCATATCATTCTGTTGACACTACAAAATTTCTTAATTGAAAAAGTTGAGGAACAAAAGGTGTATGATGTTTCCCATTACGAAGCATAATCTGGTTAGCATGTCTAAAAATATAGACCAGCAGTTAAGTACAGAAAGGCCGCGAATAAATGGGCGGGGATTATTATCATGTAAATATATAGGCCGCAAATAATAACAATTTAAGATATTAAGGTCACTTTTGATTTTTTTCTTCTTTTTTTTTTTTTTTTTTTTGGGGCGTGTTGCTAATGAGTTTCTATCAATCACATTACATAAAAGTTGGTTTTTCAATCGAAAAATAGTAGTATTTCCTAAAAAGAAGTTTATTATTTGCTATTTAGGTGCTCACTTGATGACAGAACATTGCTCAATTGCTTGTCAACCAGCTCACTTTTTTGTATAATACCATCGGTTCCAAAAAAAAAAAAGAAGAAGAAGCAAAAATTCCACATTGATCAGATAATTTGTACTGTTTTTAGTACAATTTAAAAACGTGGATTATTTTATTTTTAAATTGAAAGAGTATTACGAACTGATTTTTTTTAATCACTATTTAGTTATTTTAGGTTACTTAGTTAAAATGATAATAACAAGCTACACACTCATATATCAATATTCGTTGCTCCCTCATTGGTAATTTATTATTCATTTGATTTCAAAATGTTGCTCACATAGTTGTAAAAGGTTACTCGCGTTGTTGCTCAGTTAAAGCTGGTGCTTTTGAACTGGAAATTTTTTTTTTTTTTCACTCCAGGAAAAAAAAAAAAGAAGGAAAATCGTAGCATTACCCCAACAAATATTTTCTTTTTCTATCTGAAGAAATTTCAAGAGTGAGTTCCATATATACATAATTGTGGCGAATGGTGATCTTAATTTGTTCAAGCACGTTAAATTATCGTATTACTCCGATAATTTGCTTTATTATTTTTTTCCTTCCTATTTAGTAGTCCTGCTTATTGTATGGTAAAGTTGGACTATGAACAAGCTCTCTTTTACATGGCACTTCCTTTAGTCAGCTCGCTTCCATCACCATGGTTTATTGCTCATGGATGCCTTTATTAGCATAAGTTTAGCTAGAAAAAATTCTCTCTGTTTATTTCATTTTTTTTGTTGGTTTTTTCAGATTATTTATTTAATAACTGTCCCATCCGAACATCTCTTTTTACATTTTCAATACACTTTTTTATATTCTCAATAGAAAAAACACCTAAAAACGCATCTTAAAAAAACGAAACGACCATATGATATATAATATCAAGGGAATTGTTTCCATCATTCCAATGCAACCTTACATTTAAAGCAATCATTGGCAGAGTGTTCAACTAAATTTTACCCTTTGCCTGGAAAGCTGAATATTGAAGATGATGAGCATCTTTCTATTCATTGGAGTTCTGTTTTTGGAGGCCAAAATTGATGGATCAGAGTTACTCTCTCACAAGCAGTCTAGGGTGCTCCCTTTGAGCCATACTGTAATGATAAATCAGCCTTAAGTACTAGTTATTCAAAGAAAAATGTACTCTCTCCGTCCCGGAATTATTGTCCAATTTAGATTTTTTATTTATAGTTCAAATTGTACTAAAATTAAAAATATGAACTGGATAATAATTTTTGGACCGAGGAAGTACTATTAGCAGTCCAAATCACTTGATTCAGATGTGAAGTAATGTCATTAGGGTGTGCATTTCCATAAAGTAGCTGATCTGACATCATTGGTGACACTCATGAATTCCTGGGCTGTCATACACTCTGGTGGTAGTGACCTGATTAGTAAATCATTACTCAAGTTCCCGAATTTCGATCTAGGGAGGCAACTATTTCCTCCTATGTTACCTGGACTCGGATACGGGTGTCGTATCGGGTGCGGCGATCTTAGTGTCTGATTCGTCAATATTTTAGAAATCTTGAACATTTTAGGTTAAAATGCCACACCCGATACTTATACCCACACCAGTGTCGACGCGGCACGACACGTGTATTCTCCTCAAATAGAAGAGTTCGGGTAACATAGATTTCCTCCATTGGACTCTCCTATTCATGTTGGTTGAATGCCTGAAGGAAAACATGATATTGTTTGCAAGCGATTTGTGTTCGACAATGAGAGAATAACAAAATTGAAGGACTTAGCAACTTCTCTTCACTGGTGAAGGATCCAACTCATGTGGAACTCGTCGCAGCTTTTCTGTGGAAGCAATTTATTGAACAAGCTAAAACTCAATCAGGTGCTGCTGATGATGATGCAACATTGTTCATGGACCGGGCTGCTGTGAATTTTAGAAGCAGAATAAGATGTTTGTCCAGCACTTTACCTAATGCTGATGATAATGTGATCCCCTTTTGGAAACTTTTCGATTCCTAACATTTGGTTCATTCACTTGTACTGAGATTGATCCAGAAGAAACAGCAGGTTCTTGGGGCAACCTACTTCGGATCATAAGCGATACACTGAGGAAAGTGAATGAGGACTATGTCTTCAGTTCTGCAATTCCTCTTTTGAAACTTTTGGCCAACAGACTGCAATTACCTACAGCTGCAAGGCTGATTTAGAATTTGGTGCAGATTTCCAACCTACCCGACCACCAAGGGTTAGACCTTGGATGAACCATGATATTAGGGGGGGGGGGTGTTTCTCATCTCTTTTGTAGTAGCCATTATGTAAAAGAACCTTTCTTGCACCAAACGGACAAATCATACCAAAATCGACTGCAACTCGGACAATGTAATGTTTGATAAATTTTCTGTGTGCTTTATATGAAGATTTTTTTAATGCTTTGTTTTTTGTTCATTACAGTCCATTGATATACTACTTAAACTAACTCGATGTTACTTTTGCGTACAATGAGCTGGTTTGAAATAAACAACGTTACAGGTGGATATGTATGTATACTGGTTTTTCCAAAAACTACCAAAGTCCTCTGGAATTACAAGAACTGGTGATCTTTACAACCCTTTGTCTCAGTTTCTTCCTTCTCTTGTTGATGATCTCTTCAGCAGAGTGCACCGCTTTCACGATATCCACCTTCACTATGTGATGATCAGATGTCCCTTTTGAAGAAATGACAGAGTAAGATCCAGGTACAAAGTTGTAAGGCAAATCAGGAGATGCCACAATGTAATCCACCCGAGTTCCATATTTGCAAGTCCCTTGTACACCTGTTACATCAAGAAAAAGAAGGCAAAAATAAAAAATGAATGCATGATTTTGGAAGTTTAAAAGGCTGGAAAATCATGTCATGGAATGTTCATCTTCATTTATAGTACTTTGGCCTTTGGCAATGATGACGACAGGCTCAAAGTCGCCGGGGAAGTACTTTGCATCAGTGTACTCTTTTTCCTTCAAGAAGTTGGTAACTTCAACTTTTGGTGTTGGTTTCCCTAGCGATTCATAGTACTGCAAGAAAGAAAAGTTACAGTGAAAAAAGAAGTAAAATTCTGTCCAGGTCATCTGTTTTTGAGGTCATTGAAATGTCCAAAAATTTGTGGCAAAAAACTTCATGTTTTTTACCTTCACAATGTTAGCCCATCTGTCGAATGAATAATCAGAGGCATCAAGAGAGTTTAAACCACCTGCCAAAATGTGAGGATGGTCACTGGATTGAATGATTGCATTGATTTGCTTCATCCTCCAATTTTCATCTAAATGATCAAGTTGAGTGCAGTAGAAGTTCAGCTCTCCCATCCATGGCACAAGAATAGTAGCTTTGAGCACATTTCTGCCAGAAAACAGGACACAGGAATTGTATAGAAGAAAATTAATGCATGATGGCTATCAATTCCCTTAAGAATTGCGATTTTTGGTTAGTTGGTGGCCTAATATGGAGACAGTTTTTAGAGATATAGGAGCAATTTGGTACCTGAAATCTTTATCATCATAGATTTTCTGAACTTTCCACTTCTTGATTGGCCATTTTGACAGAATAGCATTGCCATATTCAGGAGCCCAGCTTTCAGCAAAGACATAGTTCATACCTAATGCCTCAGCCAAATCAGACAATGGAGTCATGTTTTTCTCTTCCTCAGCTTTCACATCTTGCAAAGCCAAGATATCAGCATCCACTTCCTTAAGCACGTCGAAAATGGTCTGTCTTCCAGTCGTCAGGCTCCCGTCATTCATCCAGTTAGCCATACCCAGAGGAAAACATATGGGAGATCTCATTGGGGCCATGCTGTTGGAATTGAAAGTCAAAAGGTTTGGTGAAGAAGAATCTTCCACAAAGCTAAGCAGCTTGTTCTGAGCCAGTGAGATCTCATTTTCAGGAAGATTGATCGAAACTCTTCTTATTAGTTTGCTTTGATTTGAACTTAGCTCAGGATCCTCCACTGCAGGATGCAAGGGAGATTGTTTAAGTATGCTCTTCGGGCGACTATTCACCGGCTTATAATTATCGTTTCCATGGAAGAAAACAAGTGATTTTTCAGCCTTAGGGACTGCAGGTGCAAGCGAAAACAAGGCAGCATTGAAAGTTGCAACTCGGATTGACCTTTTCCCAAGCGCAACTTTCACATCTCCATTTATATGATTGGGAGAGTTTCTGCCACTCACTTCTCTAAAATGACCCTTACAATTCAGCTTCCCAAACCTTCTGATCACAACTTTAGCCTTTCGACGCCTCCCAAACCACCGGCGTATCTTTGAGCAAAAACGCCGTAACCTCCTGCTGAGAACTCGAAACACCTGAGCCAGTTTCTTATTGCAGGCTGGCTCCGAAATCTCTGTTGACTGCATTGAGTGCAATGCTTCCATATTTTCACCCCAAGTAAACCTGAGAGATTATGTCAAGAAGTTAGTTTTTCAAGTGCTTTTATTTGGTGAGCCAAGTTGAACATAAGCTAGGTGAGGGGCCGGCCAAATACAAAAAGTACATCCCAACTGCTCCAAAGAATTGAGTTGGAAGTTGACATTGTTGCCAACATAGTTGATCTTCTATGTTATGACAACAAAATTGCAACTACTCCCACCAGTAAATGGACTTTTTCCTTTACAACCAATTGAATCATAATATCATATTATAAAGTTAAAAAGGAAAAAAAAATGTTTTAAGAGTTCAATCCAGTGTCATTACCATGCTGAGTTGAAAGCATTTCGAGGGTAGAACAACTAGCCAAAGAAATTAACACCCAACAAGAGTCAATATATTTGTAGTGTTAGGAATGATGAGAACTGCCTTCACATGTAAGTATAACTGTAAAGACTAAAAGAGGTCAAATGTGGACTTCAAATTGCTAATCAAGAACATATTTGACACTAGAGAAAAAGCACCACTTACAACACACTAATTAGTATTATAAGCAACTAACTTAAGAAGTCTTTAATGTTTGGTCCAAAGCAGATTAACATAATTTTAACTAACTTCCATATGTTAGATGATTCTGGACTTGTTCTGGGTATCATTTTCTTTGTCCATTTGTCAACAAAGTCAAACTGATGTGTATGGTATGTACCACGAGATGGTGAACGCAAAATACAAATTGGGAGAAAAGTTTAGCCAAATTTTCTCACCAATCATTGGGATATCCAACCTTTACTATTATCATCATTTTTTTTCCCCTCTTCAGTCAGCATCTTTCTGTAGTGTTGATTGTTGACATGATCCCTAAAACGCATTCCTGCAACACCCTTTTTTTTTTTTTTTTTTGGCTAGTTTTGGTGCAAAAATAGAAGATCAACCCCATAGAGATTGAATTTTGCAATTGATCATCTTGGATATTAGTGGTTTGCCAGTTGGGATATTATGGTCTGCCTAACAATTTATCCAACACCAACACGGCATGACGGCAATCACGCACAGTGTGATGCACCAAAAATAAAGACTTTGAATATCCAGAGTATTAAAAGCTATTCTCCAGCAAAATGTTACAAGGAAATCAAGCAAAAAAGTGTGTTTTCATAAGCTTTTGAGAGATAGAATTCAACATCTTAGTGCTGAGGGAATCTAGGAACTAACTGCATTATACATTTTATATTAGTTTGAGTATGAACAGCTACCTAAAAAGATATTATTCTTCTTCAACACACCATTGCGAACGGGAAAATGAAGTTTCAACAGGCATATGCATATGAACAATACTACATATGTTCCATGATCCATGGGAAAATGAAGTTTGAACAGGCACATAAAGTGCATTCACGCATATATTTCCTGCAAAAAGAATAAGAAAATATAAAACCCACGGGGAAGGATCTAATTGATCCCTGAACACAAGAACTGAATAAAGAAACATGTGAGAATCTCCACAAGTTAAAAACATTATGAACAGTTGGAACTTAACAAATGAGGAAGATTAATGCTACTCTGGTACATAATTCTATGGTACTTTCTACCGCATGCTCTAAAGGTACATATGATGTTATCCAGGCAGTCGATCTAAATTTGGACTGGAAAAATGTCCGCAGAAGCATGGTTTTCTTCCTTCATTAACTGAGCTAGCCAAATGCTTTAGAAAAAATGCATTTCTTACTTTTGCTTGGAACTCATGGAGCACCAGTTGACTCTCAATTAATACAGCCTGGTGGAGTCTTTGATGCCACAATTTGTTTCATGAAGGAGATTAATTCTTGTTCTACACACTAAGAACTAAACAGTCCATCCAACAGATTAGATGACGATTCCTCTTTGCTGTTTTGGTCAAAGAATCCATTACTAGCACTTTCTCTTTTAAGTCTTCTCTCCTCACTAATAGATTCCGATGTTTCTGCACAGTAGCTCCTCCCCTGCTTCATTGGTCTTTCTGCCACAATAAACTTACTGCCTTCACGGCTTCTCTCAGAAAATCCTGCCCAAACTGAAAACAGTGAAGTTCGGGGAGTTAGGTCTCCAGGATAGAAAGACCAACTATACTTTGGCTCACTTTTACCCCAACCCTTTTTTTCTTTTCACCCAAAAAAAAATCCATAAACTTCCTAAAAGTTCTGATTTTTGGTCCCTTCGTGAATTTTAACTTTAGACTAGAAGAAACCAGCATATAATTGGGTTAAATAATCTGTTACTGTAGCCCATTGCATCAAATTAATTCGAAGATGGATCAAATAGCAAAAAAATGACTACTTCAAGAGGTTTATGAACGATTTCTTGAGATATTTCAGTAACTAAAGGTGGTTGATGGTAAAACTTATGGTTGTAGCCCGGACAATTTTTTTTTTTTCCCAAGAGTTAGGGATATAGCTAAGTTGACCTACTGAAACTAATTTTTTAGATTATTTACCAAATAAACCAGTAGATGCACAAAAGCCTCGAAAGATGCCAGGCAATTACCTCCAAAGTGATGTAGAACAATAGATGCAGCAACTGTAACGTTTAAAGATGCAGTTCCACATCCATATTGTGGAATGTAAACAAAAAAGTCGCATATCTCACATTCTTTTGCGGAGAGCCCTGTTCCCTACAAAATAAAGTCACGTCAACATTCACATATAGATATGCAATGAATTCTCAACATAAATCATACGCACAAACTAATTATCATTTATCTTCCACTCCTACATGGATCAGTGTAACTCAAAATGCTAAGGAACGTTCTACCTATCTCAGGCTCAATTGTTAAGATAATGTCATGCTATGGTAAAATCCTGATCTTCCAAACTTAATGGTTATCAAAGTAGTTTTAAGAGACATCCACCATTCCTGAGAAATCATCATAAATCTCTACTGCTCACAAACTACTTAAGTAGACAGTTAAATTCCGGAAGGGAAAACGGAAAAGAAGAATATACCTCATTGCCGAGGAGAAATGCGGTGCTTCTCTTAAAAGGATGCTCATTTACAGCCAAGGCATTATCAGTGATCTCCACCCCACATATATCACAGTCCCTCTCCTACATCACAAACCCAAAAAAAATCAACTAAACAAAATCAATCCAAGATCACCAATCCCAACAGAACCTATCGCTTAGAGTTAACTACACATACTTCTTCCTAGTTACACAAGAAAAATAAAACCCAATGAGACATTCATAAATAACCAAACATCACAGATTTCCAGCTATAACATTTCCCCAATCACATCATAAATAATCTTCTATTCTGTGAGCAACCCAAAATTAAAACCGAACCCACATAATCAATCGACATAACCAATTCAAAAGAATTGTAAATATTCCGGGATTCAGAAGCCCATAAAAATAAAGACAGAATTTTGATTTCATTTTAAAAAATTGACGAACCTTGAGGAAGGATCGGGCCTCGGGGAGTGAATGGAAGTGACGGAACTTGAGGTGGGAAGTGGAACCGTGGCTTCCAAAAGCGTTGAAATCACGGCGGCCAACTAGAATCAGCTCAGAAACGCCGAACGCCGTGCAGCTTCTGGCCAAAGTCCCGACGTTGTGCCTCTTCGCTATGTTGTGTATCAACACATAGCTCTCGAATCCCTTTCCGTTTTCCATTACACAAATGGATTCCTTCTATGTGTGTGTGTGTGTGTGAAGTTTTGAAAAGCCAACAGGAAAAAGGGTTCTGCAAGTCCTAGGGTTTTAGGACGCAAAACGATCGTTCCATGGACGGCGGGAATGTTTGGAGGGAATCGGAGTAAAACTGTAAAAACCGAGACCCAATCACGCCTTTATGATGGAAAAAAAAAAAAGAAAGCGTCACTTGGTTTCTAATGTGAAAATTTAAAGCATTCACAGTGGTGGTAAATAACAAGTATATAAATATTATATTATAATGTTTGTTATTGTATTGAGTGTGATAATATTATACGGTGTGCGATGAGAATTCTCACACCGCATAATACATTTTTTAGTGTTGAAATATAATTAATGTGAATTTATGATGATACTAAAATTATTTCATTTTATTATACTTTTACAGTGTAAACTAATGTAGTGAAAAGTAGAGTAAAAGTATAATATCGAAAATTTATAACGCTACTCTCATAATAGTGTAAACCATTGTGGATGCTCTTAAAGAAACAAACAATCAAATGCAATTTTTGTCAAAACGAAAAGAAAAATGCATATTGAGCTCCTTAATTTATTACTCTCTTGTCTCTCCCACTTAAATGACAGTTATGTTTTAGTTCAGTAAACAAGATTCTAATTTTAGATTATAATAAATTTTGATATAATCTCAATAATAATGATATAACAGGGTTAGTAATGAAGAATGAAATGGTGTATTAGAATGTATTCATTCGGAAGAGGTGTCTTGTTTTTTGTTGGGACAAAAATGAGTAAATTATTAACGGGGTAATTGAGCATAAAAGTTTATACAAGGGAGAAACTTGCCAGATTGGAGTTTGATCAAGGCAAGTGTAAAAAATTATTACAAAGTAAATCTTATTTGAGTTTCCTCAGAGAGCTTTGGACATGTACAAGGATCTTTCCACCCCTTTATCATCAACAGGAAAGCTTCATTTACAAATGTTTATTTGTTAATCCCTCAGAACTTGCTATATATATACACAGACAAGTTAATGGAAATAATGCCTGCAATGCGGGATGGTTTTTCTTCCCAAAACTCATCATAATCCTCATAATTACACAGCAACTTGTGCAGCAGCTAGCCTAGCAATGGGGACCCTGGCAAGAATAAAGCGGAGTTACGAAAATGTTCAGTTCGACCTCGAAAGCCAATGTCCGTTGATGCTAATATGCATCAGATGATTTGTAGTAATTTAGGAAAATCCGGCTTAATATATCTTTATTTAATATCAGATACTATTTTAATAATTGATTATGTTTCTTATTAGATCATAGTAATATTAAAATGCTAAAAGATGGTTTATTTATGTAAAATTTGATCAAAAGTAGTAAATACCCGTAAGCAAACGTTATGCAGGTAGCACAACACGACCTTAGGAAAATGTTGATAATATTATCTAGAAACTCCAAATTAGGAACCGTTTGTTGTGTAGTAAACTAGACTTGCAGAGGTTTTTAATGATATAAAATTTACACAATGATTAATCTTATATTACTACAGTTTAATCGACAAAACATGACCCAAAACCAATCCATCTCTAGTTTTGTAACCTATGTTGTACTTAGGCAATGATTCTTATATTGGTCCTTTTTAGTATTTTTATATTATTTTCCAATGATAACTAATTATATATGGTTAGGATCATTTAAAGCTTATTATAACCTTTCATGTAGGAAATAAGAAAAAATAATAAGAAACAATGGAAAAATCCAACATAAAAGAAGTCTATTGTACCATATACTAAATAGTATGGGGAAAGTGATTAAAATTTGGATTAAATTAGTTATATTAGTAAGATCTTAGGAAATATAAAATAATATTACATTGTCAATAGTATTTTATTAATAGCATAAGGCTTCTTGATACAATGCAGGAGAAGTCTATTCCGAGACAGAAGTTCATAATGATACTTGTGAGTATTCTCACTCTTTTTAAAATTATTTTAAAAATTGGGAGTATAGGAATATGTTCAAAAGGCACGACATACTTGAACATATACTTGTAAATATTATTGAAATATCAAGCATATTGTTGAATGACTCGGTGGTGTACTTTACCGTCCTAGATATATGTTTTACTTGTTATCGTATTTGAAGTAAAGTTGAATTGTTTATGTGTAGAATGTTGGTTTTGATTATATGTGATTAAGTCAATGTTGAATGTTTCAATGGTGTTTACCACATCGGCAGAGTTTGTAACGTAATTGTTGAGTATATTCCGGTGGTATACTTCATCGCCCCGGATATGATTTGTGCATGCAAGAGTTAAGAGTTGGGCCCTATCTTGGTTAACGAAACTAAACGAGTCAAGCATCGGGCTTGATTGGATAGCTAACCTTGGCTGGAGTTATGATGCTCATGAGTCATCCAGAGTTGGTACCAAAGAAGACATAAGGAAAAGAGTTATAAAGAGTTAATATTTGAGCTAAATGCTCCAGAATTATGATCCGGCTTGATTTCACCGTCTACAGTGCCATATAGGCCGGAGGCGGCCCTTTGTCGTGATCCCTGTATCCACTCTATTGTTATTTGATAATGTTGAGTGTTTTGATTGTATATATGTTTCATTGTTTTTATATGAAAGTATTTTACAAGTGAATTATATTTTCGTTAAAACTGTTTTACTAAAACTATCGTAGTAGTATAGTGAGAAACTCATTGAGCTCGGCACTCACTCCCTATATATGTATATATTTCCCCCTTCCCATCCCAGGAACACATGAAGAGATATGTGCTATCGAAGAAATGTTTATAGGAGAATTGCGTAGGAGTTGAGATTATCTATAATTTCACTTGAGTTTAGAATAACAAGTAGGTTGAATAATGTTATTGTGAAGAGCTTTCACTCCAATATTATGTAGAGGTAAGGTTTAATGCATATTAAGATAATGTATCAACTGAAGTTGAAATTTTATCCTCCTTTTGAAAAAAAATTTAGTTTTATCTAATTTTCTGTTGCACAATTAAGTGTTAGTGTGCCTTAGATGTGAGCCTGGCGGACATCTCATTGTTACTAGCCTGAATTATCTTCACTTTGACTTGGACTTTTTTTTTTAAATGAAAAAAAGAAGTTTAGACATAACAGGCTGGTGAAACCCAGAGTTTTACAATAAAACACTGCAAAATAAAATAAAATAAAATAAAAAAGGATTTCTCGTAAAAATACTATAAGATCCATCATTATCAATGGGTGAATCAGGTGAATAACCTCAATCAAGAATTATGAAACTTGAAAATCTTCAGCGACTTTAGGAATTTTAAAACCAGCTATTGCCTAGCTAGCCAGTTTGAACTCATTCCTATAAGTTCAACAATTTTTAGCCATAGATGTGATCTAAACGCTAAAACTCCATCTTAATTGAAAAGACAGAAAATTTGGCCAATAATGAGACCTAAACTTTAGACAAGATTACTCAAGCAAGAAACCACAAGTTTTGTATCCTTCAACCTGAATTGATACAATAATACATAACTAAAAAAATCTGATGAAATTCGAACCCCCCTTTATGTCGTTCATAACATTTTATCATTGTTTGTGCAATAATTACAGCGTATAATATTCAAGGTCACCATACTACAGATGGCGATTTTCAGCTTTTTTTGTTCGATTGCCATAATGAAGATACTTTTTCAATTGCTCCAAACCAAAGTAGCTGATGGAACAATAGCTCCAATAGCTCCAAATCGGAAAGAGAGAACAATAGCTCCAATAAGAATAATTCTAATAAAGGCAAACATAAGTTGACGACAGCTACATAACACAGGAACCAAGCCACCCATGGCACCAATAGTTGTTCTTTTGTGCAATTTAAACAGAAATTGATCCACCTACCGAGATATCACGCATCTTATAAGTGAAATCTTGGATAAATTTAGTGTACCTGAATTTGGCTGACAAGAAAGCTGGAAACTTGAAGAAATCCGTGTGACCTGCAAGCTTGAAGAAGAGATGCGTCGCTTGGAGGGTAGAAGCAGAGATAAGCGACTTGAAAGCTTCTTTCTTCCTGACAAAATCCAGCCCTAGAGTTCTTCATTCCTTTCCTCTCTTTCTCTGAATTTTTTGCAGGCCCTTTTAGTCTTCAGTTTTTTTTTTCTATTCTTTTTTCCTAATCCACTCCTCTATCCTTTCTTTCCTTCCTCTATTTGTTTGATTTTTTCTTTTCTTTTCTTTTTTTTTTTTTTTGGCTTTTGCAGGTCGGATTTGTGATGGAGTACTATGTCTTCGTGTGCCCTGCCTGCAGGATACAATGTGGTCGCCGTTCATTCCCTCAGAAAGAAGAGGAAGCTTGAGGAGATTTGCAGTGGCGTGCCTGCAAAAGATACTGTAGATTGTTTCGTCCCTTGATTAGATTTTTTATTTTATTTCTTTAATCAACAATTTCAGACTTTTGGTTATTGGTCCTTGCCATAATCTTGTATGTGATAACTGATATGAAAATCACCTAGTGCGTGGAAGTAAACCCCAAGATTTGAATTCTTGTATCAAAAAGCAGTCTCAACACACGATTAAAAGGGAAGAATCAGACCTCAAAAATCCGAAACAAAAAAAAATATGATGGAAAGATAGAAAAGGAAAAGTGTTTCGATTTGTAACTCCTTAGATACACTCCAAATAGCCCTCGTCTTAATACTAATGATGAAAATGATTTGATAATGTTCTACGAAACAACAAACAAAGCTCCACTATTCGAGAAACACATAACTCGAAAGCACGCTTGTTACTAATGCAAAACTCTAATCTTGCACAAGCAAAAAAACCTGACAAGATCCAAAAAACAAGGAGTTTTTCTCACAAACTTGTATTTAATAATGATTCATCAAGCAACCTCAAAACTCACGGCCATGACCCCGTTTTATAGGACTATAGGTCGGCCAAATAGAGTACAAATCTTATTAGAACTCTAACAAAGATTTCTTAAACTAGAAGTTTATGAAAAAATGAAAATTCTATTAATTAAATAATTGCACATGTCGTAATTATTTAATATTTATTAAGAGACCAAAAATTACCTATTTTAATCTGTTTTGGTCGAAGATATATAAAAGGAAATGAATTAAAAGCAAAACCAATTAAAGCGGGAAGTTTCCAAAAATTGTGAACTTCAGCCGTCGACTTTGTTGTCGGCTTTATGAACTCGACGAAAAACTCGATGCCACAATGTGTACTTTGCTGTTGTTCGACGCGACGCTCGAAAAGCTTCTCATTCTTGCTATTGACTTTCCTTGTCGCTCGATGAGCTGCCCGACGTTTGGATGAATTTCAACACTTTGCAAGGTTTAAATAAATTATTCAAGGAATTTTGTCCACCTTTTGGGATTCTTCTTGAGCTCGAACATCCACAATCAATGATTTTAGCATTTCATCTCTTTTCTTTGCATGTGATCTTGTCATCGGACCTCCAATATCAACAAGCGGATTTTAAACACGAACATTGTTTGGATCTCCTTGGATTTCCGCATCAATAATGGTGACTGATTTCTGTTAATAAAGTATGAATCTTGTGTGTGTTCGTGGTGGCTGATTGATTCACTGTTTGTTGATATAAAAAAAAAAAAGAATTTTTAAGCATTATTAACCTATCTTATGATTATTTATTTTTGTGTTCGGAAAAAAAAGCCGTTCTGGGGAATTACCCATTGTTATCTCAAGTCATGTCGTCATTGAGAAGAAGGTTGAGTGTCTTTATGGCTCTTTGGACCTGCGCCTTCAACAATTAACAAAGCAAGGGGTATGTGAAGTCCTCAAGTCTGCGTTTCACTAACTTTTTTTTGGTTTTAGATTCTTAATAATATCACTTTTTTAATAACTTTTTTTTTTGTTTTTTAGGTGTATGATGGTGCCAGGAACAGTGAAATGCTAAGTCTGCTTTCCTGTTCTTGTTGAAAGAGCTTAAAGAGGTGACTCGTAAATTTTTTTTTTTTGTTAAATATCATTCATTTTATTCTTATCATTTGTCGTCTCTCCAAACATGAAATCGCTAGGGCTACTTTGTTTTGTGTACAAATGTCTGATTATTCAAAATTTGAAACTGAGTTCTCAAAAAGAGAACAAATTTACAATTATAAAAGGGTGGGAAAAATGATAGATGATTGCAACTTGAATAGTCATGGATTGGAGGCAGCAAAAAATAATAATAAAATGACACCTCATATAAAAAGAAAACCGAGGTCAAAACTTCAGTCGAAACCCGGTTCTTTACCTTCAACTAGAATTATCTCCGTCCGTTGAACGGATTATGTTACATGTATTGCGTAAACTTGTAAAATTATGATCACATGTGAACTGAGTGTTATCATCGTAATATGATAAATTTTGTGTCAAGTTTTGTTATATAATAGTTCTTGTCCGTGTTTTGTTGTATAAATGACATTCATCCTTTTTTTTTTATATTTCAAATTCAAGATAGTGTATAATTTGAAAGATAAAATATTAGTACGACTCAATCGTAGTAAAATTTTAAAAGTAATAACCAATAAAATTGATAATAACTTAGTAATATAATTTCGTAAATTTTTACAAATAAATTTAGTAAACTTAAAATGAAAGTTTTATCGAACTCAAAAGGAAAAAACAAATGTAAAGATATAAAGTATTTTATACAACATCTCTTTAGTAATTTTTTTATTAGATTTCGTGAAAAATACTACATTTTATACTTATATGAGATTTTCGTGTACTGAAATAAATTTTATGATTTTTTTAAAAAAATCCACCACAGTGAACTCTGCTTAAAAATGTGTGAAAATCATTCTTAGCAACCAATAAAAAAGCTAATGGTAGACACCCTGTAAATATGAAAAAATAAAAAAAAAAATAAAGCTAAAAATGAAAAAGATGAGTTTTTTTCATTATTAGTTAAGTAGATAATCAAATATATATGGAATGTAATAAAGATGGGTGAAATGTATGGATGAAAGTTAAATTGAAATAACCAATTTACAAAAAAATTTAACATTTTAATGAAAATGAATCTTTGGGGTTGACACGTGTCAAAAAAAAAATTATAAATTTGACTTTTGACAAAGAAATCTCTGAACTATCTAATTGAGCGACACGTATCGATTGAAAATTCTCATTAATATATAATATAGATATAGATTTCCGGTCATTGGCGATTCATATTTATTCAGACATGAGGGAAATTCTTCATTATTTTTGTACTAAATCTTTGCCTCCTTTTTTCGCCCTTAATTCTTTTTGGTGTTTGAACTATGATTCATATAAGTTTGGCTCTTTACATGTTTTGACTTGATTCTGAGCAAAAGAAACAGAAACTTGGTTGTATTAGTCCTTAATTATAATAGGCACGGTACATTTAACTATGTACCGCATTCTTGAATGTGATGTATTATTATCACCATCTCTGGATATAGTTCCTTGTTCTTCAATATTCCTGCCCTTCTTCCCAGTGGCTGCACTGTTTATATTGGCCATAAAACTATGACAATATCCGGATTGAGGTTTTTTTTCTTATTCTGGCTAGTATTATGCTGCATTTGCTTTCTTTATATCATCTGTATCTGTTTACTGTTCTCTTAACGTATATACATATGCTACATCAGCATATTCTGTGATCAATTTTCTTCATGAAGTACAAAATGGAAAATGCTTTTTTTTTTTTTGGAAAAAAATGGAAAATGCATATTTAATATTACTCCATTTTGTCCAATACAAAATGGAAAATGCATAATGCTAATCCGTGCTAAATAATAGCTATGTCTTAGTTGAATAAACAAGAAGTGACATTCTGATCTTTTTAATACATAATCTCAATTCTCAAATATATTATAACAACGTTAAAAATGAATATCAAGGCAAGGGTAAAAATTTATTACAGAGTAATCTTATTGAGTTTTCTCAAAGAGCTCTGGACATGTACAGGGATCTTTCCGCCCCTCCTTTATCACCAAAAGGACTTCATTTACATTTGTTTATTTGTTAATCCCTAAGAGCTTGCAATATATACACACACAAGTTAATGGAAATATGCCTGCAATGTGGGATGGTTTTTCTTCCCAAAACTCACCATAATCCTCATAATTACACAGTAACTTGTGCAGCAGCTAGCCTAGCAATCGGGACCCTGACAAGAAGAAAGCAGAGTTATGAAAATGTTCATTTCACGCTCGAAAGTCGATGTACGTTGATGCTGCTATGCATCAGATGATTTGTAACACTTTAGTATAATGTTGTAGGTAACATGTTTCCGTTTGTGACTACTGCTAACAGAAGATTGTTAGTGTGTCAGACACTGTGATATATTGATGAGTTCAAAAGTGGTACCTAAAAGGAGAGCATGAAACATAGTCAAGCCCAGCCTCCGCGAAGAAAGCAACAGAAGAAGGTTCTCCACCATGTTCCCCACAGATTCCAACCTGATTTGTCACAAAGATGATTATCAAACAACTAGGTTGCAACTCAAAAGAAAAATACAGTGAAGCCCGATTCTGACCTTCAAGCTAGGTCTAGCAGCGCGACCTTTTTCCGTGGCCATCTTGATCAGTTGGCCAACACCTTTTTGATCAAGGACCTATAAAACAACAATGCAAGAGATCTCTTTAGGCTAAAGGGGAAAACAACTTGCATGTTTTTGTATGATGACAGTGTAATACTACCCGCCTCAGATGGGGATAAACTTACCTCAAACGGATCAGCTTGGAGGATGCCTTTAGATATGTAAATTGGGAGAAACTTGCCAACATCGTCTCTACTATATCCAAATGTCATTTGGGTAAGGTCATTTGTACCAAATGAAAAGAATTCTGCTTCCTTAGCAATCTGAAATTACAAGTGAAAAGAGATTTTTAATTCCATGATGATTAGCCCTATTATGTATTTCATCAATCTTTAAGAGTGCTACCATCTGCATTCAGCATTTTCAGTGATTTATGTGGCGCTGATTCTTTTAGTTAAGTTTAAAACTTCCTCTTTGAGAAATCTACGATCAGCATACCTCGTCTGCAACAAGGGCAGCTCTTGGAATTTCTATCATGGTGCCCACCTTGTAGCTCAACGTTGTACCCATCTCTGAGAAGACTTTTTGAGCGACGCTGCGAACTAAGCTGACTTGGTGACTTAGTTCCTACATTCAGAAGTTGTAATCAGAAATAGCGGGTTCTAGATGAAGAGCAGCTGATGTTGGTTCGAGATATCTATTAGACTTGCCTGTGGAGTTCCAACTAGGGGTACCATAATTTCTGGAAGAACTGTGAAGCCTTGGTTGCTCATAGTGACTGCAGCCTGAAATATGGCACGGACCTGCATCTCAGTCAACTCTGGGTATGATATTCCTAGTCTGCCAGAAAAACATACACAGATGAGAGAAAGTTAACCAAGATTTTGATCCAGGCATCTATACTAGGAATGATTTTGAAATTATCAAAATATATGCATGGTCGCATTATCTTTTCTGAGCAGGATCATTATTATCCCTCTAGTCATTAAATAGTGAAAATTGCCAGGTTCATTAGCACCATTGTTATTCTGGTTACAAAACCTAATATGAATTCGGTTTAAACTCTGTTGACATATGTTCTACTGTATCTGTATAATGATGAATTAATGGAGCTTCATGTTAATAACTTCAGCAGTTAGAAAGTCCCTAGAAGAAGGGGGAAAACAAAAACCTGCATCCGCGAAATCCAAGCATAGGATTAACTTCTGATAATTTCTCAATCCTCAAGTAAATTTCATCTTCTGTCATGCCTGTGTCAGTAGTTAGTTGACCAACAATCTCGTCTAGGTGGCCTTCGGGTAGAAATTCATGAAGAGGAGGGTCTAAAAGCCTAATTGTTACAGGGAGACCTGCAGAATTAGAATGATACTTTTCATGTGAAGAAATTTTAAGCAATTCATCTAATTGGTTATTTCTCTATGCTACAAAAATATGAATTTTGAAAGGTATAACACTTTAATGATTTGCCAAACTATACAATACCATCCATTGCACGGAAAATGCCCTCAAAATCAGATCGTTGGTAAGGCAACAACAAGTCCAGGGCTGCCTTCCTCTGCTCAAGGGTACTTGCCATTATCATCTGTCTTACAGCCTTTATTCTCTCATCAGAAGCAAAGAACTGAAAGGGACAGCAAAAGAGCATTTGATTAACCTTTACACAGGAAAGTACTTTTCATTTACCTTTCTGCACGATTTTATACTCCTATACTAATAGAGTAAATTTATCCGTGTCCAATTTAAAAGAAAGAAAAACTGTTACCATGTGCTCTGTGCGGCATAAACCAATTCCTTCAGCGCCATTGGTTCGTGCAGTGAGTGCATCTTCAGGTGTGTCCGCATTTGCCATCACCTACCATGGTCAGTAAGGATGCATCGTGTTAATTCAGTTCTAAGTACTTAAAGTCAGAGTTGAAACTTGAAAGTATTGAACTTTTATAGACCGTCATCTCACCTTAATCCGTCTTTTTTTGTCAGCCCAAGACATGAAGGTCTCCAAATCCCCGGTCATGGCAGGAGGGGAGAGTGGTTGTTTACCCAATATCACTTCACCAGTAGACCCATTTAGAGAAATCCATTCTCCTTCATGTATCACTTTGTCTCCCACTACCAGAACCTGCAGTTTGGTGTCGGAAATGTTACAGGTCTAATATGCTTGATTAGGCCGAGTCTTTCAATGAAATTTGTACCAATGTACCTTTTCAGAGTCATTAACACGGATGTCGGCACAACCAGAAACACAACATTTTCCCCAGCCACGGGCTACAACAGCAGCATGGGAAGTCATTCCACCACGTGCAGTCAAGATTCCAGCAGCTGCATGCATCCCTCCAACATCCTCTGGGCTGGTTTCAGTTCTTACCTTCAAGAGCAATCAACTTTCTACTTTAATTACTGCCACTGAGAAAGATAGCAGCATTAAACAGCTATGTAAAAGTGATTATGTACCAAAATGGCGCTCTTTCCTTGAGCATGCCATGATTCAGCATCTTCAGCACTAAACACAACTTGCCCTATCGCTGCTCCAGGAGAAGCAGGAAGGCCTTTTGCAATCACTT
The DNA here is from genome assembly GCA_949775105.1 of Oldenlandia corymbosa var. corymbosa. Taxonomy (NCBI): domain Eukaryota; kingdom Viridiplantae; phylum Streptophyta; class Magnoliopsida; order Gentianales; family Rubiaceae; genus Oldenlandia; species Oldenlandia corymbosa. Next base: position 15,550,678 of record OX459126.1, on the reverse strand, counting down.
TATCTTTGTAACCATCTGGATCTTCAAACTAAAGCAATAAAGTCATTGTTGAGTTAAAGAAGACTACAAGACTCACAACAGGAATGAATGCATCACAGAGCTATAAAGAATGTATCAGTTGATATTTGCTTCAACTGGGAGCTGTTGTAGAGACGGAACAAGTAACCTGACTTCAGAAACATGATTCTTTGCTGATATTCATACCTGTGGGTGAAGAAGTTGGTCAAGATGCTGTGGCTCCACCATTTTTATGGCAGCGCTAGGATCAATGAGCCCTTCATTAACCATGTCCACAGCAATTTTAACTGCACCTTTGCCTGTACGCTTCCCTGAACGGCATTGCAACATCCAAAGCCTATTCTCTTGAACTGTGAACTCAATATCCTGTCGAAAGAGAGATTCTGAATACGACCATCTTACAGTTACAGAGATTTATTCCTCAAGGGTGAAAAGTTTACCATCATATCCTTATAATGTCTTTCTAAAATTTCACAATTCTCCACAAGTTCATCGTAAGCTTCAGGCATACATCTCTTCATGGTATCCAAGTCTTCGGGTGTCCTAATTCCAGCTACAACATCTTCTCCCTGGTAGTTGAAACATAAAGTTTACTTTCATAAGAATATACAGATTGCATTTGACAAATCAGATAGATTTATTAACTAGTTAGCAACCTGAGCATTTATTAGAAACTCTCCATAGAGTTTTTTTTCTCCAGTACTTGGATTCCTAGTAAAGAGAACACCTGTTCCAGAAGTATTTCCCATATTTCCAAAAACCATGCTTTGGATGTTAACTGCAGTTCCCTTCAATCCAGTTATCTGGTTAATGCTCCGGTACTTTATGGCCCTCGGACTGTCCCACGAATTAAAGACCGCATTGACTGCCAGTTCCAACTGCTTCTTTGGGTCTGTGGATGATCAAGATGAATGGATTTTGCAAACTCAAATACATACAGCATGATCTACACAAACATGAATATTCTTCTAGGTGCTGATTGTGAAAATTTGTACCTGAAGGAAATGGTTCTCCTTTAGCTTCAACATAGACAGTTTTATATTGTTCCACAAGCTCCTTAAGATCAGAAGCTGAAAGATCAGTGTCCAGCTTAACACCCTTTGCATCTTTCAACTTTTGCAACTTCTCCTCAAATAGAGAATGAGGAATGTCCATAACCTTTGATAAGGCAAAAAAGGATACTGAATTACTATTCATGAATACTATTTGATGACAGTGAATCATTCAAACTACTCTAAAACACATGGGAAACCAAGGAAGATATATATGCCTTCTTGAAAGAATATCTGGTGCAAATTAGCAGGCAATCTGAATGCTAAAAGAAATAGTGCCTTAAAACCTTGAAGCAGAAATGGTTTGGCGGACACTCACAACATCTCCAAACATGTCGAGGAACCTTCTATATGAGTCATACGCGAAACGCTCACCACTTTTCGCAGCCAATCCAGCAACAACTTCATCGTTGAGTCCAAGATTTAGGACCGTATCCATCATACCCGGCATAGAAATCTGGATTTTTCATTACATTAGTTTACTGATCGTTAACATTTTGCCAATTATTCTTGAAAAAAAAAAAAAAAAAACAGTTCCAACAGCACAATTATGGATGAATTAACATACCGCGGCACCAGATCGAACAGAAAGAAGAAGAGGCTTGGAAGGATCACCAAGAAAAGCACCCATGTCCTTTTCAACAATTTCTAAACCTTCCAATATTTCCTTCCACAATCCAGGTGGTAACTTCTTCCCATTCTGCTGATATTCTTGGCATGCTTCTGTGGATATGGTTAGCCCTGGTGGTACAGATAAACCAATGCTTGCCATTTCAGCAAGATTTGCTCCTTTCCCACCCAACTATTACAACAACAAAAGAAACACAGAACTCAATCATCTGAAAAAGAAGCAAACAATCTGATTCATATTACCACATCAGAAAGCCTGTTCAAACATGGAAGGCTTTGAACTGTAAATAATGGCTTACCAAAGATTTCATGCCTTTGTTGCCTTCACTCCTTCCTTTCCCAAATGTAAATACTCTCTGGTGATAGGAAAAGCATTCCATTAGTACACAAAATATAAAAAAAATCAAAATCCATTATGATGCAAAATCCCTTGAAATTTACCTTCATTTTGTCATTCAACGGATGCATTAAAATTATGTTTTGGTCTCAGCTATGAGAATTGCAGAGAAGAAGAAGAAACAATATATAGCATTGGGTTTTTACACAAGTTCATAAATTTACTCAAATTTGTGGATTCATATGATTCCTCGAACATTATAACCAATTTCTTAGAGCCACGTGTATCACTTACAAAGCTAGATGTCAAGTTTTCTCACTAAATTACAAACAGAGTACCTCACTGATTCATGCATATCTAATGAATGTTCTTGCCTCGATTAACTACTTCAAGTTTATCCCTTCAACCCATTTAGCACACAGTTTCCAGTTCTTCTAGTTTTGGCCCTTATTAATAAAGCACACATTTCAACTGCAAAATTTTCTAGCGGCTACCAAAAAGACAAAAAGGACATATACTCAAAATCAAGTTCACTATTTTGATCAGCATTTTATGTTCCCTAAAGACAAAATTCAATCTTTTTATTAGTTGACTACTTTATAGAAACTTGTCCTTTCCTTAATTTAGGCAACTAGAATCAACTGTATCAGTGTCTTATGAATCATATATCATTAATACACAAATTTTGCAATTTCTGTTATAGAATTGTATCAAAGCAGAAATTTGTAAAGAGCTAATCATGGATCCATAAGGCTATAAATGAGTTACCTTTTTAGTAGTAGGTTCAGGGTCTGAAACAGGGGTGCTAAGGATTGCTTGGGATCGGATTATGGGAAGATCTTGTCTTCTTCTTCTTGGCCTTGAATTTGTTGAGAGCCCAAAATTTTTTCCTTTGAATAGATCGATTCCACAAATGTTGGAACTGGCTCTGAACTGATCATAATCTGATTCCGCGTACTTCCCTCCTTTCATCATTAGTAATCTTCTTGAACTGTAACTGTTGTAAAAAACATCCTCCGTTCTGACTGATTTCAGCATCAGCATGGCTTTTGCTGATGATGATGATGATGAACTCATCTTCAACCTTAAACTAAACAAACAAAAACATTAAACTCCACAAAAGAACTCTAAGCTCTACATAAAGTGAAAACATTGATCATGCACACGTTAGTTCTCTACAGCTGAAAGTGAAATCAAGTAACAATTTTTCTTCCAAAACAGAACAGAAGATTACAAACCTGAGATGGGTTTAATGAATTATGAAGTTTAGAATCAATGGACAGTTAAAAATTTCGATTTGAATTTTTTGTATGATTAAGAAGAACAGAGTTTGGCTAAAAAACAACGAAAAATAATTTGAAGAAAAAATGGAGTTTTTTTTTTGTTATGAGTATATTGTGTGGTCTGAAATACAAATATGGCGCTAAGATGCTGAAAAAGAAAAAGGAGAATCAAAATTTTGACTTGCAAATTGTGGCTCCAACTGTGTTGAGATTTGTCCAATCAACTGTAAAGATTCAACTTATGGCCCCTCTTTTGATTAACCATTACTATTTTTAGCATTGATTTTTCTAGTTTTTAGATAATTGAAAACCTTATAGTTTCATTTCATCTGTAAAAATTAATTTTAAAATTCTAGTTAATTAAATAACAATATAATTTCATCGACTAGATAGTTCAGTTAATAATTTCGATCCATCATTTGGACTAATGATCAAGCCATTCGAACAAGACTAGAATATGAACAAGATCAATCCATTTTACCTTACTAAATGAAATTTTAATATTTTCTTGCCATATCACCCTTCCAAACCCATGGGAAAAAAAGAAAATTATTTCAAGGAAAATAAAATATTATCCAAATATCTGGCACGGTTATCAAGGCAAGCCGACAGATTCATAATAGACCCATGTCATTACATTTTGTTATTTAGTTAGCTTTTTTTTCCTCCCTCATTTTTTCATGTGAAGCTTACAAATTTTTATATGTTAATTTTTCTTTTCCTAATATTTCTATTCTAATCTAATTTTAAAATTTTGAATCTCGAAAAAACCCTCAACATTAAATTCAGTAATTTCTTTTGAACTTTTTGACTTGACAGATAAAATAATATTCCCTCCGTCATGAAATTATTGTTCAATTTAGATCTAAGTTTTAGTATAAATTAAACTAAAAAAAATTCAAACTGGACTAACGGATGGAGTACCAAGTTTTGCTCACCAAAGTTTATTTATTGAACTTTTTGCTTAGGGGTTTTATTTGGGAAAAGAAAAATCCCTCCCAAAATTCTGTAAATAAATACTACTTGGCATTACGGTTTTCTTTTTTTCCAAATAAATGGGACAATCATTTTAAGACACATTGCTTTTGTTTTCCCAATTTTAAAAAGTTTTAGGTTTTTTTTTCTAATAAATTGAATAATTTTGCATTGCCACGGATTATGGCGGATAATTGTTCGAAAAGAAGAAAATTAGAAAGTGCAGAAATTTGGGACCCACTAGTCACTGTAGATTCTCTAGAAGATTCCTCGCAAGATTCCTGAACACCTGGCTGAACCTTGGACACGAGAACAGTAGAGTTTAAAACCTAAGCTAAGAAGTCATCGACTCATCGTATTGTCTGCCTTTCCTTTTTCTTTTTTCTTTTTTTCCCCTTAAAATAAATTTGAGATCTTTCGAATATAGTGAAATTAAAATTTATGAATTTAGGAAATTTGAGATATTAAATGTTATAGAGATTTTAACAAGATTTGAACTTTTTAACCCTATTAAGTATTAACGCAACATTCGAACCATAATTCTGAGAGTTTGCTTGTTATTTCACATTATGTTGGTTGGATGAAGCTTTTGATCAATTGAATTTCTTGTTCTTTGTTTTTCGATGATGGTCATAAGCAACACTGGAAAAGTACTATGATAATGTATTTCGTGAATAAGCAACTCCGATAAAAAAAAAAAGAAGTTAGATATTTTCGAGCGAATCTGCTATCAACAAAGCTAGATAATAAGCCGCAAAATTGAATCCTTAATTCAATATTCACACTTCCATCCACTCTTTGGTTCAGAAATTCACATAAAAGGAGGCTAAAAACTTCAGATAGTTCTGCTTCTAACAAGCATCATTTAAAAGTTTGATGCCCAAATTTCATGGGGAAGCAGCAAAGCCAAATCTGATACCTATCTACAAACAGAAAAGCAGAAAAAGAACGCACATGAAATGTGAAAGCCCAGAGAAGCAAGTTCTTTATTTCATTTCATCGTATATATGTAAAGGGTAACCATCATTTACAGCCCTGCAGTAAACACGCCATTTTTCTTTAGAGCAATCATGAAATGCACACTCAAAGGTAACTATTAACGTAAGTCTCATGACCTGTGTAAATTGGGGGGAAAAAAAAAAAAAGCTCTTCAGATGCTCGGAAAACTAGGTCAAGCACGAGCATAACGTACAGGAATACGCCGCTGGATAGGGCTCCTGCAGGAAGGACAATCCTCCATTCCCTGCTTCTCATGGAGCTCATTGCAAGTTGTACATACAACCTGATGGGCACATGGCAAGAAAACTACAGCCATCTCCTCTGACAGGCACATCACACATTCCCTTTCCCGTTTCACGGATCCAATTCCAGAGTAGTAATCCAAATCACTTATTGACTTAGAAATGCATATAGTGTGAGATTTCTGGGGTGTTGGGAAGCTTTTGGACTCTGACAGTCGGCTTGCGTAACTTGTATCTATGCCTCTTTTGAGTGCAGCAATCTTGGTGGAATCCATCTTCAATCTTAACTTCGAGATTTCCATTTCGAGCTTCTTGATATCATCTTTGTGCTTGTTCAAATTGTTCTCTCCTTTCAGTTTCATTGTGCCTTCACGTGATTTCAGTGTAGATTCAATTTGTTCTCTTTCTTTCTTTAATGCACTGGCTTGTGATATAAGCTCCTCCTTCGCCTTCATCTCCTGATTCCATCTTGCCTGCCATTTCACTTGCAAATGAGGAAGTGCAGTAGGAACCACGAAAAGCAATTTGAAACAGCAGTGATTCTTTCCTCTCAAACATAAATTTGCATTTTAGCAAAAAGGTCACAGAAGTTCAAGGAAAGTCAACAGCATCAAATGCTTCAAGGTGCAATGAAAATTTTCCAGTCTTAGAGAGTGAGAAATGAACACTGATAGTGATAATAATTACCAAAAATACCTTTATACTCTCAATATACCAGAGTTACTGAGATCAAACCTCGATGTTACATGTGTATATCGAAAAACTGGCAGTACTAACAACATAAACTTCTTCAGAGCTGAGACACATGATTCAGAAGCATCAGTATCAGCCTGAATTTCATCGACATAGGCAGTTCGCAACAATCTCATTATAGCAAATGTGATGAAGAACCAGAAACAATGAATAGCATTCAAAACCAAGATTTCTACAGAATGCTGACAGGTTTTGTATCTGCTCAAGGACTAAGAAACAGGTGGCACACGCCTCAACCCAAATCCTAACATCGACTAAGAAACAGGTGGCACGCGCCTCAACCCAAATCCTAACATCCCGTATTAGATACCATGGGGCTTCTACATGATGACATGCACATAAAAAGATCATGCATAAGTTCCCGGTGGTACTGTAGTAACCTGAGAATCTCTACATTGCAGATCAAATCTTAATTTTCCCAAAAACCTTACTCTCAGAACTAGGAGCTATCAAGGGCAGTCATTAATGTCAGATATCCAATATATAACTTGAAAAGTGAAAAAAGAATTAATGTTAGCAGCTGAGCTTCCCTGAAAGACACCATTAATCTCCCAATCATTTGGTCAATGAGGAGAGTTATGTCCATATGTCAGATAGATCTAGAAAATTTCTTTTTGATTCAAAGAACAAAAGTCTAACAGTACGACTTAAGTTTAAACAAAATAAACAATGGCATGCATTAAACAAGCTTTCTGTAAGTAACTTATGAAAATTTGGCATGTTCAGTTCAATAACAGCAAAAGGAATGTCCACAAAGTGGTCGAACTGCCTCTGACAACAAAGACAATCCAATATGTCACAAATATGAAAGATGGGGACTGATACAATCGGGATGCAAGAGTATAAGCAAATTGCAAGGCAAAAATGTGCATTGAAAGAATATAGAAAAAGGTTTGTGTGATTATACCTCAAGTTGATTCCTCAGATCTTCTGCTTGCTCTAATATTTGCTTGAGATCAACAATCTTATGTTTTTCAACCGCCAATTCCTCTGATAATATCAACTTTTGCTTTTCTTGCGACTGAACCTTCATCATATTCGCCTTCTCCCTTTTCAAAACATCCTCTAAATTAGCTGCTGAAGCAGCTGCACGAGACTTTGCAATTCCCATCTCTTGCCGCAGAACAGAATTTTCTACTTCTAGTCTACGGACAGCAGCATTTGCTCTCTCCACTTGACCACTTGCTTTACACAATGCATTTTCCATTTCAGACAACTTTTTCATTGTATTTTCCTCTAGTGTTTGTTTTTCTTTCTTGAGCCGCTCCACTTCTTCTTTTTCTTGTCTCAGTGCCTTAAGCTCTGCTTTATCCTTGCCGAGCCTACGAGCAGCCTGCATAACTTTCTGATTGGCCCACTCTGTCCACTCTTGGAGCTGATTTTGTAATTCGCATTCCTTGGATAGAAGCTTTTGAATCATTTCTTCTTTTTTGTCCTCTAGGAGCTTGTTTGGATCGGAGTTGTCTTCTTGTTGAACATTACAAGCTGTATTTGACACCTTATTGACAGGGATTGTAGCATAATTATTTTCCATAGGTAATGAAAGAGAGAGCTCGGTGTCAGCAGCCAATAATGCAGGAGAAGTCTTCACCGGATGCAATGAGGAATTGAGATTTGGTTCTGATGATGGAGAAATGACGTTCTTATTATCCTTGCTAAATGCTGGAAGAGTAGGGAACGGAATGGTTGTTGAAACACTTTGATTATCTACATTGTCTTGTGCCAATTCAACTCCGTTTTTATTTCCAACCCTCAATGTATTCCTGCTAAGACATGTAGAATCTGCAATATGCCGTAGTTTCTTATCCAAAACTAGACTACCTAAATGATTGAGTTTTCCAGTTCTCGAGGTTACTTTAGAATATGTTCGATGATGTTTTTCCAAATGAAGGGACTTCTGCCGAAATACGTACTCTCTCTTCGTCATCCCAGAAACTTTTCTACACGTCACAAACTTTTCCTCTGAAATTGGATTATGGAGTGATCCTGTCAAACTAAAAGTCTTACCACCAACAGATGAAGTAGGACAATCTTTATCAGAAAAAAGTCCACCGGCAACAGCATTTGCACTTGAGTTTGAAACAGCTGATGTTCGTGCCTCAGACTGAAAGGTGTGCACATAAGGATTTGAAACCACTTCAGTCGCCTTTGATTGACCATTTGTTTTGACGGGCAAACTTGGATCTAAAATTTTATGTTCAAGACTTGAAGATACGGGTGTTGAGCCAGATAAAGCCCCATGAGGCACTCCATCAGTAGTCATACCACTCATCTGATCAGTTTCAATCACGCAACCAAGAGAAATATTCATGTCGCATACTAATAAAAACCACATTGCTTCCCCAGTACTAGCAGAAGGTTTCATTTGTTTAACAACACAAACAGATTCTGCAACCATGTACCTCTCCAGCTCAAGAATATCCTCAAAATTGATATCCCTCAATGCTCGAATCTCTTGATCACCTCTAATAAATGCTAAAGTACTATCCACAAGATTTGAGACACTGTCCTTCATCCCATGGCATTGACCAGCCTTTGATAAAGCTGTAAAAACTACTTCCTCATTATAACCATATGCAACTATTCTCCTCATTGCATTTCGGAGGTTTGAATCCAAATTACTATAAACAAGCTTCTCCAACTCAGACTCATTGGGATCATTCCAATCAGCATTCTGGGCAGCACAAGCTTCAGAATCAACTCCCCTCTTGGGTAGCCCAAACTCAGAAACTCCAGCTGCACAAGACAACCCGAGGTCAAGCTGCAAGGCCTCAGCATTCTCATGCTTTACGGTACTAAATTCTGAATTTATTGAAGTACAATGGCCGCGCACATCATCCAAATTCTCGGCAGTAAATTCATACGTTGTGCCTTCTCTCAGAGGTTCAGGAACGATCTTCGGATCTGTAAGGGGTGCCTCGGCCCTGAACTTTCTTTTATTCCTACTCCCCTTCTCTTGAACTGTCATTGTAGGAGACAAATGGCTGGAACTGATGCAAGGTTTCGCAACCATAGATTCCATCCTGATAAATGTCAAAAACAATACAAAATAGATCACAAAACTACCTTTAAAAACTGATGACATTGATATAATTGCTCACATTAAACATGGCAAAAACTCAACACTGAAATCCAGTCATCAAGTTCACCAAAATCAATGATTATCAATTGCCACAGATTAAAAAAAAAATAAAAAATAAAAAACTAGCTCAACCTAATCACTTTGATACACTATATCCAAATCATCAAATTGAATTAGCATAGGAATACAGAGTCAATAATCCACACTTAAAAAGTAACACCAGTGGCCCAATATCTAATTGGAAAGAGTCAATTCAGCACCTTATTCATCATTCAAACACAAATTCAAATCAGCAAAAAGAAAGAAACCAGTCCAGAAATGAAGAAACCAATAGAACAACCATGGGTTCCCACCTCAATGCATGTAACAGAAGCCCCATTAAAATTCCCAATCAATCCAAATTGATATGAGCAATCGGAGAACAACCCACAGATCAAAGTATCAAGAGCATTAAAATCTATTAACAATTAATCAAAAAATCATGCATTTTAATTAAGAAGATCAGGAACAATAGTGATTGCTCAGGTCGATAAAATATTTCATCTTTCCCAGAGGAATTTTGATTAATACATACCAGATTTGAGCTCTGATCGTTCGTTTTATTATTCAAAAAAGGCTCGAAATGAATCAAAAAAGAGAATCTGATTGTGAGAAAATCAGAACTCTGTTTTCTCTTCTCTCTATATGTTCTTCTTCTCTCCTTTTCTTTTTTCTTGTATTTCTGAGACAGCAATTTTCGGTATTTTTTTTTTTTTTTGTCCTTCTAATTTTATTTATGCTCTTTTTTATTTTTTCTACTTGTTACCAAGGTTGGTATTTCTTTTGGCCAAGCCGTCCAACTACGGTTACAATTTACATTAAATTATTTCTTCAAAATTATTACAAAGTTTTTTTTAACCATTCGAAGGATATGGTAAGACCATATTTCGGGATAAATAATAATATCAATTTCGATTTCACTCTTTTTAATTTATTTTTCATTATATGAAAGATACCACAAGATATGATAATTATCTTGAAAATACACTAATGATGTAGCAGAATTCTGTAATTTAGCATATAGTAAGATGTGTTGTAATAGATTAGTTTCCTATTAATATAAACATGTACGTTTCCTTAAAAAAAATTCGTGTTGTTATCATTTGATAAAACAAGGCAACATTAGTAGTAACTGTAGATTAAGAATTAATTATTTTTTAAATCAATTACTATGGATCAAAATTTTTAATGTACATTTATGCTATTAGGAGGAAGGATGGTTGCTCTTCTTTTTCATCCTTCCATGTCACAAACACACATCATAAGATAATAATAACAAGAATAAGAAGAAATTAATAATGTTATGGCAAATAAAGGTCACAATAAGTGGTAAAATAGTTATATAAAATTTTATGACAGGCGAAACAAAAACATTGTCATTTGCTTAGTTTTCTATATCCAAAAATGAAATGATTTTTTTTTTCTTCCAATTTTTTTATCCTTCATTTTCCCCAAACTTTTCTTCTTAACAAGCACGGCCTTAAATCAATTTGTTATGTTTCTTTTTTTCCCCTCTGTATTTTACACAATAAGAAAAAGACATTTAATCGGTCTTAGAGGTTTCGAACTCCCCTAGGAGATGAAGGCACTAGTATTCGTCCAAAGCAAATTGTCTGAATTTGGTGAATCTGATTCAAGGAATTTTTTTTCCCTTATTTTATAGCCAAATTATTTATTCTCAAATTATACCCGTATATATATATATATATATATGTAATGAAAAGATATTCTAATTTAACCTCACGCTATCGCTCACATCAAAATTTGATGTATCACTATTATTCATAGAAATAGAATATTATATTATTTTATTTATTCAGTATTGTTTAAAAACAAATTTAACATGCGTATCACGCAAAGGTGTGTTACATAACTTAACTAGTAAAACAGAAATTTCTTAAAGAAATCATACCATGAACTCGTCAAAATACAAAAATAACTACTGTATTACATATATATATATATATATATATTTAAAAGATAGAAAAATTCATCAAGAGTTGTGGCCTTTTCACCTGTAGTATCAAATGTCTCTTTTCTTTTATCATTACCGTTGTTTCATTGTTTCTCAAAATATATAGAGATCATTCAATATTAAAATTATCAAGAAAGATCAATATATGTATCAATTATATTCACCTCACTCGTGAGTTGAGTTGAAATTTTATAGAGTTTAGTTTACCTTCATCTTTTACATAATTATTAGTATTAGTCGAATTACAATAGATTTTATAAGACGAATACGTAATTGTATAATATAAATTTATATAAAAATCTCGTATAGCGCACACAGTTTAATAATCTTCACTTAAACGGAGTCTTGTTTGTAAAAATCATCTAAGAATTTTTTTTATTTATTTTTAATTTAATTCTTTCAAAAAAAGTTCAATATCATAATAATAATAATAATAATAATAATAATAATAATATTCAAAAGTCAAAACAAGAATCAGAGCTTCGGTTTGAGCCGTTTGGCGAATTCTGACTTTGAACTGAAGTTATGGACCAGCCACCAAACCCAACGCCGGCGCCGCCACCTCCACCTCTCCACCAGGCCGACGCCGACGAAGATGACGACACCGTCAAACAGCTTGAAGAATGCTCTTCGTTGTATTTGGCCTTACAGGTAATCTGCACTACTATTTTTTTTTTTGGTTCCAAGTTGTGATCTTTAACAAAGAAGATCCATTTGCTTTAATTTTTCCTTAAACCCTAAACCCCATAAAAAATAAATATTTTTGCAGGATTGTCTAGTCCAGACCAACAGAAACTGGAAATCTTGCCAAAAGGGTTCGTTTCCTTCAGTCTAATTTGCTATTTTAATCATTAGTCTCTCTCTCTTATTGAGCCCTTTATTTGTGATGGTACAGAGTTTTTCTTTTTGCCTTCTTATTCAGAATTCAGGTTGTATGATGATTTTGGCATTTGGATGATTGATTTAATGTAAAAATGTGGTATAATTTCTGCAGAAGTTCAAGCTTTGAAGGCCTGTAATGAGCGAAAAAGGAACAGCCAGAGGAATTGAGGATTAATCATGTTGCTGATGCCCGTTGGCCTGGTAAAGTTTAAACATTTATAGTCACATTATTGTCTTAGCAACGAAGCAGTTAGGAATGATGGAATGAAGGATTTTCAATGTATGTCCATTTGTCCATCTCTTTCCCATGGATAATCTTTTTGCCTCAATTTGTACTGTTCTGGATGTAACAAATGGCGATTCCTTAAATTAGAGTTATGGTTTCAAATGGAATAGAGCATTTACAAACGTATGTTCATGTGTTTCCCCTGGATGGCCTTCTTCCTTTTGTACAAATTTTTAGTGTTTTTGATACATGAAATGGCATATCGTTTTCTCTTAAAGCCAATTGGCATTGCTACCCATGAATGACAGTAATAATGAGACCACCAAGTGAAGTTTTTTGTTTCCTTAGAGCTAATGCAAAACCAAGCGATTCCCGAGCCTAGGTTTATCTCAAGCTAGATATTGGATGAGAAAAACTTAAGGAGGTGATGAAAGGTGTCAAACTATAAACCTCGAGACCAAATATGACAGATCTTGAACAACAGAAACTAATGGTAAATAGTTCATGGCTGCATAACTTGATACATTAGGAAAAAGATCAATGCAGAATGGAAAACCAACTTGAGATTGCATTTCCTCTCATAAAAAGTACTACATAGCTACTCACATGATAAGATGGAATAGAACCTTTAGAAAAGTATATAGCAACTAGTCCTTTTTTCTTTTTCTTTTTTAATCACGCTTGGATGAACTTGACAGAAACGCTGTTAACGCAATGGCGCTCATCCGTTGGTGTTTGATAACCCTCCCCTTTGAAAACATGCCCCAAATGACCTCCACAAGCAGTGCATGTAATCTCAGTCCTCATTCCATCTGGATCAGGCTAGAAAGAGAGATTGAAATCTTTCAACTCTAAGCAGAAATACGTTCGCAGGTTGAAAAACTACACTTTAAAATTTAAACACAACAGAAATATACTCACAGAACTAGAGTAATGACCCCTGGAAAACTAAATGAAACCTTACTCGTCCTTATACCCAAAGTCCAGCCCCCAACGTCAATGACACAACTTCGGCCCATAAATCTGTGTAACGTGGTTTATAAGGTGATCACCAAGTTAATGGCAAATAGACTAAAGCCTCTGATGGGACAGATAGTGAGTAAGACTCAGAACAGCTTCGTCCCTGGTAGAAAATTGGCTGATAACACAGTGATATTTCAAGAAATTATTCATTCTATGAGAACAAAAAAAGGAAAAAAAAGGTTGGATGGCAATAAAGGTGAATCTGGAGAAAGCTTATGACAGGTTGCATTGGGCTTCTGCTTCGGTAGGACAAACAATCTGGAAAAATATTTGGGTTCTCCAACTATCCATGGTAGAATCACAAGAGCAACATACAAAGAAATCCTGGATAAGATGAGAGCCAAGTTGTCAGGCTGGAAAGCTAATCGTGTTTGTGATGCGTTTAGCTTTGTAGAAGAAGGAACAACATGGGTGATTGATAATGGTAAATTAGTACGCTTCTGGGAGGATGTCTGGCTCGAAGGAAAAAATAAGTTATCAAGCTATGCTGTCAGATCAATCCCGGATGGCGACCGTGAGTTAACAGTGTTGGAGTACATACTTGATGATGGAACCTGGGACATAGCCAAATTCAACCACCTTCTTCCCCGCGATCTAGTGGCGAACATTAGAAGCATGCCCCCACCATTGGAAGCGCTGGGACCTGATCAACCGAGATGGCTCTTTGAGAAGACAGGTAAATTTTTAGTTAAATCAACTTATCAATTACGGACTAATAACTTTGCAATGCAAGAAGAAAAAATCTAGAGAAAAGCATGGACATGGAAAGGTCCCCAAAAAAATCAAGACATTTCTATGGCTCCAATAACATCTGAGCTGATACATTAGCTAAGGAGCACTAAGTGAAAACGGGAATTATATTTTTTTGATGTTACCCCGTCATGTATATCTTTGTTGGTTGAGCAGGAGAGATTGACCTTAGTAGACCTTGTAGGATTTAAGGCTATAGACCTTCATTTTTGTTGTTAACAAAAAAGAAAAGAAAAGAAAAGAAAAGATACGCTCTTCCTAACATTATTTCTCGTCTCGATAATGAATTTTTTTTATATCTTTCATTTTTTACAAAAATAAATAAGTTTATGCAACATCATTGTGCATACTCAAAAAGAATTATTGTTGAATGTAAACCATGATTGTAGAGATGAGAACTGAATAAATGAATTTCATTGTATTACAAAATAAGTGATAGTCGTTAAAACTGGTCATTAGTATTTAAATCTGACGTCTTTAAAATTTCTCGCGTCCTCAAAAAAAAATCTTATTTCTATTTATCATTCTAATTGAACAAAAATATAAAATTTATTTTAGTCATGTATAATTGTTGACAAAAAATTAAGACATCTAAAATCAATAACAATAAGTGATGATCTTTAAAATTAGTCATTAACACTCATCTTAAAAATTTATCGTCTATTCAAAGGAAAATCTTGTTCATTTTATCATTCTAATTGAACAAATGAACACAATAAAAGTTATCCAGCAGTAGAAACTGGGAGTAGTTTGACATCAAAAAAAAAAAGAAAAAAAGAAAGAATTTTCATGTTAAGCCCCCACACCAATTTCCCTCCATTCGACCGCCAACACCGAACAACGTTACAAACAACACCCCCGGAAAACCCTCACTGCTTGACAACACATCATGTCACACAGTCACGCAGAAAACAACACTCTCAATTCCCCCCTCGATTCTCACCTCAACTCACCATCTCCGAATTTCCCCTTCTTCTTTAGCTTTACTTTCTCCCCGACCTAAAAATCGCCATTGTTTCTGTTCCGAAGATTCAAACAACAACCGATCACAATTAGTTCGAGCAAGCAACTTCAACACCGCCGTCAATATCTCCGTCAATCTCTTCGGCAAGGGAGGTGCATTTGCAGGAAGAAAGAGGTAACGACTCTAAAATGTTTAATTACCGATAATTGGTGGAGTAGAAGAATAGTTGTTTAGCTAATTCTTGGATTCTTGAGTTGTATGGAATGTATAGATGTTAAAAACATGGTTAATTTCGGGGATTTTGGTTGGGTCATTTGCTTTCATTTTCTGTTTCTGATTCGAATTGTGGTCTGTGGTTTATAGAAATGCTTCTCTTTTTCAATTCTTTTCAAACAGCCACTGGTTTGAACTTGTTTTGACTTTGAATCTGTTCTGGTTTGGTCTGCCAATGGTGTCAGCTATGAGTTTGCATATGGTGTATGTATGTATGTATGATTAGTTGGAGCTGGTTTGTCATCTGTGACAACCTTGTCATCAAAGTCTTTCAAGTTTTCCTTCACTGTAGCATTTAGCAGAAAAGTCAATTTTGGTAACTCTGCATCATCTGAACAAATTATTGATTCCTTCATGCGCACTTAATTTATCTCTCAGTTACTGTCAAAAGTGGTTCTGCAGCAGTCCACTGTGACGCTGAGGAGTCGAAAATAAGTTATAAATGCTGATTCACTTGTTAATTCTGATCCAAACAGGGTTGCAGTAGACATGGATCCCAGGATTCAGCATCTTTTGTCCAGGGTTCGGGAACTTAAGCTTCATCTGGAAGAAACCACAGATCAGCCCGAGCAGATGGTTTCGGAGGCTGCATCCAGAAGCGATGGCACACTGGACCTGGACAGAGAAGTGCAACTCCTACTCGAGCGACAGAAGCAGAAATTGGAGACAAACATTAGGAAGAAGCTCGTTGAAATGGAGACTGATTTGCACGAAGGAAAGGCTAAAGTAGAGAGACGGAGAGCTGCTCTACATGTATTGGAAGTGGAGAATTCCACTCTTAAGCAGGACATGGTTGCTGCCGAAGCCCAAATAGCTGGGACAGCAGCTGCTTCAGAGGAGTTATTTAGAAGGCAGAAGGAGCATCTGATGAAGCTCAAGTCCCTGGAGACACAGAAGTCGATACTTGTAGAGACACTAGCTGCTGAAAAGGGCAAGTTCGATCACTGGAAAAAGAAAGTAGAGCGGGCTGAAGAACAACAACATCAACGGCAGGTAGGGATCTCAACAAATGCAATATCTGATTAATATATTTGATTTTGTTTTCATTGTATATTGCTGTCTTCCAATAAGTTGTTCAAACTCTTGAATCCAGATTTTATCATTTGACTAAATCTTCCAATATTATGACCTATTTATTTTTATTGTTGTTTTTTTCGTTTCTTTTCTTTTCCTTTTTTTTTTTGCTGTTGTTGTCAGAGGCAGTCGAACCTCTTTGGGACGAATCCTTTTGCTACTATATAGCTAAACGTGCCAACTTTCGATTCTCGCTGGGGCCATCCAATTTAAAAAAAAAAAAAAAAGCTTAGGGCATAGTGCTTCGACCTCTGTTCTTTAAAATAAAAAGAAATTTTCAGATCCAACTGATTCCGTTGTAGAGTTTCAGTTTTGTCTTTATTTGTTGCCATATCTTTTGTGGCACTAAAAAGAGTAGTCACTGCTTCTGCTTCCATTTTGAGCTTGCTTTTGTTTATGGTCTGGTGTGGGTAAACAGAATCGGCAGCACATTTTCTTTTTCTTAACTCTGTTCCAGAGAAGGAGAATTTAACGTCTTATTATTCCAGGAAAAGTGGAAAATTTTGAACCATTAATTGGCTACAGATGCCAAGAATGTATTAATAAGAGTTTTGTGTGTAAACTGTTAATTATATTGCTTGATGGGGAACAGGGTGGGTAATTGAAAACAGACGGAAAGGCAAACCCTAGCTGTAGGGATTTCGGAAAGACAGAGTCTTTGGAAGCTTCAAAAGCTTGGTTTTTATAAAATATCAAAATAACGTCCATCACAACTACTGCAGAACCACCCTATTTATAGAGAAGCCGGGCTTCTTCCTAAAGCTACTAAAATTGCCTAAAACTAATTCATAATTAAGGTAATATAGCAAATAGGAAATTAAACTAAAAGAAACTTTATTCTAAGAAGATTCCAGCTATTTTCCTTAAACCTAATATGAAACTACCCATATTTCTGAAATCTTCCTGCATCAACTCTCCCCTGCTTGAAAGAAAACTCGTCCTCGAGTTTTGCTTTGGGTTTTCCTCTATCAAAAGGAATTCCTGTTAAGTACTGCAATGCCTTCTTTCTTCTCCTCCTCCATGCATAAAGAACTTGATGTCTTGGAAACCTCTTGAACCAATAAAGTCTCTTCACCTTGAATAGAGATGCAGGTTTTAGTGTAAAAATAGATTCATTGGTTTGATAGCAATCACAGACAAGCACTTTATTGGACAAAGCTATTTGATGAAAATTGATGTTGTGTAGAACTTGATTTTCATCTGATATCTGTGTTTCCGAAACAATTTTCCTCAGCTTTCCCCGATCAAAAGGACATCCTGCAGACTCTTTCAGTAACCTCTTTCCTTGATTCTTTCCGAGGGTTAAAGACTTTATCATTGTAGTCCAAAACAACCTCCTTCTGTTGTAGACTATGGTTCTTCATTAAAAGTACCATATTATTGACAAACAGGCTCTTAAAGACATCCACAAGCAAATAGACTTTATCATTATAGCAAATAGGAAATTAAACTAAAAGAAACTTTATTCTAAGAAGATTCCAGCTATTTTCCTTAAACCTAATATGAAACTACCCATATTTCTGAAATCTTCCTGCATCAACTCTCCCCTGCTTGAAAGAAAACTCGTCCTCGAGTTTTGCTTTGGGTTTTCCTCTATCAAAAGGAATTCCTGTTAAGTACTGCAATGCCTTCTTTCTTCTCCTCCTCCATGCATAAAGAACTTGATGTCTTGGAAACCTCTTGAACCAATAAAGTCTCTTCACCTTGAATAGAGATGCAGGTTTTAGTGTAAAAATAGATTCATTGGTTTGATAGCAATCACAGACAAGCACTTTATTGGACAAAGCTATTTGATGAAAATTGATGTTGTGTAGAACTTGATTTTCATCTGATATCTGTGTTTCCGAAACAATTTTCCTCAGCTTTCCCCGATCAAAAGGACATCCTGCAGACTCTTTCAGTAACCTCTTTCCTTGATTCTTTCCGAGGGTTAAAGACTTTATCATTGTAGTCCAAAACAACCTCCTTCTGTTGTAGACTATGGTTCTTCATTAAAAGTACCATATTATTGACAAACAGGCTCTTAAAGACATCCACAAGCACTGCGCTAAACTCATCGAGCTCTAAGACCTGAACTTGTTGGGTACAACTCAACTTTTCCTGGACAGAACCAAAAGCTTTTGCACTCTCAACAAGATTCTGGCAGCCCAAATCAAATCTGTCAACACCAATCTGCTTGTAACACACCTTTTCCTCCTTGTTTCCTAAATCACTTAAAAGACAAGGCTCGCCAAACTCAATAACATCCTCCTCAGAGACATCCGAACACTCATCCCAGTCTTCCGGTTACTCATCATAGATTGGTGGATTGTTCCAATCAAGATCATGCTTCTCCCATGGATCATAATCTAATCCATATGAGAAAATCCTATCCTTCATATTACCTTCCGGTAAGTCTGAATAATAATCACTGCAATCTAATTGTTCTTCAAGTTGACTGTGTTGATCTCTGGGACCATGGAACGGACTGACCTCTTCTACCTTATGTTTAAACACCTCATCAACACCTTCCGGTGGATCAGGATCTTCGATACCTTTGGGTATCAATCCTCGTGCTGCCGCACGGTTGTCACGTTGTTGGTTCTGCACCAGCAGCCTGAGTTGTGCAAGTTCTCGTCGCAATTCTTCAATCCCAACCACATATTCCTGATTCTGAACTCTCCTAGGGACAGCACGCACCATCGTCGTAACCTAGGCTCGTGATACCAAATTGATGGGGGTAATTGAAAACGGACGGAAAGGCAAACCCTAGCTGTAGGGATTTCGGAAAGACAAGAGTCTTTGGATGCTTCAAAAGCTTGGTTTTTATAAAATATCAAAATAACATCCATCACAACTACTGCAGAACCACCCTATTTATAGAGAAGCCTGGCTTATTCCTAAAGCTACTAAAATTGCCTAAAACTAATTCATAATTAAGGTAATAAAGCAAACAGGAAATTAAACTAAAAGGAAACTTTATTCTAAGAAGATTCCAGCTATTTTCCTTAAACCTAATATGAAGCTACCCATATTTCTGAAATCTTCCTGCATCAACTACTCATCATAAAAGTTTCACATATTTACACACATATACATTCGCCTAACATTGCTATATCTCTATACATTGACAATTGACAAACAGATGCTCTACTGTTTCCTGATGTTGATTACACAGAGGGCAACTGTCATCATCAATCTCCATGCCAAGTTGTTTAAGTCTATCTCTTGTAAGTAACCTTCCCTGCCAGGTCAGCCAAACAATGCAGCAGTTTCTTGGGATATTTAGTCTATTCCAGATGATTACTGAAGCTTTCTGCTTTGGTACCACCCCTGTCAGGAATTGGACACCAGAGGCTATACTATAGACACCATTCTGATGAGCCCTCCACCTATCTTCAACAAACCCCTCCCTAAGCTTTTCTCTGATCCCTAAAAGTTTTTTCCAGTGCCAACTGGAATCCTGAATTGCAGAAACTTCCCAAAAACCTCCCTTCTTCAAGTACCTTTACATGGTATTGAGTTGATTAGCGTAATTAATGTGCAGACATATTCTGCCTAGTTATTTGGTCTTTAATTATAAATGTCATGAATGATCTTTCGCCTTCCAGCCTGCGGTCTGGATTTGTAGTTGCCAAACAGCGACGACTTGTTTGACTTCACGCAAGAGAATCACATCCTATAATCCAAAATGAGGATGAGTTTTGGGGTTAGCTCAGCCTCTCATCACAACCTTCCGTCGCTTTTAGCATGAATTTCGCCTTGCCCAAGAGGGGCAAGATGACTTGATGTTATCCTCTCCTTCCTCTAGCTTATCATCTGCACTCTGTTCAGGATCATGTGTTTATATGAACATCACACATTTTTATACACTCGTATCTTCTTTTAAGTATTTTTTTAATCTCATGCCTGTTTTTAATAAGTCAACAAAAATGAGGAAAGGCTGGTTTCCCAATGCACTCAAGTCTACTTGACACAATATTAAAATGTTGATTTTGATAATTACTCTACTTTCCAGAAGAAGCGAACTTTCTAGAACCTTAGATTCTCATAATTAGTTAGTCTCTCACACTTAGATGTAATTAACACTGTCTTAAAAGCTAAATATGCTATGAATGAACCAATTTGGTTGTGTAATTATTAGGTTGAGATGGCTGGTGCTTTGATCTTATTGATGGCGGCGACCTTGAAAACATCATTGAGCTCTATGTGAAGCATATCCAACATAATTAGGCAACAATTCTAAACTCACAAAATAGAACAGATCTTGGTCACAATTAGCTATTTAGATTATGACCAAACTGATATTGATACTTGCGACTATCTAATTCTCATATGTACTACCTGAAAAAGCCGTTTTTGTCCCTTCGGGACATATGCACCGAATGATCTTTACTAAAGGTTAGTCAATTTATTTAGACTTACCATAACATGTAAATATAAAATCAGTGGAGCTCACTATAAGTACTTTGGAGTTGCAATCTAGTTACTTTCAGGTTGACCTTATTAGTATTGCGATCTCCTGATAAGTTGGTGTTCATATGGCCAAAAATATGCTTGTACATTATCGACGCATTTAAATGGAATCATTGTAATCATGCTTGTTATTGTGAATGCATTGAGGAGTACTTGCTCTCGGTCATGTGAATAAATATTAGAGTGAACCAGATATGTTATACACTAATGAAATGGTTATCCAAGTAATATCCATTGCCTGCTGAAGAAAAATTTTGCGACGATGAGATATTTGTGAATGGGCTTGATATTGAAGCTTAAACCTGATAAAGTGGGCTGCAAACCTCCCACTATTAAAACAATTGAAAGACAGCTATTGCTATGCTAGCAAATTTGGCACGTCCCTTTTGGGGAAGTTGTTTACCCGTATTAATTGTTTTTTTCCTTGTCAAGTTTATAGTGGGCTTTTCCAATATAAGTGTTTGCTCTTACTAGCTTCAGGCATTTTCTCAAGGTTTTGCAAAAAAATGAAGATTCCATCCTGCGACGTCCACATTTAGGCACATCAGTTCTACCACTGTACCATGAAACATCTTGTGTGTCTATTTATGTTCATGTCATTATGTTGCGTAACTTAGCAGGTAGTGCCCTATGTTCGGGTATGGGTGAGGATTGTTGCCACGTGGTTTTGATTTAGGTCGTTAGTTGTGTTGCAAAAGGTATTATAAGTTGGTTTCTTTGTTACTTGTCCACAATACAATTTGGCGGTTTGCCGTAAGGCCAAGTAATTATGGACTTGGGTTCAAGTGATTTGGTATAAGCATTGACTTTCTTTTCTTGATTGTTTATTTTTCACCCATCTTAGAGCATTTGATGTTGCTGACTATCCTTGAGCATCTATCATGTGTTTATTGAACTTCAAATTTATGTTTGAGATGTAATTGGGTTGCTGTTTTTTTTAAAAAAATGCTTTTCACAGTTTTTATTGCTTTTTCTCATTTGATCATTTGATTGCAGGCTAGGTTAAATTTTGTTGTGGAGAAAGAACTGGATGAGATATTGCTGAAAGTCACCCATCTAAGGGGTATGAGAGAAGGCATTGAAACCGCAGGAAATGTGGAGATGGACCAGATCAAAGTAAAGGCAGAGAAGGAGATAAAGGACAAGGAGGAAATTAAACTCCTAAAGAATAAAATTGCGGCACGTAGGCTGCAAATTTATTTTGCTAAGGCTGCTGAACTTCAAGGAGGGGCAGAAGCTGCCTTTTTGCCGCGGGAGAGAGAGTGCATAATGTGCCTCTCAGAGGAAACATTTATTGTATTCCTCCCATGTGCTCACCAGTTACTTTGTTCAGCCTGCAATGATCTCCATGAGCGGCATGAATGTAAGAATTGCCCCTCGTGCAATACCGGAATCCAGCAGCGTATGCGAGTGCGCTATGCGCGTGCTTGATGCAGTTGCCTCCCTGTATTAATTGTTGATTTTTTTATTTTTTATTTTTTGTATCGTGACATTAAGAACTTGTTAGAACTTCTTTTTTTCCCCAATGGACCATTTTACAAAAACTTAATGACAGAGATACGAGGCCTGGCCCTCCCTGTAGAAACTAGCTCCAGCTGTTTTGTATATTATGGTGGCTTTAGTGATTTCAAGTTTCTTATGGATCTTTGTATGTTATGAATTTCGAGTTTTCTGATGGATCTTTGTACGTTATGAATTTATGATCGCTCTGTGAAGTTGTGTTTTCTGTGGTTGGATACATTGGCGGGAAAAACCAGCTTATATGAGTATACTTTTATATGAACCTGCTACGCTAGTACATGTATGGACATCAATGAGGCTCATTAAAATCTACCTCACCTTTCTCTGATTTAATTTTCTTCCTTGTTTTCAATAGGTTGAATAAGTACAGAAAAAAAAAAAAAAAAACTACTCTTTTGAGTCTTGATCCCAGAAGAAAAGTACTCGCTGTTTTCTTCCTCGATGGAAGGAGTAAGTATTCTGTATTAGAAATTATCCATTTACTTCATGGACATCTAGTTGCGCAGAACTCACGAGTTCAACATAGTAACATAACACCTCTAACAACAAAAAAACACCCAAAAGAAAAAGAAAAGAAAAGAAAACATAATACGAGGTGAGAGACAAAGGGCTTCCTATTTATAAAGAAGGAAAAAAAGAAGAGCATTATCCCATGGTTTTACACGAAAGAAGAAAAGGTTCACTAACAAACTAACTACACAAAATGGCTGTCTACCGGCTTGCTTGGAGGGATTCAGCTACCCCGTCTGTCTAAAAATTAAGTGCCTACCTAATTGCATCTAACAGCTCATTATCACCAGCAGTGTGATTAAACTAAAAAAAAGGGAAAACGGTCAATGATAAGGTAAATTTCTACGCACTTCCTTCAGGTTCTTCAATTTGCATGTCCGTCAACAGTTGAGTCCCTGTTGTTTCAATCTCTGTAATACCATTGTGCCTGCTGTTTATGCCATGACAAAGGAAAAAAGAAAGAGTTTCAGAAACTAAAACTTGACTTGAAGATGCAGTCACATTGGCAGGGTAAGGTAAATGCAATAACTTAACATTTGAATGTTGTGAGCAAACAGATTGCACAATTCACTAGATATGTAAAAACCATAGCACATCGCTTTGGGATTTAGCCGTACAGTTAGAGTGGGATCACAATATCTATGCACAAACCAATGATGATGAGACAAGAACCATTCTTGAATTTAGTCAAATCTATGCATAAACCTGACAATGATGGTTCATGGCCTGAAACAAATCAATCCAATCTACAATGTGAAGGAACCACCCTATTAGCACCCATTGCAACATTTTGCTGGTAGAAAATTAAATTTTTACAATGCTGTTGCCATATATGATCCATATATCCAACTCAACATAGTGGGGGCATAGAAGCTTGGCGCTGCTGTGTAAGTATAAAAAATCTTGTGAATGTAAAGAGATAGAACAAACATATCTGCACAAGAGTAAACCATAATACAATCACAATGATTCAATATATTACCATTGCATCATATACCAACAAAAAAATGAAAGAAGTAAAAGAGCACAATAAAGGACAAGCAGTGACACCCCTTTGCCCCATAGTAAGCAATATCATCAGAATCACCCATAGATTTTCTAAGGCATTAAAGTTCTGAACCCTGAAGAGCTCAGATCATTTGGCTACACAAGACAAGAGAATATAGAACCATCACGTTACTTAACAAACACAATACCATGATAAATAGAAAAGTTAACAATTTTAAAAAGTTAAGGAGAATTTTATCAGGGAGACGTACTCGCAAGCCCTTTTATTGTGACCCAGACCCTTGCATTTGCTACACTGCAGTTGGCGTTTGATTACATCCAGGGTATCAGTCTGTTTTGCCTTCGGTCTGCCCGGTGTACGTTTTACTGGTGGAGGGGTTACAGCAACGGCAGCTCCCTCTAATTCACTTTTTGCAGGTTTCTCAACATTTGGCATGGGATTAATCGACTCAGCATATGTTGCACGGTAGCTTTCAGTGGTAAAGTAACTCAAACAGTAATCATATGGATCTCTATGAAGCAACTCTAAAACGATAATGGCGTGACAGCAGGGTAAACCTGTAAGCTGCCATCCTTTGCAACTACAGTCCCAACGATCAATGGCAACTATTTCTACAGACTCACCACTAACATGATATGTGTTTCCTTCTGAGTGTATAACTTGCAGTGATCGAGCCTTTGAAGACTCTCTCTGAAGCTTTTCCTCAATCAACGGGCAGAGTCTTGTTGTCCACTGACTAGATTCAACGCGACGGGTATAGATCATTTCCATCATCTTTCCTCTTAATACATCAACCATCTGAGTTATAGGCAATTCTTCTGCCTCAGATACCCAGCTGTGGAACAATTGTCCAAAGTTCGATGTCATATGGTTGTATCTCACTCCGGGGAAAAACGCATTTGCCCAGTTTTTTGGCTCACTTTGTACGACCCAATTGTAAGCTTCAGGTGAGATAGCTTTTATGTTCTCAGCACACCGTTCAAACGCATCAAGTTTTGGAGCAAATGCAGCAGATGACAAATCTTGGACCATGAGGCGTCTTGCTTCATGCGAAAATTGCCCTTTCAAATCCCTGTTCAGTTTCTTGGCGAGATAGCGGAGGCAATAAGCATGATAACAATCATCACCAAAGATATCTTGTAACGCCACACTAATTCCTTTCTCTAAATCTGCAACAAATGTAATTTGCCTGGATGTTGAAACAGCAGACTTAAGTTCTGAGAGAAACCAATGCCAACTGTCATCAGTCTCTTCATCTACAACAGCAAAGGCCACGGGAAAGACACCATCATTACCATCTGCAGCTGTCGCAGCCAACAGCGTGCCTTGATATTTTGAGTAAAGAAGAGTGCTGTCCAGGAAAATAAGCGGACGGCAGGCTCTGAAACCAGATATCGATGCATGGAAAGCGACAAATAAACGTTGGAAGGTGGAGTCCTCCTTTGTGGTGAACTTTGCGATACTGCCGGGATTTGTTTCCATTATCTTTTCACAAAAAAAAGGTAGTAGGGTGTAAGCCTCAGAATGGGATCCCTGAAGCTGCTCCCTGGCAATCTCCTTAGCACGCCTTGCTTGGGAGTAGTTGAGTTGAATGCCATACTCACGTTTTATGTCCATGGCAATGTCCTTAGGCTTGTAATGGGGAGACACTTTAAGCTTTTCCTTGATCATATTTGCTACCCATCCCCTCGTAGCACGGTAACCAGCTTTAACAGAGGTTCCTTCACAAGTATGCTTAGGATTCATTTTCTTGATACAAATGAGCTGGGTAGTAGCTAGCCGAGAAGCGTGTACCCTCCATGGACAACCTTCGATCTTGCATTTGACAGTTACCCGGTGGCTGTCATTCTTCTTATACTTGTAACTGAATCCGTGGGCAATCGAGTATTTATGCAGAGCTTCCCGGAATTCAGGGAAACTATTAAACCTTTGGTCAACACCAGTGATAAGATTCTCCCATTGAATGGCAGCTCGGCGATGCTGCTCTTCGCTACCAGATGGATAACTATCAAGTGGTGACTGATTAATTGGGTCATCCATCTCCACATCACCAAGATCACGAGGACCGAACAAATCATCAGCTAGGCCGGGAACCACTGCCTCTGATGCAGTAGTTCTGCTTGACCTGCATAAATCAAGTTTTCAGGAAAACGGCATAATCACTTAAGTGGACCCTTTATCCTTCCAAATATAAACAAAAAGAAAATCCATCAAGCAAATCAAACTAAAAATCATCATCATCATCATCATCAACAAGAAGGAGTAATACTCTGGGATCACGGTGAACAATCAAATATAGGGAAGGGCTAGTCATCATGTTCTATCCACAACCACAACTAAGCTATACAATGTATATACCAACAAACAAACTGAAACAGACAAGAAGAAAGAAAGGAGGGATTGAAGAGGGCAAAATAGTAGTACCTACTGACGGGCGTGTTGGAAACATTGCGGGCAACAACAGGTTGTTCCTCGGCAATAACAAAGACTTCAACTTGGTCCAAATCCTTAAAGAAGTTGAACATGCGCTTGAGGTCCTTATCCTTGGAAACAGTGATGAGGGTCTTCTTGTTTCCAGGGAGAAAATACTTGATGGCCATGCCATTAACACTGCACTCAAATGTCTCAGACAATTCTTGCTTGAAATCCTTCAACTGAGTGTTCTGATCCAAGTCCAGTGCATGAGCTTCTCCGCCAGAGTAATACAACGAACCGTCCTCCTCGTTCGTAGCAAAACCTCCTCCAGACTGACAAATAGCTATAATTCTCTTTGCAGAAGCCATTGACACCAACTTTTATACTTCTTTCAATTCATACAAAAAATAAAAAATAAAAAATTGAATGGCTTTTCGAACCCACCACCTGCATTGAACATTAAGCCCAAAAAAACACAAAAGATTACAACTTTGCATGAACCCTAAAACTCAAGATAGAAGACGAGGGAGCAAAATTCAATAAAAACAAGTGAAGGGTTTTGGCCATCAGGGAAAAGGGATGGCATAATTGCTAAGAAACAAAACTCTGGAGAAAAATTTTAACATAATTCAAAGTTTTTTCTTCGATGGTAAAAAAGAGGGGCAAAAAGGAATACCTTGGAAGTAATGGGGTCACGGGCACGGATCTGAGTGAGAGATTGGGTGATGAGTGAGGAGAGTGACGCTAGGAAGTGAAAGGAAGGAGGAATCAAAAACAACCAAAAAGAAATCTGATGGGTGCCTTATTGACTTTCAGAAGAAGAGATTGAGCTGCTCTGCAAATTCTCTATTTTGTTGGGAACTCAATTGACGACTCGTAGAAGAAGAAGGGCTTTTCTCTATGACCTACGGTATATAACTATATATAGTAGGATCCTTATGAAACGGTGTCGTTTGTTTTTAGAATTTATTTTCTTTTTTTATAGTTCTCATGGCGGTTAAAGGATGGAACTTGGCCAAAAATTACTAATCACACAAATTTTATTCTGTAGCAAATTTTGTTGCATAAAGATTCAATCTTGGGACATTTTTACATATGAGCTGAAAATTTGGAAGGAATTATGGCCTACTGCTTCAAAAAAAACCCAAATCCCACATGTCAATTTTTCCTCAGAAAGCTTTCTGCTTGCAAGATTTTTCCAGGTGATTATTTCAGTTGAATTGGAGACTTTAGCTTTCTTTATATGGCTTTGCTTTGCATAAATGATTCATGTTTAGGTGCCATGAGAGGTGAATTGTAGTCCAAAATTTGTTTCCTGCTCTGGTGGGCTGAAGTGAGCTATGTAAAATTCTTTGTAAGTATTGAGAAGAATTGTGCTTCTACTGTGAAATCTTGAAATGGTGGAAATTTCATGGGTTTTAATGAGGAATACGCTTTGATTTATCATATAGTTACTGCACATGTGGTCGTATAGGGCAAAATATACTGTTGAATTTTGAGATATCTAGTCTTTTTGTTCGGTGGGGAAACCTGAGATCAGATGGTTAACTGATTTTCTACCATCAGTGCTCTACAATTTGGCAACAGCCTTCATTCATCTTTGGTAGAAAGATGGGCACTGTCTCCTGTCTTAAAATTTGTTTCAGAAATGAGAAAAGTATAGGGGCACGGTTGTTTGATGATAGTTGTATGGAAGTCTCTTTTTTTCTCACTGAATATAGAGTTACAAAACCGCCTACCAAAATCACACATTTGGCCTAATCTAATTTTTAATAAGAAGAGATCCATTCTCTTTTGCTGGCTTATGAAAGAACCTATCAGTCCGAACTATTTGGAGCAGTTGTAATTCCAATAATCTGCTTATGGATGTCTGTTAATCTTGGTTACAGTTCTAGTTGCTTTGGTTTCTCATTTTATGAAATGAATATTTGCATTGATCTCAGACTTACTATGCCTCTGTGATGTTATTCAATGTATTTCTTTAGTTTAAGCTTTTTCTGCAAAATCCATGGCTTGAATCAAGTGTGGTTATCTAATTGAATGCGGAGGGAGTAAATAGTCATGACTGTTGATATGTTGTACCTGTTCGAGCTCTTATATCTTGGGCTCTGCCTTCAAAAGCTGTCTCAAAGACCTACTGCTTGCCTTTTATTCCGCCCAACTAAGGTTGTTTTACTTCATTACAAGTGATAGAATATTTTTGTTTTTTTCCCCACGAACTGATGTGCAGATGTTCTCTCTTAACCTAGGGATTCTACTACATGTGGAACTGGGAAAAGTAAGTTTCTTTGAAAACTGTGTTGCTCAGATTCATAAAGGGCCCTCCACGACTATTGACTGGTCAAGTATAAATTCAACTGGTTTTTCTGCTAGTACTTTCCAATCCAAGATATTTGAATTGCAAGATGGCTTTGGGTCTGCATTTGATGAAGAAAGATTGAGGATCTTGTGAAGCGTCCAAACAAGGTAGACCTTCCCACTTCTTTTATTTTGGGTAAATGTTAAAATATATTTCAACAAAAACTCGTCCACATCTTTGTTCTTGGAATTGAAACAAATTAGCCTTACTTTAGATATTACAATCAGAACTACACTTACGAAGCCTAACACTTAGGTTTAAAACAAATAAGAGAACTACTAGCTAATACTCAGATCAGCATCTATGGATTAAATTACTACTATTTTCTCTACGAAACTCTGTCCTGCTACAAAACTTTGTCCGTCCTTCACTTCCTGTTTGATTTCAGTCACTACGCATTCAATTGATTTCTGGTTCCCTTTAAATATTTCTTGGTTTCGAGCCCTCCAAATGTGCTAAATTCCTGCATTAATTAAAGCAAACAAACATCTCTGCTTGGCTTTACTTCTTTTCCAGAGTTTTACTATTCTCTTCCAGTTATGCAAACAGATTTATTTGCTGTTTCTGTATCCAAACCAACAAACTGTTCAAACTTCCCTCGTGAATTGCTCCGTTTTTCAATTTTGCTGTGTGCATATGCCGATTTCTTGTTTGCTACATTAAATAAAAAAGACACTGATGCCTCTTTTATAAAAGCTGACAACTTTATCTAAAATTCCTATTGCTGGAGGTTGGATCGTATAGGTGCTGGTGAATTTGAAACTAAAATCAAGGTCCTTTTTGGGCTTAAACATGCTATCGTTAGGCAAAGAAGCCAATCTCCGTGTATAGTAAAATGAGCATCTCTTTGACACAAAATAGGATATTGAAATGAGTGATTGTATCTTATTCTTCTATCTACTATATGAAGAAGCATTTGTTATGACCATAATACATAAATATGAAATCAGTTGAGCACACCATAAATATGTTATGGATGCATTTATTTATTTATTTATTTTCAGTTTTGCTTATTTGTTATACAAAGTATTCTACTCCAGTGTTTATGTTGCTCAAAGTATGCTTGTGAGTCAGGCAACTCCTCTTTAGGTTAAACCAAAGGTTATGCTTATGGTTGTCATGGTATTTTGACTCGGAAGAGTATAAACTATTTGCCATTCATCCAAGTACGAAAATAAACATGGTATTTCGAGTCTTTGACTACTAATGGATTTGGTAATTTAAGTGAACATAGACCCACTGTTCAAGAGTGTCTGACAATAAGATATTGTGCAATCGGCTCTCTAGTGAATGAGTATGAGATGGAGCTTAAACTTGATATATTGGACTTAGAAACTTGCCATTGTAATAATTGACAGTTATTATAGTAAAATCAGAGTGTGTTCTAGTCATTTTTTCCTGCCAAGTTAGAGGTTGGATAGTCTTTGTTTGCGTGTCATCAAATTTTACTGTTTCAGAAATTCTTTCAGCTGCCGAGTAGATTTGTTAACTTACAAGATTTTTGTGCGATATCTATATACATCTTGATAAGTGTTATTTTCTTAATCCCTTTAGAAGCTGTGAAGTATAATAATTTGAAACCATTGGTCTTTAATGTTTTTCATGTTTTAATTTCATTGTTTCATGTGATGCCACGTGATCAGTCATAAATGCACAGACCAGTAATTTATCCATTATTTGCGAAACATGTTTCTTTACTCCGACCATAAGTCAAGAGTGTCCATAAGTTTACAAGTAACGGTTTCTAGGATAGATAAAAGTTGTCACCGAGTGTGCATGTGTGATTGCTAGAAACAAGGGTTTTGTTTACATCGAGGTTGTAGATGGTTCCGCTTTAGATCGTGAAACAAAGGACTTTTTCTCTGTTGTTTCTAACGGCATGGAGCTCGAAAAGGAAACATACAAATATAACATCCTTTCATTGAAACTATGACAACTTTCACCAGCTGTACTATTCCGTTATTTGTAGAACTCTTGTGACACTGACAACTGGGGGAAGATAAGGCATATCGTAGGGTATGCTGCTTGATGGGGGTCCTATAAGAAGGATAAGCCTTCAATGCCTGCTTCTCATGGAGATCCTTACAGGATGGGATCAAGGTAGGAAATCCACATAGGTCCCCCTGTACATCGTTTAAAGCCTTTGCTTAGTATCTCTCCAGCCATCCTACAGCAGTCTCCTTTGAGCTTTTGGATGTCCTCTTTCTGCTTCCTTGTATGATATTTATCAGCCTTTAATATCACGGTGTAAATCTTAGCTTTTCCGGCGGCTTCAATTCTTTCTCTTTTTTGTCCCTAAGACAGGTCACTTCCAGCAGGATTTCATCCTTCTCTTTCCCGACGCGATTGAATCCCTATCTTGCAATTCCACTTTTGGTTATTGTTCCAACTCCATGTAACCTCTAATTAAGGCAAGTACAATGTGTGTGTGTGTGTGTGAAGGTGGTATCTCAGCCGAAGCTATTTGAGCACAATACTTTTTCTTTGACAGCTTTTGAGTTTAGACATTTGCATGTTTGGTTTATTGAATTATTCACCTTTTCTATTGTGTTTGTCCAGAAATGAATTTGGCATGAGAGTTTACTGCATCAGACTTCATGGTGAAGTTGTGATACGCTCTTATTCGAGTTGGTTCGGGATGTACTGGAAGTCCAAAGGTATCTCTGGAACAATGGTTAGTTTTTTAATTCGTTTCTTGGATTGTATCGTATCTTAAAGCATTTGATCTATCGACTTAATTGAATTTCTGTGAGATACGTAAACTGCGAATTCATGTTTGATTTGAAATTGAATTGCTCCTCTTTTCAGTGTTTTTCATTGATCCTCATGCATTTTCTTATTTGTGCTGTGAAATTGCAGGGCTAGCTTGAATCAGGAGGTGAAAGAAAAGGAAGAAAATTCTGTTAGAAGTCACGTGACCTGGGGAAGGAAAGACAAAGAAATGAAGCTCTCGGAAAAGCTAAGGAGAGGATGCAATGAAGTTGAAAGCATGTCCCTTATGGAACTAGAAGTGCTGGATACTTAAACGAACTAGAAGTGCATCTCCCTTATGGAAAGGAGTGTTTGATGCCTTCCATCTAGTGGAAAAGGGGTTTGACATGGGTTGTTGGTGATGGGGGAACACCTTTTTGGGAAGATAATTGGATAGAAGGGGTTGATAAGCTACAGGATCACACATTGTGCCCAATTCTGGAGAATTTGCGGTCAAGGCAGGTTGTGGATTTCATCAAAGGCGATGGATCTTGGGATGCGGAAAAATTCAGACCATTCTTGGGAAGCGAAGTAGTCTCTCAAGTGTTAAGGATGCCACCTCCGATGGATGCATTAGGAATGGATCGTCCTAGATGGCTTCATAAAAGTCAGGTAAGTTTTCGATTAAATCAGCCTACTTTTTAGCTCTTGATGAGTCTCATTTGCAGGTCAACAATGGCTGGCGAAAGGTGTGGAATTGGAAAGGTCCCCAAAGAATTCGAACTTTCCTATGGCTGTCCATCATGGGAGGCTTACGACGAATGAGTTGTGTAAAAAGAGAGGATTGATCCCGACAGAAGTGTGTACATGTTGCAACCGGGCAGTGGAAACCACCGTGCACGCATTAAGAGACTGTTCCCTGGCTAGAGATGTGTGGCAACAATTGCTGCCCCCAGTCTCCGACCAGTTTTTTATCAGCTGGAGCTAAAGGATTGGCTGCGCACAAACCTGGAGAATGCAAATCCCAAATGGCGGACCATGTTTGGAGTGACCTGCTGGATGATATGGAACTGGAGAAATGATCGAGTATGTAACGGCAGTCAGATTTATGTTCAAGAAGCGGTCAGAGCAGCACAACGTAGAGCAGAGGAAATTGACAGAAGCCAATTACTTTTGAAGTGGCAGAAATTGGGAAGGGACAGTGAGGTACAGGTTGGATGGAAGAGACCGCCGTTGACGTGGTTTAAGGCCAATTGCGACGGTGCAGTATGTACTACGACAAGGGAGGCAGCAGCTGGAGGGATTTTGAGAGATGACAGGGGCTTTGTGGTGAAAGCCTTCAACAAAAGTTTTGGTCATTGTACTGTGAGACAGCAGAACTGAGGGCGATCCTCTTAGCATTAGAGGTCGACAAGAAGCTAGGAATCGCAAAATTAATATGCGAATTCGACTCTATAGCAGCAGTAGATCTGATCCAACGTATGAAGGATCAGAATGAAATCCCTCTGGACCCAGAATTAAGAGGGATTCATGCCATTTTGCGCTCTAATTGGGATGTATATTTTGTGCAAACGTGTAGGAATAATAATGTGTGTCGATATTTTTGCTAAGACCGCATTAGGTGTAGATAAGAGATTATGTTTTTTTGATGTTCCTCCTCGGTGTATCCATATGTTACTGGAGAACGACTGCAAGGGTTCATACAGATGAAATCGTTGGCTTTAACTTTTAGTTAAGTTCTTCACCAAAAAAAAAAAGAGAGAAAAAAAAAAAAGCATGAATCCGAAGATACATAATGATGAAATCCAGAAGTTCTTGAGATTATTATTTACTAACAAAACACGACTGAAATGAAATGTAAATTCTTAATACCCTGATAAAAATGGTACAAAAAGAAGCATAAGAATTTATACTACTTTTTGTCCAATATTATTATCCGTCCACTCTGTGAACATAAAACGGTACAATAAAATGGACTATGAAAGACAGGATTTTACATGGATGGTACGATAATTGGTAAAGATTAAAGGTGTTGTCATTTTCAAGAACAAGTACAACATCGAACAGTTTCTGGATCATCAAAGAGACATTTGCCAATGTAGTTGCCCTGTTCTAGGCAAGCGTATAAGCAAGCATTTCCATGATCAACAACATAGGTTGTACACAGAAGCATTTGGTCCAGAGAATTAAAGAAAATGCCACCAGGACATTCTCCCATGGCCATCTTCACCCCTGTGCCTC
The DNA here is from genome assembly GCA_949775105.1 of Oldenlandia corymbosa var. corymbosa. Classification (NCBI taxonomy): domain Eukaryota; kingdom Viridiplantae; phylum Streptophyta; class Magnoliopsida; order Gentianales; family Rubiaceae; genus Oldenlandia; species Oldenlandia corymbosa. Next base: position 15,516,900 of record OX459126.1, on the reverse strand, counting down.
CTACAAGCCGAAAACTCGATAAGTTAACCAGAACGGTACTTGACAGACATGTCTTAATTTTGTTTGACAATGAAAGAAACAAAAATAACTAATGTAGCTTAATTAAATATAGTACGTACCAGGGTTGAAACCAAGCAGGATGGAGATCAATAGTGCAGGAACCAAAGTTGTTTTGAGCTTCATTTCTTCTTGTTGAAAAAATGTCTGCAATACACAAATTGTTGAAGGAAAATGTTTTGGAAATATGGTTTTCTTAGGTTGGAGGATTCTCAAATATGAAATTAAATTCATATTTATAGCCATGGAGAAGCCTTTTGGTTGGCTGAAAATTTTTTTTCTCATACAGTCAATGAATTAAAGTTAGTAGAAAACTTCTTAGTTGGATTAAAGTTAACAGAATCATTCATCACATTAACTGGATTTAAGACAACATTCCAACTCAATAACGAATGAATTCCCTTGAACCATGTTAATTTCGTACTCTTTCTATTTTAAATTAGAAGTCGTTCTATGACTTTCAAATAAATTATGAATACTTTAGTACTTTTTAATTTTATCCTTAATAATAATGATCAAAACTCCCCTTTCAATTACAGAATGTCAGTAAATTAATAACTTCTAGCAATTAATAATTTTTTCTGGTGCCAAATTGGGATCAATACAAAAAGTAAAAACAAAAAAAATCGATAAAATAATAAGATAATAATGTCTCAGAAAATTTTTTATATTTCTATAAGTCTCAATAATACTATAAATTAATAATACCATAAATTTAAAAAAATAATTATAATAACTATTAATATTTAGTAAAATGTGAACTATTGATACTTTTTTTAAGTCCCTAAAGATGATTTGAACGATATATGAATTTTTAGTATTCAGGAAAAATTTTGATACTTGATTGATTTTTACGTAAACACGATTGCGAATTAAATGATTTAGTGAGGGTTTTTTTTCTCATATAAATTCTTTAAATTAATAAATTATTAATTTATCGATTATTTAATAATTCACTAAATTAATAAAATTTTAGTGGTCCCAACACTATTAATTTATAGAAGTTCTACTGGAGTTGGTACAAAAGATAATTAATGTATAAATTATTTTTTAATGACTGGCTTTTCAAGAATTTTTTCCTTAAATATATTTTCTTATATATACCTGGACAAAAATAAACCTTTCAAAAATTTTGTGGACAAACTTATATGTCCCGGATTTAGGAAATCCGAATGGGGGTAAACTCGGATTTCGGAAATCCGAACCCCAATAAACTCGGATTATAAAAATCCAACTTTGTGTTACGTAAATCCGATATTAAGTTAATGACAAAAATTAGTGTAATTAATCTAAATCCGGATTTTATAAATCCGTATTTATGAATAAAATATTACTTTCCGGATAGAGAAAAAAAATATGTTGAAAAATTAAATTTGGGAAAAACCGGATCACGGTAATCCGAATATACGTAGAATCGGATTACCGAAATCCGAATCTCCTCTGTTTTCTGAAAAATGGGGACTCTCAGTTGGCTACAGACTCGGATTTCCAAAATCCGAATCCTTTACAAAAAGTCTGAGTTCGGATTTCGTAAATCCGAGTCTTTGTCAGAACTGAAAAAAAAATTGGACTGGTTTTCACCAGTCCTAAACCAGTTTACAGCACCAACAACAATGAAACATTGGAAAACAGAAATTTAATGGCAACAAAACAATAAACGGCATTCGATTAACAACAAAACAATCAAGTTTCATACAAAAATCAATACAAAAACTACTTTAAATGTGCAAAATACATCAAATGTCTCATTTTTTCCCTTTTCCTTTATTGTGCGCATCCGGAGTGCATTTGTTTGGACCCTGCCGGATCCTGTCTCCACTCTTAAGATACGTGAGTATTGAACTCTGTTGTGGTTGCGACTGTCCACCAAACTGAGCCTCAAGTTGGGGTTGGGATTGGGACTCCCCCATGGTGAGAAATTTAACTCCCGGTTGTGGTTGTGACTGTCCACCAAACTGAGTCTCGGGTCCACCAAGGTCAAAGAGTCTCGGGTCCACCAAGGTCAAACTGAGTCTCGGATCCACCAGCGTCTTCAAAATGAGTCTCGACCTGAATGCGCGAGCCTCGAGAAGAATGTGCTTGATCCTCATTTTGTTAACCCTCAGTTTGTTGTTGCGATGTCCGAGGGGGGATTGTGACCTTCCTCTTTCTTCCTCCTCCAATCTTATCTCTCGACCACAGTTTCGCTTTTTTACCCGGCGGAGGTTGTGAGGGCAAAGATGGATCTTCATCAACCAGGATTTGGGTATCCTCCACCTCCATCTCATCATTTGCGCCCAAGATTAAAGCAGCATGTGTTTGATTGATGATATCGTCCAAATGCTTGTCGAGTTCTTCGTCTAGGAGATTATCATCTTCTCGTTTTTCTCTAAACCTCTCGGTACTCACGCGAATGTTGTTCAATACTTCACCCTGAAAAGAAATTGGGACGTTAATTAAGAGAGTAAAATTCTAAAAAAATAAAAATGAAAAAAAAATAAAATGAAAACATAAGAAATAATAAAAGAAATCTAGAATGAACTCACATATAATTTCACGCGGCTCGAAGAAGTCTCGTATCCTTGAGGTTCATAATTACCGGGATTGGATATCAGTCTGACAGTGTTCACCATGAACCATTCATAGTACCCCTCATATACGGAACCAGGATCTCCTTCCTCCAAATCTCGTAGCACGTACTCTTCTTTCCTATTCCAATGACGACGTACTACGGAATGGTGGTCCACCCAATTATTGCTAGGATACCCAGACATACTGTGGGTGTGATCGAGAAGGAATGCTGCGTTATCTTTAATCATGGGAAGCTTGGGAACATCCTGTATGTATCCAAATTGTCTTACGACTCTGCCCGACTCGTGAGGTTCCCTAATAGCCCAACAGAACATCCAACACCAGGTCGTCCAAATGGCTTGGCCTTGTGTACAGAAATCAGGGAGTTTATGAAGAACATGTGCATATGGTTGCCACCGAAACTGCATGAAAAGAATTTCATTAGATGGTACAACCGGAACGAAAAGAAAGGGGTAATTAATCTCAAAGTAAATATAAATACCAAATTACAAATACTTACATCTTCAACACGCAAGCTTGTTAATTGATCTCTAAAAGGTGGGGTGCTGCTCCTTGGGGCGTCGCCGTAGGTGTACCTATATTCCCACCTTAATGAACAAAGGGGTACATTTGAATTAGTGAAATAAATGAATAAGAAACAAATAGAAATAAACATTGAGTTATTTTGAACTGAAAATAACCCTGCATTCCGGTCGGATGTCACAAAGGGGTACATCTGTGACATTGCGCTCAACAACCCTGCATTCCGGTCGGATATCACACTTACGATTCTATCATACACAACCCACAACCTCAAATTCCTCATAAAAAATGTCCAACTCTCTACTGTCTCCTCATCCACAATCGCAAATGCAACCGGTAAAATGTGCTTGTTTGCGGTATAGACCACCGCAACAAGCAATTTACCCTTGTATCTACCACGCAAAAAGGTTCTATCGATACAAATGACTGGTGGACATTCAAAAAACGTCTCAGCCACTTGTGCAAATGACCAGAAGACGTATTTAAATGTCCTATTTCCCCTGTTCCAACCTTCTTGTCCCTCCTTCCATTCCCACTCTACTACAGTCTCAGGATTAGTAAACTTAAGCGCAACGATATACCTACACAACAACAAGTCATTGTTAAAATATTTCAATACATGTAAAAAAAAACACTAAAAATATTTCAATACACGGATAAAAGTTGATATTTACCGTGGAAGTTCTTCGAAATTCGAGGTCCAATCACCATAGACCGCTTCTATAGCTTTCCTCCTCCCGTGCCGCGGCCTTTTGTATGGGACATCTACTTTCAATAAGGTCTTCACATCTTTCTGTGCCGAGGCTACCGTATAATCTACGTTGTCCTCAACCTTTCTCCTGATGAGTCTAGCAATCAAAGACGCGTCCACACACCGATTGTCATTATCATTCACGGGAGTCATGCAATTATGTGCATCATGCCATCTCATAATTTTATGAAGGCTGTGAGCTTTCAATGACACACGCATCTTCCACTCACATGGTGGTTCACCATCCTCACTTTCCACATTAAACGTTCTGCACCGCACAGCCCACGTCCTTGGACTACTCGCGGCGACCGTATATTTCCTTTTATGATGGATGTTCCATAATTTCACAGCATGCTTTGCTTCTGATTGAGATTTGAAACAAACACCAATGTCCATTCCTTCGGGCGTCTCATCCCACATCTTAAGAGCAAACTCATCTTTGTCCACACATGAGGCATCCCAGTTCCCCATCTTACTATATACATGGCGTCGGGCCAATGGATTACAATCCCTTTCCTCATTTTCCAACCTTTCATCATCACTTTCTTCAAAATCACTCTCTCCGGAGACATCACAGTCTTCTTCGCTTTCACTCGGAGCTATGTAGTCGGAATCCGACTCTTCCCGGTAGTCATCTTGTGCAAATAAAGGTATCTCCTCTTCATCACGGTTTCGAGAAGTACTAGCACGTTCCCCCCTTGGAAAACCACCAAATGACACGTTTTCCAAACTCGTTTCTCTTTCTTCTTGAGTGATATCTTCCAAATCTATGTATAAATCCAAACATGACATTGGATCTACATGGTTCATGAACTCTACATGCGAATCATTCTTGATCTTCACTACACGCCTACCACCGGGACTATCGAAAATCAAAGAAAGGTGGAGTTTCACGTGTGCTGGATCCCAACTAAGTGTCATAGAAATCTTACTAATCAATCCCTCATATGACAACCTTTCTTCGACAAACAAACCATCATCCGGCATATTTGAAAAAGTGTTGATGCTACCGTTCTCTATCACATACTTACTTGTATGATACAAATTAAGCATGTATGATACATTACGTGCCATTGATAACGGTTAAAAAAAAATAAAAAACTAATCATTTCTTAATAACAAAATCAACAAATACACCATACATACTCCATTCATAATTCAAAAAACCTATAAAATACTAAAATACTTATAAATCAACTTCGATATCTCATTAACAACTATGATTTCTCATCTCTAACCTCAAAATCAACACCTAAAACATCCAAACAACCAACCAACATAAACTCTAATCTATCATACATCATTCTAACAATCAAAATAACACAAAACTAAACTAAATAACATGGTTTTGCAATCTAACCTCTTTCAAATAACGATTCCCACGTATCTAGAGGCAAGAATGCATCAAAAGCTCCAATTCGCCCTTGTTTGAGCTGCAAAAACAGAAAATCCAACTTAGTTCTCGAATGAAAACTGCCTGAAATTTTTTTTTCTTTTATAGCACGTTAAACTCGGATTTACGAAATCCGAATCCGTAAGTAACTTGGATTTTTGAAATCCGAATTACATTAGTTTCGGATTTCATGAATCCGGATTTAGTCAATTCAGGATTATTTTATTCATTTTTTGGTCCTCCAATTTATGACACATGCCTACTTCCACCAACTAAAATTAAAGGCAGCCGGATTTCCAAAATCCGAATTCATAAAACCGGATTACGGACTTCCGATTTTTGGATTCAAAAATTTCGTGCCGCGATTTATTAATTTTTAATTAAAGTCGGATTTCACAAATCCGACCGGCACTGTTCATTTAAGAATTTTTAAAAAATTATTATTCAACAAAATTTATTTAATTATTATTTTATTATTAAATATAAACTCAGATTTCCAAAATCCGAATCTTTAATTTTAATCAGAACTCGGATTTCAGAAATCCGAAGAATATAGTTCTGTCCACAAATATTCTGAAAAATTTAAATTTGTCCACGTTTATTTTAATTAATTTTTTTTGGAAAAATTCCCGGCTTTTCAATATGTGTAAAATTGCTACATTTACTTATACTTCGAAATGGAGGCGTATCAGTTTAGAAACTCTTCAATAAATATACAACAATTACATATATGCATAGTAAAAGACGGTTCAAGTTCTATCGTAAACAACATTACCATGACATATGCATATTTACACATACATTTCAAAAGAATAAAAAAGTAATATCACCTGGACATAATAAGAAAATTAGGGCTTTGCTAAATCAAATTGTAGTTCGACAATATATTAAACTCCTTTCTAAACCGTTAATGCATGTCTTCAATGTCTTTGCTTTTGGATCAATGAAGAAGGGTTGAATTATAAATTTTTTTCCCTTTCAAAATGATTCTTACAATAATAGTATAACAACAAACATTATAATTATTTTAAAATGGATTAAAAAAATATAATCATGCAAGAAAATTATAGAGCCAATAATCGTCAAAATCCAACATACTTCTTCCGTCCCGAAATTATTGTCCAGTTTGGATTTTTATTTTTAGTTCGAATTATATTAAGAGTGAAATATCAAATTGGACAATAATTTTGGGACGGGGAATATTATTTTTCTAACATAAATGAAATTTTTATTTTTTTTATTTATTTACTTTTTTGGTCTGGGATTGTTGAATCACAATCTAACTTTCTTGCATCACCTTATGGATTGTCCTAAGTTGATTAGGTTACTATCTTAAGATTATGAGTAAACCTTCAAGATTATCCTTATTGTGTATTAAGAGATTAGGACGGGAGATGGTATTTGCCAGGAGGTTGAGGGTTTGACTTTCACTGTGCATCAAATTTTTATTTTTATTTTTTTTTAAAAAACAAATGGAAACTGGAGGTCAGCTTAACCTAAAGAAAGAAGGAAAAAAAAAAAGAAGAAGAATTAATGGGGGCACAAAAACCATTTAAATGAATACGAGGGGTCGATCTGGCAAAATAAGGAGTATACAAGCCGGCTCAGAAGCCAAGCCGACATACAAAACGCATCACACTACAAAAATTTTAATTGCAAAACAAATTGGGAAATTCCCCCAATAGAAGAGAGCTTCATCAAACAGTATTTTCATGGCTTTTCAAATCTTGAAATTCTGAAACCCTTCAAAGCTGAAACTTGGGCGGGCAAAAAATCCTCGTAAACTCACAAACCCAATTCAAAAAATCATCTTGAGCTTCATAAAGATTCAATCTTGATAGAAATTTGCATGGTTGATTTGTTCTTGTTCATCATCCTCTCGTGTGGGTGGAGAAACAACAAACATATGAGCTGCAGAAACACATACATAAACTTCCAAAAGCTTTGATATCGAAACAATGTCTTACTCCGGTTTCGGAAGGCAATCAGGCCCTTTGGCGCCTATAGCCCAAAACCCGTTTGCCAAATTGTCCCAGAAACCTTCACCACCTCCTCCCCTTGCAAGATCCCCCAGGTGCTAATTCAGTTTATTTGAATTCTTGGTGTTTTCCTTGTGATTTGCTTGTATAGTATTGATCTTTAAGTTGCTTTCCTAGTTGAAATAGTGCTCCAAGATTTGATTTTTTTGCTCTGGACTGAGCTGTATAGAAAACTTTGCTTCTTATGTTCCTCTCCTTCTATTTGTAATTTATGGAAGAATCGGTTGATAGATTGCTTGCAGTGCTTCTTTTTATTGCTTATTTTTGTGCTGCCCTATTCGAGAAGATACTCGGTTGAATAAGAAAAGGACTTGATATTTTGTGTAAGAGCGAATTTTTCACTGCTGCGAACTTTGGATTAATTGATTTTGTAAGGTTTATTGTTTGCTTCATCTGATAAAGGACCTAAAGATTATCAAATTTTGAATTTGTAGAAGTATGATGGAATAGTTATACAGTATTCAGTTATAACTGTTGGAGTGTTTTGGCTACAAGGTTAGGACATTAGTACAATTATTGTATTGAGGAGTGAGCACTCTCATTGCTTATGAGGCATGTTCCTGCATGTTCCGAATCTCCTTAGTTTGTTTTTTCTTTTACATGTGACTCATTTTTCTTTGAACACAATTAGTTGGGCTTTATTGGGCGCTTGAGTTACAGTTATACCTATCTAGAACTTTTATTGATGCAATGCCATTGCTAGCATTTGTCCTCAGCCGAAATTTGTATGAAATTATAATGTGAAGATTCCCTCACCTCCTTTGGCTTATGAAAGAAGCCTTTTGACTAAACCAACCAAACATCCTGGAGGACTTTTAGTTCCAATGATCTGCTTATAGTTGGCTTTTTGGCTGTCAGTTGGGATTTATCAGTTTCGGCTGTTATGACTTCGCTTTACGTTAAAAGAAGTCTGATTTTATTCGTAGAGTACACAGTTTAAGTTCTGCAACCTTGGCTTGTTCACGGAGGTTCGAGTGGTTAATTGGATAGAAAATAGTCTCCCGCATTTGTGTTATACCCCTGCAGCTTATTTGTGCACCTTCTGAAGCTGTATGAAAGACCTACCACTTTGTTCGATGCTTGCCAGTTCATATTGTTCTATGTCATTGCTAGTGGTGGCATAGAATCAAATAATATTCTTCACGTACTGAAGAGCTGTAGTTTTTTCTCAACCAAGGCAATCTCCTTCCCCGGGAACTGGGCCGAATGTAAACTACCGAGACTATGATGCTCTGATTGATGAAGGACCCCCCACAGTTACACCTTTCACAGCTTCAAGCAACTTTTCAAATGGTTTTCCAGCTAGAGCTTCTCCAGTCCAAGATATTAGAAGTGGCAGATCACCTCCTCCTCTGTTTTCTGATAAAGAGAAAATTAGAAACTCCAAAACTGTGAAAATAAGGTAAATTTTTTCCTCCTAATTAACTCCATTGTTCATATTGATGTGCACATATACCACATTCTTGTTTGTTGTTTGATATTGAAAAATAAAATATTATAGCATGCAAAATTCTTCTCATAATCTGAGTTGTCATAACTACATTTTTGGATTAGGTACTTGGAATTGTGTGTGTTAACTATTTTTCTCCTTGTGGTAGTCGTGCAGGTATTCTTCCTAACAGTCAAAATCGCTTGGCTCCCGAGCTAAATGGGCCATCTTTATCGCCATTCCAGCGAAACTCTTACCCAGATGTAGCTCAGCAGTAAGTTTCTGTACAAAACATTTTACTCTAGGACTTATTCTTTAAGGAGGATGCAGCATTGTCTGCAATTAAACTGAGTTGCATTTTAGTGTATATCTTGATTTAATTAATATGCTACCCTCTCTTTGTTAATTATCAGGTCTACTTTGCATTCACCTGCGTGGCGTGAACAGCTGACACCCTCAACTAATTTTACCACACAACTGGCCCAACCATTTATATCACCTGTACAAACAACTGTAAATAATGATCCCAGAAGAAGGTCTCCAGTTCAGTATTCAGATCTTCATGCGCCAAAAAGAAGCAGGTCTCCAGTTTTCCCTCCCCGTGAGGATGGCTCCTCGGGGGACTTCGTTATAGCATCTCAAAATCCGCAGAGGTATAGGAGATATCTAGTGCCATTGCTATGCTTTAGTCTATCTTTGGAGCCTTAGCAGCAGAATTGATGATTGGTGAAACCTCTACAAAGACCTATGAGGGATAGCGTTCAATATGCGCCAACCATACTTCGGCTATTAGATTGATATAGGATTCCTTATAATTTTGTGCTGCTGCTATGCTTTCTTCTCTATTCCTCTCCCTTTTATGTTGCATCTGTTCCTATGTTTGCAGAATCGATAAGATTGCAAAAAAATTAGTTTCTCCAGCTGTATGTTACTCAAAGCCTTATGGTCTTCCTCTAAAGAAAAGCCATTCCTTTGTTTTATGCTTTAAAAACCTGTCGCTATTCAGAAATTTTAGTCTGTGAAATGAGCCCAAAGATCTTTGTTTGGGAGATCCAGTGTAGATTATGGTTTTCTTTCTAAACTTTTAGATGGAAATCGCAGCTCTAATCCATTGGTTGGAAAGTATTGAAATGTGTGAATGGGAATTATAAGAGTTGAAGCAACAGTATATATTTGTAAATGCTACAAAGGACATAGCCCCTAGAGTAGTCACTGAAGTGTTGTTAAGGCTGTAGGTTCATGTTGTAACATTTTGAACATAACACGCTGTTTGATGTTTCTTGTCATTCCTTATATCTGGCTGTATCTACGTTGATTGATGGTTCTCATTTCAAGGCCTTCTGCATCACCTCCCAAAATGAGATCGAGCAATAATTTTGCACCTCCTGGTCCGCAAAGTCATCAACAGCCTCAAAAATCTGGTGACCTTTATAATGGAGAAGTGAGTGCAAATAAGCCTGTAAGCTCTCCAGTTGCCAAGAAAGTCAAGTTCCCGTCTTCATCAAGAAATGATCAAGTTTTGGTGGAAACTTCCAATATCCGAGAAGATGAGGCAGACAGGTATTGGAGAGGTCATGTGGACTTACGGTTAATTTTATTTTGTGTTGTAGTACTTCGTTGCTGATGTAAAATGGTGGTTTTTTTTTTTGTACAGGGAACTGCAGGCAAAAGCAAAGCGGCTGATGCGATTTAAGAATGAATTAAGTAGAGAGACGGAAAGTGATCTTGGTTTCAAAAATCAAAAGGCTCCTGCAAAGAGACACTATCCTGTTGTTATGGCGGAAAAGAAGGTAAATGGGGAAGATGCTGCTGATGTGATGGGTGATTCCTTCAATGGAAATGCACAGCTGCCTGATAATGAGGATGGGAGCTCTTCTGGCATTATTGTTGGATTGTGCCTGGATATGTGTCCAGGTTTGTCATATTACTTTTACAATGCAGCTGTTATAAAGTTTAAAGTTTCGGTATCAATGATGGGGATTGGTCCAGTCAGATTTTATTACCTAACTAAGAGATAATCAATAGAGTGTGTGGTGGTGAAATTAAAGACTGTGTTGCAAAGTTGTTATATATTATTCATTTCAAACAAATGTAGAACAAAGAGGCTATGGTCAAGTATCATACATACTGCTAAGATTTTAGTCTCTGTGAAGTTCAAATGCAGAGCTGCAGTAGTCAGTGAGTAGAACATGTGTATGTTTTGTTATAATGCCATAGCTTGGAATTGTGCCTTTCTCTGAGATGATGAAGGCTGTCCCTTGTTAAATTATTTTACATATCATCAACTTTCATTTGTTATATTTTATACAATTTTATCATGTCAATTGAACTGGATTATCTGTTTTTCATCTTATAGAGTCAGAGAGAGGAGAGAGAGAAAGAAAAGGAGATCTTGACCAATTTGAGCGTTTGGATGGGGATAGAAATCAAACCAGCAAATCCCTTGCTGTAAAGAAGGTAGATACTTGAGTGACGTTACAAATCAACTCTAGAAGCGTGTGCACACCTAATATATGTTAGACATTCTTCCTTTTCAGTACACTAGGACAGCAGAGAGGGAAGCTGACTTGATACGTCCAATGCCAGTATTGGAGAGCACAATGGATTATCTGTTGGGTTTGCTGAATCAGTCCTATGATGATAGGTTTCTTGGCCTGTACAACTTCTTATGGGATAGGATGCGTGCCATAAGAATGGATCTAAGGATGCAGCATATTTTCGGCATTGGAGCTATCAAGATGCTGGAGCAAATGGTTTGTCTTCTTATATTGAATCATTTAAAAGTTTGTTTTAAGGATTATGAGTGATCGGTCATGTTAGGTACTTAAAAATTTAAATTGTTTGTCCATTCTAAATTCTGCTTTGTGTGTTTATGGGGACCTATTATTGCCTTACTAGTCATACGCAGGAAATTGAATTTAGTTCTAGAGAGCAACCCTTGTCCGAAAGTTCTGCACTGCCCTTGAGTTGTATCTGTCAAATTGGCTACACTGTCTTTGACAATTTGTTTTCAATGTTTTGTTGTCAGATAAGACTTCATATAGTAGCCATGCATGAGTTGTGTGAATACACAAAAGGAGAGGGCTTTTCAGAAGGATTTGATGCTCACCTCAATATTGAACAGATGAACAAAACATCAGTTGAATTATTTCAGTTGTATGATGATCACAGGAAGAAAGGAACAAATGTGGTTACAGAAAAAGAATTCAGAGGTTATTATGCGCTTCTCAAACTTGACAAACATCCTGGATATAAAGTAAGTCTACCTTCAGAGATTACATATCTATTTAATTCTTGTTCTGGATGTTATCCATGAATCTAAGTAAGAGCACTGTGCCAGGTTGAACCTTCAGAGCTTTCACTTGATTTGGCTAAAATGACACCGAATATTCGACAAACTCCTGAAGTTATGTTTGCCCGTGACGTGGCAAGGTTTGTCTCAAACCTAGAGTTTTCCAGGCTTAAGAAAGTGATCTCTTTATTTAGGTTCATTGTTATCCCATTGCAGAGCCCGGAGAACGTGTAATTACATTGCATTCTTTAACCTTGCACGGAAAGCTAGCTATCTTCAAGCTTGTCTAATGCATGCTCATTTTGCAAAGGTAACTATCTATTTTGGATTGTCTCAGTCAGTTGATGCTTGTGTAATTTTAAATATCTATTTTAATGCCTTTGTCGCTTTTCTTTAGTTTCACAACTGTTGACAGAACGTGGAAGTGATCGATTTTATGTTTGTAAGGCTGCTCTGTATACTCTGCTTTGCTGATTGTTTATTGAACTTTTTTTCTTTGACCAGCTAAGGACACAAGCTCTTGCTGCTTTACACTCTGGTCTTCAAAATAACCAAGGGATTCCTGTATCTCAAGTAGCTGCATGGCTTGGCATGGAGGTATACCTTTAAATGATAATCATTTTTTCCCACTTTCCTTTTGGGTTTAACGATCGTTATTTCTTTGAGCATAGATATCATCTTAATTTTAGTTCTTGCCATATGCGTGCGACATTAGGAGGAGAACATAGAAGACCTTCTGGAGTACCATGGTTTCACTGTAAAGGAGTTTGAAGTCCCATATATGGTGAAAGAAGGCACATTTTTGAATGTTGACAATGATTATCCTGTCAAGTGTTCAAAACTGGTGAATGAGAAAAGATCAGGATCCATTAAAGAGGATGTCTCCTATCCTCGTTTAGCCCAATCTCCACTTCCCCAGGATACTAAACTAGTCAATATGAGTAAGGGTGTGAAACGGAAACCGATGCATACTCAACCTATTGATGTAGGAAATCATATCCAGGAAAATGACGAGGACATGCTTGATTATGTCCCATCACCTAGAGCTGACATTCAAGTAACACCAACACCCAAAATTGCAGCTACACAAGGGGTTGTAATTGTGGATCAGCCATCTCCTGTGAGTCCTCGCCTGTGGGTACCCTCCACACATGATTCACCTAGTTCACCGGGAAACAGGATGGGAAGTGAAAGGAAGTTTAAATTTGATTCGCCTTTCAGAAATTCATTTGGCAGAAATGCACAAGTACTGAATGATTCACCTAGTTCACCGAAAAACAGGATGGGAAGTGAAAGGAAGTTTAAATTTGATTCGCCATTCAGAAATTCATTTGGCAGAAATGCACAAGTTCAGTCAGAAAGAATACCATTAGAGATCATTCCTTCCAGTGAAGTGACGATGGTATCTAACATCACAACAAAACCAACTTACCCTGTTCCGGTGGATTCAGTTCCAGAACTTTCGACAATAGAAGGACCAAGGGAAAATGATATTGATCATGATGAAGAAGTAATGGCTGATGAAGTTGAAACATATTCTTATGATCAAGAAGTTGCTGAGGCAAAACTGAAGCTGATTTTGAGGTTTGTATCATTTGTTACATCGTTGGCATAGTATTGGTGCTTTGTCTTATTGGTGTTTTTTCAACACATTTCTTTACCAGGATTTGGAAGCGACTTGCTTGGAAAAAAAGGGAACTTCGTGAACAGAAAGAACTTGCTGCCAATGCTGCTTTAAACTCCTTATTGCTGGGCCCTCCAATTTTGCATTTGGATATGGTTAGTTCTACTACTTGTATTAATACCCGTAATTTCCAACCACTATTGCATTTGGCGTTCATAGCACATGATGTTGGCTTCATGCTCATCTACTTTCAAAGTTGTGAATTTTCTTTAAATTAATGGGCGCTGTCAATGCCTGGGATATTCAACTGTGTTTCGATCACTTTATTGTTCTCGGTCTCCCTTTCTCTCTCTCTCTCTCTCTATATATATATATATATATATATAATGTATGTAATTCCTTGCCCATACTTCTGGGTATGCCATGGTTTAGTTGCTGTCCTTGTTGGCTACGTTAGTCTAAGAAAAATAGGAAGAAAGGCTGCATGAGAATGTAGGGTTTGACTTGATCAAGTTTATTACCATGCACTTTACACCCCTTCTTTCTGTCACCCTCCAAGATATACATTTTAGAAAAACTAGTTCGAAAGGGTGTGGTTTGTCTTTAGAGTTTAGACATGCAGAACAGAAGCATCTTTGGTGTACAAGTTGTATGTCAAATGTAATTAGTTAATTTGTTCATGCAGTAGATGGTGTACAAGTTGTATGTCAAATGTAATTAGTTAATTTGTTCATGCATTAGAACTATAATATCTGGACGCTTGTGCTGTTTATTTTTCTAGTTGATTTTGTGTAGTGATATTCTGCACTTTCTGTTTGAAGCTATCAAAATCTCCTGTTGATTTTGACCTCGATCGGGTTATGAGCGAGCGATATGAAATCCAAGAGGAGTCGCTGTCAAGTCTGAATGCTTCAGAAGTTGTGGCAGCGCAACTTAGTGCCAAAAATCCTGATGCTAAATGCCTTTGTTGGAAAATTATTTTGGTAACTCAGGACAGCACATATGGCAAAGATGCAGGAGGAAAGAAAAAGATCCCTCCAATTGATGTAGGCTCGTGGTTGCTCTCTAAGCTTTTGCCTGCCGGAGTTAATGATGAGAATAGTGGTGACTTGCTGGTTTCATCTCCGAGCATGGCAATTTGGAATAAGTGGCTTCCTAGCCAATCTGGTGATGATACAACTTGCTGTTTGACCATAATAAAGGATGTTGAATCAACGGATCTGAAGGATTCAGTTGCTGGTGCTAGTGCAATTATCTTTCCTGTTTCAGATAGCATCCCTTGGGAGCACCAAAGGAATCAGCTTCATAATGTACTGATGGATTTGCCTCATGCTTCAAGTTTGCCTTTGTTAGTCGTCACTGGCTTGTGTGAAGGTGATTTAGATAGCTCCATAATTGAAAAACTGGGGCTTCATGACATTGAGAGAACCTGTATAAGTAATGTTTTGGTATCATTCCTCAAAACCCACCAGACGGATCAGTTTAATGGTTTTTACAGTGATGAGCGGCTAAGAGAAGGTCTACAATGGCTAGCAAGTAAATCACCCTCACAACCACTTCTCCGCAGGATAAAAACACGCAAATTGGTTTCCCATCACTTGAATAATTTGCTCGCGGCTCTTGATGATACAGATGCTCACGAATTGGGTCCCAACCAGTGCATTTCTACTTTCAATGAAGCCCTGGACCAATCTTTGCTGAAGATAGGCACTGCTGTCAAAGCAAATCCTAGTTCTTGGCCTTGTCCTGAGATCTGTTTACTTGAGGAGTATGGTGGCGTGAGCAGAGCAGTTTCAAGGTATTTGCCGAGCATAGGATGGAGTTCAGGGGAAAGAATAGAGCCACTTTTAAGTGCAATAAATGATTTGAAACTTCCTTACTTTGAGGTTGATATACGATGGTTGAGCAACGGTTCCAACTCAGTTGACAGTATTGAAAAACATAGATCGCAGCTAGAGAGTTGCTTGATCAGATATCTCACCGAATCAAGTCAATTAATGCCATTGCCTTGGGCTACAAAAGAGGCCAGTGTCATGATGCAAAAGTTTACTAAGCTCGAGCTTCGCAATTCTGCTTACTATATCATACCAAATTGGGTTATGATTTTCCAGCGCTTATTCAACTGGAGGTTAGTGGAATTGTCGAACAACCCAATTTCTTCAGCTTACGTTTTGGCTCAAGATGATGTTGTTTCCACTCATAGAATTGATCGTCCTTCGGTACCATATCTGGTCCCTCCCTCTCTTGATGAAATGGTTGCAACTAGCTACAGTCCTCCCAGCCCGGAAACATATGACGACAATATGGACTTGGATGCCCTGGAGCCATATTCGGAAGTGTATAAATCAGGGGGCATTGGGCTGATGACCGAAGGTGTTCTTCAGTCGCGTTCAAATGATTCGGAGAGCCGTGAAGATTTAGAGCTGGCTACTAAAGGTAGCAGGGAGTTTAGTATAAGGAGCAACCTCAGAGTGGCGAGGCCTACATACGCCGTACCAAGCAATACTACCGAGTTTTCGTTGGCCCCGAAGACAGTGACAGCAGCAGACAGATTAAGCGAATTGCTGGATAAATGCAACATTGTGCAAAGCACAATTCAAGAGAAGTTGTCAATCTATTTTTAGTTTGCCTATTCTTTTTTCCCAATTTTGTAACATATGTAGCTGGAAATATACTGACCCACTGCCAGAAAGGAAAGCAGAAAGGAAGACCAAACCAAACATTACATGTATTTTGGGTCTCTCATTTCCGACTCTGGGGGGGTCATGTAATTTTATTGTGTGTGGAAATCATAAGAAATATACAACTCACAGGGGGGGTCATGTAATTTTATTGTCTGTGCCTTTTCCTTCCCATTACTGTTCTTTGGTCTTCTCTCTGTTTTTTAAACTGGTAAAACTTTTGGATTTAAAGGCCTTGGTAACATTCAGCCAGGCAAAATGATCTTTATAATACAAGAAAGAAAAGAAGGTGTTGCCCCTGAATTTCGATTCAAACAAACGACTAACGAGGCATCAAACATGAGATTAAGCATATAGCTGACCATTTTTACAATGTAATACGAACTTGTCAAACTTGTTTACGGAAAAAAAAGAAACCCTTGTCAAACTTTGTCATCCGTCAACAGCTATACAAACTCAATCAAAGCAAACACATTCTCCTGCAACTGCAGCTGTAGCTGTAGCTTCATCGACTTTTCACCATTACAAGGGATACTGATCATGACTGGTTCCGGATGGTGGTGCTCCTCTACAAACAAGAACTCATTTCTCTGTTATCCTCTTTACATCACCTGTAATATAGCGCTGAATCAGTATTGTGAAGCACTAATATATCCCAGAATCCATTCAAGTCAAAAAGCAAACGTGCATGCTTCTGTGTACACACTGACTGCTTCAATATTCAGATAAAACCTATAAAGAAGGTTAAAGACGATGCTACATCCCAAACTGAGCAATTGATGGATCCTAACATTTTTAAAATAGAAAACAAAACATTGATGAAGTTATTTTTCAATAAAGTAGAATTCTTACCAAATCGTCCTGAGTAAAAACAGGATTTTGACAACTTCCTGCTATTTTCTGCTTCAGTCACTGGAAAAAAGAACTCAAGTATTAGTTAGTTTCTGAAAAATAAAAACTTGATGGAGAGGAAGAGAGCAACCGAGAGTGGAGTAAAGAAAACTCACGGTGCAGATAGCTGCTCTTCTGGTACTGTAGCAGGGCTTTCATGGATTGACATAAGATGCTGATGACCGAGGCTTTCAGAAAAATCACTTCTAATTGAATGACAAACTTCAGATCCAGAAGGAGTGAAAAAGATCTCTGAACCTCCCTTCTCAACACTCAAAGCATCAGACCTTGTATTCGATTGGCTGCCATCAACATTTGCACTACCAACAAGCTAGTGCAGTTTGAAGAATCTATTAGCTAAACCATACCTGCCTCATTTTCTCATTTTACTTGGGTAAAGGGGAACAGAATTAAAACCGCAAAGAACTTGAATTACGGTAAGTAAATGAGGATGTAGGTGAAGTCAATTTCGTATACAAATCAAAAGTGGCACAAGATGCAGAACATGGGAGAAAACATGCATTCAAGTAGGCGATTTCTACTCGTCTTAGCAGGGGGAGTACCCTGGGGTGTTAGTTTCATGAAATCACGTTATCAAATCACTGAGAGGAAAAGAAAAAGACATCTAAAAGGAGGCAATGATTTTCTGAAGTGGAACCCATGATTACTAATTTCCTCAAATCAACAATACTACAAACTATGGCTAACATTAGTACATGAATGAAGAACTAAAGAACTCAAATGGATTCATACATTAGATAACTCTTTAATGTGTACAATGATGATTGTTATGTCATCTGTCCGGTTCTCATTCTCTAACCATAGTTTATAGGCGTCCCCGGCAATAGTAGCGCAAGCATCACGAGGATCAGAGTATCTACTCACCTGCAGAAAGAAATTAAAAAATACGTAAGCTTAAAAACAACAAATAAAAGCTAATTACAAAGAAATACAATATTGTCAAAACAAAAGTAGAATATGATGCGATCGCAGATTAATATTCAGTAGTTCAATAAAGGCTCCAATGGAGAAAAACAGTTCAAACATTCAAAACATCAATGAACATGTAGTACCAATGTGGCAAGGAATGAAGACAAACAGATTCCGGCAGAAACAAAAACAACAAAAGGAAAAAAAAAAAGATAAGACCGAGAAGGTTAAAACAATTTGGTTTTGTTAAAATGAATTCAATCAAAATCCTTACATACCATATCCACCACTGTTTGGCTCGAGATAAACTCAAAAACCCCATCACTAGCAACAACAAAAAACGGATTTGCCGATGTAAGGTGAACTGCTGATACCTCAGGAACAGCTACTACACCAATCTTCTCGGCCATACTATCACCAACACTCCGTGTAAATGCGGTTCCCGGATACGTCCCATTCTGAACCCACAACCTTGGCGGATCACCACCTTCAGTTTCTTCATCTCCCCATGTCTGAATACCAGGATCTTTAAGCCCTTCAACTTGATCAACACTTAAAACCCTGGCTCCACAAAGTTTTACCCTCTCGCATTCATCTTTCCTGAATGGCGTTTGGTCAAGAGACAGGTCCTCAGCAACAACTTTATTCCCTTCCTTAACAGCCAAAACCGCTCTTGAATCACCCACATTTGCCACATACAACATATCCCCAACAACAAGTACTGTAATAGCAGTTGTACCACTCATGGAATCATCAATATCATTATTGTTGTGAAGCTCTTCATTTGTAGTCAAAAATGCAGAATTATATGCCTTAACAGGATCTTCCAACAATGTAGGGTCCTCCGATAGAATTTCAACAAGCCTATTCTTCACAAATTTTGAACACTGGGTACCATTCAGTCCATGCCCATCAAACACCCCAAAGAAATGTACATTTGGGTTCCCCTGAAGTTGGGTTTTTATGCAGTAACTATCTTGATTTTCTTTATCAGGCGCTTCAGGATAATAACCCCTTTGTGAAAGGACAGAATACTCCAACCTCAACTTGTGGGATGGCACATCAACAATATCTAACGACCTATCAGCAAGAACTTGTATTCCATTACCACGCAATTCTTCCCTTCTGTTAGTACCATCTGGAGATTGTGGATATCTGCCACAGCATTTCCCATGAACACAGCCCATAACAAAGCAGAAATTTCCTCCTCAACCCAATATTATCAACCTCAGGAAAAGCAGACAACTTGTTCGCAAAAAGTTCTGACAGAAACAAAAGATTGCCAAGAAAGAACAATCTTACACCGAAATGCACTCCCTGGTGATAATGCCCAAACGGGTCTTCCTCAATTCCAACATTTAAGCCACAAACATTAGGTTTTCTGACAGAAACCCATGAAAGTTAAATGCCAAATTGAGAAAACCCTACAAGCAAAACCAAACCTAAATGTAAAGTTTGCGCCTTTCCTGCAGAATTATGATTATCTAATGATGGGGGAAAAGGTGAACCCAAGAGAACTTCTCAAGATTAGGATGACCCCATTAACAAGAAATTCTCCGAGAAAGAAAGAAAGAAACTGACTTGACAGGAAGAAGAAGAAGAAGAAGAAGAAGATAACCAAAATGGGAGCATAAGAGGGAAAATGGTAAATCCAAAATCAAGCCTAACACGCAAAAACCTTTTCCTTTTTTTATAATACCTTTCTTTGCTTTGATCATAAAATGGCTTTTTCTGAAATAGTCAGAGAAGAGGGACACATTGTGTTGGGTTTGTGGGGTCTTTTTGTACATAGAAACAGGAAATTATCCAGTGAGGAATAAAGAAAAGCGAAGATCTTGGCTTTAATTTTGATCAACATTTTCCTTTGTCCCTTTTCTTTTGTCCTTCATCATCTCTAAAATCTTAAATTCTTGAGTTTTAAATTTTTTTTGCTTTGTTGGAAGTTCCTAGAATTTGGTTTTATGTGTTTTTATGATTGTATTATGTGTTCAACAAACGCCACATATTAAACTGCAAAAATTGTAGTTAGATAAAACGTGTTACAGAATTCGGAACGAAACCGTGTTATAAATGTCAAAATCCTCTATTTAATTTCTGAAGAAAGAAAATAAATAGAGGAAGAATGATGGAAGAAATGGAGGAAAGAAGAAAAAGGGTAAAATTACAAAGAAATATATGACAAAAAAGGATTCCCTATCACCAAAGACCAAAAAGTAGGAGTTGGAGAAAGTTACGGGGCTTGAAATGTGGACTGTTTGGAAGACAACTGTTTTGGCTATGCTTACTTGATCTCAGACATTGTGAAATGGCCAGATGAATTTGATGCAAAATTGTGTGCATTGTGTGGATTGTCCTTTTTTTTTTTCTTTTGCCTTTTTTTAAACATCGTACTCTTTTTGTTCCAAAATTAATGTCTAAATTACATTTTCATTTATAGTAAAATTTGAACTAAAATATGAAATATCAAACTGGACAATAACTTCATGACAAATTGGCTGAGTGTGAACTTGAAAAAATAATATCAAAAGACTTATTCCCTAAAGAAGGGAGGTCCTCTTGAACATAATATATAAGCGTTCGAGACATCTCGAGCCTGTTAAAATGAAATAATAATTCAGATTGGGATGTCACATAAAATCGATTTGATAGTTTCAAAAACTCCTAACCTAACGAAGGTCATTGTCCTCCTTATTAAAAAGCGTCAAGATGTGATTATTAATATCAGTCTCATGAACATAACTCGCAGTTTTTGTCATTTTTCCATGTTTCCAAATCACGAAATCAGAGAATCTGCAGACTGAGAAAGAGAATTCTCAGGCCTCGGGCTTGTACAGACCTTATTGCCCAAGTGAAAGGTTTGAATAATATTGGGCCTGCAGATTCAAGAGGCTCTTGTAAGACATCAATCGTTTTGGGCTGATTAGCATCCTAGTACTCTACTGAAGTAGTCCTGGTCCTTGTTTCCTAAGCAGGTCACTATTGGCCTCATGGTTTCATAAATGGGCCTGGGTGTACCAGCAATAACAAAATGATCGAAGATAGAAATACTGAAAGTCCAATGATGGAAAAATAAGGAATGACGAATATATCCGATAAAATTTTTAAGATAGAGAAAATTTAAAATAATTTAAAGCAGTTAACTCAGCTAACCCAAAATGAGTATTTTCCTAATGGGGTGAAGCTGATAGTAATTAACTGTAGTGTTATCATCTTGAAGTTTAATTTGTGTGATTATGGTGACTAAAATTATGTAATGCAATACAGTTACACATTTCAGCAAATAATTTTTTCTCGTAAAATTATAACGATATCAGCAGGTGAATAATCTCAGTAAGAGAGTGTCATCCTTTGCTATGTATATCACTGAATATTTTCATTGTTTTTATTTTTATATTCTAAAAATTATCATTTGAAAATAATAGAGAATAAAATATTTTGAAAAGACTAAAAACTTTAATTAAGTAACAAAAATTTTCCAAAAAAAGAAGGGTATGGTAACATGCATGATACTTGATAAGTATCCCCTATAAACTTACCAATAATTTACGTTTAGAGAAGTAATGATAGGCTACAATTAGAATCTAATCTCTTGCATGCATCATCAGCAATGTAATTATGTGGAATGAGCATGTTTTTAGAGTTCCTAAGCAACATTTCAACACCGGCCATTCGGTATCTTCTGGTCCCTTTTCCTAAGTTTAACTTGTACTAATGAATAATTAATGTTAATTACTCATTCGATAACAAAATGGGAAAACACTTTGTAGTTGTTTTGTGAATTACATTTAAGGAATATGAACATTACAGCTCATTAACCTTCAGCGCTCATATTACTAGTATGCATGACTTAATATCGAAATCTCTTGAATCTTTTCGTAATTTTTATTAGGAAGTTATGATATTTTTTCGCGTAAAATCAACTTCTGCTGATACAAAAAGGTAAAATAATAAATAAAAAAGGAAGCAAAATCATGGAATGAGTTTGGAGGAGAGGGAGCATGATGGCCTCCATTGCTTGCATAGATTCATGCCCGCTTTCCTGACATTATCAAATCTTCAAAAAGAGCCTCAATGAATCTCTTGAAACTCTCCCACATTTCCAATCTCTCATTCCCTTTTTCCCCCCTCATTCTTTTTCTTCTTCTTATATAAAAAGAACAATTTTGAAAAAGTAAAACACTGTAGAAGGATATCCTCCCTAGTCCCACCTATATATTAAAAATACCTTTTCTTTTTTTTTTTAATTAATAGACTTAAACAAAAAGTCCAAATACGTAGGTAATTCAAAATAGAATGACAGCATGTTTATGTCATCATTCGAGGATTAATTTGGTGGTTCCATTATCCATTCCAGTTCCCACTAACTAAAAGAAACAAATTAACCATTGATCATCTTGCAAACATTATGGAACATAAGAGATAATGTAATACGGAGAAAATGAAAAGCGATTATTTTTGTTCGACCCGTTTATCAAATACTCTATCCATCCCATAATTATTGTCCAGTTTGGGTTTTCATTTCTAGTTCAAATTGTACTAAAACTAAAATCTCAAACTGGACAATAATTTTAGGACAGAAGGAGTACTATTTTTTTAATGTTAAAAGGCAGGTAATAAATAATTGAGAAAGCATATTCGCGTTTGATAACTTATCTTATTTTACGGATAAAATGGTGTGTAACTAGTGAAACGGATGATACATGATATGAAATAAATTCATAAAAAATGAGATGCAAGATATCATTCATATAGAGAGAATATTAGTACGTAGATCACTCAAAAGAGAGTTTATTAGGAAGTGTAATGCAATTAGGTTAGCGAGATCGATGATTCAAATGCAGTAAAGAGAGAGCAACCATCATAGTACATTAGTACTACTTACATATTCCTTGTTGAGTACTTCGGTTCCATGCTGAACAAACTACGTGGTCCAATCATCGGATTCGGGGGGTGGGTCGGAAAATTTTATTTTTTTATTTTTTTAAAGAAACGACATTACATCTCAAATTTACGAATGCATCCTCCTTTCATAACAAGTAGTAGTTATTATATTAACTTTAATTTTTACGTCTAAGAGAGAATGTCGATTCAGATTGTCGTGTCATAATCCGTTTGTGTTATACTGTTATTTATATACCTTCCGACTCAAAGTGGCTTGAACACAATAAGGGTAAGTGTAAGAAATGAATCGCATCACTCCTATTGTCTAAGTAAGTCAAACAACACATTTTTTTTAGCCATTTTTTAAGAGAAATTTCTAGAGCTTCTTCTTCTTCTTTCTTTTTTTTTAGAAAAAAAAATTGCGACTGATCAAGAGTCGTCAGAAGCATGAGTGATGTATGCGTGGAGGTGGAGCAATCAAGAAAGATTCGAAGGACAGAGAACAAATTGTACCAAAATTTCAGCACCAAATTAGTTTAAAAAATAGAATGTTAAAAAAAAAGAGAGAAAATGATAAGAATTCATAATAGGGCATGGAGGAGGGATCAAACAGGCATGATGTGGCGTGTTTGGGAATCACCCAAATCGAGAGATTTTCGAAGGGCTCGAGGAAGTTTTTTTTTTTCTTTTTTCTTCACTTTTCTTAGATCTCAATATTCCCCAATTCCCCATTCCCATGCATAATTATATTCCACAAAATACTCACTAAATAAGAATAAATGTTTACATAAATTAACGTTGGTGATGATGATTTGTATTGTCTGTGTGGGACACTGAACAAACATTAGAAGAAGTGTTTACATGATGATGAAGAGTTTTATAGAACCACTCGAAACTGTTAACATGTCTTGTTTGCTTTCAATTGAATCTTTTGTTCTTCTTTTCTTCCTTTTTGTTTTTTTTTTGTCCTTTTTCTCTTTCCAAATTGTTTCCATGAGTGACCACATATACTTGTCTAAAAAATTAGATCATAAATATAAACGGTAAAATTATGAGTAAATCCTTTTAATAAAAAATCGAATATACTTCGATTCGTCGTATCTGCTACTGATCAAAAGAGTGGTGATCTATATACCTAGATTTGTATTTGACTTTAGCTATGAGTTTTTCTTGTGCTAATTGGACTTTCCCTCTATTACTTTCACAATGCAAGTGGAAGGATTTAGTGACTAGCACTATGATCTATATTTGACACACACAAACTTTGCAAAAAGGGGAGAAGAAAGAAACCAAATTAAGGACTTGGACATAGCTTTTGGCTACTCAATCTACCAAAATGATCAAGAGTGGTGGGCAGCCACAAAAATGCACAATACTTGTGCGCATGGTACAGTTGCACTCACTTGTGCTCCATCTACAAATGTACATATTTATTGCTTTGAAAAGGAAAAAAACCCCAACTAGTTATCACCTACTAGGGCTTTAAAACTCTATAAACATTTTTAAGTGTTTTTGCCCTAATTTGACTCATCAATGTTAACGATTTACGGGTATTGATAAGCCTTTTCGGCATTAGGGTTTTAACATCATAATTTCAAACAAAAAATTGTCTTTGACGTTTTTTCTGATCAGTTACTCTTTTTCTATACGTATATTGATCTTATCCGTATATACAATTAACATTTTCACATGTGGACAATATATGTGCGCATGCAAGCATGTATGGCGGCTAAAAGTCACTTGTATCCCTCTCAAAACTTTTAGGGTTCATGCTAACATCTACTACATATGTCCCAAGGTGGGGTAATATGTGTCCTTGAATTTTATCCAAGTTAAGATTAACCATGGCCCCTATTGTGTCTTTAAGGAAGGACACAAGTTAGATTATGCGGAGCTTTGTGGGTCCTTTCATGGTGGTTGTCGGGGCTAATAGAAGCCTCTTTTGTGGGCCAAATCGTAAGTTTGGGTTAAATGATTGATTTCTTTTATTTGTTTATTTTCTTTATTTAGTTAAGGAGAGATTGAGATTAAAAGGTGACTTTTGTAGGTCCATAGATCTTCAAGATTGTTAAGATTATTGGCTTCCATTAGGAAATAATTAGCACATTTAATTTTGGACATTTTTTGTTTTTTGGCCTTTTTTTTTTTTGTATTGAGCAAAACTCAATGAAAGCCATGAATATTAGACGGAGTTGTAGTTAATTTCCCATTAATTTTATCTCATGAATTTGGTACTGGGGATGATCATATGAGAATATGAACCATTTGATTTGAATTTTAATAGTGATTAAGAATGAAGATGATGAGTTTAATTCATAATTAATTATATTCGTCTGTCAATCAAACGTGGAGAAGTTGACCATTTTAGTTCACTTGTTGCCCAGCGTATGGAGATCATGGATAATGTAAAAGGGACAAGTGAACTTATTTTAGAGAGGTGTAACCTTCATGCTAGACTTTCTTTCTAAACAAGTCCAACAATTCATCATATTATAAAACTTTCACATAATAAATGACCCTTGGAGTAATGATAAAATAAACACTAGAATGAAGTAATGTACTATACTTATTTATTGATAGGGTCTTACACTACATAATAAAACTTAAGAATCGTATAAAAACCCATAATTCATCTCGACTATACGTCTATTCAAATCGCTCTGAAATCATAAATAAATTTAAACTACTCGATTCACTATTTGTGTCATATGCCATATAACTCAATTGTGGGTTGAAAATTGCCTATTAGTATATGGGTAATGTGAAAGGCGTAGAATAGGTTAATGTCAAGGGGAAAATGGGGTTTGGTGGTGCGCGTGCTGCACAAGAGGTCGAACTTGTCATAATGTGAGTGTGCCAGCCACCAAAAAAATTGTTCATGACGCATACATATATACATTACACACATTTGATCTTGTAGGAATCATTTCTCCCTTTGCCCTAAAAACTCCACACAATTTCCCTTTCTAAACTCAACATTTGACATCATTTCTACTCCTTTCCAACTAGATCTCCATCCATACATGACATAATGTATTTCCTTCCAAAGGCACATTTTTTTGTTCAAATTTTTGATGAATTTTTATAACAAATATACATATAACGCCAATAATCCTTATTACAAAACTCAAAACTGATAAATGTATCAAGTTATGAGCGTGTAGTTAGGTTACAGTTACACACAGACAGAAGTAACAATTATATATTGGTGTAAAGATTTAGAACTTTTGGATCATCCAACTTATCTTTTGGTGTCTTTATGTATAACTTATTTTGCATAATTTTCTTTGATCCACCAAATTACTTTCTACTTATAGCTACTGCATGCCTACTGGGAAGTAAAATATAGTAAAAGACTTATACAGTATGATGATTAAATATATGGTAAGCCTTTCATTTTGTAAGGTGCAAAAGTAACTTAAAAGCTAAGGTCTAGGGAGGGGGGAGGGGAGGGGAGGAAGATTTTTGTGATGAGTAGTGTAGAGAACATTAAAAAGTGAAGCAACTCTCATAATACTTTCTTGAATTGGAAAAACGTACTGTTATACCCGTAGGGCTATTAGCTACTACAAGTAACTAACCTGCTCATCATTATGAAAAGAAAGCAATGTGTATATATACACCTAAACCATCTTGCAAGTAAATCTTCTGAATTACACAATTTTCAGGCAATTCTGTTATTGTCATATATACTCTGCCTCATTCATTTTGTGGTGTTAAAGTTTTACAAGGCTTGGATGAATTCAACATTAATTGAACTGATGTTTACACACATCAAGATGAGATGAGAATTTACATACACCTTAAATTTTGTACAACCACTGTGATTCACTCAGTGAAATAACGATAAACTTTTAGTTCCAACGAAACATGAATAAGAGTTAGAATCACGGTTCAATTGAAGCATAAGCCGCTCAAAGAACCGTACCTTGATCGTAATATTACTTTATACTTTCAAACTATGTCTCGTTTGAGCGAAATTATTTCATATAATGCATGAATATTTAAAAGAATACGCGAATAATAATCTAGACTTCAAATAATGTCCCTCAAACGTTTACCTCATATTAAAATTTGAAGTTAAAGAAACAAAAAAAAGGCAGCAAACAAGCACCTATTTTATATGGATATTGTAGTAATTGTATGGTAAGTCACGCCTGATTGGTACTAGTTGATACGTCCATGGGGAAAAAAAAAAATTCAATTGATGATTTTTTTTGAGCACGTCTATTATATAAGCTCTTTAAAATAAAATAAATACACTAGCACACACCTGCCCACTTCTTGAAAGACAATGCTATCCTTTTGGACCAACCAATTGTTTTTTTCTACTTCAGTTTTATGGCACACTTAAAAAAAATTTGGTCTAGTGAGAGAGCCAAGTGCTCTTAGATATGATTATGCAACAGTATTTGTCTCCTCCTTCCATCACCATCAAATCCCCTCTTCTATCTAACTCCAACAAAATTATCCATCCAATTCAATTCTATACATGTTAAAGAATTTAACTTTTAGGAGTAAAAAATCACTGAGAATTTGTATAAACTCTATATTAATTCAATGGCTACGCATGAACAACCACATGTATAGATCATATTATGAACAACATGAGTTTGCCTTACTCTCTCAAACATTGGGGTTTTCTGTTTGGTTGTGTTTTGGCTTTTGTGTGTCCACTTGAGAACATCTATATGAGGAAATCAAAGAGTGGCCTCTTGCCTAGGAACTTAATAATTGTTGTCATGCCTTGATAAACATATACCTTATTATTATGTCTCTTGTTTTTTTTTTTTGTTCCTAAACTCAAATCACATCCACAAGCTTCACAATTTTCACAATCCAACCCACTCGTTCATTCATTCTTCTTAATGGGTTGTCTGTTTCCTAAAAATATATCATTCATTTACCGTACACAAAATAAAATGAAATTCTCATAAACACGATTGTACACTTAAACCTATTTAAGACTTCTAGCAATTAATGAAGTAACTTTAAAACGATTTCATGTGACCAACTAGACAAAAACCAATTGATTCATGGGTTATCTGGTTAATAAAAATAAATAAAATCAAGTAAAAAATAGTTATTTTGAGAAGGAAAATTAAAATGAGGAACTTAATTTTGTTGAGGTCGTCCCCATGGGCGGGAGGGGGCATTGTGTGATGCTGCTCCTGAGAAAGAGGAATCTCGTGGCGTTTGCATATTTATTCTCTTCTCCACTGGCCAAGCAGGAGTGATGCGACATGTGATACCATATTTTATTCCTCAGATTGATCATGTCATTTTCTGAACCTCCCCCTTCAATCATACAATATTAAACGACAAAAATCTTTCACAAGCCTGCTCCTAAAATGTCAAAACTGAATATTTTTATTACATGTATATTTTAGTTTCCCATAATACCTTACCACGTCTCCAACACAAAAATAACACACTAAAATAGTTTAAATTGAATTTTAAGATTTGTACTTTTTTTTTCTAAATATGTAGAATAAAATAATTCGATAATTTAAACAATACATATTTTTCAACGAGAAAAGACGCATCAGATGTTGAAAATTTACTGTCTCTGTCATTACTATGATTCTGATAAATGTGAGAAAGTCAGAAAGAAAGAGGGTACCAAC
The DNA here is from genome assembly GCA_949775105.1 of Oldenlandia corymbosa var. corymbosa. Taxonomy (NCBI): domain Eukaryota; kingdom Viridiplantae; phylum Streptophyta; class Magnoliopsida; order Gentianales; family Rubiaceae; genus Oldenlandia; species Oldenlandia corymbosa. Next base: position 15,488,212 of record OX459126.1, on the reverse strand, counting down.
AAAAGAAGAAGAAGAAGAGTAATACCATTACGTAATGCGCATGGGAATGAATTGTTTTCTTTCTTCATGTTATATATTTTGTCTTTGACAAACAAAAAAAAAAAACAATTAAAAAAAAGAAGATCATTTCTTCTCCTCTCTAGCTAGCTATATATGTAGCTATATCAAAAATGTCATCACCAAAATTCACAAAAAGAAAGCAAAAATAAATAGAGAGGAGACCATAATATCATCTTGTATTCATTATATGCTCACAATCATTACTCTTGGTTGCCTCAAACCCGCATGCAAACCATTTTTTTGTGCCCTTATTCTCTCAATTTCTTCTTCCTAACTTCTTGTCTTCCTGCCTCCCTTATTCATTCATTCATTATTCTTCTTCTTCTTCTTCTTCTTCTTCTCTTTGAATCATTTTCCCTCCCTATAAATACTCATTGTCCCTGTACCCATTTTCTCACTCAAAAACTCTCTTACCATTTCCACTCTTATAGCACCAAAAAAAAAAAAAAAACCCACAATTACTTCATATCTCTTTCTCAAACTCATTCAACTTAAGTTGCATTTCTTTTTACCAAAAAAAAAAAAAAATTATTGATCACAAAGAATGGCTATGTCTGGATTTGAAGGGTTTGAAAAAAGGCTGGAGCTCCATTTCTCTGGGGATGACCCGGTGGCGGGAGCGGGTAATGGGCTTGGGCTTAGGCAACTGGACTTCGAGTCCATTGAGGAAGTCTTACACGCGGTCCAATGTACGGTGGTTTCGGCGGTCGGAAACCAGTTCTTCGATTCCTACGTCTTGTCGGAATCCAGCCTCTTCGTTTACCCATTCAAGATCATCATCAAAACCTGCGGGACGACCCAGCTGTTGAAATCGATCCACCCGTTAGTGAATTTCGGGTCACAAATCGGGTTGACCCTGAGCGCGTGTAAGTACACCCGGGGCAGCTTCATTTTCCCCGGATCCCAGCCTTACCCACACACCAGCTTCCAGGATGAAGTGATTTACCTGGAAGAGAATATTCCGGCGAATCTCCGTTACCAGAAGGCTTCCGTCATGCCGTCGAAGATTCCGGCACATTCCTGGCACGTGTTCTCCGCGTGCGACGCGGGTCACGTGATGAAGGACCTGGATTTCGTATCCGACCCGGATGAGGATTTCTTCACGATCGAGGTTTGTATGACGGAGCTCGACCGGGTCCTCGCCCGGAAATTTTTCCGGCGGTCGAACGACGGGAAAAATGGGGATTCCGCCGGGAGGGAGATGACGGAGATCACCGGAATCGGGGACGTGAATCCCAATGCGGTTATCTGTGATTTCGCGTTCGACCCGTGTGGGTATTCGATGAACGGAATCGATAATGATCGGTATTCGACCATCCATGTTACGCCGGAAGATGGGTTTAGTTACGCCAGTTTCGAGTTTGTGGGTTCGGTTTACGACGATCAGAATGAGGTGGCGGAGGTTTTGAAGAAGGTGGTGCAGGTTTTCCGGCCGGGGATGATGTTGGTGTCCACGACGGTGAGCGGTTCCGGCGGCCGTCATCATCATGAGGTTTGGTCGAGGATTGCAAAGGCGGTGGAGCCGGTCGGAATGAAATGTAGAAGCTGCACCCTGGATGAGTTTCCGGCAGCTGGGACCGTCGTGTTCCAGACATTTACGCCTCGCCGGAAATAGCCACGGCGGCGGTCGGTGGTGGTGCAATGGTGCTAATATTTTTAAGTAGGTAATGTGTAAGTGTTCAAATTAAAAGGAGGGAAAATTTAGTAGGAGGGGCTTTTTAGACTTTTTAGCCAGATTTTGTTGTTTTTATTTTTTCTTTTTTCTTTTGGGGGTTAAATTATTAGGGGAGTGGGTGATTATTCATGGTTTATGTCATTGTGGGGGTAAAATTAATTTAATGATAATCAAATTTGGGGGGGTTTTGACTTCTCTCTCATTGTAGAAAGATAATTTGTGGGGATTTTTAATTTATGGAAACAAATGAGGATGATCCATGAAGAGTAAAAGGATGGAAAATGGGATTGATCATGATCATGCACCCCACTATTTCTTTGTCACGCCTAGACAAAAAAATTTTGAGGTATACCAAAATTTTATGTAGTGGGGGGTTTGATATGAACAAGTTGCTCATTTTCTACCATCCTTTATTTTTTTCATCTCTAATCAAAGTTTTTAATCGTATTTTCTTTATCTTAACGTTATTAAGAATTTCGTTTATCGTACTGTTTTAATTCGATAAACAGAGATAGTACTATCTGATTTGAAGATTGAGGACAGATAATACTATGAAATTGATGAGGGACATAAAATCCCACTTTATTGGTTTGTTGTGGCTATTGATAACTTACAACATGGTGACATAAGATATTACACAAATTTTAGGGTCCTACTCATTAAAAAAAAAAGTGATCAAAAGGGGGGATCAAAATCAAAGCATGCCTAATGAAGCTGTTTAACAAACAATAAGCAATTCAATAAGAGCATGCATTACAGAGGGAGAGAATGTCAGCGTGCAAATGTTTTGCATCTTTTCACCCCTTTTTTTTTATAATTGATTTGATTGAGTTTGGTGTTTTGTCTGGCGGCCTTAAAATCTCCAAGAAACAGATATATTACTACCAATTTCTTTATTTTGAGAACGCATGCAACTGCATGACGTAAAAGATTAGCACGGCCAAAAGCAGCATCTTCTCTCATATTTCTCCTGACTCTCCCCCCCCATCCCTCTTGGAGACTTTCATTTAGTTCAGAAAAATATACCAAGATTTCGACTTTTCGTCCCGAATCATGTTTGTTGTACAAAAACAGTCAAATAATATGACCTCATTCTAACAAAATATACAAGTTATGGATTGTTCACATGCCATACGAGTTAAAAGATGTGATATATTTGGTGATGATCCTTGTGGTCTGATGTCAATATTTCTTTTTTATTATTATTATTATGAGACGTATTCTTTCTATCCCGTAAAATTAATTCACGTCGTACAATTTACAATGTGGCATTGAGCAGGGAGTATATGAAATGTGTAAAGTATTATGCAACTTGAAGTTGACTAGAAATTAAATTATTGAAAAAAAATTTAATAGTCACTTGTGTGATCAATTTGAGCCGGAAGGGTTGAGTTCTCATTTCTCATACAGTAATTGATTACTTCCTTCCTTCTTTTTCCCCTCTATCTAATATCGATTAATAAGGTTATTACTTCCGTCCCACAAAAATAGTCTATATTGAGTTTTCAAATTTGTACTAAATACAAAAATAGTCCACATTGAGCTTTTAAATTTGTACTATTTAGTACAAATTTGAAAACTCAATGTGGACTATTTTTGTGGGACGGAAGGAGTACAATTTTGTTTCTAGAGTTTAGTAAAACTAGTGATATTTGAAAATTTCAACAAAACTTACTTCATTGCATTTGTATTTCCCAAAACTCTAGTCCCTCTTACATATATAACAGTGTTTATTTGACTGTTAAAATAAGGTTGAGATATAACTGGTAACAATTATTTTTTAAAAAAAAAAATGCCAATATTTAGTCCAGCCAATTATGAAATGAACTAGTGGCTAAAACAATACAATATAATTATAGGCGTCACCTACCTTAAGAATGTAACAACTTTTAAGTTTGATTTGTGTCCTTTTTTTCTAAAATATTTTTTATGCACAATTTCTACACCTTAATCTATCAATATCTATATAAACTCCACAATAATTACAAATGCAACCATAAAAGCATTTTTTTAGAGAGTATATCATTAAATGTAACAAAGGATATCATTTGTAGTTTTATCATTTCTTTATTAGTTTCAATTTTGGCCCCTAATTATCTTCAATTGGCGCCGGGCATGATTGACCAAAAAGAGATTGGGAAAAAGGAAGGGGGGTAAAAGTCAACGTGGAAAATTGGTGAACCCATGAATTAATTAAATCTACCTATATTCGAATATTCTCATAAATATAATCAAATTATAAATATTATCTGTATATCTAAACGCTTTTTTCCGAATTTTTTTCTCTGCCTTCATTCCCTCCAAGTCATTTCATTCTTGGACCATTGGACTTGCTGAAGACTTCCTAAACTTTCTCCGATAGCTTTCCACAATGAAATCTTTCCCAATGGTTATTACTTATTTCTTCATTATCCTTCATAAACCCAAAGCTTTGAAGCCAAGAGGGCAAACGAAAAACCAAAAAAAAAAAATAATAGTTATTCCGACCAGACAGGATGGCCTTTTGGAGCAATAACAAACCTCATGTAATACTCCTTGGCCTCCTGTCTCTCCTCCTCCTTCAACCTCTTACAACCACCACCTTTTTCGCCGATGCCATTCGCGTCAACCTTAACCCGGCGCCTCCTTCCGACATGCTTGCCTTCAGGGAGGCGCCCGCGTTTCGCAATGGCAACGAATGCAGCTCGGATAAGAAAGATAGCATTCATATAGTCATGCCTCTTGACGTGAACTACATCCGTGGCACGATCGCGGCGATTCTGTCCATATTGCAGCATTCGACCTGCCCGGAGAACGTTTCTTTCCATTTTCTTTCCCTTAATCTTGAACCTGAAATCTTCTCGTTGATCAAATCTACCTTCCCTTACCTTACATTTCGAATCTATCGCTTCGATTCTAATCGAGTTCGTGGGAAAATCTCCAAGTCTATTCGACAAGCCTTGGATCAACCTTTGAATTATGCAAGAATTTACTTATGTGACATTCTTCCTCCGGATGTTGGACGTGTAATCTACCTAGACTCAGATATCATTGTTGTAGATGATATTGGGAAGCTATGGGGTGTGGAATTGGGAGACAAGGTATTAGCTGCACCTGAATATTGCCATGCAAATTTTACAACCTATTTTACAGACTCATTTTGGTCAGATGTTAATCTATCAAGAACTTTTGAAGGAAGGCGACCTTGCTATTTCAACACAGGTGTGATGGTGGTGGATGTCGATAAATGGCGAAAAGGGGGATACACACAGAAAGTTGAGGAATGGATGCTGATTCAGAAACAAAGGAAAATTTACCATTTGGGATCTTTGCCTCCGATTTTGCTCATTCTTGCTGGCAACATCAAGCCGGTCGACCACAGATGGAATCAACATGGTTTAGGTGGTGATAACCTTGAAGGCAAATGCAGAAGCCTTCACCCAGGTCCCATTAGCCTGCTTCATTGGAGCGGGAAAGGGAAACCATGGTTGAGATTGGATTCCAGGAGACCTTGCAACGTCGACTATTTATGGGCTCCATATGATCTCTACCGCTCATCCAGAGTTGCATTAGAAGAGTGAATCAGAAGCAGACTGCCATCAAAGGATATATAAAGGATGCAAAACACCAAGACTGGAAACGCGACTAAGAAAGACGAGGACAAAAATTGAGGAAGAGAGAAGAAAAGGGATAAAATGACGAAATGGTTGTTGTAGGAGAAGATAATTCTGCCCTAATGGGAGATCTGTCGGGGCTTCTTCACTTCGGGTAGATGACCCTGAGCCTATGAAAAATAGAGTGATACAGTAGGCTCTTAAAGTGGTCATAATTTAGCTAAGTCATGCCCCGATATCTGTCTATCAACTGTATAAATTCTTTCTAATAGTAAGCTTGTAAGGTTTTGATCTAATCACATGATTGTCACCACTGAACAAAGTGAGTTGAACAATTTAGTAAAAATCCATGAAAGCTACTATATGCTTGAACCTTATGAGATTTCAGAACCAATGCACATCAAAAGTAGAGAAACAGGAGATTAATCAATTTTGGGTTGCTCGGAAGATCCTTAGAACATATGACCCCAATTAAACAACAAAATGTGACCTCCACGGACATTTGGCTATTAGATAGATCAATGCTTTCCAATTTACAGTCTAGGCTTTTGGCATGGCTGCAACAGGACACTTCCCCAATGTATTCCACAGAATATAATCTCCCGAAGTAACCTGTTCAGAATCATGCAAAAGTAAACAGAGATTCAAATATCCAGGAATGTCATGTTGTTCAATCATCGGCGAAAGAGCCTAGCTTGATGCATGACAACTACAAATACCATAAGTGAAAAATTCCAAGCTTCAGCTTGTCAATCATAGAAATAGCAATTTCGTACAGATTTTTGAGCAGTTCATGTTCAAAGCACCGATGTTTACCAGGGCCTACAGATACAACACGATATGCAACACAGCATGGCTTACTTAATTAAATAACAAAGGAGACCATCACAAAGTAAATTAGTGTCCTCAGGTAGCCCTTGGAAACCATCGAGGAGGTACAACTACTAAAGGAAACACAGTAACAGGCATTTGACAATTGCCAAATAAAAACCAAACTGCTCAGCAAAAATACGTAGATGCAAGTTTCCAGTGGTAATGAACATCTATAGTAATGTACTGTGAACATAGAAGTACCTGGGCTGAAAGCTCTGCTGGCGCTTTAACAGCAGGGAATATATTTACCTGTATAGAATAGAAAGTTTAAAATTCAGACCCCTGTTTCAGATTTAAAAACTTTCTGATAAAGTAAAAGTAAAGCACCTAGTCGATTTTACAGGGGAACAAATCAGGAATTTTTGGAGCAAATCAGTAAGTCAGTAAACTTAGTAGTTAAAGCACAGAGGGAGCAGCAGCAGCAAAACAGAAGAGACGAATCAGTAAAAGAAGAGAAGAACAAACATTGATGGGGACAAGGAATGGTAGAAGAACCCTATCAGTAGGTTCTTTCATATTTATGCCCAGGATCATCATGATCCGAGGAGGAAACCAAAGTATGAGACCTTTGGTTAGCTTAATCACTAGTACTTACAATATGCATGAATTTATTTAGTTATATTTTGTTATTCTAGAATAAGGGTACTTCAGTAATTCTGCTAGGTTGCAGGATTTTCCTGGAGTACTGGTTCCCTATTATTGGTATTTAGTTTAATTTCCTTATGGATTAAGTTTTAGGTCGTCAAAAGAAATTTAGTTTTAGGAAGCTAATATTTAATTACCTATTTGCTGCTGGTTTAGGCCTATATATATGTACCTCGTTTGAGGGTTTTAGACAGTTATGAGATCAATAAAAATTCCTGCAAGCTTTTGCTTTCAACAGTAGTTGTGTGACTCAACTAAACCCTTGGTGTGATGCCTAGGAATCCTGCGGTGTGATGCCAAAGGGCCCTAAGACTGATTCTTAGGTTTTCTTCTTCTTTTCCTACCCTTATCTCTGTTTTCCTGCGATTTCTAAACTTGTTTTCCTATAGATTCTTTTAGTTTTCCGCTGCATACTACTCTTTAATCAGCCTAAGTTCTGATTTCCTTAACCACCACGTTTGGTGCTGCATCAAACATATACTCTTGACTTACAGATTTAGGATCAAGAGACATGCCCGACAATGTTCCCCCGGCCATCTTGAAAGAAACCTGAATGGAAGAGAAAACATCAATCAAACGAGAACATGTTAAAAGCTTACATAATATCATTTAAACACAATGCCTTGGCATTATCCATTGATACCCAATTTGCAAAGATATAAGATCATTTTAGATTAGCAGTGTCACATATCATTAAGAAAGGAAGAAATCAAGAAAAGGAAAACAAAGGACAAAGATATACTTTAGCATAGCTGTATGCCTGCCAACAAAATGGTTCTTCCAGATCAACAACCTGAAGGTCCTTGCTCATTTTCTCCAACAGGAAATCCTCCACATTTACCATATTATTACCAGACTCAGATTCAAAATCACTATCCTCATCATCTAAACTCCCAAGAACTGAATCAGATGAAGATGATCTTTTTGATTGCCATGGAGCAAATTTTAAGGTTCCAGGAAATGAAGCCTCGATGCTCTTTCCAGATATACCCCGTCCACCAAGTACAATTTTCCATTCAACTGAATAATCAGCGGTTGAGACTGTTCCAACAGAAGGTGTCCCCTCAAATGAAACTACTCTTCTCCGGGGGAAATGCATAGTCACTGTACAGAATTCTAAGGACAAAGGAGACTTATAGCCTTCCATAAGGCGTAACTTAAACAGGAATGCACCCTCGTTTTCAGAGACCATAGAGAGTTGGTAAAAGCCCTTTACAGGAGGTCTAACTGTGTCAGTTACCTGGTATCGCATCAACACAAAGTTTCCTAATGGTGGTGAAAATGTCACAGCATGCTTATCTCCACCATGCTCAGGAACTTGAGCACATGGATGGAAAGATAATAGCTCGATGCGAGCTGAGTCCAATCCTGTCAAGGGGAATGAAACATCGGGCAAACCTTCTAACTCTGCTCGACAATTAACTTGACCAGATACAGTTACTGTATCAGGAATCTCATCACGATCATACATTGCTACATGAACTGTTTCATGGATAGTAAAGAGAATCCGTTGCTTTCCCCGATAAAGGTAAGGCTTCCAAGCTGGTTGCTTGCTATCTGGAGGTGGTAAATCAGCAGAAGAAAACCCATTGCTCTTCATGGACGAAATATTTGAGTAACTAAGGTCTAAAGGCGTACCTGAATAAAAGAAAGTTTAAAATTTAAGTAAAGCATTATGAAGTCATTCTTGAACCGTGAAATTTAGCTATTAATTTAAGTTCAGAATGCCAAAATGAAGGGTACCAACCAAAGGGCATGGCACTACTGATAAATGACTGAAGTGCATCTTTGTCAAAAGGCCTTGAGCCAATTTTTGGAGTATCTGAAGCAACAGCTCCACTTGCAGAGGTGCTGGAGGTGCCAGATGCAGCCATTGGAGACCCAACAGGTTTTGCTCTAGTTGAAATTCCTATGCTTCCCGTCAGCGAATCCAACAACCCTCCAACAGAAGGGGAGGAGCTAACAACTACTTCAGGTTCTAAAACATCTCCAGTTACAATATCGCCAATTGCATGGATTACCATTAAAGCCCTGTCATCAAAAGAAGTTACAAGCAAAGGAATAGCAATAAAAACACAGAGGCCAGACTTTGAAAAGAGAAGAAATGACAATAAGGACTGCTTTATATTTCCAGTAGTAACAACATGCCTAACTTACCATACCCTGTGATGGATGGAAGGTTAAGCAAGAGGGTAGATAAACTTTCATCTTCGCCAACAGCATTTCCACAATCCGACCGGTTCAACATCCTTGCATATGTCTTTAGATGGTGGGGCTCAACCAAAGGCATCGCAAGAAAGAAAAATGGGCCCTTTATATGCAGAACTAGTGGCCATAACAGATGACTCTCTCCTTCCTCTTCTTTCGTTATAGTTACACTTATAATATGTCGAGTGACAGGATCATCAACCCATGAATCGGATCCTTTAACAGACTGACTCGTCCGTATGCCATATCCACGAACAGATCCTTCCCTGCAACATTTAGAATACGCAATCACTTTTCATACATAAACTGAAGATTTCTCTCATTTTAGTTCCCTGGCCTACTCTACTTCTACACCATATTTAACCCCAAAAGTCTCAGAAATCAGTTCCATAACGAGGGAAAATTGATCTATCAACGGTGAAATCAGTTAACAAGACGCAAACCGCAAGCTATTAGTCAATTTAATCTTCATAACAACATTATATTTTTTCCTAATTTCTCATACTAACTAAAGAAATTCGGCAACTAATATATCGTCAAGCTAAATCCCGTCCATGTTTACGTTTCAAAAATGGAACTACAACAGGAAACTAACAAACAATAGAGAATCAAGAAACCTCTTCTTGCGTTCAGTAAAAGCCGCAGTTAACTCAGCATCGGTAGGAAGGTAAGGAACAAAAGAGAAACGGTCACCGGCGGAGGTGCCGTTTTCTTTGTCGCACGCAGCTCTCCACCGCCTCTCCACCACCGGAAACTTCCTGTTCCATCGGATCACACAATAAACGAATCAAATCAAGAACTCAAAAACAAACAAACAAACAAAAAAACGCAGTGATCAAATGATGTTAAATGTGAGGGTGAATTCGAGTGAAGAGAACCTGGAGAAAACGACGGCGTCGTGGTTGTTGAGAATCCACAGAGCTCTAATACTGCAACCACTCTGCATTGCTTCTTCCTTCCGTTGTTTTTTCCCTAATCTGAAATGCACCGGGAAATACAGTAGGTGGTGGAATGCAGAAAAACGACGACGTACGGGAAAGTTCTGCTTCTTTGTCTAACTGTTATTTTAAACTTTGCCCCTTCATATTTGAGATTAATACGTACATATCCATTACACTTTCCCTCTTCTTCTATTAACTTTCATATAAGTATGTTCTTCCAATTAAAAATAATATTTTTAAAAATAATTTATGATGATAATTAATAAAACAAAATAAAAGTGAAAATACATTTTTAAATTTTTATTTTCAATTAGAATAACATACTTACATATAATTTAAAGCAAATTAAAATGTCTTATAACACGAATAGGAGACAGTATTAACGGTAAAGACACTTGTAACACAAATGTGGTTACCAAAGTGTCTTACAAGATACCACTCAAAACAATGATTTCGGATATATAGGAAAAAAAAAGATAAATGAAGAAATTTATAAATATTCTTCTTGTTCTATTACAAAAGGAGATAAAGAGCTATAAAACTGGTATACAAAGGTGATGGTTTATAATTAATTATTTTTCTACAACAAGATGAAAACAAAATGAGGATAGCAAAGATGAGAATGTTAAAATGGATGTGTGAGCAATTAGATTAGATCGGATTAGAAATGATAGTATTAGAGAAAAAGTAGGGATAGCTTTAATAGACGAAAAATGAGAGAAAACCATTTAAGATGGTTTGAACATGTGCCTAAGAGACCGGTAAAGGCTCCGGTTAAAAGGGTAGAAACTATAGAATCAAAAATTCAAATTAAAAAGGATAGGAATAGACCTAAGAAAACATGGAAAGAAACTATAAAAAACGATTTGAAATATTTAAATTTGTCCGATGAGTTATGCACTGACTGTGAACAATGACGACATATGATCCATATAGCCGACCCCACCTAGTGAAAAAAAGGCTTGTTGTTGTTATTGTAACAAGATGAAAACAACATTCATGTTATATACAAAAGTGATGTTCCAATAATTATTTTTCTACAACAAGATGAAAAGAACAATTCATCAATACTATGTACATTAAGCAAACTTTTTATCCTTTATTAGTGAATCTCAAAAGCAAAGTGAAGTCTTGTTCAGCTCCGGAAAGGGGCATCTGAGCCGAAGTAGAGAATCATCACAAAGGTTTACTTGCACATTAGGTTTGAGAACTAGAGATCAATGCAGAGGTATGATATGGTGGAGCCTGCCCTGCGTCTTGTTCTTGGGGTAACCTTCCACTTCTCGACGAGTACCTTTTTAATTTTCGCACAGCTTGCAATCACTGATGCGACTCCAGCAGCTGAAATGCCCGGGCAGTAGACCATATGGCACGTTTCCAGCAAGGTGCACTTGTTTACAAGGTTAGTGAGACCTACATCTGTCACTCGACGACAATGTGACAGCACGATATCCTTGAGCATGGGACATCCGTCGCCTAGCTCAGACAAAGCCAAATCCCCCAAATTCTGACAAAGTCGAACCAAGTATAAAAGCAACACATGATTCGCTAACTCTTTTAAGTCTTGCAAGAACAAAGATCAAGAGGCGTAGAAAGGGAAGAAGGTAGTCCTACCTGGAGAACACTGACATCTAGATAATTTAGCTCAGGACAACCTCTGGCAATGGCAACCATTCCTTCATCTCCTATTCGGTGACATCCACTAACATTCAAGTAGCGTAAAGAGTGACATTGACCAATTGCAACTAGTCCCTCGTCTCCAATCCTGAAAATTAACAGCATGAGTGAGATATGGCTAAATGTGAACAATCAATAAAAATCAGCAATCAATATACGATAAAGTTGAGTAGAACAAGGAAGAATTACCTATCACAGAACCTGAGGCTAAGATCGGTAAGAAACTCACAATTCTCCCCGATCGCAACTATTCCTTTACTGCCAACCTATCAGAATAAGTATGTTAACTTACTGTCCATGACAAGATAAAAAAGATTTAATGAAGAAATATCAACAGAAAAAAAAGGTTATTTCAACCAGGTAGTGTCTTTATCGCAGAGCAAAAAAAAACATTCATCCAAGCAGGAATATTGAGGTGAATATAATTGGTCTGTACCTCATAACAACGACGAATGTGAAGCTTTTTCAAGTTCCTGCAACCTCTAGCTATACTACAAATAGCATCATCACCAATACTTGAGCAGTCAACCAAGTGAAGAGCTTGTAAAAGCTTGCAACCTTTCCCTATTTCAGAAAGGGCTAAATCACCTATCTTCTGACAGTACAACAACGCCAACTCAGAAAGGCTCCTGCAGAAGTAAAGCACAATTTTGAATGAACAAAGGGAGAAGTACCAAGGGACGGATCACAATTGGACATTGAACTCAAAAAAATAAAGAGATCTCAAAATTTTTTATGTAATTGATTTACTGTTAAACATTATCGAGACCTCTGTAATGATGAAGAGAACAGAAACTAAAAATATGAATAAAATCATACATGCAAGCTTTGCCGATAGATTCCAATCCTGCTGTTCCAATATTGTGGCAGCCATTTACTTCAAGATGCGTCAGCTCAGAACACCCCGCTGCGACAGCTTGCAAACCCATGTCACTTAGGAAATAGCAATCGCTCAACGTAAGGTTCTTCAATTTTTTACAACCTTTTCCTATAGCACAAAGACTCCTGTAACAAGGAGAAACAATTAAATACTCCTGTAACAACGAAGAACAGTTAATATAGCCCAGTAAAAAAAGATCCAACAGAAAAGACAAGCCATTGGATGTGTTAGTAAATAATCTTCTGAGGTTGCAAATAAACGGGGAAATTGGCTTCTAATTGAGAGGGGAAAGGTTACAAACAGAGCTTGAGCTAGGCCCAGTAGAAAACATGAGGTCGTGCTGGGTTCAAGTGCAGAAATCAAGTTCTTTTCAGTATTCATACCGATTACTCAGGAAGTATTTAAGCAACAAAACATTTTCTTTAAGATAAGATTTCAAGGAAAAAAAAAGTAAGAGAGATTAACAGTAGAGGAAAGTAGGCAGACTTGTCTGTGAATCTCTGAAAACTGTACAATGCCAAGAGGTCCAATTGTTTGCAAAAGATTCCCACAGCTTCTAGAGCCTCGTCTGTGACATTAATGCATTGTAGCTTCAATACTTTCAGTGCTGAGCATCCTTTGGCCACCGAGAGGACGCCTTTGTTATGTATACTCTCTGAATCCAATGATAATGTTTCAAGATGATGGCAATGGGATCCAACTGCTACCAGAGATACATCTGTTATTTTGGCGCATGCAGCGATGCCAAGAGATTTCAATCTTTTCCCAGCACCAATGGCTAATTCGACCAAACCATCATCAGTTAGACCTTCACAAAAACGAAGGTTCAAGTCTTCAAGTAATTTACAACACTCCCCAACAGCTGCAATGCCTTGATCTCCAACATAGCAGCCCTTTAAACAAAATATATTTGAAAAATTAGGACTACATTTCATCCAAAGAAAAATGATCTTTTGTAAAAAGCAAATTAAAATAACTTGAACGTGACCAAAAGGTCATTGTGACGAAATAAAGCTCTGGCAGAGATAAGTAGGAATAAAATACATAAATGTTCACCTGCAAATCCAAAGACTTTAATGATTTACAACTCTCTGCAACAGATCTCAAACCCACATTTGTCACATTCGAACACCATATCAAGCTTAGCTTTTCAAGTATGGGAAAGCCATTGCTAACCACGGCTAGGCCAGAATCTGATAAGCAATACGTGTCTGCCTCCAACTGATCAAATCCATTCTTTCCACTAGAACCTTCCGAGCCAGTTTTTCCACCAGCTAAAATGTGAAGCTGAAGGGGTGAAACTGCAGAGTGATTCCTGTGACGTCTTCTTCCCTAAGAGATAGATACATTGATATAAGTTAAATTTACAAGAGGAGTTACTAAAGCCAAGCAACAGTATCCAACTCATGAAGCACAAACTGGCATATGATATAAGATGACTATGAAAAATTGGGATATATCATTGCAATATGTTCAGCGAAGAAGGAAAGGTTTGTCATTTGAGATTTCAGTACTCACACTCTTGGGAGTCGAATCGTTGAATTATAGAGCAATAGATTACACTAACAGATTAAGTGACAAAATATCGTCAGCGTAAAGCAAACTAAACATGTAAACAGATTGGAAAAAACAAAGAATCCAAATGAAAAAATCTTTGCAGGTTACAGGGGAGAGTCTTTCACCTTTGGCAGTTTGAATTGTTGTAGCTATCCAGATGATACTAACAGAAACTAAATACATTGCCAACACAATGCAAAAACATCTTTGCCATTTTTCTGAAGACATGTCTCACATGTCACAAAATAATCAAGTGACAGATGCCCTAGATGTCTGGCCATGAAGGAAGATAGCTTGCACCTATTCATCCAATGTCCACAATCTCAAGCAATCTGGGGTCTAGCATACCCTTTCCCACAAGTTTTTTACCATACCAGCGCAACCCTACTGGACTGGTTCACACTATGGTAAAATCGTCCCCAACACCTCTAGATTTGGATCTTTTCCTTGTCGGTGGATCTGATTAGGAAGGAATGACAAAGTTTGGCGGAATCAAATGCAAGACCCAATATTCAATTGCGCAAATCCAGATTCATTTTCGATCCATAAACAACGTCATCTAAGAAGGAGAAGGAACAATCAAGGTGTTTCCTCAACAAGGACTGATGAAGAAGAAGAGAGCGTTGCAACCATGGTGATTGATGGTTATTTGGACCCTGTCACGCGCCACGCAGCAGGGGCTGGAAAATTACCTCTTCAACTAACATGGTGATACAGATGAAAGTAATCACTTTACAAGCACTCTCACCACTTGAGTCGGAAGCAATGACGTGTCTTCTGGCACTCAGGGAAGCTTCCAATTTTGGAAATTGATCGAATCAGGGTTTTCACGGATTGTGAATCACTTATGCTCGATCTTAATAACTCTTCATTCCCGGCCGAGGCGCAAAAAGTGGTATCTTTATTACATAGTTTAATTTCAGGTTTTAATCTATGCCAACTGATTAAAGTTATAGCAGGGATGACGTAGCATAAGTCCAAAGGTTAGCATATAACAAAATGCCACGTAATAGATTAAGTTCCTTAGAAGTAAACGTGTACCTTTTCGGGGGGAAAAAGACGATCATAAGAAATGAGAATTTTAAAATCATGCTTCCCACTCTCGACAAAAATCATAAAATTTTGTTAGAAGTTTTACTGTCTAACTAAACCAGATACTTCACACACCCAACAACATCAACCTTCCAAGCCAACAACACCATACCACATTTCCCTTTTCAAACCTACTTGCCTTAAGAATCTTGACCTGGAAGGAATAAAAAATCCATGAGGCTCCAGATACTTATATATCCACTCATAAACGAGCAACCCTAAGTCATTCCTTTCTTCCCACCATTCTAGCCATATCGCGTTATTTTCTACATTTTACTAGAGCCCTCATGATCATATCTTCCAATCACACTTGGTAAGCTTTCAAATATCCACCTAGCCAGCCAAAGATCGAATCTTTCCCAAAAAATGCAGCTTAATTAAATGAATTCACAATCTTAATCACAAAAACCATGCAAAAATCGTCCAAACCCATTAATCCCACACACTTTTCACATCCATCACATATACATTAATAAAAAATATCAAAGAAAAACCACAGAAACAGGAAAAAGATATCAACTTTCAACCTTTCACATGCTAGACTTACATATTGGATGGGCAGGGAGGCGGAAATCGAAAGACGCTCGTCGATGGACAGGTTCTTCACATTAGGGAAACTGCTGGATAGAATCTTGACCAGAACATCGGGAAATCCAGAGGCGCCAATGCGAATTGAATCACGGCTGAGACGCTCGAGCCCAAGCCATCGTTTGCAGACGAGGGAAGCGGAATCACGGGTTTGCTTCGAGTCCAGATGATTGAAGATTTCGAGGATGAGCTCATCCGGCAAACTCGAATTGATCCTGTCGCGGCCCTTCATTATTTTGACGTTAATCTTATCGAATCCGTACGAATCTGGGATTTGGAAATTTGGTTTATTTGCTGACAAATTATTTGGAAATATATATAGGGAAAAAAATGAATCAATTAGCGGAATCGGGATGGAAGAGTTTTTCTTCGGTCTGAGGAATTGAGGTAACTAACTGGAAGTGGATCAGTTTGGTACTTTGGTAGTACTCGCGGTGAAAGTAAGGTAATTCTGTTTTGTCGATTTTGACCCCTTCGGTACTATTCATGTAAATTTATTAATTAATGCGCTAATTAACTTTTAAGGAGCATCTATTCCGACTTAATTTCGGATTCTTTACCCGAATGATCTCGTGGTAGGCTCCTATAGCGGGTTGGATTAAGATAAAATCGGATGGCTCTTTTAATCCGGAATAAAAAATGGCAGGTGGAGTGATTCAGGATGAAGCCGGGCGTTTGTTTGGCGGATTTCTCATGAATATTGGATTCCGTACTATTAGTGGCGCAGAATTATAAGAATCATTCTAAGGATTGTGATTTGCTTGGGATCGTGGATGGAAATGTGTTATTGCGGAGGTTAACAGTCTGTGTGTCGTGATCATAGTGACAAGAAATGGTGTTGAGTATGAATCGAGGATTGGTTAATACTATTCGGGATTTGATCAATCAGGAATGTAGCGTAGAGCTGTGACATGAATTTCGTGAGATTAATTTTGCGGCAGATTATATATGTTCCTTAGCTGCTTCTTGTTTAGGTGACTTGCACCGGCTAGATGAATCTTGTCAATATTGAAACTGTGATTGAAACACGACATAATAAGTATTTCTTACTCACGAAATTTGTTAATTTTTTTATTTAGAGTTTTACCTCCTTTCTTGTACCAAATGTCGCATTGTTGTTTCTTGAACATTAACTAGAATTATTCTTATGGGAAAAAATATACATAGCAATGCATAATGTATATAGTAATTCACATAGCGGATAATAACTTATTTTTACATAGAATTTGATTTCTTGTAAGATCTTACACGAGAAATATAAAGAAGTATTAATAAATTGAAAGCATTTTTGTTATATTGAGAGCAAAATTTTGTCATTTACCTATATTACTCTCGTGTAGCATTTTTTTAGATTTAACATTTTTTTTTCCATCTTTCTCTATTTTGATTTCTTTTTATTCTGCTTTAACTCATCCCATGATATAAAAACACTGTCCTAACTCTAAACTTTACAGTAGTAATTCCTAATACAATCCGGTTTGATTTTTCATTACTGCAAATCACGTGGAAGAACACTTCTTAGAAGGCAAGTGATTTTGCCACAATATTTTCTAGCATCTACAACAAAAATGACGTCATTAACCTTATTGTGATTTTTTCTTCCTTTTCTCTCTCTCCCCCAAAATCACATCCCTTTTTTTTTTTACTCTCTTAGGCAGCCATAGTAAAATTTTCTTTAGTTTTACTAGAGGCAAGAAGTGCACCCAACCATGATATTCTCCTCCATCTTGGTTCTTACAGACAATTTTTAAAAAATTTAATTTTTGAGCAATTTCAAAAATATTTGAACGGTATGTTCATCAGTTATAATTGAGATGTTTGAGGGCTAAATCGCTATTACAATCTAGTAACACCATAACAAAAATAAAGATCAAATTTGGAGAGTAAATTCTTTGCTGAAGTTTGATTGATTTTCAATAGTATAATTCATTTGATTAAATTTCATCATTGTTTTGTGGATTTGTTTGTTTAAAGGATTTTGATCTTCAAATTTTCGAACCGATTGCGTCCATGGGTTTTCTTTGGAGAGGGGAAGTGGTATTAATTTGGTGTCCTAGTTTTTCAGATTGGGTTTTAAATCAAAAAAAAGAAAGAAAAAAGAAAAAAGCATTCACTAAGTGATTTTTCGAAGGACAATTACTCCCTGCAATTCCCCACTGTCATTATTTTTTGAACCTTTTGCTCTAGTATTTGGGATGCCTCATAAAAATTGTAGATTTGAGCACAAATTATTAACGCAGTGGGCGACGGTCTTTGCGCAAGCTGTAACATTTGAGATTTTAACATGTGAATATTGATTAATTATTGTGATAGTTTTATGACTTATGAGGAAAACTAAAATGATAATTGAGAAAGGGATTTAAGGAAGAGAGAAAGGAAAATAACTTTGATCTCATAAGGGTAATTTCGAAAAGAGAAATTATTTTTGTTGTGGATGATAAATATTGTTGTGGCAGAATCACCACCCTTCTTAGAAATTTGGAAGAAATCTTTTTGCAGGAGAAGAACATGGTAATTACCTATTAGTCCGTGTTTACAGGATATTTATTAGATCGGTTCTTTCTTATTACAAATCCCCTTTGATAAATTATAATATTGTCATCGAGTTTGGTTTATTTGATCGGATTGGTCTCTTATGGATGCCTTGGTGATTTTTGATGAGGTGTTTGTGTTGTTTGGTGAAGTAGCGGCTATAGAAAGAAGCTCTGGTCACCGTGATTAAATGGAGTAATATGTTTGTTTCTGTGATTGGGAATCCAAAGAGTGTGTATGGTTATGGAAGGCAAGAAGTCGACTGTTGATGGTACTTAATCTATTAGGAATATCGTTGGTGCATTTTTCTTTTTTCTTTTTTCCCTGTCCTTGGATAGTTTAATTTAGTTTAATTAATCCTTAGAAAAATAATATTTTGGAAGTGACTTTTAGATCTAAATATTCTTTGTTTTGCTTTTAGTATCATAAGTTTGATTTACATCTGTGTCGAGTTGGGAGGTTTTGAGTTGTTTGATAGTTCTATAACAAAATTGCAAGAACAATGAAGAAGAAAGGAAAAAAAAAAAAAAGAGAGAGAGAGAGAGAGAAGAAGAAAATTAAGGGACAATAAATATAGAAATCTCTAAAATGCTAAATGAGGGTAATATAGGTAAATGATAAATTTTGGCTTTCAATATGAAAAAGAACTCTCAATTCATCAATTCTATAAAGTAATGGTAAGGGTAAAAAAATAGTAACCATTTGCATTTCATGTGTCATTGTCATTATTACTTTCAAATATTCCTTTTCATGTTTCCTTTTGAGTAATTTGTTCGGATACATCTGTTTGGAATAGTGATGATATTTTCTTTCAAATACATTTGTTTTGATTATCTTCTTTTAACAATGAACTAGTTGTGGGCCCGTGCGTTGTCCGGATTGTAGAAATATTTCCGCATAATTAGTGCAGGAAAAAAACTTGATAAAAAGTGAATAATAAAAACACGGCACATATATCTTTAAAATTTTAGAAAAAAAAGGTTTCAAACAGTAAATAAATACGGAAATCTGTAATGGCCAGACATTTTTTCTTTATTATGATTAAATGTGGTAACACATATGTAATATGTTAGAACATATAAAAGGGCACGACATCTTTATTATGATGTATGGTCTCGTTTATACATCGCTTAGCAATACAGTCATCTCATCAATCTGCAACACAAAGTTATTGTAGAAAAAAAAAGGATGAACTACCTGAAGTGGCTAATTCATCTTTCAAACGGGACGGAAATTGACTTTGCTTATGCACCAGACTGCTGTCACGACCTCTAATTTGGGTTATTTATAGTACATAAGATAACTATGGTCGTAGGGTTTAACATGTTATGGGATAATTTTGGTAAATATTTTATATGAGTAATTATATGATTTTGTGGATAGGTGAAAACTTAAGGCTTTACTGATAGAATTTGGAGTAATTAATTAATATATTTGGGGAGTTTGTGAATATGGACGGAATATTATTTTAGTTAATTTACCCATAATTTTTAAAATAAATTTTATTTATTAATTTTCGGATGTGGGAGGGAATTAGGGTGATCAATTTAAATCTCATTATTTTCGAATTTTAAAATCATATCATGATGTGCCATAAATTTGGAAGTCATATTTGGAAATGATATTTATTGTGCTTTTTTGAAAATTCTGAAAGCGTTTAGAAACGTTTCAAAATCACGGTTGATGTGCCATACGTCCGGACCATGTTCAATGTTAACTAATTATTATATTTTTGATTTACCTTGATTAATGAAATATATATGAGTAAATAAGTTAAATTAAATAGTTACCAATTTTTTTCACTATATCTAATTAGACTTGATTTTTATGATTGTTTGATTGGACATCTCATTATGTGACACATGTTCGAAAAGCTTATTCTTTTAATATATAGGGTTGATTTGTATTTAGTTTGAATCACGAATGAAAACTAAGAGGAAAAAAAAAAGTAAACAAATCGTACATATTACTTTTCATGTTTTAAAGTTAATATTTTGTTTACTATACCAAAAATATAATAATTATTTTGGGACAGTAGAACTAAAAAGCCAACTGAGGATATAATCTATAATTAGAATTGGGAATGTGAGTAATCTCATCCTAGTTTTTTCTTTCTTTATTCTCAAGGAAAAGAAAACGAAGCTGGGGGTTTTCTTTCAAATTCTCAATAATATTAATATTTAACTCTTTTAGTGGCATATTATATCATGCAAAAGAAGATTTATCACATCAACTTGCTCCCGTTAGTAAAAACACTAAGAGCATTCGCGTTGGATGGTAATTGGCCTAAAAATTTGTATCAATTGCCACCCAACTCACTGCAAGAAGTAGAAAAATAAAACGACGTGCCTTCTGCTATTACTTGTAAAAATCCTGTGAAAACTAAATATTGTGGGTCCTAGAACAAGAAAAAAGAGAGAAAGTAAAGAATTACTTGGTCCACAATTGTTACTCAATCCGTTAACTTCTATAGAAGAAAATAATATTTTACTGAAATGGGCCATGAAAATCCAATGCGCCATGGCTTGGGGCCACTTTTTTATTCAAAGCACTGGGGTTGATCTAAGGGGTCTTATTAATATGTTAGGAAAAGGACAAAACTCCCCTGAGTTATATTCCAAAAACTAATACCACCCTGACTTTTTTTATAAGGACAATTATCCCCCTTAACTGTCAGTTAACGCCATAATTGACCCCCTAAGAGCAAAAATAGCAAAAAACATATATGTAATAACCACAATACCCTTTTCACCTAAAATCAAATTTTTGTAGATAAATTCAATCTTTTTTCAAAAACCTATTTTGTTTAATAAATCGTTAAAAGATTTATTTAATGATAAGAAATTTACCAATTTTTCTATAAAAAAATACTTTTTTGAAAAAAAAATATTTTGAGTAACAACTATTGTATGTGGTTGAATTTCTTTTTATTAAAAATGATAGACTTTCAACCATATCCTACATTTATTTTAATAACAATGGACTAATTCAAAACATGAATAATGTTGAAAGTATGCTATTTTTGGTCAAATTATATTTTATTTAGAATAGAATTCAACCCTAAATAAATTAATTTTTTACTAAAATTAATTATTTTTTTTAAAAAAATATTTTTAACAAAAATTGGTGAATATTATTATTCCTAAATAAATTCTTCAACGATAAAATAAGCCATTGAGAAAAGAAGAAGATAAAATGTGGATCAAGGGGATTGAATGATAGTTTAGTAGTTAGGTTACTATCTTTCCTGATAATAGATCAGGGTTCGATTCCCACCAAGAAGTCTGTAAAGGGGGTTTTACCATATTTAAGTGGGGTCCACGGAGTGGATTTTTTTTAAGATAAAATGTGGATCAAAAATTTGTTTTTAGATGAAAAAGGTAATTTTATCATTTTAGTTGTCGGAAGGTCAATTATGCAATTGACTACCGGTCAAGGACTCCTTATACGAAATGTCGGGATGGTATTAGTTTTTGAGACATAACTCGAGAGATTTTTATCATTTTTTCTAATATTTTTAATACTTGTAGCGTCTTAAAGTCGTTAGAGAAATAATCCAAAGATCGCATAGACTAGTTAGAGCGTACTTTCAATTTAACCGAGCCATGTAGTACTTTCTTTTATAAATGGAATGTTTATTTTTTATTTTTTTTTAAAAAAAAACTCTTTTAGTGGATTTTTGTTGGTAGAAGAAGAGGATAAATGCTTTTTACATTTATTTCCCTTTTTTTATTTATTTATATTGGTTGATTTTTTTTATTTTTTTTTCCCAAAACCCTCTTTTGCCTCTCTCACACATAGACACACGCTGAAATTCTTCCTCTCATATATACGAACTCACGTAACCTAGTACCTTCCTTTTACAACGATAGTACGACGTACATAGATTTTTCGGAATCTTGTGAAAAACATTTTTATTATCATTGATTGATTTGTTTTGATGGACTTCTTCAAATCAGTATTCTCAGAAGATCAATTTCCGACATCCCCCGATCACAATCCCGATGTAACTCCGACCTCGCCGTCGAATTCGGATTCGAATTCGAATTCGGATTCCCCTCAATCTCCAAACCCGGATGATAAACCCAAATTCCCATCCATCGCAAACTCCTGGACGACTTTCGGGTCATCCCTTTTGAAGACCGTCGCGACGAAATCGGAGTCGGTGATCGGGAATTACCGCCGGGATCTCGAGGAGTTCAGTTCCGGGTTGAGAAAGGAAACGGCGATTATCCGTGAAGCCGCCAGCCGCGCCGTCAAGGACTTGCCGGGTCGGCTTGAATCCGGCGCCGCCGTTGCTCAAACGTCACTTGAATCTGTCGGCCAGGCTATCGACAACATCGGTGGAGCCGTTTCTGAAATCATTGTTCACGGTAAAGACTCGATTTTTAACTCGGCTGATGATGTAGATTCTGATGTTGAATTTGAAACTGGTAGTAATAAGGATAAGCAAAATTTGAAGCCTTACAATAGACTTGAGGCTGTGATTAGGACCGTACAATGTGATATACGAACTTATTGTGAGGAGCCAGAAGAGGCTGGGGAGTATTTAGAGTGGAAAAAGGATTTTGTTTTGGAGGATTTGGGTGGGGAAATTGAGGATTTGGTTAAGGAGAATGAAGTTATTGGTGAGATTTATGATGAGGTTGTGCCAGGGAAGGTTGATCGGGAGACATTCTGGACTAGGTACTTTTACAAAGTTTACAGGGTTAAAAAAGCAGAGGAGGCTAGAATGAAGCTGGTGAAGAGAGCTATAGAGGGAGAAGAGGAGGAGGAGTTGAGTTGGGACGTTGACGATGACGAAGAACAGGATGAGAACAATGGGATCAAAGCGAAAGAGGCAATAAATCAAGGGGTTGAAGAAAGTGAGAAAGAAGTGGGGAGTTTACGGCCTGATCATGATGATAAACCTAGTGCTTCTAAGGTGAGGAGTGAAGCCGGAGATGAGGAGCAGGGGGTTGCAGAAGGAAGATCTGAAGAGAATGATTTGAGTGGTGAGAAGTTGGAGTCAAAGATGGATGACAGGGGGAGCAGCTCAGAAGGGAGGAATGACAATGTTAGCGATTTTTCCGTAGTTTCAAGCCAACCATCAGAAGTAGATATAGGGTGGGATGAGATTGAAGATATTGGAAGCGGTGATGAGGCAAAGCTACCTGTGCAACGCAGTCCTGATACAGTTGATCTTCGTAGAGGTTTGATTGTTGCTGCTGACGAAGAGGAAGATTTGCCTTGGGACATTGAGGATGACGATGATGAGCCTGCTAAGTCATGATGAATTGAATCTGTCACCATTATCGAGTGAGACTATCACTTCAGTTGCTTATTCAGAATGTTAATTGTTTCTAGCTGCATATTTGAGGATCAAGACTTTCATTTTCTTTCCTCATCTTGGATACAGCTATCTTATTATTTGTGACTGCTGTGTTTACTCTCTCTCTCTCTCTCCCAGTTGAAGTGTATGTATTATTGGTTTTTGTGGGAGACAAAGTTAATGTGATTATACAAAGATATAACTTCAAATAATCGTTTCTTGAATCAGACAGGTTACTTATGAGTAGTTCTGGTATTTTTCACTCCTTTCTATCCATAGAACTACTTGCTGCTACTGAAATTTGTTTGGTTTTTTCTTTTGTGCGTGTGGTAGTTTTCACGTCATGAACATTTTACTATGAACAGAATGGATAGATTATCTAAGCAAAATTGTGGACTGCCGCACATTTGGAGTTGCATCATGGCTTACTTATATACATTTTAGGTACCAAGCATAAGTGAGTATATTTTATATAGCAAGAATGAGAGAAAGTGAGAATGAATGCAACATTAAACATTTTATGTAGTAGGTGATTGATTGAATCGACTGGTCGAAGATTGGTTTAATACTGTCGTATCACAGGAAAAGAAACATAACGAACATGTTAGCTCTTTGGCTGGCTAATGCGCATTGGTTTACAGAAATGTTTGCCTTTTCCAAACACTGCCCAAATGAAAGAAAATTACCCAAAAAAAAAAAGCACGGAACAAAACGCCTTGCAAACCAGAACAGGGAGATGACAGTTACGTCCATCTACATCTGCTTTAAGAGCAAGCACAGAGAAACTACAAGTATTGGATCATTCATGGAAGGAACAAATAGTAATACGCTTGATTCAGTCATCACTGGCACAAAGCCAAAGCCAAAGCCAAAGTTATAGTAAAAACGTCAGGTAGAAGTACCATGAGATGTACAGTATCCACAAGGATTTTTACGGCAATTCTAGTATCATCCATGCAATTCAGGTCGTAACCTAGCACATCTTAGTTGTCTGCCTGCCTGAGCAATCGAAGAATGGTGAGGAACAGGTTCAGAATGTCGAGGTAAAGATTGACAGATGCCCAAATGTACTCATCATATGTAAACCGCTTGATCAGGTTATCAGTGTCTATGATCACGAATCCTGAGAACACTATAGCACTTAGGCCACCAATGATGGCACTGAAAGTTGAACCAAGTGGGAAAAATATCTGCAGAGTGAAATAACATACAAGCATTGTGAGTCAATAAGATATAAATGAAGTCAGAAGCGAGCCAATATATACGTTAATGTGATGTGAACATTCATGGTAATCAAGTCCAAGATGATCAAGGTGTTCGGGTTCCAAGTATTGTCCAACCTCAAGGAGTGGCTCAAGATCCATTATCTAACATTGGAGGCCCAATATCTCAAGTTAGAAGTAAAAGGATGAAAGTGCACTTAATAATCTTATATCCAATGGTTTAGCCTAAGAGAATGTCAAGTCTGGAAGTTACAAGCCCAAGATTATTAATGTGTTACGAGGCCCATTTGAGGAAGGACATTTCGGCCCACAAACCAAGCAAGGAAGCCCAGCCCTATCTCCTAATTTTTAGGAGTTGGAATCTCTATCTTTTAGGGATAAAATCATTTAAATCTTATCACACTTGTGGAATGATAAGATTTGGAAGATTCCCTATCTTTTAGAGATAAGATCATTTAAATCTTATCACATGGAAGGATAAGATTTGATATGATTCTCTTTTATCTAATTTAGAGTTTATTCAAAATAAGAAGTTTATTCCTTGGTGTCTACTCTCAATCGTTGGATGGAGATTAGATCAAGATTGGATGGCTATGATTACTCTACAAAGAAGATATTGATAGAGTTGACAACTCAGGAACATTCTTTTCAAGATAAGGATAAGATTCTTTTGAGAGAATATCTCTTTGTATTTGGAGTTTTATTTTCATTAGACTAGTGTGTCTTAAGTCTATAAAGGTGTCTAAATACATTGCCTTAATAGATAAGACACAAGTTGTCAATTAGAGGTCAAGTTGATTTCTAGTTCTTTAAAGTAGGAATAGAGTTATAGATCAAACTCTTCTCCTACTTCATAGGAGAATTTCGGCCCCCTCTACTATAAATAGGGGTGTTTGGCCAGCATTTCATTTGTACCTTTGATGAATTATTTCAATATGAAACGAGAGGAAACTCTTTGTTCTTTTACTACTCTTTTCGAAGATTAGTGCATTGCACACAAGCTTGTGCTTTGTTGATGCATGCGAGTAGAATTGGTGTTTTTCTACTTGTGGAGCTTTGTTAGTTGTTCATTGGAGCCTTTTTGCTAGCCGTTCTATCCATAAATTGAAGGGATAGGGTTGTTAGAGAGGTGACCGATTGGGTTGCTAACCTTAAACACTTTCTACATCTTCTAAACCTTTTCATCCTTTTTTGGTGCAAATTTTTGTGGTTTGCATCTCTTCTTTTCTTTTAATTTTCGTGAGTTGTGGAGTCCATAATATTGTATTTGCAAGTTTTCAAGTCCTGGGAAATTCATAGCTTCCATGTCGAGGTAAATCTGCCACCTTTGCCTCAAGATTCATATCATAATGCTTGGGAAGAAATATCATGGAAACTCAATCTAGGAAATATGTGACTCTAATTTCATCCTATATAACAGAAAAGTATGACAATGAGTCTTCTATATGGGGTTCATTTGAGTACAGTGTGAGGGAAAGAAGAGTGTATACTCAGAAGTATGAATTTCTAAAAATACAAGTTGAGCAAAAAAGAACCTGCATAAAGCCAGTCAGTATGATTATAAAAAGACTAGCCAAGAGAATTGGCCCCAGGAAACTGAAATCACGACCCTTCTTGGCAGCCCAGAAAGTGTATGCAGTGAGGCCAAGGAGGACTATTGATGTCAAGAACAAAGCTTCAAGCACAATCTTCCCCGAAAACTCCCACGGGAAAAAAGAAAAAATCAGTACTATCTAAAATGAGAATAAAACAAGGAAAAGTTGCACCATCAAAAAGTTTCTTTCAGGATATAAAACCGTAGAAGTGACATACCATCTGTCTGAGCACAGCTTACTCCCACAGTGAAACTTATAGAAATAGTAAAGAGTCCAAGGAAGATAAAGTTGTGAGGATGGTTTAGCTGGTAGACGCGCAATGGCCATAGAACTGAGAAGGATCAACACACATTTATTAAGACCGAAACCACATTAGCAGAAGATAGTCGGTAAAAGTAAACAGAAAAAGACCTATAAGAGTCCAGCATCAAGATGGTTTAAACCATTTATTAATTCATTCAAAAGCGCCTGATACAAACAGGGACTAAGAAAATAGTTGCTCTATATTCGGATGTTATGACTTGAATCCAATATACAGCAGATCTTAAAAACATGCACGCAACATTATTAAGAAAAAAGAAAGTATCCTTAAGCTGTAAACAAAATAAGCAATAGCCACATTTCTGAAAGGGAGCATATACATTTTGTGTCACTCATAATGGAGTTTCACACTAGCCATAAGCAAATTAAACATCAAATACAGCACAAAGAAACATGGTATTACCTGCAAACATCAATGGTCAGGGCAGGCCGACATAAAAAAACCAGGAAGTAATCTACAAACAATTTAGTACAGGACATGCTAAATCTTCCGAGTCAACATAACAAATTTTGTGAAGGCATAATAAAAAAAAAAGAGCTAAGCTCCCTTTTTTTGTCCTCCAGAAATTAAATGATAGTGGATTTAATTACTAAATAAGGACATGTGATTGAATATTCAACACTAGCCTATAGGATAAACATGCAGAAATTAATCAAATAAGAGTAAATTGATCCAAACCATACCATGTAGGAACCCTAATTAATAGGTTAGGAAAACACAGTAATAAAGCCAACCAAAACAAACTAACTGTCATAGAAGCATATCATAAATTCGAAATTCCGGCCATCAAATTACCCTAGAAATAGAGGAAAATTGAAAGAGAAGAAAAACCGAAGCACACTTATGGAGAAAGGGGAGGAATCAGAGGAAGAGCAGGGTGGTAAAAGACAACTACGGCGGAGACCAAGGTGGTGAGGAGGATCTGAGCGGACAAGATACCGTAAACTTTGCGAACTGACGATGGATGGAATTGTATCAATGTCTCCGGTTAGTTGCTACGGCGGCCATGGCGGAGTCAAAACCCTAAAACCTGCAAAAGAGGGTCTCGGGGTCTTCCAAGGGTAGACAGTCCGATACTTAAGTCAGTAAAAGTAATTGTATTAGGGTATGAATTGTGGTGCGTGGAGCTTACGTTTGATAATAGGGATTGATCCCTATTTATAGAACTAGATTATAGAACTTTTTCTTGGTAGGAAAGTAATTGACAACTGCTTGGACCGCTCACCGAACTTGGGCCGGCCTAGTAACGGGCTGTACTATTTGGACTCGTCAAGTGCCCCTTATCAAGCCTATACTTCGAAGTCTGAAGATAGGATAGGCTTGATAATATGAAGTATAAATTGTTCCCAAGTTCGGGAAAAACTGAGTTGAATCAAGAACCTGCGAAAGGTTAGCATCAAGGAGAAATCAAAGTAATGAATGCATTAGAACATACCTTGTCGAATGTATGTGTCATAAAGGGCGATTGATATGTACACCAATTTGTGAAGAAAGAAGAGTCATCAGTTCAAACTGTCGAGTGAGAAGTTGATATGCGATGATCTTAACATTCTGCGCTAGAGAGATACTAAGGCAGATACCCTCTTGCTCGAGAAGGTAATAAAGAAGTGTAATGGAGATTCCCATTACACTGAACACAGAGATGTGTTATCAATAACTTTCGAAGACACAACTGCCAGAACGAAGATTCTGTTTGAAGATTGCAGTTCATGTCATCGACCCAGACGTTAGTCGAGAAGGCCTTGCATGATGAATTATCGAATCAGGTGGCCCGTCTGTTGAGATAATCGAGTAGAAAACGTAGTGGAGATTCCCACTAGTCTCAATATGTGTGTCACTAGCAGCGGCTAAGATATACTTATTGCCGAGATGATAAGTTGACTAGAGAACTGTGTCATATGCTTCTGAACGAGAGGTAATAAATCCAAACCCTCGAGAGTAACCACAGAGTGGTGGATCGAGAAGTATAATGAATGAAGACAGAATACCCGATGTCGAGGACATAAGTCTGAAAGAACAGTCTGGGTTGAGTCAGTACGTTGAGAACTTGCCCCAGAATAATCTGAAGACTCGAGAAGACCATCTCGAGCTTAGTAGAGTATTTAGAGAGTCGAGATTGTCACCATATGAATCCTCGATAGTGAGAGGGACAGAAGAAAGTAGAAGACACCATAGAAGATGCCGTGTGATTACGTGAATACTGGGATAGTGAGATTCGCGAAGATTCTCTCGAGTAGGACTCGATACCAATCCGAAGAATTGTGACTTATCTGACCTTGAAGAAGGTATACATGCAATTAAGCTTATTTATATCCGCCCAACCGACCCGCTTGTCATTTCTCGTGTCCCGAGAAATAAAGTATGGAACCCTTAGTCCGGGTTTGAGAAGTATAAATCAGGTTGATGTGTCGAACCCGAGTAGGTGTATAATATCGTTGCTCGAGACTTGAGCAAGAATCGAGGAGGTATTACGCATTAGTGTGAGAAGGAACGATGCCCCAGAAGAGTTATTAAGTGAAGACCACCGAGAATAGACATAGGAAGAGATCCGTACACTAATGATCCTCAGAAAAAAACAAAAACACAACCTCCCAAACACCTTAAACACCTTCCAGACACCTTACACACCTTCCAGACACCTTACACTCTTCCATATATAAACGTTCCTCGTTATAGATAACCCCGGAACCATTACTCGTCTCAGAGCCCCCAAATCTTGGGGTGGCATTTGGCAGACCGAGACTTTTTAGATAAGAATAGTACGAGAGTGTAATTTTTGCTGCTCAGTTCGAGGTGATGCCTGCTCAAGAAGCTCCTATACTCGTAGGGTTAAGGCAATAAAATTGTGTCTATCAGAAAGGGATAGATGGCAACCACCATAATCGAAGAAGTAGGCCTGTGTTGACAAGGCGCAAAGTAAACTCGAGAATATCGAGAATAAAGTCATTTGCATTGGATGATATAGTTGATCGATCCGATAGAGCATACTCGAGAACAAGTCTAGTTTTCATTGAGGTGTAAAACACGTGTTTAGTTTCGAGGGATAGTCCATCCATTATTCATGATCATGAAAATCTAGGCTTTTCTCAATACGGCTTATGAGTTATTTGCAAAGCGTTTATAATGGCCGGATGTTAAGTACACGGCTCTTTTGCAGGCGATCTTGAAGAGGATACCTTTGTATAGACGATTCTGAAGAGAATGTCTTTTTAAATACGATCCTGAAGAGGATATCCTCGAGGAAGCTGGGTACAAGCTCCTCGAATTTAGACTGTTAGTCGTAATAGTTAAGGGTAGCATAACCCAATGAATGTCCGGATGTTGAATACACGGCACTTTCGAGGACAGTCCTGAAGAGGATATCCGTCCCGAGAACGGTCCTGAAGAGGATATCCGTCCCGAGAACGGTCCTGAAGAGGATGTCCGTTCAAATGACTAGTCATGTTTAACTGGGTGTAACTGGGTATATGTGATACGCCAGCTCCTATGAGTACTCGAGTGGGCTACCACTATGTGCATTAGACCGATAGTCTATATCCCGGGTTTAAAGTATGAACACTCTAAGGTTAGAGCGAACTTGATGTTGCTGCTATCCTTGAGGGATCAGCTGTAAGAGTTACGTATCTCTGGTTATTCCGCCCCAGAGTTCTTGGGGTATGTTTATCCTGCAACTTAGTCCAAGACATGTATTGTAAATATAAAAATGACATGTCAGCTGAAAGATAGTGTGTACCTTCATCTAATAAGGTCATAAAGGCTCTCGGAGCTTGATAATATATACATTGGCTCCTCGATCGAGGATGCATTGTCGAAGGGATCATTCGAGTGTACCTTAGTGTCGAGGGAGTATTTTCCTGAACTCTTCGATGATAACTACCAAGGACACATTAATCTGATGGGGATGCTTCTCAAGCATAGACACCATGATCAACCAACCTGGTCTCTGATCCTGACAAAACACTTACTCGTGCATTTATAGTTGAATTAGTGAGTAACAAATTATCATAGTAAGAGAAATGGCATGGAATACAATATATTATAAAGGGACTCTGCCCCCTTCAAAAACAGTCATTTCGAGACGTGAAATGTAAGAAGTGGAAAGATCTCATCGTGATACGAGCAAGACTATCGAAGCCATGGTCTAATTAGCTCAGAACGGCTATGAAAGGATGTTGCAGAGATCATGACCTGCTTCTCCATGGGTTTGTACTTACTACGGACTCCTGAAGAGTCATGGAGATTTGCAATGGGGCTGGACCATTAAATGTGAGAGCTACTATGGCCCTGATATAGTAACTTCAAGTTGGCTAGTCGGTAGAGTAGATACAACGATCCACTGCGACTTAGGGCTCAAGGAAGAGGAACCATCCTGCACTATGACTTTTAGGGCATATTACCGACAACTTTAAATACGAGAGGGGTATCTGCCCCCTTTCAAAAGAAAAGGAAATGATTATGACTTGGCTATCGACTGTAAGATAGGTCGAGATAATTTACGCGTGGAGATAACAAAGCCATGTATATGTAAAAGCTGTAGCACCAAGCTTCATTACTAACATGCGATGATACAAGTAATTGGTAAATAAATCCTACATGTGAGAAAAACTTTTCGTGCAAGAAGTTCACATGCGAAAGTTCGAGGACATTGAAGAGTCTCGAGAAACACATATGTCTAATGTGCCATAAGAATTATTCCATGCTCATGAATTATCGTTACATTCGTGTAGTAATGCAGATGTTTATATATAGCGGAAATAATATTATAAGGAGAGCGCATCACTTATCACTTGGAGCGCTTCCAGGGATATCCACAAGTCAGGGTGGCGATACCCATTTGTCGAGAAGCTCCTTATTATTGTTAACGGAGCTCATTCTTGACATATACCGTGTATTGGTCCTTCATTTGTTGAAGGCTACTGTGGCCTAATTACACTCTTGAATCATTGAGGGGCTATTGTCATTCTTGCATTTTTGCAAGTTCTGCAAAAATATTCAGCATTTGAAAAGTTCTAGTATCTGGAGAGCATATAATTGACAAGCAGTGTTGCATGTATAAGTTATATGGCATATCAAAGAATGTTGTTATGCAAGTTGCATATAGTTCTCATGAGTACATCGAAGGATATATCATTGCTAGAGTTTTCAAATAAATATACACAATGTAGCAGACTTGGAATGGAGGTGAAACTTCCCCTATTGAAAACTCACAATTTGATGAGCACTTATCTTATTTATTTGGGCAGATTATTGTCCCTTGGAACGGGTTGCTTCGAGATTCGAGAAGGATGCTCCTCGAATCGCCTTACTGTAAGACCTACAAAACCAAGTAGTACGTCTGCGCCATGCTCGAGCTTATTGTAACTGCATATTTCACTGGATTGGAATGACAATGCGACACGAGTAAGTTTAGGGCTAGTTATCTCTTTTTTTTAAAAAAATCAATCGAGGATATTGTCTCTACTCTTGTCGCAGGGACGATTTGTATGTGCCCTCGGTCCCTTGAAAAATTGAGCTATGCTTGCATAGCTGTTCACTTTGGACAAAAAGTTAATTGATCTAATAACAAGGTGGTTGTACCCTTGGTGAGCATACAAAATTTGTGTATGGCTTAGAGTGAATCAAACAAGTGAATTTTACTTTCATATAAAAATATAGGAAATAGTATAATGCATGCCATGCAATTTGTAAGTGTTATTGAAATATTTTTCAAGGACTTTTATGTTTGCTATGATGGCAAAGATATATTGATTCATATAAGACCCAATTAGAAAGCACACAATTAACATGCTGCTACTATAATATTGTAGCAACAACAGGCTCAAGGAGACATAGTATGTGCATTTATGCATAATGATGTTTGAGATATAAACCTGTCACCCTCAAAATGTATAAGTTCGGAAGGCAATGATGCATGACATGAACTTATTTGTAATAGAAGGCTACAGTAACTTATCTGTCATTAAAGTCTATGTCTCGTGCAATTATGTGGAAAGAAGTGTTTCAGCTTGTGCTGCTGGAAACAAACGAGTGGCCCTGTACTCAAGTCCCGAGGAATTTGTCCGCCTCTTTGAGGAGATGTGATCTTTGAGATATCAGGTCGTCCCTTGCTATAAAGTTAGGATTTGTATAAAAACAATGAAGCCATTAGAGACAAGAATGATAAATAATATTCGAAGGGACTAAATTGTAAATTTTGCTTAGTTAAAAAGAATTTTGTCCCAGAATGTCCTTTGATGGTCCAGGAGCTATTCTTGTCGAGCAGTTGTGGCTGCTTGAATTTTTGCCGTAACTGGAGGCTTCGTAGCCCTCACTGGCTAATTTTCTTCTCGATCCTGCTTAGGTTGAGGAGGTTCTATAGTCTCTCGAACCAAATTTGATGGATAATATTTTCTTTAGTCAATCATAAGCTCAAAAGATTTATCGTGAAAAATCATGATTGATAAGAATAAAACAATCATGCTTAATTATAAAATTAAGGAACCCATGTCATTAAGTTACATTGATTCACCGCGATGGGATTTGTAATAGGCTCTCTGATTGAGCGAAATTATTTGGTTTGACTCAAATTTCAATGGAAACCTAAATGCAGCCATTCTAGCATGCAGGTTGAAGAAACATTGGACCTCGAAAGCATGCGGGCGTATTATAATTTGATAAAAGCATTGTCGATCAAGAACATAGAATCAGAATACAAAAACTTGATGTCAAAGGTATATTATGAGCTCCATTAGAGCTATAGTAATTAGTAATTTCATGAGCAGAATATATGCTAACCGTGCACATAGCATCAACTTTTCTTTGACATGCAAGTTACGAGAGATGATCTTAAAAACACCATACTAGTCTTACCATTGTGAAAATATATAGCAAACCCATATGAGGCTTTTGATCCCCGAGAAAAAGAATCTAATGGCCATTGAGGGTTTCTTTAATTAAAGTTTGTCTAGGTGACTGCATGGTCTGTAGATCTCATTATTGAAAATAATAAGGACAAACTTATTATGAAGCTAAGATTTATACCTATTTTCCTTAAGCAACATGCTTTTCTTGACAAGAAAGAAAAGTGATAAGACTTGTAGCTAAATTATGTCAAATCTGATTAGTAATTGAAAATTACAACTTAATCATGGAAAGTAGAACCTGGGTGGCAGAATTGAATTATTTGTAGACGAGATCTATCAACCGTCGTCTTTCGGGAAATTAATTGAAGAAAACGTCTGCCATCGTTGACATCTTTTCGTAGGAGAATTTGTTGTGAGGACGGGTTTGTCCGGGCATGGTGGTTTGGAGGAGGTTTCCGTCGCCGCCTCGAAGAGCTGATTGCTTGTTCCCAAGAATTTTGTCTTCGGGAAAATTCCAGCGTCCCACGAACCTTTCACCAAAAATAAAAGACGAGAAGAAGCAAACAAGAGTGCTTTCTCCTTTAAAGTAATCGAAATAATGCTCTTTGGTTAATTAAAGAATTTTAAGATTAGCAATCATGTCCTTTGCTATTAATGTTGTAACCTTTTTCATGTATACCATCAAGTTGATTAGTCATACGTTGTGCTTCGGCCACCGAAGCCAATAGCACATTATTTCTAACTTAAAGTTTAAGCAAATTTCTACCAGGCCAATAATATTATGACTAATATTAATGGAATACGTAGAACCTGGATAGATGCTTTGGTTTGGCAAAGCTGATGCTTCTGATCATGGCCGCCGATCATTGAAAAGAGACGTTCTATCTCGTTCATAATCTTGAGAAAACTTGTTTTTAGGGAAACCCTACGGATCCCACCGGGCGTGCCACTTGTCGATGGATGAAATTGTATCAATGTCTCCGGTTGGTTGCTACGGCGGCCATGGGGGAGTCAAAACCCTAAAACCTGCAAAAGAGGGCCTCGAGGTCTCCCAAGGATAGACACTCCGATACTTAAGTCAGTAAGAGTAATTGTATTAGGGTATGAATTGTGGTACGTGGAGCGTACCTTTGATAATAGGGATTGATCCCTATTTATAGAGCTAAATTATGGAACCTTTTCTTGGTAGGAAAATAATTGACAACCGCCCTAAAAGATTCCAGGTCGATTGGACCGCTCACTGAATTTGGGCCGACCTAATAACGGGCCGTACTATTTGGACTTGTCACGAACACAACCCCATCGGAGTTGATTGTCACCAGAGCCGATGCCAGGGTGGAGCACTAGCCTCCAGGTCAACCTCGTGGTCTGCCTTTGTGCTCTTCGTTCCGTACATATCCATGGCTGCTCTCTCTCACTTTCTCTCTCTTATGTTCCCTCTCTAAATTCATTTCTGACCCCAACCCAGTTGGGAATAAATCCACTGTTGTTGTTGTTTAAATATTATCAGTCTTCTGTGTGTGTTTTTTCTCGCGTTGAAGGTCTTCGTCGGTGAAGGTGACTCTTTTGTGCGGGCTTTCTTGTGTGATACGCTTTGGCGGCTTGTACCTTTGATTAATCAAAAGGTGTTTAATGCGTGATTTACTAATAAATAACTTTTACAGTAGTTTATTTTGCAAGTTGGAACATAGTGAATTTCTAGGTAAATGTTGTGACTTTGTGAGCAGACTTTTTGAGTTTTTGATGGCAATGATAATTTTTCTTTGGTCCTCTTCCTTATCCCTTATATTGTAGTCTCTCCATCCCAAAAAAAAAAAAATAGTCCACATTGAGTTTTAAATTTTGTACTTTTTTTAGTACAAATTTAAAACTATTTTTTTAAAACGGAAATAATACTAAATATAAAAATCCAAATTGAACAATAATTATAATAATTATAAGACTGAAAGATTTTTTTTTTCTTTTTTGATTTCGTTACCAATGCCGAGATCACAAAATCTATGAGAAAAAAATGACTAATTTGAAAGAAATTCTGTGGATGTATATATATTACTCACATTTTTGAGTCAAATGTACGTCTTCTATTGCACATTGGTTAACATCACATATAGGTTCGCCCTTCCCAATCGCAATGATGAAGGAATATTACCCAACAAACAAGCACAGAACATAAAGCCTTGCAAACGAAAACAGGGAGACTTAACAGTTTCATCCATCTACATTTGCTCAAGGGCAAGGGCAGAGAAACTACAAATATTGGATCATTCATGAGTAATACACTTGATTCGGTCATCAACGGCACAAAGCCAAAGCAGAGTTATAGACTTTTAGTAGTAATGTCAGGTAGCAGTACCATGAGATGTACAATATCCACAAGGATTTCTGCATTCACAGAGCAGGAATTTAAAGCAATCCTAGTGTATCATCCATGCACTATGCAATTCGGGGTGATAACCTAAGACATCTTAGTTTTCTGCCTGCCTGAGCATTTGCAGAATGGTGAGGAACAGGTTCAGGATGTCGAGGTAAAGATTGACAGACGCCCAAATGTACTCATCATATGTAAATCGCTTGATCAGGTTATCAGTGTCATAGACCACGTATCCTGAGAACACAATAGCACTTAGGCCACCAATGATGGCACTGGAAGTCGAACCAAGTGGGAAAAACATCTGCAAGAGTGAAATAACATGCAAACATTGTGAGTCAATAAGATATTTTTTTGAAAATGAGTCAATAAGATATAAGTGAAGTAAGGAGCTCGCAAACATATACGTTAATGGTTTGGGAAGAAATATAATGGAAACTAAATCTAGGAAATAAGTGTGTCTAAGTTCATCCTATATCACAGAAAAGTTTGACAATGAGTCTTCTATTTGGTTCATTTGAGTACAGCGTGAGCGAAAGAGAAGTGTGTACTCTGCAGAAGTATGAAGTTCCAAAAATATAAGTTAAGCAAAAACGAACCTGCATAAAGCCAGTCAGTATGATTATAAAAAGACTAGTGAAGAGAATTGGCCCCAGGAAACTGAAATCATGACCCTTCTTGGCAGCCCAGAAAGTATATCCAGTAAGGCCGAGGACAACTGCAGATGTCAAGAACAAAGCT
The DNA here is from genome assembly GCA_949775105.1 of Oldenlandia corymbosa var. corymbosa. Taxonomy (NCBI): domain Eukaryota; kingdom Viridiplantae; phylum Streptophyta; class Magnoliopsida; order Gentianales; family Rubiaceae; genus Oldenlandia; species Oldenlandia corymbosa. The sequence goes on along the minus strand of OX459126.1, from coordinate 15,451,489 downwards.
TCAAGCACAATCCTGCCTGAAAACACGCACGGGAAAAAGAAAATCAGCAGTCAGCACTATCTAAAATAAGAATACAACAAAGAAAAGTTGCACCATCAAAAATTTCTTTCAGGATACAAAATGTAAAAATGACATACCATCTGTCTGAGCACAGCTGACTCCCACAGTCAAACTTAGAGAAGTAGTAAAGAGTCCAAGGAAGATAAAGTTGTGAGGATGCTTTTGCTGATACACGTGCAACGGCCACAGAACTGAGAAGGATCAAAACAAATTATCAAGTCCGAAAGCACATTAGCAGAAGTCAGTTGGGAAAAGTGAACAGAAAGAGACCTACACGAGTCTATCAACAAGGTCATTTACCATATAAATGACAAAAACCATTTAGTATTTCATTCGAACACACTGGATACAAACAGGGAATAAGAAAATAGTTGCCCAAATTCAGATGTAATCACTTGAATCAAATATAAGGCTCTAAACAACATAAGCAATAGCCACAATTCTGAAAGGGAGTATGTTTCTTGTCAATCACAACAAAGCAGAAAATAAGCCATAAGGAGATTAACCATCAAATACAACACAAAGCAACATAATATTACCAGCAAACATCAATTATTAGGGCTGCCCAACACAAACCAGGAAGTAATATACTAAAAGTTTTGTACAACACATGCTAAATCTTAAAGTCAACATAACAAAATTGTGAATGCATAATGAAAGAGCTATGCTCCTTTTTTTTCTTTTTTTTTCTTTTCCTTCTCTGTTTTCCCCTCCAGAAATTAAATGATAGTGCCTTTAATTACTAAGGATATGTGATTGAATATTCAATTGTAGCCTATAGGCAGGTGAAATGAAGCATAACGATGCAGAAATCAATCAAAGCACAGCCAGCATCTAAACTTCACCGGTCGATCCGACCAAACCACTTAGGAACCCTAACTAAAATGTCATTTCATATAATAAATTCGAAATTCAAACCGCGATCAAACCCTAGAAATGGAAGAAAATTAAAAGGAGAAGAAAATCGAAGAAGAAGCACTTACGGACGAAGGGGAGGATGCAGAGGAACAACAAGAGGCTGGAATTTCCCCGGAGGAGCTGATTAGCAGGCTCGTAAAGCACAATGATGGCGGAGACCAAGGTGGTGAGGAGGATCTGAGCGGACAAGATGCCGTAGACTTTGCGAATGAAACCCCACCGGAGTTGATTCTCACCGTAGCCGATCCCTGGGTAGAGCAAATTCCCACCGGCCTCTAGGTCAACCTCGTAATCTGCCTTGCTGCTCTTCGTTCCGTACGTATCCATGGCTGCTCTCTTTTTCTCTCTCTTACTTTGTCTCTCTAATTCCTCTCTATTTGATGATTATCAGTATTTCTGTGTTTTATTTTTGGCGTAGAAGGGAGTTTTTGTTTTATATGCGAGGTCACTCTTTGTGCGGGCTTTTTCTGGAAAGATTAATTAATTAATTAAAAGATATACAACTGTTTAATGTGTGATTAAAAATAAATAAATTACTAAGTAGTTTATAGTATTTTGCAAGTTGGAAAATGGTGAATTGCTAGGTAATTGTTGTGAGGAGACTTTTTGAGTTTTCTTGGTCTTACTAGAAATTGTTTTTTTTTTTTCTTTTTTGTGGAATTTTGTACCAACGTGGAGATAACAACGGCAAATTTACGAGAAAAAAAATAATTTTTTTGAGATAAAAGAAACTATCATTAACTTTGTTGGAAAACGTGTAACTGATAGAAGATTACAATCACTAACATATTACAATCGATTAGAATTCTAAGAATCAACCGATCTTCACTGCAGATGACTAAGTCACAAACTCTTCCATAGCATCCGCAAATACTTGTTGAAAGTATCACGTACCAAAGAATAACTCTGATCTCGAATCTTTCACTTATCATCAGATGAAGGCCCACGAAAGTAGATCTAAAACATTGATGTACTTTGACAGTAAATCCTCAAACATAAACCATAACTATGAACTATGACAGTAAAATCATAGATAAAATCATAGACTAAAGATCACACACTACTAAATTACAATCAATAGAACGATATATATTGACAAACTACTAACACATCAAGATGCTAATAATACAAGGTCAGCAAAATCAAAGATATACTTACGGCTAAATTTATTCTATTAAAATACTAAAAAGAAAGAGAGATAATTATTTCCCGTCCTCCCATGGAAGGGAAGATGGGGAAGAAAATTAAACGGGAGAAAAAAAAGAGACAAGAAAAAAAAGAAAATAATTACCCAATTTGTCAATTAGTGACGGGAATGAGATGGAGACGGCATAAAAGGAATCAAGAAACAATTAAATAAATTTCCTAGTTTTGAAGGCCAATTAATATAAATCTCATAGATCTAAATCTCATAGATCTGTAGAAATTGATGAAGAAGAGAAGATGATAGAAAACAAGAAAAAAAAAAATTAATTCAAGAGAAACTTGTACGTGTATACATTACTTATACTTTTTTTTTTCTAATTTAGATTCTTATAATTTTAGGTTCGTCTATCACTTCTAAACATCAATTTAAACATGGATGCTAATCAGAAACTAGACAAAAACCACTAAAATGGGGAGGCATATCATTACAATCTTGTACTATAATTAGTTTGCTAACACAAAAATACAATTCAATTGCATTACAACAATTATAATAATATAAATATTTGTTTTTTAATAATGTTAGTTCTATCAAGGATTAAAAAAAACCATTGTTTAATTTTACGGTAACCCGAACATGAAAGACTAAAATCCGGTTCACCTGATACATATAAAAACCGCCCAGAAAATGGCGAAAAGCTTACACCTTTCCGTATGTAATACAGGAATCAATTTACTCAATTGTCAGTAAAGGGTCTCTGGGATTTTGTCCCCACTCCATTTGTTCCAGTTTGTGCTTTGCTGGTTGATTTTATATTTGATTAGGTGAAGGCAACTAAAAGGGGGTTATTTTGCCGGTTCCAATGTTATTGTGAGGGAAAGAATTGGCTAAAGCCCCAGCAAGCATTCTTCCATTCAGCTCCTTACCCCAGATATGCAAAAGGTAAAACCCTAATCTTTTTATTTCATTTTGTAGTGTTGTTCATCATTTTAAATCATCTGATTCTGTTGTATCTTTCGAATTTTTCCGGGTTTTTTTTTTTATTCAAACCTTGTGAGATTAGCCTGCTTTGTTCCCTTTCTTGTGCTTACTGGAAATGGTGGTCTGGCAGATTATTACTATTATTATGATGATGACTTTGAGGTCTGTGGTATTTACTTAAATTGGTTGAAGTTTGAATTGATGAGTGTTCTCTTGCTGCTAGGTAGAAAACTAAGACAGTGATTTGAATATTGCTTGTAATTCAAATATCCTTGCGTGCCTTGCTGTTTACTTTTAGACGGTAATTTGTGTTGTTCTGCTATTTTGTTGCCTTGTTGTATCTGTGCATAGCCATTTCGAATTATAGGATCTGGACATCCAAATTTTTGTGTTTGGAGTTTGCCAGAAGAAACTTTTTGTGCCAATAATTTGTCTGGATTATTTATTTTCAGTTATTGAGTTTGGCCGGTTTGCTAAGTCTGTTTGATGTGAATTCTTCCTCCGACTTCATGAGATACTCTTTGTTACTTATCGTAGATATTGATATGAACCGACAAGAGTTTGAGAAAGCCGTGACTGTAATGGTCAAACCGGTTGCCCTATTGGTAACAAAGAACAATGGCCATAAGGAGCATGAGGGAGTGTCAAAAGTCGAACCACATGTGGGGATGGAGTTCGATTCTGCAGAAGATGCTCAGGAGTTTTATAATCTGTATGCTACACAAATGGGATTTAGGATCAGAATAGGCCAGCTTTATAGGTCCAGGGTGGATGGTTCTGTAATTTCCCGTAGATTTGTGTGTTCAAAGGAAGGTTTTCAGGCCAATTCAAGAACTGGCTGTCCTGCTTTCATCAGGGTGCAAAAGGGTGATTCAGGGAAATGGGTAATGGCTAATGTCCACAAGGAACACAACCATCAACTTGAACTTATTTGCCCATCCCGTACACCAAGACAAACTCTTCCTACTCCCAGACCGACACTTGCTGTTTCTACTAGAACAGGGATAAGGTCACATGACGAGGAAGGTCCATCTAAAATCATTGACGTCAAATGCCCTAAAAGGGACAGGTCCAACGGAGACCTCCATGGTGAACCGTACAAAGGTCTAGAGTTCGTTTCTGCTAATGAAGCATATAAATTCTATTGCATGTATGCAGCTAATAACGGATTTAGAGTTCGGATTGGTCAGTTGTTCCGATCTAAAAATGACGGTTCAATTACATCCCGGAGATTTGTCTGCTCAAAGGAAGGGCACCAGCACCCTTCTAGAGTGGGTTGTGGAGTATTTATGAGGATACAAAGACAAGAATCAGGAAGGTGGGTTGTTGACCGTTTCCAGAAGGACCACAATCATGAAGTTGGCATCGTGGAGGCTACTGATCAAGGAACTGCTCTTGCGGCTAAGGGATCCAGGGAGGAAGAAGTTAATGGGTTGGAACATCTGGATTTAGTTGAAACTAATGGTGGACTCAGTCTTGTTAAACGACGTCGAGGGGGTAATATTGGAAGTAATTGGTATGCTGTACTTCTAGAATATTTTCAGACTCGGCAAGCAGAAGATACAGGCTTCTTCTATGCTGTGGAGATGGATAATGGCCGAGCTGCAAACCTTTTCTGGGCAGATGCACGATCTAGATTTCATGGGGCTCAATTTGGGGATGCTATTGTTTTTGATACAGGGTATCATAGGGATAGATTTTTGGTGCCGTTTGCATCATTCATTGGAGTTAATCATCACAGGCAACCAGTGCTTTTGGGTTGTGCTTTAATTGCAGATGAATCTGAGGAATCGTTTACTTGGGTGTTCCGAACATGGCTTAGGGCAATGTCTGGGCAATGCCCTGGATCAATAATAGCTGATCAGGACAAAGCCATTCAATATGCCATCGCTCGTGTATTTCCTAGAACACATCATCGATTTTCTTCCTGGCAAATGCAGGGAAAAAAACAAGAAAACCTCGGAGCACTTCTCGTCAATTCAAAGTTCAAATGTGAATTTGAGGCTTGCGTTTCGCAAAGCCAGACAGCTGGTGAATTTGATTCTGCATGGGATGTTCTCATGGATAAATATAACTTGAAAGAGAATTCCTGGTTGAAGGAAATGTACAGGGTTCGTCGGAGCTGGGTTCCATTGCATTTGAAAAGCTCATTCTTTGCAGGTATTCCATTGGATGGAAGCTTTAAGTCCTATTTTGGTACAGTATTGATGGCACAAACTTCCCTGGATGAATTTATTGTACAGTATGAGAAGGTGGTTGAACAACGTCGAGAGGAAGAAAGGAAAGAAGATTTCAACTCATTTAACTTGCAACCAATTTTGCGTACCAAAGATCCGATTGAAGAACAATGTCAAAGGCTTTATACAATGAAAATGTTTAAAGTGGTCCAGAAAGAGGTTTTGGAATGCTATAGTTATGGTGGAATCAGGATTAACGTCGAAGGTGCTATTAGTCGGTATTTGGTGCAGAAGTATGGAAATGGAGAAGAGCGGAATACAGTTGCATTCAATGCATCAAACCTCAACGTCAGTTGCAGTTGTAAGCTGTTTGAGTTTGAAGGAATCCTTTGTAGGCATGCACTTAAGGTGTTCCAGATGATGAACATTTGCGAACTTCCCTCCCACTATGTATTGCATCGATGGACAAAAAATGCAAAATTGGGCATGCTACGAGATGTTGATTCGGGTGGTAGTTTGCAAGATTTCAAGGCATTGATGAAGTGGAGCTTGCGAGAAGAAGCCCATGACTTTATCGAGGCTGGAACAGCATCATCAGAAAGATACAAATTTGCTTTTGAGATCCTGAAGGAGGGTAAGAAAAATCTCTGCTGGCAAACTTCGTAGTAGTATATCTTAAATGTAGATAGGTGAGACTTGTATTTAGCCTTCTTTTTTTTTTCTTCTTCACCTAATTTTGTGACACAATCAGAGAACTCTCTAAACCTTGTAATTGCGATTTTTTGGCAGGGATTTTTCTGGCTCTTAGCTATGTGATTAGATATCTTCACCAACTTTTGTTGTTTGTTTCCAGAACAAAAGGCTCGTTTAACACACAATTCGGAAATATTTTAATCCAAAACATTTGATCACACAAAAGAAGTTAAAATTCATTCAATCCTCCAAATCCAAATCCAAATCCAAATCATAGATAAATGAAGCACAGAAAAGAAGACATGATTCTCAAAAGTACTTGAAAACTGGTAGACTAGATCTCCTCATCACATAATCCAGTTGGGGGCAGCAGGGATATCAAGTCTAGTTCCACCTTCAATTTCACCCCAACCAATCAGTCGCCAATGTCCCTGAACGCGCCTGCTGATGACAACTCTCTCTCCAGTACTCGTGCAGACAGGTTGGTTGAGCCGTAAAGTAGCACTTGTACCTCTTACTTTAAGAACTTCCCCACCTTTTGCCATGGCTGAAATGTTCAGCAGCAGAGTTTCCCCCTTTGCAAGCCGTTCCACTGTTGCTGCTGTACCGTCCTTCGATGCCGCTCCCAAGAGTTTACGAAGAAGACGAATGTTTCCAATCTGGAAAGTGGAGAACAAAAAATCCATTTTATTATAAAGCTCTAAATCAATTTAGTTCCCAACAAGAAATCAAATTTCGCAAACAAACATGAGGTTGTTAAAATAGATGCAAACAGCAATCCAAAAGTGAAGAAGGGAAAGAAAAACATTTTCCTGAACGGAAAAATACATGACCGAGAAATCCAAGAGCAATGTTACCAGCAAATAAATAATATATTTACCTTGAGTTCACTATACACATCAGGCAGCGTCCCCACCTGACCAAGCACGTGACCGACCAGCCCATCGCAGCGAGAGAGTGCAGGATCCATTGTTGTGCCAACACCAATAAGACCACCAGGAACTGCGATTTGGAGCTCATTTTGTTCAGAAAAGAGTGAAACAACTCTCGTATATAATGGTATGCACATCCACTTGTTGTTGGCATATTTCTGGGTGAGCCCAGGACGAAGCTCAATAATCTGATTAACCTTCAGAACACCCTGTGCACAAAAAGACTTGTAAGAAAATGTCCAGAGCGAAAAAAATCAAGCTTAGTTCTAACTATGCCAGATCCTACATTAAATTATGAAGACAGATCCTCTATAAATGAGAAGAGTGTAATGGGTAAACGAGGAAATATATGAGCACACTTGCACTAAATGAAAATACTTATGTTCCCAGTTTTCTTCTTTTGGCTTCAGAATCAAAAAGAAAAAGAAAAGCTCAGTAAATATATACCTTGGTAATACTTCCGCCTATGACCCCGCCTTTCATTTCATCAACAGCAGAACCAGGCTTATTCACGTCAAATGAACGAATCACAACCATATGTGGTGGTGATATAAAATCCCGAACAGGTACAGGAATCCTTTTTGCAATATATTCACAAACAACATCAATGCCTATATTCAGTTGTGCAGAGATCGGTATCACCGGTGCATTGGCAGCAATAGTTTCCTGGTTGAATTAAAATGGAGCAACATTATCAAACTCAGAAGCTGGATCAATATATGCATCATGAAACAACTACATTGAGTTGTCAAAACTAGGAAATATAAAAGAATTTAATCAAAGGTACCTCCATAGATTGTCGGATTGCTAGGTGCTGATTCATGGCTTCCTCTTCTGGAACTAGATCAACTTTGTTTTGAAGAATGATGAGATTTTGAATGTTCAAGATCTCTACAGCAGACAAATGCTCAAGTGTTTGAGGCTGGGGAAAATCTTCATTGGCGGCTATTAGGAGAAGAGCTCCATCCATAATTGTTGCTCCACTGAGCATCCTAGTCATAAATATCTCATGTCCCTGAATAGAGATAATACAACCTTAGTTTCGAAAGGTTTGTATAGTCTAGACTCAAAGATACCTATCCATAAACAATGAGTTCAAGTATTACCAACCATGCAAAAGCATAAAAGACTGTTTCAGAATTCACAATACTAAGTTCTAGTGACTCGAGAAGATAATTGGAAAGTCGTTGCCTACCAGATTCTTTACAGGGTTTTGATGTGATGGAATTGATACAAACAACATAAGATAGGCAAAACAATGAGTCCCTCATGTGACAATGACCAAGCATATGAACGAAGAAAAATAGACAGATTAATGATTTCAATATCTAAAAGAAAAATTACCGGGCAGTCAACGAAAGAGACATGTCTAATAAGTTTCATCTTCCTCTCCTCAGAGCCATGCATATCACATTGAGGATGGTCTCCCACGTTACTTCCATATGCCCTGTGTCCATATTTCAAGGATTAGGAATACATATACGGAAGTTTGTAGAATCGGACTCGAGAAGTTGAATACTTACTTGAAACACATGGGTTTTGGGCAGGACGCATCTTCACACTTAAAAATTTTTGCATTTGCATATCCAAGTTTAACAGTGATATTCCGCTCCAGTTCACACTTAAACCGAGTAGTCTGCAGTTAAAAAAACAGGAAGAGTAAGTCAATAAAGATCAAAGACCGAAAAGCTAAAAGGCAGCAGTCTTCAAAAATAGACAGATCTCTATCTTTCAAAGACTCAAAAACAGCCTGCAAGAACATGTATGTCCCCACTGTCCAAAGACACAAACTCCTCTTACAAGTCAATGTAGTGTAAACAAACAAAAACACCAAAGTTCCAAAAGAGGTCCATAAGTTACCGTGATTCCTGAAATGGCCTTGACAACTGTTGATTTACCATGAGCCACATGTCCAATAAGACCTTCAATAATCCACATAGAATCATACAGTAACAACCATAACCAGATGGGCATGTATTACAACAGAAAATCTGATTCTTAAAAGCTACCTATATTAATTGTCGGTTGATAAGAAATAATTTCCGGAGAGAGAGGATGTAGATTGCCTACATCCACCTCTCTCGGATCCAGATCCTTCAGCTGTTTCCTTCCCATCAATGTAGCTTCTGTAAACTCCCCCTCTGGTTCTTTTGGTGTAGCTAGTAAAAATAAAACTCCTACCACAGAATAAGAGCTTTATCATCAGCCCCAAAGAAATTGCAGATGCAACGAAGACATAGTTTCAAACCACTCTACTCCTTCTTAATCAACTTGCAGGTGTTATTATACAAACGAGCTAATACAACCATGTATAGCAAGATTATCAACAGCATACTAACTTAAATACTGATGCATTCATCTTTCCAATAAACACAATTATACTTATTACATTAATCAAGTATACGTCACGTTTTCCCTCACCCTCCCAAATCTTACGGAAATTCGACCAAAATTATCAACTTACCACATAAATCGCTACGTCAAATTATAGAGGGAGGAAAAAAAAACCCCCCAAAATTCCAATCTGTTCAATTCTATCCAACACGTTCCCAATATTATGAATTCATACTAGTTAAACAAAATCAGGATATAATCCGTACAAAATCATCGATTCACTACCCAACAACAATCAAAGAACTCCATACAAAAACGGGTGGGTTAAACGAAGAAATCTTGAAAACTCACCTTGATCTGATATCGATTCCGGCAAAGCTAGGGTTTTGGTGATTGGGGAATTCAAAGAAAGACGCCATTGTTGTAAAAAGAAAGTGTAATCAACGCTCAAACTTCTATGCTGTAGTCATCATGGTTGTTTTTCTTTGCTTTCTGTTTTGTTGCTTGTTGTGTATGAAGGGAAGAATTGCTCGTCGATTTGGGTATTTATACTTAGGTTTGGGTCCAGAAGTTTGCGTGTCCGCCAATCATATATTTCCTGCTTCTTTGTTTTTTCCTTTTTTTTTTAATTTAAAAATTAATATTAATCATGTAGAATACTACAAAGAAAGTATACTACATGTGAATTCCTTTTTATTTTTATTTTTTTTATAAAATACATGTAAATTCTATTTGTTGATGGATCTCTATTTGTTGAAATCTTCTCTTTTTTTTTTCTTGTTTTTTCAAAAGCGATAATCATGATATTAAAAAAATAAATAGAAGATTAATTATAGTCACAATGAGTTGAGTTACAATTATTTATAATTGAGCTAAATACAACTAACCTTTTACACTACCCCAGGCACAAGAGAAGGAATATTCTGTTTCAAAAAAAAAAAAACACACACAAAAGGAGTATAAATTCCAAAGTGTGAACAATCAAGGTTAAGTTAGTTGTAAATTTTTTACATCTATTTGTTGAAATCTTATTTTGTGACTTGTAAATTCTTGTTCCTTAGGAAACAGTGTAACTCCGTTGTTCATGATCTTATTAAAATAGCCCTATCTAATTGAAAAATTAATTTTTCATTATAGCTAGATAGAACGCTTAAGACAGATGTAATAATTTTCATTCAAGTCTTGACTATACAGGCAGCCTGGAATGTGCCTCTTCACTTGGCCTTTCCCATATTGTGTTAGAAATTGATTCTTATGAGGCTCTGGCTCTTTTGTTAAATATCGAGGATAGGTGTTATCAATCGAATCTGTTGTGTAGGATCAGACTCCTCCTAAGACGCAATTGGTCTGAGTGGAAATTGTTCATATCTTTAGGGATTGTAATAGTGTAGCCGATCTTTTAGCAAAGAAAGGCTTACGACAGGTATGTGGGTTACATATTTTGGTAAAACTCACGAAGACGTTGTTAACCTGCCTGTTATTAGATAGCTCGAGCACTCCTTATCTAAGGAGCTGTACTATGTAATTAAACTTTTGCTTCCACATTATGTAAAATAAAAAAAAAACATAAAAATGCTTAAATGATCATCACACTAAACTTACAAAGAAAAGTAAACTAATTTTTGAATTTCCAAGTTAAATTAACTAGTAGAAAGAGAGGAGCTACTCCCTCCATTTCAAAATATAAGTCACTTTAGACTTGGCACGTAAACTAAGAAAACAATCATCTAACAATTAATTTATGTGTTAAATATCTATTTTACCCCTCATTAATTACATCGGAACTATAAACAAGACTAAATGAAAATAAATTAGCATCATTTATTGAGGGTAAAATTGAAAAAATAGTCATTAATTTACCTAGAATTTGTAAAACGACCTACATTTTGAAAAATCTCTCAAAACCTAAAACAACCTACAATTTGAAATGGAGGGAGTATATGTTTTCCTAAAGGATGGATGGAGGGGTAAATCATCCCCTCATTTAAAAGGAATACAAATTGTCTACCAAAACACAACCGAACGTCATCAGCTTACTGCTTCTTCTTTTACACCACGATTGAACACTTCAATATCATCAAACCCTGTAGAGTTTTGCCAAAAAATAAGCAGCGAAAAAGACCTCTCTTTTGCCAAATTATTCATCAGAAAAATGAAAGACAGTGAAAACGAGAGAGTAAAAAGTGGTGTGCATGCATTACCTGTACCTAAGGCTTCATAATCATCAGCTTGAGAACCAAACTGCATTCTGTTGCCGGAAGGTGACAGAACTATGCTCCAATCAGTAACATTTAGGTTTTTCGGTTCAGTTTCCTCTTTCATAACCCAATGCGAGACAGTGTTTGATTTTGCATACATGAGAGGATCCGAAGACCCCTGATCTTTGTGTTTGGAAGCCCTAGAAAAAAAAAAAAACTAGCAATGTCATATTCATTCTTCTAATATGTTCTCTTCAAAGATCCAATTAGTATTAAAGAGTTCAACACTGATTTACCTTTGCTTCAACCACCAATTGTACTGGACAGAAAGAAGGTCATCAAGTCTCGGCTTCTCCAAGCAATTTTTCGTTTCATGTATATCTTCAAAAATGAGATGCTTAGGCTTCGAGGCCATCAAGCTACAAGTTAAATTAAGAATTCGGATGGCATAGCGGGACAAGTTTGGGCATGCTCCACCATACGTCGCCCACCATTCAGCTGCAGCAGTCAAAATGGAAAGAGAGGGATAGCTTATAAATTCATATGTGGAATAATAAATAACAAATATGTGTGGTAATCAACTTGAGAACACTTTTTGACTAATCAAAACTCATTTTTTGTCCCATTCTTTCCAAGTAAACTCATTTATCGCAAGAAAAATCAAATCTAAGATCACTAAAAAATAGTCATGATCTCACTTCAACAGCTTATGTTCCCTGCATCAGATACTTATAAAACCTACAATAGGGAGTACTCAAAATTTTGTGCCCAACCTTATCAGAAGAAAAGCCGGTCACAGGAAGAAAATATTATCCCTTGAAGAAACAGTAACCACATTAAATAGAAGCTGGCAAGCTGCACGAACCTGGGAGTAAAGTATCTCTAGCTCTTATGGCCATCTTACGACCAAAATCTCCAACAGCATTCTCGTAGGAGATCTTTTCTTTCACAATTTTGTCCTGAATATTTGGGTCAGGAACCAACTTCTCCAAAGAATCGTACAGCCGCGACTTCATTTGGGGAACATTTACTTCAGTACTGTAGAAGAACTTGGGGTTGAAATAGAAAGCTGCAGCAACCAGTGGGTGATGCTGAAGGTGTTCCCACCTTCGATCAATGATATCCCACAAATCAAAATAATCCTTCTGGCTGACGAGTTCTTTCTTGATGGCTTCTTTGGCCTTGTAAAGTCCTGCATATATATAGCCCATTGCAGGCCTCTTCTCATTCCCAACTATTCTTAAGAGCGACAATAATGGCTCAGTTAAACGGACAATCAAGCCACAAGTTGACCAAAATGACTCATTCCTAATATTATCCTGCAATGTCAGTCCCTCTGGTTCCCTTGTATATGAGCTCTCAGCCCACTCCTCTGAATTAACCATATTTCTCAAGTTGTCTTTGACACTCATCATTCGGTTCAAAGTCATGAAATCTGTCACTGACTCAGCCATTCCAATGTCAACTAAGTCAACTCCAAAAGTACACTTTCTCATCATGTTCAAAACAACATTGTGGTTGTAAATAAACCTTGTCATTGATTTGCATTGTTCAAGCAGTTCATTTATCCATTCTAGTCTTCCGAAGTCCTCTAGAATCAAGCTAAGGCAATGACTAGCACAAGGAGTCCAGAAAACAGAAGGATAAAAGTTCTCTAATCTTTTCCCAATGACAATATACCGTTCTTCACCGCTTGTGATCACTTGCAACACGTTACTAACACCAACTTCTTCTAGCACATTTGCAAGCAATTGATAAAGAGCATCTATAGAGTCAGTTATGCAAGTAATATCCAGAGACTTCAAATATAGGGTCCCTTCGGAGCAGTGAACTAAAACATTCAAGAACGTTCTGCCCTTTACAGTTATCCATTCATCAAACAGTATGGAACAACCACTCCTTGCCCAACAACCAGTGAATTTGTCGATGTCACTTTTGACCTCTTTTGCAGCATCCTTTAAAATCCGGCTTCGTATATCGTCCCAAGAAGGAGTTACCACATGTGATTTTTGTGAAGCTAGTTTCTGAATGATGCTTTGGAACTGAGCATAAACAGTAGCATCAAAATCCATCCCCAAATTCAGCAGAAAACTATTTATTTCTTTTTGAATTTCATTGTCCTTGGATCTTGAACCAATAGCTCTATTGTTCTCGCCAGTTAATGCAGAAGACTTGTGAAACTTCAGATTGTAGGATTTTCCTTCATGCCCTTTGTCTGTTACACCGCCCACTCCACTACCCTCAACTACTTGATTCACAATTTGGTCGAGACTTTGTTCAAATTTGTCGTCCTCTCCAAACAAATCGAAGTCATTATTGAGATCCCGTCCACTAGACAGACCATGAGCCTCATCATTATCAGGTTCCGGTATCTGAACAAAGGGTTTCTGAATCAAACTGTCACCCTTCTTTTGTTTTCCCGACACACTTGCTTGTAAACTCTCTTGCATCTGGAGACGGACGTCTGCTTGAACTTTTGGACATATAGCACCATTGCCAATGCGACCAGCAAGGTGTTCCTTAAGTCTATAAATACCACCACCATGGAAAATCTTCCCACAATATAGGCATCTCAGTATAACCTTTTTACCATTTCTGTACATGTCGCAATGCTTCCAAGCTGAATCGCGTTTGAATGCACTAACGGCCGCAGGTTCAAAATTCTCCAAACTCTCTTCCTCACTAATTGCTTGACCTCTACTTATCACCACTGCCTTCTGTCCACCATTCATCTCCCTGCTTGAATGTTCAAATTTCGAACGTTTATTTGAGTTCGCTTCGATGGTATCTGGGAATTGCAGCAATCCATCCACTGTGTTCAAGTCATAGCTGTTTCGGATACTCTCATCCTCAGTAACATTACCGACATTCGGACTCAGTTCAATAAACTTTTGTTTTTTACCCCTCTTCCCCACAATCCCAGACAAATTCTCTTGCATTGCAGCCCTAACATCTGGATCAACTTTTAAACAAGGGGAGCCCCCATCACCTTTAGCACCAGCAAGATGCTCTTTAACTCTATGAATTCCACCACCCTTAAATATCTTCCCACAAAATACACACCTGAGCTCCTTCTTATCACCATTTATGTATATTTCACAGTATTCCCATGCAGGGTCTTTTTTTTGCTTGGATTTCCGTTCTGGGATTCTACCACTATCCATTCTTGATTATACTCACATAAGCCTCCTAAAAAATTTATAATTCTGGCAACAACAAAAATTCCTCAGTAGAAGTCATTTCTCTATTCCATAGATAAGTAAAAATTCATTCTTTTTTCAGACACATCAACAAAAATCAATTCCTTATTCCGATCACACACACACACACACACACACACACAAATCCATTCTTTTTTCCACACACATCAGTAAAAATTAATTCTTTTTTCTTTTTTCCAGGCATTAGTAGAATTCTCTCAGAAACGTAAAAAATAACTTGCAATGTAAAAGAACACCCATATAAAGCTGAAAAATGGAAACGGGTCTGAAGAACTTACACGGTTCGATCCGATTGAGGGTTTCCTTCGGTTTTTCCGTTGAAAGGCGCAGAGGAGATGATATCAAACCGGAAGATCTGTGACTGACTGATTTGGTTGGACCAATCCGGTTGAAATAATTGAAACGTCCGAACCACTAGTCCGGGTTGTGTTATTTGTATGTCGGGCAAGCATTCCCATTTTCCGTAATAGGGCTTGGGCTTGGCACCACAATATGATTGGACAATATTGCCCATTGGATTCTAGTGTGTTTTGTGATTTTCCATAAATAAAAATTAAAAAATACTCCCTCCATTCACAAATAGATGTCGTTGGAGGAAAACTCAAATATTCCAAAATAGATGTCGTTCTCACAAATCGAGGCATATTTTGTCAATTTTTTCCAATATCACCCTTACATTGGAAATTGTTGTGATGTTTAATGTAGAATTGTATTAGAAGTGAATTTTATTGGGACTACAATTGAATTAAGAATAAATGAGGGTATTATAGTATTTTAACAAGATAATTATTGCCTCCTTAAACTTTGTGAAATCTCTCCAGCGACATCTATTTGTGAATGGAGGGAGTAATAAATATAATAACTAAATAGCGACTAAGTTGACTCTTTCTCTTAAAAACTTGCACTTTTACTTTTTAGCGAAGACACATCAGTCATTATTAATTTTCATTATACTTTTTCACTGGCGGTATGATTGCTCTTAAAAATTAGTCCAAAGTTTTGACATCGATTTCGATTTTAGTTCGCGATTTTGAGGTATCCATGTTATCCTACAGTGTCACATTTTTTGGTTCGTGTCGGTCCAACCGTAACCGGAAGTATCACGCATTGCTCAATTTCATCCGTCGAATAATAAATTAGCAAATCTCACCATTATCTTGGTCAACCAGATCACTTTGGATTTTTTTTCTTTTCCTTAGTTATATAAAAATTTTAGCACTAAAACGATCAATTTCGAGAATTTTTAATGACTATACGAATTTTTTTTTATAAAAAAAACATCCTTTAACCAGTGGCAGAAACTTATGGTATGTTCTTAAAAGAATCAAATTGGGCACAAAGATAATTTTCATAGTGAGACCTGAGACTATAATTTTTTTTTCCAGATTTTTGTATTCGTAATTTATTTAAAAAATATTTTTACTAAGATAATTTTAGATTATTATTGATTATTTTCTTAATTTTAATTTTTTCAGAAAAACAAAGGAAATTTTTAGTATCGAAAATGCTCATGGCAATTAGATCAATTGAGAAAATTACAAATTAATTACAAGGAGTCATTACCATATGTCTCAAACTTCTTCCATCTGGCCATAAAAGAGCATTTTTGTTTCCAATTTTGTCTATACGTGTTAGATAAATCTTAATTTAGCAAGATTGCATCAAACTTAAATTGTAATACAATATCTTCGACTATAAAAATCACGTGAAATGATAAAAGTGGCCATATAAATGACAAAAATTAATCTCTGACCAAAATGTAAATCACTATTTATAGAATTTTTGTCTGTTGTAATTTAACAAACCAAACTTTAGTTGGATTTGAACATCTGAGAAGTGACCTAATTTGCTGTTAGATTCAGCATTTGCTTTCACTTTGGGTGCGTTCTTTGCGCCGTAATGGAAATGGATGTATCGAAATGTTATTACCGTTACTTTCATTACGGTGTTCTTTCCCTGATAACCATTTTTGGCTGTCCTCCCATCTGTTCTACTGGCTGTTTTGGTCATCATAATGCTGATCAACAAATGTTAGCTTCAGAAGGGGACTGATTCCCTCAGGAAACAGCTTGTCATATGTAGGAGGTGGGGCGATTTCTGTGTCAGTCCGGTTGGATTTGAACATCTGAGAAAATGAAGTCAAGAAATGCAGCAGAGATGTTTCATCACCAACCATATGGTTTCATGGAGCAAAAGGCCATCAGTCTACTCAGTACCAAAGAAACAAAACACTCAATAAATCTGCAGTCCAAGTGCAGCTAGCTTCTTCCATGGTTATTTGATAATGCACATTAATGTGAGCCAAAACATACTCTGTCTAAGAATACAAACATGTAGTACTATATTATTTTACTTCTATTTGGGATGGAGGGAGTAATATTGATTGGGTTTTTCTACAGAGAAACAGTATCCATGAACTCCTTGTCAGCCTCTAGAGAATTCATTACATGAGGCGCAAGACAGATTTCTAAATCCATGCTGCCTCCTCCTTCAATCCCAGGATTCACAGTGATTTTCCCATCAAACTTATTACCAATTCCACTTCGAATAGGTAGGGCTTTTCCGAGACCAAACTCAACTCCATACATGTTGAACCTTGGAGATCCTGCCAAAAGTATGCCACTGCTAGTATTAGACGCATCAGTACTTAACCCAAGGCGCGCGACAAGTGATGCCGGCGCCCTCCATGATTCGATATAATCACGAGCAGTTTTATCTGTTTTACTGTTAACCACCTCATGCAATAACAGCGCAGCCCATCCAAGGCTCTTTTCCAGCAGTTCGCCACAAGAGACAGCTGTTTTCGTAGGCAACAAATAGTTACCAGTTCTCGGACAAAGGTGGAACTAATCTTGGTCTGTAGTTCACAGTGAACTCAAAAATTGTTGTTCCATCAGAGGAAAGGTTCCTAGCTCTTGTAATACATCTCCAAATATGAGCTGACAATGCCTGCAAAGATGAAATGCTTCTCATCATACCACCACAACATTCGGCATTTGCTTTCGCTTTGAGTTTAGCAACTGATTCTGAAGAGAAATGGAAAATCCTTTCCCTGATGACCATCTTTGGCTGTCCTCCATCTCTGCTATTGCTGCCTTTGTCGTCATCATCGTGTTGATCAACAAACGGTAGTTTCATAAGGGGACCGATTCCCTCAGGAAACAGCTAGTCATATGTAGGAAGTCAGGCGATTTCAGTACCACTCCCGATGGATTTAAACATCCGAGAAAATGAGGTCAAGAAATGCCACAGAGATGTTCCATCCCCAACCATATGGTTCATGGAGCACCCAATGAAAATGCCATCAGTCAACTCAGTGACTTGAATGGTTAGCAGAGACTGGTCTCCACAATCATAGTTGATCACATCCTCGTGATCAAAGAATGATTTCACAATTGATGGAACATCAGTTGGCGAAACAATATCATACAAGCTCAAGGCTACTGATGCATGAACGAATCTCGCGCCAGGTCCTTTGTTGCAATCCACATAAACAGCCAGATTACGCGGATCCTCTTCCAATTGAACTGTTTCAAGACGACCCGCCAGTGGATAGAAATGAACAAGGCTCAAAGAAAGAGCCTTTTTCAGTTTCAACAGGAAATCCTGCATCTGATCCTGATCGAATGATGGAGGCTTGGCGAAGAGGAGTCCTTTCTGCATATAATGAACAAAGGCTAATGCAAGATCAAATGGTGACAAGAATATCACCTGATTTGATTCTGGAAGAAGGTGTTTCGGTTTGATAAAACAATCAGAGATGAATTCAACAGCCGGTTTCTCCATAACTCCCAACTAGAAGCTGCTGTAGACAGATTCTCCAACTTTAGACACAACAAAAAAGACTTCCTTTTTTTCCTTCCTTAAAAAAAAAAAAAACAAGCAAATAGACAGATTCTTGTCCTGAAAACGTTAAAATGAATTTAGGTAGATGGTCTGAAAACAACAGAAATTGATTTGGTAAGGTGATTAAAGATGCAATTTGCTATCATAAATTTTTCAGGCATTAGGGTCAAAGATGCAATTTGCTATCATAAACAATGTGTCTAGTAGCCAAAACAAAAAAAGATCACATAATGGAATCTCCAAAGAACACCATTATTTCAAAGCTAATCACTTTTTGGGCATTTATTTCATTTTTATAATAACAATTGAAATATATGCATTCTGTATGCAAAATGTCATTATAAGCCTTGGAGTTTCTAACCAAAACACTTGTAATACTAAACCAGAACTGGATGATCATCCAGTGAACTTCAACAAAAGCAGAATGACTAAAATATGTGCAAGATCATACACAAACCAACCTCATTTACTTCAAACATAAACAGAACAACTCATGTTCTTCCTCATCCATTTCATCTATGCAATTAAATAGATGGCGCACCGGTGAAATGGACGGATAACGCCACTGTAGGAAACTCCATGTTTCTGACCTGAAGCTTTTCAATAAAGTATCAGATCTACAAATGTCTGCCTTGAAGAATGCAAGATATTCTAGTCCACAAAAAAATTGATGTTCCTCATCCTAATTTTAGACATCAATAGTTCAGTGGGGTAAGGTGATTAGATTTTCCCAGACATTAATCTCGACGCAATCTTATTTACTGTATCTTGAGACCCCCCTTTTCCTTGTTTGCGAGTTTGAGAACAGGATTGATGTAATTTCTCTTTTTCTTTTTCTTTTTTCTTTTTTGTTCCCCCTCTGGCATATTTTCAATTGCCAAATCTTAGACACGGCTCCTTGTAATAATTTCAGTATACGAATAAAGTCGGGACATATACCAGCTAGGTACCGTCATGATTAACTTAAGAAAAAATCTTGGAAAGAAAATGAACAGTAAACCAACAATGCAAATGTAAACACCTTTTGATATGTACGACTCTGTTCGTCTCAAAATAATGGTCTAGTTTGGATTTTCATTTTCATACAATTCTTGTATTCCGATGCAACTAACATTGCTCGGAAGATAATACGAGGAGCCACCCATTTTATCGGGTTGGCTAAGTAGGTAGATTCCTCCTGAATCTCAGGCCGTAGATGCGAGACATGAGATACATCGGGGTACAAATTTACCTGGGAGGGGACGAGAAAATTTATGTTTCTTTTATAAGATGAGATTCTTAGACCATGTTGCAGTTCCGACAAGACCAATCAGGCAAAGCAAGGATAAAATGTTGGCGATTGCATTAGATGCATCGGCTGACAAAATGAGTCTGTGTGTTTTGCAGTCTCCTCGAAAACCTCTTACAATCATGGCCTGTACAGCATCAAATAAATTAGCTTAGATAAGAGGCCCTAATATGAAATCAACTCATTCGTTGAACAGGTTTTCAAAACTCAGCATCGAATGACCAATAAGTTCTAGCACTCAACTAGAGAGGAGAATCGCAAGAAGAAATTCAAACCTGAGATATCTGCTCCGAGTGGCTGAAGATATTTCTGAATATACGTCGAATATAAGAGACAAAAACTGCAGAGCATGAGAGTTGGTCTTTCAGAAATTAGTATGGGGCATTTGCAGCAGGAAATAACTATTAACATCATGAATTTACCATATGAATGGGCTAAGGGAAAGGTGAACAAACCAGGACAACTTCAATACAGGATTAATGTTTAGAAAAGGTCACATTATGTAACTAGAAAAGAAAAAAAATATCACGTCATACTGAATAAGTTAATTTGTCCTTACCATCAATGGTCTCCATAGTGGTCAAGAGCTTCCAGTTTATTCTGCGAGATACAATGCCCAAAGCAACATTACGAACCTGTTCACAACCAAAAAAAGTGAGAACATTTAAGCAATGCCTATCTCAGGGTTAGGGGTGAAACTTGATCATAAATCCATTTTAAGAGAGTAGCGTTCATAAAAAAAACTCAAGTATTTTGTACCTCGTCAAATACCAAATTGATGAACCTTAAAGACAGCAGGAGAGTGAGGATGACTTCTGCCACTGGCAACCCGAAATGCTTGAGAGGTTGAATGAACCACTGGAGGGCAAATGCAAGCTGTTCTGGTCTTGTACTTGTTAAGCAGAGGCTTGCACTTTGGAAGATCTTTCATACAAACAGATGCCAATGTCTCAGAAAATGTGCAATTCAAGCTGAACAAGTCAATGAAATAATTTGCAGTAAGGCAGAATGCAAACTTTCTCATCGTATTGAAGGCAGCATAGAATAACTTATATCATGCATATGCCATCTTTCACAACTTCTCGAGCTGCTAATAACATTTACTTTAGCAAAAATTAACTAATGACTTACACGCCACATGCAAAGATGTGCTCACATTTACTCCCACAAGCCCATTAATCAAAAGAATTAAAATTAGAAATATCAGAGAACTCACTGTAAAGGTCAAACATGCTGATGTACTAGCTGTTGACAAGCCCTTCCTTGTCATTTTCAAGGGTCCAAACTTCATGAGTGCATAGGAATAAGCTTCCACAGAATTCGGATTTGGCAAACCCGTCACCAGTTGTGGAGGATATCTGGTAAAACTGAGGAAAGTGGCACTGTCAGAAGCCAAGCTCAACATTATAAACAAGATCCCAGAAAGCACGGTCACACGCCCCAATTGATCCTATGACAAAAATGGATATAGTTAATTTCCATAAGAACATCGCCAACATCTTATGAAACATTTTGCAAACATCATACATACAATAACAAATAAAATGAAACACGAAAAAGACACTCAGACTGCTCAGAAGGCTGATATTTCTCTTATAACTCCTTTACTTATGGATGACCATGAAAACCAAAAGATATACCTTAGTCCGTTTAGTGGCCTCTTCATTGACCAAGCAGACAAAAAATGTTTCTCTAGGCTGAAAGAATGATTATCTTTCATGGGATCATATTAAATTCAAAAACATGAAATCACTTACCATCCAGACTTGCTTAGGCTGCGTCCACACGGATAGCAAACTTAGGAAAATGACTAATCCAAAGCGCACAGAAATATGTGAGCGAGCAGGCAAAACAACAAGCACAAGGAGCCATGCCTGCAAATGAAAACACAACAAGACATGATCAACTCTTAAGGCAGAATTCACTTCAATTCTATCTAGCTCTCAGTCAGCAAGTATATAGAGCTTCCTTTTTAATTTTCTTTCCCCTTCTCCTTCAAGAAGAGAAACTAGTCTCAACATATTAACAGACAACTGAAGAATTTACAATGCTCGAACATATTTAGTGTACTTGTGTAAGAATCCTGAATCCGGAAATTGAAATATTTTTCCCTTACATTTAACTAGGACACCGACATTTAACAGCTAAAAAAAACACAGACTCCCATCAAATAAACACATCAAGTACAGATAAGTAAAAGTGAAAAAGACAATTTTTATTCATTCTTTCAGCTAGCAGTCAGATATCAAGATGTCTCCTTTCTGACTTAATTAAACAAAGCAACTGTGAAGAGATTATTCCAATAACCCGTCGATTCGTATTCACAAAATTCAGGAAAAGGAAAATCCCAAAGTGAATCAAGAGAAACAGAACAACCCTGGATTTAAAACTAACCAAAATAAAAAATTCTCCAGGGCATATAACCAATTATTACAAAAAGAAAGCTAGGAAATCCATACCAATTTAATCCTAGAATCCACAGAGTGCAAGAAAGTAGTTGGTGAAGATATATACTGAACAATGGGACTGGAAGTTGTCTCAGAAATCCATCTAAATACTTTATCAGCTACAAGGAAGTCTTTTGGAACCCATTTTTCCCAGCTTTTGGTGCCATCAATACCTTCATTGCTTGCAGCGCATTTGATGAGGGGCCTCAACTTATGGTGGCGTTTGTGAAGAAAGCAAAGTTGGGTTCTTGAATTTGGACCCAATTGAGGTTTGGAAATTGGTTTGACTAATGGCCTGATCAAAACAAGGGAAGAAGAAGAAGAAGGAAGAAGAGAAGGGAGTCTTTGTTGGGGATGAGTGTGGAGCAGAAGTTGAGTGTTCATGGGGATCAGATTGACAGTAGTTTGGACATTTGGAGGGGTTTTTTGTATGATGTTTCAAACGCAGTTCAAGAACAGTGCTTTTTTATCCCCCATTTTATTTTCCCTTTATTTTTTTAATCTTGTTTTTGGGACATGTAGATATTATTAATGAGTTTTTCAAACATTAAAAATAAAATGAAAAATTACAGAAAGGGCTATTTTTTTTATTGAAAAGATCCAAACTTGAACCTATATTTCACTGCTTCTGTATTTTTCCTTTTTGCTGTTATGGAGTGATTTTCTTTTTTGTGAATTTTGGGTTTTTTTTTTTTTGGGTACAAAGTTAAAAGATGGAAAAAAAACCATCCAAAAGGACTTTATACCAAAAGTAATAAACGAAGCTAAGGTGTAATATTTCAGAGAAATCTTCATCATCTTAGACCGTGATTTACTCTTGGTTGTGTTCTTAATTTTCAGAATTGTCGAGAGTTTCATCTTTAAAGAAAACAAAAAATGATCAACATTGTCCAAAGATTGCATGATGTTCATCCCTTCTTCCTTGTTAGTAAAGGTTTCCCTAGTTAATTTTCAGAAAATGGTATGTATATTTATTTATTGACAGCTCCGAACATGAATTTTATCAAATGAGTCATTTTTGGACATGAATTAAGAAAGCGCCCAAGGAATGCATAATCAGAGTATATTTATTCATTCAAACCATTACACACATTGCTGATGATGTTACAAGAGCTGCTGCACAAAAACCGGGATCTTCGGAATCAAAAGACAAGGGAAACAAGCAAAAGATGAATCTTGTAGAGTAAAAATCTTCAGAGATTTTGGATTGAGTTTGTTTGATGCAAACTACTATAAGCGTCCTCTGATGATCTCCTCTCTGGCAATAAGATCTTCAATCCCTGCATGAATGGCACCAGTAGTAAACATTTGTGTCCCACTCAGAATGATCAACATGGTCTCTAAGGTCCTCTGCAAGAAAATGGCAGATCATATAGTATGTCAGAAACACTTGACTGATTCTCAGTTTAATCCTAAAATTTCTCAAAAAAAAACATGAGGTGTTTACCAAGTTTGATTCAGTCCGTCCCAAGCGTATTTCTTTGCAAGCCACCCTGCAGATGATTCAGAACATTCAGTAGTTGTGACAAATTCTTGATGAAAAACTGAAATGTTGGAGGAAATTTGATGCTTTTTTACCCCATTGCGAGTAGTGTAAGTAGCCAAGTAATCATAGATGTGGCTGCAGCTGAGTGCAAGTTAGGGAGATTCCATTGAATGACATTTAGCATTGAAGAAATTGAGGAAACGAATCCCACAACACCGGCTATGAGGGAGAAAATGATCAAGAAACCGGTTGCCATGTTCCCAACGGGGAAGTATATAGGAAATATATGCGCCGGGATTGTCAGCTGAGAAGCTGCAAGCAGTTTTTACGACATCAGATAAATGATCGTGCTTGGATAAATTGAGTTTAGATATATTTAGCCGTAAAGAGTGTGATTGTTGTACCAGTTTCGCGAGCTTTTGTAATCCCGTGATTTACTGCCCATCCTGAGAGCGCAGCAACGACGAAATACAGAAAGCAATTGAGAATGAGAAGGGTGAATGCTGCTGATTTGCCTACTCCTGATGCCATGGCCTTCGAATTTGTCTTTGTTTGATCACAGCCTTTCTGTGAGCAGCTGAGAACATTTATAAGTGAGAATGTTCCAAACTTGGGCTTAAAACTACAGGTTGGTTTGTTAGAAGATTATGTGTTGGTCTCTTCAGTTCAAAGAAATGCTGAAATTCCTTGGCCTTAGCCTGAGTTTACCTTATGGAGAGGGAAAGAATCTCTCTGGCCTACAATGTTTTAACACAGAAAAAGTGCATATTAAAAGTACCAATTGTGATCTATGTGAATGGCTTTATGCAATTACCAGGAATCCAGGACCATTGATATTGTTGGTGATCCAGCTCATGAATGTTGCATGCAGAATGATAGTACTTTTTAACTTTTATGGAGAATCAGATTAGAGAGAATCGTTTCAGGAATTTATCCACTGTTCTTTCGGTGAAAAGTCATAAGAATTTCCACTAGGTAGGTATTCATTCTCTTTTTATTATCCCCGGATTATTAGCAGATTCATAAAATGTCAAAAACATCATTTTGTTGGTAATGTGATGCTTAACCACCATGTATGGAAAGCTAAAAAGAACCAAATGGAATCATTAAGAGCAGTGATATAACAGAAAATACAAGAATGAAGTGTCATTAATGTATGACAACCAGAATCATGAACCCCTTGATCCCAAACAATTGGCACATCAAAAGGAACCAGTTTCCAAAGCTTAAGCATAGCTGACGGCCAGGTTCAGGTTCCTCATTTATACAGTTTTTCCTCATTTGGATGACAAAGAAAAGGACAAGCTTATCAGTGTGGTGTTAACCATGTCCAATTCAAGAACTTCCGGCTTCAGCGGTTTAAACCTTCAATGCAAGTTTCTGAGCTGCAAGAGCTTCTGCCTCAAGTGTAGGCTCCCATAGGATTGTAGTTTCGGCAAGTAATCCTGTCACGACGTAAGGGTCCATGTTGGAAGCAGGACGCCTGTCTTCCAAATAACCTAATACATAACAGGAAAGTGAAAATAAATAAATAAAGTTAATTCATGAGATTGTCACTCAACGGCTATTGCAGCTAACAGAACAGTGTCCTAACCTTTCCCGTTCTTCTCAGTGTCACGCCCCACACGAATTGAACATCCACGATTTGCGACTCCCTGAAGAATAGAATTTAAATTTTTAAATAGGAGTAAGGGCATGATAATGAGAGATATCAAGCATATACAGACACCATTTTATGAATGGGGAGAGCATACCCAAGAAAATGTGTTGATGCTAGCAGTCTCATGTTTTCCAGTCAACCTTCTTTCATTTCCTTCTCCATAAGCACTAATGTGCTCCTTGTGTCGTAGGGACAGATTGAGAATTGCTTTCTTTATCTTCTCAAAACCTCCATCTTCTCTCATACTCTTGGTACTGCATGTCAAAGTTAACTACAAGTTTAGTGATATCCAGTTACCTATACTTAAAGCCTACACATTTTGTCTGCCATATATCCTTCACCCTACAAAGTTTTATATTCTAAATTGAATGTTACATCATGCAAAG
The DNA here is from genome assembly GCA_949775105.1 of Oldenlandia corymbosa var. corymbosa. NCBI lineage: Eukaryota > Viridiplantae > Streptophyta > Magnoliopsida > Gentianales > Rubiaceae > Oldenlandia > Oldenlandia corymbosa. The sequence continues at coordinate 15,425,715 of OX459126.1, read as the reverse complement.
TTCCTAAAGAACCTGTAGTTGGTGTGGCATCCTGCACCATTCCAGTCACCCTGTAAAATTTAAGGTTTGCAGATAAGTTTCCTGAATAATCCAAAGGATTGACACATAAAGGAGTTGCAAGAAAAACAGGCTCTGCAGTACCTCAATCGGTTTAGGATCAAGACTGAGAACAACGCCAGCTTGTTCGGTGATTCTCTGTCAAATCCATTAGCATCCATCATAAATTAATTAAGCAACTATGAGAAGTAGATGCATGTCCTTTCAAGTTCTAGGGTAAGTGTCCTTATTTGCCCAATGAGATAAATTCTGAGTCAAAGCTTAGCTTTTGATATGTATATAAGAGCGTTCTGGGCAGATCTTTTGAGTCCTGATAGAAGAAAATGTAATTACCTCAAGAAGGTATCTAGCACACCAAATGTGGTCTCCGGCTTCAATTCCCACACTAGGACCTACTTGAAATTCCCACTGCCAAGTAATTGTTGAATCAGGGATTTAACTAGGTAAATACTAACACAAGAACTTGTAAAACAATGAGGAGAGAAAAGAAAAGAGTACATTCCAACACATTAAATCTCACAACTAAGGTATATACTGAGACTAAAACAAGGAGATGGTATAGCACCTGCCCAGGCATAACTTCTCCGTTGGTGCCACTAATATTGATACCAGCATATAAGCAAGCCTTGTAGTGAGCATCTGATATGTCCCTTCCAAATGACTTATCTGCTCCAGCACCACAGTAGTATGGACCCTGGACAATGCGAAAGCTATCAGTTCAGTGACAACTCATGAAAGACAATTCAACTATATCAAGCCTCTAAATTTTAGTTCCAAAAAGCTGACAGGAACAGTAAGTGTCAGAACTTGCTCTTGCAGCAGCAAGTTCTTCTGGATTGAAGGATTCTATAGGGTAATCCAAATTACCTGAGGACCAGGGTAGCCTCCAACGGGCCAACCCAAAGGCCAGTTTACATCTTTCTGGAGTAAGGTATATTCTTGTTCAATCCCAAACCTGTTTCAAGTTCAACTACCAGTAAGCATTTTGAATGAAACAATAAAATACGACATATGGATGTTTAACAAAGTATAAGCCTTTTCAAAAGGAGATTCAGGTGACGTACTTTCATTAAATTCCATTACGTAAGATTAAGGAGAAACGGCAAAGTAAGTTTACCATGGTACTTCTGAAACAACTTTGGGGTCACTAAATATCTGAGCAGCTTTGTGACGCTTGTTCGTTGGAATGGGCTCACCAGCTGGTGTGTAAGTGTCGCATATAACCTATTTAAGCAACATAAATGAAGATATGTCAGACTTATCAACTTAGCGTCACAAGAATTCCGAATAAACAAAATCAACACGTGCAAAAACAGTTCCACTTAATCACCCCCACAAACCACAAGTTATGAATTCATTGAGACTCACCAGAATGTTGTTTCCCCCTCGGAAAGGATCCTTGAAAATCGCCTGAGGACTACAAGCAAACCAAGTCAAGCTCAAGTAATTTGTGAGCATAAATAAACCTCATCTGCATTCTACATTCTTACTATAAGATAACTTCACTGTCTTCTCCCGGTGCTTGTCCTGTACTTGAACCATCGTAATTCCACTTAGGGAGCTCAGATGGGTGCTCAACTGGCTTTGAGATAGTCTGAAATGGAACAAAACTCAGATATAATAACAGAAGATGACATCTTCGTAACGAAAGTCTAATCCACATATTGATCAGAAAGCATCAACATCACATACCCTTGATTTACTACGGACATCAGTCCCTGATCCTCCAATCCTTTGAGACAAGGAAATATTTTAAAGATCAAATCAAGACAATTTAGGGTGTAGAGAGCCATAAAAATATCAGCATGCCCAGGAAACACAATGTTGAACTGCTCCCCAACAAAACCGAGAAAATGTGCTAAACTCTAAGGACCAAGTGAACCACATTTTGTTATTGCAAGAATTTACGGCACATAACTGGAAAGGGATTTACCAGATGTATTCAGCAATGATTTTATCAGTGTATGGAGTAACATCCAGATTAAGCAATTGCTCCACCCGGTTAATTGTACTACCATCTGATTGAAGGGCAAACACTCTAAACTTGGCAGAAGTCTTAACTGCACCTTTGCTGCTGTTCTGTTTCAACACAAGTGGGCTCCACATCTTGGAAGTCAATGGACTAGCATCCACTGAGCACTTAGGAATCCTCATTTGCCATTGTGGAGAAGGGGCCAAGATTTGTGCCATTTTCAAATCCTAAGAGAAATTTTAAGGGTAGAAAAGGAGTTTTAGTTCTTTGAATGCCTAATCAAAAGATGAACTTTTTAGTCAGTCCATGCTAGGTTCAACACAAGGTTTTTAATCAGTCTCTTGCATGCTTTTGTCAAGATGAACAATTTCTGGGATAAAAAAGATGATCATTATGATATCTCTCCAGTAAAACTTCTACAAGTATTACCATCTTTCAAAATCTAAAAAAACTACAAGATCATTCAAATTTCACAGATTCAGAAAGCAAGAATCTGCCTTTGAATCATAATATGTCATTGTCCCGGTAAAAAGATTCATTATTTGACTGATGGAATTCGCAATAAATTCTTGATTGGTTGGTTTGACCCACTTAATTAAACTGAATATACTGGGACATCACGAGACCCCTGCCACCTTTCCCAACTACCAAACAGGATTTCTTCTCCCTGCATTTTTTTTATCAATGTAACTTTTGCATTCATCTGTTCCTTTCATAATCTTACACCCCTTTTTTGCCAAAAAATTCAGATTTTTAAATTGTGGGTTCTTTCTATATGGATTGAGTTTCAAGAAACAGTAGGGCAAGTGAAATTAGAAAAACAAAAAAAAAAAAAAAAGAAGTTAACTTTACAGGGATCTACAAATCAGTGAACTAAAATATGGGAAAATGTGTTTACTTTTTCCCACTTCTCTGTAATGCTTATAGCTTAGTGCTAACAACCCACTAAAAGATACCACTTTTTTAATCATGTTAGCAGAGATTACTATACTACATGATATAATGTCATGCATACCTGAGAGTAAAACTTCAACAAAAATGACTTTGAAGAAGATCAGCAAAATTTGCTGCCAAATGGAAGCAGAACTTCTGACTTCCAAGTTGAACCCAAGAAATCTTTTCAAGTGTGGCAGAAATGAAGAAAGAGAAGAAGAGGAAAGGACAAGTGGCTGAAAATGGAATGGATGTTTTTATATTTTTATGGGATGGATGATCAAATGCTGATGATTGATGAGTGGACATGGGAAAGTCTTGGGTGACTTTTCCATACCAGATAGGGGTGTTGTGTTTTGAGTGGCGGAAAATGGTGTTTGGTTTCTTTAAGGCCTCAAAAGGAGGGGTTGAAATGTTTATCATTTTATCAAGAACAAGAACAAGAAAGAAAGAATAATGTTAGTCGTTGGGAACCATGATTTTAATAATGTAAGATAAGATTTATGAAATGATTATTGTTTGATTTCGTTCGATATATATATATATATATATATATATATATATATATATATAAGCATTCGGTGTTTGAACTTCGGGATCAGTGTATCACAAATTTATATTAGAGTCGAGTATATCTATTTCAAAAAGTAAAACTCACTAAATAAGTATTGATCCAGATTAGAGTTAGGCAGATTCTTACTCTCTTAATAAGCATTTTGATCACTATGATTACATATTTGTACCTGAATTTAAACTCGGGTCTTAATTAAACTGCTCGGTACGCTATCATTTGGATCAGGTATTTGTTTTTGTATTATTATTTGATTTTTTAACGACAGATGTTGGAACTTGGAATTAGGGAAAAAGTTTTGGAAAATCTAAGCTGGAAACAATTTGTCACTTTCCAATGTTTTAAGGATTCATTGGACTTATTGGTTGTGGTTTCTTTTAATTGTAATTGTGTCATTTAACAATTCGTTAGCTTTTTGCTAGCATCATGTAACATGCAACTTTGTATATTTAATTTAGTTAGACTCCAAAGATTCCCTTTTAAACTAAATTTGTAACGTGTTCAACTTTACCATCGTTTTTTTTTTCTTTTTTGTTACTAAAATATCTCTCATTTTGGTTTGGTCCAACATGAAAGCTCGATCCCGCAGTGATCGATTAGAAAAATAGATAGTTTGAAGAAATTGCATTAGTAAAAATTGTTTTAAGACCTTTGCTGAGTTTTATTGAAAAAGAAAGGAGAAAAATGAAATATAAATTCTTTTCAAATTTAATAATCTACGTTGGTAATGTTATACTATATGTTAGAGAATTGATGGCAGTTTTTTGTGAATGTAAAACACGTTTGATGGTGATTTTTACCATTATGAAGTCTTTTGGTTAAAATTTTTGCAATAAAATGAGAATGGTTGTTGAAGATGGTGACATTGGAACATATAATGTATAGTACCTTTTAGGACCACTGGATAAGAAATCCCAAACAAGTGGTTCTCAACCTTCTTTTACAAAATTCCAATTTTTTCAATAGGGATTAGTTTTACACGCATACACACATGTATATATATATAATATGGGTAGCGATATTGCCAAGGTAATAATTAGCCTCCAGAACAAAAAGTGCCATCATTTCCTAAATTACCTTTAAAAGGTCAAAAAATAAATAAATAAATAAATAAAACTACCCTCTTTCCCTGCTTCGTTGATTCTGGATCTCCAAAATGCAAAATTTCTAGCTCTTTTTTCTCTGTTGTTGTTGGTAAGATGACTCTGTACAAACTTCTAATAATTATATAACTCCCTATCATAGAAACTTCTTGCAATTTTAAAGACTATAATATTTTTTATTATGTTACAGACACCATAATTTCATTAAAAAAAAAAAAACTAGTGCAAGTTAATCAAATTTATTGTGCGGGACAAGTTAAGCTTCATTGAGACATTAGTCATTTGTTTTAACCTCTCTCGTTCCTGAAGATGGTGAAGAAGAACAAAGGTTCCACATAAGAACCACAAGAAAAATAGGTTTTCTCATAAAAGTTGTAGCAAATTCCACCATTTCCTTTTAATTCCATTCGCTCAGTACAAAATCTATGAAATCAACATACTCAATTATATCGCTGAAGATGGGAGTTATGAACACCATCAAATTAACTTCAAAACCACCTACCTAATTTTCATAAAAACCCTCTTCTTTTCTTGAAATAAATCCCCATTCCTCTGTTTTCTTTTTTCCCCTTCCCCTCGTAAATCCATAAAATCCCTTCATCTTCTGGGTATCTTTTATTTTCTATAATGGCAAAGTTATAAATTTATTCAACTTTTCTTACTAATATAAACAGAAGAATTCAAATCTTCAATAGAACAAAATTGTCTGTCCTTGAATTTTTATGGAAGAAGATGCAAATGTCAAAGATTGAATTTTCGAGTTGAAAGCTAGGACTCATGATTGAGAGGATGGAGAATATGAATAATGATAGTGTTGCTGGTTTATCATAAGGTGAGGACTAACCAAATTGTTGATAGTCGGGAATAATTCTTTTTTTGGGAGGAAGAAGATAATAACTTGCAAAAAGTTTAAGTTGGGGGCAAAAGAGATGAAAGAAGATCATGTTTGACTGTTTAAAGATATTTTAGGAAATTATGATAATTTTTGCTCTGGAGACTAATAATAGGCTTGGCAATATCACAAATCATATAATATATGTACATAGTTGTGACCAAAAAAGAAACAAAAATCTCACTTGATCGTTTTGTAACACTATTTAAACTAAGTTTACATGTTTCTTAAACTAATAATAATATTTTTAAAAAGATTTTTTTACAAGTTTAAGAGAATAAAATTACATCAAAACGTCAAATTCTCATAAAGACACTATACATGGAAAAAGGATAAAAACCCCTTGATTTATGTCCAAAAGATAAATTGTCCCCTGACATTTTGTATAAGGACAATAACCCCCCTGATCGCCAAGTCAGAGGACAATTTGCCCTTGTATCAGCAAATCTTAGTGCGAAAAGATAAAAATACCCTTAAATCGAAAAATAATCTTTTTCAAGACCAAACATACCCTCCAAACAATTCGTTTATTTTCTTTTTTAAAAAAATCTTTAAACAGTTTGGTTCCAATTAAATTTGCCGCTCACTTTGTTTTGATGTATTATTTCTCCTTATCAATATCGTCTCAATAAAAATAAACCCGATATTGAGAATCTCAATATAAATAAACCCGAGATTGAGAATTTAATCTATCTAAACCATATCTCGGGTTTATTTTTATGGTTTAGATAGATTAAATTATCAATCTTGGGTTTATTTTTATTGAGGCAACAGTGATAGGGAGAAATAATGCATTAGCATGGAGTCAACAGCGGATTTAAAATGGCAAATAATAGAATTTATAATTTTTAAAAAATAAACGAGTTGATTGGAAGGTAAGTTTGGTGTAAAAAAAAAAATTCTTTTCAGATTTAAAGGTATTTCTATCTTTTCACACTAAGATTTACTAATGTAGGGGGCATGTTATCCTTTAACCTAGCAGTCAAGGGGGTTATTGTCCTTATAAGAAATATCGGAGGGCAATTTGTCCTTTGGACATAACTCGGGGGTTGTCCTTTTTCCCACTATACATATCTTTTTCCTTCTAATAAATACTAGTATAATTATTCTTACACAAAAGTGTTGCATAAATTATAATAATTCTTACACAAAAGTGTTGTAGTAAAATTTATACACTACATTTTATTATGACGAGATATTATAAGAGTGAATTCCTCCGAAAGTCTTTAAACTATATGAAATTTCGCAGTTTATTACTACTAGATTTTAATTCATGAGTTATTACACTTATTAACAGTTAGTCATAATTTTTTCTTTGATAATTATTCATTATTTTTAACTTTTTGCTCTTACTAGTTACGATTAATAATGTTTTGCCAAAGTTATTGCTGGAGAGAGTTTAGAGGAAGAGCAACTCATGTTACTGTCTATTCACGACGGCTGTTGGCCCTGTTCCAATTGGTTGCTGGTTGGGTAAGAACTCTCGGGGAGATGAATAGGGAATGAGCGGATTCATATGCATAAAAAGAGGTGTAAATCGTCATGGTTTAGGCAATTACATCTGAACATTACAATTCGAGAAATTTGGGAACCTAGGCTCTATTTGGTTCATTTTTCACCAAGTTTTTTTCAAAATTATTTATTTATAAATATCTCATCCAATATATCTCTTAAATATTTTTAATAAATTTTTTGTACATTTTCATTATAAAAAATATTCAAAAAACCATCCAGACATACCCTTAATCTATATATATGTATTACGAGAGTCAGGTTAAATCGTTAAAGAGCTTTACATATGTGTTTGTCTTTATTATCTTATTAGAATTATCACCGTGCGTTACACGGATAATGTTAGATGTATTGTATAAAATTATAAAATTATGATCAAATGTGACCGAGCATTACCGTTGCAATATGATAAAGTTTGGGTTGGATTTTGTGATATAATAATTTTTGTCCATGTTTTGTTGTGTGAAATATATTAATCTTTATATGTATATATATGTATATATATTATGTTCTATATTCAAGATATTGTATTTGTAAAGGGTAAAATTAATATTAGAATGACTTATTCATCGTAAAATTTTAGAAGTAATCATAGATAAAATCTATAATAACTGGGTAGCATAATTTCGTAAACTTCTACAAAAAAAAATTAGTAAACTCACAATTGAAGTGTTAGCAAACTCAAAATAAAAAAAAAATGTAAAGATATATAGTTTTATACAACATCTCTTTAGTAATATTGTTTTGTTAGCTTTCATTGTAAAATGATACATTGTATACATACTTGATGGTTTTTTTTTAATGAATTTTATGCTGAAAATAATTTTTATGATTTTTTTAAAAAAAAATCTCTACCACAGTAGAATTCGCTTAAAAATGTGGGAAAATTATTTTTAACAACCAGTAAAAAATGTTAAAATTAATTAGTAAGGGAAAGGATGGATTATTGCTGGAGAGAGTTTAGAGGAAGAGCAGCTCATGTTACCGGCTACGCACGACTCCTGTTGGACCTATTCCAATTGATTGCGGGTTGGCTAAGAACTCTCGGGGAGATGAATAGGGAATTAGCGGATTCATATACATAAAAAGAGGTATAAATTGCCATGGTTTAGGCAATTACGCCTGGACTTTACAATTCGAGAAATTTGGGACCCTATGCTCTATTTGGTTCATTTTTCACTAAGTTTTTTTAAAATTATTTATTAATAAATATCTCATCTCAATATACCTGTTAAATATTTTTAATAAATTTTTTGTACATTTTCATTATATAAAATATTCAAAAAACCATCCAGACATACCCTTAATCTATATATATGTATTACGAGAGTCAGGTTAAATCGTTAAAGAGCTTTACATATGTGGTTGTCTTTATTATCTTATTAAAATTATTACCGTACGTTGCACGGATTGTGTTAGATGTATTGTATAAAATTGTAAAATTATAATCACACGTGAATCGAGCATGACCGTCGCAATATGATAAAGTTTGGGTCGGATTTTGTGATACAATAATTTTTGTCCATACTCTATTGTGTGAACTATATTCATCTTTATATATATATATATATATTATGTTCTATATTCAAGATATTGTATATTTAAAGGGTAAAACTAATATTAGTATGACTTATTCATAATAAAATTTTAGAAGTAATAATCAATAAAATCTATAATAACTTGGTAGCATAATTTCATAAACTTCTACAAATAAATTTAGTAAACTCACAATTGAAGTGTTAGCGAACTCAAAAAATAATAAAATGTAAAGATATATAGTTTTATACAACATCTCTTCAGTAATATTGTTTTGCTAGCTTTCCTTGTAAAATGGTACATTTTATACATATTTAATTTTTTTTTTTATGAATTTTAAGGTGAAAAATAATTTTTATGATTTTCTCTAAAAACTCTACCACAATGGACTTTGCTTAAAAATATGTGAAAATCATTCTTAACAACTAATAAAAAAAATGCTAAAATAACTATCAAGGGAAAAGTTGGATTTTAATTACAGTAGAACATTGATAAATTAATAATCGATAAATTAATAAATTTCTTTGGTCCTAAATCGGGACCAGTACAAAAAACAAAGACAATTGATAATAAGAAAATAATTTTTTAAAAAATCTCTATGTAAATATATATCCCACCAATATCATAAATTAATAATAACTTTGAAATAAAAAATAATAATGAGCTAGTATTGTTGACATTACTTGAGAATTAGATGTTATGAATTTGTTGCATGATGTATTCACCCACTGATGAGTGTTAAAAGATTTTTCACAAAAAGGTTAAATATCTTTTAATAGAGGCATTTATATAGATTAGGTAGGTGATAAAATTTAAGATGATGATGGAGTCCAAATTCTAATGCATAGGGATATACGAGAATAAAAGAATATAAATCTTATACGGCTAAGTTTAAAAGATTAATAGGATTTTTTGGGAATTTCTTTAATTTAATATTATTAATTTATCGATAAATTAATACATCGATAAATTAATAATTTTTTAGGGTCCTAACAATATTAATTTATAGATGTTTAACTGTATTAATTAAGTATAATAAACTATAAATAGAATGTAATAAAGATGGGTGAACCGATTGGGTGGAAAGTAAATTGAAATAACTAATTTATAAAAAAATTTAACAATTTAATGAATGAGGATCTCTTATGTTGACACGTGTGAGAAAATGACTCTTAACTTGACATGTGGTAAAGAAAAATCTGAACTATCTAATTGAGCGACAAGTGTAGATTGAAAACTATCATTTAATATATAACTAGTGTTTATTCCGCACGTTGTGTGGGTTGTTCAAAAATAATATTAATGAGATAAGTTACAACTGTGGCACAATTAGTTCAAATTCTTTCAGAACCAAAAAAAAAAAAAGGTATATAGAGAGATGAAAATTGAAGAAAAGTATATAGAGATATATATAGAAACTTCTAGGAAAAAAAATATGAACAAACTTCTAAAAAAAGTTGCAAAAGGTATATAGAGAGAAGAAAAATAGAGACAAGTATATACAAAAAAAAAAAACAAATTTGGTAACCTATGTTTAAAGCTTCATATCTTGAAAAGTTTGTTATAATCATTTCATTTTTTACTATTACCTCGATTACACACACACACACACACACATATATATATATATATGTATATATTCTGTACATAAAATTTTTCGTCCATATAACTATATTTAATTTCTATGTATGTTTTTTCTTTTGTTGTTTGTCTTTCTCAAAGACCATTATTCTTTTTCTCATTTGGAAACCTTTCTCCCTGTTGATCTCTACATTTTGTTCTATCATCATAAAGTTAATATTTTCTACCATTATATCATATGGTAAATATATAACGAATATGTGTACTATTAAATTAAATTGTTATATAACATATTATACATAATATAATACAATATATGAGATAATACATTATTATATTATTAAAAATTTGGCCAATGAACATATAATTATACTATTATAATTATTTTACTTTTTTTTTTCTTTTATAATCTTTACACAATGTAATCACCAATAATCATTTATTAGTGTTGCCCGTTAAGGGGCAAAAAATATATTATTGTTAAAAAAATTTACAATTGAAACAACGAAAATAAAAACCAATACACTAACCAATAATTTTTTTTTTGATTAATGGTTACACTTTAACACATAACCATAGAAACCAATATTGATCGTATTGGTTTTTCTCATCACTTGCCGTTGTTTTTTTTTTAATTTTTTTAAATTCAAATTTGTTTTTTAGTTTATATTTCAGTTGATTGTCTTTAGATTTATTAGTATGAAGTTTTATTTTAGTCGCTTCTCCTTTTTACAATTAAAATTTGCCGTTAAGAGCTAATCTCCTAGTTAATTTAATTTTTTATCTATAAATTTAGAGTTTATTAAAAAATATCATTAATGATGAAATGACGTGGTTGTGACACGTGGACTTGCTTATTTAATTTTCCGCTTTGTGAATTATTTTGAAGTTTTCTTAGAGAAGAAGTATTTTCAATTTTATTACAATCACAATTGCTATAGAATTAGAGGCAGTCGAATTATGATAAAATTTTTATTAGAGTGAATTAGTGAAACCGAATTATGTTGAACGAATACAATTTCGATAATTTACATTTTTTACATTAAAAAATTATATATATTAAAGGAAAGAAAGGTAATCGACACGTGTCGCTCATTGAGCCTATCAAGCCTCAATTAACACGTGAGTCATTTGTTAATTGGTTGATCATTAATCAGTTAAAAGTTTATGTAAATAGTTAATAAATTATTTACTATATAAGATTTTTTTTTTACAGATATTACAAATTTCTGATTGTGAGCTTGAAAATGAATATTTTTGAAAATTGCTGAGAAACTCCCGACTTCAGAAGTCCTTTCATTTACGAGTTTAAACTTACAACCTATTGTCATTTTGGCCCTTAAAGTTCCATTTGTGTGCTACTTAGTCTTCAAGTTTATCGATTTTACATTTTCAAGGATGATTAATTGTGCCTCATATTTTATTAGAACTACATCTAATCTCCAAAGTCCCCTTGCCTATAAATAGGCCATAGGCATCTAGTCATAATTTACGCATTTTTTAAATATTTTTTTAATTCAAACATAACATTAGTTAGTGGTGACAATTTTTATTATATAACTTTTGAAAATCTTTGTTGTAATTTTTTTCTACTAGATCTTACAAATATACATCTCATAAATAATATCAATACCTCTCATTTTGATCTAAAATTGACTAATCAAAAAAATATTATGGTTTTAAGACATATTAATAACTACATTAGTTATCTAATTAATTCTTTTGAAAAATAAATTTTCAAGATTGACAAACCCGCACAAAGCGCGAGACACATACTAGTCACTATTATATGATAGAGTGATATGGTTGCGAAATGTGAACTTAGTTATCTAATTTTCTGCCATGTGGATTAGTCTATCTAATTTTACAATATATGTCCGATTGAAACTGTCATTTAATATATATAGAGATATAGATTTATTTTTCCTTTAGTATATGCAAAAATCCTCACACAAAAAAAAAAAAAACCATAAAGATGAAGAAAAACAAGATTAAATGAATTTCCCTAAACCAAGTATTATTATTATTAGGAGGCATTAATGACGAAGAGGTCAAGGTCATCATTTCATAAGCACCCCTCATCAAAATAATTAAATTGAGTAAATTATAGACACAAACTATAGATTGGGAATATGTTTAAGTAATTGTTTGCTTGGTCTTTCTTTTCAAGCAAGGTGATGATACGTTTGCAAATTAACAACCATCACAAATTACTGAAACAATGGAAAATAATTGAAAATGATAGGAGAATAATTTTTTATTTTTTATTTATTTTTTTATTTTTTTGCAAAAAAAAAAGTACCAAAAGACTATTCACATTATCCGAAATTCTAATATTGAAGGTAAAATATGAGTGTCCTTCAATAGGGTTGATAAAGGGAATGCAGATCCAGATGATGAGATGAAAATGAGGACTGAACGACTAACATACACTTATGAGACTTTTAGGAACAAAATATTTGCACTTAGATCCGCAAGTGTAATTTTATTTTCGGTCAATTTGAGTCGGATTTTTTATTTTATTTTTTATTTTTTTTATTTTTACAATAAAGTTCTCTTTTAGTGATAGTTTTAACGGTAAATTGTTGTATTCAACTCCATTAGTTGTATATTTTGATTTTCATTAATATAATGATTATTATGGGTTATGATAAACAAAAAATATATCTACAAAGTATTGATAAAGTTAGTGAAATATTTACCAAATAGAAAAGATTATGAACGGACAGGATTATCAAATTACAATCTTAAAAATCGTCTCTTTAAGAGGGTAATTTTGTCTTTATAATATATATATATATATATATATGAGTGGATTTCTCCACTAATTTTAATAAATTATTCATTTTATTTTTCAAAATTTAATACTCCCTCTCCTGAAATGTAAAAATAATCGTTGGGTTTATTATGTCAAGACCAAAGTAAATTGTCTAAAACAATATATACTATTGGAGAATGATAAAAATTGACTTGAGACTAACTTAAAATGACCTAGTCAAATCAAAATCTTCTAAAACCAAATTCACTCTGACCTCTGAAATTATTTGTTATTCTTTCTTTTTCTGCCGGAAATGAAACCCGAAATGCCATAAAGCCACCGGCCGATTAAAGTCGGAAAATACCAATAACGTTAACTAATCAAAAAGACCCAACCAAAAAAAACAACGAATAGAAAAGGCCGGTTCTTTATTTTCATCAAATTAATACTTTCATTTATCTTTCGATTCTTTTACGTTAATCACTTTAGCTCCATTAGCCCTTTTCAGTTTTCATTTTCATTTCATATTCCTAGTCATTTGTAGATTATTTTATACTGGTCTTTTCTTCCTCCGTTTCCCTTTTCTTTCCTCTTCTGTCTGCTGCAAATCTCGTTAATTAACTCAAAATATAGGAAAAAAAGGCACAATTCTGCGTGAATTTTGTGTTTGCATTCAATTACACAAGCACAGACGAAGAGGGTTGTCATTAAGAAACTAATACAGTTGAGAAAGGTGGGCGAAAAGGGTCGAGCGATTTACAGGATCTCGGCTTTAATCTGAAGCTTGATGGAACAGCTCATTAACTTCATTATACGACCACCCAGGTTAGAGAAAAGAGAAAAACAGATAATTTTGAGCCCTTTTCTATTCTGTTTGTCTATTTAGATGACTTTTGTGTTATGTAATCTGTTCCTTTACAATTGTTTGGTACTTTGTTGGGTTGTCATAGTTTTGGATTTCTGCACAAATCCTAAGTTAGAATTGTGGGTTTCTTTCCTTTTGATTGAGAGAAGTGTAATTGATGCTTTTTTCCGTGTGAGCAAATTTTGGTCTTTATTGGTTTCCTTTCTTATTATTTTATGCGTGTGTTCAGATTTGGTTATGGTTGTGAACTGTGATACCGTGATTCGGTTTGCTGTTTTCATTAAGTGGGGAGCATGTGGAATCATATGTGTTTTAAGTGTATGCTTTTGTTGGATTCGAAATTGTTTACAGTTACTTCATGACTAGTTGTCATTTAGGGAATACATTAAATTTTGGTTTTAATACTGTAGGACTAAGAGTTTCTTGGTGTAATTGCCACTCTGAACTTGGTTTTCCTGCAAAATCTCCATGTTGTCCCATGTTAGTGTGTGTCATGTTGAAGATGTAATTGCAAATCTGTAGTTTTCAAATTGCTTGGATAATTTTAGAAATTTTATATGTGGAGGGTGTATTTCGAGGAACATCAAGATGACTGTTAAAGTACGCAACACTTTAGAGTCAATATGTTTGCTAAGAGTTCCAAGATGTAGTGATTTATGCATGTAAATGCAAATTTGATTGAGTTGACACGTTCACTATTTTGGGATCTGTTGTTGGGGGATCAATTTCAATTGTTGTAGATTAGGTGGTGAATTGTTCTCTGGATGTTATACGCCGGATTGGGAAATTGAATAATTGGCTGGGCATTTGGCTGATTCTTTTCCCATTTCCAACTGCAGAGCTGAATATGATCCAAAAGATGATTTACTAGATCAGGAGTTTATGCTTAAAGGGAAATGGTACCAAAGAAAGGATTTGGAGGTAAGAAATTTTAGTTTGTGCAGTGTGTTCTCTTAGTTTCATGGAAGGAGAAATTAAAATCAATGTTCTGCATGTTTTGTTTCTGGAACTTGAATAAGCAGCAAAGCACCACTAAGTATCTTATTAATTTGTTGCACATTGAAGGGAATGAAACTAACTTCTTTTACTTGATTTTTTTTGAAAAGAACATCTCAAAGAGATAATACTATTTCTTATTGGGCCAATGATGTATTTGTTTATATTTGAACTTTTAGGTGTTCCTTCATGTTACTTTAGAAAATTAAAAATGTGAATGTTTTGCAGGTTGTAAATTGTCGGGGGGAGGTTCTTAAATGTAGTCATTACGTGCCAATTGGGTGGTCAGAAGGGAAAGCATTACCTTGCGTCATATATTGCCATGGAAACAGGTCAGTGGATAGATTATTTATAAGTATGCTTCTGGTATTCTAGCTTGTTTCGATGGTGTTATAATAGGTCCTTTCATAATTTGACCTTTCTGATCACTCCTAAGTTTCCCTAACAAAATATGCAAATCTTCAGTTCTGGGAGACATGATGATGCCGATTCTAGAATTATCAGGAACTTGTAACTTAACAAAAGGTTGTCTTTTTATGTTTTCTAGGTATCTTAGTATTTTCCTTAATAGAATGGGTTCGGTATTAGAAAACTTAGGGTAAGAATCTAATCGCCTAGTTATACTGGTCATTATGAACTGGTTCCGTATTTAATATTTTGGTTATTGATATCAAGAGTGTTCTCTTTCGTGGCTGCGTGCCCGTTTTCATGTTTTGATTAGCTTTTGTCCAAAAGTCCTTGCCTTTGATCATGGTGTTTGCCCCTCTTTTCCAGTTTCCACCTGCATCACATGTTAATTGCTGTTGACATGCAAGCTTCATGATCTAATGATAATGAAAAATGATTCATTAATTGTTTTTCCCCCTTTCCCTTGCCTTGGAACTCTGCTGCCTAGAATTGAAAATCCGAATGCCTGCATTTTGCATCTAGACATCTGAAAACCTGTCGCCATTTCATCATATAGAACACGTGTGGTTGAATTCCTTTTTTTTTTCTTCTGTGGTCGGTTAAGGTTTGTAATGAATTTTTCTTATGTTGATAATGCAGTGGGTGTAGAGCAGATGGAAGTGAAGCCGCAATTATATTATTGCCATCAAACATAACAGTTTTTACCCTTGACTTCTCTGGATCGGGGCGTTCTGGAGGGGAGCATGTAACTTTAGGTTGGAATGAAGTAAGTAGGATATGAAATATGCTATTCTTAAACATCAGATTTGGTGAGAGTCTCAAGTATATGTACATTATTTTTCAGAAATGAATTCTGTTTTTGCTTAATGTGTCAATGTGCCCGTATTAAGCTCAACGAATTAAAAAGAAAATAAAAAAATCTTAAGTACATTCAGTACTCCTGCTTACTATTTATGGGTTTTGCCATTTCTGAGAATTCTTTGGCTTTGACAGAAAGATGATCTCAGAGCTGTGGTTGATTATTTGCGGTCGGATGGAAATGTCTCTTTGATTGGTCTTTGGGGCCGCTCAATGGGCGCTGTAACCAGGTTGCTCATTATTTCATTTTAGTTTTTCTACCAAAGTTCTCGTCTTGAAATGTTCCTCTATTTTCTCAATACAGAACTAACATTATTCGAGTTTTTTCAAATTGCTGTAGTTTATTTGTATAGTTTTTGCTTTGCACCTGTATGTTTCACCTCTTTGATTCATAATGTGACAACAGTTGAGTAAAATTGAAAAGGCTCCTTGTTCTAGACTGACCTTTGCATTCTTGTTCAGTTATTGGTGTCATTTGGCTTTTTGTTTTGTGAGTAGGTCGATATTCCAGTGATGCTTCATAATATTTTAAAGTTTCTTATTTGTAAAGATGTATAAGAAACAGTTGTGACTTAGAAACTTATATAATTGGATATGTTTTATTACCGTAATAGATAAATCGCAAAGGGTCTGAGGGAGGCATAGTCAACTCACCTTCATTGAGTTATGTAGTGAAAACTCAATACACATATCTGTAGATCAATTCACCAACATAGATGAAGAGTTAGCAACTGTGCATTTTGGACATAAGTTTATGCAACCGGATTCGAGTGTGACTTCTTGAAAATTTCAAGTTATTCTTGGGAGACAATGGTGTTCAGTGAGCTGACTGCTTGTATGCTGCCTCTTGCAGCTTGATGTATGGAGCTGAGGATCCTTCAATTGCAGGAATGGTTCTTGACAGTCCTTTCTCTGATCTGGTTGATCTGATGATGGAGCTTGTGGATACCTACAAGATTCGGCTACCCAAGTTTACGGTAAGAACCGATTTGTGAAAGTTTGAGTTTTTCTTCTCTGCTTGCCTATCATCAACTCTGTGTATCTGGTTCTATTTTATAGCTTTCATTAATGTACTTGTACTTTCCAGGTTAAATTTGCAATACAGTACATGCGTCGAGCAATTCAGAAGAAGGCGAAGTTTGACATTACAGACCTAAACACAATAAGGGTATCTCTCTTCATCTTTATTTAGAGCTGTAATTTTGCATTGGAGGCACAATTCTTTGTACAAGATTATTCCCATAAATGATTTTAAGGTGTTCAGGTTTAAGTTCTTACAAATGGGTGGATTGTTTTCCTGTAAATTCTTCATTGATTACTGCCTTGGTGTAGGTTGCCAAAACTTGTTTTGTTCCAGTCTTATTCGGACACGCAGTCGACGATGATTTCATCCAACCTCATCATTCTGATCGCATATTTGAAGCTTACGTGGTAATTACTTTGCTGGTGTTTGTCTTTCCTTCCTAGTTCTGCTCTAGCAAAAACTCCTGAATGTGTTATTAGGGCTTTCTTCTTCTTTTGTTTCAAAATTCAATTGGTTCATGTGTCAACATTTTATTTAATCTCAACCTGGTTTAGTTGTTGGTTTGTATGTCTTTACGTGTTTCCAATCATTAGTTTTAAATTCTGGATGTGTGTTCATCCTGTTTTTCGCTTGAATTTCTCAAGGGGGACAAGAATATAATCAAGTTTGAGGGAGATCACAACTCTCCTCGCCCACAGTTTTATTTTGATTCAATCAGTATCTTTTTCAACAATGTTTTGCAACCTCCCATGGATGAAGCTGGAGGTGCATTCTTTGACATGCCGCGTGATTATATTGGCAGGGTAAAATCGATCTCTTACATGCATATCTTCGTGTTTGATGTTAAGTGACCATTATTTTTAATCTAATGTTATTCTCTCTTGTTGACTTACCACCTAATAGGGTACATGGAATAATATTCATGAAGTGAGAAGCTCAGATCAGTTGTTGACTTCCCCAGCAGGTATGACTGTAGCCCTTTGTTTCTCAAGTTTAGAAATATGTTCCAGGATTTCTCCTGTTTGAACGCATTTTTAACTGCTATCTGCTCTTGCAGCAAGCACTGAAGATGCCATTAGGCAGTTGCGGACCAAAAGACCTGTAAGCAGAATTGAGGTAAGACAAATGTTTCTTTGATCAACGTACTTGATTTTAATTTGAGATGAAGGTAGATCACGTAAATGTGTGTTTGGTGATGTAACTCTTTGATTGGATTGTAAATTTTATGTAAAAGGTTCTAGTTATATAATGTCACAATTTCACTGTTTCAGGTCCCCTCGGATATGTCATCAAAGAATGAACAATCTGAAACTCAGGTATTTTTCACTGTAACAGTCTCCTCCTACTTGTTGAGAATATTAAAGTATAACATTAAATACTTTGGGTTCCTCAAAGCTATATCGTGGAACTTAATGATCCTTTTGTTGGAAATGTTCGAGGAAGTTAACTAGATCTGGAATTTATTTTAGTTGCTGCAACAAATGGAAATGATGTTGATTTCTCTTTTCAAAGGCCTCTACCAAAATTCGTTGCATGACTATGATGATGTTCTTTGATTGATGAAGTTCACCTATATTTTTTTTCCTTTATGTTATATTTTATGGCTCGAAATTTTGTGAAATCTTTTTATAATACAGGAAGGAGTCTCTGGGAGTGACCCTGATGCTTCTTCATCTTCAAGGATGATAAGCTTTGAACTTGCCAACGGTGATCCTTATGGACCTCATGTGCCGGCATCAATAGATGATGACGAGTATGTGGAATACTCGCTTGATAGTTTGGCAGATTTCCCGAACAACATTGAGGAAGAAGAAAGAGTAAGTAGATTGCTTTGTTGTCCCATCTTTCTGTTGTTTATTCCAATATAATAGGTATATAATGCTTCGATCTACTGAAAAATTCTAGATGCTCATGGAAGCGATACTTGCGTCACTGAAGGATGTGGATGTCCAAAAGCCTTGTATAGAGGAGCCATCCTTGAAAGCCAATGAACTGCTGCAACCTACGAAAGAGGATTATCAGGGGGATTCTCGATCTGCATCAGCACCCTCTAATGCCGCCAGGATATCAGCCAATGGTCCTGATTTGGTACTTGAAGTTCCACCTCTTAGTTCCAGCAAACGGTCAGATGAACCTCCTCCTACCACTGTTATAAGTCCTCAAGCAAGAACAGAAGATGGGACACCCCCTTCAAATGACACTTCGAAGAGTAACCAAAGTTCACCAGAGAGTGAAGTTATTGATACAAAAGCCACTGTAACAGTTGTAAAGAACCCTTCAAGTAACATCGTTGATGGTTTATTACGGCGTTGGGATCTCAACTTCTTTGGAAAAAGATGACTTTTTTTATTTGGCTCCAAGAAAGCAAAAGATGTATCTAGTAGCTGTGGTAACAAAGATGCTGGCTGATATTAGTGTCATTGTGAGGTATACTTTCTGAAATAGAAACGAACAAAACCACTGAAACAGGAACACTGGAAGATTCTTCTTCTGGTATAAGTAGGGATTTCGACATTGAGGATGGGAGCAAGTTTAGCTTCATTCCTGGAGATAAGAAGGCATTGAATCTTTGCTAATTATCATTGGACATTGTGTTTAAGGTAGATTATTAGGAAAGTTAGTGTTGTAAGTTGTAATTATGATTGGGCAGATGTAAGTTTGTTTCTTGGGGGTGTACAGTTTGATATTTAATACTCAATTGTTAATATCTAAGAATCTCTGTATACTTTTCTGACTGTTTGTAAAGTTTTCAGCTTTGAATTTGTTGTTTTAATTGTGTAAATGGCCTGAACGTTTCTAACGTTTTGCCTTCAATTTACAGGATTAAAAGTCCATTATTGTGGGAGGAAATGTGCAACCTTTCCTGCAGCTTATAAAAGAGTCTCTATTTCCAGTATTTGGTATTTCCGTTTTTTCCCACTCCTTTTTGAGTCTTTTCCTTCCCTTCTCAGTTTTCGGTGCTCATCATTCTTCTTAGTTCCAGTTCGATCGTAGGGTTGTTTAGTGCAAAGTAGCCCCTACAGTTTCCGTTGTATCCTGAAAAACAGTAGCGCCGATTCCTCTAGCACACCTTGTGAGGGGCTAAACTGTTTTAAGGACATTGTAGTTATCACGTGCCTCGGATTCCTCATTGTCTCAACAATATTTTCTTACGAATACACTCTAGCCTATTCTCTTACACATTCTAATGACAATTAGTCAATTTTTTACACTGAAGAGGTCACAATCGACTGGCCGTGTTTTGTTCAGCTCTCCTCGTGGTTGACTATGGACTAAGACGGGGAACAACTAACTGTCTTTGACCAAAACCCATCTCTGTTTTGAATCCTCATTCCTGCTCTAGCTTCTGTATTCTGCTTTTGATTTGCAATTTTCTTTCGATCAAAATTTTCCTTTGATTGTTTTGGTTTGATTTTTTTTTGTTTTCACAATGAACAACAAAAGGACAAGAGAGGATATGGTATCCTCGTCCGTCCTTGATCGTATTCAATCGGCCTTGGACAGAGTCGAAACCATGCTGATATATTCCGATCGTCGCAGTAAGGTATATTTTGAATCGAGGACATTGAGGTTATGGTTAAGGAATCTCAAAACCTTTGTCCTCATCTTTTCTAACACAGAGTTGGGCAACGATAATCATGTTGGTCTTTTCCTCCTAAGAATTGCAGATACGGTCCAGACATTTGCCCGGAAAGCTGACTCTTGGAGGGATGGTATCGGGATGTTGAACAATTTTTTTTTTAATGACAGGTATGTCATCAAATTTGAATTGCTTTGCAAAGACGCCAGGGAGTGGGAAACCAAGACTTGTTTGCCATTGAAGTTTGAAATGGAAGAACGATACGTGACCCTGCAAATGAAATCAGCTAATGATGTTATTCATAAGATCATCAGGGGCAGCCCATATCATCAAGTCCTGGATATTCTTGATTCCATCTTGGAACAACTAGTCGATCTTCTGGATCTCGATAAAAGATGCAACTCAAACCTCGAGGTTATTATAGGCCTCGAAGACGCAGCTCCAGCCTTGAGAGATCAGATGGTGTTCCTGATAAGTCTCATCCGATTTTCCATTTCCATTCCCATGGATGGGCCGCCTTACCATTGTCATACGCATGATTTGTTGCTGGCTCACGCTGAACCTGTTTCCATCACTGCTGCACGTCTGCTTTTGAAGCTCAATTGTGTAGAATATGTCAGAGCAGATGGGATTTGGGATGAGATCTCAAGCTTGGTGTCAAGGGTCAACCCGTTTGATCTTCACATCCATACTCAGGTCCTAATCAATGGTGCCAAATCCAGTGATCAAAAAGTGGACTTTATTGCAATCACGGATGTCCTTGATGGTTTCACATCTAAACTTTGGTATCTATTGACTCGACCGGAAACTTATAGCCATGTGATTCCCATGGAGGATCAACTGCAAGAGCTGTACCAATGGCTTAGATTCTTGAGCATCACTCTCAAGCAGCCGCCACACAACTTTGATCTGAAGGCCAAGGCAGATATCATTTAGAAAGGCGGTGTGTGATGCCGGAGTTTTGATTTGCTCAGTTCACCACCTCCACACAGATGTAGAAGTAGTAAACAGCAAGCTTTCTTCTTTCCGGGATTTGTTGCAAACAGTCAAGTTAGTTCTGGCAGAAGTTGCAGAGGAATTGAGCTTCGGCTTTCCGATGGTTGATGATCAGTTGGTTTTGGTCGATTTGGTGATAGAGAAGCTGAATGATCACAGAATTATTAGTGGCCAACTAGTTGATGTTCAAGCTATTAAAGGAGGCCTCTTGTTCTTGAGATCTCTCTTAGGAGACATTGAGGAGTTGTGCCATCAACATGAGGTGCTCGAATCTCTCTGGGATCACATTTTAACAGTGGCATACAAGGTGGAGTGTTTCATTGACCGTCTCCATCATCAGGTTCGTGGTGCTGGTCTCATAGAAGCTCTTTCGGTAGTTACATCGGCGTCCATCATAAAAGACATCGAGGACGTTAAGGCAGATGTCTTGACTCATTCTGGTAACAGAGGTCGAATGGAAGTCGAGGAAGTAACCAAGACTACATATGCTCATGTTCCACTGCCAAGGACTCCTTCAACCACTAATGAAGTCGTGGGTTTTGATGAGGACGCAGTTTCAATTCTGAACCGTGTTCAGAGAGGATCGAAGCATTTGAAAATCATTGCCATTGTGGGTAAAATGGCGGGATTAGGTAAGACCACATTGGCTGCAAAAGTGTACAATGATCCTTCCATTCTGCTTCACTTTTCCATTCGTGCATGGGCTCCTATCTCTCAATCAGTGGACAAGGGCAAAGTGTTACTTGATCTCCTCAATTAAATTGATTCTAGCCAATACTCTCAGCTGGCTTTCCTTCGGGGGATGGTTCACCCGGCTGACGCCCATGCTTTGCAACAAGCAATATGGCGTAGTTTGAAAGGAAAGAGGTACCTTATCTTTTTGGATGACATGTGGGACTTTGACGCTTTGGGAGGATCATTCCCCGATGATCATATGGGAAGTAGAATTATTCTGACAAGTCGTCAAAGTGATGTTGCTCCTCCTGCTCTGCTCGACCAAGAACCTTATGATCTTTGTCCACTCAATCAAGTACTAAGTTTGGAGCTAATTGAGAAGAGGTTATCCCCAAGAAATGGTTGGACTCCTGAGTTACGTGGTCTTGGAATGCAAATTGCTAAAAAATGTCATGGATTACCTTTGACAATCTGCATTACAACTGGACTTCTGGCAAATATAGAGCCAAGTTGTTGGAGGGAAGTTCCAGATGGTTTGAAATCAGGGGATACATCCATCGCTACACAATGTTGGAGCACATTGGAGGTGAGTTGCAAACATTTACCTGATAATTTAAAGGCATGCTTTTTGTATTTTGTAGTATTCTCTGAGGACCAAGAGGTTTCTGTTAGAAGGTTGCTACGTTTATGGATGGCCGAAGGGTTTGTTCGGAAAAATACCTCAATGAGGCTAGAAGATGTTGCTGAGGGCTATCTTAATGATTTAGTCAGGAGAAGCTTAATCATGGTTGCCAAAAGAAGATCAGATGGTGGAATCAAAACATGTCGCATTCATGACTTGCTGTATGAGTTTTGTTTAAAGAAAGCCAAAAGCAAGAAGTTCTTCCATTTATTAAAAAGGTGTGGTGAGCTTTCAGTACCTCATGAGCCTCGCAACTTCCGGAGGTTATGCATAACCTTTAAGGTGGAAGATTTTGAAGATTCGAAGTTTTTTTGTCCTCGTGCGCGTACTCTGCTTTTCAACGTCCCCGAGGAAAGAAAATGGATGAGGAAAGCACATTTTCTGAATCTGTCTTCCATAATCCACAGCTTCAAAAATCTAAGAGTGCTGGATTCAGAGGAAGTTCGGCTACACAATGGATTTCCGCACGGAATAGAGTTGCTTGTTCAGTTGGCCTTCCTCGCAATTCGAGGAGGTATAGAAGTCATCCCATCATCAATAGCTAAACTCTCAATTCTGGAGACTCTGATTCTATTTGTGGATGCAGCAGATTGCACGCTTTCATTGCCAGATAGTATGTGGAATCTACAGAGATTGAAGTACATTTACGTAAGAAATGAAAGCAGTTCTGATGGTGTTCGTTTGCCAACCAAAAAACTTGACACCTCATCCATTTTGTACAAGTTGGATAGGTTATCCGGTGTGATGATTCTTCATTGGGACGGCATGGAACAGACAATGAGAAAGTTTCCAAACATCCGTAGGCTAAAATGCAGATTTTCGACTATGAAGGTGGTACAGAAAAACTTGACAAGGTTGTAATACTAATTCCCGAGTTCTTAACTCAACTAGAATCGCTTCATCTGTCGCGTTCTTATAAGTTCCTTGCTACCACTTCTTTTGAGTTGGTTTTGCCTGCAAATTTGAATAAATTTACGTTGTCAGACTTTCATGTGTCTTGGAGGACCATTTCCACGATTGGTGAGCTGCCAAACCTTGAAGTGCTCAAATTGCTCAATGTATCATTTGAAGGGAAAACATGGGAAATTAAAGAAGGGGAATTCTCAAAACTCAGGGTCTTGAAATTGCATTCTGAGGAGCTTGTCAGTTGGAGAGATTGCCGTGATGTATTTGAGTGCTTGCAGTTTCAGAAATTGGCATTGATCAGGTGTAAAAGTTTGGAAGAGATGCCTACTTACCTAGAGTCCATTCCTACACTTGAAATGATTGAGGTCTATCATTGTTCAAAGAATCTAGAAGCATTGGTGCGGCAGATTGTTCAAACACAGGTGGACTTCGGAAATTCGGAGTTGAAGATTACTATCCAATCCTGAAGATCTTTCTTTCTCTATTTTCTCTACTTTTCTTTGATGCTCACCCTGTTATATAATGCAATATCTCAATGTCAGTGATGTTTGTATTCTTGATGAGAAGTTTTCGGAGATTTTATATTGGGGGGGTTTTACTGTTTTTTTATAGAGTCATCATGTCACTGTGTAGTACCTGTAAATGTGGCTCAGGATATTACCCAAACTCTACAATTCCTCATTAATTCTGCTAAGACGGACCCCATTCTGGGGTACATTCATGTAACTTGTTGGATTTATGTTTCCATGATTCATACCTTCCAAGAGGCTTTGTATTGGAAACCGCAAGATGGTGAATGTTCTTGTTTCTGCTGAATTCAAAAGAAGTATAGAACCATTCTGCCAACACATGATGTATTTTATTTGTTCATGGTGAATGTTCTTCGTCATCAACTATTTGCCCAAATTATATAATTTATAAGAAGTAATGGGATCGTGTCACAAAAAAGTGTCATAGAGGATCTTTTGCTCAAAATAAAGAGTTTATTATCTTGTCAACTTAATCGTCTTGCTAAGAATCTGTTCTTAATACACCAGTTTTGAATTCGTCGACTTTATCATCGAGGTTAGTAAAGTGACGAGAAAATCGACGTAATTTTACACACATTTTAATTCCGTCGACATTTTCGTCTCCTTAAGTATCTCGACGCTTAACTCGACGATAATTCCTTGCACAAAATTTTCACTCGCTGAGATTGGTGTCTAGCTCGAACAAGTTGGCGACCTTATTTTCTTGTACCAATTTTAATTTTTGACGACTTTAATGTTCTCATATTTTTCAGGAAAATGAATGCTTGGAAAATTATTGAAAAAAAAAAAGAATCTGAATAGTTTACATTGGTTATTGTTTAAGATAAAAAAGAATTTCCTATATGAATACATTATATATGCGTGGTTCATACTACATAAATGAATTTAACATGAAATGGAGAGATGATAAAATTCTAAAGTAGTTTGAAGTTTTAACCATCAGCCAGAAGCTGCATTGCTGATTCAACTAATGAATGAACGGTGGTTCTATGCCGGCTCAGCCCGACTGTTCCAGAGAAGATGTTAAAGCTCTCAATATCAGATATGGTGTCCAGCATGTATTCCAGCTGCATCTGCATTCCTAAATTCCTGAAAATCCTAATATTTTGCTTCTTGTCTTTCATCATCCAGATTGCCAACTCCAGAACAAACCTCCTCATTCGCGGAACCTTGATGGATGGATACGGATAAGCCTTCAGGAGTTGAACAAGTTTATTAGCCATTTGCACTTCTGTAATGCCGGCTTTCTGAAACATGACGCTTGATTGGCGCGATGTCATGAAGGCGAAAACACGGGCGCCTAATCCTATCATTACTTCCTGTAACTTCATTTCTTCAGTCATGATCTCTCTGAGAACCTGCCAGAAGAGAGTTTGATATGGTTAATATACCAATGTAAAATTTTTCGAGTTGCATGTGTATTAGGCCTACTTTTGTAGAAAAGAATGGTTAATTTGCAGAAGGTAATTTACCGTTGGTCCTGCAGCAGTGATGTCTTTTAGCTGATCAAAGCAATCATCTCCGCTGAAAGCACATAGATTTCGCAGGATTCTGGCTGCATTGATCCTAAGTATTGGATCTTCCAATGCTTCAACAAGCTTCTCATTTACATTTAGTTTCAAAATGCGTATGCAATTGCACTCGCTCTCGAATGCCAACATTGCCAGTGCTGCTCCAGCGGCGACCTTCACTTCTTTGTGCTTTTCGTCAATTGTTTCCTTAAAAAAGATGTTGAACAACTCCTTCAGGACTCCACCAGTGCCTCCAATTATCTCGGTCGCATCCTCTTCTATTGCCAGATTCCTTAGTATCTCAATTCCCAACTTTTGTAATTGAGGATGTCTGTCTCCATATCTTAATATGTCTCTGATGTTGCTGATTGTGAAAACTATTTCTGAAATCTCTTTCCTGAGTTGTTTGCCTGTGGAACCGGTTGTGCTCGCTAGCATTTTGACAACTTGCAGAGATCGTTTCACTGTTTGAATCTGTGACGACGAGGCTGCTTCGTGTGTCAACAGCCTATGTCCTGCATGAGTACAATCTATGATTTTTGGAAGAAGGCCTCTTGTATTGCCTATCTTGCCACAATTGTCATGATCCCGTGCGAGCTTCTTCAAAATTGTGAGCCCTAAATGGTTGAATGTCCAATAACTGTAATTTTCATCATCAAAGATGATCTTCTTTTCAGGTATCTCATCAGCTGCATCACCCACACTCCTGCTAATGTGAAGCAAGGATGCTATTGATTCCATCGCGCCTGGTATACCGGCTACACGAAGGGAATTCTGTTTCTTTCCAGCAAGCTGTGCTACAATTTCTGCTGCTGATTTCCTGATCTGTTCTTCCTGAGGGTCTTTCCAGTTTAGCATTTCTACCAGTCTTTCCATCACAGACAAGTTTATGCCTATCTTTTGGAGGGTGTCATCTGAGAATCGCTTACTTGCAGCAAATGTTTGGAGAATTTGAGCCCCCATGAGCTGTTCTTCGGGGAAGTTTGAGGCCAGGAGATCCATTGCAAATGAAACCATATCCATTTTCAAGCCATCGAAAATGCTTCCATTAACACAAAGCGAATATGCATCATAGAAAAATCTTCTAGTTGCAACCATACCTGATGGTGATGTTCCCAATTCACACTCATTAGTAACCTTATCTAATATCTTGCAAAAGATGACATTCCATTCCCAATAGGCTTTCTCCAAGAGAAACAACAAGGCCTCTGACAGCGCCAGCGAATAGAATATAAGCAACGCCGCCTTCCTGTTCCTCTTATCCGAGTCTCCCTTCTCCAGTTCCCCAAAATTCTGCTTGATCAGCTTCATCAAAGAGAGTACAACACAGGCGGTCGCAGAAGCGAGTTGCAATCCATATAGAACTTTGCTGACATTTCTTGATATGAACATCCATCCACTGTATGGAACAAGAGGAACTTCTGAAGTGATCCATGTTCTTGTTGGCATCCTCTGCTGTTGAAAATTCTTGCGCTTGGCCTGGATGGCATTTTGTGAAATCTCCCTGCTTTCTCCCCTGTTTGGATTTCCAAGTGCTGCAATAGGCCTAAAAATCCTCTTCACAACTTTGACAACAAAATGAGAACTCGATTTGATTGCGCGAAAACTGCTGATCCCTACCAGAGAAATGGACCATATTGACTGATGTTGCCATTCAAGCTCATGACTCCTGCTAAATATCCTAGTACTTTCAATCAACAAGATAGTAGTTATGAACCAAAAGTCAGTTCTGTCTAAAGTGATAGCAAAACCACCAAGAAGAACAACAGTTGCCCATATGAAACCAAGTGTTCCCAATCCAGTTGCTGCTTTCTCTAACACAGCAAGCCTCAGAGCAAAAAGGGTCAGCTTCTTTTCTGGCGCGCGAATTCCCGGCACTTTCCTTGCAGTCCTGATTGAATCTCCTGTGCTGTTTGTGTTTTCTGTCTCAATGGAGCTTTGTGGTTCAAGGTTTGTACCTTGAACAGGACTAGAACTGCCTGTTTTACTGAGCTTTCTGTTAAGCTCAGAAATATGCAGATGAACACTTCCCTCAGTACCTATTGATGTTGTAGGCTCCATCATGAAATATCTTTGCACATTGATGATAATTGAACAAAAAGAAACAAAACCCTCCTTCCAAAATGGAATCTTTTTAACTGGATTGAACTTGAAAATGGAAGTGGAATAAGATTGAATCAAGGACTAATGAGTTTCTTGATAATGATGGAATGTGGAAATTATGGAAAGATGGAATATTGTGGTTGGTGTATATATATAAAAAATAAAGCAAATCAAAGAGGAGAATGAGTTTGGAGTTCACGTTATTAATAAGGTGATGAAATGAAAAGGAAAACAGAAAGGTAGGTTGCTTTTTTCCTTGGCTAACAAGGTAAATTGCTTTCCTTTTTATCAAGTGTCAACTGGATTTGTTTTTCTGGAAAATTAAGTTTAGTTTGCTTTTGGTTTTGGATTTTTGTTTCCTTTTGGTCTTGAAATTTGATTGTCTTTAGTAGGCAGCTTCCTTTTTTTTTTTTTGTGTGCTGCTTTTGCTTGTAAGTGTCTTCATTGGTGGATCATTCTTTAAACAGTTACATTTATAATCATTGTCCAAACTAAATTTTATGCAATAAAACCAACTCATTGAGTGTATTTTTGAATAAGCGAATTTGTGTAACCATTGTAACCACCATTCTGAAACAAATGGATATTTTCAATGATTTGTGTAACACACAGCTACTAATAATATTAATCATCTCTTGCTTTTATTGCCTCTGAAATCTTATCTAAAGTATCCATCAAAATGATTTGACCAATAATAAAACAATAATTCTTGTCATTTTCTCCACTTTCTCCATTAACAGTGAAATGTTATAGTTTTATAGTACTCCTTCCGTCCCATAATTATTGTCCACTTTACCCAAAAAATTTTGTTCCAAAATTATTGTCTAATTTGACTTTTTATGGATCAAGTTATACATTTGTCCTTAGTAAAAAATATTATCTATAAAATCTTAGTGGTTAAATAATTACTTATGTAGGGGTATATCCGGTTGTTTCAGGTAAAATATAGTTAAGTTTGACCAAAAATAAAATCTTTTATTTTAGTAAAACTGGACAATAATTATGGGACGGAGAGAGTATTTCTTTGAAGTTTCAAATGTCCAGAAACTTGATTCCTTGGTGGAGATTTTGTGTTTAGTTGGATATGGTAAAACCACTTTCAGACAAATTGATTTTTTTGACAGCTAATATATACGTCCTCATGCTAAAGACTTTGGATGCATTGACCTTGAATTACTGTTGAATCCATTGACCACAACTACAATGTTCAAGGAAAAATCATTTTTATAATCTTTTCGAAGAAGAAGATAAGTTGTAAAGTTAATCTCTCAAAGATTTGAATAGGCCATTGAATGATTCGGGTCTTTCCGAATTATATTAATGCAAGTTATAGTCTCTTGAATGAAATTGTAATACACTAAAATATATTAATATTTTTTTTATTTGAGCTAATATTTTATTTTTATGTAGAATATTAATTTTATTTAAATATTTTTAATCTTTATGTTATGAAGAATAAAATAAATCAGAAAAATAATGTCTTTATTGCTAAATTATATTATTAAAAAGATTAACATGCTTATATAAATATAATCATGTGTTACAACTATACAAAGATTAATTTTTATGGTACAGTTAAAAATAAATAAATGTTTTTTTTTAAAAACTCATATAACATACTTTTATGGTCATTAAAAGTAGTTGAGAGAAATGAAACAAAATAGAGAAAAATAAAATAAAAAGTGAAAAGAGACTGTTTTGTTATTTTTATTTATTTTAGGAGTTATTTTTAAAATTTTTAAAAAATACTGGGGTGTTTTTGTATTTAAATTTATTATTTTATTAAAAAACTAACGGAGATCTGTTAATTTAGACGGAAAATAAGCCAATTGGATGAAATTGGCAAAAATTTCAAACATTAAGGTAAAGTTGGCTAACCAAAAATCTATTGGGTATAATTGACGACGAGGGCAAAATTTTAGATAGTCACGATATTTTTTCCGATTCGGGTATTTCCGAATTCTCATAAATCAATCCAATTCTTCGTAAAAGTAAATATTAAGTCGAACAATTTGAAACCCAACAAAAATCTTATAATAATGGAGCGCATGACGTCCTTCGGTCGACTCACCCCACAGGAACCCTAACTTAAAAATTACATTAAGTAGATCGAACATTCTCCACTTGATCTTAATAAACAACCAACTACAATAAGGAATCCATGGTTGATTATTTCTCTAACCATGGCTTTTTGATTTTTGCCTCTTGGTGATTCCATGAGCTCAATCAAAACTAACGAAGCTCTATGTTAACACTCCAAAACAAATGGAGTTGAAGTAGAAGTAAGTTTAGAGTGTCCAGAAGGGGCAAAATCAGGTGGTTGTGGCTTGTGGGATTTAGGGTTTCAAATCTTGAGGGAAAATTACAAAACCGAAAGTCTTCTTGAGTTAAGTTAAAGACTTTGTACGTGTGTACCGTGTCCAAACTTCCCTTGCAAGAATACCCCTTTCTAACATGACGTAATCTCATCTTGTTTAAGTAAGATTTTTAATTGCCCATTCTTTTGTTCCACCACAGAAGACGACTTGACTAAGAGAATAGGATTTTTCCTAATACACTTGCCTGAGAATCTGATTTGACACTAATATCCTGTACAACATCCCATGGTTAACTCATGTGTGCCAGCCTAAAGCGCTTCTGCTTGTAAACTTAAGCTAGCTTTCTGTATAACAGCATCCTGATCCTCAATAGGCAACCGGGTCTGACCGGTATTCCATGTCTGTCACTAGCCCTAAAATTCATAACCTCCCTATTCAAGTTGGTGATTGCCTATAGATCACCCGCCCCACCCTGCTACCATTGACTATCACATATTATGATATACATATCCATGAACTTACAGAATTATGATGTCACATTAGGTGGAATCTTTGATAAATCATCCTGCATGCATTTGAATACCTGCATGGAACTAGTCTATACGACTGAGATTACTTCAACTCTTGGTAATGCATGGACTTGACTATACTATCCTGGTCTCAATAATTAGTCAGAAACTTGGATTCGGCTCCTAACCATGACCCACAAACATGAACTGAGAGTTTACACTTCAAAACATCTGACTATTTTCAGATTAGTTTCAAAACTTTTCAGTATTTTCCTGAGGGTTATATAAATATAATATCATATTGAAGCCACAAAATTTCAGAGTACCTTCTTCAGTTACATTTTTGTGGCTAATGTATACCATAAACCATATTTCAGGGTTTCCTCTCTCAGAAAACAGAGAAGGGCACACAGAAATCAATTTGCTAATGGAGTTGGACCCCAAATACAAAACTAGAACATCAAAAGCTCCTTGAGTCATTTGACATCATATACAACCATCAACTAGAAATGAAATTGGCAAAACCTGACAAGATAGTTTCTTTCTTACTCGATCCATATTCATGCGTGTCAAAATGTAAACATTTTCAACATAGCACAACCCTTTCTCTCTGTTCAGGGTTTCAAATCAGGACATAAGGACTTCAAATCAACAAATTTAAGCCTCGAATTAAAAAAAGGCACTTAAATAATAATAATAATAATAACAATTCTTCCTTGTCCAATGGAAGAAAAAGTAAAGTTACTGGCTTTATGCCCATTGGAAAGCATATAGCTGCAAAATCTTGTTTGAAAATGCTCAAAGGTTATTTTCGCATAACATTTGTTTCTTTTGTTTCTGTAAACTGTTCAGAACCACTACCAATAAATAAAACTACAAAAAAATGTGAATATTCTTCAAACTATCTCATATCAATATCAACAAGAATACCCACAATAGTAAGTACAACTTCTTAGGTTGATCTTGGCAGGTGAGCACATGAAATGAGATTCCAGCAACGTGCTACCTTTCACCTCTCCATTTAAGAAACACAATGATGTTACCTTATAAAATCTATGCAGCCACTTAATCAGGATAGTAAGGTCAACCAGTAGTACCCCAGCTTACACCATGATATCTCCTGCAAGAAACGTAAAATAGTAAGATGGATTTCTCACCAAGACAAAAGAACATTTACATTAAAAAAAAAAAAAGAACAACAATTGAAGGTAAAAGCACTTCAAAAATCGTAAGTCTAGAAACTCATTAGGGCGGCCATTTTGAGAGTAAGGCAACAACAGTATATTTCACATTTAAACTTCGAATTTCGTATAAAAGTAAGATGAGCATTGCCGCAGCCCTGCTGAAAGTAGATGACACTTTAATCTAAAGTGTAACCTATAGGAAAACAAACCTCAAAAGGCCTATTTCATGAAATAAACTTATCTTAGAAGCTTACATATCTCCATCTGCGCAACAAATCATCCAGATAGCTAATAAATCTGTCTACTGAATAGGCAAGATGGTTTACTGATTTTTTTGAAGTTTTGGTTCAAGACAAGTTGAACTTTAACTCTGCCAAGAACACAAACCCGCAAGTGCAAACTATACTTGGCAGCCACATAATTTGGTTGAAAATGAACCGTACATCAAACACATATAACATAACTTTTCATAATAAATAATAACTGATGAGCTTACATTAGTCATTGAATACCTCCTCTTTAAATAACGAAATTCCTTTGATGCACTTTAGCCTTCTCAGCATCAATTACTGATTCAACCAACTTAACAGCACCATTCAAGTCCCCTTCCTTATTGACAACCACATAATCGAAATTGCTCATATGCTTAACCTCCTCCTTAGCCGTAGCAACTCTAACAAGCAAATCCTCCTTAGTTTCCGTCTTCCTACCAATCAATCTCTTCACCAATGCCTCCTCACTTTCAGCAACCAAGAAAATGAATACTGCAGACCCACCCAATATCTTCCTCAAAGTTGCAGCACCCTGTATGTCAACTCTCAACACAATGTCATTCCCTTTAGCCATTTCCTCCCTAATCTGCTTTTTCGGCACACCCTTATAATCACCATACACCAATGCATACTCCAACAGCTCATTATCTTGAATCATCTTCAAAAACTCATCTTTGCTCACAAAAAAGTAATCTTTCCCATCAATTTCACCAGGCCTCATTGCCCTGCTTGTGGCAGTAACAACAAAATGAATATTTTCCCTAACTTCCCTCAACTTTTTAATCACAGCATCTTTCCCAACCCCACTTGGACCACTAATCACAATGACCAGAGGATTATTCTCAGGCACCAATGGAGCAGAGCTAAAAGACGTCCCCAATGAAGCCTCCAGAGCCCGGAAAAGCTCGGCCCGGTCAGCGGTTTCCGGGCTTGGAATCGGCACTACTGCAGGCCGTCTTGCATCGCCCATTGGTGAATTGCAGGAGAAGAAAGAACGGGGAAGCGAAATTGGCCTTAGAGGGTTTAGGGTTTTTGAGGAGGAAGTGAGAAATTGTGGATTT
Source organism: Oldenlandia corymbosa var. corymbosa (assembly GCA_949775105.1). Lineage (NCBI taxonomy): Eukaryota > Viridiplantae > Streptophyta > Magnoliopsida > Gentianales > Rubiaceae > Oldenlandia > Oldenlandia corymbosa. Next base: position 15,392,322 of record OX459126.1, on the reverse strand, counting down.
GGGGAAGAATTAACAAAAGGGTTGACAGATTTTCGATGAAGGAAAAGAGGGTTGGTGTTTGATTTAGTTAAGGAAGAGCAAAGCCTCCTAAGAAGCATCGAACTAGGTTGGGGGAGTTTATTATGTAAGAGAATTTGTGGGGAAGATGTAACAAGTTGAAGAAGAATCGGAACAAGAGAATAGGAAGGGATTTCGTGGATGTATGGATAAACAAATGTATCAATCTTTTGCCGCCAATTTTGTCTGGGGATTCGGTTTTAGGGATATCTCCTCTCTTCTTTTTTTCCTTTCAACAAAGGTTTGCCTTTTTCAAGTTGTGTTCTTTGCATTTTCCTTATCCCAAAACTTAAGGTTTATGTATAAGTTATCATGCTCATGGATGTGCCTACAATTGAGATAAAAGGAATACTAACAGTTGATTACTGATAATATCTTGAAGAGTGATAATTTATGTAAGAAAAATTTGACAAGAAAAAATTTCAGAATGAGGCGACTAAATTTTAACTTTATTTTTTTTACCCCTACATGGATAATTTTTAAAAGAAATATATATGTAGGAACGGTTATGATTCATTTACTATTAAAATTTCCTGTAAAATTTTCTTGTACGAATCATTATCATATCCTTGAATGTAAAAAAAACAAACAAAGAAAATTGAGGTGCTACCATCCTTAACTAGAGATTAGATATTCCACTTTAAATTTGTTGATGGATCTATCGAGATACTTATAACGAAGCAAAATTATTAGTGATTGAATGTGTCACCATGAGATATGGAAAACAAAAATTTTCTTATTTGCAAAAATATGCTACCGTGCTGCAATGATGTCTAGCAGGAAATTTAAAGATTATCCACAAGTATACATCTTTTCATGATGGGATAAGGAATCAAATTTAGTCCAAACTTGCTAATATCAAGGCATCTTGAGCCAAAACTAGTTTGAAGATTTAAGAAGTTTTATCAGAAAGAGTCATTTCTTTGATTAGCACTGCTGCAATTTTATACCCTCCGACAAAAATTTCCTTGCTGCAATGGTAGTTACTGAAGTTTGTAGTACCTTCAAAGAGTAAGAAGTAAGAAATGAATAATATAGAATGCAATTCTTGACAATAGCATTATTCATTGGGGATGGAACTATAAATTGGGTGAACTCAACGGACTCGTTTGAAGTACAGTTCATTGATACAAAATTAATAGTTGTTTTGTGCTAGGGTCAAGTAAGCAAATTTTTCACTGAATTTGCAGAGTACATTAAAGGAACTAAAGAATTAGTAGGGCATAATATCAGATTCGAACGTCCACATGCGATGGAAGGTTTTTCTTCTTCCATTTTGTTCTGCAAGTTTGATGCGTAACCCCGAAACTAGCAATGCTAAACGTGTGCATCTTCTCCATGCATGCCTGAAATGGCTTCTTGCTTCTAGGGTTTTGAGAGTGTGCTTGTTTCTGCAGAACATGCCGGAATTACTGTACAGTCACGGACCAAATTATACAGTGCAAATCAATGTTCTTCTGCGATGAAACCTGATGGACTTTACTCTGTCATGCAATCTACAGTCTACAGGACTCTTACACCAAGGTCAATACCACTGACTTCCAGATCCAACTTGAGCAGCAGCAACTTTCCTTGCCATGTACTGCTCAGGTTTAGGCTGCAATGCATTAGGCCCTTCAACAGAACTTTCTTCCTTGTCACTTTTATATGATGGGTGCCTTTTAGGGTATGACGAGGCTGCAATAGCATATTGGTTTGGAACAACAGAATTCCTAGCCATTCTTCGCTGTTCAATAGCCTCTCCAGCTGCGGCTGCAGCACCACAGTTATTGTAACGCAATACAGAACCAACAACTTTTCCTGGTCTAGCAGCACCACCTGCTGAGAATGCAAAAACTATCAGGCAGGAACAAAATGGTTTCAATGTGTAAATTCGATCAGCTCAAGGTACGACAGCACATGTATTAATCACTATGAAGCATGCAGAATGACTTGCGTGAGTTCCAAACAATATAAGGTCAAATACACTAAGCACAAGAATCATGAATTCCAAAAGTTCCAACTAAAAGCAAATTCCACTTCAATTGTGGAAATGGCTTGTAAACACAACTCCACAAGATCAATGGCGCACCACAGATTCACAGGTGATTCAGATTTCCCCAAGGTTTCATGTGAATCTAGGATGTTTAAAGGGAGTACGAGATAGATATTGAAACTTGAATTAGAAATTGATATCAAACATTCAAACTTTCCAACCAGAAAGAAAAAACAGGGAAAATAAACATGCCTCCTACGAATTATCTTAGAAAGGAAAACAAAGAAAACAATAGTTGATCAGGGAGTCAGGTATGGCGAAATCAGAAGTGCATCAATAACAGACGTCAATATGCTATCTTAACATAGCAAACATATTGGGTAGACAGACAATCTTTACCTTGAATACTAGGAGGTACATGGAGAGGAAGTCTTGTCATAGGGATACCAGCAGTTCTATCCACATTTGGCTTCTCAACTTCTTTGATTGAGCATCTAGAAAGATCATTAGCAACTTCGGTTGTATTTTGTGTTGTGTTATCATTGTACAAAACGCAGGCCCTGCAGCCCAAAAAAATATTAGTATAAAACTAAAGATCCAAACAAGTGTCTAAGAAACGAACCACATAGGCATAAAAACCAGGCTACCTTGGTAGGGAGGATGCTTGTTGTCTTTCAGGAGGAGGAACAGCTCCACCATTCCCATAGCGCTCCTCAAGATAAGCAAACTGCTTCTTAAATTTATCAACGGCACTGGAAAAAGGAAATAAAAAACAAAGAAATCATTAACCTGTTTTTTACTGAAAAGACAATCCGGCTTCTTTTTCATGCACAACATGTAAACAAGATAACCATCCTTGAGTAAAAAGTGACCTCTGATATCCTACACAGGATAGACATCCCACAAGCAAATTTACGAGCACAAAATTTGAAATCCTTTTAGTTCAACGTTTCTTGTATTCTTGGACTAAATTACAAAGCTTGAGGAGCCAACTTGTCATTCATGGTGAAATCACAGTATAAGGAATGAGCATACACGTGAGAGAGATTGAGATAACAAGGGAGCGTGAGAGGATTTAATTACTCAAATAATCCAAGTGAAAGACATTTAATCAAACAAGCTTCCGGTAACACCCCTACTTGATGGTTCAAGAGAAGGCAATCAAGGTACAAGTACAGATTTACAAGAGCTGGCATCCACAGGAAGATATAACAGTGTAAGGATTTAATCCAATACCTTGGATACATGAAATTTGTAGGTTCTGATCCATCTAAGTATTCTTTCAACATCTTCGGATGGTATTCGAGAATTTCACGGTAAATTAATTCTCTCACATCTTCTTTGGTTATTCTTCGTCTTTCAAATTCAAACTCCATTTTGGATACTGGCTGAGCAGAAGGTTCTCTCTCAACTTTGGCTAAATTCCTGAAATAGGGATCTGCAAGAGCCTAATGGCTCGCCCATGAAACATGTACGCTAAGAATCCGGGGATACAGTGAACGTGCTAAGACTTCCAATATACACTAAATGGAAAGTTATATACCTCTTCTGCGTTGGGTCGGTCTTTTTGATCAAAGGCAAGCATTTTTTCCAGTAGTCGAAGAGCAAGTGGATCTGCATTTGGGAATTTATGGGAGAAAGGAACAGGCTTTTTCTTCCTCATGCTACTTAAATATCTCCTAGCCTTTTCATTTCTTATCTGCAAGCACAAGGTGTGTACTAAGGAAACAGGAAAACATCTAGTAAACAAAGAAACTAAAGATGTGTAGATGAAAAATGATAAACAAACCCTGGCAATAGCTTCAGAAGATGGTGTCCCAAGTAAATCTGTCATCAGATCCAACTGGTGAACTACATTTTTTCCTGGAAACAGAGGTTTCCCAGTTAAAAGCTCTGCGAATATGCAACCAATACTCCATATATCAATAGCTGGCGTGTACTGAAAATGTCAAGGCAAAATGATCTCAGTCAGCATGAGATAAGAATAAGCCTACAATATGTATTTACAAAAACGTCTGATTTCTAAATCAGGTACCGCAAAAAATGAAAGATGAAAAGACAAATAAATTAGCACCTTAGAGAAAAACGATCCACAGAGTTCTGGAGCTCTATACCATCTTGTTGCTACATAATCCTAAACACAGAAATTCAGATGAACACAAGAGAATTCTGAAATCGTTACACAAGTCCAACAAATTACAAAACCCAATTTGAACATCGGTTCATCAGACGAAACTTACCGTCCAAAATATTGCGGTAGGAGTATCATTGAAGGCTACTCTTGCTAGGCCAAAATCACATATCTTGAGCTTACAGTCAGCATTAGCTAGGATATTTTTAGGTTTCAAATCCCGATGAAAGACATTAGCTGCAAGAAAGTGTCTTAGATATCAGAGAAAGTACCACCATTTCTAACCATATATGCAGCATGCAATCAAGAGTTTCAAATGGAAACCAGAAGGAAAAAAAAACTAGAGATTCTTTCAAAATCCAAATCTTACCAGTATGTATATACTTCAAGCCTCGAAGAAGTTGATACAAAAAGAATTGGTAATGTTCAGGTGTTAGGTCATCATTTGCTTTAATGACCTGGTGAAGATCAGATTCCATAAGTTCAAATACCACATATATGTCTTTGAATTCCCTTCTCGAAGGAGGGAGCAAGATGTGCTTAATTTCAACAATATCCGGATGACGAAGAAGCCTAAGAAGTTTAATCTCACGAAGGATGCGTGTGGCATCAGAGACATGCTCAAAGATATCATTTATCTTCTTAATTGCAACTTTTTCTCCAAGATGAGTATCATATGCAGAGCAAACAACGCCATAACTACCTTTACCGATCACTTCCTCAATCTTATATCTGCTACCCTCACCATATTCTGTGAAGAAATCTACATCTACAGATCCCTGCATTATCAAATTTTTACACACCAGGTTATTGACACAACAAGAAACAGTTTCAAGTAAACTTCATCACAAGAGGGTGGCGCAAAGAAGAAAACCCGGTATACACAAACATTACATGTATATGGAGAATTTATCAATAGAGAACACTTTTCGATGTATGCAGCAACTGATACAAAAACAACGGAACAGTCTAAGAGGTCTGTACTAATGGCTACAAAATTTCAAAAGAGGAAGTACCAGCAAATCCAAGAGAACCTGGAGGGACAAGCAATAGATTTAGCTAATACCCAAGGACTTTCGACAACACCCCCCAAACAACAAAATCAACCACGAGGTTTAAATGTAGCTATTTCCAAAGGTTCTTGTGAGCTCATGGTCCCCAACACAAGACCTGGATTGTCAAGTACCTATTCAGGCAGCTTTATTGGGGCAGCAATTATCTTTAACACTTCTCAGATGAAAAATCCAAATCCATACAGACCAAAAGGTGTAGAAATGCCCACAATTGCAGCTTGATCAGGAGGGATCACTTGATTAAGAATCTAATTTCTACTTCTCCACATCTCTTACAAGCAACAATAACCTTCATCCCAGGAAGAAATTACTAGATTCAGGAAGTCACAACTATTTCTCCAATTAGCCCCAAGGAGAAGCTAGTAAAAGACTAAACACCCAATCCAACTTACCATCCGAAGAACGCGAATAGGAAGAAATTGAATATGGGTGTATTGAAAAGACAACACTGCTCGCAAAAACCTTAATCAAGGATATGAAAGAGGAGAAACCCCTTCGTAAGGTTTGCACAATGTAACAAGCAGCGCAAGTTGGCTGCGTTGTTTCTATCCATGTCTACCATTATATGATCCAAATTGTTAAATGTAAAATCTTTCAAAGAAACAGCTAGGGAAAACCAGCTCATAGGCATGGCCTTTAAACACAGCATTAAAGTCAAATTTACTGCAACAGTAAAGACCAAAAGATTTTATATTGATCTCATTTCTCTAAATGCAATGTACTACAGATGACCAAACTTGAACAAAAAATGAACATTCAATACTAAATTAACTGTTGAATCCCATACCAAATAAGGCGGCCCGGTAGCTAATGGAAATAATGAAGCAACTTAGAAGTCCCCTATCTCCGAAGAATGTTTCTCAGCAGCATACTAACTTCACATTGTGTAACCAATATTAATACATTTCACAAATTCATGCGAACAAAATTTCCCTAAATAGATGACCAGATCTTGCGTCCTAAGCATTTAATCAATAACACCTAAAAAGATACAAACTGAAAACAGAGAAGAACATGAGATATGATTCAATATGCAGGAAATTTACCTTTTTCCGCTGATCGCCTTGCATATTTCAACAACGGAGCATCAACTAATTCGTGGTACAATCAATAAGCAAAAGGGTAGATCAACAGACAACCGAAATAGGTTGACTTCAACGAAAGGATTCAGACCAAAAAGACAATCCTTTTTTTGTAGTGGGTTCTGGATCAGAACAACTAGTATAAAATTCAAAACCCAAAAAACACCAAGAAATAAGTTGTGAGAAAAAACCCAGTACAGATTTTGAAGTTGAACGTTCAAAAAAACACAGGACAATCAACAGAAACCAGGGATTCCCAAAGGGTAGAGAGGGGAGCTTTTTATGAAGGGGTTGATTTATAAACAACAAAAAAATGAGTTACAAAAAGGTTAAAAACTTGTAAGAAAAAGAATCTTGGCGGAAGAAACTGAAGTGTATATATCCAAATGTTTCACTTAAAAGGAAAGATACTTGGCGATGATCTCTACCCAATATTTCTTGCAACAATGGGGTGACCAAGAAACCAACTTTAGAACAAGGGATGTAAGATTTTTAGTCTCTTTTGCAGGGAACAAATCAGTAAAGCTGAGATCTTTACACTTCAAGAAGAGATCTTTGAGCCAAAAATTTATGCTTTTGTACTTCTTCAAGTTGGGGAGTAAGGGAGCATATAGAGAGAGAGGGCAAATAGAGAGTTGCTAAAAGAAAAGAGTAGAAGAAATATGTTATAAATATTTTCAACCATGGAAAATTTTCATCATTGTTCATAAAAAATAAATAAAAGCATTACCAAAAAATAGATATTAAGACCAAAAAAAGAAAAGAAGGGGAAAAAAATCCCAGTTTTGTGGCAACAGAAAGCTCACTGGTTTTTGGAACTTGGACTTCAATGCTATATTTGGGAAACGACATGCCAGCCACCCACTGCTATCTCATACTAGTAGTAGATTTTTAATGATTAGCTGTAAGAAAAATTGTAAAAATTTTGAGGAATCATTTTTTCAGTTAAGATGCTATAAACTGTCCTATAAACTAATTGATGATAAAAACTAATAGAAATGTTCTTCAGAGTAAACTCTTGATTTTTACCATTTCAGAAAATAACCTGTTCCGTTTACAATTTACAACAGTTGTTTCATGACACCAATACTTTTATTAACTAGTTAGGTGATATTGCCCAAATCATCCAAGATTTTAGTTTACTTAAGCCTAAGACAAACAAAGATTATACTCCCTTCGTCCCATAATTATTGTCCAGTTTAGATTTTCATTTCTAGTTTAAATTGTACTAAAAGTAAAATCTCAAACTAGACAATGATTTTAGGACGGAAGAAGTACAAGATTACAAGATTATTGTGGTCTTTTTTACTCATTAATATTGTGATACATAATGTTGATATGGACTAATCCAAATTCAAACAGATTAACAGAACTTTGTAATAGTAAAACTAAAATCACATAGGAAAATTGGGAAAAGTGGATTGGGAGTTACAGTTTTCACATGTGTATGTAAATTTTTTTATACGGATTTGGAAATGGACAACATATAACTAACTGACATCAAAGCAACAAAAGAGGGAAATTACCTTTCCAGAATCTTTTTGCTTATAATCGAAATCCTGAACTTTTGTTATTTTATGTAGTTCTGTGATCGAGAAAAGGAGATAATAAACGAGTATATAAAATTAGTTTGAGAAGGGTAATACAAGTACAGTTCATTAGCGTGTAGGGCCTTTTCGTATTACACCTCAGAAACACGTATTTATTTTCTGGAATTTTTTTGGACTTTGGAGTTTTGGTCTTTGGGAATTGAAATTTAATGCATTTGGCCATTTGGGTTGGTCGAGGATTTGAACTTTCTTAAAATTAAAATTCCTACAAAACGATGCAAATGATATATGAATGAGAGAGACTCTTTGGATCGTGTTCATCGATAAGGAAAGGTTCCATAATATGCCACTGAAAATTTTCTTGGTTGGAATTTGATTAGATATGCATTGATCTAGGTACAATTCATTTGAAAAGTGTTTTATGTTGTAGTGAGCTATGTTTATTTGCGAGCAGATGTAATTAAGGAGACCAGTAGTTGCGATCACTTTAATTTTTAAAGTTTTAAAAGAAAATTATACATACTCAAAGTATAAAATGAGTCTTTTCTTTTCTTTTTCATTCACTCTTTTTATAAAATAAAAAATAAAAAAATTCTGACTTCGCCATTGGTGATGAACGGGTACGTATTTGTACTGGTGTGATTCAGACTTGGTGTGGAAAGTATAATCAACAAGTAAGTGCTTTCCTAGTTGTTACTTAATTTAGAGGTTAAGAAACAAAGCATTAAGCATTACCAAGGTTGTGGATATTGTTTCATAATCCATGTTTGGCTGATTTTTGTTTTTGTGAAATATGCTCTTTTGCACTTGTTCAAAGAAATACAATGTCATTGTCAAATTTTAATCTAATTATTAGAAAAGTAATGTGTGTGTGGGGGAAAGGTGGTTCTTTAACTATTGATCGTGCAATTGTTTGACCACCAATAACTTTGCTAGTGCATAATTATTGCACAAATGAGGTCCATGTATAACTGAAACTTTTTGAGATGAGATAATTCTTATGGTAAAAAAAAAAATTATAGAAATGAGGGTTAAATTTAACTACTTCTAATCCAATTCATAAATGGTGTCTTTTCCTTGATAAAGATTTGTCCATAAAATTAGTATTCGAGATGTGTCATAGAATGAAACGCTATAAAAAATGTAACTATCGAAAGTAAATTTTGGAGCCAATACATTAATTTTACTAGTGACAACGTTCTCATGGAAATTTAACAGATCAAGAGTTTAATGGACAACATCAAAGACTTTCCTCAACATGATATTGTAAAGGTAATTTCAATTTACTATAAATTAGATTCATAATGCAAATAAATTACAAGGTGATTATGCAACATCCGGCCTCTAATATATGAACCATCCGGTTATTATATAAATTCAATTGTAGTTCCATTTACCCCTAGCGTGATTTGAACATGTGATCTATTGGTTAACAAGTGAGGCGTCTTTAACTTTCACGCCCTAAAAACTGTCATTGTTAATCAAGTGCAATTAAGTGCCCTAAAAACCAGAATTGCATTGCATGGATCTACGAAGAAACAAGATATTAAAATCTTCAAATATTTTAGCCTCCCATTGTTTCTTTATGTTGGGTTTTTGTCCAACATTATGTGACAATAAGAAGTGATGGTTTTTTTTTACTTAAACTGGCAATTATAAGAAACAAATACATACTAATCATTCATTTTGATCTCCATCTAATTGTATAATACTATGTATACTATTGAGACCTACTTGGACCTGCATTGAAAAGCACATTGAGCCCCATTCGGCACTTAGCTGCATTTTCAGCTCGTTTGCATGTGCATCACATGGTTTCTTGATGAAATTATGGCATCTGAGCTATGATTAGAAACATGTTTAATAAAAACATTGAAAAGATTTGCTAATTACCCTTTTAGAGAGTTTAGCCCATCTTAGAAGATAATAATCATTGTTTTAACTCTTAGCTCATTATTAGTCTACTGATATTTTGACCTAGTTTTAGGGCTCATATGGACAGTGTTTTTAATTGTTGCGTTACGAGTTTTTTACTAGTTCAGAAATATAAAAAAATTTTACATTCATAACGAACATGGAAAAGAAATTGGTTGTAGATTCAAAGAGCAAAATATAAATTAAGATAGATCTGACTATCTTACAAAAGTTGAGAGATAAAAAAAAAAAAAAAGAAAATCTAATCACCAATCACTTCAAAATATCCATAAAACTTATGATATTCATTAGGTTCCAAGTTGGATTAACTTTGTAAGCTAATGACCTTTTTTTTTTCTTTGTGCTAGTCTAATCATCTTTGTGGGGTTGGGCAAGAGACTTTTAATTTATTTTGTGATTATTCTCCTCCTCTCTTTATAATTGACCCCCCATGTTGGAAAGTGATGGAGGGCCCTGAATCTAATGGTATTTTCTTTGTGATGGAAACCAATTGATATTGCCATTAGTTACATAATGGCCACACTATTTGATAATTCATTTCTCCCCATGTGCCTGTTGTACAAGCTTCCTAGATTACATTAATTTAAGGTATATGAAATTTGCAAATTATGATGGTTCATTAATGATGAGAAAATTGTATTTAATAACAGAGATTCGAACAGCAACCGTTTTGTGATAGAAGTACAAGAAGAAATCTTAAAACAAACAAAATAAAGAAAGATCCTAGAAAGTGAAACCTTCATCAGTCTCATGGGAGAAGTGCAAAACCTTTTAAGGTTTAAGCTATAACATAATGATGAAGTTAGGTACAATTTCTTCATAGAGCAAATCTGGTACATTGTAAACAAACTATAAAGAAGCCCCGTTTTTTCTTCCTCAGTGAACAACTTACTTGAGGTACTTAACACACCAATTCATCATATCCTGGTGTGCCTCTAGAGCAAGCTTCACCTCATTCTCATCTTCATCCTTATACCTCACAGCCCATCCATGAGCAACACCAGGAAATATCTTAACGAAGCTGTCAACCTGAAAGAGGTTTTCGATGTTCAAAGCGCGAAAAAACAAAAATCTTGATTGCTGATAAGTTATATGCATAGAGAAGTTGGAGATATACATGTCATAGAGTCATATCCTTAATGACTCCAAGATGAAAAGCATCCAATGGATCAAGAATTCAATATAGATATTAATGTGTATTGAGCTTTGATCTCGGAAAAATGAGATTACCAACACTGTAACTACATGTCTCCAGAAACTAAAATTGACAGAAGTTCTTCATTTATTACCTCAGGCTTAGTAGTCAGCACTTCCTCAAATGTTTTCACCAGTTCTTTTGGGCACATGTGGTCTATCTCAGCTCCCAATATTGAAATTGGAACTTTAACAGCTGAAGAATCAACAATAAGTAAACAAACTGTTACTACTAACATTCTGCAGGAATCAGAGGCCATGATAGATTGCAAAACTCCCTTTTCAATACATGGAGCTGTCGACAGTAAAAAGTTACAACTAACAGGTAAGATATATAATCCCTAGGTCGGCTGTCAACAGGACAAGCATTTTGGGACGGAGGGAGTACATATTAGTAAGTGACTCGGTTCCAACACATAACAGATGTAAACAGTTTTCTCTTCAACCCTTGCTAGTCAATCAATGATGGAGAAAGAAGTATATGAGGTCTAAGCCATACCTTGAACATCTTCCACAGTGACAAAGGAAGGGTGAATCATGACTGCAGCATCAATGTAGGGATGCTTCGCTAATTCCACGGCCACTTTTGCTGTTATCACAGAAATCTGATGTTAGTAAAATAAGGAGAATGAAACACGATTTCTTGTGTCTTTACTAGGCACACTGAAAATCCTAGCGGCCCTAAAAAGGTATATTAAATTAAGAAACGTATGTCTCAATGAAGATTGTTAAGCATACCTCCCCAACAAAAGCCCACAGCACCAACTTTCGCAATGCCTTTGTCTTTTAGAGCTTCAATAATCGGCTTCGCATGCTCGAATCCTTGCTCCTTAACAATCAGAAAATGACAGATGAAAGCAGAAGAACTCATCAGAATCTTGAAACACGAGGTTTGGCCACAGCAGTGCATCTTCAATCATCCTAAGTGACTGTTGCAGAAACTAAATCATTCCGACTACCAAACCTAAGGCATATATTAAGAAGAGAACTTACTGGTGTATGTATCTTCAGCCACTCCTGCAAATCTGTCACTCCCCAATCCACGTAATCACCCTGGTGAAAATCTGGAACTACAACAAAGAACCCCAAGCCTGCAACTTTGTCTGCAAGCTTTCTTCACAATTGACAGTTGATATATCAGGTTAGTACTCAAGAGATTATTGAGACGTGCTATGTATTGATCACAAATGAAGATCGGCGCAGAATACACGCTCATGGTGCAATTATATCGAAACTGTAAAATGGTAAACCTCATAATTAACAGAAACTACAGAATTTTGAGTGCATATCCTACCAGATGCAAGGAATTTATGAAGTTCTTTCTCTTTTGAGTAAGCATAATAAATAGCCAAAAACATGCAAAATGGACACAAAGGATGAAGAAAAGTTATATGTTTCAAATTATACTTGACAATGAATGCAAAAAAAAAATATCATATACTTATTCTAAGAGATCAAAAGGCTTCAGAAAGTTCAAACCTCAATTTTGGAGCTTCATACCCTGAAATCATGAACAACAAAAACATTTGTAAATTTAACAAAATCCCACATTAGAAAATGCAAGTTTCATCCAAGAGCAACAAAAAAGTTGGTAACTTTGCAACAACCCATATGAGTAAGTGAAGCAAAACCATACCAAAGATATCAGAGGCAAACAAAACAGCAGTCTTGGAATCAGCAGAGCCTGTAATGTAACATTTGAGGCTTCCAATTTCTTCCACAAAGCCTGCTCCAGAACTGGAGCTTAAGTCTGGTGGGTTAGAACAACACTGTGGACCAGCCATCTCTTTTGGATACTTAGTAAACTCTGCTCAAGAAATCTTTGTCCGAATTGGGATTAAATATGGAACTTCAGTCCCAGTGGAACTAATGGTTCTTGTGAGATTAACGTTAGTAAAATCCTCATGAGTTGATTACTTGCTAGTCCCATTGGGCGGCTGAGAATCACTCATCATCATTGACGTAGACCTCTTCCTAGTTCCCAGGAAGATGAAATACTGTAAAAAAATTCCAACTTTCATCTGACAATCTCCATGTTCACACCCTTCGATCCTTATTATAAGGCATTTGGATTTCTCATAAATTTCATTTATAATATCCTTTCAATTAAAAATAAAATCTTAAAAATACATTTATTTTCAAACGGTTTCATTTTCAATTAAGAAAATACGATAAATGAAACTTAGGAGAAATCAAAATATAAATTACGGAATAGAATATGTTGCAATTGCTGACCATGATGACACCAGGAAATCAATGTCAATTTAGAACCACTAAAAAAAAAAGGGCAGCAAAAGACTTTTTGTAGAATCAGATAAAAAGTAAACGAACATACTGACAATTTTGATTTTGGGCAAGTTCAGATTTGGATTTATCACATTTTCAAAGAATTTGCTATATTTACATCTCAAGAATAAATATATAAATATCATTTTGTGGCATATTATATTACATCCCTCGTACTCAGTTGATGTAGTAGACAGATTACAGAAGAATTACATTAGTCAGGCTAATGCCGGATCACCATCAGGACTGAACAGTGAATTTCACCATAATTATAAATTTTGATTTAGCTGTATGAGCTTACAAAACCAATAGTTCTCAATAGGGATATTGAAGTTGTAATTCAATAAAAGTTGCATTTTAAACAATGTCAAACTCAAAGGGTATCAAAAATGAAGTTGAGCTCTGGCACATTAGGATGAAAAAGCTCGAAATTATCTGGAGTTACACCCAGTAATCTTCTGTGTAAAATTCTACATTTAGTACATGGCCAATTCACTCTGGAAAAGAGTACTTATTTATTCACTTCACTAACTCATCCCAAAAAAAACCCTGCTTCTTCCCCCAATGAACAATGTACACCATTTAAATACTCTCAAGAAAGGAACTATGTAAACCAAATTAACCATCCTCCAAACGGAGCCCCTTCTGGTGGAGAAGTTACAGATGGAATAGCTTCTTGCAGTCTTTTCATGACACTTCACTTCAGGTACTTAACAAACCAATTCACCAGGTCCTGGTGTGCCTCTTCTGCAAGCTTCACTTCCTTTTCATCTTCATCCTTGTATCTGACAGTCCATCCATGAGTAACGCCTGGAAATATCTTCACAAAACCATCAACCTGAAAAAAAGTTTCTATCCGCTTAGGCCTTTTCGCTTAACATGCCAAACAACGAAAATGTTGGTCACTTGGCAAGCTATAGTCAAGTATCATCCTTTATCGTGTAGAAGGGGCTCGAAAATTTATTTTTTTAAAAAAATAAAATTTCAGCTATGAGGAGATCAGAATAAATTCCAATGAGTAATAACTAGGTAGTAACTATCATTGCAAGAAACTCGGTAGTAACTATTAGCACAGCATCGACATAATGGCAGATATTAAAATGGACATAAGGACTTAATTTCTTACATCAGGCTTTGCGTTTAACGCTTCCTCGAATGTTTTCAGTACTTCTGGTGGCCATTTCTGGTCAAACTCAGCTCCCAATATAGCAGTTGGAACCTTAACAGCTGAAGAAACAACAGAAAGTAAATTAATAATGAAATTCAAGAACCAAAGGTCGTAAGAGTCGGACAACCGTGCCTCAAAATCTAATATGTATTCAAGATAAACTACCATCTGGATAAATGACCAGACAAAGCAGCTGACAGCTGTGCTTTAACAAGCTACAGCAATTATGGTTAAATGGAAAAAGACATCCATAGTAGAGACAAGTAATACCATGCATGAAGGAAGATATACTGATCTCCATAAGAATTGATTGTCGTTACCACAAATGAAGCTGAAAAGACAACTATACCTTCAATGTCTTCCTTCGTGACAAATGAAGGGTGACAGAGCACTGCTGAATTGATGTAGGCATACTTTGCTAGTTCCACAACAACCTTAGCTGCAAACGCAGAAATCTAATATCAAAAACCACGGAGAATGAGGGGTAAACTAGCAGTACACGTCTGATGTCCAGATGAAGATCTTTAATCCTACCTCCCCAACAAAAGCCAACAGCCCCCACTTTAGTGATGCCTTTGCTTTTTAGAGCATCAATAATTGGTTTTGCATGCTCGAATGCTTGATCCTAACAAGGAGAGAATTTTACAGATGAAAAGTTTAGTACCTTTAAGCTGAACTCTTGGAACACTGCTATAATCAGATTTAAAAGCTTGGGCATGCACTAGATAGCGGATTTTCTTTACTTTTAGTTAGTTTCTGGAGAAAGAACATAGTTAAGCCATCACAGAGAACCAAAATTTAAATGTTCAATAATGGTTTAAGGATTGGACTGAAAATTTTCAAGACTTGTAGCCCAGGAATATATACATGATCTGGTCTTCACTTCAAAAAAACAAAATTTCCAGCTTCAAGTGCAGACATCAAATTTAGGCATCCATTGAGATTTTAGAAGACAACTTACTGGACCATGTTTCTTCAACCACTCCTCAATAGGCGTCACACCCCATTCCACATAATCGCCCTGGAGAAAATCTGGAACTACAGCATAGAATCCAAATCCAGCGACTTTGTCCGCCAGCTTTCTTCGCAATAGCAAGTTATGATATTAGGTTAGACATTCACGTATTATTGCAACATACTATCTTTTATTCCAGAATAATGTGGCAGAAACCTCAAATGACAGGCACAAATGCCTGTTTTACGTGCAATGATATTGGAAGAGTACATTGCTAAACCTCCTGATTAGTTGAAACTACAGAATGTGTTCTATGCCATTCTATTTTATACAAGAAACTTAAAAAAAAAAAGAAAATTCTCTTGTATCATCATGACAAACAACAACTGCACTTGCACAAGTAGGCAAAATGACCACATACTAGATTACGGGAAAAAGAAATTTCAGCGTTTGTGCTTGTTCAACCACACAACCACCACCACCCCCAACCAAGTAGGATCCCTTCAACTCATAAAGGCAAAATATTACCGATGACAGAGATTCCAATCATACTTGAAATTGAATGAAGAAAACACCTAAAAAGCTTTTAAGGTTCAGACAATTCGTACCTCAACTTTGGAGCCTCATACCCTGCAAAAGATGAGGATGCATTAATGGTTTTTTTCCAAGGAACCCAATCCCACAAATCACCGATATTTATTTGCATAAACTAGCCTCAAACTGAAATGCATGTTTAACAATTCACACCAATAAACAACAAAAATGAAAAAAAAAAAAAAAAAAACTGAACAAAGATTGCAACTTTACGAAATCCCATATCGATGATTTGAAGTGGAAAATCATACCAAATACATCAGAGACAAGCAAAACAGCAATCTTGGAATCAGCAGAGCCTGAAACATAACTCCTGAGGCCTCCAATGTGTTCTTCACGGCCTCCTCCAGAACTGGCGCTTAAATCTGGTGGGTTTGAACAACACTGTGGACCTGCCATCTCGTCTGATACAACTAGCAAAACTTTGTCACAAGAATCTTTGTCCGATTTGGGATTAGACCAGAGAGTTCAATGCAGTATAAATATTTTTCTAAATATTGAGTCCTGAAGTTAGTATAGCAAATGGAAATCAGCCACAAATATAGTATATTATTCAAGTTGAACACGGCTGCAGAAGAATCAATCA
The DNA here is from genome assembly GCA_949775105.1 of Oldenlandia corymbosa var. corymbosa. Classification (NCBI taxonomy): domain Eukaryota; kingdom Viridiplantae; phylum Streptophyta; class Magnoliopsida; order Gentianales; family Rubiaceae; genus Oldenlandia; species Oldenlandia corymbosa. The sequence continues at coordinate 15,375,736 of OX459126.1, read as the reverse complement.
CTATCCAATATCAATGACTTGTTGGAGCTCTTTCCGGAAAGATGTAAACTTTAATTAAATTAATTATAGGATGAGTTGGTTTTCTTCTCTTTTTTGTTTTTATGGGTCCTCTTGTAAAAGTTAGAAGAATCCAAAGGGACCCTTGTCCTGAAGTATCAAGACTTTGGAACTTTTGAGATGTCTTCTTGTAGTGAAGACAAATTGTTAACTTCTACTATGAATCAAGGTTTTTTTTTTTTTTTTTTTTAATACTGCGCACAGTATCTTAAATGTTTAATTCGTACAGAGCCGGGTTAGTCTCGTTTCGCAGAAAAATTTCTTCCAACATTACTCTTTACATTTACGAGACTCTGAACTTGAGATTTCGTTTAAGGAAAGCAAAACACCTTACCACTTTAACTAAAAGTTGGAGACTTATAAATTCAGCTTCGGTTTCTCAGCACAAATAGTTGTTTTCATTTTAGTGTCATTTTGTCATTTTGATCAATTCTTATTAGATACAGTTGATTTCAGTTGGCAAGTTCTCATATGATAAAAAAGACCAAAAGACGACATTATTATGAATTAATTTCTTGAAATAATTCGAACAGGACTAAATTTGTCACTCTCTAGACCGCATAATCTCTGGTAAGATTCTGGAGGTTTTTTTGCAACCTTTCTTCACAATTGACAGTTAATCTACTGGCTTTGTAACATCTCAAATCCCTTAAGAATTAACTTGAATATATTAATGTAACTTTTGACATAATATCCTTTCAGGAATACATCCTCCATGGAAATTCTAAAGACAACGAAATTTACTGAACTACATCAAACTTGACAACATGTCACTTATTTGCACATCATACTAAGCTAAACTTCTGTTTCAATAAGCTTTTCTCCCTCCCATGGCTGCAAGACTGAGAGCTAAATCCTGTACTTCTTCATCTGACATATCACAAGATCAACAAGACATGAGTGTTCAAGCTCGGTTTGTTTCGAGAGAACTACTTTGCATGGATAGAGACTTATGAATCAACTTAAAATGAGGATAAGAGTAGGATAATGTAATAACAGAAGCAAGACCAAAGCTGCCATGGATCAATACGAAATCTGTTTTCTATTTAGTGATCTGAAAGAGTCGTCATGGTCATAATCAATCACTGTTAACCTGCCCAGATGGAAATGTCAACAAGAACACGCTCACTAAATATTAACCCGTCCTTCAGGACAAGTCATCAAGAATACAATCACTCAATATTAACCCATCCTTTTGGACAAGTCATCAACGATACGCTCACTGAAAATTGAAACCATCATTTCGGGCAAGTTGTCAAGAATACACTTACTCAATATTAATCCATCCCTTCAGGCATGTCATCATGAATACACTCACTCAATATTAACCTAAAAAGACAAGTCATCAAGACTACAGTCCATAATTACCCATCCTTTCAGGCAAGCAATTTAGAATCCACTCACTCTATTAACACATCCTTCCGATCAAGTCATCAAAGAAAACTATTAACATGTCTTTCGAAGGCCAGTCTCATTTAATATTTGATTTCATTCAAGAATAAGTTCTTTCAAAGAAAATAGGAAGATCATTGGAATTAGGAAGAGAGAAGTATCTGTTTGTTTGGAGAAGAAATTTCTGAAATCCACAAAAATCTCTGTTTTGAAATAAAAATCTTTGATACGAAAGAGGTTGCAAGCTGCATGTTATAAAAAGGGATTTTCTTGTATGAATGAATCATTTAGCCATAAAAAGTCAGAAAACAATGGACCAGTAGTAACTCAGTCTTTACATAAACATATTGTCAAACTGCATTCCCTGGTAAAAGAATTCTTCCATGGGTTTCCAACAAAAGGAAGTCAGAAAATTTACAAAAGGCTAGTCACTTTTGGGCAAATGATCTGATACTCTTAGCTTACTAGAAATTGGGGTGTGTCCTTCGACATAAAAAGCCAATATGTATATATAGGCAAAATAAGACTACTCTGGTTCATGCACCATGATTAAGTCTCACACATTCCATTTTAGTATTCATGAACCTGAATTATCCTTAAATTCTGCCTTATCATTTATATATGCATCTATTATATTCGTATCCTATGTCCAGAATAACTATTTAGCCCTTAATTTATATGTCAAAAAAGCAATTATAATATAAATACAAATTAAATTGGGTACTACTTCAGGGTGTCATAAGCTTGGTACTCACACATTTCCTTTGCTTTATCCCTTAACAAATGCTTCTGTATTTTCCCAGTTGCTGTCTTAGGCAATGGTCCAAACACCACAGATTTGGGTACCCAATATGCCGGCATCTTCGACCGGCTGAACTTCATGATATCTTCTGCCAGTTGCCGGCGCTGGTCGGGATTGTCAGCAGTGTAGCCTGACTTTAATGTGACAAATGCACAAGGGGATTCTCCCCAATGTTCATCTGGCCTCGCCACCACCGAGACTTCCAAGATCGCAGGATGATGGTAGAGTATGTTCTCCACTTCGACACTGCTTATGTTTTCACCCCCTGATATGATGATATCCTTAGACCTATCCTTGATTTCTATATAACCATCAGAATGTTTGACCGCCAGATCGCCCGAGTGGAAGTATCCGTTCGCAAAGGCTTCTGCATTGGCTTTAGGATTTCTCAAGTAACCTTTCATCACAACATTTCCCCGGAAGACGATTTCTCCAACAGTAGTTCCGTCGGCAGGGACAGGTTTATTGTGTTGCGTGTCTACAACATCCAGGCTTTCCAAACCCACATAAGGCACACCTTGTCGGGCATTCAGGCGAGCTTGGGTTTCAGATGGGAGTAAATCCCATTCGGGTTTCCATACACAAATGGTGGAAGGGCCGTAAGTTTCAGAAAGGCCATAAGTGTGTGTAACACGAAAGCCCCGTTGAGACATTGCAGCAAGAACAGACGGGGGCGGAGCAGCACCGGCTGTCATGACGTGAACTACGCGAGGGAGCGGAAGAATGGTGTCTTCTTTTGGAGCATTCACAATGGTATTTAGAACCACTGGTGCGGCACAGAAATGGGTAACACCGAGATTGGCAATGGCTGAATAGACAGCCTTTGCAGTAACCTGCCAAGAGAAGAAAGCAAAATAGTCCTGTCAAGTAATCACGGCAACAAAATGCAATAACAGAAGCAATATCATTTCATGCATGCTACACTTTCAAAACACCAACTCAGCATCAAAGTTCACTAACGAATTGTCATTATTTGCACAAAAGTCACTAGTTTCAGTAAGCAAACTTAAGCCTGGTCAGAAAAACTATGGCAGCAATCATCAGTTAAACCTGGTCAAAAACATTCCGTCAATCATTTTGTATGAGAAAATATTGGTTATCTGGTGGGGAGGGGTTGGGTGGGGTGGTAATTGTTATTACCATGTGGTTGGGGTTCTCTCATTAGGGCAATCCAAATTTTTTTTAGGCAAAAGAAAAGGGAGATATGCTTCATAAGTTCTGTGCAATATGAGTTGGTAAATTTTATGATCAGGATAACATTTTTACAAATTTTGTTGGCTATTCAGGGGAATACTATAGAAACCTATTTTGGGTTTCATTATCATCCACCAAGAAGGCAAAAACAGGAAACAAGAGGCAAGATCAGGTAGAGATACCTTTCTAAGGCATATGCTAGTCCCGCAAATAGCAGCTATTGACCAAGTGAAACACCACCCGTTGCAATGGAACATCGGTAGGGTCCATAGGTAAACTGCACCTTCTCCCATCCCCCAAACAATAGGACTATTAAGAGCCATTAGATATGCCCCTCGATGGTGTAGGACGACCCCCTTAGGACTTGCAGTCGTGCCGGAAGTGTAACCGAGGGCAATGCTTTGCCACTCGTCTTGGGGCCGTTTCCAGGCAAAATTCGGGTTACCAGTTTCCAAAAATTTATCATATTCTATAGCACCTTTCGAAAGGGCATATTGGAGAGACTTCGAATCACAGGATTTATCGGCTATAACAATCAAAAGGGGAGCTTTGAAATTGCCTTTGCTATTGTCAGCCCAAATCTTTAATGCTTCCTCTGCTAGGGAAAAAAATTCTTGATCCACCATTATGGCATTGGCTTCTGAGTGACCCAAGAGAAATGCGATTGTTTGTGCATTTAGACGAAAATTGACAGCATTCAAAACTGCTCCAGCCATTGGAACACCATAATGGGCCTCAAACATCGCAGGTATATTAGGTGCAATTACTGCAACCTGCCATTGCCAAACAGATTCAAGTGTCTACCTAAAGTTCATCATCAACACGAGCAACAGCAACATAGCCCAGTACATACCGAAACTAAGCTCGATTAAACAAAGATTGCTCTTTTGCTAAGATATTTTGGACATAAAAGATCTTGTCAGACAAGCAATATCCTAATGGCAAAGCTGATTACTGCATTAATCATGCAACCTTCTCATCAATAAAAAGAGGCAGCATCTGACTCTCAAATGCTAATTCTTTAATTAGATACCTTAATATTGAAAAGTTATTCACAGCTTGACCAAGCAAATTTTGTGCCACTCAGTGATTTCAGGGCAATCATAATTAACCTTTTAAACCACATAAATTCAGTCATTTTGCACAAGGTTGAGGCGGATAAAATTCAAACCAAGTCAGTATAAATTTTACAAGTAAAAATCCAATCCCCAGAAATATAAGCATCATTGTAATCACTAAAAACCACCAAACCAACTCAAAAAAGGCATGATTCCCGTTCATCAAAAAAAATTAAACCCTTTCGGCTATGGTTGATGCTTTCCTCATCAATAATTCAATAAATTAAAATCTAAAAAAAAATAAAAACAGAAATCCAAAAGTTTGAGTACCGAATTTAAATACCGTGCAGCCAAAGGTAATGGAGTGGTTAGTTAGGGCGGAGGCAAGCCGCCGGCATCGGGTATAAGTCTGAAGCCACGTGTAGGAATCCGATGCATGGATGAGTGATGTCCGATTGGGATGAACCAGAGCTGCTCTCTCCAAGAAACCGAGTGGGGTGAGAGAAGTGTAGTTGGCCTGATTCTTGGGAAGATCGTCTATGTCTTTCTCCTTATTGATCACTGCTTCACCCATGGCAGCCTAGCAAAAAAATGCAGTGGGAGTATGTCCAAACTTTTGTGAAAGAAATAATGAACCAGATGAGGAGCTGACTAGCATGAAAGTTTGTGGGAGTATCTCCATAAATTCTTTGGGTATTTATATGGCATGGTTCCTCCGGTCCAAAGTTTGCGCCATACTCATAAACATTTGGCACGTTGATGCATTTTCAATTAGTTTGCATGTGCTTCACATGGCTTCTTCATGAATAATCAGAGCTATGATTAGAAACATACTCAATAAAGGATTGAAAATCCTTGCTAATTACCCCCTTTAGCCAACCTTACAAGATGTTAATCACTGATTACAACATGGATTAGTTGTCATTCTTACCTTAATAGTCACTTAATATCTTGATTTCGTATGAACAGTCATTTTATTTTGTTTATAATGCGTTTTTTATTATTTGAGAAAAGTAAAAGTTGTGTTGACTATGTTAAAAAATTATTCCAGAAATAAAGAATGAAATGGAAATTACAAGATGTAAGAGGCTGTTTAACAAGCCCTTCATAAGGGTCTGGGAAAATTAGAAATCTAATCATTAACCACTTGAAAATATCCAACAAACTTTTCTTGAGAGGACTAACGAACTATAAATTTGTGAACTTTCTTTTGCTAGTCTAATCATATTTTTTTGGGTGGCGAAGAGTGTTAACTAATTTTATTACTGTTCTTACAATTGATCCCAGTTAAAAACTTTGGGGGGTTAGGAATCTAATAGTATTTGTCCTGGAAACCAATTGATTGTCATTAGATATATATAATGGTCATCACTGTTTGATAATTCATTAATCCCTGTTCCAGTTGAAGACTACCTACTACCTAGTTTACGAAGGCTCCTTTTACAAACATTTAATATCTAGTTTTGGACTTGATTATGTTACAAAGATCACTTTGTGACAAAAGCGCTAGAAGGAATACAGAAGTAGACAAATATAAAGAAAGATCCCAGAAAAGGAAACTTCATCAGGTTCAGAGTAGAAATTTCGAAATGATAAACCATAGTGATACAACATGGTAAAGTTGATGCAGGCTGCATAAGATTTTTCTCACGTACAATTCTTGATACAACAAATTATAACCAAAGAGTAGTCTTATTTATTCATCCACTTCGTTACTCCAAATACATATCCTATTCCCCATAAAATCATAAACATGGCACTTACCCGAGGTAATTAGCAAACCAATTCATCAGATCCTGGTGTACCTCTTGAGAAAGCTTGATCTCTTTTGCATCTTCAACCTTGAATCTCAAAGTCCATCCCTGAGCAACACCAGGAACTATTTTCACAAAACTATCCACCTGCAAGAAATTTTCCATGTAGTTAGTCCTTTTGTTGGCTACGCAAAACAATAAAAACAATGCTCACCGAGAAGTGTAGATGGAGAAGTCAGCTATATCAATTACGACGATCCTTCATCTTATGGAAGGGAAACCAATGTAAAAAACATCAGGTGGGTTGAGAAATCAAAACAAATCCATTGAGTTTAAATAGGTTATTAAGATTTTGATCACAGAGAACTGAGACTAACAACAATGCATCTGACTCTAGAAATTCTAATGTTCAGAGGTTTGTTATTTCTTATGTCAGGCTAACCATTCAATGCTTACCATCCGCTACTTCTGGTGGGCATCCATAGTCTATCTCAGCTCCTAATTTTAACCGCAAACAACAAGAAAGTAAACTAATATTAACATTCAGGAACCAGAGGCCGTGAAAGATAGAAAAAACTCTGTCGCAGTCTGATAAGGAAACAAGGGATCCAAGATTAACTATAATATTTATAAGTAATCCAGCAAACCATGGATCAATCTCAGTATTAGTGACAAGGAGTCCCGCACATTTCTGCAAAAACACCTTAGCATTTCCCACTGCAATTTATATGTAGATAAGTGTTTCTAGAGAAAAAAATGAAGAAAGGCTGATGAAAGTAAAATAATTAAGCTATGGATATGAAAAAACAGCAAGTAATTGAAATTAACATTCCCAGGTTAGAGAGAAGTCAATGTATTAGTTTGAGGATTAGAATAGGGAAATGTTCGCAAAACCTTATAGTCTTTGAATATTCATCTGGCCTCAGCATAGGAATGCCACCCTTTAAGCATGAAGATAAGTTGTGGGCATCAATTGAAAAGAGAATTTACCGGTTGGTGTTTCTTCAACCAGTCCTCCAAATCCATACTCCCCATACCAAACATATTCCCTGGTAAAAATCTGGAACTACAACAAAAAATCCCATGTCAGCAACTTTGTCTGCAAGCCGTCTTCACAATTGACAGTTGATGAATCCGGTACAACTCGCACATTGTTGACACGTAAAATATCGCAATCCTGAATGAAGTTCGGCAGAGTAAACCTTCATGTGCAATAAGTGTTATCGAAACTGTGAAATGCTAAACCTGCAGAAACAACAGAAGCAGAATACTATCAGATGCCAAGAACTGACACACGTCTCTCTCTTTCACTAGAGCAAGAACTTCCAAAAACCCTACAAAGAAGCTCATACAAGATTACAGGACAAATGCTAATCCCCCTTTTTCTTCCCTTGATGACTAGCTTAAGGCTTTCTGTCTATAAGGTTCACAGGAAGATAAAGAGATTTCTCTTATTTTACTTGACAATGAATAAAAAGAAAGCATGAAATTTATTCTAAAAGGGTCAAAGGTTCTGAAAGTTCGCACCTCCATCTGGAGCTTCATACCCTGCAATCATGAACAACAAAACCATTGTAAGTTAACAAAATCCCACATCAGGAATAGCAAGTTTCAATCAGGACCAACAGAAAAACTGTAACTTTACAACATCCTATATGATTAATTGAAGCAAAACCATACCAAAGGCTACCAAGATAGCAATATTGGAATCAGCTGAGCCTCCAGTGTAACATCTGAGGCTTCCAATTTCTTCCAAAAAACCCTGCTCCAGCTCCAGAACCGGAGTTTAACACCGGTGGGTTCCAACGACTCTGAGGCCCTTCCATTCCCTTTGATAATTTTTCCAAACTTGGTTTGAATTGGGATTTGATAAAGGGTTTGAAACACTGTGGAAAAGTCATCATCATAGACATAGACATCTTCCTAGTTGAAAATGTATACTGCAAATGAATCCTAACTTCCATTTTACATCCCAATTGAGCCTAGAATCTACATTGAGCAAGAATCCCTGAAGGGATTGCATCACAATTGCAAAGGGAAGATTAGAATTTGGTGCACTCTGCAGACTGTAACACTAAAGAATCACTGCCAAGTTCAGAAGGTTAAACTTGCAGCAAGACTTGATTTTGTAGGTACAAGTGAACTGGTTAAACTGTAAAAGTAAACGGACGGGCTAGTTTAAACTTTAAAGTTGGGATGAATCATTTGACTTCATAAAGTTTTTGTAAAAATATTTGAAGAATTTTTTTTGGTTGATTTATATTTATTATGAAATGGGGTTTTTTTGGCTAGAATTAATGTAAGATATACCGTGCGAAAAAAGGTTTTTCGAGTTGAAGTATTTGATCAAAGTGTTAGCTTTTAACTAACAATAATTTCATTGATGATATAATAATAATGATACAATGATTATTAATTAAAATATTAAGAAATAAAAAATCTCTTAAACACATAAACCAATTAAGATTGAGTAACATAAGCAATGTAATGCAAAGACAAATTAGATACCAGTAGGAGTTATGTGAATAAAGTTGTGATCAAATACTTCATACAGTAAAATATTCCACAACCGAAATAAATCACACTCCTTTCGGTCCTTATTATAAGGCATTTTGATTTTGTCTTAAATTTCAATTAAGATATCTTTTTAACTGGAAAAAAAATATTAAAAATATATTTTCACTCTCTTTATTATTATGAAATATTTTTAAAGTTTTTATTTCAATTAAAAAGACATCTATTAGATGAAATTTGAGATAAAATCAAAATGACTGATAATAAAAACGGGAAAGAGTATTACACCTTCTCCACATTAGATTTGAATCACTAAACTTAAATATGATAACTATATCCTTAATTTAGCAGCTGGACATGGCCAATGAACTTCTACATCCTTTCTTTAGAAAAAAAAAAAAAAAGAAAAAAATTCTATTAAGGGCATGAGGAGAACAACTGTAAAAGAAGAAAAACTAAGACTATGATTGGTTCTTTTTTTCACTCATTTTTTCAGAATTTTTAATTAATATCTATCCCATTCGAGCATACCTTTCTACATTCTTAATGTACCTTTTTACATTTTCAATACACATTTTTACATTCCCAATACAAAAAAATACACTCAAAAAACCTTCCAAACATAACACGGAAGGCTTTTGTAAAACTGGGAGTTTGATTACTTCTGTTGGAAAGACGTAATATTACAATAGTATAGTAAGGTCTGTATTTATAAGATATTTTTATAGACATACTATGAATAAATTACACTACTAAAAACTAATCTAATTCACTGATTATTTTAAAAACATTAATAGAACTACATAAGTAATCAACTCTGGGATTGAGATGATCTAAGATTCCTTGGTAGCAAACATATCATGTTGCTAAGTATTGTTATCCTTATTACTCCAACTCTCATCATTCCTCGTGCTCAGGTTTGATATTTTCAAAAGTGGGCTGACGTTGAGGGCTAATGTTAACAGTGAAAAGAAGCTAGCGTTTTCCTCACAAATTCGCAAATGGATGCAGCGAAGAAAAGCTATCTGGTCGGTCAAAGTCTAAAACAATGCTGCATTATTATTATTATTATTATTATTTATAGTTTAATAGTATATTGTACTATTTTTTATTCCAAAATATCAATTATCAAAGTCTCTATCGAAATTATTTATACTTATTAAGACAAGGATAGATTGTTTAACAGCCGCCCCTTCTTTCAAACCTAGAAAAACACATCGTCCCTCCACGATCATGAGTAGATCGATAGGGAGTTCTATGTTAATTTTATTGGTGAGGAAATTCTTTTTCTTAGGCTGGCTCATTTGTAGACTTCTATAATATTATACTAAGAGAGAAATCAGAGAGAGAGAATCAAATTTCTTCCCACGTTGACACATAGGACTTTCAGTTTCCAATTAGTTGCAACAAAAACTATTTTCAATAATTACACTAAATGTCCTCTAAATTTTCAGTTATTCGTTTGTTACCAATTTGAAATTAATTGAATATATGAACCATTAATTAACAAACCCACTAAATCAGCAAAAATCATAATCAACAAAAACTTTCTATTTCGTAATTGTGAGATGAAATAAAAACGGAAAATCTTCAAATCTTCCATTATGTGTCACCCAAAAAAGGTAAGAATTAATTTTATTCATTATACAATCTGATTTGATTTGAAATTCAAAAACAAACATATCCAATCCACATATATAGTCTTGATAATTTGTTCCTATACAGGTTGTAAATAGAATAAATATTATATCATAGAATTTTAAACTTTGAAATTTTTTGTGAATTATTGTAAGCATTAAACCTTCCAAGAGTTTGTTTAGGAAATCCCTAAAGTTTGGGATCGGAATTATAAACTTTAGACACCTCTCATTTTTTCTTAGGAATCCTTTCATCTATAGTCTATAGTATTATACTAAGAGAGAAACTAGAGAGAGAGAAAAAAAAAAAAAAGATTTCTAAAGATGCCACATAGGATTTTATCTTATGTGTCATCTTTTTAATGAATGGTTGAAATAATATTTTGCGCAATTATACTAATAGTTCTTGAAATTTTCTATAAATAAATTTTATCAAATCGCATTTAAAACTTTAGTTACTTAAAAATGGAAAACGTGAAGAGGTAATGGATGACAATTACAAAAGAAAACTCAATCAATCAATATTAATGCATTATAATTATTCCCCGCCCCCCAAATTATGGTATGTAAACAATTAAATTAAATGGGATAATAAATCATCAATCAACATTAAAACATGAATAAACATTAAATGGGATAATAACATTATTGTGGTGAAATCAAATATCAGAATAAGAGGGTAGTAAATATTGCTCTTCCCTTCATGAAATTGAACGTAAATCATGGTAATGATTAAGTTTAAAGGTTGAATAAGAAAAAAAAATATGGTTAAGACATGATCAATTAGAGGGGATAAGGTTTGTTTTGAAAAATAATACTCCGTCAATTACTCCACAAAAAAAGATTCATTTTTTGTTTTTTTGGGTACAAAAAGGGATTCATTAAAAACAATTCAAATAATCCCCAGGATTAATTTAATGTACGAGAGTATATATATATATCACTGGCCATAGTTTTGTTTTTCATTCTACTGTCAAACAGATTACAAGCCCCATTCTCCAACCAATATGCAATTCCAAACAACGGTGAGCAAATTCGATACGCATACTCAAGATAAGACACCATGCTAATTGCCGACGAGTAATTCCGATCCATCATGTTGATTGCTGCCTTTTTCTTTCTCTCATATATATATATATATATATATATATATATATATATATTGCAGATTCTAGGGCAACAATTCTCCTCTCACCGGCACCAAGGACATTGTGTTTGTCGGTTCATTCGGGACCCAAGATTTAGATGAACAAGTAATAAATTGTTGTTTGAAATTTCTTTATCGCTAGACTATTGGCCTCTGAGTGAAGATGAATCAGACCATATTTTGTCGAAATTAGGTTAGAAGAAATTGAATGTGTGAATGAAAATCGCGAAATGGACTTTTGCAAAGAACGCGAAATTAAGGGTAGTTCTCTCAATAACAGCACCAATTATCCAATTCCAATGCTCCATAGGTGAAGAAGACGAAGGAATAATGAGAAATTGGATAAAGCATACACATGATTATATGTATACAAGAATTTGGTAAATTTATGATTATAATTGTTGATAATAGTTTTGAAAAACTAAACACTAATACAAACAAGTTGCACTTTCTTTATCGTCGGTTTTACTTGTGAGCACTCAACATTTGTTTTATTATTAAACATTGAATCTATTCATTTTTTTATTACGCATAATTTAATTTAATACTACATTAATGTTATATTGAACATCCTTTGCACACAGAAGGAACATATCCACCCGCTTATTATTGAACTTGAAAAATTATTCCAATGTAAACTTTTCTTTTGCTGAAGCACTTTTTATTTTTCATGCATTTGACAATAATATCATCATATATACACAGTACTTTAATTTTGGCAAAAATTAGCGAGCTATATCATTGTGTGTGTATATATATATATATATATATATATATATAAATATCAAGCGATAAATGTTCATCATCAAATTGGCTTGATTATATGAGATTTGAACTTAAGAAGAAATCAGGGAATGAGTGGATCTTCAAGCAAAATTATTACGTGTAATTTTCTTAGCTTATTTTTTTCTTTTTTCTTTTGACAATTTTTAACGTCAAAAAATATCAAGAAAAAAGAATACCAGTGGAGAGATTAATAATTTCATGTTTTAATAATTATTTTTAAATTCAGAAATGAATGGATGGTGATTAAATTTTTTTCCATGTCATGTATGGATTACACGATCAAATGTCTACATATATTTCTTCAAATTGAAGTCAAAATATTTGCATTAATTACTGGGTTTGAAAAAATCCTTTGAGATTGGATTTACATTATTAAATTTGAATGGTAAAAGTTTTATATTGTAAGAAAATTAATCAGCAATCATAGGGAATCTTTTGTAAATTCATAATTTTATAGTTTTTTCAACTAATTGGAAAGAAAAAACTCATATCATTATCCGAATGATATAATGGTCAAGATATTCTAAGATTCAATAATGTATATGTGTTCCTAATTTAGAATCTATCAATTAAAATATTTTCAAAATTTAATAATTGTCATGTTAATTATCCACAAAATATCATGATAATAATGATTGTCTACAAATTTTTTGACAACACGGTTTACGGGGATTAATGAGTTATTTTCCTTTAATATATATACACACAGACACACACATATATATATATATAATTATATATATTCCAAAAAAGAAAATTTAGAACTCATTAACTATATACATCTAATATATATACATATACATGGTATCATACTAAGTGAGAAACTATATATAATATCCTACATGGTAATTTTTCAAAAATTAAATTAAAGTAGTTTGAAAATTTATATCTCTATGCCCCCTACAAAGTAAGTATATTAACCATAATAGCCTCATGCACCCATTACAAGGTTCGAATCATAATAATGAAATCGGATTATTAATACCCACGCATCATGTATATATCTATTGTTATCAATATAATTCAATAATAGTTAATTTCCAATAAACTCAATCCACAAAATCTTCAAATACTCCCTATTTTCTCATTCAAATATCAATGGAAAGGATAAATACTAATTAATATCAAATTCAAAATTCAAAGAAATAATCTTGAGAGAAAAATCCACATCAACACGGAAATAATCTCCCATCTAACCCCTGTCATGGATGATGATGATCAACCGAAAGAGTGAATATCGCATCCATTTCATGCAAGTGAGAGTTGGACACCAATAAATATTTTTCCATTTAATTTAAATTATTACCACGGAATAACAAAATCATAAATAATTCAGAGGATTCCTAATTAATTACTCCCTCCATTTCAAAATATAGGTTGTTTTAACTTTGGATAAAAATTTCAAAATTTAGGTTGTTTTAGGATTTCAAGGCAATTTAAAGATTAACTTTCCAACTTTGTCCCCAATAAATTATGCTAACTATTTTTCATCTTATCTTGGTTTTAGTTTGAAAATAGCTAATGATTGATAAAATAGATATTTAACACACAAATTAATTATTAAATAATTATCTCCTTAATTTACGTGCAAAGTCTAAAGCGACTTATATTTTGAAATGAAAGAAATATATGATACAAGTTGCATGATGAGACTACATGACAGATTAAATCTTCGGAGGTGATTATGACGACCTCGAGGTATAGTTTTCCGAAAATTCAACGGTGGCACTCATCTAATCTAAAATGATTTGTTTACTCATTAAGTTTTCAACTACTTTTCCATGTGAAAATATCGGTTAGTTAATTACTACCTCTATTCCTATTTACTATCCACTTCTTCTCCTTCAATCAATTAAACACTTGCATTTCAAATGATATGTATTATTTATCTTTACAATTACACTTTTATTTAATTTTAGTTATGTAAAGTATATTAATAGTTAATATGAACTCCAAATACATTTTACACTTTTATATTTTTTTAATGTCTAAAAATAAACCCCGCGCATCGCACGGGTTTAACATCTAGTATATATACACACTGATTCCAAAACGCTAATTTATCAAGTATATATTACCACTTTCTTCGTTCAAAAACAAAAAATAGTATATATTAAATTTTGAGAGTATATGTAGGAAATTACTTTCTTTCCCTCTTTCACACTCAACGTTAAGGAAAAGACTTGGTGCTTGTTTGGACGTCAACTTACATTTCATTTTTCCACTTAAAAGTGGAAAGTGTTTCAAATTGAAAACTAAATGAGAAATAAAAATGTTGTTTGGATGTTGGTTTTGAAAAAAAGTATTTTGAACTACATTTTGAAATATCGAGTACAAGTCATCACTAAACAATTAAATATTGTCAATTATAGTCACTACAAAAAAAGAACTTTTCAAAAAACAATCACTCAACAACGGAATCCTGCCAAATTTATCACTGAACTATTTGTAATTCTAAAATGGTCATTACACTGACAAAAAGTGTTTCAAGTTGAAATTTAAAATGTAAATCAGAAAGTTGTTTGGATGATTTTTTTTTTACATTGGGTTTTGTATTTAAGAGGTAAAATAAGTTAAAATGTAAAATGAGTGAACAACAAACAAAGCTTTGATCTTTGCATTATGAGAGTGTACATAGGAAATTACTTTATTTATGTTATAAAATAAATATAAAGAAATGTAGAGAAAGAACAATAGAGGGAGAGAACAAGTTGAGAAGGGGAAAGAGAGAATTGATATGTATTATTTCTGGAGAGACTGCTCTCCTTTTTATAGAGGAGATGGATATAAGGATAAGAATAAATAATGATAATATCTAACTATGATAATATCTAATTAAATATTATCTCTGAACAGTTGATTCATTGTATAACTCTTCCGGCTTGTGAACATCCACATTAAATATTTATAACACTCCCCTTTGGATGTCCATTTTTTGGGATAATGCCTCGTTAAAACCTTTACTAGGAAAAACTCAGTGGGACAAAAATCTAATAAAGGAAAAAGAGTACATTCTCAGGTATTACGCTATATCGTTAAAAACCTAGTCAGGAAAACCCATTGGGACAAAATCTCGATCAAGGGAAAAAGAGTACAGCGTGGGGTTACTCCCCCTGTTGAATGCATCACTTGTGATCTTCTCACTGCATGCTAAAATGTTGACCAGTTTCACCAGTGTCGAAATCAATAATATATGGATTTTCTAAATCTTCACTTCAGCTTCTTATGCAGATGATCATCTTCACATACCATGTATAATCTTGAGTGTTTCCGGCAAACAGAAATCCATAACCAGTGTACACTGAATGTATCAATGTATGGAATATTTCAACGTCTTGACTAATTGATAAAATAAACCGATAATTTATATAAATTATACTATGGTACTTCAGGACCAAATCGGTTTACATTATTATTCAAAAGTCAAAACGAATCAATACGCACATCATGATTATAATCAAGTGTATCCAACAGGAGTTAAAGATAAACATACTATGGTCAAACTAAGACCGAGATTCTATTCAAAGTTAGCTTATTTTCTTGCTTCAGGCAAATAGCAACCTTTTAAATTTAGCAATCTTTTGAACTTCTTTAATTTTAAAGTCTCAATAATGATAAACTCTTCCGGAGTAATATTAATTTTGAGGCTATTCTAACTCCATAATAAATTTCGATAATATTCAATCTTTTTAAACTCTTCAAGAGTTTAGTGTTAACTGAGTTTTAAGTACACATATATCATTATCATACATATATGATCATTTAAACGCATGAAAAATCACAAACAAACATAACATATTCTGACAAAAACAAATATAGAGATGAGTCCATAAATCAAAACATTCAAGGATGTGCATCTAAATATTTGTCTAAACACATGAAGACACTAGTACTTGCGCAAGTCTTTCGAATTACTTTCTTGAGAATTGGAACTATATCCCTCATTGAATCCTTCAGGGATTTCATATACACGTCATTATCAAATATTAAGTATCAAGTCCAAATATCAAATTTCAAGTGATCATTATAGACGCATTTTTATTTCTTTATTTGCTGCCAGATGTAGCAAATAACGGAAGAATTATTTCCACCCACCACAAGAGAATATATCTCTACATGATTAACATCTGGACTTTGGAAAAACTTGTGCAACAAGTAGGTTGCTCTCTATCTTTCACACAGTCATCCAACAATATTAAGCTGGTATATTATTTGCCAGAACTTTTACAATTTCAAGCAACTTCAATTCTACTTACACATCTTTTGGTGTGTGTGTATTGCATCTTTTGATTCATTATGGCCAAAAAGTTTATTGTCAACACTCACAACAGACTTTCATTTTTATGATCCTCATTTTATTCATTTTACTAACTACTGCAGCATAAGCAAATTTTATGTCAACATTTTATTGCCGATCGATTCCATCTTTCTTTAGTATTGAGATTTCACAATCATTAAGTTTTCCAAATATCTATATTCTTCTTCTGGGAATTTATTTACTATAGAGGGAAATTATTCGATTTCCAAACTCTTCAGGAATTTTATCACTCGTATTTAGAATCTAAATAGATCTAAACGTTCTTATTACGAGGATTTTTATTATTGGAATCGACGGTTCTACCACTTATCAAATGGACATTTAATTAAATAATAGTGGTAGATGATCCTTTAGGGATATATCAAAATTTTAAACTCTAACAGCCTTGGTTAGTTAAATATCTGGTCTTGAACATTATCTCTTGAATTTTAGCTTCATGCTATCAAGGATCTAATAAGGTGATAATGTCGTCCATTCGATTAATGAATCGGCTGTTTTTACTTCTCCCCCTGATATTAGGATAAGTAATTCGTCAAACTGATAGTCAGCCAATCGAGTAGTAAATAGATCTCCTTTTGGAGTAACTAACTCGTCTAACTCGTCAAACAGAAAATGAGCCAATCGAATAGTAAAACCCAATATCAATAATCCCAAAGGCTAAAGATTCAAAATCCAGCATATATTCTTAACCTCTTCCAGGGTCTCCATCTTTGTGTGCATTATGGTGGAGCAATTAATATAAATCGCACATCTAAATTTTGCAGATGAACATATATGGTTTCTGACAAAAAACCAATGTATGGGAGAATTTTTTATAATAACCCATTTGGATTGATGTTTTCTATGTTTCAACACGTCCTCAATTATATATATGGGGTGCTTACTTTCTTTTTGAACACATTTAATGAACGATTCTACGGGACAGTTTCACTATTGCTTGTATAATCAATGTATGTTCAAGCCTTAACGCTGAGACATTTATCCTTGTATTGAGTCATACATGCACCAGAACTAACAAATCAAAATTCTCTTATAGGAGAATATGAAATTACACACATAACTAAATTGAAGTCGATAATTAACTTTCACAAACTCCAGGTTGCAAATTAATGACAAGCATACAAATAACAATTTTTTAGCACATCAGTTAATTTGCTGGAAGAAACTCTTGGTTCTCCAAATTTAAAACACACAAACTTAGTTATGTCAAATGTATAAACTTATAATAATTAGTAAACTTCTGGTTTGACTTGTTGGTACGAGAAGTGAACTTCTAGTTCCTTAGTAAACTTCCGGTTTACCATAAAACCCAACGATAATAATACATGTATAGTACTTTAACACAAAAGAATATACATATAATATTTTTCTTTAGGAAACTGTATTCTTATTGTACAAGTATATGATAACAATTTTCTTATGTTTGAAAATCTTTTATCCAATTCTTTCGACATTGATGCAAAATCATTTTTTCATTTTATTTACTCTTCCAGAGTCAAATTGACAAATTGTCTTTTGGAGATAATAAAAAACTAATTATTCAACCATGTCAAAATGACCCTTCTTCATAAGAGCATTTACTCTAATGGAGTTTTATTTCTACAGGAGTATTGTTTAATCAGTTATTTTCGTTCTACCAAAGTATTCTTACTCTTCTGGAGCACACATATAAAGTATTATATAACTGATGTTCTACAGCAGATTTCATCCAATTTTATTTATGGAGGAATGTACTTACATATTCCCAGTAGTTAGGGAGCATTCACAATATTGCATTTTGTCATAGCAAATTCTGCTCTTCTGGAGATTTTGTCCAATTTGGTACAGAAATTCATATAGATGCTCTACATGAGCTTTAGATCAATTTTTTTCTAACAAAAGAATGATGACATTGCTTGAACTCAATAAATCATAAGGAATAATAAAGTATGCAATGATGTATACAATAAAGAAATTACTAATCTAAAATATAAAATAAATTACTATTAGATGTTTTCATTATAAACATATAACTAACACCACCTTCAGGATGATCATCCATAAATAGTTTTGCTTCTTGATTTGTTCACCTTCAGCAAGAACATATAACTAACATCCATAATAATATCGTTAATACTTTTGTTAACATAAATAGTTTCCTGGTTTTGATATAGAGTAACGATATGTCTTTAGCACAAAGTAGACATGTGATGATTTTTTATGCTATAACAATAACACTTTCTATCTTTTACACTTTTGCTCTCTTCAATATTCCACTTTAGCCGGATTCTTTTATTTTCATTAAAATCTATCACTTCTGGTGAATAGAAATATTTTTCGTATCATTACCAATTCTCAATTATATTTGGGACTTCAATTTGTCCACTATTAAATTTCTGATAATTGCATCTACTTTAGAAAATGCAGTAGTCCAATTTGGACGACTCCAAAGAAAAACTCAATAGTTTATTTAATGGTAACAAGAAAACAAATTGCTCCATCCGGAGCAATTCCTTAATTTCTCTTGTCACTAATCTTCCACTTCGGGTGAAAAATTATATTTTATATGTGATCTTCGTATTGTTATATAAGAATCACTATTTGTAACTTGACTCGCAAAAGTAATTCTCCACTTACTTCAAGAAGTGAGAAATTATCAAATCAAGGGGTCTCGTAATTTTCCTTAACAAAATTATGTTAGTAAATTTAACAAAAAATGATAAACTACTATTTCGAGAGCAATTCGACGTTATACTTATGAATCCAAAAATATCGTGAATGTAAATTTATCCAATCATTGAAAATGTTTGAAAAATAGTTGTCACTAATTTCCAACTTCTAATGGTTCCTGATGTTCTCATAATTTGTCTTGACTGACAGGCTCAATAATTATCGTTTGTGTTTATTCATATTTACCACTTCAAGTGGTCAGTTTATATTCAAATCCACTTGATTTAAGAAGTGAAGAAAATTCCTTTGAATATTTTCATGAAAATGCTACTAATTAAGCAAATTCAATATATGAGAAATTTATAATGAAAAAGGCTATTACAGAAGCACTTGGTTGTATCTAATATTTACAAAACCAGAAAAGCTTACCGTACTCTCTGATCTATGGATCAAAATCACCTTACCGCACTCCCTGATCTACTATTAAAATCTTCTCAGTTAGATAGAGATTCATGCTGATAACGTGTTATAAAATGAACTGTGGAGAAAGAACAATAGAGGAAAAGAACAAATTGAGAGAGGGAAAGAGAGAATTGATATGTATTATTTCTGAAGAGACTGCTCTTCTTTTACAGAGGAGATGGATACAAGGATAAGAATAAATAATGATAATATTTAACTAAATATTATCTCTGAACAGTTGATTCCTTGTATAACTCTTCTGGCTTGTGGACATCCACATTAAATATTTATAACAATTTAATATTATTGATGCAGAAATTCTTTTTTCCTCTTCTTGGAAGGCTCATTTAATTATCAGCTCAAAGCATAACTATATATAGTTGTTCTTTCATTTCAAAACGCCAATTGTCAAGTCTTTATCTAAATTATTTTGTATTATAAGATAAGACGTGCGGAGTGGGTATATCTCCAATTTAATTGATGTTAAAATTAAAAATTGTATTGATTAATCCATTATAAACACTAGCACATTGTCGTAGTTAGTTGTAATTTGTCTCTTTTTTATTGCTTATATGTTTTGTCAATCTATTTTGGTCACTTTAGATAATAGAATTTTTTGTTTATGTCAAAAAAATAAAAACAAGGGATCTTATTCTAAGGAATATTTCGCGCAAATGAATAGTTAATTGTCGAGGAATATGTGGGTGTAAGTTTGTGTTACAATTTTGGTAACACTTACAGGATTCTATACATATATTCAACTTTGTTCTTTAGGGTTTATTCATTACAGAATGTGTAATCTCTAATTTCTGAAGATGGCTGCTGACACCAGATATTGAATTGAGCATGCATTATAAAAATCTACTCCTTCCGTCCTATAATTATTGTCTAGTTCAGGTTTTCATTTTTAGTTCAAATTATACTAAAAGGGAATCTCAAACTGGACAATAGTTTTGGGATAGAGGGAGTACAATTATTCTATTTGTTTGGCTTAAATTCTCAATCGAATTGTTGAAAAAGAGAAAATAAATCTTTATGCTACATAATTTCATAATATAAAAACTATTTTGATCCTTAATTAAGAAGTGGATCAATTATTTTGATGTCTTTGTCATGCACAATACATGTATATTTTATGTCAGAGTGATAATTTAGTTGGAGATAAATTCGTCTTGTGTGAATAAATTTGTTGTGTTCTAATTTCGGCAAGAATTGTTGAAATCATTATCCAAAAATAAATAGAAGAGATTTCTTTCGTTGTCCCTTTCTCCGCTTAGTTGTTTTCTCTTTCCGTTTCAGGGAAGTAATCAAGATTATGATTTGTAATAAAAATTTTATAATCTGAATGTTTTATTTGATGGGACAGAAGGAGCATTATGTTTTACTTATATATTGAAAATCAACGCATATACATACACCAGGAATGGATATGTCGAGGATAACGAAAGGGACACAAAAAAATTTTAAGAAGTATTTACTGATACAAAAACTTATAAAATTTGGATAAAATAACCTTAACTGGGACTAAGAATGTCAAAGGAAGTATTAAGATGGTGAATACATTTAAAAATAATAGTTCTTTATGAGATTACACTTTGGAATATTTCTCAAAAATACTACTCCATCCGGTTTTTAATATAAGTCATTTGGATTTGTCATATGTTTGATCTATTATATAATTTTTATTGAAAAAAAATCTTAAAAATATTTTCTGATGATTAGGATAGCACAACGAACGAAAAAATATATTTTTAATATTTTTTCTTCAATAAATAATTACATACTAGGTAAAACCTTGGAAAAATCAAAATGCTTTATAATAAGGACCGTAAGAGTAATGTTCATCATCCTTGACAACAGAAATGTTCACTATCAACTATACCTCCAATTTCTACAAGTTCACAATAGTGTTTGCAAGAAATATTGGAGTTTTGTGTCATTCATTTCAAAAGATTAATCTATTTACTCAAAGAAGACACATTGGGTGTTTCATTTTCAAGCTTACTAGCTGACATTAAACCAACCTCATAACTCTCCTGATTTAGTAAATTTTCTTATCATGTAAACATTAATGTTACTTGCTTTAATGACTTTTTTTAATCTTTGAAAGAGTTAAATAAAGGAGTTACGATTTCTACTGACAGCATAGAACCAGCCAACATTTTGATTACGGGATTTTTATAAGACTATAAATTGTTGCCATGAAAATATATCCCACAAAGCAAGCTTCTCCCGTAGTTTGTTGCTCCTTCTTCTCTTAGGTATTTCATCTATTTAGCATTTTTGAAAAAACGTCATGCTTTTTTGTACTTTTTATCTAATTGATATTTAAAATTCTGACAATAATTTAGTAAACGCCAGTGAGATTCATTTAAGGCACCAAGTTTATTGATAGTGAAATGATGCTGGAACTAGTGAAATGACATTTTCTGTTACTTCTTCTGTCTCAAAATTATGTACTAAAAACGAAAATTTAAACTGTATGGAGGGAGTAATTTTTAGTCGGAAAACAGTTATTGTCGGATACTAGACACTAGATACGTAATATACTAAAATAATAAGCTAGTAACTTAGTAGTACTATAACAATTGTTGTGTTTTTATTTTTGGTTCAGGAGTTGGAGTGACATTTTCCAGGCCTGAATAAAAGTACTCCAATATTGTCACAGCCTGAGAAATGGAAGTTACCAGAATTATTCCGGCTAAGTCGCTTTCTCTGCTTCCACCGAAGTTCAACAACCTCGGAATCATTCCCGAAAGCGGCCGAGTCGACGCCTTTCCAGCATGGAGTCTCTGCAGGAAGCCCGGGACCAACAGGTTAAAAGTTAACCATTGCCTGAAGCCGGCCGGGGCGCGCGTTGTTTCGAGCCCGAATAGTACTCTTGAAACTGCATTAACCGGTATTCCGGCAGCTCTAACAGCTCCGATGGTCCAATCTGAGCCGTCCTTGACCGTGTCGCCAAGCTCTCTACAATGTGAACCTGGATTTTTATTGAGGAACCGGTGGTTGAATGTGGAGAATGGTGGAGGAGGAAACGGCGCGCTGAACTCCGCGACATACCTGAGGAAAATCTTGACTTCTAAGGTGTATGATGTAGCCATCGAGTCCAAGTTGGAGCTCGCTACTAAGCTTTCCAAGAAGATTGGAGTCAACATTTGGCTCAAGCGCGAAGATCTTCAACCAGTGTTTGAACTGTCCTTTATTCGCGGCTAATTAAATCGATGATGATCTTATAGTATGATGATAAAATGATTGTCTGATGTTTTTTTGGTAGGTATTCTCATTTAAGCTTCGAGGAGCTTATAATATGATGGCCAAGCTTCCTAAAGAGCAGCTCGAAAAAGGCGTTATCTGCTCATCAGCTGGAAACCATGCTCAAGGAGTTGCTTTGGCTGCTAAAAAACTTGGCTGCAATGCTGTTATCGCAATGCCTGTTACTACTCCCGAAATCAAGGTTCAGGATTCAATTTATTTCTTCACATGAATATTTGTTCTGATTTGAGAACAATGAATACTGTCAATTTCTGATTTGTTTGGAATGTGCAGTGGAAATCAGTTGAGCGGTTGGGAGGGAATGTTGTTCTGATAGGGGATTCATATGATGAAGCACAATCGTATGCGAAAATGCGAGCTTTGGAAGAAGGCCTAACTTTTATCCATCCCTTTGATCACCCAGATGTGATCAGCGGTCAGGGAACCGTGGGAATGGAGATTGTGCGCCAGATGAAGGATATAGAAAGCCTGTATGCTGTTTTTGTGCCGGTTGGTGGTGGCGGCCTAATAGCCGGTATAGCCGCGTACCTGAAAAGTGTTTCTCCGGATATAAAGATCATCGGCGTAGAGCCTTCTGATGCAAATGCCATGGCGCATTCACTGCATCGTGGTCAAAGAGTGGTGCTCGATCAAGTCGGTGGTTTCGCAGATGGTGTTGCTGTTAAAATGGTTGGTGAAGAAACCTTCAGATTGTGCAAGGACTTGATAGATGGTATAGTTCTTGTCAGCCGGGATGCTATTTGTGCATCCATAAAGGTATATATGTCAGTCTGAACAAACATAACTTTTATTTTGGGACGAAAGAAAGGATTATGGACTTAATTCCTTCAAAAAAATGCAGGACATGTTTGAGGAGAAAAGGAATATTTTGGAACCGGCTGGTGCACTTGCACTCGCAGGGGCAAAAGCATACAGCGAATATTATGGTTTGCAGGGTGAAAATGTCATCGCTATAACTAGCGGCGCTAACATGAATTTCGACAGACTGAGGTTAGTTACTGAACTAGCTAACGTTGGTAGACAGAAGGAAGCTGTTCTTGCAACATTCATGCCAGAAGAACCAGGCAGCTTCAAGAAATTTTGCCAACTCGTAAGCCCCACTGCAACTCAATGATAATCCTAATTGCCACATATCCATCAACTATTACAACGTTGTTGTCCAAAGTTTCTGATCAACTGATTGAAGCATTTGCAGGTGGGAGATATGAACATTACAGAATTTAAGTACAGATGTAATAAAGCAGACAAAGAAAAAGCTCAAGTAGTGTATAGGTAAACAGCTCTTATCTGTTCCATAATTCCATTTCGTGAGCAAGCGAACACACAAAAACCCGCATTTTCATTTTTTTGGTATATTACACCCGCATTTACTGCTCCAACTAATCCGAAAGAACCATTTTCTAGTGAAAACTCGAATTCTGATGTAACTTAATTGGTGCAGTATTGGACTTCATACAAAATCAGAACTGGAAGCAATGATAAGCAGAATGCGATCATCAAATTTCGGGACCTTGGATTTGACAGATAATGACTTGGTCAAAGACCATCTTCGATATTTGGTAATAATTACTATTAGCGACAGCAAATACTCTGCAATATGATCCCAAAAAAAAAAAAAAAAAAACAAACCTACAAGTGAAGTTATCCGTAGACCTGGAACTGATTTGGGTTCATGAAATGAATTATCATTTCCAGTCAGGTCGTCTTTCACATATTCGGGATGAGATTCTCTGTCGATTTGTTTTCCCTGAACGGCCTGGCAGTTTGATGAAATTCCTGGATGTTTTCAGTCCACGATGGAATATAACTTTGTTCCATTACAGAACACAGGTTCTTTTACTTTGTTCCTTCACTTTATACTTAGATTTTGCTTTTTGTTCATCAACTTTAACATTGTTTAGATCAGTCTACTAAGAATTCTTGCTGGTTCCCTTGTCATTGTAAAGGGAGAAACAGGTGCAAACGTGTTAGTCGGTATCCAAGTTGCAGAAAGCGAGATGGATGAATTCAGGGATCGAGCCAACGCCCTTGGATACGAGTATGAAGTTGAAGACAGCAACAAGACTTTCAAGCTCTTAATGTATTGATGCACACTGTCTTTTGGTAATAATTAGGTGCTTAAACTTATTGAAAAAGGCCAAAGTGTTAAATAACTAATTGGTCAAACATGAGAAGCCTGCCTTACACAACCTAACAAGAGGAAAATGAACTTTCTCGGTTCTGTTTATAAGGCACAAACTTGAACGAAATTTAGTTTTTATTGCATGAATAAGTGAACTCATTGTTTTGGCACTGAATCAATGAAACTCTTTTTTCAGTCAGGTTGTCTTTCACACATTCAG
This sequence comes from Oldenlandia corymbosa var. corymbosa, assembly GCA_949775105.1. Lineage (NCBI taxonomy): Eukaryota > Viridiplantae > Streptophyta > Magnoliopsida > Gentianales > Rubiaceae > Oldenlandia > Oldenlandia corymbosa. Next base: position 15,350,351 of record OX459126.1, on the reverse strand, counting down.
GATGAGGTTCTTATTCGATATGTTTTCCCGGAGCAGTCAAGCAGTTCGATGAAAATCTTGGATGTTTTAAGTCTGCTGCATTGGAATATAACTTTGTTCCATTACAGAGTACAGGTTCTTGTACCGCAAATTTCATTCATTATTTTTAGGCTATAGAATAATAATGTTTTACCATGCTGTGCCACGGTGAATCAAGACGGTATTTTGTAAAGACACAGTTATCTTGAATAATATTAACTATTTCTTTATTTTCCGACCACCTGGAAGAGACAGAAGATTGATCTTATTTCATCCAAAATTTCACCAGTGAATCTTAGCTCTTCTGGTGATTATCTGTTACTCCATCCAGTCCTCAAAAACGGCACAAATATAAACTACCTATTCGTTCAGATTCGTGTTTTATATGTAAGACTGGAGATGGAGTAACTTCAAACAGTTGGTTAAAATGAAGGATAAGATAGAGGAAGTTTTAAGGATAGTTTTATTGCATTGCAGCTCCAAACAGAAACAATATAGGAAGATCACATTATTCAAGCTAATGTCGTATCTAATGGTTTCGATTCAATAAGCTGTCTGAAAAATACAGCTTCATAATCATATCCATTACATCAATAATTCTCAATAAGCATCTTCATTCTTTTCATTTGACATACTTTGTAATCCAATCCAACAAGTCACAATGCGCCTCCTCCGCTTTCTGACAAGCTACTGCATCCTCCTCATTGAATCTGGTAGTCCATCCGTGCACTGTGCCTGGGTAAATTTTGTGGTGACATTCAGCCTGCCATAATAGAAAGTCATAATTAGTCTCCATAATTCTGTAAGGCAGCACAATGAGTGCGGAAAATATACCATCCATATACAATAAGCTAGCACCCGAAACAAAGCTAAAGTCTGCAGAAACTTTTTTTTGCCGCACAAAAAACTAACAAAATTGTAGTCCTAATGACTAGCCACATAAAAAGAAGCTGAAGTTTCTTACCGGGGTTTCTTCAACTACAATCTTTGCCAATCGATGTAGCTCATCCACAGGAAAGAATTCGTCATTCTCAGGAGCATATATAGCCAGAGGAACCTTTACCGCTGCAATGATGTTCAAATTCCATCAATACAAGAAGAAAAGGACAAGATGAAAATTGACATGAAAGAAATTTACCCCTCATATCATCCTCAGTCAACGCAACGGGATGAAATATAACTCCGGCCTGAATCCAATCAGGATTGCTAGCCAACACGACAACGGGCAAGCCTGAACACAGGATACAGAAGAAAATGAGCCTGCGCATCTCTGATGCATCTACTTACTGGATGATACAATTCGATTTGTGATTTAAGTAAATTACAAAAAAAGCTTACCTCCCCAGCAAAAACCTGCAGCACCTATCTTAGTCACTCCTTGTGCTTTCAAGGCAGCAACAACTTTCTTGGCATCTTCAGATCCTTTACGCTGAAAGCAAAATATAGATAATCATCAACCAAACTAATCGCCTTTTAATGAAATCCATTATTTTTATTCACATATTCAAAAGCGATTTGGCATTTTGCTGGAAAATCTTCTTAATTGTTAAGAATGGCCTTATAGAAAGAAAACTTTACTGTAAAACAGTGGCATGTGGCACAATACTTGCACTATATTCCAAAAAGAAGATTGTTATTACACATTACCGGATGATGAGTGTTGAACCAAACTTCCACATCAAATCCAGGCTTTGAAAGATCACAAGGTTCCCCATAAAAGAAATCAGGAACCACCACCAAGTACCCATGACCAGCAATTCTGTCTGCCAACTTCCTATTGAAGAAAGGAAATGAAGATTAAAAGTGCAAATCCTTAATTCTGAACTAGCTTATCTCCATGCTTCAAATACCAATTGATGCATCAACCAGGCTTGCTGATAACAAATAGAAGACATTGCCTGATTTGCAACTTATTACATGAAGGTTTTTGATATCTTTTTCAATCTTTCTAATTGAAAGGATGTAAATTTCAAGGAAAAAGAAAACAAAGAAAACCCCAAATTGTGCACACTTAGGATAAATCAGCTCTACTTGAGGGCAAAAGGAGAAGCGACGCCTGTAAGTCTTCTACTGTATTGGTCCCACTACTATCTGTTCTATTCTATCTAGCATATGTCTAAAAAACTGAAATATTATCAAGCTAGCAGGAAGGAACAGGTTCTACTGCACAACACCTAGACTTGCAAACTGTAAATCCATGTAGGTAAAAGGAAGGATCAAGCTGCTATACTTTGGATACTCCCTAGTACAGTTAAGAATAATTAAGTTATCAAGATGCAATCTTCAACTCATTAACTGACAAAAGTGCCTGGTTGCAATAGAAACAAAGAGACAATTCAAACAGATCTAGTAAAGGTTTTATAGTGTGCATAATCTTTTATTCCATCAGTATGTCCTCTCTCTACACAAAAAGATTCTGTTCACTTCAAAGTATTTGCCTTTTTTCATAATTTTTGCTTCATCAAAGTATAAACCTTTATGAATCTCGGGATAGGTTTCAACGTACCTCAAATTAGGAACTTCATACCCTGCAAACAATTCCAAAGAAAACCCAGATAAGCCGTATGATAATAAAGTAAACCTACTGAGTTTCTAGCTTATACTGATACAGAGCATATGGATCTAAAAAGAAGAAGAACAGGGAAAAGGGCATCATTGATCTTTAATCATGCTGAAAAGACACAAATCATATCATAAAAGTCAGATTTACAGCTCTCAATCAACAAATAATTAGGCTTTCCAGGATCCTATTAAGCTTTATCAACTGCAAAGATTCTAACTAACCGAGAAAAATTTCAACCCTCACAGTTTCCAAAAGCAATTCATCTCCAATAACAGTAATAACACACATAAGAAACAACCAACAAAAAAAACAATTGAAAAAAACAAAAAGAAAGAATCTTTGGGTTGCTGATCAATAGTATGACTAACCAAAAGCATCATGGCAGAGAAGGACGGCTTTAGTGGAATCACGAGCGCCAGTGAAATACGTCTTGAGGCCTGCAAATTCCTCCACAGTTCCAGCTCCACAACTGGAGTCAAGCTTTGGGGCATTGGAAACACAATGGCCACCTAACATTGCTGCTGGTTTTGCTACTTGAAAACGAGTATGAAAACGATGATTGACTGGATTGTCACAATTTCTGGTTCGAGTTTCACAACGTAAGTATTGTGTATATATAGCAGCAATAGTTGTTGGAGATTTTATGTACTGATTAATTAAAGGTTGTATTTTGGGAGAGATTATTCTATGCATTAGGGTCTCAATTACGTAGGAAAAGGTAAAGCCTTTAATTTTTCATATTTTGATAATGGCAAATTGGCAATAGTGTCGGTGAAAATGTAAACCAAATAATAAGGGCCGACTTCAAGAAGAACCTACCATGTGAATTGTTAATTTTTACTCTTTATTCGGAATTAATATATTTAAATTAATTTTTATTCGACTCTCTATTGAAAATCAATAGAATTAAACTAGCTTTTTTTTCGCGACTTGAATGGATTCGTTGAAACTTGAAAGCAATGTTTTCAAAATCGGAATTTCTCACAGGATCGTTTTAGCATCTCAGGATCGAATCGGATTCTAGATCGGTGGAATCGGATCGGTGAGATCATAACAATTTAAAATATTATAATAATTATAAAATTGCGAGTTTCAATTTGTTAGTTCAATTCTTGTTTGATTTCATGGAGGACAACTATACTAGTGCCCACATAAGTATCATCAACTCAAAATTTCAATTTTTTTATTTTTTCTAATCATTTTCCCCTCTTTTTTATACGAAATCAACAATTTGTACAAGTATCGAAAAAATCAATGGGATCGCTGGATCGTAGGATCCTACGATCCGAATTGAGATTTCGAAGATTTCATAAGATCCCACTACAAAGAAGGAATTTATAAGATCCAGGTTCGATTTCTTAATTTTGGATCGCTAAATCGTAAGATCCTAAGATCCGATCATTTTGAAAACCTTGCTTGAAAGTACATGTTGTTTATAAGAGAAGAAATTGTTTACCACCACCATATTCTTGGCCATTTTATTACTCAATTAAATATTGATATACCAGTACTATTAAAATGCATCACTCCTTTTCCTCATTCTGATTGGTTAGCAGATTGCCCATAATTTTAATAATAATACCATAATAATGCTTTCAAATCATTGGTTTGGCATTTCTGAATTCTCCAGCCAACCCCTTTAGTTAAAATTGGATGGTAGTGTAAGCACACGAGATTGAATCAGATTCTTATATTTACACAGATTCTATTATTCAATTCACTTTCAATTGAGAAAAATAATTAAAAACATCTTGTATCTCGTATAAGATGATACGATTTTATAAGACGGGTATTGATTATGTGATCTTTTATAAATTTCTTGATTGGTTTACGTAACCAAAAAATGAAATCAGAAAAATATAAATAATAATTTAAGAGTTACTATAAAGACGATCGTGATGTCACCTTCCATACCAAAAAAAAATAATAATAATTACATTTTTACCAATGTTTTTGTGCCCAAATTATAACCTCTATGTTTTTTTTTTCTTTTTGGGGGGGAGTTTTTCATATCTTGGTAACGTCAAATACCATGTGATATTGGATCTAAGTAGTAGTGGGGAGGCTTAAAAAGGGAAAAATAAATTAAAAATCAACCGTTGTGACTTCTTTTGTTTCATCATGGGCGTAGAATATGCTGCGAGCTTGCATTTTTAATTCGTCCAAATATAATAATATAAAAAAGGACCATAAGATTTGTATGGACGTAGATAATGCTAAATTGCTGGACTTCGGATCTTGTGCCCGTGCGTGAATCACGCTCCACAACATAATTAACTTGGAGCATGCACTATGACTTACTGATTCCGATCGTTATTACAAGTATTTTGATTTCGTCTTAAATTTCATTTAGAATGTATTTTTAATTAGAAAAATTTTTTAAAAATATATTTTCACATTCAACGTTTTCTTCTAATTATTAGGAAATATTTTTAAAATTTTTATTTTAATTAAAAAGACATCGTAGGTGAAACTCAAAACAAACCTAGGACAAATCAAAATATTTATAATAAAGACGGGAGAGAATACTAAATTATGAGTATAATATCATAATTTTTCAATATTATATTGTCATTTTAAGTATATTGGTTTACATGTAAAAAAGTAATAAATGAAATAATTATTATATCATCATGAATCGAGCAAATCTTACACCGTTACACTTATTACACTCAATACAACTAACTAGTACAATAATGTAATTATTTACTTATTATTTACCACCCACCCATGCGGATAGTTTTATATTTACATCCATTCCATGAACTAGTTATTCTCATAATTTATAGTATTACTCTTTAATTATCGGGTGAATAGTTTTGTTTTCGAAATTTTGAATAAGATTTTTTTTTATAATAGTTTATTAGAGTTTGTGGAATTTTTTTTTAAAAAAAAACCTCTTTTTTTTCAGTTTTTGTGGAGGATACATGCCAAGATAATAAAGCGATATTGTTTTTCTTTTTTGTTTTTGGTTTGGAAAAAGAATAAAGTTTTGTGTCTAATTTGGTTTGAGGCCCTCAATATTTCTCAAATCAATTATATTATTTTTCATTCTAATGAAAATGCGGTTCAATGATTAAAGCCACATCACACCACGATTAGAGAATCTCGTGGGGGTGGGTGGGTGTGGGGGCGCACATTAATGATCATATTTGGTTTTTGGAGATTGTATCCCTTTCAAAGAAGAACCAAATGTGAATCGAGACTGGCCTAGTGGTTTGTGGTTTGGCTTTCCTGGGCAGAGTCCCGGGCTCCATTCTCATGGGGTGCAAGGTGGTAGGGTAGTTGTAGGGTTTTTAAAAAGAAAAAAAGAAAAAAGAACCAAATAATTGGTCAAACAATCACCATAAATCAGAATAAAAATCTTCAAAATTAAGTATTTTTGTATCTAAGAGACTAGAATATTGAAAGTCCCAGGGAACAAAAAAAAAATCTTGGTATTACAGGTCTCTCCTTTATTTCCTTTCTTTGAGGAAAAAGAAAAAGAAAACTCTTTGAAATGATCCATGATGAACTATACTCCCTTAATTTCAATTTGTAGGTCGTTTTAGGTTTGAAGAGATTTTTCAAAATATAAGTCGTTTTACAAGTTCTAAGCAAATTAAAGACTATTTTTCTAATTTTATCCACAATAAATGATGCCAATATATTTTCATTTGGTCTTGTTTATAGTTCCAATGTAATTAATGAGGGATAAAACAGATATTTAACACATAAATTAATTGTTGAATGATTGTCTCCTTAGTTGACGTACAGAGTCTAAAGTGACCTACATTTTGAAATTGAGGGAGTAATTATTAGTACTAGGTTCATTTGTCCAGATTCTTCTCATCCTCTGGACACTTCTTTGGGGAAAATGGTGTCCAAAAGTTAGGTTTGATGTAAATGTGAATAAGGATTGTCTTTGTCAATGATGATGACCAAATGGCAAAAACACTGATTTCAAAGAATCAACATCCCAAATATACCAGATCATCACTGAGAATTTATTAGTAACTTTGAAATATCTGATTGCTTCATATTCTTATCATTTGCCAACCAATGGGCAAATGTTGCTTGAGGAGCCCTAAGAATACATCAAAGTTGATCATATTAAGCATCCCAATTTCTGAAATTTATTACCCATTGCTTTTAGTTTCTCTTTTATTTGACATACTTGGTCAGCCAGTTCAACATGTCTGAGTGAGCTTCTTCAGCCATCTTTACGGCAGCTTTATCCTCATCTTTGTACATCATTGCCCATCCGTGTTTAACTCCCGGGTATATCTTTAAGAAGTTATCGACCTATTAACACAAAAAGAACACGTGTAAGGGCCTAAAATTTGTCGAAAACTTTGTAATGCTTCAACTTGCCAGTTCAAGAATGAATTTATGAGTGTTTGGATCCATAAATCATGTCTAAACCACAAGCTCTAAAAGATATTCACTTGAGTGCTAGTCTATTGAAATGGATAGTTTAATTTATGGAGAGCAAGAACAAAGAACCGCATTTCTAACCTCGGGTTTTGCAGATAAAATGCTGTTCAGATTAGTCAAATGTTCAGCAGTGCATAAATGGTCAGTCTCAGCTCCTAGTAGAGCCATTGGGACCTTAATTTCTGCAATAATAAAGATCACAATCATCAATTCACAGATAGAACGACTCATAAGCCAAAGAGGTTGGCTTTGATAAACGAGGGAAATGGACCTTGAAAATCTTCAGCAAAGAGAGTACTAGGGTGCACCAGAACTCCAGCCTTAATGCAGTCAAATTTTGCAAGTTTGGACACAGTTGATCCTGAAATATATGCATGAAGGCAGAAAATCAATCATAGATATTATCTGTGTGATGAGGACACGATGCATTGCAATTTCTGGAGGATCATATAAAAAGACAGTAAAGATGTCTTACCACCCCAGCAAAATCCTGCAGCCCCAATTGCAGTAACTCCTTTGCTCTTCAGAGCATCAACAACTGCCAACGCATCTTCACATCCTTTTTCCTACAAAAATGGAAGAAATAACTGGGCTTTACAAGTTGTCTATTAAGTACAAGTTCATCCTTTTTTTCTGAAAATATACTTGACTAATCAGACTGCCTGATGACGTATTCCTATCATCACATAGAAACTCTAATTTTGCCATGAGTAGTATATAACTAAGGGCAGCCAGCACGTTTACTCTAACTTAACAGCAGAATAAAATAATAACATACTGCTGTGTGAGTTCTCAACCATTCAGCACGGTCAGAGTGTTTTCCACTATCAATAGGATCCCCACGGAAAAAATCAGGAACTACAACCAAAAATCCAGCTTCTGCAACTTTGTCAGCAAGCCTCCTTCAAAATAGAAAAACAATCAAGCTGTCACAAGAATTTCAATTGCGGCAAGGGAGAGCAATTTTAACATATGTGCTTTAAGTGATGGACATACATTATGTTGTAAAAGTCAATTAGAAACTTAATAACCCAGAGGACTGAACTTAGCTAGTAATCTTTGCAATTCTGAAACCAAAGAGAGCAGCCAAATTATTTCTAGCAATGGAATCATAGCAAACAAAGGCTTGAAATAAATTTTTTTTTTTTTTATTACTTCACTTGCAATATGTTGCTAGGGAATGCCATGAAAGAAACATATGAAAAGTCTAGTAGACAGAGGTATCAAAAGATGATACATTTGTATGAAAATATCCAGTTTAACTGTTCAATTATGTTTTCGCGTAGAACATCTGAACCAAGTAATCCTCAATTCTGAAATGCACAAAAATATGATTGGATCAAAGGGCATCAGATGTCCAAAGTTCTATTATATCAGACTTTTACAATACAACTATAACGATTACCAACAATCAGATAATGCCTGGCAGCTCACCTCAAATTCTTACCCTCAAATCCTGCAAAATAATCATTTCAAACACCGTAAGCAACCAAAGTACTCAAACATTAATATGAAATTCAAGAAATTAGTCTAATTTTGAAGTCATAGTGATGTTTAGAGTTGCAAACGACCCCATCAACTCAAAAAGTGAACCCTTTCGACTCCAGTAATCTAGCCCCCTTCTGATACTTCCAAAAGCGAGGGAAGAAAAACCAATGCTACACAACCCTTTTGATCCAAGCCATGGATAAGGTAACTCTGAATCTGAATGAATAAACAAGCAGATATGCCAAAGCAAAAAACACCACTTTCATACGGAATTGGCTAAGGAGTAACAAGATTCTGCGCGCAAAACCAACCCTTCTAATCTAAACCAGCCCAAAAGACTAGACTTTTAAAAACCTCAAACCCAACAGAATTCATAATCAAAAATACCAACTTTAAACAGAACAATCAAACAAGCGGAAATGCCGAAGCAAAAAAGACCACTTTCATACGGAATTGGCTAAGGAGTAATAAGATTCTTTGCGCAAAACCAGTAATCTAAACTAGCCCAAAAGGCTAGACTTTTACAAACCTCAAACCCATCAGGATTCATAATCAAAAGATAACAACTTTAAACAGAATCATCGAAAAAATGAAGGCACAAAGTAATTACCATAAGCATCAGAGAGTAGAATGATGGCGCGTTTGGAATCACGGGTTCCAGTGATGTACGTTTGAAGGCCTGCTAATTCTTCTACAGAGCTTTGGGGAGCAGCCATTTTTGCAATTTACTTACTTTAGTACACTAACTTAGCCCAGACTGATTGGGAAGAGTTTATATATGAGCTGTGAAGAAATTTTGAAGATGGTTGAAGGAGACAAATGTGGAATGAAGATGATATTGTGTGACTAACTTTAGTTTACAGGTCAAATGAAATGATCGCAAATTGATACTGTCTGTAATGATGAGGATCATGAGGCATCAATTACGTATCCAATAATTCAATTCATTAACAAATTTGATTTAAATTCTCAATTTCATAGTAATAACACTCCCTCTGATGTCTATCACCTCCGAAAAAATGATTCCAATTTCTTTAGTTTAATTAGGGAGAATATCTTTTTTTTTTATATAAAAAAAAAAAAACACATGTTGGAAAGCAAGTGAAAATCCAGCCTACGGCTGGTAAAAGGTTTGTAAATTAGTAACAATTTGAGACAAACAAGATTCGTGTCGTTCAAACTAAGAAGAACAATCTTTGGTAAAAAAAAAAAACGTTAATACCTATTACCTTCATAAATGTAAAGGATCAGTTGTGGTGAAGTTTGGTATCTTCGTATACTGAAAAGGGAATCCCCTTTCTGTTACACGATTAAAGGAGGTTACCGGTAAAAGAAGCTGACATGGCCACTTGACGTTGGACCGCTTCGTATTCCCCCTTTGACCGACCCCTCTATGAGAAACTTCTGCTCCTCGTTGCCTGACGCTTTTTTTCCCCTCTTCATCGCTGCGTGAATAACAAAAGGTTTGACGGCATACTTTCACTTCAGTGAAACCATTCGCGCCTGTTTTCTTCCTTCGCCATTGGATTTTTCTGGGATTAGGTAGCAGCTATCTGGCTCCGAGGTTAGTGAGTTCTTGATTTCGGAAGTCATTGGATCTATTATGCTTTGTATGCGTGTTTGTTGGTGAATTTCTTTGGTTTTTTCTCCGTTCGTTGAGAACAGAGAGGATTTAAACTTTGGATTTTCGGAGATACAATTGAAGGGTTTAAAGGGGGATGTGATAGTTGAATGAATTTATTGTGCGTTTGATGTTGGTACTGGGCAATTTTTTTTCCCCGTTTGTTTTGCTGACTGAAGAAGGAGGGCAACAGTAACAAGTTTCTGATAATGCAGTCAAAATTGATGTGATATGCATGTTATGTATTTGTTTATAGTCCTTAATTGCAACAAGTATATTCTCTGGTTGAGTTCAATTTATGTACCAATGCGTTTCTCTTGATTAAGTTCCATTTTTTCTCAGTTCCCGTGACAAATTTAGAAATATACAAGGTGTCTGGCGATTTGATATGGCAGTCTGTGCCTATGGCAAGGTAAGGGACTATAAAAATGACAATAAACTTTCTGAATGTTATCAGTTTCTTTCGTAGGTTGTCTTAGTGAATTGAGCATGCATAAAATGCGCAATATAATTTTTTTTGAAATAAAAACTATATTATATTACTCTTTATTGGAAATCGTCCAGCAACAATTGATAATGAGAGATACAGTAAAAATAAGAACGCAACTTAATTACAATCAAGTATATCACTATTGTTGTGTTTCTCGTTGATAAACCTATCTAAATCTACCCAATATAACGATGGATATATCACGTACCAGATAATCAATCTGATCAAGAATATATCTCTAATCATTTGATGAAGGCCCCGACTCATAGATCTATCAAATAAATCTACGATGACTGAATTTTCTCGAATCGCACAGTTTGAAGCAACGAATGAAATCACGAACAACGCTGTAACCATACAGAAGACACCACGAATACTGCAACAAAAAGCCAAATCCTGCGATAAAAAACCCTACTTTCTCAATAGATCACAATTGATCTACTGAAGGAACAATACCTTGGGACAAATTTCACTTATTAGACAATGCAAATAATAAGAAATAAACAAAAATCAAATCAGTTCCCCGTCCACCCACGAGCGAAGACGGGGAAGGAGAAAATTTTTAAGAGAGAGGGCGGCTAGGGTTGTGAGGGGAGGGAAAAATGCGCATGATAATTAGGTATACTTAATAAGAATATCTCCAGTATGTATTGGCATCTTTCTTATATGTACTGTCATCTTTCACTCATTAAATTAATATAGTATTAAAGAATACAGTCTGCACCTAGCTCTCATATATCATATTATATAGTTAAGAAAAAAACAGTGAAAGAAGATGTCAGTCGTCCTTCATATATCACCATATGCAAGTGAAAACAACTTGAGTAAAGGTTTAAAATTCTTTCAAAATTTACTTGAGTGGCAAATTTACTTGGTTCGTAGGAGTGCTAGGGTTGCTCATTTGATAACCATGTAGAAATCCAGTTTTGAGCCTGATCATTTTTGTTCTAAATTATGCTTTTCACTTTTTTGTTATATGTGACGAACTAACCTGGAACCTATTACCTGAGAAGACTTGCCTTTAGATTTATTTTCACATATTGTTATAGATTTTTTTATGTTTGGCGATTGTTTTCACCATCTATAAAATATTTTTTGTAACATTTTGATGAAAGATAACAAGAATATGACGATTTCAGAACGAAAGAAAAAGAGATTTGAAAAAATATTTAAGAATTATACGCTTCAACAACAAAGAATTCATACAATTGTGTTGTTGTAAATTATGCACTAGGGAAGAGTGGAAGACGTAGATACATACGCGTCAGGCAAGAGCTGCATCAAGAATTAAAGACACTACATGTTGCAGCATCCCCAGAACTTTCAAGGCGAGATAAGCAGCCCAAGACTCCCAGTGATGAAGAGTGGGAGTTTTCGCCTAATCTTAGTTTTGATAACTCTAGTGTTAACAGCACTACATCACCCGTAGGAATGTAGATGGAGAAAAATAAAAATCAGTTCCTAAATTGCCCAGATAGGAATAGTATGAGAACTTTTACATACATTGTAGAGATGTGCATTTTGCTATTAATATACCTGAGGAAATTGAGATTTCTTTCATGTGTATAGAAACATACTAAAAACTGACAATAGTTTCAATAGTTTTATTTATAATACAAGTTGTACTAAAACCAAGAAAGTATTGGCGAATCAATATCTTTAATATCATCACCTGGGTAAATTTTTTCAAACACCGCACCTTGTGCGGTGCATCCAAGCTAGTTAATAATTATGTCCAAAAAAAAATACCATAGGTGGCTGCAACACACATTCTCCTAAGAGCATCCTCAATGCAATAGTGTAAAATGTGGTCCCAATAGTCTCCAGCTCAGCCACTATGTCAGTTTCAAGTAAAAGCAATTTTTTTCTCCAATGCTTATTATTTTAATTTAGTAAAATATGTGGCCCTTTTTTCATTAAATTTTTATTTTATGACAATAGCAGCTTTCCAAAAGTATATTGGTGGCCCACATTTTCTGACAATTACTGATGGAGAGAGAAGTTTGTTCTGAGGCAACGTGTGTTTCTTTCAACATGGTATGCAATGGATACATGTATATTGAGGGGCAATTGGCACGGCTATCAAGCACCAATTACCCTGCGTTGAGGATGCTCTAAGAACATCTGTAGTGTGAGGTAACTGGCATTGAAAATTGGGCCAGTTACGCCCACTTTTACTTCAGAGTATTGTGGAGAGTATTTTGCACATACATGCTCTTCTATTTGTTACCGGATTTTTTTTCTGAAAAAAGTGAATCAGAGGTGGGGCCGTTTGATATATATATATGTCCAATACTAATGCTTGTGGGACAACATAAATTGGTAACAGCAGTGGGCAAAAATTTTGAAAACCATGTAATCTGATTATAATGTACAAGTGCTCAATTTGGGACTATCTTTTTTTTTTAATACTTAAAGGAGTAAAAGCATTGAGAATGTTCTAAGAGCAACTTTATTCATAAACCAAACCAAATTCAATAAACAGTCCACGTCAACATTCTATTAACAACAACTAATATTAAATTCTATTACAACTCCTCCCACAACCATCCTAGTTTATACCCAAGTTTATAAAAAGGACCTACCATGGACCCACTATAAAATTACATTAATTTTATTACAAATTATAAATTCTAAAATAGAAAATGAATTCAGAATAATTAATTAGTATTAAATATTTATTAGAAATTTAAATAATTAATTAATATAAAAAAGATAATTAATTGAAAAATTGTTATTTATTATCGTTGGAAAATTTCAAAATAAAAAAATGCATAAAAATTAATACATCAAATATTTTTAGCCGTTGCAAACTTAAAGTTTTACCCGTTGGAGTTTTTTTTTACCACAAGGAATTTTAACAAAATAAAAACAAAAAAAGGCCATTTTGTTGTCAAAAATTGAAAACAGCCGTTTGGCATAGGAAAAAAAGGGACAAAAAATGGGCCCAGAAAATGATGTGGTGTTGTTTTCTTTTGTTTTTGTGAGCAACATGGCCAGCCCAACCCACTTTTCTGTAGGTTTATGAACATAAACCTTTTTTTGCCTCCACTTGCCCACAATGGCATTTTGGCCGTTCATGGAGAAGAGTGGGCCATTTGTCTGTTATAAACTCCTCCATGAACGGCTGATGTGGATGCTCTAAGGAAATATATTTGATTCATGCTACACAGCAACTTAGCCAATTCTTACAAGCTCCTAAGGAAATTCATTGGATGGTTGCAACACACATTCTCAGATATCTCAAAGTGCACCACAACCAGGTTTTCTCTTACTGGCTAAAATTGCTAGTGATGTGTAAGCAATTCCTCAAGTCATAGTACAAGATTTTGTCTCAAATTGCTAGTGATGTGTTAGCGATTCCTATAACTTCGGAAGCCACTTTTAGTGTCGATACAAGAGTTATTGATACTCATCGTGCCTTACTCTTACAAAAACAGTGGAGTTCTTGATGTGTGGTGGAGATTGGTGTAGGAATTTTCATGGGGTGAAGAAGAAAATAACAGTAAGTTTAGTTTAGTTTAGTTAAACTTCTGCCTGGTGCTAGTACTAATTATATTCGTGATTGATTTTTACTTCTTTTGTTTTGTAGAAAGAGAAGTCCGATAAGGAAATTCTGCTTCTTAAATGATAGATTCACTAGTCTTGCTGCACAAACTAGGTACATCTTCATTTTCTAACTTGTTACTTTCTTGAGCATGCATCTTATCAAACGTAATAGGTTTCTTAATGTTACTTATGGAATTTATCTATGATTTCAATCTCAGATCAATTTAGTTTGTTTATATGAAATGTTTCTTGATATAACTTCTCAACTTTAATTATAGTTTTAGCTGATCTTTATTGAACTAGAGTTTGAGTGGATTGTTTGTGTTGAAAGGGAAACCAAAAAAATTATGAGATGGTGGACATGATTAATTTTATAGAGTTTGATAGATTGATTTTGGTGCATTATAATGACTGTTGATAATGTTTATCAAGAGCTTATGAAATACCAAGCTAAACTTTTCTCACGTGAAGTGCACGTCTTTACTTTGATGGTGAAAAATTAAAAACTGAGGAATCATATTATTGTTATTTGTCAATCTCTTTTGCAGGTTGGTATGGTGAACTTTTGTTGATTTTGAAGATGGATCTATTGGATATTAAGATGTATAATAAACAATACAAAAAGGTGGCGTGATGATCTCTGATGATTTAGGTGGATTTTGTTGATGACTAAGATGATCTTTTGTGCATTAACTGTATAAAAATTAGAAATAGGTGTTATGGGGTTATTTTGTTAAACTAATTGGCCATCTTATCTTTGGTATTAGAAATTAGAAGTTGTAAGCATGTATATTACTACTTGACTCGACTCAACTCGAATACACCCCGATCTGCGAGTATGAACGGTTTGTTTCACCTTGATACTATTTTAACTGTTGCCATTGCATCCGTTCTAGTACTACTCAAATGAAAAATACAATCTCGTCCCATACACAGACTACAAGAATTAGTCTGCCTTAACTTTTCCTTGCTGGTAAAGTGCGCTCTTTATGTGGTTGCGTTCGAGGATTTCATTTTTTTTTTTTATGTTAATCCATGTAAATGAGGACAACTACTTCAATCATATCAGGCTAATGTTTATTGCCATCTTATACTTGTCCGACACTGGTGGGTTCTATCTTACCTAGGTTAAGGGTGTGTAGACATTCTAGGGGAGAAGAAATGATGGAATTGCAGAGTATTTCATCCCAATAGAGACTCTTCTGTGTTATAAGAGATATTGCGAGTTCAGCTTTAAATTTTTACTTCTTTCTGAAATCTCTCCATCTCATACAATTATATAATACACATTAGATCGTGTCATTTTTTTTTAAAAAAAAGAATTGCACAAAGTAAATTTGAATTGTATAAAGTAGGATTCCATCTAAGTTTGTACTCGGAATTCTATTTTCGTCCCTAGAAAAGAAATGAGCATTGTAAATTTTTAATTGTACTAATCAAATTCTTTCTGAAGTTTAATTTCATTCAATCAACTCGATCAATGTTATAAAACGAATATGAATTTGCTTCTTTTTTTCCCCTTATCAATGATCATCATATTCGACATTGCACTATCAGGTTACAGTGCAATTGAATCCCAATCCTTTTTTGTCATGTCGCATTGATCTTGATTTTGTCATACCCTCTTTGTTCTTCCACCCAATACAACAAGGAGAGGAGTCGGATTAATTTGGTAATGCAACAGAATAAATATTACTACAGGAAAACAAGTTCGTCTATGAGTTTCTGACTCAAAATAATATTAAATTATAAGAACAAATGTTCCCTTTATATGACTCAGATTAATAAGAACGTAAGTGTAGATGAAAATACAATGTTCTTAGGAATGTGTAACTTTAACTGGAAGAAGTTAAAAGTTAAAATGGGTGTGTTTCGACACTACTTTCTAAGAGTAGGTTGGTTTAAACCAACAACAATACAACTATTCTTTTGATCCATCATAACACATCAACGAGTTTTCTTCCTCATCATCTTCTTTGATGTTTGAGCAGTGAAATTTGCTTGTATTAAGAGAATCTACTACAGTACTTAATTAAGGTTTTGTCGTTCTGCTACATGCCTACACACTTTGATTCCTTGTACTGACATTTCTCTGTACCGAATTGAACGTACGCATATATTTTGTGCTAACAAAAAATTATTTGTAAGTTAGAAACCCCCACCACTACCATCGTTAAATTACATTTACAATAAAGTTGAGAAATGATTCATTGGTCAAATGAAGATAATTATAAAAATTACTCCCTCCCTCTTATAAAAATAATCCAGATTGAGTTTTAAGATCAATATTAACTCTAGTACTAATTTTAAAATTTAATATGGACTATTTTTTGGGGACATGAGTTGTACACAATTTTTTTTTATATGTAAAAAAATTAGATGGCTCACGCGAGTACACGATATTTCATAGGAGAATATAAAAACACGAGTTATAATGTAGACGATAAAAATAATCCACATTGAGTTTTGAGATTTCTAATAAAAATAGTACAAATCTCAAAGTTCAGTGTGAACTATTTTTCTGGGACAGAGAAAATATCATTTTTGGCAAAAAGTATTCGATCTGTTTTTGGTATATTACGCATCTGATGTCTGAAGTATTCGATATGTTTAATTAGGAATAAATGATCATAATGTTTTGAAATTTTAGTTTAGCATAAGGACATGACTTCGATCAAAACTTTTCTGGCGCATTCGACTCAAATCTAGATTAGTCGTGGATGGCTTAAAACCTTAATCTTTTAAGTATGGACCTTAAAATTGGGCCCTAAAAGCTAGGAAAGGAGAAACCCAAATCCTAGTTTGGACTACTTGACTTGCTTCTAAAAACAATAAAATTATCCCACATTGGATAAGATCTACACGACGCCGTTCAGGAGTTTGTATTGCAGGTGTTTTCTACAAGCCTTCCATCATGTCAGCATCAATTCTTCATGCAAATTGCCCCCAGTAAAAAAATAATTTTTTTTTTAAAAAAGTAGGAAAATTCTGTGGTTTGACAGCAACCAGCAAAACCTGCCTGTTGGTTTCTTCTATCTGGAGGGTTTTTGTAGGGGTTTTCCTCCGTTTCTTTCACTCTGTATCCACCCTTTTTATCTCTTCTGAAATAGCCCTTTTTGTATTCACTTGTGGGCACATTGATGTGATGATATATTGAGGTTAGGATTATAGGGGAAGGGAAAAGGGAATTGTTTGCAAGGAAGAAGAAAAAATGGGTTCTTTGAGAGATGAAACAGCGAGGAATTTCCATGAGGTGGTGGAAGAAAAAGAGGAAGAAGAACCCATATTAATGGAACAATCTCAAAGGTTCTGTATGTTCCCTATTAAATACCCACAGCTTTGGGAGATGTACAAGAAGGCTATAGCTAGTTTCTGGACAGGTTCTATTTCTTATATTACTGAATTTCACTTTCTTGTTGTAAAACAATCACAATGTGCTGGCTCATGTGTTCTGACTTCTGACATATGGGGGTTTGTGTGATTGGATTGTGGTGGGATTTTGGACCCTGCTCAGATTGTAATTTTTCTTCCGGTTTTTGTGTTTCAAAATTGGTTCTTGAGGTTCAAGCTGTTTTGCGTGAATTACTCCATTTTTGGGAATTATCAAGAATAAGGTGCCCAAAGATTGGATTTTGATGCCACTGTTCTGTTGCTAAAAACAAATTTGTAATCTAGCTTAAACATTGAACTGAGGGTTCTGGTTTCGGGGAGCAGATAAAGTTTAATGTAAAAGTTGTTGAATCATGCAATGCATTGTTCGACTTAGTTATTGAGTTTCTTTTTGTGGTGGGACAACCTTTCTTTAACCTGGTCTCCTTTAGAATGTACTCAGTGACAGTCGGAATTACCTCTTGTTGGGCAGCCAAAAGCTACACAACAGTTAGTATCCTCCGAATTAAAGGAAACAGTATAAAGTTTGGAGGTAACAGTGGAAGATTTAAAGTTGTTGTACCAACACACAATATGTTCTTCCCTCCAGCTAGGCCACCAATGCTAAATCTCCCGGATTGGCATAAAATGTGGTGTATTTCGAGAATGTGTATAATTTACGGACGATTATGTTAACTGTGAGAAGAATAGAAATAGGGAAGCTTGCTTGAGCAACTTTCTTGCAATTGTAGACATCTTAAATGTTATTTTGCTTCAATGCTTTATTTTTAGTAAGCATTTTTGCTGTTCTTATAATGGTGGTTGTTGAAACTATTTAGACGGGTTTCATGATTGCATTTACAGCCTTAGCCTCCCTGGTCTGGGTGGGCCATTGCCCTAAAAGCTTTACTTGATTGTAGAATGATGCAAAATTAGATTCTTGATTGTACTCGAAACCTTTATCTACAGTGTTGCATGCTTTTAGAAATTGATAAATCCTTGCAAGTTGACTTGGAGGAATTGCACATATATTGTGAACGCTGAACTCAATAAGATGAGTTTTTGTTGATGTGTTTGATGTGCAAAGCAATATTACCATAATCAAATAATTATTTAGGATATGACCATTTTAGCTAGTTAATCTTGATGTCTGGTTTAAGCCATCGACATCATTTGATGGTAATCTCATTCTAAGAAAGGCACAATATTTACCATGGTTGAAGGCAGCGTGTTGGTGTTTACTGAGACAACCATCTTCTGACATTCTTGTTTGAAGATGAGAATTTAATTTTCAAGCTTCTTAGAGGCACATAAAGTATGTCTTGGCCCTTCATCTTTTCTTGTTTAAATTCCTTAGGGGAAAAGAAGGTGGGAAAACGTCTTTCATTTGACGTTCCCCTGTTGTGGTGTCAGCTGATATTTCTGGCTGAAATTGAGCCCTGCCTTTTCATTTGTTCTTTTTCATATTAAGGAGACTAGGAATTTGTGCTTGAAATTTATTCTGGATTTGAATTATGTTTGCAATTTCTTCTTCTTCAATGAATTATAATTTAAAACTAGATTCTTTCTGCCTTTCGTTTTCGTAGAAGGCAGTGCTTCTGTTCTATGGGTAAGTGTTCTGAAATGTACTTATTGTTTCAGCTGAGGAGGTAGATCTCTCTCTTGATGTGCAACATTGGCAAACATTGTCTCAGTCAGAGAAGCATTTCATTAGCCATGTTCTGGCCTTTTTTGCTTCTTCAGATGGCATTGTCTTAGAAAATTTGGCTGCTAGGTTCTTGAAAGATGTCCAAATCCCAGAGGTACAGAACAGAGTCACTGAAAATTGATGTGTTATTTGATTTCTTTTCTCACTTACCTTTTGATATGTGGCTTTGATCATCCCTAAAACTGACTGATCTGGCTTGTTATCTTTTCAGGCTCGTGCATTTTATGGTTTTCAAATTGCCATTGAAAATATACATTCTGGTAATAGTTTAAATCAGCAGTATTGCCATTCAATGAATGTGCGTTCTGGGGGTCTCTCATAATGAAATTTCTCTTCTTTCAATTGGTAGAGATGTACAGCTTGCTGTTGGAAACTTATATCAAAGATTCCAGGGAAAAGAATAGATTGTTCAATGCTATGGAAAATGTTCCTTGTGTGGCCAAAAAGGCCAACTGGGCTTTGAATTGGATTCAGAGGTAATGCAATATTTGGTTCGGCATTGACTGGTGGTGGTTTTTTCCAGAAAATTTTGGGGGAGAAAGAGACAGGAGAAGTGGATTTTCACCATTGGATTGGGTGGGGGGGTGGGGGGGGGGTTGGAGAGGCTGTGTTGTGGATGGTGTTCTTACATCAGTTTGGTTTGCCATTTTGGATTCATGCATTTGTCTTCTGGAGTTCTAGTACCCAACTGGTGCTCATTATGGCTGTGTATGTGTTCATGCAGTTCCAACACGTTTGCTGAGAGACTTATGGCCTTTGCATGCGTTGAAGGAATCTTTTTCTCTGGAAGGTATGCACTTGGTGGCACATTATTGGTTTCTCATGTAATCTCACTATGTCCCTCTAAGTTACATGATGTTTTCTCAGCTTCTGTGCCATTTTTTGGCTTAAAAAGAGGGGATTGATGCCTGGATTGACATTCTCGAATGAGCTTATATCAAGGGATGAGGGTCTGCACTGTGACTTCGCTTGCCTCTTGTACAGGTCTGTTTATCATTTCATGCCATTCTTTTGTAGCACTAAACGGAATTCACGACTGGAAATCTTAAAAGAGATTTGCATTAAATATTTACTAGTAGAACCCATCACCTTCAGGATATACCTTATCAGTTAATATTTCTGCAGCTTGTTGAAGAAGCGAGTGTCTTGGCAAAAAGTTCAACAAATTTTCCATGAGGCAGTTGAAATAGAGATTGAGTTCGTCTGCGATGCCCTTCCTTGTGCCTTGATTGGTATGAATGCTACACTGATGAGCCAATACATCAAGTTTGTAGCGGACCGGCTATTGGTAAGTTAGTGCTCGTTGTTTTGGTGGATGTGCCCTTTATCATTTGATATTACCTGAGTGTCCATCTTTAATTAGGAAGTGATCATTTGGTCTTGCTTCACAGGTTGCTTTAGGTTACCAGAAAATATACAGCGTTGATAACCCCTTTGAGTGGATGGAGTTTATCTCCCTTCAGTAAGTGTGTCAAAACTTAAGGAGAATCTGTCTGTTACCACTAAGTGGCTTGTACGGAAAACTTTGTGTGATATTTATGAAGAAACTTATCTGAACATTTGATTTTCAACTCAATAGCCTTTCTTTTTCTGTTGGTGCTTCGTGATGTTTTAGTGATTGCATCTAACTGCAGTTTTCTACACTACACATGCCAAGAAAGTTGTTAAATTAGAAACTACTGTCTCTTGAATGCTTCTCGATTTATTATGTTGAAGCTTTTTTGCCCTTGTGTTCAACTCATTTTCTGCTGTAACAGAGGGAAAACAAACTTCTTCGAAAGGAGGGTCGGTGAATATCAGAAGGCTTCTGTCATGCCAAGCTTGCAAGATACAAATCCCAAGAACTTTGTATTCAAGCTTGATGAAGATTTCTAGTCATCAAGAACCTTAAGGCCTAAAACACTGGCAGTAGACTTTTACAAGATTTCTTTTGTAAAATATCTGTTCATAGTAAGTATCACTACCGATGCGAAGTGCATTTGATTGCCTCTACTACTCTAAAGTAATGAAATTTCGTTTTTAAGCTGTCTTTCATAACGTTAACTCGAACCTGTGACTTATTGAAAACAAGAGAGAAGTTCTCTGACTACACATATCATACGCTAAAACTGTTAATCTAACAGCTGACTTTCTTTAGTTGATTGATGCGATTAACCCTAAAAGGATTTGGAAACTTCATTCTAAAATTTAGGATGAGATTGATGAAAGAGTTTAACAGACAGGACCTTATTCTAAAATGGATGAGACTATTTTAAAACCTCAAATATGTCACTGTTGAGGAAGTGGTTGATGGAGGGTGATAGTGGAGCAACATGGGTGATTTGGGCCACTAAAACTACTACTACTCATCATGAACCAACCACCCAAAATAAGAAAAGCAGTCCAAAAATAGGATATGTCTAGGGTTGTTTTTCTTACTCTTAAAAAATTCATTCTTTCTCTTATAGTGGTATAGTAGTAGTAGTTGCCACCCAATTAAGTTTGCTTGCCTTTGCCGTTTTTTAACTGTTTTCTTTTCTTTACTTTCAAAAAATTGTCTTTCCATCAAAGCATTGCCCACATTAGCAAACCTCATTTTCAATCCCTTACTGGCTAGCATTCATCCATGATTTGGCATTTTATAACTTAGAAGAAGGAAATTGTGCTGAAAGTGAAACAAAGGGGTTGGTGAGATGTTGTAATAACATGTACAATGTGTACCCTCCTATTCTATTGCATGACGAGTTTTTTATTTTTTTTTATTTTTTTTATTTTTTTATAACAAGAATGAAATTCAATTAATGTAACGCAACAAAATGCTTTTACTTGGAATGGAGTGTGAATAGATGAGTGATGTCACTAGTTATATTTCATTGTATTAGTTTCATATAGTTATATTTCATTGTATTAGTTTCATATTAACTTTGTAGCGATAAGGTAATACTTTTTCTGACATGAAATTATTATTCAGTTTAGGTTTCTATTTTTAGTTCGAGACTGATGAAGCAATAAAAATACCTAAAACTCCCAACTTAACATCTGGAATGAAAAAAAAAAAAAAAACTCAAATATCTCAACTAGCTCATAGTATCTTTTGATCCATCATCCATTACTCTTTTGTCAATTTATATACCCATTCCCCCATTCACCACGCTCAAAACTCATCAACTTGTTTGTACCTTTTCATGGGGCAGTTATATATCTTTCTAGTGCACGACTGAATCATTTCACCTAATCCACTTTTTTATGGTTACTACTTGTCCAGCTATGAATTGGATGTAGAAATGATCATGGCTTTTATCATAATTAGTCTTTTCTTGAAGAATTTGTTGTCAGTTGTCAAATATTGTAACTTATGCCAAAGATTTTCAGAGCTCATTGACCCATGAAGAAAATGTCTTTTGATATCAATACTTGTGTTGGTCTATATATGGAGTAGTGAAGAGATACATTACGTATCAACAAATTCCCAAATTCTTGTTAATGTAGTAGTTGAAAATTGAGTGGTTATTGATCAAGCAGATAAGTTTGATCACTTTGTATCTAAATTGCATAAAAAGAAAACTATCTAGTTACGATTATGGCTTTTTAAGATTCACCAGTTCTATACAGTTACGGTTGATTTGAAACAAAACAAGTCTAATAAAACATTTATGCTGTTAATTTGTGAAGAAAAGATTTTAGAATCATCAAGCATTATTGAAGTATTCCACATTGATTGTGAAATTGGGATGGTGATAGGGCCATTATAAAATTTTTTTCCCCCCCTATGATTTCCCTATATATATGGATGGAGTATCACATTAAAAAACAGCCTTTAGTTAGTCACTAGTGCTTACCTACCAAAGGCAAAAGGATATGATCATCCAAAAACTACTATTCTAAACAGCAGAAAAGAATAATTTTTTGTTGTCATTAGCCTCTCTCTATAAATGAACCTTAGTGGAAAAAGGGGAAGATGAAAATGGTTGGCTTTCCATACCTAAAGGCAAAAGGCAAAAAAAGCTTTGTGTAAATATCATTAAGGACCAACTATGAAAGGGATGTCACCATGTCATCATCTCCACCTACCCCTAACCACCATACTACTACATAATCTTTTTTCAATATGTGGAATTGTACTTTCAACTCTGAGAGAAAGTGAAAATCATGAGTTGTGAAAAATCAAAGAGAGAGCCAATTGAAAATAAAATGGAAATGCAAATGGCTTGGAAATAACATACTTGCGTAGAGACGATGGGTGACAATTTGTGATACGACAAAAAATATTTTTCATTGTTAAATTTGTAAACACAAAATTCTAAAGCCAAAGTTAAGGATGTTTTGATAATGTGAAATTTTCACATCCAGTTTGTCTAATGACAAGGAAGTTCTCAAAAACTAAAATCTTTTTTGAGTAAAATAATTCTTAACCATTGACTTCTCACTTTCACTTTTTCCTTCAACAGTAAACAACTAACTACATTAATATTTTACTATTAATGATAGATCAGCCATCATATACACTTTGACCTATGATTTGGTTTCCACATTTTTAATTTCAGATAGTAAGACTAAAACTAGTCATAAGATAATAATCTTGTGTGAAATCCAGCATGTTATACAAGTCAACCTGAAGAGCCTACCTAATCACCTCATCCAGAGGTTGAATTAATGTTAATCAATGAAGAGAGCCAATTATTTTGTCAAGTCTTTTTTTCTTTTAATTAATTAAGGCTAGAAATTCGTTTTGTCAACATCTATAGTTTTCCATGCACAACACCAGCAAATTTACCATTTTTTCTTTCAAAATGTATCTATTACTCCGATTTCTATTTTTTTTTTATATTACGCATCTGAAATCTTTGCTCTGACTAATCCAAATTTGAGCCGGGTAGGTACTCCGATTTCTACTCTAAATTTGAGCCGGATAAGTTTTTTTTTTTCCTAAGATCAACTTCTTTCGGCAGAGGTTTTAATTGTTGTTACATGTTCATTTCAGTAAATTTGTTTTTCTTTTTGGAGAGTGTAATACAACAAATCATGCAGAAAAATCTCCTGATTCACAATCACAAGAGTAGCAGACATTCTGGATTGACCATTTTGGAAGCTTATAAGTTGTATCATTGTGATTATTCCACCAAATTTTCAGAAGTAATGTATTTTTCATAAATGGATTAGTTGTCCAGTTCAGAGGCATGAGTTTCAGTGCGTACGTTACGCCAACCTGCTGCAGTAGGATCACATGCAACGGTAAATAGCATAAAAACAATACACTATTCTTGGTAAAATTCCAAACAACAAATTTCAGTGCATATTTCACTTCTACTTGTATCTTCTTGGCTGAGAGAGTTTTTTGAACTTGTCATTGATTCCCTTCATTCATATCAATGTCCCTATTGTTCCACTAGTAAAACAATTTAATTTTGTTTGTACGTTATTGATACAATTATTAAATATAAGACGATCAACCCATTTAAATTTGCTATGAACAATCGTATAAGTTTAATACTGTGTATACATTGGATTTCATCAAGGGAAATCTTATAGTCCAATCGATCAATAGTTTAGTCGATGATCTAATAGTTGTAACAATTCTCTTAAAAGATAAAATTTATGATCAAGTGGTTTAAATCCTTGATTGAACCCAAATGGAAGAGAGATATTTTCCCTTTTCTGTAACTTAGAGAGGTTAAACTGAATCATACACCTTCAAACTTTTTAACCTTTCAACTTCCAATGAAACCGAATGAAGTAAAGTTTATTTATTAGCTCAAAGCAGTAAGAAATCTAAAAAACAAAAAAACAGCACTTATATGAATGTGGTTGGAGTGTGGGACTGAAAAGCCTCCAAAAAAAGTTTATCATAACCTGATGAGAGACTATCAGACAAATGAAACAATTCTTTTTACATATACACACACTATAAAACAGCCTTTACTTTTCTTAAAACTGTTATTTTAATTCCCATGTCCCCCTTCCCCACTGGATCCCCTCCTCACTGGATCTCTCTCATCTCTCTTCTGGTTTTTAAATATTCTTCAAAAGCCCCCCTTTGAGTTTAGTTTGACTTCTTCATTTCAGACCAACAACATTGGCAAATTTCCATTAGCTAGCCATCCTAAAGTCTCATCAGCAACATAACAAACCATCTTGCTTCTTTCCTGAAGGCATTCTTTTCCATTCAATCTCACACATTTTTACAAACACTAGGAAAGAAGCAGAAGGAATCAAAGTACAGAATGATGAATCATACATAATCAGATATTGTAGTAGTTGAAGGGATTCTTTTGATATGGAGTTCTCTGAATCAAACTATCAGTTCTCCAGCTTATGGGATGGTGTTTTGGAGGTAACAAAATTAGCCCAAGAAAATGGAGGTGATCCTTCATCATGGGCAATTCAAGTTTCCTCAATCTTGAGCTCTTCAGGGGTGTCTTTCCCTTCTTTTGAGCTGGCCAACTTCTTGGTTTCATATATTTTCTGGGATAACAATGTCCCCATAGCCTGGAAATTCTTGGAGAAAGCTCTGGTTTTCAAGATTGTCCCTTCTCTTCCTCTTCTTGCTCTGCTTTCCTCAAGGTTCTCTTTCTGCACCTTGATCTTTCTTGTTTTCATTTCCTTCTAATCTATATGAAGATTTTCCTTGCAGCAAGTAACAATCTTTTTGCATTTTGCTGAATCCCTTTTGTTTGTTGGGGTGATTAATGCTTAAAAATTCATTGAATGCTGACTGAATTATTATGAAACACTGAATACTTATGAATCATATGACAATGCTGGGGTTTGTTTCACCTACCAAGTTTGTCCCATAGTCGTAATTTCATATACCCAGCAAAGAAATGTCAAAGATGAGTGCTTTTGATAGTGTCCTAGCTTTGATTTTGCCCAAAAGACAGGAAAAAGTTTGAATTTTGTACTCTGATCAACTTGTATATTTTTGGCTGCGAGGGGCCCTCTTTCAGAACAAGTAGTTTAGCTACAGTCTGCATTTTCCAAAGATCAAAGCTTTCAAGGGAAAACAATGGCTTCCTTTTCCCCCTAAAATTAGGTTGATGATGTTCCTGGCCCCATAAGTGATTTTTGAAATTTCCATTTTATTTTTTATCCTTTGTTGAACAGTATATTCTGGGAAAACGATGACCTTGATTGGTTTCAATCCACATTGATATTGCCACAGTCTTTTAAATTTTGTTCTTTTGCTTTTGGCATTATGCTGATTCCTCTGAGAAAAGGCAAAAAAATTCTTTTGTTTCGTGCTGTTCTTCTTGTTTCTTCTTCTCCTTCTCAACA
Organism: Oldenlandia corymbosa var. corymbosa; assembly: GCA_949775105.1. Classification (NCBI taxonomy): domain Eukaryota; kingdom Viridiplantae; phylum Streptophyta; class Magnoliopsida; order Gentianales; family Rubiaceae; genus Oldenlandia; species Oldenlandia corymbosa. Next base: position 15,323,878 of record OX459126.1, on the reverse strand, counting down.
TTGGGTTTCATTGGTTCTATCCATGAAATGTGCTATGGACATTATTTGAGTTAGAATTCACTCTCCAGACAAAATATCATACTTTTCTTTTGTGGTCCTTTCTTCAATAGCTTTGTATAGTATTTTGGGACCTTTAGGTTGGTAAGTTAAAGTTTAGCTGGACAAGCGTTAAATGACCTCAGTAAAACACTATACCTGCAGTCACAAGCCAAAAAACCCAGTTGAAGAAAATATCTTTTTTGGCAAGTGATTAATTGTATCATCTGATGCAATTTTCGCTGCGATGCTGGTAGATAAACTCCAAATAGTACTTGAGTAGTATTGAATATACTTGAAATGACATGGAATGATGGAAATGATATAATTGAATCAGTGAGATGAGTATTTACTAAACAGAAGTAAAGTGGAAGTCAGATTACTGCTGGCATTTCTGAAGGAACACCGGCAGGTTCTGGAATGTGTTGCTGCTTTTGGAAATGCGGTAGACTAGTTTAGCATGGTTGGATCCCACCTTGCATCAATATATAAAAATCATTTTTCAGATAGAAATTGAAGAATGTGGTTCCTGAATAACTGATTTAACCTGTCTTTTAAACTGTGACTGTATTTGGTACTTCAACCTCATCTGGGATGATTGATAGTGTGTTCCTTTAATATCTTGCAGAATCATTGTAACGAGAAACAAATTTTGCTGCTGCATTTTGTGTTTTATGTCTTAAGATGCACTAAATATGTTTTCGGTACAACTTTGCAGGGTAATCCCAAATCGACATGTGTGGCCAGCGGCATTTAGGCTTTACATGGAACTCGTAAAGATACATGCTTTTTCATTTAAAAGTCATTTAAATCTGCCAAATTACCAGAAGTGAGTACTTATTTCCTCCATAAGATCTACATTGTTGTTAATTACTGTTTGGCTTCTTGAACAGGGGAAATGAGTTCTGCATAATCATCTTAATGTATGAGGGATTTCGATTATAAGACATTAGACTATAGTAAGTTTCAACCTGCCAGATGCTCATTTGATAATTGCAAATGATGGATAAACAAGAGCTTAAAAATCTTTCAGGCAATTCCTGTGAGTACAATATTCTCTGAATCGCAAAATGTAATACCTATAACCTGTCATCTTTGCAGGATCAGGAATTCACTAAGTAACATTCTCCATTGCCAGATAACTGACCAGACAGTGAATGAGCCTGGGGTTGTTATCATTGAGATCATCTATTCACTTGTTTGGCAGTTTGTTGATGCAACCTTGGATGATGAAGGCTTGCTACAGTTTACTACTGAAAAGAAATCTGGATGGCCTACTAAACCACCAGATATGGAGATAGATTGCTATGACAGTTCTGATGGATTGAGGCTTGAACTCAGAGAGAGGTTGAGGAGTTCTAATACTGTCATGGCAATAGAGTTGATTGGTCAATTTCTGCATAACAAAGTAACTTCCAGGATTCTTTACTTGGCTCGCAAAAACATGTTAGAACTTCGTTCCTTGTAAATTTACTTTCTTCTATCAGTTGCTGCATAGCAAATATTTGATATGTGATGCATGGAAGTCTTATGTTTATTGTCCCATTTCTCATCCTTCATTGGACGTATTTGAAAATTTATGTCTTTGCATTGCATACAGAAAGCTATTTATACAAGACTAGAAGCGTATTTGTATTACTGCAGATGCCACATAATTTCTGGTCTGGTTAAACTAGTACCTTGTTTTCTGGTTTTCATAACATGAACAGATCAAATTGGGAAGTTGACGCTTGAGATTTAGGTGATCCACATGTTTTTAAAAAAATGATTTTTTTTTTTTTTTTGAACTAAAAACTGGACGTTCCACATTTTGAAGATGAATATGCCGGATTTCATCCTAAAGGATTGCTTGCTGCCTTTTCAGTCCAGCACAATGGTGCAGTTTTGTCCAGCGAATCAAGCTGCTTGCATCCCATTCAACAGCCATAAGAAATTCTAAACTTCTGAGTCCAGAGGCTCTTCTGCAGTTATTATCAGAAAATGACAAGGTTATGCTTCGGCAGTACAGAATGCGTTCTGCAAAGCAGTTGTCAGGCGTTTCACATTTTAGATCTCTAGCACATGGTTCTGACCTTTGTGTTGGGCTTAGTCGTGCATCTCTTTGGCTTCCTCTTGATCTGGTACTGGAAGATGCAATGGATAACTCACTCGTCAATGCAACTAGTGCTGTTGAAACTCTTACTGGTAAATTGGTTCGACACTGTAATGATGACTTGACTTGATTTGTGTACTCGATATTAGGTTATCTCCTTTAAAGTTTTCCATTTCTTTTGTTTGCAGGTTTAGTTAAAGCTCTTCAAGCCATCAATGGAAGCACATGGCATGAAACCTTCTTAGGACTGTGGAAGGCAGCTTTACATCTTGTTCAGAGGGTTAGAACTTCTGCTGAACTTTTAGCATTAAGACATTGGGTTGAATGAGTTTACTTAATCTGGTATGAAAACTAGCCCATATCCATCCAATTAACTAATAATGTTCTATTTATATTTCCTTTGGGTTTATTGGTAGGAAAGGGATCCAATTGAAGGACCTGTCCCTCGCCTGGATACACGGTTGTGCATGTTATTTTCTATCACAACTCTGGTGGTTGCTGATCTTATTGAAGAACAGGAAACTGCTCCCAGCGATGAGATTGCCTCTGACCTGGACAGTCACAGCATGAAAGAGCCTCTTGGAAGTCGTAGAAGGGATTTAGTCTCCAGTTTACAGAATCTGGGTGATTATGAAATGCTATTAACTCCTACCCACTCTGTTATTCCAGCAGCAAACCAGGCTGCTGCAAAGGGAATGATGTTCGTCTCAGGCATTAATGTGGGCAGCGCATACTTCGAATCCATCAGCATGACAGATATTCCAATAAACTGTTGTAAGTCATATTTGTGGACTGGCTAAGAATTTAAACATCTTTAGAAAGAAGAAAAATGAGTAAATACGAAGCAAGAATTTGATAGGCTTTCTTACAAAATTGAAGATATAAAAGCAGGCATTACTGTGTTGACCTAATTAAATTAGTTCTTTACTGTTTTTGCAGCCGGCAACCTCCGCCATTTGATAGTTGAGGCATGCATTGCCAGAAATTTATTGGATACATCTGCTTACTTCTGGCCAGGCTATGTGAATGGAAGCATTAATCAATTACCTCAGACTGTTCCCACTCAAATGCCTAGTTGGTCATCCTTTATGAAAGGTGCTGCACTTACGCCACTGTTGATAAACGCTTTAGTGGCAGCTCCTGCTTCCAGGTTTGTTCCAATTCTTTTGATTCAAATGTCATATCTCCTGCGTTCTTCCTGTCACTGAGTTTATACTCCAGTTTGTGTAATTAAACTACCACCAACGGAGTTAATTAGTGATACAATTAGTCCCCTTCATAGAATAAAGATGAATTTTGATACGTTCAATTTAAAATAAACGTCACAGTGGCTTCTGTGTATTATTTTTTATGTTCCTTTTATTATCTAAAGTATTTCCTTTGCCGAAGCTACATTATGAGACATTTTTCTTTATTACTTTAGAAAGAGTAAAGCAACTGAAATTAAGCTCATCGATTTGATGTAAGTTTAGCAGAACTAGAAAAGGTCTTTGAGTTAGCTGTCAAAGGATCTGATGATGAGAAGGTAGCTGCTGCAAGTATTCTTGTTGGTGCCTCCTTGATTTGCGGTTGGAATATCCAGGTAAATCAGAATGAAGAAAATTCCTTATCAAACCCTTTTACTTATTGAACAAACCCTACAGATGGTTATCAATTTGGTGTATTTTGCATGCCGCATGCAGACCTTTTTCTTAAGCGAACAGCACTAACTAAATTGCTTCTTATTATCAAATTCTTTTACTTTCCTGCTGGACAAATAACTTTCGGTAACTTTGTTTGTTACTTGATCTTGCAGGAACACACTGTTTACTTTATAACTAGATTATTGTCTCCGCCAATTCCTGCTGATTACAATGGAAACGACAGTCATTTGATAGGTTATGCACCTATGCTGAACGTCTTGCTTGTTGGCATTTCACCTGTTGATTGTTTCCAGATTTTCTCGCTTCATGGCATGGTAAGTCGTTGCAACTCATCCATGAAGTTTAGGAAGAATTGCAATAGAGTAGAAACTATTCATAAAGCTTTATATATGATGATATTCAGTGAACTTCATTAAAACATTACTTCTGAGAAAATGGTATACTTTTTTGTCAGGTTCCACAACTCGCTTGCTCATTGATGACAATTTGTGAGATATTCGGCTCTTGTGTTCCAAATAATTCATGGACACTTACAACAGGAGAGGAAATCTCTGCGCATGCTGTATTTTCCAATGCCTTTACTCTTCTTCTAAAGTTATGGAGATTTAACCATCCTCCCATTGAATATGGAGTTGGGGACGTGCCACCAGTGGGTAGCCAATTAACTCCTGAATACCTCCTCCTTGTGCGCAACTCCCTCCTCGTGTCCTCTGGCAACTCACTAAGTGACCCAAACAGAAGGAGACTTTCTGCTGTTGCAAGTGCTTCATACCCTAAACCCATCTTTGTAGACTCATTCCCAAAACTTAAAGTTTGGTACAGGCAACATCTGGCTTGCATAGCATCTCCCCTCTCAGGCCTTGTTCATGGAACTCCTGTTCATCACACGGTTGATGCACTTCTAAACATGATGTTCAGAAAATGTAGCAGAGGCAGCCAGTCAGTAACTTCTATCACCTCGGGGAGTAGCAGTTCCTCTGGTCAAGGTAGTGAAGATATGTTTCCAAGGCCTGTATTACCGGCCTGGGATATCCTAGAAGCTGTCCCTTTTGTTGTTGATGCTGCTCTAACAGCTTGTGCACATGGAAGACTTTCTCCTCGGGAACTTTGCACAGGTTTGTTGATGCCATCTTTAGCTTCTGCTGGTAATGAAACTTATCATGCTTAGATGTCCTCAAGCAAACTTAGATGTCCAATGGAGTATATTACATTGGAATTACATACATCAATTTAGTATTTGCACAGCATCTCCTTGAGGATTACCCCATCAATCCTGCAAAAGCCATTTCCACAATGCACCAAGTTAGTGCAGCTTAAAACACACTTGCATCTCAAAGCAAAGTTATTATTCCAGTTCATGTATGTAGGTATTGATATCGTAATTTATTTATTTATTTATTTTTTTTTCGCTTCTCAAACGTGGAAATCCTTTTCAGGCCTTAAAGACTTGGCTGATTACCTGCCTGCATCTTTGGCGACCATAGTTAGTTATTTTTCTGCCGAAGTAACTCGCGGTGTCTGGAAACCAGTTTTCATGAACGGCACAGATTGGCCAAGTCCAGCAACAAATCTCTCCTATGTTGAGGAACACATTAAGAATATTTTAGCTGGTACTGGCGTTGATGTTCCGAGCCTTTCTGCAGGTTCGTCCTCCTGGCCACAATTCTTTTATTGGTCCTGTTATGTTAATATGTTATTCCATATTCCAACAGCTGACTTGCACTTTCAGGGGGAAACGCTCCAGCAACACTTCCACTACCCTTGGCAGCATTTGTTAGCCTTACAATAACATACAAACTTGATAAATCCTCGCAGCGGTTTCTCGATTTGGCAGGCCCAGCTTTGGAGTCTCTTGCGGCAGGTTGTCCATGGCCGTGTATGGCAAATGTTGCTTCTTTGTGGACCCAAAAGGCAAAAAGATGGAGCGACTTCCTTATTTTTTCAGCTTCTCGTACTGTCTTTCTGCACAACAACGATGCAGTGGTTCAACTGCTAAAAAGCTGCTTCAATGCAACTCTTGGTTTAAATACTAAGTCAATCACAAGCAATGGGGGTGTTGGATCCCTTCTTGGACATGGATTTGGATCGCATATTTATGGAGGGCTTTCTCCAGTGGCCCCTGGGATTCTTTATCTACGAGTTTACAGATCGATCAGAGATATCATGTTCTTGAAAGAAGAATTTGTTTCTATATTGATGCAATCCGTGAAAGACATAGCTTGCAGTGGACTCACTGGACAACCACCTGAAAAGCTAAGGAACCCCAAAAACGGAAAGTATGGGCGTGGCTCTCTTGCTACAACAATGACGAGGGTGAAATTAGCAGCTTCTCTGTGTGCTTCATTGGCATGGTTAACTGGTGGACTGGGTCTGGTGCATTCATTGATTAAAGAATTTCTACCTTCCTGGTTTGTGTCTGTTCATCCATCAGATTATGATGGAGAATCTAGAATGAATGTTCCAAAGCTCCGAGGTTATGCCCTAGCATACTTGACGGTGTTCTGTGTAGCCCACGGATGGGGGTTGGATACAACATCATCAGCATCAAAACGACACCCAAAAGTTCTCGGGTGTCATTTTCATTTTCTAGCTAGCGTCCTTGATGGCAAGATATCGGTTGGCTGTCACCCAGCAACCTGGCGTGCTTATGTTTCAGGATTTCTGAGCTTGATGGTCGAATGCTTTCCCGCTTGGATGTCAGAAGTGGACAGTAAATTGTTGAAGAAACTAAGTGAAGGACTTAAGAAATGGAATGAGGAAGAGCTTGCTCTAGCCTTGCTTGGGGTTGGCGGTGTTGGCACAATAGGGGCAGCTGCTGAACTCATCCTAAATATTGACTTGTAGTTCTCATGAACATTGGAAATTTTGTAGATAAAGTCAGTAGACAGAATATATGTAACCTTGTATTCAGGTAGGTAATCTTTTGCAGAATGAGAAATCAAGATTCTTCCATAATCTTTGAGTCAAGAAATGAATGGATATTTCAGAAACACGATCCAAATTCAGCTAAACAGACGGGAAAATAAAAATGTAAAGCAGAGAGACTTGGACAAGACTTAAGATAACTCAATAGAATGAAAAACATCATAATTAATGGTACAAGAGCAGTTTGGACCATTGTTTTTACATCATACAACTCCACTATATGCTGGTGACCTGGTCAATCGCTGGTTAACCATGGCTTCCCTGACTGAAAAAACATCACTCCATCGGCCAGCATCAGCATAAATGTTAGATAAAAGAACTCTACTTGGTCCATTAGAAGGCTCCAACCTAGCCAAACTCTTGGCAGCCCTTTCTCCTACATCCACGTTGCCATGTGTTTTTGATGCGGCCAAAAGGGTTCCCCATATCGCGATGTCTGCCTCCATAGGCATGCTTTGTATTAGTTCTTCAGCTTCTTTTAGTCTCCCTGCTCTACCTAGAATATCAACCATGCATCCATAGTGCTTGACACTAGGCTCTAATTTGTAAATGCTCGTCATGCTCTTAAAATGCTTCTTTCCTTCATTCACCAACCCTGCATGGCAACATGCGGTTAAGACTCCAACAAAGGTAATGGGATTGGGTCTGATTTCTCGCTGTTGCAAATCGGAAAATATTCTGAGAGCCAATTCTGCATGCCCGTGCATTGCTGAGCCACAGATCATAGCATTCCACGGTGACACATCAGATGTTTTATCTTTCACTTGAGTGAACACTTCCACCGCACTGCTGATACTACCGCACTTAGCGTACATGTCGATGATTGCTGCACTCAGATTGTCAGTAATAGAGATGGAATTATTGATTATGAAATCATGGGCCCATTTCCCTTCCTTTAATATACCCAAAGAAGCAATAGCAGATAGTACGCTAACCATTGTAACTTCATTCGGTTTGAACTCAGCACTAACCATCTCATGGAAAAGCTCTAGTGCCAACTCGGGCTTCTCATTCTGCGAATAACCAGAAATCATGGAGCTCCATGAAAAAACATCCCTCTCTGGCATCTCATCGAACAAACCCCTAGCTTCATCGAGCCTTCCATTTCTAATTAGACCTGAAACAAGAGCATTCCAGTTTGCGATATGGAGCTTGCTTCCAAGTTTGAACTGCAAACATGCAGAACTGATTTTCTCACAAGCAGCATAATAATGAATTATTGTTGTCTGCATGAAGTCGTAACAATCAAAGGCCTTCTTTATCGTTACAGCATGGAACTGTTGACCCTCTGTAAAGGCACTGGCTTCTGCACAAGCTGAAATCATATCCACAATCATAACATCATTTGAACCTACACCTGTACGGATCATTTCAAGGTACAAGGACAAAGCCTCAGTCAACCTCCCAAATTGCAGGTAACCACCAATAATAGTACCCCAAGAAACCACATCTTTATCATCAATCTTATCAAATAAATCTCTAGCAGAATCAAGGAAACCTGCCTTTGCATATCCATTCAATATCACATTCCATGAAACTACATTTCTTTCAGGCATCTCATTGAACAACAACCTCGCATCACTCAACTGCGAACACAAACAATACATGTGTAGTAAATTAGTCGAAACAAGAACCTGTCTGAGAAGTCCAAGTTTCATCACCAGCCCGTGCAATGTTCTACCCTTCTCGACCTTCCAACCACACACATGCAAGAAAGCCGAGATCACAGTCCCCATAGTCACCTCGTTCGGAGAAACCCCTGCAGACCTCATTTGCTCGAAAACTCGGATCGCCTCACTCCAACACTCATTCTGAGCCAACCCGATTATCATCGTAGTGAAAGAAACACAATTCTTTCCAGGCATTTTATCAAACAGCTCGCGGGCTTCGTTCATGTAACCCGCTCTCACGTACCCGGAAACCATAATGTTGCAAGAAACGGCATCAAGCTTTTCGCTTTCATCAAATATCCGTTTCGCAACACGAATCCAACCACATTTGACATAAAAACTAATCAAACTATTGTTAATAAAAACATTCCTATCAAGTCCTGATTTGACAACATGACCATGGAGCTGTTGACCACGAGGAACCCACGAATTCGCAGAGCATTCTCTCAGTGCAGAGATGATCGAGAGTTCGTAATCGTTCTTTACGTTTCCGGGTTTGTTCGGGTTTTCTGCAACGGCTAAGCGGGTGGATGGGGAAGCAGTAAAAGGGAAATTCTGAGAAATTATGGTGGAAAGACATTTGCGAGTTTGGTGAATGAAGAAAGAAACATGGGATGAATTGGTTCTGAAAGCTATGTTCATTAGACGATATCATTAGGCGTGAATGATTCCGGAATTAGAGATTTCAGAGAGTTTCATATGTTGTTAGTTAACGAACGAACTTTTGAAAGAAAAGTTGGCGGCAGTTCATGGACTGAACAGAAAACCTCGTAGCCTTTGTGCTTCTTTATCTGAATTCTGAACTATTTTGACTTTTTGAGCATTGATGAATGAATGTACCAACTAAATTGACGAAAAATTGTCTTATCCCTTGGCTAGGGTTTAATTTCGCTAGGGCTCGCTAAGTAAGTAACCAACTCACGAGGGCTCGATATGTAAGTAAACATTTGATTTACACTCGATATGTAAGTAAACATTTGATTTACACTGGTTCCTGTTCTTATCAAAGGCTTGACGTGTTACACAATAAGCGATACAGAAGATCCAGAGCGCTTCAAGATGCTGCTTTTGTGAGGGATACTCATGGTGTGGCTAAATGTAATGTTGTTAAAGCTCTCTGCTTTTGCTATAATTGAACACAAGGATGCAAAATTGAAGAACTAATAGGCTAAGATGAGGCTGTAACAAATTGTCTATTTTTCTTTCATTTATTCCAACTTTTGGTATGGTATCCTTCCCGTCAAGTTTATAAAGTTTGAGTTGTTTCTAATAAAATTAGATCTGAATAATCCTCCTAAACAAGAATACATCAAGTATTCCAGAATGACAGATCTAACATTTGAACTACATACGGGAAATGACAGCCTAATACTAGATGTAACCGGCGCCTCCCAGCCATGACAGCTGCAGTCAGCTCAGCGATGGTCTCCAGCACCGTAAAGAGCCAGGCTCCTGCAAATTAATAATCCAGCAAATCATTACTACCCAGGAAGATTTTTCAGGAGAAAACCGAATGAGAAAACATACAATTCCTAACAGGAAAGAAAGCAGATACATGTAGCGTAGTGTTGAAAACTCTCATCCAAAAGACTCTCAAAAGAATTCACCCAAAAAATAAAGTACAAAAGGTAACAAAAAGGCAAAAAGTGCCAATCTTCAGTAATCAGGCTGAGGAGGAGTTATGGTCAGCGAAGGCTGCTAAGATTTGCTTCCCAAACCCAGGAAAAAAAAAAAAAGGAAAGAAAAGAAAAATCATCTCAGTAAACAAACTTCAGAACTCAATTCATTAATTTCTTCAACAGTTGAAATGCAACGAGCAAGAAGACTTGGAGATCAATAAACTTCCTTAAGGATACCATTACAAACTTAGGCAGCAAATAACATGTCTCAAGTTATGAGACAAATACAGCGAAAATGATCCCTACATCCAGCCTGACTCCACAGTGATAAAAACGAATGAAAGAAAACAACATGGGAGCCCATTTTTGTCCTCAGCTATTCAGAAACAGCAATTCGAGTTATTCTTTGTACTTCAGTTGCGTAGCAGAAATGAAAGTTTAGAATGTCCATATGCACAACAAACAAGTTATATGCGTTTTTTTTCACTCCAAGCAAAAACGTTAAGTTACAATTTGGATTTAGGAAGTTGAACTTACAACAAGGTCACAGTAATTTTGAAAACGTAACTGTAATACCCGGGATGCATTTTACAAGTGCAATGGAACTTACAGGATGATAAAGTTTTGCAACAAGTTGAAATGACACCAAGGATTTTCTATTTGCATCTGTCAGATAAGTTTAAGAACACAATTTCAGTCTTTGTTACTTACCACTACACTTCAGTCTACAGCATAGCACTCACAATCAAATAAAAATTTCATAGCGTCATAGTCTTTCTTTTTAACTTAGGACTTAACCTACTCTAAAATGGTGAAAAGAAAATGTTATGCAAGGAAAAACTGACGGCTCACTGTGAAAAGCTATCATTTCGGACCAAGGAAAGGAAAACAGATGAAATTGAAAAGCAGCCTTTTCCTAGATTTGCAGTTTTGTACAAACTAATTAAGGGTTCTGAAGTCTAGATTCAAGCGGAATAATCTTATAGCATAATATGATATAACGTACAAACTAAAATGTACAACGAAATACATTCTTTTAAGGCAAATAATCCATACACCTACTTAAAGTAGAGTGAAGATCGGACACATGTCGCTTCCTCACCAGTTGTTTTCCCTCCTAAATGACCACTGCATCATGCGATGTCATTTTGCCTACATCATCTTTCCTTATTCTAATGTACATTAACTGCATCGAAAATAGCAAATACATACACACACAAGATCCGGCCATAAAAACCATCTTCAAACCTCATCCCACAAATCACTCACCCTCTAATTAATTAACTTTCAAACTCCCAGTTCAAATTATCTTCTCAGGTACTCTCTTATTTGTCTAATTGAATTTTAAAGTAGATGAATTCTGGTTACGAACAGCATCGAGGGCTGAATCTAAATTTGGTTTGCTTCAAAGAATTCATTAAATGAATCACTATAAAGCGAAACACGCCATTTTGGTTTCAGTGGAATATTAATGACCACGCCCCAAACTAGTTTCCTAAATTGTTCAAAATCAGGGTTAGGGTTACTACCACATAGCAGCTAACAAGATTAAAAATTAGGCACTACAGTATGAGCAACCTTAATAGACATGTGAAGAACAAGCTCTATCCATTCTCATCTTTTAGAAAGCCACTACAGAGAAACAAATTCTCAAAAAAATTAACAAGACTCCTTAGCGAATAAATGAGGAAAAGAAGCTTGCATTTCGTTCAAGTTTAAGTTTAAGTCTGGAGCTACGGAGCCTTTCTAGTAAGCGTTATATCCACACAGGAGACTTACCACGTGAAACAATCTCTAAAGACTAGCATCTTTACATAGAATCAAGCCCAAACAGTATAAACAAGACAATGTCAATCAAAATCATAGATTTCAGGCGAACTCATTCCTATATGAGCTCATAACCGACAAACATGTCCTTTTTCAAAAGAGACAAATAAGCACAAACAGCGGAGCTAAATAGCTTTCTTCCTTTCATCGCAAGCAAAAAGTAAACGACAAACTCAGTATCATCATGAATTAAAAGGGTTTGGACAAGAGCACTGGAGACCTTCGTATAACTTAGTACAGCATGCAAGACCTTCATGAGCGAAAAACTATCAGAAAAGACATCATACGTTTAGTTAAACCTCGACAAAATCTGAGTTTCGACAGGCAAGAGTGGCCCTCGTAGCCAAACTCGGTGGATAGGCTTAGGTCTGTACACTACATTCATAAGCAGTGGCAACACAAGTCACCGACACCCTAAAAAATTACAAATCAGTTTGATCGTATACTCATGTACCAGCAGCTCAGTTTTTGTCATTTAAATTGCCAATCCCAGAAATTCTATTCAACTATCAACATTGCATTAAAACAGGCAACAATGCACATCAAAATCCAGCAACTTTTATACCGAGTTCATCACCGGAAATCAGTAAGAGAACATCAAAATAAAAAAAGGAAAAAAAAAACTCACTTCTTAGGCCGGCGGCCACGTTTAGGGCCCCAGCCTTCCAATTTAGCAATCGGACATCCACACTTAGCCCTGAAAAGCAACACCGCCCGTCCATTAGGCGGCGCCATTTTCCTCAATTCGGCCCTCAAGCATTCGTAATCCGGGTTAAACTCAGTCCCACCTTTCCACGGCAACTCATCAATCTCCTTGACAGCCTTATTATTATTATTACCTTTCCCCGATTTCAAACAATCCTCCCCCTGCAACTGCAAATCAAACTCCATCGCCTTCTTCAACCCTTTACAATTAATTTTCCCGCACTTTCTTGATCTGGGCCCGCAACAGATCTCAAAAAAAACCAGCACAGACAGAAGGGAAAGAACCAAGGATGTATAGAAAATGGGCTGGGATTGGATATGAGTATAGACAAGGGAAAGAACTAAGGAGAAGGAGAATGAAGGGAGGAGGAGAGACATGGTTTGGGATATGTAGGAAAAGTAGGACAAGACTAGGAAAGTTCCGGCGAAGAGGACGAGGATGAGTATGAGGAGGTCAAGGGTGGCGGACGGCGGGTGTTTGCAGAGGGAGTTGGCCACCGGGCAAGTATGGGGATTGAAGGAGCTTGAATTACTGGGTTTTTTTAGGGGTTTTGAATGGATTACGCCGCCGCCAGCGGCGGAGTTGGAGGTGGAGGTGGAGGAGGAAGAAGAAGAAGGAGACATGACGGTGGTGATCGTTGAGAATAGCAGGTGATGATGGCGCATGTTAGAGAAAAAAAAACTCCGCCGGAAGGGAAGAATGAAAAAAGAACGTATTTTTTTTCGGTTTACATCTTTTTTTTTTCTTTCTTTATTAAAGTTTTGTTTTTTTTTTTCTTAGGCTGATGAAAAGGAAGTTATTATGACAGAAAATAAGGAAAAAGAAGAGGTGCGTACGTTAGCACGGTGGAGGGAGGTGCTGCGTACGTTAGCATACATTAAATCAGCTCAACTGGAAGTCAATATAGAGTAAGGACTTCATTTAGTCCACTGCTCCACTTGGCTTCTTTGTTTTGCAATTTTCTTTTGCACTTTCTAGTTTATATTATGCCTTGTTCTTCTTCTTGTTGTTTCCTTTTGGATAACTTAGTTTATGAAATGTAAAAGAAAATTGAAAGGAAGACAGATTTTTATTTATTTATTTATTTTTTTGTTTGCTTATAATATTGAGTTTTGAGTGTCTTATTTATAATTCAATGATCAATCATAAGTCAATATCAGTTCGATTCCCTTATAATAATGTTGGATTGGACCAAATCAAATGTGAGGATTTTGCCATTTCTTTATGTTTTTTGAACACCTCTCTCATTGATTTTAGCTTGGAAGTACAGAAGAAACAAAATATAATGTTGCATTTTCAAAGTTGCACAAACCTTTGGTTTTGCAGTTGTTTTGTAAGGACCCTGCTATTAGCTTTACCTTAAGGCAAGTAAAACAAATGCTTTATGCATCCTCCTGTTCAGAATGGTAGGAATCTTCCTAGCTTTTTAACTTCTTTCTCAGGGTTCTTGGATGGTACAGACTACAGATATGGTCATGTGAACTATGGCAATCTTCAGAGCCCTGTTCTCTGGAAGACGGCAGAGTGCATACTGAAAGGTCTTCTGACCTCATTGATCAATCTATCGCTGCTGAATCAGTCCCACACGGCGCAAAACTTGCACCTTAGAGCAGAAAAGTGGAGCAGCATATTCATCAAAGACAGGCAGAATGCTGCAAAGAGAATGCAGCTTGCCTCAAACAGTTCTTAACTTTTTCGAATTAGCAAATTTTAGCTAACTATTGACATTGTAACCTAAAGTGAAGTATCTGTTTACAATTTTACATAACATGACATGCTAAATATTTAAGATTGGAGGGTAGTTACCGTAGGATTTACACTACTTTAAACAGACTTTGTCACAAGATCAACAAGAAATTTAGTAAAATTCACGATCAGGGAAGATCAAAGGGGCCACCAAGGACCAGATGTATAGCCCAGCAGTTACCCATTCTGTGCAGATACGAACCCAAACTGACGTCCACCCAACATTAATCAGATCTGAGGTCTCAGAACTATCAGTCCACCCCGAAAGAAGCATAGCTGAATACATGCAAGCAAGGGCAAATATAAGATGGAAGAATGAGTAGGAGTAAGTAACTGGTGGCGCTGCAGTTTCTGCACTCTCTTTTCCGGCTTCCAACTCATCAGACTTGAGAAGGGGTGCCTTTCCACCTGTTAAAAGTTAATTCACAACTTATATTAATGCCGCGATCACAATCCAGTTTGAGGTCCTCGAAACGGATTTACATTTTGAGCTTTTGAGTTATATAAGAAATAATTAATTGAAAAAAGATGGCATTGATGGGCCAAAAACACCACACGTGTTAATAACATTAATTTTTCTTTTACACACATGGTGTATTTAACCTATCCAATTATATAGACATTAATGAAGGACCAAATTATGCTTAGTCTTGATACCTGATCTGGGCGAATCTGGCGGGGATAGAAAGGTTGTAGAAGATCCAGCACGAAATGCAGAATACATAAGTGAGAGGACAGTTGTAAGCATCCCAAGAAAGAGAGTACTCATTGTCACTGCTTTAGATTTGTTGTGGAGACCATTGCATACGTAATCTCGAGGTTCACTAGAGAGACCAGTATAGCACACATAAGCACAATAAATGGAGATAACAGAAGCCGGAAAGAGGCTACCATTTACCTGCCCACAAGCACAAATTATCATAATCTTTAAATACTGATTGTAAGCTCAGAAAGATTATTCAAGAATATGGTTCTCCTTAAATTGTAAAGTTATATCAAGACAACAAGCGAATATTACCAACACAGCTTTACCTCATCTTCTTGTTGCAATCACATAGGTGAGAACATAAAGAGTACAAAAGAAACACTTAAACTATTGTCAAACTGCATAATATTTGGAACAACTATATATAAGCAACAAGTACACTATGACGCATGCTAAATTGCCATCTAGAATATATAAAATAAATAAATAGAAATTGATAAGGTTATCTCTAGAAAATTTTCAAGTTTTAGCTCTTGTCAAATTGATAAGGTATTAGTAATTCAGGAAATCGTGAGTGAAGATCAACCTATGGTGATGTTTTCAGCTCTTGTTGCAGAAACCTACCATCTAGGGAAACAAAGAAATGAGATGAAACATGGTCAAAGATTGAAACCAGTTGATATATTGTTTAATGAAGTGAAATTAGAAGTTATACTAAAGGTCCAGTGGAGTTGTAAAAAAGGCAGGAATAGTGAAATTAAGTTTTTGAAGGAAATTGGTGTTACTGTTGATAAAATACTTCCAGCTTTGTAAAAGCAGGGAAATAGGCAATATACAAACTTGGTATATATTCTGATTAATATATTTACATTTTACCCCAACAGAAAAAAGGAAGAAAAAAGAAAAGAAAAAAGAAGAAGATCAGCGTGAGGCAATTCAGACATTCATTCACAGACAAGATGATTCTGTGTTTCAAACCCTTAAGTTACAGCTCAAAGAAACAAAGAAACGCACACTTGATTAAGAGGGCAAAAGCAAGAAATCAGTATATATTCGCCATTCCATAAGTAATCAAAAAATTGAGCACCACAAACAATAACAATGACAACCAAGTGTTTATCCCCTTAGTGGGGTTAGCTGCCTAGACTATAGCTTGTCATCTTAGTAATCTTACAACGTCAGAATCTAATGAGTAATATCCACTATCTCTATTTTTTTGGAATTATTCTACAACTATAGGACACTAGATAGCAGTTAATAAACTCCTAATATATTGGATGATACTATCCATATCCTAAGCAATGACTGGAATTACGGACGAAAGGATTACCTTCGGATGCAACGCAATGACAGCAAAGGCAAAAGCAAGAATCATGGTCATGACAAGGAAGAAGACATTAAGACCACAGTCATAACCAGAAGGATTGAACCAGATGAACAGAATTCCTGAAATTGCATAAGTTCCAATATAGCATCCGACAGATATCACCAGTAAAGCTATATACCTATCAAAGATCAGCAAGTACAAGAGAATCAACACAGAAACTAGGGAAACCAAACTATCAAATATTAGCTAATCAAAGAATAAAAAAAATAAAAATCAGATCTTGAACCTACCACTTCTGCTCATCTTTAGCAACCCAAGCATCATTCCATGAATGTGTAGCGTCTAATAATATTATAACTTGAACCAATAAGAACAACCCTGCCCCAAACTTTGACAGGAATCCTGTAAAAAAAAATTCATAGACATGTTCACTAATCTCAAAGAGAACCAACGAATCAAACTGGACAACTCAAAATTCTTAAGATAGCAAGCACATCATTCTCAACCATTTCCTAGGACCAGCTCACCAAAAGATTGAGATAAGTTTAGTTTCATCAAGTTCCCTCATTTTTGTTTCACGACAAGCTCAGATGATTACAGTAGAGCATTAACTTTTACTATCATAACACAAAAAAAAAATTAGCATACTACAGCTTAGGAGAAGTAAAAGAATGCATTTTGAGGAATGGCATATCAAAAACTGCCTACTTTTTAATCTTGAAAATGATCAAGACAATAATAATTTTTATTTTCAACAGAAACAGTAGATAACTAACTAACTGCAAGTATCATATTTCAAAGAAACTAGATCAGACTGACCATAAACTGTTATAACGACATTCGGAAGAAAAAACATCAAGCCCACGAGTAACACCCAAATCATCATCTTGACAGGCCATCCACTGTGGTGTATGGATTCACGCTTATCATTTTGATCTTTGATGCCTATCATTATCAGGGAAAGAATCCCGAAAAACAAGAAGTTCCCCAAGCTGACACGGAGAACTGCTTGCATTTGGAACCATACTTTTGAATGATCCTCCGAATCATTTATCCCTGCAGATGGGAGAAAACAAAAATTGAAAGGCGTTTGTTATATAATTACTTTTCCATAAGACAAGATTGCGCTGAAGCTTAAATTTATTCCAAGTTATTGAAGATTTACAGGCTACAGTTAAGGTCAGTTTCTTGATGAGCAGCACCTAAACTCAATCATATACAATCTTAATTACAACAAAAATCCCTTTATTTAGTCTAACGCCTCATGGCCCTGAAAAAATTTATAATACATAACACCCAAAATAAGCTCAGAAATTCCAGATAGTGTATCATTAATCATCAAGTTACAAACTTTTTAATCCAAATAAACCAACCATCAAGATCATTATTTTTTCTCATCACCATAATTCCCAATTCATGAGGCTATATGAGACTGAACAGCTAATCCAGTACATCTCTAATTCCAAAAAAAAAAAAGAAAAAAGTACAGAACAGCTCCCGGAATTAAAGAAACACTCAATTAATCTCACTCAACCAAAACTATATGTACTTATTTACAGAACCCAGGTACCAAAATCGAAAATTCTCCAAGAAAGATTGAATTTTGCCCAAAAAGTGGGATCATTAAGAGAACTTACATGGGAATTTCTGTAAGATGGGAGCACCGAATTCTCGGATAACCCAAGAAATGATCAAAGACAAGCCGAAGATGCCACAGTAAGCTAATCTAGCTGACTTCTTGCTGATCCCTGAGGCCACTGAGGTACAAAGCCCACATGTCAGAGATACACAGCATGAAGCTAAGCAAGACATAACTCCTACTGTGTGTTTCTAGGTGTTCTGTGCGTATTCTGAGCTGCTGGAAAAAGATCAGACAGGGAATGAAATGAGCTCTCCGATGATACCCGAGCTCAATCAAACTGGAAAGTTCCGAGTTGGAATATGGAAAGTAATAGGAATGAGAATTTATTTATAGTCAACCCCCTGAAGTTTTTTGGAATTACGGTACACTCCAATATTTGATCTTTCAAGTTTCAACATTTCAATTGACCTCCTCTTTTGTTTTTCTTGGACAAATCTCGTAATTTCTTTTAAATTTTTTTTTGTTAAAACAAAGTTGTCTTATTTTTTTTCCCCCTTCTTGTTGATTTAAGCATTCTACTTCGTTTAGTTGTTAGCAGTGATTCATACCCATGACCGCTTAATTTTCTTTTTATATCATATTAATCGTAAATAATCTTTTTTGATATACTAATAATGGTTAAGAGTTGATATTAGTAGTCAAGAAAATGAAGTATCTCATGTTATAACTGCTTATGCTAAATCTCATGTAACAAATGATATAATTTGGTTGAATCCACCAAGTTATTTGTATCATTCAGGGCTGGCTGATTTCCAGCAAGTTTTATATAATCTATTTCTTTAAAAAAAAATATTTGATATTAGTAGTAGTTCAATGTAGTAATGTAGGAAGCATATCAGAAGTTCTTGCCTCGTACATTAAATTTCTCATTTTGAACATACTAGCTAATCACTTAGCCTAGAAGCACAGAATAAAGAGCTTTAAAAATGCATGTCATTCAATCAATTTTGGCTTTCTTATCAATTGTTGTTAAGATATCAATTCATTGCATAGGATTTCCTTAATTCATTGACGTCAATCTAATGGAATTCCCTTTCTAATTCTTTTATGACGTGACCAGCATAACCAAGTGACAATTGAGAACTATGAACAGCTAACTATAAATTCTATGAGATAAATAAATTGCAAGTAAGATATAAAAAGTTATATTTATTCGTCAACTTTTTATTATGATAGATAGTATCACTACATTATGGAAATAAATTATGTCACAATAGGTCGGAGAACATGAACTTATCAACCGATTGCTCAACATCTCTTTAAAAACGTGAAAGCTATAGCCATGTTATAATAATCTGTCGAGAAATTATTAGAGAATCACTATGTACCGGATATATTTCCCTCCTCCATCAAATCAACAGACAAACCAACTCTTAGCATTTGCGCTGTTAATTCCTTGCAGTTTATCCCCATTTTGCACATTGTCCTTCTACAATAGGGTAAAGAATGTTGGGTGTGCAAACCCAATCCCACACATCGATGACGGGAGAGTTCCAAACTCAGTATATAAGTTTACTGGATTACTCTCTCTATTATCAATTGGTTTTAGAGTAGAACCTCATTTAGATTTATGTATTGGGGTTGAGGAGTACTGGACTGAGAAGAAGGATCCAAAAAAAAAAAACCAAAATGGATCAATTTAATAATTGAGATCATTTTTAGCAAAGATATTTGAGTAGATGAACAAGAAAAATCAGTCAATCGACTTAGCTTTTTGTGGGACAAGAAAACATTATCAGTTATCACTTCCTTCAATTCACTATCATTACTTTAAGCAAAGCTTTCTCAAGTTTCTCTTATCACAATTTTGTCACATAACAATAATTAATTTCTTTTTGAAGTTGGAATCTCTCTCTTCTTATCCATCTTTGTCCATTTTATCTTTTTGTCCCTTTGAAAGGGAATGTTGTGATTGTGGAGACTCAGTTAGTCATGTCATTGGACTCCAGACCAACTACCCCATCTCCATGCATTATTGTACTATCCTCACCAAGAAATCAAGCACAAAGATTCAACAAGAAAAACCGAAAACATCATAAGAAAGTATCATCGACCCAGAAATAAAAGTCTGGTATACTGTATTAAAATAATTCAACAAACATGACTCTAATTTTAGAACGTAAGATGTCGTAGAGCAGAAGCATTTAAGTTGTCTCCAGCTTGTCAACATTTCCCCAATAATGTTGTGCCACTTGCCTAAGATGTCCATTGAAGACAGAAACAGTGCTTACTTATATGTGTCCGCAAATGGTATCAACTCTAAACTATCGAAGGGGGCCAAAAATTGTTTTAACCACATTAAGCCTGAAAATTGAGCTGGTATTATCGAATGCTTTTGATGTCCCAAAAGGTCCACATTGATTTATCCTGTTAGGCTGTTTAGTAATACGTATCTTATCTCTTTGATCTTCTTGATTATGATAAAAATTGAAGTGAGCCCTTCTTGTTTTTCTTAGCTTTCATTGCGAATGGCAGCCAGTTAGAAAGTGAATAAAACCTCAGAGTAAATGTGGCCTGCTAAAACCTATAAGCTCTTTTTTTTCCCCCCCCAAAAGCATGAATAGTGGTTCCCCACTTACCTTAGTGTGACTCAAACCTGTGACCTATTGGAAACGGGGAGGCGTCTTATCACTAACCTGCACCTCATTGTTACCTATAAGCTTAATTTCCACTCGAAAGTCGAACCTTTATTGACCAGTCTTTTCTAGACATCTGATAAAATTGAAACTCTACAAAAAAAAAGGTTAACATGATCGTTTCTGAGTAAGATTAATGATACTCCCAGACACAAGTTAGAAAAGAGAAACCCTTTTCAAGAGATCAAAGTGATCTGGCCTTAATTACATACTAGGTCTAAAATGGTGATAGTTATGGACAACCCTATATAGTCTTCACATGCTTTACATATGAGTAAGCTTAGTAAGAGAGATGTCTAAGTATAGGGTAATATTTAGGGTTATTGGGGGGTTCATTTTTATCTTCGAAGAATATTAGGCTTATATAATTACTAATACGTTCTCACGTTATAGTTTATCTTGGATTAATAGAGGAATATGCCGTAGCGCATTCTTTTACTCAATTAATTAAACGATCGGATATAACTGAGCATGTATATGGACTAAACTTTCAAAATCTTGTCGATCATTTAGTATTGGACGATTTCCAGTAATTTTATGAATTTTCTCTAATTGAAGAATGGACCATTTGTAGGGACGATTCCATTAATAACTTGTTGAAATTAAGAATTTAGGACCCAAGCTTTTGTGTGTGTTACACAACATTCAACAGTTTCATCAAATAGTGAACACGGGTGGCAATGATAAGTGGCAGGCAATTGCAAGTCTTTGAATTGGTCGAGAAGTCTGAGGAGCCACGTGAAACCAATGGATTCTGGGGAAACAATAAGTCCCCACAAAGTACAAAATTAACTCAAAAGTATCCCATAATAATGTCTGCTAAGAATTGGCAAATTTGTGGATCCAATTGGTTTGATCCAGTCATTTTGCACACAACTATTTAAGCATATAACCATTGCCACATTTCAGTCCTGAAATATGTGCTCAAAGAAAAGCTGTCTTAATTAGTAGTACTTGGAATCCAAGGAGTTAGGTAGCAGAAAGAATTTGTAGATATGGGAAAGAGATATGAAAAATGGAGAAGAACAGTGAGGCAGAAGAGAGGGAAGCTCTACATTATTAGGGTTTGCATTACCATGCTTTTGTGTTGGGATGATAAGTACTCTTAGAAGTTGGAAATTAATTCAGTACACTGAATCTGTTGTAGCTCGATCTGTACTATAATTAGGTATAGTTTTGTTTCTGTTTATAGTTAGAATTCCATATCAATTGAACTTGTGTTTTTGTTTGTACAACCATCTATATATAGCCATGTAAGCAGATTAATACTACTTTTCTCATGTTTCTTTTTAATTAGTACAACTTAATTCCATTTTGAAATGGTAGCCTTGTCTGTTGTACTAATATTTTTTGTGTCCGAAAATGATGATACGAAGGAGGAAATACATATTTCAACATTTTGGGACGGAGAGAGTAACTATTTGGATGTCTTGTTGATTGTTTTATTTTGAGTTAGTTGATATGTTTCTCTCATGCATTTGTAAATGGCATTCCAGCATCTTAGCTTCTGTTTTTGATTAATTTCTGATTTGCTCCAACGTACGTCTGCATGCATGCAGTTGATAGAAATTTTATTTTGTTAAAAAAAAATTATTGTGTTTTCTTTATGTTCTTCTCATTTCCATTTTCCCCCCTTTTTTGGAATTCAAGTCCATGTAAGATGTTTGGCAACATTTGTGATAAATTGGAACGATATAGAGAAGATTAGAACGGCCTTTTTATGCAAAAGTGATTGAAATCAGGCAAAAAGAACAAATATGATTTAGGAATATCCTGTTTTTGCATATATGTGCTAAGATTTTCTATAGGCACAAGTTTTCTTTGCATTGGATATATAATTGACTTTTGAAAAGAGGCGAAAAAATAAAATTTATTTGTTTTTGTTTTGAGAGTTGTTATATGTTAATAATTAACAAAAGGATTGGTGAGGCTATTATAGAAAATGTATTATAGATTAGCATTATTAACAAATGATTAATTGGTGGTTATGTCATCAAATCAAAGTTATGGAAATTTTTAGTCTTACATTATAAACTAAACAGAACTAAATCCTACATCCTTCAAACAGAAAAAATGATAATAGACTAAGCACAACTACATATATTATTACAATTATGAAACGGATATTTTTCTTCTTCTTCTTCTTTTTTTTTTTTTTCATTTTTTGGGGTATTAATTTATTGAGAACCAAGTACTAAGTACCAACTCAATAACAATATTCCACCAATGAATTCATACCAAACGCTTTGTAATTTGATTCCTTTTTAATTTCCACGTCTTATGATAGTGACATTTTGCCATAGACCAATTGCAATTATGCTTTGCAAATTTTCAACTTGCTCTTATAATTAAATATATAAATGGCAAAACACACACAATCAGTTAAGAGAAAAAGAACAAAACATGAAGAAACACGAACCGAAATTTCTGGAAATTATATCTGATTTTGAGTGAGATTGTGAAATTTTTTTTTTTTTTGAAAAAAAAAAAACCGTTTATCTTGAAGCAGCTTGACAAAATATGTAGCTATAAACTGACAGAAAATGCTCCATCAATCTAACATATACGAAAGGAAGACAACCAGATGAAACAAATGGGACCCTTTCCATGCTGTCCTCAATATCATCCAATCAGAAACCAACATCTGTTGAGCACCACACACGTTTCTTCCGAAATTTTCAATCAACACTATATATAAAATACCTTCATCTCTTGATGATTCTCATATCCCTGCATTTTGTAATACACTTTGCACATATATTGCCTCTAAAGATACAGAAAAGTCTCCGGTTTCTGCAACCTAAGAACATGGCTGCAAACTCTACTTTGAGCAAAAAGAAGAGAAGGGTTTTCTCGTGGCGCGGGTGTTCGAGGTATGTGCAGGAGCAGCGAACACGCCTCTACATAATATGGAGGTGTTCATTGCTTCTCCTACCCTGGAATGAGTTGTGAAAAAAGGTAGTTCCAGAGGATCAAGGTCAACTACTGTTACAAAGGGGTTCATGTCAGTTCTGTGCTATGCATTGCAGTTTGGGATGACTCCACGAACTAGCAAAGACAAGTGATGCAGTATAGAAGAGAGAATTCCCACGAAGGTTACGATCATAATGGTATATAAAGACAGATGCTCTTTGAAGTTCATGTAAACTTTTTTCTGATGTACATGTGACATCTCTACTCTAGTCTAGCCTTCCTCCCCCTTGCCGAATAAACTCGGTTTTCCCACCTTCCTACGGCTAATATACAAGAAACCAAGTGAAGAGCCTCTTTTTCATCTTTTTTTGAGTTTGTAATCTGTTCACCTTGTAGCAGCAGAGAATACATGAATTATCTGAAAAACGTTCCAGATAAAATCTGTCTACAGATGTGGCAAAATTTTCCTGAAGCATATACAAACGAATAACTTATAACGGCAGAGCCACAATATAAATCGAAATTGTGTTCTTCTATCGATCTCAAACATAGGCTATGTACCCTTTGGACTCCTCAAAATTTCAACTTACGGACCTGTTCATTTCTTTGTCTCAAGAAGGGGTTCTCCAAGATTTCCTGGTGGTTTCGCTGAAGATGAATCAACCTCGCCTGCTTTCCTTGGAGTTTGTCCTTGCTTAAGTTGGGCGACCTGAGGAATTTATTTTAAATTACTCTATACAACTCTCATGGTGCTTACCACAGTAATATAACAAGAAATAAGATGAGCAAGGATTGCTTAACGTATTACAATATTCTCTATCCAAATCTTTGTTCACAGGATCTTTTGAAGTATGGACAGAGAATCATAATTTTGTCAATGACGTACTCATGCAATAAGAAGTTTTGCAGTAACTGGGATACTTCCCAATGTAAAGGGTAAAAACAGGACTAGATGTCCCTGACAATCTTTCCTTTAAAGACTCCCGTTCGATATTGAAACTAAGCATCGTGTTGAAATCATAAAGTTATCAAACAGCGAAATGTTGTTGTGACAGCAAACTTACAGATCCTTTCGCAGTTAACCTCCTGATTGATGGCGCACGTGCCACTGATGACGCAGCAGCAGCAGCAGCCACACGTATCCTGCAAAAGAGTTGTGAAATTAGTTCCTTTGC
The DNA here is from genome assembly GCA_949775105.1 of Oldenlandia corymbosa var. corymbosa. Lineage (NCBI taxonomy): Eukaryota > Viridiplantae > Streptophyta > Magnoliopsida > Gentianales > Rubiaceae > Oldenlandia > Oldenlandia corymbosa. Next base: position 15,299,215 of record OX459126.1, on the reverse strand, counting down.
TTCCAATAACCTTGGCACTTGTGCCTATTCAAAAATAATTCGAGTCTTATAACCTTTTATGTACATCAACAAATTCATCAGTCTCATCTACAATTTCTTCCTGCATGAAGAAAAATAATATGTTAATTCCTTTCAGCTAACTCAAGCAAACATAGTACTCCCTCCGATCCTAATTATAAGGCACAAAACAAATTGTTGCCCTATAATTAGGACCGGAGGGAGTACCAGTTTAGTCTAGGACAAAGTAAACCAAAGCATCACCTGCAACAGTTCTTCAAATACATCCTCCAAGGTGATAATACCGATTACTTCACCCTCTTCAATGTCCTCTGATGAGTGGGAAACACCATTTGATACTGCCTCACCGTATGTCAGTACATTTTTTGAGGAATGTTTACGAGGCTTTTCAATGTCAACAACAACACTTCCTGGATTTTCAGGCTGCGTGGATAACAGGGGTGTTGTTAATTGAGAACTTCTGTCACCAGCGGCATTATTTTCATCATCTGCAGTTGATGTTGGATGTCTGTTTTTCCCTTTAGCTTTCACCACAGCAGCCATATGGCTGCTGCCTTTTTGAAACTCATTCAATATGTCATATAGAGGCATGTCTGATGGCACCCTGTGTGAAACAGCTTAAGTTAACTAACTGGACCATAGTTATGAAAGCATTAAAACAGTAAGTTCTAACAACAGAAGTCAGTTGGTCTAAGGTAAGAAATTAAACCTTGGAATTCTTCGGATAGAAACAGCACTAACTGGAGTTTCTGTTTCAGGCCGAACAGTAAGAAGACTCTTGACCTGAAAAATGTAAATATTGTTACCATAAAATTTTCATAAGTAACAGAAAGACAGCAGATTCTAGCATTTATGGAGATTAACCAATAGAAGTCCAATGATATTTTTTGGGTTTCCAGAGTACACAGGAACTCGGCTATGACCACGAGCAAGAATTTTTCCCATCGCCTCCCTGATTAAAACAAGAACCCTGGTCAGTTAACATGCATCAGCATTTCCTAATCATATAGATAGATGTGAGCATATTAGCTCAATCATAAAGTAATCCATAAAGAAGTTCACAAATATTTTCCTGAAGAAAACAAATATTAAAGTGATTGTTCAACAACATTGCGGTCGAAAATAATGAGGCAACAGAATACACCAACCCCTTTCATCTACACCTTTCCTTTCTCACCGACCTTGGATATCTTCCAACTTCAGTACAACAGAAACAGCAAAATAACATATTCATATACTTCCAACAAAATACAAAATTATAAAACAGAAAACATGTAAATGGTAATGCCAATCATAAGAAGTAAATGAATGTGAGCCTTCCAGCAAAAATTTAACTTTACGCACACTGCATCCACACAAGCATAAATCGGAAGTCCAACTATAACACTGAAATTTACCAGTCCAATTTGGAGTTGACATCCAATGAAAAGGTTGACTCAATCGGTGTCATGGCCTCCTCAGCAGTCTGCACACAAAGATAAAAAGAAAAATCAAATAAAATATGAGGAAAATATTACCATGCGGGATCTTTCTGAAAAGAATTAAATTCAAAAGAGAAGTAATCACAAGCATTTAACTCAGGGTCATAAGATCACAGCAGAAAAACTATGAAGTATCACATGAGAAAGAATGTCTCTAAAGTCATAAACATCAAATGACCAATTCCTCAGGTGTAACGAAAGGACAATCAAACAGAAAAGAAAAGGAAAGAGATGAGAATAAGAAAAACTGAGAGTCATGATCTCCTGCCCGGTTACCTTCTCCGTCAAATCAAGTGCTCCACTAATAATTGTTGTTTCATCATGGGTAAGTTCACCACCTTTACCAGCCTGGGGATAGAGAAACAATATAGTTACATAACAAGAAAAACATTACGAACCATTGAGATGCAACACTGTTGTTTCATAGAGGATGCTGTCTGCCTCATTATAGAAAGAAATGTACCTCCTGACTATGGATAGAGACGAGGGCTTTCAGTTGAGCTCGCCTAAACAGTGCTTCATTATGTCCTAAGACACAATCTAGAATCTGTAAACACCAAAGATTCAAATAAGTCTTACTGGAGCACACAGTAATGATGGCAAAAATACAGGAAAATTTCCACCCAACAACTTACGTGTGTGGTAGAACAAAGAACAATACATTTGATTGAATCTAATTCTCCTTACCTTTCCAATAGGATAAGCAATAGGATAGCAGATGATCATCAGTACGCGCACAAGCCAAATAAAATTTGCACCAACAGCAAGTCCATATCGAGTGCAAATTGCTTGAGGAATAACCTAACCATAAAATAGGAATAAATTAAAAAAAAGTTGAGAATGACAGAAGAACATCATTGTGTTATCTACTTAGATAAAAACCTTTTGAAAGCAGTTTACCTCTCCAAATGCTAGAACAAAAGTCACCGACAATATGATTGCAACATATTGATTGAACATCTTATCCAGGTATATTGGAAGGGCCTGCATATAAAAAAAAAATTAAACTTACATGCAGTCTCATCATATGGGAAGACAATTCCACATGTTTTCAACTACTAGTATCACAAATCTTTCTAATTTAAGAAAATCAATATTTATTTTTATCTTCTTCGAAATAGTCCAATGCAAGAAATGTGGAACTATTTCAATTTCACCTCCATAGCAGCAGCATTACACAGGAGCAATGTCACAAGCAGTTGGTGTTGCTTCTTAACCACTGGAAGTATAGTAGCTGAAACAGAAAAGAACAATGAAAGGTAGGGACAAATTACTTTTCAGGCCAACAGAAACACGCAAGAGCTTCATAATTTCTAATTGGATATATCGATCATAAAACTGCTAAAATTTCCCTCCAGGCCGAATAGATAACATTTACTTCGAAAATTAATTAGTAATAAGCATTTCATAAGGAAGGAATTAATACATCTCCAAGACGTAAACACATCAAGCATGTTAAGGGCATCCTATGTTGTCCGTACAAGTACTCAAATCTCACTATTAGGCAGCAATCAAATTTCTTGGAACCAACACCGTGCCTCCATAAGATACCGAAATGTCAAGCCAACCAACTAGTTACCACCACATTGTAATCACATTGACAGAAACACCTTCATTTCTACAACACTTTCATTGCACGAACTTTTGCTTAAGTAATTGAACTAAAACGACAGATATAAAGAAACAAACAAACATCTTCCTGATACCAAAAACCCAACTTCCATTTCCAAAACATCAAGAATAAGTCAATAAGGCCTAAATTCAAATTCCGCACAAAACCCACATAAGCAAATGATCAGTCCCAGAATCCCAACAGCCTAATGATCACCATTTGTAAAGTTAAAGAAAAAAAACCCTCCACAATTCCTCAAAGATTAAAATCCCAACTCTGTCCCAGAAAAAACTGTGAACTTGATCAGCAGCAAAATGGGATATTAAAATTTTACCAGCTTGCTTCTTCTCCGAAGGTGTCCCGCTTCTCTGAAGAATCTCAAGATCAACAAGGCTTAAAGACATCAAACCCAAAGTCAATCCAGACATAATTCCCGCAAATAATACCAGGAAACACGAGATCCCAGCATACACAAACCACCATACAGTCCCAAATTCTATCTCTGCCCCAAGTGAATTGCCATTGTAGGAGGTAACCATTCTCAGAATCCAAGCAGCATTTAAAAGATGCATTTTTTATTTTTTTTTTAAAAAAAACCTTCACTCCAAAACTTTCCTCCTTCCCTGTTCTGTTCTGTTCTGTTCTGTTTCTTTCTTTCTTCCTTCTCTGGAGGCTCTGTCAATATTCAGTTTTTTCTTTTTTTTAAGGGAAAAAAAAAATTGGTATATGGTTATTTTTTGTGGACACGTGGCGAAATATCAGACGTGGTGGCTGCGGAAAATTCGTCTGTGAGTCTTGAATCCACCTGGAAATTGGTTAATCTTTGGTGGGGTCTATTGGATCTCTGGAAAAAGTTACCATAAAGGGGTTGTGATCCCCTGCGGTTGTGTGTACAAAGAGGAGCGTGTGGTTTAAAAAATAATTTTAAGGTACAGCCGTACAGATTCAAGATCCAGAATCTGCAATTTGTTTGTTTTGTTTGTTTGATTGATCAATTTTTACAACTGTTAAAAGTAAGACGGAAGAAGTAAAAATTAATGTAATTTTTTTCTGGTGTTTCACAAAGAAAAAAGCTTTGGAATCTTTTAAATTGTCATTCTGATCTTTTTATGTTTGTGTATCTGCACCAAAAAAAATAAATAAATAAAAAAAATGAATGTGATGATCTACCCTCTAATAAAAATACGACAAATGGTTAAAATATTTTCAAGTTCTAAGAAGAAAATTCATTTTCGTTATTAAAAATGATAAATCGTAGTTTTAACCCTAGTGAACAAAGATTTCATTAAATCACTTTTCCTTTCTTCCACATTATTGATTCTTACATTTCTTTGGACAGGTAATGACAGTTAGCATTTGATACATTGACTTCACTTTTGTTTTCCTCTTCAAATATGCCATGCATTAATCCTGTACTCATTACGTTATGAAATTATTGTTCAATTTGAAATTTTTATTTCGGTGGATAATAAATTCGAAACAAAAAGAAAATATTTTATAAAAGTTTTTAACTTATTACACGAGCGAGAGATCTATAAGAAGTGATGAAGACTCGCACGTACATTTTCGGCTCAGATAATCTGGTATATCAAACGACTGCATTGTACCTTAGTTGATCCTGGCTTGTCATCATGCCCTATTAGCTATAGTTTTCATTTTGGTAAATTAAATTAAAGGATGAAATGTAAAATGAAGAGGTTTCATTAATTTGAGGGTAGTGATATTGTACGTATGTATCTTTTCTAATACGTCCGTAAAAAAAAAAAAAAGAATTCATCAAGAAATCCATACGTATGGTAGATGTCATCCGTTATGGATATCAATTTGATCATTTTGGTTAACAATACCCTTGTTGAACTATGTTTTGGCTCAAAAATACACTTCCAGATCCAACAAAAAACACTCTAGCTGCTATTCTGTCTATCGTGAATGGCTACTCATTCGGATGATCTAAGCCTTTCCATCATCTGCATATACAAATGTACGCAGAAATTAATGATACATATAGCTACTTAAAAGATACAATGAACGAGGTGATTATATATGAGTGAAAAAGGTATAATCATAGGTAGAATTTAAGGTTTAGGGTTTATAATCGGCAAATTCATATTTTCAAGGATTACTATTTTACTTCGTACGTTGTTTCTAATTTCCTTATAATTATCTAGGTTTAAATGGAGTCCACTTACTTTGCTACAACTATAAGCTCCTCAAGATGTTATCTCTGCACGGCTTTATTTATATGGTTAATTATACCACAAGACACGTAACAACCAAGTTGTCTTCAGCAAACGAGAACGAAGAGCAACTTCATGAATTGAAGGTCTCCTTCTTCTTTGTTCCATTAACATATCGACGTTAAACGTACTTCGATTTCGACTTCACAATGGTATTTAAGACACTCCAAGACGTTGGATAGTGTCAATCAACTCCAACTTCGGCTTCTGCCAGCCGTTGGATTTGTCAACATTGTGATGAGTTTCGACATTAATCCGCATCTTCTTCTTTGAGTCGCTCAAGTTCTTCTTCTTGTTGGATAAAGATTTCCTGCAACAAATTCAAATAACACAAATTACAAAAAATTTTATGATACACTTAGAGAAGTAGTATATACATACATTTTGAAATTAGAAAATATAATACCTTGCCGACATCATCAACGTTTTAATAGGCTTGAAAATGTTCATCCCATATGCTTGGAAAAATAGGCGAAATTTTATGATAAGTTTCACTAAATCTTCTTCTTCTGGTTTTTTTGGGGCAGTTCCAACATTTCTAATTGTTTAAACAAATTTAATTGAGTTCCTTTAATTTTTTTATTTTTATTTTTTATTTTTTGCTTTTGTTTTTGTTTTGGAGGAATTATTTTGAAACAATATTTCTTTGTGAAAATGTGCTCTACGCAGGACTAGATTAATTTAGCGGTTGTCAGATACACTATGTGGTTTTAGGAAAAAAAAGAAAGAACAGTGAGGAAGAAAATATTGATTTAAGGAATTTGATGGTTAATTTGCGTAAAAATGTCAGCTTCGCCAAAGTGAATTTTGCAAACTACTTTCGCGACTTGCCGTTTCACTTCTGAATAAATATTGAGTAATACTTATTTCGTCCCAAAATTATTGTGCATTTTGAGTTTTTACTTTTAATTTATTTTGTAATAAAACTAAAAATTTAAATTGGACGATAATTTTGGGACGGAGGAGGAGGGAGTCCTAATTTCCAACCATCATCGAACACAATCAAAATGAAAGCTATATGTCATCTGATAAGGCAAAGCCTGAATTTCACTTTCAAAAAGAGAAGATAATCTAAGGGTTTTTTTTTTTTTTTAGGTTTTTGTTCCTCCTTTTCTTTATTGGCTAAATATAAAAGACTACTGGTGAACATATCTATAGTACTTAATTAAAGCAGAAAACAAGAAAGACATGTGTCACCACCACAATGAAAATTTTTCTGCCAAAAGTCATTTTCAGTACAAAATCATTTTTGACACGTGGCACTCTAACTAATCAGAAAAAAAAGATAGAATAGATAAATACATAAATTCTTTCATTATAGCTACATAAAAATATCTTAATTATAGGTATATACTAATCCTTTAAAATAACAATATTTAATTGATAAAATCAAATGTAAGGAAATCCCCTTAAATCAAGTGAAACACTAGTAATGTCTTCCCAATCCCTAATTTCAAAGAATCTCTTTCATTCTGCTCCTCTCTCACACTCGTGCCTTTAAATAAATTACATAAATTATCAATCCATCTCTTTCTACAATAGAGAAAAATAAGCTGTCATGAAAGAAATTTGATTTTTTAAGGATGATTTTTTTTTATTCTTCTGTTGGTTTATGATTTATGTAAACCCAGGCATAAGTTAACTGTTATAAATTAAATGTTGTAAATCTCGGCATAGATTTATGTGTAATAGCTCAGTTTCCGTTCTTTCAATCGATTTTTTATTCTTCTAATTTTTTTTTATTCTTTTAAGAATGATTCGTATTTTTTATTTAATCAATTTAAAAATACAGGCGACACCCCGGACATTCACCCGAGGCAAACATCTAGTATATATATATATATATATATATATATATAGGTTTACTAGAATTAGGTTTGGTCGTGATAAACTGTTATTATTAACGAGGTCGAAGTTATGGTTCAAATCTGGTTGAAGATAATCTGATTTTTTGAAAATAAAAATTACTCAGCAAAGAGTGCCCTCTTCTAAGCGCCCACTTTTGTACAGTCCTATTCAGGCCTAATGGAATCTTGATTTTGCGAACATAAGTTAGAATAAGCATGTGGGCATTCACGTAGTTTGGATAAAAATATTTGATAATGATATTTCATGCAATTTTTCCAAGTTTTTTAGTCTTCTATATAGAGTTCCTCAATTTTTTTTTTAAGGACCAGAAATCCAGCATTGTTTTAGATTATGTAATAAATTCAGGGAGATGTTAGTGTATGAAGTTGCGAAAGATCGATTGAGAAGATGCGGAAAATGAAAATTGGATTAAAAAAACAAAGTGGGTTACGATAAGGGAAGAAGAGCATTTCCAGTGATTCGACTAAAATATAAAAACCAATTGATTCGATTATGAGTTGATAGACCAAAGAGTCTTGAAATCAAATATGTTTGGCATTGTCTCCCTCCTAAAATAAGAGTTGTGTTATAGGCGGTTAGGATTAAGTTATAGACTGCCGGAAAAAGTACGATTTCGACATTTTCATTTTTTCATTCTAAAATGAGTGATTTAAATACTATAATTATTAATTAACTTAACTATTAATCATATATTAACTAACTTAACTATTATTTAATATAAAAAATATCTTACTTCACTAATCTTACTAAATAATTATAAAACATACTTCCTTAATTAATAAAGAAAATCATTTTTGATAATAACTAACTTAATTTTAGCACAAACTATTTACTAATTTAATTAATAATAATAATTAAGCATAACATTAACAATATTAATCAATTAAAAAAATTTCTTAATTTAGTACTCCCTCCCCTCCTTATTATAAGTAATTTTAATTTGTCTTAAATTTCATTTAGTATATTTTTCTAATTGAAAATAAAATATTAAAAATATATTTTTACATTTGTTCTGTACTTTCTCAATTATTATAAAATATTTTTAAAATTTTATTCTCAATTATTATAAACTTGTAACCCTTTTGTCATTTATTGTAATTTTACGGTTCAAAGACATTATAATTTATAACAACCTTAATTTTGTACCATAGTTCATAGAAAGTCTTCATACCCCGGTAGATATTGTATGTGTCTTATTATTAGGAACGCAGGCCTGTAGACACCAGTAGATATATGAGTCTGATTTGCTGTTGCTGCTTAACCACAGGAACTGGAAGTTGGTAGTATAAAAGGAACGTGTATGGCAAGTACATAGTTGCTTCAGAAATTAAAGAAAGAAAATCAAAAAACTTGGAGATGTGTCATATCCATAGGTTAATTACGACTTCCTTCTCTCGTGACTCCAGACAATGAAAATACAATCACACATTTAAGAAAATTGGGAATCCAATATTGCAAAACTCCAAGTTTTTGTGCTCATGACACACTACTACCCTCTTCGGTTCGACCCTTAATATTTTTAGTGTTACACTTATATTATAGTTAGAGTAGTTTAATATGAGCGTTAATCTTGTACTATACCTTCAATAATTTGATAGAAGTAACTAAAAATGATATACGGAGCTAATCAATAAGTGATTAGACACACTTCAATATTTAAAGGGTAATGCAGTTTGATTTTACTTCTCTATTTAAATGGTGTAACAAAAAAAAATATTAAAAGCGTTACTGAAATCTTCTTTAATTGAACGTGTTGATTTTTTCTCTATTATTTAGACATCCAATTATTGACAATAACAAAAAGCAATAAAACCTGAACTAATAATAATGGAACAATATCAAACTTGAAAAATGCAAAATTAAAAATGTGACTAAATCAAACAGTATGGTACGAGAGAGAAGGTTCAGCAATGGGGATGCCCCCCATGTCGGATATCTTCAAGTCTTCAATCTTCTTCACCAAACCTCAGCCTCAAAAATGTGTTGCATGATGGTTGTTATATAGATGTTTCAGACTGTTTAAGTTTTTCTTACATGAGGCTTCAGATCAATGAATGAATGACGAGGTCATCTTACTTCAGTTCAATGAAAACCGACAAATCCAGGGTTGGTATTGACTGCAACAATTCATATCTTTCAATGAATTTTGTGGACGACGATGAAGGGAGTACAAAATTTTTTTGATGATCTGAACCAAAAAGATTGTCTATTTATTCACAGTGTCATTAAAACTTCTCTGCTCATCAACCAAAAAACAGAGAAAGAACAGAGAACACACCTCATCAGCAATCCATATCAGCTTTTTCAGTCATGAGTTTGATTCCATTTTTTCTTTTACTTGTTTTGAGTTTGAATTTGATCAAGAAATGGAAGAAGAAGAAGAAGGGATCCAATGAAATGAAGAAACTTCCACCAGGGCCATGGAAGCTGCCCATCATTGGAAATCTGCATCAATTAATGGGTTCACTTCCTCATCATGCCATCACAAAACTAGCCCAAAAACATGGTGATTTGATGCATCTTCAGCTCGGAGAGGTTTCAGCCATTGTCGCATCGTCTCCACGTACAGCGAAAGCGATTCTCAAAACAAATGATCTTGCTTTTGCAGACAGGCTAGATTGTTTGGTTGGGGAGATCATAGTAGACAACAGTTTGGACATTGCATTTGCTCCATACGGCGAATACTGGAGACAGATGCGAAAAATATGTACGTCGGAACTCCTCAACAACAAAATGGTCCGATCACTGAGTTCGATTCGCCAAGACGAGGCGTTGAACCTGGTTTCATCGATCCGGGAAGAAGCCCTGTTGCATCCAAAACAGGGTATAAATTTGACCAAAAAGGTGTCCTCGTACACGAGTTCGATGGTTTGCAGAGCGGCATTTGGTCGAGCGTTTGGAAGGCATTATCAGGACAAGCTGATCGAGATTCAGAAGGAAGTATTGGTTTTGACCAGTGGGTTTGATGTTTCTGATGTTTTTCCATCCTGGAAAACTCTTCATCACTTAAGCTTGATGAAGCCTAAGCTGAGGAGATTGCGAGACAGAATTGATGAAATCTTTGATATTGTAATTCAAGCACATGTGAAGAACCCAAGTGGGAGAAACGGTGAGTTCGGACAAGAAGATCTAATTGATGTTCTGTTGAGGATCAAACAAACTGGTGGTGACCTCCATTTTCCACTAACCAACTCAAGTATCCGGGCTTTAATCTTGGTGAGTTACATATATATATATATATTTTTGTTCTCTAGTGAAATTTAACGAGTTCACTTTTTATCATTAAAATAGACCATTAAAATGAGACGAATAAGTTATCATGCATACGATAATATTATAAACTTGGGGGATTACATATAAATTTCGATTACATCTAATTTGGAGAGTAATAATATATTTGTGTATCTTTTGTTAGACTATGGAAACCATGGCAACAATCAAAGAATAAAATTTAAGCTGATATTACAAATTTTGTTGGTTCAAGATGACAATTAAATACTGTGGAATTTACAGGACATATTTCTAGGAGGAACTGAATCTTCAACGGCCACAGTGGAATGGGCAATGGCAGAATTAATGAGAAATCCAAGAATAATGGCGAAGGCACAATGTGAAATCAGGAAAGTGTTGTCACCGGAACAAGAAACTATTGAAGAGAAAGATATTCAAGAATTGAGTTATTTGCAGTTAGTAATTAAAGAAACTTTACGACTTCATCCTCCTGGGCCGTTCTTGATTCCGAGGAATAACAGGGAACAGTGTGAGATTGACGGATACATCATCCCTCTCAAAACAAGAGCTATAGTTAATGCTTGGGCGATTGGAAGAGATCCTAATTATTGGGACGATCCAGAAATTTTCAAACCAGAGAGGTTTGAAAACAATCCCATTAACTTTACGGGAAGCGATTATGAATATTTACCTTTTGGTGGGGGTAGAAGGATGTGTCCTGGGATTTCATTTGGTTTAGCTAACGTTGAAGTTCCATTAGCTTATCTGCTCTACAACTTTGACTGGAGACTCCCAGAAGATGTTGAAAATATTGGTTTTGACATGGAAGAAACCTATGGACTTACCGCAACAAAGAAAAACAACCTTTTCTTAGTTGCCTCCAAGTACGAAACTCTTGGTAAACCATAAAATATAGGGGGCCAGTTAATATTTTGTGTGCCAATTTTACGCTATTGTTAATTGATAAACGATTGGAATCATAAATAAATACCATATATCATTATCTCCGGTGAGTTATGTGTGAATTATTAGTAGTAATAAGGCGAGATTGATAGATAAATAGAAGTGAAAAAATGTGAGTGTTTTACCTTTTGTGGATATGTTTTTGGTTTGATATACAGTATAGCGTTTCATAGACACGTTCTAACAATTTTCCATTCGACCCCTTCAAAATTTTTCTATATCATTTCGAAGGTTTTAGCTAGCAAATAGTGGTTTTGAATATAAACATAAACAACCGTACTGTTTACTTTTAGGGAAGTTGCACTTTCGATATTCGAACATTGCTTAACCATAGAAGAGGAAAATAAGTATGCTTTTGTAGCATACAAGGTACATCTCGAAGACAGTTTAGGCCTAAAATATTAGGGTTCATCAACATATGGTCAAGAACAAAGAAGATCACACCTTACATTTTAAGTTCACGCTAAGACCAATTTATAGGCCTGGATTATATTACATCGGAACAGGATCAAACAGGACATACTTGATAGTGTCTTTAACCTCGCTGCAAGGAGTAGTGAATCCATCATTGCCGATGTGATATAGACAGTGAATAATCCCTGCAAAAATTCAAGATTATTTCAAGGACGGACAGGGGTACATCATCGGAAGTTGGATTGAGACATTCTTTGTTTATATCTTTCCATGCATTTGCAACTCTTTTCTCTAACTCAACAAAGGTTTCTTCTCTCGATGTCCTCCTATACTGTTTCATGTAATATTCAACAGCTGATGCTAATTCTCCACTCTTTTTTCCATCCTGCAACAACAGTTTATAAATAGGTATTATAGACAATGTTCGCTTAGATAAATGCAACAAATAAATTGAAGTGGAAATAATACCTCGGCGTCAGCTAGGTCGTCCATTAACCTAGAAATCAGCGAAGCGGCTCTTATGATTGATGGCGTCTTCCTTTTGGTATTGTCTCTGCAGGATACTAAAGTCCAACTTGGCGAATTTTAATAAATCTGGATCGTTTGATATGTCGTGTTAACAAAAAGATACAAACTGTCTAACACCGAACCGATTTAGTATTTTTTGAATTGGAAACTCTAGAGCATGCTTGACTCGTTGGACTCAAGAGCTGTTAAGGTTTGGTAATAAGGATACAAGTTTGGAGGGAGTGAAAGTCAACGCTTCCTCCAAAATATACTCATCATGAACCCTATAATTTGCTGCTTCATAAAAGCTTAGCAGACCTCGAACATCCATTGTGAAAGAATCTTTAAAATTGCCTTCTTGAATTGATCCTTAAATGCGTTGAACACATCTATATACATGTACATTCAAATTATTAGCAAATTCATACAATTATAATGTATAATAAAGTGATAACCCTTTTCGCTCTCACTTTCTATAAACTAGAGCATAAAACAAAATAATGAAAAGAACCTCATGAGAATGATCGTAATTTCATGGATTGGATAGTTCAGTTAATGATCTAAACAGCCAAATCAAGATGATGTGGCAGGAAAAAATGTAAAAGTTCCATCAATTAAATGATTCCGTGAACAATATATGAGGTTGTCGACATTTTCATTTTCTTCTTTTTCTTCACCATTGACAAGTATAGAAGTTCATGGGATTTTACCTCAAAACTAATTGATAATGAAGAAAATAGCCCACGTTGCTTATATATTGATACAAAGTCTTTCATGATACTAATGTGGGACAAATATAACTTGGAATTTCATCACTCCCCCTCAAGCCCAACGGGTTTGGACTAAATCACCAGATACACTGCTGGGTCAGGAAAATAACCGTGAAATAACATCACGGGTTACATAATAACATCGCGGAATTCACCACAGGCCGAGCCGCTCTGATACCATATAAAAATCCATGGAGTTCTACCTCAAAACCAATTGGCAATGAGGGGAGTAACTCATGGTGCTTATATACTGATATAAATTCTCTCACGATACCAATGTGAGACAAATATACCCATGGTGCTTATATTTGAACTCGGAATTTTATTTATTTATTTATTTTTTGCAGCATCTTGTCTAATGTCTTGTGTGTTCGAAATGAATAATATTGGAGGAGTGCCCGTTGGGTTTACGAATTAACCTTTTATGTAAAAACACAGTAGCTTTTATGTTCAAAATGTGCTTTGAATTACTTTTTTTCCGTCAACTGCAGTAATTCACAGCATCCTTAATAAACTTAATTACTCTTTTCTCCAAATAAGAGAGAAAGAAAGATGGTCTTCTGGCACATCTTTATTCCAACTTTGTAACGTTTTTTTTTTTTTTTTTTTGGTAGACAAGATCAATAGAGGGCTAACGCCTCAAACTACATGTGAAGGAACCTACACAATCCTGCTCTAGCACCATAGCTATACAACTTGGGGAAATATAAAAAAAATATAATCCCCTATTCCTATCAAGTGCCGCCTTAGCTATACAACTTTGTAACGCTTGTTACAATAAAAAAACACAACAGCATCATAGATTTTGATGAATGACAATGGAGTCATGCATGTACCTTTGTTTTGTCCAGTGCATTTCTTAAATAACAAGCAAACATTCCTTTGTGTGACTATATTAGTTTTGTTTGAAAGGCTAAATTTTTTTTTTTGTTGAGAATGTAAAAAAAATCGTATTAGAAATTTTTAGAAAGTAGCTAAACCTACCATATATTTGTCAACATGTGAGATGTAATTGCTGTGATCAAGACAGCAACCTTTGAAATTTCACCTATCAAAGAATAAAGTGAATCACTTCTCATAGGATCAAGTAACCTTTTTTTTTTTTAACCTTGTTCTTCTTTTCAATATTGATTGACATCTTCTCAGACTCTAACTCAAACAAACAGTTAAAATGTCACCAAATTGAGTCTATATATGCACTGCCTTACCTAGTACTAAGCATTCCCTTTGCTCCATCAACCAGAAAAGGGGAGGGGAAAAAAAAGAACAAGTAAAAGTATCAACAAGAATGGATCTGGCCTTCAGCTGGATTCCCATTGTTTTCCTTATAGCTTTCTTGATGAGTTTGAACATCATCAAGAAGAAATGGAAGAAGGAAGAGATCAGAAATGCAATCAAGAAAAAGCTGCCACCAGGGCCAAGGAAGCTACCCATCATTGGAAATTTGCATAATTTGATGGGTCCACTTCCTCATCATGCTCTCAATAATTTATCCCAAAAATATGGAGATTTGATGCATCTTCAGATGGGAGAAGTTTCAGCCATTGTTGCATCATCTCCACGTCCTGCAAAAGATATTCTTAAAACTCATGATCTCGCTTTTACAAACAAGAAAATCCTCCTAGTAGGGAAGATCATATTGTACGACTGTTCGGACATTGTGTTCTCCCCTTACGGTGATTACTGGAGACAGATGCGAAAAATATGCACTTCGGAACTTCTTAGCAACAAAATGTCCGGTCATTTGGTTCGATTCGCCAAGACGAGGTCTCAAAACTCGTGGCTTCGATTCGGGAACAAGCCCTGATGATGCAATCAAAACAAGGTATCAATGTGACCAAAAAAGTTTCCTCGTACACTAGTTCGATGGTTTGTAAAGCGGCATTTGGACGAGCATTTGGAGAGGAATATCGCGACAAATTGGTGAAGTATCAAAAGGAAGTCTTAGCTTGGACGAGTGGGTTTGATGTTTCTGATATTTTCCCATCTTTGAAAATTCTTCATCACTTAAGCTTGATGAAGCCTAAGCTGGCAAGGTTGCATACAAAAATTGATGAAATTTTGGACACCATAATCCAAGAGCATATTGAAAATCCAGTTGGAAGCAACAGTGAGTTCAACCAATTAAGAAGATCTGGTTGACATTCTGCTTAGGATCAAACAAAGTGGTGGTGACCTCCAATTTCTAATTACCTACAAAAATATCAAAGCTATTATATTGGTAATTTTTCTAAACTTGAACTTAATTTGCTAAACTCTGACATTGTTATTGTTATTGTTGCACATCCGCAATCTGCTATGATTTAGAGTACTAGACAATTACCTCCTTCTGCAAAAAGAATCTACTGAAATGTGGTTATGGTTGATGTGCAAAATTGTTTGAAACATATATAGTAGAACATACCATTTTAGAAGAGAGACATATTTGATGGAAGATGATATCCAGAAGTAAATTGTCTAATGATATAAGTAATAAATAACATTTCTTCTGTCTCAAAATTATAATCCAGTTTGAATTTTCACTTTGAGCTCAATTTGTACTAAAAATGAAAATTCAAACTGGACAATTATTTTAGAACAGACAGAGTAATTAATTTGCAGGACATGTTCTTAGCGGTAACTGAAACTTCGACTACCGTGGTGGAGTGGGCCATGGCAGAACTGATAAGAAATCCGAATATAATGGCAAAGGCGCAAAGTGAAATAAGAGAAGTGTTATGCATGGGAGAAGAAATGGTAATGATTAAAGAAAATGATATACGGAAATTGAGTTACTTACATTTAGTAATTAAAGAAACTCCACGTCTTCATCCTCCTGGACCTATATTGGTTCCTAGAAACAGCAACGAGCGGTGTGAAATAGACGGATATATCATTCCTCCTTAAACAAGAGCAATTGTTAATGTTTGGGCTATTGGAAGAGATCCTAAATATTGGGATGATCCTGAAAGTTTTAAACCAGAAAGATTTGAGAACAATGTTGCGGACTTCACAAGAACAAAATATGAGTATGTACCATTTGGTGGTGGAAGAAGGATATGTCCCGGAATTTCTTATGGTTTAGCTAACGTCCAAGTTCCATTAGCCAATTTGTTGTACTACTTTGACTGGAAACGACCCAAAAATATGAAAGCTGTGGATTTAAACATGGAAGAAACAAGTGGATTATCAGCATCAAGGAAATGTAACCTTTTCTTAGATGCCTCCATGTATAAATCGCTTCACAAGCAATGGAAAAGGCTAATAATTAATCAGTTTATTGCAAGTGCTTTCGTACACCATTTTGCGATTTATTAATCGCATGTAATCATCTCAACCAGAGCAACAGATTACCATTATTATGTGTTTTCTCCATCTTCTTAAAAAACCACACATCTCTATTGAATTTGGTGCATGACTGAAAATTGATTTTAAACACACAGTTTAGGTGGTGATTTAACAGCGACACAGACAATTAATCATGTGTGTTTTCCATTACATAATTTATTCTCTTGTCTTAAAATAATTATCTCATTTGAATTTTTATCTATAATACAAATTGTACCAGAAGTGAAATTTTAAATGAGACGATCAAGGGAGTATAAATTTTATGGCAAGTACCAAATTCTGATCAACGATCCAGTTGCAAGTCACTCATGACCAAATTCCCTACATCTGTAAGGTTTTCTATTAAGCTTCTTAGACATCAACCTAAACGCATTAAGAAAGAAGAAAGAGAGAAACAACTAAACATAGCCCTCATGACGAGCAGTATGATTCCGTTCATTTGTTTCAGCTGTGATCTTGAGTTTGATTGAGAAATGTAAGAAGAACAGATTTTTTGAAGGCCCAGATATAGGCTTATATGTGGTTTCACCTCAAAACTAATTAATGATGAGGGGAATAGTACATAGGGTATATATGTTGGATTCAAGTGTTTTCTTCCATCCATGTAAAATAAGGGAACATGATGCGTATTCATTCAACACGTCCCTCTCAAACCCAATGGGTTTGGACGGGTAATTTTTTTTTATATATATATTTTTTTCAGTCTTGCGATCGGTTATTTTCCTGAATAAACCGTCGTCTGTCGGGTCAGTCAAAGTTCAAAGTCAAATCTCAGAATTCTTCCGTGAGTTGGTCAAAGTTTCAAGACCCAATTTGAATCAGTCCACCTCGCCCCACAAGTCCCACAAGTCCGCGAATTAAAATCCGCTCTGATACTATCTTGAAGGCTCAAATATAGACCCACATGTAATTTTAACTCAACCTATTAGTAATAAGAGGAGAAGTGTATAAAACATATATATTGGGTTCAAATGTTTGATTTCATTACGTGGATAAGTAAACATGAGGCGTATCCATTCAACCAAATCTAATGAGATCTAATGAAATCATGAAGAAGCTGATGGAAGCTACCATTCATTGGAATTTGGAAACATGCATCAATATCTAGTTCCTTATATAAAGTGGGAACCTCAGATTCTACGGTACCTTTTTCGTTCGTCGTCGTCGTTGCACTTGAACAAGATTGCACTTTTTTTTTTTTTTTTTTTTTTAAGAAAAGCAGGGTTAGTTAAATTTGAATCACCTTGTCAAGAAAAAAACTTTTGGATATATAAATGGACCAAACTGTACCACTTACCCGTGCGATCTTGTCATTAGTTGTCTATTTTTTTAGAATTAAATTTACTCTCCTAACAAATGAAAAATAAAAATAAAGATAAATTGGTCTCCTCTTCTAAATTGGTCTTCAAATATGTTTATCCATTCTAATTTAAGGAAAATAATATGTAAAACAGGTGGTGAACTAGCATAGTAACTAATGTGACATTTATAAAAATATATAATTGTTCCTTATCATATATGGATAGTTACTAAAAGAATGGTATATGTTATTTATCATTTCATAAATTACTATATCGTTTCACTATAAAAATAATCATTGTCTCTATTATAACTCTTTATTTAATATGACCACTATAATACAAAATAATGTCTCTTTGTCAACAAAAAAAAAATTGTTGCAACTTGATTCATATTTTTTGCATGCAAATAACAATTTATTATTACCCTATCGCACATGTGCATTATTTTAAATAAAAAATCATATTTTATTTTATAAATCTTGAACAAATAGTGGTCACCTGCGCGTAGCGCAGGGAGAAAAAAACTAGTGCTATCTTTTTTAATCACTTCCTCACCTCACTCATTTTCATTTGAAAAGCTGAGCTAGTTTTATCTTTATCGCAATGGCTAATTAGTTTTCACTTTTGCCCTAATCAAATCCCAATGTTGGAGAGACAACAAATATAACAAGTTCAATCCATTCATTCTAGCGCAGCCCAAAAATCATTTTCACATGGATAAAGTATTCATTCAACCCATTATAAATGAGAAGTGGAGTGTCTTTAAGATACAAATTGAAGCTGCTGCAAAATATGATCCATTAACTTGATACACTAAAGGAAGCTTTTGCTTCTGGTACCGTAAATGGGGGCGTGGAAGGATGTGTCTAGTATTTTGACTAATTTTATTTGGTTTAACTTATATGGCCATTACTTTATAGTTTATATGTTCTACTCTTTTGAATGGAAACTCCCAATTAAATGATATATTAGCAATAACAATGACTAACTGCATCAAGAAAAAAAATATTTTTAATTATTTTCATGTATAAATATGTTTATTTTGTTTTTTTAGTGTGTGTTTTTAGGTGTTTTTTGTATTGGGAATGTAAAAAAGTGTATTGAAAATGTAAAAAGGTATGTTGGGATGTGACAGATATTAATATATTATTCTGGAAAAACCATGAGAAAAAGGAAACAAACATGTGTGTGTGTGTGTTTTTTTTTTTTTTTGTGACAGAGAAAGTAATTATTTTCGGTGAAAAAACAAACATTCAGTAGTAAGATTAATGGTCTAAAGTTAACATCACAATATGGCCTTTTGTGAACAAATAATAAGAAACCAGAGTGGTGGTAACATCATTAAGGTCCAATAGCGTTTGTTGGGACTGTCACTACAAATTCAAACTACCATTATTATCAAATAATAGAGGGAATTACAAGTTGATAAAACTAATTACAAAAGGCAGAAAATTCAAAATGCTAAATTAAATTATTGTCTTTGTCTTTGCCTTTGCTAAAATACCATTATTGTCTTTGTCTTTGTCTTTATCGTTAAATTAAAATAATGTTTCGCGTCTAGATCAGATCAAATTGAGCTGCAGAGCCGAATCTTATAGATCAGGTCAAACCACACACACACACACACACACACACCAAGCATGAAGCATTCGGCTGTAATAAGCTGGATTCTCATTTGCCTTTTAGCTGTGTTGAGTTTGATTTTCATCAAGAAATGGAAGAAGGGATCCGATGGATTCAAGAAGAAGCTGCCACCAGGGCCATGGAAGCTACCCATCATTGGAAACATACATCAGTTGATGATGGGTGGTTCTCTGCCCCATCATGCTCTGAGAAATTTAGCCCAAAAACATGGTGATCTGATGCATCTTCAGCTTGGAGAAATCTCAACCATTGTGGTATCATCTCCTGGAATGGCGAAATCGGTCCTGAAAACCCATGATCTCGCATTCTCGGATAGGCCGAGTGTTCTGCTTGGGAAGATCATCGCCTACAACTATTCCGACATTGCGTTTTCTCCATATGGCGAATACTGGAGGCAGCTCAGGAAACTCTGCACTTTGGAACTTCTCAGCGCAAAAAGAGTCCGATCGTTTGGTTCGATTCGCCGAGATGAAGTTTCGAAGCTGGTTTCATCGATCCGGGAGGATGCTATTCCCCTGTTTCAGTCAAAAGAGGGCATAAATTTGACCCGGAAAATCTCCTCGTACACGAGTTCGATGATTTGCGCAGCGGCATTTGGTCGAGCATTTGGACGGCATCAGGCGGAACTGGTGGAGATACTGAACAAAGTTTTGATTCTGGCGAGCGGGTTCGATGTTTCTGATGTTTTTCCATCCTGGAAAATTCTTCATCGCTTCATCTCCATGAAGCCTGAGCTGGTGGAGTTGCATAACCGGATTGACGGAATTCTGGAAACCATTATTCAACAACATGTGGAAAACCCAACTGGGAGGAACTCTGAGTTAGGACAAGAAGATCTGCTTGATATTCTTCTAAGGATCAAACAAAGTGGTGATCCTGATTTTCCGATCACCAATGCGAGTATCAAGGCCGTCATATTGGTAAGTCAGTCAGTTAATTTTCCTTTTTTCTTTTAGTCCTCTAATTAGTTTATAATGTTCAACCATCCAGCCGTAACACGCATTTGTATAATTAAATTAAGAAATGGGAAGCTTTATTGTACTCCCTCTGTACCTAAATTATCATCCAGTTTGAAATTTCACTTTTAGTATTATTGTTCAGTTAGAGACATCAAAAGGGAATCTGATTGATTGTTGATTTGTAGGATATATTCACGGGAGGAACTGAAACTTCAGCTAATGTGGTGGAGTGGGCTATGGCAGAGATGATAAGATATCCAAATGTGTTGGCAAAAGCACAAAGTGAAATCAGGGAATTACTCAAGGGAAAGACAATGATTGAAGAAGCCGATATCCAAAAATTAAGTTACTTAAAATTAGTAATTAAAGAAACTCTTCGACTTCATCCTCCATTGCCGTTATTGATTCCTCGAGAGAGTAGGGCGCAATGCGAAATAGACGGATACATCATCCCTGACAGAACAAGAGCCATAGTTAACGTTTGGGCAATAGGAAGAGATTCGAAGTATTGGGATGATCCCGAAAATTTCAAACCAGAGAGGTTTGACAATAGCTTGGTTGATTTCACTGGAAGCAATTACGAATTACTACCATTTGGTGCGGGGAGGAGGAGTTGTCCGGGATTATCATTTGGTATAGCTAATGTGGAACTGCCATTAGCTAATTTGTTGTTCTACTTTGATTGGAAACTCCCAAATGAAATCAATGGTGTTGATTTAGACATGTCGGAGACAAGTGGAATAGTTGCAGGAAGGAAAAGCCAGCTTTTCTTGATTGCCACTATGTACGAAGCCGAATCCATTGGTAAACACATTTAAGTAAGTAGTAGGGATCAAGGTGCTTGTTAATGTCTTAACTTTCTTGTCCAATTAGTTCCATGTTCTAGATTCTAGAGTCAAAATTTCCATGATCTTAGTTTGTATGGACAAACATTGTGTTTTGGTTTTTGTTTTAAATTTGAGATGAGATTAAAAATGTGGTTTAAGGGAAAATTTAGAAAGTTGTATAAGTTCTTTAGATAGAAAAAATAATTTATTTATTTTTTATTATTATTATTTTTTAGATGCAGGCAGTAGAATTTCGTGAAAGAAAATGCTATCATGTCGACTGTTGAGTTACCCGATCAAATTGTGAGAAGCTATTTGAATTTTTCAGATAGAGCTAGAAGATAAATTATAGTGACGTGACAGAGTGATACATGTAATCTTTGTATAATTGAGATAGGATGATGGCTAATCTAGAGTGCCCTGATGAGAAAGTGTTATGTGGAATAGATCAAAACTGCCTCATGTTTATTTCCACTTAAACTCGATAGCTCCTTATCACGTCTCGTTCAATGCATCAATATTATATTCCCAAAAAAAAAAAATTTCACATTGAATTTTTATATTTGTACTGTTTTGTTGGTGGCCTCTGGTTTGTTTCCACTTGAACTCGGTAGGTCCTTGTCACACATAATAATTATCTCGTTCACAAGACTCATCGTGGATTATTATTTTTAGACAGAAGTATTAGTAGATAAATCGGTGATCTCCTTCAATGAGTGTGTCACGTCGAGTGCAACTATATATTTTTTATGAGATTATTTAAGAAAATGCTGGTTAATTATCATGCACAACAACATCTTTATAATTCATCTTTTATCACACAGCCAAACCACAACCACTTCCCTAAATTTCAGTCAGCTAAACTTCAGCTGGATAGTGTTTTTTCTTCCTTCTAGAATTCATCTTTAGTCTTTGTTTTATCAAGAATAAAGGTCTGGATCATTTCATAGGTTCACTTCCTTAATTACCATACTCTTAGAAGTCTGGCAAAACAGCATGGAGATTTAATAATCTCTCACAATCATGTATCCCTGACGGAGGATACTTATTTGTAGTACACAATTGGGTTGCTAATAGTTAAAAAAAAAGGGAAAAGGAAAAGAAAGAATAAAACATTAAACAACAAATGTAGATTTCAAATGAAATACATGCACCCACAGAAAAAAAAAACAAAAAACAAAAACAAAAAGCACTTAATATGGCCTGATAGAGTCCATAAATTATGCTTTAATTATTATTATTTTATGAGTTTATGGACTTGGATGGTTTTAATTCATTAAGTTTTATTAATGTTTTGTGTTAGGAGCTGGGAATCGGAGTTTACAACTTTTTGGAGCTAATTGATACAAAAAGAGTCTGAAAAAAATCATCCAACTTGAGCAAAGGAAGAAGTTCACTCCAATGATGGACCTAATTACAAAGTATTGAAGTTGTTGGGAGAAGAAGCTGCTAATAAGAAACTTTATGGACTGAATTTTATCATTGAAGAAAGTTTGGGCCAAATTGAAAGAGAGTTAGAAGTGGAAGGACCAATGCTGCAATTTGTTGTTTAACTTTTGGCAACATACGGCTGACCTAATTCTATATAAGGCCGTATGTTTTCTTGTTTTGGCCATCCTTTTTTCACTTCATCGCACGGCCGTCGTTTTTTTTTCGAAGAAACAACAAGAGTGCGCAGCTTTTTCTTTTGGCTTTGGAGGTCAAGGCTGTCTCCGTTTCTCCGGGTTTTCAATTCTTCTAGACTTGGTACTATTTTTCTATGAATAAATTAGCTATCATGTCCATGATTATGAGTAGCTAAACCTTTTGTTTCTGATTCAAGGGATTTAATTCAATTATTTTACATGTGAGGTTTTGGTTTTAATTTAATCTTGTCTATGGTTTGAGTTATTTGTTATTCTTGTTTTAAATTTATGAGAGTGAATACCAATTAAATTGATAACTTGGTTGTGTATTTTCTTTTTATTGCTATCATTTGGTTGTATGTTACGTATTTGACACGAACCATTGGAATTTAGTAGCAACTAGGTGGACCATTGGTATTTGTGAGACTTGGATGCTTTTGTATGCCTAGGAGTAGGATCGACAAATCATAATTTAATTTATTGTAACTATCTCAATAATTTTGAATTGTGTTTCAAGCATATTTCCTTGGTTTTTATTGTTATCATTGATTTGTATGGAACGCTATCGTGCCCAGCGTTTCATGATAAGTGCTAACTGAATGCTAGGTTTGGTTAGTTAATTTAGGGGAATTTTATGTTTACTACGGCTATCCTAGTATGCTTAAACTTGAGAGCTCGAACTGCAAGAATAATTTTAGTTACCAATGATCTGTAAAATAATTGGATGATCCGTTCCTTGAGTCAGAACCTTTGTGATATTAAATTTTCTCCTTGTTTACCTATCCTTGCTTTTAAAATTCGTAATTTTTTATTTTGTCTTAGTAGTTAGTAGATCAACAAACAAAATCTTTTTGGACATTGTCAAACTAAGAACTAAAAATCTAGCTCCTTTGGGATTCGACCTGGTACTGCTACTACTGCAAAATTTGTAGTTCGGTAGGATTATCGGATTAATTTTTGGGTGCCTCGACAGGCTAACCATGGCCCGTCGAGACTGTTGGAGCAACATCGTCCCGGCGGATTGGGCTACACCATTAATGGAACAGGATCAATCAACAGGGACTTAATGAGGTCTTTGTCCTCGGCGGAAGGATTCGTATATCCATCGTTGCCTTGGAAAAGAAGAAACATTATCCTCCAAAAATTCAAGATTCTCTCACGGATGAACATTGGTATTGTTGGAGTCAGGTTGAGGCATCCCTTGTTTATATGCTTCCATGCGTTTGAGAGCTGTCTCTCAAACACAGTAAATGTTTCTTCTTTAGAAGTGTCATATTGGTTCATGTAACTGTAAGATCTATGTGGACTTTATACACAAATATATATAATTGTATGTTATAAGTTATCATAAAATACTAGCCCACATAAAGTGATCTAATTAAATCAACTAAAGTTTGGACTAATTATAATAATTAAGTTATAAGGTGTGGCCCAGTATTGTGTAGAAACCCTAAGGTCTAGTTTCCTGTTCTGTGATGAGTGGAACCAGAAACCCTATTATATATTGGTTGTGGTCCCCAGATGAGCCGTGATGTCAAATCTCGACTCCCCGTTTGTCAGAGGTTCCCGCAAGAGCTTGACGGAATCATCTGGAAGATCAAACCCGGATCGATGTTCTTGCCGCTACAGATTAAGGTACGCTTCCGCTTTCATATAGTTCTCAATAATTTGATGTGAAGGTCTCTACAGTATTTGGATTATTCCAACAGTAACAATCAACCGCGGAAGCTAATTCTCCCTTATCTTTTCCTGACTGCAAATAATAATAATTAATTTAGAGCAATGATAGAGATAGTGACTAATTATAGTGAAAAAGTGTAGTGACTAATGAAAAGACAAATACACCATCCTTACTTAATATGTGTACTTATTAATTAAAGGTAAAAATGTAATTTTCAGGGAAAGATAAAATTTTAATGGGAAAATAACAAAAACTAGGGATCAAGAATACTCCACATCACTCGTTATCTTTTTTTTCACTAGAAATATCATTTTCCATTAATTTATGAGCGGACACATTCTTCTTCTTATAAGCGACTTTTTTTCTCAATTTAAAAAGGGTTACTGTATGTTTTCTATGATCCTTTGTTAAACCATTTTAGTGTACCTCATACTCAATCATGTCGTCCATTAGCCTGCAAATCACAGTGGAGGATCGTATAATCATGGGTCTCTCTTCAATCCAATCAAGTGCATCTTCTGTCACAAAGTCCCCCATGCACACCAAAGAGTTCATGGATAACATTTCATACGTACAACTAACAAGTGCAACTTTCATGTACTCTTCGAAATTCGGAACATGCCCGCTATGTATCCACTTTGCCTCTTCAAAATACGACCTCACCAAATCTTTCATCTGAAACACACGCACAAATTTGTGCAATAATAAATCATCACCTCTAATCAATCTCTTCTCGATCGACTAACAAATTCAGAAAAGTTTTAATAATTAAACCATATATATATATATACGTACTGATGATATTGCATAAGCCACTAGGTCTGATTTCTCTTCCTTTGCTAACCTTTCCTCTATCTCAATATAAACGTCTAAGAGGGCACGATAACAATGTCTCATATATGCCGGTAATTGATGTGATGCACTAATATCCCACCTGTAATATTCATCAATCATAACCATTCAAGGACCCTCAAAAAACCAAAAAAATATAAAATAAAATAAAATCATTCTGAGAAATTGAGGTTGCATGGTGATATAATTCATCATGCGAATTATTGAACCCTTGAAAACGAAAATGTTAACTTAGGGTTCGCTTGATCCTGTACGTACCTTTCTATTGCATCTGTGAAAAGGATAAGTTCTTTAAGGAGTCCATACGTGTCATAGATATCATCCACTATAGATGTCATGCAACAGATTTTAGCCAATGATATCCGAGCTAAACTGTACTTGGGTTCAAAATACACTCCCACACTCCAAAGGTAGCACTCTACCACCCTCTCTCTTGCAAATGGGAAATTTGCTTCCGTATCTAAGCTTTTCCACCACCTGCCTCAAAATCCATGCATTAACAAAAGGGTACATCAAAAGTTAGTTTCATCATAAAACTTGAATCTCTGATCTCTTGTTCTGGTAAGAATTGATCTACATGATTAATTATTGTGATTGAGCTTAATAAATATAAATAATTGAAAAAAAAAGTTGAGGTAGGATCATTAATCAAATTACTTTGCTAGAATACGTAGCTCCTTTCGGTATTCACTCTGCAGAATATTATAGTCCAATTTGGCAAATTTCAGCAAAACTGCATCACGTGATGTGTCTTCCTGATAAAGAGATATAAATCGCCTGGCTCCCACCCGGTTGAGAGTCTTTTGAATTGGCATGGCTAGAGCTTGTTTGACTCGGGATGCCCAGAAGCCGTCTAGAGTTTGTGATACAGATACGTGCTGGGAGGTGGTAAAATCCATTGCTTCCTCCAAAATATCCTCATCATGAACCCTATAATTCGCTGCCTCGTAAAAGCTCAGTAAACCTCTTACATCTTTTGTTAAAGATTCCTTGAAATTCCCTTCTTCGTCCTTGAATTGGTTGAATACATCTGCATACATATGCATGTAATAATAAATACACATACAAACATAACATTTTTTTAGTATCAACAATAATTTAATTGTGACAAATTATAAATCAGTAATATTTAATTACTAGTTGTTACCACAAGATACAAAATGACCGAGTTGTCTTAGTAATCGAAAACAAAGAGCAACTTCATGGAGGTTGTCACCATGGCCATCTTCTTCCATGAATTGGACAGATAATAATAATAATGCCTGAATTTCACTTTCATAGTGATAGGCCACTCCCAGGCGTTGGATAGTGTCAATCAAGTCCAACTTCTCAGGCCTACCGTTGGATTCGCAACCATGATCAATATCATTATCGTCGTCCACTTCATTCATCAGCATCTTCCTCACAATTTCTTTTAGTCTTGCATGTTCATCCTGCTCTTCCTGTGACATGTTCTCCTGAAATGATTGTTCAGTTTGGATTTTCATTTCTAGTACAAATTATAATACAAATGAAACTTAAAATTTTACAATCATTTTAGGACAGAAAAAGTATCAATTATAAATACCATGAAATTAAAACGATTGCTTATTTTGGATCACCTCTGTGTAATCATCGGAATCCGCCAATGCCTGCAAAAAATCTTCCCAAATGCTTGGTGGGAAGTTGCCGGAACGGCGTTCAGACTCAGAATCATTACGTGGAAGTGAAACAGTGGCTTTAAGAACAGCATCCATCGAAGCGAATGAACTGTATAGCTATATAGTTCGATTAAGCAAAAAAATAAATAAATAAATAAATAAAAAGAAGTAGTACCACTACAAAGTGAAAGAAGCTTAATTAATTGATCGTGTTCTCAAAAGACAAATCCTGTGGTTAGCTCCATTATCCTTGCATGTATTTATAGTTATAAACTCCACTACAACCCTTTCCAGTAGAAGTAATTAAAGATTAATTTGTACTAAGCTTTGTCCAAATATTGATGAAGTTACCCAAAAAATTATTTATTTGTAAGTAATGAAAGAAATAATCTAACTTTATGCGTAGATTAAATTAATGTTGGCATTCATAAAAAGGTAGGCGAAGCCCTAATTTATTGCAGCCTCAGTGGTTCACGTTTAGAAGAGTACCTTATAACTGGATATAATTATAGATTTTCGCATATTGCTGAAAATTTGGACTGTGACCTGGTAACTTGTGGGATGCGAGTGCGACAAGATGAAGAATAGATATGTAATTGTGCTACATTAAAATTCAATTTAGTCGGATGAGTAAATAGGTGCTTTTAACTGAGCAAGTATATTAGTTATTGATGCTAACAGTGGGTACTGGTAGTTGATACCAAACAATTTATTACTATTGATGGATTCAATTTTTTTTTTTTAATAAAAAAAGGCCATCAGAGACATTTACCGAAGATTGGGTAGATGGACAAAGCCTAAATTCGTTCCATCACCCTAAGTGGGAGGAATTAGCAATTTAGCATCTCCAAAATAAAAAATTCCATATAGTGATAATAATGCCATCAGTAGTTAATGATGGATTAACCATTAATTTGGATCCATGCAGTGCAATTCAATTTTCTTTAAAAAAAAAAAAAGGCCATCAGAGACATTTACCGAAGATTGGGTGCAGGGAGTAAGACTATATTTCGTTTCATCACCCTAAGTGGGAAGAATTAGCTAATAATGCCGTCAGTAGTTAAGGATGGATTAACCATTAATTTGAAACCACAGAGTGCAATTCAATTTTCTTATATATTAAAAAAAGGCCATCAGAGACATTTACCGAAGATTGGGTGGAGGGAGAAAAACTATATTCGTTCCATCACCCTAAGTGGGAGGAACATCTCCAAAATAAAGAATCCATATAGTGATAATAATGCCATCAGTAGTTAAGGATGGATTAACCATTAATTTGAACCCACAGAGTGCATTTTTAGGTAAGAGAAGAGGTGACATTACACAAATGGGATTAATGATCTCCTACACCAAACAATCCTAAAACACTTCTTAAATCACCACATAAAATTTGTGATATTTTTTTGTATTTAATTATTACTTTTTTTTTTAAAATTTTACTAACACCCTAACTCACCATTAGATAAACCCGTCAGGATCATGTGTTAAAATTTTAATGAATGATGTACGAAATAGTACAAGATTATGATGTAGGAGTTCTTTTATCGCACAAATGGTATAATTAATCAATAAATAGTGTCAACATTCTTGTATCAATCTACTTAAATCCTACTCATCATGGTTAACTTGAAAAAGGGAAACCTACTTTTTAGTTCCGACATTAGATAAAGTCGGGTAAGTTAGTTCCATATTATTGAACTACTTGGTTCTACTCCCAACACTAGATCACATAAGACCTTAATTCTCTTACGGTTCACTTCACTTCACTTCACTACACTCTATCCGTGGTTTTAATCTCAAATGTGGTTAAATTTAATAAGTTGTTGCTATATGTGTTTCCAAGAATATCTTTTTGCGACATTTTAAGTACACTTTTTATACTATAACCAAGAACATATTCAAACATTAAGATTGAAATCAAACAGGTTAGTAGTTTGAAACTAATTTATATTATTTTCTCAAATTAATCTTCGGACTAAACGCAAGTTTCAAAAATAATGTAAATATGACTACTTTCAATTGAAGTTAACTTTGATAAAATCAATTTAAGGTAGTTTACATGTAATTGAAGAGGTTTGTGTATCGTATAATAAAACTATGAATGAGTGAGCAAAAAAAATTCTTCTAAAAGTTCTCTTTAGTTGAAAACATTACATCCATATAAAGTTCTTTACAAACTTGTATCTCGGGATTTTGAGTTTCTTTTAGTCACTAAAATGGTTGTCATGTAAATTTGTTAGATTTTATCTGTTTCATAAAAATATTTCATATTTAAAATTCTAAATAATATTAAAAACATTACGATATCTATACATACATAATCTGACTATATATATCCGGACTAATGCAGTTACCCTTTCGGGCCTTCAACCAAAATAAAATACAGAAGCCAGAAACACATATATATATCACACAGTGTCAACAAAATCATCAACCATGGCTTCCATCTGGATTCCCTTTTGCCTTGTAGTTGTTTTGGGATTGAATTTCATGAGGAAATGGATAAAGGGTTCTAATAATGAAGTCAAGAAGAAGCTTCCACCAGGACCGCGGAAGCTACCTTTGATTGGGAATATGCATCATTTGATGGGTTCACTTCCTCACCATGCACTCACAAAATTAGCCAAAAAACATGGAGACCTTATGCACCTTCAGTTGGGTGAAATTTCGGCCATTGTCGTGTCGTCTCCTCGGGTCGCAAAAACTGTATTGAAATCTCATGATACAGCTGTTTCAAATAGGCCTGATTTCCTAGTGGGGAGGATCATATTCTACGACTATTCGGACCTGGGATTCGCCCCGTATGGTGATTACTGGAGACAACTGCGAAAAATATGCACTTTGGAACTCCTCAGCACCAAAAGCGTCCGATCATTCGCTTCGATTCGCCAAGATGAGGTCTCGAAACTCGTTTCATCCATCCGGGAGGAAGCCCTGTTTGAACAGAGGAAACAGGGCACAAATTTGACCCGGAAGGTCTCCTCCTACACGATTTCGATGATTAGCAGAGCTGCATTTGGCCGGGCATTCGAGCGGCATCAAGAAAAGCTGGCGGAGCTGATGAGGGAAGTGCTTTTCCGGATGAGTGGATTCGACGCTTCGGATCTTTTCCCATCCTGGAAAGTTCTTCAGCATTTAAGCTTGATGAAGCCCAAGTTGATGGAGTTGCGAAGTAGGGCTGATGAGATTTTAGATGTCATAATTCAAGATCATGTGGAGAACCCAACTGGAAAAAACGGCGAATTCGGCCAAGAAGATCTGATTGATGTTCTGCTGAGGATCAAACAAGGCGGCGGTGACTACAATTTCCCTCTTACCAACACAAATATCAAGGGTATTTTACTGGTAATAAGCTACTCCCTCTGGTCCTTATTATAATGCATTTCGATTGAAAATAAAATCTTAAAAAATATAATACATATTCATGTTTATTGTGTTGTTCTAAATATTATAAAGTATTTTTAAGATTTCATTTTCAAATGGAACAGGATGACGACCTAATGGAGAGTTTGATGGACTGATTTTTGCAGGATATGTTCACAGGAGGAGCTGAAACTTCACTCACCGTGGTGGTGTGGGCAATGGCGGAAATGATGAGAAATCCACGGGTACTGGCAAAGGCACAAACTGAAATCCGGCAAGTTATATTATCCGCGGGGAACAAACCGATAACAATTGAAGAATCTGACATTCAAAAGCTGAGGTACTTGAAGTTGGTAATCAAAGAAACTCTAAGGGTTCATCCTCCCTTGCCTCTGTTGGTTCCTAGAGACAGTAGAGAACAATATGAAGTAGATGGATACATCATCCCTCCCAAAACCAGGGTGATCGTTAATGCTTGGACTATCGGAAGGGACCCTAAGTATTGGGACGATCCTGAAAGTTTCATACCGGAGAGGTTTGAGAACACCGCGATTGACTTTCTGGGAAACGATTACGAATATTTACCATTTGGTACCGGAAAAAGGATATGTCCAGGAATTTCATTTGGTTTAGCTAATATGGAAGTCCCCTTAACTAATCTATTATATCACTTTGATTGGAACCTTCCCAATGATATCATCACCACTGGCTTAGACATGACGGAGAGCTATGGAATAACTGCGGCTATGAAAAATGACCTTTTCTTGGTTCCGTCTCCGTTATGAATCCATCTGTGTGCTTTAATTTAAGTCGTCGCCAAAATCATCATCTGTCTTTTTTTTTTTTTTGTTTACCTTGTTGAAACTTTTATTGTACCTCAGAACTAAGTTACCCGGACTCGGGTAACAGGTGTCCGGTACTAGTGCAGGATCTGAGTGTCAGATTCTTCAAAATTGTAGAAAAAAATTGAAAATGTCATACCCGGTATGCACACCCGTACCAGTGTCGATTCGTGTCAACGAGGGTACTCTGCCTCTGTGTGGTCTGTTTTGGAGTATCTGTTCTTGATGGAAACTGAAAAACAGAGGTCTCATGTTGTCCTGTTAATTTTCTTTTGTACCAAATTGATGTACTCCTTTCGTCCCATAATTATTGTCCAGTTTAGGTTTTCATTTTTACTTTAAATTGTAATAAAAGTGAAATCTCAAATTGGACAATAATTTTGGGATAGAGGGAGTACATTTTTTTGTTCAAAAAGATTATTTTGGCTCACTCTCACCTCACTCATTTTGATTTGAAAAGCTGAGCTAGTTTTGTTTTTCTTTTTTCAATGGGCCAATGGCTAATTGATTTTCATTTGCCCTGATAAAAAAAAAAGAATAATAGTGGAGAACTCCAACAATAGAAAGGAAAATCTGGGCTATTTGTAATTGGACCGTCGCCTTTAACTTTTATTTTTTGGTATTCTTGAACATGCCGAACAGATTTAGAGTTGTTGTTTAGAAGAAACACTTGTATTGGCCCAAATGATGTTTTAGAGTAATGTTTTCTTCTACCATTTGGCGTCAATATTGATCCATTTCCTTCTCACACTAAATCTATTTTTGTTGCATCTTTTAAGAACCACACACACAGTATCGTACCAATGATTTCATTGTAAAATAAGAAAATTAAAATGCTTGATTTGAAAAATAAAATCACAATCAAATTCAAATAAATCATTAGGCCCTAACTTAATTGCTTTAAATTTTGAGATAGAATCTGGCCCAATATGGGTCCTAAAAAATGGAAAAAATGGTCACCGTTAAACCTACATGCTCTATTACCAAGTAAGATATCAAAGCCGAGATAGATATATTAGAAAGTTGCAAAATCTGGAAAAATGAACACATCCACCATATACCCAACCCAAAACTTCCAAACATTTTCATATTAATCACTACCCGAACGGGTCTAAACATCACCAAATCAACACTGAATACTCTCTCTATCCCAAAATTTTGTCCAGTTTAAATTTTCATTTTTAATACAAAAGATGATAATTTTGGGGTGGAAGAAATAATTTTTTGAGTTCTCACAATGGGATTTGTTTTTTAGAATTCTTTTTTTGTTTTTTTTGCATATAGTAAAATGTTCACCGTCGGCAACAGTGACTAATTCTCTTGCTCATAGTAGGCACCTCGATGGATGGGAGAGTTGACTTAAGAATTTAAAGTTACTCCATGTCCATAACGAACTTCGAACCCTCGACCAATTCTTCAATACCTTCACCCAATCTTGATCGCCCCAATATGCATGAGCCCATTAACAAAATAGATAAGACGATTTTAGACTACGCTTGAGTATTATACAAAGCCTACATGTTAATGTTTGGGAAATTGATGAAACGGACCATTTCTTTATTTCGCAAGGGTTTTTCTTCTTCTTCTTCTTCTTCTTCTTCTTCTTCTTCTTCTTCTTCTTCTTCTTTTTTATTTTTCTTTTTCTTTTTTTTTTTTGATTTTTTGGTGCTTGGCCGGAAGGATGACAGTACTTTGATCAAACATAGTGGCTTTATGTATTTTATTTTCTATGACCCTCTACAATTTGTCAAATTTCCATTTTTCAGTAAAGATTATCCAAAATAACTTTCATAGTTAGAGTAAATAGTCTATTATCAATGTTCCAGAAAAATAGTTTACATTGAGTTGTAAGTTTTATATTAGTTTAATACAAATCGCAAAACTCAATATGAATTATATTTTTAAGACAAACGCAGTACTATAGAATGAAAAATGCTTTGTGCAACGTATCATTTTTCATCATACATTTTTTTTCCATGTCCCTCCAAATAGTCCAAGTTGTAAATTATACTAAAAAAAAAGTACAATTTATAATTTGTATACAACATGAGCTATTTTTATGAAGCGGAGGTTGTGATATTTTTTTGGTCGGGTAACATATATACATTAAATTGATATGTTTATGATATACGTACTGCCCTGATTGACATAATTATTGGTCACAGTTTTAAGGTTTGAATTTAATTTTGATAGTAAAGATTGACAATTAAAAAGTTCCTGTTTAATGAGATGAAAAGGATTTCAGAAATTAAGGTCGATACAGGACAGAGGAAATATTTACGTATAAACTTCTCCTTTGGTTGCAAAATGATCATCGTATTTACTGTGTGATAAACAAAACATGACAACTGTTTTGTGTCAAGAAACTAGTATAAGTATCCTGTTTAAATATATTTTTAATTTTACCTTTTTTTAGCAATTTATTCCTCTATACATATGTATAATTAGATTCTTATAGAGAGACGGCCTATGAGTGACTTGGTTCTGACGGCCAGTCCTAAAAAACATGTCGCACGCCCTTTGTGACTTTTTTGACACCAACGCAAACGTGGAGTGGAGACTCCATCACCATTATTATTATTATTATTATTATTATTATTATTATTATTATTATTATTATGAGAAAATACGTGTATTAATACGAAGGACTTATACTTTTACATCGTATTTTATTATATGCTATATTATAATGTCCTACAAGTGTACAAACTTTTCGAATTGAAACATGAAATTTAGAATTGAAATAAAAAAATAAATTACAAAATGCATTTACAGTGTGTTTCCAATTCTTATAGTTTACATTTATTTTTCAGGAATGATACATTCAGTGACTAAGTACAGTGAAAATATATACTGATAAATGAAAAGATAAATAGACCATCCTCTTACTAAACATGTCTATTTATTCATCAAGGGTAAAACTATAATTTTAGGATAAAAATAAAACTTTAACGGGAAAGTAGCAAAAAACTAGGAGCCATGATTAATCCATATCAGTCATTATATTTTGTCACTATTTTTATTCACTATATATATATATATCATTTTCCTTTATTTTTTTTGAGAAAGAAACTTGACGAGGAGTGAAAGAAGATAGTATGAACTGTACATGTAAGAGATTAGACGGTTTGCATTTTATTTTTTTAACAAATGAAAGATCGCCAATTATTAAAGTGGAAATAGTAAAAAAAAGTTGACGCCTCTATAAACAAGTCTCGAGTTTTATAGTCCGCGTCATACATAGCTTCACTCTCGAAAATGATCTATTGGAGCCACCAACTCAGTCGCAAACCAAGAAAAGACTTGTACATAAATTAATCATTCTCTGTTGACTTAGTAAACTAAATCAACAATGGCTACTGATTTTCTTCACCAAAAATGGAAAAAAAAAAAAGAAAAGTTTAAAAAGTACTGTCTGTCTCATCTTGATAATTATTAAAACTTATTAAGATGGAGTAGAAAAGTTAAAGTAAACGGTAATTTAATATTCTCTCAGTTTCAAAAAAAAAGTCTATACTGAGTTTAAGATTTGTTTCATGAAAATTATGTTTTTCTTCCATCTTCGGACTTCAAATATGGTATTCACTTATTGATGTGAAAGACAAGGTGTTTTTTTTTTTTTTTTTTGATTTTGATGTGAAAGACAAGGTTAATATAATGCATAGTCAAACTTGCTGTACAATATTACTAGTCCTTATCACCTTTAAAACCTTATTAATAAATCATCTTTCTCAGGGCTAGGTGAGACAAAAACGACTGAAATCTTTTCCTATAAATAATAGCTCTCCATTCATGTGATGGGCAGAGAGAAAAAAGAAAAAAAGGGAAAGATTACTGTTTACTCACTTTATACACTTTCACAAATTCACACTAATCAACCCATGATGCATTATCTAGACCTCATGAGTTGGATTCCCTTTTTCTTTTTCGTTCTCTTCAGTTTGAATCTTGTAAAGAACAAATGGAAGACGAATAAGGCAATCAAGAAGAAGCTTCCAGCAGGGCCATGGAAGCTTCCAATCATTGGAAACATGCATCAATTGATTGGTTCACTTCCGCATCATGCTCTCAAAAATTTAGCCCAAAAACATGGTGATCTGATGCATCTTCAGCTCGGAGAAATCTCGGCTATCGTCGCGTCGTCTCCACGCATGGCGAAAGCGATTTTGAAGACACACGATGTTGCTTTTGCGGATAGGCCGGATTTTCTCGTCGGAAAGATCATATTCTATGATAATTCCGATATCGCGTTTTCTCCGTTTGGCGATTACTGGAGACAGATGCGGAAAATAGCTACTTTGGAGCTTCTTAGCAACAAAAGTGTCCGATCATTTTCTTCGATTCGCAAAGATGAGATCTTGCAACTCATTTCATCCATTCGGGAAGAGGCTTTGAAACCATCAAAGAAGCCTATAAATTTGGCCCAAAAGACTTTCTCATACACAAACTCTATGGTTTGTAGAGTTGCATTTGGTAGGGTTTTCGGGCAGCATAGAGACAAAGTGATTAAGCTGATGAAGGAAGTGTTATTGCGAGCCAGTGGATTTGATATTTCCGATATTCTTCCATCCTGGAAAATTCTTTGTCACTTAAGCTTGATGAAGCCTAAGTTGGAGGAATTGCACGATGAGTTTGATGAGATTTTGGAAACCATAATACAAAAACATTTGGAGAACCCAACTGGGAGGAACGGTGAGTTCGGACAAGAAGATCTGATTGATGTTCTACTAAGGATTCAAAAAAGTGGTGATCTTCAGTTTCCAATCAACAACACCAACATCAAGGCGGTATTGCTGGTAAGTT
Organism: Oldenlandia corymbosa var. corymbosa; assembly: GCA_949775105.1. Classification (NCBI taxonomy): domain Eukaryota; kingdom Viridiplantae; phylum Streptophyta; class Magnoliopsida; order Gentianales; family Rubiaceae; genus Oldenlandia; species Oldenlandia corymbosa. The sequence goes on along the minus strand of OX459126.1, from coordinate 15,263,249 downwards.
ATTAGTTTTTTTTTTCTTCACCATACAATGAAAGAGACTAATTTCATTTGATTTCCTCGAAGTGATGAATTAATTGATGAAGGGAAAGCAGACGTTAAAATCATATATATTGAATCATAAATTTGTCATACAATGATAGTCATACTGCAGTGATATAAAAGCTGTTATTTTGTTTTTATTGTATGGTAGTAATCATTTTACAATTTGCAGGGTTTATTCATTGCTGGAATTGACACTACAGCTACAACAGTGGAATGGGCAATGGCAGAGATGATAAGAAATCCCAATTTATTAGAAAAAGCACAAAGTGAAATTAGAAACGCAATCGGCATGGGGAAAGAAAGTATAGAAGAAACAGATATTCAGAATTTGAATTATCTACAATTAATAATAAAAGAAACTTTAAGACTTCATCCTCCTGCTCCTTTATTGATTCCTAGGAGCAGCAAGGAAGAGTGCGAAATTGATGGATATATCATCCCTCCGAAAACAAGGGCCATGGTTAATGTTTGGGCAATTGGTAGAGATTCTAGGTATTGGGACGAACCTGAAAATTTCAAACCGGAAAGATTTGAGAACCATTCAATAGACTTTATGGGAAATGATTACGAGTTTCTATCATTTGGTGCCGGCAGAAGGATTTGTCCAGGAATATCATTTGGTTTAGCTAATATGGAGGTTTTATTAGCTAATTTATTGTATTATTTTGATTGGAAACTCCCCAATGGTGTCAACCATATAGAGTTAGATATGACAGAGAGCGACGGAATAGTTGCATCAAGAAAACACAATCTTTTCTTGGTTCCTTCCGTGCACGAATAATATCCCTAGATATGCTTTGAAGACCGTTGACTTGTGAGTTCTGAATGCTCCATCAATTTTTAGTCACTATTGTTGTTGGTTGCACTTTTTACATTCCTTAATAAAGTTCATGTTAATAATTTAAATTAACATAAAACGGGAGTTTGTATTATGTTATTCTCTTTTATATTGCATAAGCTTTTATTCTGATGAAGTATGTATGTTTTTTCATTAAGAAGAATTGATAGGTATACACAAACTTTTCCTATCTTCATTTAGAATATTTAATCCAATGTCTTGATAATTCTTAAATATTGTCAAAGGATGCAAAGAGGGTTATACCCAAATCGGGAAAAAAAGTAAAAATAAAAAATTGCCTCTTTCATTATATCAAAAAAAAAAAAAAAAGGAAGAAGAAGAAGAAAGAAATCATATAATTTTGCTAAAATCTCACTAATATACACATATGAATGTCAAGTAAAATGAAAAAGTATTTCTTAATTTTTTGAACATTTTTTAGATTATATTTTTTCCTCTTTTAAAGGCCGGCTACTTTACATTTCTTAAATTAACAATTGACTGAATCGTCTTAATTTTATTCAATGTTTTCAATTAGAAGATGAAGAATACACAAAATATGTGTCTAAATAGATTTAACTTCCAAATCCTACCTGCTTAAAGAAAAAAAAAGAAAGAAAGAAAATAAGTAGCATTCTCCTTCCCCTTTGCCCTTAATGATCATACACAATTCTAGTTTGAACCCTTTCTTCTTCTTCTTCTTCTTTTTTTTTAAAGTAAATTTATTTCAATCTCAACCGAATATCTTTCAGTACACATTATGAATTTTAACTTTTATTAGTAGTAACTAAGATCTTATTAACAGAACGGATGGAATACTATTAACATTGGGTTCACAGAAAAGATAACGAAAGCTGCTGGTTTTCCTTTCATGGCTTCATCATCCCTCATGACATGTCAAATGAAGACTAAGATCATAATGTATCATCCAGTTTTTTTTTTTAATTTCTAAATTTCTTTTTTCTTTTATTCTCTCCATTACTTCAATTTATAATTCGATGACTTATTTTTCCTCCTACCTCAATAACACCTAAAGAATATTATTTAAATGCATTTGGGATATTAACAGAATAGAATAAAATAAAATAAAATAGAGCCACCACGGGATTCCTTCCAAAATGAAAGTTGGAAACAGCAGCGAAGAAATTTCCGGGCATAATTTATTTGATTAATTAATGGCCGCCGTACTATTTTGTTAGTGAATAAACTATTCACAAACGAAAGACTAACAATTTGATGAAGAAGGACACACAAAAACAAGAGTCCAAAAGTTGTTCAAGAACAACTTGTATCATTGAATGATCGGCGAACCACTGAGTGACCGGCGAACCAGGATCCGGGAAAACTATATTCAACCCATATATATAATCTGTGATAATAACAACCTTATATTCAACCCATATATATATATATATAATCTCACTTAGGTTTTGGTGACCCACACGTACATACATATGATACAAATGCATTTTGGAAAGGTGAAAATAATAAATAGTGTTTGAAATTAACATTAATATTTTGAACATTTATTTGCTACATACAATAAAAGCTCACTAAATTAATCCTTTATAAATTTATAACCGTCATTATTAAATAATAATTTTTGACGGTCCCAACTCGGGACCAGTACAAAAAAAAAAAAGACTAGATTAATTCATAAGATAATAAATATCCAAGAATCCCCTATTGTAAATATAAGTCCCCACATTTTTATAAATTAATAATTACTTAATCAAAAACTAATATTATCTAGTAAAATATGAATTTATTGATCTCTGTTTTTTTTCTTAAAATTTACATATATGGAGATATCATCTTTAATCATTCTGATTCCATTCAAAAGTTCTGATGTCGCTTTGTCATACTGTAACAAAAAATTATGAAAAGTTGTTGATGTTACTACTTCTTTTATGGAGATTCAAAATTTGCAGCCACACAAAGAGAACCCTAATATCGTATTAATAAAATTAAAAATCCATATTTATAATAGACTTTTCTTTTCTTCTTGACAAACATTATCCCCTATAAGGCTTAAAACACTCTTTAAATTAATAATTATTAATTTATCGATAAATTAATAACTTGATAAATTTTTTTTTTTGCCCAAGACTATTAATTCGGAGAGGTTTTACTGTTATTAAACGTTATACAATGAATATTGGTCCACCTCCTTCGAGAATATGTCAATATCAATCCTCATCTGTTTGGAATCTCTTGGCGGTCTTAATTTGAATCATATCAACACCAATTGGATAAAGAAATCCTCTGAATGAAGAAGCTGCCACCAAAGTCCATGAAAACTAATCAAACTCATCCTTGGAACGATGCAATTAATCCTACTTGGATGAGTAGTGCTCCCGCCGCCATACCACTCAAGAATTTGTCTAAAACGAAAAAAACATGGCCAATTGATGCACACATGCAGCTTGGAGAACCTCGCCTCTTGTCAAAATCAAAACATCACTCTTGAAAAGTAAAGGTATTTCTCAAAGACACTTTGATTCATTTGGTCTTTTATAGTAGCTAGGCTGAATGTTCAAGGGACAAAAATTCCATTTTGTCTGCCCCCGTTTTGTTGTTTTCCTAGCATAGTAAACCCTAGATTAATTACAAGTCATTCGTTTCAATTGAATTGGAAGGAGAAGAAAAAGGAAATAAAGGAAAACTCTATTAGAAAGTGGCTGTACTAGCCGCATGCTTCTTTTTTTTTTTTCTTTTGCCCTTTCCGTTCTAAGTTGAACTTCCTAACTCTTTAAATTTCATAAAAGGAAAAGCAAACGAACAAGTTGAACTCTCTCATTTTGAAAATTATTATTGTTATTATTATTATTATGTATGACGAATTCTGCTAGCTAGCCACAAACAAAAAAAAAACAAAAAAAAAATGAAAGGAAAGACAAAAGTAAACTCTCTTTCTCTAATAATCAGTTCGTTGGAATTCGAGATGTAGAAGGAAAATGTTTATGATATAAAATAATACTACTTTCTTTGTCTCATAAAATTAAATAGTCTATTCTATGTCATAAATTGTAGATTATATTATTTTTAGTACATGTTACTATATACAATATCGAGTATTTGTCCGTTCTAAATAGAGGTAGAATAGTTATGATTGGCAATTCTTTTCGTTTATGTTAATTATAGACTAAATCAATATGACTACAAAATTCCAGTTCTTCTTCTATAAGTGAAGTTGCTCGAAATCAATACTTCAAATCAATACTTCAAATGATGCAATATATCTTGAGTCGCAATGGAAACCACCTTTTTGTATAGTTATAAGACTAAGGTTCCGTGCATATGACCCATATACTTCAATTTGGTTGGAAATATACTAGGTAAATTAATATTGTTCTCGACATTTTTTCGCGAGACGGAGAGAGAATGATCCAACGTTGTTAAACTTAGACCAGGCATTGAATTACAAATAATGATATAGGCAATGAGAAATCATAGTGAAAAAGATAATCACTAACGAAAATATAAAATGATGGACTTTCTCTCCTAATAATTATCGATAATTTTAAAAATACATTTATGCTATATCATTTTGTTATACATTTTCACTACACATCATTTCTCTCGAAGTAATTTGGCAGGACTCTCCCAGGAAAACATTAAAAAAATAAATACTCCCTCCGTTTCACAAAAATAGCCCAATTTAATAAAAAAATGTTATCCCAAAGAAATAGTTCAGTTTCACAAAAAGTCAAAATTGAATCAGATAAAATATCTGAACTGTCCTTTTTTATAAAAGGAATCCAATGTCACCCGACCGCGATGGAGCCGGTCAAAATCTTGATTCGAAAAAATTTTTCGGCGATAAGCCATCTGAATATACTCCCCAATCTTCCTCGCCTCGTTAGCTAGTCGATTTTATTTTTTTTGTCCATCGTCTCAATTTTGTTGTTCCCTGATTGTTGTAGTTGGTGTCTTGCTCGTCGCCGGCCGTCTTCGTTCTGCCATTGCTGGGTTTTTATTCGCGGCAGTACTTCTTCAATTCTTCATCCTTCCTTTGTTAGATCTCGTTTGCTGTCGGAAACATTATTGTCTTCTTCCGTCACGTTCATCAATTGTTTTGTTTACCGATTTCGTCGGAATCCTTATTTCTAGTTCGTCGGTATCCTTGTTGCCAATTCGTCGGACTTCTAGTTGCCCTCTATCTCGTCTCTGATTTATTTATGCTTGCCCTCTGTCTCATCCTTTGTTGGTGTTGGTGCACTTCTTAAAATATTAAACGGCCGACCGGCGGCGGGTGGAGATCCGAAGAAGACGGCTGCTTTAGAAAAAGGAATCTACAGTTTTGTTTATTTTTTCTTTTACTTAAAATATATATATTCAGTGTGGTCCTCAATTATGGTTAATTAATTTTAGATCAGGAGCAAGGTTGAAAGTTTAAAGGATAAATTGAGTTGTACCTTGATGGATTTGACTAAATTAAAAAAATTTACATTTTGAACCTGAATTATTTTTTTTGGGACGGAGAGTACTATATAAGGTCTCTGGACCAGGTAAGGCCTTTATAACGAGGTTTCTCAAATTCGGTTGTTTTAGGTTAACACGGACTAGACAGGTGACCGAGTTTACCGAGCAAAAGTTTGGTAATAGATTAAGAAGTATGTACGAATATCATCAAATATACAGACTGGTTTGTAATGTCACATTTTTATTAGATAGTGTTACAAAATGTGTTTAAAACAAATTTACGAGAAAACACTTCACGAGAAAAAATGTTGATCTTTTAATGGATAAGAGAAGATTAGTATTGAATTTTGATACCTATGTTCGATTCCCACATGTCGGAAATTGAGTAGCATTCTCCTCGCCCTTGCCCCCTAAGTTTATTTTTAGAAATTAAAAGAAAAAAGTA